>OX371010.1:4840000-7340000 GCA_947308005.1 Yponomeuta malinellus
AAAATTAAAACACTACGGAGTGAATGGGAGGAGCTTAAAACTTATGAGATCATATTTAGAAGGGAGGGTTCAAAAAGCTGACATAAATAGGACTAAATCATCCGGGTCGGAGGTTAAGATGGGAGTGCCACAGGGATCTATTTTGGGGCCGTTCCTTTTCCTCGTATATGTAAATGATTTGCCGTTCATGGTTCAAAATATGTCAGAGATAGTATTGTTTGCAGATGACACGTCACTTATTTTTAAGATTAAGAGACAAGAAAATGACCTTGCGGGTACAAATAATGCTCTCTCTAAGGTACTATATTGGTTTACTTCTAATAACTTATTATTAAATTCAAAAAAGACAAAATGTATAAAATTTACACTACCAAATGTCAAAATGGTTGACAGCAATGTTATATTGGGGAATGATAAACTAGACCTTGTAGAAGAAACTGTATTTCTGGGTATCACAATTGATGCAAAGCTTCAATGGGGTCCTCATATAGGAAAATTGGCAAATAGGCTCAGTTCTGCAGCATACGCAGTTAAAAGAATCCGGGAACTAACTGATGTCGCAACTGCTAGGCTTGTTTATTTTAGTTACTTCCATAGTATTATGTCCTATGGTATACTACTGTGGGGTCGGGCTGCAGACATTGAGACCATCTTCGTCCTGCAGAAGAGAGCGATCAGATTCATATATAAGCTAGGCAATAGAGATTCGTTAAGAGATTTCTTTAAAGAAACCAACATCCTAACAGTTGCTAGTCAGTATATCTATGAAAATATTATGTATGTTAGGAAAAATATCAGTGACTTTAAAACTGTAGGTAGCCAACACAATGTAAATACTAGAAATAGACATAAACTTTCGTTCCCAAAATTTAGGCTGGCAAAGGTTAATACATCCTTTATGGGGCATTGTATACGTTTCTACAATAAGATCCCTGAGGATATAATAAGCTTGCCAGAAACGCGGTTCAAAAAATGTGTGAAGCGCACTTTGTGCCAAAAAAGCTACTATAACATTAAAGATTATTTAGATGACAATGATGTCTGGAATTAAAGCCAGTTCAATGCATGAGTTTTAGAACATTTATATAAATCCTGTAAATTAAGGACTTGAAAAGACTAAGTTTGGAGTTTTTTTGTCCATTTTTTCTCCAAAATGATCTAGATTTTGAAATGGACACCTAGTTTAACTTGTAACGTTCATTAAGTCGCAGTTTCTGTGCTACTTTGAATAAAAAAAATTGATTTTGATTTTGATTTTGATTTTAACATTAAAAGCCAAAATAACACTTCTTACAAAAGTAGGAAAAACATTAATGCTGCGGCCAGACACACGAACAGCACACACAGACACACGAATGATGTCACCAGACACACGAATGATGTCTGTATAATCATTCAATCATGTTAAAAGTGATCCACAGAATAAAGAACCTAGGATCACGAATCTGGGACTAGATAGCACTTATGCGAAAAACGGCCGTTTTTGGCGTTAATGCTATCTAGTTCAAGGTTCGACACAGGCGTTCTCTCAAGGAGAGAGTATGGGCTTAACCACCACGCGTGCCCACCGCGGATTGGCGGTTTCAAACGCTGAGGTGTGTGGATAGCTCAGAGACTCAGGTTTCCTCACGATGTTTTCCTTCACGTTTAGAGAGCGGTATTGCTACAATAACTTCACAAATGTACATAACTTAGAGAACAAAGTTATGGGTACATGCCCGCGCTGGGAATCGAACCTGGGTCTCTCGTTTCTGAGTCTATTGTTCTACCCACTAGGCTGCCAACACTCTCACCACCTAAATATTCACTTTATATACAGCGGTTGAAGTTTTCAATCCGTAGAAGCACGCGTGGAGCTTCCAGTTTAAATGAAATAAAGTAAATTGTCTGGTCTCATTATCCTTAAATATTTTGAACTTAAATTCGAACAGCTTCATCATCATCATCATCAGCCATTTGACGCCCACTGCAGGGCATAGGCCTCCCTCATGGTTTTCCTAATCATGAGGGGTTTTGCCATAATCGATTACGCCACGCTTGGCAGGCGGGTTGGCGATCGCAGAATGCGGTTGAATTCCCAGGAGAACGCTGCTGCCCGTCTCCTGGTAATGTATTTTCTTAGTCGCCTTGGAATGAAATAACGCTATTCTTAATCCGGCGCCACACGGAATATTTAATACTGCTTGATTTAAACTATTTGATTTTATTTATCGATACTGAGGGACCGGTTTTCAAGTTTTGCCTTACTTCCATAGCACGTTGTAAAAAACACAATAATAAATAATAAACGGTCCATTTAACGCCGCATGGCGGGCCGACATGTTTCCGCTGAAGGAAGGATCGACGACGGCGTGCGCGAAATATGCGCGAAACTTTTTGATTAATTACGTTTCGCTTCCGCATTACGGCATTCCAGGTAAAAGTTATGTCAGGGGTCTCGCCGTAGAGTTAGGAAGATTCACAACTTGTAACAGTGCAAGAGTAATTTAGTGTGCACATGACGTCGATACCCTTTTCTAGAGATGGCAAAACTTTATTGGAGTACATGCCCCTTTTATTTAACAAAAAAATGTAACGTGACCTTAGTGTGCTGTCAAAAAATCTTTACTGACCCCTGGTTTCTCATACTAAAACAATCTCTTAAACAACTTAAACAGTTAAACAGTTGTTTAAACTTAAATAATTGCAACGCATTTTAGACCTTAACATAAGCAACCAGCAACTCTCAGAGCGAGAAAGCTTAATCGTAATAAAATATGGGCTTAATCATTTCACGTACCCACCGTGAATTGGCGATTGCTGATTGACAAGCGCTGAGCTAACCTAAGAGACTCAGTTTTTGTCCCAATAATTTGATTTCCCCGGTAACAAGTGGTATACCTTGTTTAAAATAATCAATCAAGGTTTTATTGGTACCAAAGTCATGGGTACATACCGGAATCGCACCCAAGACCCCTCGAACGTGAGTTTTGACAAAAGATGATTGTAAAAGAAACGGTAAGAATCCCTGCCAAGGTTGTCACGATGACTATACGTACTCGCGTATTTGCCGACGCTTTATAATACATTGTAGGTGTTAAAAAATCGGTGCTAAGGGTTCGCCTAAAGAAAACTTGGCAATGGAAGGTTAATATTAAATTTTTCAATACACAAGCAGTCTATTATGCGTCCCACTGTAGGGCACAGGCCTTCTCTCATGGATAGAGTATTTTTCAATAATTTTATAATTTAAAAATGAATTAATTTGATTAATTTAATTCAATTATTTAAGTACTTTAATTCTGCAATATACTAAATTCAATTAATTTATTATTATTATTATAATTTATTGTATACACGAGAACCTAGTACAGGTAAGGTAACAAAAGAAAATACATGTACAGTGACGAGCTTATCTTTGTAATTTATGTTATTTAATATGGCTTTGGCTGAATTAAAATGATTTATTAAATGCGAGTGGCCAAATTAGGCGCTGATACACAATGACCTACAACATTGTTTGCATAAGCTGTCTATTCAATTCCGTACTCTACGTGTGAAGTGGCGGAGCCTTGGGGGTTTATTACCTGACATGTTCGAAATACCAATTTTATGTGCGAACTGAGGAGAGCGCGCAAAATTCCGCTCGCGAAGTGCATAGAAGGAATAAACTCTAACGGTCTTATTTATAAAATCGCGATTTCTGTAAAACACTCCCCAGAGGTTGTTTAAATAATCCGTGGTTACGTCTTTCCCTTTATCACCGACTGTTTAACCTGCGTTTGAAGAGTGTTTAAAGGAATTGTGTTTGTGAAGATTCCGAGGCGCTCTTTTAAAGCTCTTTTTAAGTACAGTTATTCAATTATTATGTTGTTTAGTCCACAGTTCCTTCCATTTTTTATTCAAAGTCGCCCGTTACTTGATTAAGCAGAGTCTATGTAAGCAAAAGTGTTTTTTCTGTAGACTAAACTTCAATACCTATTATAACGAAAGTGCAAAGTGAAAGTGAAACAGCTGATATGTTTCCGCGATTTCAGAGTTGGTCCATAAAAAAATCGTTTGTATTGGAGTATATTAAGAGGCTGTATAAGGCTATCTTGCTAACTGCACGTAACTTTTTACGACTGATTGACTGGACAAGGACCAACAAATTATAATGAAACTAGTTGACCCGACAAACGTTTTTTTGTCATAATAATCCTACGACCTATTCTCAAACCTACCAAACATGCACAAAAAAAAAAACATTAAATTGGTGACGTCGTTTCGGAGGAGTTCGATAAGAAACATTGTGACACGAGATTTTCATACATAAGATTAATATACACTATGTTAGCGATAGACCTATCTTAGAAAAACGTAATAATAGGTTTACTCCAATACAAACTACTTTTTATAGGACCAACACTGAAAATCGCTCGAATCGAATCCTAATATTACACGCTCCACTGCCGGATAAATTCATTCTCTAGAGAGAATATCTTTTAACACACAATACCTACCAATCTGGTATTTATTACTGGCCATCCATAAGTCAGTCTTAGTCTTAATCACACAACGAACTATTGAAATATATTATTATGAGATAAAATAAGATAAGAATATTCTTCAAACGTCGAATCCAACACGGCTGGGCAGCATTCGGGAAACTTAGAAAAGTCTTTTCGTCCAATATCCTTCAATCGCTCAAGACCAAAATTATACAACCAGTGTGTGATGGTAACCGTACCATACGAAAGTTACCATAAGAAAGCTCAAGGTCACGCAACGAGCTAAGGAAAGAGCTATGGTCGGAATTTCTTTGCGACATCGAATCAGCAATGATGAGATTCGTAGACGAACAAAAGTCGTCGACGTAGCCCAGTGGATTAGTAAGTTGAAGTGGCAGAACTGATGGCCGATGGGGCCGAAAAGTTCTTGAATGGAGACCACATATCGGCGCGCAGCGTAGGATGACCAGCCACAAGATGGACATATGACCCCATCCAAGTGGCAGGAAGACGCTGGATACAAGCCGCTTCCAACCGGTCTTTTTGGAAATCCATGAAAGGAGGCCTATGTCCAGCAGTGGACTTCTTGTGGCTGAATCATGATGATGATGAAGAATATTCTTTATTGTATATCGGAAACATAGTTACAGAAACTGATATTATACTACGAATATGCACGAAAAATTACGCTCTTTTTAAGTTGTTGACTTAAATCAGCCACCAATCCACGTAATCAGCTTGTACCTTAATGCCTATCCCCCATATATGCATACTAAACAGCAGATCCAGGGACAGGACCTCAACACAACCCGAAACCGTTCATGAAGAAAAAATGCTTCGTTTAATTTCTACCGACCAAATTAGGAGGCGTGGAAGTAGAGCACCATTTACATTCCTTGCGCTGCCATGTTGTGTAACTTTTGGCGATCACTAAAAGCTACGTTAATCACTAAACTTTTTGGGACCAAATATGCATCAACACACTTTTTTCCGCGAATGTGTTCACTACTATTCTTGAAGACTATGCATTGTCTGATGGCAATATCGTGAGGAAATCCACTGAAAGTTGTTACCACGCGTATATTGACAATGTATTTCTTGTGGTTAAAGCGAATTTAAAATTGTACTCTGTCATTGTACTGTGTTTTAAGTGAATAAATTATTTCAATTCAATTCAATTCAATTAATATCGGAGAATGATGTAGGTACTTACTCTTCAACTTAGTTATTGCATTTCTTTCCTTATCTTTTACTTAAAAACGTTTTGTGTGAGAGAAATAAAGACATAAATCTAATAGTCCATAACAGTAATAACATGATCAAAACCAAGCTTAAGAAGTCTGAAATCAATCACAAAAACTACTACATGCATAGCCCTATCTCAGTCATAGTGTTTGCGTAGTCACTTTCTCGTATACTAACAATCTGTTAATCTACTGTTAACAGCTGTCAGTTGTTTTTTTTATGCACTTCGGTCAACTGACAGCTGTTAAATAGAGTGTTCGTGTACAAGAAACCAGGGGTAAGTGTGGTGGCAACTGATTAGATGCGTAACTTCGTTCATTAGGACAGTGAGATCTGGTAATATTTTTCTTTTATTACAAGTTTTGAGTTCTTATTTCATTGCAGAAACCAAGTCATTTAAGTAACGTGCTTACACAATGGCCCTTACGCCAGTTCACTGCATATGCAGTGAATGTAATGTTGCATCAAAATGATGTCGACCGCTCTGCTCACACCCCTTGAAACCATGAAATAATCTGGTGGCTCAGGATGTAAGCACTCATTGTTTTACGGCGGGTCACCAGAACAAATAAATTCTATGGATTGCGGTAATACAATTACTTAATAACCAAGTCGGTCCGTTATAACGGAATTAACTCATTAAATGTAAAGTTAGGACTAAATCTTAAATTTGCGGTCCGCAAACTTGAGATTGAATTTAATTTGAATGGTCCGTTTTGGGGCTTAAATACTTGGGTATCTGTTTAAATGTCTACTACTACTTTTTCACAAATTATTTGGAGCTTATAAACTTTCGACCAAATTCACGCGTATTGGTTTTATAGAAATAGCCCGGTAGGGAAATATTTTGTCACTTGACCTTAATCGCATAGAGATTCTATTTGATGGAATTAGGTTTCTTATGCAGCCTTTTAGCATCCCGCTGTAGGACTCAGGCCTTAATTAGTATGGGCTTAATCATCAGTCGGACTCCCGTACTATGGCATTCCGTGGTAGCTTTACGTATGCGGCGTCCAATTGTTGGAATGATATTCCTCCTCCAGTCCGTGAAGCGCCTAGTGGATTTGCCTTTGGGCGCTCAGGGCATATTTAGTTGAGCAGCAGAGACTTTCCCATCCTGTCCCAACTTCTCGCCGCAAGTGACTGACAATGTGATCGCATCATAATCGTTAATCTTGTAAGTCATTAACTTTATTTGTATTTTATGTAATTTTATTCATTTACTTATTTATTTAATCATCTAATCATTCATTTATTTAACTATGTTATTATTGTTATGCACTGCACCGCAACCTAGTATATTTGTGAGACGGACAGGCACTGGCTGAAAATCAGCGCTTTGGGTGAATACCCTCAGCACAATGCTGAGCCAGCTGCCTTTTCCAGCAACAGGGACACACCGCAACTCATGTTAATATAAAGTGTTTTTCTTCTTCTTCTTCTTCGTACGAAGGGTTCTGTCTACCTGTTGCCGTTATTAATATCGAGCAAAAAACGGCAAAAAATCACGTTTGTTGTATTGGGCCCCTCTTAAATATTTATTTTATTCTGTTTTTAGTATTTTTTTATATAGTGGCAACAGAAATAATAGGGGTTAAAGTATGAAATTGCCGTTTTATTGCAATAGGTTCTTTGAATTGACATAGAATCTTCATGGTTTCAGGTTTTCGAATGAAACTTTTTTCAAATGGTTTCTATGATGTTCTTTTTTTAAAAAATGTGAAACAATTGAATATCGAATATTGAATATCAACAAGGCAACACAAGTTTCAACACGCGTTTCTTTCTGCAGATCAGTCAAATCATGAGGCACCCATTTTTCGTATTTTTTTATTTTATTGATTTGACGCAAGTGAGTCAATATTGTGGGTAAGGTAACGTTAAACCATGCCGCTAATTTCTGAGTAGTTTGACTAGGGTCGGCTTCCACTATCTCTCTTAATTCATCGTTATTCACCTGTGTGGGCGGTCTTCCTCGTGGCTCGTTCTTTAAGTCGAAATTTCCATCACGAAAGCGTTTAAACCAAAATCGCACGGTGCGTTCATTAGTAGACCCCTCTCCAAACGCAGCATTGATATTGCGGGCTGTTTCTGCCGCGTTAGTTCCGCGTCGGAACTCGTATTCAAAAATCACTCGAATTTTCGCAGTATCCATCTTTCTTGTCTAAATTGAATAACAAAAACAATTGAAAGTCGATATTCAAATGTTTCACATTTTTTAAAAAAAGACCATCATAGAAACCATTTGAAAAAAGTTTCATTCGAAAACCTCAAACCATGAAGATTCTATGTCAATTCAAAGAACCTATTGCAATAAAACGGCAATTTCATACTTTAACCCCTAATACATTATCTGTGAAAATTTCGATTGTCTACCTATCACGGTTCATGAGATACAGCCTGATAGACAGACGGACGGACAGCGGAGTCTTTATAATAGGGTCCCTTACCCTTTGGGTACGGAACCATAAAAATTCAACAAGGATGGTTGATTAGTTGTCGAAAAATATTTGTTTTTTTCTTCAGATACTTTTTTAATGTGTAGTTTACTCTTTACTTATTTTGTAGCTACATTTAAAGTTGTTATGTTGCAAAAGCGCAGATTTTAATGCTTACTTATAGGCTAAAGATTGTGTATTATCGTTTGTGCCTGCCACAACGACATTTTTCATACCTTTTTTGTCTGCCTAGAATTTATAAAATTCATACCGGACGTCGCGCACTGGCTTCGGTTCTTTTCAAATATTGAATCCTTTTGATTACGACCCACAACAGTGAGCTGCGGTCAAAGCGAGACACGGAATTGAATCCGCAGGGATGGACCTGGGGTGTTTTTGTTGTTTGTTTGCTCGTTTTAAACCGTCTTTAAAAAAGTAGGTGTTATACGGGACGGGACGTTATATGGGACGTTATATCTATTCAAACAAAAAAAATATTGTCGTGATTTGATATTCGCTGCTTGGCAAAAAAAGTGTCATACATAACACAAAAATGTTGATTTCGAGATAATGCGACTTTTATGATTTTTTATTATTTTCTATGCTGATATTATAAACATTATGGGAGTTACATTGCTGAAAATTTATTTGCAAATAGTATATCTATATACATTTCAAATAGTTTATATTTTTTTGAAAAATTATGTAATTTTTTTAAGTAACTTTCAAGCTATATTTAATATGGGATATGTTATGACTCTTTTTTTGGAGAATTTGGAAATATTTTAGGAAATAATACTCTTTTCTATATTATAAAAAAATAAACTATATTAAAAGATATTACTACTTTCTTTTTCTTATACAAAGTTACTAGTGTAATAAATTTCTTAACAATATAATCTTATGGCTTTACTCACAGTCACATTAAATTAAAGGTATCTTTTCTACTATATACTTTTCATTAAACTTTTAAATATTTTAATTTAACAATAGGTTAAGACTTAATAAATAATTAGGTACATTAAATGAGTATCAAAACAAGTAACAACTAGTTGTTACTCAAAGTAAATTAGTATTATTTATTTATTTAATTTTATTTGGTGTACAAAACAGATCACAACCATTACACGATATAAAAGTAATAATATGACATGAGTACTAAGTTGTGGTCTAAAGCATGCACACACTACATTGCCACATGTGAATTTGAGTATCTGAATAAAGTAAATTTTAGGGATGATAAATGATTTTGTAAGCTTTCTTACAGTTGGACGACCAGAGTCACTATCTGAGCCGGAACTTTTATTTACAGACTTGGCTTCGAAATTTGGGTCTTCGACGCTATCATCGTTGTCTTCAAAATAAACATTTTCTTTATCTGATGTTTGACCTCCATCTAAAACAAAAAAGTCGGTATCCTAAAGATCCTGCCAAGTTTCGTACCATTATCTATAAAAACGGAAACAAATCATCTCGGTTGTATGGGATTTGGAAGAATGTTAAAAAATTAGTTGTACATAACAATGTTCCTTTATTTTAGGAGTTTATTTAT
The DNA here is from genome assembly GCA_947308005.1 of Yponomeuta malinellus. Taxonomy (NCBI): domain Eukaryota; kingdom Metazoa; phylum Arthropoda; class Insecta; order Lepidoptera; family Yponomeutidae; genus Yponomeuta; species Yponomeuta malinellus. Next base: position 4,849,705 of record OX371010.1, read on the forward strand.
TCAAGGATACATACTTACCTATTAGTGTTAGAAATCGTAAAAAAAACCATAAAATTAGTAATAGTTCATGTAAAATACTAACCTTGCTTTGGAATATCGTTTCCAAAAGATATAGTTGGAATGGTAGTCTGATCAGAAATGTCTTGTTGGTCTTCTTCACACGCTAGTGTGATCATCAACGCTCCGCGATTAGTCTTCATCTTTTCCTTAAAGAATAAATAAAAATAATTAGGTATACTGGAAAGAAAAATAAAATTGAGAAATGAACTATTCGCTTCAAATCACAATATTTTTTCATGAAAACAGACCGATAACACAATATGCCATATGCATCTAAAAACTTGGTTTTATTTATGCAGAAAGATAGTAACAATACAACATAACGCTGAATATTACTATAATATTGTACGGTAACACTGTCATTAAACGTGTTATGACTTTATTACACTATTTTCAAATAAAATATTCCCATCATACCATGATGTATAAAAGAGTAATTACACAGGATATGACTATTTTCTTTAAAATATTTAGTATTCCACGTGATTTTTTCCTCGACAAAACCGTCATAACACAATTTGATGCACTTTTCATGGAAACAATTGTATAATAAACTCCTAAAACTTACCGATAGACAGTCACATCACACATTAATACTTTTTTGTGGGAGCACAATACACAACTGCTCTGGATCAACACAATTGTGACACTGTTCATGCCAGTCAACTGACCAATACGGCTCAGTGAAAAAGAGAACTTAGCGCCATCTCTCGGTAACTAAGCACACCATAATAATGACGATTTTACAGTCGGTCAAATGAAATATTCGCTATCCAATGGTACAAATATGTCAAAACGTAATTATTATGTATTGTGACGCTTTTCTTCCCGGGCAGCGATATATATAATTATGTTTCATAAAATAGCATAAAAGTAGACCCAAGGTAATTTGGTGATGTTCTTGTGAAGACTGCCGAGGATGGAAGTATGTAGGTATTGCAGAAGTATAATTTACAGTCGGTGCCTAGTTTCATGACCAGGATATGTATTTTGAGCACCGACTACAATTATACTTCAAAAGGTATTCTTTCAAATTATTTCTTTTTAGTGCTGTAGTGTGTTGAAGTCGGTTTTTATTTTTTATTAAAAAAAGTGATGGGCCATTTTGAGGATGTAATTTTGGCTCGTTTTATGAATGGTGCTAGTCTAAGGACTTAATTAAGTAGCGAGGAGTTGACGAAAATATTTTTGTTGCTTTTATTTTGACGGTGAAATTCACGTGCTTTATTACGTTGTATTCGAAGATCATCAATCAGCCCGTATTTGTCCACTCCTGTCGCCATAGGCCTTTCCCTGAGGCGAGCTACTTCTTTCTGTCTTCAGCCATCCTCATCCAGCCGCCAGCAATCATCCTCAAACTGTCGGTCTAGCGAGCTGGTGGGGGTCCTGCGCTTACAATGCGTTTGTTATATATGGAACATGGACCGACACAGCTTGGGCAGGCCCCCACCAGATGGTCTGATGACCTGGTTACGGTGGTGGGGAGTCGCTGGATGCGGGCGGCACAACACCGGGAAGCTTGGAAAACCGTAAGGAAGGCCTATGTCCTGCAGTGGGCGTCAAATGGATGATAATGGTCTGAACTTGAGAGCCCTTGTACCTCATCGGCTATTGGTTCTTCGGCATATCACGGCCACTTCAACTGGCTAATCTTATAGGCTATGTCAGTAGCCTTAGCTCTGTGGCAAATTGTTACATTTCTAATGTGATTTATCGTGGTAACTGCAAGCATAGCGCGTTTCATAGAATACAGGTCCTATACGGACCAAACGCGTTCGTCGTCTCATTCTCCTTACGATGCCAATCATCTGTTAAATTCCATACTAATTGCTACTGCACACGTCAGGATTCCGACAGGATTTGGTGCGCATAATAAGGCCTCTGCGTAACGTTGAATCATGGACTAGGTTTACTGTCAGTCCAAGTTTCAGCTCCGTAGGTCATATCTGGCAGGAAACACTGGTTGAAAATTCTTTTCGATAGGTTTAAAAGAATATCTGAGGAAAAAACCTGGCTTAATGAACCCAGTTGTATCCTACAAATGCGACTCTAAATACCATCAATTTAAGTTTGCCAATAGAACGCCACTATAATATTAAAATTATGAAAGTTTATTGAAAGTATGTAAATGCGCTCTCACTCTCTTTCTGAGAGAAGGCCTGTGCCCTACAGTGGGACGTATATAGGCTGCTTATGATAATGTAAATGCTTAATAATCCTAAAATACTTTTCATCCATTCAGAGCTAAACATATTGTTCACTTTGTTCGAGTACTTTGACTAATCGTGGGCATAATATCGCTACTAGAAATATAAAAAGTGCGTCAATAACAAAAGCGACCGTTCCTGCATAAGGCAAATGAATCCGAAGGGGAATTAGCTTCTAGCCCGGGGCTAAGTCTGGAAAGTTGCCGTTCCAGGCCATCTGCATAATGAAGGCTAAATGAAATCTGAAATGTGGTTCTGCATTACCCATCGTCCTAAGTGATGACACTTTCACACAAGTTGATTGGTTGGACCAGGACAAGTGATTGTGTTGTGTGGGAGTTAGTATTATTTATTAAACATAATCTTGATAGCACACACGACGCTGCAGTTCAAGCAGTAACAGTGTTTTCAACACAGTTGCCCGTAAATTGACTCTTATTACATAATTGAGCATATTACCATACTTGTGTTGTAAAAACACGTATATTACGTATATTAAATTATTTTTGGGTTAAGATGAAAAATTAAATATTTCATTTCATCAAATTGTATATTTTTAATCACAAATTAACTTAAACATCGTATTTAGAAACATTAATTTATAGTTAGTTTATTTTATGTTTATATTGCTCCGGCTGAACAGCCGGTTTTTCCCGTGCCTTTATTGAACCTGCGCGCACATCGAAACTTACGCGCCATTATCCGTAAATATTTGGTAAAGTTACTGCTGTGTCTGTGTGTTACTATCAAAAATGTCTAATTCTAGTTATTAGCAATACAAGTTTTTTTCCTCGCCAGTGTGTTGAAAAACGTCGTATGCAACTCGTGTGCATTAATCATTACACACTCAGCTCCTTACCGCGCTCGCCTACTCGCGCTTGCAATAATGCCTCGTGTGTAATGACCAACTTAGCACACTTGTATCGTCATGTACTATTATATATCTATTAATACGGACCCTAGATTTGCACGTAGCACTCGAAGCAAACCAAGAGAGACCCATTTTCTCCTTTTTATTCCGTTACCGTCTTCCCTTTATAGCGGAATGTCGCGCGGCGGTGCGCGGTGGCCTCTTCCCACTCAGTAGGGCGCCGGACACACAGAAAGGATGTGGGGCGAGGGCGCGGAAGAGACGCGTCGTCTTTACAATTCACTTTCGTACAACATGTAATGCAGGGACGTCGGACGGGACGAAGCCCACACAGAAAAGACGGGGTGAGGGCGCGATTTCTATGCAACGCGTCGCGTGTTTTCCGCGCCTTCGCTTCACGTCCCTTCTGTGTAGCCAGTGGCTAGGGTGCCCGTAACAATGATAGCCCGGGGGCGTTGGCAAATCGACTTATTTGATGATCAAACGGAAGTCCGGGCCCCCTACCCCCGCGCCGCCCCGTTCATTGAACTAGGAAAAACATTTTATGAGATTTTTCGAGGGAGAACCTTTTGCTCCTAAAAAATATTTCCAGGTTTTGTCTTGTCGCATCTAAGTCGGTAGCGGTGACTTTGATTTTTTATTTAAAGGTTGTCGTACTAGGTTCTTTATTTTTCAAATATTTTCACCCTGTTTTTCATATACTGATAAATAAATAATCTACTTGATTACATTGTTTTTGTTGCACTAATCCGTGCTGAGGACAATTTTTAAAAACCTATTTATAGGCTAAAAATTCCACCCAAAAATAATCTACTTTTAACAGTTATCAATCGCTCGTAGCCCCGGCTGCCTGAGTGATCTTAAACGATCACGAAGGTTAAGCAACACAGGGCGCGTTCAGTGCATGGATGGGTCGCCATCTATGCCTAACGCTAGTGGCATTTTTCCGAGCGGTTCCGTGCTTCGCAAGGCACGTTAAGCTGTTGGTGCCGGCTGCCGTCGATAGATGGCAGTCGTTAAGCCAAGTCAGAGGCCTTAGGGCGGCTTGACAACTTCTGACAGTAGACGAGCCACTAGTCTACAAGCCTCCACCAATCCGGACTTGGCCCCCGTGGTGGAGTATGGCCTATACCTTCCTCAGGGAAGAGACCCGTGCCCCTCGGTGGGGACATAATGGGTTGACGATGAATGAACAGTTATCAGTAGCGTTAGAGTGACATATCTTTTAACATTAGATTAACAGATTGTTAGTGTACGAGGAACCGGAGGTTAGTGTAATAAGTACTAATAGTAGTAATACTTAGTGTACGTCATCATCATCGTCATCGTCATCAGCCATTTGACGCCCACTGCAGGACATAGGCCATAGTGTACGTAAAATAAAAAAATATCCTAGTTTACTTAGGTATTCTAACTTTAAGCAACTGTAGCTTTTATCGCGCTCGATGTACGTCCAAATATCGGACGAACTCTCTACAGGGTGACTCTGAATTGATTTAGAAACGTATGGCGCCAGTTAACAAAAAAAATTGGAAGTCAAAGAAAAATTCTCCGGATTACTTCACTTATGCATAGACAAACAATATCTGGACGAAAAGTTATAAAATATAAAAAAACCTACGTGTCAAGCGTTTTATGATCGGCTTCGTCCGACTCAATTGTTTTTTTTAATTGTTTACGCGTATCAGAGGACAGACTCTTATACATTTAACATTAGAAAATATTTTTCAACGTCACTTCCGGTACATCCTACCACTTTGAAATTGGATTCAGTTTCGAGCAAAAGATTGGAAATCACGAATATTTACAAATTTGTGATACCATTGATACAATGAAAAGAATATTCTCAAAAATATAATTGTATAGCTACCCTGTAGATATTCCAATCGTTACCATAGTTTAGTAGTTTATGGTCTTAGCGGAGAGACGTATACCGATTGACCTTGCCTGAAAAGTAAATTCAGTCAGATCTTCGGTAGATATGAAACATTTACTTGACTCAACAGTGCGTTCTATTTTACAATCCTGCACTCTATTTAGTTCCGTTACGGGCGAGTTTCCATCGAAAATGTTAATACTTATAATTACTGTAAATAAATACTTACAATGCATCATAAGTTTAGTGAGAGCCCCGAGATCTGTCACACAGGATCTTTCCTAGTATGAACCCCAGCCTCGGAATAGGAATTCCGAGGCAGGGGTTCATACTAGGAATAATTCCCGATTACTCGTACTAAAATCCGTCAAAACCCGGCTTAGGACACGATTTACAAAGAGCTTAATTTTATCGTTCATGGTACAGTCCACTGTCACCCAAAACTGGTAAACGTAAGTACATAAGTGAGTAATGTATTTCTTTCTTTCAACGGTATGCAACAGGACATAGTAAGTGTACGGACCGAGCGTACTAAGACCGTCAAAACCCGCCTTTATCAAGGACTGTTATAAGTGTTACTGACACTTGCTCTTATCGTTAAAGTATTCTGTCATTAATTTAACTACCGTACTTTATTTAAACACCTACAAGTATTTAACATTAAAAGCGAGAATACACTCAAGATTAGGGCAAGTGGAAAAATGTGACTTTAGCGGATTAATGTGCGTAAAGCGGTTTATTCACTGCGACATTTTGATTGGAAAAATGCGTGTGATATTCATAAAGCAGTGCCGTCATAAGAAGAAAGGCCGTAACTTCCATTTTTAGGGTTCCGTACTCAAATGGTGCTAAACGGGACCCTAATACTAAAGACTTCACTGTTCGTCTATCTGTCCTTCTGTCAGTCTGTCTGTCACCAGGCTGTATCTCATGAACCGTGACGGCTAGGCAGTTGAAATTTTCACGCATGATGTATTTCTCTTGCCGCTATAACAACAAATACTAAAAACAGAATAAATTAAATATTTAAGGCGTCTCCCATACAACAAACGTGATTTTTTGCCGTTTTTTCTCGATCTTTGTGTCTAATGTTGTATAGATAATAGTACGGAATCCTTCGTACGCGAGTCCTACTCGCACTTGGCCGGTTTTACCTAAATTGAGTTAGAAACAGATTAGGAATGAGCAAGAAAACGTATTGCGTCTTTGCAACAAACTTCTATGTCCTTTAAACCTCAAAGAGCGTAAATTTGCCTTTGAATGATACAATTTTGTAATGAACAGTCCTACTTTTTTTGTATATTTTGCGTCTTTTTCCACAAGTCCAGTGCTTAATTAATTTTTAAATCCACCGATTTCTTTGATATAAAAAGAAAATCGGTATCGTACTGTAAGACACCGATTTATTCAGCAATACGCTAGTTGATTCACACAACTCGACTGCTACCTGTTTCGCGTGAAGGAAGTTAATAATGCGTCCCGCAGTAGGGCATAAGCCTTCTTTTAGAGAGAGAGAGAGAGAGAGAGAGAGAGAGAGAGAGAGAGAGAGAGAGAGAGAGAGAGAGAGAGAGAGCGAGAGAGAGAGAGAGAGAGAGAGAGAGAGAGTACGGAGGGTTTAATCACCACGCGTGCCCACCGCGGATTAGAAATTTCAAGCGCTGAGGTATGTGAACTGTATGTGTGTGTATGTGGTATGTGTTCTATTGCCCGCACTACCACCAATGGAAGATAGTGTTAGAAAAACTGGCCAAGTGCGAGTTGGACACGCGCTCAAGGGTTCCGTACCATTATCTACGCAACATTTTAATATTTCAAGCGTCTGCCGGTCTTTATTAATATCGAGCAAAAAACGGCAAAAAAATCACATTTCTTGCATGGGAGCCCCCCTTAAATATTTATTTTATTCAGTTTTTATAGCGGCAACAGAAATACATCATCTGTGAAAATTTCAACTGTCTAACTATCACGGTTCATGAGATTACAGCCTGCTGACAGACCGACGGACGGACGGACGAACAGCGGAGTCTTAGCCTTACCCTTTGGGTACGGAACCTTTAAAACTATTCTCGCCACCCCAGGTGGAGAACTCGAGAAGTATAGCCACCCCAGTGCATTCCACCCCACGTGGCCGGCTTTTTTCTCTGCATTCTGCATGCTCTGCACAGAGGACTGTTTGTAACACTTATTGTTAAATATGATTATTATTATAATGACCGTGACCTGTGAGAGCCTCTGTTATCATACGAAGTTGGGCTTTATTGAGGCATATCAGGCATCGTCCAGCCGGGCTTTTCATGTACGCGATTTATTACTTTGGGAGCTTTTTTTACTAATAAAAGAAGGCATGAGAATCATACTAAATAATGTTAATGTTTTTTTTTCTTTACTCATAGTCGGAATGTAGCACTAACGTTGCCTGAGAATAGGTTAAAAGTTCAGCCCTAGGGAGAATCGTTTTCAACTGACGGCTGTCAAATTATTTAAAAAGAACTAGTTCTATTTTCAAATTTCTGTTGAACCATGTTCCAATTTTTGAAATTTCAGCTAGCCAGCGACGAGAACAAAAGGCGGGAACGCGGCAATCCGATCTTTATTTGTTTTTCCGAGTTGTAGAGTTTTTTTTATTGTTCCGTATAGCAGAGATGTATTAAAATTTTAGCTAATTCACATTTTTATTTTTACTTTCCTTATATTCGTAATGAAGTGCACAGTGTTTACCTTGGGTGACAGACTTATTTAGTCCCTCGACAGGCGCCAAGTCTCGGGACTTAATAAGTTGCTTTCACTCCTAAGGTAACAATGTACTATTAAATATCATTTTGAATTTTTGGCAAACAACCGTTTTTCGTCAGGATTTTAAAATAAACGTAACCCTAAGAATGACGCAACTAAAATTGCCTACTGAGTGTCCAACCTCAAAGCGAGTTGAGCGGATTGATGTCGGTAATTTAGGGACCCGCTTCGTCTGGATTAACGCGAATCTCTCGCTGTGAGAAAGTTGCTTTCTTTTGGCCCTTCTCACATTTTTTTCGTCAGTTATTTATTTACTTACTTGAAGAGAGAATGACGTGATTTTCGGGCCTTTCAATTAATGACATATCATGTAACGTTCATAATAGCACCTAGACAACTGCTGACTAACCGAAAGCTTGATTCTGGTGATGCTTTAAACAAGATCTCCAGCCACGTGACCTTTCACTGTAACGGCGTGCAGAAGCAACGGAAGGCCAGCATAGGAAGCTTAGATAGATAGATAGAAAACACTTTATTGTTCATAAAAATGCAGGGCCATCAGAGCACTGCCTTCTGGAAAAGAATCGGTTGGCTGGCGTAGTCTTACATTGTCCAACAGTAAGCAGCCTATATACATCCCACAGCAGAGCACAGGCGTTCTCTCAGAGAGGTAGAGAGTGAGCATGGGCTTGAAGCGTGAACTCGACAGATCGGCGATTTCATGCTTACCGTATAACACTTCAGACACTTGGGTTTCCTCACCATATTTTCCTTCATGTTAGCGAGTGGTAGGTATTGCTACTACAACACATTTACACTTACCTGTTATTCAAGTTTACCTGTTATTCAAGTTAAGCTGTTTTTTTTTTAATCTTGTGCAATAAAGCGTAACAAACAATATTAGAAGAAATTTAATGAAGTTTGCGTTTTACTTATTATCATGTTCGTCAGAATTCGAACCCATGCCCTCTTTAAAATCAGGCCAGCGTTCTGCCGTTACCACCGCTTACAGCAAAGTTATAAAATGATTTACCGATTAGGCTGATTGCGGAAAACTCAGGTCAAACAGCCCTATCACACTAGCGATTCGCGAGCGATTTGAAAGCGACTGTAAGCTTCTCCCTGAGAGAACGCCTGTGCCGTACAGTGGGACGTATATAGGCTGCTTATGTAATCCTAACAGATTCGTCGTTGACTTGTATCTGCGTCTTCGAAGTAACAGTCGAAGTTGCTGCGGGACGCGCCTCTGACGTGAGCTATACGCACTATAAACTGTATTTCAGAAAGTACCGACCTTTTTGGTTGCTCTCTGAATAAATCCACAAAGAATGCGCTTTTTGTTCTATTTTATAATCCGAAATTACGTAAATCCAATTTTTATGACTGATCTGTCCATACGTTTCATGTATTTAATTAATGACATGTTTTTAAATTTGTTTGACATATTTTTTATTTATTATTGAATGGAATTTATTACATATTTTTTTATTAGAATTTAATGTGGCTACCAACATTTAGTTATTATTGAAAATGTGTACTGCACTATCGCAATAGGGTTACCTGTAATGATAGTTGTGAGTTTCATGAAATAAATAAAAAAAAGAAAAAAAAAAACAAAGCCAGCAGTAGTGTTTCCTCATCACATCAATTATTTTTGCTACTGAGTGTCCAAAACGCGGGGATCGCACTCCGCGAGTCGCGACGACTTTGCGCTGTCGCGGCGTGCCGCGATCGCATCGCTTTCAAATCGCTCGCAAATAGCTAGTTTATCAAACTAGCGGGCTCTAACTAAACAACTGTGTACTAATAAAAGACATTAATCAGACAATCACAGAGTAGATTTGACCTGTAGCCGTTTTCTATACCTAAAACATAAGAAAACAAATAACAAAGAAAGAATAAATAATACTGTATCTCAGATGTCAACACTCACAATAGCTTCGGAAATTATTAGCATTATCATTTTTCAAGAAAAGGGGGGAAGAATTACCTAATAGGTAAAGAAAAACATTCCAAATTTTGGTAATACTTCCGTTCCTTTCACAAATGTGTCTAGGTTATACGAGTAAGATTTAAAGATTGGAACACTGATCTAGAGCACTGATTAGTTTGTCTAGAGTTTGCTGCTTAGTTTGTTCAGAAATATTTATTCTCGCAAACGAAGCCAAATGAGGCGCCTAGTCTGCCATAGAGCCTCTACAAAGCAACCGCAGACGAAGCGAGGCTTTATGTTCTACAAGGAAACTCGATTAACGCACTCATTAATAATTTATTAAGCTAGAGCTAATGCGAGATTTCCCTAAGAAGAAAAGCCATTGAATAAATATTCTATGGAAATGGCGGTAAGCTTTTATTTTTGTAAATTTAAATAGGGCTAGTTTTTTTTTGTTTTTCGTCTAGAGAAACTTATTTGATGGCACATATTTATACTTAAGCCATAGCTTGTCGGTTGATCTTTTTCGCAATACGAAGAAATGAGTGTACAGAGGGTTTAAGCTCGTCTATGTACGTTTTATTTCAGGATAATCTGGTCACCCTATATATCCTTATTACTAATATTATAAACGCGAAAGTTTGTATGTATGGATGGATGTTTTTACTCTTTCACGCAAAAACTGCTGAACGGATCCGGATGAAATTTTGCACAGAGATAGACTATAGTCTGCACTAGCACATAAGCTATTTTTTATCCCGGAAAAATACACACCAACATTAGCGAACGAAGTCGCGGTCAACAGATAGTTTTTAATCATTTTTCCTGTTCCCTGCACTATTGATTATTTCAAATTTCAAAGCTCAATTAAAACTACCCTAGACTGTCGATTAACTATCAGTGAGCGGAAATCTGAATCGGCTGGATGCATGATGTTTTTTTTTTCGGTAAACCCCTGAAATTATTCAGCCCTGCAGCATAACTGGCTTCGAAGATGAAGAAGGGTTGAAAAGGGCTTAAATCGATTCATATAATTATATGCACAGTGCGGGCCTACCGAGATTTTGGCCTGCCACACTCTATGCGCTTAGATTTTTGCCCACGTTTCAGTAGGAAGTCTTTATTTTGGCAACAACACAATGCGGCCCACCGGAAGTACAAAGAATTCTCTCAGAGAGATGTTACTACGAGTGTTTAACATGGACTGGTGACTTCAAGCACTGAGGCAAATGGCAATACCGAGGCTGTCACCCTTGCATTTTTAAGTAACACTCTAGAACGATAAATAAACCACCCTTCCATGAAGGAGGTTCCGCGATATGACTACGCAATTTATAAAAACAATACCGACATTTCAGATAGCTCTATAACTGTTCCAAATAAAAACCCGCCCATTCTTAAAGACACCTTATTCTGTTACAAAAGTGACTCTTTAGAATTTGTCACTTAAAAGGAAAATACCCATCAACAGTAGGTACTCTGGTGTCTTTTGAGACACCAAATTACTATGATGTGAAAATCGTAAAATAAATATTAACAAGATCCATCAACTTTTGATGACGAGTTTTTTGATGGATCACATGAGAAATGAGACAATTCGTCGAACAACTAAAGTGATTATAATTATTATTTATTTATTTATTTATTTATTCAAGAAAAACACAATTTCATTTGTCTGCCAAACTGCTAATGCAGTTTATTGGCAATAATACAATAAAAATAATAAATAATTTAATTCCTGCCAAAGCCATACTTTATGACATAACAAATAAATAAATCAAAGTATATTACAGTAATTATATAATTAAATTTAAAAAAATATATTTACTAATTGAATTAAAGTTATCAACTTATAGCCAAGGTATTAGGCAGTTGAAGCGGCAGTAGGCTAGTCAAATGGCTACAGAAGAACTGAGAGTTGATACAGTGCAAAGGTGCTGGTGGGAGCTCGCTGGACTGACGACATGAGGCAGATTGCTGGCAGCGGCTGGATGAGGATTGCCGAGGATAAAAAAGTAGCATCCTTTGGGGGGTCTATGTCCAGCAATGGACAAGCAAGGGCTGATTGATTGACTATCCTTATTAGACTTTAATTAATGTTTAAATAACAATCGCACAGTCTCGTATATATTAAATATTCAAAAAACATATTATGTGTTATTGTTAACAGTGCAAGACTCCGACAATCCACTCATTTTGTGATGCATATAGATGTTTTGCTAGTTTATCTAAGTACCACACTGTGACAAATGACGTATATTCCGTAAAATATTTTGATATGCTTCTCCGCATAGGCTATTACATGTGAAACTAACAGCTTTGACGTTCATTAAGTAAACATTTTGTTTTTATAGTGAATAAAAATTTTTGACTTTGACTTTGACTTTGACTTATATTGTCGAAAATACTATAATTCGCTGAAACAAAAAATTGCAAGCCTACTTTGCGGAGACATTTGGGATTCAGTTACACCAAGAAGAGCAAGAATTTTATTATTCTTATATCACTTTATCTCTCTGATGAGAATACCGTCTTCGCTAGCGCCCCAACTCAACGCACACTTTCAGACCAAGAGGCGTAAAAACAAGAATTTCCCTTTTGGAAAAGTAATTTTGCGCGCAGACAATAAAAGGTGTACAGTAAAAAAACGGGTACAGCTATAAACACGTACTCGGAAAGACGCGTTTAATCTTCTATCATCAACATCTGTGCTGCAAATATGCCTCCAGGTGAAATAAGCGTACTGGGCATGAGTGTCTACTGAAATTGGGTGCAGCCTGTTCCCGCATGTTTATGATTTGAAGCGTTCAGCGGAGTCAATATGAACATGTCATGGGCTAGAAAGCGCTATATCTAATAATAATAACAATAATAATTTGTTTATTTTAAACCAAAAAGTACATTAAAAATGACAACAATCGTTCGGTGCAACAATAGTCTTGTCATTGCATCCTATCTCCTAAACTAGGCGAAAAAGCCTGTATCTTAGGAGAAGGTGAAATTAAATTAAGCCTTTAAAAGTGCGTACATACATGGTCGAGAAGCATTGAGCGGACGACTGTCAGTCAACAAAAACATAACTTAATCTATCACATGCAAAGAAAACTGAATTAAAATAAACAGAAAAACAAAAAGGTATGATGATATTAGCCACTCAGATCATTGTGTATGTGTGTGTGTGTGTGTGTGTGTGTGTGCGTGTGTGTGTGTGTGTGTGTGTGTGTGTGTGTGTGTGTGTGTGTGTTTGTGTGTGTGTATGTGAGAATTTGTACGCTCTCTATTCAATCACAGTTTTCTATAGAATAAAAGATACAGGGTTTCAATAAAATCTAAAAAATTGAAAAAATACCATGTAGAGTTTAAATTTTGCTCTTGGAAAGTGTTTTAATTTATGAATATTGACGAAACAATTTTTTGAGTTTGTGTCATTTCAAATGACATAATTATTACCAATATCCACAGTCTCAGCTCCATAAAAGAGTATGAAGCAACTGGATGAATCACGCCCAAATAGTGTGGTAGTTAGGCAGGCCTATAAATTTTTTAAGCTTATTTTTCACCGCTGCGCTAACATTTTGGGTCGATTTAGGCTGAACAGTGAATTTAGTATAGACCGGTTGTAAAAACAGTATATTGCAAATAGGCCGTAAAAGCGCGCCACCGGATGTGCCAAACGGCCTTAGAGAAGTGCTCACAGACTTGTCACACGATTTAAAATTTACCCACGTTAAACGGGCCGGTGAGGCGGCACAATCAATCTTCAATCTAGAATAATCCTTAAATACCTACGCAGTTAGAGACACAAGTGTGCAGACTTTCTTTCATTAATGAATCCCATACATCTGTCCGTTCGTTGATTTATTCATTGACTCATTCATAAAATCTGATACAAAACACTAAATTATTAAAGAGAGAGGAGCTCTTAAGATGTGAAATCTCGAGTTGTATGTAACATTTTCAATTGAATCGAAACGACCCTATGATTTCAGGCGAAAACCACCAAAATTACACGCTTCCTCAGATTTGGATAGTTCCCCAACTACACAGGCATAAAAGAGAACTATTATTACCCTTGGATGTTTGTCTACTCTATGGCCTCCCCTAGGCTATAGAAAGACTCCCTAGGCGCAAAGAAGACCCACGTAGAAGGTAAGATCTGTCCAGATATTATCATAAGGAAGCATTCTTTTTCTGTGTATCATTTATTCAATGCTGTTTTATGTGCGATTATATTTTGTGGATAGAAAATAAACAAATATCTTATCTTATCTTATTCAACAGCAATTTTGTCGTAACGTGGGTTCGATTCCCATTGGGGGCCGCCGTACATTTATACAAATGGCCTCAGTCTGGGTGTATTTTCATGTTTGTGACGTCCTTGCCTGGTTACCATAGCACAGGGTATCCTAGTTCGGGACCAGCTCAAGTTATTGTATTGTGTGGAAGTTATTATTATTCATAATTGGAACAGCAACGTAATGGAACTTCTAATCCTTCCTATTTCGTGGTGGTACTCCCTCGGCCACTGTATAAGAACGCGGTAGTTTCACAAACAGTTAGGGGAAAAGTTTCACGTGTTGTCGCGTACATAGCTGTCTATGCAGGAGCTTTTATAACATGTAATAACGCTATGGGGAAAAGGGAACATTTTGTACAAATTCCATTGAAAATTAGTTTGGTGAAGTCGTCGGTTGTATAAAAAAATCGAGAAACCGCTCTCCTTTTACGGAACCCTACACTCCTCGCGGCCAGACACGTACTTGGCCAGTTTTTTAATTGTTTGGGTCTTAGTTCTAGGGTCGAAAACTTATTTTGCTTACATTTTTGTTGTAAGGTCGCTCGTACCATAACAAAGCATAGTAGGGACAAGTGTGTAATAGTAGATTGTTAACCGAGGGCTGAAAGGCACCCATTCCTGACGAGATGTTTTGGCGCTCGAACGAAGTGAGAGCGCCAATAGTTCGAGGCAGAAATGGGTGCTATCACCCGAGTAAAACACTCTACTTTTCATTACGAATACGAGGAAAGTAAACACAAGCCAGTTAAAATCAAATTAAATAATATAAATTAATTATTAATGTTAATCACTAAAAGATAAAAACAAGATTAAAATATAAAACTTAAGGAAATCACGCCAAAACAGACGGATGGTCTAGCTCGCGGCGAGATAGCTCGCGCGCCAACTTGTGCTAGCCGTACATCACAATTCACAAGATGGCGCGCGACCGCGAAAGACGGCCATTTTGAATTTGCGTATTTGGTGGTTTTATCTGTGTCTTAAACAATATTTTAATTTATTTCGCAAATCACATCTCGCCTTGAAAGTGACTAATAAATACATAAAGTACATTATATAAATTATAAACATCAAAAAGAATTTAAATGTCAACAAAACTAATAAATGAAGAATTAATCGTTTTATGGCTGTATAGGTTACTACCATTGCGTTGTTCAATATAAACTACGATTCATATATATTTTTTTTAATACTTTTCTGCTTTAGAGCAGACATGTACCACTTTCAGCACGGTGCCTGGATGAACAATGACCCCCTTTCAGAGTATGAGTAATGAAAAGGTAAATGTACTTGGATGGGAAAAACCTTGGGAAAGTGAAGTATTCACTTTATAGTATAATAATTGTAGAACCAATACCACTCGCTAGCCGTGAAGGAAAACATCGTGCGGACACCTGGGTGTCTGAGATGTTTACAAAGCTCAGCGATTGAAATTGCTAATGCCCGGTGGGCACGCGTAGTAATTAAACCCATTCTTTCTCTCTATGAGATACGACCTGTCCCTTGCAGTGGGACGAACAAAGGCTGTATAAAAAAAAGATTGGCTCAAAATGAAAAATTCTTATCTAACATAGTTTTGCCAGAAATATAGAAAAAAGTTATAGTACCAATACCACTCGCTAACGGTGAAGGAAAACATCGTGAGGAAACCTGGGTGTCTGAGCTATTCACATACCTCAGCGCTTGAAATCGCCAATCCGCGGTGGGCACGCGTGGTGATTAAGCCCATACTCTCTCACTGAGAGAAGGCCTATGCCCTATAGTGGGACGTATATAGGCTGCTTATGATATGATGATAGAAAAATGAGCCCTGCACCAGGAAACCCTGTATTGCAGGTACTCTGCGGGAGTTATCAAATTATAACTGAAGTAAAACTGCGTGTAAACTAATAGCAGAACAAAAGACTTAACAAAACTAAGCAAAACAATTATTCATAAACTTTGCATCTACGTAATGAGATGATTTATGCAGCGTCCAGTGGCACCTTCACTCACACTTGATGGGCGGGTTTCCTCGCGATGTTTTCCTTCACACTTCGCGTGTATGGTGAAAGAACAATTCTGAGTGTTTATCTAAGACCCAGAACACATTTATACACAATATAATGTTGTCAGGGGCTGATAAACCTAAAATAGAACAATAATAATTATGAATAAATAAATACAAATGAATAAACATAATATCCACACAGAATCAATAAATGCACATGCGTCATGCACATATACTAGAGGACCAAATTAAATTATTCAGTGACCGATAACAGTGTTTCTGTGGATGAGTAGTTTTGTTCAAGTACCAATGCAGAAACACAAATTTTAACTCCTTTGGTGTTTGCACACCTTAGTAAGTCGCCGTAAGATGCCAGTTTATGCATCACATTTTCCATCTTCTCCTTGGTTACCTTGGTAACCGTAACCCGCTCTTAGTACAGGCGAAAGCTTATCAACTTTTATAAACGTACATCTTTTCAATTAAATTTAGGGCGACTTTGCGGCAAAAATGTAAAGGTTGATACGCTGTCGTCCGTACAATTTATAGCTGATCAAACTTTTTCATCTCTCTGCGGTTTCATGGGCAAGTCGCCCATATATTAACTGAGAAGTCTCCACTCTGTTGGATTATATGATGGGAAGCCCGAGATCGATGAGAAACGCAAGGATTGCAATATATTCTCAGAACTTAATGACCAAGAGACTGACGGGAACAGATAGTCATTAACATTAATATTTCAATGTGAGGTTTTCTTTTCGACTATTAAGAGCCGATTCGACCAAACTATTTATGCTTGGTATAAGTGGTAATCTCGGAATAAGCCCAGAAATACTCTGGAGTAAATCTATATTACGTTCTACCAACTACTAATCCCGGGATAATTCGCAATGTAATCTGAAAATTAAAATTGAGGGAGTAAATTTGTTATGAGATTAGTTACTCCTGGTATAAAGCTTAGTTGGTCGAATCGGCCCTAAGAAAAAAAAGGTAGTTCCCTAGAACTCTGTAGATGGCGCTGAACTGACTACGTTACTAGCCATGCGTTCCGATTTGCGACTGTGAGCGATCACGGGCAAATCGGAACGCACTACAGGTTACTCACTCACGACTCACGTATTCGTGCGTATTCGCGTATATGATACGATAGCCGTTCCGAAATGGACGACAATGGATAGCGTGAATGGATCAATTCTGAACGATATTTATTTGTCATATGTCAATGTCGTTTTCTGATCTAAAAATTACATCAGAGTGAAATAATCAAAAAATAATGTGACGTTCCGTTCCTTGCAGTAACTTAACACGTTCAGCGCCATCTATGCAGCGACTAGGAAATAAATTAAAAAAATAAAACATTCATGGAGTAGCCTAGCACACCAAATAGTTTTCTGGTTACGAATCCTGTACTCCACTTCACTTTGAATGTTGTCGTTTGTGCATACAAAAGTACCTAGAGCCATCTTCAAACACAATTCAATACAATGTATTTGTATTGTATTTAAAGATTTTATTAAAGAAGAAAATAACAAATAGGTTGACAGATTTGCCAAACTGCGCAGCAGTTTATCGGCAGTTATTGACTTGTATAAGTGGCATTGTTGTCGTATGCGCAATCAGGCCCCGTACATAGATATGACTAACAAAGAAATCTTCAAACATGATACGTCTATGCACAACACATACTTAGTAGATATACGCAAATAGTGCCCGGACCGTATTGCCCCATTTACATTGCCCTACACACTGTCGCACGAACAGGCAACTATTAATTGAAATAATAATCGAATGACATAGGACGAACAACTTGATAGAAAAAAAACCGGGCAAGTGCGAGTCGGACTTGCACACGAAGGGTTCCGTACCATTATCTATACAAAATTTTAATATTTCAAGCCTCTACCTGTTGCCGTTATTAATATCGAGCAAAAAAACGGCAACA
Source organism: Yponomeuta malinellus (assembly GCA_947308005.1). Lineage (NCBI taxonomy): Eukaryota > Metazoa > Arthropoda > Insecta > Lepidoptera > Yponomeutidae > Yponomeuta > Yponomeuta malinellus. The sequence goes on from OX371010.1 coordinate 4,867,614, forward strand.
AAATCACTTTTGTTGTATGGGAGGCCCCCTACATATATATTTTATTCGGTTTTTAGTATTTGTTAGCGGCAACAGAACATCACCTGAGAAAATTTTAACTGCCTAGCTATCACGGTTCATGAGATACAGCCTGGTGACAGACAGACAGACGGACGGACAGCGGAGTCTTAGTAATAGGGTCCCTTACCCTTTGGGTACCCTAAAATGATAATAACATAGTCCCAGTTTATATTTTATGGCGGCATCCACACTAGGAAACCCCGTATCGTGAAGCAGCTCAGGTTAAATTGTCACACACATAAGTAGATCATTTTGTAAAAAAGGTCTTTTGTATTTAAATCATAGGCATAAATCCTTCGATTTCTTGAATGAAGAATTAATTCTGCATTAAGACGAAGAATACCATTGCTTTTATCTCCAAACACATACAACAAATAAGTATTGTTAAGATCATCAGGTGATGAGAAAAGTCTTTGTTGTTAAATGTCAGCCTTCCGGTATCTCGTTTGCGCCCCTTGTGCACAAGATAGACAGGTAGACAAAGACAGCTTCAGTTTATTATGAAACAATGTAGACATACCAATTATCCGTCGCAACACGGCGACGCTGCAACAAGTTCATTGATGCAGGTTGTTAGATGCTAGAATAGGGTACCATCTGCACGGGTTAAGCTGGAGTTTGGTGGTCCTGGTTTTGCGACTTTATGATAACGTCCGATTTATTTGCGCGCGATGTTAACTATAGACGTTTTTAAAGGTATGTAATGGACAATGCTTGATAATATACTTATAAGCGTCTGCAAAGATGGCCGGCTGGAGAATATGAGTATGCTTTCCTTATTAGGCTATCTGCCTCCGATCACTGATAATATTTTACACATACATAACTTAATTATAGCTTATAGCATAATTATAGCATACATAACTTAAAAACAACGTATTTGCAAGTAGAACCAGAGTTTCACGAATGTAAAATTAGTCAAACTATTAAGCTACTACCACCATTTATTATCTTTTGTGTCAACAGCCTCAATTTCTCTTCAAACGTTCATACCTTGACTTGCTATTTGAAGGCAGGCAGGCTGCACAAACTCACGAGGATCTTCGCCTCGTGAGTATGTTTGTGCAGTTCTACATCGACAAGAGAAAAACCAAGCCACGTAGATGTACTAAAAGAGATCGGAATTAAACCTCTTAAATCTTATAGGTAGCGTTTTTTAAACACCATTGAAACTCGAGAACGGAGAATGAGACGAAACTTAATATTGTATAAGAACATACTTCAAAATACTACAGTACTAAAAACACAGAAGTAATTTAAACGAATATGACCTGTGAATCCGATGCAGATATTGCTGGTAGTACTTTGCAGTTGGTTTTAATTTTTTATAAAAAACATTTTACGATATTTTTTAGAATATTACTAGGAATATGCACGAGTCACTATAAAAAGCACGTAAATCGTAACAAGAGTACCTTTAAAATTTTAAGATTTCAGTTTCGGATTTCTCCAGGATCCTATCATCAGATCCTGACTTGATGACTATGAGACCACCTGTGAAGTCTACGCTTTTAAACAAAAAAATATTTTTCTAAATCGGTCACGCATATTCGAGTAATCGGAGAAGATACAGAAGAAAAAAAAGATTCCGACTAATTGAAAACCTGCTCATTTTTTTGAAGTCGGTTAAAAATTACCCAATTTTTTGGTATAACAGTAGAAATAGTCTTTATTAATAAGTTCCACATTTTTGGTTCATGGGTATAAGAAATCGGCCAAGTCGTTCCATTATCTGTGCAAAATTAGACACAAAGATCGAGAAAAAACGGAAAATAATCACGGATGTTGTATGGGAGCCTCCCCTTAAATATTTATTTTATTCTGTTTTTAGTATTTGTTGTTATAGCGGCAATAGAAATACATCATCTGAGAAAATTTCAACTGCCTACTATCACGGTTCATGAGATACAGCCTGGTGACAGACAGACAGACAGACAGACAGACAGACAGACAGACAGACAGACAGACAGACAGACAGACAGACAGACAGACAGACAGACAGACAGACAGACAGACAGACAAACAGACAAACAGACAGACAGATAGACAGACAGAGAGACAGACAGACAGACAGACAGACGGACAGACAGAGAGACATACAGACAGACAGAAGGACTGTGAAGTCTTAGTAATAGGGTACCCTTTGGCACTCTTCGGGTACGGAACCCTAAAAAGATGTTGGCGAAACCAAATTCACAGAATTATAACTAAGGATATTTTTATACCGAGGTATTTTTTTTATTTGAGCTACTGACACAAGTAAGTAAGTAAGTAAGTAAATTATTTATTTGATACTCAAATCTTAATATCTATTACAATACAAATTCAGATCAACAGTTGGGTTAGATTTGGCACCAAATTGGTCTCCACTCAGCATCATGCCGTGGCCGGTAGCGACCACGACGCTGGTTTTCAGTGGTTACCATTTACGGCACAAACAAAGAAAAAGAAACTTAAATACATCAATACATTTATGAAAATATTATGTGAAAATATTATTATGTACGTTAGAAAAAAAAAATATCAAAGAATTCGAAAATGTTGGTGGCCACCACAATGTTAATACTAGAAATAAACATAAATTGTAATTTCCACGATTTAGACACAAATTATTTTACAATAATTATTTTACAGCACAACTAAAATAATTGGGAAAACATTAAAAAATTCTTTAAGTTTGAGTTCAGCAAACAAAATAACCTTAAGTTTGAGTTACTGAAAGCATTTACTTGAGATAAATTTAAATTTTAGTTCCTAAGAAAAGGTAACATAAAAATATTCTACATTATACACCAGAGCACATAACATAAAAAACATGGAAAGATACAGAGTACAATCAAACAAAACGTCGTTGCTCGAATGTAGGCACGTCGCTCACGCTCTCACTGCTAAAAATCGCAGAATCGTGTCTACCAAAACTCCTGTTTAACTTAGGGGGCCGGCGGGGTGGCTGCCACCTGTGCAGGACCAGACGTCGGCTATCGATTATTCGACAGCGCGCACCGCCCCAGCGGAACTTCACCCATGCGTAATTTTATTTTATTGCCCTGTGAGGCGCCTTTCCATCCTCTTGCCAGGATGGGAATTAGGGAAAGAGGCTGTGTATTTTTATTTGATTGGACGATCGGTAAACTGCTTCAGGCGTTTGAGCGGCTGAGACTGCTGAAAGAGCATGCTTCACATTATTCGCAATTATTGCTTCGACTAAAAAAAGCGAATAATATTAGAAAGAAGGATTTTATAAATAAACATTGTGTTTTAATTTCATAAATGAACGAAAAAGGGTAGGGAGAATCTCGGCTCTCTTCATATTTTCGGCTCACTTTCAAAATCTTCTTCTCCGTGAATTGTTGGTTCTTTGATAGATTTTAGATAATTTATCTACTTATTAGCTTTCGGGTCTAAAGGCTGTATTAATAAAGCGCTCTTACATCTGAGATCGATCTTGAGTGCAGTGTCTAGTTGCCCTTTTGTTTCGAAGAACATATTGAAATGGGCATCGAGAACGATCTCACTGTTAACAGCACTTTACTAATACGGCTCTAGAGACTTTTTAGCGGCTCTAGGTCAATTTAACACTTCTTTTGTGAGTCTCCCAAACAATCTCCTGTCTAGTTGTCTTTTCTTTTCCCACACAGGGCGGAAAGCCGCTGCACATACCATCAGCTGCACCTCAAAAGCATCCTCAGTCACATAATTAAGGTGCGCAATTACAGAGCCTCAAAGAGGATTACACTAATTGAATTGAGATTGCGGATTGAAAGTACAGTAGACCGGAATTGTGAAAGAGGAGGTAGTTGTCTCCGTATTTGTATCAGACTGTGAAGCTTTAGACGTGGGAAATGTTTTTTGTCTGAATTTTGCACATAATCATTAGCCCACATGTGGGTCTCCACATTCACAATTTCTGAATTTTCATAATATCACGTATTCGCATAATAAAATGGGATTTTCATCCATACAAAAAAATTAACAGTAGGTTCGCATCAGTTTCAGGGAATCTCAGTAAGCCAGCGACATTACCATCAAAGCTGCCTATGTATCTTTTTTCAAATCCTCGGTTATATAACCCATCTGTTGCCAATTGATACAATGGACAAACGTATGCTGTGGCCACACTGTGCAGTTATATCTGCACGGAGGCAGAAGCGCCTTGAGGACCCGTTTCCATGGTTTCCAGACAGACTGATGCCGTGTTTGAATCGATAGTGTAATATGCATCTATGTTAGTTATTTCTGTTGCTTCCTGATAAGCAGATGAGTCTGTGTGATGTGCCTTTTTTCTCTCTGATTCTCTTTAAGACTAATCTTAACCAAGAAGCGTGTGTGTGGGTGTTATTGGAACGAATGATTTTCATTTTCTGCAGCGAACGTTTATATCTTTCGCGCTGCAAGAAAATTAAAACAGAAACTTAAATAATCTAATAATATTATCTCTTGGTTCGATCTGTGTAATCCACATTTAGACTGTCCAGATTCTAGAACTTCTATTCTATCATTTTACGTTAACTTATCATAATAATGCATTTTTTAAATCAATCCATCCGGGTCAGAGTAATTATTTTTGTGAGTAATCGTAAATTATTGAATTTTAATTTAATTTTAATTTTGATGAGACCAGCACCTAGAGATCCACTTTCATTCCCTTCATGCAAAAAACTGAAATATAAATAACGAAAAACCCCACGGTGAGATCTTCGTATAGTGACTTACAATTGGTCACAATATGAAATCAGGCCTGCTCAATTATATTTAATGCTAATCAAGTCATCTCTTAATTTTTATTTTAATATGTTACTTTTGTATTTTTAGTGTTTTTTCATGTTTTAGCAATGTAAACGCCATCTAGTGATGAGCAACAAGACTAGCGACATCTTATAGTGACATTCAAGCGAAATTTTTGCAAAATAGATCGAGAGTGTTTTAATTTTCGTTGGAATAATGGTAATTCAAAATACAGCCTTTTTCATCCACGCAATTATAACCACTCAATTGAGATCTTATTTCTTTCTTATAGGATACTTGCATATACACACACACATACACACACACACACACACACACACACACACACACACACACACACACACACACACACACACACACACATACACATACACATACACATACACATACACATACACAAACACACACGGACATCACACACACAGACACACATACATTACCCTCCATTTCCGCTGCAGACCGGTAAGGGATTCAGCGTCAACATTCAAGTGGCTGTTAAAGAAATTATTATTACATTGTTCACCGAGAGGAAAAAGTGACCGATTACCGTCGAGGGTGTCGTTTAAAACACCCGAGATTGGGAATCGCAGTTTCTCTCGAGTGATACATAGTGCTTTATACTACACCTGCTTGATAGTTTTATTTTACTTTCTACGAAAACTGAATCCTCAAACAACACACAAATTGGAAATGGCGCCAATGGCGTCTACAATTTTCACATGTTCTTTTTTCAAATTGTTTATCCTGCCGCCGCAGGGTCGCACTGCCAGCCCGACACCATCCAACACACAGCTAGTGGCCAGTGTCATTTTGCGAACTTGGAGATAAAAACTCACTGTAAAAACTTTTTGGCTTTTGATATTTAGGTTACCGGCGCATAGTCTTACCCAAAATTAAAAAAGAAAAACCACGTAAGAAATGGATTTTCATACACTTTTCTCTCCCGCTCAGATGCGTTTTCTCCCCGCATATTTGTTCGATATGCAATGACGTACTTTCTACCGTAAATTTGATAAAGTATCAAGGTACTTTCCAAGCAGGTGTCCGCGCACTTGACGCGAGAACAAAAGAAATAGAAAAAAACAACTCGTCGAGACTCGCTATCAACGTTGCACTCCGCTGAACATAACCAATATTTGCGCGGAAAAGGGTTTGACAGACGTAAAACCCATTTCAAAATAGCGACATTATCGTTTTAGCGGCCCATTGTTTTCGTTCAAAAACTAGAAGGACGCGAATCTTTTCCGGCCTGAAGACACAGTTTTGGGATTCCAATCTCAAATAACTCCTCTACCCAAAAGGGATTGTATTGTCGAACTTAAACTTTTTTAAGCACTACACACACATTATTAACTTAAAAACCGGCCACGTGCAAGTCGGACTCGCGCACGAAGGGCTCCGTACCATTATCTATACAAAATTAGACAAAGATCGAATTTGAGAACAGCGCCATCTATAGAAACCAACAAGAAGCGTTTAACATTGACATTTAACGACATGACATCGGCGCTGTGAAGTTAACATAGATGGCCGCTAGATGGCGAGCGCTGTCTTTAGACAACGTTTGGGGTATGGGAGCCCCCCTTAAATATTTATTTTATTCTGTTTTTAGTATTTTTTGATTAGCGGCAACAGAAAAAAAAAAATTTCAACTGCCTAGCTATCACGGTTCAAAAGATACAGCCTGGTGACAGACAGACCGACAGACAGACTGAAGTCTTAGTAATAGGGTCTCGTTTGGCACCCTTCGGATACGGAACAGTAAAAAAAGGATTCACTTACTTGTACAATTGAGTGAATCCGGATTTAAGTTAATAGGGTATTGCATCTCTAGTTGTCGCAAGTGGGTAATAACTCACTCAATAGAGCAGGTATATTTTTCTCTCTTACTCATTCCCTTATTTATGTGGAACTTAGTACGAACAAGAGTAAAACAACTAAGAGCAACAGCCGTGCTTTCTCAGTTAATGCGTTTCGCATTAAAGAAGAATAGTGCTGGAATGCAAAAAGCCGTTTCGCACATTTCACGGCTGGATAAAATTTAATTATTAGAACCCGGCCCCACCGCGTTCCCATCAATCTGTCAACTTTCACAGACTCAATTAATTTCGATAGAGATGGATCGGTTCGGTGTTTTGCGAACTTTGCTCTTTTTTTTCGCGTAAAGGTCCTAGGTAGGGTGACCTATCATCCCGCGCGCGAGAATGGAAAATCTAGCCCCGTCCCACTTTCATCTGTGACGTTAGCGCAGGATTTGGGGATTCTTTGTCTATTTCTCGCGCGTGGGATAAGGGCTTATGCTACTGGAACAGAAATTCCTAACACAGAAGCTTGAACGGTTTTTACTGTGAAGTTTATTCTAGCAGGGATTACCTTTGCTTCACTTTAATTGTATAAAATGTGTCGATACCAAATCAAATTCACGAATATTTGTAACTATTTTTTTTGAGTGCTTATAAAGATCACCGAATAAATTTTCTCTTGGTTTTTATTATTTATTTATGCACTGCACACAGTCTCGCTTATTTGCGGGTAAGCTTTCAATTTTTTTTCTTCAATTTTCATTGACGGTTCACGGTTCAATTTCGGTGCAATAATACTCGTACTTGCAATTTCATCGCTTTAATGGCATTGAAATGTCTGAATACATTGCAATGCTATTGCGCAATTTCACTGAAAGCTAAATCTCGGCAAACGCTTTCAATGCGATTGAAAAGTGTAAGCATGAAGATTGAACGATCGGGCGCATTTTTAATGTTTAATACTTTTCAATGACTGCTTCAATGTGATTGAACCGTGTAAATAGGTAAAGTCGTTCAATGTTCAATGGCATTGCTTCAATGTGATTAAACCGTGTAAGTAGACAAAGCCGTTCAATGTCCAATGTTCAATGTCTTTCAATGGCATTGCTTCGATGTGATTGAATCGTGTAATATCGCCTTAAGCCTAGGAGAGGGTCCTATAGATGCCAGGTAAGTGGACAAGCCATATAAAAATATTTTCTACACTGGTGTCTACCACAGCGTCTGAGTAGTCAATACACAGATAAAATAAGATAGACTCAGATGTTTCTAAAATGCGTTTAATTATTATTTTTAATTATAACTCATTTTCTCCGGGATACAGGCATGAGCTTACGCATATATGATCAATTCTTGACAAGTCGGTGAGGAAAAATTCTAAAACAATATATCTCTTGTGGGAAAACAGCTTCGTTTACAAATAACGCCAGCAAAATATGCTACTATAATGATCACATGAAAAAAATCGATATACCTACTTGTGGTACCAGCTGTATCAACGACTTCGGTTCTTGCAAAAAGTATCCTACGCAGTGCAGCAAGTGGGTTACATTTCGTCTAATGACACTATACGGTGTTCGTTTAGGTGTTATGGTAAAATTTTCACCTTCGGACCGTCAGTTCCTACTCAGTCTACCACAAAAGATCCGTCAATTTGCCCAACGTATTGGAAATGCCACTGCCGCCGCATAATGTTTGGGGGTCGAAAGGGAAATACACCACCGCATTGGTAGGGTGCTTGTAGACTTAACAACTAGGAATCAAAACGTAAAAAAATTAAGTCGAAAGCGTTTATTAAGCGATAATCCGCTATACAAAGATTTGGCCTATGTCACAAAATTAATAGAGTTGTAGCGAGCACATGTCAACTCTGCGCGCGCACTATAAACTCCAACATTCCTGCATCGCGCAAGCAAAATGTTTCACATGACACACCATAAATATAACGTCCGACGAACAGCAGTCGGACCGGCCGTCCCCGGGCATACGATCTGCCTGGCGGGAAATTTCCCTTGATAGTGGAAGAGCACGATCACCTGCTCTTCCCTATAGAGTTATTATTATAAAATACATTACGTGTTCATGTCATATTTTATAAAAAAACTGATGAACCTGCACCAATCCACGTACATTTACGATACAGAAATCGCCTAATAACATATAAAAATGCGAGGTTTGTCAGTTCTTTGAGGATTGATAAGTTATACTTATGAGCTTGTGATTTAGGCTACTTTACATTCGGATCTCGCGGGAACAGCTAGTGTAAACATAAAAGTGTTCTCTACTCCAAACCGGATACTAACTAATAATAATTTATTTCTATTGTATTAAATTTGTCCGCACTCATTGGAAACCAAATACTTGTAGAAGACATCGAGCTTTAAGCGGCTATGCTTTTAAAAAAATATTTTACGAGTAACTCTTTTTCTTGTGACGTTGAATATAGTACATTGTACATCGAGGGGAGAAAACGAGAGGGGGGAGAACGAGAAAGAGAACTTTCTCCCGAGTGATTCAAAGTGCTACACCTACGAGAAAAATAAAATTATTGAGACTAATTAAAAGCATACTGTTAAATTATCAATTTAGTATAACACAAAATTTAACAAAACAAAACAAATTGCCGCGATTGTTTTTTTTCGTATAGTGCAAAAACTTTTCCCACCGCACATTTGTAAGAGAGAAATGACGAACTTTGTAACCCGCTTATGAACGAGTAATGAGACACTTTGAACGAGTCGGTGTAGTATAAAATTGTTTATGTTCTTTTTTAAAACTCACTTACCTTCTTGAAAGCGTGTCGCTGTAGCCATCTCCGTGTGTCCGCACCCTAACTTTAGTGGGGCCATATAGGAAGGACACCGTCACAACATTAGGGGTGCCGCGCATAAAAAACTATCTGCACTGCCCTTTTGAATTCCACCCCTAACATATGGATAGATCGCATGCATGCCTAATCTACAGGGTGACTTTGAATTCGTCCACCTTATTTGGAGGGAGTGTTCGTTTTTATTGTGAAAAACAGTATTCTTACTATAATTTATCAGAAATGGTATAATATATTTGTAAATATTCGTGATTTAAGCCCTTTGGCTCTGTGTATCCTAATTTGAAGTGTTAGAAGTGGGTATTATAAAGTTTGAATGTTTTTTTTCTAATATGTTAAATGCTTAAGAGTCTGACGTCCGATAGGCGTAAACAATTAAAAAAACAATTAAGTTGGCCGGCGACGACCATACGACGCTCCAAATACAGTTTTTTTTTTGTTTTGTATTATTTTTCGTCCTGATATTGTTTGTTTATGCTCTAGCGAAGTAATTATGGCTAAATAAAAAAAAAATTGACGCATATTTTTTTTCAAAACTAGCTCATAATATGTTTCTAAACCAGGGTTAGAATGTCGCCTTCAAATACGGTGAACAAATTCAAATCACCCTGTAGTTAACCGTGCGACAAGAGAAAAATAGGCACATTAGACGTGGTTCTAAGAAATACGTCATGCGGACACTGTGGAGAGGGCGTCTCTTTTTTTACCGCTTATTTCATCGGTTTCAGTTGAGCACTAGGGTACTTCGGTACTGCAAGAACACAGTACCATAATCTGGAGTTTACTTGGAGCGTGTTAACGGAAAAATATATTTTTTTCCCCAAACATTTTTAACCTAGGTTACCTGGCAGATAATGCTAAGTTGCATTAAGCTCACCTTCGTGCAAAACTTTGTTTAAATGCAAGCAAGTTATTTCAAGAATAATATTTTTTCCGTCAATAAGTCCACGTCCACGGTGTAGCTTTGTTAATACGGTTTCTTACTACGAAATAAATGATGTGCCTAGAGAGCTGGAACATTTCTTGCAGAGGTACATAAAGGCTTACCTAAAAACCGGCCAAGTGCGAGTCGGGCTCACGCACGAAGAGATCCGTACCATTATCTATACAAAATTAGACACAAAGATCGAGAAAAAACCGCAAAAAATCACGTCTGTTGTATCGGAGTCCCCCTTAAATGATTATTTTATTTTAATTTAATTATTTATATTTGGAGCGAATATAGAGACAAATATTCTGTGAATATTTCAAGCGTCTACCTGTCGCCGTTATTAACATCGAGCAAAAAACGGCCAAAAAATACGTTTGTTGTATGGGAATACGTTTTTTAAGCACTAAACACACATTATTAACTTAAAAACCGGCCACGTGCGAGTCGGACTCGCGCACGAAGGACTCCGTACCATTATCTATACAAAATTAGACAAAGATCGAATTTGAGAACAGCGCCATCTATAGAAACCAACAAGAAGCGTTTAACATTAACATTTAACGACATGACATCGGCGCTGTGAAGGTAACATAGATGGCCGCTAGATGGCGAGCGCTGTCTTTAGACAACGTTTGGGGTATGGGAGCCCCCCTTAAATATTTATTTTATTCTGTTTTAGTATTTGTTGTTAAAGCGGCAACAAATACATCATCTGTGAAAATTTCAACTTAGCTATCACGGTTCATGAGATACAGCCTGGTGATAGACGGGTGACTACACAGACAGTTAGTGAAATCTTAGTGATTGGATCCCGTTTGGCACCCTTCTGGTACGGTACACAAAAAATGCACGAGTCCTGAAACTCGCCAGTAAAAGTTAGTCTTTGACAGATATTTGTCTATCAAAGACTGTATATATGACTGAAGTTGTGGTGTTTTTGTCAATGTCTTGGTTTTAGTGCATATTCATAAAAACAGAATCAGAAACGCTTTCATGCTCCTTAATCCGCCTCTAAGGCACTTAAAATTGGCACCAAACTCCGTCAGCCGACCCTCGTATGACGTAAACAAATTACCTATTCAAAACAATACAGCACACGTCTTTGAGAATTATGAGCTGCGAAATATCACGGGATAAGGCTATTATCATTCATGGCACAGTGATATAGTCCTACATTATACGCCTACCAGTTTCAGTAGAGCCCTCCAAAATAAGAAAAACTTATTACCTGAGAGGTTATGTAAAATTGGTGATGCCTTAAAGTGACCAAATTATAAAGAACTTTCCAAACTACAAGCGGCTCCAGGGTTTGCAGGTTAACTTAATTTGGTTGTGTTTACAAGCGTCACGCAACACGCACCCTTTTCATTGTGGATTGACTTAAGGGTGAAGCGTTATGGATTAGGCTCGAGTTTAAGTGATGAATTAAGGGAAGTGGACCTCTATGGGTGGTATTTCACTTTTCCGTGGCATCCTTCAAAATATCTACAGGTACATTTTTAGCTAGACCTTCTCTAACCTCAAACACCCAGAATGTGCCGAATTTCGATTTCGTTCTCCTTGCGGAAGTTAAAAGATGGCACACAATAAATTTCTTTTTAATTTACAAGCAAAACAGTTTTTTAATAAATTTCAATGTAACCATAATACTCTTTCTGGTCTTATCAGTCCGCTAGGTGGCGCTGAAGTCGCACCTCCATCGACTCCACCCCATCACTAGGTCAAACGTCAAATCAAACGTCATCGGCACAGTCAAGCCGACCGACGCCTCACTTAAGCCACTGATATTTGCGTATTTGGCCAATATTAACCGTCCATTGCCGGGTTCTCTGAGGAATTTGTAGCACTGATTTTTTAAAACCTACGCAATATATTTTGTTATTGAAAATCGTCGGTAAATGCGAATAGCCAAGTGCAGCACCAACATCAGATTATTTCAATACTGTAATACGCGTAACATGTAGTTCTTGTACTCATTACTTCACATACCATTATATTTCAGATTCTCTTATTTATGTACGTCCATTTACCGACTATATTCTTCCTGCAATCCACTCCACCCAAAGGTTGTCTGGAAGAGATCGCTCTAAGCCATAAGACCGCCAATAGTATACCACTACTTAGATATAAGATACCATTTGTATTCTTTCTCCTAGTTGCGCAATCAAGCCACTATGACGTAGTTATGTACTCTTAAGCCATTAATTTGTTTTATTTATTTCTTCACAAATTACATGTTTTAGGATGCAGTAAGTGCCACTTCACTAGGCAAGCCCGTGCTGAAGTGATCAGATTCCATTATCGATTGCTGTGTTGCTAAGAAGTGGGATTACCACGTAATTATGTACTGTATAACAAATATCTGTGTAATTTCCTTTTACAATGTACAATAAAGTGTTCAATAAACACGTAGATAATGCGCCACTGTCACATATTTAGTAATTTAGTAAGATGTCAAGCGTCTCTCATCGCTCCAACTGACCATCGCAACCAAGTAGTCTCAATGTAGCAATAGAGCGCTACAGGCAACGTTACAATATCGTTACCGACGTTACAGCGCCGTTACCGAGCTTTTATAGCACCTGCCGTTGACGGTCAGTGGAGGCTCTTTAAATTAATCGCGCCGTAACTTTCGGACGTTAAAGTGCCTTTATACCTTTGTGCCCCGCTCTAATTGGTTCAAGACATTGTTGGTGACAAATGTAGTCATCTCTTCCGGGCACTGCGTGCAGGATCAGATATAGGCGTGCTTATTTGGACATGAAACCGCTTTCAGTTCGGTAGTAGGGGGTCATTTGCCAAGTCATAAACCACATGCAAAGAAAACATGTCGCCTCGGCGAGGGTTGTAACTCTGTAACTACAACTGCAATTTAGCTGCAGCTCTGTAACTGCAATTTGAAGAAGAAGAAGAAGTAGAAATACACGTGAACTACTTTTGGAATGCAAGACGCCGGCCGGGACAATCCAGCGCCCACCTAGGCTGCCGTGATCGTCCTTCGTCATCCGCGGTTGTGAAATCCAGGTACGTCCACCTCAACGCTTACCAACGAGCACCCTCCTGGTGTTGTCCATTGTTCGCCAATACAGTCCACCCGGTTGCCGCTCCCGCCGCACCATATTTTGGTCCAATAAGACACATCACAGAAACAAAATAAGCAGATGAGTAACATAGTATGCACAACAACAGAAAGAAAACTAAATACACAACAGACAGAACGAATTAATAAAACAGGATCAACGTCGAGTAGAACAAAGTAGCCATTACTCAGGTCCTCTTGACTCGTGCCGCTAGATGGCGCCAGTGCCGCGTAACACATTGCGCAGTTTCAGCTAAAAATTAACGCTTAGTTATAGACGTTTTAACTGTGAAGGGAGACATCATGAGGAAACCTGATTGTCTGAGCTATTTCACATACTTCAGCGCTTGAAAACGCCAATCCGCGGTGGGCACGCGTGGTGATTAAGCCCATACTAGGGAGGGCCCTGAGAGAAGGCCTGTGCCCTACATGTATGTATGTTTGTAGTCGTTTCACATTAAGCCGACGACGATTATTGTATACAACATACTCCAAACATCATACCCGATTAATATAAAAATATATATATTTATTTTATTCCATATAATAGTAAAATTATTTTCTCTAGTAGAGCTGGTTTTATCTCATGTCGTGCCTGGCATAGATCATAGCCACGTAGTTTGTTACTGAGTGAAGAAAGCTTGTTAGATATGATAAAAAGTAATTAAGCAAAAAAAATGTCGAGGATCAATAACAATTTTGGCATTTTGATGGGCCAAATTTTTTGAGTTGAGGGGGGCGTCTCTAGTCACAATTTCATACAAGCAATATGCAGGGCGGTGGTAGCCTAGTGGGTAGAACATTGGACTCGGAAGCGGGAAACCCGGGTTCGATTCCCAGTGCGGGCATACACCTATGACTTTGTTTTCTAAGTCATGTACATTTGTGAAGTTATAGTAGCAATACCACTCGATAACAGTGAAGGAAAACATCGTGAGGAAACCTGGGTGTCGGAGCTATTCACATGCCTCAGCGCTTGAAATCGCCAATCCGCGGTGGGCACGCGTGGTGATTAAGCCCATACTCTCTCTCTGAGAGAAGGCCTGTGCCCTACAGTGGGACGTATATAGGCTGCTTATGATGATGAATATGCAGAGTCCCATTTACCGTAGCATTTACCTTAGTCGGCTACCTGTCGGTGGCACCAACTCAGTAGCATTTACCTTAGTGGACTAGTTATATACAATCTGTGGCACCACCTCAGTAGCATTTTTGATTTCTCAACTTTTTTTTAATCAGAACTCGGAATAGAATCATCATCATCATCATCGTCATTCAGCCACAAGAAACCCACTGCTGGACATAGGCCTCCTCCATGGATTTCCAAAAAGACTGGTTGGAAGCGGCTTGCATCCAGCGTCTTCCTGCCACTTGGAATAGAATACCTTACTCGCTTTACCTAGACATTAACTACCTTAAAAAAGTAGGCAAACCTTGAAAGATGCCTTTTTATGACTCTGCTACAGTCACTATAGAGCTCTAAGGAGGTTCAATAGAATTGGGGTCTCAGACAATGTCAGAAATTATCAGGGTAGTTGTGAGAATGTAACTAGCTACCTTACACGAGTTACGTGTCCCACTCTAGGTAGTTGAACTGAGTGGGACAGAGTGAAGTGTAGCCCAGGTGTTTAATTTTTCCGAAAATGTGATTTTGCTTTGAGTCTCAATGGAGTAAAGAGATATTTCGCCAAATTTTAAGAAGATTGGTTAATGGTCAGGAGCAGAAAATGATTACTGTGGTATTCATTTACGGGTCTATGGCTTAATAAACTTACACCTGTATCCCGGAGGGGTAGAGAGAGACTAAGATTTGCCATGATCTTGATGAGCCTGCCTCTTTTGCTGCATCAACGTTCATTCATTAATTTATTACTAAATAGGGATTTCCCAGGCGGTCGTGCGCCGACCAAATAGGGGATATATTAGCGAAGGGCTACAAAAATACCCGCAACCGGGGTTTTTATGTATTTCTTTGATCGTTTATAGGTAAGACATGAAAGAGCAACTTGGCTCCTAGGAAAGGTATCTACTTGTGAGTGTTTAGGAATAAGAATTAGTGAACTACGAGAGCAGTGACACAAGCTTCACAACAGCAGACCAAAATTGACAATATTTATAGTCTTATTACAAAAACAAACGGTCGGCTTAAAAAAAAAACGAAAGGAATGTCTCTCTCGGAGGCTCTTTAAGTAAAACTGTGTAACTAAGGTATACATTTTTTTATCTACACTAATGTTGTAACATTCTACTTATGTTTTCAATACTTGACTTATAATTACTACTGTTATAGCGCAGACAACAAAACACTCAATTTAAGCAATTTCACATGATGGTATAATATTCACATCGATATCGTAGAATCTCATTATAACATCAATAAAACGCGACCAACTTGATTGCAGGGCCAATCAGGTTGGTCGCGTTTTATTGAAGCGCGCAGCTGCGCTCTCATTGGTTAAATTTTAATGGCGGCAAAATCACTGTGATTATACACGTACGCGTGAATTTAATTTTTAATTGCATTAGTGAAGATAAAGTAGTGTATGCAACTGCATATAACACGGGTATTAAAACACTCGTTACTCACACTCGTGTTTTAATACCCTTCATTATATGACAGTTGCATAAACTACTATTATGCACATCCGCCTAGTGTTTATGTGCGGGAAACAGGCGGAGTTACACATATGTGCATTTTTCTTACGTAGACATTTATATGTTCATCTCTCATGAACATTTACTAAGTTTTATTTCAGTTACCATAATTTTTGTCACATATTATTGTAAGCAAATTGGTGTACTATTAAATACGTAAATTACCCAATACCCACTCTCACCCTGAAGTTACTTATAGTAAATTATGATAAGATAAGAATACACTTTATTGTATACCAGAAACTAGTTAGAGAAACAGCAATGACAAAAAAATACATACAATTGGCGGCCTTATTGCTAATTGCAATTTCTTAGTGAGATAGTTTTTTGGGAGAATTTTTAGTACCTAATTTTATCATTTATGTCTAGAATAAGTGCTTTCTGATCATGCTGCCTAGTGGCGTGTTTCTGTAATATCTTCGTATTAAATAAATGATTAAAATGAACTGATAAATGCCTTCACAAATTCGGAACAACGTATCCTTCGGCAAATTCAAAGCGCGCTTGTCTAAACAAATGGGGCACACTCACCTGGCCCATATTATCAAAGCGCGATGTTCGAAATTGGAGGTCCCGGACATGTCTCTAACGAGAATAGCCCCCGGGATGCTCGCGCGACCCTTTTGGGAGCTACGGAAATCGTTAATTTGTAGGATGGCCATGCGTGGTGGATTTAGAAATTGGAGAGAAAAAATACTTCTTTAAAAAAACGGTTCCTACCGTTTTTTTCCAACTTGTTTATTTTATAAATAAATAAATAACTTCCACTCAACACAACCACTTAACCTGGTCCCAAACTATGTTATGTGTAAATAATACGACGATTTTTCAGTTTCATTTACCTATGTCAGTTTTTAAATTGAATCTCTAAACGCCGGTTTCGCGTTCATTTACAAATTGTTAATCTACTTTGGCAAACTGAAGGGTCTTAACATTACATTAAAATTTAGAGATTGTTAGAGTACGAAAAGGGGATTAGGATGACATTAATAAAAACAATATAGACTGTAAAATTGAGGCGTAATTCACAATGACAACATTTTTTGTTGACCACATTTGTGTATCAAAAATTAATTTTATTAAATAATTGTTTTTCTCATAGATTAAAAATAGAAAGCATAAGTAATTAGCAAGTATATTTAATATTTTACGAGTAAGTTGCAATACCTGTTAATGTTTGTTTTCTTCATAACTTAGGTTAGCTGGTAGATAATACTAAGCAGCATTAGGCTCGCCTATGTGCAAAACTGTCTGTTTAAATGCAATAAAGGATTTATTAATAATAATAATAAAGCATTTATTTTCTAAGGTCACGCGCACTAGACATATTTCAATACAGACCATGGTGTGAACATAGCTACAGCATGGGAACCAGTGCTTAAGTGCTAGAAGTGTGACTAGATTGAATTTTAATTTCAATAACTAATAATGAATGTTTTTGAGCTTATATATAATAATTGTTTTGTAGATTGAATTTGAATTTCAATAACTAATGATCAATATTTTTGAGTTTATGTAAGATTGGTAATTGTTTTCCAATTTAAATAAAAAAGATTGCCAAAATATTTTTGGAACGTAACTTAATATTTTTTTTGTAATTTTTGCCGAGGGTAGTAAACTAACAGTTAATGCTTTCAAAAAGACGCCTGTCACCTTAGTTTACTGAGACCACGGAACTTGCAAAAGTACCGAAACGTCGGAAAATTGTAAAATGAATAAATAAACGAGTAAATATCCGTGCAAATTCAGTTTTTATTAGAAAGCAGTTACTGACGTACCTACTTAGAATGTTTTTTTTTTTCACTTTTTTTATGTAGCCTCTATGTTTGTGTGCCTCTGCTGGGCAAGATCTCCCCCAATTCAGTCCAGAGTTTCCGGTCCTAGGCCACCTTAGACCACTCCGGCAGATGATGGTCGAGATCTCCACCGTCTCCAAGGCCGGCGTCGACTTCGATGTCCATCTTGTAGCACCCACTCGGTGGTGAGTCTTGCCTATCTGGATGCATGCGATTGATGTGACCAGTCTAGCTCCACTTTAATTTCACTGTCTGCACGCCCACGTCAATTATTTGGGTTTTTGCGCATGCGCACAGTGTGGTGTTTCGGACACGGTCTACCCTCCTGACGCCCAAAACACTGCACTCCGTCGCTCTCTCACAAACTTTAAGCCCGGACTTTTGTTGTTCGGTCAGTGAGCCGTAGGTGAGAACAGACCGCTTTAAGGAAAGCGGAAGGTTGCCCTTCATGAGATCTATCCTGGACCAGTAGCACTTCCGGGCTTTATCGATATGGTGAACGATTTCTTTGCCCTGCCTGCTTTCAAAGCTTACTAATTTATTAATTTAAATTAGTAAAGTCTTCTCATTTTGCATAATCAACACACAACCTACTTGTCCGTGGAAGCGCAGAACTGAAAAGGGGCATAATCAAGAACATAATCTCCTGATTTCATACACAACATTACCTTCGCCTTTTGATGCCTTGATATGAATGATATGACTTAATATGAAATGTGACACCCTGGCTTTTCGGATAATAATTTGATACTTACTGTATGGTAGCGAGACTTAAGTGTGGCAGAAGAATTATCATTACCACCGCAGAAATGTGGTCGTGAGAAGTATCTGTGATGTTAATTTGAATGTCAGGATACGCAATAGTTTGATCAGAACACGTTGTGGAGTGAAATAGGATGTAGTGACTAGACCTGAGATAGGAATGTTGCGTTGGTTTGGACATATGGAGAGGATGAAGGACGGAAGATGATGACGAAAGAAATACATCGAGCGAATGTTGGTGGGAAGATCGGTTCAAGACCTCCCAGGCGGACACACGTTGACCAAACAGGAGACGTATTAGCGAAGGGCAAGGTAAAAAGTACATGAAACCGGCGTGCGTGCATTCAACGTCTAAATTCGATGAAGAAAAAGAAGTTTGTCAGGTTCGTGGCAAGTAGCAAACGCTGGGTGTCTGCCCACCCATCCAAGATGTAGGCATGAGTTTATGTATGTATTTTTTATACTCTAGGTACCTAAATTCAACAGCACAATAATCTTACCATGCGTGCACTCTACTCAGTTACTTTACGGGTGAATTTTAACTAAAACGTAAAGTTTGATGAGCTATCGACTGTATAAACAACACTACCAGTAATACAGTTGAGTTCGTTGTTATTTTTTTATGTGTTTACCAGTGTTTTTAATATATAAATAAACTTTACACTTTTCAAAATAAGGCGCGGAGCCCACTGATCTGGTCTGGTACGGGCATGACACGAACATGGCGCTGGCATGGTACAGGCATGACAATAAAAGACGTAGAGCGAAAGGTTTTCAGCATGTATTGCCAGATACCGAGCCGAATCGAGTAAAAAATGTCCACCGAGTACTTGTCACGGACTCAACGCATACGGTGTGCGGTCATTTGTAGCCCGGATACGTACGTCACTATTGAGCGCTCAATGCAGATTGCAGACTAAAGAACGTTGTGTGCGTTGTTGCGCCTAGTTAAGTTAGTTCTATCTTTTTCGGGGACTCCCCCGAGCTTTTGTCCAGTTCAGTCTCTCGGTGTCCTCGGTAATTTGGGGGACTTTTTGTGCGGGGTACTTTTAGTCCTTTGTGTGCGTTATTCGATACAATTTATAAGAGATCTATATCGATGGACAAAAAAGTACCCAGTACCTCGTCCTCGCAGACCTTAAGTCGGACGAGTCCATACAGTGGAGAAGTTTCGTGATCTTGCCCAGGGGCAGGATCTTACTCAGCTAGAAATTATTGTCGATAAATAATGCTAATTAATGACTGACAATACGTTGTTTTTATGTCTGTTAATACTTTGTTTTTAATTTGAAATTAAAAGTATAAAATTTATTTTGACTTTGATTTTTTGAAAATTTAGCTATATGTTCAGTAACTTAATTTCACCGTAAAATATGGTATCTTGGATTAATACAAATAAAACACTGCTTAAGGTGCCACAAACGTGCTTTATTGACAAACTTTGGAAGTTATCCAAAGGTATTTACAGCGCTTTGCTTTTACAAAGTAACAAAGAATCCAAAATTAGCGTAACTTTCAGAAAATAAGTGTAATTTCAAGGATCACCACTGCAAAACACTCTCACAACGAGCACAGATTTGAAGTTTTAAACAAAACTATAAAGATCTAGAGATCCGTTTTATTTCTGTAAATTACAGTTACGAATATTATAACTCAGGAGCGTCGAAGCAAAAACCGATAAGTCATATTTCATTTTCATTTCATTTTTTATGCTTATTGGTTCTTTTCCCGTTATATATTTGCCTAACATAAATGTAACCAGGTCAGAAACACATAAATCCGCTTCAAAATTGATCTTGAATTACCCGTGTAATTCAATATAAATCTGAACATAAACCAATAAATACCTAACTCTTGCCAAACGATGATCACAATCGGAACAAAAACCAATACATCCTTAGCATTTTTCATTGTTTACTCTATTGAGTCTGTTAAAAAGTGAAAAGTCCACATAGTTTTGTTTCTAATGCCGAAACCATGGACAACGTATAGTGTTCGTGGCCTTATGTTAAAACCGATATACCCAGTTGGTTTGGTCAAAAACCGATATAATCCAGTTGATTTAGTCAAAAACCGAAATAATCCAGTTAATTTGGTTAAGAACCGATATATCCATTTTGTTCGTTTATTTATCGCACATACGGATGTAGAATTCAGGCTTCCAAACATTGATTAAAATACTAATAAATTGCTAGACTACGTTAAATTCTAAATTAGAAATCCATAAATCTATTCACTTTTGTGCAATTTTCCGCAAAACAACGATTTATCGGTTTTTGTTCCGACACTCCTTTACTTTTCAAATACAGCTTAGACATCGCTTCTTTAAGTTTTACATAAAAACATTTTTGACCCTGCCTTAGAATTTTCCCTAATTGAACTTTGATAATCCAAATCTACACCAAAATATCACTAACCATACTAATGGCCGACATCCGACAAACCTCTCTCATCCCACACTTACAAGGAAAGAGAAATCTAGAACTGAAATCTCATCACAACGCTTTTTGATATTTTACTGCACCAATTGCAAAATCATCATAAATTCTTTGCATCCTCATTCTATACGGACTATTTAATTTTCTCTATTTCCTGAATGTAAAAGTTTGGGCCTAGCAACGATTTGTCACGACATTGGCTTTTCAAACTTTAACTATATCAATTTCCCAAAATTACAGGGTTAAGCATTTTTAAATCTGTTATGTGTTAATTTTAAACACGAGAAGTTTCTCGTTTATTGAAATTAAAATTATTTAAAAATTTTGTATTTAGTCCCAAATAAATCCAGATTCCACATGGGCTTTATAATATGATTTAACCCACAGCAAGCACAATATAGGATTAATTAATATCTATCGAGTAAATTAATAGTGATACTTAATCATAAGTCTGTTTTTGTCTCATTTCACGCAGTATCAATATTAACCTACCTCATTTTAAATCGAGAAAATTAATTAAGCAATAACAATGACACAATTCGCTATCACTAATTATGAGACGCATCACAAACATGTTAACTATCTCAAATGAAGAAAATTAAAAAAAAAAACAACTCCGACTAAGAAAAAAATAACAACATGAACCCTTACTGTCTAAAAAATAAACGCATTCACCAAAGTCAGACTAACTATAGTCCTTAAGTTCGTCAGGTTTTGTTACCAAGCTTAGATTTAAAATTGTAAATAAATTCTACCTATTTGTAGAATTTATCCCAAAAGCACAAGTTTGAAACAACAAAAATTATTAAAATATAAAAATGCTACCTATTGTGACTGTTACACTGAATAGGTATTTATACTACATATAATAATGAAGGGATCTTGATGTAGATTAATAAAAATGTATACAAAGAAACCGTGGTTTTATTTCGATGATAATAGGAAACTTCGATTAAAAACAGAATAATTTCACAAGCAGAATAGTTTGTCAGTGATAATATCTAGTCGAAGGGTAAAGAAGCAATGAAAATCGAAAAGAAATCTAGAGTGGGTGAAGTAATTTTAAATTATGATTTAATAATGATAAACGGAATGAAAAAATATCAAAAAATGGTGTACAGAGGTTTACACCGTTACAATAATAGATTGCGCAAAAAACTTTATGTTTAGGTATATTCGATTTCGACCGGATTTTTCAATAGTCATATAAAACTTAACTGGAGAATAAAGCTGATGTAATAACAAATAGGTTTATAAAAAATGGGTTTTTAAAGTAACAATAATAAGTTCCACACAATACAATCACTTGACCTTGGGGGTGAGTCCCTAAAATGCATACTTGTCCAACAGAGTCATATTACAATACAGTAATGGTTGTTTTATTGACACTATTGGCAGCCTACAAACCAATAGCATTACAATGGTAATAGCCCGTGCAACTTAACTCGGCGCCTCGCGTGGTTGGATCTTCTTCGCGAGGTATTTAATTTGCACGGGTTATGCCACTGGAATGACATTGTACTGCTATTGCTTAGTACACTACCAAATAGAGGCAAATAACGACTATTGTCACGCTTATACCATTCTATTGAAAAACTATGTGTTTATTAGACTTTAGGGCCTGGTCCCAAACTAGGATACCCTGTGCTATGATAACCAGGCAAGGACGTCACAAACATGAACATACACCCAGACTAAGGCCATCTGTGCACATGTACCGCGGGCCTCAGTGGGAATCGAAACCACGACCTCTATTTTGGTAGCTAAGCGCCTTAACGGCTAGACCAACCAGGCAGTCAATTTCCTGTGGTGTGATTTAGACAGTGATGGCATGCAATTTGTTCTCCAGTTAAGTTTGATTTGACTATTGAAATATTGGGCCTTGGAGATATTGCTGACAGTAATGATGCACCATTTTATTGAATTATTTGAGTTGATCTTTGAAAAATCTACTTAGGATTAGGAAAGGATTTATAAAATCTGACGGAAGCCTAGGCACTTACGGTAAAAAGTTTGCTTCGCCTTATCCTTATTATTAGTTACAGCGTTATACCCAAAATACATAATAGAATTTATGTACATACAATTTATGTACTATTTTATGTACTTCAAGATTTTTACGAGAGAACGATAGTTTACGAACCGGTCACTAAAATTATAATATCATTGGTGTGTAATTTAAATTTGAAGACATCAACGATGGTCATCCTTATTGTAATTAAGGTGCACACTTACCTAAAACAGTAGTACAAAGACTTATCTCTAATTTAGACACAATGATGGCGACAGTAGCAATTTGATCGCCGACGCGTCATCATGCGATCCGTAAAAATTTGTTAGCTTTGGAAATTACGAATCGCAAAATAACTGCTCCTAATCTATATCTGTCGAAACTGACGCTAAGCAGGGTATTTTTACTGATTTACATAGTTACGTTTTTTTATACAAACCAAAGAAATCTGTAATGTTTTATTTTAGCACCTAGATACGTTCCGAAATATACTATGTAAAGATACCTCATCATCATTATTACCTCTTCATGTTTACACCACTTTAATTTGCTTTGCCCTGATTTTAGTTTCTGAAGAGCGTCAGTTTTGAGCAGAACTTATATAAAATACGCACAATTTTCTGTTAAAAATTATTTTAAGGTCCGCTCTTCGATAGGGTTACTATTTAAGTGAAAAGTGATACAAAAAAAAAGGAATTTACAAATAACTGTTATTTTTGTTATTGTCACAAGGGATTCAATTATTTGGTTCAGCGCGAAGCACACAAAACCTAACCTAAGATACTTACATATTGACTCATATGTCACAGCACGCTTTAATACACACGTCTAGTGTACTCTCACTATAATAAAGTGCTTGTTAAAAAACAATAGTTATCGCGCCAACGGCATAACACAAAAAGTAATTTTGCGATGCCAGCACACAAAGGTAACGTTGCATAAGTAAATTAAAAAAACTTCGATGCAAAACTAAAATTAAAAATGTACTTTCGACTTTCACCAACTTTTTCTGTCTCAAAACTATGAAGTTGTTGCATTACAAGTGAGGTAGAACAGTGATCTTATAAAATACTGTTCAGTATAACTAGGTGAAAGAAAATTATTCGTCCTACTTACATGTGTACTTTATCGGGAAATAATGCAAATTATTCAATTATGGTCTCAATGTAAAATCTATCTATAAAAAGTCAAACAAAATTATCGCAATCGTAATCAGACGTGATAATACGAAGAAAAAATAGTGAAGCAAATTGCATGAAAGTCGGTGAACAAAAAAGTCTTCTTAAAATAAAATATAAAAAAATTAATACGTACCCCATTTTGGAAAGTTATTTAAGCCGGTAAATTTTGGAGAGAAAACTGTTAGATATAACACAGTATCGACTGTAACAAAATGTGATTCTGACGGAGACAAATTGCATGTTTCCTAGAGAATCAATGAGTTGTAGCTCCACGACCTGAACTAACGTCTTATATTGCTGACATTTAAACCACATCCTTATAAAATTTATGTCACTTTTAGTACTGCAACAGCAGCTTAAGTTAAATAGGACCATAGATATCAAACTGTTAGAACCGCAATATTTCGTAGGAAATAGCCTTTCTTAAAACTGTTAAATAGAAAACTACTTTTTTATAAGATTATTTGGACCGTATTTAAAATATCTATGATTTTACATAACTTAATCAACTATCACAAAAATGCTCTCAATTGCTCACGTTGACCTAAGTCTGCGTCTGGTATCTATTTTATATATCAAAATCTGGAATTTCCTTTTGCCATTTGAAAATCCTTCCCAAATGCCAAAACCAATTCACAACCGACCAAAAACCTGGTGAGTCTCCGTATTATCACGTCAGAAGAGCTACAAAAGCAGCGATTACCTACCATACATTGCTCAACAACCAAGAGCCCAATTTCAGTTGTAAAAGAAATGAAGTAAGAAAGAATAAATGCAGAATCAGGTACCGCACGTTGTCCTGACGCACTGGTCTGAGTACTTCCGGGATGTCACCCTTGGCGGGCCACTTCCCTGTACGGTAGAATTCTTCCAAGATCTTGTCCTTCTCTATAAATCTGTCGTAGAGCCATTGGGTCATCCCTTCCGTGTCGCTTGGGACCTAGAAATGAGAATGTCGAAATATGTTTTAGATGAGCTTGGGACGTGAAAATTTTGATTGGGACAGGACATTTTAACTCACAGATATCGTGTATTCTGTTTATTTTCGTTTTCTTAAATTTGTTTCGTTATATTCGTTACAAATAGTTCTCCGTGCATCCCGTATGATTTACATAATTCGTGTATGATTTACTCCTTAGCATTTATCGATACAATAAACCATTGCACATAACTGCTAATTTAGCGACAGATAAGACAAAAAGAAATATCAAACAAAAGGCATAATCTGGCAAACAAACATATTTCAGAAACCCGAAATTCGCATACGAATATAATTTTGCGCTTCGACAATCTTCAGTCTCTCCTAAACTTAAATTGTCGCTTCTTTCAGTAATTTAGTACTTACAAACGAACGGCCTTATTAATAAAAACACGATTCCTCTAAAGCCCTCCTCAGAGGTCTATTTAATCTGCGGTTATGACTTTTCCTTGTAAAATCTCCACCGCCGACTATATTTTATTCAACGTTTATTGAGTGCTTTAAGGAATTGTTTATAAATAAGAACGTTAGTGTTTAACTGAAGTGAAATATTGTAATTAATAAAAAAAAAAATGGCATTATACATTATGTTCAGTTAAATAATATAACGTGTGAGACCGGATACTCCGTGTGGTACCGGATTAAGAATACCGTCACTCCATTTTCTTCCGTGAATGTCGTAGAAGGCAACTAAGGAAATCAATTGCCTGGAGACGGGCAGCAGCGTCTTTGTGAGATTCCAACCGCATACTGCGATCGCCAACCCGCCTGCCAAGCGTGGCGATTATGGCAAAACCCGTCATGGTTATAAAAACCACGAAGGAGGCCTCTGTCCTGCAGTGGGCGTTAAACGGCTGATGATGATGAAATAATATAACGTCAACTTGAATCCAAACGAGGAGGACATCTTCATAATCCGACTAATAACATTTATGGGACGGAATGGCGGGAGAATCGGGCGGACGATTTGGTCAGGTCAGCAGAAGACCAGGTCGTGCAAATAGCGAGAGACCGCAAAAGATGGCGTGATAGGGAAAAGGCCTATATACCCAGCAGTGGGTAGAGGTGGAATTATGTCTTTGTTAAAATTCAGCTTCAACCCACCCCCTCATATTAATTACACTTACTTCAGAACTAGGGTAAAGGCGATAGTGCAGGTGCGTAGTGCAAGGTGGTCGCACGCCACACACGATGTCCACCAGATGCAACGGGATACGATTCTCGTAAGCGATGGTCACGTCTAGGACCCACTCAATAGTTTCCGGAGAAGACGTGGGGACAACGGTGTTTTGGTTGGCATTGTCATCTGGAAAACAAAGATTGATAGTGTGAGATTTTTTCATTTTCTGCCTAGCTGAACCACTATCCAATTGGATTTAGGATACGACATTACCCGTTCAAATGCGTTATGACGAAACGGTCTCGACGATCACAGGCTGGATAGATAGAGAAAATATTCCATCGATTTAAAACAAAGGGGAAAGTATTCCTAAAAATATTGTACCATTTGATGTACTACCCCACAAGGTGTAAGGCTAACTGTGAAGGCAAACATCATGAAAAACCTGAGTGTCTGAAGTGTTTACAACTTCAGCCTACATATACATACATATAAAATGTAGATACATATACAGATAAAATCCATACTCTCTATCTCTCTGAGAGAAGGCATGTGCTCTTCAGTGGGACGTATACAGGCTGAATTATTAAGTGTAATATTAATTCTAAACTTTTACAAAAAAAGAGTAGCATGTCGTTATGAACAGCTTTCACTGCGGAAACATTTTTTTTACTTTTTTAAAGCTGTCCTCAAGTAATTTTGTTTTCTATTGGTTTATAGTCAATATTACAAATCGGCCAAGTGCGAATTGGACTCACGCACCATTATCTATACACAATTCGAATATTTCAAGCGTCTACCTGTTGCCGTTATTAATATCCAGCAAAAAACGGCAAAAAAATCACGTTCATTGTATGGGAGCCCAACTTAAATATTTACTCTATTCTGTTTTTAGTATTTTTTGTTATAGCGACAGCAAACATACATAATGTGTGAAAATTTCAACTGTCTAGCTATCACAGTTCATGAGATACAGCCTGGTGCCAGACAGACGGACAGTGGAGACTTAGTAAAACTCTTACTCTTTGGGTACGGACCCTTATAAAAACACGAACCTTTCTTGTTAGTGACGGTGCTGCTGTCGTGTTCGGAATAGGGACCGATCTCCTCCATGATGACCTTCATAGCACCAGCGCGGGGTAGAGATACGTACTCCAGTTTTGGTAAGTTGTTCTTGTCAGCAAACCTGGCGGAAACCAATAGTAATAGTGCTTGTATCACAATTACTGATCTTGCTCCTAAACTAGAATCAACACTGATGACAATGTATCATGAGAATCTTAGCACAATTTAAGGATATTTAAGCAGGCAGCGGGGGCTACGGGGCTACGAATCATTTTTCCAAAGTCGTCCGTAAAGTAACTGAGTGTAGAGCACTTAGGTACATGAAATTCGATGTGTTATTACAATTGAATGAAAGAAATGCAAATAGAACGAAAGAGCCATGATTACAAATGGTCCATTAGTAACGCTTGTGTATCAACACAGAGGTTATGGGTTCGATTCCTGCTGAAAGCCACCGTACTTCATCATCATCATCATCAGCCATTTGACGCCCACTGCAGGACATAGGCCTCCCTCATAGTTTTCCAAGCTGCCCGGTCTTGTGCCGCCCGCATCCAGCGACTCCCCGCCACCGTAACCAGGTCGTCAGACCATCTGGTGGGGGGTGTTCCCACGCTGCGTCGTCCGGTCCGCGGTCGCCAGGTCAGAACTTTTTCGCCCCAACGGCCATCAGCTTTCCGAGCTATGTGCCCCGCCCACTGCCACTTCAACTGAGCAATTCTTCGAGCTATATCAGTAACTCGGGTTCCTCTGCGGATTCGCTCACTCCTGATTCGATCACGCAGTGAAACTCCTATCATAACTCTCTCCATTGCTCGTTGGGCGACCTTGAGCCTTCTTATGAGGCCCATAGTCAGCGACCAGGTCTCACATCCATACGTGATTACTGGTAACACACATTGGTTATACATCTTTGTCTTAGTACTTGATTCAGTCTAAATGTAATTCCATGTTCGTGACGTCCTTGCCTGGCCGATTACTACTACAGGGTAACCAATTTTGGGACCAAGATAAGTAATTCGTTATTTAATGTGGTAATTATTATTATTTACCTCTGGCTAACCTCCCGTCTCTTGTGCAGGAACCCTCCCTCCGGGAACAGAACCATGAACTGTCTGTGGAGGGGCAGGTAAGCCTTATGAATATGCTGGCGCAGCTCCTCGAGTGACCGGTCGCGCTTGTCTCGACCCTGTGGAGAAAATGAGGTTCCATGATTAATAGCGATACGAAGAAGTTAAGCCTACAGTTGTTTTAGGTGAGAGGCCATATGGTAAACGGTAGGGGAAAAAATTAAATTGTTAGAGGATACTGGACTATAATTATGATCGAGACATTGAATATGATGACTCTTGGGCCACTGGATTATGTAGGCGACGTAGCGAAGAACCGCTTTGTACAGAATTCAGTAAGCTACGTTAGTGTTGATCCTTTGAGTTTCAGCGTAAGGTCCTGACCAATGTAGTTAACTCTGTTAGCATACTGCATAGTTTTGGGGGAATAGATAGATGTAATATGAAGCAACAAGGATTTCTATTAATAAAAAAAAATCTTCTCACCATATCTGGTATTTTATTATTATCATAAATCTTGTTATCACGCAAGTTAGCCCGTAAATTCAAACAATGGCTAAACCGTAACTGCGTAAATCTCATGTCTAACCTAAGGTCGTAAAAAACAACCATAGATACAACTAGATAAAGAACTCCAAGTTATTTTAATTCCCCGTAATTACGGTGACTTCCCGACCATTAGGAATCGCACGCACTACGAGGGCGTTCAGTGTATAAAATGCGGGCGTATTCAATGGTCGCCGTGCAATCACAATACGGTATCGATTAACTGAACTCGACACGTCATTCTGGACGGGAAGGCAGAGGCACAGACTGGAGATGTACAGATAGTTGTCAGTTGAATCATTGGACGAAAACCAACCCCCATAAGGAGGCCTAGGTTCCAATACCAGCAAGGCCAACATAATATTCCGCGAGCCCGCGGGCTTGCATATAATTTCTTTACTTTAACATTTATTCTCGTGACATCACTAATACACTAAAACAATATAACAAGGAAAGCTGCAAATAAAAAATTAATTCGAATGTTTCTTTTGGTCGCTGGAGGCAGTATCTGACAGTACAAGTTGTATGGAAGCGATTAAACCCAATAAATATGACGCTACTCCAATATTTTTGACTAGTCACACAGCGACACGGCTACTTCAGTCCGAGTACTAATTTTAGGCTTTGTTTTATTATTGTGTGTGTACTGTTTTTATAGTATATTTTTTTCCTCTTGTTCTTCTTCATTTCTGCCATACAACAAAAGTTCTTCAAATTTTTTTATAAGGAAATCTACTGCTGGCTTAGCATGAGCGTTTCGTTTGCGTTTGCCCCAAAGATATATAAAGGAAGCTCCAACCATAACACACGATGTTAATTGCAGATAATACAAAAAGTTTTCACAGAATTATCTAATATATTTTTTTATTATGATAGAAAAATCTGTGATTAAGTGTGAAACGACATGTCGGCCAAATGCTCTCCAGGGCTTCGTGTGGCATACCTCTATGCGATGGCCCATATTTCTTGCTACTGGACTTTTTGTGGCCTAAAATTGAGGATATGGTGCTCGACGATATATGGTTCCAACAGGACGGTGTCGCTAGGTCAACGGAAACTACCCTATAAATTTAATTTTCCCTTGAGCGTCAAAATATACGTTTTTTGCTAAGATAAGATAAGAAGAATATTCTTTATTGCACACAACAAGCGAGACATAAAATATGAAAGTTACAATGAAAAAGTACCATGGGCGGCCTTATTTCTAACAGCAATTTCTTCCAGACAATCTTGTGACGGTAAGGTTTCCGAAGGAGAAAAGGGGACGGGTAGTTGGTGCAAATATGAATAGTAACATAATAGTAGCATAACCAGCCGTATCTTTTTTTAACGTTAACTTAGAAGTTCAAGGGACTGTAGACTTGAGTACCTATATAATTTCAACTCGATACCTCCTCGTGTTCCGAGATAAGGATCACTTTGTTGGCCGTCCGGATGGACGAGTCTTATTAAGGGTTCCGTTTTTCCTTTTGAGGTACGAAACCCTGAAACTGAAGATAATTTTCTGAAAAGTTTTTGGTCTATTTACAATTAACATCGTGCGTTATGGTTGGACCACCCATTATATTTCCACAGTATGGAGTTATGTTGGACAAACGCAGGCAAAATCTAAACGTACGCCTGCCGTGTTAGGGGATCCAGAAGATCAAACCAAAAATTATTTTGAGATTAAATGACTAATGTGAAACTTCTATGCTTTTGCCACCAGTATAGGGGCGCACTCTAATGGATATTTATCGTCAATCTGCTATAGTAATATCCCAAAACGGTGACATCCCTGGTCACTCTACTTTCGAGCTATAATCGTGGGTCTAGGGTTCACCAGAACCTCGGTATTTCTTTAGGCATGTTGCGGTCTGATGATAGTGCAGTTTTTCGGACCACCCCTGCTGTGTGACTATACTTCTACAAAAATTTATGGTGACCTGTAGTTTGATAGAATAGTCGTATACATTACACTGACCAATGCTCACTCAATAGACAGCAGGTTGACAAAAACTACTTTAGAGATTTTACACAAATTGTCTTAAGATGAAATTAAAGATCAATCAGTGATTTTGTACGTGTATGTGTACTAATAGTGTGATACTGTCATAGTGAAACATGGTTTCTAGAACTCAACAAATGTAATTGATATTGCAAGTGTTGCTGTGCTGTCATTTAAGCTAAACCAAAATAAGGAGCCTATATGAGAATAAAGTTTGACCAACTGAATGGAAAAGAAATTGGAGCATCTTGAGTATTTTCATAGAAACTTATCACAAGGCTCAAATTTCTTCTTGATTTGTTTATTTGAAATTCTAATTACGATTAATACTCATAAGCAGCCTATATATAGTTTATTCATCCTTACTTGTCCAATTTAGTAAACAAGATTCTACCCGCAAAGTATGACTTTTTAGTCGAAAACTGCCATATTTCCATAAATTAAGTAACCTGGGACACCGTTTTGGATAACACGCTGCTATGTTTATAAACAAACTGCACGAACTTGCAAGAAAATATCTAGTTTCGGCATCAAATGTCAATTTTGAGGTTAGAATATTGTTTACTAAATTGGACAAGTAAGGATCAACAGACGTACGTCCCACTGTAGGACAGACGCCTTCTCTCAGGGAGAGAGTACGGGCTTAATCACCACGCGTGCCCACCGCGGATTGGCGATTTCAAGCGCTGAGGTATGGGAATAGCTCAGACACTCAGGTTTTCTCACGATGTTTTCCTTCACCGTTAGCGAGTGGTATTGCTACTATTGCGAAGTTTCACAAATTCACAAATGTACATAACATAGAAAATCAAGTCATAGGTACATGCCCGCACTGGGGATCGAACCTGGGTCTCTCGCTTCCGAGTCCGATGTTCGCTAGGCTACCATCGATCAAAACTCGAATCGTGTCAATTGTGTTTTCTAAAAATATTCGTACAGTTTCATTGTGATCCATGCCGACTGTAAATTAAATACAACGTAGATTTATAAAAGGATTGCCGCTTTTGGTACTCCCTAAGACCTTTACAGACAAAATTGCAAACAATTCAAAAAATAAGTAAAACGCGAAAACAATAGATATAAAAAGAAACCCTATCACGAACTTGTTTCAAAGAGGATTAATAGCTTATTCAAGAACGTCTTGCTACAAAATAAGGTAAGCAAAAAGCTTACTTTGTACGCAAGAAAATGTAATGAAAATACATAGCTATCGTAAAACCTAAAAATATAATTACATACTTACAATAGCCATTTAGAACTACTCTGTTCTAGGTATTGAAACAACTCAAAAACTCAACTCTGCAAAAAATTACGTCCATCATCATCAGCATCACCATCAGCTATTTGACGCCCACTGCACGACAGAGGCCTCCCTATGGCAAAACCCCTCATGGTTATGAAAACCATGAGGGGTTTTGCCATAATCGCCACGCTTGGCAGGCGGGTGGGCGATCGCAGTATGCGGTTGGAATCTAGGAAGACGATGCTGCCCGTCTCCTTGTAATTTATTTCCTTAGTCGCCTTTTATGACATCCACGGGAGGTCAATGGAGGACGCTATTCTTGATCCGACACCACACGGTACGTCCGTCAGTTTATCCCTAAATGAGAAACGAACCATGTAAACGAATATGAACGAATGCATGTTTGCATAAGGATATCAGTAAAAAGATATCAGTTATAGTACAAAAAACGTCGATGTTTTATGTCATTAATCTTTCATTGACTTTCTGTACGAACCAATCCAATTGTTTATTAATTTATATTTAGAAACAAATGTGTTATTGTACTTCAAGATCTGTCTGAGGAACTAAATTCTTACGTAATAGTCGTCTTAAGGGAGCCTTTACAGTAGTCCTCTGAATCTACTTGGTAAGCGTAGCTAAGTGGATTATTATAGTAAACTGAGACTAACGAACGAAACAAGAATCCTCAAGACAAATAACTGAGATAAGAAAACGAGAGCTCCTATTACAAAGATTCACTGCAGGCGTTATTTCATCAGATTTCAATAAAAACAGCAGTAAAGGAACATAGCCTTATTACGATGTTTTCCTTGTATTTGAATTCCCGAAATTTTTCGTGCCTGCAATATACTTCAAAATGTGAACTATTTTTTTATTTTCGAGATTTCAGATCATCCGGTCATTCTTGTGACCCGATAGATACAACACATTAAAACACAAATTAATGTAACAAGTTACTGAAATTCAAGAGGACTGACTGATGATTACACTTAGAACTGCAGAAGTCAAAAACAAAAGCCGAAATTAAATTTTTAATAATTTTCAATCTGAATCAAACAAATTTTTAAATTAAATATTATAAAATTATCAAATTTTATGTAATGAAGCGAAAGAGATATTTCAAGATCGTGGCGGGCCTTGGTCTCTACCTACTCTTCCGGGATGCAAGCGTGAGTGTATGTAATATAATTTATGGCACTTAAACTGTTATCTACCATAAAACACGTCCCACGAAGCCTCAAACTTAATAGTCACCTTTAAAATGTCTTAAAGAATCTTCATCCTACCTACGTGCAATACCCTCCAACTAGTCGACGTTTTCTTCCCACGGGTGCACTGAACTGTAACTCTATCGCAAACTTGACTTCACGGTAACGAGGATAAAACTAGCAGATTTTAATGGTACTGAGGGGTCGTCACGGTAACGAAGCAAAAACTATATAGCAGATTTTAATGTTATTGAGGGGTCGTCATGGTAACGAAGCAAAAACTAGCAGATTTTAATGGTACTAAGGGGTCGTCATGGTAAAGAAGTAAAAACTAGCGGGTTTTAATGGTATCGAAGGGTCGCCACGGTGCCGAAGCAAAAACTAGCAGATTTTAATAGTATTGAGGGGTTGAAGTTAACATTTTTGTTGCAAATTCACCCATCTAACTTAGATTGGAGTGACTTTGCTTTTGTACCATAGAAATCATATAAAAACCTACGAAAAATTTAAAAATTAAACAATAAAAATATTTTTTCGGGTTTTCGGGGTCACAAAATATGCAAAAAATAAAGTTAATCTAATAACATAAAAATTATTAGATTTCTTTTGTCATTGAATTCTGAACGTTTTCTAATAAGCGCATAAAAACATTATTTTATGAGATAACTCAAATATTGATAATCGGTTCATACATTATTCACTTATAATAAGTAACGTTATAGTCTAAGGTCAATTTGTATAGCGCATTAAAACGCGCCATGGTATTAAATTACCACGTGACTATATTGACTTTTCGACTAGTTATATTATAAAAAGTATTAGTCGCAGAGAAAAAGAAATACCACGTTTATTTATCTTTTAACGTGTCCTCTCCTATTCTATTAAAACATTTTTTTAGAGCAAGTTCTATTCTATTCCATTGGAATATAGTAAATCAATCATGACAAAAATATGTAACTTTAACTACATGCATATTTTATTATTATTACTTTTTACAAAACGTTTGCGGATGTATTTTTAACCTTCTGTAAGATAATGCTCTGTATTTCAACGTGTATAATAAATTTGTCAATTAATAAACTACACTAACTTCGATTTAGTTTAAAAGACTTCAGATTGAGTTTTGTATGAACGTATATCCTACTTCCTACTATAATATTATAAATTTGAAAGAATGTGAAGATGTTTGGATGTTGGGATGTCTGTTATTCAATCATGCAATAACGGCTGAATAGATTTACATAAAACTTGGCATACAGATAGACAAAGACCTGAATTGAGACAGCTTGATATTCCGGTAATGCGTTCCCGTGGGATAATATTTATTTTAAGTTTAAAATAGATGGCGTTGTGCGAGCGAACGTTGTGTTTTAAAAATAGATGGCGTTGTGCAAGAATCGTATAAACGGATTCTGTGGCGGTACGAAGTTTGCCGGGACTGCTACTACAAATTATAAGCAGACGATTTGAGAATCTTCTCCTGTTTTGAAGTCTTTTTAGAATTCTTGAATGGATTTGTTCGGCTCGTTCGAAGCATTCAACTCGCTTTAGAGCCCGTTCTCATTAAAAAGGTAACCAACGCAAGGAGTTTAAGTGATTAAGAAATAATGTACCAAAGTATTATACCGTAAAGTTCTTGATAGGCCCTCGCCTTCGCTCCTCGAGGCTCGCGAGGAGTTTACAAAACGCTAACGATCGACCGATCGAGGACTCGAGGGCACTATCCACGGTCGAAGTGTCGACATGAGGGCGAACTTTGAGTAGCAATTTGCTAATTAGATGTTGAACAGTTCCAGTGGATTTCTTGTTCTATACATATTCTAGTTCTATACATTCTTACACGTTAATTTGCTGGAGTATTTTCAAAGACCCTGTGAAACTTTTTTAGTGATTTTTTGTGTGAAAATTAACAGTTTTCTTTCGTCTCTCACATCCTCTCTCAGACAAATTACTTCTATTGCAAATCGTCGTTCGTATTGCAAAATGTCACATGTCAACGATTTTTGTATTTTCATCGAAATTGTATAAAAAATTGATTCTGTCATACGTGCAAGACAATCTAATCCTCGGTCTGATTAGCTGTGTATACTATTTTGACTTAATTTTCTTCTAAGTTACACATGTTCATACTATTTCGATGAAAAAACAAAAATCGTATTTTTAGGACATATGACATTTTGCAATATGAACGACGAAGTGCAGAATGTATGTAGATGTTAAGTTCGCACTCTTATCAGTTAGGTTAAGGACGACTGCAACAAATAGGTAATGTAAAGATGTAAATAGTAATGCTATCGACTATAAAAGTTCAGAAATTAATGTACGTAACTTATAAAAACAAACTCATTAGGTTAGTATACCGGAATCACATCTAAAACCGCGGTGGTAGCCTAGTGGGTAGAACATTGGACTCGGAAGCGGGAGACCCAGGTTCGATTCCCAGTGCGGGCATGTACCTATGACTTTATTTTCTAAGTTATGTACATTTTGTAAAGTTATAGTAGCAATACCACTCGCTAACTGTGAAGGAAAACATCGTGAGGAAACCTGAGTGTTTGAGCTATTCATATACCTCAGCGCTTGAAATCGCCAATCCGCGGTGGGCACGCGTGGTGATTAAGCCCATACTCTCTCCCTGAGAGAAAGCCTGTGCCCTACAGTGGGACGTATATAGGCTGCTTATGTAATCACATCTAAAACCGCACATTTTTTGTTGTTACTTCGCTGCCACCACTTAAATTTCCTCAATTCACCTTGGCGAGTTCAAGACACTTTAGAGAATAATCGGAAACAACACAAAAACACAAGATCAGCACCATTATTCTCCATTACTTCTCCGTCCCGAACTACGGTCGAAGCACACGACGCAGCACAAAAAGCCAAGCCTGGAAAACCTAAAAACGAGCACAAAATCGACACATGCAGCGGGCAACAGCGGCGAGCGGCAACGCCGATAAATTCCCGTCGAAATGTCGACAACCGACCGAGAAACATTGGAACAGCGGACCGGGATACAAAGCCATAGAAGGCCCGGCTTGAACATTACAGAGTTTCGAATGCTCTTAACTTATTGAAATCTATTATGGGGTCGCGGATTACTCTTTGAGCAATGACCCTGAAATCTATTATGGATTTGCAGCACGAAATTAAGTGGCCGTTGATAAAGAGTTCCTAATTAAAAGTAATATTCATCGCTTAATCGTACTGTACTTTATTACTTTTCAGGTTTTGCATGGAATTCCTGGTGTACAATAAAGGCAGCACGGAACAGGGACACCTGTGCGCACCAAATCCTGTCAGAATCCTGACGATTGCGATAGGAATTAGTATGGAATTTGATAGACGATATTTGAATCGTTCTGGATTTAATGCGCGTAATATAGCAGCAAGTCGCACAGTAGGGCACTTATATCCTACTTCCTACTAATGTTATAAATGTGAAAATTTGTGAAGATGTTTGGAGGTTTGGATGTTTGTTACTCAATCACGCAATAACGGGTAAACGGATTTACATGAAACTTGGCGTACAGATAGACAAAGACTTGAATTGAGACTGCCCCAATAGGCATGCAAACGGACGTTGCGCACCTTATTATCCCAGCGCGGAATCACCTACCACGGATATCGACATTGCGAGTAATCGCATTTCACTTTACAAACCTAGCTCAACAATTTGGCCTTAATGCAAACTAGCCTCTCTTCCTGCGCAGTAAGGTTGATTAGCCTCCAAGTGGCCGTTAGGGACAACTTGGCCTGCGGCCGGACTTCCAACTGCTAAGGAAGCGCCTCCTCTCCCACAAGGTTTTTATGAAGAGCAATTTTGACGGAACTCTTGACGTTTTAAAGACGTTTCATCTTATATGTAGAAGCTGCGACTAACCTCCGGTTTCTCGTGTAGTAACATTCTGTTAATCTTTTGTTAACAACTGTCGGCTGTTTTTTACGCACTTTAGTTAACAGTAGATAAACATATTGTTGGTGTACAAAAACCCGGGTGTTTTGTTTTTTTCGCTTGGAATACAATTAAGCCCTCAACTGCCCTCGCGGAATGGAACATATAGGTGGCCCATACTAAGTTAGGCACAGATCTGGAAATTTGTATATTATTTAATGAGAACGCATTAAATGCTGATAATATTTTACGTGTTCGCTATGACCAGTGTGTTAGCCCAGTATAATTATGTATTTTTTAGCCTTTCAATAAGTAATTTTACTTTTATACGTAATATTAAACATTATATTTTTAGCAAGCAATTATTATTATTATTATTATTAAATCCTTTATTGCATATAAAAACAGAAAGTTTTGCACATAGGCGAGCTTAATGCTACTTAGCATTATCTACCAGCTAACCTAAGTTTTGATGAGAGCATTATCAGGTATTGCAACTTACTTAATATTAAATATCGACGCCTTACTGCTAAAACCAACAAAGTGCCCTTTTTGTCAAAACTGAGTTATATATACCATCAGAATCTACTTTTCAAGATCTACATAATGGTCAAACCCTTTTTTTGATGAGATGCTTCGTTATGAATTACTTTTTTTGAAAAGGGCCAGTAAGTGCCCTTATAAGCCTTATTTCAGA
This sequence comes from Yponomeuta malinellus, assembly GCA_947308005.1. Taxonomy (NCBI): domain Eukaryota; kingdom Metazoa; phylum Arthropoda; class Insecta; order Lepidoptera; family Yponomeutidae; genus Yponomeuta; species Yponomeuta malinellus. The sequence goes on from OX371010.1 coordinate 4,905,712, forward strand.
TATTGGTACAGGCAGAAACCAATAACCCTAATATATATTTACAAATGTTGTCTTCTTCTACAAGAAAAACATTTTATCAGCCACATAAAGTCTTTTCGCAGTATTGAAATTACAGATGATAATTAGCGGTTTAACTGTAAAAACAAACAAAACGATAATGACTGGTACTTGCAGAAGCAAGAACTAGGCATCAAATGAAATTTTTCTACAGCTAATACCATTTAAAAACAATATAATCGTTTTTGCTTGTACCACTATTTGTAGCGGGCGCAAAAAATTTATAGAGGCAAAACCGCTTAAGAGCGCGTACACGGCCCAAGCAGACGCGTTCAAGTTGAGCGGCGTATTGAAATTATTTTGTATTGACAGTTATTACCTAGATAGTATCGTGTATTATGAGTGCAAGGAGTAGAAAACCTGTGAGACTTGTAATAGGAGGTGGCAGTGGTGCGAAGGAAAGTAAGTAATTGATGTCTTCATATTATATTGTTAAATTGTGAGGTTATGTTTTTGCAAAATTATTTCTAAATGTTTCTTAACTATAGACCTGAATGACAATTAAAGTGTGGAATCAGTACGCATAACGGATTGTCATAATATCTTTGCTTCTACGGGGTCGTAAGGCCGTGAAAAGTCTTGCTTCGATCATACTGAATGTTATTGCGATTGAGATACCTACTATGATTTAACAAACTTTGTTGGAATTATTTATGTTTTTATTTGTTTTAGATGATGAAAGGCTACAGGATAAAGGCGTCGATGAATCGCACAATACCGAAATTCATATTGGAGTCGAGGGTAAGTTACCTAAAAGGATCCTACCTAAATTTTCATGTGATAGGCATGATTTTAATTCGCAGTATAGAAGAAGAACAAAAAGAAGAAGAAAGACATTTATTATACCAACAAGATACATCACGGAAACAAAATAAGCAGATAAGTAACATAATATGCACAACAAAAGAAAGAAAACTAAATACACAACAGACAAAACGAATAAATAAAAAAGGGGGTCCCTTTACTCATCAATACAAGCAACTTTAACTATGGGATCAACTACGAAATCTCAAAAAAATATCAGCTGTTCCATACAAAAGTTCGATACCCACGCCGCCAAAAGTACAGCTGATTTTTTTAATGAGATTTCAGTCATCATCAACCCACTATGTCCCCACCGAGGGGCATGGGTCTCTTTCCTCAGGAAGGTATAGGCCACGAGGGCCAAGTCTGGAGTGGTGGAGATTTCAGTGTTGGCTCCATATTAAGATTTGCTTGTATTGATGAGAAATTTCCGATCATACTCTCGTTAGTGTCTATGGCGTGAAGATGCATCGTAGTGTTGTGGTCTGACGCTATGGTGCAACCATATGATCTCGACCGCCAAGATTTCATTATTTTTTTAGAAGTTTGATAGCAAATAATGTTACACGTGAGAATACAGATTACTTTATACTATTTCAGATGATAGCAATTCAAGGTCCTCCGAGCTCTGAGTGTCAGAAGTTCGTTGCTGATGAAATGGAGCAGATTTTTGAAGGCACCAATGAAAGTGACAACAGTATTCCACCGTCGGTTCATGCTTTGCCAGATTGTGTTTGGTCACACATCAGTTTGTATTCGGATCAACCATCAGTAAACATCGACAGACCAAACAGGCGAGTCTCTGAAACGGAGTCAGACTTGTTTAGTGGCGATTACTCGACTGATGATCCCACATACCAACCATTTCTGCCAGACTTTAGGTCTGTCGGTGGAACTGATAGCGTTGAAGACCTAATCACGCTAGACGAACTAAGCATCCATTCTCACATGGAAAACTGCCCAGAATTGTCACCTGACCTAAGACCGTCACCACAGTCAAGCACAAGTAGGAAGCATGTAATTGCGAACACCGAGAAAAATAATTTATCTGATAATATTGCGTCAATGATGCGGATATTCTTGATTTAGTTTGGAGACGAATCAAACCCTTAACACGCTGGTGCGCTGCAAATCCGGGTGCATGGAAGAGAAATGTTGCCAAAAAAGGCGCGCAGAGGGCTTACAAAAATTAGATCTGCAAAGGTACCGATACCAAGACTCTGTCGTAGGGCTGGGCGTGTTGATTTTGGTTTAGTTATTTAATATTCATTCCATTTCCATTTCCTTCCGTGGATGTCGTAGAAGGCGACTAAGGAAATACATTACCAGGAGACCGGCAGCAGCGTCTTCCTGAGAGTCCTACCGCATACTGCGATCGCCAACCCACCTGCCAAGCGTGGCGATTATGGCAAAACCCCTCATGGTTATGAATACCACGAAGGAGGCCTATGTCCTGCAGTGGGCGTCGAGTGGCTGATGATGATGATGATGCTGATGATGATTTAATATTGTGTTTGTTATTCACATTAAAAAGTGCCGTTTTTTTTATAAATTCATTATTTTTGAACTCGTTTAGCAACGATAATTATAATACATTTAAATACAAACTGAGTATTTTATTTATTAATCCTATTTATATACAAAACTAGCGAACCGCTAGTGTTTGAAATGAAATGAAACTATTTAACTATGAAATTCCCTAACAAATCTTCAACTGTTGTTTTTCTTCCACCAGGGATGAAACTTTGATAACTAATCTCTTGAAAACCCTCACAAGGCCATAGAGTTTATACATGTCAAGTTTCAAATTGGTTGGACTTATAGTTTTGAAGATTTTTGGTTATTTTTATGCGTTAAGTAAGGACGACTTTTTACTATGGAGTTTTGTGCACTTAAGCGGGAATCAAAAAAATCCTCTGCAAGTAAAACCACTTAAGTGACAGCTACATTGTACTTATTGCAGAATTTTGAAAATTCTATCGAATTTGGAACGATCTAAATTACCCACAAGCAGTAAACTATTAAAAAGACAGCTAAACAAATAAGATTTTTCAGTCTAGACCTATTAGATCAGAAGATAGCAAAATTTGCTTTCTACAGGCAAAACCGGTTATCTGCAGCACCCATTTCAGTTAAACGCTGAATTTTACCTATTTGTCTTCAAAATTTAGATACTTTCTTTGCTCATCTCTATTAATGAATAAATAACGGAAACAAAAACACAAACTAATCATGCACAATTACAAGTTTTCATATAGTTAACGACATCCAAAATTTAAACTCGAGTTTTCTCGAAACAACATTTCCTGCAGATAGTCGGTTTTAGCAGTAAGGCGTCGATATACTTACTTACTAATTATTATTCAGACCTAGATATATAAAATATAATAGGGGGGAGATATTACACAAATACAACATAATAATAAATAAATACTAGATACAATAAATAAATACATAAACCTACAGATTTAGGAAAGATATTGTGAAATACTTATAATATAATAAATTAAGACAAATTAAGATTTAGGTAGTGGCGATAGACATGAACTCATAAGTTTCAGCACTCGTATCGCACGGAGCGTTATGTATTACAAGCTAGCAGTGCTGCGCTTGTTTGAGATTCCGGAGTTATAAATGCTTAGCGCGTTGAAATTTGAAATAATTTTTCTAAAAGAAAACTTCACGAAATTTTCAAGGGGTTTGGAATAATTAAGAAGAAATATTCGGTGTACTCTAGATAGATGTTTCTGCAAAACATTAATAAATTTTGTGCAACTTTGAATCTACATACCTCCTAAGTCGTTTATATTCCAGGCATATTTCTTTTTGCTTATCACAGGCATATTTGGATTTCGGGAATGGAGTTAGTAAATTAACACCCAATCACCATAAGATGTCCAATAAGGTCTCCTATGGCAATCAAACACGATATGAGAGATACGCGATAAAGAAAACGTCACAAATATCCCATTTACATTTACCTATTAGCGGAAATATTTACGTTGTTACGTAGACTGGACTAAATTTGTGGTAGATAAAATTATTGCAGCGCTTAAAAGTGCCAATCCTCAGTGGGCACGCATGGTAATTAAGCCCATACTCTTTCTCTGAGAGAAGGCCTGAACCTGCATTAAAAAAAATCTCGAAAATAGTTACAATGTGGCGAAACACTATCAGTTCATCAGTTGGAGCTTAAGTTATCGATCTATTCGATAGCCGTCTGTGGGTAGTTTGATAACTTACGCCATCCAAAATCAAAATCCAAAGTGGAAAAACCAACAAGTGCGCTCCGACTGCGGGGCGGGAATATCCGGAAATTTCCGGAAATTCTGGCGTAATTTGATTTCTGTCTCCAATTGTCATGCGCCGCTGCCGGAGTTTAGAGCTTCTGAACAATGAACAAACACGGAGTTGAACTCACCTTTGTGAATATAACGACCAGAAGGTCTGTTGGACCTTAATAAGGCCTTGACTCTTCTCAAATGTTACATACAAAATAACCCAAAATTACAGTCAATAGAAATGCAGGAAATAGAGCACCCATGAGACTATCCGAATCATTTCCATGTATGTATAGCGATTTTTTTACTTTTAGAATTATGCCGCTTTGAATTATTTTGAAAACGCGTTTCTTAAATCGACATTTGGCTGTGACAGTGTCAAACTTGATGTGCTCCCTACAGTGTAGGTATAACACGAAATAGAACAAGGCTTATGTCCAGCAGTGGACTTCTTGTGGCTGAATGATGATGATGATGATTTATTTGTTTGGCCAAAATATGGTATCAGTTTCCGATGCGCTTTGCTATTTATTACAACTAAAATGTTTACTAAGTAGTTATTTCTGACTTATCGCATTCTGACGCAATTTTAACACAACAGCATCGAGAGTAGAGGGGCTGAACTGATTGAGAGAAAACACAGTTTTGCTAATATTGATTTAAATATATATTACGTACGGAGCCCTCGCAGCACGAGTCCGACTAACACTTACTCGGAGTTGCTGAGTCATAACTCAATAGTCGCTCAATCTAGTTATCATCGTAGAAAACTACAAAAGCTGTCAAGTTCAAACGCATGGCCACGTTGTAAGACTGTAAGATCGGCTGACATATAATTTTAAATTAAATTGTCGATATCAATACGTGTGGAGCTAAACTAGGCCGCGGGTTTTCTAACGATGTTTTCGTTTACAGTTGCGAGTGGTATCTTTATTCTAGTAATATTATAATTTTGAAGGTTTGTGAAGATGTTTGGATGTTTGGATGTTTGGATGTTTGGATGTTTGGATGTTTGGATGTTTGTTACTCAATGATGCAATAACGGCTGATGGCGTTGTGCGAGCGAACGTTGTGTTTTAAAAATAGACAGCGTTGTGCAAGAATCATATTTCATAAACGGATTCTGTGGCGGTACGAAGTTAACCGGGACAGCTACTTACAAATAGAAAAAAAAGTGATTAGTAAGAAACGAACGAAATTCGCTTAGTAGAATTGTCTAGTGAGTTTCACACCGACAACGGGATTGTTTCGAGGCTAATGTAACCAAGTTCTTGACTGACCAAGTTCTCTGCATCTTTCTGTTTTGTGCAACAATTGAACACACCTTGTGCATCTGACACCCCTATTCTAAGAACCAATCGAAGTCCTCACGACGAATATGGAAAGCAAATTCCATGTAGAGGAAAACAAGCGCACTGAGAATAGGGCGTAGGGTGTTGCGAAGCGCTCATTCTCAGAACCGATCGATTTCTGAGAAGTTGATCGGAAATTGTATGCGGAGGTAGAACCGGATCTTTCAGAATACTGTGTTTTCGTGAAGACTCGTGTCGTCGAAACTTAGCAAGTTTCAAGTTAGCGATCGTCGCGAGCAAAGTATGTACACATCCCAACTTAGATTGAACGTGTAGGTTTATGAATAGGTAAATTCTTGTTGTCCACTGACACAGCCAAGTTTTAAAGGGAACGGTTGGAAATTGGTATTGTCTTTTACTTTCAATAACTCATCACGAAATACAGTGCTTACGGACATGAATCAGTACCCCGCCTAACAATAAACTTGTGCACATGGACTTTATTTCGTCAATTTGACAACATACATACATAAACTCTCGCCTGTATCCCAGAGGGGTAGGCAGAGGCCCGGGACTGCCACTTGCCAGGATCCTGACAGATCACTTTCGCTTCCTCAACATTCGTTAGTCGTTGCATGCACGCACGCCGGTTTCGGATACTTTTTATCTTGCCTTTTGCTAATACATCCCCTATTTGGTTGGAGAACATAGACAACATTATTAGTTTACAATAGTGTTGGGGCGTGCCATGCGAATCGTCTCACTTGACAATCGTCTGTGCAACTCGTAATTCGGTAAAAAACCAACATAAAAGTTACTGACGTATCTCAAAACTAAAGTAGAGATAGGCATCGACTAGATGTATTGCCTATTTTCACTTTTCTTTTTGTCGTGTAATTGTGGCGTCTACCTAGACGTTCAATCTAATTTGATTTAGTTATTTCAAACGGAACCCTAAAAACTAAAGTGGACTTGTATGAGGTATATAACACGGTCACATTAACTAGACGCTTGACGTTGATACAATAATATCCAAAACAAATACCAAAATGAGTGGAAACTAAGCAAATTATCGACACGATCAGCATCTTTGTAACCAATACGTACCTACGAGTATGTCGATAATTTGCTTAGTTTTCTGTCTATTTGTGTATTTGTTTTGGACATAATTGAATCAACGTCAAGCGTCTAGTTACTGAGAACGTGTTATACACAAGTCCACTTTAGTTTTAGGGTTCCGTAGTGACAGTAAGGGCAGACTGAAAATTGGCAATGTTTGAAAATCTGCTTTCGGCCGTTTTGGCAACCAAGTTTCGCAACCAGTTGTGAAACACGAACCTTCCTCTTCCTTGGCAACTAGTTGCGATAGAAGATTATCTGTACTTCGCATTTTGTCAATCTAATCTGATGAAGAGAAAATTTCAACACTACTGCAACATTAAAAAATGTCAACAGTACAGCCATTTTAGGGTTCCGTAGTCAACAAGGAACCCTTATAGTTTCGCCATGTCCATCCGTCCGTCTGTGTCTGTCTGTCTGTCCGCGGCTTAGCACAGATACGACAAGTACTAGAAAGCTGAAATTTGGCATAGATTTACATATTAATCACGCCGACAAAACGGTAGGATAAAATGTTAAAAAAAAATCTTTTAGGTACCTCCCTTAGGGATAATTGAATCGTGTGATTTTAAAACAACACAAGTCACATCTGTTTTTAAAATAACACTGGTCCATTTTTTTTTATTAAATTATTTACACCTACCTATTGATTTACATTAGAAAAAAAATTGTAGTTTATTCATACAGAAATCAATACAATATGCTAAAATATTGCTGTTGTAGATATTAGTATTTGAATAAAACAGTTTTTTCTATTTCCTGCAAAGTTGTAATGAAAGGACATTGTCGTTTTAAAATCACACGATTCAATTGTTTTCTAAGTTACGTACATTTGTGAAGTTATAGTAGCAATACCACTCGCTAACGGTAAAGGAAAACATCGTGAGGAAACCTGAGTGTCTGAAGTGTTTGTATACCTCAGCGCTTGAAATTGCGAATCCGCGGTGGGCACGCGTGACTTCTCTGTCTGCTTTTAAGCCTAGACTATTGTGAAACTGAGGCTATTCTCAAAATAACACGATGAACGTAACTTACTATTAAAATCTATACTTACCACAACGCTCACATGTCACTCCATCACAATAATAACTTACATTAATACAATATAATATACATTCTATATCGAGATAAGTTATATTAACGTCTAATACGTATTTATTTTTTTAGTTTAATAATTTTATAATATATCTTAGGTATAAGTACATGTATACATTTTACACATATTGTTATGTATATTCCTGTTCCTGTTTTTAAAATAAGTTTTAACTTCGTTTCTCATAACGACAATTGCATGTTTGTCTTTAATTTTTCATATATTTGCTCGTATAACCCACTCTTTGAAAAATCTGTTTTGGGCGTCCGCGATACAGGTTTTACCTAGTGCGGGGCCCGCTGTGTACCGTTCATGTAAAAATTTTGCTTTGGTAATAAATATTTATGATTTTTTTGATTTTTGAGAGAAGGCCTGTGCCCTGCAGTGGGCCGTATATAGGCTACATTATATACGTAAAAAAAGATGTGATTTTCATGCCTCGATGACGCTAGTGTCACTCCCTGCACCCCCTCAAGTAGATTTTGTCAGACTAGTGCCGTTCTAGTGCAGTCGAAACTAGGAACGTCACGTACCTAGTGTTGCAGTTTTAATCAATCGGAACAACGGGCGTCTTTACAATGATATGTAGTTACAAGGTGGTCGCACGTATTTTTTGTCGACACAAAACGATTTCGTACATTCACTATATCATAAGCCTTTCAATGCCGCATAAATTCCACGCCCCCAAATATGACCTAGGTACAGGCAACGCGTAGCTGATTCCGGCTATTTCCTTTTTACAGCTCTTCATTCAGTTAATACGAAACTTCTCGGCCGAACGAGGCCGCCATCAAATCCAAGTTGATCCGGGGGAGCCCAATCGCGCCGCGTCGTCATAAAACTAAATTCGTTAAAAGAGAAACTCCTTACTATCAGGGTCCGGCGGGCGGATCGCCGTCCGGACGTCCGGCCGGGGTAACGAGGGATCTTCGCACGGCAGTTAGCTGGGAAACTTTCGCCTCATTACTGGATCTAGGTGGACGTAAGATAAAAAGGAAAAATGTCCGTCCTGGTCCGGTGGCGGGCAAGGAAACGGGTACCCGCTAGGACCGACCGAGACTCTCGCCGAGAATGTCGCTTATTTTCTAGAATTTTTCAAAATTGTAGAGAGAAGACGCATAATAATCATTGCAGCGGATAAAGACTATAGACCGAAGCGGACGTACAACCTATGACATTAGGATGTCGATGGAACTGATAAGAATGCCCTAATTGGCCCACTGTACTTTTCGTTTGCATTCGTTCGGATGGTTCTATACTTATCATTACGGTAAAATTTAACTTAAGGATTTTGTTTCATTTTACTCAAGAAAACGAATACAGCGATTACAATAAAGAAAAAAGGTGCAAGTGACATACAACTTACACGAGTGTTTACATAAGTATTAAATGAAATGAATGTCCATTTTTTCTCCAAAATGATCTAGATTTTGAAATGGACACCTAGTTTAACTTGCAACGTTCATTAAGTCGCAGTTTCTGTGCTACTTTGAATAAAAACGTTATATTTTGAAAGAAATGTATACCTAATTTAAACGTAAAATATATATAAATATCTAAATGATAACTTTGGCACTTTGGGCAAGTGACAGCTATTAACAGTAGACTAACAGATTGGTAGAGTAGCGGCATACCTAACACCAAGTTTTTGCCCATCCTCGGAACGTCTAAAACATGGCTGCACCGATCGCCGTCACATAGCTACTGACTGCGAAGGAACGCGAGGCGACGTTTTATGCTGGAGCGCAAAGGTGAAAACTACTCGCTTCGCTAGCAGCTAACTGCGATCATCAAATTTTCTTTTTACACTTAGGTTTACACACAAGTACTTAGGTAAAAAAAAAAAAACAGGCCCAGGAACGCCCTCGTCGACCCGCCCGATCAACTTTCATCTGATCTGGACCGCCTACTAGAGGCCCAGTCCCAGTCAGACGTAGCCCCCGCCCCCGCCGGTGTCCCCGCTAGTGAGGACACCACTCTCACCTAGCCGCGGTCACGATGTGACGATCTGTCCCAAGCGGACGCTCCCTTAGGGAGCTCCGCTGCGCGCCCTCCTCGGCATCGAGGTGGGTCGCTCACGATGTCGGTTTAGGGGTTCTTAGGACCAAACCAGCCCCCAGGTGGTGTTTAGTGGGTAGGCGCACTTCCTGTGAGTCCCACATTGGCAGCACGGCCGGGCCCGTGCTGTTTGCATGAGCATTCACCACCTTCCTCCCCCGTGTCCTCCGGAGAGTGCCCTTTTTAGGGCTAAAAAAAAAAATGAAAAAATAAAATCCATCTCGTCTGGAAATCAGTTTTGCTTTGTATACGAGCATCAAGGGATAAGGTAAAAAACTTTAACTCAATCGAGCTGGACTTATATAGCGGAGCCGTTTTCCTTGGCAGGCGGTGCACCCGTGAACTTGTGACGTGTGCCGGGTTCAAAAGAAAAGCGTGCCTAATTACCCACGACCGCATTTCCTTCAACTTTTGAGGTCGCACGGAGGCGAAGTTTTTTTGTCTTTTACCCGACTGATACGTTTAAGAGGCTTTTTTATAGGCCTATCGAATAACGAAAAGCGTCTTTGAAGCAGTTGTCAATATGCCTTCATAGTTTACAGCACATAAATGTTTACACACGCGCCCTCTACTCATTCAGATATTACTATATCTGGGACAAACACCGAAAGTTATACCAACAAAATAAAAACATAACAAAAGCGAAAAAACAAAAAAAGCTTTGTAAAGAATTTTTATACAGCGGAAATATGGGGTTCTGCTCGTCCATACACACAACTTTCACTATAGGTAGGGTTGCCATGCGTCCTGTATATACGGTACTATCACCGTATTTGACCATCCCGTCCCGTATTACTACATATCCCGTATTTGTCGCGTATTCCCACAAAATACAAAAATAGAGATCCACTCATCTTGCCGGCGCAATTTAAATTATAAATAGATATGTAACATTTGGAATAAAAACTCTGATTTTTTGTGAGTTTTGGTCGTCGGAACAGAATACGTCCCGTATTGGTTTCTAGAAGTTATGGCCACCCTAACTATAGGGAAAACTTCGAAATCACGAAAAAATTATCAGTTGTTTCATACCTATTCTTAATGTATGGTGTGCAACAAAGGGTATTAATCTAATCTAATTTAATCTAAACTAAAAGAGTTAAGTAGATCTTGTTTTTTCTATGATTGTTCGCAAAGCCCTATCTATCGATCAGTTTTACGCTCAGGAGAATAAAAACTCATAAGCTAAAGATTACCCATCGCTGGAAACTTAAAGGTGGCTGCAAAATACCAGGTCGACCGAAGCAGACATGAAAAAGATCAGTCCAAGCAGTTATTCAGCAACTAGCACAAACATGGGCTAATGTAAACGACCTTCATGGGTAGTGCGATGGCGCGAGTCACCCGTTTTGTGGCTCTAAAATGACATAATGGGGAAGAAAACGCAAAGCTAATCTCAGATGGCGCTGCCATCGCTTGACTCAATCATTCCGTCTGTAATTTTTTATAACTACCTTTTGTTGTATTCTAACATCGTTTATGTTTCGTTGCTCGTTTTTTTTGTTAGCTAAAAGTGAACATGTATTCAACGTGGACAGTTTCACGACTAAAGGATGAATTACGAAGGAGAGGTGCTTCTTTAAGAGGCAGAAAAGCAGATCTCGTTAGCCGGTAATTAAACTTTATTTCTTTCTTGTTAATGTAATTCACGTACATATTATTATCACACGTGGTGTTACAATTACGTACTTTTAACGTTAACGGTAGCTAGATTATGGATTTGAACCTTATTCTCATGTTTTATCCCGTACATAACATAACCTAAAACTTTTCTTCAATAGACCAAAAATTATGTTTTGCTAACATATTATTATCACACGTGGATTACAAATTTGCTCTATATTCTTATATTATAGAGGTATATCCTATAAATAAAATAGCCTAAAACATTTCTTCAGTAATTTGTTTGTTGATTTAAAGTTTTTTATTTTCGTAGCCTTTTTCCATAGTTTTCTCATTCGAGGATCCTTAGGAAAAGTATGATTTCCATTTTCACTACATCCAATAGCTACACAACGAGGCATATTTCAAATTAGAGCACAAAAACTTGTCCAAATCAAAAGTTTTGCATGGGATTTGACAGTTGTCTTGGGTCAAGTGATGCCAGCGCCAGTTTGACAGTATTCTTCCCCATTTGACAATTCATGTACTGGAAAGTCTCAACTCGCGTCGTCGTCATGCTACCTATACTAGTCGAAGAGAAAGGAATGGAAGAAGAAGAAGATAGACATTTATTATACCAACAAGATACATCACAGAAACAAAATAAGCACATAAGTAACATAATATGCACAACAACAGAAAGAAAACTAAATACACAACAGACAAAACGAATAAATAAAACAGGACCATAGATGTAGCCTGTGGTGTATCTACATTGCCACAAAAGGCAGCTGGCTTAGCGTTGTGCTGAGGAAGTGATCCCTCAGCGCTGATTTTCAGTCAGTGCCTTTGTTGACCTCAAACTTCTCGGGGGAGCAAAGGAATTCACGAGAGAGAGCCCTAACCGTAGCTTTAAGTTTTACCGCGCTTGGTTTTTTATTTTTTTTTCTCCTCACCGTAATGCGGCTATGGTCAGCCTATAAACTTCGTTGTTGGTTTTCTTAAAAAGGCCTTCGGGAATATGCGGTTTCATTCATTCAAAGTTTTTGTAGACAGCTTTCAACGTTTTCAGGGAAAATCTGCTTTGAAAATGATGCAAAAAGCCTCATAAATTACGTCTCAGCTGAGTTCTATGAAGATAATTTAATTGATCGTAATTTAATTACATTTTACATCACTCGCGAAGTAAATCGAAGTTGGGCAAGGTAATTTTTATCTATCTGTCGGTTTTTGGAAGAACAGCATCGCCAAATTGTTTTGTGTTCTAAGTAATAAATAAACGATTTCCTTTTAATTCAAATTAAACACTAAGCATTGTCCAACTTCGCGAGGATAGTGGATACTTTACTCAGTAGAGGGCGCGCGTGTAAAGGTAGAAAACTTTTAAATATCAACCTTAAATATCACAAAATCTTTCAACGCCACATAATTACGTACATTAAAAAACTGTATATTATTTAATTTGCCGCATGAACTCAAAGCTACCATAGCATGACGTTCATATGTAAATTGTGCAGTATGATTATAGTATTTACACGCTATAAGCGAGGGTGTGCGTATGTGAGTGTGGCACGTGGTCACAGGTGCGTGCGCGCCGACCGCAGTGCTCTTGTGCGCAGTTCCGCCCATAGAGTTATAAATATATTGGACAGTAATGTATTTTTTTAATACGATTCATATTGTTTCATATAGTTAATCATGATATTAAACAGCCTGTGCTCTAAAAGAGACAAGATGATGAAAACTGAAGATAATAACTATGTCAGGAACTGAAAAAGACAAACATTTACATACAAAAAATTATGTGGGAATCAACACTAACTAGCAGATTTTATAAAAAGTGCGAGAACAAAAATTGCTGTAGATTAGCAATTTCCCCTCCTTCCACTTTGATCCACAGTGGCGCTCCACATTTCAGTGTGACTGATATTTCAACGTATGATTAGTAAAAATATTTAGATAAAAACAAAGTATTTTTTCTAGCATGTTAAGATTGACAAGCTATCGAGTCAATTCTAGCGTACTAATTTTTAACAAGTATATTCTTTTATTAGGTCCACTTAAAAGTAACTAGAAATCTAACGCCTTTTTTACAAAAACACCATTCCTTAAAACACTCGATAAACGTCGATGAAAATAGTCCATGGTGGAGATTTTACAAGAAAAAGACGTAACCACAGATTAAATAAACTGCCTCAGAATAGTGCTTTAGACGAATCCTGTTTTATAAATAAGAACGTAAGTAAATGATATGTAAAATAATCTAGGAATTTAGTTAAACTACTTTAACACCGCATTGATTTGAAACTATGCAAGTGTGCGTATTAAATAAGACACTACAGTATCATTGGTATCATCAAGTTGATCTCTTGATGGAGTCAGCTTGACCTATCTCCGATGCGCCACCTATCTTTGGTACGTCATTGTATATTGTTAAAGAAACCGCAACAGCAGCACCAGACTATGTACTTTATTTAATTTTTGCTGGCAATGAAGACAATTTCACTTTCACTTTTACTTTCAAAATATAGTTCAGGTATTGCTCACTAGGTGGCGCTACTGCATTGGCAATTAAACATGGTATTTTCTAGATATTCTATTCGGTGAAATATCGAAGTCTATAGCAAGTTCCGCCCACTTATGGATCCGCTACGGACGCGCCGGCGCACGCTACTCGTACGCATCCAATCCATCACAGCTTTTATTGTCCTAAGAATAAGAATGAGTATTGATCAGAAAAGGCAGCCAGGTCTCGTGCATATTCAATCAATCACTAGTAACCACCGTGACCTTTCATTTGTGCCTCGTCTATCGTTACGGACGGACGCGAAGCTATACAGGGTGACCTAAAAGGCTTTCTGAGCTAGCATGATAAAGAGGTGCTTCAAGAATGAGGAAAACTCTCTCTTTCTCACTCTCTATCACTCTATCTATTTATCTAACCAGCCTTTTCTAGAAGCCACTGTTTAGCATAGGCTTTTTCACATTCTTCATTGATATTTTTAGAGTTCCGTAGTCGACAAGGAACCCTTATAGTATCGCCATGTCCATCCGTCTGTCTGTCCATCCGTCCATCTGTCTGTCCGCGGTCTAGTTCGGATACGACTTGTACGAGAAAGATAAAATTTGGCATAGACATTCATATCAATCACGCCGACAAAACAGTAGAACGAAATCTAATAAAAAAAAATTCTGAAACGGCACTAGAAAATAAAACAAAACGAATTCCTTGCGCCATGTTAGTCGATCAATGAAAATTAAATTATTTCTAAAACGTCCGCATCTTTCTTTTTGAGTGCCACGCAGTGTTTTTCGCTGCCGCGTTAGACTAGCCGTTAAGGCGCTTACTACCAAGACAGAGGTCACTGGGGGCCGCTGTACATTTGTAAAAATGGCCTTAGTCTGGGTGTATTTCTATGTTTGTGATGTATTTGCCTGGTTACCATAGCACAGGGTATCTTAGTTTGGGACCAGGTTAAGTGATTGTGTTGTGTGGAAGTTATTATTTATTTATTATTTATATCCGTTTATCACTGGCCTGATCTGAGACACGACCACATACGAGTATGTGTCATAAGGAAACATTTTTTTATACAAAAAATAAACATTTTATAGTGTACGAGCAAGAGGAAATGCACTAATAAGCGATGATTTTAGCGTCAATCGAAAGCTTTTTTCCGCTCAAAAATGATCTTAGGACCATTGCTGAGTGAAAAAAAAAATCGATGAAAAACAGTGAATGTGTTGTTTGTCTTAAAATAGATAAACGATATTTCATTGGAATCGGTTTTAAGGTAGGTAATTAAAACAAGCCCATACTCTCTCCCTGAGAGAAGGCCTGTGCCCTACAGTGGGACATATAGGCTGCTTATGTATGATTTAGGCAGTTCTCATCTTATTTTTATGTCATGTACATTTTAACACTGAAATATGCCAACAGTCTTGATAGAATTCAGACGGCTGTGGAGCGCCTGTTGCGTTATTTTAATTACATAATTATTTATGTAATTAAAATAATGCAACATTTTAAAAAGCGTCATCGACATTATTTTTGTTAGCATAGTACAAATCACAGAAATAATACGCTGCAAGACGCTGTGGCCAGCGTCGAAGACCTGTTTCGCATGGCAATAAATTAAGAAGAATATGCGAAGCTGAGACCAGCCTCTATCAAGGGAGAGGCACTGGAAGAAGAAGAAGATAGTATAAGATCATCCAGTTAGTAACATCTGCACAACGACGACAATAGCTAATGCAACTAATTCAACAACGATGCTTCTGAATGAATTAATTATCTAACACCCTTTGCATTTCGCATTAGCATCGCACATTCTAATATTAACACTGCTGAGGTGCCCTTTAAACGCAGACTCAACTATGCAACATTGATCTAACGAAGTAATTACTGCGTTTTTGTACAAGCAGCTTTATTTTTAATTTAGATAAATATAAGTTTTTTTAATTACGGTCTCGCCTAGTGGTTCTTTCGTGCAATTACTTTGTAACTAAAATATTAATGATGACCATTGATCAATAGTAAAATTGCTATAAGATCAACAATTACGTTTTAGTTACAAAATCATCCGTTACGTAACCGAGTAGAGTGCACGCGCACAAAGATTGACTTGATGTCATATCCTTACTATTATAAACGCGAAAGTTTGTATGTATGGATGGATATTTGTTACTCTTTCATGCAAAAACGGCCGAACTAGTCCGAATTAGCACATTTTTTATCCCGGAAAAATACACATCAAATTACCACGCAAACGAAGTCGCGGGCAACAGCTAGTGTACCATATACGATACGACAGGTTATGGCGTTTTTTTATTAAAATGAAAAGTTACTCGTAACATCACATGAGAGCGCGCGTGTAAAGTTTAATGTGCGTTCGACTGTAAGAATAAGAATTTTCAGGTAATTGTCAGCACTCTCGCGTCGCGACATAAGACAACCGTGTGCAGCCTTAAGGGGTTACCCGGATCTAACTGATGGCATTGGTATAAGCAGCCTATATACGTCCCACTGTAGGGCACAGGCCTTCTCTCAGAGAGAGAGTATGGGCTTAATCACCACGCGTGCCCACCGCGGATTGGCGATTTCAAGCGCTGAGGTATGTGAATAGCTCAAACGCCCAGGTTTCCTCACGATGTTTTCCTTCACCGTTAGCGAGTGGTATTGCTACCTACTATAACTTCACAAATGTACATAACTTAGAAAGAAAAGTCATAGGTACATGCCCTCACTGGGAATCGAACCTGGGTCTCCCGCTTCAGAGTCCAATGTTCTAACCACTAGGCTACCACGGCTTCGCATTGAATTTTACTTAATTTGCAAAAACTGACTTTAAACCATTGTGCCAAAAACGGTCTTTTTCATCGGAAATCGAGTAAAGTCCTAGTTTCTAGGCTGTAGGTTCCAAAAATAGAAAGTACCTACCTATCATAACTATTGAGATTTATGATGTTGAATTTTGCAAAAAAAAGATAAAATTTTAAGAGATACAATTTTTTTTCCATTGGTGCGCCAGTTAGCCCCGAGTATACCGACTAACACCTGACTGAAAACAAAGACTACCAAGCACAATAAATCCCTGCTTAGAACACTGTGAAACCTAAGTTTACAGCACGCAAAACTGTAATTAGCGCATTGAATTCCGGCCACACAAATTTATATTGCCACCGTAAAATCGAATTAGACTGCCACACAGAAATTTAAATTCGCTTCTAATCGTATAAATAGCAGCGTAATCCAACATGCCGATGTTTGATTTATTTCGAAAGTACGAGAACTATACCGACGACTTTATTTGCGTTGGATGCGGTCAAAACCGCACTTGGCCAAGTGCTAGTCGGACTCGAGCACCGAGGGTTCCGTACTCGCGCTTGCCCGTCTTTTATTATTTGTCATTAGAATGTACAATAAGTCCCACAATCACGCCCAGTCTGATGCCTGAATGCATTACCGTGTTTACGATAGAGCATATAAAAAAAACTGGCCAAGTGCGAGTTGGACTCGCGCACGAAGGATTCCGTATCATTATCTATACAACATTAGACACAACGATTGAGAAAAAGCGGCAATAAATTACGTTTGTTGTATGGGTAAATACTTATTTTATTTTAATTTAATTATTTATTTTTGAAGCGAACTAAATATTCTGTGAATATTTTAAGCGTCTACCTGTTGCCGTTAATAATATCGAGCAAAATACGGCAAAAAAAAACGTTTGTTGTATCGGAGCCCCCCTTCAATAATTATTTTATTCTGTTTTTAGTATTTTTGGTTATAGTGGCATTAGAAATCATCTGTGAACTGTGAAACGTACAAAATTTCAACTGCCCAGCTATCACGGTTCATGAAATACAGCCCGGTGACAGACAGACAGACAGACAGACAGACAGACAGACAGACAGATGGACAGTGAAGTTTTAGTAATTGGGTCCCATTTAGCACCCTTCGGGTACGGAACCCTAAAAAACACGTTTGTTGTATGGAGACAACCCTTAATTTTAAAGATTTTTAAAATTTTATTTGTTAGGTAATCTGCCGTACTAGCACATATTTTGTAAAAACTGGTTTCCTATTGCGGTTCCAAAGGGCTCGACCTTTAAAGGTCGGACGGACGGAGATACAGACAGACAGCGGAGGCAGAGAAATAGTGTCCCGTTTGGTCCCCTTCGGGTACGGAACCCTAAAAAGTAAAAACTTTCACACAACATAATCACTAGTCTTGGGGCGCTACCTCGTAACTTTTCCATTGTATGGATTCGTCCCGTTTAACCTGCTTCGAACTGGCAAATACACGCACATTTTGACACTTCAGAATCGTAAAAATGCATACCAGTCCGGGTCCGAAATGGACCCAGAGTCTACTAAAAGCTTTAGTTTAATAGAGAAATCATTGTATAAGTGAGCTAATGTGGGTGGAAGGGCCGGTATGACACGTCCCAGGTGGGCATATTTTGACCAAGTTGGCATACTTTTACCAAATAGGGCATATTGGCGAGGGGAAAATAAAAAGTACCCGAAACCGGCGTGCGTGTATGCAATGACTGGTGAATGTTGATGAAGCGAAGCAGGTTCGGGATCATGGCAAGTGGCAAACCCTGGCCTCGGCTTGCCCCTCCGGGATACAGGCGTGAGTTTAAGTGATGTGAATGAGAGACAGAAATGTATTCTATTTCAGACTATTTTGACAGGGCTATTTACTTCATCCGTGTGGCCGCATTAAGAATAGCGTCACTCCAATTCCTTCCGTGGATGTTGGAGACAGGCAGCAGCGTCTTCCTGAGACTCCAACCGCATACCGCGATCACCAACCCGCCTGCCAAGCGTGGTGATTATGGCAAAACTCCGCATGGTTTTCATAACCATGAGGGGTCTCCCTATGTCCTGCAGTGAACTTCAAATAGCTCATGATGATGATGATGATTTACCTGTCAAAATATTATTATTACGGTATTATTATTATTACCTGTTATGGTTCTTGAAAAAGAGCTCTTTGTGGTTAGAAATAAGGACAGACAGCGCAGGCTAACCCCTGGAGGTTGGTACACTCACAATCTCCTAATGTACCTGTTTACAACTGTCAATTGTTTTTTATGCACTTTGGCCAACTGGCAGTTGTTAACCACAAAATTAATAGACTGTTAGTGTTCGAGAAACTGGGGGTAAGTTATAATGACCCATCGGCACCGTTAGGTTACTGAACCCTAAAAGCAAAGTAAAATAGGTAAAGGTACCTCAGTGCTTGAAATTGCCGATCCGGTGAGAGAAGGCCTGTGCCCTGCAGTGGCACGTATATAGGCCACATAAAAGTAAAGGTAACCAAAATTGCCGTGTGGCGCCGGATTAAGAATAGCGTCACTCCATTTCCTTCCGTGGATGTCGTAGAAGGCGACTAAGGAAATCAATTACCAGGAGACGGACAGCAGCGTCTTCCTGAGATTCCAACCGCATACTGCGATCACCAACCAAGCGTGGTGATTATGGCAAAACCCCTCATGTTATGAAAAACCATGAAGAAGGCCTGTGTCCTGCAGTGGGCGTCAAATGGCTGATGATGATGATGATGAACCAAAATATCAAAGCTCTGAGAAGCGGCCTAACCCAATTTGACACAAAAATAAATGTTCAAATGTGTTCGTAAATATTCGCACGAGAAAAAATCGCTTACCTGTTTTATGGCGATGTATTCACGGTGATTTACTCTTTGAAGCAATCAAGCCTTGATGAAATATTTGTTTACCTTTCATTGGGCAAATATAACAGTTGTGGGTGTTGCCTGTGTGATCTGAGAAACCCCACATCCAATTGTGTAAATATTTTATGCGAAATACTCTCTGAAAAGTCGATAATTTAATATTTATTTTTTATCAGAATCCTCGCAAGTGTAGAAGTATTCGCAGTGTTTTCAATGAATAGCTTTTGCCCGCTACTTCGTCCGCTTGGAATGAGTAATTTCCGGGATAAAAAGTAGCCTATGTCCTTCCCCGAGACTCAGACTATCTACGTACTAAATTTCATCTAAATCTGTTCAGCCGTTATTGCGTGACTGAGTAACAAACATCCAAACATCTTCACAAACTTTTACATTTATAATATTAGTAGGATATATCGTACAGGACGTAAATAAGATAGAACAAAGCTTAATTAACTCGCCCCCAGTTTCTCGTACACTAACACGCTGTTAATCTACTGTTAACAGGTGTCAACTGACCAAAGTGCATACAAAAAAAACCCACTGACAGTTGTTAAAAGTAGATTAATACCTTGTTAGTGTACGAGAAACCGGGGGTCATCAAAACTGATGTTCGCTCATCTATAAAAAATTAACTGTCTTGTTTATGAAAAGCAGATTCCACTAAAACACTCTTAAGACGGAGTTAAAGTCGATTTATCACAGGAAATCCCACAAACCGGCTTTACCTCCATCGAAAATCAATTATACACAAATCATATATCTCATAGCAACAAATCACCATCAGATCATTGTCATTGTAACGTTCAATTTCTAGCCAACTACCAAACGGTGGGCCTGCGTTGCAGATTCTTTAAATTCGCAAAACTTTGTTCAAAACTTTCATCGAGATCTTATGATAAAAGTGGCTTAGCTGGATTTTACGTCGCAGTAAATATCTTTAGCTTGAATTTTGAATCCTACATTTTGATCGGTGCTAAGAACAGTGCAATGAATTGAGTGACTCCTTTTATGTAGCCTATATACGTCCCCCTGCAGGGCACAGGCCTTCTTTCAGAGAGAGAAAGTTTGAGCTTAGCATTGAATTTTAAAATTCAATGAGCTTAGTTACCACGCTGGTAATTAAGATTAATTACTTACGATGTTTTCCTTCACAGTTTTTCCTTATTTATTTATTCACATACTCATTTATTTTAAATGATGTTATCGTTTCTAAATAATGAATTAGTTTTTTATTGTACACACAGATAATAGAAAAATGTTCTTCATTTCTCATACTCGGAAAGTAGTGTTTGTTTGATCCGAGTAGCGGATCGAAGACGCTGCTTCCCGCCCTAGAGAGGGAAGCAATTACTATGAGTCTTTTCCGACCACACATGTATTTTTACCAATGAATATTTTAGAAAAACTGCTATTTTTTACCTCCTTATATTCGAAATGAAAAGTAGAGTGGTTAACACGGGTGAAAGTCACCAATTCCCACTCGGACTATAGTCTACATTCCTCGTATGGGAATATATTATATAAGATAAGATAAGATAAGAATATTCTTTATTGTACCAGGAAAAAAACAAACATGAAATGTTTACAAAAATGCAGTACAATTGGCGGCCTTATTGCTTATAGCAATTTCTTCCAGGCAACCGACGATGGAAAGTTGTTGAAGGAAAAGTGAGACGGGTAGTAGGTGCAAATATGAATATTCATTTACATACTTATACGTAATAATAATATACTTACTTATATCTTTACATACTATAGGTGTAACAATTATTTTTTTAATAATAATAATCTTTATTTTCTTTAACATTTACAGACAGGTTTGTTACATTTATTGGAAGGTATTACAATATCCTAGGCAAAAGGCGAAGCTGCATATTATGAACAATTCTCTTCTGCGCCTGAACTAGGTTCCAGACCTGTGTAGAACTGTGTAGAATTGATTCCTTTCCACCTTTGTATAACAATCTACTATTATCTAAGTCTAAGACCGGAGTCTAGCTCAAGCACAGAAAAAGCACGGTCGAAAAACCACACCATATAAAAAGAACATGCGATCAGCAAACACAAAAAAATAATACTTGTTTTTCTACTTCATTAGTGAAAGATACAATATAAAATGAACGGTGCATATTGACGTATCAATAGCAGCATTAACAAGGTAATTGGGTCCAACATTTGCCCGGCTTCCGTATCAAATGACGATGGAACGTGGCTTCGGCGTAGCGTAAACTACAACAGATGTTCGGGCAATACGACAAGTTTACTCATCTCAGCATAGGTCGTACGATGGCACGAGTCACGCACTCATCTCAGCATAGGTCGTACGATGGCACGAGTCACGCACTCATCTCAGCATAGGTCGTACGATGGCACGAGTCACGAGTTTTGTGGCGGTATAATGTCAGAATTTGACAATTTATGTACTGGAAAGTCGCGACTTTTGATGTTAAGATGAACAGAAACATGAACATTATGTAAAAGCCGGTTTCTATTCTTATCATTTTTGTTTTCTTTTTACTATCGAAATTTTTACTAAGTTTTCTATCAATTATCAATTATCTGTGATCCCAGAGGGGTAGGAAGAGACCAGGGACTGCCACTTGCTACGATCCTGACAGATATATCGAGCGAATGTGGATGGAGGGGCCGGTAAGGGACGACCCAGACGGACATACTTCGACCAAATAGAGGATGTATTAACAAAGGGCAAGATAAAAAGTACCCGAAACCGGCGTGCGTGCATGCAACGACTAATGAATTTTGAGGAAGCGAAAGTGATCTATGTTATATGTTTTTATTTTTCAGAATTTCTGTTGTACGAGTATTATGTATGTGGGAAAAGAAACGCAGATACCGGCACAATTTACTTTTATTTCTTTTTTTCCTTTGCGGAACCCAATCCTTTCGTCTTTACGTCTGTCGCAAAAATCCACCATGAACTTCCTCCTCTATCTCGCTTGCACGCACACATGCCTTGCAACCGTCTCGCTCCCACATGTATAAAATGTTTATGTCCTGTTTTGCTTCGCGCGACTCGCGCCGTCTTACTACCTATCATCATCAACCCATTATGTCCCCACCGAGGGGCACGGGTCTCTTCCCTGAGGAAGGTATAGGCCATACTCCACCACGGGGGCCAAGTCCGGATTGGTGGAGGCTCGTAGACTAGTGGCTCGTCTACTGTCAGAAGTTGTCAAGCCGCCCTAAGGCCTCTGACTTGGCTTAACGACCGCCATCTATCGACGGCAGCCGGCACCAACAGCTTAACGTGCCTTGCGAAGCACGGAACCGCTCGGAAAAATGCCACTAGCGTTAGGCATAGACGGCGACCCATCCATGCACTGAACGCGCCCAGTGTTGCTTAACCTTCGTGATCGTTTAAGATCACTCAGGCAGCCGGGGGCTACGAGCGATTCTTACTGCTTACTGCCTATGCTGCTCCTGTATTCCTATCAATCAAATCAATCAGCCCGTACTCGTCCACTGCTGGACATAGGCCTGCCCCCAAGGCACGTCACTTCCTTCTGTCTTGGTCATCCTCGTCCAGCCACTGCCACCGAATCTGCCTCAGATAGTCGGTCCAGCGGGCTGGTTGGCATCCTACGCCGTGTTCGCCAGCATGGGTAGTACGACGGAGATAGTCGCGCGTTTGTAATGTCAAAAGTCGCGACAATTTGCAGTACACTAATTGTCAAATTCCGTCACTTGAGCGCCACAAAACGCATGACTCGTGCCATTTAGTAACCGTGCAGTTCTTGGTTTTAACTCGAGAACCTTAGCACACCCATCGACAGTCTATCGCCATTTCCTGGACCATTTTTCTGTACATCTACTATCTATTTAGGGTTGTGGATATTTCTAAGTTTTCTTTATTCGTGTATCTCGTCCAAAGCCTGAACGATTTCAATATTCTAACTGTCAAATTCCATGCCTATTACTACTGTAAACGTCAGGATTCCGACGCCATTTTTATGTGCATAAATTAGGTCTCAGCTCTATTCCATTCTGCTAGGTATAAGGACGAGATACACAAATAAAGAAAACTTAGAAATATCCACAACCCTAAATAGATAACGTGCTAGAAAAATATTAAATTCTTCACAGAGGTCATGGTAAGCAATTTTTCTCCAAAACTAATATTTTTCTCAACATTAGAGGGTTCAATGAGTAGTGCGTTACTAAATGTTGTTTTTTTTAGTTGTGTATACTTAGCATCTTATTTCTATACCTAAAATTCCTTTCTTAAGAAAATCTTCATCTTGATTCTCTAAAAAACCTTGAACTGCGGCGATCACTGTGTCATCATCGTCGAATTTCTGGCCTCTTAGATATTCTTTCAATATCGGAAATAGATAAAAGTCACTAGGAGCAAGGTCTAGAGAATATGGAGGATGTTCTACCAATTTAAAGCCAGCATCATCGATGGCAGCCATCACAACTCTGGGCTTGTGCACTGGGGCGGTATCTTGATGAAACAAAACCACTTTGGCAAGTTCGCCACGCCGTTTTTCGCGTATTTTGTCACGCAACTCTTTTATAGTGTCAGAATTTGACAATGAATATGCTGGAAAGTCGCGACTTTTGACATTAAAACGCGCGACTTGCGTCGTCATGCTACCTGTTCTGGAATACCTCGAATATGTTCTGTGATTTTTTTCTATGTAGGTATCTCACTACAAGAACTGGTATCTCACACAAATTCTAGGATCGTGTATCTCGGCACGTCACCCACAAAGGCCGCTCCAGGGCGCGTAAACTTTTTACTCCGCCAACTAATTTTCCTCAAAAGGAGCAAGGCACCCTGGCCACGACGTATTTGAAAGCAGAAGGTTAACTCGCGTCTACGGTGTTCAGAGAAGTAAGATCCTTAGCTTTAATTTATAGCAGCCTTAAAATATCCAGAACACGAAATACTTAGCTAAATTTATACTTGGCAGTAAATTGTGCCCGCTTCAGAAGTCGCTTCCGTCTGGCATCCCACCTGCTTGCTCATTCTAACATGTTTAATGAGTATGCTATAGACGGTGCAAGCATTTTAGATTAAAAATTATAATTCACAGTTTATGATTATTGAAAATGAAAATTATGATTAAAGGTATGGAAAAATCCCACGCTATATTTTTCATAAAGAAAATCAGCTGCAAAATTATTAACTTCTTACAACATGTTTCTATATGAAAAACTGAGTATACAGATAGTTATTGTAAAAAAGCTGACTCAACTACGCTGTGGGTGACATTGATTAAATTTCGTTTATTTTTTTCAAAATATATTCTTACAGCTGTTAACAAGGAACAGTGCGAAGTGCCTACTCGTATTAACTTACATCCAAAATGATAAGCTACATAGTCTTAACAAACGTAGTAGGTATAATGGTATCATAGGGTAGTCTATAAATTGCATCGACAATGCTATCGGCACACAACTGTAAGAACCTATCAGTTCAAGATCAGTTAAGCTTCTGCGTGGCTAATTCCGCGATCTAGCCGCGCCGCGTCGCGCTCAACAAATTGGACCAAAGTTGCTGTCTTCATTTCCTGTTGGAAGCGGCGCGCCCGGTAATTTCCTTTGCCACCGACTGGAGGCGAGATGAAAGGCCCTAGCTGATGATAAGATGTTTGTGTGACGAGCCTTTTTGTGCTTCGGCTGGCCGCGTTATTGTTGACTGTTTATTTTATTCGCTAAGCTGCTGTTATTGCGAAGAATCTAAATCATCCAGTGCGCGGTTAAATTTTTCGGTGTTGTCTAAAATTATGCCGTGTATTTTTTAAAGGCTTTTCAGACTTCTTTATTTGAGTTTCTAATCCCTGGGTTTTCGCCTATTGACAATATGCTAATCTCCTGTTAAAAACCTGTCAGTGGGCAAAATAACTGATGTCTGCTAGCAGCAGATTTATTTTATTTATTTAATGATAGGGAAATCTGCAGGGAAATCAATAACGAAATACTTAACATTTAAGATTAATAACATGGCCAATTACAGATTTCCATGTTAATTACTTACATTAATTTAATATATTAAAAAGCTGTTAGTATATAAGAGACTAGTGAAAGAATTTCTGAAATCGGATAAGTAGTTCCGGCGATTACCCCCTACATATGAACTTACAAACATGTAAACTTGCAAACTGTTCCGCTTTATAATATTAGTTTAGACTAATGGCCAGTTTCCGAATTGAGAAATTCACTAAGTAAATGGTTAACTGTAGTGCTCTCTCTTCGAATTTCTCAGAAAAGAGCGTGGCAGAACGTTACTTAAGTATTTACTTAGCGAAATTCTCAACTCAAAAACAGGCCCTAAGGGTAACTTTGACATTTCACAATCTACGGATAATTTCCTTGTTACATCACTGATGTACAGTTAGAAGTAGATTAACTTCCAGTTTCTCGTACACTAACACGCTGTTAATCGTTAATAAAGTGCATACAAAAAAACCACTGACAGCTGTTAACAGTAGATTAACAGCTTGTTAGTATACGAGAAACCGGGAGTTAGTGATTCAGTTTGGGCATTCCTACAAAAACCGGTCAAGAAAAATCAATCAAAATCCATTATTAAGGCTTCCGTGCGAGATCGAAACTAGTCTGCTATCCTGACGTTAATAAAAGTAAGTAAAACCGTTACACCAATATATAAAAAGTGCAGTGCTTACAAAAGTTTAAATTTGAATTAAAGAGAGGCGTACTATTGAATCATAATTAGCTTCCTTATTTAATTCAGTACCTATTTACGCAAGGAGAACTATTGGATCCGTTTGTAAAAGAGGATCAAGCCACATATAGTTAAACAAAACGCATTTGAATATATGTGGCTTGATGTGTTTCGGTCCTCGTCTATATTCTACCATGCTGTCATCACACGTTAAAGGATATATGACTAGATATCCGCTGATATTAGCTTTCACCATGATATTGTAAAACGCAATATTACTTATCTGTTGTGTAATGCAATAAAAAAATTTTTTTATGCGCAAAACGCTATCTACATGACAATAAACTTTCGCATAACGAAAGAATCTGAGAAGAAGCTGTGGTAGCCTAGTGGGTAGAACATTGGACTCGGAAGCGGGAGACCCAGGTTCGATTCCCAGTGCGGGCATGTACCTATGACTTTGTTTTCTAAGTTATGTACATTTGTGAAATTATAGTAGCAATACCACTCGCTAACCGTCAAGGAAAACATCGTGAGGAAACGTGGGTGTCTGCGCTATTGACATACCTCAGCGCTTGAAATCGCCAATCCGCGATGGGCACGCGTGGTGATTGAGCCCATACTCTCTCTCTGAGAGTAGCCCGATGCCCTCAGGATCCCTCACGATGTTTAGAATATGTAGATATTATTACAGTAGATTACCTTACAAATAATAAAAATTTTAAAATAATAAATAATAAGGGGTGTCTCCATGCCACAAACGTGTTTTTCGCCTTGTTTTTGTTTATGCTCTATCGTAAAAACTAGGTATTAGTTATAGCGGCAACAAAAATACATCATCTGTGAAAATTTCAACTGTCTAACTATCACGGTTCAGGAGATAACAGCCTGGTGACAGACGGACGGACACACAGCGGAGTCTTAGTAATAGGGTCCCTTAACCCTTGGTTACGGAACCCTAAAGAGTCCACGTGCGAATACAGAACCCTCGGTGCACAAGTCCGACTCGCACTTGGCCGGTTTTTTTTTCTTTTCTAACTTCAATAAAGTAAAATCTCAGAGGAGAAATAATACAGAAACAACTCTAATGACGTAATGAACACCGCTAAGTGAAATATCGCATTACCTAATACAAAACGATCAATAACAATACCGACATTTCCCGGAACAACAACCAACTCTATTAGAGAACAATTCTATGACAGCGAACAAAGCCACGATTTTCTGAAAATTGCTTAAGGTACGTAGATTCAACTATTGAATACCACATCACAAATGGAACCTGTGTGCTTAGCATGACGTAGTCGATATGCGAGCCGTATAATCCGTATACAGGGCGTCCCAAAATTATGGGCCATGAAAGGAAAGTACCTTAAATATCGTAGATAGGGTATTTTGCTGAAAGAAGACTTTATGTTATTTTTAAAAACTAATAATTCTGCATTCAAAGATTTTCTAAAAATTACTTGCCTCGTCTGGGAATCGAACCGACTTAAACGTAAAAAAAACACCCCCACTTTTATGATGCCAATCGAAAGAATGGCCAAAAACTAATAACTCTTCTTAAGTAACATAGTATTTTAAAAGAAAGAAACAGTGTGAAATTAATCATTTTAATCAAATTAAAAACATGCATGAAACTGCCGTAGTGGGTATTTTTTTTAAATTAATTAATTAAATGCTCAAAATGTGATCCCTCTTGTCTTACGCAAATTTCCAATCTTTTAATGAGTCCGCTGCCTGTTGATTTTCTTATCTTTTTATAGTGAATACTCGATATAATATGGCACAATTTTGTTTGTAACTCGCCCACGTTCTCGTATCAATTTTTGTATAGCATATCTTTCACGTATCCCTAAAAGAAGAAATCTAATGATGTAAGGTCCGGGGATCTGGCCGGCCATCTAATCGGTCCATTCGTACCAATCCAAGTAGGAAAACATTCATTTAGAAAATCTTAAGAAGCATTATTAGTTTTTGGCCATTCTTTCGATTGGCATCACAAAAGTAGGGGTGTTTTTTTTTACATTTAAGTCGGTTCGATTCCCAGACGAAGCAAGTAATTTTTAGAAAATCTGTGAATGCAGAATTACTAACTTTTAAAAATAACATAAAGTCTTCTTTCAGCAAAATACCCTATCTACGATATTTAAGGTACTTTCCCTTCATGTCCCAAAACTTTGGGACGCCCTGTATATACAAAACTAACAGCGACCTGATTCAAAGACAAACGGTGTTATATATAAAAACACCACTCCTCTAAAACACACCCCAGAGGCAATTTAAATAATACGTGGTTACATCATTCCCTTTACCAAAGACTATTTAAACTGCCTCTGAGGAGTGTTTTAAGAAATCGTTTCTTTATAAATAAGATCAAAAGTGTCTTATTCCATATACATAAGCAGCCTATATACGTCCCACTGTAGGGCAAAGGCCTTCTCTCAGGGAGAGTATGGGCGGAAACGCCACGCGTGCCCACCGTGGATTGGCGATTTCAAGCGCTGAGGCATGTGAGTAGCTCCGTCACTCAGGTTTCCTCACGATGTTTTCCTTTACCATGTTCCACATAATGTACAAAATATATTTGCTGACAGTAGTCATCAGTGGATGTCAAAAATGCTGAAAATAAAAATGTTTTTTTAAATTGTGTTAAAATAATTATTTAAAAATAATTGTTAATTATTGTCTGTTTAATTGTAATTGTTAACTCATGGTAACTCATTTGGCAAATATTTACGATATGTTGGAACTACCTATAATTATTTAAATTATCTCATTAATGTTGTTGCACGCATGTTACTGGGTGTTAGGCTGGACTAAACTTCCATTTGGATAAGAACTTTGTAATTTTATGTGCTTAACGCCGGTTGGTTATGTCAGATCAGAAGGATGTGGCGTGCCTCGAGGGATGCTTATGTACAGCAGTGGACGGGCTGAATGGAAAACAAAGAGTGAGATAGGCCGATTTTAGACATCGTATCGCACTGGCGAATAGACATGCTAAGCCGACTAGACTAACTGAAATGTTGTCAAACGCAAATACCGAAACTGATCGCTACCCTTCTATTACGCGTATATTGCAAAATAAAACAGTA
Organism: Yponomeuta malinellus; assembly: GCA_947308005.1. Classification (NCBI taxonomy): domain Eukaryota; kingdom Metazoa; phylum Arthropoda; class Insecta; order Lepidoptera; family Yponomeutidae; genus Yponomeuta; species Yponomeuta malinellus. The sequence continues at coordinate 4,934,975 of OX371010.1, forward strand.
AAAAAGTCAAACTTAACACATTAGACGCCATGGTGGTCACCGGTGACCACCACTATGCTTTCCTTGAGGGCCGACACCGAATCGTAATTTCGACAAATTTTTCAAATGATATTTTATTAGCTTATACGATTCAAAATAGTCAAAAACCCCGATCAAAACAATTCTTTTTTATTTCTATCAAAAGAATTGACAAAATAGTTGCTGTCGCTCACCGGTGACCACCACGGCCTACGCCGATAGAAATCTGCATTTCCTCCCCGCGGAGCCGCGGGGGTCACGGTGCCGGCCACACCCCCGCGCCCTTCGCGCCCCGCGCGAAATTCCCGGAAGCGCTGCGCTTGACACGTGCCATTACATCGAGGTTAATCGTACGCAAGGTCACGCGCATTGTTTATCTTCGATTGTTTTAGCGAAAGTTTTACTCTGATTTACCTCTAAACTGAAATAAATGGTGTACTGTCTGACTGTAAAGTGTAGTGAGAATCATGGATGATTTTGAAGACTTTGAAATAACAAATGACGATTTGACGCAGATTGAAAATATTGAAGTTACCTTGCTCAATAGTAGCTTCCAGCTGAATTCGGAGTCTGAGGAAGAGTGTTACTTACAACCACCGTTACGAAAGCGACGTCGACGAGTTCTGTCGATTAGTGACACGAGTGACATTGAATTCGAAAATGCCGTGCCAAGTACTTCTGGTTACACCGCCTCGCTTCCTGCATCATCTACCCTGTGGCACGAACCAAAAGGTAATCAACGTCGGATTATCCCTTATACAGAATTCCCAGGATTAAATTCACGAGTTGCAAGAGAAATGGTCGATAAGACCCCGGCAGATTTCTATCATCTTTTAATACCAAACGAAGTATTTGAAATGGTGGCCGATCATACAAATGGCTTTGCTATAAAAAAAATCGCAGGATCTGACTTAGCCTCTAAATCTGCGCGGATTCGCCAGTGGACACCTACATCCACAGCAGAGATCAAAAGATTTTTTGGATTGATTATTTTCATGGGGATAGTAAAATTACCCAAAATATCTGACTACTGGTCAAAAGATCCTGTACTTGGACAGAATTTTCCTCGAAAAATAATGAGTCGAAACCGTTTTGAGCTGCTATTGCAAATGCTGCACTTTTCTGCGCAAGACGAAGAAAATATATCTAATAGACTACACAGGATTGCAAAATTGCTCGAAGTAGTAAACAGCAACTTCCAAAAAAACTACACTCCGTCTGAAGAGATCTGCATAGATGAGAGCGTGGTGCCTTTTCGGGGACGATTAATTTTTCGTCAATACAATAAACAGAAAAGGCATAAATATGGCATAAAAGAGTTTAAATTATGCACTATTCCTGGCTATACATACAAAATAAATGTATACGCAGGAAAAAATGGTGATGAAATTAATACCACGCCGTTGAACGTTGTTATGTCTTTATGCAGCGATCTTCTTTACAAAGGACATACACTAGTGACCGACAACTGGTACACCAGTATGAATCTTGCCAAACAACTTTTGGATGCAGAGACTCGTCTTGTAGGCACGATTCGGAAGAACCGGAAGCATCTGCCAAAGGATGTAGTAAATGCTAAACTGAAGCGAGGCCAGTTCGCAGCTAAGGAAAACAGTGAGGGCATAACTGTAATGAAGTGGAAGGATAAAAGAGATGTCCTGTTGCTGTCCACAAAGCACTCAGTGCGGTTCCAAAATGTCCGAAAACGGAACAAAGTCATTTCCAAACCGAAAATAGTAATTGATTATAACGGTGCCAAAGGGGCAGTAGATCTGTCCGATCAAATGGCGGCTTATTCAACTCCACTGAGAAAATCAATAAAATGGTACAAAAAGTATGCGATCAACCTTCTTCTGAACACGGCGGTGGTCAATGCACTGGTTTTATATCAAAGCGTCACTGGCAAGAAAATACAAATGGCGTGCTTCCGGCTGGCATTACTGAGGATATTTTGTAGCCAACAAGATGTTCCAGTTGCACGACCTAAAAGAATGGCACACAAACTGCAACAAAAAGAAGGGCAAGCCAGAACAAGCAGACGCACATGCGTAAATTGCTACAAAAATAATGTAGCTTCTTATGGTAGAAACTTTGCTAAAAACAAGACTAAAAAGGTGATAACTTTTTGTCCACAATGCCCGGAGAAGCCTTTTCTTTGCATGTCCTGCTTCAATGTGCTTCATCATTGACCTTTTTTAAATTAATTTGTTGTTACGACTGATTTCATTTATGTGCCAAATATTCATGAGAAAATTTAAGTTATTCGTAAGTTTTTTTGAGTTATTTTAAGTTTTTTTTTTTAGATTCTTTTGTTTATGTTTCACAAGTACGAAAATAAGTAATTGCCTAACGTACGATAAAACATTTTGTAATAAAACACTAATTTTGCAAACCTTCTTTTATTATAAACCGCCTCTTGTATACTTAGCCAAAAAATCGTCTAAGTCTTTTTTTACACTTAGTGTCGAAGCGAGCTAGTATGTGTAAACTGTTCGCTAGGGCCGTGCCGGGCACACTACATATAATTTTGTACCGTCACGGTGTTCTCCAGCGAAAAAATCGAGTTTGAATATGAGCATGTCGCGCGGTCACCGGTGAGCCCCACGGCCCGAACGGGTAGTATTGCTGTCACTCACCGGTGAGCCCCACGGCCCAAACGGAACAACCACTATATTTGATTGGCGTTTAACGTGTTAAATAACTACATAATTTTTCTTTGTAGCGAGAATATTTTTATCGAACAAAGGGTGATTATTTTATCTTTGAACAGGCAGAATCAACCAGTAAGAAAATACAATGAAGTCGTTTAGCAAGACGTTTAGCGAAAATTCGGGTAATTTTTTTCTACTTCATGATATAAATTGGCCGCGTCAGGTTTCAAGACAACATGAGAAATAAAATCAGCGGCGGCAGCGCAGCGGTAGAACCTTACATTCGAGAGGTCGTGGGTTCTAATCCCGGCATGTACCCATGACTGTGTTTTCTAAGTTACGTATACCTATTTGTGAAGTTAATGTAGCAGTAGTAGTAGGCAAATGATATACATACATTGCTAAAGCTTCGGTCACATACAGCGACTAATCGCTGCGAGGGCACTCGCCGCAAATAATTCAATTCAATTAATTTTATTTCAAATTTAATAATTCATATAAAGTTGTTAGTGATTCTATTCTAGTGTCAGTGCATATTCTTAATTCTTACTCTAGTAACTAAAACGCACTGTCATTGCTTCCCACTGAAAGATGGCAGCAATGGTCAATAATAGTCGCGGCGAAAATTCGCTACCTGCCTATCTCACACAGCGAGTTCTGCGCGAGAATTTCGACTGTCAATTCGCAGCGAGTAAAATTGAACATGCTCAATTCTAGTCGCAGCGATTTCAACTCGCGGCGAAAGAATCTATTCGCAGCGAATACCCTGTCACAGACAGCGAATATTCGCGGCGAGTAGGCACTTGCAGCGATTAGTCGCTGTGTGTGACCGAAGCTTGAACCCGCAGTATGAACCCGACTGAAAATCAGCGTCGCAACGGATAAGTTGGGCCCATTTTGTGGACTCAATACTTAAAACTTTTCGATTTTTTATTATTATGCGGTGTTAGCCTAGTGGGTAGAACATTGGACTCGAAAGCGGAAAATCCAGGTTCAATTTCCAGTGCGGGCATGTACCTATGACTTTGTTTTCTAAGTTGTGTTTGTCCAATGTTCTACCCACTAGGCGACCACCGCCAATACTCTTATCATCATCATCATCAGCCATTTGACGCCCTCTGCAGGACATAGGCCTCCTTCCTGGTTTTCATAACCATAAGGGGTTTTGCCATAATCGCCACGCTTGGCAGGCGGGTTGGTGATCGCAGAATACGGTTGGAATCTCAGGAAGACGCTGCTGCCTGCCTCCTGGTAATTGATTTCCTTAGTCGCCTTCTACGACATCCACGGAAGGAAATGGAGTGACGCTATTCTCAATCCGGCGCCACACGGCAATACTCTTATACGCCACGCATAATACCCGCTCTTGAATGCTGTATAAAACCGATCAGCTCTCATTACAGGAATTGGTAATATTCCCTTTGATCCCGGAGTCAAAGCGCACGGCCAAACCACACGCGTGTTATTAGATTGAACGTCAAATCGGCATCGGCGATGTTTCGGGCAATTCCATTATCGCATACAGGGGGGCTTAAAAGGCTCCGTAGGACGTTAGGAGGATTTTTTACTCACTAAAGCAAACCAACAATTATTACGGGAGTAATGGCTTGACAATCAATTACCAGGAAACGGGCAGCAGCGTCTTCCTGAGATTCCAACCGCATACTGCGATCGCCAACCCGCCTGCCAAGCGTGGCGATTATGGCAAAACTCCGCATGGTTATGAAAACCATGAAGGAGGCTTATATGTTCTGAAATGGGCGTGAAATGGCTGATGATGAATGGCTCGACGGCAAGAGCAAACAAACGAGCCCGGGCATACGAACGCACGTGCATTGCTCCGAAATCACGATCAGCATATGAGCCGTTTAATGTTATTTAATCTCATAATTTTAAATTGAGTCAGATATATTTTAGTGTGCAGACCAGCACCTCGATGGTCGGACGATATCGTCGAGTCGGCAGAAGGTCTGGGGATGGTAAGGGACCGTGAGAGACGATATTTGGGGAAAAGGCCCATACCCAGCAGTGGACGATGACACAATTTATTTATTTATTTCTTTTTATTGACAGACAACATGATCCAAGCTTTGTTAGTAGCAATAAATAAAAAACTTAGCCTATTGTTAGTATTTAATGTCTAGCAGTTATTTGGTACGTCTCATTAAGACAATGACGATGATCTATTTCTCTTTCCGCACTTTTTCCAAGTTGTTCCATTTCTTTACACGTCATAGATTTTCCTTATTTATTTATTTGTTCCATGTTCATATAATTCTGGTTAATTAATCACACTGTATAAAATATATTTAAGGCAGGTGGAGCATTATAGGCATATATAGGTGTAGCATTTCATGTCGGTTGTGAATCCAGTAATTTCGGTTCTTCTTCTTAGCGTCTCAATGGCAAAACAAATTTTATTAAAGTCTTTATTAAACAGTTGCGGCCCAGAACTTTGCGGCGCTGACTGCGTTGTCACTTGCAATCATCGGGTTTATAACCCGAGGCAATATGGTGGGTGAGACAGCTTTTTATCATTTTAAAATTGTAGGTAAAATGTAAGCCAACGCAATGTAAATACTAGAAATGAATACAAACTTTTGTTGCTAAAATTTAGGCTGGCAAAGGTAAATACATGCTTTATGGGGCATTTTATACATCTACAATAAGATCCCTGAGGATATAATAAGCTTGCCAGAAACGCGGCTCAAAAAGTGTGAAAAACACATTTTGTGCCAAAAGGGCTATTATAACATTAAAGATTACTTAGATGACAATGATGCCAGTTCAATGCATGATCTCTAGCATAAGCAGCCTATATACGTCCCACTGTAGGGCACAGGCCTTCTCTCAGGGAGAGAGTATGGGCTTAATCACCACGCCCACCCCGGATTGGCGATTTCAAGCGCTGAGGTATATGAATAGCTCAGACACTCAGGTTTCCTCACGATGTTTTCCTTCACAGTTAGCGAGTGGTATTGCTGCTATAACTTCACAAATGTACATAACTTAGAAAACAAAGTCATAGGTACATGCCCGCACTGGGAATCGAACCTGGGTCTCCCGCTTCCGAGTCCAATGTTCTACCCACTAGGCTACTACCGCGCATGAGCTCTAAGTTTTGGAATAATTTTGTAAACTCTGTTGATTAAGGACTTTGAAAAGAATAACTTTGTAGTTGTTTTGTCCATTATTTCTTCAAAATGATCTATATTTTGAAATGTAGGTATACCTAGTCTAACTTGTAAAGTTCATTAATTCGCAGTTTCTGTGCTACTTTGAATGAAACACATGAATTTGAATTTAAATTTACGACCATAACACACAGTGCACAGAAGACCCTGGAGGCAAGCCGCTTCCAACCGGTCTTTTTGGAAATCCATGGAGCAGGCCTATGTCCAGCCGTGTGGCGCCGGATTAAGAATAGCGTCACTCCATTTCCTGCCGTGGATATCGTAGGAGGCGACTAAGGAAATAAATTACCAGGAGATGGGCAGCAGCGTCTTCCTGAGATTCTAACCGCATACTGCGATCGCCAACCCGCCTGCCAAGCGTGGCGATTATGGCAAACCCCTTCATGGTTAGAAAACCATGAGGGAGGCCTACGTCCTGCAGTGGGCGTCAAATGGCTGATTATGATGATGAGGTGCAGCAGTGGACTTCTTGTGGCTGAATGATGATGATGACACAGTGCGCCACTCTGTATAGGTACTTCTTTAATATTATAAGCTTAAACTTAAATGTTTGCATGCTTGCTGTCTTTTCTCACATTTAGCTAACCTGTTGCAATATGAAATCGTTATTTACCACTTGTGTTATGGTTTATAAATAATAATAACTTTCACACAACACAATTACTTGACCTGGTCCCAAACTAAGATATACTATGTGCTATGGTAACTAGGCAAGGACGTCACAAACCTGGAAATACCCAGACTGAGGCCATTTGTACGGCGGCGCCTAGTGGGAATCGAACCCACGACCTGTATCTTGGTAGCAAGCCCCTTAACGGCTAGTCCAACGAGGCAGTCTCGCGAGCTCATAAATAAAACATTTCTTACTCTTACTTTTACTTTTGATTATTAAATGGCTAATAGCTGATTATTCCTGGCTACCCATAGCACAGGGAATCCTAGTTTGGGAGCCAGTAACCACCCTTTTAACCCTTTTCTAAATAAAGTTTTTTTCATTAAATTAAATTTATTATTCCCAACACGACGCTGCGCTCAAAAACTAAAGTTGCAGAGGTTGGAGTAGTTACCGCCAAGTTCAAGTGGAACTAGATTGGTCAAAAACATTAAAGGCTGCGAAACGTTGGAAAAAAAATGCTCCATACTTAATTTGGACATTCGTTTTACTATGAAACAGTATGAAACACCTCATTCAGATATAACAGAGGTGCTATCATAATAAAAATGGTTTGTATTGACACCCTCTATTGAAATTTGGCTGCTGGCTAAAAAATCAGGCTGTATCTCCAACGACGGCACATGACTGTCAACAATGGCAAACATTTTTCGCCAGACCTCGGTACATTTTTCCCGCCCCATCGGCATTAGACCAGCGACTGCGCTGCGTGTGGAGGGTAGGCAGTGACAATGTCGCAATTTGTCAAACGAACCACATTGTTGCGCACCCTCGTGACAATACAAGCCGGCAGGGTTTGGAGCTTCCAACAACGAATAACTAATGTACTAGCTGGATTTGTTTTGCGAGCAACTATTTAAATAGAGAAATTTTCACTATTTGAACGGCGTAATACAACAAATAGCAAGTGCGAGTCGAACTCGCGTGGAGTGGATTCCGTACAATGCCAATGTCAATGTTTTTATTCGATTGTGGTATGTTAATATTTGCGAGTTAACTGCTACTACTAGCTACTACTAGCGCTATCTAGTGGTGGTTTAGTGAACTATTTTCCGTAAGTGAACGCATTATATTGAGTTTACCACTTTATTTTCAATTGATAGTAATTCTTATAGGGTTTACTATAATCGCCAAGCAATGAACTATATTTTGTATTTTTTTCAAAATTTTATGCTCAGTAGTTTCGGAGATCAGGGAGGAATGGTCAATTTTCGTCTTCTTTCATGAATAAAATCAAAACAATTTGTTTTTTATCACACCTGCTCTGAAAATACATACTAATTATACCAATTAGAGGGAAGAAACGCCTTTATCCCGCCCTTCAAATCCTTTCATCCCAAGGTATGGAAGTTTGTATGAAAATCCTTCCGACCCAAGGGTGGGAAGTATGTATGAAATTCCATTACATACCCGGTTTTTTTTTTTTTATTTGTCAGCAGTCATACTGCAAAGACTTTAACTGTCTACTAATTAAATTTCAAGTAAATTGTTACTGGCCACATACAGTTTTTTTTTTGCCAGTTACCAACCTCCTTGGTGCATACAGAAAATTAAAAACGAAATTATTTTTGTATATAAAACGCGCGGAATCACGGAAGAAGTGGCTGCATGACCTTATGATCTTAGCCTACTCCAGAAACGGGCGAATATACTTTTAACTAAATATAAACATTTCTATGCATTTATGTCTATAATTTTCCTCGTAGGTGTAATAAAAAGCACTATACATACCTCAGGATAAAGTACAGTTCCATACCTCAAATGGTTTGCGCCCCTCGCAAGCTCGTGGCGCAAATGCCATAATCTCGGTATGGAACTGTCACTTTCTTCCCTCTGAAGTAATGTACTATTGCACATCTGTGCTTGGGTCATAGGATTACACCATCCTACCAAATTTTACCTGATTTGGTTGAGTAGATTCGGAGCTGTGACAGACGGACGGACAAACAGACGCACGAGTGAACCTATAAGGGTTCCGTTTTTTTTTTGTACGGTGTACGGAACCGTAAAGATGAGAAAGATATGATAGTTAGAAGTAGTTTATTTATAAAAGCCAAATCAAACATAAAACACAAAAATTACAGCTTGAATGTCAACGAGAGGATAATCGTTTCAAATTAAAATAACTCAATGGACGTGATAATGCATACCTTGCTGTATTTTTTTTAGCAAAAAAATAAAAGGACGGAAAAAACACCGAAAAGTAAAACACGAACGAAACTCTTTCGAATTGTCCTCAGCGCGAGTAAGTACAACAAGAAGAATATGAAACCGTTTCAGTTTTAAGTATATCTACTAAATTTAAGTAACTGAGTCATCGCTAAAATAACAAACAAAAGCGTAAGAACCAAACGCGAAAACACAATTCTGAGTCTAAGTTGGAACCAGCTGTTCAGGTCAACAAGTACTCGTTTGTAGGCGAAAAGCTTCAGTAGCTATTTGAGACATATCCAAGATAAAACCAATTGTATACCACTACTTAGATATAAGAAACTATCTGTAATATCTTTCATCTGGTTGTGCAATAAAGTCTTCTTTATCTATCTATAAAACCATCTTTGGTGCTTATGAGTTCATAAGCAGCCTATATACGTCCCACTGTAGCGCACACGCCCTCTCTCAGGGAGAGAGTGTGGGCTTAATAACCACGCGTGCCCACCGTGGATTGGCGGTTTCAAGCACTGAGGTATGCTAATAGCTCAGACACTCAGGTTTCCTCACGATGTTTTCCTCCACCGCTAGCGAGTGGTATTGCTACTATAATTAATTTTGCTGTGCTGTTATACAGTAAAATTACACAGTGCAATGTTTTTTATATCATACCATCTCTATGACTGTAATTTATGGCAATAAACTATCGAACTTGAACTTGAATAACTTCACAAATGTACATAACTCAGAAAACCAAGTCATAGGTACATGCCCGCACTGAGAATCGAACCTGGGTCTCTCGCTTCCGAGTCCGATCTTCTACTCACTAGGCTACCAACGCTGTATGAGTGCTTGAGATTTATAACATCGCGAATGTCGATGAAACAACATTATAAATTTTGTAGGTACTCGTATGCATGGTTCCGACCAGGTTTTGGAGTTTTTTTTTCTCCAAAATGTTTTGAATAAAAACAGTTTGATTTTGATTTTTTTGCTCGGATCCGCAGAACGAAATCATAAAGGGTTGCGACTGTTCTCGCTCTGGACACTTGGTCGCACTCCGAGCTTAGCTCCTTTCATAGCACGCTGAGCAGTCCAACATAATTAGTGCTTACAAAAGTTTTAGTTCAAACATGAAACGACGTTTAAAACCCACAATCTGCGGTTGTGATGTGTAAAAGTAAAAGTAAAAATCTGTTTATTTGACCAAAAAAACATACACTCTTAATATATATTAAGAAATAAAATAAAAATGTTACAGTCTCTAGTAGCAAGTGATTTACAGATTAAAAGCGATCTCCAACTCCTAAACTAGGGTCCTAAACTATCTTAGGAGTTGGACCTCTTTCGACGAATGAATTCCAAAATAACACAATAACCTTGACTCAAAATAAAAAAAAATAGAGATGTACCTAACATGTTTATTTGAGAGAAACTTTCCTATTTAATATTAATCGTGAAGTAAAAAAATAACTTTACATAAACCTGAGTTTCTGAGCTGATCGCATACTTCAGCGTTTGAAATTGCCAATCCACGTTGGGCAGGCATGGTAATTAAGCCCATACTCTATCTCTGAGAGAAGGCATGTGCCCAGCAGTGGGACATATATAGGCTACATAAAAAAAAAACTTAAAAAACATAACAAAAACTCACGCCTGTATCCCGGAGGGGTAGGCAGAAACCAGGCACTGCCACTTGGCATGATCCTGACAAATCTCTTTCGCTTCATGAACACTAATTGGTCTTTGCATGCACGCACGCCGGTTGCTGGTACTTTTTATCTTACCCTTTGCTAATACATCCCCTATGTGGTCGAAGTACGTCCGCCTGGAACGTGCTTTATTGGACTTCCCAACCACAGTCGCTCGATATATTTATTCAAGTTAAAAATACGAGTAAAATGAATCCATTACATTATACAACGACTGCAGGCGCCGCAAGTTCCACCATTTCACAGAGTACTTGCTTGAATTAGAAAACCATTCATGGCATTGCCTCGACGCCATTCGATTTTCAGGAAAAAATAAAAGCAGAGCGAAACGCTCTGCACACACCGCCGTCGTCAGTCGTATGGAAGAGGGCCATATCTACAAAAAAGTCAAAAATCAGTTTTTAGTACCGTTTCAACCAGAAAAAAAAAACTGTCATTTGGTACGAAACTTATTATATTGCAACGCGTTATTGAAGTCATTGGTGGTGGCGGTGATTTCACTATCGACTGATGAAAAGGTTTTTATTCAAGGCGTAAATTTTAACAAGTAATTTCATTTGCATGCGATTCATCAAGCGAGCAGTTATTCATCATCATCATCATCATGAAGATGACCGTCTGTAAAGTAGTATTGGCATTCAATTGTTAGTACAAAAATGTTAGTGACAGCGTCTATAGTTTTTGTTCTATATTCTTCAATATGTTTTTCTAATATATAAAAATAAGAGCACAAACGAAACAGATGTTTGGATTCCACGCTATGAAATTAACAACAAAACTATTGCTTTTTTTTCATTTGCCTTAAATCTAAAAATCGGTAGATAGCGCTTTCTTTCTTTTGACGGCAACGTGAATAGCAGCGGACAAATATAAAAATTCTCTCGCCTCAAAAGGGAAAATGACGTTTTATTAAAAAATACTTAACTCCCAATAAAAGTGTGGATTCGAGCGGCGCGGAGTGGGGGCTAAATAACCGGCATTCCGGACGCCCATTAGAGGTGGGTTGTACTAGCCGTTATTAGAAAATAATCGTTTTGATACCTGTTATAAATCACAGAGCGTTATTTTCGTTGAACACTGAGATGTTATGCACGATATGTACTGGTTAATTTGAATATGGATAATATATATAGACACACACATACTCACGCTTATATCTCGGAAGGGTCGATAGAAATCAGGGTTTGCCACTTACCATAATCCTAACGGATAACTACATGTAAGTATTTACCGTATAAAGGTTTGGTGTCGGAAATAAATTTATTTAATTATTTCAGGCAGTGCCCATATAGTGTTAGTAACAAAGGTGACTTATGCTATGTTATTAATAAAGTGGTGAAAAATTTTTGACCACAATCAGTCCATCTCTTCCTCGCATTTCACTCCAATATAGTTTAGGCCAAGAAAGTTCTGCGTAGAATCAGTTTTTTTATTATTCTGTTATTTTTTACGTTCTGTTATTATTTCATACTACTCGTACGTTAAAATAGCCGTTCTGTTATACACGGTCCCACCCCTAACGGCCGGGGAGGAAGGAAAAATAAAAATGACCGACAGGAATTGATAGCGGGAGAAATATGTAGGTAAGGCGTAGCGATCATCTTATTAAATTTAAGATAAGCGCTCGCTTCTCCTTATTTTCTTTTCGGCCTATTTGCGCTCCGCAGCCGTCTGAATTCTATCAAGACTGTTGGCATATTTCAGTGTTAACATGTACATGACTAAAAAATAAGATGAGAAATGCCTAAATCATAATAGCTTACATGTCTAAGTACAAATATAAAATAAATTTATGTTACCTTTAGCTAAAATAATAGGCGGGTTTTTATTGTCTGTCGTTAAAACTTGGTGATATTACACTGCACTATAACATCACAAAGATGTCCAAAATTGATACTTGCTAGTAATGCCTTTGGTACGATTGAACAAAAATAAAATAAAAACGGTAAAAAATCTGATTTCTTTATTTTATTACTTTACTCGACTTCGAAAGCCAAGGAGGGAGATGTATGATCGCTTCGCGCGTATGTTTATGTAATGTTTCTTATTGAACTTGCTGCTACATGAATCAGACCGAAAAAAACCGAATCTTAAAAAGTCTTGGTCACATTTTTATCTATTTATTTATTGATACTTTTATTGCACTTAAAAAAATAATCGTACGATGCGGTGGACTTAATGCCATAAGCATTTTCTACCAGTTTTTGTTTTTTTTTATTTAATAAGCACTATCCGCTAGAGAGTTCACTTAAGTGACAGATAAATCAGACCACGTGAAAGTCATATTAAGACGCGGCAGGTTACGTTCAGGACGCATAGATTCAGGTCCAAAATAAACTGTTCTCTAAACGTCTCATTATTTCATACAGTCAACTACGTAATCACGTAGGTAGGATATTGTTAATAAAGCAGGATTAATTCGTTTGCTACGAATAACTAAGCTCAGTAATAGTACCGACAGTATCAAGACTTATGCCTGACTACTTACTACTTAGAGGGCTCAAAATAATGAGGTGATGATTAGAGGAGCTGTGCGCTCAATGTAATATAACAGTGACCTATTAGAGTCCAAACGTTACGGTAAGAAGCAGAGTTTGTTTTTACATAATAGTGACCATGGCTTTCTTTATAATAATCGATTTTGTCGGTGCATGTAAAGGTCCATCCACGGTACAACTGATATTGCTAAAATAAAATAATCACAAAAAAATCAAATAAAAAATTAATAGATTATATAAAAATAAAAATAAATAATAAAGTGTTTGCTAAGCAATAAAATACTAAGCAGGCGGGTCCTTAATTCAAGATTATGAGGTTAATTTGTGGTCGGATTTTGTTATTTTTCATTTCAGTTGTACCTACTCATTTTATTCTCTCCTTGATTGCTACCAGGGCCATGAAACTATGGAGATCTACAACTTCTTTACAATGCTCCTTAATAATTCAACTGCCATTTTCAGCTGAAAAACAAAGAATGACGGACAAGAAAAGGTAAGTGGGACTTTGCAGCTTCTTACATTGAATTTACGCTTCGTAACATAGCCAGGGAATTGCAGGTGGCTCGATTTTAATCTCAAGTAATCCTTTTAAGGATTTAATAATCGGCTAAGTTTGTGTTTCTAAAAGTTTTCAGCAAGAGCTGAAATTCTTACGAAGTTAGAGACAACAATAAAAAAGCAAAAAAAAGCGCGTTTCCGTCACGTTCTCGTCAGCAGCTCATCGGCCGCATATGGCCGCGCTTTTCAGTTTCTCTTTTAGTAAGTTTAATTTAGACAATTTTTATTACGTCGAAAATCAGTAGGTAATTTGCGAAAACCTCCCGCATTTCTTATTTTCTCAAAAGGGCTCGTACTTTGGAAAACAAAACCAAGCTACTAAATTACGTCTTCATATCGTCATTCAGGTCATCGCCATCGTAAAGTGAAGCTCGCGATACGCCCCGCCGCTGAGCAGATTATTTATGTTCCCCGTGTTATATTAAGTAGGGCGCTGTTACAGTGGTAATCCTATTAAGAAGCCTATTCACTTGCCTATTATTGAATATTGTCAAGAGAATGCCCTTGTCCGCTTCTTTAAAGTATTTATGAGAGAAGAAGCTCAGAGTGCACAGTAAGTAAGGTGGTCACAGAAATGTAGAGGAAATTTTACAAATCAATCAACCTCTCTTTATTTAAGAGTGCCTGATAGCTAGTGGTGGACTGTATGAAGACTTTGTGAATATTGATGGAAACACGGATTAGAAGATACTAATTTAATAAAAGTAAAGCACAAGTTATATTCAGTACAGACAGATTTAAGCAACCATCAAAACTACCACTGACGTGACAACGTCAAGTACAAAAAATATAAACATATAAAAAGGTCGCACTGCAGCCAGTCGCCAACAGTGCCCAAATACATAAAAATGCCCAAAAGGTCCATTAAAAGTTTGACTGCCTCGTTGATCTAGCGGTTAACATGCTTGACGGTCAAAACAGAGGTCGAGCGTTCGACTTCCACTAGAGCCGCCGTACTTGATAATATGTACAAAATGGCCTCAGTCTGGGTTTATTTCCATGTTTTTGAGGTCGTTACCTTAGCATAGGGTATACTGGTCTGGAATCAGAACAAGTGATCCTGTTGTGTGGAAGTTATTATGTAGCTAGATAACTTATCAACTACATTATACATTCTTACGCTTTCCTGATAAATTGTATCAGCCAAAATACACTTCTAAATTGCATATTACACTGATAAACTGAATTAATGTCTCTCATCAAAGTTTCAACGCAGGTACGGCCATCAGTACAGATTAAGGCGTGCCCATTAACAGGAGCCGTTTGGGCAACATTATTGGGCATAACTAAATGAGTGTTAGCGCTTAAACCCGCTCCAAATTAATTACAGGCGCTGAATTGACCCCATGCCGTAGAATAGCAGAGAACAAAAAGACAAATTCTAGCCCTCAACTTACTATTTAATACGTAAGTAAGAGGCCTTGTTTCCTGCCAATTCCTTCATCATCATCATCAGCCATTCGATGCCCACTGCAGGACATAGGCCTCCCTCATGGTTTTCCAAGCTTCCTCTTGTGCCGCCCGCATCCAGCAACTCCCCGCCACCGTAACCAGGTCTTCAGACTATCTGGTGGGGGGTCTTCCCACGCTGAGTCGTCCGGTCCGCGGTCGCCAGGTCAGAACTTTTTCGCTGCAACGGCCATCAATTCTCAGAGCTATGTGCCCCTCCCACCGCCACTTCAACTGAGCAATTTTTCGAGCTATATCAGTAACTCGGGTTCTTCTGCGGATCTCCTCATTCAGGATTCGATCACGCAGTGATACTCCTAACATAGCTCTCTCCATTGCTCGTTGTGCGATCGTGAACCTTCTTATGAGACTCATTGTCAGCCTTCATCTGTGTACCCAAAACATATTGGGTTGGAACAATTGGGCTTCCAGTCAAAAACTAACTAAAGCTACAATAATAAGACCACGAGATGCAAATATGACTTCAAAAAAGTGGTGGGCTCCACCTACATATTCTCTCTTCGATTTAATCGAAATAGTTCATTAGAAGGCTCCAATTTTCTTTAAAACTGCGTAAATGAGATGACGTTGATGAGTTAGCACACGAAATATATATCCTTACAAGTCCTTTCATATCGTTCTATCGACAGGTGTACAAAAGTATTACCAACCAAACGAGGCACTTAATATATTTTAGGGAAACTGAACCTTATTTAAACAAACTAAAGTTGACTAAAGTTAAACGCAGAGAGGGTGGTACAAGAACAAATTTAGCCCGGGAATAAATAATCTGAAACGCGCGTGAATTTAATTTTGTTAGATATTATGGTGCGATGGTCTTTGCTAGTTTATGTTATTATGTCTAGCCTTACAGGCTTAGTTTAATTTGGTTGGGTAAGTTTAATTAAACAAATCTATTACAAGCGAGGGATTTGTAACACAAAAGATTCATATACAGGATTTCAAAAATCATTTTATCAAATATATAGTCTCTTCTAAATCATTGGTATCTTCTAAATCATAATAACTTTTAGCGCCAGAAGTTGCATGCCGATTCCGATATCTATTTCTCATTTTTCTCTGGCAACACAGTTCGCCTGGCAACACTCATGTCAGTTGCCTCTTCCCTATAATCTTTTAAAATTTACCGAGCACAAACGACATATTTTTATTGCGCCTTAAATGTCTAATATAGGTATAATAATCGAACGGCCGTTCTTAGGGACAATTAAAAACAAGTGAACAATTTGGTGCACACGGTGAGTCAACCTCCCATTGTCTCCAACGCGGCGCGCCCGGCCGCCCCTGAAGTCTGTTTATATTTTCTTGTTTAGTTTATTTTAGGGGTTTGAACCCACCAAATTTTCAGGTTGTTTTGTATATCATTAGGTTTTTTGTACTATCTAACGTACATCACGGCAAAAAAAAATTCCTTTTGGAATAAAAGTATTTTTTATAGCAAGTAGGACTGTGTTTATATTGTACGTACGTTAAAAATTATAATAATCAAATCGTTGTGACATTTGTAGAGGTAGTTCAGGTTTGCGTTTTTCGCAAAGATTAATCTATAATTTATTTATTTCTATTTTGGCAACAGACAGTCACGGTTTTGAAAATAGGTACAATGGAAATATACTCAATGAAAAGACTTAGAGTGCCAAGAATAACATTTAAGGCTTAGCCGTTAATGGTAAGTAGTACACTATTCAACTCATGTTTAACTTATTTTTTGGATATTACGTCAACATTTGAACTACCAGTATAATTATCAATCATGTTCTCATATTCTACAACTTAACTTCCACTTTCACACAATACAAGCACTGGTAAATCCTACGATAGTTGTGACACCACCACAGGAAGGCCAACTTTTATGACCAAGTTTCGTCGATAATGCCTCCTCCCTAAACAAACACCGTCGTGCACTAGGAAAATATTCCAAAAAGTCAGGAACGCTTAGGTTTAGCTCCTCACAAAAGGTTCAGGGATAAAAAGAAACTAAATTCTTAAATAAAACCCGATTGCTAAAAAAGTAACAAGCAAGCATTTTATTCAGTGTCTCTTGTTGGTGGTTTGATAAAATGGCGACGGTTTGCGTTTTTGACGGTCATCATCATCATCAGCCATTTGACGCCCACTGCAGGACATAACCCTCCTTCGTGGTTTTTATAACCATGAGGGGTTTTGCCATAATCGCCACGCTTGGCAGGCGGGTTGGCGATCGCAGTATGCGTTTGATAAAATGGCGACGGTTTGCGTTTTTGACGGTCATCATCATCAGCCATTTGACGCCCACTGCAGGACATAAGCCTCCTTCGTGGTTTTTATAACCACGAGGGGTTTTGCCATAATCGCCACGCTTGGCAGGCGGGTTGGCGATCGCAGTATGCGTTTGGAATCTCAAGAAGACGCTGCTGCCCGTCTCCTGGTAATCGATTTCCTTAGTCGCCTTCTACCACATCCACGGAAGAAAATGGAGTGACGCTATTCTTAATCCGGTGCCACGCGGATTTTGACGGTCATCGGTCGGCAAAGACTTTGAGCCCAGGTCTTGCTAATATATATATTTTTTATTTGATACTTTTTTTAGTTCTCTCCTAAAATTCTGTCACTTTTACTCATCTATTCAAAATAAATGAAAGCTGAATGGCAGACGCCATTTCCGTTTTTCGCGACATCATACACCCAAGTCTTTGTACCGGGTGTCACAAAGAAGCAAACAAATGTAGACGCGGAAAACATAACCCTTCTTTGCCTTCGCAGTCAGATAAAAATAGGTCAATTCTGACCCAAGTCACGTCGCGATGGCTCTGAGTAGCCCTGAGGAATGATATTACACACGAAACGAGCGTTTTAACCGTTTTAACCCACTATTAGGAGAGAGGAATGCCCGTCTTAGCCTCACAGAATGTTGTATTACAGAATTGGCTCCCGTCTTTGAGCTTAATAATGGATAGAAATAAAGTATGGTTGGGGCAACAGTACTGTCGACATCACATGAACCTTTACACGCGTGAACTCTACTTGGTTTAGTTACGGGCGACTTTGCAACAAAAATGTGGGTAAAGGTATACAGTGTTAGTTTTTTTCACGACCTCTATTTTGGTGCCTATAGATAGATAGATAAAGAACACTTTATTGCACAACCACCTAATATCTAAGTAGTTGTATACAATTGGCGGTCTTATCGCTCAGAGCGATCTCTTCCAGACAACCTTTGGATGAAGAATACAGTAAGATAATCTGAAATATAATGGTATGTGCAGTAATAAAGTACTTATAATTACATATTGTACAAATAATATACTTACATAAATACATAAAAAATAAATCTATAGTCAAATACACATAAGCAGCAGTTTATATGTGCATAATATACATAATATACCTTTAAAATAAATACACAAATGTATATAAGCGAGTAACTGAGCGGAATAATTGAACATAAATAGGTACTATGAAAAAAATTGAGTCGGGCTGGGCATATCTGTTACATGAGTTTCCATTAGCGGTCAAATAATATTCATAAATGGTCTGGGCAACGGTCTTCATAAATGTCTTTTGAATCCAAATTAGAAAGGACCTCCTCGGTCTCAATATAAGGGGAACACCATCAAAATTTTGCTGGCCAACGCAGCGTAGGACGCCCACCAGCTTGCTGGACCTGCGATCTGAGGCAGATTGCTGGCAGCGGCTGATGAGGATGACCGAGGACAGCAGGAAGTGGCATGTCTTGGGAGAGGTCTATGCCCAGCAGTGGACGAGAACAGGCTGATTGATTGATTAGTATTATCTAAGGTTAACACGAGCACTACACATAATAAACAACTGAACTTGCACGGATATTTACTCGTTTATTTTTTCATTTTACTATTTTCCGACGTTTCGAATTGTAAAATGAAAAAATACACGAGTAAATATCCGTGCAAATTCAGTTTTTATTATGATTGATTGATTGACGATCATTTTATTTAGCAGTTACACTCTCGTCAGAGCAGAAATCACGCTCCGATCACAGGCCAGTAAAGTTTCTCTAAAGCCTGGTAACGTCATAACATCCACCCTCTCTTTAATTTGGTTAATACAGTTTCTCTGTGGAATCCTCGGGATTATGCCGGGATACTTGTTACTTCGCGACATTTTTATAAAGAATGTATTGAATTTACAAATAAAAAAAAAACAAAACGTCATAGGAAAGATATAAGGAAAAGGAGGTAGAGGGAGGCCACGGAGAAAAAGGGATGTTTGATCATAAATCAAAAATTATCTTTAGAAAGCATGCATTATTACGGAAAAATCATGCCATCACATGCTTCATCTTAAAAGAATTATACACCCAGTAATTGGTCTCCTCCGCCCCACAGAAGCAAAACTGATTTAAAATCCACCGCTGACAAATTTATCTCCGAATTTCCGAAAGAAAGCACATAACGGCTTCCCCATTCTTCCCTCTGTCCCAAGGGAATTTTAGAGTCGGCTATGACGATACATTCGTACTGCTTGGCTTGATAAAAGACAAAATTATACTTATAAGCGTCATATCATGCGTCTGCGAGAGAGTTACACTTGTCAAACTGCTAAGGGCTTTTCAATAATTTAGCAGCAAAATATTTAGGTGTAACCAAACTTTTCCAATAACTATGATTGCCACGGATCTCTTAAAAATAAGCTTAGTAACTTCATCTTTGAACTTGTGCAATATATCTTTCTATCTTTGTCTTATATCTTGCCTTTTTATGTAAGCAAGTGCCACTGATAGCGAGCGTTATTTGTAATGCTTGTAGTGCGTCCACACGCAGGATTGGCGTTGCATTACTCGTTAGATTACATTACACGTTTCACGCGTTTGGATCCGGCTTATAGATATAAGGATTTTATTACACCCTGTACAAAATGATTGCTAGGCCGGCCCCTTTTGTTGGAGTAACATCACGTCAGTCCAACAAAAGCGAAATGATACATCATATTTAGATAAATACAAGAATTAAGAACGTTTATGAAATCGATCATGCATACAAAAGAAAACGTTCTCAATAACCGTATGAATTTAACGAGAGGAACGTACGATCAGACTTAAACGGGTTATCCGCCCAAGCAAGCTCATCTCGTTTCAACGGAAATTGACTTTTCCCGAACGATAACTTCACATCTCGGCAAGAAATTGTCGCCATTTGCTCACTTACGACTACGTAATGTTACAAGGCCTTACTTAGTATTATGCGGGATGTATAAAAATCAGTCCTTCCGCAAAATATGGCTTTAACCGTAAAAGCGAACGACGTGGAGACAATTTTGAATCCGCCTAAAAGTTATTACGAGTATATTTGTTATGCCAAAGTTCAATACTACAAGAGACTATGCAGAGTAAGCAGATTATACGGGATTTCCGATTCTGTGCCTCAAAAGGAAAAACGGAACCCTTATAAGATCACTTTGTTGTCCATCAATCTGTCCGTCCATCCGTCCGTGCGTCCGTCCGTCTGTCTATCAAGAACCATTATCTCAGTAACGCGTGGAGGTATCGAGTTGAAAATAAAACCATATACTCAAGTTTACAATCCCTTGAGCCTGTGAAAAAATCAAACTTCTAAGTTGACGTAAAAAAAGTTACGGCCGTTTATGCCGCAAAAATGTATATTTCGACACTCTCAAGGTAATCAAAATTTATAGGGTACTTTCCGTTGACCTAGAACTGTGAGATTCGGCAAGTAATATAGTCGTATACTACAAGTGAAAAATTAAAAACACTTTATTTAGAAAAGGGTTAAAAGAGTGGTTACTGGCTCCCAAACTAGGATTCCCTGTGCTATGGGTAGCCAGGGTAAATCTGAAAACTATACAATTAAATTTAAAAAAATCTTTGAAATGCTCGTAAAAACTGCGAGACTACACATTAGTACAAAACGCTCGGTGGTAAGCCCAACTCGCACTTTTTCTGTATACGAAATTCTCAAGTGCACTGGACAAAAACCTAAATGACTCCCATGATACCAGGTTTCCTAGTATGGGGTGCCAGCAAAAAATACAAGCCGGGATTATGTAAATTATTGGAAACATATAAGTTTTGTCCCTTTTTTCACATGTTAAATATAGTGGATATTTTTCTACATAATGACTCACTAGACGCTCCAGCGGTGGCAAAGCGCTAATTACATCAAAATATGTAAAGCCTCCGTGTAGCGCCGGATTAAGAGTAGCGTCACTCCATTTCCTTCCGTGGATGTCGTAGAAGGCGACTAAGGAAATCAATTACCAGGAGACGGGCATCAGCGTCTTCCTGAGATTCCAACCACATACTGCGATCGCCAACCCGCCTGCCAAGCGTGGCGACTATGGCAAAACCCCTCATGGTTATGAAAACCACGAAGGAGGCCTATGTCCTGCAGTGGGCGTCAAATGGCTGATGATGATGATGATGTAAAGCCTGATTATTTCTTCAAATATTAACCTGAGGAATAACTAATTGAACAAAAGTTTTTGTAAGACACAACTTTAACTGACGTGTTTGGCTAATTGCGCATTTTAACGGTAATTCTATAACCTCGCCGCAGGGCATAAGCCATTTTTCCGAGCGATAGTTTGATTATTCTTCTAACGTCTCATCTATTTAGATCCGGAAGGCGAGTGTTCTCAGTATAGTGCTTATCTCATCGCTGAAAATGGCCCGTAAAAGAGAACGGTCCCACTTAACCTAAAAGAGAGCCCTACAGCCTACATAGGTGTACAATTTCAATGATGAAAAAAAATGTGTTCAGCGCCAACAAACAAGAACCAGGGCAGGTTAGAACGTGCACCTCATTCATACAATATTCCGTTTTGATTAAGACCACACCACACAGAAGTATAAAATTGGTATGTTTTCGAGGAATTAGTAAGTTACTAATCGCTTACCACATTCTACAAAATGTCAAAAGTTAATTATAACAAAAACGTATTTACAAAAGTTTCGTCTACCATACGTCGTCGATCGCTTACTTATTGAGTTATTACTAGAGCCCTTCTGCTATAGGAGCGGTAGTTGCGCAGTGGATAAACTAGTAACTTCACATGCGTGAGGTTTTGGGTTCGAATCCCGGCAGTACCGATGATTTTGTTCTTTGCCACGATCACAGTTATAATTTTTTTTATAGCACTCGCTGTGAAGGAAAACGAGTGCGTTTACTTACCTCAGCGTACTTAGCGCTTGATATCGCCAATCCGCAATACTCGTACTCTTTTTCTCTTGCACTCTCTGAGAGAAGGCCTTTTAGTTGAAGCTTTCACAGTTTTCCACAGTCAATTACATCAAATACAATACTGCAGGTAGGTATTATATCAATTTGAACAAGCGGAGAAGCGGTGGTAACCTGGTGGGTAGAAGATTGGACTCGGAAGCGGGAGACCCAGGTTCGATTCCCAGTGCGGGCATGTACCTATGACTTTGTTGTCTCAGTTATGTACATTTGTGAAGTTATAGTAGCAATACCACTCGCTAACGGTGAAAGAGAAACATCGTGAGGAAACCTGAGTGTCTGGGCTATTTACATACCTCAGCGCTTGAAATCGCCAATCCGCGGTGGGCACGCGTGGTGATTAAGCCCATACTCTCTCTCTGAAAGAAGGCCGGTGCCCTACAGTGGGACGTATATAGGCTGCTTATGCTTATGAACAAATAAATATTTATACGGATATCGTTGCGCGTAACCGTCGTACAGAAATCTCGACGTAGCGGCACCAAAAAGAAAATGGCGAAGGACTCAATAAAAACAAAGAGCAGGAGAGAGGAAAGTCCCAAATAAGGCACGGGAATACAAATCGTGTAGGCCTGCAGAAAAAAAAAACATCCACTTGAAGACAAAGCAAGCTGTTTGCTTTTAATGAACAGTCTACGTATGGAAAACAATACGTATTTTCAAACGGTATTCGTCAAAATTTTTGATTAGGCCGTAAAATTGTATTTTTATTTTATATTATTTTATTCACTCTCTGAGAGAAGGCCTGTGCCCTGCAGTGGGATGTATATAAACTACATACATACAATATTTTATTTATTTTCTGTACAAAAGAGATGATGACTATTAGTATGTATGGTAAATTATATGTATCATTGCCACGTTTCTAAAAGTAGGTACGTAACTATAATAAAAAATTTAAAGTGATATTTAGGTTTTGTGTTTTTGTTTTATTGTGCATTGTACTACATTAAACCGTGTAAGTAAGTTTATGAAATCGACAAAGTATTTGAAACCTTTTTTTTTGGCACGCCTTCCAACTCTTTTCTTCCACCTCCTGCGGTTGACTAGTAGAAAATTTTCAGAGACAGTTTAAGTGCAATAGAAGTATTCATTAAGAAAAATATATCTAAATAAAATTAAAACTTTAAAAACCTATTTACAGGCTAAAAATTCCACCCATGCCGGAACTGGAACCCGCGACCTGCGACCTCTGGCTAACCGTGCCAGCGCTCTCCCAACTGAGCTAATGGGCAAGTGCATGCATCGACGGTTTTTAAAATTGTTGTCAGCACGGATTAGTGCAACAAAAAGAATATAAAATTTAAATCCTTCAACAATCAATCACTGTCCTTATAGCGTAGCAAATGATTGACGCTTGGCTCAAAAGCTACTCTGGACACCAAAACAAACTTATCCATAAATTTTGCTACAAAATCAATAAAAAATGTGTCATTAAAATAGAAAATCTTAGCATACCATAGGAGTGTCATTTTCAATGGTATGCTATGGCACAGACCGTGCACATAAATCACTACGAAGCTTGTTGGAGATCTAGATGTTTTGAATAAGTCGCGAAGAATTAATTTTCTAAAACAATGCTTAAAATTCCGATAGTACATCCTTCAAAAGAAATTATCGGTAAAATAATGATTAAAAAAAAAAAAAAAAATTTAAGCTGTTTATTTCAAAGAAAAATTATATACATTACATGGCATGAACTTAACTTCTAATCTTAATATTTAAAGATTTCATAAATTTACATATACATTATAATGTTTGGATACATTTCTACATAAATGTGAAAAAACTGCGACTTTGAACCTCAATATCTCTAAAGCTATTGATTTCTTAAACTTGGTTTATTTGAAAAAAGGGAGTGGGTTAAGTGGATTTTGGGAAGAACCTTAATAATTAATAGCTGATCAATTGACACAACCCAGTAAATCAGTGATCAAAAGAACAATTCAACAGTTCCCTCGAAATTTTCCAGATAAAAAAAGAAAGATTCGTCTTTGCAGCTTAGGGCGGGACAGATATGCTTTCTCAGCTTATCAAAGTTAGGCTCTTTCGTTAGACTCACATTTCTCCCTCTAAAACTGGCAAAACAGCGAATAATTCCCTCATAAGCCTAATTTATAAAACGGCATCAAGAAGCAAAATTTTCTCTCCACTAAAAAAGTGAAGTGACCAGCTTCCGCCATCGTTGGAAGGTTAGCAGCGGCAGAGGTTATCGTTGGTCTGTGACAGATTCAGAAGTCTTCAAGCCTGGGCATCGCCACTAGATGCCACACAAATCATCCCCAACGGGCATAGAGTCCCGAACCGTAATACGGGGCGCGCTGCCAACCCGCCAATAAAAACATTTCATGGCGAACATTAAAACAGTGGCGAAAGTGAACGTGGGCGAATAGCGGTACCGAATAATCAATACGCGCGGCCCCGCCCCCCGCGCAGGTACAGCCGATCCCCCGCGCAGCTCCGCAGCTTCGGGGGGCATAGAGTAGGCCGGCGCAGAAGCGACGTGTACGTAGGTGGCCATGGGCATGCCTCTGAGAGGCATACCCATGCGAGTTTTTTTAGTTTATTTGTGTTCGAAATTAAATTTATTGTTATAAATTAAAGAATGTATTTGTTGAAATAAACTCTTATCTAATTGGACTTGACGATATTTAATTATTTACTAAATTTTGTCGGTAGGTTAAGGAGGTTCAAATTGTTAGTATTATTTTATTAATGGCTGTGGGCACTCGTGGTCAATATCTCTCGCGGTAATGTTATGTTACAAGCTGTATCATCCACTTATAGTACGAGCAAGCTGACGCCCTCCCAGAACACTATTTTTGACCCGAAATACAATCGGGTGACCCGAAATACAAAAAACTGATCGATTTGTTTGCTGTGTACCATATATGTAATTTTTTGATGTACGTATAATAAAGCATTTTTATCTATCTTTAATCAATTATTTTAACACGGTTGCGATTCCTTTTTTTTCGTAATTGCTGATTTTTGCAAACTGGATTCGACTTTATTTTATTCGTTATACAGGATTCCTAATGGTTATGCAGTTATTTAAAATTGTACAAAAACTTTTTGCTAAGTAAATTGAAAAAGCTTGCGAGGTTTTTTTCTCTTTATTTACTTTAGGGACTTTTGTATATATAATGACGATGGCAGTTGCTCGCGAGGTTGTGTTACATTACATGAGGGTTGCGCCTCACTGTTGATACAGCTGAACCACTAAAAAAACAAAACTCCCTTCATTGACCTTCATGGTCCTAGTGCGGTCACTGACCCCACGCTTCCTCTTCCCCGATTCGTCTCTTCTGTACCGAAAACTCATTGATGATACATCTCGTTCAGAGGCGAGTCTAAACCGATTGATGCAACTGAATTCTGCCGACCTCAGACTACTTTGTGAACCCCGTAAAATGCACTGTGAGGCTTTGAACACGAAGTACAAGTGCCTAGCAACCGACAGCGGCAGAGCTACCAGTTGATTCGCCATTACGTGTACAATCAGTGTATTCATAGAGTGAATCTTACTGTTCGCTTACTAGTAGTGAGTGAACAATGAGATTCAAGCAGTGGTTCACTGCTTATGGTATATTAATTACAGCGATGAGACTTACGCCTGATTGAACTGGATTCACAGATGCAGCTACTTCTAATACTAGCTACCAGCTATTGTTATTTCTCCGTGCGGCGCCGGATTAAGAATAGCGTCACTCCATTTCCTTCCGTGGATGTCGTAGAAGGCGATTAAGGAAATGAATCAGGAGACGGGCAGCAGCGTCTTCGTGAGAGTCCAACCGCATATTGCGATCGCCAACCCGCCTGCCAAGCGTGGCGATTATGGCAATACCCCTCATGGTTATGAAAACCACGGAGGAGGCCTATGTCCTACAGTGGGCGTCGAATGGCTGATGATGAATTAGAGCAATGAGACTTACGCCTGATTGAACTGGATTCACTGATGCAGCTACTTTTAATACTAGCTACCAGATACTGTTATTTAGATAGGTATCCTGTATAACGAATAAAATAAAGTCGAATCCAGTTTGCAAAAATCAGCAATTACGAAAAAAAAGGAATCGCAACCGTGTTAAAATAATTGATTATAGATAGATAAAAATGCTTTATTATAAGTACATAAAAAAATTACATATATAACGTAGCTTACACAGCAAACAAATCGATCAGTTTTTTTGTATTTCGGGTCACCCGATTGTATTTCGGGTTAAAAATAGTGTTCTGGGAGGGCGTCAGCTTGCTCGTACTATAAGTGGATGATACAGCTACTTTTAATACTAGCTACCAGCTGCTGTTATTTACCTAAGTATCAATATATCAAGCCCACAGGCTTGATAAGCAGGACTTAGGCGCATTGCCGTTAACATAAAAGTCATGAAATTTGACAAGCAGCATCGTCCTAGCGTAAGCAGAATAAAAGACCGAAAACCGTTAATTTGTACATATTTATTGATTTGAAGATCGTAGTTGTATGGAAGTAAGACATACATTTCTACTGCAATGTTTATTCAAGGGGCGCGTGTTCTGCTCGGTCTTGTCCAGTTTTTTTTTTTAATTCGATCTATCAAGGAAAATAAAGTAAAGATGGGTATTCTTCGATTAAAAAAACTAAATAGGCATATTTGTTATTTTTGTTACGACGATTTTATTAACGCCTTGTGTACATCCCATCTGGTACAGAGTACAGTCGACAGCACATCACCCTTTACATCCGTGCACTCTACTCAGTTACATTACGGTTGACTTTGCAACTTGAACGTATAGGTTGTTGTGCTTTCGACAGTAACAGTACACTTCACCCACATAGTTAGGGTTCCGTACGAAAAGGGTGCCAAACGGGACCCTATTACTAAGACTTCACTGTCCGTCTGTCCGTTTGTCTGTCCGTTTGTCACCAGGCTGTATCTCATGAACCGTGATAGCTAGGCAGTTAAAATTTTCACAGATGATGTATTTCTGTTGCCGCTATAACAAAAAATTAAATAAATAGCTAAAAACAGAATAAAATAAACATTCAAGGGGGCTCCAATACAACAAGCGTTGTCTAAAGACAGCGCTCGCCATCTAGCGGCCATCTGTGTAACCTTCACAGCGCCGATGTCATGTCGTTAAATGTCAATGTTGGTTTCTATATGGCGCTGTTCTCAAATTAAATCTTTGTCTAATGTTGTAAAGATAATGGTACGAAATCCTTCGTGCGCGAGTCCGACTCGCACTTGGCCGGTTTTCTTATAGGTACTGACAGAAAACAGCGCCGTGGGCCCAAACGATCAGAAAAATGCTGAGTCAGCTACCCTTTGCAGCAACCGAAACACACCGCGATAAAACTACATATATAGATAGACAGATAGAATATTCTTTATTGTATGTACACCAGGAATTACATATGAGAAATAAACAATAATATAGTAAAATTATAAAAATAATAATAAAATCGTATATTTACTATAAAAAATGTTTACAGTAACATAATTGGTCAAGAACTTCCTTTTAAGTTTGGAAATATCTGTATCAGGAAGCTCCGCTCTTCCACGTCTCCAACGTGGCATCTATTCTTGGTCTTACACTACATTGATATTACTTAAAGCATAATATAATACAACTGCTAGGCTTGTTTATTTTAGTTACTTCCACAGTATTATGTCCTACGGCATACTACTGTGGGGTCGGGCAGCAGACATTGAGACCATCTTTGTCTTACAGAAGAGAGCGATCAGATTAATTTATAAGCTAGGCAGTAGAGATTCGTTAAGAGATTTCTTTAAAGAAACTAACATCCTAACAGTTGCTAGTCAGTATATCTATGAGAATATTATGTACGTCAGGAAAAATATAAGTAGGTAATTTTAAAACCGTAGGTAGCCAACACGATGTAAATACTAGAAGTAAACATAAACTTTCTTTCCCAAGATTTAGGCTGGCAAAGGTTAAAGGTTCTGTCGGTGCAATAAACGCTCTTTCTTAGTTTCTACAGTTAAAACCTGCCACCGAACGCTGTGTCGTCTACCACAGACTAAAAGGTTCAAGTTTTTCCTTTCAAGTGCAGCCACCTGGAAACCTGAAGTACCTAACTCCAAGTCTCAGACGGACCAATAACGTTGCGCTTCGCTCAAAACTGAATAAACATTTACTCATTGCGGGGGGAAAATTGGAGAGCTGAAGCTTTGAATTGAAACAGGCTTTGAACGAGATGCAGTAAAATAACAGCTTTTTGTTTTAATTTGGGTTGATATTGTAAAAAATCGTGGTAAAAATCCCGTTTTTTTTCCGTTTATGTCTTGGCACGTATGGCACGTCAGCCGTGTGGCGCCGGATTAAAAATAGCGTCACTCCATTTCCTTCCGTGGGTATCGTAGAAGGCGACTAAGGAAATGAATCAGGAGACGGGCAGCAGCGTCTTTCTGAGATTCCAACCGCATACTGCGATCGCCAACCCGCGAGCCAAGTAAGCGTGGCGATTATGGCAAAACCCCTCGTGGTTATGAAAACCACGAAGGAGGCCTATGTCATGCAGTGAGCGTCAAGTGGCTGGTGATGATGATGATCGTAGTATTGTTACCTGTCCGATTATTTTTATTCTTTCATGTGTAGTTAACATTGTTAAAAACCGGCCAAGTGCGAGTCGGATTCGCGCACGAAGGGTTCCGTACCATTAGCTATACAACATTTGAATATTTCAAGCGTCTACCTGTTGCCGCTATTAATATCGAGCAATAAAACGGCAAAAAAATCAGGTTTGTTGTATGGGAGCCCCCCTTAAATATTTACTTTATTCTGTTCTTAGTATTTGTTGTTATAACGGCAACAGAAATGCATCATCTGTAAAAATTACAACTGTCTAACAGCTATCGCTATATGAGATAGAGCCTGGTGACAGACAGACGGACCAGGGCTACGTTTTTTTATAAAGATGTTCTTAAATACATTGAGCATTGAAATTTCAAACGCGTTTTTCGGAAGAAAACTTAAAATGTTTGATGAAGTTCCTTCGTCAAAAATAATTGATATACGATACTAGATGTATGTATGCCAAAATTTGCAAAAAAATAATCAAGTCGTTGAACTTCCAAGTAAATAAGGAAAAAAAGTACGTAATAATTCAGAGAATACGTGGGGTTTTTGAAAGTATTTAGTATATAAACACCCTATATATTTTTTAGCTTTACAAGCATGACACTTTGTGACCTAACATAAAATATGAATTTGCACATTCAATCAGCTGAAAACTATATCTTATCAATACAAAACAATAGAAGAAGAAGAAAACCATTTATTTCAACAAACAATACTGTTTGATAAACATTTAAATCTGTTAATCTATAGTTCCTTTTTTACAGTAGGTATTCAGATAAGCTCACTTCGAAACCTATACATGCAGAAGAGGCAATCAATGCATGTACAAACGAAGGAAGCTTCAATTAACAACCTAAGGTACTTAAGCGAAACAATTGCCCTTTACGTAATTGAATAAACATACTAATCTAGGCTCTCTCACCCCAGAATCACCTTAGAACCAATACAATAGCGGTCATAATTCCCTGACGGAGAATTTAATACAGTTTGAAGCCACAGAGTCTAAAGTAAGGTAGCGAGATGACACATTAAGTCGCTCACTAGTTAGTGCAAATACCATGAAAGTAAAGGTCACCAGAATATGAGTATTGGGCGAGACGATAGTTTAATTAATCATCAGTTTGGTCGGAAAATTGTGCAGCTGCGTTCAACTAACGACATCGCTTTGAAAGATGAATTTTGCGGTGACCTCTACAATTATACTTCAGACTTCATTAAACAGACCTTCGTAGCAAATGGTAATGTAAAATTGTGAATCTTTCTGTGAACGATACATTTTTAAATACTTTATAGTTGACAACTTGCTTCATAATATTGAAAGAAGTCAGCTACAAAAACTACATAAATATAAAACAAAAACTATAATATAAATATAAAGTCTACAAAATGTAAACAAAATTTAATTTGTATTTTATCATTCAATCGCAAAAGCGACAGTTAGCAAAAAAATATTCTACGAACGATGCAAAACCGTAATGTAATTCAAATATTAACAATTGTCACAAATCCGCGCCTCTTCAACATCGTCCACACTCGAAAATAAATATCCCACGAAGTTTGAAGCTTTCGTCAAAATATATTTACAAAACAAATAGACCAGAGCCAGTGACTGAGTGTATAGCAAGTGTATATAATCTTATAGACATGCTACACACTCAATCACTGAAAAACTACAAAAAACGGAAAAAAAAGTGAGACATTTCATAAAGAGTCTTATCTTTTCATAATGAGTATTTCATAAAGAGTCTGTTGGATTACTCAATAAATAAAATGAAGCCAAGAAGGCTCTAACAAGAATCTCGAAACGCCTCACATGTAGCCTGCTGCATCTAAAGTGATGCAATCTGCGCAAATCAGTGGCATTTTTACCGGTCACTGCTTACAGAATAAAAGCCATGGAACGATGCAACTGACCGACCGCCTGCTAAGCCGGGGATGCCTTAAAGAAGAGGACACCCCTGCCCACGTGACTAATACCATAGCAGTACCATAAATTGATCCTACGTTAAGTATCTTGTTTTACTTTTCTATGTAAACTTAATTTAAGTAATTGCAATGAAATGAAATTTATTTGTCTCCCAAAAATATGTTACAGCTATCTTTAAAATATAGAACATACAATCCAATTAAGTTCTATTATCATTATTCATTTTAAAGATCTAAGAATAAGCAGTGGTCCTCACACTAGGCCGAGCCTGTCCTGTGGGGGCCTTGATTATAAATATATAAAAAAAAACAATACAGGTGTACCTAATAACGAAACAGCGTTTAGCGCTTTTTAATGCAGGGCTTGGTGTTATGTGCCGTTATGTGTTTATGTGGTATACTTTGTGTGTTTGTGTGAGTGTCCGCTATCGCAGAAAAATTAATTTGTTAGGTATTTTAAGTAACTTATTTTTAAACTGAGAGTAAGTCTGCCTAAACTAAACTATCATTTAGTTTGGCGGAAACGAGTTAATGTAAAAATTGCATGTACCTCTTATAGAATAAACAAATTATGATAATAATTATTATTTTTATCACCGTGAGAGCGTCGAAAAGCAAACTACCAATCTACCATCATCATCAACTGCATAGAAGTGGGTACTAGGGGCTGCAAGTGATGTAAATTACTTAAGCAGAGGTCGCTGCCTGAACGTAATACAGAAAAGTTTGTAGAGGTTCGAAATTTTGCCGACGCCCCCGCCCTTGCCAATTAGCTCAGTTGGGAGAGCGCTGGCACGGTTAGCCAGAGGTCGCGGGTTCAAGTCCCGGCATGGGTGGAATTTTTAGCCTCTAAATAGGTTGTTTCAAATTTGTTTTAAATTGTGCGGTATACAGATAGGTATAGATAACCGGTCTTATTCATAAAAACACGATTGCTCTAAGACACTCCTCAGGGAGATAAATAATCTGTGGTTACGTCCTTTTCCACAGACTATCTAAACTGGCTTTGAGGAGTGTATTAAGGAATCGTATCTTTATAAATAAGACCGTTAAGGTCTTAATCCAGCTCCAGTAGTTTGAACATTTTTCATTCATTCACTAATTCATCATTCTCTTTTCTAGCGCACGAGTGTTAGACAAAGAATTGTGCCAACCCTTTAGCCCAACCCCTTGCCTTCCTTAATTGCCTATGAACTATCTACATTTAGCTACTTCTAAACAGCGCAAGGTATGACACAGTAAATAATTGCCACTATCAATTCAGCAACTAAGTTTCATATTCTAAATTGAAGTCTAAATCCACAAGCCTTTTGCCAGTACTGCGAGCGGTAGAGAGCTATTCATTAAAACTTACAACACTGGCCGTAGATAACCGCGCATTGACACGAGATTAGTAGAAATGTTAGTGCCTAGGCCAGTTGCTATTCTGAAACTTTTAGAAATAACATTTTACAAGCACTTTTATTCAATTCAATTACTTTTTATTTCGGAACAAAGATTTAATAATAAAACTAGAAATCATATTAAGTACGTCGACAAAACTGAAAAAAAAAATTTTTTGGTTTCCTCCCTACATATAAATTAGAGGTGCATTTTTTTCCCGCCCACACCATTGTATAAGGTACAGTTGGATTGGTCGTTTAAAAATATGATGAGTTTATATTAACCATTTTTTGATCTACAGATCCGTTTTTGAAATTATTAAGCTTTAACGCGCAAAATTTTGTTCGAGCAGGGCAGGTTGATTGTAGAAACGTAAAAAAATTAGAGCAGTGTGTGCTACTGATAATAAACTTAGAAGAAAAACTATCACGGATAAGAAGGCTTTACCAGTTAAAGAGTTACAGGCGGGCGACCAATTCATAAAAGGCAAACTTCGTACCAATTCCATTAAAAATTACTTTGATGAAGTTGATAGTTAGCAGGTAAAAAATACCTCATTCTGCGGAACCCTGCGCGTGGCCCGAAACGCACTTGAACGGTTTTTCAAGTTCAAGTTGTTGGCTACTAAAACAAAATGTTACTAGACGAATGTGAATGCGCCAAAACTTCATAACATGGCCCGTAGATAAGGATATTATTCAATAAACCATTCCGGCCGGAGCTCCTGAAACTAACTCCATATTTTATACGTGTGTGAATGAAAAGGGGTGCAGGCGGTGTGCTGTGCATGTGGACTTTGGGGGATTTTGTGTAGTTAGTGCGTTCACCGCGCGGGTTTGAAACTTTTATGGCGTGGAAACGGGGGTGGCGAACCTCTTTTGTTATTATTCTGAAAGTGTTGAATAAAAGCGTGATGTTGTTAGATTTCCAAATTACACATACACATCATGAACTTGCTACAAAAACAAGTTTAGAGTCCATGTCATCATCATCATCATCATTAGCCTATGCTTGTCCACTGCTGGACATAGGCCTCTCCTATTGCACGCCTCTGAGCATGGTCCACGGCTAGTCTCATCCAGCTCTTGCCAGCCGCCCTGCGAAGATCATCGCTCCACCGAGTCTGAGGACATCCTACACTACGTTTACCGATCCGCGGTCTCCACTCAAGAACTCGTCTACCCCATCGGTTATCAGTTCTTCGGATTATATGGCCGGCCCACTGCCACTTCAGCATGCTAATTCAGTGGGCTATGTCGGTGACTTTGGTTCTCTGTCGGATCACCTCGTTTCGAGTTCGATCTTTCAGAGAAACCCCGAGCATAGCCCTTTCCATGGGACGCTGAGCGACTTTAAATTTATTTACTAGCCCCACTTTGAGTGTCCACGTTTCGGCACCGTATGTCATGACGGGTAGAACGCATTTACCTCGGGAAAACCATGCAATTAGGTAAAAACAACTTCAAGAACGAGGCCAATAGAAGAATACAGTTGGGCTGGGCAGCGTAGGTATGGGAATATACGTCGAGTCTTCACATCGCCGATCCCACAGAGTCTCCAGACGAAAGTTTTGAATCAGACTCCTTGGAATAATTTCTAAATTGTATCATCCTTTAGGGGATCATCATCATCAGCCATTTGACGCCCACTGCTAGACATAGGCCTCCCTCATGGTTTTATAACCATGAGGGGTTTTGCCATAATCGCCACGCTTGGCAGGCGGGTTGGCGATCGCAGTATGCGGTTGGAATCTTAGGAAGGCGCTGCTGCCCGTCTCCTGGTAAATGATTCCCTTAGTCGCCTTCTACGACATCCACGGAAGGAAATGGAGTGACGCTATTCTTAATCCGACGACACACGGATATAATAGCTTATATAATAATTATAGCCTAGATTAGGAAACATACTTATAGTATAATGCACTAATGTCCATTGTTACATAATTTACTAATTACATCTGATAATACAGTTTTGCCTCGATTACTAAAACAGCGATTCAGTTTGAGTGCCACTGATGCTATGAATATAAAATGTGTGTTTCGATGTTCAAATGTACAAGGCACACACACTCTCACAAACACACACACACACACACTCATAAACACACACACACAGACACACTCACAGAGACACACCGCTTGTTGGGAGCTAGCTAATCTAATCCGTAATTCTTTCGCATTGTTGTGTTTCTCACTTATATTTAGATATACCTTCAATCGAAAAGAAATTCGTTACTCATCAATCAATGGGCCTCTCCCGGGGCACGTAATTTTTTCTGTCCTTGGATAGCCGAGAATGATCTTGATGTACTTAGATTAAATTTAATAGAACAGAATAGATTTTTAGAATTAGTTAAAATATAAGTATAATATAATTTTGTAACCTCCACAGTAAAATCTATTATTGCCTGCATGTACAAATTATTAAGAACCCATTGTTTACTGTAAGTGTGTTGCTGTGGATTTCTGTTAAATAAATAAAATAATTTCATAGGGATCCGCAGTCAACGTGGTCCTCATATTCGCACCGACCACAAGCATTATCGTAAGTAATATGTATCCTAAAACCGCCACAAGGTCTGGGGCTCTGTAAAGGGTCCTTTGCTGTAATTTCAATTATTAGCCCCACGGTTTGTTCTCCTGTGAGAGATGGTTTCAAGTTTTGAGTACTGTTCCTGTATTACGCGCACCAAATCCCAAGCGATTCCAATCGTCAAGCAGTCAAATTTCAAATCTCGTACTAATTGCTATCGCCAACAACAGGTGCACATTATTTTTTTCATCATAAGCAGCTTATATACGTATACGTACCACTGTAGGGCACAGGCCTTCTCCCAGAGAGAGGGGATGGGCTTAATCACCACGCGTGCCCACCGCGGATTGGCGATTTCAAACGCATTTGAATAGCTCAGACACTCAGGTTTCCTCACGATGTTTTCCTTCACAGTTAGCGAGTGGTATTGCTACTATAACTTTACAAATGTACATAACTTACAAAACAAAGTCATAGGAATTGAACCTGGGTTCTAGCTTCCGAGTCCAATGTTCTGCCTCTTAGGCTACTACCGCACATTATTAAGCCCCTGATTTTATTATTTAGCCTTACAGAGGACTTTAAACACCAATGCCCGAACTGAAAGCTACGCTACGGGACACCAAAACAAACTAGTATATCCGTAAAATTTTGCAGAAAAATAAACATTTTTGGTGTTATTACAACTTCGCACTATGAAAGAATGGCAACATAAGATAAGACATAAGATAATCAACCTATAATTAAAAAAAAATAGTTTTCGACGCCGGTAAACATTAACGCAAAAGATGTAACATTTCAACGAATTTCGAAAGCGCGAAAACTGAGTTGCTATTCCTGAAAGGAAAGAACACAAAACCAACGCTATTCAACAACAATACAACACACTTTAAACGCCCGGTTTATGGCAAAAAGTGTCTGCGAGTGGCCAAAGCCAGGGACCAGGGCTAATCCTGCCCTCGCCGCCCCAGCATTATAAATACCATTAGGTCCCCACTACCACTAAGTTGTACAGAAGTATCAAGTCAGAGATCGTAACTTAGCAAAAAAACACGACGCAAGTATTTTTTTCGCAACTTCACAGGAGAGGCCGAAACCTTTTCAATTTCATAAACAGTTTCTTCGGTATTCCATAGAAAAAATATTTGTGCGGTGTTACAATTTTTTGAATAACGGCTGCTGATGTCTGAACTCTTGAATATTTATAGTTAAATTAAATAAAGTTAAATTTTGCACCCAATGGCATTCAAATGTCGAAACCGTCAAATTTTTACTTGAGCGGTGTGGGTGGCTAAGCGACGAGATGTCACTAATGGCTTATACAGGGTCTAGTAGCAAACTACAACTTACACCTACCATTTTTGGATGTAGGTATCATGAAGATTATGATGAAGATGCTCTGTGTAGTGTAGTATTCGTTATTTTAAAAATGCGAATTCTATTCATGTTACCCTTATCTTACTCGGGGTGACATGAACTTTCTGACATGACTAAATTCAAAATTTAAAGCATGCAGACATAATAGTGAAACGAAAAAGCGGACATACATAATAGTGACGGCGGTTACGTAGGTCATAGTGGCCGCAAAAGTTAACCTTCACAGAAGAGCAATCACTCACCAAACGACAAGGTCGCACTGCCTAGAACGAAAGGCTCTCCCAACAAGTATAGAATGGAACAGAACGTAAGGGAACGAAACGCAACGGAACGGAATGGTATGAAACGGAACAGAACGGAACGGAATGGAATTTATTTTCTGGAATTGCTAATACAAATTATATATTTACTGAAAATAGTACTGGCAGTTTCATACACGTTTAAGGCCTTTGTGCGAACGTTGTATGAATACTCGTCTAATGTGAAACCCGCCATCTGAGGGGTACTTTTACCGTCATTGTTACTCTATGCTGAGCTCCCCAGTACCTGGTATCCCGCGGGACACGATAAACCCGCCGGCAATTTCGTCTAAAGTCCGATCCCGAAACTACACCGTATTAATCCCCCACGATATACGGGAAAAAGTTATTCTTATATTCTTCTCGGAGGAACACAAGTGTGGGTTGGTTTAGGATTGATAGGTTTAGACACGTAGGTATATACACGCTCGTCTCGTAGAGGGGCAGGCAGAGAATATGGCTTGCCTTTTGCCACGCTCACTTTCTTGGCTGCGTCCTTACCTTAAGTATTAGATACTACATATTTGTGCGCAACTGATACTTGTGTACAACGTATTACTGAAATAACGCAAAACCTGAAAAGCGTTTTTCAGAATTGACAAATCAAACCACTTCCATTAAGCAAAAACATAAACTTTTAAAATAAATTCCAGTTTCAAGATTGTATAAAAAATAAACGAGACATTTTTCTGTCTAAAAGTGGTTTAATTTATCGTTGCCTATTTTGGTGGTTTAAAACGGTTTGTGGTTATGCATTATTTCATTAACGCTTTAAATATAAATGTGTACTATATAATATAACAATTGACAAAACCATAACTCCCTCGCATCAAACATAAAAACATAAACATTTACATACAGGCACATACATTGCTTCTGGCCCCACACTAGGATACCCTGTGTCGTGGGAACCAGAAACAACGTTGATAACTTTGATTATTACCAAAGCAGAGGTCTTGGGTTCTATTCCCGCTTGGCCACCGTACTTTAACTGCACACACAGCGTCCGCCTGGGTGTTTTTCTATCTTTGTGAAGTCCTTGTCTGGTTACCATAGCACAAGGTTTCTCCTGAGGAATTTGTAATAAACGTCTCAAAAAAGCACAATTTCAAAGGATGCTTAAGGGCTTTGTTTTAAGAAGTTTATAAGCCCATCGTATGCTTCAGATTTAGAAAGTTTTATCGATACTGTTTGTTGTGCAGATTGTGTAAGTTACATAAGAATTGCTACCAAGAGCTTTCCGACAAACTGCATTAGCAGTTTGGCAAACTAATGAAATCAAATGTAGTTTTTCTTGTTTTATTAACAATAAATATAAATATAAAAAAATTATCTTAGTTGGGACCAAAAAAGTAATTAAAAGAGTTAATCCTAAAGTGAAAGAAAAATAAGTATTCTCGAACGTAAATCAAACTTGCTCGCGGCTGAAGTCTGGAATGTTATTTGAAAATTTACGTTGAAAACGTACATTATGAGTGACATTAATACGTAACTTTCCCTGCATTCAAACTTCCGCATATCCCATTAAAGCGCCCCGAGAACGCGTTAAACGAAAACGAGGAAATAATTCCGGGACGCGCCCCCGAAAATAGCCGAAAACAAAACACAATTATGGAACAATTCACAATAAAACATTCATTCATAGCAATTCCGTGATAGGCGCGCCGGTGGCGGCCCCCGCTTCTAATGTCGAGATATTTAGATCACGTATTTGCGCTATAGCAGGCGAGTTAACACGCGCAGAAGTTTTACAAACACTCTATTTAGGTTCGGACTTTTTTTGAAAGAGCCGGTTTTGCTTTTAAAAGTGCCCTTAAGATTGTTCTTTAAGGAAGTTTCACTGCCTTTTTGATATCCGCAACTAAAAATCGTACTGAAACTAAAATTTCGGCTGATAATAACTGAAAATGAAGCCAGAAGACGTAAGAAGAAAATAAAGAGTTGCTTAGCCTGGTACTTGACGCCACCATAGCTCTAAGCGGGTGCCTTATTGACCATAAAGGAGAAAACTAACCTTTTTGAGCTGTATAGGTCGCTATACACCTCTTATACAACCACTTCCGCCCTAAGGCTTATCGAATATTTTACTAGTTGAGTACCGTGCCTTAAGTCTGCAGCAGTGGACAAGCATGCTTAAGGATTAGACTCTCATTGTTTTTACTCACTTTCATGGTCCCATTAGCGGTGATAGCCTAGTGGGTAGAACATTGTACTCGGAAGCGAGAGACCCCGGTTCGATTCCCAGTGCGGGCATGTACATTTATGACTTTGTTTCCTAACTTATGTACACTTGTGAAGTTATAGCAGCGATACCACTCGCTACCGGTGAAGGAGAACTTCGCGAGGAAACCTGAGTGATTAAGCTATTCACATACCTCAGCGCTTGAAATCGCCAATCCGCGGTGGGCACGCGTGGTGATTAAGCCCATACTCTCTCTCTCTGAGAGAAGGTCTGTGCCGTACAGTGGGACGTATATAGGCTGCTTTTGTGTATATGTGTTTTGCGAGGGTGGAATATCTCAGTAGTTAGGTACCCTGCCTTGTAGCACTCTTATGCCTGCCAGTGGACGAATACGGCCTGATGGATTGGATGGATTCTTCTTAAGAGGATGCATGCTGAGAAAGTTCTTCTGGCAACTCTCATCCGCGGCCAGGTGGCGGAAGGGCGGCCATATTTTTGCGTCACCTCGGAGCATTTATATGATAATGCGCGCTCGCCGACGCAGCGTTCGAAACTGATCTGTCGCCCCCCCCGCTGCGGCCCGAGCAAGTTCCGTGAAACTTCCGAAAATCGAGTTCCGCGAACCACCTCCGCTAGGTGCCTTCCCATTACGGACAAAATGTTGAATTACGATCGGCTGAGGCTGACTACTGGGCTGGTTAATATAGATAGATAGAGAACACTTAATTTATTTATTTATGAACACGAACAGGGTAAATTAAAAAAAAAATCATTCATTCATTCATTCATTCAATACACTAGTAAGAAAGTCACTAAATAATACGCAAAAAAGAAAATTATAGATATTTAATAATCTCCTCAGTCCTGACCTTGAAAATAACAATTGAAAACCATTGTTATTTTCAAGGTCAGGACTGAGGAGGTTAACCTAAAAGTACAATGGAGTGCTGGTCCCAAAACTTATTTATGGTAGCGAGACTTGGGAATGGCAAAAGAAGCAAGAAAGTAGTATTAATGCAGTAAAAATGAGATCCTTAAGAAGTATGTTTTTTCAAACATACATAATTCCACACTTAGCTTGATAGTTGGGTATCTATGTACATAGATAGAGAACGTAATAGCAAATGATTATGAATGTGAGCACCTCGGACCTCCCTTCTACCTTCCATTACTTTTTACTTTAACGGTAAAGTTAGTGTGAGGTAAACTTCACTTGAAGGTAAAAAATCAGTTATCATTATCAAATACACTCATAATATTATAATTCGCGCTATTCTTAATCACCCACAATCCAGCCACATTCCGTGTGGCACCGGATTAAGAATAGCGTCACTCCATTTCCTTCCGTGGATGCCCTAGAAGGCGACTAAGGAAATCAATTACCAGGAGCGTCTTTCTGAGATTCCAACCGCATACTGCGACCGCCAACCCGCCTGCCAAGCGTGGCGATTATGGCAAAACCCGTCATGGTTATAAAAACCACGAAGGAGGCCTATGTCCTGCAGTGGGCGTTAAATGGCTAATGATGATGATTATAATTAACTAGTCCCTGTGAATTCGTCCGCATGGAATTAGTAATTTTCGGGTTTAAAAGTATCCTATGTCCTTCCCCGGGACTCAAACTATCTCCATATCAAATTTCATCTAAATCCGTTCAGGCGTTATTGCGTGACTGTGTAACAAATTTCACATTAATAATATATTAGTATATTAGTAGGATTATGCTACTGTGAGACGGAGACACCGATTTCATTGTTTATTTAGAATAGAATAGAAACCTTTTATTTGTTGCACACAAAACACACCAAAGAAATACATAGATATTTACACGTTTTAAACAATTTAAAACTAAATAACTGGACCGTAATTTATGTTTAATAGATGGGATACACTTTATTCGTATTAAATTTGGATAAAAGTCCACATTTGAGTGTTGTTAAATCATTTAAATTAAGTTCAAGTGCGTTTTCATCTCATTTTTGCCATCATCATCATCAGCCATTTGACGCCCACTGCTGCACATAGGCCTCCCTCATGGTTTTCCAAGCTTCCCGGTCTTGTGCCGCCCGCATCCAGCGACACCCCGCCACCGTAACCATCTGGTGGGGAGCCTTCCCACACTGCGTTGTCCGGTCCGCGGTCGCAGGTCAGAAGTTTTTCGCCCCAACGGCCATCAGTTCTTCGAACTATGTGCCCCGCCCACTGCCACTTCAACTGAGCAATTCTTCCACTTCAACTGAACTATATGAGTAACTCGGGTTCTTCTGCGGATCTCTTCATTCCTAATTCGATTAACCAGCTTGCCTAACTTGCCAGCTGAGTCCGAAAAAAAGATCTGACTGCTACTTATTAGAAACAGAATACTTTGGATAAACAAGGAGCAGACCGTCACGTTCGGCTAAATTCTCTCGTCCCATATTTGCCAGTCGATTCGTCTAGGTATGCCTCTACGCATCACTTGTCTACGGGCGAAAGTTAGAAGTTTTTGATTTTCCTCATCGTTGTTTCGTGCCCCTATTTCTTCGGCAAATAAACTCGAATACTCTGTTCTCCACCATGCGAATGATTGGATGTTTGCAGTCAGTGAGGTACTCGTATTTTCTACGAGTGAAAAGTCGAATGTTCGTCTCATATTTTGTAACATTATTTACTAATGTCAAGAGGGTGAGATACATAAAAATAGGTCCCTAAAGATTGATGTTTATGGTAAAAAACGTCAATAATATAACATTTAATTTGGTGTTTTCTTTGTGTGCTATTTCTATTTATTAATAGGCGTGATGATAGTAATTGAAAAATCACTAAAATTATGTATTTGTTTAATAAGAATTGAACTATGGACCCGTTTTTCTGCTGCGTCTCCTATGCCCTAAGGTTTGCTGGAAGAAATCTCTTACAGAAATAAGCTCGCCACATGTTCTTTCTTATGTAATGTTGTTTTGTCTTATGTTTTGTGTGCAATAAAGTATACTTAATGATAATAGCTCCGCTCGTAGCCCCGGCTGCCTGAGTGATCTTAAACGATCACGAAGGTTAAGCAACACTGGGCGCGTTCAGTGCATGGATGGGTCGCCGTCTATGCCTAACGCTAGTGGCATTTTTCCGAGCGGTTCCGTGCTTCGCAAGGCACGTTAAGCTGTTGGTGCCGGCTGTCGTCGATAGATGGCAGTCGTTAAGCCAAGTCAGAGGCCTTAGGGCGGCTTGACAACTTCTGACAGTAGACGAGCCACTAGTCTACAAGCCTCCACCAATCCGGACTTGGCCCCCGTGGTGGAGTATGGCCTATACCTTCCTCAGGGAAGAGACCCGTGCCCCTCGGTGGGGACATAATGGGTTGATGATGATGAATGATAATAAGAGCGGGATTGATTATTATTATGATAATTATAATGTACGAAATTCCTACGTCCGCCATATTAAGTTGAACAGTGAATGACGTCACTTTCAAGAAAACTCGAGTAAACATAAGTCTACTCTTCATAACCTGTATGTGACATATGTAGTAAACAAACTCTCTGGTTTTATTTAATATTTTTTTGCGTAGGTATGCAAAATTGCTGTGTGGACGTTTTACACCACAGATTAATTTGACACTTTTTAACTGTAACGACACTAGCGACGCCATGACATTGGCGAGCGTTTCGGTGGAAATTTTAAATCTCAAAACTAAAATATATTTTTTACTACTAAACCTTAACTGTGACCAAAAATATGAAATAGATTGTATGAATAGGATATGATAATAAAATATGAAAGACATTATAGGAGTTTTTCAAAATTTGTCATCATGCCTATTGTAAGGTAAGTAAGTATGTATTAAAGATTATTAAGAAGACAAAGGCGTGTGCCATCAAAACCAGTTCAATGCAGGAGTTCTACGTTTCTGGAATGAAATGAAGAATTTAAAATGAAATTTGTAAAGCTCGGTTAAGTTTTTCTCCATAACAATCTAGATCTTGCTTGAAACCAAATTTTTTTATCTAGCCTATATGCGTCCCACTGCAGGAACAGGCCTCTCTCAGAGAGAGTATGGGCTTAATTAAATCGCGTGCCAAACGTGTATTGGCAATTTCAAGCGCTGAGGTATGTGGACATCTCAGACACTCAGGTTTCCTTACCATGCTTTCCTTAACCGTTAGCGAGTAGTATTGCTACTACAACTTCAGAAATGTACGTAAGTTAAAAAACGAAGTCATTAGTCATTAGTCATTAGTCGTTAGTCATTAGTCATTAGTCATTAGTCATTAGTCATTAGTCATTAGTCATTAGTCATTAGTCATTAGTCATTAGTCATTAGTCATTAGTCATTAGTCATTAGTCATTAGTCATTAGTCATTAGTCATTAGTATTGTCCTAAGCACGGGTTAGTTCAAAAAAAAGAATATAATCACTAGTACATGCCGACCTTCCGAATGGGAGGCCGGCGTTCTACCGCTCCGCTACTGCCGCTCCAAATAACGTTCGTTGCAATATTTTTTTATTCCTTTACCGTTGATACAGAGTTCGGGCCGTAAACAAAAATCCTCTCGAAAAGAGAATTCACTCCGACTAATTATTAATAGAACGGGCTATTTTCTTTTCAGGGTAAATGCACAGGAAAACGGCCCCTTGACGGAGGCGGGAGGAAATGGGATGGCGGAACTAATAGCGCGCTCCTGCCGTCAACGTCTCACTCTGCGGAAGGGGTTGTTAACTGGGGCGCTCACCTTAAATAAAAGAGGAGAGCGATAAATAAAATTAATCACCCAATTAATTATAATTACGAAAGCCTACCCCGACGGAGGTTTTCGTGAAAATTTTGCAACGTTTTTATTATTTTGCACGGGACTTACAATAATCACTTTTTGCAACTAATTTTTAACAAAACAACAACATTTTATGTCACTCGTTAAAAGTATTTCTATGTATCTATCTAATCCGCCCATTAACTCCTGAATTGCCCTCGCGGAACGCAACGTATAGGTGGCCCATACTAAGTTGGACACAGATCTGTGTCGCGGCAGACGAGTGGTTAACAGCCCCTCTACGCTCGATTCAAATTACGCCACATTTAAATTCAATAAGTCAGAAATAACGAATTAGTAAACGTTTAAGATGTAAGAAATAGCATTAAACTTATTCAAACTTCAGAGCGCATCGGAAACTGAAATAATATTTTGTGAAAATTAACTCACGTCGTCGAGCGTAGCGTCGAGAATAGAGGGAGAAACCTCTTCTCTGTTACGCCAACCCATCTGGTCCTTTGCCAGACTAACCCTCGGTTTCCCGCATGCTAAGAATGTGTTAATCTACTGTTAAGGCCGGGTTGTCCGAGTGCACGGATTTGTATGGAATTTTCTGCGCTGCGCAAGCGAATAGTCGGGGAAAAAGTAGCCCATACTTTCTCTCCCTAGAGAAGGCCTATAGGCTACTTAAAAAAGTATATAATACTATACGCGACGTTCTCGGTCTTATTTATAAAAACACGATTCCTTAAAACACTCCTCAGAGGCAGTTGAAATTGTCTGTGGAAAAGGGAAAAACAAAAAACCGAGTGTTTCAGAGTAATCGTATTTTTAGGGTTCCTTACCCGAAGGGTGCCAAGCGGGACTCTATTACTCTGCCTCCGCTGTCTGTTCATCAGATCTTTAATGGGCTCTATCTTTGTTACCTTAATTGGTAGCCAGTTAAAATATATTACGTTAACCTGCCTGACAAATAATAAAATCTATTTAGAGGCTAAAAATTCCACCCATGCCGGAACTTGAAACCGCGATCTCTGGCTAACTCTGCCCGCGCTCTCCCAACTGAGCTAATGGGCAAGTGCAGGCATCGGCGAAATTTCGAACCTCTTTACAAAGTTTTCTATATTACGTAGAGGTCGCGGGTTCAAGTCCCGGCATGGGTGGAATTTTTAGCCTCTAAATAGGTTTTTATAATTGTCCTCAGTACATCCGGGATTAGTGCAACAAACAAAATAATATAAAATAATAAAATTTAAAAAATAAGGGGGGTCTCCATACACTAAACGTGTTTTTCGCCGTTTATCCGTTTATGCTCTATCGTAAAAACGGTAAAACATATAAGCATCAAACTGGACGTGATTGCGGGACTTATAATATATCGTAATGACAAATAATAAAAAACGGCCAAGCGCGAGTACGGAACGCTCGGTGCGCGAGTCTGACTTGCACTTGTTATAAATAAGACAGTAAGTCTTTAAAAACTTTGCCTACTTGGATATTTTATTCAACTCACGCTTTGTATCACTCTCATAACTTAGATGTTAAATTGAAATCGGTCTTGCTATGTTCCATGTTAACATCAATGTCCATTAAACGTGGATAAAATCGCGCAAACCATCGAACGGAG
Organism: Yponomeuta malinellus; assembly: GCA_947308005.1. NCBI lineage: Eukaryota > Metazoa > Arthropoda > Insecta > Lepidoptera > Yponomeutidae > Yponomeuta > Yponomeuta malinellus. The sequence continues at coordinate 4,979,749 of OX371010.1, forward strand.
ACTGGAGCAAAGCTTGTTTGTTTTTTCAAATAAATGCAAATTAAAACGAATCAGTCATCTCGGACCGGGACATAAATTGAATTGGTCTCGATCAATTTCCGTCAATCGAAATGTAGTATTTGTATTGGTTTTCACCGTTGCTGTAAAATAATCTCGTGGATTGGCGCTTATGCGAATTAAACTTTTTGCTGAACGCGGGCAAAATCAGGAACAGGATTAATTAAATTTTCATACGATCCTTCTCCACATTATACGTGGTATTTCAGAAAGATTGAAGTGTAGAAGTGAAGCTTACATACATTTTCACGATTTCAGAGTTGGTTCCGTAGTTAAAGCTGTCAGTTTTATTGAGTACGTACGTACTTTTTGAGTTATCAGTCAAAAAGTGGGAGCGGTGGTAGCCTAATGGGTAGCACATTGGACTCGGAAGCGAGATACCCAGATGTGCCGATTACCTCGTTGGTCTAGCGGTAACACGCTGGACTACAAAAACCGAGGTCGTGGGTTCGTTTCCCGTTGAAGAGCGCCGTACTTGATATGTACAAATGGCCTCAGTCCGGGTGTTTTTCCAGGCCTGATTACCATAGTACAGGGTATCCTAGTTTGGGTCCAGGACAAGTTTAGTGCTTGTATTGTGTGGAAGTTATTTATACTGCATAAACGATACTAAAATAATTATCTATATCATAAGCAGCCTATATAGTCCCACTGTACGGCACAGGCCTTTTCTCAGAGAGAGAGAGTTGGGCTAAGTCACCACGCGTGCCCACCGCGGAATGCGAATAGCTCAGACACCAAGGTTTCCTCACGATGTTTTCCGTCACCGTTAGCGAGTGGTATTGCTACTATAACTTCACAAATGTACATAACTTAGAAAGAAAAGTCATAGGTACATGCCCGCACTGGGAATCGAACCTGGGTCTCCCGCTTCCGAGTCCAATGTTCTACCCACGAGGCGTTTATAGGCTACATAAAACGGGACCGTCAGTGGGCGAGGCCGCCAACTCGCACTAGTCGGTTTATTGTCATAAATGGCATTCTCTTTGTTGTTTGCGTCGCAAAGGGCAATTATTTCAAAGGTTCGATGTTTGTGACAAGCCCTTTGACTATAGTTATTAATTTTCCTCTCCCCCCCTTTTGGGTACGCTGATGGATTTTTTTGCGTAAACACGGAAAATTGCTTCCGTGCCGGAATCAGTGATATTGTAATTTAGACTTTTTTTTTACAAAAGATATTTCCGGTCTACATTTAAATATTATTTATGAAAAACTTGTGTTTTTATTCATAATTTTCTAAAACGGACTTTTTACGCACTGTTGAGCACAGGCCTTAACTCTGAGAAAGAAAGAGTAAGAGCATTAGTACATTATCTGCCTCGTTGGTATATCGGTATCACGTGGGTTCGATTCCTCCTGGGGCCCGCCGTACATTTGTACAAATGGCCGTAGTCTGGGTGTATTTTTATGTTTGTGATGTCCTTGCCTGGTTACCATAGCATAGGGTATCCTAGTTTGGTACCAGGGCAAGTGATCGTGTTGTGTGGAAGTCGTCATTATTTTTAAGATTATTATGTATCTCAGGCATGGATTTTTTTGCAAAATCGCCCGTAACGTAACAGAGTAGAGTGCATGCGCGTAAAGTTTGACGTTCTGTTGACTGACTGCACCGCAGCACTTCATAGCTTGTCTGTGCACATGTTTCCCCACATTTCCACAAGACAAACATTTTTTGCCTCGACAAAAAAAATCAGGATCATAATTTCAATTTAGATTGTCACAAAAACAACTTTGTTCAAAACTCAGAAAAAAAACGGAAATCTTTCCATCCAAACATTTTCTAATTACGCAAATTTCGCACTCGGCATTCCGGGTGGGCAGAGACCAAAAAAAAGTTTCCGTGATATTTTTTGTCCGCGTCAAATGTTACACCCAACCCACTGTGCGGGTCTGACTCGTTCCTTAAATAATGAATTTGTACACGCGTGTCAAGTAAGTGACGAAAAAAAATGACAAAAATTCGCTCCTGTACAGCGTTTGCCACCCCTGTCTACACACAAGATATTTTTATTTCATTACGTTTTTTTGCACGTGCAAAAATACTACCCCAGTGTGAACTTACTTTTTTACTCAAGTTGGCTCTTGTTGTGCTTACAATTAGGTTCAAAATGCCGTGAAGAGGCCGAAATTTTTTTCAGAGGCACTCGTACGCGAGAGCTAAATATGTTTTCTCAGAAAACACTTCATCAGTGATCCATCCGCCTGAAATTTCACGGAACGAGCTCCGTATACACAAAACACGTGAAGCAAACAGGTTCAGAAGAAAAAGATACTCGTAATTAATACCTGGTGTGTATCCAATCATGAAGGCACTTGCATGAAAATATATTTGGTAAAATTCGCAGCTTTTCCCAGGGCGCTTGTTCGAAATAGTAAAAACAACAAAAAAAGAGTCTGCCATACCTGCAGATATTTTATAAGCCAGTCATTTTGAATGTTTGACAGACTGTCTTGTACTAATTTGCTAAGAGCAATGTTTCGGTGGCTTTATGAAGTCAAAAATTCAAATACATCTAAACTCAAGAATTTTATTCATTATAAAAACAAAATGCTGACTTAATGAACGTCAAAATTGCTAGTGTCACAAGTAATATATATACGACGTAAAGAAAAAAAAATAAAGAAACTCCATATTTATTCAATTAAAAACACTTTTTGATTAAATTAATAGGTTTTTGAACTTAAAATCCTGTGTTCCGTGTGGTGCCGGATTAAGAATAGCGTCACTCCATTTCCTTCCGTGGATGTGGTAGAAGGCGACTAAGGAAATAAATTACCAGGAGACGGGCAGCAGCGTTATCCTGAGTTTCCAACCGCATACTGCGATCGCCAACCCGCCTGCCAAGCGTGGCGATTATGGCAAAATCCTTCATGGTTAAAAATCATGAGGGAGGTCTATGTCCTGCAGTGGGCGTCAAATGGCTGATGATGACCTCAAAATTATTACTCGCGAATGTGTTCAACACTATTTTGGATCATGATCAAAATTCTCTTTAATCGTCTGTATCGCCGACCGAAAATTAAATTAGTTTACTTTACATAAGCAAAATTAAATAATCTGCTAACGCCCGAGGTTGCATGTCTATTTTCTTTTACTTTAAAAAAACATTACCGTTGTCTGGCCTCTTAAAATTGACAAATATGCTTGTTTCTCTGAAACCCAATCAAATCAAAGTCCTGGTAAAGAAATATTTTATTGAATAGTATTATTATTAATAATAATAACGTTGTTATCAATAATAATATTATTGTATTGCATCATGTATACGTAACTTAGTATTGTGTGTTAAAAAACTTAGCAAAAATGTTTATAAAAGCGGCTCAGGCTTCACGCAAAAACCTAATAAGGTTTAAGTGAAGCCTTTTGAAATGTAAATATAATTGTGTATTATCAATAAATTCTTTAAACAAAACAAAATGCACAAAGCAACATATTTTTACCACGCCTTAAATATGTAATATAAATGTTTTAAATGATCGAACGGCCGTTCTTAGTGACAATTAAAAACAAGTAAACAATTCAGTGCACACGGTGATATAACCCCACTGTCGCCAATGCGTCCGCTCCTGCCCAGAGTCCTGGGCGAGTGTTTTATTTATATTTTAGGGTTTTGAACCAACCCTTTTCTCTTCACAATCCGTTTAATAAAAAGCTATAGAAAACTCAGATTGTTGATAGCCATACCAAAGGAGCGGTGGTAGCCTAGTGGGTAGAACGTTGGACTCTGAAACGAGAGGCCCAGGTTCGATTCTCATGTACCCATGATTTTTTTTTCTAAGTTATGTACATTTATGAAGTTATAGTAGCGATACCACTCGCTAACGCCGAAGGAAAACATCGTGAGGAAACCTGAGTGTTTGAGCTATTCACATACCTCAGCGGTTGAAATCGCCAATCCGCGGTGGGCACGCGTGGTGATACCAAATCACTGATCATAAATCATAACAATAAAAATTGATATAAAAGAGATGACCTGATAAGCACCGGCCTTCTACCATCGCCGAACTATGATGAATAGTGACGTTTACGCTACGAAATAGGAGTATGTGATGGTTTTCGACATATAAATTATTCGACACCGGCTTATAATCGGATGAATTGTGGGGATTGAGAATGTTCAACTCGATTATGCTTGATTCGATTTGTGTTCAAGACGATGGATATAATAATAATATGCTTCACACTGGGCACTACGAGAATACGCGTCGTAGCATACTCGCGTAGCATGCTACGAAAACTCGTAGCAGCCTCTACGTAAGAGCTACGAGATTATGATACGTATGTAGGTTCTATTTATGTATGTTCTATTATTCTATCTATGTGTTACTGAAATAACGAAAAACTTGAAAACCATTGTACCTACTATATGTTCCCATACCTCTGTAAGAAGGAAATAAATAAATAAATAACTTACTTACTTACAATTTTTTCGTATTACAATTAATTAATTAATTATCAATTTGTCTTACTATTTCTCCAGCCTATGAAAAGCACTACCACAAAAGAAAAAGTTTAAAAATATCTGTTTTTATTCGTACAATCGTCAATGTATATGACACAGTTCTTTTGTATGAAAATTAAAAAAAAAACCGGCCAAGTGCGATTCGGACTCGCGCACGAAGGGTTCCGTACCATTATCTATACAACATTTGAAGTTTTTAATATCGAGCAAAAACGGAGAAAAAATCACGCCTTTTGTAGGGGAGCCCTTTGGGTACGGAACACTAAAAATAAAAAAAAATAAAGTATAAAAATATAGTGTCGAATGGTTTAATTTTATCGTTACTGAAGAAACGGTTTCCAGATTAAAATAATGAAAATAAAGCAAAAATATCTAAGACATTCATGTTTTTTTAAGTGCTAAATTTTGTATTTTGTGCAATAAAGTGTAACAAACAAACAAACAAAATTAAAGTAATAAAAAAAGGTTCTTAGGTTTTATCTAACCGTTACCTAACCAATAGATTTCTTTCTTTCTTTCTTTCAAACCTTTTATTCAGGGATGACCTTTATTTGCAATGTGTTGTGCAGAAATTTAAACTTTAGCCACGCGATGCGAGACAATCCGAAGTGATGGACAAACGAATAGATCCAGATACAACTCAGAATATTCAAATATTTCCAACTAATGATTCATTGCTGATACCAATCCTCCTAGTTTCGGGCGAATCATTTCAATCCGAGGACCGGCCAGGCTCAACAAACATTGATGGTGTCAACAGACTTTTGCCAATCGGCTCTGATTGCAGACAAAACTTCAAACAGACTATTTTCGACCCAAATCTAGCCAAGTTTTAGAGGCGAATGTTGCTTGAAGGCTGACAGCAATTTGCTCTAAGCCCATGGAAGCTCCGACACTAGATATTGCTTGGTTTTTGTACGGCTTTTTTCGTTTCCTAGTCTCTATGATGGAATTTCGGGGCCATGTGCCAGCTCTGTTTGCAGCCTTAATTTTAGAAAGGCGATGGTTTTTCCGAGGATTTCGTGATCTATAGTGGATTTGCGATAGTTACGCGGGCACTCTCTAGCAATTTTTTTTTAGGAAATGTACTCTGTAATCCATTTGCAGTATCATAAAAACTAGGATAAACCAAATAGGCATGAAATATTATGACAAAAATGCAAACGAGAGCTCAGTATTATTAATTTTTATTAATACTTATAATCAAATTCAACTTAAACAGAATTTATTTTGCAAATTGCCGAATTCCGAAATCAACCAAATACAAATGAACTTCGAATTACATTCGTAAGTAGCGCTTACGAAAATGTTATCTATTTTCTCTATGTCTATTTTGCATACAGACTGAAATAAATCATTATGTTCCATTAAACAAGGCGCACCCAGTGGTGTGAAGATACATTTTATGCAAGAAATAATTGCAACAACAAAAGCTAAACAAGTGACTTCATTACTTAGTGAAAACAGTTCGCATTGGCGAAGCGCTGCGGGCAAACATTGATGCCAGTGCACAGTGGTTCACGTACAGGCCAATTTTCGCATCGCACTGCGATACAACATGTAAAAACGGGGCTTGTCTCGTTAAGGTTCTTCTCATCTACTGATCTGCTATTTAACGTAACTTGTCCAATAAGATCACACAATATAAAAAAAAGTATCCATTTACGCCAATCATATTAGGGAACCAAATCGTTTTGTCTTGATCAATTGGAAAAATCTGAAATCTGGAAATCTCTTTTTGCCGGGAATTCACGTCTTGGTGCTGAAACTAAGACTCCACGATCTTTAAATCGCTGTGACGCCACCAAAGTCAAAGGATTTTATCACCTGAAAGTAATATCCGGTTATAAATTAAAAAAATGCATAGAACAAAAGTTTGAAACTGAAACTTTTTATATATTTTTTCATGTAATCAAAAGTGATTGAAAATTAGTTTTGCTGATGATGTGTTGTTCACAGCACACACCAGCAATGCATGCTGAGTTGGTGACCTTATTTTCTTGCCACGGAGGCACGAAGTCCTCATTTTTTTTTTTGTTAGACTATTGTGTTTATTATTCTTGTGCTATGTAGGTATATAGATTCTGACATTTTTTAAGTGTGTGCTTCTGTGTCAATGTAAATAAATGGTTTCTTTCTTTCTGATTTGATTTGACTATCGTTACTGAAGAAACGGTTTTCAAGTATTGCGTTATTTCTGTAACAGTTATTAGAATAACATTATGTCGACAGACGTAACCGCAGTGCCCCCCGTGCATAGCAATGCAAACAAACGCGTCGCGCAATAAATAACTTTTGCACTTCGACCCGGATATTTGTTCGGTAACGGTCCGACAAACCATTTCCATACAAATGAATCCGGCAGAGCTACATTATTTACGTGCGTTTTTTTCAATTCCAATTCGCCGCAACAAAGTCGTCTAGTATGAACATCATACATCAGCACAAATCAATGCTATTTTTCGGTTCCGTACTTCAAAACGAATTAAAGAATCCTTGGAGGATCACTTTGTTGTCCATCGCTGTCAAGAGAACGAATAAAGCTATCAAGTTGAAATGAATGTCGAATACCAACGGTCCTATGCATGTGTAAAAAAATGCTTTTCAATCCACGCAATCAAGTCTGTGAGTATCAATCACCACTTCCCGTGAAATTGGTAAGGTAAAATTTGGAAAAAAATAAGTTTCAAAACACAAACGATGAAAACACGCGGACGTCAATTATTTATGTGTCACATAATAAAAGGCTTTTTGGGAATACAAACTTACCTTTGCAAGGGGGACCATTTTATGATGGTACGCAACCCCGGATACGCGAGTCCGACTCACACTTGGCCGTTTTTCATTTTTATCCTACTCAAACTTGGTCAGTTATTCATCCAGTATAGGCAGGCTAATAAAAAGCATTTTTTCTATGAAAATCCCCAACTAACATCCACTTCACCGTCGCACGCAACCCTCACTTGCTCGGGTCAAGCGAGAGTCGAGAGTCCTTCGCATAAACTCCGTTTGCATAATCTACTCCAGAGTTCCCCAAAGTGTGTGCCGCGGCACACTGGTGTACCGCATCATAAGTTCGTGTGCCTCGGAAAAAGTTTTTTCCAAAAACAGCCGCTTTTAGCTGACAGGCAATATTGTAAATAGCTATGAAATAAATAGCTATTGAAAATAGCTAGTTGTTTTTTTAGTTATCTACCGGACTATAAAAGATATTTTGTTCTCAGCGGATGCACTATTCCACTATCATGAATAGCACAAATTACTCGTATAATAACAAGTAAGTTTCATGAAGACACTGTTACTAAGTCTCCATTTTGTTTTAAGAGACAATAAATAGTTAACTGGTTTTCCTCAGTCTCCAGTTTCGAGACTTCGTTCCATCAGATCGCCTTGGAACAGCTAGAGGCGATATAAAATATACTTAATTGAAATTACTCAGGTTTTATCCATCCAAACCGAAATGAGGTGGTTCCCTCACAGGGTGGTTCGGAGTTCTTCGGAGTCTACTTGGAACCGTGTCGAGAAACCCTCTATAAAAACACTTCAAACAAAAAACAAGAGATTTTTCTTTCAATACATGATAGTAGAGGCAGTCAGCTCAAAAGTGGCCTAACCCACCATTTTTCATATTCGTACTTATCTATTGCGATTTATTTAAATGATAACAAATTTTGATGCAAAACCGGCCTACCCCTATTTTCACCCACGGATAACAGATGGCGTTGCAGACATTATTTTTGCGCGTATTGTTTTTGCCTACGAAGCAGAATATGTATTCAATTTAAATTCATGAAAATGTATAGCTCATTATCTCCATACTAATTATGTTAAGCTTAGGCCACTTTTGTGCTGACGGCCTCAAACTGCCTATATAAGGTGTAACGAAATAAACACGTCGACGGTGGAAAGCGAAAATTGTCTAAGCAACGGTTTGGGTCATCAGTTTTATATCATCATCATCATCATTCAGCCACAAGAAGTCCACTGCTGAACATAGGCCTCCTCCATGGATTTCCAAAAAGATCGGTTGGAAGCGATTTGTATCCAGCGTCTTCCTGCCACTTGGATGAGGTCATCTGTCCATCTTGTGGCTGGTCGTCCTACGCTGCGCTTGCCCATATGTTTTATATACAAATGAATTATTGAATTAATTAATGTATGAATGAATGAATGAATGAGTGAATTAAAGCATTAATATATAAATGCAAATACATACACGGACTGATAAAATTATTATCATTGTATAGGAAAAGGAGACCCAAAAACCAAGCTAATGACTTGGTTTTTCCAACTAACAATTGTCTGACCTAAAACTCGAACCTCTGCCACGTCATTGTAGGCTAGTAGACTAAGAGTAGGCCCCAGTTGGGTGTGGGGGCAGTCTCTCGCAAAATAATTACCCGGGCGCCGTTTTACCAATAAATATTACTTATGTTCTCTTCCGCTCTCGCGTGCAACTGTCTCGAGGCGCGAGGTGTTCGTTTAAAATAAACTCGGTTAGCTGAAAGAGAATGGGTCGGGCTGTGTCGGGTTACACGGTTAAACGTCAAAAAGTAAGCGTTCATTTTTAGCTCAAACTGCGCAATGTGTTACGCGGCACTGGCGCCATCTAGCGGCACGAGTCAAGAGGGTCTGAGAAATCGCTCCTTTGTTCTACTTAGTGATATATAAATGAATTGCATACCACACGTAGTTACAGAAGTACAGCCCTAGCCAAGGCGACATGTTTTCGTTGCAAGTGGTTTTAGCAACTGACCCCCTACTACCGAACTGAAAGGCGTTTCATGTCAAAATCGCTCAATAGAACGCTTGCCTCACATTCAAGAAATCGTGGGTTAGAATGAATGTTGACGAAGCAAAAGAGATTTGTCAGGATCGTGGGAAGTGGCAGTCTCTGGTCTCTGTCATCGGGATACAGGCGTGAGTTTATGTAATAGATGAATAGAGAACCTTTATTGCACAACCAGGAGAAAGAATTACAAATAGTATGTGTGTCTGTATGTAGTAAAAATGACAATCACCAATGATGAAGGAAAATGGCAGGAAGCCTGAGAGATGTTTACATACCTTAGCACTTGAAATCGCCATCCGCAGTGGGCCCACCACGTTGTGATTAAATGGTAAGTAAGATTTTTTTAGGCGTAGTATTTATTCATATTATCAAACTCACTATCAAAACTTCTAGGACACTTCTCGTTGAAGTCGAATCACAAAATTTTCTGAGAAACAAGGTCTCACAGGAACAAATACGAACGTTTTCTTGTATATAATTTTATTTTCCACTGCGTAATAAAGTGATTTGTAGCCCTATATCGTTTTTTCGGAATCCTGAGGGCCCGAGTGTTCTCCCTCTGTCTCTGTCGTTCAAAGATTATGATTTGATAAAAATGTGATAATGCGTCTTATAAACTTACTAACTGTCGGTTAGTCGCTCGCTAACAGAGATTGGTGGCACTCGCTCTTTAATATCTTCATGTTTGGCAATCCCATCCCTTGCATTATAAATGAGCGAAACATTCGTATCTTAATTGAAGTTATATTTTAGACTTACGTTTTGCAATTGTAAGCATTTTAATGCTTTTTTATTAACCGACTTCATAAAAGGAAGAAGTGTTTTCGTCTATAGCGTTTTATGGACGTTCAGCGGTAATTCTTTACCACGTTTTCCGATTTCATTGATTACTTCTGTATTAGAAATGGGTTATCTCAGAGGTGGGCACGCATAAATTTGTTCAAGATTAGTTGACAGGGTCCAGAAGAAAATCTGAAATTTGCAAAAGCATCAGAAATTATAAATCAAAAATTTACATTCTGCTTTTAGAGTTCCGTACCCAAAGGGTAAGGGAACCTATTACTAAGACTTCACTGTCCGTCTGTCTGTCTGTCTGTCACCAGACTGTATCTCATGAACCGTGATAGCTAGACAGTTGAAATTTTCACAGATGATGTTTTTCTGTTGCCGCTATAACAACAAATACTAAAAACAGAATAAAATAAATATTTAAGGGGTACAACAAATGTGATTTTTTTGCTGTTTTTTTGTTCGATATTAGTAACTGCAACAGGTAGAAACTGGAAATGTATTATAGATAATGGTACGCAACTCTTCGTGCGCAAATCCGACTCGCACTTGGCCAGTTTTTATTAATGTGAATTTCTAGCGGAGAAAAGAAAAAGGCAGCATAAGAACTCCACTCCGGCCATTTTTCCTGAAATCATCCTAAACTTTAACGAGTTGCGTGATAAAGATTCCATGATTGCCATTAATAACTTTCATCTTCACTGCATTATGGACACCATCTCACAATGTTACTGCGATAAGGAATACCTCCAGTGCCACCTAGAGTTCAAACTAGCGAACTATCATTTCTATTTAGTGCGTATATTACAGGCGGTTATTTGTCTTGATGAAATTTTTAACTGCGTTAGAAAGTATTTCTTTTGAGTGGAGATAATAAAAAATAATAGGTAAAAAATAATAGCTTGCTTTTTATCAAATAGCACTATTATAGGTTGACAAGAAATACCTTATAAATTCTAATAATAATAGACAGACGGACAGACAGAACAAAGGAGTCCAATGTCCGTCCGACGGATAACCAGGTTCCTTTATAGGGATCCATAGTCGACAAGGAACCCTTATAGTTTCACCATGTCCATCCGTCTGTCTGTCTGTCCGTCTGTCTATCCACGGCCTAGCTCAGAAATGATTAGTACGAGAAAGCTGAAATTTGGTATAGACATTCATCATATTAATCACGCCGACAAAACGATACAATAAAATCGTAGAAAAAAAAATGCATTCCTACGTAACCCTACACTGCGCGTGGCCGGTTTTCCCTTTGAGGTACAGAAACAGAACCCTAAACCAAATGCTTTCGTTTTGCAAACTTGATTCGTCATGATATTATCAACTTTCGCTTCGGGCTTCTTGTTTCAAATTACGTTTTTCAATCTACTTTTAGACAGGTTTCTATGTCACAATTAGTTCAGTTATTTCTCTTTCGCTGGAAACACGGTTTTGCTCTAGGAATGGCTAATAATGGTTCTATTTTCGAGTGGACTTTATTCGCTACGTAGCGATACATTCGTTTCAGCCACGAATAGCTTATGTATATAAAATTAAGCCTGCTTACCAGATGGGTAGGAAGTGACCAGGGATTGTCACTTGTCGCGATTCTGATAAGCCTCTGACGGTTAGAATGTCTCTTTAATATTTAGCTAACGACTTCGATGCTACCCTGTGGTATCTTTCCGAGAATACGCAAGCCCCTTGTTTTTGAATAAAAATTGACCGATTTACTGAAGTCGTTGGAAAACAATGGACGAAATTATTGCTTAAAGAAACCAAAGAACATAAGTTAGCTAGTTAGACCTGAGATTTCCGCACTTAGCCTTTAGGTTGGTTCATTATACGAACAACTAAAAAAAACCTTCTTAGAACTTGGCTAACCAACACAATCACTTGACCTGCTCCCAAACTAGGATACCCTGTGCTATGCTAACCAGGCAAGGACATCACAAACATGGAAACACACCCAGACTGAAGCCATTTGTACAAATGTACGGCGTCCTTCAGTGGGAATCAAACCCACGAGCTCCATCTTAGGCAGGCTTCCATTTTTCATATTATGTTTTAGTTGATTTACCTTAGCCTCAGTCTGGGTGTATTTCTATGTTTGTGATGTCCTTGCCTGGTTACTATAACACATGGTATCCTAGTTTGGGACCAGGTCAAGTGACTGTGTTGCGTGGAAGTTATTATTTATTCATTTATTTTCATTCGGTTATTTTTTTTATTTTTAAAGTAAAAGTTACTCCTTTCACAACGTTTTTTTTTAAGTTTGCTCTTAGTTTCTAATGAAATAAGTTTTTTCTAGTTTTTTTTTATCGTAAATTGGAAGAAAACGTAGCTCTATCCAGAAGGATAACTTTTTATTTTAAAACTGTGATAAACAAAATAGCTAACATTAACCATATCTGTGTAATTTGCTTTTCTGCGCACAATACATTTAAAAGCTCGTAATTGTTAAGTCTAATTAAAATTGTCCATCTTAATTATATTTGTACTGTGAGCTTCGTGTTACTGAATAAAATGAAATAAAATAAAAAGTGTTCTCTATCTATCTATGAACCTAAAATCTTGAACTTGTGTAAAATGAATTTTAAAAACCTATTTATAGGTTAAAAATTCCATCCATGCCGGGACTTGAACCCGTACCTTCTGGCTAACCGTGCCAGCGCTCTCCCAACTGAGCTAATGGGCAAGTGCAGGCATTAGCGAAATTTCGATCCTCTTTACAAACTTCTCTGTATTACGTATATTACGTTTTAGCCTCCAAATAGGTTTTTAAAATTGTCCTCAGCACGAGTTAGTGCAACAAAAAGTATATATTTGTGTAAAATAAATCACAAATCAGCACTACGTACTGTCCATTTAAAGCGCTTAGGTTTAAGGTGGAGTACATCCACTATTTCATGCACAAAAGACAGTAAATGTAACTCAAAATTCAAAATTTCAGTTAAAATGTTGCACCTAACCGTAACTTAATATCATTACATTTATGTCATTCCGTATATGTAAATAAAGGTGAGATTACACTGGCTAGCGCACGCTTACACTAATCAATTAACCCCTCAATACGGGGAGGATTTTGCACTTTGACGCGAGTGCAGTGAGCAGATAAGCCGAACATTCATTGGATATTGATTTCGCTTTGTGGCTCGGATGGGGGTTCGATTCGGTTGTAAAAAAGATATTGCATATAGCGTTCAATTTGAAAGTACACTCGACAGCACATCAAGCTGTTCACGTCATTGATCTCCTGTGGACTGTATCACAAAATACCTATATAAATAGATAGGTATATCGAAAGAATATAATTTAATTCATGTAAACCAGGCATAGATATTTACCACCTTGTCGGGTCATTAGTTCTATCATCATAAGCAGCCTATATACGTCCCACTGTAGGGACTGACCGTCCCACTGTAGGGCCTGACCGTCCCACTGACCTTCTCTCAGAGAGAGAGTGTGGGCTTAATCACCACGCGTGCCCACCGCGGATTGGCGATTTCAAGCGCTGAGGCATGTGAATAGCTCAGACACCCAGGTTTCTTCACGATGTTTTCCTTCACCGTTAACGAGTGGTATTGCTACTATAACTTCACAAATGTACATAACTTAGAAAATAAAGTCATAGGTACATGCCCGCACTGGGAATCGAACCTGGGTCTCTCGGTTCCGAGTCCAATGTTCTACCCACTCGGCTGCCACCGCTTTATTAAAAGAAAATAAATGCACCGGTATATTTAATACACAAACAGACAGGACAAATAATACTGTAAAATACTAAATACAAATGTCGGTGGAAACATTTGACATGAACAAATGAGCACGGGGGTAAAAGAGATAACATATTTTATATTGTTGAAGAAGAAGAAGAAGAAAGACATTTATTATACCAACAAGATACATCACAGAAACAAAATAATCACATAAGTAACATAATGTTTTTCGGAGGAGCACTGCTTATCCTAAACCACAGGTTTTAACCTTTTTTAGGGAGCAGGGTACCACTGCCTTAGTGATAAGGTCACTGTAAAATGTTCCTTGAATAAATTATCTTATTAAAAAAAAAAAAAAAAAAAAAAAAAAAAAAAAAAAAAAAAAATATGCACAGCAACAGAAAGAAAACTAAATACACAACAGACAAAACGAATAAATAAAACAGGACCATAGATGTAGCCTGTGGTGTTGCGAATATTAATGTTTCGTTCATCGTAAATCTAAATTTATCGCGATATAAATAATATTGATTTAATTTTTGACTAAAATGCGTCTCCGCCATCATTCATTATGAGTCTCGTAATGACCATTAGATGCATAAATATCTACCCGTATCGTCAGTCAACATCAATATAAAAATCCCTTTAAAATCTTTATGAGAACGCCACTGAAATTTCAGCTGATTAAATTCACAACCCTTCATTTCGTTTTGGTCGGAACGCCAGAAGTTAATTTGTTAATTGATATTGATGACACTTAAAAGTGCTTAACGAGCGATTGAAAAATCAGCCCAAAAGACTCCGTCACAGTACAAACTAGAGATGCCACGAATAGTGAATTGGCCGAATACCGAATACCGAATATTCGGCAACGCTGTCGGCCGAAGCGCCGAATATTCGGCCGCCGAATATTCGGCGCGAAGTACATGCTTAGTGGGGGCGCGTTAGCTGGAATAAGACAAGTCACAACCTGTTTTTCTCGTTGCTTCTTCACTGCAGGCCGAGCTAGAAAGGCGATTCAGCTTCGATGATAAAAACAAATATCTGGTTGGTACTTTTATGGATCCTCGCTTTAAAACGAGTTTTCTAGGATTGGTTCAAGCAGAAAGAGCAAGACAAACAATTCTTCTAGAAGCTCTAAAAAAAAGTTGTGATGAACCAAGTAGTACCGATTCTTCTCCAGCGCGTAAGAAAAGAAACTTGAATGAAAATGATAGGACTGTTGAAATACACGACAGTTTCTGGAACTGCTTTGAAGAAATCGCTACAGATAATATGGGAAATGCTAATGATGAGGAGGACGTGGAGAAGAATGCTGTGGCAAACGAGTTGGATTTTTATTTGAAAACAGTTCGCCTAGATCGGAAGGCCAATCCTTACAAGTGGTGGAAAAACAATACCCGAACCTTTCGAAATTTGCAAAAGTTTATCTTTCTTCGCCTGGAAGTAGCGTTTATAGTGAGAGGTTATTTTCTGAGGCTGGTAACGTTTACGATGAAAAGCGTAATCGTTTGCTACCAAAAAATGCTGAAAAGCTCGTTTTCATCCATCACAACTTACCACTGATTAATTTTAACTACTGAAATGTTGTAATTTGGAAATAAATACATAATTTTGAGTAAAAAAACATGTCTTTTTTACATGATTTGCTATTCGGTATTCGGCCGAATAGTACGTACTATTCGGCCGAATACCGAATAGCAAAAAAGTGGCCGAATAGGCCGAATACCGAATAGTTGCCGAATATTCGTGGCATCTTTAGTACAAACCCCGTTGTCGAGATGATTTATGCAGCGTCTCGTGACAACTCTTTCTAGAAAAGTGAAATAGCCGCTCAAAGCTGCGGTGCTTGGGGTGTAGGACAGATTTTTTCCACCTATACTACAATAAGTTGCTGACAGCTTAGTCGGACAGTCAGACGACGACGGGCGAAGGTTGATGATATTGGTGACCGAGTCTCGAGTCTGATGGGTGGGACACCTCGCAAGGTGGGAAGACGGCAGGTGGACCAGGGCAGTAAAGCCGCGTCTCCTGCGCGTGTTTTTTCGAAACATTACACAAAAACATTGAAACATTGGGGCGTACACACATACTAAATTACAGCTTTTTTGTACCACCGGTCTTTGCGCTAGGCCGCGGACGGACAGACAGACAGACAGACAGACGGACATGGCGAAACTATAAGGGTTCCTCGTCGCACTACGTAATCCTAAAAAGAAGTAAGTATAGTACGTATTATTTTATATACTTATATTTATATCATGTAGGTATATCTACATATAAGCTCCCCCCATCCCCTTAAATTTAGGTTCAAATTTATTAAGTTAGCTGTAAGCTGTCTACCCTATATATTTCTAGTTCTATCCTATATATTTAAGAACTTAATAATAATAAAAGCCGGCCAATTGCGAGTCAGACTCACGCACGAAGGGTTCCGTACCATTATCTATACAACATTATACACAAAGATCGAGAAAAAACGCAAAAAATCTTAGTAATAGAGTCCCGTTTGGCACCCTTCGGGTACGAAATCCTATTAAAAATGTTTTTAAGTACATAGGATAAGATAAAAAAGATAAATCTCCGCGACTAATACTTTTTATAAAATAACCTGTCGAAAAGTCAATATAGTCACGTGGCACAAAAACGCGTCATACAAATCGGGCTCAAATTGTGACGTCACAACTTGCACATAACTTATAATGTAAGATGAAGCGTTTATCGATATTTGTGTTATTTCGAAAAATAATGTTTTTATCCATCTACACCCGTAAAAGAAAGTCATAAAAGAAAAGTTAACGCAAGACAAAAAAAATATTGAAATTCTTCAGGAATTGTGCATGGTGAAGTGAATAAGATTTACCTACAACGCGATTTAAAAAAAATTCTGGACACCACTATGTGAAAAACGGGTACTATAAATTTTGGAAAATATGTATAGTAATAAACCATACAAATAATGTTCATGTATATCTAGACGACTATTGCGCCTATTGTTCACATATGAGTAATAAAGTAAGGTAAGACATACATTTATTAAATAGAAAAAAGTCACTCTTTACAACTGGACAAATATTGCAGCCACAAATATTTTATTAATGAATTATAATTAAAGCGATGAATTAATTATACATCCGGAAAAATATCAAAATGAATCACACACACGTACACACACACACACACGCACAATATAAACAATATAAAATAAGTCAATTAAACCGCCCCGACACAAAATAAAAATTATTAAGAAAATATTGATTACCATATGAATTAAGGTACATGCATGTGATTAATACTTATTAATCTTAGCTTACATAAACTTTAGGTTAAAACTCTTAATAAAGTTTTTATTTTTTTTTTTTAAATGTAGAGTTTCTTGTCGGCCTCGTTTCCACGACGTCTATTAACTCTGAAACTAACATCTTTGCCGATTTATGTGAGTAAAAATTTCGTTTTTATTGTGAAAAACATTTTTATGATTTGATTTGAACAGAAGCCGCAGTTTCTAGAAAAAATGTGATTATTTTTTAGTATTTAGTTAATAAGTAATCATAATCAGTTTACGCTGTAGTTATTCCTAATAAAGTAAAGTGAACAAATAAATAAAACTAAATCAAGTATATAACATAAAAGCACCCGCACATAGGTAGGTGAGATATGAATTTATAATGCGAGACGAGAATATGAGCTCTAATGGTTGCTAGGCTCCCGTCAATATCCTGTCTGAAAGGGAGGCCGGGCGAAGTAATCTACTACAATGGACTAGATCAATAGACTGCTGGATTAACTGTCCATTGTACGCTGGCACTAACCTCATCGAAATGAGTACTCTTCGTTTTTAATGTGATTGGATCTCGTGGGGTTGACAGTAAGGCAGAAAATAATCTCTACACTAGACAAGTGTGCCAGTTCACTGGACATGTTTAAAAATATTATGATGTTTTAGTTGCCAAAGCAAACCCTTGTAAAGTTTTGGTGTCCGAGGAAACGTTTTATTATCACATAAACACTTCTAAGCATTTGATAAACTTTAATTACATAGTTCCTACTTATACTTTAATTTATTGGAGTTAAATAAACGCTTTTTCAATCTAAATTTTCCGTGTTTATAATCTTGTGATTATACTTAAAAACCGTTACATATATTATCTTGCTACGTTAGTTAAAGCCGAATGTATAGTAATAAAACTGAAATAAGTACAAATAATAGAAACTTCCAGACAACACTATCACTTGTGGCCCCAAACTAGGATGAAAATAAAGCAGAAAAGAAAAAAACGCACCTGTCAGATAGAGAATATGCGCATATGTAGCATAATCAGCCTATATGCGTCCCACTGTAGGGCACAGGCCTGCTCTCAGGGAGAGAGTATGGGCTTAATCACCACGCGTGCCCACCTCGGATTGCGCATCTCAAACACACACGATGTTCTCCTTCACCGTTAGGAATAGTAGACATGCCAAATGAATGTAAATTAGAAAACCAAGTAATTGGTACATGCCGGTATCGAACCCAACACACATCGAATGCGAGACAATTGTTCAATGCGCTACCACGGTGGTAACACGAAATTACATTGTTTTGTCTAAAAATAAAATCAGTATTTACTTAACTCAGAATAACGAGCTGCAATCATTCAAAAAGTACTGTGTAAATCTGTACGTTTGAAGCGCGTTTGTTTTGGTGATCAATCGTTGATTATAGAATCTAAAGGGTGCTCATTAGTCTCGTCTTTCTTGCTTTTATTGTTGTCAAGCGCTATTAAATATCTGTTTACATGTAGGTATATCATTATATTTACATATGTGTTAAACGTTTATGGTGTTACTAGCTGTCCCGGCGAACTTCGTACCGAAACAGAATCCGTTTATACGATTCTTGTTACGATGGCAAAGCAATAAATATCTTAGAGTTTGCCTTGAAAAAAGGTAACCATAAAATACTATCCCACGGGAACGCATTACCGCGTTATCAACTACCCTATGTCTCAATTCAGATCTTTGTCTATATGTATGCCAAGTTTCATGTAATTCCGTTCAGCCGTTATTACGTGATTGCGTAATAAACATCCAAACATCTTCACAAACTTTCACAGTTATAATATTAGTAGGATTTGTAAAAACACGATTCCTTAAAATACTTCTTAAACGCAGTATAAATAGTCTGTGATAGAAACTTCACAAGTGATAGGCTTTACCGCAGAATAGTTAGTTATACTAGTTATACTGCGTTTATTGAGTGGTTTAAGGGAATCGTGTTTGTGTAAATTACACCGCTTGCTTTTGTCGGTTTATGTGCCCATAAATAGATAGAAAACACCTTGTTGCACCAGTAGAAAAAACAATATAATGTCATTCCTTATATCTAAGCAATGGTATACAATCGGTGGTCTTACCGCTCGGAGCGATTTCTTCCAGATAACTTTTGGAGGGTGTGGATTGCAGGAACAACATAGTCGCTAGGTGGACGCACAGTCGACAGCACGTCAACCTTTGCATCAATCATCATCAACCCATTATGTCCCCACCGAGGGGCACGGGTCTCTTCCCTGAGGAAGGTATAGGCCATACTCCACCACGGGGGCCAAGTCCGGATTGGTGGAAGCTTGTAGACTAGTGGCTCGTCTACTGTCAGAAGTTGTCAAGCCGCCCTAAGGCCTCTGACTTGGCTTAACGACTGCCATCTATCGACGGCAGCCGGCACCAACAGCTTAACGTGCCTTGCGAAGCGACCCATCCATGCACTGAACGCGCCCTGTGTTGCTTAACCTTCGTGATCGTTTAAGATCACCTAGGCAGCCGGGGCTACGAGCGAACCTTTGCATACGTACACTCTAATCAGTTACGTTAAAGATGACTTTGTAAACTAAAATTTAAAGGTTGCCCTGCTGCCGACCTGTATGTTTATGTAAAGTATGTGTACTATTCACCAACCTTGCACCTTCACACTACAAATATTTCCGGTATCTACTAATGCACACTTATCACTAAAAAGTGTCCAATGTAGTGACGCCCTTGCAACGTCCTAAAGAAACACCCTATCTATCGAGAGACCGACGTCTTTGAAATTGCAATCTGCGCCCGCATCATTATTTCCGGATTACAAGCACCAGATTGCAACATCCAGAAGGTTGCGTACATTCGGCGATCCATTTACTTAATTTTGCCACCGTGACTCTCGATCGAGTGATAAATCTTGGTGATATCTTTGTCGTAAAGGTGCCTGTTAGTTTACTAGTTAAGTGAAATGTTTTTGATTCTTATTTATGTAGTCGAATTTTGAATAAAAAAATTTGATACTAAAATTTAAAATTTTATTAATAATAAAATTATTAAAATTATTAAAAATTAATAAAATTTTGAAAACAACAGAACTTTTCTTTATTTAGCTTAAGACTGTTCTTACGCGGAGCGTGCCGTCTCGCTCGCACAATTTAACACTTTTAATTATTCTAATAAAATGAGTAAGCTTTTGATAAATGTGTTCTGAGGGTTTGATGTATAATTAAATTACGGATATATTAAATATTATTTTGTTTTCCGATACGTAGATTTAAATAAAGAAAAGTTGTTTCCGATATTAATAACATTGGTGTCAGATTTTCTCGATGAAAAACTTTGCACGATAAGAAAAATATGCCATGAATATCCGCAATTTAACGATCCATTCATCATCGTGGTCTGAGAGCAGACCACATTCATCAAAAGTTTAACCAAAAGTTCACAATATTAAGAAATGTTACATTGTGCGAGCGAGAAAGCACGCTCCACGTAAGACCAGCTTTCATTCCGTATTGACTTAGTTAACTTTTCTTTCTCAAAAACTACCAGACCCTCAGATTACATTTATCAAAAGTAGGTAGGTATACATATATTTTTTAAATCACTAAATTGTTATATTGTGCGAGCGAGACAGTATCGCAGACGTAACAGCAGCCTTAACTCGGCGCGAGTGAGGTCGGGTATATCATACCCGAGAAGTTTATAAACGCGAATTATATTTAGAAGATACAATTGTTGTGTTGATTTAAGAAGTCGAAAAGAATACAAGTTTCGGTAGTTTCCTAAAATGTTATTTTTTCGAAGGACATGATGTTACCTAATTTGTTGTTTCAATAAAAAATAATAACGTTTTATGTACTTAATACTAGTATTTTGTTTACTCATCTTGTTGAATGAATACTATTATTTATCAATATGTCTCAAGTCAAAAATGATAATTGCACAACATAGGATCAAAAATGTTACATCAAAGTTTCGGGTATCTCCCACCTCATAGCTGTAACAATATCTCACCTCATTCACGCCGGGTTAAGTTCACTTAAAATTTCAATTGTGATTTCATCTGTCAAATCTATTTGTGAGCAGTTTTAGTGACAATTCACTAAATATTTGATTGTCAATGAGCGCTTTGTTCGCTAAAAATATCCTCTTAAACGTTTTTTTATAATAATAGATTAGAAGGGTGTTTTAGAAAAGACAATATCACATTATTTTAAACTCAAAAAGGAAAATATTTATACTACACCTGCTTGGAAAGTACCTTGATACTTTATCAAATTTACGGTAGAAAGTACGTCATTGCATATCGAACAAATATGCGGGGAGAAAACGCATCTGAGCGGGAGAGAAAAGTGTATGAAAATCCATTTCTTACGTGGTTTTTCTTTTTTAATTTTGGGTAAGACTATGCGCCGGTAACCTAAATATCAAAAGCCAAAAAGTTTTTACAGTGAGTTTTTATCTCCAAGTTCGCAAAATGACACTGGCCACTAGCTGTGTGTTGGATGGTGTCGGGCTAACCCTGCGGCGGCAGGATAAACAATTTGAAAAAAGAACATGTGAAAATTGCAGACGCCATTGGCGCCATTTCCAATTTGTGTGTTGTTTGAGGATTGAGGTGTAGTATAAAGCACTATGTATCACTCGAGAGAAACTGCGATTCCCGATCTCGGGTGTTTTAAAGCCCTCGCCTACGGCTCGGGCTTCAAACGACACCCTCGACGGTAATCGGTCACTTTCTCCTCTCGGTGAACAATGTACTATTATAAACCGGACATATTGGAAGGTATCATTACTTTCCAATATTTCTGCTAAAAAACACACTTTTTATCCTAAAAACCATCTTAGTTGTTTTTCGAAAACACCCGTAGTATTATTGAAATAAACCTTTTTTTTTGCCTGCTACGCTTGCCAGGAATTTCTTTTACGAGGATTTCTGTTTCAAACTTTTGTTTAAACTCATCTTTGTTACACTTTTTATATTCACGTCAACCCCTCAAGCCCAGATCAGACTTTGTAGTTTTAATTAACTAGGCATTACGTTAAGTAACAAAGGGGAATCATGGTTAGGGAAAGAATTTTCAAATTGGAAGCGTTTGACAAGTGTTACGAAAAACTAGGGGATAGTAATATTTTACTATAGTTCAACAGAGTGGCTTTGAATTCGTTGAATTCGGGACATTTTAAACATGATTTAGAAGCATATGGTGCTGGTATTGAAAAAAATGACGCGTTACCAAAATTTCTTTTTTGTTACTTAAAATTACGTTACTTAAGCGTAAACAAACAATATCAGTATGAAAAGTAACAGAAATTCAAAAACACTACGTTTTGAGCATCTTATGGTCGGAGCCGGAGAACTCAACTGTTTTTTTTTTAATTTTTTTTGGGCATATCGGACGTCAGACTCTTAAGCAATTAACATATTAGAAAACATTTTTCTACATAACGGTACTTCCTACCACTTCGAATTTGGATTCAAAGTTTGAAGGCAAAAGTCGGATATCACGAACATTTACAAATGTGTTTCACCATTACTGATAGGTCATTAATAATACTGTTTTTCACAATGAAAAGAACATTCCCTCAAAATACGATGAACGAATTCATAGTCACCCTGTAGATATACAGGGTGAGCAAATCCCTATGCACATCCAAAAATAGAGGATTTCACTCGTCAATACGAACAACTTTTAATATGAGGAAACTTCGAAAAATATCAGCTGTTAAATAAAATTACCGTTTACGACATTAAAATATAAAAATGTGATGTATCATTAAAATGTATGGAACTGCTTATATTTTTTTAGCGATTTTTAAGTTTTCTCCGTAGTAAAATTTGCTTGTATAGTAGAGTACAATGCCCCTTGTTGGAATGTATCAGGGGATTTTGTTACCAGACAAGGTCATTTGTACAAATCAATGTGTCAATCAATGTGCGGCGGCCCCAGTGGAAATCTTCATGAATACAAAACGATAAAAGAGCATAATTACGCCGAAAAGTGTGCCGATATAATAAGCTCATTATTAAAACACTAATGAATCTCCGCAGAAAATTTGAGAACAATAAAAAAAATTATAAATGCGCCAAAAATGCGACAAATACAATGAGCTCATTATTGAATCACAAATAAATATCTCCGCCGAAAATTTGAGAATGTCACAAAAAAAAGTATAAATTCGTCAAAAAGTGCGACAAATACAATAAGCTCATTTAAAAAAAGCAATAACAAATCTCTCCGCCAAAAATTTGTTGCGAAGAGACGGTACTTGCTAAACAGAGAGACGAAACTTTTACTAGGGTGCTCGGTTGAGACAACAAACAGGGCGCAAGTGCGCACCAGCAAAGCGGTAGGGCTGGCGCAACGTGGCGCGACTCGGTTCTTCCCAGCCGCTGTCGAGCCACCCTACAAACCGGCCCCTACTCTCTCTTCCTGCATTCATGAACGATTTCGCTGACTTTTACTTCCTACTTAGCTAGCTCTGCTTTGCAATAATTATTAATCACTGGCCAACAACATTTTCCAGACTATTTCTAATTGTTTTTGACTACATTAAGGGTGCTGATTACGAGAACAACACTATTTATGATCCAGCAGCTCTTGTTTTTAATACATGCCCTTCATGATATGTTAGCGTGCGGCATTGCTAATACAAATCCGCAGATGTATGTAACTTTGAAAATAAACAAAGTCATAGGTGGATGCCCGCACTGGAAATCGAACCTGGCTCTCCCGCTTTCGAGTCCATTGTTTTACCCACTGGGCTACCACCGACTATAATTTATAAACGTAACTAATAGACTTCTTATAATTTATAACAAGTTAATTCATCATCATCATTCAGCCACAAGAAACCCGCTGCTGGACATAGGCCTCCGCTATGGATTTCCAAAAAGACCGGTTGGAAGCGGTCAGTTAATTAATGAACGCACGCAACGAGCTATGGAAAGGGCTATGCTCGGAATTTCTCTACGAGATCGAATCAGAAATGATGAGATCCGTAGACGAACTAAATTCGTCGACATAGCCCAGCGGACTAGTAAGTTGAAGTGGAAGTGGGCGGGGCACATAGCACGCAGAACTGATGGCATAACTGAATTGAACTGAACTGAAGACGCTGGATGCAAGCCGCTTCCAACCGGTCTTTTTGGAAATGCATGGAGGAGGCCTATGTCCAGCAGTGAACTTCTTGTGGTTGAATGATGATGATGATGAGATGATACTGCATTAATTTCGGGTTGTTTGAAACACATATCAAAATGAACGTATCGGACAGTACCTATCGAATACGATAGTTTGTTTTTTTTTTTTTTAAAAGAGCTCTTTTCGAAAATATTTAGTAGCCATCCAGAGCGGCGTGTGCGTGCCGCGGGTCCGCGGGTTATTATTCTATTAGACGGAGAGGCGGTGCTAATTGTCGGTGCATTTTTTAAACAATATTTCTCAAATCGAAACAAGATTTCTCAACTATATTTATTATTTTTTATTTACATCTATATATAATTGTTATAAGGCCGCTATACTTACGTGACGTCAATGAAGACTCGTGGACATAGGGGCGCAATACCACCGGTGCCCTCAATTGGAAAAAACACAGGATATGCATTTTTTCAAGCGCTGACTTTCGATACTCGCGCTCCTAGCATCGGACGCATTCCAAATTTAAATATTAATAATTTTAAGTATTTCTTATATGTAAAAATCACATTATAGTAAAACTGCACGACAATTTGACTTTCTTTCATCTCCACGGTAGCCACCCACCATAATTTAATAGTAAATGTTTTGTTTTATTCATGTAATTTTATGTGTGAAATAAAGTATAAAGTATAGTAATATTCTAAATAGATGCCATTTTTTATTACTAATTACATAACCACGGCTTTCAAACTACCCAGAAATGAGCATGTATATATAATTATTTATATTTTATTGAACATAATATTTATAACATTAATTGAAAAAACATCGTTAATGCGTTAGTATGGCATGTCATACTGGTTTAAATGGCATCGTCACGCAGCGGCCAATCGTGATACCCAGGACTTAAGTAGATGTTTTGATCAGCTACCCAGAAGGATCCAATCCTGAGTAGCCGCCAAGTTGTCAAAGTGGTGCCACAACAGCGCCCTGATTTTAATACTATTTACATAATCCGCGCACAGAGTGCGACCTTGCGTCAGAAGTTAACTCTCGCCTCTAATTCACGACTTTTAAGGACCTTCATTTTGTTTTGACACAATACGCAGTGAAACAGTGGCCTAACAGCTAAAGGGATTTGTACGGATGATTCAGACCAGTATTTGTTTTGACAATTTAATTTTAGCGACCACAAACCACGTTTTTGCGTGGATTTCTGTCAAACTCGAGTGAAACAAAAATCTCAGTGAGTAATAAGTAGCCTATATACGTCCTACTGCAGGGCTCAAGCCTTATCTCATAGATAATATGGATTTAATCACCTTTAAACACCACGAGAGTGGTGGTAGCCCAGTGGGTAGAACATTGGACTCGGAAGCGAGAGACGCAGGTTCGATTCCCAGTGCGGGCATGCGTTTATTTTCTTAGTTATAGTAGAAGAAGAAGAAGAAGAAGAAGAAGAAGAAAGACATTTATTATACCAACAAGATACATCACAGAAACAAAATAAGCACATAAGTAACATAATATGCAACACCACTCGCTAACTGTGAAGGAAAACATCGTGAGGAAAGCTGAGTGTCTGTGCTATTCACATACCTCAGCGCTGGAAATCGCCAATCCGCGGTGGGCACGCGTGGTGATTAAGCCCATTCTCTCTCCCTGAGAGAAGGCCTGTGCCCTAAAGTGGGACGTGTATAGGCTGCTTATGAAACACCACGCATGCCCACCGCAGGTGGCGGTTTGAAGCACTGAGTTAAGTGAAGACCTTAGACACGTAGGTCCTTTGAATATGTTTTCCTTTAAGGTAAGCGAGTAACATCTAATATGCAAAAGGCGAGCACTTGCCAGTTAGACGATTGGGATCACTCAGGATTTGGTGCACGTAATTAGGCCTCTTTTAGTCAAAAAAATCAAATTACACCTTGCAATCTCGTCGCGTTTACGTAATTCAGCTGAATCAAGATCGTCGGATATGGTTTTATTGTCCCGTGGCATAATTAGGTCGGGCCCGCAGATTTAAAGCGAACAGAAGGTCTATTTCAACGAACGACAAACTATATTGGCATAGCCATCTATGGCTAACTTAACAAGATAGTTAACAAACTCTTGATTCTTGAAATGGATACCTATGCTTAACTTAAAACATTAAGTTGCAGGTTCTTTCACATTTCTGTTAGTTTATAGTTCTATAGTTTCAGTTGTTTTTATAGGTGCTTTCGTGAATAGAGCGAGAGGTAAGGCTAAGTGTAAGGGTAAGGGTAATACACACATACATAAACTCACGCCTGTATCCCAGAGGGGTAGGCAGAGACTAGGGACTGCCACTTGCCACGATCCTGACAGATCACTTTCACTTCCTCAAAACATGTTTTATTTAGAAGCCACGATACACAGCGTTACGTGATTACGTGTCCAAATCTCAAGTGATTATGTTCTTATGTCATTTTACAACGGGGAATTTATCGCAAACTTAGATTGAAGTGACCAGTTCCATTAACCAAATTACGACTATCACGTTTAGGTACCCGGTGTTACCTGAAATGACATAAGTATTATAACAACACCACACACTTGCTATGGTACAAAGAAACGAGTAAACGTAATTACATACCCGGAAAACATTACTCTTTTTTGTCCGGCAGGGCATGTAAAAGACAGCCCGCTGTAATTGCTACGGAATTCAAATTGAAAATAGCGCGAGTAATTTCACAATTTGCGGTGTATTTGCTATTTTTTATAATGCTTGCTTCGCTATTCGAATTTGTGGATTTGCAGACGATCTATAATACCCTGCATGTGTTACAAAATCAGGGCTATAGTTTCGTTAGAAACACCGGCAATGGGTTATTCATCATAAGCAGCCTATATCCGTCCCACTGTAGGGCACAGGCCTTCTCTAAGAGAGAGACTATGGGCGTAATCACCACGCGTGCCCACCGCGGATTGGTGATTTCAAGCGCTGAGGTATGTAAATAGCTCAGACACCCAGGTTTCCTTACGATGTTTTCCTTCACCGTTAGCGAGTGGTATTGCTACTATAACTTCACAAATGTACATAACTTAGAAAACGGGTTATTAATATTTGGCAAATACGAGTGGCCAAATGAGGTGGCCGCTTAAGAGAGGCCACGACAATCGCGGTTTGAAAAAAAATTGTCTTTTAACTTTCTACATGCATGCATACATACATACAAAAAATCGCGCCTGTATTCCAGAGGGGTAGGCAGAGACCAGGGACTGCCACTTGCCACGATCCTGACAGATCGCTTTCGCTTTCTCAACATTCATTAGTCGTTTCATGCACGCGCGCCAATACATGCTCTATTTGGTATACTTGTAGCTTTCTACTATCATTAATATATCTAAAAATTACTCTAAGTGTGTTACAACAAACTAATCTGTCGAACGATGCTAAAATGACTGGCTTGTTCTTTGATTAATTCGATTATGTCGATTATTTTGTTTACAAATACTATGGCATTCTTGCTTCCAATTTTACAATTTATTCAACCATCGGAGCGTAACAAAAATCTAAATCTGTGTCTCTGCCTTTGCTCTCTGTGCAACGTTGATTGGACGGGTCGGTTATTTCGCACCAATTTTCCACCAATCAGGGAACGGGATTTAAGCTGTCAAAGTGTCTACGGGTCTTTTTGATTGGGAAAAATTTGGGCGGAGTATTTTTGGTTCTAATTTTCGTTTCACTTCCGCTAGTGTTAAGGTTTTTAGGTCGAAATAAATAGCGTGGATCTTTGAAATCTATGAAATATGATTGAAATATTATCTATCGACAAAAAGAGGGATATATGTATGTATGTGTGTGAGTGTAGGTGTGTGTGTGTGTTTGTGTGCGAGTGTGTGTGTGTGTGTGTGTGTGTGTGTGTGTGTGTGTGTGTGTGTGTGTGTGTGTGTGTGTGTGTGTGTGTGTGGGTGGGTAGGTGTATGGGTGTGTGTGTGTGTGTGTGTGTGTATGTATGTATGTGTGTGTGTTTGTGTTGTGTGTTTTTTATCACCCTATAACCTATTTGAATAGCATTATTCGACCGCAAAGAAAGTTTATTTTAATCACATACATTTCGGGACGATAGAAAATTACTGAGTGGATGCGCTTTGAGGGTTAAAAATATAGCAAGAATAATTAAAGCTAGATAATCTATGATGACATACTAGTCGGAACAGCCTTAGGGTTAAATGCGCCCTAGCCCTTTCATAATTACAAAGCAAGACTGCCTCGTTGGTCTAGCGGTACCATGTTGGCGGGGACGTAAACAACATTATCAAGGTAGACATTATAAGGCGTGTTGCAAATTGGACACTCTGCGCCTAAACAACCACAGATACTGAGCCAATTAGGCTCTCTAAACATACACACATACACTGACGAAACATCCTACTTTTAGCAGAAGTCGGCTAATAAATAAAACGGCCCACCCGCAAGGATCACAGAAACAATGACAAACAGAATGCATGTGACAGCTCAATTCTTTATTGCCAAACCGGCAGACAATACCACAATATTAACTTTCACCCAATGAAGGGGTCCTCATGTCATGTCAATGACCTCGAACACATGCGAAGCAAATATACTCATCGTTAGAATCGTTTTGAAAAACTGATCAAAGGCTTTATTTTAACTTAACAGAGTTGGATGAAAATTAGCATTCAGATAAACCATTTTTGAACGAATGACGATAAATTATTTTAGTAACAATAAATTAAATTAAATGAAAACAAAACTTAATTGTGAAACGGTTAAAAAAAATACTGGTTCCCATTTTATAATTCTTTTTAGTTTAGTATATGTAATAAAATGTTTAGCCCAGTCTAGGAGCCAGTACAGTAGAACAAATTCAATCTCAAAACCACAAGTTCCAAAATTGCCAAGATTTATTTTCCTTACACATTAGCTGTTCTTCCATTGCGTTTGTTTTGTGACGCTCAAAACAAAAACTAATCAAAAAAGCGGAGCAGAATTTCATTAGCACATAAAGTACAAATCAAACACTACGACAGCCCTTAAGCCCAACAATATTAGATATTCCTCATTAATCTGGCCGAAATCTAGCCACCCGAGGGGCTTATCTTCAAAACGCTCACATGACAAACCACACGATTCCTAACAGAAACCAGTGGCGGCTTGTAGAAAAAATCTCGGTGGGCTTTAAGAATCGCAGCCCCGGCAGTAAATATTAGTCTAGCACGCGCCTTAGGGCTGTCACAGACGAAATTACAGCCATTTGTATGCAGATGTCAGCGCAAAGGGAATTAAAGCGCGGACTTACTTTCTGCGGTAAAATTGGCACAGAGGGGTCGCTCTGGTCATTTTTAAAGAAAGAGTGATAATTTGCGCAGACATTATTAACTTAATTCCTTGTCGGACTCTTTCGACAAAAATATAAGTACCTAAGTAATTTTTAAGTACTTTTTAGGGTTCCGTACCCAAAGGGTAAAAACGGGACCCTATTACTAAGACTTCGCTGTCTGTCTGTCCGTCCGTCCGTCCGTCTGTCTGTCTGTCACCAGGCTGTATCTCAAGAACCATGATAGCTAGAGAGTTGAAATTTTCACAGATTATGTATTTCTGTTGCCGCTGTAACAAAAAAATACTAAAATAAAATAATTATTTAAGTGGGGCTCCCATACAACAAACGTGATTTTTTTGCTGTTTTTTATCTTTCTGTCTAATGTTGTATAGATAATGGTACGGAACCCTTCGTGCGCGAGTCCGACTCACGCTTGGCCGGTTTTATTTTAATTTATTGATACTTTTATTTTATTGCACTGAAATAAAAAAAATCGTACAACGCGGCGGACTTAATGTCTTAAGCGTTTCTACCAGTCAACCTCAGAAGATATAGGAAAGAGTTGGTAGTTAAAAAAATAAAAAGAGAATTAACTTAGTAAAAAGTGAAAAGTGGTAATGTTAAGCGTTCCTCCTAAATATAGCCGATTTAAAAAATTTAGTTCTTGGAAATGATGTTAAGCATGTTACCCCGAATGTAAAGTTGCCAACAAATTACGTAAGCATTGAAAAATTGTATATAAGGTCACGACTGGGTCACATAATGGGCATTTTTTTGCATTTATCTAAAATATAATTATGACGTATCAATATTTTTCCGACAACTAGTAAAACCGTCAACGAGGAAAGCTTATTTCTCTATATGGTATTTGAATGAGACACAATACTTTCATAGAAAAAGTGGAAAAAAATCTGTGACGAAATTGGTGAATAGACGCTTGCGGCCTTTTATATCTAAACTAACAATCAACCAGCCCATATTCGTCCACTGCCTCCGTCCGCCTTCTGTCCTCGGCCATCCTCATCCAACCGCTGCCGGCAATCTGCCCCAGACCGTCGGTCCAGCGAGCCGGTGAGCGTCCCACGCTGCGTTTGCTTATACGTGGTCTCCACTAGAAAACTTCGGACCCCATCAATATCATCATTGCTAAATAGATAGTAAATACGGCTCCCAACCACACAAGGCGTAGGCCACACAGAAAGGACGTGGGGTGAAGCGACGTGTTGTCACAAATCACAGTCCTTGCTCTGGATTCTGGGACTCTATACAACGCGTCGCGTCTTTTCCGCGCCCTCGACCCACGCCCTAGCAGCTGAAGTGACAACTGAAATGCTGTTATTCCTGAAACATATTGGACCATTTTTTTTAGCCCATAAACGTTCCACTGCAAGGCACAGGCCTTCTCTCAAAGAGAGAGAGAGAGAGAGAGAGAGAGAGAGAGAGAAGAGTATGGGCTCCAAAATCACGCGTGGCCATCCCGGATTGGCAATTTAGAGCGCTGAAGTATGTGAACACCTCAGACACTCAAGTTTCCTCGCGATAATTTCCTTCACAGTTAGCGATTGGTATTGCTACTGCGTTACTGGCAAGAGCTGGATGAGAGTAGCCGAGGACCGTGCTCAGTGGCGTGCTATAGGAGAGGCCTATGTCCAGCAGTGGACAAACATAGGCTGATGATGATGATTGCTACTACAACTTCACAAATGTACGTAATGTAATCTTATTTATTTCATGTAATTTATTTACAATTATATTTAATTTTTGCAATATTATAGTTACGGCAAAACCCTTGGGTTTTCGATACTCACACCGAACCTACTGTGCCTTATTATTCTAAGGCGTGGACTCACTTTCGGGTGCGATGCAAATAAGTCTCGCAAATTAACCCATCGATATGAAGGCGGCCTTACCCTTTTGGATGCTAAAACGTTCGAGGCTAAGCGCGAGTAGGCTTTTTGATGTAGGTACTCGCATTTTGTCATTGGCTTGCGACGGGATTAAAATGAGGGAGCTGTTCTATCCCTCATCCTATTTTATAAGCCTAATGGCCAGTTTCTGAATTAGGAATTTCGCTAAGTAAATAGTGAACTGTAGTGCTGTCTCTTCGAATTTCTCAAAAAAGAGCGTGCCAGAACGTTACTTCAGTATTGGCTTAGTGAAATTCTCAATTCAGAAACCGGCCACAAGCTCCGTGCGTATCTAATTATTAAGAAAATTAAGTGGGTATTTGCATAAGCTTAGGCAGTTTCCCGTCTACTCTCTTCAATTCGACTGCATCGTTGGTTTAGCTGTTAACACGCTTGACTACCAAAACGGAGGTCGTTGTACTTGATTTTTAAAATTGCCTCAGGCTAGACATATTTCCGTGTTTGTGACGTCCACGTTTGGTTAGCACGGCATAGGGTATGCTGACGGCACAAGATACCCACTCGGTAGCAAGTCTCGCCCACCTATTCGAGCGCATGCGGCTTACGTGGCACTTTATTTTTTAACTTTTTTTTTTTAAATAAAATTGTTATGGATTCCAGCCTCGAAATAAATTTTATTTTGACAAAATGGCGCCGCGTGCCTCCCAATTGTTATTGAAATCCCATATCTGAACAAAACACCGAAACCATTTATTCCGTGTATTTTCAGAGCAAAAGTACCTAGATACTGCACTCTAACTCGTAAACAAGCGTTATCTGTATGCAACAAGAGATCACGACATATAGGTGGATGTCCTATCAAAGGCGCATACGTCTACGGAAGCAAAAACCCTGCATTTACATAATCTCGTCTGACATCATGTTTCAGCACAAGGAAGGAAGCTGGGGTGGCTTAATTAAGATACTGAGCTAACCAAGCAGCGGGAGTCGAGACGGAATGGTTGAGACTAGTGATGGGCGAAGACAATTTTCTCGGGGAATGTTCTCGGACGACGAGAGCTTAAGATAGGGAAAAAAGTGTTTATCTATTTATAAAGCCCTTGAGATACGTCCACTGTTGGGCATAGGCTACAGGAAAATAGCATATCATTGTTTTAATCGACATTCTTTAATGTAAAAACGCCACAACAATTTCTGAAAAGTATCAATCAATCAATCAATTATTTATTTTCTCAAACATGTGTTAGTCATATCATAATACAAATCATGCATTTATGGGTGTAAATCAACTTAGTATTAGGTTGGGCCAACAAGCTTTACCGACATTACCGGTGTGCAAATAGTTTTGTGTGGCATTTACTGTAGACTAAATTAGAGATAATTAAATTAATGTCATAAAGAAATGCAAGGCATGTCACAGAGGAAACCCTTACCCTTACCATTTGGGTACGGAACCCTAAAACGCATAAATTATCTTTACTGAAACAATTTTCAGTAAAATCTGTACATTTGTGGATTGCAGTGAATAACTAAGCAGAATTAATTGAACGAAGAATCATTTTCTAATTTATAAGCTCACCATGCGAGAATAATCTCCGAGCACATTCTCCCAGGTCCATCACTAGTTGAGACACGACTTGATATTCCGACTAGCGTGGTAGAGTAATATCTATTTGCTTTAGATTCTAGCAATTTTATGTATAACTTAACTCGAACTTACCTTGATTTGTGGCTGTAACTGGCGGAGGATGAGCATTTTGACTTACCTGAAAAAGAATGAAAGACAATAAGATTTTTTCGTTCGTACAAAACAATTTTTGTTGCAAAGCCGTTTTGTTATTATGAATGAAAATTGTAAGACGCGTGACTTATTGTTGTGTGCACATTTTTTGATGGTCTAATATCTTAAAAACCCCAAAGAATAGTAAACATTAAAATATGCTGCTATGCAAACCACATTTGGTCAACGCTTCGCCCCATTTCGTCAACCATTCCGATTTAATAAAATAATTCTTAATTGCGATATTGTAGAGTCCACAGCAGCTTGCGCTAAACAAAAAGTTAAACTATATCTCAATAGCCTAAGCTACTCTGCAACTGAAAAACTATTAAACACTACCATATAGGTGAATGCTATAGAAAATAACGAATGCTTATAAATAAACTCAATTACTAAATATTGTACATATATGTGTGTATACGTGTATATGTATGTATATGTATATATATATATATATATATATATATATGTATGTGTATGGTCATAGTCGTTTAGATTATATAATAAGAAGTCTTGGTATAATATATTCACTTATTTATCTTACTTACTAATCCTATACTACCTATATACGCAGTTTTTGTTAGTACCTCACTATGTCACTAGAGTTGAGTATAGTATGACTTTGATTAAATTGTGCAATGTACATAACAAAATAACATTAACGGTAAGCGCCAAGTACCTAATCATAATGTCAAACCTTCACCTGGTTACCACCGCACAGATTTACGTCTAGTGTGGTAATCAACGCAAATCTTTCTTTTTAATAAAACATTTTGTATTTGTATTTTTGTATTTTTTTGTATCTTGGTATTTTGTTACATGGAGTTACCCACAGGTTATTGCGTTTTTTCTAAGACAGGCTCTTGCATCTACATTAATTTTATTAAAATTATTGGTGAAATTTACCCGCATACTGCGATCGCCAGCCCGCCTGCCAAGCGTGGCGATTATGGCAAAACCCTTCATAGTTAGATCAATGGAGAGAGCTATGTTAGGAGTTTCACTGCGTGATCGAATCAGGTATGAGGAGATCCGCAGAAGAACTAGAGTTACTGATATAGCTCGAAGAATCGCTCAGTTGAAGTGGCAGTGGGCGGGGCACGTGGCTCTGATATCTGTTGGGGCGAAAAAGTACTGACCTGGCGACCGCGGACCGGGCGACCCAGAGTGGGAAGGCTCCCCACCAGATGGTCTGACGACCTGGTTACGGTGGCGGGGAGTCGCTGGATGCGGGCGGCACAAGACCAGAAGCTTGGAAAACCATGAAGGAGGCCTATACGTGGGCGTCAAATAGCTGATGACGATGATTATGATGATATTGGTCAAAGAAATTAATGTGAACAGCAACAACGACGAATTGTTTGAAGTTGCGCGCAGTTAGCTTTATAACGGACCTTAACAGTCCAAAAGGAGCCTATATGAGTCTGTTGATTCTTTTTAACATGGTATTTTTACCACTTATTTTTTATTTTTTTTATATGACGGCCTCGTTAGTCTAGCGGTATCGCGTCTGATTACCATGCCGGAGGTCGTGGGTTCGATTCTCCCTGGGAGCCGCCGTACGTTTGTACTCATGGCCTCAGTCCGGGTGTGTTTCCATGTTTGTAATGTCCTTGCCTGGCTACCGTAATACAGGGTATCCTGGCTCGGGACCAGGACGAGCGATTTTGTCGCGGGTAAGTTGTTATGATTATTATAAGACATGCCCGCACTCGTTTTATTTACTACGCACTCTAAACGACATAACGTGGATGCGAAATGACGAATTTATTTAAACCGCAGCTCGGAAGCTAGACAGGCTTTTGCGAACCTTAATTAAAATAGACTGAGTCGCCAAAGAGTGATGTGCGGATGATATCAGATGCGCAATTAGATTCTGTTCAGAATCCACGGAAAAAAAGTTTCTTTTATTTATGTAAGTGAAGCATCAGCTGAAAGCTGCTTGTGTATTAATGAATAATAATAATGTATGGCTCCTTTAATATTTAATAAAATTTCGACAATCTACAAACAATTAAACACAAATGTATTTAAGACACGGTTAAAAAAATGATTATTGAAAAATGTTACTGCAACCTTAATGGATTCCTAAATGACACATTTTAATTAAATTTTCTTTCTAATTTTGACCGTGACTGTTTACTTTTTGACCCGATTTGCTAATAATAATGTGTATCATTATAAGCAGCCTATATACGTCCCACTGTAGGGCACAGGCCTTCTCTCAGAGAGAGAGTATGGGCTTAATCACCACGCATGCCCACCGCGGATTGGCGATTTCAAGCGCTGAGGTATGCAAATAGCTCAGACACTCAGGTTTCATCACGATGTTTTTCTTCACAGTTAGCGAGTGGTATTGCTGCTATAACTTCACAAATGTACATTACTTAGAAAACAAAGTCATAGGTGCATTCCCGCACTGGGAATCGAACCTGGGTCTTTCGCTTTCGAGTCCAATGTTCTATCCACTAGGCTACCATTACTTATAATAATGTGTATTTTTTTATTTCTGTCTAAGTTTATTTAAGTTACTGGAGTGACATTTTAGTAAATAAATGCTACTAAATATTGTATCATTATAGTCCGCCGGATTAAGAATAGCGTCACTCCATTTCCTTCCGTGGATGTCGTAGAAGGCGACTAAGGAAATTAATTACCAGGAGACGGGCAGCAGCGTCTTCCTGAGATTCCAACCACATACTGCGATCGCCAATCCGCCTGCCAAGCGTGGCAATTATGGCAAAACCCTTTATGGTTAGGGAAAACCTTGAGGGGGGCCTATGTCCTACAGTGGGCGTAAAAATGGCTGCTGATGATGATGATGAAATATTATCTTACAATATTTACAAAACCAAAAATAAATAACCTAATCTAAACCTATTTACTAATTTAAATAAAATAAAAAGTTTAAATAAAAGAGTACCGAGCGGGCTAGCAGCATTGCCTCACTGTACAGCGAGGCTTAGCCTATGGCCGAAGTAGGCTCCAACGATCTCTTGAGGCGTTTACTTTTTTGTCTTGAGATACTTTTATAGCCCTTTTTTGTGACTGAATAATTATAATGATATCAAGATAACGCCCAGCGCACAAGTCCAAAGTTGCGATGGCTGCCATCAATGATGCTGGCTTCGAATTGGTAAAACATCCTCCATATTTTCCAGACCTTGCTCCTAGTGATTTTTACCTATTTCTGAGATTGAAAGAACATCTAAGAGGCCAGAAATTCGATGATGATGACGCAGTGATCACCGCAGGGCAAGGTTTTTTAGAGAATCAAGATGAAGACATTTTTTAGGATGGAATTTCAGGTTTAGAAAAAAAGATATGCTAAGTGTATACAACTAAAAGATGACTATGTTGAAAAATAACATATTATTTGACAAAAGTTAATTGCACCTTATTCATTCTCACTACTTATTGAACCCCCCTAGTATGTATGTCTCTGCCAAATTTCAGCTTTGTCGTACTAATCGTCTCTAAGCTAGGCCGCGAATTGGCGAAACGGTAAGGGTTCCTTGTTGACTACGGAACCTTAAAAATGAAAAAAGTGATTTCCTAAGGAACCGAGGAAGAAAGTGGGTTCCTAAGGAACCCTAAAAATGATGGCCTTGAGTGATTTCGCTACAGGCGGTAATTTCTTGGTTACAAAGTTGTTTCAGTCCTTCCAAAAGGACAATCTATAGGTGTTTGATCTGTGGCGGTAAATAATTGCTCTTTGCAGTGTAGTACACGATATGAGATGAGATTGTAGCTGCCGGCACCGGTCATGGGCGCTGACGCCCTATTGCAGGCTTGAAGCTTGAGAATTCACTCATCATCCGGTTCAAATGCTGTTAGGATACGAACTTTTGGAATGGAGCGGCTTTTGACGTCAACTGACGCCTGTCAGTACCGTTAGCAACGCTATCGGGAAAGCGCGTGGCACGTAAGTGACCAATACAAATTTATCGGAAATTATATTTGTTACGGACGACGAGAGTGTAGTCGAACTATGTAGAATAATCTAGATGCTAGGTGCAGAAAGATTACGTGATAGGTACTTATTTATGGAGAGACAAGAGAACCTTCCAGAATAATGTATGTGCTAGAAAGAGACAGAGCTATCTGCTAGACAGAGCTAGAAACACATTTTGGAATATTCGATAGTCTTCTAGAACCTATTTCTAGTATCTTCGATGTGATTCTAGGTACTTCCAGAAGATATTCTGAAATCTTCTATAGTTTTCTAGTACAAAAAATAAATTAACTGATTAATATTATTCATTTCACCGTTTTTCTGACCCTGCAAGTCAGCGCTGTCGCGTAAGGCAACTCCAAAAGGTCGTATCCTAACAGCATTTTAACCGGATAGTAAATTATCATAGAAAATTATTACACAATTTGGTGCCCATAAGCATACAACACGATAACTTGTTTAAATCTTAGTTGTATTTTTTTAAGCCAGTTATTGAGCATGAAATTATGTAGTATTAAGCTCGCCTTTGCACAAATATGCATGTTTATTGTGCAATAAAGATTTTTCTATCTATTTACTATCCATTGAAAGTGAAATTTAAAAATATGCATAAAAATACGATAAGCGTGTCGCTGAATCTATTCGAAATATTTTTTTAAATATACCTTTAAAAACCTCGAAATTTTTTTTTCGTTATACTTAAATGCATTACATAAACTCATACCAGTATCACGGAGGGATAGGCAGAGGCAGACTAGGGCTTGCCTCTTTCCGGTGTCGGGTACTTGTTATCTTTTTGATTCCAAGTTTTTTTAATTCGCCGTGATTTTTTGTAATTAATTTATGGTAAAGATTAAACTTCATTTCAATGTAATTCTGAGCCAGCTTCCGTGCTGTAACGTCAATTTCACGATAGGCCATCCCACGCCCGCGGCGCTTCGGATTATCATGTCACTCGCATACACAGTCTGATGGTAGCCTTACCCTAACACTGGCCTTAGGGACCCTTCACACTCGTCTTGGTCACTGCAACGAAAATAATGATTCGAGTTTCGAAAATTCTCATACATACATTAAATTGAATAAACGCACTCCTGAATCCCGGAGGGGTAGGCAGACACCAGGGTTTGCCACTTGCCCCGATCCTGACCGACCTTTAATTAATTAGTCGTTGCATGCACGCCCGCCGGTTTCGTGTACTTTTTTTATCTTGCCCTTTGCTGATACATCCCCTATTTGGGATATTTACAAATTCTCAAATATTATTATTATACAACGTGTGATCGAAAAAACGCAAATCGTGAAAAGCATTTTTTCAGTATTGATACTTAAACTAGTTCCAGTGAGCAAAAGTTAAAAATTCTCAATAATTTTTTTGTTTCTTACTTATACAAGTTTCACAATTGTATGAAAAAGTACCAAGTTAAGAGAGTTTGTGCATTGGAAGTGGCTTATTTATAATTCATACTGAACAAACTTCGCAGACATTGCGTAATTTCAATAGGCGTTATATAAATGTATACTTCAAATGACCTACGACTACGTTTCGCTTAGATTTAAATTCGTATTTTTAATTTCTTAGTAACATCACCATAAACTTATAGGCGAAAATATTTAAAAGGGGGCCTATACCCTGCAGTGAACGAATATGCTTTTTAACAGCTTGGAAAAGCATAGTTTACAATTTACTTTGCATCCTAGCCAGTGGGCAGAACGGGCGAAGATGACATGAAATGGACAAGCGAAAAGCGACACACAGAAAGGAGGTAGGACGATAGTGGGGAAAAGACGAGGCGTCCTTCTAATTCATTTCCATACACAATGTACTAAAACGATGGGACATAGCCCATACAGATAAGAATATCCAATGCGTTACGTCTTTTTCGAACCCTCGTCCCACGCCCTTCCTTTGTGCCCACGCTTACATTGCAGTTGATTCGGGCTTATGCTAGCGATTTGACCCGAAATTCAAGCACAAAATAACTCACGTTGGTCTCAAATAATGCCAAGCAGATAACTTGACCAAAAATCCACGAAGTCGGGATAAGTTTGCATTGGATACTAACAATAATAACTTCCACACAATACAATCAACCAGGCAGGGACGTCACAAACATGGAAATACACACAGACGGAGGCCATTTGTACAAATGTACTTCGACCCCCAGTGCATATGCAAAACATACATATACTACATGCATAGAACCAAATAATATTAATACAAATACCCACCCAAAAATATAGGACATGTGCCAATAATGAATAAAAAACTAGATTAACCATAACAGAAAAATACTTAACTACATAAAATACATAATGGGAACCTAGTCACATTCATCATCATCATCATTATCATCAGCCATTTAACGCAGGACATAGCCTCCTTCGTGGTTTTCATAACCATGAGGGGTTTTGCCATAATCGCCGCGCTTGGCAGGCGGGTTGGTGATCGCAGTATGCGTTTGGATTCTTAGGAAGACGCTGCTGCCCGTCTCCTAGTAATTTATTTCCTTAGTCGCCTTCTACGACATCCACGGAAGGAAATGGAGTGACGCTATTCTTAATCCGGTGCCACACGGATATATTATTTACATCTACTTACATTATTTATTGTATATTTGACGATCGGTATTAAACCCTTAATACACCAATGCACAAAACCAAATAGGAATGCGATAGCAATGTAGCATGCATTACAGTGCTAAAAAATAAAACTGTTTTCAAATTGACTGTACAGTGGCGGCGGCATTGCATTCCAATCTAATCAGCCAGCCTCGTAGCAGTAAAAACCAGGTAAAAACAGAACAGTAGCGTACTTATCATATCTTACGATAACAAAGACGTCAATATTCATAGGCCGGCTCTTCCATACAAACAACTCGTTCTAAAACCAAGCGGTCGCAGTTGCCAACTTAATCATAGAAAAACAAGAAATGGATCAATCAGCGCCAAGACGCGCTGGTTGATCCATTTCTTATAAAAGGTATTGCCTGCTAGGTGTTAATCCAAAATAATTTCATAAACAGGGTAACGAATAGTTATAATTTGTTCTACAAACATGTTATTTCGAATTTTTCACCCATTTGAATTATATATACATATTCGCGTGGAGTTCTGAATTTAACTGAGAGTAGTACCTGTTCCTCGTTTAGATGTGACCTGTAGTTATTCTGAAAGGCTAACCTGCGGTACACGTCAATGGGAAATACCAAGTTTTTTAAGTCCTACGGGTCCTCAAAGGTTCGCTAAGAAAGGTATCAGGCCAAAACAAAATTCATATCTGCCTCTAGTTCACTATTCCAGCCCTCTACCAACGCCCAAATTTTAACTTGGTGCATAGTACAGTGATGAATTGAACTTAATCCGCCTGGTCTTCATTAACACGACCTTTGACAACCAACTCTGCTCAACACTGTTTTACAACACAAACATTGAACTACTACAGTTTTTTCCAAATAGTGTAAAAATAAAAATTAACTAAAATTATTACTTACCTTTGCCATTCTAAACTCCACGATTGTCAAGCTACGAGCTGATACACGCATCTGATAAATCGTGTGTTACCAGCAACATATCTTTGGTATGCTAAACTACTGCAATCTGTATACCGGCTCAGCCACCAGTCTCTAGGGCCGTGCATCTCCCGTGCGACGCGTGACTTTGGCACGCATTGATTACGTCGCATTGTTCACGCATCGCGTCCGATGTGACATGCGAGGGAAATTTTTGTTGAAGCTACTTGCATTCATAATTTTACCCTCGCCGCCTCGTACGTAGGTGACCGCCGGGTTATGCCAAATGAGTAGCATTACCGGCGGTAAGCCTCCGGCATTACTATGAATCACCTACCAGACAAAGACACAAAGCCAAGCGATTTGTCGTGCTCTGGCTTGATGTTTGGTGATACCACAAATAACAGGCAAAAATATTCGGTCTAATCAATAAACAGTCGATTCCACAAAAACACTAATTAGGAGTTAAAGCTAGTTTACAAGAGGAAATACTGTCGAAAACAGGCTTTAAGTCTACCTTAAGAGTGTTTTAATGGAATCGAATTTTTATGAATAATTTTTAGACCCCGTCTTCACGTTTTACCAAGAGGTAAGAGGGGGTAAGACCGAGGATGTCTTGCTTAAAAAAAACTCGCATCTACTGGATGAGGAAGGGCGAGGACAGAGGGCAGTGGCGTGCCTTGGAGGAGGCCTACGTCCAAACATTGGGCGTGTGCCGGCTGATTGAGGGCGATTCAAGGGGGGTCAGTGGTTCCGTAATTTAGTTCATGAACGGGAAATGGGCAGCTCCATTCAAAAAAGTTTTTATGGTTTATCCGTTCCTTTAATCCACTTTAACTTCTAAACACTTGAACTGATGAAGAATTGTGTAGTCTTGCTAGATTTCTAATATCGTCCCGGTTAAATTAAGATAGGTATCTACCTAAGCTGGGTCGTGTTTTTGTAATAATTATGTCTATTCGAGCTTACGCTTTAACGGGTCCAACGCCCGTTACAATAATTGATTTGGACGGTGCCGTCCATACGATGCTAAAAAAGTTATACGCTCGCGCGAAGTATTGTTATGTCATGTTCAATAGAATTCCATTTAGAAAAATATACGAAAAAAACAAGGAGCAAAAATATACAATTGCATTTGCAACCGGGAACAATCTCGTTGCCATGAATAAACGGTTTATTATTTTGCAGGCACATTTGAATAGCTTTTGTATTATTTTGCCGCTGATGGACTTTCATTAAAAGCATTGTCCGCACAACATTAATGGATGGTTTTCAATCACATTACTCGCCTGCTGAAGGTTTCCTACTAGGCCTACCTCAAGGTTTATCCAAGAGCTCGATTTTTATTGGAATTATTGCGCTAAGCATGCGAATAGTCGAGGGAAAATTAGGCATTTTTTAACTAACAGAAATGCACATCTTATTAATACTACTTTGACGACCGACGTCACTAACACATTCAGTGATAATACTAGTTTTGATATATTTTTTTCTCAAACATGCTTGGAAATTTGAGCATTATTTCGACAACCTTCTTCGAGATAAATCGAAATTGCTGTACTGGCCAATTACACGCGAGCAGCGGCCGAAAAAAGTTCTGTCTACGAAAATTCATAACTGTCGTGTTTTGCGGCCAAATAAATTACATACTAAACTCATATCTGTCATGTTATTTAAAAATGGAACGATCTTTTACTCCGAACAATGACAACCAAGGAGGCAAGTTATCAGAGGTTTTATTTAAATTTCGAACTGGCTTGCGATAGAAGCTGGATATACCTATTGAAAAAAGAGAACACTTTAACGCGGCAAAAAATTATTGTCGTTCGTTCGTGGTTCGTCTGATTTTGAAAGTTTATTGAATTTTTCAAATAAAAAGTTCTGCCTTAGTACTACTTAGTTTTAATTTCCACGCATTATTTGAGAAAAGTCATATACAAGCCTTGGCCACAACTAGGCATTGATGGACGAACGTATTGCTGGCCGCTGCAGTAATGTACTATGATATATTTTTATTACCATTCAAAACCGTCATCATCGTCAGCCATTCGACGCCCACTGCAGGACATAGGCCTCCTTCGTGGTCTTCATAACCATGAGGGGTTTCGCCACGCTTGGCAGACGGGTTGGCGATCGCAGTAGACTTGCACCCGGGACGACCTTGCAAGGGCTACCCCCCGTGCGATAGAAGTGGCGAGATATCAGCATGATAATTTGAACAAAACTAAAAACAGCGGCGGCTTGATCGGGTGATCACTCGAATAAGAAGAAGAATCGCAGCATGCAATTGGAATTTCAGGAAGACGCTGCTGCCCGTCTCCTGGTAATTGATTTCCTTAGTCGCCTTCTACGACATCCGCGGAAGGAAATGGAGTGACGCTATTCTTAATACGACGCCACACAGCGAATAAACAAAATAAAATAACAAAATACAAAATAAACCATATTAAGCTGTAGTTTAGAGTCATGTTTGCGATTTTTTTACCGACTTCAAAAAAGGAGGAGGTTATCAATTCGACGCGTATGTTTTTTTTTTCGTTCGTCAAATCTTAACCGATTTCGACAATTCTTTTTTCGTTCGAATAGATGTAACGTCCCATTGGTCCCATTTTAATTTGGTGAAGATCTGATGAGGACTTTCAGAGATGGAGAACAGAACTCTTCAATGTACACCAGTAAATAAGGCCTAATGGGGCGCATCCTTTACTAATATCCCTGTCTCATAAAATAACATAAAAGTAGACCCAAGTTAATTTGGTGATGTTCTGGTGAAGAATTTCGGACATGGAAATTGAGAATATCAAATTTTAAAGCAACGAATTAAGTAGGGTAAATTCTGGTTTTAAGGGAGTTGTTAATTTTTCTCCCGCTCCCCCGCTAAAAATTGAAAAATAATCATTTTTAAAAAAAAACCGACTTTGAAACAATATAGCACCAAAAAGTTAGAAATAATTTAAATAATTAGAAGTATGTAAACATATAGGTATTGTAGAAGTATAACAATACCTACATGTATACATACTTCTAATTATTTAAATTATTTCTAACTTTTTGGTGCTGCAGTGTTTCGAAGTCGCTTTTTATTTTTTATTTTTTTTTATTTTTTTATCTTAATGCGGGGTACGGTCGAAGAACGAAGAAACCGGGTATGTAACAATTTGACTTTGTCTTCTAAGTTACGTAGATTTGTAAATTTTTTGTTGCAATATCACTCGCAAACCTTGCAAATCATAGGTTGCTAAAACATATCAGTTATTTCACATAAATACCTGCTTTGGCGAATGTACGAAACTCCCATCACGAGAAATATGGCATTTGAACTAAATCGAGAAATAAAACTGTCTAAAGTTTGCCCATCGCGTGAATGCAGCGTCAGTAGACGGGTTTCCCCATGACGCGGACCACGTCTCTGCCTACTCCCGGGGGACATGGGCAATGCAATTTCCAAACTGCGCCGCGCGCCCCTGGAATGCTCGATGCTTGTTACTAGCTTTTGTGCAACTGACGAATTTCGTCTATTGAAGATGATGCCCTACGATATGGACCCTTATAAAAGGGCTCTTGCAGTTCCCTCTGTTCTCTTTCTCGTTCTCTTTTATCTTTATTATTATAACACCCTGAACCTGAACCGAAAGCTACTCATGCTAGACACCAAAACCTACTACTTTATTATTTTTTTTCTAGACAACAAATGTTTTTTTTTTTGTTACTAATATTTAAAAATATTTGCGCGCGAAAAACGTGTAACTTTTAGCGTTTTTATGGCACAGAGTGTTTACGTATAAAACAACGCTATGCTTGTTTGAAATGCCAATGTTTTAAATACATTGCGCGTGAAAATTTCAAATTCGTTTTCTAAAGGAAAGCTGGAAAATTTTGATAACGTTTTTTGGGAAGAGAAATGTATCGGATTGCACTGATTCTGCTTACCTCCAGGTACCCCCAGGGTAATTCCATATAATATTGTTCAAGGTATGTGTTATTTTAGCGCGTGTTTTTCTTGAAATAGGTTTTTTCATTAAAATTTGTAT
Source organism: Yponomeuta malinellus (assembly GCA_947308005.1). NCBI lineage: Eukaryota > Metazoa > Arthropoda > Insecta > Lepidoptera > Yponomeutidae > Yponomeuta > Yponomeuta malinellus. The sequence goes on from OX371010.1 coordinate 5,024,433, forward strand.
TTTGGAGCCTTGCGACCCTTATCTCACGTCCTGTCGTATATGAATGGTCATGTTTAACTAACAACTAACATGGTCTACCATTTTTGTTTAACCAACATAGACGTTCATATGCGAAAGGACCTTGATTTTAAAAACATCTACGTTTTTTTTGTCTATTGTGAAAATGGACTCGATAAGAAGAAGCCTGTAATCTTGAGTGAGCGATTTTATTTCAACAGAAAAATAAACTTTTTCAAAACTTTCCCAGAGTCCAGAATAATGTGAAGGTATAACGGGGGATCTAAGGCATCTTTGGGCGACAATTGCTCCACACGCTTCTTATCATACCTGCAACTTGCTAGCTTAAAACCGCTTATAAAACGAGTAAAATATGTTGAAAATTAAGGGATCGAAGGCTGGAAAAGCATGATAATATTATGGACGTACAATAGATGTGAACAAAAACTTTTGGGACCAAGCCAATAAAGCTAACCTTTTTAATCCGTTTATATGCATAAACTTGCTTTCTCAGAACTTATTTCCGCCTTGTTGTTTCGCTGCGATCCGAATCTATTTTTATTAAAATATACTTTTTATTTAATTGAAGCCGCTTAAAGTATGTTTAGTTTAATTTAATAGCCTATACTAATGACTTTTTAAACGTACTAAATCCATCTGACCAGTTCATATACCAACTTAATGACTCGAACAGTTGGGATCGCTACAATTGCGAAAACGGTACAAATTAGACATTTGTGATATATTTCTTTTACTTACCCTCGGTTTTTCGTACACTAACAAGCTGTTAATCTACTGTTAACAGCTGTCAGTGGTTTTTTTTTCGTATGCACTTTGGTCAATTGATAGCTGTTAACAGTAGATTAACAGCGTTTTAGTGTACGAGAAACTGGGGGTTAGCCTCTCTTGTGTCCCACTATCGGGCAACGGCCTCCCCTCTTGCATTCCGTCTCTCCCCGTCCCCAGCCACCTCGCACCATCCCGGAGTGGCGGGACGGCCTGAATGCACCAGAATGCATTCAGGCCGTCCCGCCACCTTCACTTTCGTCTGCCGCGGAGCCGGTGTCCGTTTTGCGGACCCAGTCGGTCGTAATTTTGGTCATGTGGGCCGTATGAGCTCAGACAGGTAGCTATATGAGCTCATACGGCCCACATGGCCAGCCCAGTCCCACATTAACCTGGCGGTCGCAACTCAAACATCTGCAATTTCAGTTTTTGAAGGCCAGCGTCGTGTTTCTAATAAGGTCTATTCTTTTCACACTATTGCCGCTGGTTGGCTTGTGATATTTATAAGGGAATGGTTAGTACCGTACTGGACGTAGAGTACCTACGTAGTAATGCGGAGAAGACATACCAAAGCACTTTTGTGTACTACATAAATGTTATGAAGTACTATAATACAACGTACGTATTATATAGAGTTATTACTAAAATGCGCAGTTCCTGAAACTTATCGGTCAGAGTTTGTTATTTACAATTTTTGTTGTACCATTTTTGAGTGTTTTTTGTTTAAGTTACATTTAGTGTTTTTCTATAGATAATGCGTAAAATCATGTGTTACATTATTGTGATTTTTCTATGGGTGTTAATATTTTTAATTAAGGCTGCGATATTGGTAGAGTAAAGTAAAGTAAAGCGCGAATTTAATAAAATTATTCCATTCCTGATGTTTCACATGAGCAAACACTTTCTTATAGAGTCGTATTACCCCATCACTTCAGCAATTGCGTCGTTTAGAAATAACCCTTTAAAAATACCTTATAGCATATCTGCAGCAATTTTAGACTATGAGAATAACGATTGATTAACCTGTTAGATTTTGACCTTGAAAAGAACAATTAAAAGCCATTGGCTATGGTGGCCCGAGTCATTTAGGATTCTCCAGAATTGATTAAGGTGAAGACAACTTTCACATTAATTAATAATATCAAAATTAACAAAACAAATTCAGAGTGGCCAGACATAGCAGTGACACACAGCCGACAGCAGACAAAAGGTCTCAGTCACAACATTCACCTTCCACGTCCATCAAATTATTCAAACACAACTCTCAGCATAACTTTCGAGCGCTCGATCACCATACGTTGTGTCAAATTAAATCTTCTATATTTCAACAGACCGTTGATCAAAATTGCTCCTTTGTTTACAATTATGCAGCCAATATACGTCCCACTGCAGGGCACAGGCCCTCTCTCAGAGAGAGTACAGGCTTAATTACCACGCGTGCGCACCGCGGATCGGCAATTACAAGCACTGAGGTATGTGAAGACCTCAGACACTCAGGTTTCCTCACGATGTTCCCCTTCACCGTTAGCAGTGGTATTGCTTTCGTTTCTTGAGTCCTGTTCTCGTTTACACTCTACCTGTCAAAACTATCAGCGGTTCCTTACTAAAGTTATAGGTACTAGATTGTCTCAATTACCCTTTTCTAAAAGTTAAAGCGCTTTGAGTTGCACGCGAGTCAAAGGTTCATTATTAATTCAATCAGGCACATCAGTCCGCTAACCCAGTTGGTATTGCACAATGCATTGTTTATACCATAGCAGTACAGAGCAGCATCGGAAAGTTAATATTTTTAGGCAATACTCGCACGTCTGCCGTAAGAAATAAGACCTACAGGTTATAGTATGAAATCCAGTTGCAACACACGATCGTGTATACGATATACCTCGCCTACACTGCCGCCCACTGGCTGGAGAAGGCTTCGTAATAACTTTGGAGGAATCTTAATTTGTGCCGTGGTGCAAGGATCCGTCAGTTCACAGTGGCCGTGAGGCAAAATTATTTTCAATGAGCCAAAATATTGAACTTGAACAAAATATTGAACAGAAATATCATACTTGAACAAAAATACGAAATAAAAAATACGAGCAAAATTCGCGTCTCATGTCCCCCGCACATTAGACCCGAAATAGGTATATGCGTTCAAATTAGTTTGGTTAAGTTATGTACCATGCATTATTCCTTGGTTCTAGGCATGGTCTACTATGAACGCTAGCCTTACATTCAAAAGGTCAAGATTCAATACCAGCATATACCTACCACAGACTTTGTTTTCTAAGTTACTAAGGCTGGCTTGCGCTAACGCTATCTGACAGTACTATCTATTATTTTATGCAGGAGTCCAGAAAGACATTTATTAGGATAAATTAACACGACACAAGAAAGAAAAGGCAGAGCAGTGCTGCCCATAGATAAATTGTATGACCGACAACCCTGTCAGTCAGATATTTCTTCGTTTATCCTCGGATACGTATTTATATAATTACTTACTTGTTATCCAATGACTTGGCGCAAGTCGCCCTGAGTTACATTGCAATTTTTTCAAATAATACCCCTCGCTGACTGTAAAGAAAAACATCGTAAGAAAACCTGAGTATTGACATACCTCAGGGCTTAAAATTGGCAATTCGCCGAGGGTACACGTGGTGATTAAACCCATATTATGTCTCTCTCTCTCTCTGAGAGAAGAACTATGGCCAGTAGAGCGACGAATAAAGTTTGCTTTTTAAATATACTAAACGCCACGAAACCGAAATGAATATGGATACTAATTTAAAGCAGAACCTAACTTCCATTAAAATGGAAGTTGGTTTTTCTTCCGGTAATTATCGGTAATTTGTAAAATAATTGGGTATTGATTGCAGAACTTTCTAGATCTTTGCGAACCCAACTAATTTACAAACTATTGTGCCAAGATATTATGTCAACCAAAAAAGACGTAAGTGCCATCATTTATAATTCCCTGAGCTCGGTGTCACATAATTAATGAATGGCTCAATGTCGTCACCAAATTATTAAGACAGAAAGACATATCGGATGGGTAAACCAGTTTTCCTCACAAAAGAGCAATTCTTGAAACACGTCAATTACAGTTTTAGATCTTGTTTTATATTCACAAAAAATATATTTTACGAGTTTGCATTTTTCTTGTTAAATGTTTACAACATAACCATTTTTACCACGCAAAAAGGGTTTTACGGTTTTTCTGCTTTGTAATATTTTTGTTTGATATATAATGATTAAAACCACATGTATTAAATTTTAGACTTTAATAAAATTATGTAAGCCCTGTAAAGTATTAAAAAAAATATTCATCTGAGCCAGCCAGCAGCCAAGTACGTGTCGGGCCATGCGCAATGTAGGGTTCCGTAGAAAGAGGGTTTTTTTATTTGCTTTACAGAGCTAACAACTTCATTGAAGGCATTTTCAATTAATTTTGTACGAAATTTTACTTTTATAAGTTGGTTGCCTATTACTCGTTAACTAGTAAAGCCTATTTAGCAGTGATACTTTTTCTTTAAGTTCATTATAATATGTGCTACTACCCTGAATTTTTTCACGTTTCTACAATCAACCTTTTAGCCAGGAGAGGGGGGGGACGCACTACTCGGACAAAAAATTGCGCTTTAAAGCTTAATATTTCGCAAACGTAACCGTAAATCGAAAAATGGTCTTCCTTCACTCACCATATTTTTAACAACTAATCTAACGATACCCGAGACGGTAGACGAGAAAAAAATCGTCCCCACTTTTCATGTAGAGTAAAAAACAATTTTTCCAACATTTTATTCTTTATCTTTGTAGGCGTGATAAATATGTACCTATACACATACTAAATTACAGCTTTCTAGTACCACCGGTCTTTGCGCTAGGACGCAGACGGACAGACTAACAGACAGACGGACATGGCGAAACTATAAGGCTTTCTTGTCGGAATACGGAACCCTAAAAAGGAGCACCTAATAGATGTGAAAACTTATATGATTTTCTAAATTTAGATGACTACTGTAGCTGTACTGTATACCTGATTCAGCGTCACACCAACTGGAGCCGAGTTTATTCGATTAAGGGGATCCAGTGGGCTAACTAGCGCCACCAATGAAGAAAAAAGTCGTATCTTCTTTTACAGATCATATTTACAAAATGTGTCTGTACAATCTCTCAATTATGTTAACAGTGATTTTTAGAACCCACGACAAAGAAGCTAGGATCGCAAACCTTGGACTTGATAGCATTTATGCAAAACCAGCCGATTTTTGCCTTAGGTTGAACTATTCTTAACTTGTCCTGGTTCGTGATCCTAAGTTCTTTGTCGTAGGACCTAAAAAATACTGTTAGCATGATTTAGAGCTTGATGAGGAATGGTGACAGCTAAAACAGAAACTTCGTCGGGCGGTTGGACACCAACGAAGCATTAATTTGGACCAAGTTGCCATCTTGGACTGCGGCTCTTGGCGTGGCCGATGGTTTCGCAAACGCATTGCAGGCGAGATGGTACTGTACGGAATGGCATTTCGAGTAATCGAAATCGTAACAGTTTGCGGTACACCAAGAGCACATCTTATTGAATAAAAACACGACGACTGGTCGTCTTTAAGAAATAAAGAAAGATTATTGGGACAAATTAACACATCACGAGAAAAAAAGGCATAACAAGTAACATAAACAAGTACGAAGGAAAAACAAGTCACATATATAATACAAAGTCAGAGCGTCAGAGTGCATCCTGTGGTACGTCAAAGTTGCCACAAAGGGCATGTTTTACTCGTGCTGCTGTCAGCACATCAACCTTTTACTGGCAACATCATAAGATACAGATTTTCCCCTACAAGTGAATGTTGTCAAAGGAAATTTCGCAGCGTAGTTTATTTTGATGTGTGATGCAGGAATGTCAGAGTGCTTAGTATGCGCGCAAAGTCGACGTATGTTGTTGCAAAAACTAGGTGTTGCAGAAAGGTTCAGATGAACTTAAGGGGTTCTACTCATCGATAAAACAATTTTTACCGTGGGAACAGCTCTAAAATCAACCCAAAAATATCGGATATTACGTAAAATATGATTATGCTTGTGTTCTGAGAGGACAAAAGTTACAATATTCGAATAGCAGCGGTAGCATAAACCGTATAATAACCGTAACCGTATAATAACCGTATAACCGAGAAATACACAGAGACTTGCCCCATCCCGCTCTCATCCGCTGTGTGAGCGCGGGATGGGGCGATTCTTTGTGTATTTCCCGCGTGTGAGATACTACCGAGGGTTTTCCTCCCAGTATACCTCAGGCCCAATCCCGCATCGTGATGTCCGCTGCGCCCGCGCACCGTTACGATGTTATCGGCGACACGAGCGCTCTCGGCCGAAAGGTCAGCTCAGCTGCTTAACTCCACTCTCTACGTCAGTACGGTCGTATTGAGCCTAAATTAATGTCAAGAGATACATCAAACAATACATAATCTTTCATCGTGCCATGCCACCATACCAGCTGCAATTGCGAGTGATAACGCCGTTACCCCCGGTTTCTTGATACAAAAATAATCTATTAATCTACTGTTAACAGCTGTCAGTTGACCAAAGTGCATACAAAAATATGACAGATTTTAACAGTAGATGACAGACTGTTACTTAGTGGAAAAGAAATCGGGGGTGAGTGTCGCATGGAGAGACGAACTCGAACAGCATCCAATAAAATTGGAACATTACATTAAAAAAGAAAAATTACGAGGACATGAGAGCTTTTTCTTTCAGCTTTAGATCTTCTTAAATAAACGCGTCTAAAGAATAAGTTCATCAATCATTGTTCTATTTATCAGCCATTGTCAGTCCACTGCTGGACTTCCGTCTCAAGGACGGAAATAACCTTGATCGAAACCGACCGAAAACCAATGCTTATGATATTTTCTATGTGGTATTTAAGGACTTTCTAGAATTAGGTACATGTTGTTTAATGAAGACACAAAAATGTTGAAACAGATGATTTCTGTATAAGCTAATGGGCATTCTCCTTTCTGATATTTTTTCAAAGTCAACAGATTATCAATGGGGTTGATAGTACGTGAAATAATTTGATATGTGACGTAGGACGCTTAAACGACATTTTTGCTTCCCGTATCTTAACGATTTCTATCAACGATTTGTTTAGGTACATGTAAACAAAATTTAATGAAGTATACGTTTTCAACCAATAGGCCGCCTAATTACAACTTCCGTTTAAATGTATACCAACGTACCAAATAATCATTGCGTTTTCAATGCTAACAAAAAAAAAATTAAATTCCACATCAAAATTACTACGGGAATCCGATGAACTGATAGATTATATTAATGGGTTTAGTTTTGTTAAGCCATCTTTAATAACTCTATATTTTTAAGGTTCCGTACCTTAAATGCAAAAAAAAACGGACACCGTGCAGGATCACATTGGACGGACGGGGGTCCGTCTGTTCGTTTATCAAGACTTTTTTTAAATCCATTTAGTGTTAATTATTAAGGCCTAAAAAGGTTCAAGAGTACCCGGAACCGGGCGTGCGGGCATTCAACGACTAATGAATGTCAATAAAGCGAAAGAGGTCTGTCAAGATCGTGGCAAGTTGACCTTGGGCCTAGATTCTGTTAATTTGTTGTAGGTTTTTTTTGCAATGTATTGCAATGATAACTGTGCGAACGTGGCGATTTCATTTCTGCTTTAAGTCTACGCACGCACAAGTATCAATCTTTCTAAGCGTTAATGGTATGAAAAAACACGTCACGTGATCCGACCGTGTATCTTTCATTGAACTATAATACACTCACAGAATCGAGGCCCTGGTCTCGGCTTACCCCTCTGGGATAGAGGCGCAAGTAGAAGAAGAAGAAGAAAAACATTTATTATACCAACAAGATACATCACAGAAACAAAATAAGCACATAAGTAACATGATATGCACAACAACAGATAGAAAACTAAATACACAACAGACAAAACGAATAAATAAAACAGGACCATAGATGTAGCCTGTAGTGTATAGTGTATGGTGTGTGGTGTGGTGTGTAGTAAATGTAATGTAATGTTAGTAGGGCCTACAGTCCATTGAAAGATAAAAAATCTTATCTTACTTTCGTGCATGAAGTACTTCCGGTTTCGCAGACTCAGGTTCTTTTTTTTTGCTTTAAAATTTAATTAAAGCAGCCCAAATCGAAATATTCAGCCGAGGCTCACAAATTACTTATTTTTTTGAAAATATATATAAAAGAACAATTTTTTTTTTGTAGGACATATTTCAAACATAATAATTATGAAAAATATCTTTGAGCCAAATTTTATGTGAAATAAAAACTTTCATTGCGGTATTTCGGGAATTGTGCATTCTCTTCATAGCCCTGTGTATCGTTTGGTGAAGATCCTCGGTACGTGAGTTCAACACGCACTTGGCTAGCTTTTTTTAAATCTGTGCGTACACTACTTATTTACCTGCATCCACAAAATGACGGCAGTTTTTAAAATGTCGTTAAATAGAGCTGTAGTCACTGCGGTTTACGTATCCCTGTATTTTGGGTTCATTTGTGTAAGTATCATAAAATAAGTAATCAACCTTTATTATTATTATTAATACGTTTATTGCACATAAGTAAAAAATACAATGGCAATGTGGCGGGCTTAAGGCTATAAGCATTTTCTACCAGTCAAACACAGGAGGTGCAAGAAATTAACTGGTAGGCATACGAAGTAGATGGATAAAACGAAAGGGTCTAAAGGTTTAAAAGGATTAAAGGTCTTTAATCTGATAAACTTTAAATTTATTTTCAACATGAGTCCCATGCAGGTAAAAAAACGAGGCCAAGTTTTCTTTTTTCTTTCTTTGCGAAGCTCGTCTAGCAGGCCTTACACTTTTGTTGTGTTATTGTTAACTCGCTTACTATTAAGGAAAACATCGTGAAAAAACCTGAAAAATGGCCAATCCACGTTGGGCACGCGTGATAATTAATAATATTGGTACTGAAGAAATGGTTTTCAGATTTATCCCTTAGAAAAAGAGAATTGTTCATCAACTACCTTTCTTTAAAAAAAATGAGGTTTGGTCTGGGAAGTACTTTGGTAGATCAGATTTCTTAAAATAATAAATATTTAAAAAGGTAACTAAGTTCACTCGAATGCAATTAATATAGTCACTGACGACGCCCTTAATGTCTCAGCAATGGTGTAACTTAATAAAGTAAAATTTTAATAACTATTATTTATTATTACAAAACCATGACATGATAAACTGTTTTTACTATTATTTTAATTTTACGAAGCTAGCATCTTTTACCTAGAGGCCTGTGCCCTACTGAGACATATATACATTGCGTTATTATTAATGTTGTAATATTTGCAATACTGTTGTAATAGAATACATAAAAACGGGTGTAATCGCGATTATTTATAAGGTAAACTTAGTTACCTTAATTATCGACGTGCCCGATGGTTTTCGGTCCTTTGGAATCAAGTGAACCTAATTGTAAAAATTATATCTTGTTTTATAATACGTCTTTGCTAAAGTGAAAATTATAAGCACCTTAAATGTATAACTATGCGTGAGTATCGCGAGGCTTTAAAATATACTATAGTCAGTGAATTTTAATTCTTAAGCAAAACTACACTGGAGAGCAATACAAAGGGTCACTGTCGAAGCCTCACAGAAGAGACTTACTTAAAAAGTTGATAAAAATGAGTGAGAGGCCTTTGCCCTACGTATATAGGCTATAGATACATTTTAATGCTTCATTTTCGGACGTAGATACACGGGGATTTTGTTAAGCCCAATGACTATAAGCACCATGAATGAAACCATGGTGGTTTGAAAGCCATAGCAAAATGAACGTGCCTTAACAATAGCAATTGAAATTGAAATTGAAAAAAACGTTTATTCCGATACCACAACACACATAAAATGGAATAAGCTTGATGGTTTTTTTTTTAAAAGGCCGTCCTAATTTTCGCTAATATTTCAAAAGTAGAGTTCTCAACTCAAAACAAGATTTGAATAATTATTTTTTTTGTTTGTTACACTTTATTGCACAGTAAAAAAGATTAACAAAAATAAAACATAAATAACAAGCTTGTGATAAAAAAATTATGCAAAGGCGGATTTATTTCAATAGAATTATTTTTTCATCCCCCCATCTCGGAAAGAGTATTTTGCTCTTCTATATCTGAGTGCAAAAGTCGTTTTTATCCGCTAGAGGATAAAGTACATTTTATTGAATTTAGAACATCGTGAGCACTAAGTTTGTAAATTCAAAACATCATTAAACCTACTTACTTCTACCTCCATGGTGCCGAATTTATTATACAACTTTTTTTAATTTGTCAAAAACTCAGACTCGGAACCGCCTTTGTGTTTTTTTGCATTTAGTCATTTCCTCGCTGAGGTTGATGAAACGATGAACGTATTGCACTCGAGTGCAAAGATTTTTCACCTCGTACTCTTTTGATTCCCTCGCCAACGCTCAGGATTCTAATTTTAGAATCCTTTGCTTACTCGGTCATCAAAATTGAACACGCGGTTAAAAAACAACTTTGCACTCTTGCATAACAAATAATTATTATCTTACGCTTATACCTTAAAGTAATAGACTAAATACATGGTATTTTTAATTACTAATTACATGAGCATGACTTTCAAACCACTTTTAGCGTGAAGAAACTATTTCTGGGTGAATTTGTAACTGCTTTCTGTATTTCTTTCTTTTCTTGTAATTACATGCTGTCCAGAGTTGACGATAACAATATGCCTGCTTTTTATAGACTCAACTTGAACTTATACCAGAACGAGGCGGCGTTTACGAAGCAAACCAGAAATACCTCAACTACGCCAAGATTTATGTGAATCGTTTTGGTCGGAAGAGCGGTTACTATATCAATATGGAATTTGATCTAATCTACGAAATCAACAACAATGTTACGGTATCTATTAATTAGTATTTAATTGATGCTAACAAAAAACCTACTGGTACACATGTCTTTTCTCACTATAATGCTAGTAACAAATTAAATTATACCAAAATTCATTGTGTTAACCATTTTGACCCCTCCGGCCGTTTTCGTAACTGTGTTTCGCAACCAGTTGCAAATCAAAGGAACTATTTTCTTAACCGAAACTTCGTTGCAAACAAAGCATAAAAACTTCCCAAACTTACATAGTTGTGATGGGAGAAAAGCTTTTCTTAATTCGCAACTATGATAGCTAAAATATGAATTAAAAAAAACGCAATTAAAATACAAAATCGCAATGTCAATCCAATAAAACAAAGTATTTTTTCCCCTACCTAAAGAATTAAATAAAATTAAATATGTCACTTTTCCGTGTGGCGCCGGATTAAGAATAGCGTCACTCCATTTCCTTCCGTGGATGTCGTAGAAGGCGACTAAGGAAATAAATTACCAGGAGACGGGCAGCATCATCTTCCTGAGATTCCAACCGCTTACTGCGATCGCCAACCCGCCTGCCAAGCGTGGCGATTATGGCAAAACCCTTCATGGTTAAAAACCATGATGGAGGCATATGTCCTGCAGTGGGCGTCAAATGGCTGATAATGATGATGATGATGATGTCACTTTTCGTAGTGCCTTTTCGACCCTTCTTTGCCCACATTAGAAAAATAAAATGTAAAAATAAAATAAATTATATTTTTATTTTTATTTTGTTGCTTTGTTTATTAACCTATTCCGAAAGTAGGATACCCTGTGCTATGGTAACCAGGCAAGGACATCACAAAAATTAAAATATAACTAGACTTTCTTGTTGTTGACTTTTTATGTTTTTCTTAAGTAACATTATGTGGATAGACATTGCGTGTTTTTGTTTTAATTGTAATAATATTTTTTTATTTATTATCTTAGCTACTATAGTTACAAATCAAGACACGATTGTCTCCCATCGCACCTATGTAAGTTTCGAAAGTTCTTATTCTTTGTTCGCAACAAAGTTAAGGAAAAAGTTCACTTGATTTGCAACTGATTACAGACAAAGAATAAAAATGCTTAATTCGCAACTGGTTGCGAAACACAGTTACGAAAACGGCCGGAAGGATTTTGAGGATTCCAAAGTGTCAAAATACTCGTATATGTATGGTTTAATCGGCTTTGCAAAGTATATCGAATCGTCATAGTAAACGAACGGAAGGTCCAGATGGAGAGCACTCTACACGGATCCTCGTCATAGCGGCCACCATCTTAGCATTGAGTGACCGACTAATTGGAGTGGATTGGTACAGCATGAAAAAAAAATTATACAGGGTTTTAGAATACCGACAGCCGATCCCAAAAGCTATGAATAATGAACGCTGAAACAAAATACTTTATGTATAAAATTTTGATAGCACATCAATGATTTTTTATTAATTATTGAAATATAAAATATATTAGCACGCTGTGGACGCATAATTTTCAGCGTTCTTATGGTACTGAGCATACGTAAAAACAAACTATCGTTTAACTAGAATGCCTACCAGTTAATTTCTGGCACCACCTGTGGTTGACTGGTAGAACATGTTTATAGCATTAAGTTTCTTTTTGCCTGATTTTCTTTTTTTTTTTGTAGCGTACCATGGGTGGGGGAGACCTATGTTTAGCAGTGGATACGGGCTGATTGATTGATACTTTCTCTTTTTAGGTAAATTAGTTTTAGAAATATTACTGGAATTATTGAATTAATATCATTATTACTGTATCAATAAAGTTGAAGTAATACAACAAATTTCGTTTCAGGGACAAATAGTACTCTTCGAGAAACTAGGCAACCAATACAAAAGAAGCTTCGTGGAGTTCAACTTCCGGTTGTGCGATCTGATCAATAAAGATGAATTTTTCGGGCCAACATTGCGGGCCAGTGGCTTCGTATGTCCTGCTGCCAAGGTAAAATTTATCACTTTACTTAAGGCTGGGTTCCCCGACATAACCCCTAAATCACATGTTTTAAAATAAAAAAAATTCTCTAATGGTTAGTATTTAAAATCTGAAAAATGTATTATACTTTTCAATATTCTATCTAGGGCCGTTGGTCATTATTATAGTGATTTTTCAAACTCTATAGCTTAAAAAGATCGCGAACATGCGTTTTGGCTTTATTTGAAATGGACCAAGTTTTGAATAAAAAAAATATACCAAAATTACTATCACTGAATGTTTATATTCTTTTTGTTGCACTAACCCGTGCTGAGGACAATTCTAAAAACCTATTTAGAGGCTAAAAATTCCACAGATGCCGGGACTTGAACCCGCGACTTCTACTTAATACAGAAAAGGTTTAAGTCCCGGCATGGGTGGAATTTTTGGCCTCTAAATAGGGTTTTTTTATCACTGAATGTGTTGATGACGTCGGTCGTCAGAACTCTATTAATAGGATTTGTATTATTTTATTAATTTCAAAAATGCCTACTTTACCCCCAGCTATTCGCTCGCGCAGCGCAATAAGTCCCATAGAAATCCATGCGCTTGGAGAACTCAGCTTTAATGTGAACCAGAATTAGAAAATGAATATACGAATTAATGATTTATTGCCATATACATAAGCAGCATATATACTTCCCACTGCTAGGCACAGGCCTTCTCTCAGGGAGAGAGTATGGGCTTAATCACCACGCGTGCCCACCGCGGATTGGCGATTTCAAGCGCCGAGGTATGTGAATAGCACAGACACTGAGGTTTCCTCACGATGTTTTCCTTCACAGTTAGCGAGTGGTATAGCTGTTATAATTTCACTAATGTATATAACTTACAAAACAAAGTCACAGGTACATGCTCGCACTGGGAATCGAACCTGGGTCTCTCGCTATCGAATCCAATGTTCTACCCACTAGGCTACCACCGCTCTTACCACATACAAACATGCTAACATAACAAATAATAGAGATAGTCTTTCTCTCTGAGAGAAGGCGTGTGCCATGCAGTTCCTGAAACAAGTCCATTAGATTTTGTTAATTACTATCATTACTATAATGAAAATAAAAATGAAAATATTTATTTCTACCTAACACCAAGTATTTTACAACAAAATTAATATAATTTAGCAACTGCTTCTTAAATGAAAAATAATAACACAGAAAGGAAGGCGCCATATATTTTAATCATTTTATTTGATCAGCTCTGATGCCTGTGCTAGGTGAACCTGCATTACAGACATCAGAATTACTACAACTTGTATTTTTTTTCGTAAATTTTATATTTTGGCCATAGCCTTTCCACTTTTTGTTTCCGTTAGCCGTTTCGTACCAAGCGTGCAAACGGGACCTTATAACTACTCGTATTATTGCCTTCGATGTCTGTCTGTCTGTCTGTTTGGCATATAAAACTTGAACCGTAAAATGCAACTAGGTGAAATTTTTACACAAAATTACATTGCGTATTGCCCGATATTTAAAATACAAAAAGAGAAAAGAGGGGTAGGGACCTTTTCTTTTCAATTTTATTATTACATTTACATTCCATTTCCTCCATTTCCTTCCTTGGATGTCGTAGAAGGCGACTAAGGAAATCAATTACCAGGAGACCGCATACTGCGATCGCCAACCCGCCTGCCAAGCGTGGCGATTATGGCAAAACCCCTCATGGTTATGAAAACTACGAAGGAGGCCTGTGTCCTGCAGGACACAGGCCGTCCTGCAGTGGGCGTCAAATTATGATGATTATATTTACATGCCTACATACATAAACTCACGCCTGTATCCCAGAGGGGTAGGCAGAGACAATTAGATCAATTATAACATTTAGTTGGAAAAAATCTAAGAATATTTTAATAGATAATATGAAAATGCGAAATCAGGTATTACAAAGAAATTATGACATTTAATGGTACAAGGTATAAAACCTATTGGTTTTATTGAAAGATATTACAGAGATGGCACGAATGGATGGTGATATAATGTCAGGATCTTGGTATGTGTCAAACCCAGGTCACCTTGGTCTCTGCCCAGAACTCCGGGATTCAGCGGTGAGTATATGTATGATCTGAAAAATATAAAGATGTTTCCAATTTTTTGTTTCAGGGAGAACATCATTTAATGAATATGACCCTAATAAAAATAAACTTTCCCTACAAATGGCCATTCGAGTATGCGCGAGGGGACGCTACTTTCTTCCAGTCGGAGACCAAGGAAGTCATCGCCTCGGGGTACTTGTACGTACACATCAAGCAAGGGAAACAAAAAAGGCAGTAACATTGTGTGGTGACCTGCTGTTACTTTTTAATGTGTGCATTAATGTAATTTTGACACTTTAATATTAAATTAAACAGTCTAATAAAAGTGAATGAAAAGTTTTAATTATGGCAAAACCCCTAGTGGTTACGAAACCCACGAAGGAGGCCTATGTCCTGCAGTGGGCGTCAAATGGCTGATGATGATAATGATGAAAAGTTTTAGATAACTCGTAGATAGTTTACAATGTCTTCAACTATCGTCGGACAAAATTTGACGAAAGTCTCGAGACTGAAATGGATATGGGCCGGTCATCATCATCATCATCAGCCATTTGACGCCCACTGCAGGACATATACCTCCCTCATGGTTTTCCAAGCCTGCCGGTCTTGTGCCGCCCGCATCCAGTGACTCCCCGCCACCGTAACCAGGTCGTCAGACTATCTGGTGGGGGGCCTTCCCACGCTACGTCGCCCGGTCCGCGGTCGCCAGGTCAGAACTTTTTCGCCCCAACGGCCATCAGTTCTCCGAGCTATGTGACCCGCCCACTGACACTTCAACTGAGCAATTCTTCGAGATATATCAGTAACTCGAGTTCTTATGCGGATCTCCTCATTCCTGATTCGATCACGCAGTGAAACTCCTAACATAGGTCTCTCCATTGTTCATTGGGCAACCTGGGCGGGTAATTTATCTCAAATTCTAGGTTTCAAGTTGAAATCGTGTCTGAGATCCAGAGGTTGTTAGACATTATCAGACTCTGAAACATCCAACCGTATAATGTGATAATAAAGCTGTATATTTCATCTGAAACTACACGTTTCTAGCCGAGCGGAACCCCTTAAATCCTCTCATCGGAGCTGATGATATTAGACCAGTGTCCACTTTAGCTAGATAAGACCCATCCCCAGGAAATTAGCTTTTGATTACAAAACTGGCATCCATCATCATCATCAGCCATTTAACGCCCACTGCAGGACATAGGCCTCCTTCATGGTTTTTATAACCATGAGGGGTTTTGCCATAATCGCAACGCTTGGCAGACGGGTTGGCGAACGAAGTATGCGGTTGAAATCTCAAGAAGACGCTGCTGGCCGTCTCATTGTAATTTATTTCCTTAGTCGCTTTCTACGACATCCATGGAAGGAAATGGAGTGACGCTATTCTTAATCCTGTGCCACAAAGATTGGCTGGCAAAACTGGCATTAAAATCAGTCCATTCCGTTGGAAGCTATGATTCTACATATACTTATAGACAGGTACTGGCGTCAAATTTATTATCCGAAAAAAATATGGTACAGAAACAGCTCTTACAAATGTGACTGAATATATTGTCACGCCAACAGATTAAAAGCAAGTATCGGCTTTAGGCGCAATAGGCGTTCAACCATTTCGGCATTGATACGAATGAAACAGAAGTTAGACAAGGAGCGCCACTAAAATTAAGTGAAAAATCGAAAACAAAATGAACTCGACAAAAAGCTAATTACTCTTTTTCTTTTATTAATTGAAAGACAACAGGGATTTAAGTATCTCATGATGAGTTGCTATCCTTAATGTTATCGAGAAATTTCAATAGCTATTACTGCTATGTTTACACACGACACTTTTTTAGACATATTTCGATTGTAAAGTGCTTCGGAGACAAAGATGTTTTTAGAAATATTCTCAAGAATGATATAATCGTATTTTAATCACTAAGATACACCAACCAGATTTTGCTGAAAATCATTCATCATCATCAGCCATTTTACGCCCACTGCAGGACATAGGCCTCCCTCGTGGTTTTCCCTAACCAAGAAGGGTTATGCCATAATCACCACGCTTGGCAGGCGGGTTGGCGATCGCAGTATGCGCTTGGAATCTCAGGAAGACGCTGCTGCGAGACGGGTCTCCGCCCGTGTGGTGTCGGATTAAGAATAGCGTCACTCCATTAAATTCCGTGGATGTCGTAGAAGGCGACTAAGGAAATAAATTACCAGGAGACGGGCAGCAGCGTCTCCTGAGAATCCAAAAAATGTTTAAATAAACTCAATTGGCTGTGATCAGCGTTTTAAATACTATACAAATACTATGACCTGCCTAGACAAGCTATGGCTTGGTCCAAGTCGAATTCAAGTAAAACCATATAAAAAAACAATACGTGTTATGACAATATGTGGTAATACAATAGTATGATAATCATGGGAAACTAGTTAGTTCACGGGTTGAATCTCTTTCTAGGGGAATGCCCCAAGAGGACTGTTAGGACCTATTTTATTCACTATGTTGACAGTGGATTTGCGAAGTAAGATACATACAACTTTCTATTCGTAACGTCAATAACAAGGAAAGGAATTGTGTATGCTGTAGGTGTAAAAATTTATTTATTCAATTTCTTACAACTATCTTTACGGGACAAGTCTAATGCGACAGATGCGCATTAGGCTTGTCTTAATCTTCTTAACTATTTTAATACGTACTGATATCTATTTTGTGAACTCGTCCAGAGTGCAAAAAAATATGTCAGCGTACAGTGGCCTAATTACGCTCACCAAATCCTGAGCGATTCCAATCGTCTAAATGTCAAATTCCATACTAATTTGACAGTTAAACGATTGGAATCGCTCAGGATTTGGTAAGCGTAATATAGGGGCTGATCGTAATCGGCAACCGCGTTGAGCGTGCGCAAGGCATTTATGTTGAGTCTGCGTCTCCTTCATCATCATCAGCCATTTGACGTCCACTGCAGGACATAAGCCTCCATCATGGTTTTTAACCATGAAGGGTTTTGCCATAATCGCCACGCTTGGCAGGCAGGTTGGCGATCGCAGTATACGGTTGGAATCTCAGGAAGACGCTGCTGCCCGTCTCCTGGTAATTTATTTCCTTAGTCGCCTTCTACGACATCCACGGAAGGAATGGAGTGACGCTATTCTTAATTCGGCGCTACACGGAACATTCGCGTCTCCTTGTTTACCAACAATGTTTCGGTACGAAGCATGTGTTTTTTTTTTAAATAATTTTTACGATCATAGTCGAGATCCATGAACGATAATATTATCTTATCTCGTTTTAAAAAGTCGAGAGTTAATAGACAGATCTTATCAGGCAGAATATATTATTTCGGAAAAAGTAAGAAATAATATTTTACTTAAAAATAATTTTGTTGTAATACCGGATATTCCACAAAATGTTAGTGATTTAGTAATCTACAGTTATTTAAATTTTAATATAATGAATCAAATTATAGATAGCAGATAATAATAATGGTCTCAGTTTCATTTGTCCATCTGTATTTTTTTTTAGTTCAATAGCAGAATGCCCATAACCACAGATTAACTAAACGTACGCGTATGGCTGTCTGTCTGTCCGTCCGTCTGTCTTACTGTCTAAACTTTAAGCAGCTGAATTTCCTACCGTTATCGATGACTAGCTGATTTTTAGATGACTCGCGATAAACATTTGACCCGTTTAATGTATCATTAATAGTTGACTTATTTATTTATTTATTGATCCCGTGAACTGAGGCCACGCCACTGCTGGGAATAGGCCTCTTCTGTATCACGTCCACCTAACATTTTAATGCCATTGGTGGTTACGTGGTAGTACGGTACAGCTATATTTTTTTCGCAATTTCGAATGTTTCACTGAGGTAAAAGTGATTCGTATTGCAGAGTACATTTTTGGATGTATGTGGGAATTTTGTTACACCCAGTACAGATATGTTTTAAAATTCAAATAAAAGCACCTGTGTTTCGTAACTTTCCATATTTCCATCTCTAGAGGGTATAAACATGTCATGAAAATTTATTGCCAGAAAGAAATGGAAACTAAAATCAGTTACAATAAGTGTAGTTAGGTATACAGAAAAGTAACAGCTAATATCATTGCTACAAATTGTATTGTTAGAAGCTAACATTTGTTGTAAAAAAATCAGCTTTATCAATATAATTCACGGCAATAATACAGTAGAATTTGTTAAAATTTATTCACAAATCGATGAAAAATTTCTTAAATTATATTTAAAATTAATTTCAATCTCCCGAATCTTTTAGGTCGGATGTGGCTCGGAGCGATTTGTTTGGTTAGGTTTTTTTGTTATCATATTGTTTTGACGTTATATTATCATTATATAATTATTTGTATTTGTATTTTTTGTAATTAATTTGACTTTGACGAACCTGCAGGTGTATTTTGCATTCGACTTATTTTTGTTAGTAATGTGTTTCGTTTTAACATTTGTATTATTTTGTATCTTTCGAAGGTCATTTCAGTGGCTAATAGAAAACCCTTACCGAAATGAATTCGCCTTTCGAATAGTTTAGAAAAGTGGTAAAAAATTTAAAATACTTAGAAGACACTTTATTGTACATAAAAAACCGGCCAAGTACGAGTCTGACTCGCGCACGAAGGGTTCTGTACCATTTATAACTATAAACATTTGAATATTTCAAGCGTCTACCTGTTGCCGTCATATTGAGCAAAAAACGGCAAAAAAATCACGTTTGTTGTATGGGAGCCCCCTTTATTATTTATTTTATACTGTTTTTAGTATTTTTTGTTTTAGCGGCAACAGAAATACATCATGTGTAAAAATTTCAACTGTCTCGCTATTACGGTTCATGAGATACAGCCTGGTGACGGACGGACAGCCAGCGGAATCTTAGTAATAGGGTCCCTCCCCCCTTTGGGTAAGGAACCCTAAAAAGGAACACACAATCACAAACTAATTCCACGGCAGCGAAGCCGCGGATATAGGTAGCTGCTCGTTTATAAAAACACGTGGCGCGACGTACGCCACACAGTTTACTACTAGACACGTTCATTTTATCATCACCTCTGGCTCAATGTCTACATCTAATAATATGTCGTTTAATATTGTTGCTGTACATGTTCTTGTTGCGATTTTATTTAGCTATGTTAATGTAAGTACCTAACCATTATTCACTTATCTTCAGTTTTATACTCAACAGCAATTCAAAAACCACAAATATAAAATTTTCCCAATACGTACTCGTACACAAATAGCTCCTTATATAAATTTCTAAATTTGTACATTTCTTTGTACACGAATGACAAGCACATACAGGAAGCAACGAATTTTTTATATTATTATCAAGATTTCGTAGTAAAACCCTTTGTTAAATCAAGGTGTAATATTCTTAATAATCCTTTAATAATTAGAGATTCGAAAATGTTCGGATACATAATTATTAAAAGATTTCACTCATCAATGCAATCATCTTATATTACGGGGAAACTTCGAATTCGCGAAAACAATTGCAGCTTTGCTATTAATTTCAATGTCGTAATAAGAAAAAGGAACCCGCATGAAAGTAGGTTATTAGGTACGAATAAGTGCCACATAGTGAAAACACGAGCGTAGCGAGTGTGTTCAGTGGCACGCATTCGGAATAACCTTTTACGCTCACGTGTCATACAACATTTTTGCGAGGAAATAAAATAAAAATACTTTCACTGAAGTGAAAGCAGTTTTGAAAAAGCGCGCTTTTTTACACCAAGTACAGCCAAGTAATGTGTAATATATTTTTGGTAGAAAACCAATTAATGCGTAATTTTAAATGAAATACCCAAAAATCTAAATTTAATTTTTTTCGTGTGCTTTCATTTGTTACTAATTAGGTACTTATAAAGCGCGTTTGCTTATGAATAATTGATTTTATAAATATTAAAATCTCTTTGTATCCAAACTCCATGGTGCATGAATTGCGTGGCGCAAGGCAAAACAATGACGAAGGAAAAATAACCTACTTGGTTTCCTCAGTCATTGCCCGTGATTTCACACGTGAACAAAAGGATTTCAGTAGTGTTTTATTTAACGAGTTCTCTAGAGGGTCCCTTTCTACACAATGTATTTACACAAAAAAGAACGCTTTACGAGCAATTGCATTGAAAATAAATCATTAAGACCTGCCAAGTGAGAGTCCAAGCTCAGCTTACAATCACAGACCGATTGAAAGGGTTTTTTTTAAGAATGTACAGAACCCTATGGTACTGAGGCCGACTCACACTTGGCCGGCTTCCATGTTATACTAAACAGGGCATGTTTTTGAATTCACATTGCAACTTTTTTACGAAAACTAAAAACCCTTGATGCCTTAACATTTCAGTCGCAAGTTGAAGTGATTCCTGAAAGAGCAGGGGTATACAATATCAACCCGAAATACGTCTCTTCCGGCAAATACTTCGTCAACCGATACAACAGGAAGAGCATTTACTACGCGAACCTCGAAGGAGAAATCCTTCACGAATGGAACAATAACGTTTCAGTCAGTATCTTACTATCAATAAAATTCGACAGTCGTACGCAGCAACATTCCAATCCGAAATAAGTAACTTTCGAGAAAAACGCTTTTTCGTGTTTAACATTATTGTTATTACTATTAAAATTCTTTATTGCATTTAAACACAAAGTTTTGCACGTAGGCGAGCTTAGTGCTACGTAGATCTTTCGTTATCTGCATTATCAGCCAGATAACTTCAGTTTTGAAGATAATAATAAATAAATAATAATAAATGTTAAATAATAAAAGATCTGCAACATATGCTGAGTGGCCTAGCTGATTCTTCCCAACGCATTGGTCTCCGGATGAACTTGGATAAAACCAAGGTTATGTTCAATGAACATGTAAGTCCGGAGCCAATTGCAGTTCAAGGCAGTATTCTCGAAGTTGTTAAGGAGTATGTTTACCTCGGGCAAACCATGCAGTTAGGTAAAAACAACTTCGAGAAAGAGGCCAATAGAAGAATACAGCTGGGCTGGGCAGCGTATGGGAAACTACGTCGAGTCTTCACATCACCAATCCCACAGAGTCTCAAGACGAAAGTCTTCAATCAGTGCGTTCTACCCGTCATGACATATGGTGCCGAAACGTGGACACTCACGGTGGGGCTGGTCCACAAATTTAAAGTCGCTCAGCGTGCTATGGAAAGGGCTATGCTCGGGGTTTCTCTGAAAGATCGAATTCGAAAAGAGGTGATCCGACAGAGAACCAAAGTCACCGACATAGCCCACCGAATTAGCATGCTGAAGTGGCAGTGGGCTGGCCATATTATCCGAAGAACTGATAACCGATGGGGTAGACGAGTTCTCGAGTGGAGACCGCAGATCGGTAAACGTAGTGTGGGACGTCCTCAGACTCGGTGGAGCATTGATCTTCGCAGGGCGGCTGGCAAGAGTTGGATGAGAGTAGCCGAGGACCGTGCTCAGTGGCGTGCTATAGGAGAGGCCTATGTCCAGCAGTGGACAAGCATAGGCTGATGATGATGATGTATAATAAATGTTTATTTCATCAACTTAAGGTACATTTGTCTTAACAGTATGTGGAGCTTCCATTTAAGCAAATAGATGCCTGTGTTAGGACACTCCGCTCTTCCATAGCCAGTATAAACTATTTTCTAGAAGTTACACTTAAAAATAACATTTTATTTTATAAGAAAAATTTAAATTAAACAAATTCAAGTACGTGTGTGTGTGTGTGTGTGTGTGTGTGTGTGTGTGTGTGTGTGTGTGTGTGTGTGTGTGTGTGTGTGTGTGTGTGTGTGTGTGTGTGTGTGTGTGTGTGTGTGTGTAACAATTTTAGGTGAGTTTGCCGAGTTTGCAGCCGAGCTCCCTTTGCAGTCAGTTGTTCAGATACGAATATCGGAGTGTATTCATTTGTTGTGTAGCCCAGATGTTAAGCTGATAATTTTTCCTTATGTTTTATATTGAAGGCTTTCGCCATCTTCAAGAAGTCTGTTTTTTGGATCGTGGAGCCTAATTCCACTATAATTGGGTTGTTAGTTTTTTCCTTATTTTTTGCCCGGACTCGATATATGTCTTTAATTTATTTATCTTCTAAGTTGTGACCTACGGTCTTGGAAAATTTAGTAACCATCTTTATCAGATCTTCTTTTGATTCTTGGGGCAATTTCGGAGCGAAGATAACATTTACAGATAGTGCAACTTATCAAATATACTAATCAAAGAGCGTTGGGCTGGTAGAAACTCAAAAAATTAAGCAAATTAGTCGTAAGAATATTTCATGACATTCTGGCAACGCCAGCTTCGGGCCCAATGATTCCTGTACACCTTTTTTAAATTGAATGAGTAGTTAGTCTAGCATAAGAAACGGTGGGATTGTCATCGTCGCAAACAGTGCACAAAAACCGTCCAATTGCGAGTCGGACTCGCGCACGAAGGGTTCCGTACCATTACATCTATACAACATTAGACACAAAGAGTGAGTAAAAAAATGGCAAAAGATCACATTTGTTGTATGGGAGCTCCCCTTAAATATTTATTTAATTTATTTATTTTTGAAGCGAATATAGCGCCAAATATTCTGTGAATATTTCAAGCGTCTACCTGTTGCCGTTATTAATATCGGGCAAGCAATGGCAAAAAAAAAACGATTGTAGTATGAGAGCCCCCTTGAATATTTATTTTATTCTGTTTTTAGTATTTGCTGTTACAGCGGCAATTTAAATAGATCATCTGTGAAAATTTCAACTGCCTAGCTATAACGGTTTTTGCGATACAGCTTGGTGACATACAGACAGACAGACAAACAGGGTACGAAACAATAAAAATCACTAATATTATTATTAGAATAAAAAAACTAATTAACATTGTTTTGTTCCAGATTTTTATTTAGCTGTTTTATATTTGTAATCATTAACTTCTCAGAACTCTGAACAAAAATATCGAAAAAAAAAATTCATCCATAAAAAAAGTTTTTCTCGAAAGTTACTTACTGTGAGTTGGAATATGTTTACGTAACACGGCGCAATAACATTAATCAGTATGCTTTGCTGCATCTGTATTAATCCATATCTCGAAACAAAAGCATTTGTTTAGTTTCCCTTCGTAATTATACTTATTGTGGACACTGACGGTAGGACTTGTCAAACGATTCAGTTTTATCAATGTATATTATCTTAGGCAAAATCCTAGGACGATAAGGAAATAAATCGGCAGTTCTTTATTATACGACTAAGCAGATATTCTAGGATAATAGCTAAGAAATCAGAAATCACGACATACAGACCTATACTTCGTTTCATTCAGCTTTAGTATGGGTAACAGTAACAAAGTGAAGAAATTGAGAATTAGGGTTGGTATTCCTAAATTATTGAGATAAATGAATGACCAACAACGAGCAAACCACTTGATGGACATTGTTGCTTCCCATATTTTACCATTAGTTTATATGTAGAGTAAACCGAGATATACACAGAAATAAATACACGAAATATACATACACCTTTGCCTTATATTCGAAAGTTCTTATTTACCTTTCAGGTAGAGGCCGTGTTCTATGAGAAATTGGGAAACGTATACAAACGGAGCTTCATCGAAGTAAAATATCGTTTGTGCGACCTTATTAACATAGACGATATGTTAGGCCCCACATTCCGAGCTACCGGAATTGAATGTCCAATTCCAAAGGTAAGTGAGCACGCATAACTAGCATAAGTCAAGTAAGCACGCGTCATGATTTGTGGATTTCAAACCCGGCTTTTGCTCTTTAAAAAAATATGACTATTTATTTTAATCGGCGCTCATAGTATGAGATTGCAAAATCCATCCCACGTACATCCAAAACTGGAGGGGTTGAATATGGATAACTTTTATTTAAATGAAACAAAAAGTTGCAGAGTTAAATTCCCAAAAGGAAGAATCTTAAGCACAGGTGGTTCTCGACAACACCCAGAAAATGTGTTAAAAAGCAATGTTTACTATACATTTAACGGGTCTAATAGAGAAAAGGCCTATACCCAGCTGTGGGCAGAGGTGGGCCGATGATTATTAATTAGGTACCTTAATTCAGTTTACTTAATAAAAATCGCAGTTAGACCCGTTAAACGAGTGTATGAGCATCGCGAGTCATTACAGAATACTAAAAGCAAAATAAAAAATCACTAGCAAAACTTGGGTATAGACTGAATAAAATATCACAATATCATAATTCAACAAAAAAAAACATAACCAACAACCCGACTGCTGAGCATTAATTACTAAGCGGGCGGGTTCTGCCAAACCTCAGATATCCGCTGAGACCTGGTACCCATATCATCTTAAGCACATCTGCATTAGGCAGATTCCATCTGAGGTCTCTTCGCAACATTCTGAACGTCAAATGGTCGGACCGTGTCAGAAACACAGAAATACTGCGACGGTTGGATCGAGGCTTACCTGATAGGACATCAACTGCGCTGGTGTGGCCACGTTTAATTGATGCCGGAGGAGAGAATATCGAAATGCATCCTTTACTGCGAACACTTCAATGGGAACCGCAAGAAAGGCGGGCAGTTCCTTGGGTTTAAGAACGTGCAGAAACGCCACATGAAACGATGCAAAATTGACCACTTGACATGGAATGAGAAGGATTTGATTTCCAGGACAAACGGACAGCTGTTCTTGACGCCAGACGTGATGAAATCAGATGTAGACCACCAGCTGCCATACAATACCACTACCCAAACGGGAAATTTACTTGTAATCGATGCAACTGCACCATTATAGCCAAGATAGGCTACATCAGTCATATTAGAACACATGCCCAATGCTCTCCCCAGCCGTATCAGTCGCCGTGACCGAACTCGGTCGAAAAAAATCATCATCCTCAAGCAGGTGGGACCCAAATTCAACAATGTTACTCACTGCCTAGGTTGGTTCCGCCTACTTAGTAGTAAATGCTCAGCAGTGGGGTTGTTGGTTATTTTTCATTTCAGTTTTTAAGGTTCCGTACCCGAAGGGTGCCAAACGGGACCTTATTACTAAGATTTCACTGTCTGTCTGTCTGTCTGTCTGTCTGTCTGTCACACCAGGCTCTCATGAACCGTGATAGTTGAAATTTTCACAGATGATGTATTTCTGTTGCCGCTATAACAACAAGTACTAAAAACAGAATATAATCAATATTTGAAGGGCATAAGAATATGAATATATTTAATATTTAAAGCAACAAACGTTGTCTAAAGACATCGCTCGCCATCTAGCGGCATCTATGTAACCTTCACAGCGCCGATGTCATGTCGTTAAATGTTAACTTTAAACGCTTCTTGTTGGTTTCTATAGATGGCGCTGTTCTCAAATTCAATCTCTGTCTAATGTTGTATAGATACTGGTACGGAACCCTTGGTGCGCGAGTCTGACTCGCACCTGGCCTGTTTTTTTATTATTTTTTACTGTTTTTTTACTATATATCTCATACCGCAAAATTTGTCGCAGGGTGTGTTCCGTCTTATGAACATGACTTTGAAGAAAGCTGTATTTCCCTACAAAATGCCTTTCGAACATGCCCGCGTCGACGGAACTTTTATTGTGACTTCGACAAGGGAAGAAATAGCTTCTGGCTACTTATACCTTAGTATCAAACAACGGATGCTAACGAAGACAAAGCAGGATAAACAGAAAAGGACATTTGTTTAAAGATGTTCATCATCAATCTCGTCATCATTTATTGCAACCATTTCACAAAGTGTTGGTAGAATTATAAGTACCTACCTTGGGGAACCGGTAGGGCGTATCTACATCTTTGAGTATTATTTACAACTCATTAATATACTATTTAATGCTTATTTTATTCATTATGTACCTGTGTAATGCTTATTCAAGTTTATTTGGGATGTACAGGGTGTAATGCCACGTACACCCTAAATAGGGAGTTCTACTCACCGATCGAGCAACTTTTACTACGAGGAAAAATACGAAATATCCGAAATTTCAAAGTTTTCTCAATGGCGATAGTAGTTTGTTTGTATTGATGAGTAGAATCGTGCATTTTAAGACAAACAGTTTTATTTATAATATGAGCAATTCCTGAGAAACGTCTGTAACAATTTGTCATTTGAAACAACTTTTGTGCTACAACTTTTGTTTTTTTTAATGCTTATTGGAATTGGTTTGATTAAAATTTATCGATACTGGAGAGACGATGTTTAAATGTTTTATACTATTTAAATAACACGTTTAAGGGTTCAATTATTAACCTTATTTAATTTTGCTACATTATATTTTTTACCCGACTGCGGTGAAGCCCAAAAGGAGGGTAATGTGAATGTATGTACTCGTAAGTATGTTCGATTCTATGTTCCCTCATAACTCCTTAACCTATGGTCAGATTTTGACAAATAACATCTCAATCGATTCGTTGTGTTTGCGCAATTGTCATATGAAATCAAAATAAATTGAATTGAAAATAAGAATAAACACTAAAAAGACGAAAAAAATACAGTATTAATAAATAGCCAACAACCCGACTGCTGAACATTAAATACTAAGCAAGCGGGACCCAAATTCAACATTGTGTGTTGAATTTTCGTTTGGGTTGCGTTGGTCCCGCCTGCTAATGTTCATGTTCAGCAGTCGGGTTGTTGATGATTTTTCAATACTGTTTGTTTATTAATTTTGCTAAGTATTAATATTTCTCAGAATTTGACAATTTAGATTAAATTTGTATAATAATAACTACACAGAGCGCAACCTCACATTGATTTTTTCCTTGAAAATGTTATATTTGTCGTTTCTGGATTACCACAACACAGACCCTAGTCCAGCGTGGAATCCTCTGTAATTTCTATCTACCTATGTTTCAATATCTTTATGTGACCATAGTTATAATTTTGCTCTCTGTGAACACATATTTCATCTCTTGTGTGGTTTTTAAATAAATACGTTTTACCTATCTTTACTTATCGATCCAATGCTTATGTCATAAACAGTACTGCCGTCCACAAGCTTAAACGCGGTTATCTCCAAAAATCTACTTTTTATTTGCAATACTGTTGTGAGCAAAAAACCAGGGAAATAATAAAAATACGAGTATATACTACTTGATACATACATAGTTTGACTACACCCGAGGTCCCAAAAGATAGATGTTTTTTAGTACTTTAAAATAGTATTTTCAATTAGTAACGATAAATCAGCGCTGAGGGATCACTTCCTCAGCACAACGCTGAGTCAGCTGCCTTTTGTGGCAACGTAGATACACCACAGGCTACATCTATGGTCCTGTTTTATTTATTTTATTTGTCTGTTGTGTATTTAGTTTTCTTTCTGTTGTTGTGCATATTATGTTACTTATCTGCTTATTTTGTTTCTGTGATGTATCTTGTTGGTATAATAAATGTCTTTCTTCTTCTTCTATCAATTCGGCTTAACAAAAATATGTTTATGGCGTTATTAAACACAATTATTATTTATTTAATGAATAATTAAACTAACATAACGGCATTTTTCAGTTTTTATCTCTGGAAGTATAAAAGTTAGGAAAATTGGGTTGGAGGGATCGATAGAATTTTTTTTTCTGATTAAGATATCATCAAAAAGTCAAAATCGACTGGATGGTCGATTACGGCATTTTAGCCTATGGACGGCAGAGTACTACACATTACAGTTGGTAGCAATATCACAAATCTGAAGAAATGTATCTTTATGTTCCCTGTATAGATTTTAGTCTTCTGTACCTCCTTACTATATTTTAACTTTAGAACTTCTTTTATTTTATGCAGAAAATAATCCCCGATAAGAAAAAAACATTATATGCGGCTAAGCGCGGTCGAAAAGAGCGCGTCCCAAACGTTGCCAGTCTACAAATTTAATGATTGCACATTGCAGACAAGATAGGCAAAGTAGCTGTTAGCAACACTATAGACAAGATAGTTAAATCGAAATTTGTTGTGCACTCACTCAATTTTGTACTCTATTCACTTTTGTTACTTATTCCTAAATTAAGTGCCACGTAATTATTTACACTAGTCTTAACTCCTGAACTAATGTGTGAAATTGATTTTGAGCCAGCGCCAAACGAAATTATATAATTATTTTTTACGCTTCACGAAATTAATGTTTTTATTGGCACCGACTCAAACTTAGTTACGTACATCCTCGACTATCTTCTATCTACATCATCAAAACGAACAAGTTAAGAGTATCCGCAAGGACCTACCTTAGACCCGAGCGTGCGCTCGGACGTGTGATTTTTACCGAATCAAAACCGAATTTGCTCTTAAGTCACAGCCGCCGTAATACAGTTGACCGCTAGAGTTATATGTGTAATTGTACGAGGGCTTAGGACGAGCTTTCCTAAGCTGGCGTTTGGCGTCGAGTTCCTGAAGACGCGCTTGTTCAAAGGCGATGGGCTAAAGCTTTCCGCCATTCAAGTATAACATGTGTCAAGTCAGTCAAAAGAATCAGTTTATGGATGAAAATTAGGTGAGTGAAAAAAATTTTCTTCCAGTATTTTTTTACCCATAACAGTGTTTTTTTTTATCAAATTAAAAGTAAGAAATATCGAAATCGGACTTCTCTCTAAGAAGTTATGCGTGTTCATACCAATTTCGAATCTTAAGGGTATTTTGGAAAACAATAAATTTTAACTCCAAAATCATTCTCACGTGTATCAAGCCAGTCGACAGAATCATTTTACGGATGAACATTAGGCACCTGAAAAAAATTATCGTCCCCTATTTTTCTACTCTTAACAGTATTTTTTTATCAAATTAAAAGGAAGAAATATCAAAATCGGACTTCTCTCTATAAAGATATTCGTGGTCATACCAATTTCGAATCTACCAATAAATTTTACCAGGCCGACTAAGCAGTCATGATGGTATTATAGTGCTGGGCAAGCCTACTCTATCTAAAAAACAATAAATAATATGAAAGTAAGAAATCAGCTATTACAAAGAAATTCTGACAGAGAGGGCACGGATGGATGGTGATATAATGTCAGGATCTTGGCATGTGTCAAACCCAGGTCACCTTGGTCTCTGCCCAGCACTCCGGGTCCAGCGGTGAGTATATGTATGATCTGAAAAATATAAAGATGTTTCCAATTTAACATCATTTAATGAATATGACCATAATAAAACTAAACTTTTCCTACAAATGGCCATTCAAGTGTGCGCGAGGGGACGCCACTTTCTTCCAGTCGGAGACCAAGGAAGTCATCGCCTCGGGGTACTTGTACGTAAGCATCAAGCAAGGGAAACAAAAAAGGCAGTCACTTTGTGTGGTGACCTGCTGTGACTTTTTAATGTGTGCATTAATGTAATTTTGTCATTTTAATATTAAATTAAACAATCTAATAAAAGTAAATTAAAAGTTTTAATTAACTCGTAGATCATATATAATGTCTTCAACTATGGCCGGAAAACATTTGACGACAGAGTCTCGAGACTGAAATGGATATGGGCAGGCCATCATCATCTTCATCAGCCATTTGACGCCCACTGCAGGACATAAACCTCCCTCATGGTTTTCCAAGCTTCCCGGTCTTGTGCCGCCCGCATCCAACGACTTCCCGCCACCACAACCAGGTCGTCAGACCATCTGGTCGGGGGCCTTCCGACGCTGCGTCACCCAGTCCGCGGTCGCCAGGTCAAAACTTTTTCGCACCAACGGCCATCAGTTCTCCAAGCTATGTGACCCGCCCACTGACACTTCAACTGAGCAATTCTTCGAGCTATATCAGTAACTCGGGTTCTTATGCGGATCTCCTCATTCCTGATTCGATCACGCAGTGAAACTCCTAACATAGCTATCTTCATTGCTGATTGGGTGACCTGAGAGGGTAATTTATCTCAAATTTTAGGTTTCAAGTTGAAACAGTCTCTGAGATCCAGAGGTTGTTGTGCTAGACATTATCAGACTCTGAAGCGTCCTGACGTATAAAGTGAAACTATACGTTTCTAGCGGAGCGGAACGCCTTAAATTCTCCCATCGGAGCTGAAGATATTGGACCAGTGTCTACTTTAGCTAGATAAGACCCATCCCGATGAAATTAGCTTTTGATACAAAAACTGGCATTGAAATCGGTCCATTCCTTTGGAAGCTATGATTCTTCACATACTTATAGACTGGTACTGGCGTCAAACTTGTTATCCGAAAAATATATGATACAGAAACAGTTTTTATAAATGTGACTGAAAATATTATCACGCCAACAGATTCAAAGCAAGTAACGGCTTTAGTACTGGACTTTACCTCTACCTTCGATTTGTAGTTTCTTCAATTAATAGTCGTTCAATCATGTCGGCGTTGATACGTATGAAACAGAAGTTAAATAAGGAGCACCACTGAATTTAAGTGCAAAATTGGAAACAAAATGGACTTAATAAAAAGCAAGTTCTGCAGCATATGCAGTAAAAAGAATTAGAGAGCTCACTGACGTTGCAACTGCTAGGCTTGTTTATTTTAGTTACTTCCACAGTATTATGTCCTACGGCATACTACTGTGGGGTCGGGCAGCAGACATTGAGACGATCTTCATCTTACAGAAGAGAGCCATCCGATTTATTTACAAGTTAGGTAGTAGGGATTCGCTAAGAGATTTCTTCAAAGAAACCAACATCTTAACAGTTGCATGTCAATACATTTATGAAAATATTATGTACGTTAGAAAAAATATCAAAGACTTCGAAAATGTTGGTGGCCACCATAATTTTAATACTAGAAATAAACATAAATTGTCATTTCCACTATTTAGACTTGCAAAAGTTAACACATCCTTTATGGGGCACTGTATAAGGTTCTACAACAAAATTCCTCAAGATATATTAGAGTTACCTCCAACGCGATTTAAAAAATGTGTTAAGCACATTCTGTGCAAAAAGGCTTACTATAACATCAAGGATTACTTAGAAGACAAAGATGTTTGGCATTAAACAGTAGATTAATATTATTTAAAGGACGATTGTGACTAGTGTTCAACACATTCATGACTAATATTTTAAGTTGAAAACTCTGTTAATTAAGTTAAAACGTGTTTTGAAAAGAATAAATGTGGAGTTTCTTTGTTAGTTTCTTCTCCACATAATCCATTAATTGTGAAACTAACAACTTTGACGTTCATTAAGTAAACATTCTGTTTTTACAATGAATAAAAATATTTGAATTGAATTGAATTGAAATTAATCTTTATCTTTTATTAATTGAACGACAATAGGGTTTTAAGTATCTCATAATGAGTTTCTGTCCTTAATGTTATGGAAAAATTTCAATAAATAGCTGAACTATGACTGCTCTGTTTATTTCAAGAAGTAACTCGTATGCAATATCTGTGTACAATAAAGAATATTCTATCTATCTATCTAACTTAGACACTTTTTATACAGTTATTTCGATCGTAAAGCGTTTCGGAGACAAAGATGTTTTTGAAATATTCTCAAGAATGATATAATCGTATTTATTTCGCTAAAATATACCAACCAGATTTTGCTGATTTTTTTTTAGATAAGGTTCAATTAGCTCAATTGGTTGTGATCAGCTACTTAATACTATGACCTGTCTAGACAAGCTATGGCTTGGTCCAAGTCGAATTCAAGTAAAACAATACAAAACAAACAATACGTGGTATAACAATATGTGGTAATACAATAGTATGACAATCGAGGGAAACTTTCACGGGTTGAATCTCTTTCCAGGAGAGTGCCCCAAAGGACTGTTAGGACCTATTTTATTTACTATAATTATTGACAGAGGATTTGGGAAGTAAGATACATACAACTTTCTATTCATAACGTCAATAATAAGGAAAGGAATTTTGTATGTTGTAGGTGTAAAAATTGGTGTGTGTGTGTGTATACAGCATTTATGTTGAGTCTGCATCTCCGTGTTTACCAAAAATTCTCCGGTACCAAGCAAGTGTTTTTTTAGGGTTCCGTACATGCCAAACGGAACCCTATCACTAACACTTCACTCTCCGTCTGTCTGTCTGTCCGTTTGTCTGTCTGTTTGTCACCAGGCTGTATCTCATGAACCGTGATACTTAGCAGATGGACTTTTCACACATGATGTATTTCTGTTGCCGCTATAACAACAAATACTAAAAACAGAATGAAATAAATATTAAAGGGAGGCTCCCATACCAAAAACGTAATTTTTATGCTGTTTTTTCCCGATGTTAATAACGGCAACAGGTAGACGCTTGAAATATTCACAGAATATTTAGTCCTTTATTCGCATCAACAATAAATGATTAAATTAAAATAAAATAAATATTTAAGGGGGGCTCCCATACAAAAAACGTGATTTTTTACGGTTTTTTCTCGACCTTTGTGTCTAATGTTGTATCGATAATGGTACGGAACCCTTTGTGCACGAGTCCGACTCGCACTTGGCCGGTTTTTTAATTTATTGTACTGATAATCTTATCTCATCTCGTTTTAAAAAGTCGAGAGTTAATAGACAGAAAAATATTATTTCGTTAAATAAAGAAATAATATTTTAGGTAACCCGATAATCTACAAAATGTTAATGATCTAGTAATCTACAGTTATTTAAATTTTAATAGAAGGAATCAAATTATAGATAGCAGATAATAATAATAGTCTCAGTTTCAGTTTTCCATTGTATTTTTTTTAGTTCAATAGCAGATTGCCCATGCCCACAGATAAACTAAGCCTACGCGTATGGCTGTCTATCTGTCCGTCCGTCTGTCTGACCATGATCGACGGCTAGTTGATTTTTAACATTTGACCCGTTAAATGTATAATTATTAGTTGAATTATTATTTATCTATCGATCCCATGAACTGAGGCCACGCCACTGCTGGGAATAGGCCTCTTCCGTATCACGCCCATCTAACATTTGAATACCATTGGTGGTTACTTTAGTACGGTGCAGCTATATTTTTTTCGCAATTTCGAATTTTTCCCTAAGGTTAAAGCGCTGGGACGGTTAGCCAGAGGTCGCAGGTTCAAGTCCTGGCAAGGGTGGAATTTTTTGCCTCTAAATACGTTTTTAAAATTGTCTCAGCACGGGTTAGTGCATCAAAAAGAATATAGTCATGTAGGTACAGCGATATCATTCCGACGTAAAAACCTAACTGCAAAGTGGGTTACTCGGGGCTGAAAGTAATGTAAATTGCTTCGGTCAGATGTCGCTGCCTGTACGTGATACAGAGAAGTTTGTAAAGAGGCTCGAAATTTCATCGATGCTTGCACTTGCCCATTAGCTCAGTTGGGAGAGCGCTGGCACATTAAAACCGGCCAAGTGCGAGTCGGACTCGCGCACGAAGGGTTCCGTACCATTATCTATACGACATTTGAATATTTCAAGCGTCTACTTGTTGTCGTCATTAATGGCCGGCAAAAAACGGCATAAAAATCACGTTTGTTGTATTTGTTGTTTTTAGTATTTGTCGTTATAGCGGCAATATAAATACATCATCTGTGACAATTTCAACTGAACTATCACGGTTATAAGGCTGTATTTCAAGACGTTCCGTGTTGCGCCGGATTAAGAATAGCGTCACTCCATTTCCTTCCGTGGATGTCGTAGAAGGCGACTAAGGAAATCAATTACCAGGAGACGCAGCAGCGTTTTCCTGAGAATCCAACCCCATACTGCGATCGCCAACCCGCCTGCCAAGCGTGGCGATTATGGCAAAACCCCTTATGGTCATAAAAAATGTTTTTTTATTGATATTGATATAATCACAAACTGAATTCCACGGCAGCGAAGCCGCGGATATAGCTGCTCGTTTATAAAAACACATGGCGCGACGTTCGCCGTTCATATTAGTAGAGCACGTTCATTTTGTCATCACCTCTGGCTCAGTGTCTACATCTAATAATATTATGTCGTTTAATATTGTTGTTGTATATTTTCTTGTTGCGGCTTTTTTTAGCTATGTTAATGTAAGTATTTAACATTATTTATTTACCTTCAGTTTTATACTCAACAGCAATTGAAAACCCAAAAATATATTTTTTTTACAATACGTACACGAATAGCTCTTTATATAAATTTGTACATTGATTTGTTTACGAATGAACAGAAAGCAACACATTTTTGATATTATTATCAAGACTTCGTAGTGAAACCCTCAGTAAAATCAAGGTGTAAGATTCTTAATGATCCTTTAATAATTAGACATTCGTTCTGTTCGAATACATAATTATTAGAGGATTTTACTCCTCAATGCAATCAACTTTTATTAAGGGGTAAACTTCGATATCGTGAAAACCATTTCAGAAGAAGAAGAAGAAGAAGCAACACATTATTATAGTATTTTCTGACGTTTACACGAGCACTAGACATAATAAAACTGAATTTGAACGGATATTTACTCGTTTACTTTTCCATTTTACAATTTTCCGACGTTTCGGTACTTTTGCAAGTGCCGTGGTACCTCGGTAGACTGAGGTTACATGCGTCTTTTTGACGGTTAGTTTACTACCCTCGGCAAAAATTATTAAGTTACGTTAATAATTTAAATTGGCACATCCATAATTTTATATAAACTCAAAAATACTGAGGAGAGGCCTATGTCCAGTAGTTGACAAGCGTAGGCCGATGATGATGATGACGATGAGATAAAAAGATACACACTAAAGTAAATTCATGCCTGACATTACGCAATGGTGGCCTATGATTTAATTGATGCGATTACATAGTCGGTCATTTTAGTAGAAAGTAAAAGTAGAAGAAGTAAAAGTCAATCGGAGTCAGAAGCGGCAAAAAATCGGGCGGGACAGCAAAATCTGCTGTCCAAGCCAATATACCTTGAGCTTGCGCCCGAAGGCATACAGGCATTTCAGTTTTTCCATTAAGTTTAATGTCACGTTAGCATAGAACCACTGATATTTATTTTGCAATATTAGCCCCGGCTGCCTGAGTGATCTTAAACGATCACGAAGGTTAAGCAACACAGGGCGCGTTCAGTGCATGGATGGGTCGCCGTCTATGCCTAACGCTAGTGGCATTTTTCCGAGCGGTTCCGTGCTTCGCAAGGCACCGTTGCTTGTACCATTCATCATGACCAACCATTCGTTTACACGTAGACGAAACCGAGATGTACACAGAAACACGTACACGAAATGTACATAAACCTTTGCCTTATACTCGAAAGATCTAATTTACATTTCAGGTAGAGGCCGTGTTCTATGAGAAGTTGGGTAACGTATACAAACGGAGCTTCATCGAAATGAAATATCGCTTGTGCGACCTTATTAATAAAGACGACGTGTTAGGCCCCACACTCCGAGCTACCGGAATTACATGTCCAATGCCAAAGGTAACTCTAATCAGCATGTGTCATGATTTGTGGGTGCCAAACCAAGCTTTTGCTCTATAAAAAATAGGACTATTTGTTTTTAATCCGGGCTCATACAGAGTATAGAAAAAATCATCCCACGTACATCCAAAAATGGAGGGGTTGAATACGGATAACTTTAATATAAATGAACTAAAAGTTGCAAAGTTAAATTCCCATAAGGAAGAATATTCACCCATCTTTAAGCACAGTTGGTTCTTGATAACCCACCAATAATGGGTGAAAAAGCAACATTTTTTATACACATAACGGTCTAATAGGGAAAAGGCCTATACCCAGCAGTGGGCAGACTGAATTAAGTTTACTTAATAAAAAATTGCGATTAAACCCGTTAAACGTGTGTGTGAGCATCGTGAGTCATTACAGAATCATCATAAGCAGCCTATATACGTCCCACTGTAGGGCACAGGCCTTCTCTCAGATAGAGAGAGTATGAGCTTAATCACCACGCGTGCCCACCGCGGATTGGCGATTTCAAGTGCTGAGGTATGTGAATAGCTCAGAAACCCGGGTTCCTTCACGATGTCTTTCCTTTCCATTGCAGAATACTACAAGCAAAATTAAAAATTAGTAGCAAAACTTATGTATAGACTGAATAAAAGATCACAATATCATAAGTCCAACAAAAAATAAAAATAAATCACAAAAAGGAGAAAAATAAAAAACTGAAATAAAACATAAGCAACAACCGGACTGCTGAGCATTAACTACTCCCAAACCTGCTCTACTCCGCTGAGACCTGGTGCCCATGTCGTAAGCACATCCGTGCGTTAGAGACAGATTCCATCTGAAGTCTCGGCGCAACATTCTGAATGTCAAATGGTCCGACCGTGTCAGAAACACAGAAATTCTGCGACGGTGCAATGTTGGTTGGATCGAGGTTTACCTGATGGGGCATCAACTGCGCTGGTGTGGCCACGGTCAATGGATGCCGGAGGAGAGAATGCCGAAACGGATCCTTTATTGTGAACACTTCGATGGGAAATAAAAGAAAGGCGGGCAGGTCCTTAGCTATAAGGACGTGCAGAAACACCACATGAAACGATACGAAATTGACCGCTCGACATGGGATGAGAAGGCTTTAATTTCGAGGCCAAACGGAGACCTGCTCAAATCAGATGTAGTCCACCAGCTGCCATACAATACCACTACTCAAACGGAAAATTGACTTGTAGTCGGTGCAACCGCGCCGTTATAGCCAAGATAGGCTACATCAGTCATATGAGAGCACATGACCGACGCTCTCCCCAGCCGTATAAGTCACTGTGACCGAAAACGGTCGACAAGAATCATCATCATCAAATAGGCGGAACAATATTATGGTTGGTTCCGCCTGCTTAGTAGGAAATGCTCAGCAGTCAGGTTGTTCGTTATTTTTCATTTCAGTTTTTTTTATTATCCTTTTATTTTTACTATATATCTCATCCAGCGACTCCCCGCCACCGTAACCAGGTCGTCAGATCATCTACTGCGTCGTCCGGTCCGCGGTCGCGGGCGGCACAAGACCATTGGAAGCTTGGAAAACTATGAGGGAGTCCTATGCCCTGCAGTGGACGTTGCTGATGATGATGATGATGATATATCTCATACCGCAAAATTTATCTCAGGGTGTGTACCGTCTTATGAACATGACTTTGAAGAAAGCTGTATTTCCCTACAAAATGCCCTTCGAGCGTGCCCGCGTCGACGGAACTTTTATGGTGACTTCGACAAGGGAAGAAATTGCTTCTGTCTACTTATACCTTAGTTTCCAACAACGGAGGCAAGCCAAGACAATGCAGGATAAACAGAAAAGGACATTTGTTTAAGATGTTGATCATCATCATATTTTGCAACCATTTTACAAGGTGTTGGAAGAATTATGAATACAATTTCGACCACATTTCTGAGTATTATTTACAGTTCACTAATATACCTATTTAATGCTTATTTACGAGTATGTTCATTATATACCTATGTAATGGTTATTCAAGTCAATTTGAGATGTACAGGGTGTAACGAAATACATCCCACGTACATAAAAAAAATGGGGGGTTCTTCTCGTCAATCGAGGAACTTTTCATCATCATCATTCAGCCACAAGAAGTCCACTGCTGGACATAGGCCTCCTCCATGGATTTCCAAAAAGACCGGTTAGAAGCGGCCTGCATCCAGCGTCTTCCTGCCACTTGGATGAGGTCATCTGTCCATCTTGTGGCTGGTCGTCCTACGCTGCGCTTGCCGATATGCGGTCTCCATTCGAGAACCCTTCGGCCCCATCGGCCATCAGTTCTGCGTGCTATGTGCCCCGCCCACTGCCACTTCAACTTACTAATCCGCTGGGCTATGTCGACGACTTTCGTTCGTCTACGAATCTCATCATTTCTGATTCGATGTCGTAGAGAAATTCCGAGCATAGCCCTTTCCATAGCTCGTTGCGTGACCTTGAGCTTTCTTATGAGGCCCATAGTTAGAGACCACGTTTCAGTGCCATAAGTCATCACTGGTAACACACACTGGTTGTATAATTTTGTCTTGAGCGATTGAGGTATGTTAGACGAAAAGACTTTTCTAAGTTTCCCGAATGCTGCCCAGCCGAGTTGGATTCGACGATTGACCTCTTTCACGAAGTTGGACCGGCCTAGTTGGAGGAACTTTTACTACGGGGGAAAATGCGAAATATTCGAAATTTCAAAGTTTTTCCCTTGCTGTTAGCTATAATAGTTGTTCGTATCAACGAGAAAAAACCATTTCCAGATAAACAGGGCTATTTTTCAAATGTGCAATTCCTGAAACACTCCGTTTATAGTTGGAAATTTAAAACAACTTTTGTGCTACACTTCTAACAAATTAAGCCCCTCGAACTTATTAGTGTACGAGAAACCGGGGGTCAATTTGTTTGTTCAGGTTATTGGAATTAGTTTTACAATCTATACTGAAGAAATCGTTTCCAAGTTCTGCGTTTTTAACCGACTGCGGTGGAGCCCAAAATGAGGTATGTATAAAATAATATACATGCGTGTCAAACAGCGGATTTGAGAAGTAAGATACATACATCTTTCAATTCAATGTCAATAATAATGAAAGGATTTCTGTACATTGTAGGAGTAACAAGCAGTTGTGAGCAAAACACTATGAACAAGATCGTTAATTCGTAATTTGCCGTGCAAAGTCAAATGAATTAAATTTATTGAAATTACCTATTCCCCATACACACACATAAATTACGTAAGTGCACTCTACTCACTTTCGATACTT
This sequence comes from Yponomeuta malinellus, assembly GCA_947308005.1. Taxonomy (NCBI): domain Eukaryota; kingdom Metazoa; phylum Arthropoda; class Insecta; order Lepidoptera; family Yponomeutidae; genus Yponomeuta; species Yponomeuta malinellus. The sequence goes on from OX371010.1 coordinate 5,063,654, forward strand.
ATTCCTAAATTATCAGCCACGTAATTATTACAACAATAAAAACTTTTCAACAAAAACATAAACCAACAAGAAAAAAACTAGAAAGTAAAAACTTTCTAGTCTTAATACCTAATGTGTGAAATTGATTTTGAAAGGAAATTATATAATTATTGTATTCTTTTTGTCGCACTAACCTGTGCTGAGGACAATTTTAAAAACCTATTTAGAGGCTAAAAAAGAGCGCTGGCACGGTTAACCAGAGGTCGCGGGTTCAAGTCCCGGCATGGGTAAAATTTCTTTAAGTAGCCTCTAAGTAGGTTTTGATATAATTATGTTTTACGCTACACTTCAGCGCTGAGGGATCACTTCCTCAGCACAACGCTGAGTCAGCTGCCTTTTGTGGCAATGTAGATACACCACAGGCTACATCTATAGTCCTGTTTTATTTATTCGTTTTGTCTGTTGTGTATTTAGTTTTCCTTCTGTGTTGTGCATATTATGTTACTTATGTGCTTATTTTGTTTCTGTGATGTATCTTGTTGGTATAATAAATGTCTTTCTTCTTCTTCTTCTTCTTCTTCAAATTTAACATTTTGATTGGCACCGACTCCATGTCACTTACTTACATCCCCGACTATCTGCTGTCTACACCATCAAAACAAAAAAGTTAAGAGCATCCGCTTGGTAGCTTTTAAAAGAAGGACAAGCCCGAGGCAGCTGCTGTAAGCTGTTGAAGTTCCCTCGACTGGTCTCCAGATGGACAAGTCTCCATTATGTTGTGGTGTCATTAAAATACCATACGTGATCATCATCAGCCATTTGACGCCCACTGCAGGACACAGAACTCCTTCGTGGTTTTCATAACCATGAGGGGTTATGCCATAACCGCCACGCTTGGCAGGCGGGTTGGCGATCGCAGTATGCGGTTGGAATCTCAGGGAGACGCTGCTGCCCGTCTCCTGGCAATTGATTTCCTTAGTCGCCTTCTACGACATCCACGGAAGGAAACGGAGTGACGCTATTCTTAATACGGCGCCACACGGAACACACGAGACCTAGGCAAGCCTACTCCATCTAAAAACTATGTCCCAGGCACTGCAGCGACCGAGTGGTCCCTAGACCCATCAAGTGAGAGTGAAGGTACCACTGGCTGTATAAATCACCTCATTATGTAAACATGGGTATATATATATACTCACACCAATATCCCGGAGGCGTGGACAGAGTCCAGGATCTGCCACTTTCCACGCTGGATCGTGACCTCTTTCGCTTCATCAATATTCATTAGTCATTTCACACACGCATTCACGTTTCGGATACTTTTTATCTTACCCATTGCTAATGCATTTGTTGAATATGCTATTTTGCCGTCGACAGTAGTACGAACAGTAGGAGAATCCACTCCTTTTTCTTCTTCTCATGGTGCCTCTCCGACTAGCGAAGGTTGGAGGTCGGCTCCGTATATTTATCTCTGTCTCACGCAAGGCGGAAGAGCTTGGCAGCACTTGTGAATCAAGTTCAGCCCCGTGGGTTTCTCAACCAGGATTTCGGATCAATATTGTAGGAGTTGTAGGAGACCATAGGAGTTGTGGGTGTCTGAATACATGCCCCCAGTATGCAATCTTTCTCCTTCGGAAGGTCATCCGAAGCTCGTGGTTCTTGTAAAATCTGCTAGTATTGCTTAAAAAAAAATTTTATAAAAAATAAAAACCAAGTTCGAAACACTACAGCACTAAAAAGTGAGAAATAATTTAAATAATTAGAAGTATGTACACATGTAGGTTTGTAGAAGTATAATTTGGAGTCGGTGCCCAAAATATGTGTGCTGGTCTTTAAACTGGGCACCGACTACAAATTATACTTCTACAATACCTACATGTATACATACTTCTAATTATTTAAATTATTTCAAACTTTTTAGTGCTGTAGTACTTCGAAGGCGGTTTTTATTTTTTCATCATCAACCCATTATGTCCCCACCGAGGGGCACGGGTCTCTTCCCTGAGGAAGGTATAGGCCATACTCCACCACGGGGGCCAAGTCCGGATTGGTGGAGGCTTGTAGACTAGTGGCTCGTCTACTGTCAGAAGTTGTCAAGCCGCCCTAAGGCCTCTGACTTGGCTTAACGACTGCCGTCTGTCGACGGCAGCCGGCACCAACAGCTTAACGTGCCTTGCGAAGCACGGAACCGCTCGGAAAAATGCCACTAGCGTTAGGCATAGACGGCGACCCATCCATGCACTGAACGCGCCCAGTGTTGCTTAACCTTCGTGATCGTTTAAGATCACTCAGGCAGCCGGGGCTACGAGCGATTCTCGATTTTATTTTTTATTATTTTTCAATTTTTAGTGTGGGAGCGGAAGAAAAATATACGAGTCCCTTATAACCATATTTTATCCTACTTAATTCGTTGCTTTAAAATTTGACGTTCTCACTTTCCATCTCAAAAAGTCTTCACCAAAACATCACCAAATTACCTTGGGACTACTTTTACACTATTTTATAAAACATACGGATATTACTAAAGGATGGGCCCCATGAGACCTTATTTACTGCTGTCCATTGAAGAGTTCCGTTCTCCATCTCTGAAAGTCTTCATCAGATCTTCACCAAATTAAAATGGGACCAATGGGACGTTATATCTATTCGAACAAAAAAATAATTTTGGAAATCGGTTAAGTTTTGACGGAGTTGTGCGAGAACATAGCCAAAAAAATATACGCGTCGAATTGATAACCTTCCTCCTTTTTTGAAGTCAGTTAAAAAACAAACAATGCTACAATGTTACAATGCTATGTAACGTTGATACGTTACGTTACGATATGTTGATTCGTGATGTACTTGCATTACAACCAATTAGCTTCATATTTTCCACCAACAGTTTCATTCCATTTTCATCGCAGTTTTCATCATAAATTCGGTGGGCGATTATTTGAACCATAAATACTTAAAACGTACAAATGAATACCCAAGTAGTTACAGTGACCAATACAATCAAACGACTCATTTGCGTTGCCAAATCAATTACTTCTTGCATATATTCGTAGTCGCCAATTGTAAAAGCCAATATTTTACTGGTACAAAGTTTTCTGTTTCCAAAAGCTTTGGAACTACAGGGTAGGCCTACTCGAAATATCACTTTAAATACATATCCGGGAGGGGTAGACAGAGACCAGGGTTTGCCATTTGCCAAGATCCTGACCTGACGACCTCTTTCGTTTCATCAACATTCATTGTTCGCTGCTTGCATGCACGCCGGTTTCGATTACTTTTTATGCCATTCACCCTTAAAATACACTCATGTCTGTAACCTGTGACTCGATTCCGACTATTTTAGATTGTGATGTACCTATAAGATAAATATATATTGCTACTTTTCAATAATATCTTCTAATATATTAAAATCTCGGGTCACAGTGTTTGTAATCGAACTCCTCGCCAATTTTTATGATTTTTTTTGTGTATATTGGGTAGGTCTGAGAATAAGTGGTAGGTCTACTAATCAATGTGGCAAAACAACGTTTGCCAGGTCCTAGCGGACCTGGGAAAAATCAAATTGTGCCATGACTGCTATGTTTATTTCAAAGGGGAACTTACACTTTTTTAGACATAATTTCGATTGTAAAGTGCTTCGGAGACAAAGATGTTTTTAGAAATATTCTCAAGAATGATATAATCGTATTTATCTACACTAATGTTGTAACATTCTACTTATGTTTTCAATACTTGACTTATAATTACTACTGTTATAGCGCAGACAACAAAACACTCAATTAAAGCAATTTCACATGATGGTATAATATTCACATCGATATCGTAAAATCTCATTATAACATCAATAAAACGCGACCAACTTGATTGCAGGGCGCGAAGTTGAAGCGCGCAGCTGCGCTCTCATTGGTTAAATTTTAATGGCGGCAAAATCACTGTGATTATACACGTACGCGTGAATTTAATTTTTAATTGCATTAGTGAAGATAAAGTAGTGTATGCAACTGCATATAACACGGGTATTAAAACACTCGTTACTATTATGAAACTCGCTGCGCTCGTTTCATAAACTCACACTCGTGTTTTAATACCCTTCATTATATGACAGTTGCATAAACTACTATTTTATCACTAAGATACACCAACCAGATTTTGCTGAAAATCATTCATCATCATCATCATCAGCCATTTTACGCCCACTGCAGGACATAGGCCTCCCTCGTGGTTTTCCCTAGCCAAGAAGGGTTATGCCATAATCGCCACGCTTGGCAGGCGGGTTGGCGATCGCAGTATGCGCTTGGAATCTCAGGAAGACGCTGCTGCATGACGGGTCTCCGCCCATGTGGTGTCGTATTAAGAATAGCGTCACTCCATTTCATTCCGTGGATGTCGTAGAAGGCGACTAAGGAAATAAATTACCAGGACGCGGGCAGCAGCGTCTTCCTGAGAATCCAAAAAATGTTTAAATAAGCTCAATTGGCTGTGTTGTGGACGCCGAGACGGGTTAGGTGGAATTAGGTTCGCACTTAGCTGTAGGCTGAACGAGGCATTTTTATATTGTGTAAATGTAGCGAACCCCTAAAATGTGTTAGTCTAAGTTAGGTTCGCAGATAGTTGTATGCTGAACGAGGGCCTTTAAATATTATGTAACATTTGTAAATATGGTGCAAGACCAGTGGAAAATTCCACACACATCTGTGATTGGTCGAACGGCTGGCCCGAATAGTATATAAGCCGGAACATTCTCTGCATTATGATGAGCTTTCAGTTAGCTACTACACCACCCTGAACCTGGAAGAAATAAACAGCTATCAAGAACCACTGGAAGTTTGCATCACACCTATACAGTCCACACCCCATTTAGTCTGGTCCTTCGAGCGCCGGATCCGAACGAGAGAACCACCCTCTGCACCTGAACGCGGACCTGGAGCAGCCCTCAAGCGGCCCTCGAACCTGGGCCTGGAGCTGCACCCACATAGTGGTCTTCCGAGCGCCGGATCCGAACGAGAGAACCACCTTCTGCACCTGAACGCAGACCTGGAGCAGCCCCCAAGCGGCCCTCGAACCTGGGCCTGGAGCTGCACCCACATAGTGGTCTTCCGAGCGCCGGATCCGAACGAGAATCTTCGGCACTGGACCCGCTTCTGGAGCAGGCATCAAACGGCCCTCGAACCTGGGCTTGGCGCTGCACCTGAAACGGAGCGGTCCCTGAACCCGCACCTGGAGCAGGCATCAAACGGCCCTCGAACCTGGGCTTGGCGCTGCACCTGAAGCGGAGCGGACCTGAACCTGCACCTGGAGCAGTCATCAACCGGCCCTCGAACCTGGGCTTGGACTGCACCTGGAGCAGATTGGACCTGGAGCAGCTCGCGATCGGCCACCGAACCTGGGCCTGGAGCTGCACCTGGAAAAACTGTAAGTGAACCTAAATCTAAATCTGAACCTGCACCTGGAGCAGTCATCAACCGGCCCTCGAACCTGGGTTTGGACTGCACCTGGAGCAGATTGGACCTGGAGCAGCTCGCGATCGGCCCTCGAACCTGGGCCTGGAGCTGCACCTGGAAGAACTGAACGTGGACCTGATCGGCCCCTGATCGGCCCTCAAACCTGGGCTTGGAGCCGCATCTGACCACTGAACGACGACCTGGACGACCTGGACTTGGACCTGGACGACCTGGACTTGGACCTGGAAGACCTGGACTTGGACCTGGAAGACCTGGACTTGGACCTGGAAGACCTGGACTTTGACCTGGAAAACTTGGACTTCGACCTGGAAAACTTAGAGCTAAATCTGTGACCTGTAACCTTTGTATATCATTGTAATACTGTCTTTTGTAATTTTGAATTAAACGAATCACCCCTTTTGTCTTTTAATATAAGTAATTTAGAACAAAGAAGAACGAAGATCGAGTCCGTGAAGTCCAGGCTCAAAGAAAAAGGAAGAACCCGCTTCGAACTAGGTACCGTCGCAACTCCCACGACCATTCTTACAAAATGGTTGTCACTCGGAGCATGGGAGACCCTGCGGAGGACATCGAACGGGAACAAATGGAGGCTGAACAAGCGCGTCAAGAAGCACTCCGCGTTGAGATAGAGCGCCGGAGGAGGCTGCAAGCTGAACCGCCGGCATCACCATCTCTGACAATGCCCTCGACTGAAGACCGCGCAACCACTACCGGCGTCACTAACACCTCAACGAACGTTGGTGCTACGTCACTACTCGCCAGGGAACGTGAACGAACGTGCGCTATATCACCGGTAGCGTCAGTGAGATCTACGGCAAGCTTTGTAACACGAAAGCGCCGCGCAGAGCTCGAGGCCGCCGAACAACTCGCGGCCTTAAAAGAGCAGCAGCTCCAACAACAGCTCCAAATCCAAACGGACCTGGTACAAAAGAGGCTCGCAGTCGAGATGTCAATCATCGAGGATGAAATGGACCAACCCCCTGTACATCCTGCACCTTCACCGGCAGAACAACGCCAGAAGGTGGATGAATGGCTGCGAGCAAACCCACTGAACGCTCCACGACCTGAGAGCGGCGCTCAACCACACGAGCGCCAAGAATCGGAGCGGAGCGGACAAGAACTCTGCGTTTCAAAGAACCACCGAAACACAGCAGATCTCCCACTCCCACCAGGACAAGGGATGGGATGGAGCGACTGGCAACGGTGCTTGAGAAGATGGCCAGACCACGAGTTCGCCATACGGAACTACCGACGTTCTCGGGGTCATCGAACGAATGGCTACCCTTCCAAGCGGCTATGCGAGACTCTACGACATCTCGTCGATTGAGAATCTACTTCGACTTAGAACTGCCTTGAAGGGAGGTGCACGGGATGCAGTAGCGACGCTTCTCTACACAGCGTCTGATCCCGAGACCATCATGAAAACACTGGAGCAGTGCTACGGACGACCGGAAGTCATAGTCGAACAAGCCCTCGCAGACATCAAGAAACTGCCTCGATTTGGGACATTGGCCAGCGAAATGAACACCTTCGCGGTCAAAGTTCAGAACATAACCTGCCTCTTGAAGAACATAGACAGACGCGGTTATCTCTACAACCCGATGCTGGCGCGAGAGGTGCTTGACAAAGTCAGTCCGCACACCAGGTCTCGATGGTGCGACTACGCCGAAGATGTCGACGTCACCTCAGACCCCGAGATCGTCGTTCTGTCTCGCTTTCTCATGCGCGAGGCAGACCGGGCACTGAAGCACGCATATACGCCGACTCCTAGCGCCGCACCGCTTGCCAAGAAAGAGCAACGACCCGTCGTGGCCCCGAAGAAGTCAAGCGCCATCTACACCGTCGTGGAAACAAGCGAGGAGATCGACCGATGCCCGAAATGCGAACAAGTTCACACGCTACCTCTGTGTTCGAGCTTCAAGAAACTCACCATCGGCCAACGCTGGGACTTCGTACGAGAGAAATGTATATGCTTCAGATGCATCAAAAGCAAGCATCAGCGAAGGTCCTGCAAAGCTAAGCCCTGCGGTGTGAACAACTGTTCTCGCCCACATCATCCGATGCTGCATCAAGATCCACCTGCAGCACCGATGCCGTCTGAAGCAGTACTGTCGGTAGCAACCACTAACGCTACCGACTCACGATCTGTGCTGCTGAAGATGTGCCCAGTTGTCATCGTCGGACCACGGGGGGAGATGAGCACATACGCACTGCTGGACGAAGGCGCTACCATAACGCTCGTTGACGAGGACTTGGCGCATAGCATCGGAGCAGATGGGCCACCACGCCCACTGAACCTACAAGGCGTCAACATGTCCCAGCAAGAAGGAGAGAGCAAGATGGTTACCGTGCAAATGAGAGGTAAGCACAATAGCGCGCTATACGAGCTACGAGCGCGCACGATCAAGAACTTAAGGCTTCATCAACAATCCATTTCGGAGACACTGCTGAAGCATGAGCATCTTCAAGATCTGCTGCAAAGCGAGGTGTGCTACGAACGAGCACGTCCAGGCATCTTGGTGGGGACAGACCACTGGGAGCACATTGTCTCACGCGAGTTACGTGTCGGCAGGCCAAATTAACCGGCTGCCTCAAAGACAGAACTCGGTTGGGTGATTCATGGGACCTTGCCAAGCAGCGTGATCTACAAGAACGAGAACGTACTGCACGTCTACGCGCCCGAACGGTGCACCGAACCCGATCTAGACGAGCAGAACGAGCAAAACGATCGCAGCCTTCATGAACTACTCGAGGCACACTTTCGTATGGATGCTCTCGGCGTTGCCCTCAAACCAAGGGTGAACAGCGCTGATCAATGAGCAACCTTGATTGTCGAACAGACGATAAGGAAGATCGACAGTGGCTATGAAGTCGGATTGCCATGGCGAGACGACGACACGAACATGCCACCGAACTACAACCAAGCCTTCCGTCGACTGCGGAAGATCGAACAAAAGATGGACGCCGACCCTGACTTCGCTCAAGAGTACACCAAGCAGATGAAGAACCTGCTGGAGAAAGGTTATGCGGCACCATGCGACGGCTCCGAGCAAACAAGTGCCGTCCGCTGGTTCCTGCCTCACTTCGCCGTGCAAAATCCCAACAAACCGGGAAAAACACGGCTGGTGTTCGATGCGGCAGCCAAAAGTCACGGTATGAGCCTTAACGATCATCTGCTAGAGGGACCGGACCTGCTTCAGTCACTGCAGGGGATCCTGTTCCGGTTCCGAGAAAAACGGATTGCTATCACCGCCAACGTACAGGAGATGTTCTTGCGCATTAAGATCCGGGCTGAAGATCAACCCGCGCAGCAATTCCTATGGAGAGGAGATAACAGAACCGACCCACCTCGCCTCTACAAGATGAAGAGCCTGATCTTCGGTGCAGCGAGCTCCCCGTTCATAGCTCACTACGTGCGCAACCACAACGCACACCAGCATGCGCAAACTCATCCGCGCGCGCTGGAGGCCATCACACAGAACCAAAACGTAGATGATCTGGTGGCGAGCTATGACGGCGAAGAGGAAGCGAGATGCAGCATCGAGGAGATCCGAGCAGTGCACGCCGCTGCTGGATTCACACTGCGAGGATGGAGCGCAAACTGTAGGGAAGTGCTGCTCGACGTTCCAGCCGATCTACATGCGACAACTCCTGTACAACTGGGGGGAGAAGAGCTGAGCAACAAGATACTGGGGCTCTTCTGGAACAACGAACGAGACGAACTGGGCTTTAACACGTCCATGAACCGAGTCTCGGCTGAGGTGCGCTCACACTCACGCGCACCCACCAAACGAGAAGACAATGCAACTAGAGACGACTGGCTGGATGAACCTGGTCGTTTCTCTAAGGTGCGAACTACCGCCCGTATGCCGGCATTTATCAACATATGCCGGCGCAGAGCCGACTCGGATAGAACACCAGCACATCGAAAGTGGCGAACAGGCACCTATCCGGACCCAGACGGCGGAGTACGAGTGGTGGACGTGCGAACGAAGACAGGAGTCTTCAAACGTCCTGCGAGCCGACTCGTCGTCCTAGAGAAGGAGGCTACGCGTGCTGCGCCGGGGGGAAGAATGTTGTGGACGCCGAGACGGGTTAGGTGGAATTAGGTTCGCACTTAGCTGTAGGCTGAACGAGGCATTTTTATATTGTGTAAATGTAGCGAACTCCTAAAATGTGTTAGTCTAAGTTAGGTTCGCAGATAGTTGTATGCTGAACGAGGGCCTTTAAATATTATGTAACATTTGTAAATATGGTGCAAGACCAGTGGAAAATTCCAAACACATCTGTGATTGGTCGAACGGCTGGCCCGAATAGTATATAAGCCGGAACATTCTCTGCATTATGATGAGCTTTCAGTTAGCTACTACACCACCCTGAACCTGGAAGAAATAAACAGCTATCAAGTACCACTGGAAGTTTGCATCACACCTATACAGTCCACACCCCATTTAGGCTGTGATCAGCGTTTTAAATACTATACAAATACTATGACCTGCCTAGACAAGCTATGGCTTGGTCCAAGTCGAATTCAAGTAAAACAATATAAAAAAAAAATACGTGTTATGACAATATGTGGTAATACAATAGTATGACAATCATGGGAAACTAGTTAGTTCACGGGTTGAATCTCTTTCTAGGGGAGTGCCCCAAGAGGACTGTTAGGACCTATTTTATTCACTATGTTGACAGTGGATTTGCGAAGTAAGATACATACAACTTTCTATTCGTAACGTCAATAACAAGGAAAGGAATTGTGTATGCTGTAGGTGTAAAAATTTATTTATTCAATTTCTTACAACTATCTTTACGGGACAAGTCTAATGCGACAGATGCGCATTAGGCTTGTCTTAATCTTCTTAACTATTTTAATACGTACTGATATCTATTTTGTGAACTCGTCCAGAGTGCAAAAAAATATGTCAGCGTACTGATCGTAATCAGCAACCGCGTTGAGCGTGCGCAAGGCATTTATGTAGTCTGCGTCTCCTTCATCATCATCAACCATTTGACGCCCACTGCAGGACATAGGCCTCCATAATGGTTTTTAACCATGAAGGGTTTTGCCATAATCGCCACGCTTGGCAGGCAGGTTGGCGGTCGCAGTATATGGTTGGAATCTCAGGAAGACGCTGCTGCCCGTCTCCTGGTAATTTATTTCCTTAGTCGCCTTCTACGACATCCACGGAAGGAAATGGAGTGACGCTATTCTTAATTCGGCGCCACACGGAACATTGGCGTCTCCTTGTAAACCAACAATCTTTCGGTATAACATGGAAGCATGTGTTCTTTTTTTAATTTTTTTTACGATCATAGTCGAGATCCATAAACGATAATATTATCTTATCTCGTTTTAAAAAGTCGAGAGTTAATAGCCAGATCTTATCAGGCAGAATATATTATTTCGGAAAAAGTAAGAAATAATATTTTACTTAAAAATAATTTTGTTGTAATACCGGATATTCCACAAAATGTTAGTGATTTAGTAATCTACAGTTATTTAAATTTTAATCTAACGAATCAAATTATGGATAGCAGATAATAATAATGGTCTCAGTTTCATTTGTCCATCTGTATTTTTTTTTAGTTCAATAGCAGAGTGCCCATAACCACAGATTAACTAAACGTACGCGTATGGCTGTCTGTCTGTCCGTCCGTCTGTCTTACTGTCTAAACTTTAAGCAGCTGAATTTCCTACCGTTATCGATGACTAGTTGATTTGTAGATGACTCGCGATAAACATTTGACCCGTTTAATGTATCATTATTAGTTGACTTATTTATTTATTGATCCCGTGAACTGAGGCCACGCCACTGCTGGGAATAGGCCTCTTCTGTATCACGTCCACCTAACATTTTAATGCCATTGGTGGTTACGTGGTAGTACGGTACAGCTATATTTTTTTCGCAATTTCGAATGTTTCACTGAGGTAAAAATGATTCGTATTGCGGAGTACATTTTTGGATGTATGTGGGAATTTTGTTACACCCTGTACAGATATGTTTTAAAATTCAAATAAAATTCAAATAAAGGTACCTGTGTTTCGTAACTTTCCATATTTCCATCTCTAGAGGGTATAAACATGTCATGAAAATTTATTGCCAGAAAGAAATGGAAACTAAAATCAGTTACAATAAGTGTAGTTAGGTATACAGAAAAGTAACAGCTAATATCATTGCTACAAATTGTATTGTTAGAAGCTAACATTTGTTGTAAAAAAATCAGCTTTATCAATATAATTCACGGCAATAATACAGTAGAATTTGTTAAAATTTATTTACAAATCGATAAAAAATTTCTTAAATTATATTTAAAATTAATTTCAATCTCTCGAATCTTTTAGGTCGGAGGTGGCTCGGAGCGATTTGTTTGGTTAGGTTTTTTGTTATCATATTGTTTTGACGTTATATTGTCATTATATAATTATTTGTATTTGTATTTTTTGTAATTAATTTGACTTTGACGAACCTGCAGGTGTATTTTGCATTCGACTTATTTTTGTTAGTAATGTGTTTCGTCTTAACGTTTGTATTATTTTCTATCTTTCGAAGGTCATTTCAGTGGCTAATAGAAAACCCTTACCGAAATGAATTCGCTTTTCGAATAGTTTAGAAAAGTGGTAAAAAATTTAAAATACTTAGAAGACACTTTATTGTACATAAAAAACCGGCCAAGTACGAGTCGAACTCGCGCACGAAGGGTTCTGTACCATTTATAACTATAAACATTTGAATATTTCAAGCGTCTACCTGTTGCCGTTATATCGAGCAAAAAACGGCAAAAAAATCACGTTTGTTGTATGGGAGCCCCCTTTAATATGTATTTTATACTGTTTTTAGTATTCCTTGTTTTAGCGGCAATAGAAATACATCATGTGTAAAAATTTCAACTGTCTAGCTATTACGGTTCATGAGATACAGCCTGGTGACGGACGGACGGCCAGCGGAATCTTAGTAATAGGGTCCCTCCCCCCTTTGGGTAAGGAACCCTAAAAAGGAACACACAATCACAAACTAATTCCACGGCAGCGAAGCCGCGGATATACCTGCTCGTTTATAAAAACACGTGGCGCGACGTTCACCACACAGTTTACTACTAAACACGTTCATTTTATCATCACCTCTGGCTCAATGTCTACATCTAATAATATGTCGTTTAATATTGTTGCTGTACATGTTCTTGTTGCGATTTTATTTAGCTATGTTAATGTAAGTATCTAACCATTATTCACTTATCTTCAGTTTTATACTCAACAGCAATTCAAAAACCACAAATATAAAATTTTCACAATACGTACTCGTACACAAATAGCTCCTTATATAAATTTCTAAATTTGTACATTGCTTTGTACACGAATGACAAGCACATACAGGAAGCAACGATTTTTTAATATTATTATCAAGATTTCGTAGTAAAACCCTTTGTTAAATCAAGGTGTAATATTCTTAATAATCCTTTAATAATTAGAGATTCAAAAATGTTCGAATACATAATTATTAAAAGATTTCACTCATCAATAATGCAATCATCTTATATTACGGGGAAACTTCGAATTCGCGAAAACAATTGCAGCTTTGCTATTAATTTCAATGTCGTAATAAGAAAAAGGAACCCGCATGAAAGTAGGTTATTACGAATAAGTGCCACATAGTGAAAACACGAGCGTAGCGAGTGTGTTCAGTGGCACGCATTCGGAATAACCTTTTACGCTCACGTGTCATACAACATTTTTGCGAGGAAATAAAATAAAAATACTTTCACTGAAGTGAAAGCAGTTTTGAAAAAGCGCGCTTTTTTACACCAAGTACAGCCAAGTAATGTGTAATATATTTTTGGTAGAAAACCAATTAATGCGTAATTTTAAATGAAATACCCAAAAATCTAAATTTAATTTTTTTCGTGTGCTTTCATTTGTTACTAATTAGGTACTTATAAAGCGCGTTTGCTTATGAATAATTGATTTTATAAATATTAAAATCTCTTTGTATCCAAACTCCATGGTGCATGAATTGCGTGGCGCAAGGCAAAACAATGACGAAGGAAAAATAACCTACTTGGTTTCCTCAGTCATTGCCCGTGATTTCACACGTGAACAAAAGGATTTCAGTAGTGTTTTATTTAACGAGTTCTCTAGAGGGTCCCTTTCTACACAATGTATTTACACAAAAAAGAACGCTTTACGAGCAATTGCATTGAAAATAAATCATTAAGACCTGCCAAGTGAGAGTCCAAGCTCAGCTCACAATCACAGACCGATTGAAAGGGTTTTTTTTAAGAATGTACAGAACCCTATGGTACTGAGGCCGACTCACACTTGGCCGGCTTCCATGTTATACTAAACAGGGCATGTTTTTGAATTCACATTGCAACTTTTTTACGAAAACTAAAAACCCTTGATGCCTTAACATTGCAGTCGCAAGTTGAAGTGATTCCTGAAAGAGCAGGGGTATACAATATCAACCCGAAATACGTCTCTTCCGGCAAATACTTCGTCAACCGATACAACAGGAAGAGCATTTACTACGCGAACCTCGAAGGAGAAATCCTTCACGAATGGAACAATAACGTTTCAGTCAGTATCTTACTATCAATAAAATTCGACAGTCGTACGCAGCAACATTCCAATCCGAAATAAGTAACTTTCGAGAAAAACGCTTTTTCGTGTTTAACATTATTGTTATTACTATTAAAATTCTTTATTGCATTTAAACACAAAGTTTTGCACGTAGGCGAGCTTAGTGCTACGTAGATCTTTCGTTATCTGCATTATCAGCCAGATAACTTCAGTTTTGAAGATAATAATAAATAAATAATAATAAATGTTAAATAATAAAAGATCTGCAACATATGCTGAGTGGCCTAGCTGATTCTTCCCAACGCATTGGTCTCCGGATGAACTTGGATAAAACCAAGGTTATGTTCAATGAACATGTAAGTCCGGAGCCAATTGCAGTTCAAGGCAGTATTCTCGAAGTTGTTAAGGAGTATGTTTACCTCGGGCAAACCATGCAGTTAGGTAAAAACAACTTCGAGAAAGAGGCCAATAGAAGAATACAGCTGGGCTGGGCAGCGTATGGGAAACTACGTCGAGTCTTCACATCACCAATCCCACAGAGTCTCAAGACGAAAGTCTTCAATCAGTGCGTTCTACCCGTCATGACATATGGTGCCGAAACGTGGACACTCACGGTGGGGCTGGTCCACAAATTTAAAGTCGCTCAGCGTGCTATGGAAAGGGCTATGCTCGGGGTTTCTCTGAAAGATCGAATTCGAAAAGAGGTGATCCGACAGAGAACCAAAGTCACCGACATAGCCCACCGAATTAGCATGCTGAAGTGGCAGTGGGCTGGCCATATTATCCGAAGAACTGATAACCGATGGGGTAGACGAGTTCTCGAGTGGAGACCGCAGATCGGTAAACGTAGTGTGGGACGTCCTCAGACTCGGTGGAGCATTGATCTTCGCAGGGCGGCTGGCAAGAGTTGGATGAGAGTAGCCGAGGACCGTGCTCAGTGGCGTGCTATAGGAGAGGCCTATGTCCAGCAGTGGACAAGCATAGGCTGATGATGATGATGTATAATAAATGTTTATTTCATCAACTTAAGGTACATTTGTCTTAACAGTATGTGGAGCTTCCATTTAAGCAAATAGATGCCTGTGTTAGGACACTCCGCTCTTCCATAGCCAGTATAAACTATTTTCTAGAAGTTACACTTAAAAATAACATTTTATTTTATAAGAAAAATTTAAATTAAACAAATTCAAGTACGTGTGTGTGTGTGTGTGTGTGTGTGTGTGTGTGTGTGTGTGTGTGTGTGTGTGTGTGTGTGTAACAATTTTAGGTGAGTTTGCCGAGTTTGCAGCCGAGCTCCCTTTGCAGTCAGTTGTTCAGATACGAATATCGGAGTGTATTCATTTGTTGTGTAGCCCAGATGTTAAGCTGATAATTTTTCCTTATGTTTTATATTGAAGGCTTTCGCCATCTTCAAGAAGTCTGTTTTTTGGATCGTGGAGCCTAATTCCACTATAATTGGGTTGTTAGTTTTTTCCTTATTTTTTGCCCGGACTCGATATATGTCTTTAATTTATTTATCTTCTAAGTTGTGACCTACGGTCTTGGAAAATTTAGTAACCATCTTTATCAGATCTTCTTTTGATTCTTGGGGCAATTTCGGAGCGAAGATAACATTTACAGATAGTGCAACTTATCAAATATACTAATCAAAGAGCGTTGGGCTGGTAGAAACTCAAAAAATTAAGCAAATTAGTCGTAAGAATATTTCATGACATTCTGGCAACGCCAGCTTCGGGCCCAATGATTCCTGTACACCTTTTTTAAATTGAATGAGTAGTTAGTCTAGCATAAGAAACGGTGGGATTGTCATCGTCGCAAACAGTGCACAAAAACCGTCCAATTGCGAGTCGGACTCGCGCACGAAGGGTTCCGTACCATTACATCTATACAACATTAGACACAAAGAGTGAGTAAAAAAATGGCAAAAGATCACATTTGTTGTATGGGAGCTCCCCTTAAATATTTATTTAATTTATTTATTTTTGAAGCGAATATAGCGCCAAATATTCTGTGAATATTTCAAGCGTCTACCTGTTGCCGTTATTAATATCGGGCAAGCAATGGCAAAAAAAAAACGATTGTAGTATGAGAGCCCCCTTGAATATTTATTTTATTCTGTTTTTAGTATTTGCTGTTACAGCGGCAATTTAAATAGATCATCTGTGAAAATTTCAACTGCCTAGCTATAACGGTTTTTGCGATACAGCTTGGTGACATACAGACAGACAGACAAACAGGGTACGAAACAATAAAAATCACTAATATTATTATTAGAATAAAAAAACTAATTAACATTGTTTTGTTCCAGATTTTTATTTAGCTGTTTTATATTTGTAATCATTAACTTCTCAGAACTCTGAACAAAAATATCGAAAAAAAAAATTCATCCATAAAAAAAGTTTTTCTCGAAAGTTACTTACTGTGAGTTGGAATATGTTTACGTAACACGGCGCAATAACATTAATCAGTATGCTTTGCTGCATCTGTATTAATCCATATCTCGAAACAAAAGCATTTGTTTAGTTTCCCTTCGTAATTATACTTATTGTGGACACTGACGGTAGGACTTGTCAAACGATTCAGTTTTATCAATGTATATTATCTTAGGCAAAATCCTAGGACGATAAGGAAATAAATCGGCAGTTCTTTATTATACGACTAAGCAGATATTCTAGGATAATAGCTAAGAAATCAGAAATCACGACATACAGACCTATACTTCGTTTCATTCAGCTTTAGTATGGGTAACAGTAACAAAGTGAAGAAATTGAGAATTAGGGTTGGTATTCCTAAATTATTGAGATAAATGAATGACCAACAACGAGCAAACCACTTGATGGACATTGTTGCTTCCCATATTTTACCATTAGTTTATATGTAGAGTAAACCGAGATATACACAGAAATAAATACACGAAATATACATACACCTTTGCCTTATATTCGAAAGTTCTTATTTACCTTTCAGGTAGAGGCCGTGTTCTATGAGAAATTGGGAAACGTATACAAACGGAGCTTCATCGAAGTAAAATATCGTTTGTGCGACCTTATTAACATAGACGATATGTTAGGCCCCACATTCCGAGCTACCGGAATTGAATGTCCAATTCCAAAGGTAAGTGAGCACGCATAACTAGCATAAGTCAAGTAAGCACGCGTCATGATTTGTGGATTTCAAACCCGGCTTTTGCTCTTTAAAAAAATATGACTATTTATTTTAATCGGCGCTCATAGTATGAGATTGCAAAATCCATCCCACGTACATCCAAAACTGGAGGGGTTGAATATGGATAACTTTTATTTAAATGAAACAAAAAGTTGCAGAGTTAAATTCCCAAAAGGAAGAATCTTAAGCACAGGTGGTTCTCGACAACACCCAGAAAATGTGTTAAAAAGCAATGTTTACTATACATTTAACGGGTCTAATAGAGAAAAGGCCTATACCCAGCTGTGGGCAGAGGTGGGCCGATGATTATTAATTAGGTACCTTAATTCAGTTTACTTAATAAAAATCGCAGTTAGACCCGTTAAACGAGTGTATGAGCATCGCGAGTCATTACAGAATACTAAAAGCAAAATAAAAAATCACTAGCAAAACTTGGGTATAGACTGAATAAAATATCACAATATCATAATTCAACAAAAAAAAACATAACCAACAACCCGACTGCTGAGCATTAATTACTAAGCGGGCGGGTTCTGCCAAACCTCAGATATCCGCTGAGACCTGGTACCCATATCATCTTAAGCACATCTGCATTAGGCAGATTCCATCTGAGGTCTCTTCGCAACATTCTGAACGTCAAATGGTCGGACCGTGTCAGAAACACAGAAATACTGCGACGGTTGGATCGAGGCTTACCTGATAGGACATCAACTGCGCTGGTGTGGCCACGTTTAATTGATGCCGGAGGAGAGAATATCGAAATGCATCCTTTACTGCGAACACTTCAATGGGAACCGCAAGAAAGGCGGGCAGTTCCTTGGGTTTAAGAACGTGCAGAAACGCCACATGAAACGATGCAAAATTGACCACTTGACATGGAATGAGAAGGCTTTGATTTCCAGGACAAACGGACAGCTGTTCTTGACGCCAGACGTGATGAAATCAGATGTAGACCACCAGCTGCCATACAATACCACTACCCAAACGGGAAATTTACTTGTAATCGATGCAACTGCACCATTATAGCCAAGATAGGCTACATCAGTCATATTAGAACACATGCCCAATGCTCTCCCCAGCCGTATCAGTCGCCGTGACCGAACTCGGTCGAAAAAAATCATCATCCTCAAGCAGGTGGGACCCAAATTCAACAATGTTACTCACTGCCTAGGTTGGTTCCGCCTACTTAGTAGTAAATGCTCAGCAGTGGGGTTGTTGGTTATTTTTCATTTCAGTTTTTAAGGTTCCGTACCCGAAGGGTGCCAAACGGGACCTTATTACTAAGATTTCACTGTCTGTCTGTCTGTCTGTCTGTCACACCAGGCTCTCATGAACCGTGATAGTTGAAATTTTCACAGATGATGTATTTCTGTTGCCGCTATAACAACAAGTACTAAAAACAGAATATAATCAATATTTGAAGGGCATAAGAATATGAATATATTTAATATTTAAAGCAACAAACGTTGTCTAAAGACATCGCTCGCCATCTAGCGGCCATCTATGTAACCTTCACAGCGCCGATGTCATGTCGTTAAATGTTAACTTTAAACGTTTCTTGTTGGTTTCTATAGATGGCGCTGTTCTCAAATTCAATCTCTGTCTAATGTTGTATAGATACTGGTACGGAACCCTTGGTGTGCGAGTCTGACTCGCACCTGGCCTGTTTTTTTATTATTTTTTACTGTTTTTTTACTATATATCTCATACCGCAAAATTTGTCGCAGGGTGTGTTCCGTCTTATGAACATGACTTTGAAGAAAGCTGTATTTCCCTACAAAATGCCTTTCGAACATGCCCGCGTCGACGGAACTTTTATTGTGACTTCGACAAGGGAAGAAATAGCTTCTGGCTACTTATACCTTAGTATCAAACAACGGATGCTAACGAAGACAAAGCAGAATAAACAGAAAAGGACATTTGTTTAAAGATGTTCATCATCAATCTCGTCATCATTTATTGCAACCATTTCACAAAGTGTTGGTAGAATTATAAGTACCTACCTTGGGGAACCGGTAGGGCGTATCTACATCTTTGAGTATTATTTACAACTCATTAATATACTATTTAATGCTTATTTTATTCATTATGTACCTGTGTAATGCTTATTCAAGTTTATTTGGGATGTGCAGGGCGTAATGTCGCGTACACCCTAAAAAGGGAGTTCTACTCACCGATCGAGCAACTTTTACTACGAGGAAAAATACGAAATATCCGAAATTTCAAAGTTTTCGCAATGGCGATAGTAGTTTGTTTGTATTGATGAGTAGAATCGTGCATTTTAAAATATACAGTTTTATTTATAATATGAGCAATTCCTGAGAAACGTCTGTAACAATTTGTCATTTAAAACAACTTTTGTGCTACAACTTTTGTTTTTTTTAATGCTTATTGGAATTGGTTTGATTAAAATTTATCGATACCGGAGAGACGATGTTCAAATGTTTTTATACTATTTAAATAACACGTTTAAGGGTTCAATTATTAACCTTATTTAATTTTGCTACATTATATTTTTTATCCGACTGCGGTGAAGCCCAAAAGGAGGGTAATGTGAATGTATGTACTCGTAAGTATGTTCGATTCTATGTTCCCTCATAACTCCTTAACCTATGGTCAGATTATGACAAATAACATCTCAATCGATTCGTCGTGTTTGCGCAATTGTCATATGAAATCAAAATAAATTGAATTGAAAATAAGAATAAACACTAAAAAGACCAAAAAATACAGTATTAAAAAATAGCCAACAACCCGACTGCTGAACATTAGCTACTAAGCAGGCGGTGTTGAATTTGCGTTTGGGTTGCGTTGGTCCCGCCTGCTAATGTTAATGTTCAGCAGTCGGATTGTTGATTATTTTTCAATACTATTTTTTTATTAATTTTGCTAAGTATTATTATTTCTCAGAATTTCAAAATTTTGATTAAATTTGTATAATAATAACTACACAGAGCGCAACCTCACATTGATTTTTTCCTTGAAAATGTTATATTTGTCTTTTCGGGATTACCACAACACAGACCCTAGTCCAGCGTGGAATCCTCTGTAATTTCTACCTACCTATGTTTCAATATATCATAGTTATAATTTTGCTCTCTGTGAACACATATTTCATCTCTTGTGTGGTTTTTAAATAAATACGTTTTACTTATCTTTACTTATCGATCCAATGCTTATGTCATAAACAGTACTGCCGTCCACAAGCTAAAACGCGGTTATCTCCAAAAATTTACTTTTTATTTGCAATACTGCTGTGAGCAAAAAACCAGGGAAATAATAAAAATACGAGTATATACTACTTGATCATACATAGTTTGACTACACCCGAGGTACCAAAAGATAGATGTTTTTTAGTATTTTAAAATAGTATTTTCAATTAGTAACGATAAATCAGCACTGAGGGATCACTTCCTCAGCACAACGCTGAGTCAGCTGCCTTTTGTGGCAACTTAGATACACCACAGGCTACATCTATGGTCCTGTTTTATTTATTCGTTTTGTCTGTTGTATATTTAGTTTTCTTTCTCGTATTATGTTACTTATCTGCTTATTTTGTTTCTGTGATGTATCTTGTTGGTATAATAAATGTCTTTCTTCTTCTTTTATCAATTCAGCTTAACATAAATATGTTTTTGGCGTTATTAAACACAATTATTATTTAATTAATGAATAATTAAACTAACATAACAGCATTTTTCAGTTTTTATCTCTATAAGTTAGGAAAGTTAGGAAAAATTGGGTTGGAGGGATCGATAGATTTTTTTTTTCTGATTAAGATGTCATCAATAAAATCAAAATCGACTGGATGGTCGATTACGGCATTTTAGCCTATGGGCGGCAGAGTATTACACGTTACAGTTGGTAGCAATATTACAAATCTGAAGTAATGTATCTTTATGTTCCCTGTATAGATTTTAGTCTTCTGTACCTGCTTACTGTATTTTAACTTTAGAACTTCTTTTATTTTATGCAGAAAATAATCCCCGATAAGAAAAAAAACATTATACCTATGCGGCTAAGCGCGGTCAAAAAGAGCGCGTCCCAAATGTTGCCAGTCTACAAATGTAATGATTGCACATTGCAGACAAGATAGGCAAAGTAGCTGTTAGCAACACTATGGACAAGATAGTTAAATCGGTCTGAGGCGGGCATTTGAAAAGAAAGGGCGCGTTTTTACAAATTAATTTTTCAAAAATTAATTTTTCAACTTCTTTTGCTCATTCTTTTACTTTAAGTCTCCAAAAGCACTACGAATAAGATCATCAATATGAGTAATGCCCCGGGGGCTTTGCCCCCTGGGAATATTACCGACCCATCTCCTCGGAGCAAGAAGAGAACCAGATTAGCTTCCGGTTCGGAGGGTGAGAAAGAAAATACCAGTTTCAAGGATATGTACAAACCCTACACTAAACCAGGGTACAAGAGAGTATATCCAGATAACATGGTGAGTGCAGAATACATGGTTTTTGTTGAATCTGAGAAAGACGGTGAACGACTAGGGAATAAAAACCCGGACTTCATCAACAACTTATTTAAAAAGGCAGTGAAGGGCGTGGTGGGCATTAAGCGCATCAATGCCAATAAGATTGGAGTTTGTTTCGGTCAGTCCATCAATGCAAACAACTTCTTGATGAACGCGGATTTCCTGCAGAGTCACTTCTTTAAGGCACACATACCAGCAAGGTCGGTGGAGACAATCGGGGTTCTTCGTTTTGTCCCTACCACAATCAGCAACGAAGATCTGTTCAAGCAACTCTCGGCTGAATGCGAAATCATCACCGTGCGTCGCTTCACACGCAAAGTAAACGGCGAGGTGGTTCCATACAGTTCCGTCTCGGTGACATTTATGTCGCAGAACTTACCTGACTATGTCTACCTAGACTTGTATAGATTTAGGGTGAACGAATACAGAGCTCCGCTCTTACAATGCTTCAAATGCTTCAGGTTTAACCATGGAGCCAAGTTTTGCAAATCTACACAAAAGTGCTCGATCTGCTCTGAAGAGCACCACTTCTCGGAGTGCAAGAAAGATGGAGAAATTAAATGCATCAATTGTCATGGACCTCATTTAGCAATTTCCCGTGACTGTCCAATTAAAAAAACCAAAATGGAAGAAAATAATAATAAACAAAATTATGCAAAAATTGCTGCATCTTTCTCTCACAGAAACCAAGACAAAAATATTGTGAGAAATTACAGTACAAATTTTCCCCCATTAAAACAAGCACGAACACGCAATAAAGCTATAACACTGCCATTAGACAAGGACGTTTCAAAAGACATTCCCAAACCCAATCCCAAATCGATTCCAAATGCAACACTAATTAATGAAGTATTAAAGAGCAACTTTGTTCTAAATGGCATGGTTGGAGCCTTGGTGACATTAGCTAACGGTAATATGGGCAAGATCAATGCTTCTGTTGTCCAAGAAGTATTAATTAAATCACTGCAACAAAATGGATAAAGTTTTTATTAGAATTTCACAATTTAATGTTGAAGGAGCTGTTAACAAAAAGCCTTTGCTTATTAATTATTTAAAAGATAATGATATTGACATTTGTCTCTTAAATGAGACTTGGTTAAGAGAGAGAAGTACATTTAAAATTACCAATTACGACTTTATATTTCAAAATGGAAAAGATGGACGAGGAGGAGTAGGAATTCTAATAAAATCACATTTGAAATATTCAGTAATTCCTACACCCTTTTATGATTATTTGCAGTCAACAGCTATAGTTTTGTCCACCAATGTTGGCAATTTATCGATACTCTGTACATATGCTCATCCTCCGGATACTAATCGTCACAGATTTCAAAGTAGGAGGCTCAAACAAATATTAAATATGCTGCCAAGTCCGATACTATTGTCAGGTGATCTCAATGCACATCATGTTGCTTTTGGATGCCTTAGATCCAATTCAAGAGGTAATGACATTTATAACTTATTAGATGAATATGACTTATGCATTTTGAATTCAGGTTCCTCTACTACAGTAGGTAGTCCTACAAAAAGACCTTCTGCAATTGACATTTCCTGTATAAGTCCTTCTGTAGCTCCCCTCTGTGAATGGAGAGTACACAATGATGCCATGGGTAGTTATCATTTCCCAACAATTCTTGATATCCACACCACAGTAGAGAAATATGACACTGGTATCCAAGCAGAGCGTTATCTTTACAGAAAAGCCGACTGGCCCACCTTTGAATCTGAAACAGAAAAGATCTTAGGTCAACTTAGCCTAGATTATTCTAACCCAATTAAAAGTTACGATGTTTTTTGTGAAAAATTGACGGAAATTAAGGATTTAACCATACCAAAGTTTAAGAAAGCTAATCAAAATATTTTAAGGAAACCTGTTCCCTGGTGGGACAGTGAGTGTTCAGACGCTGTTAGAAAAAGCAAAGAATCTTTAAATGCATATAGATCTGATTCCACAACAACGAGTTACATTGAATTTAAAAAGTTAGATGCATTTAAAAAGAGATTATTGAAGGAAAAAAAGAAAAATGGCTGGGTTAAATTAGTAGAATCTTTCAACAGATATACACCTATTAGTACTATTTGGAATTATATTAAAAGATTTAAGCGTATTCGATTACCTAAGACTCCAAAGAATGATGAATGGATTCCCGCTTTTATTGATAAGTATGCACCATCGTCCCCTTCTGTAAATGCAATAGACATTGATTCATTAAATAACTTCTTTAGTCAAAATGGAAATGAAAATTGTACTTTTCTCTCTTGTGCCTTTACTATGCAAGAATTTACTATTGCAATTAGGTCTAGAAAAGACACTGCACCCGGATTAGACGATATTCCTTATAAACTCATTAAGAACATGCACATAGATGCACAAAGAACCCTGTTAGACATTTTTAACTTGTTATGGGAAACTCAGACTATACCAGATTCTTGGAAAACACAATGTGTCATACCAATTTTAAAATTAAATAAACCAAGTGACGACTGCAATTCTTACAGACCAATCTCTTTGTCTTCATGTGTGGGAAAAATATTTGAATTTATGCTTAAAACGAGACTTGATCATTTTGTAGAATCAAAGAGAATCTTACCTGACCAACAATTCGGTTTTAGGAAAGGTCGCAGCGCCACTGAGAGTTTCACTTCTCTCATATCAGACATAAAGAATTCATTTCATAGCCAATCGGTCACTGTTTGTGCATTCTTGGATGTGCAAGGTGCTTTTGATAATGTTGATCCATCCATATTGGTAAGCATCTTGTCAGAGATTGGTATCCCAGGCTGTGTCTGTAAATGGATATTTAAATTCTTGTACAATAGAACAATGTATGTAAAGTTTAATAATATTTTACACGGACCAGGTCAAGTCTTTAAAGGAACTATGCAAGGAGCCACTATATCTCCTTTGCTATACAACATTTATACATGTCAAATTAATAATTATCTGACACATAGGGGTGTTCAATTTCTGCAATTTGCAGATGACTTATTAATATATTCTGTACATAAAGATGTAAATATAGCTGTAAATAATCTGAACCAAGCTCTTGTACAGATAAACAACTATTATTCTAATAAACTTAAATTAGACATTAGCCCTAGTAAGAGTGGAGCAATGGTTTTTTCAAAGAAAAATACTGCTAGTGACAACTTTGTAACATATAATAATAACCCCTTACCCTGGTTAAATGAAAAGAAATTCCTTGGTATATTGCTAGATCAAAGGTTAACATTTGAAAGTCATATAAATTATATCATTAAAAATGCATCTAAAGCACTGAATTTACTTCGGTCTCTGGCCGGAGTGCATTGGGGATCAGATCCCAAAATACTGTCTAAGTTGTACAAAAGTATCATGAGAAGTCACTTTGATTATAGTTGTATTGCTTACATGGATGCAAGCCTCGTATCATTAAGAAAACTAGATGTTATTCAGAATAAAGCACTCAGAATTATTACTGGAGCTATGTGTTCAACACCAATTAATGCTATGCAATGCGAGGCCTGCATTCTTCCACTACATTTCAGACGTTTGCAACTAGCTGAGAGATTTTGTTTAAAACTTATTGCTCAGAATAATAGATGTGTCTTAGACCACATTGTGCCACACCAAGCAAATGATATCTTACACCACTCAGTTGGCCCATATGCAAATATTACACAAATATTAAATGGTAACACTCCAACTCTGCTACGAATTATAATTCATCTAAATAGTATATCTGTAAATATGCATAAAGAAAGTTTATGGCCTCTATATAAGACTGATTTCAAGATACTCTTAGAAAATGATTTTATACAGCAACATTCAATAACTAACCAAAACAGTCTGCTGGAATTTTTGGAGGATAAACATCTTTATTCATTGTATACTGATGGTTCTAAGTCAGGAAGTAGAGTAAGCTCAGCTTTTTATGATCCACAGTTAAAAAGAACAAAATGCTTTAAAATTGATGGTAATTGTAGTATTTTCACAGCTGAAGCTTATGCTATTTACCAAGCTCTTGTTCATGTGCAAGATATTAATGTCTCTGAGATTATTATATTATCTGACTCATTAAGTGTTCTATCAGCTCTGGAAGGTAACTGTTTCAGATATAGTGTAAATTATTTAGTGTATGAAATTAGGAATATTTTGTACAGTTTAGATGTTAGAGGTAAAAAGGTTAAGTTTTGATGGGTACCTTCGCACCGAGGTATCACAGGGAACGAAGTTGTTGATCGAGCCGCAAACATGGAACCCGACGAGGACCATTCCACCGACCTGAAGACGCCGTTTACTGATCTGCACGCAGCTTTGAATGAACATCTGAAATCATTATGGTGCGATTATTGGAAAGAAACCAGCAAAGATAAAGGGAGCTGGTATGCAGATATTCAAGGAAGCCCGCCCGCCCAACCTTGGTATCACAAAAACAAGGAAGTTAACTGCCGTAAATATATAACCATTGTGAACCGAATGAGATTTGGACACTGTCAAACTCGCACTCACCTCCATAGACTCAATCTGGCTGAAGACGCTAAATGTTTACATTGTGGCACGGATAACGCTGACCTTTCTCACCATATCTTGAGTTGTCAAAAATTTGGCCTGCACAGATTAACTCTAATAACAGAACTCGAATCAATCTATGGAAATAATATTCCAACGCGGCTTCAAGAACTTCTTGCTGATCCAAGATCCTTCACACCACTTTGTAAATACATAGTGAATACGATTAATACCTTGTAAATAGTGAATAGTGAAAGTGTTAAAGTAACTTATAAACTAAACGAAAAGGCTCAAAAGGACTAGTATCCAGAGCCGTTAAACCTATTATAAAAAAAAAAAAAAAAGATAGTTAAATCGAAATTTGTTGTGCAAAGCCAAATGAAATAAATTTACTGAAATTAGTATTCCACATACGCACACCTACTATTGTAATTTACAAAAATTATGTAACACTCACTCAATTTTGCACTCTATTCACTTTTGTTACTTATTCCTAAATTAAGTGCCACGTAATTATTTACACTAGTCTTAACTCCTGAACTAATGTGTGAAATTGATTTTGAGCCAGCGCCAAACGAAATTATACAATTATTTTTTACGCTTCACGAAATTAATGTTTTTATTGGCACCGACTCAAACTTAGTTACGTACATCCTCGACTATCTTCTATCTACATCATCAAAACGAACAAGTTAAGAGTATCCGCAAGGACCTACCTTAGACCCGAGCGTGCGCTCGGACGTGTGATTTTCACCGAATCAAAACCGAATTTGCTCTTAAGTCACAGCCGCCGTAATACAGTTGACCGCTAGAGTTATATGTGTAATTGTACGAGGGCTTAGGACGAGCTTTCCTAAGCTGGCGTTTGGCGTCGAGTTCCTGAAGACGCGCTTGTTCAAAGGCGATGGGCTAAAGCTTTCCGCCATTCAAGTATAACATGTGTCAAGTCAATCAAAAGAATCAGTTTATGGATGAACATTAGGTGAGTGAAAAAAATTTTCTTCCAGTATTTTTTTTACCATAACAGTGTTTTTTTTTTATCAAATTAAAAGTACGAAATATCGAAATCGGACTTCTCTCTAAGAAGTTATGCGTGTTCATACCAATTTCGAATCTTAAGGGTATTTTGGAAAACAATAAATTTTAACTCCAAAATCATTCTCACGTGTATCAAGCCAGTCGACAGAATCATTTTACGGATGAACATTAGGCACCTGAAAAAAATTATCGTCCCCTATTTTTCTACTCTTAACAGTATTTTTTTATCAAATTAAAAGGAAGAAATATCAAAATCGGACTTCTCTCTAAAAGATATTCGTGGTCATACCAATTTCGAATCTACCAATAAATTTTACCAGGCCGATGGTATTATAGTGCTGGGCAAGCCTACTCTATCTAAAAAACAATAAATAATATGAAAGTAAGAAATCAGCTATTGCAAAGAAATTCTGACAGAGAAGGCACGGATGGATGGTGATATAATGTCAGGATCTTGGCATGTGTCAAACCCAGGTCACCTTGGTCTCTGCCCAGCACTCCGGGTCCAGCGGTGAGTATATGTATGATCTGAAAAATATAAAGATGTTTCCAATTTAACATCATTTAATGAATATGACCATAATAAAACTAAACTTTTCCTACAAATGGCCATTCAAGTGTGCGCGAGGGGACGCCACTTTCTTCCAGTCGGAGACCAAGGAAGTCATCGCCTCGGGGTACTTGTACGTAAGCATCAAGCAAGGGAAACAAAAAAGGCAGTAACTTTGTGTGGTGACCTGCTGTTACTTTTTAATGTGTGCATTAATGTAATTTTGTCATTTTAATATTAAATTAAACAATCTAATAAAAGTAAATTAAAAGTTTTAATTAACTCGTAGACCATATATAATGTCTTTAACTATGGCCGGAAAACATTTGACGACAGAGTCTCGAGACTGAAATGGATATGGGCAGGCCATCATCATCTTCATCAGCCATTTGACGCCCACTGCAGGACATAAACCTCCCTCATGGTTTTCCAAGCTTCCCGGTCTTGTACCGCCCGCATCCAACGACTTCCCGCCACCACAACCAGGTCGTCAGACCATCTGGTCGGGGGCCTTCCGACGCTGCGTCACCCGGTCCGCGGTCGCCAGGTCAAAACTTTTTCGCCCCAACGGCCATCAGTTCTCCGAGCTATGTGACCCGCCCACTGACACTTCAACTGAGCAATTCTTCGAGCTATATCAGTAACTCGGGTTCTTATACGGATCTCCTCATTCCTGATTCGATCACGCAGTGAAACTCCTAACATAGCTATCTTCATTGCTGATTGGGTGACCTGAGCGGGTAATTTATCTCAAATTTTAGGTTTCAAGTTGAAACAGTCTCTGAGATCCAGAGTCAACGCCTTAAATTCTCCCATCGGAGCTGAAGATATTGGACCAGTGTCCACTTTAGCTAGATAAGACCCATCCCGATGAAATTAGCTTTTGATACAAAAACTGGCATTGAAATCGGTCCATTCCTTTTCTTCACATACTTATAGAATGGTACTGGCGTCAAACTTGTTATCCGAAAAATATATGATACAGAAACAGTTTTTATAAATGTGACTGAAAATATTATCACGCCAACAGATTCAAAGCAAGTAACGGCTTTAGTACTGGACTTTACCTCTACCTTCGATTTGTAGTTTCTTCAATTAATAGTCGTTCAATCATGTCGGCGTTGATACGTATGAAACAGAAGTTAAACAAGGAGCACCACTGAATTTAAGTGCAAAATTGGAAACAAAATGGACTTAATAAAAAGCAAATTAATCTTTATCTTTTATTAATTGAACGACAATAGGGTTTTAAGTATCTCATAATGAGTTGCTGTCCTTAATGTTATGGATAAATTTCAATAAATAGCTGAACTATGACTGCTCTGTTTATTTCAAGAAGTAACTCGTATGTAATCTCTGTGTACAATAAAGAATATTCTATCTATCTATCTAACTTAGACACTTTTTATACAGTTATTTCGATCGTAAAGCGTTTCGGAGACAAAGATGTTTTTGAAATATTCTCAAGAATGATATAATCGTATTTATTTCGCTAAAATATACCAACCAGATTTTGATGAATTTTTTTTTAGGTAAGGCTCAATTAGCTCAATTGGTTGTGATCAGCTACTTAATACTATGACCTGTCTAGACAAGCTATGGCTTGGTCGAAGTCGAATTCAAGTAAAACAATACAAAACAAACAATACGTGGTATAACAATATGTGGTAATACAATAGTATGACAATCGAGGGAAACTTTCACGGGTTGAATCTCTTTCCAGGAGAGTGCCCCAAAGGACTGTTAGGACCTATTTTATTTACTATAATTATTGACAGAGGATTTGGGAAGTAAGATACATACAACTTTCTATTCATAATGTCAATAATAAGGAAAGGAATTTTGTATGTTGTAGGTGTAAAAATTGGTGTGTGTGTGTATACAGCATTTATGTTGAGTCTGCATCTCCGTGTTTACCAAAAATTCTCCGGTACCAAGCAAGTGTTTTTTTTAGGGTTCCGTACCCGAAGCATGCCAAACGGAACCCTATCACTAACACTTCACTCTCCGTCTGTCTGTCTGTCCGTCTGTCTGTCTGTTTGTCACCAGGCTGTATCTCATGAACCGTGATACTTAGCAGATGGACTTTTCACACATGATGTATTTCTGTTGCCGCTATAACAACAAATACTAAAAACAGAATGAAATAAATAATGGGGGTTAAAGTATGAAATTGCCGTTTTATTGCAATAGGTTCTTTGAATTGACATAGAATCTTCATGGTTTGAGGTTTTCGAATGAAACTTTTTTCAAATGGTTTCTATGATGTTCTTTTTTTAAAAAATGTGAAACATTTGAATATCGACTTTCAATGGTTTTTGTTATTCAATTTAGACAAGAAAGATGGATACTGCGAAAATTCGAGTGATTTTTGAATACGAGTTCCGACGCGGAACTAACGCGGCAGAAACAGCCCGCAATATCAATGCTGCGTTTGGAGAGGGGTCTACTAATGAACGCACCGTGCGATTTTGGTTTAAACGCTTTCGTGATGGAAATTTCGACTTAAAGAACGAGCCACGAGGAAGACCGCCCATACAGGTGAATAACGATGAATTAAGAGAGATAGTGGAAGCCGACCCTAGTCAAACTACCCAGGAATTAGCGGCATGGTTTAACGTTACTGTTGTGGACGCCGAGACGGGTTAGGTGGAATTAGGTTCGCACTTAGCGGTAGGCTGAACGAGGCCTTTTTATATTGTATAAATGTAGCGAATCCCTAAAATGTGTTAGTCTAAGTTAGGTTCGCAGATAGTTGTATGCTGAACGAGGGCCTTTAAATATTATGTAACATTTGTAAATATGGTGCAATACCAATGGAAAATTCCACACACATCTGTGATTGGTCGAAAGGCTGGCCCAAATAGTATATAAGCCGGAACATTCACTGCATTAGCATACACAGTTCGTTTGCGATAGCGTTGAGAGCGACACGTCTCGCTCTCCGCTACTCGACCGCCCGCCCGCTTACACAGTGCGCCCGTGTACTGCCGGCGAGCTCTTATCGAATTGTACCTAATCTACTTATCTTTTGTTCCAGTGTTCGGGCTCTCCAGCCTGCCGCATTCCAACGAGTGAGTAAGCCCCCGCTAGAATTTTCCTACTTACTTTGCTCTGTCCCCTTATCTCTCCATTCTGGTTTTTAACCGCGCTCCCCCCGCCCCCCTGCCGCCGGCAGGGGTGCCGCCAGCCACTATGGCTCAGCCCAACTGCTCTCTTGAGCAACTCTTTTCCTTCATAAAGGTGTAATATAATGAGGAGAGTGGAGGGTGGTCGACGGGCAGAGCCCCGGATTATTATATTAAAACCACAAGTTAGCTGTCCGCGGTGCACGTAATAAAGAGGGCTTTATTTGGATAACACATTATTTTTATACATTCATTCGTGGGTAGCCAAGTCAGCATACGTACTTATGTTGTAGTAATGAGTAATGTTACAGTAAAGTAATACAATTAGTTATTTGCTTCAGTTACCATACTACACCTCCCCCTTAAAACTCCCTTCACCCTCGGGGTGGTGGAAAAAATATTTTTACATAACATTAAAATATTTTGAAGTTGAATGCAAGTACATTTTGTCTATTGGTAGTGAAGTAAGAATTGAACAAATCAAAGAAAAACTAATTACACTTAAAACAAGTAACTCTCCTTTTGTTGCTATAGGTTAAAATTAGTTTCAAGTTTTTACAAAAATTAATTGTACATTGATCAACAATTACTCGAAGAATTTGCAAGATAGAGTTATTTGGTACTATTGAACTCGAACTGTTAACAATGCATGGTTCATGTTACAAGACAGAGTGGCTTGAAGACAGTTTTTGAATGAATTTGTGGCCTAGATGACAATTAAAATGCAGTCACTGGATATACAGGATTGATTAAATCGATTTTAAATTAAAAATAAAATTACATTAAAAGAGAAGATATTGAACTGAGAATAGTAGGTTAATCATTTTTATTTGAGAAATATTCATAACACACAATTTAAAAAAAAAAAAAACACAAGTACATGAAAATAGAGTGAATTGCTGAAATGTTAATCTAATAAGGAAAATAAACAATTATACAATGCAATAAAATTAGGGTCGCCATGTATTTTTATCAAAAATGCAAAAGAAAATAAATTAAGTCGAAAAATGCCTCATAAAGTGTCGCAAATTATTCCCAATAATAATATAAAAATGGAACATGTTACATTGAAGTGAGAATAAAACGTTAGTATTGTGGTATCGGTACATTTCCTAAAAAAAAGCAAGCACTATAACAAAACATTCGATATTAAAATACACTTTGGTTTTTTAACCCATAATGAGCATCCTGTAGTTTTCAGGTAGTCAGTCTGTCCGCTATAAAACTACTCTGGGGAGAGAGTCTTTCCCTAACTCTCGGTTGACTAGTCCGTTTGTTAGTTAGAACTCCTCAACCTTGGTGTCCGTTCTCTTTTTCTCCCATTCATAGGAAATACTATATCCTAATGCCGTGCTACGCTATGGAGTCATCTGCTCCAAGCTACAAAACAGTTAAGCCTTTCACGGAGGACGCGGTAGTTCACACTATGATCAAGGACATAACATGGGCTGTATTTCTACACGCTTTATCTATTTATATTATAAGGTAGCTACACTACCAGGGCATGGTCACCCTATCAATGGCATATCAGGTCACCTTTAACTGTGAACCTGTAATAAGCTCGAGTCACTAATATGTTAAGACTTAGTCCCCAACAGTTTCCACGGAGGATACGGTAGTTCACACCATGACCAAACTTGAAGGGTTAGCGCTCTCTGCTTCCTAATCCTAAATACTGTACCATACCAGAATACCATTAATAAACTATCTACCTTGATTTCCATTGAAATAGAATTATGTTTAATTGAAATGAACAATAGGACGCATTTCGATGATATCAGCACAAAGGTCTACTTGTTTGGCGTCAAATGTCTATCCGGCTCTTTTCCTCGTTATCATTTCCGTTGATTTTTGCTATGAATGCATGGTTTTGTGCTATACCTATTCGATGCACTAGTTTCTTATCGTGGCTTTACTTTACGACACTTATATTTTACAATGAGATGTTCGAAATGAACGCTTTTAAATACTGAGAAACAATTAGGGGAAAAATACATTTGCTTGATATAGGTATATGAGATAAAAAAAATAATTGTACATGTAATCTGTGATCTCCGTACGCCCTAACATTACTTATCTTGTATATGTTCTCTTGTTGCATGCTGTGGTGGTTCATCGGATTCGAACAGGCTCCCAGCTGCTCGTCATTGTTGGTCCCGTACTTTATGCTCCCGGCTGGATACCGTCCGTCGTCAAGGCTTGAATGTTACTCCCGGCACCCGGCTCCTCCTCTTCTTCATGATTTTACTGCCTTGTGCGTCTCCACGTACCCCGGCCCCTCGTGGGTCGTGGCCTGGCCTGGTACCGTTGGTTCTCTTCCGGCCGCTGGTGATGCTGGTCCTGTCGCGGATGAGGGCGTCGGGCGTCCGCTGCACATGTTCCCGGCGTCGCTGGCTGTGGCGTTGTACCCGGCCGTGGTGGTGTGTCCGGTACTGCCAGCTCTATAGTCAGGTGAACGGTTTCCTGAGCCGTCTTCTGCTCTCCGGCTGCTGTTATCCGGAGTCCCCTTCGTACCCCTACGGTCAGTATCAAGTTTCCTGAGGCCATTTTCAGATAATTTCTTCAAAAGGTCCTTGGTCTTGGTCCGCTGGCGTCGCTGGCGGTCGTCTCAGAAGATCCTTTTTGATTCGGTTGGCAGGGTCGCCATGTAATATAAGGAGGAGAGTGGAGGGTGGTCGACGGGCAGAGCCCCGGATTATTATATTAAAACCACAAGTTAGCTGTCCGCGGTGCACGTAATAAAGAGGGCTTTATTTGGATAACACATTATTTTTATACATTCATTCGTGGGTAGCCAAGTCAGCATACGTACTTATGTTGTAGTAATGAGTAATGTTACAGTAAAGTAATACAATTAGTTATTTGCTTCAGTTACCATACTACAAAGGAGCACGGGCTCCTCGATGCCTTTCAGGCATTCTGTAGCCCCCCGACCGCCGCCGCCGCGATCCCGGACTCTCCTGAGTCCCCCGCCTCCCCCGCCCCCTCTGGCCCCTCTGGCCCCTCGTCCCCCATGGAGACCGACTCCACCCCTGGCCCCTCACGCCCACGGAAACGCTCCGTGTCCCGCGGCGCCGAGTCTCCTGACTCCGCCGGTATAGTATATTCGTGCACAAGCGCCACCCCGGCCGAATTCTCGTCTGATGAAGGCCACGACTTTAAAACCGTAGTCCCGAGGAAGAAGCTTTTGCGTAAGCAAGCTTCTTCCCCCAAGAATGGCAACTCGCCTACCCCCCGCTCGTCCCCCGTGACCGCACCCCCCTGCCCCCCCGCAGCCCCCGTTACCGCCACGGTGACCACCCCCCACCCCCGCCCCCTCATGTCCCTAGACATCCCCGAGCCGCCGCCGGCCAAACCCGTAAAGCGGTTCTCACCGCAGCCTCCGAAGGCTAAGTCCCCCCCTCCCGTCTTCTTAAGAGACAAATCCGCATGGACATCGGTGTCCAAATTGTGCCTGGACCACAAGGTCCAGTACACAAAGGCCCAAAACTGGGGCGATTCAATCAAGATCGAGGTCCCATCGACCGACATTTTCAGGAGCCTTACTAGGCTCCTCACCCAAAACAAAGTCCCTTATCACACGTACGCACTCCCCGAGGAGCGCAAGGTGCGTGCTGTCCTCAGAGGCGTTCCCTCAGAACTCCCTCTGGACTCCATAAAGGATGACCTTATTGCACAAGGCCATCCCGTTGAGGCTGTGCATCCCATGCACAGCTCCCGCGGTAAAACCTTCCCGCTATCCCTGGTGATTCTCACCAACACCCCCTCCAGTAGGTCCATCTTCTCAGGAGAACTCACCGTCTGTGGGCTCTCCTGCATCAAAGTAGAAAAGCCCCACAGGCGCGGCCACCCTGGCCAATGCCACCGCTGCCAACTCTATGGCCACGCGTCGGCTAATTGCTCCGCCCCCCCTAGGTGCGTGAAGTGCCTAGAGCCTCACGCCACCGGGGACTGCTTGCGCACTCGCGAATCGGAGGGCCCTCCGGCTTGCGTGCTGTGCGAGCAGCCCGGCCATCCGGCCAACTACCGGGGGTGCCCGCGTGCCCCCCGCTCCTCCCTTCCTAAGGCCCCTAAGGCCCTAAAGGCGCCTCAGCCTTCTCCTCAGAGGAGACCAGTGCCACCACCGGCTATCACCCCGTCCAATTTCCCCTCCCTCGGCCGCTTCGGCCGCCCCACCACCACCAATCCCAACCCCCCTCAGGCCCCCGCGTGGGCCCCCCGCCCTTCCCTGACCCAGCCTCCCCCCCCCCGCTCCGCGCCCCGCCCCCTCGGGCGCCCCCCACTCCCAGATCGCGGATGACCTCTTGACGGTCAGCGCCGCCATCGCCCATATAGATCTGGCCGAAATATCGGTCCTGGCGCGCAAACTGCGCGCCGCAACCTCCCCCACCGCGCGTCTGATGGCTGTGGCCGAACACAGCCATCTGCTCTCCCTCATATAAGTAGTTCAATGTCGCGCCCCCCGGTCCCTCAGACCACCCAGTCTCCCGTCAGCGCGGGTCGTATCAAACCTAGGAGCCTCTCGCTTATCTCGTACAATGCTCGCGGCCTCCGCAGCAACGTACCCGAACTTAGAGAGTTCGTCAAAGACTTTGAAGTCGATATGTTGCTAGTGCAGGAAACTTGGCTCAAACCCCATACCAGGGGCCTGAGTATACCCAAGTTTTCTCTCGTTAGGAACGACAGAGCCGACGGCCGTAGAGGCGGCGGCACTGCCATTTATTTTAGGAAGTCCCTCCATTGCTCCCCCATCGCCACTCCGGCCCTCACTAACATGGAGGCTACTATCTGTAGATTAGCTCTGACGGGTCACCCGTCCTTAGTCATAGCCTCTATTTACATACCCAGCGGAACACGACCCCTAAGGAGTGATTTCGAAGCCATCCTCGCTCTAGGCGCCCACACCGTTATGTTCGGGGATTTCAACTCCAAACATACGGATTGGACCTGCCTTCAGACGAACCCCGGCGGTATTGCCCTCCTCGGCTTAACCGAGGCGTTAGAATTGGACGTCTTATGTCCTTACTCCCCCACCCACTACCCCGATAACATAGACCACGCCCCCGACGTACTAGACTTCGCCCTAGTAAGGGGCGTCCACCTCAACCTCAGGTCGATCGAGCCTCTCGCCATTCGTGAGAGCGAGCGTGTAGTACCGGTCCACGACCGGAAACTGCCTCTCGCTGTCAAGAACCTGATTAGGGCCAAAAGAGCCGCCCTCCGGAGGGCCTCCCTCTACCCAACTCCTGCCTACAGGAAACGCGCCAACGATCTCCAGCGGCAAGTCAGGTCCCGTCTCTCTGACCTTAACAACGCCCAATGGGGCGATCTCATGGAGACCATCTCTCCCTCCCACCAAGCCTACTATAGAGTAGCCAGGGCCCTTCGGGCAGACGCGATCACTCACACACCACCCATGGCCCGCCCCGATGGCTCTACCGCCTTCGAGGACGCTGAGAAGGCCGAGTGTTTCGCCGACAGCATTGAATCCCAATGCTCACCCAGCACTCAGCAGTGCGACCCAGCTCACGTCGGTATGGTCGAGGAGGAGGTCCGTAAAAAGACCTCCCTCCCTCTTCCAACCGACGAAAATCCCATTGCGGTTTCAACGGACGAAATTCAGTCTTTCATCAAAAGACTGAAACGTAAAAAGGCCCCAGGAGCGGATGGCATTGCCAACCTAGCGCTCAAGATGTTCCCCACTCAGTTGTTGACCCTGTTAACA
This sequence comes from Yponomeuta malinellus, assembly GCA_947308005.1. NCBI lineage: Eukaryota > Metazoa > Arthropoda > Insecta > Lepidoptera > Yponomeutidae > Yponomeuta > Yponomeuta malinellus. The sequence continues at coordinate 5,100,248 of OX371010.1, forward strand.
GTCATCTTCAATGCCTGTTTTGACCACTGTCACTTCCCAACCGCGTGGAAGGAGGCGACAGTCATAGGCATCCCCAAGCCGGGAAAGCCCCTCAACCTCCCATCCAGCCATCGCCCCATCAGCCTCCTCAAGGCTATGGGGAAACTCTTCGAGAGAGTCATCCTCACTCGTATGAGGAACCACCTCTTCCCCTCAGAGGGCCCCCCCCTCATCATCCCTCACCAATTTGGCTTTCGGGCAATTCACTCTTGCCCTCAGCAAGTCCACCGCATAGTAGAGTTAATTCTGAGCGGGTTTTTCCCCAAGCGCGAAAAGACGGTAGCCGTCTTATTCGATGTCGCCAAGGCCTTCGATAAGGTCTGGCACGCAGGGCTCATTTATAAGTTGTACAAGCTGGGTCTCCCCGACCGACTTGTCCGCGTCTTAGCTTCCTTTCTGAAGGACCGCTCCTTCCGTTTTAGACACGAAGGCGTTCTCTCCTCCCCCCGCCCACTCAGAGCCGGGGTCCCGCAAGGCTCCGTGCTCTCCCCCCTCCTGTACATTTCGTACACAAACGACATCCCCATCCCCGGCAATGGGGTCCAACTGTCACTTTTCGCTGACGACACCGCACTCTACTGCAAGAGTCGGAAAATGTCAGTTATTCTGAGTAGGCTCCAATCCGCGGTCGATGAGCTAGGCGCCTGGTTCAGGCTCTGGCGAATCGAGGTCAACCCGGAAAAGAGCACCGCGATCCGCTTCGACCATAGGGTCCGCCGCGGTCTCTCTGACCGCCCTATTCGCATGCTAGGTACCCCAGTCCCCTGGCGAACCACCGCCAAGTATCTAGGTGTCACCCTTGACAGCAGACTGACATTTAGGCCACACATCCGGAAGGTGACCCGGACCGCCCGTTTCTACCTAGGCCGCCTATCCTCCATGATAGGCAGACACAGTAGGATGTCCCCTAGGAACAAGCGAACGCTCTATAAGGTTTGCATCCGCCCCGTGCTGACTTACGCGGCACCCGTTTTCGCTCACGCGGCCCCCAAAGTCCTGTACGAACTTCAGAAAGTTCAAAATCTCTTCATCCGTAGGGCCCTGAACGCACACTGGTGTGTCAGGAATGCCGACCTCCATCGGGACATGGAGATCCCAACTATCCAACAGTTTATTAAATCCCTCTCAGAGACCTTTTTCAGCACGGCCGAAGTGCACCCCAACCCCCTTATCCGCCAAGCGGCGGACTACACCCCCCCCCACGACGAACCCCCGTTACCTGGTGCGCAGGCCCAGGAACGCCCTCGTCGACCCCCCCGACCAACTTTCATCTGACCTGGACCGCCTACTAGAGGCCCAGTCCCAGTCAGACGTAGCCCCCGCCCCCGCCTCCGCCGGTGCCCCCGCCGGTGTCCCCACCTCTCCCTCCTAGCCGCGGTCACGATGTGACGAGCCGTCCCAAGCAGACGCTCCCTTAAGGAGCTCCGCTGCGCGCCCTCCTCGGCATCGAGGTGGGTCGCTCACGATGTAGGTTTAGGGGTCCTTAGGACCAAACCAGCCCCCAGGTGGTGTTTAGTGGGTAGGCGCACTTCCTGTGAGTCCCACATTGGCAGCACGGCCGGGCCCGTGCTGTTATGCATGAGCATTCACCACCTCCCTCCCCCGTGTCCTCCGGAGGGTGCCCTTTTTAGGGCTAAAAAAAAAAAAAAAAAAAAAAAAAAAAACTGCATTAGCATGAGCTTTCAGTTAGCTACTACACCACCCTGAACCTGGAAGAAATAAACAGCTATCGAGAACCACTGGAAGTTTGCATCACAACCTATACAGTCCACACCCCATTTAGTCTGGTCATTCGAGCGCCGGATCCGAACGAAAGAACCACCCTCTGCACCTGAACGCGGACCTGGAGCAGCCCCCAAGCGGCCCTCGAACCTGGGCCTGGAGCTGCACCCACGTAGTGGTCTTCCGAGCGACGGATCTGAACGAGAACCTTCGGCACTGGACCCGCTTCTGGAGCAGGCATCAAACGGCCCTCGAACCTGGGCTTGGCGCTGCACCTGAAGCGGAGCGGTCCCTGAACCCGCACCTGGAGCAGGCATCAAACGGCCCTCGAACCTGGGCTTGGCGCTGCACCTGAAGCGGAGCGGTCCCTGAACCCGCACCTGGAGCAGGCATCAAACGGCCCTCGAACCTGGGCTGGGACTGCACCTGGAGCAGATTGGACCTGGAGCAGCTCGCGATCGGCCACCGAACCTGGGCCTGGAGCTGCACCTGGAAAAACTGTAAGTGAACCTAAATCTAAATCTGAACCTGCACCTGGAGCAGTCATCAACCGGCCCTCGAACCTGGGTTTGGACTGCACCTGGAGCAGATTGGACCTGGAGCAGCTCGCAACCAGCCCTCGAACCTGGGCCTGGAGCTGCACCTGGCAGAACTGAACGTGGACCTGATCGGCCCCTGATCGGCCCTCGAACCTGGGCTTGGAGCCGTATCTGACCACTGAACCAGGACCTGGACGACCTGGACTTGGACCTGGACGACCTGGACTTGGACCTGGACGACCTGGACTTGGACCTGGACGACCTGGACTTGGACCTGGAAGACCTGGACTTGGACCTGGAAGACCTGGACTTGGACCTGGAAGACCTGGACTTGGACCTGGAAGACCTGGACTTGGACCTGGAAGACCTGGACTTCGACCTGGAAAACTTAGAGCTAAAATCTGTAACCTGTAACCTTTGTATATCATTGTAATACTGTCTTTTGTAATTTTGAATTAAACGAATCACCCTTTTTGTCTTTTAATATAAGTAATTTAGAACAAGAACGAAGATCGAGTCCGTGAAGTCCGGGCTCAAAGAAAAAGGAAGAACCCGCTTCGAACTAGGTACCGTCGCAACTCCCACGACCTTTCTTACAAAATGGTTGTCACTCGAAGCATGGGAGACCCTGCGGAGGACATCGAACGGGAACAAATGGAGGCTGAACAAGCGCGTCAAGAAGCACTCCGCGTCGAGATAGAGCGCCGGAGGAGGCTGCAAGCTGAACCGCCGGCATCGCCGTCTCTGACAATGCCCCCGACTGAAGACCGCGCAACCACTACCGGCGTGACTAACACCTCAACTAACGTTGGTGCTACGTCACTACTCGCCAGGGAACGTGAACGAACGTGCGCTATATCACCGGCAGCGTCAGTGAGATCTACGGCAAGCGTGGTCACACGAAAACGACGCGCAGAGCTAGAGGCCGCCGAACAACTCGCGGCCTTAAAAGAGCAGCAGCTCCAACAGCTCCAACAGCAACAACAGCAACAACAGCTCCAGCAACAGCAACAGCTCCAAATCCAAACGGACTTAATACAGAAGAGGCTCGCGGTCGAAATGTCAGTCATCGAGGATGAAACGGACCAACCCCCTGTACATCCTGCACCTTCACCGGCAGAACAACGCCAGAAGGTGGATGAATGGCTGCGAGCAAACCCTCTGAACGCTCCACGAACTGAGAGCGGCGCTCAACCACACGAGCGCCAAGAGTCTCGAACGCTGCGTTTCGAAGAAACACCGAGACGCAGCAGATCTCCCACACCCACCAGAACAAGGGGTGGGATGGAGCGACTGGCAACGGCGCTTGAGAAGATGGCCAGACCACGAGTTCGCCATACGGAACTACCGACGTTCTCAGGGTCACCGAACGAATGGCTACCCTTCCAAGCGGCTATGCGAGACTCCACGAAACTCTATGACATCTCGTCGATTGAAAATCTACTTCGACTTAGAACTGCTTTGAAGGGAGGTGCACGGGATGCAGTAGCGACGCTTCTCTACACAGCGTCTGATCCCGAGACCATCATGAAAACACTGGAGCAGTGCTACGGACGACCGGAAGTCATAGTCGAACAAGCCCTCGCAGACATCAAGAAACTGCCTCGATTTGGGACATTGGCCAGCGAAATGAACACCTTCGCGGTCAAAGTTCAGAACATAACCTGCGTCTTGAAGAACATAGATAGACGCGGTTATCTCTACAACCCGATGCTGGCGCGAGAGGTGCTCGACAAGGTCAGTCCGCACACCAGGTCTCGATGGTGCGACTACGCCGCTGATGTCGACGTCACCTCAGACCCCGAGATCGTCATATTGTCTCGCTTCCTCATGCGCGAGGCAGACTGGGCGCTGCAGTACGCATACACGCCGACTCCTAGCGCCGCACCGCCTGCCAAGAAAGAGCAACGACCCGTCGTAGCCCCGAAAAAGAAGTCAAGCGCTATCTACACCGTCGTAGAAACAAGCGAAGAGATCGACCGATGCCCGAAATGCGAACAAGTTCACACGCTACCTCTGTGTTCGAGCTTCAAGAAACTCACCATCGGCCAACGCTGGGACTTCGTACGAGAGAAAGGTATATGCTTCAGATGCATCAAAAGCAAGCATCAGCGAAGGTCCTGCAAAGCTAAGCCCTGCGGTGTGAACAACTGTTCTCGTCCACATCATCCGATGCTGCATCAAGATCCACCTGCAGCACCGATGCCGTCTGAAGCAGTACTGTCGGTAGCAACCACTAACGCTACCGACTCACGATCTGTGCTGCTGAAGATGTGCCCCGTTGTCATCGTTGGACCACGGGGGGAGATGAGCACATACGCACTGCTGGACGAAGGCGCTACCATAACGCTCGTCGACGAGGACTTGGCGCATAGTATCGGAGCAGATGGGCCACCACGCCCACTGAACCTACAAGGCGTCAACATGTCCCAGCAAGAAGGAGAGAGCAAGATGGTTACCGTGCAAATGAGAGGTAAGCACGATAGCGCGCTACACGAGCTACGAGCGCGCACGATCAAGAACTTAAGGCTTCATCAACAATCCATTCCGGAGACACTGCTGAAGCATGAGCATCTTCAAGATGTGCTGAAAAGCGAGGTGTGCTACGAACGAGCACGTCCAGGCATCTTGGTGGGGACAGACCACTGGGAGCACATTGTCTCACGCGAGTTACGTGTCGGCAGGCCAAATGAACCGGCTGCCTCAAAGACAGAACTCGGTTGGGTGATTCATGGGACCTTGCCAAGCAGCATGATCTACAAGAACGAGAACGTACTGCACGTCTACGCGCCCGAACGGCGCACCGAACCCGATCTAGACGAGCAGAACGAGCAAAACGATCGCAGCCTTCACGAACTACTCGAGGCACACTTTCGTATAGATGCTCTCGGCGTTGCCCTCAAACCAAGGGTGAACAGCGCTGATCAACGAGCAACCTTGATTGTCGAACAGACGATAAGGAAGATCGATAGTGGCTATGAAGTCGGATTGCCATGGCGAAACGACGACACGAACATGCCACCGAACTACAACCAAGCCTTCCGTCGACTGCGGAAGATCGAACAAAAGATGGACGCCGACCCTGACTTCGCTCAAGAGTACACCAAGCAGATGAAAAACCTGCTGGAGAAAGGTTATGCGGCACCATGCGACGGCTCTGAGCAAACAAGTGCCGTCCGCTGGTTCCTGCCTCACTTCGCCGTGCAAAATCCCAACAAACCGGGAAAAACACGGCTGGTGTTCGATGCGGCAGCCAAAAGTCACGGTGTGAGCCTTAACGATCATCTGCTGGAGGGACCGGACCTGCTTCAGTCACTGCAGGGGATCCTGTTCCGGTTCCGAGAAAAACGGATTGCTATCACCGCCGACGTACAGGAGATGTTCTTGCGCATTAAGATCCGGGCTGAAGATCAACCCGCGCAGCAATTCCTATGGAGAGGAAATAACAGAACCGACCCACCTCGCCTCTACAAAATGAAGAGCCTGATCTTCGGTGCAGCGAGCTCCCCGTTCATAGCTCACTACGTGCGCAACCACAACGCACACCAGCATGCGCAAACTCATCCGCGCGCGCTGGAGGCCATCACGCAGAACCAAAACGTGGATGATCTGGTGGCGAGCTATGACGGCGAAGAGGAAGCGAGATGCAGCATCGAGGAGATCCGAGCAGTGCACGCCGCTGCTGGATTCACACTGCGAGGATGGAGCGCAAACTGTGGGAAAGTGCTGCTCGACGTTCCAGCCGATCTACATGCGACAACTCCTGTACAACTGGGGGGAGAAGAGCTGAGCAACAAGATACTGGGGCTCTTCTGGAACAACGAACGAGACGAACTGGGCTTTAACACGTCCATGAACCGAGTCTCGGCTGAGGTGCGCTCACACTCACGCGCACCCACCAAACGAGAAGACAACGAACGAGAGGTCCTCCCTGCAACCAGAGACGACTGGCTGCCTGAACCTGGTCGTTTGTCTAAGGTGCGAACTACCGCCCGTGTGTCGGCATTTACTAACATATGCCGGCGCAGAGCCGACTCGGATAGAGCACCAGCACATCGAAAGTGGCGAACAGGCACCTATCCGGGCCCAGACGGCGGAGTACGAGTGGTGGACGTGCGAACAAAGACAGGAGTCTTCAAACGTCCTGCGAGCCGACTCGTCGTCCTAAAGAAGGAGGCTACGCGTGCTGCGCCGGGGGGAGGAATGTTGTGGACGCCGAGACGGGTTAGGTGGAATTAGGTTCGCACTTAGCGGTAGGCTGAACGAGGCCTTTTTATATTGTATAAATGTAGCGAATCCCTAAAATGTGTTAGTCTAAGTTAGGTTCGCAGATAGTTGTATGCTGAACGAGGGCCTTTAAATATTATGTAACATTTGTAAATATGGTGCAATACCAATGGAAAATTCCACACACATCTGTGATTGGTCGAAAGGCTGGCCCAAATAGTATATAAGCCGGAACATTCACTGCATTAGCATGAGCTTTCAGTTAGCTACTACACCACCCTGAACCTGGAAGAAATAAACAGCTATCGAGAACCACTGGAAGTTTGCATCACAACCTATACAGTCCACACCCCATTTAGTTACCTTACCCACAATATTGACTCACTTGCGTCAAATCAATAAAATAAAAAAATACGAAAAATGGGTGCCTCATGATTTGACTGATCTGCAGAAAGAAACGCGTGTTGAAACTTGTGTTGCCTTGTTGAACCGGTACAGAAATGAAGGAATATTGGATCGAATTGTAACATGTGATGAAAAGTGGATTCTTTATGATAACCGGACTACCATTTTTTTCGTGATTTGGACAATTATCTACGTGACAAGAAGTTTTCTTCCCAGGAGGCAGTACAAAATGCTTACACACAGTTTGTGCAGTCTAGATCGTCGGAGTTCTATCGCAAAGGCATTAATGACCTTCCCATTAGATGGCAGCAATGTATAGATAATAATGGCAACTATTTTGATTAAATAAATTTGTTAAAAATTTTAAAAATAAACAATTTAGATTTTCAGTACAAATCGGCAATTTCATACTTTAACCCCTAATATTAAAGGGAGGCTCCCATACCAAAAACGTAATTTTTTTGCTGTTTTTTCCCGATATTAATAACGGCAACAGGTAGACGCTTGAAATATTCACAGAATATTTAGTTCTTTATTCGCGTCAACAATAAATTATTAAATTAAAATAAAATAAATATTTAAGGGGGGCTCCCATACAAATAAACGTGATTTTTTACGGTTTTTTTCTCGACCTTTGTGTCTAATGTTGTATCGATAATGGTACGGAACCCTTTGTGCACGAGTCCGACTCACACTTGGCCGGTTTTTTAATTTATTGTACTGATAATCTTATCTCATCTCGTTTTAAAAAGTCGAGAGTTAATAGACAGAAAATATTATTTCGTTAAATAAAGAAATAATATTTTAGGTAACCCGATAATCTACAAAATGTTAATGATCTAGTAATCTACAGTTATTTAAATTTTAATAGAAGGAATCAAATTATAGATAGCAGATAATAATAATAGTCTCTGTTTCAGTTTTCCATTGTATTTTTTTAGTTCAATAGCAGATTGCCCATGCCCACAGATAAACTAAGCCTACGCGTATGGCTGTCTATCTGTCCGTCCGTCTGTCTGACCATGATCGACGGCTAGTTGATTTTTAACATTTGACCCGTTAAATGTATAATTATTAGTTGAATTATTATTTATCTATCGATCCCATGAACTGAGGCCACGCCACTGCTGGGAATAGGCCTCTTCCGTATCACGCCCATCTAACATTTGAATACCATTGGTGGTTACTTTAGTACGGTGCAGCTATATTTTTTTCGCAATTTCGAATTTTTCCCTAAGGTTAAAGCGCTGGGACGGTTAGCCAGAGGTCGCGGGTTCAAGTCCTGGCAAGGGTGGAATACGTTTTTAAAATTGTCCTCAGCACGGGTTAGTGCAACAAAAAGAATATAGTCATGTAGGTACAGCGATATCATTCCGATGTAAAAACCTAACTGCAAAGTGGGTTACTCGGGGCTGCAAGTAATGTAAATTGCTTCGGTCAGATGTCGCTGCCTGTACGTGATACAGAGAAGTTTGTAAAGATGCTCGAAATTTCATCGATGCTTGCACTTGCCCATTAGCTCAGTTGGGAGAGCGCTGGCACATTAAAACCGGCCAAGTGCGAGTCGGACTCGCGCACGAAGGGTTCCGTACCATTATCTATACGACATTTGAATATTTCAAGCGTCTACTTGTTGTCGTCATTAATGGCCGGCAAAAAACGGCATAAAAATCACGTTTGTTGTATTTGTTGTTTTTAGTATTTGTCGTTATAGCGGCAATATAAATACATCATCTGTGAAAATTTCAACTGAACTATCACGGTTATAAGGCTGTATTTCAAGACGTTCCTGTTGCGCCGGATTAAGAATAGCGTCACTCCATTTCCTTCCGTGGATGTCGTAGAAGGCGACTAAGGAAATCAATTACCAGGAGACGCAGCAGCGTTTTCCTGAGAATCCAACCCCATACTGCGATCGCCAACCCGCCTGCCAAGCGTGGCGATTATGGCAAAACCCCTTATGGTCATGAAAAATGATTTTTTATTGATATTGATATAACCACGAACTGAATTCCACGGCAGCGAAGCCGCGGATATAGCTGCTCGTTTATAAAAACACCTGGCGCGACCTTCGCCGTTCATATTAGTAGAGAACGTTCATTTTGTCATCACCTCTGGCTCAGTATCTAATAATATTATGTCGTTTAATATTGTTGTTGTATATTTTCTTGTTGCGGCTTTTTTTAGCTATGTTAATGTAAGTATTTAACATTATTTATTTACCTTCAGTTTTATACTCAACAGCAATTGAAAACCCAAAAATATAATTTTTTTACAATACGTACACGAATAGCTCTTTATGTATGCACCTTTTACAGAATAAACAATTATTTATTTATTTATTTATTTTATTTATATAAATTTGTACATTGATTTGTTTACGAATGAACAGAAAGCAACACATTTTTGATATTATTATCAAGACTTCGAAGTGAAACCCTCAGTAAAATCAAGGTGTAAGATTCTTAATGATCCTTTAATAATTAGACATTCGTTCTGTTCGAATACATAATTATTAGAGGATTTTACTCCTCAATGCAATCAACTTTTATTAAGGGGTAAACTTCGATATCGTGAAAACCATTTCAGAAGAAGTAGAAGAAGAAGCAACACATTATTATAGTATTTTCTGACGTTTACACGAGCACTAGACATAATAAAACTGAATTTTAACGGATATTTACTCGTTTTACTCGTTTACTTTTCCATTTTACAATTTTCCGACGTTTCGGTACTTTTGCAAGTGCCGTGGTACCTCGGTAGATTGAGGTGACATGCGTCTTTTTGACGGTTAGTTTACTACCCTCGGCAAAAATTATTAAGTTACGTTAATAATTTAAATTGGCACATCCATAATTTTATATAAACTCAAAAATACTGAGGAGAGGCCTATGTCCAGTAGTTGACAAGCGTAGGCCGATGATGATGATGACGATGAGATAAAAAGATACACACTAAAGTAAATTCATGCCTGACATTACGCAATGGTGGCCTATGATTTAATTGATGCGATTACATAGTCGGTCATTTTAGTAGAAAGTAAAAGTAGAAGAAGTAAAAGTAAAAGTCAATCAGAGTCAGAAGCGGTACTGAGTCTGACTTACACTTGGCCGGTTTTCGTGTTATGGTATTGTGACGGTCCGCACTGCCTTTGCAATTCGACCGCCACTTATTCACAAATGTAGGGGAACATAATAATCCTTTGCGTTGTACAATAATCAATAAAATTAAACAAATTTTGCTGTAGTATTAGAGATTCGCTAGATGGCGCCTTTTTGCAATAAATAATAATAAATATTTATTATTTCGGGCAATAATGTCCATTACTTTCACATTACAAAATAAAGAAACAAAACGTTGGTTTCTCAACCAATAAACTATTTAATCTTTTTACAACAATTTAACAACGTTTGCTCAATTAGTTCTAAAACAAACAAAACCACGTTCATAAAAGTTGGCTGTATGCAAAGTTGTCTATGCCAATGTATCGGCAGGAAAAAAGTAAAGAAGAAAGTCAGGTCAACGGCAATCTGTAGATAGAACAAGGAGGGGCCCGTAGGAGTCTGATAATGTTATCCATCAAAAACCTAATAATACAGTCAATGAATATTATGGAAAGGCATAATTTAGCAAAACTATTAAATATAGTTTCAGTAAAGAATTCAAAATGCTTATTTTACAGATAGAAAATATTTAAAATTATGTAAAATATTCCTGAGAGGGTTTCATTGAAAAGACAAGGGAATCCAAGAGGGGTGGATGGCAACGGGGTGCGGGGGCGAGGGGAAAGGAAGAGACGCGCACTTGGACTGGGGATTTTGGCGGGGAATCGGGCGGTGGTGGTTTTCAGGGCATCTTTGCTTTGCGGGGCTGACCGGCCGGTCTAAATTAGGATTAGGGTGAGTTAGCAAACTGTTTATCAAACTAAAGTATTCTACAGTGTGTCGGTAATGTGGCTACAGCAGCAAATATTGAGTATAGTTCAGCTGTGAAAGTGATATAGCTTGAGAAATGTTTTGGTGAGATGGCTTGGCAAATCATGGCTGAAGCAATGCGGGCCGTGGTACGATTCATACCAGTGGATTGGATCTGACTACACCGATTTGGTCAAGGTAGCTCCCTAGATCATTCTCAGGTCTTAGCAGTAAATGTGGTAAAGTCTGATTTGCATCTTGGAACGTTGCTGTAGTCTACAGAACCATACTTCGGTGTAGGCTTCACCTACATACTTGTGTTTCAAGGTTGATTAGAATTTGTGTTTGCATTTTGTTCTTGATAAAATCAACTTGCTTGCATCAATTTCAAACATTTAATCAAGTAGCTGAAATAGGTCTATATCTGACCGAACGGTGAGTTTCTTTGCCATGTTCTTTTCTCACTATGGGTCAGGTCTTGAACATGGCACGCACATTTGTTAGGAACTGGTGTTTGGCGTGGTAGAAAACCAGCAAACAGACAGTTTAGCAGTAGTATTTGCAAGCAGTTGAAGTCATTTACATAATAAAGTAAATTGTTAGGTAGAGTCTTAAACAACCAATTAAAAATCAATCCAAAATAAACCAAACTAATGAAAACTTAAATCTATCTAATAAAACCATAACCGGGCACAGAGCCTAACCAAAATTGTGAGTGTAAAATCTACCTACAAAACTATGTACAAAAATAAACTAAAACCATATTTGTCTCAAATATTGACTAAACCAAACTAAGATTAACAATTACTGTTAATATTCTAATCTGTGTTAAACTGTGCTCACTAAAATCTGTTTTAAATCTCAAATGTTAATATTTCTACAAATCTTGATAAATAAATAGATTATTTTTTAACTCTTTCTAGTTGTTTAATTGCTTTGGAAATCCTGACTCCCTGAAAAGATCCTGGTTACTATTTCACAACAAAGGGTCCTGTTAGGCTATCTAGACGATCACATTTTGGCCAAAGATTTAAATTTTCTGTGATTTTAGGTACTCATAATTTGCTCTTTTACATAGTACACATTTAACTTACACTGAGCTAAAATAGTAGGTAGGAAGCCTAGGTACTCATACTTTACTTAGTAATCTCCTGTGGAAGAACCATATTTTAGACATTCTATGGAGGCATAGATGGAGCGCTGCAGAGGACTCCAGAGGACTTCTTCTTCAGGAACCAGCGGGCATCAGTGGCAGGAGCAGTATTAAGAGGGAACTTAGGGATCAGTTTAAGCAGTGTAAGTAAGTAGCAGAGAGTGGAGTAGAGGGTAAAGGGGTGCCCGTTACAAATGGTACACCGTGATCAGGATGTTTATGTATGTATCTTATCTGGCCTTATGCCACAAATGTTGTTGTGAAATGGATAGGGGAGTTGAGATTTTTCAAAGCAATTATTAGATCATTTGTCTATTGTGTATTTCAGCGTTTTAACCTTTTTGACTAACTAATCTGATAATACTTGACTGGATTCACATGCCTATTTATTGTTGTGTGGTATTTTTAATTAAAACCAAAATTATCTTTAACTATTAGCTAGGTAGGTTGAAAATGTGGCGTATGCAAAATTATCATTTCATTAAAAAATATTAGAATTGTGTCTAGGTCAAACAAAGAAGTAAATAACTAAAATAACTTTTTATCAATGTAATTAAATCAAAGTTAAAACTTTTTGATTGATTCTATTAGGTAACTTAAATTATTGTAAATTAATTGGTTTTTGCCTTCTATTACTTTTAAAAAGTGAGTCTGTGTTATCTGAATGAAGAAGTTTAACTAATTAATTAAAGTTTTTCTCCTTCTGAGACAACTTGAGGAAGTGTTTTGGTTTAATAAACATTGCCAAGTAACTATTTGATCTTAGGGAGAAGCTTAGTTACATAGAATTCAAATTATACTAATTATACTATTATTAATTATATTAATTAATTATACTAACCATACTGGTTTTCCTTGTTTTGAGAAAATGCTTTTGTTTAAAAATGGTTTCAAAGACAAATTTAATCGGAGAGAAAGATTGAGATATATCGAGTGAAAAGTAATCTATTCTGAGAAGAAGCTAGTTTAGGTGTGGGTTGGTTTAGATTGATCATTCATGTTGAGATTCAGCATAAGGCTATGTAGCTATTTTGACAGCAAGCAGTGTTAAAGCTTAACTTTTCTTTTTTATGATTATACTTGAGATTTACAGTGAGGGTTTAAGGGCAGCAAGATTGCAAAGATATTTAAGTTCTCTATTATGAAATATAAGGTTATCATTATGTAAAGCAAAGAGATAGTAACTTAAAGCAAGAGTAATTAGGCAGAAGAGAGAAATAATTAAAGCAATGACAGTGATTTATTGAAATTATAATTCATACATTCAACATTAGTTCTTAATTGCGGTGAGTTCAGTTATTTAATATTTATTTTCTTAAGTACTTACTTAGTCAATCACTCACTCATGCATAAATCTTAGAAATTTTCACTTATATGTGCAATTGTAATAGCAGAATTAAATTTTCAAGATAAGGTTTACTCCCAAGCAATAAAACTAAAAGTAGATTTGGTCTTCAAATTAGATATTTTGATAGCACTTTTAGGTAGGCCATGGTTAGTCTGCATTAGATAGGGTCTTAGGAGAATAAATTTTAATGTGCTTCCGGACGGGTTGTATTTCCTCTTCGACTTGTCAATTCTGAAAAATAGGTTAATAAATCAAACTTATTCACGGGAGCTGTTCATAATTTAGGCCGCAGTATTAATGTTTTCCTATTGTAAGAAAAGTATCTAGTGGTTAGCATTTTAAGTTGTTGAAGGCACTCACTGAGTTTTATGTAGGTATCAATTTATGTAATATGTATGATTTAACTAACTACATTGCAATCTAGATTAACTTCTATTACAAACTCAATCAGAAGGCAACTTATATTGTATATGGACGTCAAACTAACTTTGTAAATTCTATCTAATTAAAAATAAATAGATAGATAGATGAACAATAAAACAAACTTTTTGTAGGTTGTAAGTTATACAAAATCCTTGTGTGAACACTGTAGATAGTGTAGAAGTCTTTTTTCTTGTGTTCTTTTGCCAAGCCAAGAGTGTAGGTTCCTTTTCTTCTCTGGTTTAGTTTCATTGAAGAACTTTCAAATCCTTGTTGTAGACTCATCTATTGCTATTGGCACACATATAACCTAAAAAAACAAAACATATTATAAATAAAATGTTTATTTAAACTAAACCTTTCAATAGTCTGCGGGGATTAGGTAGCCACAAAAAGTAATAAACTTACTTGGGTTTTTGTTTTGATGTGCAGGTACCTAGTGTTTACGAAAGTTTTAGTTCGAAAATCATAAACTTAATTAGAATTAGTATGAGGTTACAGTTTAAACGAGACGAGGACGAGGTCTAGATAGTCAACAACAATCTTTGTTGTTTCTGTTCTTCAGCTTTTAATTAACAGATTACGAATCCGTTTAGACGTTATATGGAATAAATAGTAAAATAAACAACTCTTTAGTCAATCAGTGTTGCCAGATGCTGATCGGTCAATGTCGCCAAAATTTAGAAATACTTATAATGCCCGACGAATAACTTCATTAAATTACTTTGATTTCGCATGGTTGTACTTCATATAAGTACTCTGTTTTTTTAGCCATGTGTGATTCACACAGTTCTGAAACTATCTTTTGTATGTTTGTACGTCTACTCGCTTCTCCAATGTATTAGTCCAGTCCATCCAAAGGTTATCTAGAATAGATGACTGTTAGTGATAAGGCCGCCATCTGTACTCTTAGGTTAAGGAATATGTGTGTGATTTCCATTTTGATGTACAATAAAGTGTTCTCTAAAAAGGTAACTCTATTTCGGGTCCCATTTGCTGGGGACGTCGGGTGATTTAGAATATTTCGGAGTTTAGGTTAGTCAAATTAGCATGAATAATACGTCCCACTGTAGGCCACAAGCCTTCTCTCAGGGAGAGAGTATGGGCTTAATCATCGCGCACGTCCACCGCGGATTGGCAATTCCAAGCGCTGAGGTATATGAATAACTCCGGACACTCGGGATTCCTCACGATGTTTTCGTTCATAGTTAGCGAAAACCAATTATTCTTACATATCCATCGCACTCATCTCGATAACACGGATTTTTGTTCAAGTTATCTGCCGAGCATTATAAAACTTCAAATACATACTGAATTCCCAAGTAGCCAAAGGTCACGACATAGCCAATGGGCTTGATGACAAATTTGGAAAAACTGTCATATAATGTCTCAAAACCTACATTATTTACAATGTATTTCATATTTTTGGTTACAGTAAAGTTAAGGTTAAATGATAAAAATTGTCATTTTACTTTTTAGATTTAAAATTCCCACCGAAACGCGCGCTAATGTTCACTAGTGACGTCACAGTACAAAAGTGTAAAATTAATCTGTGGTGTAAAACGCAATTTAATACCTAAATTCCGCTGAACAACTAAAAATTCTCTCACCATCAACTCGTCTATTTTAGGCAAATCACCACTGTCTGCTTTAGTAAAACCTTGTTCCATGATGCGTGTTTTTTTCACTCAGGATTTAAATTAAATACAAATAACTAAGAAAGATCGTAAATAAAACCAGAGAACCGGCTGTTTGTTTACTATCACAGATTTTTAAGGGATTGTTACCTATGTCACAGATTATAAAGTAGTATGTTCAGTTCACTATTCTATGTTTACTCGCGTGTTCCTGAAAGTGACGTCATTCGCTATTCAGCTATAATGGCGAACGTATGATTTTTGCAGACTTTAATTATCGTAATAATTATCAATCCCGCTTAATAAATAAATGCGTGCTAAATAAATGTCTAAATAAAAATAATTCAAGTTTTGTTAAATGAATACATAATTTTAGTGATTTTCCATTACTGTCATCATGCCTATTGTCGTCTGATCGCTGATTGCAATTTTCGCCAATTTTCGTTCCGAGATAGCCCAAATGGCGATAAATGGCCTCATCTGGCAACCCTCTAGTCAATTTCCGGTGACTTTGTCAATGGCCGAGGGTGAACACACACTTTCTGAAATAGTGATTAATCATAAATTGCATTTTACCGTGTATTAAGTGTATTTACACTTATTGGTCAAATATAACTTTTGGAAAGAATTGGCTCAAGTCAATAACATTAACGGTGAATTTAAGTAATTCTATAAATAATCTAACTTTAGTCTTGTGTTAGAAGATTATTTGGTAGTTAATGATAATAAATACGCACTGAAAGGAATTTCGTATAGTTGTTTCCAAGGATTAATGAAATTATTATTACAATGGAAGAATAATAATTGTGGCAATACTGTGTTCTTAGAAATTAATTGATGTTTGGGAATTGGTACAACTTTAACGGATTTTCTTTTAAATTGCTGATGGTGAATTGTAGATTTAAAATATCGGGAATTAAAATAATAGAGAACCATTAAGCTAATTACAATCTTGTCTGAAGGTGTTAATGTAGACAGTGTATTGTATTATCATTCTGTAAAAAATTTCCATCTCCAACCCACATAAATGTGTGTTTGTTTGTTACGGATTTTAAAAGGGAGTTGATTTTATTAAGTAAATAAATAAATACAAAACTAAGTTAAATGTAATAATTGGTTGAATTCAATGTCATAGAAAATCTATTTCACTAAGAAAGTTAATTTTAAATGCGAATATAAAGGGGAAATGAAATAATCAGCTCAACTTAAGAAGTTTAGCGGCGTTCAGAAATTAATGTTTTTGCATAGTGTAAGCGTATTCATAAATTATGTAGAGGGACTGTCTATAAATTATGAGTCTTGAAGGTTGGTCCAACTTTATGTGAGTTTGGAATTTGATTACAAAGAAAAGTAAATCGTCTTTCAAAACTTCAAAACCTAAGTATCCTGTAACATGACGTAACTTGTTCTTGCAACTCTAATTTGCGAAAGGTGCAGCATAGAAAAACTGCAAAGGGAAGTACAAAAGTGACATTCAATTATAATCTAACAAAACTTTTTAATTAGTTACTAAGTCATTAAATTTCGTAGGAAATCAGTGATTCAGGGAAGCGAAAGTGATCTGTCAGGATCATGGCAAGTGGCACTTCCTGGTCTCCACCTACACCTCTTTCATATAGGCGTAAGTTTATGTATGTATGTATGAAATCAGTGAATCAAAGCTTCATAAGTTCAGTAGATGCAGTGATAAAGTTATAACTTGACACAAACTTTTAGAAAGTACTAAATCAGATAATCTTGTAAACCTTGTAGGTACTTTTTAAATCAAAAGATTTGCAAAGGCATTCAATCAAATAGTAGGAAGCAGTAAGCAAGAGTATATACAGGTAGTTTATCTCAACTTTACCCACCAATCTAAATGTCGTTTCCAATACATTCAACTCAATAAATAAATTAGTAAAATAGTTAATGTTGTCGTAACTTAGCATAGAAGAACTTTCCCCATGAAAGATGCTAAAAGTTAAAAGTCAATAAAGGAATAATTTTATTAAATTTCGTATGAAAGTATTACATTTAATCAATTGCATTCATAAGGTCCTAAGAGCCCACTTGATGATATTTCAATTATGTATGTTTCATGAAACATTTTGACGGGCAACAGTAACTTCATTATCTAGAAGCTCCTTATATTAAGCTGCCTGCTTGTAATTAAGTCCCAAAGTAAACTGTAAGTAATTTTTTTTTCTCTGGTTGTGCAATAAAGTGTTCTCTATTTACCTATCTATCTAAACTCAAATTCAGGAATTTGTTCACTGTAAAAACAAAAAGGATTTACTTAATGAACGTCAAAACTGTTGGTCTCATCATTGATGGATATGTGAAGGAAAGGTCAACAAAGAAATTTAATAATTATTCTTTTTAAGCAGAGCTTAGCTTAATTAACAGAGGTTTCAACTTAAATTTAATCTAGCTGCACTAGACATAATTGTCCCCATCAGCACTAATTAAATACCAGACATTTTATCTTCCCAAATAATCTTTAATGTCATACTAAGTTTTGCATAGAGTATGTTTAAAACTTTTTTTTAAACCATGTCCATGGTAACTTTAATATATTTTGAGGAATTTTATTGTAGAATCGTATAGGTACAGAGCCCCATAAAGGATGTATAAGTCTAAATTGTGGATATGACAGGCTATGGTTATTCCTAGTATCAATATTAAGATGGTTTCCAGTAATTTCAAAATTGCTGATTTATAAAATAAATAGGTGTTACATTTTGGTAGGTGACCTGTTTAGATATGTTGTGTTAGAACAGATAGATTGCTTGATAGAAAATGCCATTAGCATTAAGTCCACCTTTTGTATACTGTGCAATAAAGAATTAACAATAATAATAGATTGAGAGTTACGGGTCTACATGATTAAATTCTGTTGATAATGATTGTAAGTTATATAGCAACTGTCAGTCAGAGTGTTGTTGCACGTCTGTAACTGAGTGTTAAGCTAGACTATACCATATTAGCTAGTAATGAATACTATTAGCAGATTGTAACTAACGTTGACATTAAGAAATTCGTTATTTTTATTAGGTGTGTATGGTGTGCAATAAAGAGGATTAATCTAATATAATCTAACTAGAGTTTAAATTAGACTTGACATCAAAATAGGGTGTATGTACCAATAATCAGCACAGTCATCAATGCTTTAATAAAAGGGTGTGTAAATCTCAGATAATTATATATATTTCAGTATAAAATTAAATTAAGTTTACATTTCTTGGAGGGTTCTTCTAAGAAACAAAAACCTAAAAGCCAAATAAAATAAACATCTGCTAGGAATAAAATCGGAATTTAAGTTAAATATCGCAATGTTAAACAGCATACTGTAATAAATTATAATACATAAGCTAGAAATGGATACTATTAGGAGGTTGTAACAAGGTTGAGTAACGTCTAACATGACATCATAATAGGGTGAATGTATCAATAATCAGCACAGTTGTGCTTTACCGATAAAAAGGTGTGTGAATCTCAGACAGGTATTTTTGATAAACTCAAATTCTCAAATGTTTTAAACTCTTTACAAATAAATTAAAACCTAAAAGCGAAATAAACGATTAAAGGGAATGAAATATTAATTTATGGTTAACAGCATAGTATAATATAATATCGATAGGGGGCGTAATAAAAAAAATCATTTGTACTCATTGTTATAAAACAAATTAAATGTAAATAGTACATTCAAAACACAATTAAAATAAATTACTTTAATAAATGGTCCTCAAATTTTGCCCACTAATTATTTTGTAAATTCCCTAGACAGCCTAAATATAAAATCCCAGTAACAAAGGTAAGTTCATAAATGTGTTCTTAGGGTATTTCAGTTTGGGGGCGACAACAAAATAATAATAAATTCTCTATTGTAAAATATATTATGTAGGTATGTTTGAGACATTCAAGTAAGAAAAAAACTTTATCGATGAAACTAAATTGTTTACATAGTTCTGAACATTTTGTATGATCTACAAAGGGCAGCATCATTTCAGAGAGAGAGTCTTCATAATAGCACATAGTGAGGAACTCATTTAGTAAATTCTGTAGACATCCTAACTAGAGAGGTAAATAAAACCCATGTAAACGAAATGAACGCATGCTAAAGTTAAAACGCGGTTATGTGATTTTAAGATATTTCAGTTTGGGGGGCGAGAAAAATAATAATAATATTTTTATAACTTCTAAATTTCATTGTAAAAGATCTTGTGTGTGCTTGGAGGCATTCTCGTAGGAAGGGAAAAAAATCTGAATTACCAATAGTACTTTGTCCCTTTACATGTTTTTATGTCATGATACTCTGGTGTATAATAAAGAATATTTTTATCTTATCTTCGACATTATTGACTAGAGGGCGATTTCAGAGAGAGAGAGTTTTCATTTTATCACAATGTGTTGTGGTAGAAGTTGCTACAGTGGCACAACCTTTCGGAAGTTTTGGCGGAATTAAAAGATATACTATAGTGTATATTTTGGGTTGTAAGATACATTTTATAAGAATATTTTCAATAACCTTAACTTAAATGGTTTGAATATTTTCTGTGAGACAGCCATAGGTAGGGTAGATCTATGTCAGAAAATTTTATCAGGGTTAATTCTTATAAACTCTGTAAGTTATTGCTATTATTATTCCGTTAAATTATTTAGTGGAGGAAGGGAAACAACGTTATTCAAACCGGTTTCCAGAAACAAAATTTTTAAATTTTAAATTATTGTATTAAATTAATGTAACTTGTCACGTAAAACAAGTTAAATCCAGCAGTGAGATACAAAGTGGCTACTCAAATATTAAAGGTGATGGGAAAAATTATAGTTACAAAATTGTTTGATAAAGATTTCAAAGTTCATTCAAGTGGCAGGAAGACGCTGGGTGCAGGACGCTTCCAACCGGTTGTTTTCTGGAAATCCATGGAGGAGGCCTATGTCGGTGTCCAGCAGTGGACTTCTTGTGGCTGCTCATCATATTGATGATGACAAAGTTGCTATTACAGATGCTAAAGTCCGAAAGTAAATAAATAATCTAAAATTTAATTTAGAGAATTGTATCCTGTGAAATATTTTAATTTCAAGAATAAAAATTTAATATTTTTAAATGGAATTTATTAAAGAGGATAGGAACTATTTCCCTCCAGGACACAGGCGAAAGTTTGTTGTGTTTAGGAAAACATTGTTGGTTAAAATTGTTATTGCACTTTAGTCTGAGTTTAAAACTATAACTAAATCTTAATTAAATTCAAGGAGTGAATATCTAAAGAAATGTCAATTGATATTTAAAACAAAATACATAAATAATATAATCATTTCAAAATTATATGTTTTACCCAGCAGTGGAACACACTTTGTTACAAAAGTGTTAAATTGGTTTATGAGCATAGGTATTGTAAATTTGAAAATGGGGTAATAATAGAAAATTTAAAACATTTTATTAACAAATGTTTTAAATAAAGTATTTGAGTTAGGTCAATTTTGACTTCATCTTCCCGGACTGGACTTGTGATTCGTTAAGCAGCGTGAAATGGGGAGGGGGGAGTTTGAAAGGGAAGAATTGCAAGAGAAGGAAGAATTTTCTAAATACTTAAAATTAGTTTCATAGATTTTGAAATGAAAGACGTTGGAAGACAATGTATTTTGTCTTCTTAAGAGTACTTCGGTTATTTGGTTTATAGAAGTATGAGAAGAATGGATAAATGCTGAATAAAATTCGAGTTTTATTTGGAGTGAAGGGCTTTGCGAATTAAAAGAAACCAAAAGGGAAGAATAAGATTATAAGCATTCAATCCCAGAAACACAACACTTAACAGAGATCTCGCTTTAGACGAAACTTGGTGCTAGGGGTAGGCCAGATGGCAATCGTTTCTTCGCAAGGCGAAACTAAAGTGAGGTCTATACTCCACACGGAGGAAAGACTAAACTGATCTGGACACTACTATGGGTGCAAATCTGCTTATAGGATTGGTCGGCGTAACGCCTTATCCATAGTTTTTTTAATTTATTTAAATTAATAATAAAACAATTGTGCAGAAGAACTTAAGCTTGACCAGTACTATTATAGAGAGTGCTTTGGCCAATGGTTAACATTCTCCGTCCATTAACCAATTGGTTCAGCGAACGAAAATCTAAACAAGGGACGAATTGTAATGCACAATTGACTTCCAAACTCTAAGGATGTGCTTTATGTCATGTGGGCGTATTTGTAGGTTTCGTACGTTCGAAAAATTGGAATGTTTCGGAACAGACAATGCGAGGATCACTAGGACTGGAGTGGATTCACAACCCATCTTTCCCGTAGGACCTTGGCATTCAGGCATCTTGTGCGATTGTATGTTGTCCATTACCGATGAGTCAGCAAGTTGGATTTTCAATTGTTGAATCCGTTTCTTATTGGATGGTTTAAAACACAATACACTCAAAATTTCACTCTGAGAAAGGTGCTTATAATCTCGGTCGTGAAACATTTGTGAATAAGTATAGGTGAAGTTTCTTTCAGTATCTAACTTGCAAAAACTTCAGGGGGCGCTGTGACGGTCCGCACTGCCTTTGCAATTCGACCGCCACTTATTCACAAATGTAGGGGAACATAATAATCCTTTGCGTTGTACAATAATCAATAAAATTAAACAAATTTTGCTGTAGTATTAGAGATTCGCTAGATGGCGCCTTTTTGCAGTAAATAATAATAAATATTTATTATTTCGGGCAATAATGTCCATTACTTTCACATTACAAAATAAAGAAACAAAACGTTGGTTTCTCAACCAATAAACTATTTAATCTTTTTACAACAATTTAACAACGTTTGCTCAATTAGTTCTAAAACAAACAAAACCACGTTCATAAAAGTTGGCTGTATGCAAAGTTGTCTATGCCAATGTATCGGCAGGAAAAAAGTAAAGAAGAAAGTCAGGTCAACGGCAATCTGTAGATAGAACAAGGAGGGGCCCGTAGGAGTCTGATAATGTTATCCATCAAAAACCTAATAATACAGTCAATGAATATTATGGAAAGGCATAATTTAGCAAAACTATTAAATATAGTTTCAGTAAAGAATTCAAAATGCTTATTTTACAGATAGAAAATATTTAAAATTATGTAAAATATTCCTGAGAGGGTTTCATTGAAAAGACAAGGGAATCCAAGAGGGGTGGATGGCAACGGGGTGCGGGGGCGAGGGGAAAGGAAGAGACGCGCACTTGGACTGGGGATTTTGGCGGGGAATCGGGCGGTGGTGGTTTTCAGGGCATCTTTGCTTTGCGGGGCTGACCGGCCGGTCTAAATTAGGATTAGGGTGAGTTAGCAAACTGTTTATCAAACTAAAGTATTCTACAGTGTGTCGGTAATGTGGCTACAGCAGCAAATATTGAGTATAGTTCAGCTGTGAAAGTGATATAGCTTGAGAAATGTTTTGGTGAGATGGCTTGGCAAATCATGGCTGAAGCAATGCGGGCCGTGGTACGATTCATACCAGTGGATT
The DNA here is from genome assembly GCA_947308005.1 of Yponomeuta malinellus. NCBI lineage: Eukaryota > Metazoa > Arthropoda > Insecta > Lepidoptera > Yponomeutidae > Yponomeuta > Yponomeuta malinellus. Next base: position 5,123,117 of record OX371010.1, read on the forward strand.
GGATCTGACTACACCGATTTGGTCAAGGTAGCTCCCTAGATCATTCTCAGGTCTTAGCAGTAAATGTGGTAAAGTCTGATTTGCATCTTGGAACGTTGCTGTAGTCTACAGAACCATACTTCGGTGTAGGCTTCACCTACATACTTGTGTTTCAAGGTTGATTAGAATTTGTGTTTGCATTTTGTTCTTGATAAAATCAACTTGCTTGCATCAATTTCAAACATTTAATCAAGTAGCTGAAATAGGTCTATATCTGACCGAACGGTGAGTTTCTTTGCCATGTTCTTTTCTCACTATGGGTCAGGTCTTGAACATGGCACGCACATTTGTTAGGAACTGGTGTTTGGCGTGGTAGAAAACCAGCAAACAGACAGTTTAGCAGTAGTATTTGCAAGCAGTTGAAGTCATTTACATAATAAAGTAAATTGTTAGGTAGAGTCTTAAACAACCAATTAAAAATCAATCCAAAATAAACCAAACTAATGAAAACTTAAATCTATCTAATAAAACCATAACCGGGCACAGAGCCTAACCAAAATTGTGAGTGTAAAATCTACCTACAAAACTATGTACAAAAATAAACTAAAACCATATTTGTCTCAAATATTGACTAAACCAAACTAAGATTAACAATTACTGTTAATATTCTAATCTGTGTTAAACTGTGCTCACTAAAATCTGTTTTAAATCTCAAATGTTAATATTTCTACAAATCTTGATAAATAAATAGATTATTTTTTAACTCTTTCTAGTTGTTTAATTGCTTTGGAAATCCTGACTCCCTGAAAAGATCCTGGTTACTATTTCACAACAAAGGGTCCTGTTAGGCTATCTAGACGATCACATTTTGGCCAAAGATTTAAATTTTCTGTGATTTTAGGTACTCATAATTTGCTCTTTTACATAGTACACATTTAACTTACACTGAGCTAAAATAGTAGGTAGGAAGCCTAGGTACTCATACTTTACTTAGTAATCTCCTGTGGAAGAACCATATTTTAGACATTCTATGGAGGCATAGATGGAGCGCTGCAGAGGACTCCAGAGGACTTCTTCTTCAGGAACCAGCGGGCATCAGTGGCAGGAGCAGTATTAAGAGGGAACTTAGGGATCAGTTTAAGCAGTGTAAGTAAGTAGCAGAGAGTGGAGTAGAGGGTAAAGGGGTGCCCGTTACAGTATACAGGGCCTGGTGTTGAACAGTCGTTGCAACTTTTTTACGAAAACTAAAAACCCTTGATGTTCCTCCTTAACATTGCAGTCACAACTTGAAGTGATTCCTGAAAGAGCAGGGATATACAATGTCAACCCGAAATACGTCTCTTACGGCAAATACTTCGTCAACCGATACAACAGGAAGAGCATTTACTACGCTAACCTCGAGGGAGTTACCCTTTGCGAATGGAACAATAACGTTTCGGTCAGTATCTTACGATCAATAAAATTCGACCGTATCACGCAGAAACATTCCAACCCGAAATAAGTAACTTTCGAGAAAAATGGTTTTGTTATCATCAAGCCATTATGTCCCCACCGAGGGGCACGGGTCCCTTCCCTGAGGAAGGCATAGGCCATACTCCACCACGGGGGCCAAGTCCGGATTGGTGGAGGCTTGTAGACTAGTAGCTCGTCTACTGTCAGAAGTTGTCAAGCCGCCCTAAGGCCTCTGACTTGGCTTAACGACTGCCATCTATCGACGGCAGCCGGCACCAACAGCTTAACGTGCTTTGCGAAGCACGGAACCGCTCGGAAAAATGCCACTAGCGTTAGGCATAGACGGCGACCCATCCATGCACTGAACGCGCCCTGTGTTGCTTAACCTTCGTGATCGTTTAAGATCACTCAGGCAGCCGGGGCTACGAGCGATTCTCGAGGTTTTGTTATGTTTAACATTATTATCGTTACTATTAAAATTCTTTATTGCATTTAAACACAAAGTTTTGCACATAGGCGAGCTTAGTGCTACTTAGCATTATCTACCAGCTAAGTTTAACCTAAGTTTTAAAGATAACAATAACAGGTAGTGGAACTTAGAATATTACATATAATAATCAAAGAGAGATGGGCCGGTAGAAACTCAAAAAATGAAGCAAATTAGTCGGTAGGAATATTTTATGACATTCTGGCGACGCCAGCTTCGGGCCCAGCTAGATTCCTGGGCACCTTTTCTGAATTGAATAAGCAGTTAGTGTAGTATAAGGATAAGGAACGGTGGGATTGTCATCGTCGCAAAAAGTATACCAAAATCCCCAATGTAATTATTAGAATTAAACAAAACTAATTCACATTGTTCTGTTCCAGGTTTTTATTCAGCTGTTTTATATATGTGTCGCTCGTAGCCCCGGCTGCCTGAGTGATCTTAAACGATCACGAAGGTTAAGCAACACAGGGCGCGTTCAGTGCATGGATGGGTCGCCGTCTATGCCTAACGCTAGTGGCATTTTTCCGAGCGGTTCCGTGCTTCGCAAGGCACCGTTGCTTGTACCATTCATCATGACCAACCATTCGTTTACACGTAGACGAAACCGAGATGTACACAGAAACACGTACACGAAATGTACATAAACCTTTGCCTTATACTCGAAAGATCTAATTTACATTTCAGGTAGAAGCCGTGTTCTATGAGAAGTTGGGTAACGTATACAAACGGAGCTTCATCGAAATGAAATATCGCTTGTGCGACCTTATTAATAAAGACGACGTGTTAGGCCCCACACTCCGAGCTACCGGAATTACATGTCCAATGCCAAAGGTAACTCTAATCAGCATGTGTCATGATTTGTGGGTGCCAAACCAAGCTTTTGCTCTATAAAAAATAGGACTATTTGTTTTTAATCCGGGCTCATACAGAGTATAGAAAAAATCATCCCACGTACATCCAAAAATGGAGGGGTTGAATACGGATAACTTTAATATAAATGAACCAAAAGTTGCAAAGTTAAATTCCCATAAGGAAGAATATTCACCCATCTTTAAGCACAGTTGGTTCTTGATAAGCCACCAAAAATGGGTGAAAAAGCAACATTTTTTATACACATAACGGTCTAATAGGGAAAAGGCCTATACCCAGCAGTGGGCAGACTGAATTAAGTTTACTTAATAAAAAATTGCGATTAAACCCGTTAAACGTGTGTGTGAGCATCGTGAGTCATTACAGAATCATCATAAGCAGCCTATATACGTCCCACTGTAGGGCACAGGCCTTCTCTCAGATAGAGAGAGTATGAGCTTAATCACCACGCGTGCCCACCGCGGATTGGCGATTTCAAGTGCTGAGGTATGTGAATAGCTCAGAAACCCGGGTTCCTTCACGATGTCTTTCCTTTCCATTGCAGAATACTACAAGCAAAATTAAAAATTAGTAGCAAAACTTATGTATAGACTGAATGAAAGATCACAATATCATAAGTCCAACAAAAAATAAAAATAAATCACAAAAAGGAGAAAAATAAAAAACTGAAATAAAACATAAGCAACAACCGGACTGCTGAGCATTAACTACTCCCAAACCTGCTCTACTCCACTGAGACCTGGTGCCCATGTCGTAAGCACATCCGTGCGTTAGAGACAGATTCCATCTGAAGTCTCGGCGCAACATTCTGAATGTCAAATGGTCCGACCGTGTCAGAAACACAGAAATTCTGCGACGGTGCAATGTTGGTTGGATCGAGGTTTACCTGATGGGGCATCAACTGCGCTGGTGTGGCCACGGTCAATGGATGCCGGAGGAGAGAATTCCGAAACGGATCCTTTATTGTGAACACTTCGATGGGAAATAAAAGAAAGGCGGGCAGGTCCTTAGCTATAAGGACGTGCAGAAACACCACATGAAACGATACGAAATTGACCGCTCGACATGGGATGAGAAGGCTTTAATTTCGAGGCCAAACGGAGACCTGCTCAAATCAGATGTAGTCCACCAGCTGCCATAATATACCACTACTCAAACGGGAAATTGACTTGTAGTCGGTGCAACCGCGCCGTTATAGCCAAGATAGGCTACATCAGTCATATGAGAGCACATGACCGACGCTCTCCCCAGCCGTATAAGTCACTGTGACCGAAAACGGTCGACAAGAATCATCATCATCAAATAGGCGGAACAATGTTATGGTTGGTTCCGCCTGCTTAGTAGGAAATGCTCAGCAGTCAGGTTGTTCGTTATTTTTCATTTCAGTTTTTATTATTATTCTTTTATTTTTACTATATATCTCATCCAGCGACTCCCCGCCACCGTAACCAGGTCGTCAGATCATCTACTGCGTCGTCCGGTCCGCGGTCGCGGGCGGCACAAGACCATTGGAAGCTTGGAAAACTATGAGGGAGTCCTATGTCCTGCAGTGGACGTCGCTGATGATGATGATGATGATGATGATGATATATCTCATACCGCAAAATTTATCTCAGGGTGTGTACCGTCTTATGAACATGACTTTGAAGAAAGCTGTATTTCCCTACAAAATGCCCTTCGAGCGTGCCCGCGTCGACGGAACTTTTATGGTGACTTCGACAAGGGAAGAAATTGCTTCTGGCTACTTATACCTTAGTTTCCAACAACGGAGGCAAGCCAAGACAATTCAGGATAAACAGAAAAGGACATTTGTTTAAGATGTTGATCATCATCATATTTTGCAACCATTTTACAAGGTGTTGGAAGAATTATGAATACAATTTCGACCACATTTCTGAGTATTATTTACAGTTCACTAATATACCTATTTAATGCTTATTTACGAGTATGTTCATTATATACCTATGTAATGGTTATTCAAGTCAATTTGAGATGTACAGGGTGTAACGAAATACATCCCACGTATATAAAAAATGGGGGGTTCTTCTTGTCAATCGAGGAACTTTTACTACGGGGGAAAATGCGAAATATTCGAAATTTCAAAGTTTTTCCCTTGCTGTTAGCTATAATAGTTGTTCGTATCAACGAGAAAAAAACCATTTCCAGATAAACAGGGCTATTTTTCAAATGTGCAATTCCTGAAATACTCCGGTTATAGTTGGTAATTTAAAACAAATTTTGTGCTACACTTCTAACAAATTAACTCCCGGTTTCTCGTACTTATTAGTGTACGAGAAACCGGGGGTCAATTTGTTTGTTCAGCTTATTGGAATTAGTTTTACAATCTATACTGAAGAAATCGTTTCCAAGCGGATGCTCTTAACTTGTTTGTTTTGATGATGTAGACAGCAGATAGTCGGGGATGTAAGTAACCGAAATTGAGTCGGTGCCAATCAAAATGTTAAATTTCGTGAAGCGTAAAACATAATTATATCAAAACCTACTTAGAGGCTACTTAAAGAAATTTTACCCATGCCGGGGCTTGAACCCGCGACCTCTGGCTAACCGTGCCAGCGCTCTCCCAAGCGCGCTGACATGGTTAGCCACATAATAGGGTGTCAAAAAAAAACAATACGACGGATGTACCATAAGGGAGAAGAAAATTCTGAGTTCATACGTATAAATACAGTACAATGAATATACCAAGCGTCAGAATTTTGAATCCAAATACGTTGGTCGTGATTGAAAAAAGCAATTTGATTCAGTTGTTTGAAGTGGCACGCAGTTAGCTTTACGCGGCTCCTTAAGTGTTGCCATCGTAGGCAAAAAAACGTAAATTCTACCAAAATGTACCAATTTTTTAGTTCGGCGTAAAATCTCAACCATCTGAGCGTTCGACAGCGCCATGATTGTGAATGAGGGGACTCACCCACATTTCCCCCCATCCTTCTTTCAGTAACTGCGGAACAATATCTCCTTTATAAATGTAGCAATACGGTTTCATTTAGGCTGGCGTGCAGAAGTGTTTCTGCAAAGGTATTTTTATTAATTTTGGTGAAGAAAGTAAATTGGACTTTGAAGGCGTTGCCTCAGAGAAGGCGGTGTAAAAACAAGATGAATCTGCTCGTCTTTGAAGCTACAATTGCTTTTAGAGGACGGATTACGTTAATTTTGCCTGTTCAACTTGTGCTACCGATTTAATCAAATTTTAAAGCGTACAATTTCGACTACTGTTATTAAATGTTACAAAAGTACGCAGCGAAATTTAGACAAGCACTCCGCTAAATAAGGCCTCCCGAAACAAGTTAAAATTATTGCCAGTTGTTCCAATTACATGAAAAACAAGTGACCAAGCGCGAGTTGCACTCACGCACCGAGGGTTCCGTATCACTATAAATATATTAGGTACTTGGTCTAACCGAGATTATTTTATTAGGTAAAATTTAATTACCTTTGATTCCCGACGTTTCGGCCGTTTAATGCATTACTATGTATGAGCATCGTAAGTCATTAAAAAATACTAAATAATAATTGTTCTTCTTTTGTTTACTTTGCAAAAATATGTTTTCATTCAGTTTTTCATATGGATTCCGACTCACTTTAGGCCGGTTTTCATTATATGTAGGGGCCATCACCATATCACTAAGTTTCACACTTGTGTGCATGGAAGGGCCGGTAAGGGACGACCCAGACGGATATACTTTGACCAAATAGGGGATGTATTAGCAAAGGGCAAGATAAAAAGTACCCGAAACCGGCGTGCGTGCATGCAACGACTAATGAATGTTGAGGAAGCGAAAGTGATCTGTCAGGATCGTAGCAAGTGGCAGTCCCTGGTCTCTGCCTACCCCTCTGGGATACAGGCGTGAGTTTATGTTATGTTATGTTATGTTATGTGTGCATTACTGTTTTTACGATAAAGCAAAAATAAAGGTAAAACAATGACGTTTTTTGTACTTCTTATATTTAACTCATTATTTGTTAGGCAACTTGCCATAATAACATATTTTCAGTGAAAGCACAAGAGACCTTTTTGGAACATCGCGCTGATTTGGACATATGGAGGGGACGATGGAAGAAACCTTGACGAATTTAATAAATCGAGCGAATGCGGGGGAAAGAACCGGTAAGGGTCATCTTAGGTGGACTTACTTCGACCAAATAGGGGATGTATTAGCAAAGGCCAAGATGAAAAGCACCCGAAACCGGCTCGCGTGCATGCAACAACTAATTTAAGTTGATGAAGCGTAAGCGTAGTTCTGTCAGGACCGTGGCAAGTGGCAAAGCCTGTCCCTTCCTACCCCTCCTTGATACAGGCGTGAGTTTTCGTAATGTAATGTAGATTCTTTTAGGGCAGACAGACAGCTGTCGTAGTCTTAGTAAAAAGGACTCGTTTGCATCCTTCGGCTACGTAACCCTAAAGACAAGTCCTCAACATTTTAAGCGTAGTCCTCTTTATTCAAGTGGGCATTTAGCAGCATCCGACCGTTACCCATTGGAGGCGAAACTACGATTTTTACGGACTAAACAGACGTTGAGCAAGCCCTTAAGTAACTATAAACAAATTAGCATTACAAAGCCGACCGTATCCTGTTAGAAATAAAGCACAACTTGCCGGCCGGCTTACATGCTTGACTTCCTCCTGTCTGCGGTCCCAATATCAGCCTTAGATCCAATAAACAAAGTGTAAATTGCCCTGTAGTTCCACAGGGAGGTTTGAGGGTGTACAAATACACCCTCCGGGAGTTCTAACGTTAGGGTTTGGTCTGGTCGTTACCTCAGCTCAGTTTGAACAGAACTGGGGGAAATCTGAAAGAGATCGCTCTTGCCATAACACCGTCAATTATTTACTATTAAGTTATCACTAAAATTTTAAAATGCTCACCAATTTCTACATGTGAAACTTTTTGTACACGAAATTTGATTTATCCGTTTGATAGGGATTTTGGGTTTCCTAGGACACGAAATTCAGTGAGAATTTGTTTTATTTGGTGCCGAATAAGATTTAAATTTAAATTAATTTCATCTAACTAGATGCGAAAACGGACGGTGGACGAAGGCAGTCACAGAGTGGTGGCCCCCTACCCGATGGGTTCATGACATTAAGAAGGCGGCACGAGGGCGATGGACAAGATTAACAGGGGACCGGCGACGTTGACGTGACGGTGATGCCTATGCCCAACAGTGGGCTATTTCATGGGCTGTGTAGATAGATCGAAGATTGAATTTAAAAAACTCTATTTAGGGCCAGCTTCTGAATTGAGAATTTTGCTAACTAAATAGTGAACTGTAGTGCTGCCTCTTCGAATTTCTCAGAGAAGAGCGTGACAGAAGGATAGTTTAATGACTTAGTTAAATTCTCAATTCAGAAACCGGCCCTTAGTGAGCATTTCCTAAATTTGGTGCGGGTTTGTGAGTAAATTTGTGATTTTAAAACATTCTTTTAATATTTTAAAAGGGACTTAAAAGGGCGCGTTTCAAAAAACTACAACTCATAATTTATTGTGACAATTTGATGTACATAGGGGCATAATCGAGTCTTCCTACTTGTTGCTCTGTAGATAAATCGAGTTTGCAATGTTTTTTTACATTATTGCATGTATATGTAAACGGTGGTAGCCTAGTGGGTAGCACATTTGCCTCGGAAGCGGGAGACCCAGGTGCGATTCCCAGTGCGTAGCAATACCACTCGCTAACGGTGAAGGAAAACATCGTGAGGAAACCTGAGTGACTGAGCTATACATATACCTCAGCGCTTGAAATCGCCAATCCGCGGTGGGTACGTGTGGTGATTAGGCACATACTCTCTCCCTGAAGGCCTGTGTCCTATGAAAGAGGCCCCAGGGGTCGTAAGTCGCTAGTCGAAGGCGCCTCCGCCCCTTCAGCCCGGGCGGAGCTGCGTCCGTCGCCCGGGCGACGCTCCCCGCTGCATCGCCGGCGCGCAGTCCACAATCGCCCTTACCCGGTGATTAGCAGCAGGTTCAGTGGATGCGGTAGCAGTTAGTTGCATACACGCACGCCGGTTTTGAGTATTTTTTATCTTACCCGTTGCAAATACATCCCCTATTTGGTCTAAGTATGTCCACCTGGAACGTCCCTTACTGGCTCTTTCTGTTCTCCTAAATGGCGGAATTGAGATGAGTTATTGTTGAAAGTGGTGGTAGCCCAGTAACTAGAACAATGGACTCAGAAGCGGTAGACCCACGTTCGATTCCCAGTGTGGGCATGTACCTATGACTTTGTTTATTTTCGAAGCGAATTTGTAGTATCAATACCAAACGCTAAGCGTAAAGAAAAACATCGTGAGGAAACCCGCGGCTTGGTTGGCTCCGCACGTAGTAACTTGTCCTGTGGGCTATGCTGACTAAACTGCTAGGCAAGCCTCATCATCAGCCACATGACGCCCACTGCAGGGCCCAGGCCTCCCTCGTGGTTTTCCTAACCATGAAGGGCTTTGCCATAATCGCCACGCTTGGCAGGCGGGTTGGCGATCGCTGTATGCGGTTGGAATCTCAGGAAGACGCTGCTGCCCGTCTCCTGGTAATGTATTTCCTTAGTCGCCTTCTACGACATCCACGGAAGCAAATGGAGTGACGCTATTCTTAATCCGGCGCCACACGGAACACACGAACTACTCCATCTAAAAACTATGTCCCAGGCACTGCAGCGTCCGAGTGGTCCCTAGACCCATCAAGTGAGAGTGAAGGTACCACTGGCTGCATAAATCACCTCATTACGTAAACATGGGTATATACATATACTCACGCCAGTATCCCGGAGGCATGCGCAGAGTCCAGGATCTGCCATTTTCCACGCTGGATCGTGACCTCTTTCGCTTCATCAATATTCATTAGTCATTTCACACACGCATTCACGTTTCGGGTACTTTTTATCTTACCCATTGCTAATGCATTTGTTGAATATGCTATTTTGCCGTCGACAGTAGTACGAACAGTAGTAGAATCTACTCCTTTTTCTTCTTCTCATAGTGCCTTGCCGACTAGCGAAGGTTGGCAGTCGGCTCCGTATATTTATCTCTGTCTCACGCAAGGCGGAAGAGCTTGGCAGCACTTGTGAATCAAGTTCAGCCCCGTGGGTTTCTCAACCAGGATTTCGGATCAATATTGTAGGAGTCTTAGGAGACCGTAGGAGTTGTGGGTGTCTGAATACATGCCCCCAGTATGCAATCTTTCTCCTTCGGAAGGCCATCCGAAGCTCGCGCTTCTTGTAAAATCTGCTAGTATTGCTTAAAAAAAATGTAATAAAAAATAAAAACCAAGTTCGTTACACTACAGCACTAAAAAGTGAGAAATAATTTAAATAATTAGAAGTATGTACACATGTAGGTTTGTAGAAGTATAATTTGGAGTCGGTGCCCAAGATATGTGTGCTGGTCTTGAAACTGGGCACCGACTACAAATTGCACTTCTACAATACCTACATGTACACATACTTCTAATTATTTAAATTATTTCAAACTTTTTAGTGCTGTAGTACTTCGAAGGCGGTTTTTATTTTTTATTATTTTTCAATTTTTAGTGTGGGAGCGGAAGAAAAATATACGAGTCCCTTATAACCATATTTTATCCTACTTAATTCGTTGCTTTAAAATTTGACGTTCTCACTTTCCATCTCAAAAAGTCTTCACCAGAACATCACCAAATTACCTTGGGACTACTTTTACACTATTTTATGAAACATACGGATATTACTAAAGGATGGGCCCCATGAGACCTTATTTACTGCTGTCCATTGAAGAGTTCCATTCTCCATCTCTGCAAGTCTTCATCAGATCTTCACCAAATTAAAATGGGACCAATGGGACGTTATATCTATTCGAACAAAAAAATAATTTTGGAAATCGGTTAAGTTTTGACGGAGTTGTGCGAGAACATAGCCAAAAAAAATATACGCGTCGAATTGATAACCCTCCTCCTTTTTTGAAGTCAGTTAAAAAACAAATAATGCTACACTGTTACAATGCTATATAACGTGTCACGAATCCACTGCAAAGTACTTGCATTACAACCAATTAGCTTCATATTTTCCATCAACAGTTTCATTCCATTTTCATCGCAGTTTTCATCATAAATTCGGCGGGCGATTATTTGAACCATAAATAATTAAAACGCACAAATGAATAACCAAGTAGTTACAGTGACCAATACAATCAAATGACTCATTTGCGTTGCCAAATCAATTACTTCTTGCACATATTCGTAGTCGCCAATTGTAAAAGCCAATATTTTACTGGTACAAAGTTTTCTGTTTCCAAAAGCTTTGGAACTACAGGGTAGGCCTACTCGAAATATCACTTTAAATACATATCCGGGAGGGGTAGACAGAGACCAGGGTTTGCCATTTGCCAAGATCCTGACCTGACGACCTCTTTCGTTTCATCAACATTCATTATTCGCTGCTTGCATGCACGCCGGTTTCGATTACTTTTTATGCCATTCACCCTTAAAATACACTCATTGCTGTAACCTGGGACTCGATTCCGACTATTTTAGATTGTGATGTACCTATAAGATAAATATATATTGCTACTTTTCAATAATATCTTCTAATATATTAAAATCTCGGGTCACAGTGTTTGTAATCGAACTCCTCGCCAATTTTTATGATTTTTTTTGTGTATATTGGTAGGTCTGAGAATAAGTGGTAGGTCTACTAATCAATGTGGCAAAACAACGTTTTCCAGGTCCGCTAGTACTTAAGAAAAACCAAATTGTACAACTTAGAAAACTTATGGAAGACAAATATTTCAGTACATCCGTACTTTTAGGGCCAATTTCTGAGTAGAGAATTTCGCTAAGTAAATAGTTAACTGTAGTGCTGTCTCTTCGAATTTCTCAGAAAAAAGCGTGACAGAACGTTACTTAAGTATTTACTTACTAAAATTCTCAATTCCGAAACTGGCCCTTAGACGTTTTTAATATTATTGCGATCAACATTAACATAGAACAAATCTATTTTTTAACACAAAAGGCCTTTTTCTGGAAAGTTACTTTTTGTGGGTAGAAATGTTTCTGCGTAACACGGTCCAATTGCACTACAATGCAATAACGATCTACTCAAGACATATTATTCATGTAAGAGTAGCCTACTAAAGCCAAAGGTCTATATGCAAACACAGAGCACAATTAAAACTTGATCCGGAGTACGCCCGACCAGCCCTGACCTGTCTGGTGACCATGCCGCCGATACCAACACAACGAATCTAGGAGTCACCACTCATTTACTAGTCTAACTCATCCAGTGACCTGTAAGTTGGAACTGGCTGCATACAATCAGAGGTCTTCAGTAAAAGGCTGGCATGGCGATCGCATATTAAAACTTGATCTAGAGACTGAGGCTGGAGGGTAGAAGTTGAGATAGTATAATTGAACAGGTATGCAAAGGGTGCCAACGTTAATTGGGGACGTGTACGTCATGGAAATAATGTTGGATTTTTCATTTTACCTCCTTATCTGTGGTTGAGGCCTTAAGCTCCCCATCAAAGAGCCACAACTACAGATTTTCACTTCTGACAGTGGAACGAGGCAGCCTCCAACTCGAACCAGCTAGTGCCATTACACTTGGCCTCTTAGGTTAATGTTGGATTGGTGGTCATTTTATAGTAGAAATTTGGCAACCTCAGACAATGACATGAAGTTATTACAATTGCGTGCTACTTCTTGAAACAGAAATTTTACAAGAGCTTTTTACAAACGTAAATGTGTAAACAAATTTATTCTTGCCTCTATTACAATTGGTATATTCGATCAAGTCTTGAAAAATGAAACGCAAGATTTGTAACTTGAATTGAATTGCTGAGGGCTGTAGAACACTTTCATGTCAGCGACAATGTTAGTTCAATAGGCACACGCCATTACGCCGCACGCGATAGAACAGAGCCTACATTCTATTAGTGCATTGTATTACAATGAGCATTCCATGAATGCGTCGATTATATTTCATTGCCTCTTCAAGTCGGCGCGCGCGCACGTATTTAAACCTTCTAGGTGTCAGCAGAATCAAAAACCGGCCAAGTGCGAGTCGGCCTCGCGCACGAAGGGTTCAGTACCATTATCTATATAACATTATATAACATTTCAAGCGTCTACCTGTTGCCGTTATTAATATCGAGCAAAAAAACGCCAAAAAAATCAGGTTTGTTGTATGGGAGCCCCCCTTAAATATTTATTTCATTCTGTTTTTAGTATTTTTGTTATAGCGGCAACAGAAATACATCAGGTACAATAAAAAATATTCTATCTATCTATCTACTATCTGCGAAAATTTCAACTGTCTAGACGGAAGGACGGACGGACGGACAGCGGAGCCTTAGTAATAGAGTCCCTTACCCTTTGGGTACGAAACCCTAACAGCGTGTCATGTGACCCACTAGCCGGCCTCGGTAGCATAATCCCGTATCCCACGCGCAGGAACAAACATAGACTCGCTCTCAAGTATCACCTCAAGCAAGCGTGAACGCGAAAGGGTGAATCTTTGTTCCTAACTCGCACGCGGGATCCTTAGATGCTACTAGAAAGAGAGAAAGAAAGAGGATATTTATTTAAATTGTCACAGAAACACAAAGTTGACATAAAGGTACACAAACAAAAGACACGAACGTCAACAAAACAGAGATAAAACAAAACAATCTGTTATTAGCGCCACCATTGGAGAAAAAAAACATTTAAATGTCAATATAATTTCCACACAACATAATCACTTGTCCTGGTCCCAAACTGGGATACTCTGTGCTATGGTAACCAGGCAAGGACGTTACAAACATGGAAATACACCCAGACTGAGGCCATGTGTACAAATGTACTGCGGTCCCCAGTGGAAATCGAGCCCACGACCTTTGGTATGATTATCAGACGTGATACCAATAGAACAACGAAAAAGTAAACTCAATAATGGTGATAGCTATTTTTAGAACCCACAAGTAAAGGACCGAGAGTGAAAAAAGCCACTGTCCTGCGATTATCACCATTATGGACAACTATGCTTATAGAATCGCGATTATTTTCCGATCATATTTATTTTAGTAGAGCTTAGTGGCGCAGGTCCACGATGTGAGTGGCCAAACCATAATTCGGCTGGAGCACTGTTTACAAGCAATGCCTGGCCCGGCTGAGTAGTCCACCGTCTGCTTCCACACGCGATTTTACACACTAAATCGAGAAAAACAACGCGTGGAGTAAGCGGTAATCCCGTGGAGCTTTTATACTCCCATTATGCTTCGGTCACACACAGCCACTAATCGCTGCGAGTGCCTAGTCGCTGCGACTATTCCCTGTGTGTGATAGGCTAATCGCTGTGAGTAGACTCATTCGCAGCGAGTTGAAGTCGCCGCAACTAGAATTGAGCATGGTCAATTTTACTCGCTGCGAATGCGCACTGACGATGACGGTCAAAATTCTCGTGTAGAACTCGCTGTGTGTGGCTGGCAGCGAATTGTCGCTGCGACTAGTAATCGCGGCGAGTACACTCGCACCGGCTAGTGGCTGTGTGTGACCGAAGCGTTAGGTGTTGTAACAGAAAGTTTTTAATCTTATAGAATCCAGACATAGACATTGTTGGTTCTGCATATTATGTAAGAACTTATATATAAAAAATATTAACAAAAGCGCAGCGGTAAACTGCATTAGCAGTTTGGTAAATTTGTGTAATTGTTGATTTTCATGTTTTCTTACAAATAAATAACATAAATTAATTAATTAACGTTGATGAAGCAAAAGAGGTTGGTAGCAAACCCTGGTCTCTGCTTACCCCTCCGGGATACAGACGTGAGTTTATGTGTGGTAAATAAATAACAGAAATTAAAAGCTTTTTGGCTGAAGATAGAAGTGGCGTGCGTTGGGGGAGGGCTATGTCCAGCAGTGGACGAGTGTGGGCTGATTGATTGATTTGATTAGTAAGCTTTTTAAATTAAAGACGCCACCGCAAACACTAAACAAATAAAGGTAGACAAACTACGAATTGTTGGGAGCTATTGTACGGCTTCTAGTTCCATACATCCACACAAGGCCTTGAGCGGCCGTTGCATGAATAAAAGCGGGTGGGGCCGTTCGTCCTGTGACGGCCGTTGATTTAACGTGAAACGTCTATACGTAAGCGTACATTTTTAGTGCAAACTGCGTAATGTGTTACGCAGCGCTGGCGCCATCTAGCAGCACGAATCAAAAGGATCGGCTAATGGCTACGTTGCTCTACTCAACGGAACGTTACAGCCCTCACCGAGGCGACATATTTTCCCCGCATGCGGTTTTAGCAATTGACCCCCTGCTACCGAACTGAAAGATGTTCCACGTCAAAAATGGCCCTTCACGAGTTATACAAGTCTCATGCCTATTTTACAAGTGTAAAGTGATTTAGTACCCAACTAAACTTTACCTTAATTTTAAGTAGTCAGGCTCAATTCACACTCAATTTACCAATGCAGTTGACCTACGACGAGCAAAACACTTATAATTTCCATACGACACAATCGCTTGTCCAGGTCTAGGATATCCTGTGCTTTAGATATCCTAGACCTGGACAAGCGATTTTCGTAGACCCCTGCACTAGGCAGATCTGTATCGAAGGGGTCAAAGACCTTGATACCTTTTTTTTGTTCACCAGGGTTTCTTCTACCTACTTTGTTACAATAAATAATGAAACAATACATTAAACAGTGTCAAGTCAACAGTGTCAATCAAGAAAACACAGTACGTTATTCAAAAACATTACTTTAAGTACCTACCTATTGGGTGACATTCGTTTACTGTTTAGTAGACCGTTTACATGAAAGTTTTAACTTACAACTTAGTTCACTACTTGCGTGCTTAACACATGTAAACAAGCCATTAGGTAGTCTGGTTCGTTTCAAAAATAAATTGCCGGTTGCCATGAACTACGCATCTACGCAATCAACCTATGCCTCTACCTGCATGAAAGAGGTAGGAGACAAAGAGAAGCTATGTACAGATGCAGACAGGTTTACCTATGTGCCGCCCGCCGGACGACAACGCATTCCACACAACACAGTCCTGGTCCCAAACTAGGATGCCCTGTAATGGTACCCTGCCAGTGCCCTGTAAGCAGGCAAGGACATCACAAACATGGGCATACACTCAGTCTGAGGCCACTTGTACACATCAAGTACGGCGGCATTCAGTAGGAATCGAACCCACGACATCTGTTTTGGTAGACAGGCGTGTTAACCGCTAGACCAATGAGTTAAGTAGATTAGATTAGATTAGAACTCTTTATTGTACACACCAGAAAACGAAATACATTAGAAGGTATGTACCTTCATACAAATACACAAGGTCATGCCCACCGGACACCTTCGCGGTGCCGGGGGAGAGGCTACTAAACAAAAACTAAATGTGCTCTAATCTATTGACAGGCCCTTCGATTCTCTTAGTGCATTACAGTACAATGACATATACATCGTCGTGTCGCGTGACGTGTTTCTTCATAACATTAACGCCTAGAAGGTTTGAAAAGTGGGCGCGCGTAGACTTGAAGCGGGAATGAAACGAAATCGACGCGTTCGTGCAGTTGTTATTGTGCTCTGAATCAGGCCCTAAAAACGGCCTGGGCCTTTTAGAAACAGTCCGGGCATTTTATATGGGTACTCCATACTGCAAAAGAAAGGTAAACTAAGAATGTAAATTTTAAATCATAATTACCTAAAGTTTATTTGGTGCGACGTTTGAAAAATTGAATTGACGAAAAGAGAGGCATTTGCTATCTCTTTAGCCACAAAATTTTCTTTAATCTGGCTTTTTTATATCACGCTTTTTTTTTCTTGCAAAATCTCCACTTGACGAAAAGAGGGGCCACCCTTGTACTTGGCGAAGATTATCTCACTGTAGATTCTCAATATTTATCCAGAGGTCACATCAAACATCACATGAGTAAATTATATAAAAGGCATAATGTGCTGCGGGTTCAGCCCTACGCATGCCTCAAAAGACTGGGTCCCTACGGCCATGTGAATCTTGATATGTACCGACATAATAATAAAGGCTCAAAACACTGTCATATCCTCCTCAAGTGGCTTGGTACATAATCTGTGCCAGTTTCAACTTCAACAGGGGTGGCGTCTCGAAGAAAGCACCACGGATATTGGCCGTAAACTTCCTACGATAAAGAACCTAGCGCAGACAGCCCACCTTACCTTTGCTCCCCACTTTGAAGCCTATCAAACCTTATGTTCTTCGTCACAAGGTCTCTTTCTAGCTAGGCGATAGTCGTAGTTAACTTAGCCGAGTTCTAGCTCCTACGCTCCCGTTTCCTTTTACCGATTACGTCGGACTCCTTCTACTGTAGAAGGAAACGGAGAATTTTATAAACGGAAAGTTCGAGTTTGTTTTACGTCGGGGCTGCCTTAAGGTCTTCTTCGGACGTAATGCTCAACTTTGTGGACGTGACAGGTTTCTTAGTCGATAGCATACTCTATTAGTTCGGTCGCAACATTCCAACTATCGCTACACTGTACAGTCGGAGCGGAGTAAAAAGATGGGTTATTGATAGACAGATAGAGAAAGAGAACACACATTGATTTGCCTTCCTTGGGAACATTGCCAATATGCCCGGCCATGAATGTAAGACCAACTAAGCGCGCCCTAGACGAGTGGATTAAAAAAAGCGCTAGCACGTTTTTGTTGTTGGCACATTTGTGCCCAGGCGCATAGGCAATATTCCCGGGCACAGAACATCAATAGGCGCGCTTAATTCTTTGAGCCCTAACCAACGCTTAGCAGCGAACAGCGTTCGTCCCCAGCAGCTCAACGAGACAGATATACTATGGGACTAGTGATAATTATGTTGTTACTCAGTTAAACTTTTTTAAAACTGACTGAACAGACTGCCATTGACTGCCTTGCTGGTGTAGCGGTATCAGGTCTGATTACCATGCCGCCGTACATTTGTCGAAATGGCCTCAGTCTGGGTGTATTTCCATGTTTGTGATGTCCTTGTCTGGTTACCATAGCACAGGGTATCCTAGTTTGGGACCAGGATAAGTGATTGTCTTGTGTGGAAGTAACTTATTATTATTTATCGGACTAATTTCGTCAGTTATTTTGAGTTAAAATAACTTAATTGAAGTAAACTCATAGTCAAGAAATGATGATAAAAACCGGCCAAGTGCGAGTCGGACTCGCGCACTAAGGGTTTCGTATCATTATTTATACAACATTTGAATATTTCAAGCGTCTACCTGTTGTCGTTTTAGTATTTGCTTTTAGTATTTGTTCTTATAGCGGCAACAGAAAAACATCATCTGTGAATATTTCAACTGTCTAACTATCAAGGTTCATGAGATTACAGCCTGGTGACAGACAGACGGACGGACGGACGGACAGCGGAGTCTCAGTAATATGATCCCTTACCCTTTGGGTACGGAACCCTAAAAACTCTTCCCGCCCATTGCCAATAATTCCAGTTCATTGCCAGCAATAGTCCCGAGCAAACTAGCTTGAATTTTAGTTTTTATGGTACCTATTCTTTGTATTAATTCATAATGCTGAGTTAAGTAAGTACCTCATACCATCAGTTTTCCTCAAGACATTTTCCCTGCCAGTTAGCGATTGGTTGTGCTACAATTTCACAAGTGTACGTAACTTTGGAAATAAAGCCATTGTCACAATCAGGAATCGAATCAAGAACCTCCTACCGCTTGACTTGACTACCGTCAAGATTTCTCTCAAAAATGTCGACGCAAACTCTCTGATCAAAAATTAGCTCTCCTGTTTTAAGAGAACTTCGAACAGTTTGATATTTTATTCAAAGGACTTATGTACTTACTTCTGGTCGCCGGGAGTGAAAGAAAAGTTATAATTTGTTCGTTGTTTGAAAATATATTCTTTAACAAACAAATATTGTGACGCCTCCTTTTGATCGTCGAATATTTTCCCCGTCTTCTCTTTGCACTCGCTTTTCTTTACTTTTGTGTGTTTGCGAATGTTTTTCTGGCTAACTTTTGTAATAAAACTTCTATTCGCTCATTATTTTGTATTACTCTAAGTGTCTTCTACGCGAGAGCACAAAGAATAAACCGGCCAAGTGCGAGTCAGACTCGCGCACGAAGGGTTCCGCACCATTAGTTAGTTAGTTATACCCGAGATTTCCGCACTTAGCCTAATAGTTGGGCTATGGTACGTAGCGGTGGTAGCCTAGTGGGTAGAACATTGAACTCGGAAGCGGGAGATCCAGGTTCGATTCCCAGTGCGGGCATGTACCTGTGACTTTATTTTCCAAGTTATGTACATCTGTGAAGTTATAGTAGCAATACCACTCGCTAACGGTGAAGGAAAACATCATGAGAAAACCTGAGTGTCTGAGCTATTTAAATACCTCAGCGGTTGAAATCGCCAATCCGCGGTGGGCACGCGTGGTGACGTGGGACGTATATAGGCTGCTTATGATGACGTAGCAAAGCTGTGAGTTTACTACAGCCAGCCTATCTCTTTCCAGAAAGCCAGCAGTACTCGAATGTCACTGCAGGTCTCCTGAAGGGATCCCAACTTCCCAATGTTGGCGGTCCTTTGTTTTTCCACGCCTTCACAGTGAATGGTCACGTGGGCGGGTGTTTCTTTGAGGCATCCCCGGCAAAGTTAGTCCCATGTCGTGGCGACGTCTATTCAGTGAGCAGTGGCATGTTAGGATTGCCACAACGCAGATTATCTCTTCTCAGACGCAGCAGGCTACTTGAAAGACATTTTGAGATTGTTGGTAGAGCTTCCCTGGCTTGTCTACATTTGGTTTCTGTGCTCCAAAGTTCAGCATGCAGTTTCAGTTCGCAACCTAAACCATTTCCTAAACTGGTTGTATGGTAGTGGAGCACGGGTTCGGGTCCTTCCACTTTAGTTTCCAAGCCTCTTCTAGCGAATTCATCCGCAGCATCATTGCCCAAGAAGCCGCTATGACCCTTTATCCATTGTAAGATGACTCGGTTGTTCGTTGACAGTTTTTCCAACTCATGGTGACACTCTAGCATCGGGCTGTTGTTTGTGAGATTGCTGTTAAGTGCTTGTAGGACTGAGGCGCTATCCGAGATTATGCGTATTGCATAGTCTTGCACATGTCTTGTATTCAACAGGGCGACTGCTCTTGTTATACCGATGCACTCTGCCTGAAAAATTGTATTCAGAGGGTGCCAAGGGTTATAGACATTTTTATGATAAGTTCATAGGTGAAACCTCCTGCGCCCGTTCCTGTTTCGGTTTTGGAGCCGTCTATACCCGAGTAGTCAGCTGGCTCCTCTTGTATTTGTACCTTGTATTTCTTGTCGAAAGTATAGGTGTGAGGTATCCTGTCGAACACCGCTTCCATCATTAGCTGGTGGTGGAAACAGCGGCTGACAAGATTTGTGTGCGTGCAAGATAGCTACTTTGTTTCCACACCGTCTTTTCGCAGCAGAAAAAAACTATTTACGAAAAAATAGGACATTCAAGAGAAAAAAGTCATGGAACAAAAGTTGTTGTAAGTTACTAATTTGTTTCAGAAATTGCGCATTTTGTAAATAACCTTGTATATAATCGTTCACCTCTAAACAAATGTAATCCGTTTTGACTGAGTTTCGTTTGGTTGCGCAATCTCATGGTTTTTAGGGTTCCATACCCCACTCTTATGCGTCCGTCCGTCTGTCCATCTGTCTGTCAATACCCTTTATCTTGGGAACGCGTGGAGGTATTGATTTGAAATTAAACCCTTATAGGTACTCAGGTTTACAGACGTCTAAAGCTGTGAAAAAATTAATTAAATAATTAATTACAAGTTAACATAAAAAAAGACACGGTCGTTTATAACCACCCAAAAAGCGTCTATTTTGACACTCAAGGAAATCAAAATTTATAGGTTACTTTCCGTTGACTTAAAACGGAATTTGGCAAGTAATATCGTCTTATAATACAAGTATAGGGAAAAATCAGAAAACTATATAATATATATAATTAAATCATAAAAACATTGTCTTGGAAGCTCGGGAAAAGCTCGGAAAAACATTTTTATAATATGTAAGCACCTACAAATTTGTACGGAACCCTCGGTGGGCGAGTCCGACTCGCGCTTGTCCGGTTTTTTTTGTTTGTTGAAATTTGTAATTATTTTGATTCAATAAAATTATACACAAAGAAAAATTGCACACAAGGTTTCAATCAACATTATCAGATAATTCATCGTAATAATATAGTTAGACGACTTGTAACCATTATCTCTAATAGTATACCTAAAGTTCGATGGATAGACAACTTTTTGTTGCATAATTTGCGTACAAAAAGTACCTAATATACAAGAGTACGAATTAAAACACAGGTAGATGAGAAGACGATGCCTTGTATTAAATACTTGAATAATGTTAATGATAAGATAAGATAAAATTATTTTTTATTGTACACCGGAAAAAATAACAAACACCAAATATTTACAAAGGTACATAGTATAATGGGTAAAATGGTAAATGGGTTAATGGGTAGTTGGAGGACGATTGTGTCTAGTCTTCAATGTATTCACGAGTGACAATTCGAAAACTCTGTTAACGAAGTTAAAGTATTTTTGAAAAAAAAATATGCAGTTTTTTTTTGTTACTTCTCCATAATAAACTATTAATTCTGAAACTAAAAACTGTGACGTTCAGTAAGTAAACATTCTATTTTTATCTTCTAATATATAAAAATCTCGTGTCACAGTGTTTTTATCGAACTTATAAAGTGTTCTAATCTAATCTAATCTAATCCTCCGAAACGGCTTCATCGATTTTATAATTATTTTTTTTAATATTTGGTAGGTCTGAGAATAGGTCGTAGGCTAATTAATATGGCAGAACAACGGTTGCCCAGTCAGCTAGTAATGAATAAAATATTTGAATTTGAACCGTTTTGATGGAAGGAAAGTCTATGTTGTTTAACTCCTGAACTGCCCTCGCGGAACGCAACGTATAGGTGGCCCATACTAAGTTGGACACAGATCTGTGTCGCGGCAGACGAGTGATTAATTGAAACAAAATTACTATAATTTATGTAAAGTTGACTTCGACTCAAACCGACCGTTTAACCTTCGCAAAGGGAAAGGATCTCTATTCGATGCATATTTTTACCCGACTACTGCAGAGTCAATAGAAAGGTGTATTATGTTTTTCACTTTTTAGATTATTTTTTTAACTAGTATAATTTTTTTTAACGTTCAATAACTTATGGACTACAGTATAATAAGTTACCGATTTAAGTTACAAAATAAGTTTTAGATTATAATAATATGTTTATTTAATATTCAATTAAAATACACTGATTGAAACATACTTAACACATAATTGAAATAAATTCAGCATTTAAAATATTGCTGTCAACTGTACCGTAGGTACATTACAGTATATGATATAACCACTAACATTGGATTGATAATGGAACACAATAAGTAAATAACTAAACAGCCGACGAAGGGTGACACTAGCTATCCCTGTCAGTGCGGATACAAATGAAACAGACGAAAGAAAAGGCCAGCCTCCCAGCCTCGTCCGTCAAAGCTCGTCGCCGCCACGTCCTCGGCCCATTATAATGTGGATAGACCTTTACGTCATAGGTACATGCCGGCCGGTACTGAGAATCGAACCTGGGTCTCTCGCTTCCGAGTCCATTGTTCTACCCACTGGGCTGCCACGTAAACCTGCAAATTTGTAGTAGCAATACCACAGCTAACGTTGAATGAAAACATCGTGAGGAAATCCGCGGCTTGGTTGGCTCCACACATATTGACTTGTCTTTCCTGTGGGCTAGGCCGACTAAGCTGTCAGGATGGTACAGGCGGTGGGCCAGCCTACTCCATCTAAAAACAGTGTCCCAGGCACTGCAGCGTTCGAGTGGTCCCTTCACCCATCTAGTGTGAGTGAAGGTGCCACTGGACGCTTGTATAAATCATCTCATTACGTAGATGCAAAGGCCAAGATTTTTACATGCGTGACTCTTACAAAGAACTCTTAGGAAGATAATACTGTTAGCATTAAGTTCACCTTTGTACTTTTATTTGTGTGAGTGCAATAAAAAAGTTTTCCAATCACAAACAAACAAGGGGGGCTTCCGAGCCTCATCCGAGCACTGAACGTGCCGCGTCCGTGCCTCGCCGGTCAAAACTCGTCCCCGCCACGTCCCCGGCCCGTTATAATGTGGACAGACCTTTACATGGGTGACTCTTACGTTAAGGATGGATTCGCAACAAAACCGTAACTATTGACCAGCAGTCGACCGTACATACGTAACCGGAAGGTCTCTAACACGTGATATCCGCTTCGAGCGCTAATTATACCTCCATAATGGCGGCGGAAATTTCACCCGAAAACTCGAGAGGATCCGTTAAACATTTCGAAAACCGAACTTGCACCTTTTCACGGACGAAATCACGGTGAAAATGTGCCAAAACTTACGTAGATGGTTATCACGAGGGGAAGCCAGGTTACCTTATAAGTACAGTCGGTAGCACGTCAACCTTTACACGCGTGCACTCTACTTAGTTACGTTACGGGCGACTTTGCAACAAAAATGTAACAGTTGAGCTCCAGCCGACTGTACTAGTAGGATATAGCTTTTCTGCTTCATTCAAAAATCAATTGTAACTATAAAAACCGGCCAAGTGCGAGTCGGACTCACGCACGAAGGGTTCCGTACCATTATCTATACAACGTTAGACACAAAGATAAAAAAACAGCAAAAAAATCACGTTTGTTGTATGGGAGCCCCCCTTAAATAATTATTTTATTTTGTTTTTAGTATTTGTTGTTATATGTTATAGCGGCAACAGAAATACATAATCTGTGAAAATTTCTAACTCTCTAGCTATCACGGTTCTTGAGATACAGCCTGGTGACAGACAGACGGACGGACGGACGGACGGACAGACAGACAGCGAAGTCTTAGTAATAGGGTCCCGTTTTTATCCTTTGGGTACGGAACCCTTCGTGCGCGAGTCCGACACGCACTTGGCCGTTTTTTTTATTTTTTTTATCTCAACCTCTTCCGTCATCCACAACGTCTAAAACACGAACGAGTGTAAATTAAACTCGCCTCTGTTCAGCCGACAGCTGATTAACCTTACATTACATTAACCGTCTCTATGTTAATTTAGATCGACAGTGCATGTATAAGTAGAAGGTAGATATGCCGTCGATAACATTACATTACATTACATAAACTCACGCCTGTATCCCGGAGAGGTACGCAGGGACCAGGGTCTGCTTACCCCTCCGATCAGACTTTCCACGACCCAGGATCGCTTCATCGACATTCATTAGTCGTTGCATACACGTATTCGTGTTTCGGGTACTTTTTATCTTACCCATTGCTGCTACATTCGTCGAATATGCTAATATTATGCCGTCGACAGTAGCACGAGAAACACTGAATGTTCTTTTTACTGGAACGACCTAATACGAACGAAATAGCTAAGTGAATAAAACATGACAGTATTTTATTTTTCAACCTCAGTGCGTACTTTATAAACATAGCCATTCAACAACATTATTTCACTGTGCGGAGTTAAAGCTAATTCCCTTTTGTTGCCACCTAAAGTAGGGTACGGTTCAGTAATTTATGCCAGTGTTGCACTAACTAGTGGCTTTATAAAACCAGTTAACTAGCCCCTCTACTCTACTCGGTTTTAGCGTTGAAAAATACAATATACACACACATGGAAATTGTGGGAATTGGCGAGCGAGAAATGTGTAATAAAATTTTTAATTTGTTAAATATAATTGTGCACTTTGCATTCGAGTTAACAATTAAGGAACATAGAGGCCAGGAATCCTCTTCCTCGAGACAAAGTTATAGGGTACCAGTTGCTGTACAATGTTATGTTAATTAATCCTTATGTATCCACCATTTCTCACAGCCTGTGACATGGTCCTTTGCCCGACTTGATCCTAAGGTATTCCGCGCATAATGGGCGATATAATAACGCGGTACGGGCGAGCAGCACCTCTTCATTACGGGCCGGGGTCCGCCCGTACTAAATAGACAATTGTCGCTAACAAGCAGACTTGGATGAATGCTGCTCGCGCGAGTAGGGCTGCCTATAACAAGGACCTTGCGATAATCACCTCTTGATAGGCTCGAGGTGAAAATAGATTTATTAATTCGTTCGTTCGTTCACCCACTCACTCGTCAATCACTCACTCACTCACTCACTCCCTCGCTCACTCACTCACTCACTTACTCACTCACTCAATCCCTCACTCAATCACTCACTCACTCACTCACTCCCTCACTCACTCACTCACTTAGTACATGTAAAGATACATACGACTGCCTCGTTGGTCTTGCGGTTAATATGTTTGACTGCCGAAACAGAGGTCGTGGGTTCGATACCCACCGTACTTGACTTGTACAAATGGTCTTAGTCGGGGTGTATTTTCGTGTTTGTGATGTCCTGCTCTGGTTACCACAGTACAGTGTATCCTAGTTTGGACTAGAACAATTGATTGTGTTGTGTGGAAGTTATTATTACTAATATTCATACATACATAAATACATACATGCATGCATGCATACATAATAACACCATACATACACACATAGACTCCTAAAATCACAACCCTTCCTCCAACAAAAGAAGAGAATAGGTACTTAAACGTTGACCCAGACCACTCGGGATGTTATAAAATCCAAACTTGATGGTCGCCCGAGCACCAATTCGTGCACAGTGGGTTTCAAAGAAAACCCGAAAGTAATTGCGCCATGACTATATTTATTTTACAGACTACCAACGCTTAGGGATACACGTCCTGTATTTTATATCCACAAAGAGATAGCTAACGACGACTATGATAAATTGGCGGGTATCGCTCTAAACTGGACTCTGGACCGCCACAATTGTATACAATTGTATATTAATTATGTTTCAATTAATTGGGCTGTGCTACGCAGAAACATTCCAACCCACAATAAGTATCTGCTTACAGAGAGTAAGCAGAGACCAGGGACTGTCACTTGCCACGATTCTGACAGATCACTTTCGCTTCCTCAACATTTTTTTTTTTGTTTTTTTTTTTTAATGTAAGCACATTAAAATACGATTGGTAAGTTGTTCTTTATCTATTTAACTATAGCAGGAAGAGAAAGAGGACATATAATCTTACTACTTTTATGTAGACATTTGTGACGTTGGGGTATTCGCAATTCTTCATTCGCGTGTACGAAAATCGACGCTGGAGCTGCGCTCCTCGGGAAATGCCTTTCTCGTAATGTCCTAGCTGGCCGGCCGGAGGGAGTCCAGATTAGGCATACTTAATATTACTTTAATACTTTAATATTTAGGCATATTCCCAAATAGATCCCAAATAGATCGACTGAAAATCCCAAATTGATAAGCTTTAGACTGTTCTATATAAATAAATAACTTCCAAACAACACAATCACTTAACCTGGTACCAAACTAGGATACCCTGTGCTATGGTAACCAGGCAAGAGCATCACAAACATGCAAATACACCCAGATTGAGGCCATTTGTACAAAAAATGCACGGCGGCCCCCAGTGGGAATCGAACCCACGACCTCCGGCGTGGTAACCAGACGCCAGACCAACGAGGCAGTCAAATCCCACTGCTGGGCAAAATAAATAAATAAATTTGCTGATCATGTTTATTTATGCCGCAGATCAAAATTTAATATTTTCAGCTGAGGAAAATGTATTTATTTGCTTAGCATGTTTGATTTATTTGCTGGTCACGTATTACTCTCATTCATTTATCTATTCTACAGACCAAAATAATTGTTGGTTGATCGAATGAATTTTTGCTGATCAAATATTTATTTTCCTGACTATGTAACTAGTCCCCATTGGCTGACCCCGTCAGACTTACGACTCGAGCCGCCCCCGTCAGACTTTAGATTTCAAAACAGATTCTCATGGCGGCGAATATTGCGCCTTAGAAAGAAACCTTCGTTACTTCGAAACAAATGTACCTAATATCTCGAAAGTCATATCGGCCCTCTAGGTACCTTATTTCAAAGGACCCGGCAGCTGTCTGTGCAACCCTAACTCTGCATGAGATAGCGACGATAATAACCGCGCAACAAGCATAGGTGTACTGACTAACAAACTTGCTTTTGTTTTGCGCTTATGCTGTCCGAATTTCTCCCTTAAATTCTAGCACATAAGAGCTAGCAAGAAAGCATTCGTAAGATGGTACACCCCTCTCGTTAGCAAGTTCGTATCAAGAGTACGGTCGACATGAGTTGCAGCCTCAAAAACCCATTGAAACGACGTGTTTTTTCGCTGCACAGCAACGCAGCGCTCGGCGTGGGATGTGTGTAGGAACCTGGCCTTTTTGTTCCGAGTGCGAGGTAACAGTCTAAGTGCAACGAAGTGGCAGGACTCGCGTCGATTGTTCTGATACGCAGGCGTATGTCATTAAGAAATGCTTTACTGCATAGGAAACCAAAAACGACCATGCTCTTTAGACTTCACAGTGTAACATGGCAGGTGCAGTAGGTTTTGTCTGCCCAAGTCCATACAAAAATTGGTATCTCCGAGGCAAGCGCAGACAAAGCTTAGAAAGAGATGTATTATGTTACATTTAAAGTAAATTATTATTTTATTAGGAATATTTTAGGCGTAAAGACTGGCAACAATCTCATGATGTCACCACTCCTACATAAAGCGTGCGCTGAAAAATTTCATTTTTATTATTTCCACGGCTGATTTCTTACAATATTTTATATTTAGGTGTTATGTACGTACTTCCAATAATAAGTCCACGCAGGCAGGCGCTAGGCGGTACCAAATTGAAATTTAGAAATTTCAGTATAATCTGTGAAGGAAAACATCGTGAGGAAACCTCAGTGTCTGAGGTGTTCACATACCTCAGTGCTTGAAATTGCCAATCCGCAGTGGGCACGTAAATAAATGTACAAGACGGGAAAAGGAAGCGGTGGTAGCCTTAGTGGGTAGAACATTGGACTCGGAAGCGAGAGACCCAGATTCGAGTCCCAGTGCGGGTATGTACCTATGACTTTGTTTTTTATGTTATTTACATTTGTGAAGTTATAGTATGAACACGACTCGCTAACCGTGAAGGAAAACATCGTGAGGAAACCTGAGTGTCTGAGCTATTCACATACCTGAGCACTTGAAATCGCCAATCCCCGGTGGGCACGCGTGGTGATTAAGCTCATACTCTTTCCCTGAGAGAAGGTCTGTGCCCTACAGTGGGACGTATATAGGCTGCATATGTCATTGTATGTGGGCGCGCGTGGTAATTAAGCCCATACTCGCCCTTTGAGAGAAGACCTATGTCCTGCAGTGGAACGTCTATATACTACATAAAAAAGTAGCTAAAACCAGCAATATCTGTGACTGACAGTCGACTAAATTAATGTCACGTTTATTCAGTTCGGTTCTGAAAATCAGCTCCGAGTTATCGCGGTTACGCTAAGGCTCCATGGGTAGGGTGGTTACATGTTTACTTACCCCCGCAGCTTCCGGGACTGGTATTGAAAAGCACTTACCTGAAAAGGGGAAAAGAAAATTTATCATATTCACTTTATTACAAAAAACAAACGGCAAAAACACTTTGACTTGCTAATATGGCAACGCAAAGACGCCACACAGCCAAAACAAATATGTGCCCCGCGGCACATAAAACGAATGCGAAAACGAGGAGCATAGGCCAAATCGGCCTACCGGACGAAAAACCGCCGACGAGACTTTACGACCTAAGTTACGAGTGAAGTGGCGCGGAAACCCCCAGACGAAGTATTAAAAGCTATCCTAGTAAATCTCATAAAGTTAAACTCACCGGCGTAATCGCAACAACATTACCTACCCTATTCTCTGAAGGATAGCGGCGGAAGTTGCGTGTAGGTACGTAGATTACACGAGAATCTTCTATACACGCCGCCGCCATTTTGTTTCACATAAAACATTAATAGCCAGCAACAGGTGACATTAAAAGAAAGACATCACGCCGTATGATGATTGTTGTAAAGTAATACATATTTCAAAACAGCTTCAATCGACCGCCTGACCATTAACGAAATGCGTAAACAACATTCTTGACCTTTTCATTAGCGCGGGTTCGTAGAAAAATAACTCTATTTTCCGTAGGGGCCTGAACAAAGTTATCTCAGGCATTTCGGGGGATACCGGGTGAAATCGGACACGGCACAAAGTGGCAGACTGACCAATTGTAGTCATTTGTCAGACGGCGCGGTCAGGCCGTATCGCTGGCGACCACTCCCTCACTTTGTTACCCATTCGTGCCCACTCTCCTCTTCACCGCGCTGTCGCCTGATTGGAGCTAATTTTTCAGATTCTCGATAAGGCTCGTGGATTCAGAGCTTGCTACCTAACCCTTTCACTAAATATTTCCTTCTAGAACCAAATATTCCGCAAAAGGAAGTAGGTTTATGATGGAGATACCAGATTTTTTTTATTTTACGTGTACATTTTTTCCTGCAATTCTTACAAAATGTCTTGTTAGGTTCTATTAGATCACTTTGTTGTCCAGCCGTCTGGCATTCGGCAAGACTGACCCCCAGTTTCTCGTACACTAACACGCTGTTAATCTACTGTTAACAGCTGTCAATTGACCAAAGTGCATACAAAAAAAAACCACTGACAGCTGTTAACAGTAGATTAACAGCTTCTCAGTGTACGAGAAACCGGGGGCTATTCTCATAAACGATCTATCAAGTTTTTTTTTTATTTGTTTCAAAAACTAACAAACCTTAATGTAGTACACAATTTCGCCAAACTGCGTAGCAGTTTGTTGGCGGAGCGCTCTGTCTCTATATATTATTTACTTATATTATTGCTATATTATTCTTATAAATAAACAACGTATATTTAAATTCATTCGGCTTCGGTCCATACGCAAACAAACCGTTGACAGAAATCGCGAATATACCAACGCAACACCGTCGATGAAGTTGCTCAATTGTTTACATTGAGACAAAAGCCGAACGAAATAACATGATGCGGTTAATGTTCTGTTTTAAGTAAATGAAGTAAGTGAAATATCAAAACGTAAATATTTACATTTTTACACCATAAGGGTTGGGACACGTAGCCGAGGTGTGAAAATTTCAATCTAAGTCAACGCAATCAAAAGATATGAAAACCCGCACACTCTTTTTTAATAGTGCGACTAAAATAAAGCGGATTCTTCGTTATTAAGATAAATTGCATACTCTTATGTCAATGGGAAGTACCCTTTAGGTATTTGTGATCTAAGCATAAGGGTTCCTGTTGAGCTAGGATCGTAGAATTAGGTAAGAAGCTTGGTCTGTCAACCCAAATAAAAGAAAAAAATCAGAAGCTTCTTAATTTTTATTTTATATTACAAACACATTTTTAAAAGGAGGAGGTTCTCAATTCGACGCGTATGTTTTTTTTTAAGTTAAGATTACAACATTTGTTTGCATATGCAAAACCCCAGAGCAGAGTTAAATTCTCAATTATTTAGAGGAACCTTTAGGTTTTGTATAAACGATTACGCCATAATTGTGCCTTTAGACAAATGTCATACTTTTAGGTCAAAGTATGAAAGTATATTATAACAAAGTTAACTTTGCTGTTAGTTCCAATGAGAAAAAATATTTTTCAACAGCACAGTTAAGTCGTTTTTTTTTTCTTCTAAATACAGTCGCCAACATCCCCCTCAGAAGCCAATAAGACGATTATTTAAGAAATCCCAAATTGGCCGAGTTTCTTAGGGCGCCTCCACACCGCTTAATAAGCGGACGCCATAAGGGCGGCGGCGGCGGCAGCGGCGGACGTGCCTAGATTATGAAGTCGAACTCCCGACCTAATAAACGTCAAACGGACCGGTGCTCTATGAATAAGGATGGCGGTTAGCATTTTTTTTCGGTTTTCGGGCGCAGTTTTTTCTCATTATGATAATATGTACAAAGTTTATTTGGAGGAGAGAGGGGAGTAGGTTTTTTGTGCTGATACTAAATTGAACCGGTAACACTGCTATAAATAACGTGTTATTCAAGAAAAGCAAAACCCAAAAAGCGTTTCTTCCGCGTCGATACTTAAATTCCTTCTAGAAAGGAATTTTTTTATCGTAATTTTATTTTTAAACGGGTCTTGCGATTTTATTTATTTAATTTCATACAAATTAACCTTGTTAAGTTTAAGATAGAATGAAAAATTAAAAAATTAAGATAATTAAAATTTTTGCTGAGTGGTAGTGTGAAGCTTTACACATTTTTGATACTGAAGATCTGCTTTTAGGTTTTACATTATTTCAATAACCCGCTGTATTTTTTAACTGAAACAGAAAAAGCTAAAGCCGTCTTGTATCACCTCTTATCACTATATTACACAGCGAGTGAGTTTATTTATTTAGTTAAACACTTTTACCATATTACTTTTACATACCACTTTTACCATATTTAACAATAAAAACCTCTACAATGCAGAGTATAATGGTTGTATTTTTATTTATTTTAGCTTAAATTCACAATTATTTATATAAATAGAAGGGGTAACAACTTTAACATGTGCAACACTTGTTAAGAAGCCCCCTGTAAGAACTCAGTTATGGCAATTAAAAAAGTGACTCAATGTATTAAGTGAGCAAAAGAGACAGTTCAGTGCCTGAACGCAATTTTTGACGCATTAGACCTGTTAAGACCTCCTATTTGAAGCATTGTATACGGGGCTTTGTATACAATTCTACAATAACATCCCTGAAGATACAATAAGCTTGCCAGAACCGCGGTTCAAAAAGTGTGTGAAGCATATTTTGTGCAAAACGAGCCACTAAGTTATAACGTTATGTTATAATATTGGGTACAGTATATTGCAATATTTATGTTATTAAAAATAAATACAATACTAAAACATTAAATTTTATTTTGGATGATAAAGATGTCTAGAATTAAAGTCAGTTTAATTCAGTTCAGTTCAATGCCTGAGTTCTAGGTTTTAGCATAATTATTTAAAATTGAAAATAATTAATTAAGTTAAAACGTGTTTCGAAAAGAATAAATGTGAAGTTTCTTTCTTAGCTTGGTGATTTTAAAGCCATTTTTTTCCCAAAACAATTTTAGCAATAGGGCCGCCCATTGTACTTTTTCATTGTAACTTTCATATTTAATGTGTCTTGTTTCTTGTGTGCAATAAAGAATATTCTTATCTTATCTTATCCTTAACCTTGAAGTGGACCTCTATGTTGTACTCGAAGTTCATTAAGTCACAGTTTCTGCTTTACTAAATAAAAAACATTAAGATTAAAAAAATGTCTACTTTCAGTACCTACCTAGTTTAACATGCTTTCAATAATAATAATATAATAACTTATTATATAACCTAGACATGTAAGCCTTTTAATGTATTTTGTTTTCTGGTGTGTACAATAAAGGGTTCTAATGTAATCTAATCTAATAATAATAACTTCCACACAACTCATTCACTCGACCTGGTCCCAAACTAGGATACCTTGTGCTATGGTAACCAGGCAAGGACATCACAAACGTGAAATACACCCAGACTGAGGCCATTTGTACAAATGTACAGCGGCCCCCAGTGGGAATCGAACGCACGACTTCTGTCTTGGCAGTTAAGCGCCTCAACGGCTAGTCCAACGAGGCAGTCTAATAACATCAGTAGAGCTTATTCAGACGTAACCCCGTCTCATACATTTACATCAGCTGCCTATATACGTCCCACTGTTGGGCACAGGCCTTCTCTCAGGGAGAGAGTATGGGCTTAATCACCACGCGTGCCCACCGCGGATTGGCGACCTCAAGCGCTGAAGCACGTGAATAGCTCAGACACTCAGGTTTCCTCACGATGTTTTGCTTCACCGTTAGCGAGTGGTATTGCTACTATAACTTCACAAATGTACATGCTCGCACTGGGATCGAACCTGGGTCTCTCGCTTTCGAGTCCAATGTTCTACCCACTAGGCTATCAGCGCTTCCTTTTTCCGTCTTGTACATTTATTTTCTTACATTATACTTCCTCTATCGGATTTTCTTGTACAATAATAATAATCAGTATAGTGTATTTAACTATTTACCTACTTCGTAAATCCAGTGCTAGGGGATTGCCGGTAATAATTAATCTACACTCATAAAATAACATAATCAGCGTCAGTGAGTAAAGCTGAGCGGTTTACAAGGGCGCGTTTAAACTAACAAGCAAACATGCGCGAAATAAATTGAACACTCTAAACAAAGCCGAAAAAGTGTTATTTCTCGTAGGGCCAATATTTTCATACTATTTCTCGTGAATAGATAAGATAAAAATATTCTTTAATGTACACTAAAGCACACGACAAAAAAAAAATGCAAAGATATACAGTACAATTTGGCGGCCTTATTGCTGAAGCAATTTCTGAGACAACATATTTTTAAAGTAAAGTAAAAAGTTCTTTATTAATAAAAATGTTTACATACACAGACAGTTTACACCACAGGCTACATCTATGGTCCTGTTTTATTTGTTCATTTTGTCTGTTGTGCACTCAGAACATAAAAATAAGGAGAAGTGCCATATGGGCGTGGCACTGTCGACCAACGTTAGCCCGGTTGGGCTAACCTCGGCGAAACTTTTAAATATGGCCGTCAATCGCCTCGCGCCTGCTATCGCGGTAACATATGTGAAAAATGCCTGATTACCTACAGAAATCGCAGTGATACATGCTATTCAAATAACAGTGCAGTGTCTTTTCACCGGTAAGCCTATTTTACTCACTATATCCATCTTTAAACTACGAAAAATCATAATTATAATAATTTTCCTGTGCAATATGCATTCCAGTACTAAGAACATAAATGAGACGTATTTATATCGTCGGGTTTACTCCACTGCTGTTTTTATGTAGAATTTTCGTGGAGGTTTTCTAACATGGAAAAGCAAGCCCGCAATGGACCGTCTCGCGAAACTGACTATTGTTCTATGCGATGAATTGCGATGTTTCGTGGTACGGCCGCATGTATTTGCCGTGAACTGTCAAAGTCACCAGTAGGTGTCAGCGGGAGTCATAGTGATGGGGTAGTTGCTTTCTTTCCAGACTGATTAAGTATCGATACTTCGTCGCATTTACACTCGTTCGTCCAGACTTCCAAAATTACTAGAACCAATTATATTGTACGACTAGGTAGCTATTGTCCGCGACTCCGTCCACGTGGACCTCAGTTGCTAAGGAAGCTTCTACTTTAGTGGCTGATTTTGTCGTAATATAAACAGGCTTACTTTTCACCACGTATTTCAAAAAGTTTTTAATAAAGATTTAATTTCAGGTTTCCCAAAGACCCTAATAGGAAAGATAAATGGATTGAAAATACAGGGAGATTGCTTAACTGGCTTCCTCTCAAATCAAATACCGGTTGCTCCATCCATTTTACGGAGAAATGTTTCCAGATGCTAAAGAGTGGAAAAAATATTAACGTGGGCAGGTCCTGCTTTGAAAATACCAGTAATAAGGAGTTCCATAAATGTTGAGGTACCAATATATCTAAAATTACGGCATAATTATATTTTACATGGTGTGGAATATTCGATTGTTACTTTATTCTGATTCTCTATTTTAGGTGACAATGGACGCAACGACGTATAACTCTGCAAAAGAAAGTGTTTCTAAAAAAACAAGTCAGGTGATGTGGTTATGGTGCTAAATAATATTCTTATAATTTTTTATGAGCCTAATCTTATAAATGAAATTCGATTAATTTAAAATAAAGTAAATGAAGTGTTTTCAATAATTTAATAATTTATTTACTATTTTAGATCCGTATTAGAAAGTTTCGGATATTGTTACTGTTGAAACATGCGTTCCTGAAGAAATAACAGGTGACCAGGTAATGTTTTTAATGTTTTCATAATTTATTTAATATTTTAGATCCCCTTGGAAGTAAGGGATATTTTTTTGTCGAAAAATGCTGCGAATGTCAAAGCCGCCTGTAAATAATTGTCAGACATAGAGGAATGTCCATTCGATTGAACACATAATTTATCGGTCATATAGCACCGCCACAGACTAGAAAATCGAAAAATCATATGAACAAAGTTGAAAATATAACATCGACTTTTCAAAAGTCGTAAAACAAAGTTGTTGTAAATGACTTACTTTAATTGACGTGTTTCAGGAATTGTGTTAACTTAAAAATGGCCATGTATAAATAAAAAAATATTATATTTTTTACAAATGCATACTTTTTGTATTTTAGATACAGCAACGAGTTGCCGAAGGCCCAGAAACTGGTAGATTTATGTCAATTGAACAAAAAACCTCGAAAAAAAAAAATCACGCAAAACATTGAACAATGTCAACAAGTGCTAAATAAATATTTACCTTTTAAGGGAACAGTAAAATATTCTCTGCAGGATCTCAGTCGGATGATGATGTCTTCTTTTAATGTAAATGTGTTTCGAAAGTTTCTTTAAGTTTATGTTTCACAAGTTTCTTTTGGCCAGTTTCTGAATTGAGAATTTCGCTAAGTAAATGGTTAACTGTAGTTCTGTCTCTTCGATTTTTTCACAAAAGAGCGTGACAGAACGTTACTTATGTTTTTACTTAGTGAAATTCTCAATTCAGAAACCGGCCCTTTGAGTTCTTACTACCTAATGTATTTTTCACAAGTTAATAAAAATATTATTTATGTGATATTATTGAGAATGTTTTTTATGTACCCATCACAGTTGTCACCCACCAAGACAATGAAAATTTTAATCCAAGCTCAGAAACATCTACAGTCACTGCTAATTAATTCACGAGTTAAAATAAGTAGTTCTGGATTTTTTAAGGTGTGCGCTATACAAAAAGGCGCATAAGGTGAAGGCAAGGCGCAGGCATCTTGCCGCTTCAAACAAAAATTACGCAGGCGATATGTTTTGAATTATATTCAAGCGGCGCGGCACAGCCAACGTCGTTTCGTCGCCTATGTAGGTTTTCATACCTACATTTTGTAGGTAAATCAGCAAATGTTCTCTAAACTTTGTCATTTAGAATATTTGTATGATTAGAATTTACGATAAAACGGAATTCACGAATTATACGATAGGTAGGTATGAACAAAACTGACATATTTAGGAATTAACACATTGGTAGGCAAAGCCTGTAAAAATAAAAGCTTAGGCAGCCTTTTGCAAAGGATTACTACAACGAAATAAAGTAGTTACAGACTACGCGACGTAGAGAAATAAATAGTTACTATTTAGGTATAGATGGCAAGAAAAAAATCGACAAAAAAGTTTTTGTACGATGTACGATTTTTTTTAAGTATAATCGATAATGTACTTTTTTGTCCCCATCTCTAATGTTGTGCTGCTCTTCTCATTGGCTGTTTCATTTGTGTAAACAGCGAATAGTGAGCCGGTTGTTTATGTTGTAATCAAATAGAGATTATGAGGAAAATGTAGCTGTGTGAGTAAGTGGCGACATCGGTTTTCTAGCAAACGGGCCATTATAACACTTCTCCTTCTTTTTGTGTTCTGAGGTTGTGCATTTAGTTTTCTTTCTGTTGTTGTGCATATTATGTTACTTATGTGCTTATTTTGTTTCTGTGATGTATCTTGTTGGTATAATAAATGTCTTTCTTCTTCTTCTTCATAATATATATTTGATAACATATTTTTATGATAAGACATTCGTATATTTTCTGTCCACAATTTACATTCACATACAAAAACCAGATAAAATAAATGATACACTGCAACAGAATATACTATTTGTGGAAAGACTTGAGCCTAAACTGGATCAAAAGATCTTTATATTAGGGATTGGTAGAGGTCTCGAATATTTTTTTAAGAACTAAACGACATTTAACTACGTTTTTTGCTGACATAATTGTGGAAATTGTGATTGATCAGTCGTAAGGGTAATTTAATAGATTTTTTTTTATATAATTTATTATTCACTTATGGAAGGGCCGGTAAGGGACGACCCAGACGGACATACTTCGACCAAATAGCAAAGAGCAAGATAAAAAGTACCCGAAACTGGCGTGCGTGCATGCAACGACTAATGAATGTTGAGGAAGCGAAAGTGATCTGTCAGGATCGTAGCAAGTGGCAGTCCCTGGTCTCTGCCTACCCCTCTGGGATACAGGTGTGAGTTTATGTTATGTTTATGTTATGTTATGTTATTCACTTTTGCACAATACCAATTGTGCAAAGAGTGTAATCCTAATAGCTTCAAAGAACTACTAGACATTGCAAGTCCTAATTTATCAGATCGATTTGAAAACCAACAAAGAAAACATTTTCACCAACAAGAAATGAAAAAACTCTTAAAACTTTACTAAAGCGCTGAGAAATAACGGGATCAAAACACGGCGCCCAGCAACAGCAAACACGAAACAAACAGAGATTCCAATCCACGAACACTTTACAAACACCGGCTCTGAGCGAAACACCCTTTATAATCGCGTCATAAAAAATTAACACGCGCAGTAATCATAAAACAACACGACGGGCGAAGGGAAACGAGCAAATCTATTTCTGTTTTCGCTTTTATTTGGGCGACATCTGTCCAAATTGAAATGTGCAAAAATAATCCACTTTTCGTCAGACGCTCGGGAGGCCCCGATTCCGGCCCCACGTTGTTGTATCGATCGATTTTCTTTGGTTTTGTCTCCCTTGTCACCGCCGTGTGATTGAAAAAGGGAATTCCTTTTTTCACTGACAAGGTAAGTATCTAGCCAATCTAGACAGTTTTAACCGCACGTCAGTTTAAGAAATCACGAAAGTTTTCAGTGAAGTTGTTCATTCAGGAAAACCCCAGACATCAGAAAGGCAAACTTACTAGTAGATAAAAAGCTGACAAAAACTCTTCATGAAGTCTACATGCCAAAGACTAAGACTTAATAGGAGAAAACACTATAGCAAACTTCCGTTTTATTAATCCCCTGCCTTACAAAAGACTAAGAATTACCAAGAATTATCAAAAGTTTTATTTTAATTTCCCAAAAACTAATACAAGAACAAAGGATTTCGAGAAATTATGGAAAGTAGGAGATGAAAATCTCCTTATACATGTAGGTAGATGAGTCAGGGGGCTAAGAACAAATCAATAGCGAAATGCACAAGATACAAAACACATACATGTATAAAATTACGCCGGTTTCCTTGAAGGGTAGTCAGAGAGCAGGGTTTTCCACTTGCCACGACCCTTTCAATCCTCTTTCGTTTCATCAACATTAATTAGTCGCTACACGCACGCACGCCGGTTTTGGGTACTTTTTATCTTGCCTCTACATCACCTATTCGGTTGAATTATTAGATTAGATTAAATTAGAACACTTTATTGTACACACCAGAAAACAAAATACATCAAAATGCATTAATACAATGACAGTAGATAAACCAAAAGGCTGGTAGATAAAAAAAATATGTCTTGTAATACCAAAGTAAGTACAATACCAAATCTATCAATAAGTTGCTACTTGCGTCTAAATCCAACAGAGATGGAAGTGACAGAAGTACGGGGCTCGTTTTGTCGTGACATAATGAAACGTCACGTGAAGATGAAAAGCGGAGAACCGCGAAACTAGAAGGCTGTAAAACAACAGAAGAACCATGCTTGCTTTGATAATTCGCAGCTTTGAGTACTTTACCTTATACCTTATTGCACACATAGAAAACATGTATGAATGACATTTAAAAGAGTGTACATGGCAAGATTATTTC
Source organism: Yponomeuta malinellus (assembly GCA_947308005.1). Classification (NCBI taxonomy): domain Eukaryota; kingdom Metazoa; phylum Arthropoda; class Insecta; order Lepidoptera; family Yponomeutidae; genus Yponomeuta; species Yponomeuta malinellus. The sequence goes on from OX371010.1 coordinate 5,161,525, forward strand.
AGCAGAAATTTCTTCCAGCCAACCCTTGATGTGGCGACACGAACATTATCAACGATGGAAGAAAGGTGTACACGTATACAAAGTATTCACACGCGCACAGTGTTATAATCCTTGTAGACGTCAACGGAATTAATAAACATATCACTTGACCCAACAAAAAGTTGGCATTGTAGTAATAATAGGGGTTAAAGTATGAAATTGCCGTTTTATTGCAATAGGTTCTTTGAATTGACATAGAATCTTCATGGTTTGAGGTTTTCGAATGAAACTTTTTTTAAATGGTTTCTATGATGTTCTTTCTTTTAAAAATGTGAAACATTTGAATATCGACTTTCAATTGTTTTTGTTATTCAATTTAGACAAGAAAGATGGATACTGCGAAAATTCGAGTGATTTTTTAATACGAGTTCCGACGCGGAACTAACGCGGCAGAAACAGCCCGCAATATCAATGCTGCGTTTGGAGAGGGGTCTACTAATGAACGCACCGTGCGATTTTGGTTTAAACGCTTTCGTGATGGAAATTTCGACTTAAAGAACGAGCCACGAGGAAGATCGCCCACACAGGTGAATAACGATGAATTAAGAGAGATAGTGGAAGCCGACCCTAGTCAAACTACCCAGGAATTAGCGGCATGGTTTAACGTTACCTTACCCACAATATTGACTCACTTGCGTCAAATCAATAAAATAAAAAAATACGAAAAATGGGTGCCTCATGATTTGACTGATCTGCAGAAAGAAACGCGTGTTGAAACTTGTGTTGCCTTGTTGAACCGGTACAGAAATGAAGGAATATTGGATCGAATTGTAACATGTGATGAAAAGTGGATTCTTTATGATAACCGGACTACCATTTTTTTCGTGATTTGGACAATTATCTACGTGACAAGAAGTTTTCTTCCCAGGAGGCAGTACAAAATGCTTTCACACCGTTTGTGCAGTCTAGATCGTCGGAATTCTATCGCAAAGGCATTAATGACCTTCCCATTAGATGGCAGCAATGTATAGATAATAATGGCAACTATTTTGATTAAATAAATTTGTTAAAAATTTAAAAAATAAACAATTTAGATTTTCAGTACAAATCGGCAATTTCATACTTTAACCCCAATAATAAATAAATAATCATAATAACTTCCACACAACAAACTCACTTGTCCTGTTCCCAAACTAGGATACCATGTGCTATGGTAACCAGGCAAGGAAATCACTAACGCGGAAATACACCCATATTGAGATCATTTGTACAAATCAAATATGGCGGCCTCCGGTAGAAATTGAACCTACGACCTTTGTTTTGATTGTAAATCGTGTTAATGTACAATGCACTAACAGAATCGAGATCCTTGTTTTATAGTATTTCAATGGTTTCCCAGTGTAGTATTCACTAATCACTAGTTACTGTAAACCTCACTGGACTCCCGATAGGACCGTGCGGCTCCTGGTCCAATGATCGACTGACTGACACTGACAGCTCGGCCTGCTGAGACAGTGTATTGTTTCCTCAGTTGGAAATGGTAAATCGGAAGATGTTTGCATCAGCAGGTTCTTTAAGACGCCTCAGCAATTTCCTTCCTACGGCTACCAAGGTTGCGTTGGCTCAGTCTCTCCTTCTGCCGATTCCCGACTACACTGACATCTGTTACCTGGACCTCACTGAGGAGCAACTAAATTAGCTTGAGCGTCTCTAAAATTTCTGCATTCGGTTTATATGCATCTGGTTTACGCAAATATGTCCGTACTTTTGATATCGAACTAAACTCCAGTGGCTCCCCATTCGACTCCGCCGGAATACACATATTATTTCTCTCCTCTTTTATATTCTGTTCAATCCATAACGCATCTGATTTGAAAGAGCGTTTCGAGTTTCTCAATTCTTCCCACAGTCTGACTTTTCACTCATCCCAAAACCGTCTCCATCCCACAGTACCAAATTCTATGGGAGGTGCCATAGAATTTGGTGTTCACGGTTCAGGTAGTCCATTTATGGAATAACCTGCCCGTGGAGGTTAGAAAAGCAAAGTCCTTGTCTTTTTAGGGTTCCGTACCTCAAAAGGAAAAAACGGAACCCTTATAGGATCACTTTGTTGTCCGTCTGTCCGTCCGTCCGTCCGTCTGTCAAGACCCTTTTTCTCAGGAACGCGTGGAGGTATGAAGCTGAAATTTATATCAATTACTCAGGTCTACTGTCCCTTGAAGCTGTGAAAAAATCAAACTTCTAAGCCAACGCAATCAAAAGATACAGCCGTTTATGCCGCAAATTTTCGACACTTGCAAGGGAATCAAAACCTACAGGGTGCTTCCCGTGAACTCAGAATCTTGAAATTTGGTACGAAGCAACGTCTTATAGCATAGATAAAGGAAAAATTACGAAAACCATAAATTTTTAGTTACATCACATAATATATTTTTTTTTTATAATTTTAAACTTACTACCCATTTCCTCATAAACGCGTAGAGGTATTAAATTGAAATTCATACCAAATACTCAGGTCTATAATACCTTTAAGCTGTAACAAAATCTAACTTCTATGTCAACGCAATCAAAAGAAACAGCAATTTAAGCTGCATATTTTGAAACTCGCAAGTACTCGCAATGGAATCAAAACCTAAAGGGTACTTCCAGTCGACCTAGAATCTTGAAATTTGGCATGAAGCAACGTTTTATAGCACACATAAAGGAAAAATTCCGAAAACCTTAAAAATACCATAGTTATGACTCGATTGTCGTAATGAACGAACTTTGTAAACCTTGCAGGTTTGTACGGAACCCTCGGTGCGCGAGTCCGACTCGCACTTGGCCGGTTTTTTTTAAGGTGAAATCTCACTACCTCACTGTTTGAACTGTAGACTGTTGCTTATATGTATTTATTTTGTAGGTATTCATGTATATTATGTACATGTAAACTGCTGCTTATATGTATTTAATGTTTTATATACCTTTTAGGTATTCATGTAAGTATATTATTGGTACAATATGTAATTATTTATTATATAATATTCTTGTAATCTTACGCTATACATATTTGTTACTGAACATAGCATTACATTTCAGATTTTTTTATTTATGTACGTACATCCATCTACCGACTATATGTATCCTGCAATCTACTTCATCCAAAGGTTGTCTGGAAGAGATCGCTCTAAGCAATAAGACCGCCAATTGTATACCACTACTTAGATATAAGAACCTATTTGTAATATGTTCACCTGGTTGTGCAATAAAGTGTTCTCTGTCTATCTATTTATCTATACCCTCATACTCTTCAGGTATCTACCAACATACACTAAAAGCAGCTGAGGTCCTTCTGTCCTCCTACTCTACGCTAGGAGGGGGTCTAATCCGGGCCGCTCCGCAAACACGCGGTTACCACCTACGCCAGGATTAGGGAGGGTTATCCATCCGCTATGACGAAATTTAATTGTGGAAGTAACTCCGATGCTCACGTGGGTATTTTCAGGATTAACGAAATATTTAACGGTGACGTGAATTAGCACATTTTACCGGTGAGTAAAGCTATCGGTTAGTTGGGTTAGTAAAAGTAATCTGGCAGGAAATTGCTTAAAATAAGCAGCCAAACGGCCCCACAACAAAATTTTCAAGAAAATGAGATAAATTATTTGTCTAATCGTTTGTCTATTACTTTGAATAATGACAAAAAAACTGTTTTAATATCACAACTGTCGAACATTGACAAGCTTCTTTAACAACAAAATTGAAAGTACTTTAAAAATTGTATTTTTTCTGGATGTATATATGTATTTTATCTGTATTTTGTAGCATTTACAAAAGTGTTAGTAGGACACTGTGAAAGTCTTAATTTTGCGACATACAACTTTAATTCAAATATTGATTAGGCAGTGAATAGTGCTTCAACCTCGCGTCTTACTGACCAAACTAATCTTAAACCACTTTAGTAACAACGTACTTAGAAAGAACCATACTTAAGAATTTCATCAATGAATCGCCACTGAGAAACTAGGGTGAGGAATTTTAAGAAACTTTGCTCAGTGAAAAACTCTTAAGTCGATTAATTTTGTCCCAGTGGATGGGGGACTACTTTCGCTACTCCGCCAACCCCAGGTCATTGCGTCTAGGTGTTTGTATTACATTAAACATTCTTTGTTGGCAATAATGGATGAGGCACACGACTTCATTTAAGAACGGCGAGCGGGGGTTTGCTCTGCACTTTTAGTCTTTTGATATTTAATTAGTTTTGCAACCTGGTTTGGAGAAGAGTGTTTAAGATTGTTTGGAGATTAGATTAGAGAAAGATTTTAATTGACATTTTAAGTGAAACAACAGTAAACAGTTGTTTTATGACTGATATTCAGAACTGCTGATAGATTTCGCTAGTAGTACCCTCAAATATTGCAAACCGCTGAAACATTGTAAACTTGTTTTACTGTCGGTTGACATATTATTTTAATATTGTGCTATATTTATGAACTCAGAATTATCACTTCTTTTGTTTACAAAAAAACAAAGAAATTTTGTACATTTAAGATGAAGCTTATTTCACCCGGAATAAATAACGAATCTTGGCACCTCTTTCATCAAAATCGAATGAGTAGTTTAGGCGTTACGGCGGAACATAACTAAATACATATACTCACCCCCAGTTTCTCGTACACTAACACGCTGTTAATCTACTGTTAACAGCTGTCAATTGACCAAAGTGCATACAAAAAAAAACCACTGACAGCTGTTAACAGTAGATTAACAGCTTGTTAGTGTACGAGAAACCGGGGGATAGACTACTAAAATCATAAACTTTCCTTTGTCTAGTCAGTCTTTGCCTTTGTCTAGCCTAGTCGGGTAATTGGATTAGATTTGACCAGGTTTCAGTTGGAAGATTTGTGAACATTTATATAGCTCTGGGTTGAAATATCGATATTTAAAATGGTAACTTGATGTGCACATCATGAGACCCTCACTATATGGCTTTTATTGCCACTTCTGTCCTTTTCTCTCTAATCAGGATAATTATGACAAAAGAGGATGCATAAAAAACCTATCCACTTGCTTAGCAAAAAATATTTTAGAGAGAAAATTATGTTACCAAATCTTAATAAAATCTTAGCCAGTCAATTTATAAGCTGATCAATTTGGAATTTACTGCTGCTCAGTTTAGTATCTTCTGCCGATTGGTGGTCGACAGAAAGTACTACTAAGAAAACTTTTGCTGCTCAAAATACTTATAGAAAATATTTTATTGGTGGCTTTTGGCCATTTGGTATTTCTTTGTCATTAGCAGCCTATATACGTCCCACTGTAGGGCACAGGCGTTCTCTCAGGGAGAGAGTTCACCACGCGTGCCCACTGCGGATTGGCGATTTCAAACGCTGAGGTATGTGAATAGCTCAGACACCCAGGTTTCCTCACGATGTTTTCCTTCATCGCTAGCGAGTGGTATTGCTACTATAACTTCACAAATATACATAACTTAGAAAACAAAGTCATAGGTACATGCCAGCACTGGGCATCGAACCTGGGTTTCACGCTTCCGTATTTCTTTGCTCATCGTTTAAATGGTACTCGTACCCGAACGATAAAATAGACTTAAATGATAATGACAAAAACGAAATGACAACCACCTCCGTCAATTAAGATATAGGGAGTAAATAGGGGCGACTGATCTGAACTAAAGATGGAAAACAAATAAATACTTTCTAGACTGTGAAGACAAATTACCTTAACAAAAGCGTACAGTCTGCTTTAAGCTCTTGTTTGCCTTATTTACCTACGGAGTTTTACTCAGAGACGAAGTTAAATTGCAACGCCAACATTGACATGCCACCCGCAGTACAGTTTTTAAAATTACACCCATTGAATTGCAAATGGAAAAGAAAACTTATTCAATTTGGTACAATCGAAAGTTATCGATTCTACCCTCTACCGTCTAAGCAATAGACGCGATCACCTTCAGTTTGAAAGGTGACGGTACGTCGCACTCTCAGGAATATTAAAGCAAACATCGTTCAGTCACATATTTGAAAGATACCGAAGAACCGACACATAGCGAAACTTCATCATCATCATCATAATCAGCCGGTGTCAGTCCACTGCTGGACATAGGCCTCTCCCAAGACACGCCACTGAGCCCGATCTAAGGCTCTTGTATTCCAGTCACTGCCCACCGCTTTGCAAATGTCGTCGCTCCACCTGGTCACAGGGCGTCCTACGCTACGTTTGCCGATTCGCGGTCCCCACTCTAGAACCAGTCTTCCCCAACGGTTATCGGTCCTGCGGCAGATATGACCAACTCACTGCCACTTCAGTTTGCTAATCCGTTCAGCTATGTCGATCACTTTAGTTCTCTGGCGAATTACTGCAAGCGAAACTTACTAGCAAGCTAAAGCGGAGTGATCACACCTACCCAAGAACTCATAAGCAATGGGGCAAAAATCTAAAGGCTGAGTTCTTCGACATTGTATTTGTACATTACTCCTAAATCAGGTGTTTTTAATTACATTTTAGATTAGATTAGATTAGAACACTTTATTGTACACACCAGAAAACAAAATACATTAAAAGGCTTTACAAATACATTTTACTCATTATCACTAATGGTTAGTAATTAAAATTTGAAAAAAAAAACTCTTCAATGTGGTATCGAGGGCCGTTGTTCATTATTTTCATGATATTTTAAACTTCATAGCATAAAAATATCACGAACGTGAGTCTAAATTAGATATGGTTTTATTTGAACTGTACTGAGTTTTCGATAGTAAAAAATATACCAAAATGACTATCACTGAATGTGTTAGAGACGTCTTTCGTTAAAATTCCATTAATAGGATTTGTATTTCTGTAATTTGAAAATGCCTTCTTTCCTCCCAACTTTTCGCTCCCGCAGCGCGATAAGTCCCATACAAATTCATATGCTCGGTGAACCCAGCCTTAATAGAAACTAAAAAAAACGACTGCCAAATAGCTTATGTAATAATATAATAATATTTCGCTGATGCCTGCACTTACTAATCCGCTGGGCTATGTCGACGACGTTCGTTCGTCTACGGATCTCATCATTTCTGACTCGATCTCGTAGAGAAATTCCGAGCATAGCAGGAAGGCGCTGGATGCAGGCCGCTTCTAACCGGTCTTTTTGGAAATCCATGGAGGAGGCCTATGTCCAGCAGTGGACTTCTTGTGGCTGAGTGATGATGATGATGATGATGATGCCTGCACTGCACTTGCCCATTAGCTCAGTTGGGACAGCGCTGGCACGGTAAGCCAGAGGTCGCGGGTTCATGTCCCGGCATGGGTGGAATTTTTAGCCTCTAAATAGGTTTTTAAAATAATATTAAATTCTACACAACACAATCACTTGCCCTGGCCCCAAACTAGAATACCTTGTGCTATGGTAACCAGGCAAGGACATCACAAACATGAAAATACACCCAGACTACGGCCATTTGTACAAATGTACGGTGGGCCCCTGGGGGAATCGAACCCACATGATACCGCTATACCAACGAGGCAGATAATGTACTAATGCTCATCAAGGACATCACAAACATGGAAATACATCCAGTCTAAGGCCAGTCTTTCACATGGACGGCGGCCCCCAGTGGGAATTGAACCCACGACCTCCATCCTGGTAGTCAGCGCCTTAACGGTATCGATATCATTACGGTTATCGTCGAATTTCAGAGCGCCCAATCCTGCGCCTTCCGCGCTGTCATTTCAAGTTCCGATTGAAATAACAAAATTTGCGCTAGCGCGAATGCTTAGCGCGGAAGAGGGCCTCGGCGTGAATTAATTCTGCGTCCCGAGACTTTGTGAGTACCTCTGTTTGCCTGTTCGCTGTGGAGCGAAGTTTTTCAGTTGGGGTGCAAAGTTTTTATTCTCTTATCAAACAAAATAACAAAGAATTTTGAAGAACTTACAATTAGCAATCTAAATAAGTTCCATTGCAGGCGCAAACTCTCAGAGATAGATTATGTCCATCGTCCATGCCCATTACGCGTGCCCTCCGGAGATTGTCGATTTCAAGCGTTTAGGTATGTAAAGTATGTAAACGCAAATATTCAGTTTAACTTACGATTTTTTATTTACAGTTAGTGAGTGCAACACATAATTTAGGTACAACTAAATTAAGTTAATCTCTACATTATACAAAAAATCATTGGTATAAGATTCATACCTAGGAGCTTTATCCGTTCGTAAGTAAAACGTTATTAACATACAGACTGACACCAAAGTAATCCTACGGTTCCATTTCTCCATTTTGAGGTATAGTGCCCTGAGAAGTTGTTTTCTTTCATACAATTCGGGATCCAATACACCCTTAGCCCTGCCCTGATATATAGTGATACAAATGCCCCGATATATTGCCATCACTGTCCATTAATAGAACTGAAGTGCAGAGAGTTTCTCACATTAAATATATCTATAAATAGATCTGAATGATGACCTCGATATTGAGCGTGAGCGCAGGGCGCTGTCGGTCCGATGTAACATGGTCGTCCGCAGGTTCGCCAAGTGTTCAAAGGAAGTAAAGTTGACCCTATTTATAGCGTTCTGCCGGATATTTTACATCTGTGGCCTGTGGATGAACTACACGCAGAGGGCCTGCAGCGCCCTGCGCCTGCAATATAATAATGCCCTCAGGATGCTGTTGAGGCTGCGTCGCTGGTGAAGTGCATGAGCAATGTTCGTTGCGGCGCATGTGGATGATTTTTATGCTATCATCCGTAAGCGTACCGCCTCGCTCATGCGCAGAAGCTGGTCCAGCGACAACAGCATCCTGAGAAACCCGTCTGAAAAATTTGATAGCCTGATTCTGCAGAAATGGATGGGAAGATTAATTATTTCTTTTTTCTTAGTTTTTAAGATTAGTTTATATATGGGCCATTGTAAACAAGTGAAGAAAAGTTAAATGTATATAAAAAGAATGTATTCATAAACATAAACATAAAAATTTACATTTACGTACAGGCACATACATTGCTTCTGGCCCCACACTAGGATACTCTGTGTCGTGGGAACCAGAAACAACGACATCACAAACATGAAAAATAACATTTGCTGATCCTGTTAGTACCCTTTGCGTACAGAACCTTAAAAACTGAAACACCACACTTTTAACTTTATAATAGTGGGACTACATTTTTGGTCCGAATTTAGACCTTATTCGCTCTCCTTAGTCACCATTCCCTCATCGCTTAGACCACGTCGTCGGTCGCATTTATTTAGCGTCGGGAGGCTGCGTGATCGATTGTTATTGGTCGGCGGTGCGGCGAATACTTTCAGCGCCGGTTGAGTATTATAATTAGGGGGTACGTGGAAAGTTTGCCTTTTTCAGAGCTGGCCGAAAGATCCACATTTATTATAAGTTTTTATCTGATCGTTTCTTGCACTACCCTTCGAGTCTCACCAGAACCAAACCAGGTTTGCTGGAAGAGAATGCTACATCTACACTGAATGATGCAATCAAGAAGGGTGTGGGTTTTTGAATCGGGTTTTAACATTGGTATAAAGCCCGACAAGTAACTTGAACCAATGTCTTCTTTGACTCTGGACTTTGAATGATTTCGCATGGACGTATTTAGGGTCTTATTGGACGCGAAATGAGACTTCTTCGAATTTTTTAGTTTAACAAATAATAAAAAACGATGTGTTTTCGTAACAATCGCCCCGCGGCAGCCTACTTTCTTACCGAACGCCTACATCGAAAGCTCTGCATTGAAATCCTCAGGATGTTTTCCTGCACCGAATCACGTAACATATGTGAATAATTTGTTTCCTCAGCAAAACTTTACTCTCATACAAATTATAAATATGAAATGAGTGTTTCCTCCAAAATCAGCAAAGTAAGCAATATTCAAACTTATTTGCATAATTTTCGGCGAAGAAACCTCCACGTTAGGACTTCCACGTCAAACCAATAGCACGACTATTCTTAACGGCAGTAAGGTGTAAAATTGCGTAACGCCTTTCATCCCCATTTATCGGCGCGGTGAGGGCTTTCAATAACCAAACTTGGTACAGAGAGACCGAGATTTTGACGGTTTATTCTTTTGTACAAGAGTTCACTACGAAAAGGGCCGAAGTTCCACTGAGAAATGTCATAAGTGGGATATTTTCTAGGAAAATATAGGTACTAAACTTCACAAACGTTGTAAAACTGAATTCTAACGGATATTTACTCTTTTACTTTTCCATTTTACAATTTTCCGACGTTTCAGTACTTTTGCAAGTGCCGTGGTCTCGGTAGACTGAGGTGACAGGCGTGTTTTTGAAAGCATTAACTGTTAGTTTACTACCCTCGGCAAAAATTATTAAGTTACCTTCCAAAAATAGGAATATATCGCGGACATGAAACATAAGCGCTCTGGTAGATCGACGACGCCTGTCACCTCAGTCTACCGTAAAAGTAAACGAGTAAATGTCCGTTAAAATTCAGTTTTATTATTTCTAGTGCTCGTGTCAACCTCAGAAAATACTTCACAAACGTTGATGAAGGGAAAGAGTTTTGTTGGGATAATGGTAAGTGGCAAACCCTGGCCTGTGTTTACCCGTGTTTACCTGTGTTTAAGTTTATGTATGCATGTATGTATGTAAAGTTAAACAATAGCAGGCCAAATAGACCGTGTTACGCAGAAACATTTACATAAAAAATAACTTTCGAGAAAAAAAAAGCTGTTTTACGTATGATATTACTCGTAGTTTTATAAATAAATAAATAACTTCCACTCACCATAATCACTTCTTCTGGTCCCAAACTAGGATTCTCTGAGCTTTGGTAACCAGGCAATGTTTGGCACTTTTTTGAAACGTTTCTGCCTAACACGGTCCAATTTAGCTAAGAAATTGTAAAACCGTGAAATATTTCCGCCGCCAAACTACCGAATTACAGCCTCAAACCACGCACGCCACCTCAAAGAAATCCTGATGGTCCCCTTCGGCAATACATCAGTCGTCCCCGGCTTTGTCGTCAGGTGAGTGAGAAATGTCACAATATAACGCCCCCGGTGCCCGAATGAGTTTTGAAAAGTTTCACACTCTCAGGATTACGTAGGGACGTGTACACATTGGACTTCAGGTTCTATAGGGTGGTTTGGCAAGGTGGTGCGGTTTCTTTACAACTTCATATACCACTAACAATAGAATATCCCTTATGGTACACCCATAACCTACACCTACCTACCTTTACTCACACTAGATGGGTGAAGGGACCACTCGGAGGTTGCAGTGCCTGGAACATTGTTTTTTTTTAGATGGCCCAGCACCATCGTGACAGCTTAGTCGGCTTAGCCCACAGGAAAAGCAATTCAATACGTGCGGAGCCAACCAAGCTGCCGGGTTTCCTCACGATGTTTTCTTCCTCGTTAGAGTGAGTATTGCTACTCCACAAATTCGCAGATGTACGTAACTTTGAAAATAAACAAAGTCATAGTTCACACTGGGAATTGAACCTAGACATCTCGCTTCCGAGTCCATTGTTCTACCCAATAGGCTACCACCGCTTAAGAAAGTAGACTATTGTTGCGCTTATGACAGAGTAATTTCTTCTAGAGAACCGTTGATGGAGAAATAGCAAGAACTTGAATAACTGTAGCTTGACAACTGGTGGAACTAAAACAAAATACAACATAAATAAAAATAATGACATATGAAAGGAGGAACTAGAGGAAAATTGTACCATAATTTTACTATGATAATTTATAAAATACATGTAAGGGGAACGATAATCAACTTTCAATCTTATTTTGAATACAGTGAGATACGGGGAAAGTCCTTAATGCAGATCACTCCACCTGTGGCGTCACAAAGTCCGGCTGTGGAAATAAGTCAAAGACTCGACTTATCAGACATTATAATTTTCAAACTACAACTTACGTAAATAATTGTGAAAAAGTGTAAAATCAAATGTTATTACTATCCTAGAAAAAACCCCTGCTACGAAACTTCAAAAAAGTCGGCGTGTATAACACGCCCTAACCCGGCCGAATGAGTCTCAAAAAATTTAGACACTCCTAAGGAAATACGTACCGTACGTAGGTGTGCGATATACCGGGTGTGCAGAGACTGACGTAGTTCCATAAAGCTTCACCGCTTTCACCGGTTTAGGAGATATTGAAGTTGTAAGTCGCTCTTTTCGCATTTTTTTCAGGCATGCATCTAGTATCGAAATAAATATTTTTTTATTTCTCTTATTATACAGCAACGAGTACAACAAATATCGTAATTTTTTTTTTATTTCGTTCCTCTCCTTTAAAAAAACCGGACAAGTGCGAGTCGGACTCGCGCACCGAGGGTTCCATACCAATTTGTAGGTCCTTACATATTATAAATAGTTCAGGAATCTAGTCTCGCAGTTCTTTCCGAGCTTTTCCCGAACTTTACCTAAATGCATTTTTTTTACAATTTAATTACAAATGTATAGTTTTCAGACTTTTCCTTGTACTTGTAGTATGTGACGATATTACTTGCCAAATTTTATAGTTCTAGGTCAACGGAAAGTACCCTATAAATTTTGATTCCCTTGAGTGTCGAAAGATACGTTTTTTGGCCATAACTTTTTTTTACGTTAACTTAGAAGTTTGATTTTCCATGGACTATAGAGTTGAGTATATGGTTTTAATTTCAACATGATACCTCCACGCGTTCCCGAGATAAAGGGCCTTGACAGACAGATGGACGGACGGACGGACGGACGGACGAACAAAGTCATCCTATAAGGGTTCCGTTTTGCCTTTTTGGGTACGGAATCCTAAAAACGACTTAGAAATCACAACACGCAGTTTATTCCAACCATTTGAACCCAAGAACCACAGTAACCCTGATTTGTAGAGGCGAACCTTTACATTGTGATTGCAAAGTCGCCTTTAACTGATTAGAGTGCACGTATGTAAAGGTTGATGTGCCGTCGACTGTACGTACACGCCTGCCATGTGATCGCCGAACATTTGTGCACGCCACTCTTTATTTTTCAACATAATTATACAGATAAATGAACGTACTTTATTTTCGTATCAAGTATAAATTATAGTAAGCGTAACTTTCGAGTCAAAACGGCAGTCTTTTAACACCTTGTATGTTCGGGGTTGAGGGTTCATTGTGCGAAGGTGTGTGGCTGAAAGGGTACGGGTGAGGTGAAGTGTTCTGCGACTTTATAACGTATTGAAAAAGCTGTTTGGCGATGCGTGAATCGGTTTGGTATTTCTTGCCTGTAAATTTCGTTCCAGATAATGTTGCTTGGAAAGAAGAAAGTGAAAAAGTACGGGTAGGACTCCGGCCTTAAGATTACAAACTGGCCGTAATGTAATAACGTGATGTAATCAAACTATTACAGAGTTAGGAGAGGACATTAATTACGAATAATAGTAGTTTATGCAACTGTCATATAATGAAGGGTATTAAAACACGAGTGTGAGTTTATGAAACGAGCGCAGCGAGTTTCATAATAGTAACGAGTGTTTTAATACCCGTGTTATATGCAGTTGCATACACTACTTTATCTTCACTAATGCAATTAATCAAACAACAAATTTATTAAATTAAATTCACGCGTACGTGTATAATCACGGTGATTTTGCCGCCATTAAAATTTAACCAATGAGAGCGCAGCTGCGCGCTTCAATAAAACGCGACCAACCTGATTGGCCCTGCAATCAAGTTGGTCGCGTTTTATTGATGTTATAATGAGATTTTACGATATCGATGTGAATACCATCATGTGAAATTGCTTAAATTGAGTGTTTTGTTGTCTGCGCTATAACAGTAGTAATTATAAGTCAAGTATTGAAAACATAAGTAGAATGTTACAACATTAGTGTAGATAAATATTTTTTCAGAACTAAAACTTTCGTAAGCACTACACATACTTAACTCCATTCCGGAATGTCTTAATTGAATTTTTATCGGAAGAGTCCGACACAAAAAGTCAAGTAAGTGATTCGGGAATTAGGAATAATACGTAAATCTCTCATACATGCCAGCTGCCAAGTCAAGTTTTTAAATCGAAAAAACATTTAATTTTATGTGATGGAATGTTGATTTGTAACAATTTTCGGATATTTTTCCTTTACCTGCTTCTTGAAAAGGTGGTCACTCACAAAAACATTTAGGGTACTTGCCATTGACATAGAAGAGTGAAGAAGTAAGTTTCTTTGGCACAAGTAACGGGTAAAATCCGAAAATAGTTGATATACCACATTAATAATAGTTTCCAATCTAGTAATTAAAACGTAGCTTAATAACGGATACACTTCATTTAAATCAGGTGGCAATTAAATCAGATGTAATGCAACAAATGTTGACAACTGTCTTAAATTTAATTGTAATAAAATACCGAGCATCATGCACAAAGGTCACAGTCAGGTACCAAGCTATAGGCCGGTTTCCGAATTGAGAATTTCACTAAGTAAATACTTAAGTAACGTTCTGTTAAGCTCTTTTCTGAGAATTTCCAAGCATTATCGTTAATCATTTAATTAGCGAAATTTTTAATTCAGAAAATGGCTATATATTTTATGAACTGAAGGGAAGTCAAGACGTGCGGAGCCAACCAAGCCACGGGTTTCCTCACTATGTTTTCCTTCACATTAGCGTGTGGTATTGCTACTACAAAAGCGGTGGTAGCCCAGCGGGTAGAACAATGGACTCGGAAGCGAGAGACCCAGGTTCGATTCCCAGTGCGGGCATGTTCCTGAACGATTGAAAAACAACGGTAACTGCATGATATTTCATTCATACAACGACAGGCCAAGGCCAATGCAAATGTATGAAACTAGATGTCGTGTTATTACGGTTATCGTACAATGTGAAACCGTCTTATTCGCAATGCTTTGTAGAAATTTGTTTGCCGAGTTTTCCGATGTAGGCAGCGCGACACGGTAGAGAGGCGACAAGGTCGAGCTACGAGTGTCTTAAAATCAGAAGCCAGCCTTTACAAATTAAGCTGCTTTTCAGTAAGCGTTTTCTAAAAAACAAAGAGGAGATTGGAATATAAAAACAACCCTTTCCGTCGACTCCACAGTGTACAGGATTGGATGAACAAGATTTACAACAAACAGACTCGGCTCATATTCACCTCAAATAGGTACAGTCGCAGCTAAAAGATTGAAGTATAAAACTGTTCACTTAATTACGTATTTAAGAAACATGTGGAGAGCTGAGCGGAACAAGTCTTACTTTATAACCTACATACTTTAAAAAGGCGGAGGTTCTAAATTCGATGCGTATATTTCTTTTTTTGGCTATGTTCTCCCATAACTTCGTCAAATCTTAACAATTCTTTTTTTGTTCGAATAGATACAACGTCCCATTGGTCCCATTTTAATTTGGTGGTGATGTGATGAAGACTTTCAGAGATGGAGAGCGGAACTCTTCAATGGACAGCATTAAATGAGATCTAATGGGGCCATCCTTTAGTAAAATGCATATGTTTTGTTTTTTTCCCCTCCCGCTTCCCCACAAAAAATTAAAAAATATTGCTTTTTAATAAAAATTAAAAACATACTCCAAAACACTACAGTCAGAAATAATTTAAAAGAATATCTTTAAATTAGAAGTACGTATACATGTAGGTATTGTAGAAGTATAACTTGCGGTATTCTTTGTATTATTTATTTCTTTTTTTAATATTATTAACCTGTTAGATTATGATCTTGAAAAGAACGGTCATTTCGAATTCTACAGATCGACGCGTTTATTTAAAGTGTATTTAACTTTTAGACATGTAAGTTATACCTTAAAAAAATCGTAAGGTACTTTTCAACCGATTGAATTAAGGGATAGGCAGTAGTACCTACTTAAAAGTTCGATAACAGCTCAATATTATGGCTCCATCACGCTGATATGATGATGGAGTCGGGTTGTAGCGACTGTGATTCCATCATTAGATTTTTTACTTTTTTCTAATCCTCTCTACCGAGGCAGAGTCAAAAATTTAATGAAGTTCACAAACAGTTCTGAGTAATATGAGCAAGACGTACAGTTAACAGCACATCAACCTTTACACCCGCGCACTTTACTCAGAGACGTTACGGGCGACTTTGCACCTAAACTGCAAAAGGTTGATGTACTGCCGACCGTACCACAACTATCACACGATTAAGTACTGCGCGGAATAAAAGGGATGACTGTCTTAAAATATCTCATCAAAGAACTTCAAAACACAAACTTTACTTTGAATTTCTTAAGAGCCTTAAAAAATCACAAATTCTAAACGTAAGCAGCCTATATACCTACGTCCCACTGTAGGGCACAGGCCTTCTCTCAGAGAGAGAGAGAGTTGGGCTTAATCACCACGCGTGCCCACCGCGGATTGGCGATTTCAAGCGCTAAGCTATATGAATAGCTCAGACACTCAGGTTTCCTTACGATGTTTTCCTTCACCGTTAGCGAGTGGTATTGCTACTATAACTTCACAAATGTACATAACTTAGAAAACAAAGTCATAAGTACACGCCCGCACTAGGAATCGAACCTGGGTCTCTCGCTTCCGAGTCCAATGTTTTACCCACTAGGCTACCACAGAATCTGTCGGAAGCTAATGTTCTAGGTGGGTAGAACATTAGCTTCCGAGTCTAATGTTCTACCCACCTAGTTTATCAATTCTAAGCAATTTGTATTTAATAACGTATCTGCTCTTTTGAGACCTAGCCATCAATAATCCAAATGACTTATCTCTATTCGTACTGTATTTTGTACTCGCCTGTACAGTACCACAAACAAAACTGAAAAGGGCCATTTCCCTGCTTTAAATCATGCCAAATTGAACTTGGCCCTAGGGACTCGAGGATACCTAAATGATAATAAGGGAAAGCCCGTCCAGTCACCGAGAGGTGGAGCCTTTTGGAATTCCGCAACGAAACAAGAAGGATTAACAAGCCATATATGGTTTTATCAACTACAAAGGAGAACGCCTATCGATAAAGGGGAACGCGTGCCTATCAGGACCGAACGAATCGACCGCGCCGATGTCATTAGGGAACCTTTAAAATCTTCAAATTATGAATACCAACTACACCCGATGCGGCGCGAGTTGGTGAGCAAAGTTTCGTAAGATTTTATACAACATACATACATTCATAAACTTACGCATGTATACCGGAGGAGTAGGCCGGGGTTGCCACCTGCCACGAGCGATAGTATTTTAGGTTACCACCGCTCTATTATTATTTACTTTTATTAATAATATAATACAAATCTCTTGAACTATATAGGTGTATATATGTGACCAGATGGAGCGACGACATTCGCAAAGCGGTGGGCAGTGACTGGAAAGGAAGAGCCAAAGATCGGGCTCAGTGGCATGTCTAGGGAGAGGCCTATGTCCAGCAGTGGACTGACACCGGCTGATTATGATGATGATGAACTGTATAGGTAGTCTGTTATTTTATTTTGTTTCTGTGATGTATCTTGTTGGTATAATAAATGTCTTTCTTCTTCTTCTTCTTCTTCTTCTTTTTTTGTTACAGATAGGTATTACTTTATAGCTGTGGTAGCGAAGCGGTAGAACGCCGGCCTCCCAGTCGGGAGGTCGTGGGTTCGAATCCCGGCATGCGCCACTGACTTTTTTCTAAGCTAGGTACATTTGTGAAGTTATAGCACTGGCAATTCCTCTCGCTGATTGTGAACGAAAGCATCGTGAGAAAACCTGAGTATCTGAGGTGTTCACATATGCACCTCAGCGCTTGAAATTGCTAATCCGCGGTGGGCACGTGTGGTAATTAAGTCTTTGAGAAAATGCCCTGCAGTTAGACGTATATACGTATAAGCCTACATAGGCGTTTTTATATCTTCTTTGTCATTTCTCTAAATCAGTTTGGGGACTTGATCAAATCGCTTATATTTTTAGGAAAACAAACTTATACAGTTCTTATTTAAACATGTCACACGATCTCATACTTGATGTATAAGAACTTGCCAAGTTCCTTGTCTTTGCGAAATTAGCAGTGTTATGATAAATATGAAATATTGTGCAGCTATTAAATCTACAGCTCAAACTTAGGAAGTTTTTAGGAGATGTTGAATAGTTTTGCAATGAAAACTTGCCAAAAATGATCTGTAGATTAAAAAGTTACACAATTTTTTCTTATTTATCATAACACTGCTAATTCCGCAAAGACAAGGAACTTGGCAAGTTCTTAAATGTCAAAAATTTTTTTGGGTTGAGCAGTTGGTCTGTTTTTCTTACTTTTATGTTTTGTTGAGATTTTGTAACTTTTTGCTTAGAATGTTAGTCTGATAAAGAATGATTTTTTTTCTTCTGTTTATCACACCTCCTAACATAGCTTTTTTCTACCTACAACTGATAACATGGTAGCACTTAATACACCATCTCAACTTACGACCCTGTATAGTATGTTCACGCTATAGATATAATTTTTATGATTTTAGATTTTTTCAGGGCCTTCAAATGTCTAGGTCCCAATAAGTTGTTTGCGACGAAATTTTGGTGCTGAGAGTACATGTTTTATTTATGAATGCAGGAATGCATAAGTTGAATAGATAGGGGTTTCTTTATAAAGTTTTTTCTCTAATCACTACGGATTAGGCACTTAAAACGCCGTCTCAGATTATGACCCTGTATAACCCGGTCAACCCGTATATGCTAAACTATTTTTGTTAATATTTTATCGGCCTTGATATGTCTAACGAAGTGCTAATAAGTTCATAAATATGATCCATTGTCGCAATGAAAGTAAAAAGAGTTTTTTTTATTTTTGTGACAGTACATTTTTTCAAAGTCTGTAAATACAAGTACCATACATAACTTTATCAATTAGGATTAACAAACTTTTTCTCATTACAATGGATTAGGAACCCCTCAAATTACAACCCTGGATAACACGGTTACCCTGTGTATTTTTCATCATTTTCTATTTTTTCCGTTACTCACTCAATAAATGTTTATATTCCAAATTTCAAATCTCAGAAGTGCTCCAGACTTTTGATGATCCATCAGTGAATGAGTCAGTGAGTGCCGAAAATTACAATTTTTGGACCCCCACATCTTCTAAACTACAATACAGCTGTCCCAAAAATAAACACAGTTAGGTACTTTTTTTTTTAAACCGAGATATTTCCACTATTGATTACTAGTTGGTTCCTGTAACCAATAGTGGAAATATCTCGGTTTTAAAAAAAGTGTCCCTTTCTGTGTTTATGTATGTGACAGCCGAATAGCTGGAAGCATACAAATTAGGAAATTCTTTCAATTTGGTAACCTTAACCGCTCCGCAAATTTTCAGTTATGTGACATCATCATCATCAGCTATGAAGGGTTTTGCCATAATCGCCACGCTTGGCAGGCGGGTTGGCGATCGCAGTATGCTGTTGGAATCTCAGGAAGACGCTGCTGCCCGTCTCCTGGTAATTGATTTCTTTAGTCGCCTTCTACGACATCCACGGAAGGAAATGGTGTGACACTATTCTTAATCCGGCGCCCCACTTGTTGGCTTTAAAAAATCCTTATTCTATGTATTCTAAACTACGCACCAAAACCAAAATCCAGCCTCAGGGGCCAGTCACAAACTTCAGACAACTCCCCTTCGTAAAATCAACCAGCCAGTTTGCGAAGACCTCTGTCAAGCCTCCAAGGTCTTAAGGAGGGAGATCAATCTTGGTCAGGGGCCCGTGACGCAAGTACGTGCCGCTTCATTTGCTGATGGATCACGAGTCACTTGGAGCCAACGTAGGTACTTAGGTGGCTCGAGAACTTGTGCACGGAATTTCAGGTGCTAAGACTAGTGCTGAGGGTTGAAGTTCGCTTGGGGGTTGAGGAAAAAAGCTTCTGAAAGGACGAAGTTGTGTTTTACTTAATATTGTTATGATTATTGAAAGCGACAACATTTTGGATACCTCGGATACACTATCTATATACATCCACAGTAAATGTTGATTTTTAAGGTACCTGAAGAATGCTAATAAAATAAAAAATAAAATAAAAATAAATAAAATGCCAATAGGACCTTATTAATACGTCATCAACGTATGTCTGTCTGTCCTATAAAGGGCTTTTTCTCTTGAACCGTAATAGGTAGCCAGTTCAATTTTTCGAAGAATAATAATATACTGTTATCATGGCGAATTGATTAACAAATAATAAAACATAAAAAAAACAGGCCAAGTGCGAGTCGGACTCGCGGACGAAGGGTTCCGTACCATTATCTATACAACATTAGACATAAAGATCGGGAAAAAGGGCAAAAAATCACGTTTGTTGTATGGGAGCCCCCCTCAAATATTTTTTTTATTTTAATTTCATTGGTTGTTTTTCAAGCGAATACAGAACTAAATATCCTGTAAATATTTCAAGCATCTACCTGTTTTCGTTATTAACATCGAGCAAAAAACGGCAAAAAAATTACGTTTGTTGTATGGGAGCACCCCTTAAATATTTATTTTATTCTGTGTTTAGTATTTGTTGTTTTAGCGGCAACATCTGTGAAAATTTCAACTGTCTAGCTATCACGCTTCATGAGTAATACAGCCTAGTGACAGACAGATAGACGAACAGTGAAGTCTTAGTAATAGGGTCCCGTTTGGCACCCTTCGGAACCCTAAAAATATGACGTCCACATACAAATGCGATTTTTTTTTGTTTTTGCTCTATCGTAAAAACTAATACGCACACGAGTCTAACTTTGTGTGATTATAGGGCACCCCTTAAAGTATAACACCCAAAAAATAAAACAGACCAAGAAGGAGGAGGACTCCCGTTAAGGAACTCGAACTGAACGGAAAAATGACACCATTTTTTCTGAATACGTGACTTACAAACTAAACTTAAAAGGAAAACTATGACAGCTAAGTAGGCTTTCCAAGTCAACGAATAATACGCGACCAACTTATAAAAGGTAAACGGCGTACAAATTCCATTGAAAATTACTTTGATAAAGTTGTTAGTTCTGTGAAGCAGGTAAATAGCCCCTCCTACAGAAACCTACATTGCGCGTGGCCCGACTCGTATATGGCCCGTTTTTTTTGCAAATAAATTAGCTTTTGAAAACTTCTAAAAAGGGCTGGTTTTTGACCCGAAATTCGCCGTTTTAGTCTAAATAAGTATTCCAACAACGTCTTCGTTCTGAAATAAATAAACCGGCTTGAAGTGTCAAAAGTTCATGAAAAGCCGTTCAAGTATGATAATCGAGTTGTTATCTCGCCTCACCACTTTGATCTAAATATTCTCACTGAAAATTGGCCGTAAACCTAACAGCAACCATGGACGAACGTGTAAAAGTGGACCGAGATGAAGCCGGCCGAAGCACACATGTCATGTAAGTCCGTCAATGCCTAGTTGTGGCCAAGGCTTGTATAGTACTTTTTTTGAATAATGCGCGGAAATTAAAACTAAGTAGTACCTACCTAGACAATTACTTATGAAAATCAATGACGAACAACGAACAACAATATTTTATTCCCGCGTTAAAGTGTATATTTGTTTTTTTTTTTTTTTTTTTTTTTTTTTTTCAATAAACAGCTTTCTGGTTGCAAGCCTTTGATAAGGTTTACAGCCATGGGTTCTGAAAATCACTATTAACATGATTGAGAGATTTTATAGACATTTTTTGCAAATTCAATCTGTAAAAAAAGATATTATTATGATTTTGTTTCGTGGGGCTAGTGTTACTCCCTGGAGCCCCTAAAAGCAGCGTTCTTAGAACCGTCTATCTATTTAACAAACCTGTCTACTCCATTGAGGCTGGATCTGAGAACGTCTAGAGTTCCAATAAAGACTCTTTTCTTAATAAAGTGAAACAACAAAGGTTACCTTGGCGGGCAAAGCAAATCCTGTCGGCATACATATTTGAAAAATCTGTTCTGTCTGCAATAATATTAACTACATCAGATTAGAAAAACTCACACCTGTATTCCGAAGGGCTAGGCTGGACAAGAGCTTGCCACTTGTCACGATCCTGGCAAACTTCTTCAGTTTCTCAAGCTCTCACAGTCAATGGTCACGTGGGCGGAGGTTTCCTCGTCTTTGAGGCGTCTTTGGCAAAGCGGGTATGATTTTTAGCATTATCTTTCAAACAGCAAAGAAAAAAGCCTGTTAAGTCACCCAAAAAATAGAAGTCGCTAAATAAACTCCAATTGACGTTTTTCAAGAACTGCACATTTTTAGGTAACATTTTTATATAGTACGTTTTTGCATATTATTGTCATTTATTATATGATTTGTTTTTCAATTGTGGCGGTTAATTAGCTTAGAGTAGGCCCTCAAACACTACTCAAGCGAACAAAGTCGCGCGAGAAAGTGTAGCCTCTTTTAAAGGTTACCGGAGTGCCAGTAGGATAATAATGGAATTTCAATCTGTGCGGAG
Organism: Yponomeuta malinellus; assembly: GCA_947308005.1. Taxonomy (NCBI): domain Eukaryota; kingdom Metazoa; phylum Arthropoda; class Insecta; order Lepidoptera; family Yponomeutidae; genus Yponomeuta; species Yponomeuta malinellus. The sequence goes on from OX371010.1 coordinate 5,183,814, forward strand.
AAAATTTAGACAAACTCCCGGAGACCTAAGATGGCGCTTACTTATAAGTACGAATAACAGAATATTAATATTAACCAGTGATGGTGATCTATGAACAAAACTGGATTACGTACTTGCCTGATAGGTAAGAAATCGTAGAAAATGTAATAAAAGACTTGAATTTCATTGTATCACACAAATTATAAAAATGCACAATTAATTTACAAGATTCAATTAGCGCGCTGTATTGAGCAGTTTGTAAACACATCTTACGCATTTGGCTTTTAAAGGACTACTGTTGGTTGTGTGGATAATGTGAGTACCTATAATAAAAACATATATAACCAAGAGCATTATCAGTTTGGGATGTGTGTGAAATTGTTAAATTTATTATTTTCTTCTTAAAAGTAAATAAAAAAGCCTGTATACTCTTTGACGCATGAAAAACTGATAATGGCAACTGATAACGGCAGGGGACTGTACTAGGTGTCTTTTGTTAAATTTAGATTCCCTCATACCTCTCCTTAGCATGACATTTCCTTTTCCTCGTAGTTTTTCGGTAAAACAATGGCAAGGACTGCAAGAAGTGCATGCTATGAATAAAAAATTTACTAAATATTTTTATTTATCTTTGTCTTTTCTTTGATACTTCTTTATTTTGCCTCACAGTCGACAGCACATCAGCCTTTACATACGTGCAGTCTAATAAAAAAAATAAAAACATTAGTTTTTTTACGAAATATCACAATTTATAAAAGTATAATCAGTTACATTAAGGTTGACTAAGGTTGACCTGCTGTCGACCCATATACACGCACGCGACATTTTAGCTGCTCAAAACTTCCTTATTAAAGGATTATGGAAACGAAGAGCCGCGTCAGATGACAGTGGCGCGAGAGTCGACCGCGAAGCCCCCCCTCCCCTCCCACTTCTGAACACTCCCTCCCTCCCTTCTGAACGAATGAATTATTCGAATCCACTCAAATATCGAGTCGGAGGGCAGCTCCTAACTCATCATTTTTAGCTCCTGATGTCCATCAGACAAAAAACTTTTCCCGCTTGATAATCAGTTTTATAACATTCTTGATAATACTGTCTAGTCCTGTTTTATGTGTATTTTTTTTTTGTAAATAAATATGTTTTGAAATTTGTATATAATATTATAACATACGCAAATTTGTCAGCATTTGTTTGCGCTTTAGCTTAGTATTTTTTTTTTATAAAATCTTATAAAACCTCGCACATTTTACCCGCACTGTACGCGTACAGTTTATAGATATCCTAAGATTGAGGGCCAGCTAGCTGCTGATGATGTCAAATAATACCGGTAGCTAGAGGTTAAAAAAATAAAATCAAAAAATGTTGGCGATACCAGCTGTCCACAGATTTGCGTAAGTATGTATGACTAAAATGTACCAGCAGCACGTAGAGAGCATGCGGCGCATACAATGCTGACGAACATGGGTGTAGTTTTACGGCAGACTAGCGTACGGCGCGTGCTATGTTGACATTTGTGCGTGCAGTTCTTAACCAATGACTACAATGGTCTATGGTGGTCTCACTTATCACTTGGCAGTTCGAAATTTACTTTCCCATATATATCACTATGGCAAAATGAGTTCAGGAGCAGATAGGAATAAGCCTAATCGAATAATGAATTCAGTGTCTTACAGCAGCCCGCAGAGCGTTTCATTCCTTTCCGTTTTTCCCAGGGAACTGTGATTGCCGGCTTTCTCCGCTTTGCCGATTAATGTGTTCAAGGGCTTTTGTAAACACTACGGCTGGGGATCACTGGAAAAGGTCTTTCTTTTACCGTTATTTAAGGCCAGAAAATTAGGTTGCAGAGGCCTCATTATTTAGAGCGGAGATCTTTGTTGGACTGATGTGAAGTTGTATGTCTGTGTCATACTTTCCTTTTTATGTGCACTAAAGTGTTGTGTGTATCTATATTACACTCCTAAGTCCTGACCTTGAAAATAAGAATAGAAACCCATTCTTATATTCAAGGTCAGGACTTAGGAGGATATTATTCTGAAGTAGCTGAGAGTATTTTTACTGTGTAAAACAGCTGCTGCATGATACTAACATTACTTAAATGTCTTTCTTCTTCTTCTTCTTCTTCTTCTACTCTGTCGTAGAAGGCGACTAAGGAAATAAATTACTAAGACATGGGCAGCAGCGTCTTCCTGAGATTCCAACCGCATACTACGATCGCCAACTCACCTGCCAAGCGTGGCGATTATGGCAAAACCCCTCGTGGTTATGAAAACCACGAAGGAGGCCTATGTCCTGCAGTGGGTGTCAAATGGCTGATGATGATGATCATTACTCTCTATAATTTTGTTGACGTGAAGGATAAACTAAAAAATTGCATAATCGGCGACAGATAAGTGCAATCAAATATTTGCTCGACTTATGTCATTCATTAATGTTATTAATTGAAGAATTATATCAACGTCTTTGTACAAAATATTAGTGTATTATAGAATTTTTCAATTCGACATAAATACACCATTATTAGCTTCATTCGGGATTCACTTACTTGGTTCTTTGTGGGAAGTATCCTCTGCGCGGGCGCTCGCCCGCAGTCAGTGCCTCTGGCCAAACAGAAGGGACATCGTGGGGTGAGGGTGCGGAAAAGACGCGACACGTTACATAGAATGTCTCTCTTTTGTGTGGGCTTGGTCCCGTCTTGCGTCACTTCATTACATTTTGTACGAAAGTAAATCGGAAAGATGACGCGTCTTTCCGCGCCCGCGCCCCACGTCCTTTCTGTGTGGCCAGAGCGAGAGACGAGCTACCGACGCCGCGAACACTGTCTCTACTTACCATGATTAAGCTCTGCGGATCAGAGCGAAACCTGGTCGGACTCTTCCGACAAAACCCCAGTAAGTGAATCCGAAATTAAGTTAAATGTGCAGTGCTTAGGAAAGTTTTAGCTCGCTAAATAAATACAACAACTCACGTGTGTAGTTACTCCAGAGGAGTAGGGTTTAGGGCTTAGAACTTGTCACTTGCCACGATCGAGATAAACGTCTTTAGCTTCATCAACACTTATTAGTCGCTGCAGCGCGCACGCCGGTTTAGGGTCCTTTTTTAGGGTTCCGTACCCAAAGGGTAAGGGACCCTGTTACTAAGACTCCCCTGTCCGTCTGACTGTCTGTCTGTCACCAGGCTGTATCTCACGAACCCTGATAGGTAGACAGTTGAAATTTTTACAGATGTATTTCTGTTGCCGCTAAAACAACAAATAATAAACACAGAATAAAATAAATATTTAAGGGGAGCTCCCATACAACAGACGTGATTTTTTGCCGTTTTTTGCTTAATATTAATAACAGCAACAGGTAGACGCTTGAAATATTCAATTCTTGAATAGGTAATGGTACGGAACCCTTCGTGCGCGAGTCCGGCTCGCACTTGGCTGGTTTTGTATAATGCCCAGCAGACAGCTTGAAAAAAAATTTCGCACATTCCTAATGAGTTTGTGATGGACACGTAAGAACATTTTTTTAAATAATTTGTTTATTTAACTAAACTAAAGTGCGAACAATTGTAAGTCACAACCCACGCCTCTCGCCTATAAGACCCGAAATACGTCCGAGCAAAGTCGAGGCAATTTCGCCCTGATATTTGTCGGAAATTATAGTAAGTAGAAATATAGAAAACAGTCAATAACATAATCACCGATTTAGTTACAATTGGGAAACATTTATCTCCTGCTCGTCGTACAGTGTACCTTACAAGTGGCCTTATGGCCCAGTTTATGCGACCTGCGCTCGACCCCGCACTAAGTCGGGTGACAACACCGCTGGAATGTTACGACACCTCTATACTTGGACTCTATTTATATCTAAGAATGCTCATACATTTTTTTTTTTAGCCTATTTACGTCCCACTGCAGGGTACAGGCCTTATTATTATTATTTTAATTCTATATTGCACTAATTGTATTGTAAGTGTATGTGGCGAGCACATGTCAACTCGGCGCGCGCACTATAAACTCCAACATTCCTGCATCGCGCAAGCAAAATGTTTCACATGACATACCATAAATATAACGTCCGACGAATATCAGTCGGACCGGCTGTCCCCAGGCATACGATCTGCCTGGCGGGAAATTTCCCTTTATAGTGGAAAAGCACGATCACCCGCTCTTCCCTATATGTACAAGGGGGTGCTTAATGCAAGAAGCATTGGTATTGAAGAGACTGGCGACGGGTAGTGCAAGAAAGAGGTGAAATACAATAATAAACTTACGTAAACCTAGGGAAATACATTACATTAAATTTAGTGGAGGGGGGGGGATAATTTAAAAATTGTATTATTATTAATTTTCCGCGTGGCGCCGGATTAAGAATAGCGTCACTCCGTTTCCTTCCGTGAGGAAATAAATTACTAGGAGACGGGCAGCAGCGTTATGGCAAAACCCCTCGTGGTTATGAAAACCGCAAAGGAGGCCTATGTCCTGCAGTGGGCGTCAAATGGCTGATGATGATGATGATGAAAATTACAGAAATTAAAATTATTATGACTACCCTCAGAGAGAGAGAGAGAGAATATGAGCTTAATCACCACGCGTGCCCACCGCGGATTAGCAATTTCAAGCGCTGAGGTATGTGGATACCTCAGCGCTTATTTTGAAAAGAAATTGCTCATTCATAGTTATACATTAAACGGATCTAATTTCATGGCAACTGCAACTTTGCAGAAATGTCGGAAATGAAGGTAATTAAATTTTACGCCATAAGTAAATGCGGTTAGACCCGTTTAATGTATCATTGTCTAAGATCGTACTCGTAAGAATGCCTATTTTATTTAGTTATTTATTACAAGCATTTGCTTATTTTTCTACGATGCCATCGTAAGGAGGAGAAGAGTTTTCCGTAAGTAAGGTAAAACTTTAAATGTGCAAAGGTTCTCGAGTGGAGAATACGAACTGGCAAACGCAGCGTAGGACGCCCACCAACTCGTTGGACCGTAGATCTGAGGCAGATTGCTGGCAGCGGCTGGATGAGGATAGCAGAGGACAAAAGGAAGTGAGTGGGTCCGAGTAAAGGCTCGTAGCCCCGGCTGCCTGAGTGAACTTAAACGATCACGAAGGTTAAGCAACACAGGGCGCGTTCAGTGCATGGATGGGTCGCCGTCTATGCCTAACGCTAGTGGCATTTTTCCGAGCGGTTCCGTGCTTCGCAAGGCACGTTAAGCTGTTGGTGCCGGCTGCCGTCGATAGATGGCAGTCGTTAAGCCAAGTCAGAGGCCTTAGGGCGGCTTGATAACTTCTGACAGTAGACGAGCCACTAGTCTACAAGCCTCCACCAATCCGGACTTGACCCCCGTGGTGGAGTATGGCCTATACCTTCCTCAGGGAAGAGACCCGTGCCCCTCGGTGGGGACATAATGGGTTGATGATGATGAAGGGCGGATTCTTATTAGTTAGCCGTGTTTGAGTCCCACTGCTATGCAAAGGCCCCCCCTAATGAAGAAATTAGTACAACTACGCACGTATAAAACTTAATGTGTCCATTAAGAATTCACCTTGCTAATGGCATTTGGAATCGTTTCCCGAAAACCCTTTTCCTTTCCTAACCCGCAAACACACTGCTCTTGTTATATTTTATTTAGAACACGATTCCTACTACGGTGGGTGCTGAACACTGGGTATTTTCTTTCGACCTCGACGACAGAAGATTGGGCTCATCGACGAATCAGATGTTATGCAACTGTCAACATTAGCGGTTATCAGCATTTTGACGTTAAAGGCCTACGCAGACAACGTACTTTTGTCCCCATGGCACAAAAATCCCTGAATCGTGTAAAAAATGTCCACCAAGTGACATGGACTCAACGCATACGGTGTGCGGTCATTTGTTGTCCGGATACGTACGATACTATCGAGCGCTCAATGCATACTAAACTTCTTTGTGCGCGTTGTTGCGCCTAGATCAGGAAGATCTCGGACGGCTAAGGGCCAGTTTCTGAATTGACAATTTCGATAAGCAAATGGTTAACTGTAGCGCTGTCTCTTCGAATTTCTCAGAAAAGAGCGTGACAGAACGTTACTTAAGTATTTACTTAGTGAAATTCTCAATTCAGAAACCGGCCGTAAGTCTGCAGTGAAAAGGCTTGAAAATATTTGGAGAAACAGAAGCATCAACCGCAACACGAAGATAAAACTAATGCGTTCCGCATCTTCTCAGTATTTCAAATATCCTTCAAAACCTGGACATTGAAGGCCTGTGACCGGAAAAGAATAGATGCGTTAGAAATGTGGTGGTCGCAATTAAGGGGCTACAGTGTGCTGGAACTGGCTAGCAAACGTTTTTGAATCGCTTGTGACATCCTCTAGGAATATGGCAGACCGTTGAAATTAATATATGATATAATTTAACTCCTTGATTCCCTATTGGATGTTTGACAACTGTCATAACCTTACGCCTTCTATGAGTAAATATATTCCGTAAGAATGCTTAAAAAAAAGCTAAGAATTTATATACCATTTTAAATGCGCAGTGGATTACGTTTAAGCTTATACAGTCTTACGGGCAATATAAAAATCTTGTATGTTAATGTTTAAAACTAACAGGAACAATAGTTACTCATTCAGAAAAAACGTTTTCACCAATTTATCACATTACGCCTTACGAGGAACGCCCAGCCTACTCGTTGCCTGTTGTCTGCGACCAGGCGCTCTTCGCATCACCATTGATTTCATTGTAACTTTTCATAAGCGATTTATCAATCATAAATCAACCTTCCAAAGTTCACCTCGAGCGCCATATAGTGAAATTAATTCAAAGTAGCAATTCTCATACAAAATTACCGATTGTAGGCCAAGGACGTGGGGCGAGGGACCGAAAAAGACGCCGCATCTTTCCAATTCACTTTCGTACAAAATGTACTGGGTCAAGTTTCATAAAACTATAATTTCGTAGTTTATTATGACAATTCGAAGTACACTGCGCAGCAGAGTCTATTTGTTAATCTGTGGGTTAATCGGCTTTGCAATGTACATCGAATTGTCATAGTCACAATGAATTGTAGTTCTATGAAACAGGCTCCTGAAGGGATGGGTCTTTTCCGCGCCCTCGCCCCACGTCCCATGTCCGAACAAAACAAAAAAATATTATATAGCTATTAGTCCAATCGGTGGAGACATTTTCGAGTGTTTGCAAGACCAACGCACGGCAACTGATTTTTGTAGTAGTGATCGAGCTTCAATCGTTAGAAAAACATACAATATAAAATCCCAATTCTTGTATTTTTTTATTTAAGTAAATAACTAAAAAAGAAAAGTAAAAAGGAAACCGATCATTTACTAGTATTCGAACCAAGAGCTCTCTGCCGTTCAAGGGACGCCTCTTCCCATCCGAGCTATTGTAACATTACCAATCTAAGCGAAACATCGTTTTACTATTTGTGCATAAATCACGGTACCTATGTATTATAATCCATTTATTGTCGCGATTAGGTCGGCCGCACGCGGCCAGACTTGTTGCTCGAGCCTTGTAGTCTCTAATTACTAGCATTTAAGGTTCATTTTAGTTTGATTGAGTTTTGTTTCACTCCTTGCGCTCGCACTTCGCCTCCTCGTTAGATTGTAGGGTACATAGGCGGTAAATAATGTGTTGGTAAATAATAATTTCGATTGGGGCGTTACGAATAATACTTGATTCATAACCTTTGAGTGAACCAAGCCGAATTACAGTACTTAGTATTTCCGCACCGCTCACTTCCGTAGCGACAGAAGAAGATAGCGCTATCGAACTCGGCTCGGTCGTTCCCATCCGGATATATAGAAAAATATTTTACATAGTTATATGAATTGTGTCAATAATGTTGTTTAGAACCTTTTCTAAACATACAAAACGAATCTGTGTAGATTTCGTCTCTGAATTTTTTTTCTATCTGCCTGACATGTTTTTCTGTTTTAAATAAAATAAAACGCTGTATATTTTTATCACGCATTTTATTGTACATGCGGAAGTATTGTTAGAAGAATCAATGGCGTAATGCTAAAAATTTTGTAGGAATTATATTTTATATACGTGTGTAGGTACTTGTTTTTAGTTTTTTTATTTTCTCGAAATTCCGCTGTATTGGGATAAGTTATCTACACTGCAATAATTATGCTCTTTACCTTCCCTACATGTAATATAAATCACACTTCCATGACATGTATAAGTTGATCCTATTCAATTGTTTTTGCTAGGGTTGGCACAAAATCCGGGTTTTTTTTATTCAAGATTTATTCGGTGCTCATTTTTAGGTACAACGTAATTTAAATATATAATTTAACGCGCATAATATTTTTGGGTTCCGTAATTATAATGACAACAAAAGAAAGTAGGTAATTTTTTGTACACGTAACAAAAAAAAAACAACTGAAACCTTAACAAAAAGGAAAAGTGTAACAAAAAGTAACCAAATAGAAATAGAAGTACTGTATCACACAGTAGATTAAACAAAAATCTGCGTTCCTGGTTTACCGATATTACATATTTTTATTTAAGTGTCACAATGAATAGTGTAATGTATCTTGAAAATATTCGTCGGTGGGGAGTTCCAAAATTATAATAATAATAACGTCCACACAACGCAATCAAACTAGAATTCCCTGCACTATAGTATAGATAGTTTTTAACTATCAGCTTTAACGCCAAAAATCACTTAAATGCTGTATGTTTCCTGTGCTATTGAAATGAAATAATAGAAATGGTATGAATTACACTATTAATACGATTATCAACAGATTAATCTGTTATAATATACCAATATAAGTTAAGACGAGGAGGCACTGTTGATTAATAATTATATTTATCAGTCTTTGTGCTGAAACAAGGATGCAGGCCAAATAAGCACTCAAATCCATTTGTAGCTCTTTTACCAACATCCTTAGCAACGAAGTCTTTCCATTTTCATAATTTTTGTTTTATTTCTTTGGTCAATATCCATTTTGAAATGTTTTTTTTTCTTCTGTAAAAAATTAATTATTTTGCTTTTGTTCTTAAAATTTTTATAATTTTGTTTGTGTTATACCATAGAAAAAAAATTATCGAGTCAGATTTGCTCAATGGACTATTGGCCACACAGGCACGATAGCGATGACACATATTCACCCTTTTGAAACCGCTTTAGTGAATGCGCGTAGTGTAAAATAAAATAAAAAAATGCGTAAAGTCGATGATTTAAATTCAAAGATTTTGAGCCAAAATCTTAATCCAAGCTTCACATTTATCAAAATTTCCACTATTTTAAAATGTTTATAAAAACCTCTGTATTTTTACACTATATTTTAAGTTTTCAGCAGCTTTTGTAAAGAAACCTCTCGAGTCATGGAAACACAAGAAGTCCACTGCTGGATATAGGCCTCCTCCATGCATTTCCAAAAAAACCAGTTGGAAGCGGATTTCATCCAGCGTCTTCCTGGCACTTGGATGAGGTCATCTGTCGGCTGGTCGTCCTACGCAGCGCTTGCCGATATGTGGTCTCCATTCGAGAACTTTTCGGCCCCATCGGCCATTAGTTCTGCTTGCTATGTGCCCCGCCCACTGTCACTTCAACTTAGTAATCCGCTGGGCTAAGGTGACTTTCGTTCCTCTACGAATCTCATCATTTCTGATTCGATATCGTAGAGAAAGCATAGGCCTTTCCATAGCTATTTGCGTGACCTTGAGCTTTCTTAGGAGGCCCATAGTGAGAGGCCACGTTTCAGTGCCTTAAGTCATCACTGGTTGTATAATTTTGTCTTGAGTGATTGATGTATATTAGACGAAAGGACTTTTCTAAGTTTCCCGAATGCTGCCCAGCCAAGTTGGATTCGACCTCTTTCACAAAGTTGGACCGGCCTAGTTGGACTGTTTGTCCTGAGTAGACGTATTCGTCTACAACTTCGAGAGTCGAGTTCCCCAATGTTATTGGGGTGGGCACAAAACGAGCATTCGATATGACCTTCGTTTTGTCCATGTTCATTTCAAGGCCCACCCGTTGGGAAACTCGACTGAGGTCTTTGAGCATTATGCCGAGGTCTTCCATCGTTTCTGCCATGACTACTATATCGTCGGCAAATCGAAGGTGAGTGATGTACTCGCCATTGATATTGATGCCGCGTCCCTGACATTCCAGAAGCTTGAAGGTATCTTCCAGTCCGTTTGTGAACATTTTTGGAGATATAACGTCTCCCTGTCTTACGCCCTTTTTTAATGGAATTGCGTCCGAATTCTGTTCCTGTACTCGGACCGACATAGTGGTTCTGTGGTCATAGTGGACTGTTGTACAAGCATTTCAGCACCTCGATATACCGATAGTCAATACGGCAACGCTGGAGAGACTCGAGCACTGTCCATAACTCGATCGAATCGAAGGCTTTCTCAAAGTCCACAAACGCAAAGCATAATGGCAAATTATACTCCTCAGTCTTCTGTATAATTTGCCGCAACGTGTGGATGTGGTCTAATGGTACTAAAGCCCTTTCGGAAACCGGCTTGTTCGGGAGGCTGGAAGTCATCAAACCTGCGTTCAATACATGGCGCAGAGTAGTCATCAGCGACCACAAAAACCTCCAATACTAATTTTCATAGAAAAACGGAGCCAGAGATTTTTGAGAAATTTTTAGGAGCCAGCTTGAAATTTGACTTACGCCATTTTGTAAAAAGTAAGTTAACGTTGTCATCCAACCCAAGGTCTTATTCAACATTTGTTCGACAAGACTACCCCGTAATGTTACCGTTTTCTCAGGCTTTGACAAAAAAGCTGTAGAGACCGGATTTTCCAAGTCAGATTTTTCTTATCGGTTTGAGGGATCACCCTGTAAGGATGGAAAATTCCAAGTTTACACCATATGTGGAACTTGGAAATCTTTTAGCACCTGATAAGACCGAAATTAGAACAACCAAAAATTCAAGAATTTTCACACGTCTAGTTATTTTAGCATTCAAACGCTGTGTGACTATAAAGTTGATACCATATTAGTCCAGCCGCTAGACCAGCGGGGCCCGGTGGCAAAACCTGCATTAGGTGTTGGTTGAAAATTTAAGCAATTTTACTTTTCAATCGGCACTATTAAATTTGCCATAAAAATTAATTTACGTCACCGTCCTATCTAGGGTTTATGCACCGAGTTTATGTTGTTTTAAAAGACCACCCCTAAGTGTTACCATTATCCCAAGCCGTTGAAAAAAAAGAAACTCATGGAGACCAGCTTCTCCAAGTTTTCGATTTTCTCCGTCGGTTTTAGCAAAAAAACTAATCGTATAGAAAATTTCAAGTTAGTAATATCAAAATGGGACAACAATTTTATCTAGGTGTTTTTCGCTGATCAACTTTATGTACCTATATACATTCTTCACGTCACACCGTGTACATAAAGTTGTTATATGCGATGTATATCATGTTACTATTTTAATTAATATCAATAATAACGGCACCAGGTATTTACATATTTTTTTCAAAATCAAATCAGATCCGGATTATAAATTACTATCTGAGAGCGTGACAACCCTAACGACGTAAAATCCGGATAACAATTAAAATGGTCGTAATTTCTACTTTCCATGGAATTGGCATTAGAAATATATTTTTTATTTCATATGGGGAAGTCGCTTCCTACGTTCCAATTCTGCCACTGAGTCCCGAAATACATCCATGTGAAATCAAAGTCAAATTCACTTTATTGAAAAAAGATAAGATGATTTTTTTTCACTTTTTGACATAAAAAACTGTTGTTGTGCAAAAACATGTACTATTTCATAAGTAGGTAGGTAAATAAATACGCACTTACTAAACATGTGATTTTTGTTTGAAAGCTATTCTTTCTACAAAGCATAGATAAGTTTTGAAGAGATGTACCTACCTTTATCTTTTTTGTTTGTAATGACGCATGCTATACAAGAAGGCATTAGATTGAAGTCTATTCAATCTACGCGTACGCGGGCGGGCTGGCGAGCCGGCTAGAAAAGTAGAAACCGCTGGGCTCGCTCGACGCGTTCGAAATTCGGCTATATATGTGTGCGTTTGGCGGCGTGTGCTTACGCGAAGGGAATGAGACTGTGTGTGTGCGGCAGCGCGAGCGTCTTTCTATGGAGATTACTACTAGGAATTAATTCAGTCGTGTCATCTAGCGGCGAAATGTTGAAGTGCTGCACACCTGTGTCAAACGCTCAAGGTCATCGGCACAGGGAAAAATCTTAATGCTTCGTGACTGCCTCGTTGGTCACGTCTTATTACCATGCCGGAGGTCGTAGGTTCGATTTCCACTAGGGGCCTTTGTACATTTTTTACACATGGCCTCAGTCTGGGTGTATTTCCATGTTCGTAATGTCCTTGCCAGGGCCGCTTTTCATAAAACTACAATTTATCGTTTATTATTACAATTTGATACACGTTGCGTAGCCGAGTCTTTCTACTTGTTAATCTGTGGGTTAATCGACTCTGCAATGTACATCGAACTTTCATGAATTGTAGTTCTATGAAACAAGCCTCTGGTTACCATTGCACAGGGTATCCTAGTTTGGGACCAGGGCAAGTGATTGTTTGTGTGGAATTTATCATTATACCAAACCTTCGCCGTACACGTGCGTCTCATCATCATCATCATAATCAGCCGGTATCAATCCACTGCTGGACATAACCCTCTCCCAAGACACGCCACTGAGCCTGATCTTCGGCTCTTGTTTCCATTTACTGCCCACCGCTTTGCAAATGTCGTCGCTCCACCTGGTCACTGGGCGTCCTAAGCTACGTTTGCCGATTCACGGTCTCCACTCTAGAACCAGTCTACCCCAACGGTTATCGGTCCTGCGGCAGATATGACCAGCCCACTGCCACTTCAGTTTGCTAATCCGTTCAGCTACGTAGATTACACACATGCGTCTATCCTGGACAAACTGTAAAGACCCAATCCTCACCCAACGCATCCTAAAGTTTTTCGTTACAATTTCTTCTTGACATCGTTCGCGCAGACGGGGAAAAAGCAAAGAACGAGCACCAATGCGACAGATGAACACCATAAGTGAAGTTACGGAAGGGACCCTACAAGCGGCATACATCCAACCAGTACCAGCAGTCGCCGGTCACGCGTGCCCTGCGGATGCTCTGTGCCCTGCTCGCTGAAGCACCGGCGCGACCAGTGTGTGAAGTGTTCGTGGATGGGATTGGAAGTGTGGTGAAGGCATGTAGTAGAATGCTAGAAGATGTTTAAGAGGTAGTGCTCGGTTCTAATATTGTAACGCTTTGGATTAATTTTACTATTAAGTTGCAATAATTATGTAAATAAAATTAATACTTAATACATATGGCGTATAATCGGACCGAATGGAGAGCGCTGGTGGCGAAAGCTGCCACGCCACTGCCATAGTCACGTGAAACTAGGAACGAATTAATTTCCGTAAATTACTGGTACGTAGTGGAATAAAGAGTTCTATCTACCAAAAAGAATGAAGTATCTCGAAACCCTCTGATGTCACAGACTCACATGACACAGCAAAGTGTCATGTTAGTTTTCCTCTCGGAAGAAAAGTATCTTACTAGACGGTGGCTGCATGGAAGAAATCACTTAAAGTGGAAGACCGAGGGTTAATATTTGATCGCCTTTAAAACCGTTCATATTTTGTGTCTGTTGTGAAGAAGTTTACTGAATGTTAAAGTGGAACTGCTCTTGTGAAAATCTGCATAATAGTCTTATTCATCATGATAAGTGATATTGGTTTAAACCGTGTTTGTGACAGGACATAAAAGCACATGTCTAAAACAATCGTAGGTGGAAGAAAGGTAATTGCGTAAAGCGTCCTCAAAAGCAGTTCCACCTTAACATTCAGCTCTTCGCTATAAATAGAAAAAATGAAAGATTTTACCGACGATTAAATATGAATCCTTATGAATTATAAGCGACTCTGAAAGAGGATATAGTGACTAAAATTGAGAAAGGAATGTTGCGTTGGTTTGGACATATGGAAAGGATAAAGAAACGAAAAAAACATCGAGCTAATGTGGGTGGAAGCTAAGGGCGTGATAAAAAATACCCGAAACCGGCGTACATGCGGCGGGTAATAAATTTTGATGAAGCGAAAGAGTTGTGTCAGGATCGTGGTAAGCTGCGAACCCTGGTCTCTACCTACCTTCCGGGATACAGGTGTAAGTTTATTTATGACGAGCCTGTATCCCGAAGGGGAATGAATGAATAAGTATAAAGTGCCCAAACTACTTCATAACAATTTATTCCTCCAGCACTTTACTTTCGTAACATTTCTTGTTTCTAATTATTACTAATTGTTTAATTCTAGAAGTTCAGCTTTTTTCTGTTTTGTTTTATACAGGGTAATTATTTTAAGTATTCACTAGAGTTTAGGGTAAATTCTGTGTGAGATAGATAGAGATAGAGAACATACATAAAAAAGGAAATTGCCTTTAATTGGCAACCTTATAGGACTCAAACCATATTCTAATTAAGTAAAAATTTTTTGTAAGAGGGCCGCTGGCTTGCTTATTAAATAAAATAAAATAATAACGAAACGAAACAACAATCATCATCATCAGCTACCCGACGCCCACTGCAGGACACAGGCCTCCTCCGTGGTTTAACCATAACCATGAGGGGGTTTGCCATAATCGCCACGCTTGGCAGGCGGGTTGGCGATCGCAGTATGCGGTTGGAATCTCAGGAAGACGCTGCTGCCCGTCTCCTGGTAATTTATTTCCTTAGTCGCCTTCTACGACATCTACGGAAGGAAATGGAGTGACGCTATTCCTAATCCGGCGCCACACAGAAACAACAATAAAGCCTCCTTCTGAGGACCACGACCGCTCTGTCAAGAGCTTACTGACAAAGAAGAAGAAGACAATCGTAAAAAACCACCTTCGCTTCATCATCAAGACATTAATGTTTTGTAATACTAGAATGTAAATACGAGGCAAACGCTCCGTGAGACCCGAGAAAGTGCCACAAATAAAAGTTGTACATTAAAGATCAAATTCTCCCCAGCCAGGCAACCAAGAATAGTCTCCTAACGGTCCCGAAGATCGCACGGTCCGTGCGGAATAATGTATGAGACGCAAGCGAGACACGTCGGTGGGCAGAACATCCCGCTCCAATTTTGAATTTGACCCGACTTGACTATATAACACTAGGGTACGTTGAGCAGTGGAAGTATGAGTAAATACGCACGCGTATATTAATATGACAATAATGTTCTTTATGAAAACCATGCAAAAAACGGTTGTCTTTTGAAATTTTAAAACAGCAAGGAAAAAACAGAGCTGCCCAAAAGCTGCATGGAAAAAGTCTTTGAAAATGAAAGATTACTGCAATTTCACGCGGATTTAAAATTTGACAGTCAATGTACAATTTATTATTTCAGAATACGAGTAAATCACATACTTATCGGAGAGACTTCCCGCATTTCGTACCAACAACGAAGTTTCGAAGTAGTTGTGCTTGTAGAATAAACTAGGTTGGGGTAGGTCAGGGTTACGCGAATGACGCAGTACGTCTACTGCAGTATTTGTATAAGAAGCTTCTTATATTGAGTTATACAAATATGTTACAATTTAGATGGTCGTTCTACGCGTCTGTTGCGTTGGTTTGGGCATATGGAGAGAAGGATGGAAGAAAGAAATATATCGAGCGAATGTGAGTAGACGGGCCAGTATGGGATGTCCTAGGCGGGCATGTCGACCAAATAGGGGATGTATTAGCGAAGGGCAAGACAAAAATTGCCCGAAGCCGGCGAAGGTGCATGCAGCTACTAATGAACGTTGATGAAGCGAAATAGGTTTGTCAAGATCGCGGCAAGTGGCAAACCTTGCTCTCTGCCTACCCCTCCGCGATACACGCGTGAGTCTATGTATGTATGTTCTTTTGGTTTGTCGATTAGTTGACGTCTGAACACTTCGTAGAGTCGTTATTGTAAAACAGATTTTAAATCAAACTATTATTTATTTATTATTTAAAAAACACAATTTCCAACGCGTCCAGACCGAAGGAAGTGAAAACTTTTCAACGTTGAGCCCAACGTTGAAAATTACATCGACAGCAGGCAAGAAGGCCGCACACCAGCTGTTCCGGCTGTAGGATATATATATACGTTTTATATAGAATTATACGGCATAGAACTGCATCCGAGTTCGAGAGAATGAAGGATGATAAATTTATGAAAGAAATACTCATAGCGAGCGAATGTTACTGAAAGGACCGGTACGACAAAGGTCGCCAATACGTCGACCCAATTAGAGAAGCTTTGAAGAAGAGCAGAATAAAAAGTACCCGTAACCAGTAAACATCAGAGCGTCGAGTGAGCACTTCTTCATAGCATTAATAAATTAATTGATTACTCAAAATGGTTTGGTGCTTGCTGCAGCTCGTGGGTTCGAATCCCGGCACTTACCAATAACTTTGTTGTATACATTTGTCAAGTTGTAGTAGCAATATCGCTAACTGCGAAGGAAAACATCATGAGGAAAATTAAATGTCTGAAGTGTTCACATACCTCACAAACACACTCACCACTCTGACCATCCTTTCTCAAATAATATTAGGTAAATTCAAATTTATTTATTTATTTATTTAATACGGAGATATTACAGAAACATGCCACTTATTCTAAACTTAGATGATAAAAATATGTACTAGGCATGCATCCAAAAACATATCTCACTAAGAACTTTATTATGAGTAAGTTTAAGGTGAGGGCGTGTATTGAGTAATTCATGAAGAGTACATGAATTCAATGTAGCACAGAAACTGCGACTTAATAAATGTTATAAGTTAAACTAGGTGTCCATTTCAAAATCTAGATCATTTTGGAGAAAAAATGGACAAAAAAACTAGTCTTTTCAAAGACCTTAATTAACAGAGTTTACATAATTATTCTAAAACCTGGAACTCAATCATTGAAATGGCTTTAATTCCTGACATCATTGTCATCTAAATAATCTTTAATGTTATAGTAGCCCTTTCGAAAACACAGCATTTTTAATTGAGACTAACGGGTGCCGATACCAGTGGGCGTTGTTCTGGGTACCCCTAAGACATATTTTTGTAATTGATTTTGACTGAAAAAATTTTGCACAAAACCAAATCCACCCTGGATTTGAGGTATCGCGCGTCGAGGAAACACCTGCGTCTGGACGCACCTCGGGAGTCATAGCGACTGCGTTTGCATGCATTGCATATCGATTGCACATGACTACCTCACACCGACGCGCGTGGGACCCACTGACCTGCAAGCCTCATCCGATGTGCAAATCTAAAGGATGTACAATCCAGTGAAAATGTCCTTGGGGTTGGGAGTGAGCCTTCTTGATACCCTAAGTAATAAAGGCCTGTATTTTATCGTTCATCATTAAGACCGACTTACAAAACTTTGTTGATGTGGCTTAAACAGCATTTAACTAAAATTCTTCACACAACAGTCGATGTAAATGGCGATTTAAGTGACATTTAAGAAGTGGTGAAATTCAGCCTAAGTACCCTTTTGAAATTAGTTTGTTCATTTATCGTACGCACTTTACTCTGTTTCCTCGGTAGGTACATTATTATTTTTGGACAATGATGACGCTATGGTTTATTAAATCATATTAGTAATTCTTTTTTCTGGTTATGCAATAAGTGATCTCTATCTGTCTATATATCTCAACTACCATGTGAGAAATAAAGCTCCTAGGCAATTGCTTAATTTGCTTATAGGCTCTTCGAGGACTGTTTGCCATTAAATATGATTTTGTTCATTTGCGTCCCCCCTAACCCAACATAAGGACACATGAGATATCTTGAACTCCCCCTCCCGCAACTTACGTAATATATTACCTAATTTTCCTAAAAAGCAATTAATATAAAATGTCGTGAAAAAAGTTTATCATGTATGACGGGTACACTTAGTTGTAGGTTACTTGGAAAACAAAGTAATTAGTAGGTACATGCCGGCCTCGAACCCAGGTCCTTTCGGATGTGAGGCCAACGCTCACCGCAACGCCACATATATTTGCTCTGTTCAAGGACTTTCCGCGCCGCCTGTACCCACGGCGCAGCAGTTGGCAATCTGCCAATATAGCGCCCGAGGGGCCGAACGCTAGACAAAGAGACTCGGAACTGCATTTCAAAGACTGCACTCCGAAAAGAGATAAAAAAACAGCATGTACTCGTTGTGTCGTGACTGTTAGTGGCGTACGCGAAATTCCGTTTTTTACCCGACTTCCGCCTAGCTAAGAACGGTTTATGATTTTAGCAGTCTATATATGTAAATATGTGTGTATTCACGGATGTTCCTTCGTAGTGCCTAAACTGCTCGGCCGATTTTAATGAGTGATGGGTCAATCGATTCGTTATTATGGTCCGGGTGGTATAGGCTTTATACAAACGGGAACAATATTACAGATTTAAAAACCTATTTAGAGGCTAAAAATTCCAACCATGCCGGGACTTGAACCCGCAAGCGCTGGCACGGTTAAACGAGGTTAGAGTTAGAGGTCGCGGGTTCAAGTCCCGGCATGGGTGGAATTTTTAGCCTCTAAATAGGTTTTTAAGATTGTCCTCAGCACGGGTTAGTGCAACAAAAAAAAGAATATAATATAACATATGTTGCACTAAAACATGTATTACTTTTTCTGCTGTTGTTTCGAGTGGGATAGAGAGAGAAAATTCTAACATCAAAAATACTATTTACAATACGACTTTTATAATGTGACCTATTTCATCTCTTAACGATGTCCATGGTGAATTATTATTATCATTTTGTTTACTAATTTATATTTATGATTTTTATAATTTTTTTGTGAACAAATAAAGACTAATGGTCAGTTTCTGAATTGAGAACTTCGCTAACTAAATGGTTAACTGTAGTGCTGTCTCTTGGAATTTCTGAGAAAAGAGCGTGAGAAAACGTTACTTAAGTATTTAATTTGTGAAATTTTTAATTCAGAAACCGGCCCGTTGTTAGAAAGACATAGCAAAATGAACGTGCCTGACAATAGCTATCGAATACGATAGTTTTTTTTTTTAAACGCACTATTTTAAAATATCTCGCCACAAACCCAACATTGTTCTGCTAGACGGAGAGGCGGTACTAATTGTGTGTGGCGCATTTTCCTAAACCAGATTTCTCAACTAGAAACAAGACTACTCAACTATTTTTTTCCCTTCTATACTTAAAAGTCTAAATAGATGCCATTTTCAATTACTAATTAAATAACGCGGCTTTCAAACCACACAGAAATTAGCGTGTATGCTAGAATTTTATTCTATAAATTTCGCCGATGCCTGCACTTGCCCATGAGCTCAGTTGAGAGAGCGCTGGCACGGTTAGCCAGAGTTCGCGGGTTCAAGTCCCGTTATGAGTGGAATTTTTAGCGTCTAAGCAGGTTTTTAGAATTTTAGTTTTGGTAAAAGCTCCATGGTTTTTGGGTTTTAAACTTGGCTCATAAGCAACAATGTTGCATATATATTTTTCTTTAATTTTAATTCGACAGGAAGATATTTTAGGTAAACAAATAACCACGATTAAAAACAAGCCATGTATATAATTTGTAGAAATTGCATGAGAAGACAGAAGGCATATTATTATGGATTTTTTCGAAGGAAAACACAAAATTTCCACCTAACCAGATTTTGCTTAACCCTCGTTTAATTGTCAATTTACCTCAACAAAAAAAACCTTAAAAAAGTCTTCATTTAGCTGTTATCAACGCTTTAAATTGAAGTTACACAAAGTCTAAAGTCCATCTCATGAGCTTTTCCCCTCGCAATAACAGCAAATATCGCATCGGGAATTTTCTGAGAAGTAGGGCACATCAGCACGTCACCATCAACTAGCAAAACCCATTACTCACACTTCCAACCTAATTTAATTCAATGTCCCATCAGTCAATGGCCATTTGCATCGCGCATTGCCTCCCTTCCACACATGAGCGCAATCAGAAGGCCTACTTCGAAACGATCGCAAAGGTAAGCTACCATGCTATTTCGCACGCACAATCTAATGTTTTTGGTGAAAAAAGTAGTATACTTTTCCTAATTGCGATCTGAGAGTTTGATAGATAATAAAATTAAGGACATTATACTATTTTCTGAGGTTAACACGAGCACTAGACATAATAAAACAGTCTGCCAAGACCACGGCACCTGCAAAAGTACCGAAACGTCGGAAAAATGTAAAATGGAAAAGTAAACGAGTAAATATCCGTTAAAATTCAGTTTTATTATTAAGGACATTTCAAATACATTTTTGTTTCTTGGTAGGCTTTAATAGAGAAGAGTTGTTTCCAAAATAATTAATGTTAGTATTGTTATGTTTAAAGATTTATGTGAAAAAATATTTATTAAAATAAACTTTAGTATCAAATTTTGTCAGTCAAAAACTAGGTGCACGATAAGAAATAATATGTCTTGCAAGTCCGTAATTTTATTATCTATCAAACCCTCAGATCACTTCCACCAAAAGTATACCTACTAATATTATTACAATTATTAAAAATATCTGAATGTGCGAGTAAAACAGCATACCAGGGTGTAACAGAAACCTTAATGGAAAACATGCCTGATTGTTTCGGCCTTAAACAGTAAAAACACTTTGATTTACATTTTAAAATATATATTTTTACTGAGTGAATCACAAGACAAATTGTGTGTCGTTTTACGTTGCCATAGTAACTGTCAACTTATGTTTTTTATTTCACAAATGCCTCAAAAGTACATTGAAGTAACATTAATAGTAGTATAAAGGTATTATACCATAGCGACAACTCATTTGAATGCATTTTAGACCTTGCATCCACACCGAAGGTTTGCTGCGGCCAGTGGGTCAGCCTCTCAACAATTTCAACTGAAGATGAGTTTCAGTGCAAATGAGTTTCAGATACAATGTTTAACTTATTCCGCGCTGTACTTTCGATTGTATTTATTTTGGTTCTTGCGTCCGTCGGACAGAAATGTAGCGAAATTGTTATACCGCCTGACAGATTGTGTCGGAACCTTTTATGTACTGTGAAAAAAGAATAGCTTCCCGTAATAAAACTGTTGGCTTACACAATACGATTTACGTAAAAAATATAGTAGGGATTTTCGGGCCACGGAAAAATGGCGTCCGACGCGAAACATCTGAAAAATAATTGCTGGCAACCCGTTTTTTTAAGCTGTGGTAGCGGGGTCGGCAGAACGCTCCCCTCACATTTCAGAGGTTGCGTGTGGTTTCGAACCACGGCATGTACCAATGACATTGTTTTTTAAGCTTTGTGAATTTGTGGTAGCAATAACACTCGCTAACTGTGAAGGAAAACACCTTGAGAAAACCTGAGTACCTGAGGTGTTCGAATACCTCTGTGACGGTCCGCACTGCCTTTGCAATTCGACCGCCACTTATTCACAAATGTAGGGGAACATAATAATCCTTTGCGTTGTACAATAATCAATAAAATTAAACAAATTTTGCTGTAGTATTAGAGATTCGCTAGATGGCGCCTTTTTGCAATAAATAATAATAAATATTTATTATTTCGGGCAATAATGTCCATTACTTTCACATTACAAAATAAAGAAACAAAACGTTGGTTTCTCAACCAATAAACTATTTAATCTTTTTACAACAATTTAACAACGTTTGCTCAATTAGTTCTAAAACAAACAAAACCACGTTCATAAAAGTTGGCTGTATGCAAAGTTGTCTATGCCAATGTATCGGCAGGAAAAAAGTAAAGAAGAAAGTCAGGTCAACGGCAATCTGTAGATAGAACAAGGAGGGGCCCGTAGGAGTCTGATAATGTTATCCATCAAAAACCTAATAATACAGTCAATGAATATTGTGGAAAGGCTTAATTTAGCAAAACTATTAAATATAGTTTCAGTAAAGAATTTAAAATGCTTATTTTACACAGAGAAAATATTTAAAATTATGTAAAATATTCCTGAAAGGGTTTCATTGAAAGACCTGGGAACCCAAGAGGGGTGGATGGCAACGGGGTGTGGGGGCGAGGGGAAAGGAAGAGACGCGCACTTGGACTGGGGACTTTGGCGGGGATCGGGCGGTGGTTTTCTGGGGGCATCTTTGCTTTTTCGGGGCTGACCGGCCGGTCTAAATTAGGATTAGGGTGAGTTAGCAAACTGTTTATCAAACTAAAGTATTCTACAGTGTGTCGGTAATGTGGCTACAGCAGCAAATATTGAGTAGTTCAGCTGTGAGAGTGATATCTATAGCTTGAGAAACGTTTTGGTGAGATGGCTTGGGCAAATCATGGCTGAAGCAATGCGGGCCGTGGTACGATTCATACCAGTGGATTGGATCTGACTACATCGATTTGGTCAAGGTAGCTCTCTAGATCATTCTCAGGTCTTAGCAGTAAATGTGGTAAAGTCTGATTTGCATCTTGGAATGTTGCTGTAGTCTACAGAACCATACTTCGGTGTAGGCTTCACCTACATACTTGTGTTTCAAGGTTGATTAGAATTTGTGTTTGCATTTGTTCTTGATAAATCAACTTGCTTGCATCAATTTCAAACATTTAATCAATTTGATGGAATAGGTCTATATCTGATCGAACGGTGAGTTTCTTTGCCATGTTCTTTTCTCACTATGGGTCAGGTCTTGAACATGGCACGCACATTTGTTAGGAACTGATGTTTGGCGTGGTAGAAAACCAGCAAACAGACAGTTTAGCAGTAGTATTTGCAAGCAGTTGAAGTCATTTACATAATAAAGTAAATTGTTAGGTAGAGTCTAAAACAACCAATTAAAAACAAATCCAAAATAAACAAAACTAATGAAAACTTGAATCTCTCTAATAAAACAATAACCGGGCACAGAGCCTAACTAAAATTGTGAGTGTAAAATCTATGTACAAAAATAAACTAAAACCATATTTGTCTCAAATATTGACTAAACCAAACTAAGATTAACAATTACTGTTAATATTCTAATCTGTGTTAAACGGTGCTCACTAAAATCTGTTTTAAATCTCAAATGTTAATATTTCTACAAATCTTGATAAATAAATAGATAATTTTTTTAACTCTTTCTAGTTGTTTAATTGCTTTGGAAATCCTGACTCCCTGAAAAGATTCTGGTTACTATTTCACAACAAAGGGTCCTGTTAGGCTATCTAGACGATCACATTTTGGCCAAAGATTTAAATTTTTTGTGATTTTAGGTACTCATAATTTGTTCTTTTACATAGTACACATTTAACTTACACTGAGCTAAAATAGTAGGTAGGAAGCCTAGGTACTCATACTTTACTTAGTAATCTCCTGTGGAAGAACCATTTCTTAGACATTCTATGGAGGCATCGATGGAGCGCTGCAGAGGACTCCAGAGGACTTCTTCTTCAGGAACCAGCGGGCATCAGTGGCAGGAGCAGTATTAAAGGGGACTTAGGGATCAGTGTAAGCAGTGTAAGTAGCAGAGAGCAGAGTGGAGTAGAGTAGGAGCAGTATTAAAGGGGACTTAGGGATCAGTGTAAGCAGTGTAAGTAGCAGAGAGCAGAGTGGAGTAGAGGTTGAAGGGGGTGCGCGTTACAAATGGTGCCGTGACCAGGATGTTTATGTATGTATCTTATCTGGCCTTATGCCACAAATGTTGTTGTGAAATGGATAGGGGAGTTGAGATTTTCCAAAGCAATTATTAGATCATTTGTCTATTGTGTATTTCAGCGTTTTAACCTTTTTGACTAACTAATCTGATAATACTTGACTGGATTCACATGCCTATTTATTGTTGTGTGGTATTTTTAATTAAAACCAAAATTATCTTTAACTATTAGCTAGGTAGGTTGTTAAACTGTGAAAATGTGGCGTATGCAAAATTATCATTTCATTAAAAAATATTAGAATTGTGTCTAGGTCAAACAAAGAAGTAAATAACTAAAATAACTTTTATCAATGTAATTAAATCAAAGTTAAAACTTTTTGATTGATTCTATTAGGTAACTTAAATTATTGTAAATTAATTGGTTTTTGCCTTCTATTACTTTTAAAAAGTGAGTCTGTGTTATCTGAATGAAGAAGTTTAACTAATTAATTAAAGTTTTTCTCCTTCTGAGACAACTTGAGGAAGTGTTTTGGTTTAATAAACATTGCCAAGTAACTATTTGATCTCAGAGAGAAGCTTAGTTACATAGAATTCAAATTAGTATGGTTTTCTTTGTTTTGAGAAAATGCTTTTGTTTAAAAATGGTTTCAAAGACAAATTTAATCGGAGAGAAAGATTGAGCTATATCGAGTGAAAAGTAATCTATTCTGAGAAGAAGCTAGTTTAGGTGTGGGTTGGTTTAGATTGATCATTCATTTTGAGATTCAGCATAAGGCTATGTGACTATTTTGACAGCAAGCAGTGTTAAGCTTATTTTCTTTTTTATGATTATACTTAAGATTAACAGTGAGGTTTTAAGGTCAGCAAGATTGTAAAGATATTTAAGTTCTCTATTATTAAATAGAAGGTTATCATTATGTAAAGCAAAGAGATAGTAACTTAAAGCAAGAGTAATTAGGCAGAAGAGAGAAATAATTAGAGCAATGAAAGTGATTTATTGAAATTATAATTCATACATTCAACATTAGTTCTTAATTGCGGTGATTTCAGTTATTTAATATTTATTTTCTTAAGTACTTACTTAGTCAATCACTCACTCATGCATAAATCTTAGAAATTTTCACTTATATGTGCAATTGTAATAGCAGAATTAAATTTTCAAGATAAGGTTTACTCCCAAGCAATAAAACTTAAAGTAGATTTGGTCTTCAAATTAGATATTTTGATAGCACTTTTAGGTAGGCCATGGTTAGTCTGCATTAGATAGGGTCTTAGGAGAATAAATTTTAATGTGCTTCCGGACGGGTTGTATTTCCTCTTCGACTTGTCAATTCTGAAAAATAGGTTAATAAATAAAACTTATTCACGGGAGCTGTTCATGATTTAGGCCGCAGTATTAATGTTTTCCTATAGTAAGAAAAGTATGTAATGGTTAGCATTCAGAGTTTTACGTAGGTATCAATTTATGGATTAAGTATGTATGATTTAACTACACTACTATCTAGATCAACTTCCATTACAAACTCGATCAGAAGGCAACTTATATTGTATATGGATGTCAAACTATGTAAATTCTTGAGTAAAGATAGAAAGACAGAGAAACAATAAAACAGACCTTTTGTTGTTTGTAAATTATACAAAATCTTTGTGTGATCATTGTAGATAGTACAGAAGTCCTTTTTCTTGTGTTCTTTTGCCAAGCCAAGAGTTTAGGTTCCTTT
The DNA here is from genome assembly GCA_947308005.1 of Yponomeuta malinellus. NCBI lineage: Eukaryota > Metazoa > Arthropoda > Insecta > Lepidoptera > Yponomeutidae > Yponomeuta > Yponomeuta malinellus. The sequence goes on from OX371010.1 coordinate 5,209,021, forward strand.
TCTTCTCTGGTTTAGTTTCATTGAAGAACCTTCAAATCCTTGTTGAAGACTCATCTATTGCTATTGGCACACATATAACCTAAAAAAACAAAACATATTATAAATAAAATGTTTATTTAAACTAAACCTTTTCAATAGTCTGCGGGGATTAGGTAGCCACAAAAAGTAATAAACTTACTTGGGTTTTTGTTTTGATGTGTAGGTATTATAGTGTTTACGAAAGTTTTAGTTCGAAAATCATAAACTTAATTAGTATGAAGTTACAGTTTAAACGAGATGAGGACGAGGTCTAGATAGTCAACAACAATCTTTGTTGTTTCTGTTCTTCAGCCTTTAATTAACAGATTACGAATCCGATTAGACGTTATATGGAATAAATAGTAAAATAAACAACTCTTTTGTCAATCAGTGTTGCCAGATGCTGATCGGTCAATGTCGCCAAAATTTAGAAATACTTATAATGCCCGACGAATAACTTCATTAAATTACTTTGATTTCGCATGGTTGTACTTCATATAAGTACTCTGTTTTTTAACCATGTGTAATTCACACAGTTCTGAAACTATCTTTTGTATGTTTGTACATCTACTCGCTTCTCCAATGTATTAGTCCAGTCCATCCAAAGGTTATCTAGAATAGATGACTGTTAGTGATAAGGCCGCCATCTGTACTCTTAAGTTAAGAAATATGTGTGTAATTTCCATTTTGATGTACAATAAAGTGTTCTCTAAATAGGTATCTCTATTTCGGGTCCCAATTGCGGGGGAACGCCCGATGATTTAGAATATTTCGGAGGTTAGGTTAGTCAAATTAGCATAAATAATACGTCCCACTGTAGGCCACAAGCCTTTTCTCAGGGAGAGAGTATGGGTTTAATCACCACGCACGCCCATCGCGGATTGGCGATTTCAAGCGCTGATGTATATGAATAACTCAGGACACTCAGGTTTCCTCATGATGTGTTCCTTCACCGTTAGCGAATTAGCATATATCTAATTAAAACAATTGCCATCTCCATCGCAGACTCATCCCGATAGCGCGGAGTTTTGTACAGGTTATTTGCCGAGCATTATAAAATTTTAAATACTTACCTTGTTCTGAATTCCCAAGTAGCCCAAAGATCGCGTCATAGCCAATGGGTATGATGACAAATTTTGAAAAAGTGTATAATATCCCAAAATCTACATTATTTACCATCTATTTCATAATCGTGGTCACAGTTAAGGTTAAATGATAAAAAAGACATTTTAGCTTTTAGATTTAAAATTCCCACCGAAATGTTCGCCAATGCAAAAGTATAAAATTAATCTGTGTAAAACGTAATTCAATACTCACGTGGAAATTTTTACGTTCTAAATTCCGCTGAACAACTCAAAATTCTCTCACCATCAACACGTCTATTTTAGGCAAATCACCACTGTCTGCTTTAGTAAACCCTTGTTCTATGATGTTTGTTATTTCACTCAGGATTTAAATGTAATACAAATAAATAAGAAAGATCGTAAATAAAACCAGAGAACCGGTTGTTTATTTACTACGATAGACTTTTAAGAGATTGTTACCTATGTCACGGATTATAAAGTAGTATGTTCAGTTCACTATTCTATGTTTACTCGCGTGTTCCTGAAAGTGACATCATTCGCTATTCAGCTAAAATGGCGAACGTATGATTTTTGTAGATTTTAATTATCGGAATAATTATCAATCCCGCTCTTAATAAATAAATGCGTGCTAAATAAATGTCTCAATAAAAATAATTCAAGTTTTGTTAAATGAATACATAATTTTAGTGATTTTCCATTACTGTCATCATGCCATTGTCGTCTGGTCGCTGATTTAAATTTTCGCCAATTCACGTTTCGAGATAGCCCAAATGGCGATAAATCGCCTCATCTGGCAACCCTCTAGTCAATTTCCTGTGATTTTGTCAATGGCCAGGGGTGAACACACACTTTCTGAAATAGTGATTAATCATAAATTGCATTTTACCGTGTATTAAGTGTATTTACACTTATTAGTCAAATATAACTTTTGGAAAGAATTGGCTCAAGTCAATAACATTAACGGTGAATTTAAGTAATTCTATAAATAATCTAACTTTAGTCTTGTGTTAGAAGATTATTTGGTAGTTAATGATAATAAATACGCACTGAAAGGAATTTCGTATAGTTGTTTCCAAGGATTAATGAAATTATTATTACAATGGAAGAATAATAATTGTGGCAATACTGTGTTCTTAGAAATTAATTGATGTTTGGGAATTGGTACAACTTTAACGGATTTTCTTTTAAATTGCTGATGGTGAATTGTAGATTTAAAATATCGGGAATTAAAATAATAGAGAACCATTAAGCTAATTACAATCTTGTCTGAAGGTGTTAATGTAGACAGTGTATTGTATTATCATTCTGTAAAAAATTTCCATCTCCAACCCACATAAATGTGTGTTTGTTTGTTACGGATTTTAAAAGGGAGTTGATTTTATTAAGTAAATAAATAAATACAAAACTAAGTTAAATGTAATAATTGGTTGAATTCAATGTCATAGAAAATCTATTTCACTAAGAAAGTTAATTTTAAATGCGAATATAAAGGGGAAATGAAATAATCAGCTCAACTTAAGAAGTTTAGCGGCGTATTTTGAGGAATGTTATTGTGGAACCGTAAAGGCACAGAGCCCCATAAAGGATGTATAAGTCTAAATTGTGGATATGACAGGCTATGGTTATTCCTAGTATCAAAATTAAGATGGTTTCCAATAATTTCAAAATTGCTGATTTATAAAATAAATAGGTGTTACATTTTGGTAGGTGACCTGTTTAGATATGCTGTGTTAGAACAGATAGATTGCCTGATAGAAAATGCCATTAGCATTAAGTCCACCTTTTGTATACTGTGCAATAAAGAATTAACAATAATAATAGATTGAGAGTTACGGGTCTACATGATTAAATTCTGTTGATAATGATTGTAAGTTATATAGCAACTGTCAGTCAGAGTGTTGTTGCACGTCTGTAACTGAGTGTTAAGCTAGACTATACCATATTAGCTAGTAATGAATACTATTAGCAGATTGTAACTAACGTTGACATTAAGAAATTCGTTATTTTTATTAGGTGTGTATGGTGTGCAATAAAGAGGATTAATCTAATTTAATCTAACTAGAGTTTAAATTAGACTTGACATCAAAATAGGGTGTATGTACCAATAATCAGCACAGTCATCAATGCTTTAATAAAAGGGTGTGTAAATCTCAGATAATTATATATATTTCAGTATAAAATTAAATTAAGTTACATTTCTTGGACCCTCTTCTAAGAAACAAAAACCTAAAAGCCAAATAAAATAAACATCTGCTAGGAATAAAATCGGAATTTAAGTTAAATATCCTAATGTTAAACAGCATACTGTAATAAATTATAATACATAAGTTAGAAATTGATACTATTAGGAGGTTGTAACAAGGTTGAGTAATGTCTAACATGACATCATAATAGGGTGAATGTATCAATAATCAGCACAGTTATGCTTTACCGATAAAAAGGTGTGTGAATCTCGGACAGGTGTTTTTGATAAACTCAAATTCTCAAATGTTTTAAACTCTTTACAAATAAATTAAAACCTAAAAGTGGATGAATTAAAGAGGATGAAATATTAATTCGTTTAACAGCCTAGTATAGTATAATATAGATAGGGGGCGTAATAATAATAAGAACAAAAAAAAATAATCTATACTCATTGTTTTAAAACAAACTAAATTTAAATAGTACCTACATTCAAAACACAATTAAAATAAATTAATTTTCGTTCACAAATTATTTTGTAAATTCCCTAGACAACCTAATTAGGAAGGGAAATAAAATTCAAATAATCAAGTTAAGTTCATAAATGTGTTTTTAGGGTATTTTAGTTTGGGGGCGACAAAATAATAATAATAAAGTAAATACCTACTCAATTGTAAAATATCTTGTGTTATGTCGAGACATTCAAGTAAGAGAAACGAAATATTTTGCAACGTTCTCGAATAACGGGCAGCATCATTTCAGAGAGAGAGTCTTCATAATAGCACATAGTGAGGAACCCATTTAGTAAATTCTGTAGACATCCTAACTAGAGAGGTAAATAAAACCCATGTAACCATGCTAAGCTTAAAACGAGTTTATGTGATTTTAGGATATTTCAGTTTGGGGGGCGAGAAAAATAATAATAATATTTTTATAACTTCTAAATTTCATTGTAAAAGATCTTGTATATGCTTGGAGGCATTCTCGTAGGAAGGAAAAAAAATCTGAATTACCAATAGTACTTTGTCCCTTTACATGTTTTTATGTCATGTACTCTGGTGTATAATAAAGAATATTTTTATCTTATCTTCGACATTATTGACTAAGGGCAGAATCATTTCAGAGAGAGAGTCTTCATTATAGCACCTAGTGTGGTGGTAGGGAGGAATTAATTTTGTAAATTCTGTAGACATCCTAACTAGGGAGGTAAATAAAACCTATATGACCATGCTCAGTTAAAACGCGGTTATGTGATTTTAGGGTATTTCAGTTTGGGGGGCGAGAAAAATAATAATATTTAAAGTAGATTCTGAATTTATTGTAAAAGATTTTGTGTATGCTTGCGGGCATTCTCGTAGGAAGGAAACAAACTAAATTACCAGTAGTACTTGTACCTTTTCATCTTTTATGTCATGGTGCTCTGGTGTATAATAAAGAATATTTTTATCTTATCTTCGACATTCTTGACTAAAGGGCGGGATCACTTCAGAGAGAGAGAGTCTTCATTTTATCACAATGTGTTGTGGTAGAAGTTGCTACAGTGGCACAACCTTTCGGAAGTCTTGGTGGAATTAAAAGATCTTAAGAATATTTTCAATAACTTTAACGTAAATGGTTTGAATATTTTATGTGAGACAGCCATAGGTAGATCTATGTCAGGGTTAATTCTTATAAACTCTGTAAGTTATTGCTATTATTATTCCGTTAAATTATTTAGTGGAGGAAGGGAAACAACGTTATTCAAACCGGTCTCTAGAAACAAAATTTTTAAATTTTAAATTATTTTATTAAATTAATGTAACTTGTCACGTAAAACAAGTTAAATCCAGCAGTGAGATACAAAGTGGCTACTCAAATATTAAAGGTGATGGGAAAAATTATAGTTACAAAATTGTTTGATAAAGATTTCAAAGTTCATTCAAGTGGCAGGAAGACGCTGGGTGCAGGACGCTTCCAACCGGTTGTTTTCTGGAAATCCATGGAGGAGGCCTATGTCGGTGTCCAGCAGTGGACTTCTTGTGGCTGAATGGTGATGATGACAAAGTTGCTATTACAGGTGCTATAGTTTCAAAAATAAATAAAGTGCCGAAAACGCAATTCAGAGAATTGTATCCTGTGAAATATATTAATTTCAAAAATAAAAATGTAATATTTTTAAATGGAATTTATTAAAGAGGATAGGAACTATTTCCCTCCGGGACACAGGCGAAAGTATATTGTGTTTAGGAAAACATTGTTGGTTAAAATTGAGTCTGAGTTTATAACTATAACTAAATCTTAATTAAATTCAAGGAGTGAATATCTAAAGAAATGTCAATTGATATTTAAAACAAAATACATCAATAATATAATCATTCCAAAATTATATGTTTTACCCAGCAGTGGAACACAATTAGTTACAAAAATGTTAATTCCTGGGTTATAAAATTAAATAAATAAATAGTGTTAATTTTTATTAAATTAAATTGGGTTATGAGCATAGGTATTGTAAATGGGGTAAATTTAAACATAGAAAATTTAAAACATTTTATTAACAAATGTTTTAAATAAAGTATCTGATCTAGGTCAATTTTGACATCATCTTCCCGGACTGGACTTGTGATTCGTTTAGCAGCGTGAAATGGGGAGGGGGGGAGGTTGAAAGGGAAGAATTGCAAGAGAAGGAAGAATTTTCTAAATACTTAAAATTAGTTTCATATATTTTGAAATGAAAGACGATGGAAGACAATGTATTTTGTCTTCTTAAGAGTACTTCGGTTATTTGGTTTATAGAAGTATGAGAAGAATGGATAAATGCTGAATAAAATTCGAGTTTTATTTGGAGTGAAGGGCTTTGCGAATTAAAAGAAACCAAAAGGGAAGAATAAGATTATAAGCATTCAATCCCAGAAACACAACACTTAACTGAGATCTCGCTTTAGACGAAACTTGGTGCTAGGGGTAGGCCAGATGGCAATCGTTTCTTCGCAAGGCGAAACTAAAGTGAGGTCTATACTCCACACGGAGGAAAGACTAAACTGATCTGGACACTACTATGGGTGCAAATCTGCTTATAGGATTGGTCGGCATAACGCCTTACCCATAGTTTTTTTTAATTTATTTAAATTAATAATAAAACAATTGTGCAGAAGAACTTAAGCTTGACCAGTACTATTATAGAGAGTGCTTTGGCCAATGGTTAACATTCTCCGTCCATTAACCAATTGGTTCAGCGAACGAAAATCTAAACAAGGGACGAATTGTAATGCACAATTGGCTTCCAAACTCTAAGGATGTGCTTTATGTCATGTGGGCGTATTTGTAGGTTTCGTACGTTCGAAAAATTGGAATGTTTCGGAACAGACAATGCGAGGATCACTAGGACTGGAGTGGATTCACAACCCATCTTTCCCGTAGGACCTTGACATTCAGGCATCTTGTGCGATTGTATGTTGTCCATTACCGACGAGTCAGCAAGTTGGATTTTCAATTGTTGAATCCGTTTCTTATTGGATGGTTTAAAACACAATACACTCAAAATTTCACTCTGGGAAAGGTGCTCATAATCTCGGTCGTGAAACATTTGTGAATAAGTATAGGTGAAGTTTCTTTCAGTATCTAACTTGCAAAAACTTCAGGGGGCGCTGTGACGGTTCGCACTGCCTTTGCAATTCGACCGCCACTTATTCACAAATGTAGGGGAACATAATAATCCTTTGCGTTGTACAATAATCAATAAAATTAAACAAATTTTGCTGTAGTATTAGAGATTCGCTAGATGGCGCCTTTTTGCAATAAATAATAATAAATATTTATTATTTCGGGCAATAATGTCCATTACTTTCACATTACAAAATAAAGAAACAAAACGTTGGTTTCTCAACCAATAAACTATTTAATCTTTTTACAACAATTTAACAACGTTTGCTCAATTAGTTCTAAAACAAACAAAACCACGTTCATAAAAGTTGGCTGTATGCAAAGTTGTCTATGCCAATGTATCGGCAGGAAAAAAGTAAAGAAGAAAGTCAGGTCAACGGCAATCTGTAGATAGAACAAGGAGGGGCCCGTAGGAGTCTGATAATGTTATCCATCAAAAACCTAATAATACAGTCAATGAATATTGTGGAAAGGCTTAATTTAGCAAAACTATTAAATATAGTTTCAGTAAAGAATTTAAAATGCTTATTTTACACAGAGAAAATATTTAAAATTATGTAAAATATTCCTGAAAGGGTTTCATTGAAAGACCTGGGAACCCAAGAGGGGTGGATGGCAACGGGGTGTGGGGGCGAGGGGAAAGGAAGAGACGCGCACTTGGACTGGGGACTTTGGCGGGGATCGGGCGGTGGTTTTCTGGGGGCATCTTTGCTTTTTCGGGGCTGACCGGCCGGTCTAAATTAGGATTAGGGTGAGTTAGCAAACTGTTTATCAAACTAAAGTATTCTACAGTGTGTCGGTAATGTGGCTACAGCAGCAAATATTGAGTAGTTCAGCTGTGAGAGTGATATCTATAGCTTGAGAAACGTTTTGGTGAGATGGCTTGGGCAAATCATGGCTGAAGCAATGCGGGCCGTGGTACGATTCATACCAGTGGATTGGATCTGACTACATCGATTTGGTCAAGGTAGCTCTCTAGATCATTCTCAGGTCTTAGCAGTAAATGTGGTAAAGTCTGATTTGCATCTTGGAATGTTGCTGTAGTCTACAGAACCATACTTCGGTGTAGGCTTCACCTACATACTTGTGTTTCAAGGTTGATTAGAATTTGTGTTTGCATTTGTTCTTGATAAATCAACTTGCTTGCATCAATTTCAAACATTTAATCAATTTGATGGAATAGGTCTATATCTGATCGAACGGTGAGTTTCTTTGCCATGTTCTTTTCTCACTATGGGTCAGGTCTTGAACATGGCACGCACATTTGTTAGGAACTGATGTTTGGCGTGGTAGAAAACCAGCAAACAGACAGTTTAGCAGTAGTATTTGCAAGCAGTTGAAGTCATTTACATAATAAAGTAAATTGTTAGGTAGAGTCTAAAACAACCAATTAAAAACAAATCCAAAATAAACAAAACTAATGAAAACTTGAATCTCTCTAATAAAACAATAACCGGGCACAGAGCCTAACTAAAATTGTGAGTGTAAAATCTATGTACAAAAATAAACTAAAACCATATTTGTCTCAAATATTGACTAAACCAAACTAAGATTAACAATTACTGTTAATATTCTAATCTGTGTTAAACGGTGCTCACTAAAATCTGTTTTAAATCTCAAATGTTAATATTTCTACAAATCTTGATAAATAAATAGATAATTTTTTTAACTCTTTCTAGTTGTTTAATTGCTTTGGAAATCCTGACTCCCTGAAAAGATTCTGGTTACTATTTCACAACAAAGGGTCCTGTTAGGCTATCTAGACGATCACATTTTGGCCAAAGATTTAAATTTTTTGTGATTTTAGGTACTCATAATTTGTTCTTTTACATAGTACACATTTAACTTACACTGAGCTAAAATAGTAGGTAGGAAGCCTAGGTACTCATACTTTACTTAGTAATCTCCTGTGGAAGAACCATTTCTTAGACATTCTATGGAGGCATCGATGGAGCGCTGCAGAGGACTCCAGAGGACTTCTTCTTCAGGAACCAGCGGGCATCAGTGGCAGGAGCAGTATTAAAGGGGACTTAGGGATCAGTGTAAGCAGTGTAAGTAGCAGAGAGCAGAGTGGAGTAGAGTAGGAGCAGTATTAAAGGGGACTTAGGGATCAGTGTAAGCAGTGTAAGTAGCAGAGAGCAGAGTGGAGTAGAGGTTGAAGGGGGTGCGCGTTACACCTCGGCGCAGGTATTGTATATAATTGATCGCCACGCCTGCCCAAGGAATGCGCAGGCGTGGCGATCAATTCCATACTCTCTCCCTCTGAGATCTGAATACCTATATTTGCCAACTAAATAAACAAATGTAGTTCCTCCTCCTCAATTCAAATTTGTTTTTGCCTCTACATCCTTAACATTAGCTTCAGCATTCACTGTGTAACCTCTTTTCAGTTGCCAACTATACTTAAAAATTATAAGAGCGCTTCTAAGAAGGCTATTCTTGAAACTATACATTATTATCACGCTATTATGTGCTTCAAATACCTCTCACAGGCCACAGAATCGGCAACTATTCAGAATTTTTGTGATGCCACTACTGAAACTAACTCTGTGTAGTCCTAGATAGTTAGACGACACGTCAGCCTTATTATAAATCATAATTTATTATAACAATTCGATGTACAGTGCGTATCCGAGTCTTCCTGAGGGTTGATCGACTTTGCAATGTACACCGAATTGTCATTGTAAATCATGAATTAATTATTAGGTACGGCTAGGGTTGGCACCTTTCAAAAAAGTTTTGGATAAATCCCTTTTAATATAAACTTCTTACCGCGCATTACTTTAATTACTACCGATTTTTTTTTATTTAAAACATCTTTTTCAAATAAAAAAAAACAGAAGAGGCAAAGTCAAAAATAAAATACTTACGTATCTAAAACATGCATTTCAAACATGCAGTAAATTTAGTATATTTTGTATTTTACCGTAGGTAAATAAAAATAATCACCGGATCCGCAGAATAATAATGTCAACCCGGAGCCCGGACGTGCCCTATTTAAACCGTAGACTCCGGGTCAAATCCGGAAAGGTGGCAGCCCTAGGTAGAGCTTGCATGACCTCAATCCTATTTGATCGGCTTTTAACAATACTACACACACTATGGAAAAGTGTTGATTAATGTTACTGCGTTTATGTATTTGTGGAGATTAGTTTAATATGTACAATTTACCTCAATGTAACTAGAGATAATACAACGATATTACATAATCAAAATGTAGATGTTGAATTGATTTGAATAATTGTTAAAAAATCACTTTAAGCGGACATTAAGTAAACAAACGGCTTTGGGTACGCAGATTTAAATACAGCGTTCTAATTATAAATATATCCCAAATTACAGAGTCAGAGTTGTTAGAAGTCAGTGTCTTTGGTACGTTTTAACATATTAATTTTCCCATAATTTTGGTAAAGGATAGGTCATGTAAAAATCGCAAAATTAAAAAACATGAAGCATAATTTGGGGCGAAAGTTGCGAGTTTGAAATTAATTTAACATGCAAGAATAAAGTAAAAATATCTAGTTCTTGGTCAGTTAGTAAATTGAAGTGGCGGTGGGCTGGTCACATATGCCCAAGAACGGATGATCGATGGGGTGCAAAGGTTCTCGGACCCCGAACTGGCAAACGCACCGTAGGACGCCCACCAGCTCGCGGGGGGTTTAGGTCTAGCAGTGGCCGATCGTCCGATTGATCTAGTTCTTAGAATTATTCAAGTCACTTTTTTTTTCCTAATAAGAAGTCAGGAAAGCGCGCTTATCGTGCCATGCTGTTTTCATTATGCCAACGCAGAAATCTAACCGCAACAAAAGCTAGACAAGCGGCCAGACCGCGCCAATCCACCACAAATCCAACACATAGGTACAACTGTGAAGTGTGTCAAGCAACGCCACGTCGCTCTGCCACAGATGAAATACTAACGGAAGGTTAAGGGGCTCCATGCAGTAACACTAGCTCCAATGGACAAAAATCAATTCTTCTTTACAGATCGTTTTTGCGTATCAGTATCAGACCAATCTCTCAATCGTGTTAAGAGTGACTTTTATAAAAAACTAGATACAAAAATAAAAATCATGTCTTGAATATCCGTAATTTTATTATCTTTCAAACCCTTAGACCACATAAAAAATTAGAATGTGCGAGCGAGACACCATGTCAGGAGTAACAGCAACCTTAAGGGGCTAGGCACCCCGGTGCACTAGCGACATCCATGAAAAAAATCATAATGTCTTTTATAATACGACTTTTGCAGAAAGTTTACATCACAAATCTCAGTGATGGTGAAATTTATAATGTTAACGTTTAACAAGAAACTAGGTCCAAGACATTAAAGTATATTTGCCCAAAACGGATGATTTTAGCGAAAACCGATTAGTTATTGACACTAGGTTCTATGCTGTAGGTTCTAAACATAGCTAACGCCATAATTCAGATGATGATGATGCACGCTTTTTGCAAAAACGTATTACAAGAGAAGATATGTTTTTGTTCCATCTGGGGCGCTACTTAGCGCCGGGTAAGCTGTGTCACGTCTGCCGGAATAAAAACATTTTTAAACAAAAATCAGAACTGCCTTCGAAATACGCACAGTAAAGCAATTACAATGTTACTTCTTACTAACTTAACTTTAGAGTCGGTGCCAAGCCATTTCCAGAAACCATCTTTATATAAATAATTCTTCTGTACGTGTGTGTCACTCAACTTCTGCTCAACAACAGGACCGAATTTAATGTTTTTTTTGTGTGTTGAGAGAGATGAGGCAGAACGTGATCAGTATTAAATCTGTAGTGTCAATAGTTCAGCCATTCAATCATCAGCCATTTGACGTCCACTGCAGGACATAGGCCTCACTCATGGTTTTCATAACCATGAGGGGTTTCGCCATAATCGCCACGCTTGGCAGGCCGGTTGGCGATCGCAGTATGCGGTTGGAATCTCAGGAAGTCGCTGCTGCCCGTCTCCTGGCAATTGATTTCCTTATTCGCCTTCTACGACATCCACGAAAGGAAATGGAGTGACGCTATTCTTAATCCGGCGCCACACGGGTGTTTTCCATATATCACTATAATCAATTTATAATTAACCGACGTGCGAGCATGCAACAGCTAATGCGTGCGTGCGAGCATGCAGGGTCGTGGCAGACCCTGGGTCTCTGCCTACCCCTCTGGATACAGGCGTGAGTTTACAGTATGTTAGTAAACATATCACTATGATCAATTTTGGTAGTGACGAGGGGCAGACCTTCTATTGCTATCACTTCTGTGGTCCCGCATACCTGGGGCAGACCGCCACAACTATGTCGCATGGCGCCATGCCAGCCGTATTAGCCATGTCGTCGCTTAGCAAACAACACCGCTCAAGTCGCAATTTGACAGTTTTGACATTTGAATGCCATTGGGTGCAGATTTTAAGCGCGAATCGATCAAACTATAAGATTCAAGCATTCAGACTATTACGCGGCCGGCATTAAAAAAAATGTAACACCACGCAAATATTTTTGCTATGGAACACCATAGATACGAAATTAAAAAGTGTTTTGTCTCTCCTGCAAAGTAGGGAAAAAGGAATTGAGCGGTGTTGTTTGCTAAGCGACGATGTGTCGCACAGCAAGCTACAGGCTGGGATCACTCAAGTTCGCCTATTCGCTTGAAAGGGCGCAGTTAGGCAACGCCGAGCACAAATGGTTAAGTAAGACTTAACGGGCTCAACGAGGTCCACAAGCGCTACCTATGAAACATTTTTTTTCTTCTTTTTAATTGCTTACGTTAGTGCCAAAAGAAAGGTATGATTTTAGCAGGATTTGGATGATGTTCGCGGTTTAACAAAAATAGATAACGATATTTTTTGGAGTCAAATAGTATGTGATAAGGATCATTATAAGCAGGCTATATACGTCCCACTGTAGGGCACCGGTCTTCTTCTCAGAGAGAGTATGGGCTTAATCACCACGCGCGCCCACCGCGGATTGGCGAGTTCAAGCGCTGAGGTATGTGAATAGCTCAGACTCTCAGGTTTCCTCACGATGTTTTCCTTCACAGTTAGCAAGTGGTATTATTAAGTATTACAATCTAGAATTATTATTGACATTTAAAATATGAATAGTATGAATTTTCCATTTAAATGTTGTAAATATTGTCCTAGTTAATTAGTTTCTAAGTTATATTTCAAATACAATGCCCATTGTTTCTGAATAAATAAATACAAATACAAATACAAATGCTACAACAACTTCACAAATGTGCATAACTTAGAAAACAAAGTCATAGGTACATGCCCACACTGGGAATCGAACCTGGGTCTCCCGCTTCTGACTCCTATGTTGTACCCACTAGGCTACCACCGCTCTTGTGATAAGGATGCCGTTTATAAAATATATAAAATTTCACGGATAGGACAACAATTTTCAGTTTCTTTTTTTCAATCAATTGTTTTGTCATGGTAGCCTTTCGTGTCAAACTTAAGTGTGAATCAATCGGCTCTTACTCATCCATTGCTGAACACAGGCCTCCCTCAACGCACGCCACTTCTTTCTGTCCTCCGTCATCCCCATCTGGCCACTGCCAGCAATTTGTCCGGCTCCTATATTTCGAGCACCAAATCCCGAACGATTCCGATCGTGTGAGACTGACACTGTCAAATTCCATAATTCTATCGCAAACGTCAGGATTCCGACAGGATTCGGTGCGCATATTTTTACAATAAAATCCCTGAAGAGATAATACGCAGTTTGGCGAAATTGTGTAAAAGAGCTTGCCTGAGGTGTGGTTCACAAAATGTGTAAAGCGCACTTTATACCACAAGGGCTACTATAGCATTAAGAATTATTTAGATGACAAAGATGTGTGGAATTAAAGCCAGTTCAATGCATCCTCCTAGTAATAGGTTTTTAGAAGATGTGACATGTAAACTCTGTTAATTAAGGAATATGTTTGAAAAGACTAAGTTTGGAGTTTTTTGTCCTTTTTTTCTCCAAATGATCTAGATTTTGAAACGGACACCTAGTTTTTCTTGTAACGTTAAATAAGTCATAGTTTCTGTGTTACTTTGAATAACAATTGTTGACTTTAACTTTTGCCTTTATTAGGCCTTGGTTCATGGTATCCATTCAAGAACCTTTGTGCCACTTTTAGTGCTGGTGACGCCGTTCACGTTTCCGCGCCGTAGGTCATACATAAGTGTACTAAGTTATATTGTGCTAAAGTATATTTTGGTGCAAAATATGCACCGATATCAAATGTTGGTGAGGCCACGGGTGGAAAAGTAAACAAGGCTATTTATGAACCTCGACTCGCGTTATTCCTGAAAATGTAGCGTCGAAATATCGTGACCCGGCGACAAAGCCGCAGCATAGTTTATTGAGACATTATTAGAAGCGAAATTCGATCTCTGTTTGTAGAGTTTACTGGTGATTCGTATTGGCGAATGTTTGAAAGCTTCCGGATATTTATTTGGGTTTCCTTTTATTAGTATATACTTTTTGCTGAGAATGTAAGATGTTATAAGCTGGTCATTTTAGCATCGTTTGACAGATTAAGTTGTCCTCATAATCGTCATCATCCAGCTACAAGAAGTCCACTGCTGGACATAGGCCTCCTCCACGGATTTCCAAAAAGACCGGTTGGAAGCGGCTTGCATCCAGCTTCCTCCTGCCACTTGGCTGAGGTGGATGAGGATAAAGTGGAGAGTTTATGATGAAGTGTCCTAATTGTAGCGATTTTTCAAAAACAAAAAAAAATCGAAACCGCAGTCGGCACAATTGTTTTTATCGCAAATCACAAGTTGTTGTATGGTAGTTAAATTTACTGACAGTGATGACACTATGAGTTAAAAAAAATCGTTAACAATTATGATCTGAGAAAAGTCAAAAGTTGTTTTGTCCGAGGCGGACATACTTCGACCAAATAGGGGATGTATTAGCAAAGGGCAAGATGAAAGTACCCAACCGGCGAGCGTGCATACAACGACTAATGAATGAAGAGAAGGAGAAAGTGATCTGTCAGGATCGTGGCAAGTGACAGTCCCTGGTCTCTGCCTACCCCTCTGGGATACAGGCGTGAGTTTTTGTAAGTATGTATGTAGGCAGTTTTATCATTTTCTTACTATTTTGCTGCCCTTTTCAGAATTTGCTTACCAACTAAATTATCAGTTATTTTGAGTTAATTGTAACGAGCCCTTTTCAATATCGTCTCTAATCGTGAAGCAAGATTTAATCATATTTCAATCATTTGTGAATTTAGTTTTCAAATTAAAACGATTAAACGATTATTTTTTTCTTTACTTTATCCAGCTAACGTAAATCTATCGAACAGAGCCTCTAGGCGATTTAGGACAAGTGAAAAATGTTTCCGTACCGGGCCGTAGCTCGGGCATAATAATGCTCTTATTTTAAGTGGCGCTTAAACCGTGAAGAAACTTGATTATCTGGAGGTATTCACATGATAAAATCACCGCTAAAAATCGCCAATCCACGGTGGGCACGCGTGGTGATTGAGCCCATCGGCAAGCCATAATAGACCGGCAGATGACATTTATCTATTAACATTACAAAGACTACACATACTAGAGGTGCCAAGATAACTTTAACCCTAAGCAAATGTACCTACCAAACTGATAACCCAGACTTTGCAGAACAATATTACGGCACTAATTCCCAATAACTATTAAGGCCCATAACTTAGCAGATAGCGCAAACCTAGACAAATAGGCGATTTATTTACTCAGCCGAAAACCCCGGCTTCTATTACTAGAGCAAAATAAAAGCGAGCAGAAGGGCGTTTCCTACAATGTTCTTGTAGCAGGCTCCGGTAAAGTAATGTCTCACGCAGATCAATCAATTTAATTTGAGTCGGCTAATCAAGCTAATTGAGCCTTAGCATTAAAACGAAGGAGGCCTGTCCTGCAGTCGGCGTCAAATGGCTGATGATGATGATTAAAATGTGAAAATTACTTTGCTAAATTCCGCCAAAAGTAACGCCTGATTCCATACAATAACTGAGCCTTGCTTGAATAGATTCTTCAGTACTCAAATATCGTATACTACGTCTATTGATTGATTGATGTTATCTTAATAACTTGAGCTTGTGTAATCCTAAGTGACCCCGAATTTACGTAGATATAGTGTTTTTTAATTACTCGCGATGTTCATTCATAGTTATATATCAAACGCGTCTAATCACGATTAAGTTAGCGTCGAGCATTAAAGTAATTAAATTTTACCTATTAAATAAACGCGATTAGAGCCGTTTAATACATAACTAAACGTCGATTTATTCACCATCAAAGTATTTCACTAATCCAATTAAGGTTCGCAGTACTAGAACTGACTTGAACATCACAATCACGCCTTCGAAGTCTTATTCAAATAAGCAACCTCCGCTCTTCTTTATTCTGTGTCTGTACAGTACATAGCTATCTATTAGTATCAATGCGGCGTGAAATTGCGTATTTCACTCCAGACATAAAATATTCTTCCATGTCTTTTGCCGCAAATCGAGCTTTGAAGCCGGCTTATGACGGTCTTAGAACGCTCGGACGGTGTGCGTACAGTTTTAGCTGATTATGACGACGCACTCGGTGCGAGCGCACTGACCGTCGTCATAATCAAGTAAAACTGTACGCACACGGTCCGAGCGCACTAAGACCGTCAAAACCCGGCTGTAGTATTTGTGCGTGGAAGGCCCAGTTAGTTAGTAATATTTCTAGTGTTTAGTATTAGCATGGGTTAAATATCCGTCCACTCCAATAGTTGAATATGAATGTTTTAAGAAAATACATTTTCCGTTAGTCACTTCTAGTTACCTCAGTGACTCGGGGACTATGGTACGCATAACTCGCACAATGTAAAACAATCTGTAACGATTGTTAATCTTAAAAACTTGATAATATGGTAGGCAAGATTGAGAAAAAGAGATTGAAGAAAAACCGGCCAAGTGCGAGTCGGACTCGCGCACGAAGGGGTCCGTACTCTCTACTCATACTCGTACCATTATTCGTACCATCCCGTACAACATTAGGCAAAGATCTAATTTGAGAACAGCGCCATCTATAGAAACCAACAAGAAGCATTTAACATTGACATTTAACGACACGACATCGGCGCTGTGAAGGTTATATAGATGGCCGCTAGATGGCGAGTGCTGTCTTTAGACAACGTTTGTTATATGAAAGCACCCCTTAAATATTTATTTTATTCTATTTTTAGTATTTGTTGTTATAGCGGCAACAGAAATACATCACCTGTGAAAATTTCAACTGCCTAGCTATCACGGTACGAGATACAGCCTGGTGACCGACAGACAGACAGACGGACAGTGAACTCTTAGTAATACGGTCCCGTTTGGCACCCTTCGGGTACGGAATCCTAAAAACTATGTTCAGTGACGCCCGAGTATGGACTGAACTGGCCCGCGTCGAAGATCTATTTTCTTATTACTCGACTGCGGCGGAGCCCAAGAGGAGTGCTCTCCTTTTGGGCTCGGATGTCATGTGTTTGGCTCGTATGTATGTATCTAGGTAAGACTAATTCTATGTTCCCTCGTTACTCCTTAACAATGGGCAGATTTTAAAAAATAAGATCCTTATCGAATCATCTTATTTGTGCGACCTAGTCCATGCCGCTTTACATAACTTTAATAGTGGGCCCAATAAAAGTTTATAAGTCCTGGAATCGCAGAAAATACCAGTTGTTTCGTACATTTGTTATATGAAATATGTAAATATATATGTGGAAAAATATTTTCGCTATTTCATAATTTGTCCAATAAAAAAGATTTATTGTATTCATGAGAAGAATAACCCCCTTAATTTCTACCGGACCTTCCTGCAATACCCCAACTTGTTATTGAAATAACAAAAACCCTGAGAACCGTTTATTCAGTATCGAAAATTAAACCACATCCATTAAGCTAAAAGTTAAAAGTGATCAACCGCACTAAGGTCCAAAATTGTACAAATTTTAAACTTGCTTAAATGTGGGTATTGGGAGTGATTTGCCTGATTATCGATTTTAAAAAAACATTTTCAGGTTTTGCCCTATTTTAATAACACGTTGTTTACTTTCTGAAATATTATACTTACTAAAAATCAGCGTTTTGAACCCTCAACACAATTCTGAGCCAGCTGCCTTTTGCAGCAATAGAGATTATGTCCAGCATTGGACAGTTTGGACAGTTGTGGGTAGACATGCGCGATTGTATCTTGGATAAGATCGACCGACTCACCTATGATTTCGTCCTCCGATATGTACCCTATCATTGTATCTTTAAATCGCTTAGATCACCTCTACCACGGTTCTTTTTAGATACTTTAACTCCCAACTACTCCGTTTTCTATCTAGATCGCAGAGTCCGCTAGCGTAGGAGACAGAGTAGGAGTGTGTCCCTTATAAGAATGAGAGAGAGAGTGTAGTATCGCTTTGAGTCGTATGTTTCGTTTCGTTTACGCGTCTCGATCGCATCATTACCGCCTTGAAAGTGTTCGAGAGAGAAGATATGATGATACCATGGAACATTGGGATCTTTTGGCTTAAAGATGAATCTACTGCTTCAAGGTGATTTGTATCATCTAGATCTATCTGCATTGGTCAAGTCACGCGTTTTGTGGCGCTAAAATGTCACAATTTGACAGTTAATGTACTGAAAAGTCGCGACTTTTGACATTTAAAACGTGCGCGTAGCGTCGTCGTACTACCCAGGCAGATCGTGATCTACTCAAGTCTAAATTATGGGCTTGTAGAAATCCACTCCAATGTGGGATTCCGATGATTCGCACACAAAGTGCTAACGGTGAAGGAAACCATCGTGACCAAACCTGAGTGTCTGAGCTATTCATATACCCCAGCGCTTGAAATCGCCAATCCGCGGTGGGCAAGCGTGGTGATTAAGCCCATACTCTCTCCCTGAGAGAAGGCCCGTGCCCTACAGTGGGACGTATATAGGCTAGCTGCTTATGCAGACAAAGTTCTCTCCACGGAAGAAACGTCTGTAAGCCGAAACTGTTTATCCTTGCAGGTATTAACTATAATTGAGTTTCTTAGAAGGCCGAGCGGCCTCGGCGGATTGTCGGGACTAAAATTAACAATCCTGCTCCCAATTGGAGTTCTGACGGAATAAAATATTGAGGTAATGCCGTTATCTCCGCGAGCCAGGAAGCACCCCTCTTAAGGTGTCCGTCCACTGAATTGAGTTGGGAGCAGATAGAAAAGTCCGACAGATTCAAGTAAGTATAATATATGTATCATACAACGTGCTTAGTGCTAGCTAATTCACCAGTAACGTAACTGAAAACACATTATGTGCTGTCGAATGTATGAGGAGATATTAAATGTGTACTTTGTCCGTTACGTTTTTTATTTTTAGCATTTCTGCTGTATGTATTGTCATCATATAAAAGAATGTTTATGTCACGTTATGAGTCTTGCAGCGTTAAAAAAATTGTTTGTCTATCTATCCACGTATGTAAAGTTGGTTTATCTATTGTGGTCAGGGGTTTTCTTGATCTGAAGTTGACGAAAAGTTCACCATAGAGTCCTAATTTTAAGTACAGTCAGATCCCTGGAACTGTTTTACAATTTTCTAATAAATTGCTCGTCAATGGCATGGGCGCTCTTCTTAAACACATTTTTGTGAAGCTACTTTTTTTTTAATACTAAACTTACTGCCGGTTTCAATAAGGCGCTCTTCTTCCCCAGCTATATTTAAAATCAGGGTTCACGATCTATATCTATCACTCTAATTTATTAAATAGTTCAATTATTTTTGTTTTCCTGAATGTAGGTATGTCTCTTCTTTTGTCCTCTGGTAGAACTTTATTGTAACTTATGTAACTTTATGTATGTTTATAATTGTTATACCTATAGTATGTAAAGGTATAAGTAAGTATATTATTATTATGTATAAGTATGTAAATGAATATTCATATTTGCACCTACTACCCGTCTCACTTTTCCTTCAACAACTCTCCATCGTCGGTTGCCTGGAAGAAATTGCTATAAGCAATAAGGCCGCCAATTGTACTGCATTTTTGTAAACATTTCATGTTTGTGTTTTTCCTGGTACAATAAAGAATATTCTTATCTTATCTTATACTTACTATTATTATTATTTGTTTGCGAAACTTGCAGCTTACATTATAAATGATCAGAGACTTAGAATAACTACACATAAGCTAAGAATAAGTTTCCGCATAATAGTAACTAAGTGGCAAATATATGCAAGTGAATGAAAAATACACGGTCGTATTCCTCATTGTAAAGTAATTTCTACTCGATCTTATATAGTCGTAAAACCAACAAAATAATTTTTATTTTAGGTAGCCTATATGACATGTGTCCCTCTGCAGGACACAGGCCTTCTCTCAGAGAAAAGTATGGGCTTAATTAGCATGCGTGCCCACCGCGGATTGGCAATTTTAGGCGCTCAGTTGTGTGAACACCTCAGAGACTGAGATTAACAAAACATATTTGTAAAAAAATATTCCCGGATGCGGGCGGCAGAAGACCGGGAAGCTTAGAAAACCATGGTTTGGAGAGGCCTATGTCCTGCAGTGGACGTCAAGTGGCTCATGATGATGATGATGATTCCCGGCTTGTTAATCCAACATCACAGTTCACTAAATCCTGCGGTAATTATAGGGAAAGTTATGAAGCACTTCACAGACATAAAATGCGATTGCATAAATAACCTGATTAGGGATTACGGTGGTCCGCTGTAAAATTGTACCCGACCTAATCGTATGAAATGGAGTTGTTTTAAAAGGTTAACCCGATTTAGGCTAAAACACGCTCTGAATATTAAAGCAAACGTTTGATGAATTATCCTTGCTTGACTCGCTGTCTAATGTCGTAAATTATTACGTTGAGTTACAATTAACTTCTTCCAATTCCAAAGCGGTCCTAATAAAAAGGTTCTCAAGCAATTTTTTTGTTATATTGGCTTATTGGTTTGTTTATTTTAATCTTCGAACTAAATCTAGAATCCTGTATTGCGCCTCTTGCTTATTTATTATATTAAGTATTACCTATCTGTGGGAAATGCTGAGGAATTGGCAAAATGTACTGTATTGACTCTAATATTTTTATCCTATAAGTTTGTCAATTCTGTTTTTTCTCCTTAAATAAATAATAATAATAATAACCTAACGCTGCTTGCACCGCCTCTTAAACGTCACTAAAGTGACCATTTACATTGAATTTTGTACTAAGAATGTTTCGTAATTAAACCGACCTACAAGTCGGCCTACAAGTTATTTTTTCTGTCTTATACAATATTTTGCTATTATATTTTATTTACTCAGAACAACCAGTACACTGATACAATATAACTAAGCACAAATATATATGGTTTTAATTATAACACTCGGTTTTAAAAAGACAATACACATTAAAATACAAACAAAGAAATAATATAATCGATACAAAATACACCCGCAGGTTTCGTCAGTCAAAATGGTAAATTAAAAAAAAAAGAAATAATGCAATGTCAAAACACTATGTATTGAAAATAAATAGTAATAAATAATATAACCTAACCAAAGTTACATGGGACATCTTAGTTAGTAAACAGTAACATGTTTTTTCTTCAATTTACAATGGCTAACGACTAAAATAAGTGGCCTAAATAATAATAATAATAATACCACTTACAAAACACAATAACCAGTCCAGCTCCTACACTACGCGCACGAAATACTGAACGGTTCCAATAGTATAACTGTCAAATTCCATTCTAATGAGGGCTTTTCAAAGCGTCATTAAAAAAATAACATAGTAACCACAAGTTACCGATAGATGGTCCTGACGTCACATAATAAGTCAAAATTGACATGACATCACTGTATCTTCTCTGTGGTTTAACATTTAAAACGTATGATGACATTTTGTTCTCCTTGCAGCGCCATCTAGTGTTTTTAATGAAACTCAACTGACAGCTGTCATTGAAAAGCCCTCATTGCTAGCACAAACGTCAGGATTCCGGCAGGATTTGGTGCGCATAATTATTAGGCTTCTGGTTCCGAATTAGAATACCCAGTTCTTTGGTAACATAGAAACATCGAAATACACTCTTAGACTTAGACCATTTGCACATATCGATTACGGCGGCCTCCAGCGGGAATCGAACCCACGACTTCTCTTTCGATAGTCAACCATGTTATCGTTAGACCAACGAAAATATAGGATCAGTATGAAGCAGTTCCTGGCTCATTTGTCGCGTTGGCTTAACTGCTCTGCATGGGTAGTACTATGGCACGAGTCACGCGTTTTGTGGTGCTAAAATGTCAGAATTTCAGAAGAATTAATGTACTGGAAAGACGCGGCTTTTGACATTTAAAACGCGCGACTAGCGTCGTCGTACTATCCATGCTAGCTGCAATAGCACCTCAAACCTATTGTCCCGATCTACGAGTTACGAACTAACCGTAACAGTGGGAGCTCCCCAAGCTGTTAGACTGCGACGAAGGCTCAGTCTCCGTATCCGTAAGAGCCAAAATGGCAATGTGACCTGCTTCTGTAAAACCCCCCGGGGAAAGCTTCAATGTCCGCAAATTATTACCCTGCTCCACCACGCCCATCAAGTATGACAACCCATGAAGTGGCCATGTAACAGCCACGTTTGGCCGAAGCATAATAGTGGTCACCGGTCACTCATTACCGGAAGGCCGGTCCCATCGGGTTCATTACTTATGTATACCCCCAGCACTAAAACGATTCGAACTTTATTAGTTCTGTCTATAAAAGGGGCAGCCATCGTAAACCGAGAGGGTTATACAAAGTTGCCTTTTTAATATTTCGGTTCACGCCTAAAGCGGGGATTAGGAGCGGAGTCCAGGATTAAAATATCGGTTTTGGGGAGAATAATGAATTTTGTATTAGACGCAGTCGTTGTCTACTTGAAGCGCTTTTTATTAGGGTAACCTTACGTTAGCCCTGTTTATCTGTTGTGATGGCTGACTGGTTAGAAAAGAGATCTTTTTCCTTCATCCTCTCCATATGTCCTAACCAACAATCCTTTCTCAATTCTTACATTCTTTTTCATTCCTCATTGTCCTCTGATCATACTATTGCGTATACTGTCATTCAAAGTAACATCAGATCCTACTTTCTTGATTATTCAGCCATATAGACAAATTATTTCACTCTTCACCCTTTCATCACACATTGTTATTAGACGGGTCCACAAAGACCAAGCAGCTTCAAGGCATTTGCCGCGCGAAGCAGGGCCTTTATTACGAAGCAGAGATATGTTCGGAAGGGTCATCAACGTCGCACTTGAGCACGACAATTCATTCGATTCTAGCGACAAATACGGGTTTTTTTGAGTAATAAACGCTAGAAATTCACGCCTCTTTGTTAGCCCAATGACGACGTATCATATCTTGAGATACAAATTTTGATACTAACAAGCGACTTCCGGTGATGTCGCATTTTTCATAATAAAGGCCCGGAATATCGAAGCATCAATTTTGTCATTTTCTTTTGTTTCGTCATCTACGCATTTATACGTATTCAAAATTTAAATTACTGATCAACAGCTAGAAATGTTTATCTTCCATCGTGGTTGCCATTTCAGCTAATGGACCGCTTCATGCTTATGCCTTGTGCCGTCCCCGTAGATAAAGTCCGAGCCGAATAGAAGGTAGCAATAGTCGACTTTACGGCATTGTGATAGGAAATAAAACAAAATTAAACGTCAATTCGTGACTCCGCCGACGACTCGTCATTTCCGCCGGGGTGTAGACAGGCGACGTAGAGTCGTAAAGAAGGCCTGCTGCGGTCAATGAATCCACAAGTTGACAAGTGGCAAACCTGGCCCTTTTTTCTTACAATTCCAGTATTTAGACGGGTTCAAAACGACGGGATTTGGACCCACGACATCTCGAATGTGACGCTAGCGTCTACTATTTGCTACTACCGCTTAAACCACCGTTCCTGTATAAATTGTGTTCGAATAAGAAAATTAACGACGAGGCAATCTACTCTAACGCTCTCGGGAAAAAAATTACATCATTTTTAATTTTGAAAGAACATAACTGCTTTTTAACAAGAAAACCATCGACCAGGGAAAGCACGCCCTAAACAAAAGAATTCAATGACTTTCTCATAGATCTCATCAACAGATGTTGAACAAACCACCGTCAACACCTGAGCCAAACTACTGGAACCACCCTGGTGGTACTGGTACCCCCTTTTTAAAAAAAATAAAGCAAATTAAAAATTTCAATTCAAAAATTCTTCATTGCTCTAAAAGATGTTTGTACAAATGCGAGCTTAATACCAATAAGTATTTTCTTCCAGCCAACCTTGGGTTATGTGGATAGTGCAAGGGGTAGTGCCAAGACAGATTTATTGCAAGAAATTACATAAAATATATTTTTCAAAAATTACATAGTTATCATAACAAGTTATATACCAAATACATACAGTTACAGGCATCAAATACAAACTATAATAAAATTACATAAAATTTACTTATATAATAGGATTATTACTGTGAAGTGAAGGAATTCGAATAGCCTGCCGTACCATGCACGGGGATGCCAAGAAGCAGGTCTTTGCATGGCCGCTGACGCCGACCATGCATACCACGAGGGGCGAAACGTTCGCGGAGATACTGGGGAGAGGAGGGGTCATGTAAGATGCCATAAAGAAGTGTCACAATGTGGGCATTCCTGCGGGAGTGGCTATTTAGCCAAATCAGGCAATGTGGCTTATTAAATCAGGCAGTGTAGGAATGAATTATCACTGAATATAAATATGTAATAGAATATATAATTGCGGATGAATTGAGTACCTCTTCTTTTTTTGAAGTTTGAATATTTAAGGTGTTTACCTCACCAGGACAATACAGTACACTACACACAAGATGTCTTCAAGATGTTCAGTTTCTTCGGCCAGATGGCCTTCTGCGCCTTTTAGTTTTGTGTGAAACGTTTGTATGTCTTTTGAATTACGACATTGATTTTTTGAGTAAACATTTTCCGTTTTGGTTCCTTCATGTCAATGGGGGGAGGTGTATGTACCTACTGAAAGAACACACTTTGGTGTTTTGTATAGCAAGTGACACAGCATTGGTTTTTTGTCACTTTGAAAAAAAGGAGAAGTTTTAGATCTCGATCTTACGTCATTAAATTGGATGCAACAAGTGCTTAGTTTTTTTGACATGTGACTCATTGTTTATTTTTTTTTAAGTTGACTATGACGTACTTTATTTAAATTGACATGTACAAAAATGACATTAACAATCTGAATTCAAATGAATAGGCCATCTTCAAAAATTTATTTGTTTGCTGTCGAATAATTAATTCTTTTCCGTTTCTTATTTATATGCCAAGACGACCACTTTTGAATATTAAAAAATTAATTGTAGCGTGCTTACCAATAAATTCTATTTTGTTTTTAATTTAGTACTTGGTGAAACGTGTCGAGAGCGTATTTGATGGATTATTCCATTCCTTTGCTACTGTGAAAACCTCAATTCCACTTAAAACAAATTCAGGATTTCTTAACGATTTATTCCTTACAAACATAAACTTGAGGAGGTAGTCACTCTAGGACAACACGAGTCAGTAAACTTTTGACATCGGGCTTTAAATAAATAATTAGCCGAGGTCTGTTCATTATTGGAAAGCTTTTAAGGAAAGATAATAGAGTATAAAATTACAAAAGGCTACCCATTACAGATTAAGAGTAATAGTTATTTGTTATACAAGAGTGCAAAGTTGCTTTTTAACCACGTGCTCAATTTTGATGACAGATCAAGCGAAGGATTCTAAAATTGAATCACGAGCCCAGCGAGTGATAAAAAAATTAGAATCCTGAGCGTTAGCGAGGGAATCAAAAAAGCACGAGGTGAAAAATCTTTGCACTCGAGTGCAACACGTAACTTTTCACCCCACCTCAGTGAGGAAATGACTAAATGCAAAAAAAACACAAAGGAGGTTCCGAGTCTGAGTTTATAACAAATTAAAAAAAATAGTATAATAAATTCGGCACCATGGAGGTAGAAGTAAATAGGTTTAATGATGTTTTGGATTTACAAACTTAGTGCACTCGATGTTCTAAATTCAACTTACTTTATCCTCTAGCGGATAAAAACGCCTCTTGCACTCAGATATCGAAGAGCAAAAATACTCTTTCTGAGATGGGGGGATGAAAAAGCCTTTATAGTTCGGGCTGACCGACAGACATAGACGGGAAGACGTCATAGTTATTTGGACCTACGATTTCCGTACTTAGCCTCATAGTTGGGCCATTGTACGTGGTAAGCGCTGAGGTATGTAAACACCTCAGACACCAGGGTTACCTCACAATGTTTTTCTGCACATTTAGCGATTGGTATTGCTACTACAAATTCCGTACATTTGTTATAAACTTAGACAACAAAGTCATGGGTTCACGCCGGGATTCGAACCCACGACCACTCAAATGCGCTGCCACAACTCTCCTGTTGTTCCTTCGGGTACGCAACCCCAAAAATCATTAGGATGATAATAATGCTGCGTTGGTCTAGCGGTATTACGTCTGATTACCATACCAGAGGTCGTGGGTTGGATTCCCGCTGGAGGCCGCCCGTACAAATAGCCTCAGTCTGGGTGTATTTCCACGTTTGTGATGTCCTTGTCTGGTAGCTATAGCACAAGGTACCTATCCTAGTTTGGGACAAGTGATTATGTTGTATGGAAGGTATAATTATATAATTACTAGCTGACCCGGAGAACGTTGTTAACCTACGACCGGCCATATTAAATTAACCTACGACCTGTTCTCAGACCTATCAAATATACGCAAAAAAAAATCATAAAAATCGGTGAAGCCGTTTCGGAGGAGTTCGATAAGAAACACAGTGACACGAGATTTTTATATATTAGATTATTAATATTATAATGTCTACTGTTCTATACATTTAAATGCCGCGGTTTCGAAGTTTCCCCCACAGTAAACGTTGTTCTCGTCAGAGTAGAATCCCCCATTTTAGTATTTCTACATACATGCATACATAAACACACGCCTGTATGCCAGAGGGGTAGGCAGAGACCAGGGACCTGCCACGATCCTGACAGATCACTTTCGCTTCCTCAACATTCATTAGTTGTTGCGTGCACGCACGCCGATTTCGGGTACTTTCTATCTTGCCCTTTGCTAATACATCCCCTATTTGGTCAAAGTGGGACGTTCCTTACCTTTTAATAATTTCTAAAATGTACAATTTCCCAAAACACGAAAATAAATCAAAGGACGTAAAATATCTCAGCAAAATACATCACGCGTACGAGCTAACAACGTACATGTATCTGTTAGTAGGTCGCCGTATTGCTGACATAGCCTTAAGCGCTGCTCAGTTCACGCGGCAAGTACATTGTAAAGACAGTCGGCTCGAGCCACTCATCAGTAACATACTACCATCAATAAATGTGGTAGAAACGGTAGAAATAAACGTCTACAATCAGAACCATCTTTCCATCACCGTCCATCATCTCTACCATGCACCAGAGCGAGCGTCGCACACGCTCTCCTCTCTTTCCTTACACCATGCTCACCTTCATCATCACCAGTTCAGACAAGAAGTCCACTGCTGGACATAAGCCTCCTCCATGGATTTCCAAAAAGACCGGTTGGAAGCTGCTTGCTTCCAGCGTCTTCCTGCCACTTGGATGAGGTCATCTGCCCATCTTGTGGCTGGTCGTCCTACGCTGCGCTTGCCGATATGTGGTCTCCATTCGAGAACTTTTCGGCCCCAACGGCCATCAGTTCTGCGTGCTATGTGCCCCGCCTACTGCCATTTCAACTTACTAATCCGCTGGGCTATGTCGACGACTTTCGTTGTTCACCTTATTATGTGACAAATAATTGTTCCTTCACAATAGCACACGTCATTGGGTACGTTTGTCACTAAATGTAAAGATAAAGCATCTCAGAATTGTTCAGCAAAAGCATACTAGTAGAAAAGGTTTTATTACAACGAATAAAGCGCCATCTCTCAGTGGAGGACACTCCTAATTTGAGCATCACCGAAGTTGGATGCAAAACAAAGGATGCATGTCCTGTCCAGTCCTCAGTGACACACTTGATTGTGAAGATACGCTTTTGCTTAAGGGCAAGAACTTGTTTTTCTGAAGAAAGGTTTTTCACGTGTTACCTACCCGCGACTTCGAGTACATACTAAAGTTTTCAGTCACCATATTTGTTCTATATTTCACTTTAGAGAGATAATATAAGATAAAAACAAATACGGGCGGGCGGCACTAGACCGGGAAGCTTGGAAAACCATGAGGGAGGCCTATGTCCTGTAGTGGGCGTCAAAAGGCTGATGATGACGGTGATGATGAATTTTTTACAAAGACACATAGTACAATTGACAGCCTTATTGCTAAAAGCATTTTTTTCCAGACAACCTTACCGTGGAGAGTTACTGAAGGAAATGAGAAAGACGAAAGAGAAGAGAGAGGTCGTTTCCAAAAATATATTTGGGTAATTTCTGAACGCACCTAATTACATATGTATTAGCCAGTAGGCCCAACCGATTGTCGTTAATTTATTGATATCTAGTAATTTATTGGATCAATAAGTTTACAAGCAATATTTAGAATTAAAGACCCATAACTCAATTGGTAAAGAGCCTAATATTAATCATATTGAGTATTTTGTAAAATTAATCACACTGTTTACCGATACATATTTAAGAGTTACAATGTTGGGAATGTAATGTTTAAAAAAATCTAGTTTTTAATGTTTAAAAAAGTCTAGGGCACACAATCACTGTTATTAAATAATGTTGAACGTGAATTTATACGAAACACATAAATACCAAACCCTGGAATAAAGTACAGGCTCCTAAGCCCTTACATCGAAATCTGTTCGGAGTGAAGACTCCGAACTTAAATTTTTGCCGGAAGCGGCAAAAATTTAAGTAAGTGGTTTTCAAATATAAAGGCTATTTTTTATTGGAGTTCCACGGAAACTAAGTCACAAGCACAGCTATTGACTTCCTAGAAGCCTTCTCTGTCTTTAGGGCGAACAAGAACACTCAATAATACATAGAGAATAGTAAACTTAAATGAGCCTATAATGTAGAGGGTCGCAGGCTAATGTATGTCATCGGCGATTAAAAAAAATCTTTGTAGACTTCCCGTAGACTCGGAAGACAAAACGGAGTTGCTCGCTACTAAATATCGCAGAGAGAAGAGATGTCGCTAAGTCAAATCTACCTGCAATGTTAAGCTCTACTAAATAGCTGCTCCTTAAATGATTCACGCCTTGAGAAATGGCTAATTGTGGGCAAATAATTTCAACTGAGACGTTAAGCAGTGGCGTGACTCGCCGCTATTAAATGCTAAGAGAGATTTATGTTGTTTACTCTTTACGTTTAGTGCAATTGGTTACGTGTAAAAAGTATATCATCTTATGTGAGCTATTATTTGATGAATTAGATAGATAAATAAATTTACTTACATATTTTACTATTTCGAAATAACATGTGCGCATATAAAATCTGACCTATACCTTCCTCAGGGAAGAAACCCGTGCCCCTCGGTGGGGACATAATGGGTTGATGATGATGATATAAAATCTGGAGTTAGTTTAGTTCGAACGCATGCAACCAAACATTATTTGTTCTACCGGTGCTTTTAAACGTATGCTGTAGGTATGGTGATCTGATTCGGTCTGTATTGAACCAACCCTTATAAGTATAATCATAAACTTTATCTATGTTTCGGCACAACTAATTTTGTCGACATACCCCCAACATTGCAATGCATCCGAGACTCGACGAGAGGCGTCGAAAGCCGTGATACAGGCTCGCCTAGTATGGTTTTCAATGTGAAAACATAATAATACAATTACACGGTGACCTACTAAGCTCAATGTATCCACGATATGTATTTTTTTTGTTGTACAGACGTTCGTAACACAATAAATTTCTTAATTTCTTAATATAAAATCTGGAGTATTATTATCGCCTATAGTTATTTTAATCTAACATAACTGCAAAGAACAGTTGAAATCAGCAATCCATATTTTGATTGTACATGACATAAAAATTCATTCATTGTGTGTACAGTATGTTTCATACTTTGCTGTCCTAGTATTTGGGAGGCCTGGCATCCTAAGATACAGATCTCTGATCTAGTTTAGGACGCAGTCTTTCCACAAATTGCTTCAGATTGTGCCATATTGTGCCACCTCTTTTGTACCTTATTTGTGGATGGAGAAATAAAGTTTATTTGTATTGTTTTGTTTTGTTTTGTTTTGTTTTGTTTTGTGTTGTGTTGTGTTGTGTTGTGTTGTGTTGTGTTGTTGTGTTGTGTTGTGTTGTGTTGTGTTGTGTTGTGTTGTGTTGTGTTGTGTTGTGTTGTATTGTATTGTATTGTATTGTATTGTATTGTAGCCAATACATTCTCTCTCTGAACTCCACCTAGGAGAGGTCCAGCTCAAGTAGCGTGACGACGCGAGTTTAAGCGTATTGTGGCGCTGAAACGTCAAAAAAGCGACTTTCGAGGACACTAAAGGAGAAGCTGCACAAAAAAAAAATCAAAAAATAAATAACTGCGCCTATATTTTTTTTCTCTACGACAAATACTTTTCATGACATTATAATGATAATATCACGAGTAATACTTTTGATTCTTTGGCACTGCCTCTTCTTACCTACACAGAAATCAATAATTCAGCACGGGCTTGCCTACTGAAGTGTTCAGGCATATACTGCATCCTAAAACATATACAATGTGAAGAAATAATAAATAAATGAGAAATATACCTTCCTCAGGGAAGAGACCCGTGCCCCTCGGTGGGGTCATAATGGGTTGATGATGAATAAATAAATAAGTGTTCATGATAATATCACGATAATAGCAGTATTTTTTTTTGTTTTTGCAACTAGATATGATAATAACATAAGATATGACGCCGTGCGGGCGGCACAAGACCGGGAAGCTTGGAAAACCATGAAGGAAGGAGGCCTGTGTCCTGCAGTGGGCGTCAAATGGCTGATGATGATGAATATCATGAAAAGTATTAATCGTAGGGAAAAAAATTGACAGGTCATGGTACTATTATAACCTGTCGAAAAGTCATTCTGGTCACGTGGTATAAAAATACGCAACGCAATTTATGAAGCGTTTATCAATATTTGAGTAATCTCATAAAATGATGTTTGTATGCGTCTATGCCCTTGTTAGAAGACTTTTGGATTTCAATGAAAAAACTAAATGTTATAATTTTTTTTATTATTTGAGTACCTTGATATTTTACATTTTTAGAGTTCCGTAGCTGTTAACAAGTAACCCTTATAGTTCCGCAATGTCCGTCCGTCTGTCTTTCTGTCTGTCCGCGGGTTATCACAGAGACTTGTACTAGAAAGCTGAAATTTGGCATCGATATACATATTAATCACGCCGACTAAACGGTACTACGGAACCCTACACTGCGTATGGCCCGACACGCACTTGGTCGGTTTTTGAGACCTGTAAAAGCCCAAAAAAATATTTT
Organism: Yponomeuta malinellus; assembly: GCA_947308005.1. Classification (NCBI taxonomy): domain Eukaryota; kingdom Metazoa; phylum Arthropoda; class Insecta; order Lepidoptera; family Yponomeutidae; genus Yponomeuta; species Yponomeuta malinellus. Next base: position 5,240,425 of record OX371010.1, read on the forward strand.
TGATGGCTTTGGTTTTTTTTTCTGAGTTTTTCTTCTTTTCCTATGGGATAAAAAAAACAATATCACTCGAATCTAAGTTTAATGCAAGTCCCCATTGTCAAATTATGACATTTTTACGCACAAATACGGGACTAGTACCGTCGTACCACCTATGCTGTGCCCGTTACAGAGAATATGTTACACAACTAAAAAACTCGTTTCACACAGAGACAATAACAATGTACTTGCCCACAACGTGACCTCGTGGCGCAGCGGTAGTGCATCTGCATACCATGCGAGAGGTCCCGGGTTCGAATCCCGGCTGGGGACAAAAAAAAACCCCAGGTCTTGGATGTTTACATGTTTGTGATGTCGTTGTTTCTGGTTCCCACGACACAGGGTATCCTAGTGTGGGGCCAGAAGCAATGTATGTGCCTGTATGTAAATGTTTATGTTTATGTTTATGTTTACAAGTATGAACTTTCTTTACTCACTCCATTTCATCAGGAAATGACAACTCACAAGTCATTTCGAATACGCAGCGCGCATTCAATAAGATAATTTGTTTGGAATTATCTTCTCCATAAATCAAGTCCACCTACACGTTGTACGTGTCTAATGTTACTGTGTACAATCGACAAAGAAAATCGTTAGATCAGGTCAAAGGTAATATTTTACAGTGATACATTTTGAATTTATATAATATAAGTATTTTTCTTTTGTGATGCATGCAGGGCAATACGCATTTTCTTAGTTTATAACCCATAATATAAAAATGTGTGTAATAATTAATTAGTTCCGTGTGGCGCCGGATTAAGAAAAGCGTCACTCCATTTCCTTCCGTGGATGTCGTAGAAGGCGACTAAGGGAATACATTACCAGGAGACGGGCAGCAGCGTCTTCCTGAGTTTCCAACCGCATAATGGCAAAACCCTTCATGGTTAGGAAAACCATGAGGGAGGCCTATGTCCTGCAGTGGGCGTCAAATGGTTGATGATGATGATGAATTAATTAGTTTAATGAACTTCTGGTTTCTGTAATTCGGAACCGATAATATATACATTTCATTTTCATTTTTAGGGTTCCGTACCCAAAGGGTAAGGGACCCTATTACTAAAACTCCACTGTCCGTCTGTCTGTCACCAGGCTGTATCTCATGAACCGTGATAGCTAGACAGTTGAAATTTGCACAGCTGATGTATTTCTGTCACCGCTATAACAACAAACACCAAAAACAGAATAAAATAAATATTTAAGGGGGGCTTAGTAAGGGGTTAGAAATAGGGTCCCGTTTGGTACCCTTCGGGTGCGGCACCGTAACAAGTAAACGTGAGAAAATCTCTTAAGCTAAGGAAAGTATTGCTCATAATTATAATTAATTGATTTAAAAATAAAACTAATGTTGTTTATCCTATAAAAACCGGCCAAGTGCGAGTCAGACTCGCGCACCGAGGGTTCCGTAATCGCGCTTTTTTGCAGCATAAACGGTTGTAACTTTATTTTCATTAATTTAAAAGTCATTTTTTCCGAACTTCATGGGACTATAGTATTGGTTTTAATTTCAACTCGCTACCTCCACGCGTTCCCAAGATGACAGATGATGACAGCCAGACGGACGGATGGACAACAAAGTGATCCGATTCGTTCGTTCGTTTCGTTCCGTTTTTCCATTTCAGGCACGGAACCCTGAAAAATTAATATTATAAATACATACATACATACTCTGAAAGCAGAGATTGTATCAGAAACGAGATACTTACACGAAAATTTTTCATAGAAAATTGTAGTGCTTATTATGTAACTATTTGAAAGCTTTAAAAACAATTTATATTCATTTTGGTGGGACAGGGTGGCAGAACAATACAAATAAATTTTATCCTGAAAATGTTCGCATGACCTTCTACGGTTTTCAACATTTCGCCCACGATGGGCTACGGTTAATGTGATTTTTGACGGATTATCCCTAAGCAGGTTAGCCTGACTTTAAAATTAAGCGAGATTTAGGCAACCAATTTTATCCTATTAGGTCCCGAAAGATTGCCAACTCCAACTGGACCGCGTTACGCAGAAACATTCCAACCCATGAAAACTGACTTTAGAAAAAAAAACGCTTGTTAAGTTTAACATTGTTTTGTTCTATGTTTCTGTTCAGATATTTTGTATATAAAATGGAACAAACAATGTTAAACTTTAAAATTAGTCATAATTGTAAAAGAAATGGGCTTCGTACAGCGATTATTAATTCACTTAAGTTTCCAAATAATCGTGGTAAGAATTGGGACTTTGCGATAAGCTTAGATTAAAGTGGCATTGCTTTTATACCCATAAAAGACACAGAAAAACTCAAGAAAAATTAAAAAATAAACCCACATAAATATTTTTCTCTGGGTTTTCGAGGTCCCAAAAAATGCGAAAAATCAACTTACTCTAATAATAAAAAACATATTAGATTCGTTTTTTGATTGAATTCTAAACGTTTTCTAAAAAGGCTGTACATGTATAAAAACATTGCCTTACGAGATAACTCGAACATTAATAAACACATCATACATTTCAAGGTGTTACGTGCAAGTTGTGACTTCACAGTTTGAGTCCGATTTGTATGGCGCGTTTTTGTACCACGAAAAATATTAGTCTTTTGTACCACGAAAAATATTAGTCATGGAGAAAAAAATAACCATATTTATTTATCCTTTTATTCTTTGTTTGTGTTGTGTGGAAGTTATTATTATTATTTTAACATAGCCTCTCTGCCCCTATATTACGCTCACCAAATCCTGAGCGATTCCAATCGTTTAACTGTCAAATTAGTATGGAATTTGACAGTTAGACGATTGGAATCGCTCAGGATTTGGTGAGCGTAATTAGGCCACTGATTACATTAAAACTTTTTTTTGTACAAGTTCTCCATTACTAAGTAAAAGACACAGAATTATTTATGTTATTTCTAATTTTAATGTCCTATTCTATGTTTCGTGGGCAATAAAGTATAAATAAATAAACATACAATTGTGTACAACTACGATAGATTTAAAAAGTATATCCAGTATACAATAAAGAATATTCTTATCTTATCTTATCTTTAGTCAATTGAGAAAAAAAAACAGTTAATCACGTCCATGATTAAGATATCAGTTACTGGTTATAAGATAAGATGACAGAAGAGAAGAATATTATTTATTGTACACTTTTTATTACCAACCCACATAAACCACATAATTGTTTTAGCGTCATCTTTTCAAAGTTTATATTATATACTTCTCAGTGTCAAGGTCGAAGCATGCAGTACCTACTTTACGTTTTATTTGTATCTGTTTGTTTTCAAATGTTTAATTGTACTTGTATGTATCTATTTCTTTACCTTCTAATAAAATAAAAGCCAACACAAATAAGCTTTTTTTTTCTTAACTTTTCTTAAATCCAAATCTACTCAGCTTTAATTTCACCTTATATTATATCTGACCACATCGTCTGATAGCGAGTGTACCAATGAGGCAATCCGAGACCACATGAGAGCGACCGGTAATACAGTTGATTAATGAGTCGAAAATCATTGTTTGGACGCGTAACGTGAAACAGTAAGAATAGAGGCAATTATAAGACGAAACTGTCAATCAGGGCAAAAATAGGCCTGGTTGGCCTTAGTGGGTCCTAAACATATTATGTTAAATAATTGCTTACTAGGGCGAAAACTCTTCAGCCAATTGCAAAATTTCAATAAAAATATTGACTTTTTAAATAGCGAAACAATAATTTATTTATATTCTTAGCAAAGATTTTCTGATATTGAAAAATATGGTATATAGTAAGTATAGTAAATAGTACCTTTTTTGGAAAATGTGGTAAAATAATATTGATATTTTAAATATTTTTATCAACATTTTTATCCCATTTGTATACAATATTTCCCATCATCATCAGCAGGATGCAGGACATAGGCCTCCCTCATGGTTTCCCAAACTTCCCGGTCTTGTGCCGCCCGCATCCAGCGACTCCCCGCCATCTTAACCAGGTCATCAGACTATCTGGTGGGGGGCATTCCCACACTGCGTCCGGTCCGAATATTTCCCAAAAAGAGGTTTTTCGCCAACTTGCAAGCATTATCACATATGAACATATATCATGATTTTTCACGTACTTTTATAATGTACGGTGTGCAACAAAGAGTATTCATCTAATCTAATCATCAATCTCTATGATGGTCCTATACAGAAGAGCGGGTGATCGTACCCTTCCACTATAAAGAGATCTGGTATATTGTATACCCAGACGGCCAGTGCAACTGGTGTTCGTCGGACGTAATATTTGTGCTATGTCATGTGAAACACTTATCTGTGTATGTGATGCGCGCGCAGAGGCGACATGCTCGCTACAGGTCTTTGTCAAAGTTGTCGAATAAGCGAAAAGCACACAATGCTCAGATCCTCATCAAAGGATATTTTAACAGTAACTTTTCTTTGCTGCAGGGAGAACGACGGAAGGGGGAGGGAATCCATCTGGCGCGCGGGGCGCAGGTGGGTTCAATATGGCGGTTCACTCCTAAATTACAATACCAAGGTGTAATCTTAAAAAGTGGGCCAAGCTTCCAGTGGAACCCAAATATTAGCTTTGAGGTAAAACTGTGTTATAAACAATGCTCGGATCCTCAGCAAAGGATGTTTTAACAGGCTTAAAGTAAAACTGTAACTTTTTATTCGTTGCTAACGAAACAAAGTAAGGAAAAGCTCTAGTTGCTAAGCCCTCAGGCTATCCGAAGCAAATAAGGGCAAAAAATATTGCAGGAATTCTTCTACGCTTAGAATCTGTAGTCGGAGCTTAGATTAATATTCTTCCCGAATACCGTTCTCAAATAACATCCGATGTAAACGTGAGATGAGACGATATGTCCCATATAAAGACTGTGCTCACTCACATCCAGCTAAGCCACATATGATATGTCGAGAAAAAGATGACGTAAACAAGAACTTATTTACTGTGACTTTCAAACACCATTTAATTGGGATTATTGTTAAGAGTATGAGTTTCTCGTAGGTCAAACCTTTATTATAGTTTTCTTTTCTAGTTAGTTTTCTTTCTGTTGTTGTGCATATTATGTTACTTATCCGTTTATTTTGTTTTTGTGATGTGTAACAGAAAGAATGAAAGAAAGAAAGAAAGACATTTATTGGGACAAATTAACACATCACAAGAAAAAAAAAGGCATCACAAGTAACAAAATAATACAAAGCAAAGTCAGAGCGTCAGAGTGCATCCTGAAATAAATATATTTCTGCTTGTTCTTCTTCTTCTTGTTCTTTTAGTTTTTAATTACTCGTTAATATGTTATGTCAGAATTGTTAGTACCTCATTTGCTTAGGTAATGCCGTGCAGTCCACAATATATTATTTCCCAAAATGCTTAGTGTCAATAGGTTGTATCCACGGAATTGTAAAAGTACCCAAAGGTCTAATTTAGAAATATTTCGCCGGAATCCTCGTGGTGAGTACAGTCGAAAGCACATCGACCTTTACATACTTGCACCTACTCTACTCAGTTGGTTTACGAGCACCTTTGCAACAACAATGAAAAGTTTGATCTGTTGTAATATGTATCTACTAATATTGAGTAAAGACACACTTGACAGACTATACTTCTATTCTAATTCTAAGACTATTCTTGTGATAAGAACGCTCATATCGACCCGCGTTCGGTAATGATTATCCCCGCTATTGGAACTTCGATATTGATGACGTCTATTACTTTTGGAAGATTCTCTGTGACTTTGAACTTGATCATCAAGCGGTCTTCTCACACTTCCCCTTGGGGAAGTGGAGGGTCGGGGTCAGGGCGGGGCCCTCTTCCCGAGGGATCTGCCGCTGTCCGCAGCTACGGACAGGTCTATGGGTGGCCTTCCAGGCGGTGGTCTTCGCTGGGGGTCGCAGGTGGTTTCATCAGTTGGAGTTGGCCGTGGACTCGACCAGGCTTCGGGGGAGGAACTTGATTTCATGGCTATGGGTATTTATACTTCGAAACTGTTGCACAACCATGCCGTTGCCATTCCTTATATGTTCACTTTAGTTTATTTGTCAGATTTCATATTTATACATATTTTGATAAAAAAAAAATTATTATAATTTAAATCCAAGTTATTTAAATTTGAAAAGGAAAATAATTGAGGCCAGATCGATGCGATCGTCTATTTTAATTTAAAAGCGTTCATGTTTGAGATTTTCTTTCTGTTGTTGTGCATATTATGTTACTTATCTGCTTATTTTGTTTCTGTGATGTATCTTGTTTCTTGTTGGTATAATAAATGTCATTCTTCTTTTTCTTCTTCAGATCTTCTAAATGATGAAATTAAATGTCATACTCAAACTCAGTCTTGGTTTGAGGCTGATCCTCTCTCTTATTCTCATTCACATTTCCTACAAGCAGGAAACAAAACTACTCACCGCCTGAATGAAGAAGCCCCACGCACGACGCAGACAGCACGCTGACGAGGCCGAAGTTAGTTAACTTGAACACATGATCCACATGAGGTTCGACAGCAACCCGGGCCGCGGGTTCCAGGCGGCCATAAGGATCGGCACTTTTTTGTGGACTTACTCATAAAAATAGAGCCTTCCGCAACCAAATTTTAAATTATGGTGAAATACGCTGATGCATTCCCAGCATACTCAGACTCAGACTGAGTCTGCGTGTCATCCTCTCCCTTATTATACTTCTAATTCTCATCCACATTATCTCCAAACCGAAAAACAAAACTACTCACCGCCTGAATGAAGAAGTCCCGGTGCAGCACGCTGACGAGGCCGAAGTTGGTGAACTTGAACACGTGGTCCATGATCCACATGAGGTTGGGCAGCACCCCGGGCCGCGGGTTCCAGGCGGCCATGAGGATCGGCACGTCGGCGGTGCTCTGGTGGTTGGCCAGGACCAGGGTTCGACGGCCAGAGCAGGCTGCCGGCTCGTCACCGCTCTCGATTACTGCGGGAAAGAGACGAACTTGAGAACTCGTTCGAATCTATATAAGCGTCTTCTTTTGTTATTGGTGGTCCGGGCGTTTTTTCCCATTTTGTGATGTCTTTAGTCACTATATAATAGAGTAGTCTAGGGACCAAAACAAGTGATTTTGCTGCGTAGATGTCAAAAGTCAAATCAAAATTTAACACGTGACCGATGATGATTCACTGGTTTCCTCCACACAGGTTCACCTAGCGAGAGGAACGGTTTTGGACTCAGAAGGCAAATATTTAAGAACGAACTTTTTATATGTCATACTTTACCTACCGATATTCATAAATGAGAACTTTATCATATATTATTTGACCCCCACAAATCTTGTTACCTTTTTTTAGACTCTATGTAACCTGCTTATTTATAGAATACGCTACTGTATTTGGTAAAAATACCATGGTTTCTAATTACATCTTACTTCTAAGGGAATTGCATCTACTTGAAATTGTAGCTAACATACAGGTTATGCTAGCAAAGGGGATAAAAATGCGACACTGCTTTTTGAATTTATATTGTGCAGCTTATGTATTACTATATTTTTGTCACCTTATCACTTATTTGTATTTTTATTATTTTTGTACAATAAACAATGTATTATTATTAAACCAAAACAGACTATTATATTAACTATTCGTAATTCTTTCTCTTGGTCATGCAATAAATTGTTATCTATCTATCATTTTACAATCTCGTATTTTTTTACATTTGTGCCAAAGCGTGTGCAAGAATCGTTTTAACTGTTTCTACCAGTTTCTTCGCATCCCATCCCATTAGCTGCCAACACTGTAGTAGAATATGTTATCCAGGTAGAACACAATACAATGTTTCTACAATTGTTTAACAGCTAGCGTAGTGCAGTAAGACAGCTCAACTCTAATACACACTTCAGAGCCCCTTTATTCTATTCCAAAACTAAAATCTCTACCCTGCCAAAACCGCGTTGAACCCACGTTGAAAATCCTCCAGGAAACACGCAATATAAACGGTTATAGAAGCGAGTAGCCAGGGCAAGATTCTAAAAGAGATTCGAGGCACGCGACAACTTTGTTCTGTGTGTTTTGAATATAACGGCTGGACAAACAGAGGCCATCAGTTCGCCCATCGTCCTAAGTAGCCAAAGATAAAATACCTATACTGAAATTAAACTAATATGTAATATAATAGTAAAATAATATATGAAGAAGAATATTGTATATAGCTAATAACAAAATTGGTAAGATTTACCCAACTTAAGAGATCAGGATCCAACTCCAAGGCAACGGACTGAGATCACTGCGGATTTGTAAAATCAAGCATTGAACACCTCAGACACTCTTTTCTCACGATGTTTTCCTTCAGGTTAGCGCACAAAACGGCATCGGTGGCAACGATGGCGGAATCGAAGCCAGAATGTCACGGGTGTGAGGCAAAAAAATTTCCGACATCAAACGTATGTTATCGCCAAGGTTCTGTGCTCACCTAGGACGATTGGTCAGGAGAGCTTCGGAAAACGTTCGAGGGTCCCGTCTGAGAGACACGACCCGTTAAAACGATTAGAGTGGACCCTGAGAGTTGTGTTGTTTGCGTTTGTACCGGCAGAGATGTGGTACAGAAACTTGGAGACGGTATTTGTAAGAGCTGCCGGTGACATAGGATTGTGGAAAAGACTTGAAAGAAATGTGTCTGAAGACACCATGCGTGTCATGTTGGTTATGCCCTTGTCCGGTTACTGTGCGATAACTATAGCCTAGGCCACCCGCGAAAATATGACGAATCGACTGAGATCCTATTTGTCAAAATCTGACGATTAGTTAAGGAGTTACGAGGGAACGTAGATTCGGACATATATTGACACTTACGAGCCAAAAATCACCCTCCTTTTGTGCTATAATGTCATAGGTGATTGATGTGTGGAGTAGACTTGAAGAATGATTACATTAACATTTATGTTTCTTCGGCTCACGGAATACACAATGCATGTCATATTTGTGATGTCTTTGTCTGGTTACCATATCACAAAATAATTATGCCAGTTTCGGATCGGACTAGTGAATTGAAGTGAAACGTCGGGAATTAAGTTTAACCAATAAATAATCGCGATTAGACCCGTTAAATGTACAACGATTTATGACCATCGCGAGTCATTAAAAACACGATATAAATAAATATGAAAATCAAATCAACGCATCTAACATCCTCCTACCTCCTTGTCCAGGCACTAATGCTTAGCGTAAACAGAAACTCTACGGAAACATTCGCCCGGTCTCGTCCCGTGGAAACGTGATGTAAAGGGGAGCTGGGCTGCTCGACATAAATAAAAACTGACCACCGCAAATATATACCGAGGAAAGTGCGCCACCCCTATTTGGCGGTTGTTCTTTGTTAGTTCCCGGTTCGTAGAAAGATCTATGTATAAGTTGGCCGAAAATAATTTCGACAGTTGATTAAACTCGTTAAGACGCAAAAAACGATCTATCAAATTGTTCGCTGATCCTAGGACATTCATTCATCTCATTAATTCAATAAATATTACCCCTATTATGAATTCCTTGACAATAAGGGTTAATATCAATACTTTACTCCTATTAGGTCCTAACCTAACCTGAGCCCGTCACCCATTTTGTCAACAGTCTTAAAATAATAACGTTGAAAATAACGTCCGCATGCATCCAAACAAAACAAAAGTAAGCGGTCAGGTTTCAGAGGATTTACTTCAAAGTTTCATGTAATACAAGTAGGTAAATAAATAATTTATTAGCCTCGAAAGTGCACCCAGCTAGAGTAGGATATTTTATCGAATATTTTGAGTTCTTTCCAATCCCCCGTCGATAGGAACCCTTATTTCGCTTGCTTATGGAAAAAAAACTCGGAAGACTTGAGAAGAATCCTTTCAAAAGAGGGTTCCGCAGCTTATCTTCCAAGTTATTGAATTTTTCAAAAGCTTGCAATTTTCATTGGTATTTTCTTAGAATTTAATAACGCGGGACACAACGGAAAACAGTTACCTATTGTAAGCCAGTTGACTTTTATAAAAATATATTTGTTTAGAAATATACATACGGTTTTCCTAACCAACTCTCTCAATTTTAGCCATTTTGCTATCAGTATTTTAGTTGTTTTGTGCATTATTTTTCTGGCCCTGTAATATCACTAAGACCACTAGATAGGTACTGAACAAATAGTGTCATGTACCCAACCTTACCTATACTTTAACAAACTATGAAACCAAACGATGCAACTCCACAAAAGCACATTAGTAACCTCCAGCGAATACGATTAACATTTCATGAATTTACAATGGCATCTGGCAAGACTCGCACAAGCTTCTGAAAAGCTTACGTCTATTTTCTAAGGCGCTCAATTTAATTCTGCCATCTGAATTCAATAACCGCACCTTTATTTGCCCATGATGACTCAAAGAGTTAAAATGAATTCAAGTGACACTTCACTGTCGAGTGTAAACATTGAACTATAAAAAGTCAGCCCTTTGGCTAGACCTTTTCACCTTAACCTTTGAATAAATACGGCATGTATTTGCGAGAGCAAGACCAAAAATACTAGAAACCGGCGTGCGTGCATGCAAGGACGAAAGGGGATTGGGCCGATTGGGCTGATGGCCGATGGGGTCGAAAAGTTTTCGAATGGAGACCACATATCGGCAAGCGCAGCGTAGGACAACCAGCCACAAGATGGACAGATGACCTCATCCAAGTGGCAGGAAGGTGCTGGACGCAGGCCGCTTCCAACCGGTCTTTTTGGAAATCCATGGAGGAGGCCTATGTCCAGCAGTGGACTTCTTGTGGCTGAATGATGATGATGAAAGGGGATTGTCGGAATCATGGCAAGAGTTTAGGGGTATGCGAGCTGGGAGTTAAATGAATAAGTCTTGGTACTATTAATTAAATGTATTGTTCGGTATCCGACCGAGAGACGACTAAAGGAGCGGGCCGCGCCGTCGAGCTTTCCGAGGCGCGAGGAAAGCGCTGACAGTGCATACGTTCCTATAAAGAGAAAAACCCTAGTCTCTGCCTGGGGCACACAGGAAGGACGTGAGACGAGGGCGCGGAAAAGATGCGACGCGTTGTATAGAGTTCGCGCCCTCGCCCCGTCTCTTCTGTGTAGGCTTCGTCCCGTCCCTTCGGAAGAGTTTGTATGAAAGTGAATTAGAAAGACGACGCGTCCTTACCGCGCCCTCGCCCGGCGTCCTTTTTAACCGACTTCAAAAAAGGAGGAGGTTATCAATTCGACGCGTATTTTTTTTTTGCTATGTTTTTGCGTAAAAGTAGTCCCAAGTTAATTTGGTGATGTTCTGGTGAAGACACCAAGAAATTTAGAAAATCAAATTTTATAGTAACGAATTAAGTAGGGTAAACTATGGTTATAAGGACTTATTTATTTTTCAGCGGTGGTAGCCTAGTAGCGGTGGTAGCCTGGTGGGCCTAGCCTTCTCTCAAGGAGAGAGTATGGGCTTAATCACTACGCGTGCCCACCGCGGATTGGCGATTTCAAGCGCTGAGGTATGTGAATAGCTCAGACACTCAGGTTTCCTCACGATGTTTTCCGTCACGGTTAGCGTGTGGTATTGCTACTATAACTTCATAATGTACATAACTTAGAAAACCGACTCATAGGTACATGCCCGCATTTGGCATCGAACCTGGGCCTCTCGCTTCCGAGTCCGATGTTCTACCCACTAGGCTACCAACGCTCGCTCATACTCTGAGTGACATGCAATGAAACAAACTATGAATATCACTAAGCGGAAAACAAAATATCCACTCAAGTGTTCGCACTTCGGTACCCTTTTGTGGTGACTCATCTTCGAGAACATTACTTAGGTGCCCGAGGTCACCAGATGCGTATCAAAAAAGACTGCAGTAATGCACCACGTCCCGTGCAATCCCAATCTGTTTTACTGCAAAAGACTGGCGAAACAACGTTATGAGACAAAAAGCTTTTGTAGAGAGTCACTTCCCGTTTCAAGAAGTGACAAGGAATAAAACTTGGTACACTCGAGTTCTACCGATTAGTACATTACCGACAAAGGGTGTTTTTTTTATCAGTTTATTTTAAGTATATGTCGGGGAATGAGTAATCCTTTGTGTGTAAACGCCTGACCCGTGCTAATCTGTGATGGCTCAGACAGCTAACAGCTGTGCCTATACTCTATCAATCAGTAGTACGATTTCCCGCCATTACGGGGGTCATCGTCCGTGCCACTGTGCACACTGATAATTAATTAAATATAATCAAGAGACTGCGCTCGAATTTAATAATACTGGATTATCCCACATATAATTTTATCATTACTACATATTTTTTGTAGGTCTGGCCGGATCGTGAAAAGTGGCAAACCGAGGTCCTTGCCTAGCCCTCTGGGATACAGGTGTGAGTTTATGTAATGTATTTTTTTACCTACTACATCTTGTTGTAGCCCCAACTAATAAAATAAAAATACATACTTTTTTTATTAATGCAACTGATTGACTAAAAATGGCATGTCAGTGGTTAAGCCAAGTCAGAGGCCTTAGGGCGGCTTGACAACTTCTGACAGTAGACGAGCCACTAGTCTACAAGCCTCCACCAATCCGGATTTGGCCCCCGTGGTGGAGTATGGCCTATACCTTCCTCAGGGAAGAGACCCGTGCCCATCGGTGGGGACATAATGGGTTGATGATGACTAAAAACATCGTGGACTGAAAAGGGATGTAGTAACCAGCATTGAGAGAGGAATGTTGCGTAGCCGTATAAAGTCGTATACGGCTTAAAGACTTAAAGATCTTGAATGAAGAAAGAGAGACAAAGGAACCATATCGAGCGAATGTGGGTGAAAGGGCCGGTAAGGCACACCTCAGACGGGCCTGTGTCAACCAAATAGAGGAGGCATTAGCGAAGGGCAAGATTAAAAGTACCCAAAACCGGCGAGCGTGCACGCAGCGACTAATGAATGTTGATGAAGCGAAAGAGATTTGCCAGAATCGTGGCAAGTGGCAATCTGGTCTCTGCCTACCAACCCCTCCAGTACATAGGCGTAAGTTTATGCAATGTATAAATTGTAACACTTTCATCATCACTGTGAATTATAATGAGTTCGCAGTTAATTACGTAACTTTGATATTGATATTTTAATAAAATTAAATTATACTAAAATTAAATTATAAGAGCGGTTGTAGCCTAGTGGGTAGAACATTGGACTCGGAAGCGGGTGACCCAGGTTCGATTCCCAATGCGGGCATGTACCTATGAGTTTGTTTTCTAAGTCATGTACATTTGTGAAGTTATAGTAGCAATACCACTCGCTAACGGTGAAGGAAAACATCGTGAGGAAACCTGAGTGTCTGAGCTATTCACATACCTCAGCGCTTGAAATCGCCAATCCGCGGTGGGCACGCGTGGTGATTAAGCCCATACTCTCTCGCTGAGAGAAGGCCTGTGCCCTACAGTGGGAGGTATATAGGCTGCTTATGATGATACTAACGTACGCTCATCAGATACACGAAGCGTAACTCATTTAATATTACCAAAGAGAATTAATTCTCCCGGAAAATTTGGTCTAAAAAAGCAATAACCTTTTAAGAGATGGCAATTAAGGCGTCGCCAAACAACTTCTCATACCTAGGCTACACAGGGACCAAGTACCTTAGACCAGCGTTTCTTAAACTGTTAAGGCTATGGGACCCCCATATCACAATTAGATTAGACTTCACTTCCAGCTTCTAGAGTTACCGTCCCTGGTCCATTATAGTACTAATCTACAATAAAAGGGTGTATTTCTATGTTTGTAATGTCCTTGCCTGGTTACCATAGCACAGGGTATCCTAGTTTGAGACCAGGACAGGTGATTGTGTTGTGTGAAAGTTATTATTAAGTATAAGTAAGTAAAGTAAGGGCTATGCTCGGAATTTCTCTACGAGATCGAATCAGAAATGATGAGATCCGTAGACGAAAGAAAGTCGTTGACATAGCTCAGCGGATTAGTAAGTTGAAGTAACAGTAGGCGGGGCACATAGCACGCAGAACTGATGGCCGATGAGGCCGAAAAGTTCCCGAATGGAGACCACATATCGGCAAGCGCAGCGTAGGGCGACCAGCCACAAGATGGCCAGACGACCTCATACAAGTGCCAGAAAGACGCTGGTTGCAAGCCGCTTCCAACCGGTCTTTTTGGAAATCCATGGAAGAGGCCTATGTCCAGCAGTGGACTTCTTGTGGCTGAATGATGAAGTTAAGTAATACCTATTATTATTATTATTACTGTAGTAAACATAATCCAAGGGTCCAGTGACAAATGTGATCTGTGGAAACTCAGCGACTCTTACACGAAACTCTTAGGTTCCACTGCGGAAACCACTTTAGGAATCACTGGACTAGTCTGTGTAGGTTTAGGCAGCCACTAGTCTGGCTAGTGTAGTCTGTGCAAACATGCGTCCCTGGCTCGCTACATAGCAGTGTTCCCACTTTAGCAAATGCGGCGCTAGATGCCAAAATCAACTCGATCAGTAATAGAGCACCATACTAATAACAGATAATTTTAGAGAAAATATTAAGCGCTGTGGCGTACGAATGATACTTAAGGTCTATACGCGTTGCAACGGGCCGACAACGGACGTGATAATGACACGGTTTCAATCTAAAATAATCTTCTAATACTTAAGAAGCTTGAGACAAAACAATAGGTACAAATGGAAAAAGCACGTTCCCGTCTCGTGTCCATCGTCATTTTTACCCTAGTATTCGCATTTAAGGTTTATGTTAGTTTGTAAGATCCAGCAAATATATCAGCATTTTTTTTTCACTATAAAAACAAAATGTTTACTTAATGAACGTCAAAGCTGTTAGTTTCACAATTAATAGATTATGCGGAGAAGAAGCTAACAAAGAAACTCCACATTTATTCTTTTCAAAACAGGTTTGCTTAATTAACAGAGTTTTCAACTTAAAGTTACACTACACTAGATACAATCGTTCCTGTTAACATTATTTAAATACCAGACATCCTTGTCTTCCAAATAATCCTTAATGTTATAATAGGCTTTTTTGCACAGAGTATGCTTAATACATTTTTTAAACCGCGTCGGTGGTATCTCTAATATATGTTGAGGAATCTTATTGTAGAACCGTACACAGTGCCCCATAAAGGATCTATTAACTTTTGCAAGTCTAAAACGTGGAAATGACAATTTATATTTATTCCTAGTATCAATATTGTGATGGCTACCAACATTTTCGAAATAGCGTCTCTAGCGTCTTCTAGCGCGCGTTATCCAACATAGAGGCGGTAGAGAGCTAGGAAAGGAAAATTCTTTATTAAATGCCTTTATTAAGTTGTAATATCCCCGTTGCTGCGCAGACTACCAATGGCTTTACGCGGACGTGGGAAGGAACTTTGTTACAGGTGCGACCGGACTAGGACAACAGAACAAGAAAAGGCGGTAGTGTTAAATTGGCACTTGTGATGTTGCGTCTTATATGAAGTGCATTAAACATAAACATAAACACATACATTGCTTCTGGCAATACGTATTCACATATCGTTGTTTAAGGCTGGTTTCTTCGAGCGTACCCCTAAAACAGATGGTTTAAAATATATTTTATTCTGTAATGGTTAGTAGTTAAATCTGAAAAAATATACATTACTTTTCAATGTCCTATGCCAGGCTGCCGGTCATAATTTTTCTTTACACATAGTCGAAAAGTAGTTCTGAAGTTGCCTGAGAAGCGGGTTGAAAGTAATACTTTTCAGCCCTAGCCAGAATCGTTTTCAACTGACAGCTGTAAAATTATTAAAAAAACTAGTTCTATTTTCAAATTTCTGTTGAACCATGTTCCAAGTTTTCTAATTTCGAGAAGCGACGAAAAAAACGGGGAAAGCAGCAATCCGATCTTCATTTGCTTTTTCGAGTTGTGGAGTTTTTGTTGTAGAGTTTCGTGAACATAGTCACACATCGTTTGCACATAATCGCTTACTGTCTTTACAGAATATGTGTGAGTATTTGACTACTTTAGTAATTGACTAATAGTAATTTACTACGCATCACACTACCTCAATTACTCACACATACACTGTAAAGACAGTAAGCGATGTGCAAACGATCTGTGACTATGTTCACGTTTCCGCCAAAAAGATCTGTGCGGACTATACTTCCGTATAGCAGAGATGTATTAACATTGTAGCTAATTCTTGTTTTTATTTTTACTTTCCTTATATACTTAATGAAAAGCACAGTGTTTTAACTCGAAACTTATTTAGTCCCTCTACCTCGAACCTCGTCTCGGGACCGGAAAGGTCGGGAAGACTTTACCACAGACTATTTAAACTGAATTTGACGAGTGTTTTAGATAAAAGATTTTATTCCCTTCTCAGTTTCTTTTTTTTCGGTAAAACTTTTTGTAATTTTTTTATACACGTAATGTTGCCATATTGTCGGATACTGCTCAATTTGAATACAAAACAATAATAAAAACCAGCCAAGTGCGAGTCGGACTCGCGCACGAAGGGTTCCGTACCATTATCTATACAACATTAGACAAAGATCGAATTTCCGGACAGCGCCATCTATAGAAACCAACAAGAAGCGTTTAACATTGACATTTAACGACATCAGCGCTATGAAGGTTACATAGATGTAATCATAATGAAACATAGATGGCCGCTAGATGGCGAGCGCTGTCTTTAGACAACGTTTGTTGTATGGGAGCCCCCCTTAAATATTTATTTTATCCTTTTTGTAGTCTTTTTTGTTATAGCACAAACGGACAGACAGACACAGACATACAGTGAAGTCTTAGTAATAGGGTCCCGTTTGGCACCCTTCGGCTACGGAACCCTAAAAAGTAATGTTAAAATAATGTTATTAATGTTATCATTGATATCGATCCTAAAGCCTTTCTTCCTACTAAAAAGTAGAAATAAACATCTGAAAAGTTTATTCCAATCCACAAAACGAAGATGTATATTTTTCTTTTTTTCGGTTATCTTAAATGTTAATTTGTGAAAACTACATAAGCTGCTACCATTACTCACTACACGCTGCAATTTGTGCTAGTTATGTCCACTCTGCTTTTAGCGCATCCAAGACAGCGCTTCCAAGCTTTGTCCCAGTTTCGTAGCTCTGGTCACCCCGGGCTGCCCTCGAGCTCCCGCCATTCGGTAATTACCAAAAGGAAAATGAGAAAACGAAAATATCTCGCGTTATTGCTGACGTGACGTCGAAAGCGAATTTTTACGAGGGCCCCAGCTGTCCCTTTCGATCTTGAGCCGTTCCGTACCTCCATCCTTGTCTGGCTTGTCTATCTAATGTCAAAGATCGTTATCATTTTATAGTCCTAATAATAATTACGAGGCGGGAAAATAGCCCGGACTGGAGGCACGCAACACCATAGATACTACGGCTAGTTATTTAAGAGACTTTTTAAAACGAGGTTGTTTTAAACATAAACTTACGACTCTCAGTTAGGACGCATTACTGTTAATTGAAATTTCTTTTCTCCTGTTTAATTTATAAAACTGTTTCTTTTATTTCACTGCATATTTAAGTTATTACCTGTACCTAGGTACATTCTTAAGTTCTAAACAAGTTCTTTCAAATTTTGCCTATCATATTTTATTGTAATTTTGTAAGCATGCGTCATATACGAAGGTTTCCACAAAACTGGCTTGACCTAGCGTGGCGACCACAGTAAACTGTCTATGTATGTAACCATTTTTATTAATAAAGCACTTTTTACTTTTACTTTTTTTTTTAACAAACAGCATTTTTTTTCTTTTGAACCAAAATCACCCAAGAAAACGTTTCAGTACTATAGAACTGATAGATGCTACTTACTCCTATATTGATTGAGCACAATGCTGATGAGGGTACCTACGTTGTTTCGCCCTTAACGTAATCTGGTTCTAATTAGTCTGAGAACAAAGGCTTCTGAACTAAGCCACCTGAAACTAAGGTGCGTAGTTATAGGTATAGTTAGGTGTTACGTCATAATAAGCATTCCGCTTGTATCTGACAACCTTAATTGGTTTATCATCGGTTCATTACGTACTCCAAATTAGAACTGAACTGTGTACGAATCGATTCGTAGCTCGAGACCGCGATTGACATCTAACTCCTTCACGGTCAAGGAGTTACGAGGTCTTTTAACGATTGGTTAAGGCCTTACCTGAAGTCCAAAAAAAAGTGAAAAGGTGTTATATTCTTTTTGTTGCACTAACCCGTGCTGAGGACAATTTTAAAAACCTATTTAGAGGCTAAAAATTCTACCTCTGGCACGGTTAGCCAGAGGTCGCGGGTTCAAGTCCCGGTATGGGTGGAATTTTTAGCCTCTAAATAGGTTTTTAAAAGTGAAAAGGTGTACTAAGGATTGTTCTGATAAAAAAACAGACTCAGCAAGATGGCTGTTTAACTGATTTTTTCCAGGTACCTATCATAGCCGACCCCACAATGCACCCAAAAACCGAGAAACAAAATAATTCAAATATTAAATAGCTATTTGTAGGAAATGGATATTCCGGGTTTACCGGAATTTTCAAGAAAGCTTGCAAATTCTGCTTCCGTATGAAGAAATGTTCGGCATACGACACTGAATAGACGCATTTCTACAAAAAACGGACAAGTGCGAGTCGGACTCGCCCACCGAGGGTTCCGTACAAATTTGTAGTCCTGCAGTTTTTCCGGGTTTTCTCGAACTTCAAAGACAATTTTTTTAATGATTCAACTGTAAATGTATAGTTCTCAGATTTTTCCCTGTATACTTGCAGTATACGACATTACTTGCCAAGTTTTATAGTTGTAGGTCAATGCAAAGTACCCTATAAATTTTTATCCCCTTGAGTGTCAAAATATACGTTTTTTGTTGCAAAAGAGACCTTATCTTTTTTTCACGTTAAGTTAGAAATTAGATTTTTTTACTACTTCAAGGAACTGTAGACTTGAGTATATGGTTTTAGTTTCAATTTGATTCCTTCTCGCGTACCCAAGATAAAGGGTCTTGACCGACAGACAAACGGACGGATGGACGGACGGTCGGTCGGACGGACGGACGGAAAGACAAGAAAGTGATCTTATAAAAGGGAGGTACAGAACCCTAAAAACCAAGAGCAGTGCCAACAAAATGTTATGCAGTTCGGCAGACGTGAAACTGATGGATTTTTTGTATTTATCTCAATAAAATTTCATCGTTTAAAACGAAAAAAATATGTATAATAATATGGACTATCCAGTCCATCCGCGACGATAGAAAATTAAAACACGATACATAATATCGTCTTCTTATTTAACACAATTCCTCTCCTTTTCGGCTCCACCGCAGCTGGATCTAAGTAGCAACATAAAATGGCTCCTCATTATCTGCTTCTGTTAGCATTTACTTTGTACTCCTATTAAGGTATACTTAGCTGGTATCAATTACAAAGGAGAAACTGATCGGTTTCTTAAATCCCGAGCAAAATTTGAATAAGAAAGGATAGCCTTAATTAAGCCCCTGGAAGACGGAGTTTACTTAAATCATTGAAGGTTGGATTACTTAAGAACTCCCGCTGGTTTAACTAAAACAAGGTTTGATTTCCATTCATCAATTATACCGTGGACTTATCCGAGATTTTGCAATTTTTTTCTTGGAATAAACTCTCTATTGAAAGCTGCTTGCGGGATACGTATAACTGGTATGGTATAACTTTATTCGAAGCTAGACTCCTACCTGATTTGGACGATGACCCTAGTGGTTCCACAATTCAATTCAAATACTTTTATTCATTATAAAAACATGTGTTTACTTAATGAACGTAAAGTTGTTAGTTTCACAATTGATAGATTATGTGGAGAAGAAGCTAACAAATAAACTGCACATTTATATTCTTTTCAAAAAAGTTTTAACCTTATTAGCATGATTGAAGAGTTTTCATAACATTGGCATAAATTTCTGCTCAATTTAGTATTTTCTGCAGACATCTAGTTGCTGTTTAAAAGGTTTTTGCTTGCTGACCGAATACATGCCTGATTCTTTAGTCGCCAATCAATTTTTTTCCACGCACTAAGTGTCGTTCAAAAATTTCAAACCATGAATTTTTAAAATAATTTTCAAAATAAAATCTTTTTTTTCTGAAAAGCACTTAGCTGCTAGCTCAGCAAGGCAAAATCAATAGTCGCCGAAATATAATACCCAAGCTAGACTAGGTATAAATACTAATAACAGTTTTTTGTTTCTAATTTTAAACATTGATCGGTCGTGTCCATTGTTTACTGTGTCAATCCACAGCAGCTAGCAAGTATCTAAGTAGAGTGCACTTGTGTAAAGGTTGTGCTATTGACTGTACCTAGCGCGCAAGGCGTGTAGTGACCTGAAGCGATGTGTTTTTTTTTTACTGTACTCTTACTTGTAGGTTAAAAAATATCTGTGTAAATTAAAAAAGTCGGATATATTACATCAGTTTTTTATTTAATTTATTTCAATTTATTTTATGTATTTAAGGTTCTCATTTGTTTTAATTTTGAATTCAGTTATTTATTTTAAAAAACGCAACATAATTTTTTTACTTAAATTATTAATAAAATTAGCAACAAACATTTTATTTTAATAAGTGGTTCATGTTTTTTAAACTGTTTCATATTTATTTGCCATATTTCACTTCAAATAATACTATACTTAATTTTCTTTTTAGACAATTTTTTTTTCTAAAATCTAATATTTTTTAAAATGCACACTGTATTTTGTGTCATATTTAGCAAATAAGAACAAAGAAAATAAAATTGTCCTAAAATTAATTAATTAAAATAACATAATTTGGGTTTCGTCACAGTCACTTATGTTATGTTTTTGTTGGTCTTGTAATTTGTTTGAACTTAGTTTTTTCAAAAGGAAGACTTTAAATGTCGGGGAACTGTATAAGCATAGACCAAAAAAGATCTATGGTATAAGTAAACATAGCATTGGATACGTGTGTGCGTACCGTAGTTTATGTCGGGTCTCTTGATTCTATTTGGCTGTTTGGTCGCGTAAAAGTATTAATTAAAACAATTGATTTAAAAAAATCATAATATAAACCCCGGTTTTTGTGTGCAATAAAGTGTTCTCCAACATCTATCTGTGACGTAACTTTTGTACTTACATATACTAAAGAAAAAACACGCATGTCATGTTTTGTTAATTTCAACGACCTTTTTCTTGTATCCATTTGGATGCTGAACACAAATTCAGACTGTATTGTTTCTAGAAAGATGCCATATTCCTCGCACGTACTAAAATAGTTGAATGCTAGAAACGTGGAGGCGTTTTTTTTTTCGTGGAGAAGCCCTAATGGGAATGTGATTGAAACACGAAAGGACATTAGCTGCAAATGGATTAAGATAATAAAGAAGGACTGAAGGAACGTCAAACACTCTTCTTAAAGCAAGAACTACATAATTTACCTACTTGAAATTGTGACCTAAGACGTCACCCCTTAATAGTTACGGGTTTTGGGCTCCTTAACACATATTATGAACTTATAATTTGTAATTGTATAGATTTAACCCCGGTTTCGCGAACACTAAAAATCTGTTAACGTAACTGTTAAAAGCTATCAGTTGGCTAAAGTTCATTAAGTAAAACAACTAACAGTTGTTAACAGTAGATTAACAAATCGTTAGTGTCCAAGAAACAGGGGGGTAAATCCATTCTGAAGGTCCATTCTAAACATTAGTGAAACAATTTTGACGTCGCATGAGTTGTTTCGGAGATTACATCCTACATCCAAACTTTTTACAACAGCGCAGATTAGCAAAGTCCGGAGACATTTTCTCAGACATTTTCCAGGGGTTACCAACAGGGGAAAAATCCCCGCCCGAATGATTGCTGTCGCCAAGAACCGTACCCATTCGCGCAAAGTAAAACACAGGTCACGGCCGCGAAGATAGAGCCGATGATTACGCGATTCCTTTGTCGACACTTTGTTTGGCTAAAACCACTGTGCGGGCTGAAGAAAGGAGAAAATTTTGAAGTTAGGGCGACTCTAGATATATCACGCAAAGATAGATAGATAAGTTATTTATTTCCACAATCCACACGTATACAAAGCTTTACAAAGATATAAAAATATAAGATAAAAAGTACCCGAAACCGACTAATGAATGTTGAGGGAGCGAAAGTGATCTGTCAGGATCGCAGCAAGTGGCAGTCCCCGGTCTCTGCCTACCCCTCTGGCATACAGGCGTCAGTTTATGTATGTATCTACAAAGATGTAAGAAATTATTTGTCATATCCTTCACCTGGTTGTGCAATAAAGTGTTCTCTATCTTCCTACATAATATTAAGTCACAAAGTAACGGCACAGAGTAAATATAGACAAGATAGATAGAAGCATACATAAATGATGGAAACATAACAACTTGACATATAACACGGTACGGTAAGTACATATCGGTGACATTAGAATAAAGACATGGACACGTACGTGTGGCAAATGCAAATGGGTTCCGACTCAGCATGTGCCGAAAGTGTACAAGTAAACTCCAGCGCTGGAATTCTGCCGTTTCCCGATATGAACGCGTGCAGAGATCAGATAAGTGATTCTGGCAAACTAGTAGAAAAAAGGTATTCAGTAAGTACGCTAGTGTCAGGTAATATTTATTTAAATTATATATGTTCATTTAAAATAAATTTAGATAAGAAAAAATTATTGTTTATATTCTTGTATGTATAATTAAATTAACTCAAACGTGAGCAAACTTTGCGTACCTACTCAAAGTCACAGTTGATAGACAAGCTAATAATATGGTAAATAATTAAATATAAGATAAGATATAAGATGACAATACTATTATTATTTGTTATTTTTACTGAGCCTTCGAGTGATAATGAGGCCCAGGAGTACAGATTTCAAATAAAAAGACGCCCAAAGAGAAATAGATTAAATTGTATCGTAAAATCGAAATAGCATTATAAATTATGTCATAGGTTGAGTGATGACCACAGACAGTATGTGTCGAAGAAAATTCCGGTCATAAGCGAGGCGATACACCATACGTCTGGCTAAGCGGATTGTAGTAAGTGACGTTCGCAGATGCGCACACAGTCACATGAACAGTGCAACACTGATAACCGGCTACGCTAAACATGCCAATTTGGCTAGCAATTCGTAGCCTCACCGGAAGTTCGGACTGCGGTTCTATACCTTATAATAATTCTAAGACTAATGTAAGGGCTACATACCGTAGTAAGAGTTCTGTGCGTTTTTCATCATAGTTTTTTTTGGTTTCGTACCCGCAAGGTGCCAACGGAACCCTGTTACTATGCCCACGTTGTCTGTCGGTCTATCTTACATTTTTAAGTAAGTAAGTAAGTAATTTATTGGCTATAAGTTACAGAGACATATCACATTTTAAAAGTTACATATTAAGTTACACACTAACGTAAGTCCCTGACTCCTAAACTAGGGAAACCTGTATCTTAGGAGTCAGTTCCTTCCTTTTTAGATTTAGCACTTTTTGTTTTACGTCGTTATACTTTATCTCTCTGCTAAAGAACATTTAAAGGGCTTTAAATCTTTAATCGTAAACTGTAGTTAACCAATTGAAATTTTCACAGAATTATACGCCGAAACAATTAGATTACTTCAGATTACATCGTAGTTGCTCAAGCAGGAAATTATGCTAAAAATGTTTCAGATAAATTTATACTTTCACGCTTGAAGTTGAGCTATTAGACGCAAGACTAAGATCACAGATAGGTATGACACACAACATTAAATCACCGAACAACCAAAACATACTAGGTCGTGTCTAATTACTTTTGCCTGTCAAAATCCTGACAAGGCTCTGTCACGTATAAATGTCATCTGACCGTTCATGCCACAATCACATGCAGTCTGTAGGCCGCTTAAACAGAACGTGCGACCTCGACAGGGTTACAAAAGGCGATGTGCGCCACGGGAATAGAGCTAGATGGAACCTTGTCGCCTTGAAGCTTTGTATTCAGTCCCTCGTGATGGAACTACACACTCACTTCACAATCAGAAAAATATATTGGCCGCTAAGCTAGCTAAGGACTTTCATTTATTTCGGCAACGGCGCGGATATCATCGGATTGAGTTTTTTTTAAATAGGTACCTAAGTTTGAATGTAATAAAATCTACAACTCTAATTACTCTATTACTGTAAATTTCGTCGACCATCGTGCGTCTTGAATTCTGAAACCGCGTCTACCCGAAGCTAACTACGAATATATGATTTTAGACGGCTGTTTTTGCAAAATATACATTTACGTTACATGGCAGGTAACGCACAATGATAAAGATTCTGATGACTTTTAGTGTACTTATTATTTATATTAATTCTAATATTAATCCCCATATTTTATTTTTTCGTGGTACAAATTGAAAACATAGCAGCTCAACATAACAAATTCAAAATATATTCATTATGTATTTTATATAATAATCGTGTTATTAGAATTTTGAATTTGTTATGTTGAGTTGCTATGTTTTCAATTTGTACCAATTCTAATATTATTGAAATTTTTTAAATTCACTTTTTACAAAAACGTAATTTAAAAAATTTCTTTTTCATTGGTGGACGCACACATAATTTTTTTATTATTAGGTGGCGCTAGTAATCTCCGGGTAGCCCCAGCCTCCCACACATACATAAAAAAACATAAAATATCCTGGTTGTGATTTGTATGGGTCGCGGGCGCAGCCGCCATGGCCGCTTTAAAGGTTTTAAAAGATGTTACTACGCGACAGGTAACAAAAAGAAGCCTAAGCTTACACTTCCAAGCTCGCTTCATTTGCAGTGGGCAAAATGTAAACATGATCGCTTCCAAAAGCCAAAGCAGTATCCTGCTGCCTTAGTGCCCCGCAGAGCTGGAGCTGAGTGCCCCTAAGCACGATCAAGTCTTGCCCTTAGTGATGACCTTCATCGCTATACTAGTTCTATAAACGTAGAGGTCTCCAAAAATTGGACTAGAAAAGTTGCTTTGTTATAAGTTGAGGTTAAAACTGGGAGCTTTCTTTTGGATTTGTCGTGTGTAAAACAGAGTTCACTAAAACCGTGACGCTATCTGCGTGGTATTATACAGAATACTCTGCGGATTTCTTGGTCGTGTACCTACCGAGGAAAAATACGAAGAGTTTCTTTTGCTTTTTAGGTTATGCATTGTTTCTGCAAAGAAATACTTGTCAAGAGTTTGTTAGCGATCAACTCATGTTAATTTCTGAATTAACGAGAAATAACGTCCATACAATATAATTGATCTCGCCTTGTTGACTGCCTCGTTAGTTTAGCGGTTAAACGTTTGAATACCAAGACAGAGGTAGTCGGTTCGATTCCCGCTGGGGACCGCCGTACGTTGGTGTGCACAAATAAATGGACTCAGTTTAGGCGGTTTTCTCCATGCGTGTGATGTCCTTATCTGGTTACCGTAGCGAATGCTAGTTTGGGACCATAGCAAGTGATGTTGCATGGATGTTATAACCACTAGTTCTACTTCTGAACTAGGCTACACTATGCAATGGTAAGTAAGCATAGAGGACACGAAATACCTACTTGCACCCAGGGCCCTTATTAAGAAAAATGCGACTTTATCGGAAGTAGCAAGATGGTCGCATGTCACTGTCAAAATCCGTATCTCAGTCCGTAAAAATCGGTATTGTCGCTATGCATTTCTAGCGTTCATTAGTCAGTGGCAAGAAATTATGAAACTATTCAAAAAAGAACCGTATTTGTCGCTAGATTCGAGTGAATTGTCGGGCTCACGCGCGACGTTGACGACCCTTCCGAACATATCGCTGCTTCATAATAAGGGCCCTGGCTGAGAGAATTTGTGCAAATCGAAACTGCGGGAAGCGCACTCGCGACCTCTGCGTGCTAGACAAGCATAATCATAATCAAGCATCTAGCTAGATCAATAAGGTTTGCCTTAAGTCGACCATGGCCAGAAGCGAGAGACCCAGGTTCGATCCCCAGTGCGGGCATGTACCTATGACTTGTTTTTCTGACTTATGTACATTTGTAAAGTTATAGTACCAATACCACTCGCTAACTGCTTGCGCTTGAAATCGCCAATCCGCGGTGGGCAGGCGTGGTGATTAAGCCCATTCTCTTTCCCTGAGAGAACGCCTGTGCCCTATAGCGGGATGTATATAGGGTGCTTATAAATACATTAGGTAATAGTTTTTCTGTTTCCAATTTTAAACATTGATCAGTTAAGATTGTTTTGATCCTTTAGTTTCTTTTCATGTGCAAACTTTCATCTTAGGTGTAATATTTAACATTCAAACATATGTCGAACGATCACCGAGAGTTAAAAGTTGACTCGAATTCGAATTCAAATCACAGGTCAACACGCGGCATTTCCTATCATCATCATCATCATTCAGCCACAAGAAGTCCACTGCTGGACATAGGCCTCCTCCATGGATTTTCAAAAAGACCGGTTGGAAGCGGCTTGCATCCAGCGTCTTCCTGCCAATCGGATGAGGTCATCTGTCCATTTTGTGGCTGGTCGTCCTACGCTGCGCTTGCTGATATGTGGTCTTTCGAGAACTTTTTGGCCCCATCGGAGAACGGCCCCGCCCACTGCCACTTCAACTTACTAATCCGCTGGGCTATGACGACGACTTTCGTTCGTCTACGTATCTCATCATTTCTGATTCGATCTCGTAGAGAAATTCCGAGCATAGCCCTTTCCATAGCTCGTTTACTAACAGCAATTTAATACATGGCATTGAACTAAATGTGCTGCGCTTTTGGTAGTAAATGCCCAGTAGATCGTGGTATAAGCAGAGAACGATCTCTCTTCCTAGGATATTCTAAGAATATGCATTTCATTCTTTTTTACCCGACTGCGGCGGAGCCCAAAAGGAGGGTAATGTTTTTAGCTCGTATGTATGTAAGTATGTCCGATTCTATGTTCCCTCATAACTCCTTAAGCAATGGTCAGATTTTGACCAATAAGGTCTCAGTCGATTCGTCATCCCTGCGCGAGTGGCATAGGCTATATTTAATTAGCATTAATGGAACATAGGCCTTCTCTCAGAGAGAGAGTACCTACTCTCTCTCTGAGAGAAGGCCTGTGCCCTACAGCGGGGGGTATATAGGCTGCTTATGAATTGAACGTAAAAGTAACAAAAACCAAAAATCGCTATTAAGTTGTACAACCATGAGTCACTAGATGGCGCGGTTAAATTTAATTTATTAGGCTCGGATTTTAATTTAATTTCACATCAGTACGCGGGTGTCATAGGCTATATATAAATCAGCATTAAAAATTACTAAAAAGAAAAAACTGAAAAACAATGACCAACAACCCGACTGCCGAGCATTATGTCACCTGTGATGTCACCCGACTGCTGAGCAGCGTTTGTGCAGTAAAGAGTATTAAACTTATCTAATCTAATCAGCGAACAGATTATTGGATACAGGCACGAGTGCTGGTACCACATGCCCACATGCAATAGTTCTCATTTGAAAAGCGAACAGTCACTACCGTGGAGGAGACTCTTTTATCCCTATAATAAAAGCACCATTAACTCTAAGGCAGTGAATATTTTATAAATCTTAAGGTGATTTAATTTTGAAATTGAGAGTTAGCCAGTTATTGGCAGATAAGACACAATGTGTGTGAACACCAGGCCACGAGGCCACCAGTCGCGGTGAGGTAGGACCGGGTATGAATTATTTAAGCCCGCATCGTCATCGGCCGAATTGCTAATGCCTCATTCACTCTCCATGCGAGATTGTGACTCAGAGCTCTTACTAATGCCAGCGTTTGTTCGGGCTCTGAGTAAATGACGTCAGAAAACAAAGTTCAGTCTTCACTTGTTTACTCTATTGTTCATACGTGAATATGCACTGTAACCTACTCCTAAAACGGAAAAGAATTTAGAAAAGACAGGGTAGTCGCTTTTATCATATCTAATCCTTACAAGAGATGGATGAGGATATCTATAAAATCTTCGCAAAAACATTTTAGAAACTGGAAATCTTTGATTGGGGCTCACAAAGTCTGGAAGACACAAATAAAATGCATTGTTTTATCAAGTCCCAGAGACCTGACTGAACTTTTAGACGAGAATAGTTACCTAACTTTGGTTGTGTTTCCAAAACTGTTAGTGTGACAACATTTTATTTCCCTTCCCACACTGGTAAACTAACTACACGGGAACTTCTCCCCGAAGCGTCTGCTCTCACCATCCGCATTCAGTCGACACACCGTCACCTGACACTGCCGAAACTCTGGCCAAGTTGCTCGGTTACATACAAAACTACTAACTACTGTCACTGTCTATTAGTAGGTACACAGAGTACAGAACAGAAAACAGAACTCTTCCACAGCCTGAGAATCTGGAATTGAGAGCTCGACATGAGATTTATGTAAACTGTAGCAATATGTGAAATCCAAACTCCGAATCCAAATCCATGAGCCCATATATCTCCACTGCCGGATATAGGACTCCACGCCACTTCTTTCTTTCCTATGCCATCTTCATCCACACACTACCAGCAGTCTGCAATAGATCCTTGGTCCAGCGAGTTGGTCCTACTCTAAGTGTGCTAGATCGTGGACAGATGAACGGAAAAGGCGTGAGCTATTATTGTAATTGAATCGCAGAAAGTATAGAGATCTGAAGCCTGCCTCGTGACATGAATAGAGAAACAAACCGCATGCAAGCATACACAAATTCTGGTTGCATAAAAACTCAATTTATTTTTGTCTGCAAGGCAGACTTCTGTCCAAAAGAGGTATTTCTTCTTTATCGCCCGCTGTAACCCACGCAGTTTCTCTATGAAACTCCTGGTGGCCTCCAAACCTGAGTTATTGACTTCACGACTCGGCAACCAGAAAGGAGATTGTTGATCTCGCTAACTATGTATCGTGATATCAAGTTCGCATGGCACGCCCGCCAGGCATGTGGGTTAATAGAGTTACTTGCCACTCGTCGCTTTATTATTGTTGTTACATAATGTTACATTTTAATCCTGCCCGTAAAATGTAAGTCGTAAACCACTGAACAATCTTGAATAGTCTATTAGGCTTGGGGGCATACAGAAAGGACGTGGGACGAGGGCGCGGAAAACACGCGACGCTCAAGTATAGAGTTTGCGCCCTCGCCCTTCTCTTCTGTGTGGGCTTCGTCCCGTCCCTTCAGTACAGTTTGTATAAAAGTTAATAGAAAAGACGATGCGTCTTCTCCGCGCCCTCGCCCCACGTCCTATCTGTGTATCTCAGGTCTTACAGTATGTAAGATCGGAGCGGGTACCCTACACTGCGTCTGCCGATTTGCGGTCTCTAAATGAATACCCTCGTCATCACCTTCGTCTTCGAACCCTCATATTTACTCAACGAAACTTCGTCTTAAATACACACAAGAACAAGGGGAGAGAGCACAACATGAGAGAGACGAAAAACAGGGCAACATAAAAAAAACCGGCCAAGTGCGAGTAGTACCTACTCGCGCACGAAGGGTTCCGTACCATTATACAACATTAGACAAACACCGAATTTGAGAAAAGCGCCATCTATAGAAACCAACAAGAAGCGTTTAAAATTGACATTTAACGACATGACATCGGTGCTGTGAAGGTTAAATAGATTCGCTAGATGGCGAGCGCTGTCTTTAGACAACGTTTGTTGTTTGGGAGCCCCACTTGAATATTTATTTTATTCTGTTTTTAGTATTTGTTGTTATAGCGGCAACAGAAACGCATCATCCGTGAAAATGTCAACTGCCTAGTCATTACGGTTCATGAGATACAGCCTGGTGACAGGCAGACATACAGACAGGCAGATAGACGGACAGACAGTCAGACAGACGGACAGTGAAGTCTTAGTAATAGGGTCCCGTTTGGCACCCTTCGGGTACGGAACCCTAGAAAACATCAAAAAAAGTGTGAGTAAAACTGCTATCTAACATTTCCCTTTTCTTTGAAGAATAAAGCGTTTTCTACTTTACTCTATTAGAAGCGGTCAATCGTCAGTTCATCAATCTTTACATCCGTACACATTGCAGAAGGCCTCTGCCCTACAGTGGGACGTATATAGGCTGCTTTGCTTATGATGATGATGACAATGTTCAGCCTTGGCGACCTTGCAACGTAAATGTAAAGGTTAATTGTGTTGTCCACTGTCTACGTTTTTCATGTCACTTTCATATCACACACGTCCTCTTAAAATCAAGTATTAATAACTAACAAGCTAAAATCGATTTAGGGCTTTCTATGACATCATTGAGGCAGTTTACCTGCGGGCCTAAATTGTTTCCAACCGGGGAAAATTCCATTAACTGAACAGAAACCTCGTTACGTTAGGATTATAAACGTACTTACCTACCCATGAATAATGATGATATTGTATTACGTATTCATCAAAGCAATTAATGTCGAATTTAAAGAGATTGTTTATTTGCTCTATCTCTCTCCTCGTTCCCCTCTCTCTTTCCTTGGTGTAATCAATGATCAAAATCATTAAGCGAAGTTTATTTGCCTTGTACAAAAAATCTACTTTAATATTTTAAAGAGGTATCGTTTGTAAGTTTATTTATTTGCAAGTTTAGATATTGTAAGATGTAATTTCACAACACAAGGATAAAGAGGTTTGAATTAAGAAGAAGAACATTTTGGGAAGAAGAATAAATTTGTAGACTTTTCTATACTTTATTTTAAAAAAAATCGGCTAAGTGCCAGTCGGACTCGCACACGAAGGGTTCCGTACCATTATTCTATACAACATACTATTAGTCACCTTGTTAACTGTTTAAGTACCCTAAGATTACTCCCGCACAACATCTTAGGGAGAAGTCAGTGGCTGAAAACCAGCGCTGCCCGGGACTGACCCGGGTCAGCACCAGCTGAAATACTACCTTTTGGCTTATCATTATAACATCATCATCATCATCATCAGCCATTTGACACCCACTGCAGGACATAGGCCTCCTTCGTGGTTTTCATAACCATGAAGGGTTTTGCCATAATCGCCACGCTTGGCAGGCGGGTTGGCGATCGCAGTATGCGGTTGGATTCTCAGGAAGACGCTGCTGCCCGTCTCCTGGTATTTGATTTCCTTAGTCGCCTTCTAAGACATCCACGGAAGGAAATGGAGTGACGCTATTCTTAATCCGGCGCCACACGGAACAATTTAACCTAATTTTATGTTATTTCGTTTTAAGTTGTATTTTTATATGGCAATAAATACTTATTTATCTTTATCATCATTTAGAACGGACCTCTCGGATGGACATAGGTTATACCACGGTTTTACATTATCGCTGAATTCCACGCGAGCGAAGCCGAGGGCATAGTTAGTTTATCATAATTAGCTTTACGTGTTTTGAATTGATTTCACGCAATAAATTAAATGTTATGATACTTTTATAGCGTAAAAATTATCCAGACAAATGTTCTATGATAAATATAAGCTCTAACAGATCAGTAACCATAAAACACCGAAACAAATTTATGTTCATATGCTGTTAGCGATTGCTAAACTATTTAACACGATGCTCGTTTGATAGAGTTTTAAGTTTAAAAATATAACTACAAGATGATTTATAGAGCGTCTTGAAGAATATTACTTTTGTGATAGAATTGCTATTATTTGTTTTTTAAATGTTTTGTTTTGTTTGTTTGTTTTTTAAACTCATTGTAGCTGCGTTTGAATTTTATTCTAAGCTAACAAAAAAAAAACGGTGCAAATACCGTTGTTACTAAACAAAAAATAAAAATAAAAAGTACACTTACCTGTCTACTGAACTGCTCGGATATTGTTCAAATTGTCGGGCATTACAATTAAAAATAAGAAACATGATTATGAATTTATTTGACAGGTAATTTAGAAATTACTGCACGAAATTACACAGTACTGACGAAATGAGAGTGTGGATGATATCATTTTAGTAAGGACACTCGACAGCACATCAATTTTAATACTTGCAAAGTAGCCCGTAATGTAACTGACTAGAGTGCACAGATATAAACATTTATTTACAGTCGATTGTACCTACTATAGAGTTTTGTTGTTTTTGCCTCACCCATTATCAAATCCTGGGTACAGTCAACAGCACATGTACCATTACGTTTTAGTTGCAAAGTCGCCCGTAACATAACTAAATAGAGTGCACGGATGTAAAGGTTTGTTTGCTATCGACTGTACGCCTTTGCCGCAAAATAATCCTCAGAAGTAAATCAAATCATTACATTATCCCTTTACCTCCGGACCGCATCATGGGGACCCAAAATATAACTCAACTAGCGAAGATTTCCTCAAAAACTCGGTACATTCTTTTCGGTGGACGAGAATCTTCCAGCTACCAACGTAACCTGACCTCCCAGGGACAGTCAGTCTACCTGCAGAAACTCAGAAAGGTAGGACAAGGAAGGGGGACGAGGTAGCTCAAGTTTAATTTGTTTCGCGAGTATAGGATTGAGTAGTCAATTCCATTTTGCTGCAAAAGGTCGCCATCGGGCTACAAAGATGCGATATATATCCTCCGGGAATATATGTGTTCCTCACAGGATCCGGACTCGCAGAATAAAAGAGCCAGAGGTCTAGCCTAGACGTCAGAAGTAGTAAAAGCAGGTGGGCCTGTGTCGATTTACATGGCCGTTGATTAAACGTGAAACGTCTGTAAGTAAGCGTTAATTTTTAGCTCAAGCTGCGCAATGTCTTACGCGGCACCGGCGTCATCTAGCGGCGCGTGTTAAGAGGATCTGAGCTTTGCTTTGGCTTTGATTTGCTCTACTCAACGATACGTAAATGAATTGCACACGACACGTAGCTACAGAGTTACAGCCCTAGTCGAGGCGACATGGTTCCGTTGCATGCGGTTTTGGCAAGTGTACCGAACTGAAAGTGAAAGTCATCTATCAGGATCGTGGCAAGTGGCATTCCCTGGTCTCTGCCTACCCCTTTGGGATACAGGCGTGAGTTTATGTAAGTATGGACCGAACTGAAAGACGTTCCACGTCAAAATCAGTAGCGAGCGTTTTGTGTTGAAACAAAAAAGGAAGAAATTGTATGACCTACGTTTTAAGTTATGTCTTTTCATGACTTAGATTCACTTAAGTTTCGAATAATTTATTTCACTTAAAAAGTATGTAAAAAATACAGAAAAACCAACGCATCGCTCAGATTCGTCAAATATACAGTATAAATATCATTTAAATTTAAAATACTCCTTGTTTAAACCCATGACTTTTTCTTTCTTACACAAAATATAAGAAATATTAAGTGCACAATATTTAATTACACATTAAATTGTAAAGGTTGATCGGCTTTCGAATCTATCTAGAGCTATACTCGTACTTTCGTTGCAACCTTCTTTCTGTGTTCTGCATGTGATCGACATAAAGTGAAGATATATATGTATATATCCGGACCTTTTCACTGATTTAGTGTTATCAGCCTATGTTCCGGGTGTAGTTGCACTATTTTACATTGTTACCAAAGTAGCTTGTTTATGATGTATTAGTTTGCTATACCTATATATATTGCTATATTAATTGATTAGTGTGACTCCGAGCCCGAGTTCCAAGTATGGAACTATTCAGGCATTTGGACATTATACATGAACATAAATAATGTATTTTACTTGAATTGAATTGAATTTGAATGAATTTATGTAATTTAAAATATAACCAGCCTGACACTAACTTAAGGTATTTAATTTATGGCGAGTCCTTAAAATGCCTAGTTGTTCAATAGAGTCATATTAGTGCCAAAAAGGTTGTTTCATTGACACTATTGGTACCTAGTCTAGTAGTCAATCGCATTCCAATGGTATAACCCGTACAACTTAACTATGCACCTCGCGCGATTGGATCTTCTTTGAGGGAGATGCCTATTTATTTTATTACACCACTGGATTGACATTGCTTAGTAGACTACCAAATAGAAGCAAATAGCAACTATTGTCGTGCTTATATCATTCTATTGAAAATCTATTAGTGTATTAGACTCTAGGGCCGGGTATCAGCAGAATACCAGCGCTGGAGATTTATTTTAAACTTTCGGAACATGCTGAGTCAGAACCCATTTGCATTTGCCATGCCCACGTTGTCACGTTTTGATCTAAGATCAACACTATGTAGGTACTTACCGTACCGCATTCTATTATTTATGTATGCATCTATCTTGTCTACGTTTACTCTGTACTATTACTTTGTGATTCAATATGTGATGATTTGTATACATACATATGTATGTTTTGTGTAATAAAATAATGTATCTAAGGCTGTACGGTGCACGTGGCTTGTCCCGTACGTAACTTAAGTTATTTCTCTTTCGGTTAGTAAAAAAATCGAATCGATCGAACGGAAGCTATCGCTCGAAGTAGGTACATCATCATTATTCTGTTGGTATAATAAATGTGTTTCTTCTTCTTCTTCTTCATCATCATCCATTTGACGCCCACTGCTGGACATAGGCCTCCGTCATGGTTTTCCAAGCTTCCCGGTCTTGTGCCGCCCGCATCTAGCGACTCCCCGCCACCGTAACCAAGTCGTCACACCATCTGCTGGGGGCCTGCCCACGCTGCGTCGTCCGGTCCGCGGTCACCAGGTGAGAACTTTTTCGCCCCAACGGCCAGCAGTTCTCCGAGCTATGTGCCCCGCCCCCTGCCACTTCAACTGAGCAATTCTTCGAAGCACCATTTGCTCGAAGTACCATCGGCAGGATTACAGACTTTAAACGCGTGCACTTTATAAGGTCACATTACGGGTGACTTTGCAACTAAAATGTAAAGATAAAAAAGTATTTATTATCTCACCAGAAAAAGAACTTAAAACAAAGTAAGGTTTAACTAGTGATGACATAAAATAAGGCAAAAGGTAAAGGTTAATCTGTTGCGGACTGTACCACCGGTTTACCCACTCTACCACCGACTTTAGATAGGCGCTAGACTATTCAACCCAAACACTGCCAACTCAGTACTTGACCAAGTTTATTTACAGCGACGCTGGCTGCACCGCGGGTAGTTCAAATGTAACCACAGAGTAATAACGTATGGATGGAGCATATCAACCGAAGTACCGTTCAAAAGACCAGCAACAGAACCACAGGAGAAACGTGTATGCGATCATTTGTGTGTTCGCGCACATAATTATTTCAATTATTTTAATTATTAAAACAAAGTTGGTTTTGTGTGTTCGCGCACATAATTAATTCAATAATTTTAATTAAACAAAGTTAATGGCTACTCTATCAAATTTTGCCCATCAACAGATCTTTCGATCTCAAAAGTAAGATATTTTTGTCTTAGAATAGGAAGGTATGGAAAATTTGTATCACCTCTCTCTCTCTCTCTCTCTCTCTCTCTCTCTCTCTCTCTCTCTCTGTTATAATTAGGTTTAAATCTCCTCTATCTCTAGAAAAAGGCCTGCGCTCTGTAGAGGGACGTACAAAGCATGATGCTTAAGCCATGCCAATCATGGGCTGCATGACATTGCTTTGCATAATGCATATGACCATTAGTCCACTGCTGGTCTCCCGCAAGGCACGCCACTTCTTTCTGTTCTCGCCATCCTCATCCAGCCACCATCGACAATCTGCTTCAGATGGATCGTCGATCCAGCCAGCTGGGGCTACGTTTACCGGTTCGGGATCTCGATTCGAGAACCTTTGCAAGAAGTGTAAATAAACCCAAATGCGTTTCTATGTCTTATAATTCTATGTTTATATATCAGGTTGTGGGAGCGGTCGCGGGTCGCTGGATACATCGCTCCCGGGAGTGCAGGGACCTATTTCACGGCTAGCCATCTCTTGGAGCGTCTTCTAAGCTAGACAAAAAACACCAGTAGCAGCACTTGGCATCAATTTTACTTCAAAAATATCGGAAACTTAGTGTGCGAGTTCGGGGTTGCGAAAGATTATCCGTTCAATAGATTTACTGATATGATAGAATAAAGCTATGCATGAATTTGAATTTTGTCTCCTTTTGTATTTTCTGTGACATTTTAGAGCTTCATAAAAACCCATTCAACTGCAAGCCCTACAACCGAGTCGCGTTTTCCGTATCCTTTAGTGTGCACGCATAGTGGACATATCGCCTTTACACTGTCAGTCTAAATTTGACTCTAATTCTTTTACATAAAAGGCCAAAGTTCAATGGTTGTAAACTGCCGCCGACTGCACAAGGTGTCGTTGAAACAAGATAGAATCAAGACATTGAGCAAACTAAACTCTACACCTACTATGTACGAAGTAAATTGATAGATTTTTTTTTCAGCTAATTAAAGAATTTACTGCCAAAAGCTATATACAGGTTAACTTTGAAAATGTTTAATTTGCAACATTCCCGTTGACTTTACCTATGCCTTGAAACGTTCAGTTTCAGCGCTAAATAGAACATGTTTTGAAGACAATCTTAGTTTAAGTATGTACTATTCGTATTTGCACCAACTACCCGTCTCTCTTTCTCCTTCGGAAACCTTTCCGTCACACGGTTGTCTGGAAGAAATTGCTGTTAGCAATAAGGCCGCCCATTGTACTTTATCATTGTAAGTTTCTTATGTCTCGCTTCTTGTTTGCAATAAAGAATATTCTTATGTTATCTTATCCTATTCGGATTAAGGTTAAAATCAGAAGCAATTAAATTGGCCATAAATATCGTTATCACATACGATCAACATTCAATTTAACCGTTCCTATTTTTGGAAGTCCTCTTCTACATTTAGGCCAAACGGGTCAATTCTCTATTGTCCCATAAACGATTAACCCAGTTTATGTTTATTGATTAACAATATTTGTTAACTGTGTAGGAAAAGCGAAAAGTTAAATCAGGGCTTTTTAAAGTTTCGTATCCGTAAGGCGAGAGACACACACCATCCATACTTAGCAGATTAACCCACATATAAACGAGTAAGAAGACTTGAAGAATGACGACATTTTGCCTAGTAGAACTTATTGTACATATTTAAGTTACAAATGGTTTCAATAAACACTTTACTTACTTCCTTAGACTACCGCACTGGATGAAAAGTTATTAATTTTCTCATCCAATGCAGCTGAATTCAATGGTTTCAGGATGCTGCATGGTCATGGTTAACAAATACTAACCATAATACAAAGACACGTACAGAATATCTAAGGTAAGTTTTTTTAACGCGAAACACGACCACTGGGTATCTCTTCCGGCTATCGCGATTCTAACACCAGATATTATACTAATCATGACGAACAGATGTGGCCCAGGTTAGGCTGTGGCAACCACTGGGTACCTCATCGGCTATCACGATTAGTATCACAGAAAAATTACTTTCTTACTGTACTTTCTAATAAATTCGGGTAGAATGCGAACGTGTGCCCAGTTGGCGAAAACCTAAAAAACCGGCCAAGTGCGACTCGGACTCGTGCACGAAGGGTTCTGTACCATTATCTATAGAACATTAGACAAAGATCGAGACAAGATAGATTAGGTACATTGAGAACAGCGCCATCTGTAGAAACCAACAAGAAGCGTTTAACATTGACATTTAACGGCATGACATCGGCGCTGTGAAGGTTACATAGATAGCCGCCAGATGGCGAGCGCTGTCTTTAGACAACGTTTGTTGTATGGGAGCCCCCCTTAAATATTTATTTTATTCTGTTTTCGGTATTTGTTGTTAGCGGCAACAGAAATACATCATCTGTGAAAATTCAACTGTTTAGCTATCACGGTTCATGATATACATCTGGTAGCAGACAGCCAGACAGACGGTCAGTGGAGTCATAGTAACAGGGTCCCTTAGCCCTTTGGATAGGGAACCCTAAACATTATTTAATTCAAGTTTTTCTATAAAGCACGTCCATTCTATGTAAGACATAATAAATGGTTATTATGTCTTACATATAATGGACGTCCTTCAACTTAGAATAATTATTCACCGGAGTCTACTACACAATATCCCTGTATTGCCACCTAGGCCGATATTCAGAAACAGCGTTGAGCTACACTTAACGAGCACTAAGCTGAGCATCGGCTGAGCAATCTCAACAAAGACTCAAGAATTTTGTATTCACAGTCAATATCTCGACTCGAACTCAGCTAAGCCACAGCTCAAGCTAAACTTACGTGAGCGTGTAATCTGTGGTACAGTTTTTGACGTTACCGGTTTATATTATCTGTTAAAGCTACATGAAAGGCATACAATAATCCACAGGAGTGAATGAGATGGCAACAAATGTCGAAACTTTTTACGCGCGGTTATACTTTATTTTGACTTCTCATTACTCTAAAAACACAATTTAACTTTTCGAAGGAAAATGAGCATGCAAAATGTCAAATTGTGAATAAAAAAAAGGTTACTTCACCACAGCCGCAGGTTATTTAGAGTTCTCGAATTGCCTACAGGTGTCGCTACTTTCTTCGTCATTGCCACCTTGAGTCTGAGCTAAGTCGCCGAAATCCACTACTCAGTCTCAGCTTAGCTTGCGCTCAATTTTTGTTATCTCAAACTCAACTGTGAATACAAAATATCCCTGAGACTTTCATTTTGACAGTTGGAAGACCCGGACTCACATTGAGCTCACGCTCAAAATCGTTTCTGAATATCGGCCCTAGAGGCAGGAGGAGGTACGTAGACAGAACCGCGGGTTTTCTGATACTAACAAGACAAACGAACAGTCTGAAGTATAAACTGGTAGTAGTGGCGTTAGTTACACAAGGATTATAAAGGTGTTGGCTGACCCTAGCTCTATCTGTGGTATCCATCTTAAATTATTAATGTCCTCACCAAAATGTCGGGCGGCGCTGTCACCTGTGCCACTTCTAGTGATATCTGAGCTGATCGTGACAGTCTGAAGAGATAGTTTCGCATTAAAAACTTATCTTACCTTAGATATTCCGTTAAACTCACCTTAGAAATTCTATTACCTGGCCATGTATTGTGGCTGGTATTAAAATTGCGTCGCATTCAGCATTCTTACTGGGCTCTTCGCATAATTGCTTGTAAATTATTAGAGCAACATCACTCCCTAACGGTAAAGGATGACATCGCGAAAAAATCTGAGCATTGAGGGCACGCGTGGGGATTTAGACCATACTCTTGTTGTGGCTCTCCCTCCTCGAGAGCAGGCTTGTGGCCAGCTTAGGCAGCACAAGTCGCGACGTCACAAGTCGCGACATTCCAGTATGTCAAATTCTGAAATTTTAGCGCCACAAAAGGCGCAAAATAGAAATAGAAAATGTTAATTTGTCTTCAATATAGTAAGGCACAGACTCGCGCCATCGTACTACCTTAGATGCTGCACTGGGACGTGAGGATTTTATGATATGTGTATTTACTATGTAAATATTTTGCACATGACATATTTTATAGCTGCTACATAAACTAATTCCGTAAACTACATAAACTAAACCACAGGCATCTTCTCTCTTCCTCAACATATAGCCAGCCAATGCTGACTGTACGTCTCTTCCAATATAGGTACGCCATTCGCTTCAGTCTTGGGCTCTTCGCATTCAGTCCTTTTCTGCCATTTTAATCAGGTCGTAGTTCATGTCACGTTCATGTGGACGGTTGTCTGACCACATTCTGCTTCTCTCTCTAGGCATCCATAAGTCCCACCCATTTCACCTTTATTCGGGCAGTCATCTTGGCTAAGTCGGTCCCCTGTCAATCTCGTGCAATATTTCCCGGCGACATGTTATGGTCATTATTTATTTCTATTTCTTTGTAGCACCTCCAAAACAACGCGTGGAGGAGTACCCCATTTGTCCTAATAGCTTCAATCGATTTGACGGCCGGTATCCAGCGGAGAACCAGCGTCCTCCCGCCGGGAGATAGCCGCGGGGATGCCCCATTGATAAATCTGTCAATGACATTACTTGTTATTGCCATTTGATAGGACAGAAATAAAGGTGGGTGTTAATTTTGGAGGAAATATTTGGTAAGGTATTTTATTTTCGTTTGATTCTGGGACTTTCAATCGTTCGTGATGAACATCTTACGGCTAGCTTCGACCGTAGAGCGAACAAGAGAGACAATTATGCTATTTAATCTTCAACTGTGTCTTACATTTAACTGCAACTAAACTGCAGTCGTTGGAGAGGAAGTTTTTACATAGGAAACAATATCGGATTAAAATAATGCAGTCTGTTTGAAATCTCTCACTAAAATGGATCCGTGTGGCGCCGGATTAAGAATAGCGTCACTCCATTTCCTTCCGTGGATGTCGTGGATGAAGGCGACTAAGGAAATCAATTACCAGGAGACGGGCAGCAGCGTCTTCCTGAGATTCCAACAGCATACTGCGATCGCCAACCCGCCTGCCAAGCGTGGCGATTATGGCAAAACCCCTCATGGTTGTGAAAACCATAAGGGAGGCCTATGTCCTGCAGTGGGCGTCAAATGGCTGATGATGATGATGATGATGACTAAAATGGATCAAAATACAATTTAGAACATATTTAGTTTAGAATTTAGAGATTTTAAATATTAAATAAAAATTGACGCATAAAACTCAATCAAATAAAATTTATTTTAAACGAACTGAAAATATGTTTATTTCTATTAGTGAAAATAAACAATTTAATTTATTTTTAATTTAAATGTAAACATTGTAAAATAGAGGTTTAGAATAAGGCTGTAGGCAGTGGAATGGCGCTATTGAATGAAAATTACTATGTTTCCGAATCCATTGATTTCTTATTGCCCATTGACAGAAATTTCCACGTTTCCGTTAGAGAAATCGCCCGTAGGTAGGTACTTTTGTGTCATAAAACCTTACGGTCTCTTTTGTAAGCATGTTTACGGCTCTATTAGATTGTATTTCAATAATCCAATGGGATATTTTTATGTGCATGCTTGCACAACGCCAAAACACGTCAGAGGTTTAAAAGTAGTTTTGTTAACGTTCAACAATTTTTATTGTTAAGGAAAAGCGTGAGTTTCCAATTTTTTTTTTGCGTTTTAGTTTTACTCAATTACTATGAATTATTATAGTTTTCTTTCAAACATATAAAGACGATTTCAGTTCGTAAAAATCAAATTGCCAGTAGTGATTAATGGCGCGTCCGCCAGTGGTGTCTGGCAGTGGACCAATAAAACTGATGGAAAAAGGGGATTCTGAAAACTGAATAATCAATAAAACTGATAAATAAATAAGACTAGAGATTGGAGAAACATCAGAGAAAAGTCTGTTACAAAACTTATCCAAAAATAGTAAAAAGGTCGTCCGGTTCCGTAATGTAGTATTGCCATAATAGGGCCTACAATACTAAGGTATACATACATTAACTCACGGCTGTATCCCAGAGGGGTAAGCAGAGACCAGGGACTAAGGCACTGTTTTATAATTAAGTTTCTTGTGTACAATAAAGATTATTTAATTGTACTCTACTCTGCCACTTCCACTAACAAGCAGTCCTACCACTAACAAGTAGAGCAACCTGTCCGCGCCGTCAACACGACTGCATTTGTTGACCATTCATCGCCCCACCGACCACCGGCCTATTTGTCTCATACGTCAACTACACGCCTACGGTTTACATTACACCCTGAACAACTACACCGACGATATCCACTGGTGACCCAACACTTGCCGGCTCAGTGAGGCGGCATTAGACGAGAAACATTGCGCAGTTGATGCTCATTTGTTTTACGACTCTATCCTTCCTCGCGTCTATCACCTCGACGGGATTTTCCATTGAGGTTTCAATACTGCTCAAGGAAAACGCAAGAAAGGGCCAGGCCGCGACGGACGTGGTTCAGTACAGAGTAACGGTTGTTTGTTTTGTCTCGTGGTGAGATGTCGTCGGGTATTGTATGCGTCCGCGGTCTGGGCTGCTAGCGTTGTTATCTGCGCGCTTGATGTATGACTCCTGTCACGGAAAGCCTTGCGTTCCATTTTGTGTATGTAGTCACCTATGACCCTTTTGTTTTGTATTCACACTTACGCTGAGCGCATTAAGAGCTGTAATTGTACACCTCCTAATGTAACGGACCTTGCAGGTGTGTGTTACAGTTACAAA
Organism: Yponomeuta malinellus; assembly: GCA_947308005.1. NCBI lineage: Eukaryota > Metazoa > Arthropoda > Insecta > Lepidoptera > Yponomeutidae > Yponomeuta > Yponomeuta malinellus. Next base: position 5,282,297 of record OX371010.1, read on the forward strand.
ACACTGAGATTGTATTGGTTTTCTTTGTCTCTTGGCATATAGCGATAATTTTGATGTGCTGACGCGAGTTTGATTGGATTTTATCGCCCATGTCTAGACCACAATCTAAACCTTATCTTTCAGGCACCGTCATAAGTACCTAATAGTACATGTGCATATTGGGATATGCGAGAGAACCGGAGGCATGAACAAAGACGATACAATTTGAATAACAGAATTTTATTGTAAACACTTGGTAATGGTAAAATACCGTAAAAGTAGCAAAAACCTAACATTTCAAGCAGCCTATATATGTCCGTGTGGTGCCGGATTAAGAATAGCTTCACTCCATTCCTTCCGTGGATGTCGTAGAAGGCAACTAAGGAAAGCAATTTCCAGGAGACGGGCAGCCACGTCTTCCTGAGATTCCAACCGCATACTGCGATCGCCAACCCGCCTGCCAAGCGTGGCGATTATGGCAAAACCCCTCATGGTTATGAAAACCACGAAGGAGGCCTATGTCCTGCAGTGGGCGTAAAATGGCTGATGATGATGATGATATACGTCCCACCGCAGGGCACAGGCATTCTCTGAGAGAGAGAGAGAGAGTATGGGCTTAATCACGACGCGTGCCCACCGCCGATTGGCGATTTCAAGCGCTGAGGTATGTGAATAGCTCAGACACTCAGTATTGCTCACGATGTTTTCCGTCACCGTTAGCGAATGGTATTGCTACTATAACTTCACAAATGTACATTACATTTGATTATCTTCATGATAATCTAACATGTTATCATGAAAATGACTTTGGTGTCAATTTATCAATCAGCCTAAACTCGGTCACTGCTGGACATAGGCCTCCCCCAAGGCGCGCCACTTTCTCTTGGTGTACAATAAAGAAACTTTTTAACTTCCGCTAGAAATCAAACCATAACACATAAAGTGCTTTCATACGTAGCCCCGCAATAAACATATCGCATCACAATTTCTTTTAAAAGCTGTAGAACGTAACTTTTTGCAGAGTGTTACTGAGTGGAAACAATCAATTAAAATTACCAGTTAAATTTAAATATAAAACAAGAAGTATGTCCGCCTGGGCCGTCCCTTAACTCACATTCGCTCTATATATTTGTTTCGTCAATATTTCTTCCTCCATCCTCTCTACATGTCCAAAAACCAACGCAACATTCCTTTCTCAATTCTAGTCACTAGGCACATCCTCTTTCAATCCACAACGTTCTCTATTCCAAATATTGCGTATCCTGTTCAAAGTTGACACCAAGACACCAGACACCAGACATACTTCTCAAGGACCTCATTTCTACTTCATTAATCCTACTTTCTTGCTTCTTTTGCTCTCGCTACCATACATAAGTGTTGGGACCAGCACTCCATTATGGATAGACAATCTAACTCTCGCCCCAAACCGGCGCGCGGCGTGCGTGCATGCAACGACTAAACAATGTTGAGGAAGCGAAAGTGATCTGTCAAGATCGTGGCAAGTGGCGGTCCCTGGTCTCTGCCTACCCCTCTGGGATACAGGCGTGAGTTTATGTATGTATGTGTTTAAAACAAGAACTGTATTGTTGTTATCGATATAAAAGAAAACTTAATAAAAAATATTCTATTGGCACATCTTTAAAATAGTGGGTAGAACATTGGACTCGGAAGCGGGAGACCCAGGTTCGATTCCCAGTGCGGGCATGTACCTATGACTTTGTTTTCTAAGTTATGTACATTTGTGAAGTTATAGTAGCAATACAATAAATTATTCTCAGACATTGATATATTTCATGTGTCTCAAGAAACTTTCAAACAGCAGGTTATAGAAACTTTAAAGGGTAAAACTTGAAGTCTAGTCTTTCTCTTCATTCTTACACATACACACACATACACACACACACACACACACACACACACACACACACACACACACACACACACACATACGCGCGCCAAACTTTGCAAGATTTACGTTAGTTTTGCTTTTTTTTTTTATTTTGTTTATGCCTGGCTGTATAATTTCTAACTGTGCTTTGTAAATAAGATAAGTTTAAAAAATACTAGTCCGTAATTGGCCTATGTTTGGCTACATTAATTGCCTATCTTTTGTAACTTTGTGCTGTGGACTTCGTAAAATGAATAAAATAAAAAAAATACCACTTGCTAACTGTGAAGGAAAACATAGTGAGGAAACCTAAGTGTCTGAGCTATTCATATACCTCAGCGCTCGAAATCGCCAATCCGCGGTGGGAACGCGTGGTAATTAAGCCCATACTCTCTCTCTGAGAGAAGGCCTGTGCCCTATAGTGCGACGTATATAGGCTGCTTATTATACATCTTTCAAATAGATACGTTCGAACGTATCTACGCATTCTAATGACTAGCATTCTATTCTAAGCACTCGTTCAGTGACGTGACAAAAGTAGAGGTATCCACTCCCTTTTATTTCCTTCTAAAACCACACACCCTCTACACTAATCCAAACCGGAGCTAAGCCCAGCAAAACAGACTTCTCCAGTCCCCCCTATTCATGCACATGCTAATACACAAGGTAGACTAAACCGCTTCAATTTGACTTAGCACCTCGAGAGTGTTGCAAGTTGCAAGTGAATCATCCGATCCGTCTGTCTGTCCGTTGGCCGAGCCGGGGAAATGCCCTCTCAGTTAATCTGATTAGGGCATACGGGCGGTCACGACCTCTTAGCCCTGTAGTTGGGCATAGAGGCCATTACATGGTAGACGGTTTAGTTGTGCACTATAAAATCATTTTCACGAGGTTGTGTACGGCCAGAGTTACACTTTGAACAGTTTTAGTTGAAAATGGGACGAAAGTATAGTTCAGAGGTCTACACCTAAAATGTTATGCTTTAAAAAAAATATTTTTATTTGTTATAGTGAATACAATTAATTATGGAATGATATGAAATTGAATTTATTATTTGTCACACATAAATTCTCCAGATAAAGAATACATTAGAATAGAATAGATTAATTTTAATAATTTGCATGCACAATTACTGAAAGGTAGATGTGGTACATTGCAGTTACTCGATTTCTAAAGCAAGTATTACAGTGATTTCCGCGTGTGAGTGTGCGTGTGCGTGTGCGTTTGCGTGTGCGTGTGCGTGTGCGTGTGCGTGTGCGTGTGCGTGTGCGTGTGCGTGTGCGTGTGCGTGTGCGTGTGCGTGTGCGTGTGCGTGTGCGTGTGCGTGTGGCCTAGTTGCGCTCGCCAAATCCTGTCGGAATCCTGACATTTGCGATATAAATTTGTAGTGGATTTGGTAATTAGACGATTGGAACCATTTAGGATTTGGTACGCCTAATACAGGAACAGATTTTTATTGTAAAAAGAATAATATTTAGTTTTCACTAGATTTGCTGTATTTATTTGGTTATTTGGTAATAAATTTTCATGACTTAACGATATCCAAACGTCCCCCACGTTGGCAACCATAGTACAGGATCTACCTAGTTTGGTTTCTAATGTGATAAATAAATTATGTATACTATATGTCTAAATGAACTTATTAATTAGTCATAACTTTACATATATACCAATGTTTGTTTCTCAATAAATATCTTTATCTCTCTCTTTATCTTTATCTTCGATATCGCATTGCCTACCCCACATCATTTTCGTATCAATATACGGTGCCGCGCGTAGAACGCTCATGGGACAGGCGCTGACTGAAAACCAGTGCTGAGGAGTAATAACCTCAGCAGTATGCTGAGTCAGCTGCCTATTGCAGCAGCAGAGATACACCATTATTTGTAAATGTTTCGTTAATTATTCTGTTGCGTCTCAATGTATTAAGTTGTCAGTAAGTCAATTGTTTTGTGTATTTGTTGCTGTATGTATGAATAAATGTGTTTTCTTCCTGTTCTTGATACTACCTAGTATTAAGCTCGCCTTTGTACGAAATCGTTTTTTAGTACAATATACAAGTTTTCAATTCAACTCAATTCTTCTTCATACATACATACATACACACACCCACACACACACACACACACACACACACATACACAAACACACACACACGCACGCAAGCACGCAGACACACACACACAGACATACACGCACACGCACATACATACATAAAAACATACATACATCATAGATACATACATCATCTTCATTTAAAATATTTAAATTGTTATCCTGATCATTTAACGATACAGAGATTAATTAACATAAGCCGTGGGCGCAGAGGTTGCTCGCCAAAAGAAAATAATCAAAATTAAAACGGACTAGCTTACCAGCCATAACAGTATCAAAACGTTATTTAATATGAAATAACTGAATCGTTTGATCATTCTCCCGCATGATACCGCGCTTCCTATTAATCTAAAATGCCTACTCGAGTTTTGGGTATCAACACACGAGGCATTTTCTTCCAAAAATTGCACTCCCTCGCAGCGCAGTACCATTTTAAAGAAAGTTAATAAGATAACATATTCGGCACCCGTTGGTCTAGCGATTAACACACTTGACAACCAAAACAGAGATTGTGGGTTCCATTGCCGCCGCCGCACTAGATTTGTGCAAACGGTCTCAGTCCGGGGGTATTTCCATGTTTAAGATGTCCTTGCCTGATTACCATAGCGCAGGGTATCCTAGTTTGGGACCAGGACAAGTGATTATGTCGTGTTACAGTTATTTACTAATGACCAATAAATAACCATTTATTGCCAAATACAAAGCGAGTACTGACATTAACCTATGACTGATTAATGCTGAGGACATTTGTACATACTTATGAGGCAAACAATGCCATTATAAGTTTATCTATCATCATCATAGGACGACCAGCCACAAGATGGACAGATGACCTCATCCAAGTGGCAGGAAGACGGTGGATGCAAGCCGCTTCCAAGTTTATCTATGTTTCATAATTATTTATTTTATTATATTTAGTTTGGTATACCTATTAATTTTATTTATTGGGACTAGAAGAAGAAAGAAGAAATAACATTTATTTACCGCCACAGAAGGGGTCGTGAAAACAAATACAAAATCATATTTAAAAAGCATTAACAATATCAACAGAAATTAAACTACCAACCAACATATACCTACCTACATCATTACATTCACAATTGACGAAAAAAGGGAAAGTGTTACCTCCCTTATGCTGGGGCCACACTATTGGGATATTAATTTTATTTATTTATTTCATACAAAATCACATGCCGATTTCCAACATCGCGTGAATTAACGCATGAATCGCGATAATTATTGCGTACTTTCAGTGGCCACACTGCATTCGACGTCAAACTTAACGCCAATTGCCGGTGTGTTTGCCGTACAATATACATGTTCAGGCTGCAGCACTTTATTTCATATCTGTTAATTTTATTATATGAATTTATTAAACTACTACCGTACAATGAAATAGAAAGAACACAAAGAGAAACAAGAGGGTGGATGATACAAATGCACAGAAAACGTAATTACTTTATCGTTTGTCCACTTCATCGTAATCTGTAATGCGTCCGTTCGGCTCGCGCTCCCGGTGCGAAATGGCAAGCGTGCCGGGAGCGCGAGTGTGTGGCCGACCGATCGCAAGAATTGACAACCTTTCAAAATAGTAACCCGGATATTTTAATAGCTTAGCCGAAAGTAGGTAAAAAACTAAGGGATTTGCTTCCAACCCTTTTCCAAAATATTGATTTGTTTATATTATATTAATTTTTTAAATATTTTTTGTTGTAAAAACCACTTGTGGGCTGAAAAACTCATGAGCCATTGCCATAAAACTTTAAAAGATAAGAATCAAGCAGTGTTGCCGTACCGAGAGAAATTTCCCTTTTGAAAGGAATTTAGGCTTGAGATGCGAAGAAGGTGAAAGTTTCCCTCTCCCATTAGGACGTACGGCTTTAATTCCATTGATTTTAAAAATAATTCACTTATTAATTACCAATTCATACATTTATGTTTCAGTTGTTGTGCCATTGCAGCTTGAAGTAATCTAAAATGGCGTATGTATTTCAAATGGGATTTTTTTTTCTTGTAGAGAACCCTAAAAAACTACCTAAATCATACTGAATAATTTTGAAGAAGAAGTGAATACATACATGCCTCTATAGCCTACGAGACGTGGGAAACTATAACCATCAAAGTGGCAACACTGATGTCAACGCGTCAAACAAACGTCAAATTCACAGAAAGATCACAGATTATATTGGGATATCAACATGACATTGACAGTTAGTTTTTTTTACTTCTAGGCAAAGGTACTGCAGCTCTTCAGCCCACATCCTTAATATTTGATTTATTTTTAAAATATCTCTAAAACGAATGAACAAAGAAATATATAAAAGTTTGTTTCGTAGTAAGTTTTTATGGCTTTATCAACGGACATTAAAAAATTTGACCTGGCTAGAAATGAAAACATGTCAATTCTCGCACTGTGTTGAATTCTCGCTCTGCTTTGTGTTGAAATATGGCATATCCCGTTAATTAACGGCATATCCCGATAGTGTACCCGCAGCATTACAGGTAGCCACAAGATGCACCGTTAGTAATATGCTGCCTAAGGACATATAAAAACCAAGAAGACACTTGATTGCACAATAAAACATTAACAGAAATAAACTCAAATAACGGCCTTGTCATTTAAAATACGTGCAAAAGCGGACAACAGATGCAGTTTTAACAGAAATATCTTCCAACCAGCTTGTTCCTATATGTATCACAAATTTCCAACTCTCAATTCGTTCAAACCACAGGCCCCTTCTTCTCGTGTTCTATTCCATGAAGAAATAGCGAAGAATAAAGAATGTTTGAATAAAGATTCGAAAAGATCTGTAGGAACCACGATGGTTCAAACAGATTACCACCACATAGTGAACCCTATATCCCTATTTACAGATTTGAGGTCATCAAAGAGGTTTGTAATCAAATACGTACCCTCATGAGGTGTTCACGGTCGATCGGGCGCGGAGATGTGTTGATAACCCACCCTATACATCGGTAATTGAAATGGTTACCTATTTGATGGCGCTCAGACGAATTGATTACAATCTGATAGGAATCTATGTACAGATACATATATAAGCTGAAGGAAAACTAATTGGGTTTGGTTTAGATATTTCGATTCACTAATAAGGATTGCTAAAGGATAATCGGACCGAGCGCATGATAGTATGGGCTTAATTGCCACGCGTGCCCACCGCGGATTGGCAATTTCAAGCGCTGAGGTATGCGAACACCTCAGACACTCCGGCCGTGGGTTCGAATCCCGGCATGTGCCAATGACCTTGTTTTCTAAGTTACGTACATTTGTGAAGTAGTAGTAGCAATACCACTCGCTAACGGTGAATGAAAACATCGTGAGGAAAAGTAAAATAAAATAAAGAATCCAGTCGCATATTTACCCTAGTCGTGTGTACGACACAACGCAAAATGTAGGACAATGGCCGTGGAGCGGGCACTGCAATTAGCCAATTGTGATAATGAGTACAGGATATTCCCATTGCGCCCGCGCAGGGACCACCTACGGACGGCGCTGCTTATGAGGATGTGAACTGCTTCGCCTGACTGCCTGTCTGTTTGTTTGTTTGTTTGTCTGTAATTTTTTCATACAAATTCACCGCGTCAAGTTTCAAGCGAAGAGCGGTAGAATGCCGGCCGCACATCGGGATGTCGTGGGTTCGATTCCCAGTGCGGGCACGTACCTATGACTTTGTTTATTTTCAAAGTTACGTGCATCTGCTAATTTGTATTAGCAATACCACACGCTAACTGTGAAGGAAAACATCGTGAGGCAACCCGCGGCTTGGTTGGCTCCGCACGTATTGACCTTTCTTTCCTGTAGACTAGGCCGACTAAGCTGTCAGGATGGCATAGGTGCTGGGCAAGCCTACTCCATGTAAAAAACAATGTCCCAGGCAGTGGTCCCTTCATCCATCTGGTGTGAGTGATGATGTCACTGGACGCTGTATCATCATCAACCCATTATGTCCCCACCGAGGGGCACGGGTCTCTTCCCTGAGGAAGGTATAGGCCATACTCCACCACGGGGGCCAAGTCCGGATTGGTGGAGGCTTGTAGACTAGTGGCTCGTCTACTGTCAGAAGTTGTCAAGCCGCCCTAAGGCCTCTGACTTGGCTTAACGACTGCCATCTATCGACGGCAGCCGGCACCAACAGCTTAACGTGCCTTGCGAAGCACGGAACCGCTCGGAAAAATGCCACTAGCGTTAGGCATAGACGGCGACCCATCCATGCACTGAACGCGCCCTGTGTTGCTTAACCTTCGTGATCGTTTAAGATCACTCAGGCAGCCGGGGCTACGAGCGCTTCGCTGTATAAATCATCTCATTACGTAGGCCTGGCGGAAAGTTATAAACATATTAGATTGGCATCGCGAGATTACGTGACGCAAGAAACAAAGACAGTGAAAAGAAAGATGAATACACGATAACAATACGTTTTGACCCAGTTAGTATGCTTTCTGTTGCAGTGATCAAAATAACCGCGTCTACTTTGACACGTAACATGTCCGCACACTTGAACAAATATAAATGTAATCGTTATGTTTCTATTTACTATTGGTAAAGGGTAAACTTGGTTTTATAAACAGCCTTATATACGTCCCAAAGTAGGGCACAGGCCTTCTCTCAGAGAGAGAGTATGGGCTTAATCACCACGCGTGCCCACCGCGGATTGGCGATTTCAAGCTCAGACAATCAGGTTTCCTCACGATTTTTTCCTTCACACTTAGCGAGTGGTATTACTACTATAACTTCACAAATGTAAAGGATCTACCAAAACTTGGGTTACCAGGCGGAATATGTATACTGTAAGAGTAAGAAATTTCAGTACAGGAGACAGCACATCAACCTTTACACGCGTGCACTCTACTCAGTTACTTTACGGGCGACTTTCCAACAAAACTGTAAAGGACGTTCTGCTGTCGACTGTATGCCCCACTACAGGGAACAGGCTCTCCGAGAGAGATATGACCGTGCCCACCCCGGATTCAGTGTGACGTATAACCCGGGTGGGTATCTTTAAGATTTTCTGTTTTGCTGAAAAGTTATAAAGTTCTTAGACAACCTGGCTATCTTTAAAACAAGATTTAACCGGTGTTTCACCATGACGAGGGCCGCGTTCAAGTAAAGCTGTCGTAATAAAAAAAAAGATTGGCAACCTCGCCTTGTTTTCCTTCACAGCGAGTAGTATTTTTTTTTGTCAACTAGGTATGTCCCATTTCTGGCCAAGGGCCTCCCCCAGGATCTTCCACTCTTCCATCTGTCTTGAGCCATCCTCTCTCATTCGGGCAAAACAGTCTCTCAACTGTCCCGCCCGATTAATATGTGAACATCTACATATATAGGGCACTGACGCCTGTATCACAGATTTTTATCTACCTTAGGCTTCAGAGTCTACTCAAGTGATGTCAATTCACTATAATTAAATGTCATCATCATCACCAGCCATTTGACGCCCACTGCAGGACATAGGCCTCCTCCGTGGTTTTCATAACCATGAGGGGTTTCGCCATAATCGCCACGCTTGGCAGGCGGGTTGGCGATCGCAGTATGCGGTTGGAATCTCAGGAAGACGCTGCTGCCCGTCTCCTGGTAATTGATTTCCTCAGTCGTCTTCTACGACATCCACGGAAGGAAATGGAGTGACGCTATTCTTAATCCGGCGCCACACGGAATATCTAATTCTTTCACTGTGACAGCGGTGCGCCTGTGGAACAAGCTACCCCTGTACATACGCCAGGCCCCGTCAGTCGACGTGTTTAAAAGTAGAATCCACGAGCACTACTTCGAACTTCAGAGTAATAATCCTATTATGTAAGTAATTTTTATGTAGTTGTGTTTATTGTGTTATAGTGTGTATTTTATATGTATTTGGTATGTATCTTGTTATAATAACTATGTAATTTTATTGTAATATAGTTTATATAATAATTATTATTTTTTCTTTTTTTTTATCTTTGTTCTTGCAATAAATCTTTCTTGGCACTACCCCTTGCACTATCCACATAACCCAAGGTTAGCTGGAAGAAAATACTTACTAGTATTAAGCTCGCCTTTGTACAAACACCTCTTGTGCAATAAAATATTTTTGAATTTCTTTTTTTAATTTGAATATCTAATTAAATTTCTGAATTTTGGTCGATCAGATTGTGAATTATTCTTATATCAATAAACCAATTTCAATTTCAATCTCCGCCTTGGCCGACCACGGCCGCGATGTCCACCACGTGGAACCCAATCAGTGACAATTTTCGCCATCTATCCAGGCCCATACGTCTGACGTGGCCTGCCCGGCTCCACTTCAGCTTTACGGTCACAGCTCAAACATCAGCGATTTTGGTTCTGGATCGAGTGGTTACTACTACAAATTCACAGGAACATAAGCATACATAAGCAGCCTATATACGTCCCACTGCAGGGCACAGGCCTTCTCTCAGGGAGAGAGTGTGGGCTTAATCACCACGCGTGCCCACCGCGGATTGGCGATTCCAAGCGCTGAGGTATGTGAATAGTTCAGGTTTCCTCACGATGTTGTCCTTCACCGTTAGCGAGTGGAGTCACAGGAACGTTTTGTTTAAAAACAATAAGATGTTGTAGCAGCGCTGTCGCTGAGCAATGTTTCCAGCTATCTCACGTCAAATCAACGAAACGAGAGACCTCTAAAAGTAACTCGATGGTACGACGAACAAGGAAATAGGCTTTACTAATAATAATCGCTGGGCGCATGAATAATTAACGGCTTGACCTATTACCGGTGATCGATTTGAGTCCATTGTGTCATTTGGTCTATTCCTCTGTCAACACGATTTTAAAACCGAAGTATTAACTGAATGAATTCGAAGTAGTTGTGCTCGCGACTTCGACCGTATGGGATTCTGATAAAAAGTATCCTGTGTTACTAACCATAACCTAGTCTGCCTATAAGCCAAATTTAATAAAAATTGATTGACCCATTCAAGGGTGGTAGAAGAACATACAATAATCCGAACATCTAACTACAACCTTTCGTATTTATAACTTTTTCTAGTTGTGTCGGTGATTTTGGTTGCATGAAATGTGTGCGTGCGTGCGTGCGTGCGTGCGTGCGTGCGTGCGTGCATGCGTACGTGCGTGCGTGCGTGTGTGCGTGCGTGCGTGCGTGCGAGCATGCGTGTGTGCGTGTGCGCGTGTGTGTGTGGTGTGTGTGTGTGTGTGTGTGTGTGTAGCGGCACTCGGATTTACGACAAACGTGGCCTATCCACCGTGAGGTGAATTTTGGATCAACGCGGCAAACACCAAGTCGGATTTGCCCTTATTGAGCTGTCCAAATGTAAATCCAGGACGAGCTTCGTGAAACATTTATCATATCTCGTCCGTTCGTAGTTGGTTGCCGGAGAGTCGAATTTGAGTTAGTACGTTTTTGACCAATGAAATATTGTATTGTTCCACAGTAAAGCAATATTTGAGCTAATTAGTCACGATGAGGAAGCATGATTGTTAGGATTAGTGTTGGTATCGCGGTAGAAAAGATAAGATCAAAATTTAATTATTTTTATTAATACGTTTATTGCACATAAGTAAGAAAAATACAATGAAAATGTGGCGGACTTAATGCTCTAAGCAAGGTAATGCAAGCAATTAACTGGTAGGCATACGAAATAAACTGATAAGACGATTTACTTTAACTAAAATCAGATAAACTGACACATACTCAATAATAAAGAAGTAAATATATACGCTATAAAGTTATAAATACTTATAATTCATAATATATACATACATATAATTATTTGATTATGATTAATAACAAAAGCAATCTCTCAGAGTGTTAATTCTCTAAAGATAAAAGTGTTACATTTTATCTTGCCCATCGCTATAAATAAATTACGACAAAGCCCACAAATGTTAGATTTTTTGGTGGCGCCATTAAGCTCTTGACAGTATTTAAGGCTAAACGCGTAATATCTATACTAATTACATCTATACTAACATACTTATACTATATAGGTATACACTAATATTATAAAGAGAAAAAGTTCTGTAAGTTTGGATGATTTCAAAAATTCTCTCACCAATATTTAGAATGGTCCTTCAGGGGCCTGCTTCATAGAACTACAATTCATGGCTGACAATTCGACTAACATTGCGAAGTTGGTTAACCCACAGATTAGAAAGTAGCAAGACTCTGCTGCGCAATGTACATCGAATTGTCCTAATAAAGTACGAATTGTAGTTTCATGTAACTCGGCCCAGGGTGGACACAGGCGAATCCATGAACCACGTGAACGTAGTCGCAGGCACTGCTACTGTTTTATGCGATGACAGAGTAGGCGAGCATCAAAATTTCGTGTTTACATAATATGATTACTGAGGGCCAGTTTCTGAATTGAGAATATCGCTAAGAAAATAGTTAACTGTAGTGCTATCTCTCAGAAAAAAGCGTGACAGAACGTTACTCGTAAAATCCTCAATTCAGAAACCAGCCAATAGAAGAAGAAGAAACACATTTATTATACCAACAAGATACATCACAGAAACAAAATAAGCAGATAAGTAACATAATATGCACAACAACAGAAAGAAGACTAAATACACAACAGACAAAATGAATAAATAAAACAGGACCACAGATGTAGCCTGTGGTGTATCTAAATTGTCACAAAAGGCAGCTGACTCGGCGTTGTTCTGAGAAAGTGATCCCTCAGCGCTGTTTTTCAGTCAGTGCCTACGGTAACCCATAATGTAATACGGAAGGCGTGCCGTGGTGCAGTTAAAAGAAGTAAATCAAACAATATATACATATATGCAATAAAGTAAAAAAATATCGTCATAAAATACTTACTAATAAATTAATATGTGTTTCAATAGAGTTTCATCAGAAATTAGGAGAGTAACATTAAGTCTTCCGTGCCTTTATAAGAACGAGTGTCAAAGTTACTTTAATGCCAGAATTCATTACAAATAAATAAAACCTACGAAACACAGCGAAATTCCAGTTTTAAAATGCGAATTCCAAAAATGGAAGAAAAGAATTGGCGTGAATTCTGTAGAGGCGACTTATGCAGAGTACAAAAGTAAAACGCACGCATGACGCTAACCGATAAACAAAGCGTACGCCTAGGCTGCACGAAAATTCCATTCCCAGTCCGACAAAGACCTATCACGAACTAAAAATCAAAGTCGACGACGCGAGTTACAGTGCAGTAAATCAGAACAGGAACAATAAATTACAATGCCTAGCGCGACCTCTGATACTCCAAATTCTATAACCTTATTTGCTCCAAAGTGTAATACATTATCAGAAAGATAATAAAACTCTCGACATTCGCACTTGTGAAACATGCAACAAGAGTCACGAGCTGTGTTCTTACTATCGTCATTGTATGATTTGGTCTTTGAGTTGGAAACCAGAAACCCTTAGCTCTAACTGCGTTTGTCCCAACAGCGAGTGAGGCTTGAGCGCCAGCTTCATTCATTTTCTGAATTCAGTGCGTGGCCGGTTTTTGATACTAGGTACGTCACTGTACACACTCGGGGGTAACTGAGATGTAATGAAGTAAGTGCCGCCCATCTTCGTGTTCATGCTAGTGAGAGTTTATGTGAAGGATAAACAGGTGAATCGCGAGTTGTTTCTTTTTTCTCTTCTCCAGAAACAAAACTGACTTACGCGCTGTCTTTATTTATGTGCCTAGTATCATACAAACAAACATTTGGGCCACGATTCTCAGCTCCGAGGCACTGACCGACCAGCTAGGACGGTAGAGCCGCTCAGTTATCGTGACGGTTAACGATCGGTTCCCGATCGGGGCACAGTTCTCATATTCGGGCGCTTCTGGAAAACTGTGTCGATGCGACGCGCACACAAATCATTTCTGCAGCGTCTGCCCGAAACCTGACAATTATCGGATGACCCAGAACGGGTAGGGCCATTGAAGACTATCCACATTGTAACGTACCGGCAACGGACGCGTGCGGGTGGCACGATTTAAAAAATTATCCTTAAACCCATAAGGTTAGAGACTGCCTGGTTAAGTTTGTGTTGTGTGGTTTAATTTCCCCAGTGTACATGTGTTAAGATTGTTTTGATGTCCTTGCATTACAACATTACATAAACTCAAGCCTGTATCCCGTAGGGGTAGGCAGAGACCAGTGTTTACCACCTGCCACTGACGGTCCGTCTTTCGCTTCATAAACATTCATTAGTCGTTGCATGCACACACGCCGGTTTCGGGTATGTCCTTGCCTGGTCAAGATAAGGGGAAGTTACAGGATGCGGTTTGCACTGCGCTGCCTGGTCAAGATAAGCGGCAGTTGCTGGATGCGGTTTGCACTGCACGGTCTGGTCAAGATAAGCGGAGGTTGCTGGATGCGGTTTGCATTGCACTGCCTGGTCAAAATAAGGGAAAGTTGTAGGATGCGGCTTGCACTCAAGAATCCTTGCTTGCACTGGACTGTCTAGTCAAGACAAGGCAAAATTGCAGGATGAGGTTTGCAGTGGATTGCGTGGTGAAGATAAAGGGAAGTTGTAGGATACGATTTTCACAGAGTGATTGAATAACTGAGAAGAGATGGCCTTGATAATGCCTGTTTATTTATTATAGAACAAAGTAGTTTAGGATTGAAAAGGTTTGAGCAATGTGATCGCTAAGCTTTCAGTGCCTTCCTTCCAAAACGCTCATTTCGTGGCCACAGACGATTTGACACAAACGACCAACCGAGTCCAGTAATAACATCACCGATTCAACCGTTTCGCTCCAAATTTTCGTATCGTATCGTTTATCTACAGTACTTGACAGCCTAGGTAACATTTTTGTTCGACATTGGCACTTATGCAATACGAGATAAAAGCTGTCTAGGGTAGAATTTAGTAGATTCGTCCGTATCATGCACATTACACTCAAGCATTTCCATATCATTACTGGACTAAATAATGTGATAATACTAACAAGTTATTGATCAGTGGCCTAATTACGCGCACCAAATCCTGAGCGATTCCAATCGTCTAACTGTCAATTTCCATACTAATTTGACAGTTAGACGATTGGAATCGCTCAGGATTTGGTGAGCGTAATATAGGGGCTGTTCTAGCTATGCCCTATGTGCTGCCTGCGATGTTAGCTAAACCTGTACAGGGCGCCCACGCGCCGGAACACTTTCACCGCTAGGGATACGTTTAAATCAATGTGATATTCTATGATTCATAAGCAGCCTATATAGGTCCCACTGTAGGGCACAGGAGTTCTCTCAGAGAGAGAGAGTATGGGCTTAATCACCACGCGTGCCCACCGCGGATTGGCGATTTCAAGCGCTGAGGTATGTAAATAGCTCAGACACTCAGGTTTCCTCACGATGTTTTCCTTCACCGTTAGCGAGTGGTATTGCTACTATAACTTCACAAATGTACATAACTTAGAAAACAAAGTCATAGGTACATGCCCGCACTGGGAATCGAACCTGGGTCTCCCGCTTCCGAGACCAATGTTCTACCCACTAGGCTACCACCGCTTCTATGATTATCTATGATTATCGACACCAAATTACCAAATACGATACAAAAAAAATATCGACACTTTGTAGCAATATACTCAGCGTCACAAAAATCGCATCTTTTGAAAGATCCATGCTAGATTAGGTCAGTGAACTATAGGCTTATAATGGTCAATGATACACCTTGCTTATTATGATCCCATCACCTCATCATTGACTCAGTTGCAGAAGCATTAAAAATAATTCAAATTAGACCGCGCCCCAAGCATCACACTGCACGCAAGAAATACGCATAATCGTCGTAGGCGTCCAGACTGCCAAATTAAAGTCGAGCTGGGCTGGCCATGTACCCGAATGCACCCGGTTAAGTGGCCGAGGCTCGCCACCGAGTGGGTGCCACAAGACGGACATCGAAGTCTAGGCCGGCCAAGGAGACGGTGGAGAGATGATCTCGACCAACACCTGCCGGAGTGGTATGAGGTGGCCTAGGATAAACTCTGGACTGCAGCCACTGCCCAGCAGCAGGACACTAAAATAGATGCTAAGTACATAGGGGCAATTCCCATACAAACGAAGTTTGGTTTTTATTCACAAACGTCATGCCAGATCGCAATGGAACTTTGCCAATACGTTTAGAGGATACAAATCGAGGTTTGAGCGTGATTAGAATTGGAAATAAACTTATCGAAAATAAATTAAAGCTTAAAGAAAATAGCTGTATTCTTTTTACCTAACTGCAAAGTGGGTTACTCGGCGCTGTGATGTAAATTGCCAGAATCGACCAGATGTCGCTGCCTGTACGTAGTTTTCCTTATCTCTTGCGGTTGACTGGTAGAAAATGCTTATGGCATTAAGTCCGCCGCATTGTACGATTTTTTTTTGAAGTGCAATAAAAGTATCAATAAATAAATAACTAAATAATACAGAGAACTTTGTAAAGAGGCTCGAAATTTCGCCAATGCCTGCACTTGCCCATTAGCTCAGTTGGGAGAGCGCTGGCACGGTTAGCCAGAGGTCGCGGGTTCAAGTCCATGGGTGGAATTTTTAGCCTCTAAATAAGTTTTTGAAAATAGTTTCTATAAAAAGTCTCACGAGGCTATAATTTCCTTTTTATTCTGTTATTCTCAGTTTTAAGCACTAGCAACACTTGATTTGTGTCCTCAGAACATATTGGTAAAGAATCATTGAGATCCGGTATGTCGTTCCTGAATTAAAACCAAACTACGTTTGTCCGGCAATTGCTCCTTGAGGAGCCGCCTTACAAAAAAAAATCAGTTGCTGCTTTTTTAGGGTTCCGTACGCGAAGGGTGCCAAACGGGACCCTATTACTAAGACTTCACTGTGCGTTCTGTCTGTCTGTCTGTCACCAGGCTGTATCTCATGAACCGTGCTTTTCCGCTATAACAACAAATACCAAAAGCAGAATAAAATCAATATTAAAGGCTCCCATACAAAAGTCGTCATTTTTGCCGTTTTTTGCTAGATAGTAATAACGGCCAATCCGCCTGCCAAGCGTGGCGATTATGGCAAAACCCCTCATCGTTATGAAAACCACGAGGGAGGCCTGTGTCCTGCAGTGGGCGTCGAATGGCTGATGATGATGATGATGATGATGATTAATAACGGCAACAGGTAGACGTTGAAAATATTCACAGAATATTTAGTTCTATATTCGCTTCAAAAATAAAAAATTAAAATAAAATAAATATTTAAGGGGGGCTCCCATACAACAAACGTGTTTTTTTGCCGTTTTTTTCTCGATCTTTGTGTCTAATGTTGTATAGATAATGGTAAGGAACCCTTCGTGCGCGTCCACGGTCAGTTGTAAAGTGCATAGACCTGCATGGTTCAAAGTTCATAGTGTAGGTAAAAGTGGTTCAGCTGCCCACTGCACCCGAGTACTTTTACAACACTTAACATTTTTTTCCGGGCCAACTCGTACTATTAAAGTAAGTAGGTCTATCAAATCGAGCACAAGTTATTGGAAAAGACAACATAATCAAACTGGAACACCACATATTAAGCACACAGCGTATCAATTCGAATCTTTAACACCCCATTAAGCTAGGACCTTAAAGGGGACATTATCCCGGGCGTTATCATCTGAAGCAAATGGAAACTCCAGGAGACCCCGTTCTGAGTCAAATAACTAAAGGGGCTGTTCCCGATAACAACAGAAATGGCATTGCAAAGTTACTAGAGTAAAATGTAAAGTCGAGATGTCGTAGTAGTCAGCTGTAAAAAAGTGCTTTCAATTCAGTGTTGCCAGAAGGATACTTTTGTAACCTTTTAGGTGATTTTTAGATAAGTCAGGTTACCTATAAGTAACACGACTGAAAAGGTTACTTTAGTTGAGTGTTTGCATTTTTTAGGATTCCCATTTTATTTTTTACTTGAAGCATTATGTAAAACGAAACGCCACGCTCTTTTATTTTGTAATACTGTCAACTCAGTACGTTTTCCGTAGTGAGCGCAACTCCCAAAGATACGTCTTTCTCTCTCACACAAATTCATACCTACCTAAAGTAAATTTTTATGTCCTTATTTTCATGTGTATAGAAATGTCAGCAAGTACTTACTGCCCTGCTAATGCGGTAATCGACACTTTTGGGATTTTCACTTTTTGCAAAAATTACATCAAACACTGTATTTGATTGGCTATTGTCTGGTATTGACTCCTATAAGAGACAATGTGGAGCCAACAGGAACAGGCCACAATTCCGAGATCCTCAAGGCAAGGGAGTCCCGTAAATAAATCAGGCCCAGCACCTCTGAGCCTTTAAATAAGTACACCCTCGTGTGTGAAATATCGAGTACCTTTGACTTTGTGCGCGTCGCGAGAGCGGGCCCACCTCTTGGCATTCAAATGGGTAGAAGGTGATTTAAGGTGTACGGGTTTAAGACAGTCGGGTTAACATGATAACAGACTGAACATGGTTTTATAGGGGGTGAAAATTAGCTCAGTGCTGTGGCAGGCTGGTTTCTTTCTTTCTTTTTCTCAAGTTGATCCAGAGCAGCGTTTGAGTTTCGAATATTGGCATCACTATCAGAGAAAAGAAAAGAAGAGAGTTGAAATCGAAACTTCTATGCTACATGAGAATGAACTAGGGTGGTCGTCAATCGGTGGTCTGTCTGTGACAGTTTTTGTAATGATTACGCAGCAGATAATGCTGATAATGCTCTATTCATGAACTGGATAGATGGACTTCTTCAGCTATAAAGCCAACTAAGCCGCGTGTTTCCTCACGGCGCAAATGGGGACTACACATCGTGCAATGACGGTTCCAATAAATCAGGATAGGTCGATGGCGCTGTTCAATGTGCCTTGATTGGCTTACTGAACCGTTCGTATTCGTTCGAGGCCCGAAGTCCTAGTCCCGCCAGCTCGACTGACTCAGCGCCTCATTGTCATTCCATTGGCGCGCGGTGCGGCACGTACGCGAGGCATCCTTCAGTCGGCGACAGCAGATCCGTGGAATTAACAAGCCCACGGAAATAACGAATAATGCCATTATGTGCCGGCGTATTATGCAAGGGAACGTCTGGGGGCTGATGAGGTGCTTCGTACCTGCCCGCCGTGAGAAGGGCTGTTTGATACGTGGCGCGGTGATTTTGATTCATTACTTTGCGGGGAAATGGCGTTGTATAGGCGACGCTCAGCACCGGAACAAAGCATTCCTGACTAGACAAGCACTCACGTACCGCGGGTAGCCGAAAGAGGATTAGCTGGAGAACATTCATAGCCCAAGCAGCATAGTCGATCGGAATTGGCCCGCATAGCCTACAAGATTAGTAAGTTGAAGTGGCAGTGGGCTGGTCACATTATGCCGAAGAAGCGACGGTCAAAGGTTCTCGAGAAGAGACCACGGACTGGCAAACACAGCGTAGAACGCCCTCTAGCTCGCTGGACCGACGATCTGAGGCAGATTGCTATGTGTATTGCATGCGCAGGATACTTCAACTTTATTAACTCTAGGTAAATGACGGTACCTAATTGCCAATCTTCTACAAACGGCAGCAGTAAATAAATGTAAGGCAACAGCTAAGCTGTTAAAGTTAGTTCCTTCCGGCAGTAACAATTAAAGCAGTACGGGATGCAGTAAAGTTTAGGGTCTATCAAAGGAGCTATTCTATACCCTAGTTTCTCTTATAGAACAGTAACAGGGATATCCAGATATCCTATCTAACTAATAAGTATTATAAATCCAAATGTTCGGGTGTTTGCTACTCAACCTGAAACATTTGTTTGTTTGTTATACATTATTGTATAAACAAGTAAGATGCATTAAGGTATACATAATTTATTTGTTATACAATATATATTTGGTATATAATACATGTATTTTCGTACAAAATAAACAAGCGCAAAGGCGAACTTTTTTCTAAAGAAATGTCTTCCGGCCTAACGTTCAGGCAGTTTTACCGAAACTTTCTGCAACACCCAGTTTAGAAGAAAGTTACGAATTCAGTTCAAACGTTTTCAGTTTTAGAAAATAAGTAAAGTAGCAGGCACGGCTATTTCTAAAGACAAAATGGTATAAAACTAAAAAAACGTAAAAACTTACTGGCAACATCTTGCGACATACAAAATATCGATTTTCAATACAAAAATAATTTATTTACTTCAGAAACCTTTTCTTGTCTAATGCCGGGTAAACACCACGAATCATGCGAACGAACCAAATTTAACGAATCAGCATCGAAGTTACACAGAAAATGAGAATGTTGTGTGTGTCTTCCTTATATATTTATATCTACTTATGTTGCTACAGTTTATATGTGGGTACATATTTATTTACATTATGTATTATAAGTTTATAGTACAAATATTTACTTATTTATTCTTGAGTATTCGTCTTCTTATGTCATTTTAGTTAAAGTAATTCGTTTTATCCGTTTATTTCGTATGCCTACCAGTTAATTTCTTGCACCACCTGTGGTTGACTGGTAGAAAATGCTTATAGCATTAAGTCCGCCACATTGCCGTTGTATTTTTGACTTATGTACAATAAACGTATTAATAATGATAATAATAAAATAAACAAAGCTAGTGCCGAAGCTAGGTCCAGTGTCAGTACTATAGAGCACTAACGCACAAGTAACCTTCCTACACCTATTCTAACAAGGACTGTAGTCAGCTGTACCGTGCTCAGTGTGACAGTCTGCTAGACGAAATTCGGTTTTGCCACCCATGTAAGAACTCATCGAAGAAGATAGCTTTGATCGCCTTTGTTTGATGCGAGCTTTGCCTGTATCCCGGTGGGGTACTCAGAGATCAGGGTTTGACACTGGGTTTTACTGTGAAAATTAATGAATCTAACACAAGCGATTCCCTTCGATAATCTTCAGACGTGTGTGGTGCCGAAAGTAACAACGCACTCGTACCAACTTACTTATGTATTATATTTAAGATGATTTGACAAAAGATGGTCAGAGTGGAGTTTGTTTTCGCTGTCTGTTTCTCCACTACAACTCGACCGGAAGATAGCGGAGAACATTGTACATTGACATTCAACAAACAGAATGAAAATTCTTCACGTTGAAACAAATTTCGATTTCTCATTTCTGAACGGTGAGTGCCTTCGTCAGCATTCGTTTAGTTGGTGTGTCCCCGGCACAAGAAAAATGTTTCCGCTGCTAAAGCTAAGTAATAGTTACGGCACTCAGTAATTAAAGTTTCCTCCAAGTAAAGACATAGATACTCACGTGGAACAGGAGCCATCAAGTTCTCATCAAACAGCCTGCTCTAAGCTACCACTTTACTGGTTATCTACTCGTCGCATATTTAGCTTCCCAACAGGTCTCACCAGAACCTTTCTTTTTGCGATGCTACTATAATGCAAAAAGTCAATATCTCTAAACAATATCATCTTGTGGCCTCCACTTGACTCTTATTCAGCATCGAACAGAGGCCGCCAGAGCTAGTGGATGGATGATACTCTTACTATCTAGTGTTGGAAAAACCAATTACGTTCCATTCAAGATTGACGGATGTGAGTAGCGATTAGCTAACGGAAAACGAAAGATTAACATATCATTAGCCGTATTATATTTATTTTTCAGGTAATAAATGTACCAGAATTTCCTACAAAAAAAACTGAAAAAAAAAACATGAAAATGTAAAGCTCTGCCTCGTTGTATTAGCAGTCACTCTTGTATATAGACAGAAATGGAATAGGTGCTATTTCCGCTGGAAGCCAAACCTGCGTATTTGCTGGGCATTTAGCGGAGGATATTCTAGTATGCGACCATTACTTTGATTGTATTATTTGGATAGTATTACATATTTGAGTGCTACGAGATTCTGCATACTTTTAAATCAAGATATCCAGCTGAGCAACCAACAAACACAAAAAAAAGATTTTTACTAATAATGGCACGTAGCTGCACGTACTAACGCGCCGCTTTACGGACAGTTAAACTTTATCTGGTCCCAACGTAGTCCAACCTGCCAAACCATTATATGCTGACCTAACTGATGTCAAACACTGATTGCCATGTAGCTCCGGACTGCTCGCCAACCACCCAGCCTGTGCACTTCAAAGAAACTTAAAACAAAGGGTGCAAAGGTGGAATTGCTTTATCGGCGAGGTGGAGTAAGGCTGGCGAATGACGCTCTTACTCTTGATTAAAAGCTCAGTTTCTATTTTAAAATAGTTTATTAGAAGTAACGGCCGGAGAGGAAAGCCTTAAAAAACATTTAGGTTTGTGTACTTCCTGGACAATCCCCAACTTATTACTCATTTCACATTACTCATTGCACTTTCATACTACCTCCAACATAATAAGTAATGACTGTCGTGAATCTGTAGTCGTGGTTCGTCATGACGAAGAAGTGCGTCAGTTACAACCTACAAGTCGAGTTTTGTAAGTTGTAACTGACGCACTTCTTCCTATATTCATTAAGTAAACATTTTGTTTTTATAGTGAATATTTTTTTTTTCCTAATTGCTGGATCGGTTTAAATTGAATTTTTTTTTAGTTGACAGGTTCGTCGCTCATAAGAATGCCCTCTACTAAGAATGTAGAGTTATACCTATTGGAATATACACTTATTAAAATACATTAGAAATTATATTCAAATTTTCATCGACACCGACAAGTTTTGATATTAGCTTTTATGCCATACATGATTAGGATTGCGGTTGAGTTGAGTTGATATTATTTTACATCCAAACCTTCATAAGAACCTATATTTCACTCATAGTGCATAGAGTTTATCAGCAGCAATGCCCTCCTAATCAGGAAACCACTGAAATTTTTATAATACCTATCAATAGCAATTTATAGAACCTACCTAGCTAGGAAATAAGGGCTAAGAAGGTAGAATCTACTACCAGCCCGGTGAGCCGACAACAATGTGAAACTGGCTGGGAAATATTGGACGAGCCTAGCAAAGGGCCGGGTGGGTTGGCGCGAAAGAGAAGAGGCCTACGCCTAACAGAAGGCTCTGTTTATGGGCTGTCTATATAGCCCTTAAAACAGGTTAAGTAGGCCATAAAAGTCGGTGAAATCGGGCATTAGTTCTGCTCAAGAGTAAGGGGCGGGTCACGCTGGGTTATGTGCAGGTCACCTCGGCTGACCACACGGGAGATTGAGTGAATCGCAAGCGCGCCAGCGAGGACGTGTAAACAATGTTAGTGGACGGAATGGGTGTTCCGGTCACCGGCCGCAGTGTTCTGGTGCCATTTTATAGAACTACAATTCATGGTTTACTATTACAATTCGATGTACATTATAGAGCCGATTAACATACAGATTTACAAGTAGGAATACTAACAATTGAACCGTGTTACGCAAAAACATTCCAACCCAAAGTACGTAACTTGCAAGAAAAACGCTTTTTAGCGTTCCGTACCTCAAAAGGAAAAAGCGGAACCCTTATAGGATCACTTTGTTGTCCGTCCGTCCCTCTATCTGTCAAGACCCTTTAACTCGGGAACGCGTGGAGGTATCGAGTTTAAATTAAAACCATATGCTCAGGTCTATTAAAACAGTTCCTTGAAACTGTGAATAAATTCAACTTCTAAGTTAACGTAAAAAAAGATACGTATATTTCGACACTCAAGATAATCAAAATTTATAGGCTACTATCCGTTGACCTATGAGTAGAACTATGAAATTTGTCAAGTAATATCGTCTTACACTACAAATAATACAGGGAAAAATCTAAAAACTATGCATTTGTATAGATGACTACACACGAGCAATGGAGAGAGCTATGTTAGGAGTTTCAGAATTTTCAGATCGAATCAGGAATGAGGAGATCCGCAGAAGAACCCGAGTTACTGATATACCTCGAAGAATTGCTCAGTTGAAGTGGGAGTGGGCGGGGCACATAGCTCGGAGAACTGATGGCCTGGTCGAAGCGAAAAAGTTCTGACCTGGCGACCGCGGAACGGACGACGCAGCGTGGGCAGGCCCCCCACCAGACGGTCTGACGACCTGGTTACGGTGGCGGGGAGTCGCTGGATGCGAGCGACCCAAGAACGGGAAGCTTGGAAAACCATGAGGGAGGCCTATGTCCTGCAGTGGGCGTCAAATGGCTGATGATGATGAATTAAATCATAAAAAAATTGTCTTTGAAGTTCGGGAGACTCAATTCCTGAACTATTTTTATAATATGTAAGCACATACAAATTTGTACGAAACCCTCGGTGGGCGAGTCCGACTCGGTTTTTGTCCAGACTTTTCATATTTGTAACCACCGTAACATTAAACACGTCTAAACATAAACATGGAGAATAAACAATCTAATTCCTTAACTACGTTTATTGTAGTTCTATGAAACGCGACTCTTTCCCGCTTTTCATAAACCTACAATTCATAATTTATTATGATAATTTGATGTACACTGCGAACCCGAGTCTTCCTACTTGTTAATCTGTAGGTAAATCGACTTTGCAATGTACATCGAATTGTCATAATAAACTATGAATTGCAGTTCTATGAAATAAGGCCCTGGTCGCGACGGTATATGGGATCGATCGATGCTAAACTGCCAAACCCGACACTGCTCGAAATTGTAAGCACTGGCTTACAATACCAAGCAGTGTCGAGTTCGCTGAAACGAGCTGAAACGCCGAACTGAAACAGCCTAGATAAAGTGTTTCAGAAAGTCCTGTAAAATTTAAGGGTTATCGTAATCATCAATACCCACAACTACTACTATCGGACCATCTAAGATGGGCAATGTCAAGCATGAACTTTTTCATGCAACATGAGAATTGGGTATTTGACAAAATATCAAATGAGTTACTTTTAAAACGGAGTTTTGTATGAAAATACTGGTTTATGACGTCACATTTCCGAGCACCCTTTTCATGTTTAATCTATTTCAAAATTGTAATAACTAGTAATTGACTAAAGGAGATACATTTTCCGAGATATTTTTTAATTTTTGTTTTAATCGAGCATATGAAATAATTTATTGTTGATCGTGTCAAATACCGAATTAAAGTTGACAAGTTACTGATCTAGTTTTTTTTTTATTAGCCGATTTATTTTCCCACTGCTGCTGCTGGGCGAAGGCCTCTCCTTTCAGTTAACATGAAAATATCTTATCTTATATTTTGACAAAGCGTAATACAGTTAGTAATACACAGAACAGAGAGGGCGGTTGTTGAAATTGTTGATCAGAGTGCCGACTTCACAATTGTCGAGAGTGAGCCTCTCCTCAACTAAATATACTGCATTAATTTTGGTTGTAGGTAGTGGCAGTGGGCGACACGAAAGAAAGACATAGCAAAATGGACGTGCCTGAGAATAGCTATCAAATACTGTTTTTTTTTTTGTTGTTTTTTTTTAAACGCACTCGTCAAAAATATCTCGACACGAACTCGACTCTATTAGAACCATTAGTAGCCATCCAGAGAGCGGTGCATGCACGCCGCGGGTCCGCCGGTCATTGTTCTGTTAGATGGAGAGGCGATACTAATTGTCGGCGCATTTTTGAAATAAGATTTCTCAACTTGAAACAAGCTTTCTCAACTATTTGTTCTTATTTTATTTACGTCTATACTTAAAAGAAATAGTCTAAATAGATGCCATTGTTAATTACTTGTTACATAACCGCGGCTTTCAAACCACCCAGAAAAAAGCGTGTACGAGTATAATAGTAAAAAAAACTATTGCTCAAAAGAATTAACAAGTAAAAGGACCGACAATTCAAAAGTCATTCCACTCAACATTTTGCATAACTCAGGTAGTCTTAACCGGTGTGTGAATAGTCAATAGTGTACCCTTGTAGACTGGCATGGTGTCCATCAGGTAGATTCCCACGGGATGAGAAAAAAACGAAAGCCGTTACGTACAGTCGAGACCACATCCACCTTTGCATCCATGACTCTACTCAGTTACGTACAGTCGAGACCACATCCACCTTTGCATCCATGACTCTACTCAGTTACGTACAGTCGAGACCACATCCACCTTTGCATCCATGACTCTACTCAGTTACGATACGGATGACTTTGAAGCTAAAAAGTCAATGTAGATTTGCTATCTCGACTATTTGACTGCCTCGTTGGTCTAGCCGTGAAGGCGCTTAGCTACCAAAACAGAGGTCGTGGGTTGGATTCCCACAGGGGGCCGCCGTACATTTGTAAAGATGGCCTCAGTCTGGGTGTATTTTCATGTTTGGAACCTCCTTGCCTGGTTACCATAGCACAGAGTGTAACGAGGTAATCGCCTCGTTGCTTCTTTTATCATTTTCGGCCATCTACTATTCCAAATTTAACTATTTTATGACATGTGCCGCAGTGTTCGGACGTATGTAGACAGACATTCCTCAGCCTCCGAACTAAGTGGACGTAAACAAGACCCTATCTTTATTATAAAATTTTATTACAACACGTCTGTCACCTTATCCTGCATATCCTGTATCCTTATCTACGAAATCAATAATATTCAAAGGCACATTAATTTTATTGATGTAAGTGTTCTTCTTTCCAACTCCTCTTTGTATTTTTATATTTATGTTTTTAGACCGTAGTTAAGCTTTTCTATTTTATTGTTCTCAGGTGCCTTTCCTTTCCATTATATTGTAAATACACCGTACCCCTGGATACCTTCTTTCATTACAACGGATCGCACCCCACTAACCCTCCTGCGACACTGGCGCCCAACGTGATCTAAGAAGAAAGAAGAAAACGCCTTCTTTCGAGCACCGAACCCACGATTCCCGAACCAAACCAAGCAAGCCACCCGGTTCCCAAGATTTTAATTAATATTTTTATTTTATTCTTTATTAATTTTGTCTAGCTTACCTTAAACCTTTTCCAAATTCAAAAAGATTTTATCATCACCGTCACCATTTTAGATCTTCTTTCGGCCTAGAGACTTTAACTTTTAATACTTATTTACTTTATACCCTATACCATATCTTCATCCATACCCACCCAATCTCTAATCAAAACTAATATTTCTTACTCTTTATGCCAACGTCTGTAGTAGTCTACCGCGCTAACAGTACTCCTACAAGACACTTAACAATATGATACAAAAAACATCATACATACAGAAACACTAAACGAGATTCCCAAAGGAATTATCACAATTTTGACACAACCTTTGGTGTTCATAAAACTCATACGAGTCACCAAAGTGAGTGTCATCAAACACTTACGGGCAGTGCTGTTGGGGAATACCCTCAGTGTATCCTACACAACCTAGACTAGAAAAGAGGCCTTCCTAGGACCTTCGAGGTCGACTATCTAGAGGTCTCCGGACTAGTTACGGTTGAACTCAAAACACCGGTAGCTAACACTAAAAACTTACCATTATTTGATCTTTTATTAACTTTTCTTTTTACAATGAATGAACCAACACATACGATTTCAGAAATAATTTTTAATAACTTAAATTACACTGGTTATATTTTACCACAATTAAATTAGACTATTTCACAGTAGTTCACGATGAATCCCACATTTCTAAATAAGCCAGAATTGATATATGAACTAAAACTCCGGTCAGTTTCTTTTCCAAGTTCTGCAACAGCTGATGACTTGCGCCAACTATTACATCCTCTTGTGGACACTCCTTATACCGTCGAATCCAGTCCGTATTCGCCTGAACAAGACATTGAGGAGGTGGAGAAATGCCTCACAATGGTTTCAGCACGTATCCTTCTTGCTTCTTCTAACAGCATACATAATGACAAAATCCGAGCATATTTTAATCACATTTCAAATAGAATAAACCGTCTTTCCATTTCTACTCAGGCAAGTACAGATCTTATAAAAAAATTTAAAAATATCTGTGAAAATTTGACACAATGTCAACAAAAATTCAATGACATACAAATGTCAACAAATAGTTCTAATTATGAATCAGCGACCTCTTTGATACAGCCCCGCACTGATTTCGATCTGCTTGCTCAGAAGTTAACAAATTTAACAGACAACCGTCCCACAGACCTAAAAAGGTTTAACTTCAAAGGTGATAGCTGTCCTCATGATTTTATTAATAAGATTGAAGAGTTCGCAGTGGCGCGTAACATCGACCACAAAAGATTACATAATTATCTATATGATTGTTTATCGGGCCCTGCTCTAGACTGGTACAGAGCCAAGAAATCCACAATTACAAATTGGCAAACATTTAAACAAAAATTAATTGAAGATTTTGAAATTTACGATCATGATTTCAAACTTACACAAACTATTCACTCACGTAAACAAAAACCAAACGAGCGAATAATCATATACTTCTCGGCAATGGAAGCACTTTTTTCCAAATTACACGAACCATTATCTGAAAAATCGAAAATAGATATTCTACGTAGAAATTTGAGTCCTATATATAGCTCTAGACTGTTACCTACCGACATTGTAACCCTAGATCAATTATTTAAATCTTGCAAATGGTATGAGAGTTGCAATATTATGCAAACACCCATACAAACTTCTGATACTTTTCAAAGTCCTCATATACCACCTTTTCCATTCACACCTCAAAGCACAGTCCATACGGTTACACCTCAGTCTAAACCTACATTACGTTTCTCTTGCCCACGTTGTAGAACAAATAATCACGAGCTAAATAATTGTACTAGTAAAGATATAGTTTGCTTTCGTTGCGGCAAACTAAACGTCACTTATCCAAAGTGTACAAACTGTCATAAACATTCAAAAAAACTAATAAAGGAGAAAAGTAAGATACCAAAAACAACCACTGCAGAATGGAACCTTTGGCTCAATACACTTAAATTATTTATGACTTCGTATAATACATCTACAACACTATTTACTAAGAATAATAATGACGAAAGGCCTTATATAAATGTTAAATCAAACAACATAACTTTATGCGGTCTTTTAGATAGTGGAAGTGCTATCACAATTTTAGGGAATAATTCCCATGAAATTCTCTTAGCCTATGGCTACATACTCGATAAGAAACACAAGATTACAGGCACAGTAGCTAATGGACAATCAATACACTCCATTGGTACTATTCAACTACCTCTTATTTTTAAAGAAAAAATAGCAATTATTACTGCTCATGTCATACCCTCAGTAAACCAACCTTTAATCCTGGGCATTGACTTCTGGAAGATGTTCAACCTAGCCCCAGACATTCTCCAAACTTTAACTTCTTTTTCTAACAAACGTATCGATACATTAGTTGTTGATACAACTTCTCAACATGTTGCTCACTACGACACTCTTACAGACACACAGCGTCTGATTGCTGATACTATTATCCGACAGTTTCAAAATATTTCAACAGAATCCCAACCATTAGGTAAAACACACCTCATAGAACACCACATAGACACAGGAGATCATCTTCCTATACGACAGCGTTGCTATAGACTTTCACCTGAAAAACAGAAAGCCCTATGCAAAGAAGTAGATGAAATGCTTAAATTGAATGTCATCGAACCTTGCGAAAGCCCGTGGTTAAATCCTGTCATAATCACGCCTAAGAAGGACGGCACATGGCGTTTTTGTGTGGATAGCCGTAAATTAAATTCCATTACCCGTAAAGATGCTTATAAACTTCCTTTTATTTCTGATATCTTAGACAACCTTAAAGACGCTAAATTTTTATCTTCTATTGATATAGCCAAAGCCTTTTGGGAAATACCATTACGTCCTTCAGACCGACCCAAGACTGCTTTCTATGTACCAGGTCGCGGAATGTATATGTTCCTTGTAATGCCTTTTGGTCTAACGAATGCCCCAGCCACACAACAACGCTTTATGGATACACTATTACCATCAGAAAATCTAGATAATTCAGTTTTCACCTACTTAGATGACATAGTAATTATTAGCAAGACGTTCGAAGAACACATTGATTTACTAAATAAAGTCCAGCAAAGACTTGCTCAAGCTAACATAACTGTAAATTTTTCAAAATGCTCATTCTTTAGAAAGGAACTTAAATATTTAGGTTATATTATTAACGAGCATGGCCTTCAAACCGACCCAGATAAAGTTAAAGCTATTCTCGATATTCCCGCTCCCACTACTCGACGAGAAGTAAAAAAGTTTTTAGGGACAGCTAGCTGGTATAGACGTTTTATCCCAGATTTCAGCACTAAAGTTGCACCTCTCACTAAACTTACATCAACTTCAAAGAAAGCCCCACCATTTAAATGGACTGCCGATGCAGATAAAGCTTTCAAAAACATAAAAGAAGCTCTCATCTCCACTCCCATTCTCGCTTGCCCAGACTTCACCAAACCATTTGCAGTTCATTGCGATTCTTCTAGTTTTGCCATTGGTGCTATGCTTACCCAAGAATTCAATGGTATTGAAAAACCCATAGCCTATATGAGTAAAGCCCTTACAGGTCCTCAAAAGAATTACTCTATAACTGAAAGAGAGTTACTAAGCGTTATTCTGTCCTTAGAACATTGGCGTTGCTATTTAGACAACGGTCAAAAGTTCACCATTTATACCGATCATTCAGCATTACAATGGTTCCTCCATCTAGACAATCCAAGTGGACGACTAGCCCGATGGAGTATCCGTTTATCAACATATAACTTTGAAATTAAACATAAACGCGGTAAAGACCACTTAGTTCCTGACGCGTTGTCTCGTTCTATCCCAATAAGCATTATTAACTACGATAGCTCACATACTCACGACGACTGGTATAATAATATTTACGCTAAGTGTAGCACAAATCCAAACACCACCCCAGACTACATTATACAAAATAATAAATTATACAGATACGGCCAAACAAATTCTTTACTTCAATCTGAATACGATTGGAAAGAAGTTATTCCACTCGAATACAGAGTTCCAATTATTACTGAGAATCACTCCACTCCAACATGTGCTCACTTTGGAATTTTCAAAACATACCAAAGACTGAAAATGAAATATTTTTGGCCAGGCATGTACAAAGATGTTTCTAATTTCATTTCTAAATGCGAAACTTGCTTATCCTATAAACATCAAAATCAAACTAAATTTGGTCTCATGGGTAAACCTAAACAATGCTCTCGTCCTTTTCAGTGTATTTCGATTGACATCATCGGTCCCTTACCGACAACCCTGAAACATAACAAATACATATTTGTTGTAACATGCTGTTTCTCAAAATATTGTCTTCTATTTGCAATAAAACGAGCTACTTCCTCCGTTGTTGCACATATACTAGAAAACCTAGTTTTTCTTACCTATGGTATACCGCAAACTGTAATTCTTGATAATGGGCCCCAATTTACTAGTCAAGAAATAACAGACTTGTTCCAGTCCTATAAGGTCCCTAAAATTCATTATACTCCCCGGTATTGTCCGCAAGTAAATACAGTCGAACGATACAATAAAACAATAATAACAGCTGTATCATCATTCGTAGAGAATGACCACAGAACCTGGGATCGAAACTTACATAAAATCCAATTTGCTATTAATACTTCAGTTAATGAAATAACTAAGTATACTCCTGCATTCCTTGCCTTTGGTCGTGAATTAGTCACATGTGGGTCGATCTATAAACATTCAGATCTCACAGATGACATTATTTTCGCACCACGAGACGAATTTGCAGACAACCTCGGACTTCTTCAACCTGTTTTTTCAGAAGTTCAAGCTCGACTTTGGAGAGCGCATCAAATTAACTCTTCGTCCTATAACAAACACCATCAACATTTCGAATTCAA
Organism: Yponomeuta malinellus; assembly: GCA_947308005.1. Lineage (NCBI taxonomy): Eukaryota > Metazoa > Arthropoda > Insecta > Lepidoptera > Yponomeutidae > Yponomeuta > Yponomeuta malinellus. Next base: position 5,313,875 of record OX371010.1, read on the forward strand.
CGAAAATGATGTCGTTTGGAAACATAATTATTCAATCAGTAACGCAAATAAATATTATTCGGCCAAACTAGCACCCAAATTTATAAAATGCATAATTACCAAAAAGATTTCACCCCTCGTTTACGTTCTCGCTGACATGTCCGGAAAACCACTCGGACGTTGGCACGTAAGAGACTTAAAACCTATTCCCAAAATTCAAAATTAGAACAACTACTTGTTCAATTTCCCATTCGACACAAATTATTTGGCCTCCTATTTTTCATAACTTACTTTTCTCCGAACTTACTTCTACCTATTGTACATTTTTGTATATAAAAGAAATATTAGTTTTCTCATCTCCATCTCATTACCCATTTAGGCCAGTCATTATATATCGTTTTATGATTATTAACTTTATCACTTATTAATCCTTTTTGCTAGGTACTTACGTTCCAGTAAGTTACCAGCTCTTAACAAGGAACTTTTCCGTCAAGAATTATTCTTGAACGTCTTATCTTGATAAAGAATATTCTTATCTTATCTTATGTGGTAAACATACCACTTAACTTGTATTACTTAATACATCATTATATACTGGACATTCTTAATGTCACTACCTTGTATATATTGTATAAATCTTAATCTATTTCATCATTTAATAAAATATCAGCGGATGGTAACTGGAAAAAGCCATAATACCACTTGAGAGCGATTTTTCGAGTATTATGATGATTATTTACATGGTACTCCAATACAAGGCATATTTTGGTTATATATAAAGATAACCAAAATAGTTCGAAAGATTGAAGTATGAGTGTTAGATGAATGTTAGTTGTATGTAAGTTTGAATCGTCTCTCATGTAAAATACTCATTATAAATAGCATAATTCATTTCTAAATTATTATCACTCATGTCATCCATTACTTTACACCCTCATTCACCTCATTTCCTGTACATAAAAAAAACCATCAGGACTTAAGGTCCCTCATGATTTTTTTTTCCCGGGGCAGACGGGGTATTGTAACGAGGTAATCGCCTCGTTGCTTCTTTTATCATTTTCGGCCATCTACTATTCCAAATTTAACTATTTTATGACATGTGCCGCAGTGTTCGGACGTATGTAGACAGACATTCCTCAGCCTCCGAACTAAGTGGACGTAAACAAGACCCTATCTTTATTATAAAATTTTATTACAACACGTCTGTCACCTTATCCTGCATATCCTGTATCCTTATCTACGAAATCAATAATATTCAAAGGCACATTAATTTTATTGATGTAAGTGTTCTTCTTTCCAACTCCTCTTTGTATTTTTATATTTATGTTTTTAGACCGTAGTTAAGCTTTTCTATTTTATTGTTCTCAGGTGCCTTTCCTTTCCATTATATTGTAAATACACCGTACCCCTGGATACCTTCTTTCATTACAACGGATCGCACCCCACTAACCCTCCTGCGACAAGAGTATCCTAGTTTGGGATCAGGTCAAGTGATTGTGTTGTGTGGAAGTTGTTTATTTATTATTTATTTATCGACTGCAGTCTGTACAGTCGACAGCACATCAACATATAAATCCAAACAATCTACTCTGTTAATTCGCAGGTAAAATGTAAGTGCTGTTTTAGCTGCAAAACAATGTCGGAACTAAATGGAATCGCAAGTAGAATGCACAAATTTTAAAGGTTCCGCTTTTCTGCAAGTTGAATTCAAGGAGTTTTGCTCACACGCAATATTACTACTGTTGGCGATTAATAATTATAGCATAGGAACCTTTTTATCGCTCGTAGCCCCGGCTGCCTGAGTGATCTTAAACGATCACGAAGGTTAAGCAACACAGGGCGCGTTCAGTGCATGGATGGGTCGCCGTCTATGCCTAACGCTAGTGGCATTTTTCCGAGCGGTTCCGTGCTTCGCAAGGCACGTTAAGCTGTTGGTGCCGGCTGCCGTCGATAGATGGCAGTCGTTAAGCCAAGTCAGAGGCCTTAGGGCGGCTTGACAACTTCTGACAGTAGACGAGCCACTAGTCTACAAGCCTCCACCAATCCGGACTTGGCCCCCGTGGTGGAGTATGGCCTATACCTTCCTCAGGGAAGAGACCCGTGCCCCTCGGTGGGGACATAATGGGTTGATGATGAACCTTTTTATATAGCCTTTTTTGCACATATTTCTTCTTTATAATAATATTATTAAAAATAAGTTGTCACGAAACCGTCTTTTAAATAACAACTACAATAAAACGTCTTCAAGAGGACCACGAACTTTCTGTCAATAACCAACATAAGAAAAAGCAGATAACTCTACTGAAAAAAAAATTGTTGCAGTATTCTGAGTCTATGTTGATGTATTGTCGACTGTATGGTTTGATTGATTGTGTGCAGTTTATAGCTAAATACATTCTAAAACTGGCCGTGTGCTGTGTTCATTCGACTGACTGCTTGTCTAACCACGCGCTTGTTCAACGGAAGGTCGAGGGTTCGATTCCCGCCCGCGGGGGGTCTGCTATTTGTACATTGGCCTGAGCCAGTTTGATTTTGGTATTTTTTTCAATATTTGTAAATTATTAGTATCAATACTGCTCCGCTAACTGTGACGAAAAACTTGGCCAGTTTGCTTGCCTTAGAAGTTATATAGAAGTTTCGCCAAAAATGTTGTTTGTACAGTTTTATAAGTTTCAATGTGACACATTCCCACTAGCCAAGTAGCCACAAGCCAAGAATATTGAGTATACTTAAGTTAAATTTTGCGCTACGTATAGACAGAAACAATCACTTAGGAATCAGCATCGAGCAAAACAACTCTTACCGACCTTAATTGGCAATGGACCAAATGAAGCGAAAAGAAAGAGGCATATTGTTGTTTAACAGTAGACTTAATACAAAAGGTTCAAAAATAACTCTTCCAAGCACTTCGACACTGCATCAACTGTAAGGTCTAAGATATTGTTGGTACAATATCTTAGATCTTACAGTTTGAACTGAACTGATGGTTCAGTTCGAGTTGTGATAGAGCACCTTTGGGTATGTTTTCCCCGCAGTGCCCAGATGCACCTGACTATTGCTTACTTTCACCCACTAACTATATTTAAGCACAACAGTAGATGTTTTGTGCGTCGAAATATGATGATATGCAAGATGCAATTGACGAAGGTCTAAAAAGTCATAAGATAATTGTGTTTTCGACGTCGACAAAAATAAACAAAACCTACGGACCGTGACAAGATCGTCCCGTACAAACTGCAACAGAAAATGTTTTATAAGTGTCCACCACAATTCGGATTATTAGTAGCATCGACAACACGTCAACCTTTACATCCACGCAAATACAAAGAAATTCAAAAACCCTTCATTAACTTTCATAGAATGCAAAGGTCGATATAACGTCAACTGTCATCATCATCATCACCACCCGTTTGACGTTAACTGCAGGATATAGGCCTCCTTCGTGGTTTTCATAATCGCCATGCTTGGCAGGCGGGTTGGCGATCGCAGTATGCGGTTGGAATCTCAGGAAGACGCTGCTGCCCATCTTCTGGTTCTTTATTTCGTTAGTCGCCTTTTACGACATTCACGGGAGGAGAGGGAGCGACGCTATTCTTAAAATCCAGCGCCACACGGAAACCGTCCACTGTACCTCAGTATAAATAAAGGTAGGTCCTTGTTACTTTCAAAAGTTTCAAGAAAGATAAGACGGACTGTTCGGGGACCAAAACTAAGTTTTAAAAGTTACGTAGATATAGTTCGAAGCTCAGGTCGATGAGGGAATTTGAATATCTAACTCTTGGGAGGATTAAAGATGGATAACAAAGACGAATTTGAGTCCGTTACAGAGTTGTTTTATCATTTGTTCAGATTTAATCAAATAAAATTGAAATGCCATGGAAATAGCGGAACTAGCTACACAAATAAAAACGGATAAGTAAGTGATTCCGGAATAAAATTAATAATTTAGTTAGTTTCCAATAAAAAAAATTACATTAAGTTGCTCTCCTTACCCAGCTGTCTTTAAAAACAAGGTAAAGGAGTTTTATCTGTGTCTTCAAACATAATATCTGAGCATTTATATCTGTATAAGTATATAAGTACTTTTTTTGTTCTTTTCCTTTATGTAGTTATGCTATAATATTGTTTATTTCCTTCTCGAGTAGTTTCTATTATGATGGTATATTGTTATATTTATATTTATATAAGTATGTATATTAATATTCATATTTGCACCGACTGCCCGTCTCATTTTTCCTTTAGCAACTTTCCGTCATAGGGTTGTCTCGAAGAAAATACTTTTAGCAATAAGGCCGCCAATTGGCCGGTATTTTTCAATTTTTTATGTTATGTGCTCTGGTGTACAATAAAGAATATTCTTACCCGATCTTATCTTACTTTTCAGACTTTTCAGACAGTCTTAAAAGTCACTTTTAGACCTGAGACCGGAAGACCGTTAAAATACAAGAGAGAAAAGTACAAAATAAATATATCTGCTACTCCTTTCTCAAGACCGCCACTGCCCGATCACTTTTCAACAACAGAGCGAACAAATTACCACCTATAACGCAGTCTAGCAACATGCTCTAAGTTACACCCTCCGTTATTTCTAGCAACATCTTTGTTCCTTGGAATTGCGAAGAAGGTGAAGTCTTCCGAGTTTGTTTCTACGTTACGTACATTTGTGAATTTGTACTAGCAATACAACTAAAGGGTTCATCGAGGAAACCAGTCCAAGCTTACAATCGCCTATGCGTGGTGGACACTCGTATTGATACGCTCTGTCTCACTTTCTAAAGGCTTCAGCCCTGCTATGGGACAGTATACAGCATTCTGCAATAGGGAAAACTTCGAAATGGATTGGCTGAGAAGACTTTTGCTATTTTAATGGCACCATAGTAAAAGTGCAATGACAGATTCACGATCTGGTGCTTGAAAATCGTTTGTAGGGTTCCGTACCCAAAGGGTACGGCGAATAGGCGATTACTAAGACTCCACCGTCCACCTGTCTGTCACCAGGCTGTATCTCATGAACCGTGATAGCTAGGCAGTTGAAATTTTCACATGATTTATTTCTTTTATCGCTATAACAACAAATACTAAAAACAGAATAAAATTAATATTTCTTATTTGTTCGACATAATAACGGCAACAGGTAGACGCTTGCAATATTTAAATGTTGTATAGGTACGGAACCTTTCGTGCGCAAGTCCGACTTGCACGTTTTTTTTTTCAGATTACAAACTTAACTTCGAACTTCTGTGTGATGTTTTCTGCAATAATGCAGCTATGCATTGAAACGAAATTTAATTTATCATTGAACTACAAATGTAGGTTCAGAAGTGTAGTCTTTCCCGTCACAAAAAGAATACCCTGTGCGACGCACCGTGCTTCGTTCCCATTCCAAGAGACGACGGCCCGGCGCGCCAGTGCCGGAGAACTTTACGTCCTCGCGAGGTTTACTTCGTTCGTGCTATCTAGCCGGAGTCGTGGCGTCCCTCACGATGCATACCCAAGTAGGTGCATCGGACAACTATGAGCCTGAGTTTCAGAATTAATGGACAGGGAAATGGTAGCCTCGCAACCGCGCTTTGTTATTGACTGCCAGTTGTTTCCGTAATAAGGAGCCGGTGAAGGAAGTGAGGAAGTTGACGCTACAAATTTCCACCTTATATTAAATGGGTACGAAGCCACAAGAAAGAGCTCTTCCGTGGATTATGGATACAGGTTTTTGAAATAGATAGTGAGCAATTGACCCCTGAAGACGGGCACCCAACTTACATACTACCGCTGACTGTTCTTAGAATTTTATTATCGTAAACTGACAACATAATCAGCACTGTAGGGCACAAAGGTTCTCTCAGTGGAAAAGTATTGATCACCACGAGAGCCCACCGCTGCCTGGCGATTTTAAGCGCTAAAGTAACATCTTAACAGACACTTAGGTTTCATCACAATGTGTTCCTGATCAGTTGGTGAGTGGTATAGCTACTACGAATTCACCGTAACTTATACAGCAGTCATTGGTGCGTATACCTGCCGGGATTCGAAGGCGGAACCTTCCTGTTGTGAAGCGATTGCCCTATCCATTGAGCTACCAATGCTCTTCTCTCTCTTAGATCTTATCGTCGCGTCATCCTAACAGCAAGCCTTGTAACTTCCATTGCACCATTTGCTTAATAAATGCTAGTCTCAGAAGTTACAAGCAACGGAATTCGAAAAACAGTCTGTCCCTTGCTTCAGGGAGCGTGGAAGCTGACAATTCGCATTACAGTCGTTTCGGAGAAAGTGTCGTAGGGTTTTACCGCCGGCCGGCCGCTGCGGTGCCTGAATCGGTAATGAGCGCGAACGTACGTTGGCAGCTCGTGAAACAATGAAATTTAAAATATTGTACTCCCTTTGCTAAGATTTCGCAATATTGGTGGAGCGTTGGTGAGTAGTAGTATGTTACAGTTCTTTTACCACATGAAGGCTTGTTGGTTTTAATTGTGCACATTATTTGCGGGCGTAACCTCGGAAGTGAAGTATGATGAGGTTTGAGGGTTCTTGATGGTCAAAACGCAGGATAAGTTTACATGTTTATTCTTGTGTATTTGGGAAAGGGTGTATAAAGTTTATATAGAACAACTTATTTTAAATGCAACTTATTGCTAACTTAACACTGACGCGGTAATTACGCTAATAATTTACATGCTTCGTACCACAGATCAGAAGTCCATGGAGCGCTTGATATCGACTGACCAACTATGGGAACTTGTTAAAGGCTGAGTTCTCCGACTGTACCTCTAAAACAGGTGTTTCAAATACATTTTACTGTCTAATGGATATTATTTAAATTCTGAAAAAAAAAACTTTTTAATGTCCTGTCTAGAGCCGTTGGCTATGATATTTCATACCTTACTTCATTGAAATGAATTGCGAATATGAGTCTAAAGTATAACTAAATATGGTTTTATTTCAGCTATAAGTACCTACTGAGTTTTGGATCAAAAGTATACCAAAATTATTATCACTTAATTTTTTTTTGTGCGTAAAGAGTTTACATTCCATTTGTTGAATGTAAATCTACATGTAAGCCGCTGCCTTCGGTTCGTAGTTTTTGTGGAGAAAAAGCAGGAAAAAAACTCCACTCTGATCGTCTTTTCTCAAATCATCTTAAATCTATGTTAGTTTCCCTACAAAAGTAGGAAAACCTTAATGCTGTGGCCAGACACACGAACAGCACCCGTTCACGAGCATAAGGCAAGGGTCAGACATCGCCAATCTCAACCATTTAAGAGGGAGATAGGTGCCCGGCTACCACGCCACCATTCGAATGACCTTTAGCAAACTGAATGTGTTAGTGACATCGGTCGGTCGTCAAAACTGTATTAAATAGATGTGCATTTCAGTGATTTCAAAAATGCCTACATTTCCGCCAACTATTCGCTCGCGCAGCGCAATGAGTCCAATAGAAATGGTGCGCTCTGAGAACTCGGCCTTAATATGCTTACACATATCACGCAACAACAACTATGACTCATCCGACGTCGTGAGACAAAAAAACTGTAGGTACCTAGTTGTCGTCGACACATACGATCATAAGGTACGATATAAGTTCCATTCTGAATGCATAATAGGTATGCTGTGTAAGTCTGCAACACTGAGTAAGTTACACCTTAGAGCCGGAGAGGCAACGAGTGAAAGCTTTCAATTTTGGGTTTTATTCTCATCATGGGTGACTGACAACGTGAAATTAACAACGAGCACAAGGCAAAAAGTTCATGCAGGAGAGAATTAGAAGCTGAGCAAAAGTAGACTGAATAGATAACCGAACAAGCCTAATACATAAAAGCAGGAAAGGTCTTCTCCCCAACCCTTGGAAACAAAAATGCCCGCCATTTTTTACAATGACCAAAAATTCACGTCGAAACCTGTTCGGCCGAAAAGTGATACGGTGCAAGTGAAAAAAGAACCGCTTTGACAAAAGGGGCCACTACACAAAAGAATTCTGTCTAAAATGACCAAGAAGCATAACATGACAAAAAGGGTCCATTGTGAGGATTAAAAGGGGCAAAAAATAAGGTTTCTCTAGGGAGGCCCGCCCGTTTCAAAGAGGCTTACGAGGATGGATTTCTATGTTAATTGCCAACAAGTGCTACAATTGGCTACTTTTTTGGTGTCAAATTGTTATCGCTGCTCGGGGACAAATTGAGAGCGGTCGTATTACGCTTATTGGATTTTGTTTACTCATGTGACTGCGATTTTTTGTAATATTACAAGTGAAGGGGTATTGTGATCCCTTCTGATCTTTCCAACTTTTGTTTCTATTAAAAACATCTACAGATTAGTCTGATAATCAAGTGGATGGACGTGGTCAAGAAAGAAGTTGGCAGCACATAATCTTTTATATCCATGCAATGCACTATACTCAGTTACGTTGCTACAGTCGATCAGTCGATGAGCGGTCGTAGCCTAGTGGGACCCAGGTTCGATTCCCAGTGCGGCCTATGACATTGTTTTCTAAGTTATGAACATTTGTGAAGTTATAGTAGCAACACCACTCGGTGAAGGAAAACATCGTGAGGAAACCTGAGTGTCTGAGCTATTCACATACCTCAGCGCTTGAAATCGCCGATCCGCGGTGGGCACGCGTGGTGATTAAGCCCATACTCTCTCTCTCTGAGAGAAGTCCTGTGCCCTACAGTGGATGTATATAGGCTGCTTATGATATATATCAAAGAAGGTCTTTGAACATTCAAATTAGCAAATAAGAATGAAAAATACGGAAAAAAACTGCAAAAAAAAAGTAGTTTTACAGAGCTTTTTTGCACAATCTTACATCATATAATTTTTTGACCATTTCGATTAGATTTGAGGGCTATACGAGCCCTAAACAATATCACAATAAAAATTGTAACGAAACACGACTCCGGTAATTCACGCACCCTCAAATCGAACAATCATCGTACAAGACGGCCAACATCATGAACTACACCAACGCATCTCTATTGCGCTTAGCATAAGTCTTACAATCGAACGAAACGTACAACTTACTATGGAGCAGTGTGTACAAAACCAAAACGTGGGAAAATCTCGGCAAAAGCAACGCCTCCTATGCAATTGCTTGGCTGTGACTTTGCGAAAGGGGTGTTTGGAGGTTGAAAGACGTTGTTGTGGTACACGTTTTTTAACCAAGTACTTTAAGCGCGACTCAAAGAGTTCCAAAGAGAACCGCAACGCTCTGGCTTTAACCACAAATTGCCGTCAATTATAGTCTTTGTAGACGCTTCGGCAGTTTTTGAGAGCAATAATGTAGAGATAAATGGAGATCGGCGGGTCATGTATGCCGAAGAGACGACGGAAGATGGAGTCGCAAACAGTTAGAGTGGCAACTGAGAACCGGACGTAGAAGCGTGGGCCGACCACCAGCTATGTGGCGCGATGACATCGAAAAGGCGACAGAAAAGACCTGGAGAAGAAAAACTCAAAGCAGAAATGAATGGCCCTTGCATGAGGAGGCCCGTGTTCAACAGTGGATATTGGCGGGCTGAAGATAATGATGATGATGATGATGATGATGAATGTAGAGATAAAGCAAATTGTTACACTGCGCAAATTTGTAGCTAACAAAATGTTTTAATCCCACCTCGTCTATGTCTGGATACCCACAGAACAATAAAAACTTTTCTGTTCCGTGTGGATACCTAATTATATTCTCACGGTGTGAGAAAATACAGCCTCAGATATTAATCACGATTTAGTGAAAACACAATTGGCAATTCGAGACTGCCATTGTAGTTTGCGGCGTATGATAGACAATTGTAGGAAAAGCGTATGCTTTCATGTAAATTGGCGAGTGACACGAGCAATTTCGGTCGCGTGTCTCGTTTGGATGAAAAATTCAATTTCGCTCGAGTACATCGCGTGATAAAGATGTCATCAACAATTATGACGAGCGAGCATCAAAATATAACAAGACAATTAAATTCTGTGTTCACTCTGGTTCAGTGAATGTCGAGTTGGTGTCTTTAGTGTATCTACTTGCCCCATCACTAATATGGGTGTATATTTTTGCAGATCCTAATAGTTTGATAGGTTCGATTTAACGCATTTGGCGGCATTAGGTCTTTATCGGATGTACCACACTCCTAGCTAAATAGTTGAAATAGGAACGTGAAAAAATTCAGAGTAGTTGCACCTTTAATGAACTTAAGTTAACGAGTAATAGGCGGCCAACTTATAAAAGGAAAACTTCGTACGAAAATTACGTTGATGAAGTTTTCTGTAAAGCAAATAAAACCCCCCTCTTTCTACGAAACCCTACACTATGCGTGGCCCCACACGCACTTGGCCGGTTTTACTGATTGGCATGATGTGGACAATTCGATACAACATTATCGAAATTAGTATTATACAAGATAAAAAGTACCCGAAACCGAAGTGCGTGCATGTAGCGACTAATTTTATTAATGTTAATGAAGCTGAAGAGGTTCCTCAGTATCATGGCGAATGGCTAACCCTAGTCTCTGCTTACCCCTTTATAATAGAGGCGTGGGTTCATGTATGTATGTAACGTTAGGCTTGTTACTTGTTAACAGCAAATAACACATTGGTTGGGGTAAATGAGTCGAGAAATTATTTGTTCTACTATATTTGTATATGATTAAACATGTTAAATAGAGTGGGTATCATTTAAACGATCAGCAAAAAATACGATTTAGCTGAGCAATCAAATCTTTTCTGTCAACAACAAAAATATCTTGAGCAGCAAATGGTGGTCAGCAAAAAAACTACTAAACAAAATGTGAGAAACAGAATAATCCAAAGTTGTCAGCAGAAAATTCTTCAGCTCATAAATTGATTGATCAGCAAATCTTGGATTGAGATACACTGTGTTAAGGCTTGGTAAGCTACATAATTTCATTTAGTCATCATCATTCAGCCACAAGAAGTCCACTGCTGAACATAGGCCTCCTCCATGGATTTCCAAGAAGACCGGTTGGAAGCGCCTTGCATCCAGCGTCTTCCTGCCACTTGGATTTCATTTAGTAATTAAATGTAATGGATGGCTCATTATTTGCCGACCAAGTCATCATTGCGCAGATCAATCATTAATTTTGCTGACCAAATACGCTGATCAAAATGTATTTATTTGGTCACTATATTTGTCATGTAAACACCTCAAGATACTCGAGCGATGCATCATATTACGGTGACGTCTATTCTATATCCTTGCCAGATTCGTTGTTCCCACCTCATCAAACAACGTCCCATTCGGAACCTCCACGTAAAGGCAATTTATTTACATCTTTATATCCCGGTGTATATCGTAAAAGACGTTCAGTTCCTGAGCGTCTACTCTCTCTCACTCTTGGTTGCTGGTATTTGTACGTTAAGACACCAATAAAAAATGCCAGCAGGAATTTTCCTTACGAAAATCTACATTATTTTTCTATATTATTGTATCTTGTATATTGAGCAAGAGACATTATCTTGACGGGTCTTTGAAGCTTGTGTAGTGCCGGTCAGCACTGCAATACATGAGAACATATTCACACCTATAAATGTCAAAGAAACAAAACACTATGACAAATAAATCTCTGGAGACACAAAAAGATGCTGAAGAATAAAGTCCTGAAGAAATACTGGATAAAAAAGACGCTGATGAAAACATACTTTGAACGAAACAAAAAGACGCAGAAAAAAACTACTATGAAGAAACAAAAGAAAATCTAAACTCGTAGATTGTACTCCAGCGGCATTTTTAGGATTATCTATCTCAAAAGGAAAACCAGGCACTCTTATAGGATCATTATGTTGTCCGTCCGTTTGGCCGTCTGTCCATCCGTCGTCCGTCTGACTCCTCAAGACTCTTTTTCTCAGGCACAGATAGAGCTATAAAGTTAAATTTATGTCAAATACTAAGTTACCCTAAGCTTACGGTCCCTTGAAGGTGAGGAAAATTAAAATCTCAAATGAAAACATACTGGTATGAACTATAACATCAAATTATTTATTCAATTAATCTCACTATCAAAACCGCATGCACTTCCCGCCGACCTAGAAGATTACCATTTAATTCTTGCCAAATCTTAATCTTCTATGTCGCAAAACCCGAAATAGTTAATTTGCAGCTATTGCATATTATAATACCAAGCGGTAGGCTTGGTTAGGAGAAAATTAATTTCGACTACAAAGTTTGTAAATGTTTACTCGCACTTGTACAGTTTTTTTCCATAGTGTTAATAGGACAGGTAAAATATCTAGTCAGGAGTCGGCAGAATTTATCTCGAGTAGGTGCCCTGGATGCAATGACAACAATGTATCCTGTGAGATTGCATCCGTCCCGGCGGTTGTGCGCGGAACGTCACTTTGTACCGTGGTATGTGGGAGGACTATTCCGCATTGATGACCCAGCCACCCTTTCGTTAGCGCAATTGACCATACTGATCTATGAGCAACTAAATTGGCACGCACTTGCGGTCAGGCTAGATTCAGGGGAAACAAAGATTCTTGTTGAAACTCGACGTTTTACCAGCGTAGCCTCGGAGATTTTTAAGGTTTAATTTTTTTATTGCGAACAAGTTAAGATAGGCAAATACGCTTCTGAAATTCCAAAGAAAGAAAGCCTAAATCAACGATCTTATTCCCATATAAACGGTTCAACTAAGCTCTTTTAAATACGCTTCTGAAATCCAAAGAAAGTGGGCCCTTACTATTATCAACAATAGTACGTCCATACCTAATAATCGTAGTACCTATAAGTTCTTCTACTAATCAAAGTCGTTGAGGTATTCAAATAAGTTGGCTTCTGAAATTCTAAATAAAGAAAGCCCGTATCAACGACCATATGCAAGGGCATACGTTCAATTGTTAAAAAGAGGTCCTTACCTAGAATCGCGGTCCAACTAAGCTCTTTTATTCAACTGAAAATGCCTCTAATAAGAAAAAAAAGATTCTTTTCCCTTACCCCTTCCGTTACTCTCCTACCTTGCTCTGCAATCCGACATCCGAAGACCGCTGCAATGCCAGGGCCGTCTGTCGGCGACCATAAAAATTGGTTCCCAAAAAGCTGATCCCATGAGAAAATTGAGTGTGTTGTGATTACTGTCAGCATTACAATAGGATTGTTTAGTTGAGTGATGTGATTGGAAGCACCTGCTTCATACAAGTCGCCGTGAGCAGTCGACTCTACCTTTGATCCGACGCGATAAGGCTCACTTTGCCTTGTACCATCCGGAGATGTAAGAATGCCGATCCGAATGTAAGTCATGAGATTGACGCATTTCATTGCGCTAGAAGGAATACTGCAATTTGCATCTGGGGGAAAATAAATTATAGCAACAATGTCCTGCTGTTATTGTTGTGATGAAAGAATTGCAAGCAATTCCGTCTGAAGCATTGTGCAGAGTCGGGAAGAGCGTCGATCCATCGAAGTTGTAGTAAACTGGGGGGGTCGAGGATCTAAAAATAAATAAAATAAGAAAAACAGAGCCACTATTCTGAACCAATGTTTACAAACTTAAACTGTATAGTGGAAAAGTATGCGCTCCTACCTATGTTGATTGATTCGTATCTTTTGATTAAGTTAACTCACAAACATTTTTTTACACCTTCAATGGATCGCGGGCCTTAGTTTTTACATTAATTTCACCTAACTAGCTCAGCCCATTCTTGAGGGAAAGGGTCAAACAAACAGACAGATTCTTTCATTTGACCCTAAAAGTATACTAAACCCTTGTAAAATAACTAGACAGTTTAGTAGACTTGCGCTATTGCAGTAATAGTATAGTCAATTAAGGGGACAGTTCATCAGCTTACAGAAACAGCGCTCTTTATTAACCGACTTCGAAGAATCGAAGAAGGAGTTTATCAATTGGATGCGTATTTTTTTTTGTTCGAATAGTTATAACGTCCCATTTGTCTCATTTTAATTTCATTAAGATCTGATGAAGACTTTCAGAGATGGAGAACGGAACTCTTCAATGGGCAGCAGTAAATAAGGCCTGATGGGGCCCATCCTTTAGTAATATCCGTATGTTTCATAAAATAGCGTGAAAGTAGTCCTAAGGTATTTTGGTGATGTTCTGGTGAAGACTTTCGGAGATTGACATTGAGAACTTCGAATTTTAAAGCAACGAATTAAGTAGGGTAAATTATGGTTACTTGTTAATTTTTCTCCCGCTCTCCCTTACTGAAAATTCAAAAATAAAAATTATAACTTTGTAGTGCTATAGTGTTTTGAAGTCGGTTTTTACTTTTTATTTAATTTTGTTTCTGAAACAACATTTTCTAGATCTAACTCCAGATCAAAGTAAGTCGCGACTACCTCACACTATATCTTATTAGACGCATTATAATTTCGAGAGTCGAACAAACATTTACAATATATAAAACATTCATTCAGCGAAGGCGTATGTACTAGCGTAAACGTAAAAACAAGGCTAGCGTAAACGTAAAAACAAGGCGAGTACTCACTCCATTCACAAAGAAATCTTAAAAATAGCTCCGCAAAGCGGAAAACACGTAAATAGCTCGAAAAGCACGATTTTCGGATGGATTTTACTCCTTATCCTATACGTTTTAGGGTCTATGGGTATTTCATTGTGGAAAAGGAACGTAAAACATAGCAAAGAGGACGCTATTAACAAAGGCATTTTGTTTTACGTCATCGCCAGCTAAAGACGCGCTGTTGTTAATAAACAGGTGCCAATGATATTTTAGGCAAATGACTAAACTAAACTAAACTTAATGAAAACAGATAGCTCTCCATATGCCCCAGTATTCATCATCATCATTCAGCCACAAGAAGTCCACTGCTGGACATAGGCCTCCTCCATGGATTTCCAAAAAGACCGGTTATTACATGCGCCCAGTATTGTATAGGGAAAAATAGGATAGCCCTTCAATTTAATTGAGAATATTGATTTCAAACTTACATTTTGAATAAAATAGAAAAGTTCATAGAGTCCCTAAGTAACTTTCACACAACACAATCCTGTGCTATAGTGACCAGGCAAGGACGTCACAAACATGAAAATACACCCAAAGTGAGGCCATTTGCACAAATCAAGTACGGCAGCTTCCAGAGAAAATCGAACCCACGACCACCGTTTTGTTAGTCCCTACTAATATTATAAACGCGAAAGTTTGTATGTATGGATGGATGTTTGTTACTCTTTCACGCAAAAACGGCTGAACGGATGCGGATGAAATTTTGCACAGAGATAGATTATAGACTGGATTAGCATATAGGCTGTATTTTATCCCGGAAAAATACAAATCAAAATTACCACGCGAACGAAGTCGCGGGCAACAGCTAGTTGTTAATAAGTCTTACCAATTTTATTTTGTAAGATCTTTGCACATGCCACCCACGTACAGTGTTACCTGAGCAATCTTTACATTTTGATTGCATTCCGAGCACATGACGTGGTTTGAACGCAATATCGATGCCAATACTAGAGCAGTAGTAGAGAACTGTTGGCACCAGATGATTCATTCATGACTACACAGTCCGCCTAATGTCTCTCGTAGAACGAGCATAGACGTTTTGTCTAGTGCTGTTTCCAAATACATTACGTTTGAGTGCACAACTTCCCTTTCCATTCAAACTGTTTGTCCACTATTCGGTTAGTATAAAGGCCAGAATAAACAAAACTTGCCCTTCATTATCACTTGTAGGATATCGAAGGAAACTAAGCACAAAGAAGGGACGTGGGGCGGGGGCGCGGAAAAGACCCGAAGAGTTGTAGCGAATAGAAATTGCGCCCTCGCCCTGTCTCTTCTGTGTGGGCTTCGTCCCGTCCCTTCAGTACATTTTGTATGAAAGTGAATTGGATTAACGACGCGTCTTTTCCGCGCCCTCGCCCCACGGCCCTTCTTTGTGGCCAGGGGCTAAGAGGTGTTAAATACCGCAGCGTTTGAAATCGGTAAATCGTAAAATCGTTAATAGCAACACTAGTTGCTCACGTTACGACCTTCGTCAATCTTTACAATTCGGATCTCTAATAGAAAAAATGTGGCAATAAATTCCATGTGCTCATCAGGAATGGGCGCTATTCACCATGAATTTAGGGTGGTTTGAAAGACATAGGAATATGAACGTGCCTTACAAATAGCTTTCGATTACGCTAGTTTGTTTTATTTAAAAAAACCGGCCAAATGTGAGTCGGACTCGCGCACAAAGGGTTCCGTACCATTATCTAGACAACATTTGAATATTTCAGGCGTCTACCTGTTGCCGTTATTAAGATCGAGCAAAAAACGGCAACAAAATCACGTTTGTTGAATGGGAGCCCCCCTTAAATGCTTATGTTATTCTGTTTTTAGCGGCAACAGAAATACATCATCTGTGAAAATTTCACCTGTCTAACTATCACGGTTCCTGAGTTACAGCCTGGTGACAGATGTACGGACTGACGGACGGACGGACAGCGGAGTCTTAGTAATAGGGTCCTTTACCCTTTGGGTGCGGAAACCTACAAAGGCAGTTTTGAGCACAAAGTATTTTGTCGCGTGCCATCAATGGCCATTATGGCTGCCGTTAGTTCGCCATCCCAGCACGATATAGCAGTGCATTTTCGTAGAAAATCTTATGACCTACACATGGGAGCTATAACTAACAATATCTACTAACCCGGGTATACTCGAGCACGGCATTTAGTCCTATTTGCCAAACACGAGATTTCTCGAGCTACTTTGTCAGATTTTGTGCTGTGGCATTCCAAACAAAGAAACTTAAAAGTGTAGGCATTTCATAAGCAGCCTATATACGTCCCACTGTAGGGCACATGCCTTCTCCCAGAGAGAGAGAATGGGCTTAATCACCACGCGTGCCCACCGCGGATTGACAATTTCAAGCGCTGAGGTATGTGGATAGCTCAGAGACTCAGGTTTTCTCACGATGTTTTCCTTCACAGTTAGCGAGTGGTATTGCTACTATAACTTCACAAATGTACATAACTTAGAAAACAAAGTCATAGGTACATGCCCGCACTGGGAATCGAACCTGGGTCTCACGCTTTCGAATTCAATGTTCTACCCACTAGACTACCACCGCTCCTAGGCATTTAACGCCTAGAAATTGCACGCACCCTTGAGCTAATATCGCATTAAACGCTTCCTCGAATAAAATAACATCACACGATTTCATACAACGCCCCCGCCCTGACAGTAGCTGATTACCGATTAAAATAGCCTATTACGGTTTTATTATGATTCAAGTTTCCGGCCCGTTCGACCTCAACGGGCAACTGCTGATAAACACTATCTCTCTGGACTGTTATTGTGTGTGGGTGCAATAAATGTTGCTCTCCCAAGCCGCATTCTTCAACCACTGATACATTTATTAAACTAACTGTGTCCGCGACTACAATCGCGTAATAATAGGGGTTAAAGTATGAAATCGTTTTATTGCAATAGGTTCTTTGAATTGACATAGAATCTTCATGGTTTGAGGTTTTCGAATGAAACTTTTTTCAAATGGTTTCTATGATGTTATTTTTTTAAAACATGTGAAACATTTGAATATCGACTTTCAATTGTTTTTGTTATTCAATTTAGACAAGAAATATGGATACTGCGAAAATTCGAGTGATTATGAGGCACCCATTTTTCGTATTTTTTTATTTTATTGATTCCTATTTAAATAAAGCATACAACATAGATTTTTTCTTGATAAAGTTAAATTTAAAGAATTATAGGAGCTTATGCTATTGATCACAAACTTTTTTTGATGTGTGTATGGTATTTAGTTGTAGTACATCATCATTAGCCAATTGACGCCCACTGTAGGACATGGGCCTCCTTCATGGTTTTCATAACCATGAGGGGTTTTGCTGTAATCGCCACGCTTGGCAGGCGGGTTGGCGATCGCAGTATGCGGTGACAATCTCAGGAAGACGCTGCTGCCCGTCTCCCGGTAATTAATTTCCTTAGTAGTCTTCTACGACATCCACGGAAGGAAATGGAGTGACGTTATTCTTAATCCGGCGCCACACAGAACGGTTGGAGTAAATATGGCCCGGAGATTCTTAGCACCTCATCCAAGTGGCAGGAAGACGCTGGATGCAAGCCGCTTCCAACCGGTCTTCTTGGAAATCCATGGAGGAGGCCTATGTACAGCAGTGGACTTCTTGTGGCTGAATGATGATGATGACACATGGCCCAACTTTAATTAATTTGAAGTACTCATATATAAACCTTACAATTGTTACAATTTTTTGTTAAAAATGTTACTTCTGAGCTCGCGGCCTCATAGTTCGGGGTCCCCCGACCTTTGCCAGCCCTGAGTTGATTTTCAGCCACTGTTCTAGGTAGAAAATTTCTAGTACATTAACGGTCAAACTCGGACATTTTAGCGCTCGTGCCATCATCGTTCTTCCTGTGCTGGCTCTCCTGATTGCAGGGTAACCGCCCACACTGAGCACGTACAGACGACAGCACATGTCATCATCCTTTACACTCGTGCGCTGTACTCAGTGACGCTTTTGGTAATTTTACAACTAAAAAACTCGATAAAATGTAAATTTTGTTGTTCCGTCGGCTGTACCAACTGAGCCCTGTACGTCTGGCAAAACCAAGGCTCTATTTCGTATAACTACAATGGAGAACTTGCAGATAAATAAACGTGGTATTTTTTTTTCTATGCGACTAATACTTTTGATAATATCATCATCAGCCATTTGACGCCCGCTGCGTTGGGTAGGCCTCCCTCATGGTTTTCCAAGCTTCCCGGTCTTGTGTCGCCCGCATCCAGCGACTCTGCGCCACCGACGTGGTACTAAAACGCGACATACAAATCGACCTTAGTCTATGACGTCACTCCCTAACGTGGCGTCTATAATGTATGAAGCGTTTATCAATATTTCAGTTATCTCGTGCAATAATGTTTTTACGCATGTACATGTACACCCTTATAAGAAAACGTTCAGAATTCAATGACCAAACGAAATTTAATAAAGCTTATGTTATTAGAGTAACTTAATTTTTCGCATATTTTGTGACCCCGAGAACCCAAAAAAAAATTGGTTAATGTTATTTTTTCAAATTTTTCCAAGTTTTTTACATGCAATTTTTCCAACTTAAGTTAGACGCAAGTTCCCCACTCCTTTGCTCTTAAGCCACAGATTAACAAGTAGGAAGACGGTCTTATTTATAAAAACACGATTCCTCTAAAGCAGTGTTTTTCAACCTTTTTCATGATGCGACCCCCTTGGTATGAAAAAACATTTCGCGACCCCCCGACCCTTCACTTTTTTATCATATATGTACGTGTATGTTACAGCGTTACAAATATTCGTTCCATACGACGTATTTTTATGCGTCTCCATAATTAGGATTCGGATATAAGTACATAATATAGTATGTACTTAAAACACATTATTTTAATTAATTCATTAATTAATTTTTATGCGAGTTGACATTTTCATCGATGGCCCATATAAAGAGTAAGCAAAGAAATCGCTTAAATTTGGAAAACGATTTAATTCTATGTGTCGCAAATACAGATCCACGATGGGATACATTAATTAATAAAAAACAAGCACAACCTTCGCATTAATTAACATGGGTCTTCGGATTTTATTTTTTGTTTCTCTTACTTAATAAATAAATAAATATTAATAATCTTTATTGTCTTTCTTTTACTAAAGTACCTAGTTCTCTCGACCTCTGGCGACCCCCCTACAGAAGCTTCGCGACCCCCCAGGGGGTCGCGACCCACAGGTTGAAAAACACTGCTCTAAAGCACTCCTCACTTTGCGATGGTAGCGGAGCGGTAGAACCGGCCTGACATCCGGGAGGTCGTGGGTTCGAATCCCGACGTGTACCAATGACTTTTCTTCTAAGTTACGTACATTTGTGAAGTTGTAGTACTCGTAGCAATACCACTCGCTAACGGTGACGTAAAACATCGTGAGGAAACCAGAGTGTCCGAGGTGTTAAAATACCTCAGCGCTTGAAATTGCCATTCCGCGGTGGGCACGCGTGGTAATTAAGCCCATACCCTCTCTATGAGAGAAGGCCCGTGCCCTGGAGTGGGACGTATATAGGCTACATAAAAAAAACCGCTAAGAAACAGTAGCGGGTACTTTCGTAAGCCAATGAGAAATGAGAAGACTTGTCTTTTGTACATTGTACTCAACGTATGGGCTAACGAGTAACTAGAAAATTATGAGCCAGCTGATAAGCCCAGCTATCGGGGAATGTTATATTTACGCGTGGGGGCAACGAATGATCGTTTGACTCACGGGGAACGCGGATTAGAAAGTATTGTGTTTCATACGTTTACTGCTACAATTCCTTTGATAGCGGGTTCAGTGACCTTGTCTACTGGACTTCTAAAATGCGCAGTTATTGAAACACCTGAAGAAGAGAGACATTGACAACACTTTCTAGGTCTTATCAATTAAAAATTATTTTTTTTTATTTTAAATAAAGTAATTAATGTATAATTATTTTAGGTAATACCTATACAGCAATTCAATTAAATTCAAATATGTATTTATATTCACTATAAAAACACAATGTTTACTTAATGAACGACAAAGTTGTTAGTTTCACAATTAATAGATTATGTGGAGAACAAGCCAACAAAGAAACTCGAGATTTATTCTTTTCAAAACACGTTTTAACTTATTATTAACTTAACACCGGATAAACTTACTTGATTTTTTTGCGTTCTAACTTAATTTACAGAGTTTCCAACTTAAAATAATAGTCATGAATGTGTTGAACACTAGTCACAATCGTCCTGTAATTAATATTTATCTACTGTTTAATGCCAAACATCTTTGTCTTCTAAATAATCCTTGATGTTATAGTAAGCTTTGTAGTAAGCGTTGGAGGTAACTCTATATATCTTGAGGAATCTTGTTGTAGAACCGATACAGCGTCCCAAAAAGGATGTATTAACTTTTGCAAGTCTAAATCGTGGAAATGTCAATTAAGATAGATTTCCATGGGACTCCTATTTTTACAAGTGGACTCGAGAATTTAATACGATTTACGTCTGCTTTTTGAACCTCTCCTTCTAAATACGATCTTAAAAGATCTAAACCTGCACCCTTTATTCCGTAGTGTTTTAACTTTATCAATAATCAATATAATCAATTTAAAAATATATATTAAAAAATATAGTTTTAGGGTTTATTGCTTTGCTCTATGACAGATATTCCATAAAACTATACTTTCAATAGGCGTTTTCTGATGTAGAACAGTGATTTACCGGGACTGTAAAGAAAAATATAATCCGTTTCCGAAATGTTAAAACTTTTTTGTAGTACTTGTAGTACAGACTGAGGCCATTTGTACAAATGTACGGTGCCCACTGTGGGCGGCTGCCCTTGTTGCTGGTAGAAGTTGAGGAGAAGAAACGCCCGGTCGCAGTTGAAGACACTTTTTTATTTTCTTAATGCACAGAGATACACGTTGCAAGAAGGTTCGGTGACAGAAGGAAGTATTTTTGTTGCCATATCAAAAAAGTAGCACAATAATTTGTTGGGGATGCCAACATGCTGGGGCCTGAGAAGGCGAAATGTAATTAATCAACTTTATACAAAGCAAAATTATGCCGAGCCATCGTTTAGTTATGTAAATTAAGTATGGCAACCACTTAACAAACCTAATTTATGTTTTTAAGCCAATGCTATGTCAAACAACATGAA
This sequence comes from Yponomeuta malinellus, assembly GCA_947308005.1. NCBI lineage: Eukaryota > Metazoa > Arthropoda > Insecta > Lepidoptera > Yponomeutidae > Yponomeuta > Yponomeuta malinellus. Next base: position 5,335,483 of record OX371010.1, read on the forward strand.
ACAGTTTGCAATTTCTAAATAAAGGTTGAATTGATTATACATTTATGCCTGAAGATGTTGTTTTATTATGAATAACATTGTTAATATTTTACTTGTAATTATTAAGTAAAAATTTAATAAATTCTTCAAAACTAAAGTTAACACAATCTATTCTTCTAGAATCTGCATCTCAAAGTGAACATGCATTAGTAATAAAATAATCTAACTCTTAGAGTATTAAAATTTATTACATTTGGTAGGTAAACTAACTTTAATGAAAAAGGTAGCCTAATTTTTCTTTGTTACATAGTTATTTTTAATGCTTACTATAATAGGTAACTTAGTGTATATTAATACTGTTTAAGCATGTAAACAACAATCATACTTTGTTCGTTTTCATTAAGACATGGTAGGCTGTTTATGCTATAATATGCTTATGTTACTTATTCTAAAGGTAAAACACAAATATTCGACAATGAACGAGTATAAACTTTACCATTGGATTTCTTAACTTCTAAGGCACGAACCTTATTGTCTGCACCAGGGAAGACACGTATAACTCTAGCCATGGGCCAGTATAAAGGGGCTGAATTTGGTTCTCGCAAAATTACTAATGAACCTACAGTTACATTAGGTAAACTATCACGCCATTTGGGTCTACTTTGTAATATGTTCAAATATTGTTTATGCCACGCTTTCCAAAAACATTGTTTCATATTTTCCACTAGGGTCCAAAATTTGAGTCTGTTTATAGGAACCTCTGCTATGTCAGGTTCAGGATAAGTTACAAGGGGTCCACCCACTAAGAAGTGTCCAGGAGTTAAATAGCTGAAGTCTGCAATGTCTGAAGATGAAATTGGCATGATAGGTCGCGAGTTCAAAATAGCCTCGATTTGACATAACACAGTATGTAATTGTTCGTAAGTAAGAATACTTTTTTCAATAGTTCTTTTTAAATGGTATTTAAAGCTTTTAACTGCAGCCTCCGCTAGGCCAGCAAAGACAGGCGAGTATGCAGGAATAAAGTGGAATGTTATTCCTTGCTGGGCAGAGAAGCCTTGCACCTGTGTCTGGTGATTAGCGGAGCCTTGCAGTTTGTACAAGTCAGCCAATTTGTTCCTTGCACCTACGAAGGCGCCTCCATTGTCACAGAAGACCTCGGTGGGCAGTGATCGTCGGGAGATAAATCTCTTAAAGCATGCTAGAAAGGTATCCGTGGATAAATCTGAAGCTAATTCTAGATGAACTGCTTTTGTTGAGAAGCAGACGAATACGCAAATATAACCTTTACTGACGACTGCTCGCCTGACGCGCGAGTTCTTTATCTGCACTGGCCCAGCGAAGTCTATTCCGACAACTTGGAAGGCCCTCGAAGCAGTAACACGCTGCTTAGGTAAGGAACCCATAAGCTGCTTTGCTGCGTTTGCTTTCATTCTGAAACAAACTAAACATTTATGAGTGACTTTTTTAATTATTCTTATACCGTTTACTAGCCAGTATTTTTGATTTAGCTGGGCTAATATCAATTTGGGGCCCGCGTGAAGCAATCTAAGATGCTTGTGACGTATAATAAGTTGCGTTATTTTCGATTGCTTAGGCAAGATAATGGGATGTTTTTGTGCGTATGGCATATCTGAGTTGTGTAGTCTGCCGCCGACCCTAAGGAGGCCTTCTTCATCGAGAAATGGGTGTAACGGCTTTAATGAGCCTTTAATACACTGATCATTTAATAAACATTGTATTTCTTCTTTGAAATGAACTCTTTGCTCGTGCTTAATTAAAAGTAGTAACGCTTTTTGCAATTCATTGCTCGATAGAGAAGCAGTCTGTATTTTTGTGTTTGTCGGTACGCAATTATGACAAAACCTAAGTATGTATGCCAAAATTCGCTGCATTTTGTTAATATCTGAGATATTTTGTGTCAATGAGTCGAGTAACTGAGACTGTTTTGAAGTTATAAGTATTACTGTCTTATGAAATTCGGTTTCATGGGATTTTAATTCGGGTAAATCGTTAGGTAACTGTATTTTGTTACTGAATGAATACTCCCTGTGCTGGAGAAATGTTGGTCCGTTCCACCACAGTGGGTTGGAAATTAATGCTCGCGGATCATCCACTCCTCTGCTCACCAAGTCTGCAGGGTTATCATGCGTATTCACATACAGCCAGCGCCACCCGTTGGTTAGTTGTTGAACAACTCTCACTCTGTTCGAAACATAGGCTTGCAATTTGTTAACTTCTGTTTTCAGCCAAGCTAATGATATTTGTGAGTCGGAGAATAGGTAGACATTATCCACTCGGATTTTTGTTGAGATTATTTCATGTACTCTGGTTATCAACCTGGCTAATAATAAGCATGCGTTGAGCTCAAGCCTCGGCACGGTTAATGCCTTTGTGCGTGGGTTTATGCGTGATTTCGAGCAAAGTAAGGATGTTGCAATTTTACCTGATGAGTGAACCACGCGCAAGTATACACAGCACCCGTAGCCTGTTGAACTGGAAGCGTCGGCGAAACCAAGAAGTTGTACTGCTTCAGCATCTGAAGGGATCTGTATGTTTCTTTTCAACTCAATGTTATCCATGGAACCTAGATTATTAGAAAATTGTACCCATGCATCATGTATGTGCTGAGGTGGGCAGTCGTCCCAATCCATCCTCTCAAGCCATAGCTGCTGCATGATGACCTTGGCCTTTACCACTATCGGACTGACAAAACCAAGCGGGTCATAAAATCTAGATATTTGACTTAATATTTCTCTTTTAGTCACTTTCGTTGTTTGTGTCTGCTTAGGAGGCTTTATGACAAAACAATCCTTATTTATATTTATAGCGAGACCTAGCGCTTTTATATTAAAATTGTCTTTTTGTAGTTCTATATCATCTAATTGTTGTAAGCTTATTGGAATATCCGACAAGATATCTCTGTTATTAGACGACCACTTGTGTAATTCGAAACTTCCTAGGGCAAGCAACTGTTTTAACTGTGTTTTGGCTTCAAGCAATGTGTTAAGGTCTGAATGTGAAGCCATAACGTCATCAACATACGTGCAGTTCTTAATTAAATCAGCGGCTAATGGCAAATTAGTTTCATTCTGTTTTGCAAGCTCCAGTAAGCATCGAGTAGCTAAATAGCTAGATGTTTTTAAGCCGTAAGTGACGGTGTCTAAACGTATGCATTTAATTGATTCAGAAGGGTTCTCGCGCCACAAAATATTTTGCAATGACGTGTGCTCTGGATTCACCATGACCCCCCTAAACATGCGTTTTATATCAGCATTAAATGTGTAATCCCCAAATCTGTATAACATAATTATATCAAAAAGTTCTCTTTGCACCACTGGGCCGTTAAGCAAAAGGTCGTTTAGAGAAAGCTTATTGCGCGTGTTCATAGACGCGTCGAACACCACTCGTGTCCGAGTAGTTTGACTGTTCTCGTTTACAACAGCATGGTGAGGGAGAAAATATATGGGGTCTTGTTTGAAATTATATGAATCAAAATTTACAAAATGTCCGTGACCAAGTTCTACATATTCCTTTATGAACTTACTGTATTCTGAGTGTAAAACACTATTTCTTTGCAATTTTTTTTCAAGAGATAAAAACCTATGCATAGCTAGATCGAAAGATTCACCTAATGTTTCATTGACATCCGAAATTGGAATCTTTAGTGGTAAATCCACTTGAAATTTATTATTTTCTAATTTAATAGTGGTTTGAAAATTATTTTCCACAATTTCGTGTTCCGAGAGTTGCTCCTTAAATACCTCAGGGATACTCTCAGTTTGAAAAAAGCTGGCAAGAGTGTTGCTTAAATTATTGTCACATTTTGTGCATAAGAGCGATGTAAGCTTTGTTACCTCATGCTGACTTGGCAAAGCACCTCCAATTATGTAACCAAATTTGGTGTTTAAAATGCGCGGACCGTCCGCTGCTGGCGTGCGTGCGCTTAACTCAGGCGACGCCACCGGACTCGGCTGCAGCGCACAGCTCGATGTTTGCTCGGTCTCCGGGCTCGGCGACAACGGCTCGAGTATCTGGAAAAACACGTCGGCGCCGATTAGCATGTTTATATCTGACGGTAGGTAATATTCATCGTCAGCTAGCTCTATCCCTGCTGGTATTTCGATTGTTGAGGTATCTATTCTGTTCTGAGGCAAGCAACATGTAATTGTGTCTACCACATGGCAGTTTATTGATGTGCTATAAGGAGTTTTTATTGAATGAATTTCTAATGGAACTGAGAATTTCACACTGCTTTTGTTATCTGTGACACCTATGATGTTAGTTTTATTCTGCACAGGTGCCAACCCTAGGAAACTAACTACCTTACTTGTTACTAAGGAAGCCTGTGAGGCGGAATCTAAAACTGCCTTGATGTGCACCTCTCTGTTATCCTGGGTAAACAATTTTATGCGAGCTGTAGGGAGTAAAATGTCGTTAGTTTGTTTACTTGAAAACATAATAACTGGTTCTGCCATTTTGTCTAGATGGATTAGTGTATTATGGTTTTTTTTGCACTGATCACATCTAAAATGGAATCTGCATTTTCCCATATGCTTATTTAAGCATGTATCACATAGCTTTTGATCTTTTATAAATTTAAATCTGTCTACCGAAGGTAGAATTTTGAATTTTTGACATGAAAATATTTTATGTTCTGTGGACTTACAGTAATTGCATGTGGTCTTGCTTTCCACTGCCGCTACGTTGACTGCAAACTTGCTCTGCTTGGTGCCATACCCTCCACTGGTAGAGGGCTTTGGAGACGGCTCAGCATTCTCTAATGCGAGCGCCCTCTTCTCCAAAAAAGACAGCAGCTGCATTACAGTTGGTTCAGCAGATGGGTCCCGTTCCATATGATAAGCTCTTCCCGTGTACGAGTCTAGTTTCCGTAACAAAATACAAATTAGGATAGGATCCCAGCTATCAATACAAATTTTCATGTTTTTTATTGCAGCTAAATTTTGTTTTGTTTGACTAATGAATTCTCTGAGCTGTATAGAAGTTGACCTAGATATGTGGGGTAAGTCCAATAAGATATTTATGTGTTCACTGATTACTTGAAATTTCTGATTGTACCTGTCATCAAGCATCTTGATTGCTTCACTGTAGCTAGCACTGCTAAGTGGCAAGTTTTGTATCAATTTTAGTGGCTCACTACATAAAAAGGATCTCAAATAGTGGAGCTTTTGAATGTTGTCAAGCGTGGCATCGTTGTGAATTACTGAAGTGAACAATTCCTTAAATGGTATGTACTCTGAATATTTACCTGTGAAGTTTGGTATTTCTAATGTTGGTAAATTCACCAGCCTTTTTGTGGGAAGAGGAGGAGGTGAAGTCTGCGAAACCTGATAATTGCGTGACGCGATTTCACGGTCCAAGACAGAGAGGATTGCATAAAGTTTGCCTTCTACTTCGGCAATATCTTCCTTGTCATTTGGATCTAGAAAGAGGATATCTTTATTATAAATTTCGTATTGATCGAAAGTAGAAATGGCTCTTTTACGTTTCTCTGCAAGACTACTTGATGGTAAGTCTTTTAATTGTTCGATCTCAGTCTTGGTTATTGACGAATATAATCGTGACAACGTACCTTTGTTATATCCTCGGTTTACTTTAAGTTTACTTAATTTCACCACCACGTCCTCCTCTCCCTCCGAGGACGACATTGTTTACACAAGAAATGCACTTAAACAAATTACTGAAGATGACAATTTTTGAATTTCAATGCGACGCTTCTATTGCGTATTGTGTGGAAAATAAAATGGCGTTTGCTTGCGCTTGCGTTCCGATTATTGAGTCTTGTGATTCTGAGAACCCCGTGAACTGACAAACTTACGACTGACTTAAAAAGTTATATTGCTGTCCTTGTTACTCGCGTTGAAAACGGCTATATTGCGTTTCACACAATGTAGGTACACTGGTCTCCTTTGCTTCGTCGGGTTGGCGGAAGTCGATTTTTTATTTTGGAATGGACGTCCCACGTAGCAATAATGGACTTGCCCGTTTCCGGTGAAATTGCTCTGCGAACTCCAACCTTAACACTTGACGATAAAGGCGATTTTTACTCGTATAGCTACGTCCAAGTCGACTAAGAATGGCTGACGTCACCTAGAAGATGATGTATGAAACGAAGTAGGTAGATGTTACCGTGATGCTTCAACGATGATTATAATATAGTTTCTTTGCTTCTTGCAAGATTCTGCGTGTATGTTCGAACTGGCTTCTGAAATGTCTCTTTCTACGCCGTCTGCCTGCCGAAGTCGAGGAAGATTGCGACTTGATCGCGACAGGTTTTCCGTAGCCTTTCCTCCCTCTTCGACGGGTTGAAGGACCATATGTGGGCGGCTGCCCTTGTTGCTGGTAGAAGTTGAGGAGAAGAAACGCCCGGTCGCAGTTGAAGACACTTTTTTATTTTCTTAATGCACAGAGATACACGTTGCAAGAAGGTTCGGTGACAGAAGGAAGTATTTTTGTTGCCATATCAAAAAAGTAGCACAATAATTTGTTGGGGATGCCAACACCCACCAGTGGAAATCGAACCCATGACCTCTGTTTTGATAGCTAAGCGCCTTAATGGCTAGACCAACGAAGCAATCGGAATATGAATTACTATCAACATCCTACATACAAATAAGATCGTGTGATGGACAGATAGATATAATATAATTTAACATTAAGCAGACCTATCAAGGTAAGTTTAGGTGATTGTCCGATAAATACTGTCTGTTACTTTACTCCTAAATGTGTAACCCATGTCAAAGCTCACAACAGATATTATCGATTCTAATAGAGAGCAGATACCTAGCAATTTCTGTCGGAGAAAATACGTCAAGTAACTTCAGTAAATGTAAGAGTAAATAACAATAAATATTCGAAAAGTACCGAAGGCCTATCAACGAGAAGCCTATCACAATGGCTGCCAACGGGCGCCGGTGACGTATCGGCGAGTAATTCACTTACAGTACAGGCGCAAACATTCAGGATGTTGGCCTCTTTATAGAGGACTGGATCTAGACTATTTGATTTGTAGTGTTTTTTTTTATAGATAGTAAAAAGACAAAAGAAGTCTTTATAAAAAACGCGGACGGAGATACAGGGTGCAACAAAATAACCATGTACATCCAAGAATGGGGGATTATACTTGTCGATACGAACAACTTCTACTGCGGGGAAAACTTGTAAATCGCAAAAAAAAAACAGTTTTTCCATATATTATGTTAGGTAATGCCGCAAGTGGTCATTCTGATATGGAATAGCCGATATTTTTTTCGCAATTTCAAAGTTTTCTAACTTTAGTAAAAGTTGTAGTTATTGACGATAAGAACCACCTCATTATCTTACGCGACCTGTATTTATTCCCACGTTTTTTACAGACTTTCCTTTTGTCTTTTCATTGTAAAAAGATAGCGATAAAAAAAAACTATTAAAAAAATGCTTTTTATTTCCGCTCTGAAAATTACTTTGTAGTTTTGTATTTTTACAGTGCTCAGTAGCATTATTTATGATACAACAATTATTAAAAAAATGCCTTAATTTAAATAGGTTAATCATTCGGTTATCTCTGTCTACCACTTTCTAAACAACTTTGCGTATTTGTTAAGTGCAAAAATTTATTTCGATTTTAAAATTTAACATACTGGCTTTGACAGCCGAAATGCGAATACTGAAAAAACCAATAGCATTTTCGACCAAAAAAAACTAATTTGAAAGAGGTAAAGTAAAAGCCAACGAATGAACTCCTTTCAAAAGTTATTATAAAGCTTTTTGACATTAAGTGTCTTTTTATAGCAGTCACTAATACCTCCATAGATAAATTATTGTTATTGTTAGCCCTAATTTCATAGATCATATCTTTCACGGACGATTTATGGAACCCGATAAGAATCGAATGACCGGCACCTGTAAAAACAACGGGTTTTCCCAAATTGGAAAAGCCTATGCTTGTCAGTTAAGGCACACTGCAATTAGTTTTACAAAATATCTCTAGGGAGCCGAAATTTATACAGGACGAGTGACATGTCCCTTAACTATTTTTTAAAACTACTAGTTTTGCAAAATTGCTCTAGCAAGTAGTTTTAAACTACTTGTAGAGTAATCTACCTCAACCAACATGTTCATTTTTCATGTTCACAAAACATTGCTGATTTCAAGGGCATTATTTTAGGGCATTGTGGTATTCTGTTCACGACATTTTGACATTTTTCTTCACCCTTAGCGACCAGATAAAGTGGCATCTCGAAGGTGAAAAGTAGTCAGACCATTCGAAAAATACAACTTTGACGGTGCCGCAATGGCGATGACGAATTTCTGTGACAAAATTTATTTTTATTTGTAATAGATGTTACTCATTACATTACTAAATCTCTTCATAATTTGTTTTGGTAATCTAGATAATAATATTTGTTACTCATTACATTACTAAATCCCTTCATAATTTGTTTTGGTAATCTAGAAATCTCTTCATAATTTGTTTTGGTAATCTAGATAATATTCATTTTCAAAATATGCAAAAAGACACGGGCAAAAGTACGCACACAAATTCCAGAAAATACGTAAGGAAGCTTTTTTTTTGCAATTTCTCTATTCATTCATTCAAATTCAAACAAATAAATTAAACGTCAAGGACGAATCTAAATAGCGGCTGAAGTAAAGCTGGGCTGGCCATGTCAGTCGAGTGCACTGTGATAGGTGAGCGATTCGCGACCAAATAATTGGTTTCACAGGTATTTTTATGGATAAAGTACTTTGTTTGGTAGCTGGTCGGGTGTCAGATTTTTTTTGTGATTCTTTCTTCTGGTGTTCTTGATTCTGTTTTTGGCAATAAAGTATTCTCTATCTATCTGTTTTTGCACTAGTTATGTATGCGCTCTATTCTGTTGAGTAACGGGCAATTTTGCCACGAAAATACTCTTAAGACGGAGTTAAAGCCGGTTTATAGCAGGAACTCCTCCCATAAACTGGCTTTAACTCCGTCTTAAGAGTATTTTAGTGGAATGTACTTTTCATAAATAAGACCGTGTGATTCCAACTCCATGATTGTACTCGCATCTAAGATTGTAGTCTAAGTGCATAACTTAGAAACAAAGTTACGCCTTTATCAAGCTACCCAAATCCGCGGTAGACTTCGAGGCACTTTAAACTCAACTGAAGCAGTAATTCAGAGTAATTAACGGCAATCGACATGCCCACCGCTACGCCCATTAGTTACCTGGTGAATTAATCGATTTTACATACTGCCCGGAGCAGACACATTGTAACCATGTATAGTCGACAACGCGTCAAATCACTGGTTTTATCAAAATTAACTTAGCTTCCACAGGTGTGTAACTAAATCTAGGGATTGCGAGGGAATCTGACGTCATCCTCATAGTAAAGGTTCCCGATTTCGTATGTATGGAGAATACTCTATCTTTTTGTATTTTTAGGGTTCCGTACTCAAGGGGTAAGGGACCCTATTACTAAGACTCCGCTGTCCGTCCGTCCGCCTGTCACGAGACTGTATCTCATGCTAGTTAGACAGTCGACGTTGCAATAAAGATCTAACCTGCTATCGACTGTACCGGCTGGTAATTGTATGCCTCTTGGTCTCCCATCAGTACCACGCAAGGCGTGTGACTTCATGCGTCTACTTAAGGGTACACTAGGCGGCATTTCAACATGTATTTTTATGTAGTCTATATACGTCCCACTGCCGGACACATGCTTTCTCTCAGAGAGATACTTAGTATGAACTTGATTACCACGCGTGCTCATCGCGGAAAGGCAATTTCAAGCGCCTTGCTTTTACATTGCTAATACAACTTCACAAATGTACGTAACGTAAAAAACAAAATCATTGGTACACGACACATGAAACGTCGACATTTAACTTGTTTTGTATAAAATCGCCCGGTGACGTCACAGAGAGAGTACACTTATGTAAAGGTCGTGCTGTTTCGTCTATTGTTATCACGTCAATGTTTCAGTAAAATGTGACAACCAGACCGTAACGCATTTCTTGTGTTTTCAATCGCATTATGAGTAGGTAGAGTTTACGATGTTTTTGGATTTGGTAATCACCACCGGTGTCAAAATTGTCGCTGGACTATCGATCTGTAAGGCTAGCTTACGCCAACGCTATCTGACAGAACTATGCATTGGTTTATCCAAGGGTAAGCTCAATCCAGTGAATAAATCAAAAAACGTATTGCACCATGACATTTGTAGAGATATTATTAGATAAATTGTGTGACTGATAACCCTGTCAATCCGCTGTTTTTTCGTTTATCCCTATAAACGCACAAATAGCTGATGGACAGGGATATCTATTGATATCTCTACAAATGTCATGGTGTGCAATAGGTTTTTGGACTTATTCACTGGATAGAGCTTACGGTATTAATTTATATACTTACTTATCCAGATACTCGGCTCAAGTCGCCTTAAGGAGGCTATTTGGTGGTATTTAATAAGATGCGTGCCTACAGTTTATTAAACTTTATTGTACACAAAGAAATAAATATTTACAAAAAAATTCTATTGAAATTTCTTCCAGCCAACCAGATCAGTCGTGAAACGATGATTTGAAAGAGTTTTGGAACTAAAAATCGAGCTCGTCAGAGACGAGCAACCGACGACGCGAGCTCCGTCTCTACTCAACACGATTAGCTCTGCGAATAGAGCGAGACCTGGTCTGACTCCTCCGACAAAAATTCAAGTAAGTCACAATATAAGAGAAATGTGAGAGGGAGGGAAAGAGAAAGCGGATACGAATACCTAAAAAGAGCCTGTGGGTCTGTGGAGAGCCTGGCGACCACTATGAAAAAACAAAAACATATTAGAATGCAATTGTTCTTTTATTGCATTATTGGATGATGTGTGGCGCCGGATTAAGAATAGTGTCACTCCATTTCCTCCCGTGGATGTCGTAGAAGGCGACTAAGGAAATACGTTACCAGGAGACAGGCAGCAGCGTCTTCCTAAGATTTCAACCGCATACTGCGATCGCCAACCCGCCTGCCAAGCGTGGCGATTATGGCAAAGCCCTTCATGGTTAGGAAAACCATGAGGGAGGCCTGTGTCCTGCAGTGGGCGTCGAGTGGCTGATGATGGATGATATACTCGTAGCATCCATTGTCCGCGAAAGTGTTTTAAAGTAATTACGTAGTGAAATTTTCATTTCAACATCCGGCGGTTAAACATCCTTACTAATATTATAAACGCGAAAGTTTGTATGTATGGATGGATGTTTGTTACTCTTTCACGCAAAAATATCTGCGCGGATCCGGATGAAATTTTGCACAGAGATAGATTATAGTCTGGATTAGCACATAGGCTATTTTTTATCCCGGAAAAATACACATCAAAATTACCATTTTGCACGCCATTTCCAAGGTACCGTTTACGTACAGTCGACAGCAACTCGACTTTTACTTTTTAGTTGCAAAAAGTACACGCGTGTAAAGGTTGACGTGCTGCCGATAAGCTAGGCAACAATTCATAACTTAATTTTTGTACAAGGAAAATAATGCGTAACACTTTCTTTAAACGACGAGCATTTCCTTGTTATTCCATAATCAAAGCACGCAACGTTGGCGCGGAAATGCGTCTGAAAGAAATGCGCATATCAAATAGTTGGATAATAACACATACAGGTGGGGAGTAAAAAATTTATAACCTGAAAACTGTTCCTCCAGTATCGATGTATAATTAAACCACTCTCAACAAAAAAGTTTATTTTTTTTAAATACTTCATTTTATTAAAAAGTACCCGAAACCGGCGTGCGTGCATGCAACGACTAATGAATGTTGAGGAAGCGAAAGTGATCTGTCAGGATCGTAGCAAGTGGCAGTCCCTGGTCTCTGCCTATTCCTCTGGGATACAGGCGTGAGTTTATGTTATGTTATGTTCATTTTTCATATTAAGCTTGACGGGGTTAATTCTTATAATAAATTTATAAATTCAATTGTATTTATTTTACTTTTGCTAATTATAAGTGGTCAATTTATCGATTTATCAATTTATCGTTGCCGTATTGACTATCGGTATATCGAGGTGCTGAAGTGCTTGTACAACAGCGCCACCATGTCGGTCCGAGTACAGGAGCAGAATTCGGAGGCAATTCCATTGAGAAGAGGCGTGAGACAGGGAGACGTTATCTCTCCGAAACTGTTCACGAACGCACTGGAAGATGCCTTCAAGCTTCTGGAATGGCAGGGACGCGGCATCAATATCAATGGCAAGTACATCACGCACCTTCGATTTGCCGACGATATAGTAGTCATGGCAGAAACGATGGAAGACCTCGGCATAATGCTCGAAGACCTCAGTCGAGTTTCCCAACGTGTGGGCCTTAAAACAAAACGAAGATCATGTCGAACGCCCGTGTTGTGCCCACCCCAATAACATTGGGGAACACGACTCTCGAAGTTGTAGACGAATACGTCTACTTAGGACCAACAGTCCAACTAGGCCGGTCCAACTTCGTGAAAGAGGTCAATCGTCGAATCCAACTCGGCTGGGCAGCATTTGGGTAACTTAGAAAAGTCTTTTCGTCTAATATACCTCAATCGCTCAAGACAAAATTATACAACCAGTGTGTGTTACCACTGAAGACTTATGGCACTGAAACGTGGTCTCTTACTATGGGCCTCATAAGAAGGCTCAAGGTCACGCAACGAGCTATGCTCGGAATTTCTCTACGAGATCGAATCGGAAATGATGAGATCCGTAGACGAACGAAAGTCGTCGACATAGCCCAGCGGATTAGTAAGTTGAAGTGGCAATGGGCGGGGCACATAACACGCAGAACTGATGGCCGATGGGGCCGAAAAGTTCTCGAATGGAGACCACATATCGGCAAGCGCAGCGTAGGACGACCAGCCACAAGATGGACAGATGACCTCATCCAAGTGGCAGGAAGACGCTGGATGCAGGCCGCTTCCAACCGGTCTTTTTGGAAATCCATGGAGGAGGCCTATGTCCAGCAGTGGACTTCTTGTGGCTGAATGATGATGATGAATTTATGGATACTAAAGAAACGGTTTTCAGGTTATCCATTCTTTACACCACACCCTGTATAAGCAGCCTAAACATGGTGTTAAAATACTGACTCCCGAAAAGCTACACAAACATAGTATACACGAAAACAAACCGCTTTATCCATAAAGTTTTGCTGGGATTAAATTGCTTGGGTTACAAAACCGAATCGAGAAAAAGCTGGCAGCCAGTAGGTAACTAACGTTCGCATAATAACCAGTTAATTTTAACATAATTTCTGAATCACATACTAGAATTTTTGACGGAAGAGTCCGACCAGGTTTCGCTGAAAAGTTGTGATTGATTAAGTGATTCCGGGACTAAGTTAATAATGCGTACCACCTTACTGGCACTGGCTAGCTACACCTAAGATTTCCGCACTTAGCCTCATTGTACGTTGGGCCATTGTACGTAGCTTAGTGTCACTTACTCTAACGTTATTTCGGTCTACACGCAAGTAGCCAACGAGCGGAAAGGAAGGTCAAGTTTGAAGCTCGAATCTCACGCGATTTTAGTAATCGGGGAGAGGGTTCATCAAAAAATCTGCTGGGCAAAAATATTAGATAAGATAAGATAAGATAATCATTTATTAAATTGCCACAACATACAAAGATATTACAATTTACAGGCAATTCACCTATCACAGAATCAATAACATTTTAACGATTTTTTTTTGTGCAGTTTCCCTGTAGTTATTCTGCTATTCGGAGCGGAGACAAATTCGACAAATCTAAGATCATAAAAATCTGTCTAGACATTTATGAGTTATAAATGGTGGAACCAGCCGAAATTATTTTATACATGATTATTTCTAAAATATTCAATTCCTTAAACACCCCAAATCTTAAAAATGTTGTTCTCAGAGCATATTACTTTTTAGATTTATATTTTTCGAAATACTCGTATCAGGGTTTATATAATTCTACCAATTTCTCAGCCCTCAGTAAATCATTATCCTGCATAGAAAAATAGTGTTTTAAGCATTATTTATCGAACAGCGCCTCTACAAAGTATAAAAACCGCAAATTCATAATTTATATCTTCACAAAAAATAAAAATTGAAAACTCGTAGAACAAAAGTTGTTGTGAATGACCAACTCTAATCGACATGTTTTAGGAATTACGCATTTTGGAAAGAAGCCTTTATACCTAATAGATTAATCTTCGATAGGTGCCGCTAAGCAAATCGGTTAGCAAAGTAATATTAACATACCCCCATCGGTCCAGCCAACAAAACACGCGTTCACAGTCATTGCCAAGGCAATGCTAGGTCAAACGGTTCCAGTTAATTTGGTCACGACATGACCTCTACTATTACGCGTGGCAGAGGTCTACAGGTCAAATACCTACCAATCTTACGATCGAATCAAATAGCGGTTTTTAGGGTTCCGTAGTCGACAAGGAACCCTTTAGTTTCGCCATGTCCGTCCGTCTGTCTATCCGTCTGTACGTCCGTCTGTCGCGGCCTAGCTCAGAAACGATTAGTACAAGAAAGCTGAAATTTGGCATAGACATATATTAATCATGCCGACGAAACGGTAGAAAGGATCATTTTTTGATTTAGAAGGTTGAAATGTCCGAGTAGAGCGTCGTCGTCCCCTCCCCCTCTCTTGGCTAAACGGTTGATTGTAGAAACGTGAAAAAATTCTGGGCAGTAGCGCATATAATAAACTTAAAAGAGAAACTATCACGGCTAAGTAAGCTTTACAAGTTAACGAGTAATAGGCAACCAACTTATAAAATGAAAACTTCGTACAAAATCCATTGAAAATTACTTTGATGAATTTCTACGGAACCCGCGCGTTTGGCCCGTGACTTTTTTTTAGGGTTTTAAGCCTATCCTGTCGATCCGTCCATCCATCCGTCCGATTGTCTTACCTTTAAAGGACTCTGTCTCTTGATTGTTAATAGGTACCCAGCTGAACGTTATTTATGTTTATTTCTACTGAATGTGTTATTATAGCTGATTTCCTAATAAATACAAAAAGTAAAAAAATACTTAAAGTCGATATGCAACAAACATATTTTTTCCTCGATCGTGAAAACGGTAGGTACTTACTGTACACACAAGCGTCAAACTTGGTGTGGTTATAATTCATATTTAAAGGTACATAATATGAATGAATGAATGAAAAAATCTTCATTCATTCATTCATATTATTTACTATTAAATATGAATTATAACCACACCAAGTTTCATTTATTCAGATAAATACAGAAAAAAGTTGTATTTCTGCCAAACTGCATAACGCATGCATATAATATATGCCGGTCTGAGGTGGCGCAGGACCGAAAACTCTGGAGTGGGTAGGCCTTTGCCTAACCAAATATAAACTAACCAAATATGAGGCCTAATGGCCTAATCCAGAACTTCAGTTCAAATCCAGAAATTGAGTTGAATGAGAGAAAACAATTTTTCGCCAAAAACGTAACATGGTCTGCTTACCCTTTTTCTTCTTAGCGTGTCAATGGCAAAACAAATTTAAGTCTTTATGAAACAGTTGCGGTCCAGAACTTTGCAACACTGATTTCTTACTTTTGCTTACTCTTGAAAAGGATAATTATATCGAAAAGCTTTACGCAATATGTGCCAACTATGTTAAACAAAATGACAACGCTGCCATAGCAATATCACTAGTGCATCACTGATGGTATAACCTGATAATCGCATTCATACGACAGTTGAACTAATGGCCGCGCTAACCGACGCCGACATCAGGATAAGTCACGTCATTCGGCTATGGATAAATTACATTTATTTTCTAGAGGAATTGTTGGTTGGAAGGAAAGTTTCCAGTGGCGAACCCTGGTCTCTGCCTACCTCTCTCTTATTATAGGTAACATATTTTATGTACCTCTACCTCTCTCTTATCATAGGTAACATACTATAAAATAGTGTTTATTTGTTGCATTTTCGCATAACTCGTTAATGTTACTGCTTGGTGTTCATATATTGTATTGTATTGTATTGTATTGTATTCATTTATTTCAGGCAATTCCCATATAGTATTAGTAACAATCGTGACTCATGCTATGTTAGTAATAATATTCATATGTACACATTAAATTACGCCACTATTCGTGATGCTCGTGATCTCACTTAGCGTCTGGCGGAAGACCAGCGTTACGGGTCTTATCCGTAACACATGCTGAGTCCAGACTCCTTTTTAACCGAC
Organism: Yponomeuta malinellus; assembly: GCA_947308005.1. Taxonomy (NCBI): domain Eukaryota; kingdom Metazoa; phylum Arthropoda; class Insecta; order Lepidoptera; family Yponomeutidae; genus Yponomeuta; species Yponomeuta malinellus. The sequence continues at coordinate 5,351,659 of OX371010.1, forward strand.
TCCAAAAATGGAGGAGGTTATCAATTCGACGCGTATGTTTTTTTTAAAGCCACATTCACATATCGTCACAGCCACTGTATGGTTAACACTTTCCGTAATATTTTTTTAGTTATAAGTGAGTAATAATGGTTAATTAAAGAAATGTTGTTTTCTTTAAAGCACCATTACTGTATTTTATTGTTGTGTTATGTGTGTTCTGTCTTCGGAATATTTTAACCGACTTCAAAAAAGGAGGAAGTTAGCAATTCGACGCATATATTCTTTTTTTTTGGCTATATTCTCGCAGTTATGTGAGCCGTCAAATCTTAACCGATTTCGACAATTTTTTTTTTTCGAATAGATATAACGTCCTATTGGTCCCATTTTAATTTGGTGAAGGTCTGATGAAGACTTTCAGATATGGAGAACGGAACTCTTCAATGGACAGCAGTAAATAACTAACGTGGCCCATCCTTTAGTACTATCCGTATGTTTCATAAAATAGCGTAAAAGTAGTCCCAAGGTAATTTGGTGATATTCTGGTGAAGACTTTCGGAGATGGAAATTGAGAACTTAAAATTTTGAAGCAACGAATTAAGTAGGGTAAATTATGGTTTTAAGGGACTTGTTTATTTTTCTTCCGCACCCCCACTAAAAATTGAAAAATAAAAAAAATAAAAACAAATGTTAGAAATAATTCAAAAGAATATCTTTAAATATATATCCTGATCATGAAACTGGGCACCGACTACAAATTACTTCTACAATACCTACATGTATACATACTTATAATTTAAAGATATTCTTTTAAATTATTTCTAACATTTGTTTTTATTTTTTTTATTTTTCTATTCTATTCTCTCCACGATTGAGGCGTGAGTGTATGTATGTAGGTCGGAACGGTTGCCTGAAAGAGGTCACTTTTTGTGTTTTGTGATAGGCCATCTGTCCTATGTTATGTACAATAAAGTGTTCTCCATTAAAGGCCTATGCCCAGCAGTGGGCAGCGGTGAGCTGATGATGGTGAAAGTATTCTCCATTTTTATATCTAGGAAGGAGTCTACTGAGACTTAATACAGGAGGAAACAGTGGTTTAGGTAGGTTTAATTATTTTTATAAGTGATATCTTAGAATAAATATAAACTGATGGCGACTATTCTGTTTCACATGACCTTTGTTAGCTTAGAGCTAGATCTAAACAAATATATTTTTTAAATACCACCAAAGACAAGAAATAGTTAAACTAATACCATTAGAGATCTTGAATCAATTAAACGAATGAACGGCCTTAGACTATAACTTGATATATTATTTGTTTCCATATCTATCAAATGTTAGTTCAAGTCTAAGAAAAAGTCATCTGAAACAGATAGATAGATAGATAGAGAACACTTTATTGTACAATAAATATTATAATAAAAATAAAATATATCATACCCAGCCAGGAGAACTTGTTCTGTCACTAGCGCAAGTGTCTAACCTCATGAAAATTCCTTAATAACTTTTGATTTTCCAAGTCAACGTCGGTTTTCTTCACAAAGAGCAGAGACTCAATTTATGCGACAGCATAATTGGGTTCATGGAACAAACTCGTACATTTGAGACAATAGGGTACTCGAGCGATATTAAATACATATTTTGCAATATCACTTCGAAGGCAATAACTGAGAAATTCTACGAAAATAAGTTTATGGGCCCTAGAAGTGGAGAAGTATCCCTTTGCATAGAAACACAACACCAGACAAAGACCGAGAGGTCTTTTTCGTAACTGGAAATTTAAGTTCTACTCTTAGAAAATAAGAATATTCTTTATTGCACACAAGAAACAAGAGACATAAAATATGAAAATTACAAAGAAAAAGTACAATAGGCGGCCTCAATTTTATATTTCCACTTTATATTTAAACATCGTGAGGAAACCTTGAATTTCTGAGGTGTTCACATACCTCGGCGCTTGTAATTGCCAATCCGCGGTGGGCACGCGTGGTAATTAAGCCCATACTCTCTCTCTGAGAGAAGGCCTATGCCCTGCAGTAGGACGTATATACGCTAATAAATAATATAGTAATATCCTCTGTTTTCTCTATAAGTCCGATTACTTGGCTCAACAACGCACCACCACCATTATCTCTCTCACCTGGTTGCTCTAATGACGTTTGTCAAAACCCCACTGAGTGTCACGCGTGCGCACGAGACAAGGATAGCAATAGTACATAAAAATCAAAATCAAAATCAAATTTTTTTATTCAAAGTAGCACAGAAACTGCGACTTAATGAACGTTACAAGTTAAACTAGGTGTCCATTTCAAAATCTAGATCATTTTGGAGAAAAAATGGACAAAAAAACTCCAAACTTAGTCTTTTCAAGTCCTTAATTTACAGGATTTATATAAATGTTCTAAAACTCATGCATTGAACTGGCTTTAATTCCAGTAATACACCACATCCCTTTCTTGTTTTAATTTTAATGTAAATATAAAATCTTTGAATAGGTACGACTTAACTTTGACTTTGAGATCAACTTCTACTTCGACTTCAACACTGAGTTTAACTTGAACTTTGACTTAACTGTGGCATTAACTTAACCAAATTAATTTACCAATTAATTAATCATTTAATTAACTCTGAGATGTTGTATGTTATTTTACTAAGATCAACCTTTATGTACAATTTATTATTAAGTTATTAGTTAACGAAGATTACCTTATTAATTTGTTAGTCATTAACTGTCATTATTATTTATCAGATCAACTCCTTTTTCAGCCTCATTATTACAGACTTTCCACTTACCCTCAATCTTCTTAAGGTGTACCAAATTCCTTCTGTAAACTTGACCTGTTCCATCATTTCGAACCCCACTTTTCTCCACAGCAAGTGTAATTGTGTCATAATTTGGGGTTAGTTTATTATCTTTGTTCATGCCCTTTACGAGTCTCTTCATTTACTTTAGTTCTCTGGCGAATTACTTCATTTCGGATTCGTTCCCGCGGCGTAATACCGAGCATAGCTCTCTTCATAGCTCGCTGGGCTACTTTAAATTCGTGGACAAGTCGAACGTGAGTGTCCACGTCTCGGCTCCGTATGTCATGACGGGTAGGACGCACTGATCAAACACCTTGTCTTTAGAGACTGCGGTATAGGCGACGCGAAGACTTAACGAAGTTTCCCGAATGCTGCCCAGCCCAGCTGAATTCTTCTCTGGATTTCCTTCTCGAAGTTATTTCGAGATACTAACGCTCTGGATGGCTAATAATGATTGTAATAGATTCGAGGTTGTGTAGAGATATTTTTGAAAAGCGCGTTTTCAACAAAACAAACTAGCCTATTCGATAGCTGTTGTCAGATACGTTCATTTTGCTATGTCTTTTAAACCACCCAAAATTTATGGTGTATACGTCCCATTGCAGACCACAGGTCTTCTCTCAGAGATAGAGTATGGGCTTAATTACCACACGTGCCCATCGTGGATTGTCAATTTCAAGCGCTGAGGTATGTGAACACCTCAGCCACTCAGGTTCCCTCACGATGGTTCCAAACTAATACACCCTGTCTAAACACTCAAAAATGTAAAGCCTAATATTCTTAAAACATCCGTACTCAAGCAGCCTGTTTTACCGAATAAAATTTCACACGTCATGTTCGTGAATTACAATTTGGGAAGTTATAACGACGACATCTTGCATCCAATACCCGCCCGGTACCATGCGTCATACCGTCTTCAAACTGACAAACCTTTCATAAGCTTTACGGGGAATAATAACTGTTTCAAGTTGGTTTATCAGTTGAGGGAATGTTGGAGGCTGAAGCCGTTAAATTTCAACGTCGAAGCGGTGCGGCAAGTTTTTATTGCTTAATGGGAAATTCTGAAGATGGCCTTAACTTTTGTGTTATTAATGACACATAATATTCTTTTAGATAGCGGATCTAAAGTTATTGGCCCGGAGCTTATCTTTATGTAAGATCTTGCGTTGATAACGCTTATATAAAAACGATAACCATTGAACTACTGTAGCATACATGTCTTTAGTTAGTCAGACCTGAGATTTCTGAGGGTCTTAGTACACTCGGACCGTGTGCGTACAGTTTTAGTTGATTGTGACGACGACGGTCAGTGCGCTCGGACCGAGTGCGTCGTCATGATCAACTAAAACTGTACGCACACGGTTCGAGCATACTAAGACCGTCAAAACCGTGCTTTAGCCTCATAGCTATTATTATTATTATGAAATTTTTATTGTACCAGTAAAAATGTACAATTGGCGAACTTAATGCTGAATAGTAGGGTCACTGTACAGTCGACATCCGTGTGGTGCCGGATTAAGAATAGCGCCACTCCATTTCCTTCCGTGGATGTCGTAGGAGGCAACTAAGGAAATCAGTTACCAGGAGACGGGCAGCAGCATCTTCCTGAGATTCCAACCGCATACTGCGATCGCCAACCCGCCTGCCAAGCATGGCGATTATGGCAAAACCCCTCATAGTTATGAAAACTACGAAGGAGGCCTATGTCCTGCAGTGGCATCAAATGGCTGATGATGATGATGACAGTCAACATAAGGTCAACCTTGCCATTGACTCTATATGCCTCAGATGTTCTCTTCACGATTGTTTTATTTCTGTGTTATTTGTCTTTTGTTTGTGTACCTTTACGTTTACTTTATGTTTCTTTTGACAATTTAAATAAATATCCTCTTTCTTTCTTTCTTTCTTTATTTTAGATTAGTTTATGTGCTGTCGACTGTACGCAGCCACAACGAAATTACAGCCTTCTCGTGAGACTCTAATTCTTTTTTAAACCTAAAAATCTAATCACAAACCTCCTCTCTTATCCCAGCTGTTATTGCCCGCTAGGCTGATCATTATTACGATGGCTTGATTACGTAATAGCTTACTTTCGCAATTGAATTAAATTTCAATTATTATAACATCTAGATGTTAAAAAAAATGCGTATGTTCCAGACCGAAGCGAGTGACATTAGAACAGAAAGTAAGTACTCGTATGGTACAACTTTTCTGAAATTCAAACATTCGTAAGCGAGAAAATGGCGGCGGCAGAGCCTCGGAGTTTAAAACATGAACACCCAAAAAGTAAAATAATTAAAAGCAGCGAGTACTTTCGCAAACGGCCGGATGAAAATGGCATACTTGCTTTAATAATTGCAAAAGCATTATTTCAACAGCGCTTGTACTTCCGTCCGCTAGCCCTAGGCTGGTTTTATGAAAACTGCCGCATTTTATTTTCAGCACACTCTGCTTAACTTTTAAGTGCAGTTCTTACTGCACTTGACATAGGAGTTAATTTCGAGTTGAAAAGTTTTACTGTAAAACGTGGGTTAGGGTAGTCAGTGTACGAGTTTCAGTCCTCGAGTTGCCTTTGCGTTCTGTGCATTAAAATTGGAATGTCCCCTACGGGTATCAAAATTAATGATAATGTGTATACCCATAATATAGAATGTAAAATATATTCATAAACGCACGTCATTAGAAACAAGGTTTACTATGAAAAAACTGTAAAACCACGAAAATAATATATATTGTAAGTATGGAACACTAACACATCATAATTTTCTGAAGATTTCAACGTTTTTCCCATATAGGTAAGATAAGCTAAGAATACAAATTATTATACACCGGAAAAAAAACAAACACAAAATATTAGGGATTAAAGTATGAAATTGCCGTTTTATTGCAATAGGTTCTTTGAATTGACATAGAATCTTCATGGTTTGAGGTTTTCGAATGAAACTTTTTTCAAATGGTTTCTATGATGTTCTTTTTTTAAAAAATGTGAAACATTAGAATATCGACTTTCAATTGTTTTTGTTATTCAATTTAGACAAGAAAGATGGATACTGCGAAAATTCGAGTGAGGCACCCATTTTTCGTATTTTTTTATTTTATTGATTTGACGCAAGGGAGTCAATATTGTGGGTAAGGTAACGTTAAACCATGCCGCTAATTCCTGGGTAGTTTGACTAGGGTCGGCTTCCACTATCTCTCTTAATTCATCGTTATTCACCTGTGTGGGCGGTCTTCCTCGTGGCTCGTTCTTTAAGTCGAAATTTCCATCACGAAAGCGTTTAAACCAAAATCGCACGGTGCGTTCATTAGTAGAACCCTCTCCAAACGCAGCATTGATATTGCAGGCTGTTTCTGCCGCGTTAGTTCCGCGTCGGAACTCGTATTCAAAAATCACTCGAATTTTCGCAGTATCCATCTTTCTTGTCTAAATTGAATAACAAAAACAATTAAAAGTCGATATTCAAATGTTTCACATTTTTTAAAAAAAGAACATCATAGAAACCATTTGAAAAAAGTTTCATTCGAAAACCTCAAACCATGAAGATTCTATGTCAATTCAAAGAACCTATTGCAATAAAACAGCAATTTCATACTTTAACCCCTATTATTACATAACATGATGTACTAAAAGTTCTTCGTATTGACGAGTAGAACTCCCCATTTTTGGATTTTTATAGAGATTTTGTTTCACCCTGTAGATTGAAATCTGTTGTGCCATAAGACTGGCAGCCATCTCTTAAATTTAAAAAATAAGGACATTTTAGACATTCTACTTAGTTTTTGACTATGAAAATGTGCTACTAAAATTAATAATATACTAATACTAATCAACTTTTCTTTATCAAAAACTGAGAATATCATTTTTAAAAACCTCAGCAGGGGTTAGTGCAACAAAAAGAATATAATCATGAGTATATCACAACAAAGTACAAAATAAACCAGACTAAGCAGCAGTTCGGCGATATTCGTAAAAAAAAAAACCGGACAAGTGCGAGTCGGACTCGCCCACCGAGGGTGCCGTACAAATTTGTAGGTAGGTACTTACATATTATAAGTAGTTTAGGAATCGAGTCTCACAGTTTCTTCCGAACTTTTCCCGAACTTCAGACTATTTTTTTAATTATTTAATTACAAAACAAATGTATCGATTTCAGATTTTTCCCTATATTTGTGGTACAATACGATATTACTTGCCAAATTTCATAGTTCTAGGTCAACGCAAAGTCCCCTATAAATTTTGATTCCCTTGATTGTCGAAATATACGTTTTTTGCGCATAAACGGCCCCGTTTTTTTACGTTAACTTAGAAGCTTAATTTTTTCATTACTTCAAGGGACTGTAGACTTGAGTATAATGGTTTAAATTTCAACTCGATACCTCGATACACGATCCCAAGATAAACGGTCTTAACAGACAGACGGACGGTCAGGCAACAAAGTGGGTTCCGTTTTTTTTTAGGTACGAAACACTAAAAATGTTCTTAAACGTATCTATACTGTATAGAAATACACAAATAAAAGAAAACAAACAAAAAAAGTCTGTTAAATAACCGCCCCAAAACACATCTGACCCAAAGGCAAATAATGGCACAGCTACAGAGATCCTCTGCATGAGATACGCCCCAGAACGGCAGTCAAAACTACAGCGTAGATGCGAAATTAAAGCAAATAAATAGAATTTAAAAAAAACAAGTATGTGCATCCGGAATTAAGTTAACAATGTGCAGTGCTTACGAAAGTTTTAGTTCAAAAATAAATAACTTCCACACAAAACAATCACTTATCCTGGTCCCAAACTAGGATACCCTGTGCTATGGTAACGCGGCAAGGACATCAAAAACATGGAAATACATCCAGACTGAGGCCATTTGTACAAATGTACGGCGGGCCCCAGTGGGAATTGGACCCACGAACCGTTTCTTCTTGTTTTTCCTTATAAATTATTCATTAGTTTCACTCGTTATTTTGCATCAATTAATACCTAATTATTTATCCGGGTGCTGATTGAATGTGACAATAATCACTGCACGGACCCTACAAGCAGATATGTGTGCCCGTTCATGTGTTGAAATTCAATTATCTTTATTGTTTTCTTCTTCACTGCCGGTTAGGAGGAATGCGGTAAAATGTGCATGAATGAATGAATGAATTTTATTGTGCTATAACATGGGTTCATCATTTAGGCAGTTGTGGTTGCTTATAATTATATAGAATAGTTACTTAAAGCTAGTGTAGACGACGCGTACACGCTAACACGATGTAAATATGTGAAATGTCTGTATGTTCGTGTTAGTCTTAAGGTTTTCGTTCTTGACCGTTTTTATTAAATGTACGATTGAGGGTAATGTGGCAAAGCACATACGTTGGTCGCTCCGCCTTGCAAAATCAGTTCCACCATGGCCACCAACGAGTGACCCGCGCGCGCTGTGTGACATTACCGCCACGTTTACCTCTGTATTTTTATCTTTTATTTAATCGTCCAATCGCTGAGACCCAGTCCTCATCTGAATCCCTTACAGCTAGCATAGGGTTTGTCAAAGTAACTATTTATAACTGAAACTTAAAGCTAAAATCTTAAATCTATCATCACAGGTTTTTAGGAACATTTTTATGACTTAGAATCTAAATATTCTTTCATGGAATAAAAACAGTTTGTTAATAATGCAAGTTTTTTGAGGTAATAAAAGGTTTTTCTTTAAATAGGTCAGGTATTTTAATATATATATATATATATATATATATATATCTATGCACATCATGTAGCAGCTCAGTTCTTCGAGGTAAGTGTAAGGTTTATGTATGGTCGGCGTAGTTTATTTTCATATTGTGAGCGTAATATACGATTAGTGATATCTTGTCTATTCTGAAATAAGTCTTTATTATTATATACTAAAATACACGTTTCTAAAATAAAGATGCAAGGCAGAGGTAAAATGTGGTGCTCTTTGAAATAGGATCGACATGTTTCTATATGTCGAAGGCCGAACATCGCCCGGATACAGCGCTTTTGTAGAACAAACACCTTGTCTATGTCGAAAGAATTCCCCCACATTGCAATACCGTAGCATGGGATGAAATGAATATAACCATTACATGATACTTTTGCTGCTTGTAAGAATATTAATTGACGATTTTTTCTTAAGGGGTAAACAAATTTACTTATTTCAGTACAAACACTTTGGACATGTGCTTTCCAGTTGCAATGTGAGTCAATCATAAGGCCTAAATAAATAGTTTCATCAACTTCTTCTAGTTGGTCACCACTGTATACAATATTAATGTTTTCTTTCTTTCCTTTTCTAGTGCAGAATTGCATAAATTTTGTCTTGTGGATATTGACTTGTAAATTATTATCAGAGAGCCATGACACTGCTTCGAGTAAACATTTATTTAGGTCATCATTATATCTAACACTATCAAGATGAAGAAGAAGCTTTCTTCTTCATTTCTCAGAAGAACATTTCTTATACCAACAAGATACATCACAGAAACAAAATAAGCAGATAAGTAACATAATAAGCATAACAAACGAAAGAAAACTAAATACACAACAGACAAAACGAATAAATAAATCTCTACTTTCCACTGTCAATGTCGTGTCATCTGCAAATAAAATGCAATAGTGTGAGAGTAGGTTTGTCATGTCATATATAAATTTAAAAAGTAACGGAGACAATATTAAAATATCTACACATTGCGTTCGGTGACTTAGATATGATGAGATCCACTCCGCAGCAGAACCGCGCCCGCCATATCTGTACAGTTTACATAGCAGTCTCTTGTGACTTACAAAATCGAACGCTTTACTCATATCCATGAAAATAATTGTAATAGGTATTTTATTATCCACATTCGACATTGATCCTCGAGTTGAACATGTCTTTGTTTCTGCCTTGTTTTAAAGTAGGTGAGCATATAAAGACTGTAGTGTGGCTGATGTTTAGGAGTTTCTGTCTTATATGATAAACCAGTTCGTGATAGTTTTCTGTGTTGTTGAAATCCTCTTCCCCTATTAAAACGATGCATTATTCCTTCATGATAAAATCAGCAACTTTCAGGTCTATTCCATTAAAGAGTTGTTTATTACCCCTATAAGGCAGAAGGTAATGGCATATATCATAGCTCTCTTGGAGGTCTTACTGTTTTTGTCAGTGCTAATGAGGCATATCTTAGAGATATCTATTTCCTGTTTTCTGGGTGTGTGAAGTGACATAGGTAGAGGTGTCGAGTTAAGACTGGTCGGTGATGTAGAGTCAGTTTGACACTTTGCGACTGAAGTTTCCTTCTTTGGTGGAGATATTGCGTGGCTTCAATGTTGTCATTGTGCTCTTTTGACAAGATTAGCGTACTGGATTGTATTTATAATCTCTTCATAATTGCTGCGCTGTGGTGTTGATCGACAGATTGGGGTCAATTGATTTATCTTAGAGTTTTTTTTGAGATAATATCATTCAAAGCATAGTTATCCGCCAAAAGTTTTCTAAAACAATTTCTAACTTTGTTTCGAGGTGCATTATTTTAGTTTTTAATTCATCTATGTCTTCTCTGATGTGTGTGCAGTTTTTCAGGACAGCTTCTATTCAGCGTTTCATTTGCATGTATCTATTAGTGTCGTATAAGTTTAAATTTGTAGACGGTGACTCTGCCTGTTTCTGCTTTCTTACCGTAACATTTCTGGTAGGTTACTTTTACTTTTACTGGTACTTATTATAACGAGGCAAAATCTGCATTTATAGTTAGTTTTGCGCTCTTTAGTCATTAATCTGAATCTTTTATCAATTATAGAGCAGCAGTCCAAATAATATTTCTTTTTGCATTCTTTGCATGCTTATCGCACTCTAGTGCCATATTTTTTGTAAGTAGTTAGTTAGCACTTTCAACTTTGCGTCGACTGGAACGTGTTATACACTGACAGCTAGATGAAAGTGCGCTTTGGCTTCTGATTGGTCGATCAATTGTCAAGGGTGACAGCGTCAATTAATTTTTAACGTTTAATATTGTCTTCTCTCTGGCAAGAGTCATTCAAATTAATTTGTTCTTGAAAGTGTACACTACTTGATTCTTTAATACTCACGATTTTTATCGATCCTTTGGCCTAATCTAGATTAGATAGATGATTTGGTTCGTGAACCTCACTTATACATGCTCTAACTGTACTTCAGGCTGTTATTTTATTTAAAATGAATAATTAATGACAGACCAAATTAATAACTGTGTTTACTTTGCGACCCGACGTTCCGTTCCCCTCGCGACCCGACTTTCCGTTCCAGGTATGAAACATTCTGTAAAAATACGAAATAGTAAGGTAGGTAACTGTCAAGCTGTTCTAATACTGGTTGTTTTCAAAGTTCTTAGGATCCATGACAATGATAACAAATTAATGAGAACGGGTATTTCAAATGTCCGTAATTTTCCGAACCTTTTAAAAGACACAACATACTATAAACTCACGCTGTATCCCAGAGGGGTAGGCAGAGACCAGGGTATGTCACTTGCCACGATCCTAACAGATCTCTTTCGCTTCATCAGCATTCATTAGCCGAACATTTTAATTTGTCAATAATAGATTTATTTTTGGTTTTGTTTTGTCATTGTAGCTGTCTATATAATGAATATTCATAACGTAAAACTCAGCAATGTAAGCAAAGACCAGGACCCCTCCTTTTCTCCGTAAGGTAACGTGGGCCCTTTCATCTATCAACAACAACAACCCGACACCCTCGAGCTAATTAGTCGAAACAAAGCGCGCATTAGCGACGTCAACGATACCATACATCGATCACATAAAACAAGCGAACAGAAATGCCGTGGAGCTGACGTTGTAAAATTTAATTACATACTTTTCATAACTACAACAAAATTCCCCCACTTGTGCGATACGTGACTAAGCTATGGTAATAGGGTCAGTAGCTCGCCGTTTTCAACCGATTTAATTTATAATTAAAACCTTAAAACAGGGTTTAACACAATCTCCATATACTAGAAAAATAGGAAGATAAAAAAATAGGAAAGGTTCTATACAACGAGGAGTTTTACAAATAAAAAACTCTGAAAAAGCGTTAAACATCCAAATGCCAACAGCTGATATTTAAGTTTCGCGATTGCGAAGTTTTCTCCCATAATTAAAGGTTGAAGAATAGAATATATGTTTCGGATAGGTAGCGGCGAAAATTTTTAATAAAGGGTGTAGACCCTTTATAAGTAAGTTTATCTAAGTCGTAAGCACTACGAATTATTAGCTTAATTCCGTATCCACTTACTTGGTTTTTGAGTCCGTCTCTACTCACCATGATTAAGCTCTGACTTTTTCGACAAAAAACGAAGTAAGTGAATCCGGAATTAAGTGAATAATAAGTATATCTATTCGAGTATTTACTACTCTAAACTCTAGAGAGAGGGAAAGAGTGCTCCAGAATCTGAACGGATGTCTCGATTTGGATAATCAAGTCAGTGTTGGAACTCATTCGAAAGAACTGAGGGCTGTGGCCTAATTACGCGCATCAAATCCTGAGCGATTCCAATCGTCTGTCATATTCTATACTACATAATTGGACAGTTAGACGATTGGAATCGCTCAGGATTTGGTGCGCGTTATATAAGGGCAGATCTGATCAGCAGCGCGAAAAAAATCAAGAGGAGCAGAGTAACCAGACTAAAGCAAAACTCATTTCCACTTGTCAAATAATTGTTACGAATGCATTACTGCCGTCCACAAGCTAAAATGCCGTTATCGACCATACAGTGGATTTTGACTTTTTAATGACATCTTAATCAGAAAAAAATCTCTATCGATCCCTCCAACCCAATATTATCTAGCTTTCAAACTTCCCGAGATGAAAAACCGAAATATGCCGTTATGTTAGTTTAATTATTAATTAACTAAATAATTTAATAACGCCAAAAATAGGTATATATTTCTTAAACTGAATTTATCGTCACTACATAATTAAAGGTAAAGCTATTTTAAAGTTCCTACTCAAAAAGATCTATCTTTTGATACCTCAAGTATAGTCAAATTATGTTTAGTTATCAATTAGCATATATTTTTTATTATTTCCCTGGTTTTTTGCGCAAAGTTGATTTTTGGAGATAACGGCTTTTTAGCTTGTGGACGGCAGATTAGCAAACCAGACTATAAATAGTAAGAGTGCAAAGGGAACATCAAAACCGTGGAGTAGTTAACTTTAGCGTTTTTGTCACGGAGGTCACAGAGCAGACAGATTTGATCGATGGCCGGTTGGATGTCAACAACTGCGCCAAAGAGGTCGGATGACATTTTTTGCCGTAGAGGATACTTGGCGGCGGCCGACGTAGCTCTTATTGCGCTTGACGTAAGTGAAAATATTGAATAAATAATTCATATAGTATCTACATTTTCCGATACTTGGAAATTACCGTGTACAAACATACTGTATTTATTAAAGGCAGACGAAGTATCAAAAGAAATAGAGCATGTTCATCCAAGAATAAATAGTTCATTTCAGGTGACGTCCTAAATATTGACTAACGCCTAAGTACACACGGCACACTTGTCAAAACAAATTTCGGACTAACATTTACCGAATCATCGTCGATTTGTTTAAGGAAAATATTCAACTTTAGGTGACTTCGTTCAATAATGTGATGACTACAGGGACGCCTTCAATGACATTTAATTCATTTATTAGTCTTGGATGTTTACATGTTTGTGATGTCGGTGTTTCTGGTTCCCACGACATAGGGTATCCTAGTGTGGGGAAAGAAGCAATGTATGTGCCTGTATGTAAATATTTATTTATTTGGAGAAAATACAGGAACAGATAATAAGTATTTTATGTTTTACAACATTGGGTATGGCCTTAAATTCGTACTAAAAATAAGTTTCTCTTGATTTTTTCCAGTAACTCTATCTATCTATACAGCCCATGAAAGACGCCCACTGTTGGACATAGGCCTCTTCACCGTCACGCCTACCTCGCCGGTGCCCTGCTAATCTTGTTCATTGCCCTCCTGCGCCCCTACTTAATGTAATTAGCCTCTCGGGTAGGGAGCCTACCTAGTACCCATAGAACGACGCGACGGCCAGTTCTTGGCCACCACTCTGTGACTGCCATTGTCCACCGTCCGCCTTCTCGTCTAGCTAGATGTCTCATCCATCTCCATCTCCCCATATCTCTCTGTGTCAGCGCAGCAGCGAAACGGTCCACTGCTGGCGCCCCTCTTCACCTCCCCCGCGGACACCCGCCACCGGGGTCCACTTTCTTACTTGAAACATCGAGACAACACGCAATTTTGCTTTCTCCTTTATCATATTGTTAATAACAGTTTATGCATTAAAACTCCAATTATAATTAAATGACTATTTATTAATTAATAAGGCCGCCCATTGTACTTTTTCATTGTAACTTTCATATTTTATCCTGTGCCACGACGACCTGATGGCGCAGCGGTAGTGCATCTGCATACCATGCGAGAGGTCTCGGGTTCGAATCCCGGCTGGGGACAAAAAAAAACCCCAGGTCTTGGATGTTTACATGTTTGTAATGTCGTTGTTCCCACAACACAGATACCTAGTGTGGGGCCAGACGCAATGTATGTGCCTGTTTGTAAATGTTTATGTTATGTGTCACTTCTTGTGTGCAATAAAGAATATTCTTATCTACAGTCCACAATCGAATCTTTCAGTTCGAAACACTCAGTATCCCTATGACATCCAACTTTACCAAGTCAAATAGTTAGGTACCTACTCATAACATTTAGCTTTTGTCTGCATAAAAACAAGCCGTTAATAGAACTGGTCAAAATACGGGAAACAATAATGTCTATCAAGTTGTGTACTCGTCTTAGGTCAGTCATCTCATAAATTCAAGGAATATCATTAATTTCTTGACTTGAAAACGAGATATACTTTGCTTATTTCTAAGACAAAACAGTGCAGCGATCTTACTCCATTCTTTAATACAAACGTCTATCTGTGCCAGCAATAAGTCTTGAACGAGGAGGTATCGCTACAGTACACCATAAAACACAAGTATCATGTCATAACACGGCGCCAATATCCCTGAATACAGAGACACGAATTTTAAAGGTCCCAACGTAAAAACAGCAAGCCATAAATAGTTTCTGAACAAAGGTAGAGTAATTTTCACTATCCTTTCAACTGACATTATCATAAGAACATAACCGGCCAGTCCATCTAGAAAAACTCAGTCAACTATAAAAGAAAGAAAAAAAAACGAAGAGAAACTATGCCATATCATTACGAACCTTCACCTAATCTTTTTATGGCTCATATTTCAAGAAACGTAAGCTATTCGCCGTTTAAATTACATATGAAACGGGGAAGGAGACCGGGCAAGGAAGCACATTCGGTCTTACAACATTATTTTGCGTGTGATATACGGGCGGCCCTCTGAATATATTACTGCGCTAGACCAAAGGTAGGTTAGGTATTGTTACTTACGTTACCTGAGGGATATAAGCCTAATGCAGAGGTATGAGTATGAAGCTCTTTTGAACTCGTAAAACTGGATTTTCGTTTCAAGAAACCTCCTTTACACTGCGGTCTTCGGGGCGTTCTTATCGCAAACACATGATATTGTCTGGGTAAATATCGGTGAATCATAACTACATATGGTACGCTTGATTGAGTTTAATGGATTCAACACCTAATCGTAGGATATCCTATTGAATAACCAGTCAGCTATCGAATGCGTAAAGTTTGGGTTCTCATTAGTTCTCATTAAATCGGTATATGGCAATACAGAAAAAAAAATGAAATTATTGTTATTGTTAACAAAAACTCTTATTGTCTAATAAAAATTTGGAATTTTAGATGGACAAATTTATTTTCAGTTGAGGGAGGCGCCACTGACTATAATTTCATACAAGCAATATACCATACGTAGTTCACCTGCTGTCCACTAGCAAACACATTTAATAGGTTTTCCTCGAATTAACAAGAGTGCCCATCCCTGAATTTCATTTTTGTAATTTTCCCTGAGATGCTTCAAAGATACGCGAGTCACGCGTTTTAACGTCAAAAATCGAGACTTTCTAGTACATTAATTGTCAAATTGTGACATTTTACCGCCATAAAACGCGTGACTCGCCCCGTCGTACTACCTATACTGGTATAACGAACGTCATTTCTGCTTCGGTCACAAACAGCGACTAATCTCTGCGAGTGCCTACTCGCCGCGAGTATTCGCTGTGTGTGACAGGCTATTCGCTATGAGTAGATTCACTCGCCGCGAGTTGAAGTCGCCGTGACTCGAACGGAGCATGTTCAATTTTACTCGCTGCGAATGCGCACTGACAGTCGAAGTTCTCGTGTAGAACTCGCTGTGTGTGACAGGCAGGCAGCGAATTGTCGCTGCGGCTAATTGTGTGTGACCGAAGCATTAGCCATTCGTTTGGCAGGTCAAATACATCGTTTTATCAAGTTGACAGATTTTATTTCTGTTTCCCAGGTACACAAAGAAATCGGCGAGATACTAATACCATCACCAAGTTGTTCAGGAACCTCAACCGACAACCCGGACAAAATAACAATGTTAAAAAAACTTATAATCATTCGTGACACGTGCGGTCACCACAACGAGCAGAATCCAAAATCAAATCAATTTCGTCGACAAATATTTTTAGGGATCCGTTCCCAGCGTTAATTTAAAGAAATGAAACAATAAAAATATATATTAGATTTTTTAGATTCTTATGACATACTATTTGACCCCCGAAAGTCGGGGCCTGAAAAACATTTGTCGAAGACCTATAAAATGCTGTACCTAGTAGGTAATTACTTATTTTCATAAGATAATAGGGAGGTAATCGTAAAGTACGCTTGATGGTATAGACGCATAGCCCTAACCTGCTAGTGTATCAACAATAATAACAATAATTTAAAAAAAATTGAGTTATTTCCACTTTTATTGATTATATTATTATATATAGGTACCAAAATAAAAAGTAATCAGAGCGTGATGTTTTAGCGATTTTTTTTTTGTTTTTGCATTATCGTAAAAACTTCCTGACGCCGAATTGACGTCCGAAATGAATGAAAAATAACACTTTTTTTTTATTCATAAATTATATATTTAGTATTCAGATGTCAGGAACTCTTGGTACAGTCGACAGCACGTCATTTTAGTTGCAAAGTAGCCCGTAACGCAAAGGAGTCGAGTGCATGGATGTATACCATGATGTGCTGTCGACTGTACGAGAGTCCGACTTGCAATTGGTCTATTTTTTATGACATTGACGCCTCAGGCATTTGATGCGTTTACGCATGCGAGCTTGACTCGACACTGTATAAGGTTCTACAACAAAATTCCTCAAGATAAATTAGAGTTACCTCCAACGCGGTTTAAAAAATGTGTTAATGTGCATTCTGTGCAAAAAGGCTTACTATAACATCAAGGATTATTTAGAAGACAAAGATTTTTGGCATTAAACAGTAGATTAATATTAATTACAGGACGATTGTGACTAGTGTTCAACACTCATCATCATCATCAGCCACTTGAGGCCCACTGCAGGGCACAGGCCTCCCTCGTGGTTTTTATAACCATCAGGGGTTTTGCCATAATCGCCACGCTTGGCAGGCGGGTTGGCGATCGCAGTATCCAGTTGGAATCTCAGGAAGACGCTGCTGCCCGTCTCCTGGTAATTGATTTCCTTAGTCGCCTTCTACGACATCCACGGAAGGAAATGGAGTGACGTTCAACACATTTATGACTAATATTTTAAGTTG
Source organism: Yponomeuta malinellus (assembly GCA_947308005.1). Taxonomy (NCBI): domain Eukaryota; kingdom Metazoa; phylum Arthropoda; class Insecta; order Lepidoptera; family Yponomeutidae; genus Yponomeuta; species Yponomeuta malinellus. The sequence goes on from OX371010.1 coordinate 5,369,170, forward strand.
AAAACTCTGTTAATTAAGTTAAAACGTGTTTTGAAAAGAATAAATGTGGAGTTTTTTTGTTAGCTTCTTCTCCACATAATCCATTAATTGTGAAACTCACAACTTTGACGCATTCTGTTTTTATAATGAATAAAAATATTTGAATTGCATTGAATTGATACAAAAATGTCTTTCAAAAACAGTACTGGTTCGATACTGGCTTGATGCAGAATCTAGGCCTGTAGATGTAGAGTTATTTCGAGCATTTTAAATAGAGTGTAAGGAATCGTAAAAGATAAATTTAATAAACTATAGCTTCTCTTTCCTTTCCTGAGGCTGTCATAGGCATGCAGGATGCAGCTAAGACTTTCCATTAATATGAAATAGAAAGAAATAGAAAGCATTTATTGTCATATTACGACAAAGGGTCGAAGCTCAGCATTATGCAAATGTCATTACGAATGTCTGCCAATCCTACATTGTTTAGATTTCCAGGTCTTTAAATTCCATTACTCCTTCGAGGAGCTTGGGGCCAACAAAATCTTCTTTCATTCTCCTTTGATCTGAGCTAGTTAGTTTATATCTTGCACTTACCATTTGTCTCTACATCGTCTGTAGTACTTCATTTGCGTATTAGTAAATAAAAAATATTTGAATTGGTATTTGATAACCGATCATCGGTCTAGCAAGCTTGTGGGCATCCTATGCTGCGTTTGCACTCGAAAACCTGTGGTCGGAGACAGATTGCTGGGAGCGGCTGGATGAGTATGGCCAAGGGAAAAAGAAGTGGCGTGCTTTCGTGGAGGTCTATGTCCAGCAGTGGAATGTACGGGCCGATTGATGGATATGATTGCAGATAGGTGTGTTATCCATAGTAAATAGTTTTTATTAGGCACTTGTGAATACGATCCACGCTTCCAATAAACTTTCTGTAACTAATATCAACGGAACACACGATACTCTCGTTCGTAAATAAAAGCTCATTATCACCCGGGCTGCATCCGTTCCGACTGAGGACCAACCGACCAAATGTTATTTGTCAAAATTGCTTTACAACACGCCCACTGCAACTGCACTATGTGGCCGGGTGACTGCTGGCCACCATTTTCTGCTTTACGCAAAGTAAATACTAAAACATCGTTACGCTCGTTCTTTTGTGAGAAACTATAATTTTACGGCGCTTTATGCCCGGGTTGCTCATACACTAACAATATAGTAACTAACTGTTAACAGTTGTCAGGTAGATCTTTGACATATAAAAAGAGACATTTGATAACCGTCAACAGATTGTACCTACGAGAAGATTTATTTATGTAAAATAATTTCAAGGGTTGGTGGGGTATCCCACATAGATATCAACATCGATATCGTTTATGTAGGTATCCCACATGTATATCGCCTTTGAGTGAATATCTGAATCGCGACACTGATATAGAGTCCTATAATTGTAGGACCTTCAGGCTAAGAGATGTATGCCTTAAAAATACATAACCAAGGCTCATTGATGATTGACTTTTCAAGGGCATATAAATTGTCCGGCGATTAGTTCACCCAACGTCTAACTAAAGTCTGTCTTTTATGAGTCGATGCAAAAGAAAGAGGCAGTGTTAACACTCTAAAATATATCGTGAAAGAGATTTCTATTGTATAAATAAAAGATTGTTTTACTTTTGTTTTGATAATAGTTTTTTATTGGCATAGATTTCATTGGAACCTTAGATTTATGGCCGTCACAGACGACGGCGTTAATAAATGCGATATTTTTTCCACACAATATCCAACATGCAACCCACGTCTACACACGACTGCGGTCGGATTTATTATAGAGGTAGAACAAGACATCGCGCCATGTGTTATTATTTATAGCCGTCGTCTATCACGACCTTTAAAAAATTAACTTGTACTGATGACCACATACGTATGGCAAAACCCCTCATGGTTATCTTCAAAGCTTGTAAAACCATGAGGGAGGCCTATGTCCTGCAGTGGACGTCAAATGACTGATGATGATGATGATGTCCACATAGAGTACGTCAAAAAATGTAATGGGTTGTAATGGTGTACAACCCCGGCACATATGAAAGTGACAGTATTTTTTTGCGTCCAATTCAAAAACAGACCTTAGTGTAGTCAGCTCACCTCACGACGATTTTCATATGTAAATATTATGGGTAAATATACAGAATAGTTACGTGAGATCTAAGTTTTGAAATGTCACTTTATACAATGTCGCGCATATATTATGGGAGAAGATAAATTTTAAACGAATGTTGTAGGAATGTCCATACATACATCAGTTAGGTATGCCAGCCCTATCTACGACAAGTTATGGTTCAATATTGCTGGAATTAATAAAGAGGAGGGACTGACGGCTGCACTGCCTACAAGGAGTTGGATGTAAATGAGGCATTACAACTTGCGTAGCATCTCAGATTACTACGTTAAAAATTGCCCGACCCAAATTGACCGCGGCGTTTGAAAAGACCTTTCAATCTTATGATTTGTATGTGAAGACAGGACGCTTGGTTTATACCCATATGTCTCAATCTTTAATTTTTGAATGCTTGAAAAAACTGTTAATTCTACAGGCGGTTAGGAACCGCCGAAAGTGAACGGATGCAAGTAATTAAACGGCAGTACTTCTCTAAAAGTACAAAATAAAAAGAACCGTGCAAGAACTGTACTGAAGAACCTCTGCCAACTATTAGCAAAAAAGACAGGCTGAGAACTAGCTTCAGTCGACAGCAAATCGAGCTTTACGTGCTTTCTACTCCGTTACGTTATTTGTGACTTTGCAACGAAAGTATAAAGGTGGAGCCGCTGTCCACAGTACACGTCGACAGCTCCTTTACCTTCACATGTTTGTTGCCAAGTCGCCCATATCGTAACTAAGAAGAGTGCATACGTGTAAAGATTGATGGGCCGTCGACTGTACATTCCAGATTCCTAGGAGTTCGATTCTCAACTGGAAACTTAATTCAAGAAGAACGTGTTCGCGATAGCGTGCATCATACGATGACCAAACGATTCCATCGATCATTTTTCATGAACTGGATTTGCCATAGGTGGCAGTTACTCGTTCGTAAGTTGGCACGATGCCCGCAAAGCCAGCGTGAACAATTTTACCTGCCATATCTTTCACCCATACTGTCAGATTTATGTCCCACAATAAGGTCGACAACCAGTAGTGGCGTTCCCGTATTTTCCGAAGCGTTATCTCAGGCAATTGTCTAACATTTGTAACGAACGCCGAATCGACCTTTTGCAATATCTTCCAAAGCGGAAAGGTCAGACGCAAACACCTTTCGCAGATTTATACGGTTAACCCACTCCGTAAACAACATAAGCCTTGCAGTACTCGACCACTCTAACACCAAGTACTAAAGTCAGTTTTTGTACGGTCTAGCAAATTGGCCAAGATGTACTCCTAGAGATCACAGAGCGAATTCCAGAGTTCGCTCTATGGCATCGAGACTAATTTACATAGAGCTGCGTTATGATTTACAGACATTTGTCTCGTGAGAGAATATCTTCGTGAGCTAGTGTTGTATACTCTGAGCGTGGTCTGCACCGGTAAAGAGTAAATACAAGAGACCTGAACATTTAGTGGGCAGTCATTAGTTCATTTTAGTTTTAGTTTCTTCCATGAGTTCATTCTGAGACTACATTTTGTTTTTAATGTATGCGTGTTATCGTATACCAATGAATGTTTTAAGATTTCAATTTTCCTGATTCTTTCTTTCCTGTGACCAACCTTTCGTAGAAAAGATTCTGAACGATTAGTGAAAGAAAACACGACACTGCCTGAGGCGTTTGTCCCTGAAGCAGTGAATTTTCATGGTTTATTTGAATACATTTTAGCAGTACTTATATATGAGTAATATTTCCAAGAGTTTACGGGTAATTAATGTTTAGTTACCTTGCTTATTAATAGAAAAATCAAACACAAGGAGGGAACAGCTTCGATGATAAATAAATTTTTTAATGAATTAAAATTATTCTATCTATCCCGATTTTAAATTCGATTCACTTACATATGCAAAGGATTTACGCACATATCCATATTATCCATCCCACCTGGCCACCCTAGCCGAAGCATAACGGGCGAACAATACCCAAGCGTGTCCCCTGCGGCAACGCAATAACACTGTCCATGCAATACCATTGCCCTTGGGCCCTAATCACTGGCCAGGCCATATCCAACCTAAACAACTACGAAATAAAGGACGCAATAGTACATTGGTCCCGAGATCAGGAATCCGAAACCATTGGACACACAGCTCAATATCCCGAGTCACGAGCTACGCAGATTTTTAAGGTTACATTTGGAATACAGTCTCTATACTCACGGCCTGAAAGTGCATTTTTAAAGGATAGCGAGAGAGATCAAGAGATGAGCGTGAGGATAGAAAGCTGCGCGTGATCGACTCCATCTTGCGTACAAAGTTGAAGCGAAAAAGGGACAAAACACATAAGTGCTTCAGAGAGTCAACAGATGCCGCTACCTGTCTCTGTCTATTTAAAATTCTGGAAGCACCATGAATGGACCACGACTTGAGCGTTACCGAGGAACGAAACGACACAACAAAAATACGTTTCTTTTTTAAGTCGCGTATACCGTTAACTGAGACAAGAAAAGCTTCCGAGGCCATTTTAATTTGAGATCAAAAGATACTGAGTTAGTTTCTAAAGTGGTTTAATCACGTCCGTGACAAGAGTACAGAGATGTTTTGGAAATTCGAAACAAATGCCTGAATCTCTACAATTTTTACTAAGTAGAATAATACACACAAAAGAATATACTTAAATAACAATACATTGCAAATTTTATTTTGTTAGGACCGAAAAAAACTTACAACTAAAAGAAACACAGTTACAGAAAAAATAATTAGTTTAATTAAACTCAGTCATCATCATCAGCCATTTGACGCTCACTGCAGGACACAGGCCTCCTTCGTAGTTTTCATAACCATGAGGGGTTTTGCCATAATCGCCACGCTTGGCAGGCCGGTTGGCGATCGCAGTATGCGGCTGGAATCTCAGGAAGACGCTGCTGCCCGGCTCCTGGCAATTGATCTCCTTAGTCGCCTTCTACGACATCCACGGAAGGAAATGGAATGACGCTATTCTCAATCCGGCGCCACACGGAAAACTCAGTAAATCCAGTTAATTATACCGGCTGACCAAGCATTACTTTTTCTTTGCAAAGCTCCCGTAATATTACCCTGATAACTGAGGAGAGGTTTGACGTTTGATGGAAGGTCGATGTACTGTTACCATCGATTGTACTAACATTTATCAAAGAAACAAAACGACAGTTGATTGTGTCGTGTTGATTAAACGCATTAACATGGTAAATCTACCGAGATGGAAAGCAGACAACGACCATAATAAAATAGGAAACGCCGTTCAAAAGAAAGGAAGCACACCTAACAATAAGATATTAAAATTCTATGCGTAACAGCTAATTAACGTAAACGAAAAACCACACCAAGTACCGGCATCTGAAAGTAATCACAGCTCGGCGGCAGCAGTAAGTAAAAATCGGAAACAAAACGTAGGTATGCAGCCGTAACACAATGGTCGACGATAATTTACTTTCATACTCTATGGAACAATGAAACTGTTAAGGGCAAGCCTGTGTTGTCTACTTCAGAAGCAAAATGGGCACTTTAAGTTTATTTTCTGAAAATGGAGCATATGTAGTCTTTAAAAATTAAAACATTTGCTGCATTTTAATTTTATACTCTACATAGTAAAAAAATAGTTATTTAATGACTCGAGATGCTCACACATAGTTGTACATTTAGTTAAACATATATTTTTAAAATATTTTTAAGGTATCCTTATCCCTTGGATGCATTGAATTTTTTGTGTGTAAAACTCTCAAAATAATTTCATACACAATGCATGTTGTTATTAGATAAATATTAAGCAGCCTATATACGTTCCACTGTAGGGCACAGGCCTTCTCTCAGGGAGAGAGTGTGGGCTTAATCACCACGCGTGCCCACCGCGGATTGGCGATTTCAAGCGCTGAGGTATGTGAATAGCTCAGATACTCAGGTTTCCTCACGATGTTTTCCTTCACAGTTAGCGAGTGGTATTGCTACTATTACTTCACAAATGTACATAACTTAGAAAACCAAGTCATAGGTATATGCCAATGGGGATCGAACCTGGGTCTCTCGCTTCCGAGTCCGATGTTCTACCCATTAGGCTACCACCGCTGTCCGGTCCGCTGATTGAATAAATAAATGAAATTAAATAATACTAAATCACCGCGATTAGACCTGTTAAATGTAAATGTAACCTATAACGAAAAAAACTAACTAGAATAGAATATATGCTTGGTCGCCTGGCTCGCTGTATGGCCTCTTCATTATTAACGTATAGAATAAAAAGCCATTCTCTTAGACAAAGAAACAAAAATGCACCAAAAAACAATCTATAGTCTTTAATGACCTTAGGACAGAAAAAAACCTTAAATAATTTGTCTAAGGCGTTGCCACCGCCTTAACATCGCGTGCAAGCGTGAGAATCGACCGATTACAGTATTTTAAAACAGCTCAAAGGCGCCGACGATTGGAGGAGATCGGGGCGATTTAATCACCCTTTTCTACATTTGAGCGGTATCCCAAATTACCCCGGCACCCCTTCAACTGGCGGCGGGGGTGGCGGTGACGTGGTCAAATATTGAACTAGCATTTCGCTAAGTTGTTGTCGGATAAGTAAATACACGACAGCTATGTAAGTACGTTTCGGAAATTGTACAGTCGGCAGGGCCTTACTTTTACTCTTCTTGTTTCAAAGTCGCCCGTATCGTAACGGAATAGAGTGCACGCGTGGAAAGGTTAATGTGCTGACGACTGTACCATTCTGATTGATAAGGCCTAAGCGCCGCTTGCACAGTTTTCTTAAGTTTATATTTGGTAATGTTTTGAAAGATTTTCTACTGAGAATTTAAGTGTATAGATTTGGTGCAAAAGGAACTTTACTGACAAAGACCCCCAATTTAATTTCAAAAGAATTAAACTTTGTTAGCAGAATTTTTAGCTCAAACGTTGCTATACACGTGTTGAACACCAGGCACAACTTTTATTTAATTTAGCTGTCAGATGTGTTTCATCTTTTATGCACTGAGCCTATTTTGCATGTGCCTAGTCGCCATAGACCAGCGTTGTCTACATCTTTGGCGAATGGAGCCCGAGGGCAGTTTATTAGGTAAATCTAAGAAAATATTAGTTTTTTCATCTCAAAGTGTTCCGTGATATTTGATGAATCATACCATACTACTTATCATACCGACTGAGTGGAAGTATTTACTTAGGATCCCTTCGATAAAAGAGGAAATTCTGAGGAACCGAAATGAATCAACGCTTTAAACAAATCGACTGGTTTAGAAGTCATATTTTTTATCAGAACACAATAAAAGAACTCAAAAAATATCCTCTTCGTGAGTACCTACACGAGAGGCATATTTATGACTAATGCCCAAAATTAAGTATTACGCTACAGCATAAAAATATCACTAAGATAATGTCTTTATGGTTGCCTCGGAGGGGTCTATACACAAAGTAGAGTATTTTGTTTTCATTTCTGTTTTACTTTTTAATATCGTTGTTATGTTTTGATTTTATGTAAATAAATGTTATTTCTGTTTCTCTCTTTCTCAAACTTCAATTCAACAACGACCAACTTTAATTCAGCAGTGGGAGTCGGTGTAAAGATCATTGTAAACTCACTCTCGGTAGGTATGGTACAAATTCATCAACATAATTATCGAATCAAGCACGATGACTCAGCCGCCGCGCTCGCCTACAGTTGGTGATAACCCCGAATGACTAGTTTAAACGTGTTAAGTTTAGTGGGCAAGTGTTTTAAAAAAAATTAACCAAAATTTAAATTAAGTAAGACGTAAGTGTAAACAATCACAAAAGAGCTCTTGAGCAGCAACTTAACAGTATTATTCATAAAAAGACGATTTCGTTAAACACTCCATAAACGCCATATAAATAGTCTATGGTAGAAACTAGAAGGGAACCACTTTACCACACACTATTTAAACTGCGTTTATGGAGTGTTTTAAGGGAATCGTGTTTTCCTTAATTCTGTGTCTATAACACAGAATTAAGTACCTAATTCTTTTGTAAACAAAATCTCGCCCCCCGCACTCTGAGGTAACCCGGTGGGCGTGTCCCTGTGTATTTGTATGAAGTTACCAAACTACCACCTAAAATGAAGATAAAATTTTATTGCGCAATTTTGAGCGCCTTGCCATTTGGGAGGTCGCGGGTTCGAATCCCGGCATGCACCAATGACTTCGTTCTCTAAGTTACGTATATTTGTGAAGTTGTACTAGCCATACCCCTCGCTAACTTCGTGAAGAAACCTTACGCTGAGGTGTTGAAATAGCTCAGCGCTTGTAATTGCCAATCCGAGGTGGGCACGGGTGGTAATTAAGCCCATACTCTCTCTCTGAGAGAAGGCATGTGCTCTGTAGTGGGACGTACATAAGCTACATACAATTTTTATTAAATTACTTAAATGTGTAAACTAGGCCTAACGTACTCGGGTTAATCCATGAGACACGTTTCATTCTCTTGTTTGTTTCATTCAAATCGTTTGGTTATCATCTGCTACCACAGTTCCGGCAGTAGGACCATAGCCTCTCTCGGCAGAACTATTTTACGAATCAACAACTGATAAGATATCAGCTGCCGCGTTCACAAGTCATACTGTACTCGCACTTAATATTGTTTTAAATTGGAGCTAAAAAAAACTTTGCACTTTGCATATACGTAATGAGATGATTTGTGCAGCGTCCAGTGGCACCATCACTAACACTAGATGGGTGACGGGACCACTCGGATGCTGCAGTGCCTGGGACATGAATTTAGATGGAGTAGGTTAGCCCAGCACCTATACCATCCTGACAGCTTAGTCGGCCTAGCCCAAATTCACATTGAACATATTTTCGACGGTAGGCTTTCCCAGCATCTATACCATCCTATCCATCCTATACCATCCTGTCGATCCGAGGCTTATCTATATATTTAAGTCATTTCATGTAACTATTCTTATTTGTAGATCCTTGTAGCATTATTGGTCAATAAACTACTATTATACTATACTATACTATAGGTACTGTCAGCTACTACAGCTAAATTCTTACGATGTATACCTTCACAACAAGCGAGCAGTGCTTCACACACACTTATGAAGAGCGTAATAAGGGCTATTGAGGGTTGGCCTTGGCGGCGTTGATTGTAGCGTAATCGTATTCAACTTCTGTCACACAGTAAAACACAAAATAACTAGACATAAAAACGTTGTTGCCACATTCTTGGTACATACGTTAAGGTATTCTCTTCCGATTAATACTGCCTTAGTAAATGTTTTAAACTACCAGTGGCCTAATTACGCGCACAAAATCCTGAGCGATTCCAATCGTCTAATTGTCAAATTCCATACTAATTTGACAGTTAGACGATTGAAATCGCTCAGGATTTGGTGCGCGTAATGTAGGGGCTGTCCGATCATCTCTAAATTGATTGATACTCTCGTCAATATAAGTTACGTAGCCGAAAGAATCAATTTAGAAGAAGAAGAAAGACATTTATTATACCAACAAGATACATCAAAGAAACAAAATAAGCAGATAAGTAACATAATATTTAGGGCGAGCACTCACTCAGTGGAGCCAGCTGGACCGATGATCTGAGGCAGATTGCTGACAGTGGCTGGATAAGGATGGCCGAGGACAGAAGGAAGTGGCGTGCCTTGAGGGAGACCGTCCTCCAGCAGTGGATGAGTACAGGCCGATTGATTGATTGAAGTATACGACGTGAAACCGTCACATTGAACGATAACCATAACGACACGACATCATCGGACTGAAGAGCCTTCATCATCGGTGTAAACGAATAATGTTAGCTGCATTATGAAGTCCATTGATGTCATTCCGGCAAGCATAAATGTATTTACCCAAGTGTCACTCCAGGAATGTAATACCAGGCTTATTAACTACCATTTCGCCAACTCGGGTCATTGTACGTCCTACGAACTCCTACGCAAGGAAGGTGAAGTAGATAGACCGAAACCTAGTCAGACTGGTTTTAAGGCTGCACGGATTTAGGTCCGAACGGGCGGACGGTTACACAATTTCAAGATCTGAACGTAAGCGAGCTCAGGTTCCCATATTAAGGTCTAGACTCTATTCCCAGGCCTTTACAGATGTAAAACACTTTATAATTAGTACAAAAAACGTTGCCATTTTCAGTACAGCATTATTATTATTATTATTAATACGTTTATTGCACATAAGTAAAAAAATACAATGGCAATGTGGCGGACTTAATGCTATCAGCAAAGGCGTGTCCAGGAATGTCTCTAATTGTCTACTAAGCGCAGAGTATTCAAAGGACTTCGAGAGGTAGAGAAGAGAGCCTAAAGACAAGAACCTTTAACGTGCGTCTTAAATTGTTGGTTACGGATGCCCTGCGTAGCCCAAACGTAGACACGGTTGTTGGTCAAAGTCGCTCAGTCGCCACCGATAGGAAAGAAAAGAAAAGAAATTTATTGGGCACAGAAAGATTACATCAGAGGCTTAGCTTATTACAGTCAAGTTGATGATTTGCTTTACAAAGTAGGGGTCGTTGATACCTGTACTAGTTAAAAACGAGCGACTGGCGTCGTCGTACTTCCCAGGCAGATCCGCAGAGACTATTCGCCTAAGAACTAAAGAGAGTGGCATAGCCTATAAGACAGAAAATTTACTAAGTCGAGATGATTTTTACAGAGTCTAGCGGAAACACTTCTCTAATTACTAGAAGGGAGAAATCGCTGTAATACCTGAAGCAGACCTTTTATACGGAATAGATTTGCATAACAACTATAATAATTATCCTATCTAATCAGTCCGTCTAAACCATAGGAAAGAAAGTTTCATACGACTACTAGCCGACCCTGCAAACGTTGTTTTACCATATTAATTAGCCTACGACCTATTCTCAGACAAAAAAAATCATAAAATTCGGTGAAGCCGTTTCAGAGGAGTTCGATAACAAACGTGCATATTATTTTACTTATCTGCTTATTTTGTTTCTGTGATGTATCTTGTTGGTATAATAAATGTCTTTCTTCTTCTTCTTCTTCAAACACGAGATTTTTATATATTAGAAGCAAGGAGTGTGTACTCTTTTTTAGAAGTTACTCTCTCTTATCTCAACATTTCTCTCTTTTTCTAGCCGGTCTGTAGACTCTAGAAACTACTCTGACAAGATATAGAAATATAGATAAAAAAGATGAAATAAATTGACAAAACTATAAAGTTACTTACTATGACATGCCCAAGTATTGTATCGTAATCAGTGTCGTAACCCAAGGAGAAGCATTACTTTATGTAAATGTTTGACGTTTCAGCAAGTGTAAGATTTAGTTACAAGCGCAGGGTAAACAGAGCGTGAACGTAGATTTAACGAATTACTCAAAAGTACTCTAGACCAAGAAGGCCAATGAAACAGTTATATAATATTTTAATTGTAATGTAAATCGCATTAATATTATAAATTAATGTGACAGTTTGGATGTTTAGATATTTGCCACGCAATCACGCCCAAACAGCACGGATTTTGATAAAATTAGGCTTACAGATAGATGCATAGCATAATATCCTGTATAGTAGTAACGTGAATGATGTCGCGAGAACCACTACGAGTAGTTATAGGGATCTATGCAGTATTTAGCCTAGTGGGTACAACATTGGACTCGGAAGCGCGAGACCCAGGTTCGATTCCCAGTGCGGGCATGTACCTATGACTTTGTTTTCTAAGTTATGTACATGTAGGTTTTAGTGTACATTTGTGAAGTTATAGTAGCAATACCACTCGCTAACGGTGAAGGAAAACATCGTGAGGAAACCTGGGTATAATCTGAGCTATTCACATACCTCAGCGCTTGAAATCACCAATCCGCGGTGGGCACGCGTGGCGATTAAGCCCATACTCTCTCCCTGAGAGAAGGCCTGTGCCCTAGAGTGGGACGCATATAGGCTGATTATGAATGATGCAGTAACACTAGTGCCACGTCCTAAAAATCACTTTTGATTGGCCATAATAACATGATTGAGAGATTGGTCTGACATTTTCCGCAAGAAACGTTTTTTTTTTTTTGTAGTGCTAGTATTGCATAGATGAGCCCCTTAATAAAGTTTAAACCAGGAGTTAACAGTGCCAACTATCACCTAAACCGGATTTGTCATTAACCACAGTAAAAAACTGTAAATATCGAATCTACAAGTCTTATTTATAAAAACACGATTCCTTAAAACTCTTCGGAAGCAGTTTAAATACAGTGTGGTATATTGAAAGACGTAATCTCAGATTACTTCAGCTGCTTGTGAGGGGTGTTTTACAGGAATCGTCTTTTTCGTAAATAACAACGTTAATTTTTAAATTAACATCGGATTATCTTGAAATAAACAAATCAATCGAGTAACCGTGTGGCACCGGATTAAGCACCGTGTGGCGCCGGATTAAGAATAGCGTCACTCCATTTCCTCCCGTGGATGTCGTAGAAGGCGACTAAGGAAATAAATTACCAGGAGACGGGCAGCAGCGTCTTCCTGACATTCCAACCGCATTTCTGCCATCGCCAACGCGCCTGCCAAGCGTGGCCATTATGGCAAAACCCCTCATGGTTATGAAAATCATGAGGGAGGCCTGTGTCCTGCAGTGGGCGACAAGGGGCTGATGATGATGAACTTCTAGGGGGTACAGGGAGGAACATTAGCGCCACCGAGGAAAACAATAATATCTTTTTTTACAGATCAAATTCGCAAAAAGTTCTCTCAATCATGTTAACAGTGATTCTTAGGACCCACGACAAAGGACCTAGGATCACGACCCCGGGACTAGATAACATCTATGCCCAAAACGGCCGTTCCTGCCGTTAATGATAGTCCTAGGTTTTTTTCCTTGAGTTCAGGGCCATGGGTCCTAAAATCACTATTAACATGATTGAGAGATGATACAGACAATTTTATTCAAATTTGATCTGTAAAAAAAGATACCTGCGGTTGTTTTTCTTAGGCTGCGCTAGTGTTAGGTACTCCCTGGACCCGCTTAAAAGCTTTCATAGCGGATAAGTTCTAGTTCTATGCCTTAAGCCAGTAAACATCTTCCTACGTACGTGAAGATTAGCCAGGTATCGTGGCGGCCGTTTGATTATCAACACAGGAGTTTCCAGTTTCAACTGGTTTATGGAACGAGCTAGGGCCCTTTGTGTTTAGACATTATCTAACCATAATGGGGAGCCTGAAGCGTGCATAAAGATATTAGAGGCTCGGAAGACTGGAGCTGTTTAGTCGTGATAAGATAAGAAGGCAAATAATGCACACTTTCGTCTAAGGTGGCATCGTGTGAGTAAGAGTTGTCACCAATGGGCCCCTTTCGTAGAACTACAAGTCATGGTTCACTGTGACAATTCGACGTACATTGCAAAGTCGATCAACACACAGATTAATAAGTAGGAAAACACGGCTACGCGATGTACCTCGAATTGTCATAAACTCTGAATAGTAATTTTATGAACCTCTGCCCCGGGGCCTGTTTCGTAGAACTACAATTCATGGTTTACTATGACAATTCGACGTACATTGCAAAGTCGATCAACCCACAGAGTTGATTAACAAGTAGGAAGAATTGCCATAATAAATTATGAATTTATTGTGGTTTTATGAAACGCGGCCCAAACGATGTATAAATAGTATAGTCGACAGCTGATCATGTTTTATAACTTGAGTCACCAAAGAAACTATTTGAGACAAGCAGTTAAACAATGCTCTTACACAGCTTACTCTTTCCGATATGATTAGAGCGAGAGAACACGATGTTTGGCGGCTGGTTTCAGATCGTTCCCATAGTGGCACAGAATTTATCTACATTTTCGACTTTTGACCGTTTTGTGTTACAAACATAGGACTAAAAGATAAGAATGTTCCTTTCCCCAATGTAATTATTTACAATAGCTTTGTGTAGGTAAAACTTGCCTACAGGTAAGGTACAACGCTATTGCTTCGTACTCGAAGTAACTTCGACGCAAGCGTCTCAAAGCTTGAGCAAGATTGAGAATAGATGTCGGGATAGTCAACCAGTTATGGGTTTTAATCACGTAAAGACCGAAATATTGCTGTATACATATTACAATGTCTTCTGGTCGAAGCATAGTTCATAGACATAAGTACTTTTATCTCTTTCTTTTTTGCACGCCTACCTCAATTTTTGCCCTCTACTGTACCTCTTGCAAGTTGACTGGTAGAAAATGCCATTAGCATTAAGTCCACCTTTTGTGCACTGTCTTTGTGCAATAAAGAATTAATAATAATAATAATGACAATAAATATTATTACTTACCACCAAAGTTTAAACTTGGAGATAGCAAGTGTTTTTTGAAAACTCCCTTACGATGGTTGAAGATGATAAGACCACTGATCGAGCGGTAGTAGCCGGCCTCACATTCCGGAGGTCGCGAGTTCGAGTACCGGCTTAGGTTCTAGGTTACATACATTTGTGAAGTGGTAGTAGTAACACCACTCGCTAAGTGCGAAGAAAATATCGTGAAAAAACCCTAACGTCTGAGGTATTTACATACCTCATCGAGGTATTGTTGCGTACAATGGCCACTATCGATCAAGAACACAAATTTCCTTCTAAGTTTGTGTTCTTGATCGATCAGAACACAATTTTCCTTCTAAGTTACAATAAACTCACACTATACATATAAATCCGGCTGCCCTATCAGATTCCGAGTATTACCTATTTCTTTTCAATGCGTCGTCGCCGTACTAACAAACACATCGCTCAAGCAAAACTGACGTCTGGATCCTGAGTCACTTGCGTGATTCCACGAACGCAATGTTGACGATGTATTTATTTTAAAAAGAAAAGAGCTTTGCGTCTGCGTGAGTGTGACATCATTCTATAGAGCAACAAGAAACAAAACAAAAAGGGTTCACACAACAGACTTAACATTGGCTCTTATATATTACCACAAAGTTGATTTGTACAATAAGCGCAATATTGGAAACTCCTGAGCAACTGAGTATTACTCAGTTGCTGTAGGGCCTAGAAGAGTCTTTCTTAGAAGACAGACTTTCCCAGCACATAACCTATCCTTTAAGATTTGTCCAAAAAATCATTCCTTTGCCTAACTAGTTCTGTGATTAAAATATTTCTAAGTTTATTTAGTACCAAATTGGCAATTTTGGCTTTTTTCACGAAACAATTTTCCGTCCTACAGGCAATAACAAAAGTAACGAATTTACAATATTTTGTGCAAAAAAGGCAAGGGCCACTTCTTTTTGAAAGAAGTGGCGTGTCTTGGGGGAGGCCTACGTCCAGCAGTGGACGAGTACGGGCTGGTTGAATGATTGAAGCCAAGGGCATTCTAGATTTGTGTATTCTGTGGTCATCAAGCGTGTTTCGGTGCAATGATAATTCGGTCGTGGACGGCAAGCTAATAATGTAGCGTCTGATATGCTAAATAGTTTGAAAACAAACGTTGAACGGGCGTGAGAATTATAAGCCTGACGAATATTGCTGCTTTAATAAATCCTTGTGCTATTTTCTAACCACATTTTACACTTTTATTTTGGCCACAGATTATTTACGCCAGCAAGTTGTTTATTAGAGAGAATAAATAATGATGCTACAGATTTACCCACACTGTGGCTAAATCTGCAGTTCCGTGGGACCCACAGTGTAGATGTTGCCAGCAAAGCTGGAATTCTGTATCGATTTTTTTTTATTACGAAATTATTAAAGTTACCTATGAAACCTAAGGAACTCATATTGATTGCACTACAACGTCGATTTAATATCAATAAAAAAAATTTTAAAGCATCTATCATCGATAATCGAGAAATCTAGCAAAGAAAAATCATGCTCCTAAATTTGATATGCAAAAAATTACAATATTATTTGATGTGAATAAAACTACACTTAATAATCGAACCTAACTATCGCACAAAAAAGTAACAATCAATAAATTCCACGGAAGAACAATCAATCACTCAAATCAACCACGCCGACACAAAAACGTGTAGAACATAACCTCAAAACTTCCAAAGCAACAACGGTACAAATAACTCTTGCTTACATACTTCACATTAATAATAAAAAACATTCATTTTTATATCATCGTATATCCTCGAATAAGTCATTAAATCACTTGTCTGTCTGTACAACGCGTGGGGCCCAAGACACGTGGGACAATCGACCCTTCGTGATCAACCCTCCGTATACCACACCAGAACTACGTGACCTCTCAATACATGTGAAATTTAGGTAAAGAAAGCAGAGGAAAAGGGTCTTAGATTCATGGTCATGTTGGATGTAACAGCTGTTCGATGCAGTGTGTAAGAGTTCTTTTCAAGTAGTTTATTCCTCTACTAATAGTTTGAAACGTGATCTACAGCCCATTCTCTCTAGTTTTAGTGTGACTGGAAATTATTTTTCTTGGGGAATATTCTGTGCCTTCACTTTGACTGTCTTCATGTATATCTAAGAAAAGTGGGGGGGTGCCGCAAATATTTTTAATTGTACTTTGTAGCTACATCCAGAAACGAGAATGTTTGATACATGTACAAGTGGAACCTAAATATTTTTAATTTCACCTCAGACATTTCTTAGACTGCGCGTAACAGAAAAACCGGCCAAGTACCATTATTTATAAAACACTTGAATATATCAAGCGTCTACCTTTTGCCGTTATTAATATCGAGCAAAAAACGGCAAAAAATAAAGTTTGTTGTATGGGAGCCCCCTTAAATATTTATTTTATTGTTTTAAGTTTGTGTTGTTACATCGGCAATAGAAATACATCATTTGTGAAAATTTCAACTAAGTAGCTATCACGGTTCATGAGATACAGCCTGGTGACAGACATACAGACGGACGGACAGTGGAATCTTAGTAATAGGGTCTCTTACACATAGGGTACGGAACCGTAAAAAGTATCGCAGTAAAAAATATACAGTTAATCCTTCCATAAATCCAGCGATCACCGTCCTTTTGCTGCCCGAAAACACGGCATTAACGTTTTTTTCTAACACCATAATCAAGAGGGTGGCACACACATGGGACACCCTTGCCTAGGACCCAAGGGCAGCTGCCAGCAAATGCATCTATGACGCAACCCCTCAAATGCAATGTAGTATGATAATAATAAATTTTCTGTAAAGACGTTAGGCGAAACAAAGGGCGAGGGTGGAGCATATTTTGGCGGTGAAAGCGCGCATGAAATCTCAGATGAAGAAACATATTGGGTAAAGATTAAACTTATTCTAGCTGGAGAAAATTTCATGTAAACTTTGACAAAGGCACAGCGCGAAGAATACTTAAAATGAAAATCAGAAAAGTCTCATACGAGACTCGGGAGACATTCTATCAAACCGCTATAGAATCTCTCAGATTCTCCCACACAAAAGGGATAGGGACAAAGATTATGCAATCGAATTCACTCCTCCACAGTGGATAAGGTCGACGTCGGCGGTCCAGCCCCGAACAAAAAGCTTAATCTGTTTGCTCGAAGCCTGCATCGCGTACAGTACAATATCATGGAACCGCGGTCTGTGACAAAAGACTGTTTACTCTAAACCCCTTTCACACCTCCATTGTATTACCCAGCCAGTATACCATGGCCTGGGAGGAACATTTTGATCGCCCCTCCGACGTCCGTGTTGATAAATTCGGAGAGGGGAGCGAGAGATCAAGCTCAAAAAGTTGATATGAAAACAGAATGCCCGTAATATTCGTAATGCTGAATCGAGAGCTCTCGAGCTGTCGACTTGAGTGGTGACAAGTGAGAATGTTTTAACGGGCTTTTAACAAAAAAAAAACCGGTTGGAGATGAAAATATTAATATGCATGAAAATAGAACTGAAAGGCCGTCAAAAGTTTGCCCATCGCACTGCATGCATAAGTAAAACACCCAATAATGACACAGTGGTAAATAATAAAATAAATAAAAATCTAAATTAAAAAATAACCAACAACCCGACTGCTAAGCGTTAACTACTAAGCAGGCGGGACCAAACTATAGATAGACGCGAGATACCTCGCAAGGAGTTACATAACATAACATAAACAGCCTACATACGTCCCACTGTAGGGAACAGGCCTTCTCTCAGGGAGAGAGTATGGGCTTAATCACCACGCGTGCCCACCGCGGATTGGCGATTTCAAGCGCTGAGGTATGTGAATAGCTCAGTCACTCAGGTTTCCTCACGATGTTTTCCTTCACAGTTAGCGAGTGGTATTGCTACTATAACTTCACGCAAGTTATAGCGCAAGGAGTTACAATTATTTTGAATTCGGGCCCGCCTGCTTAGTAGTGTTAATGCTTAGCAGTTGTGTTACTTTTTATTTTTGTCTTTTTAGCATATAAATACATATTTTTGTTTTATTTGTGCTAATTTCATACAGCCTATGACACTCGACGAACCGATTGTCAAAATCTGACCATTGGTTAAGGAGTTATGAGGGAACATAGAATCGGACATACTTACATACCTACGAGCACGTTACTCTCCATTTGAGGTCCACCGCAGTAGGGTAAAGAATAATGATTTAAAAATATCTCAAGCAACAATGACGCTGTCCGAATACTACCATCACAATACAAGCCATAAACAAAGAGTGCGACATAAAATTTGGAAATTCAGCACAACAATATGTTCCGAACTTTATGTTTCATCAGATAAGCCATTAATGTCAAACCTAATAGGTACTTACGGATGACTAGACATTTTTTTGGAAATACCGGACTATTGTACTGTACCCTTGAATGATATCCAAGTTTAGCTGCTTTAGGTACACAGAATATAATAACTATTACGATAGTGAAAACTCTTGTCCCTTGACCCACAATCTAATTGGTACTTCTAATTGCATCTTCAAAGCGCATCCCCACATGCACACATCCTCAGTTGAATAACCACCCTATACTACGTGCATTACGTTCCCGTATGGAAACATCGTCTGCACTACAACAATAGGGGATTTTGCCCGAGTTTTACTCTTTTGTCCAAGCCCTGAACGCTCGCTTATGTTTCTCTGTACATGCGTAATTTAAAACTACACATCTGCCAGATTATCGTTGACTCTTGCAAGAGGTAATACAGTCTCTATGGTTTAAAATTTAAGAGTTAGTGGGTTTAGAAATAGTTTCGTTATATTTTGCAATCCAACTTGCAAGGGGTGCAGTGTTCCTTTCATAAAAGATTATGAAGTAACGTGTTCTAAGTGTCTTTGAATGGTCTTACACTATTTGTTTAAAGGACTGGTCTGGTCTGAAACGACAAGTCACGGACTAAAATGAATGTTGCTCGTCAATCCTCAACTAAGGTAGAAGGGGCCCTTTAATAAAATCAAATCGTTGACCGTCCTACCGCAACCGAGGACAGCGCGGTACTTGAATTACAACCGGTACAAATAGCATTATCATCGAATACAATCGCAAGAACACGACGACCATTACATTGCTTCTTTATAACCACTTGAGGCCCCAATGTTAGAGCAGAGCCGGCAATGAAAGATAAAGCTAGAAACCGTCACGCTTTCTACAGAATCAGGGAATACAAAAGCGCTAAACAACCAAGAGGAGGACAAAGAATCAAAATAGGTTACGAGCGACAGAGAAAGGCGATGTCTCCGAACAACAATGAAGGATAGAGTTCGTGCAGTAATTTGAACATTTGAATGGACTCAACGACAAAAAGATGAACACGTTGATATAAAAGATGTTATCGTTGTAATTTATGTCTTCACTCTTTAGTAATACAGTCTAAGAATACGATTGATGTGCAGCTCTGCTCTGGACAATTGATGTGTCACTGACTATCTATCCCAAGGAAAATGGTCGGCAGATCGTAATACTTTTGGAGTTAAGCTTGCTGGTATAATTATTTACACCTATATTGAGATTATTTTATGAAATATTCGCTCAATATAACGCCCTTATTATAAATACATAAATAGATAAACACAACCACTTGTCCCAGATAGCCTCTCAGATATACATATAATGTCGAACTCGAATAAAATGCTTGCTACCGAGTATAGTAATAACTCTTTAAACAAAAGCACAAATGCCTCCAGCAAAGTTCTCGCTTTGTACGCACATTTAACTTACGTAGACGATTTGGCTGTACAATATTGTAGCTGGAGAGCACAAATTTCCGTTTTACGACGAGCAGTGAGTCCGATACCTACCATATAATTTTCCCAGCATTCCTTCCTTGTAGGCAAGAACTATGGTACAAAGCAACATTTTACGAGCCAAGGTTCAAAGTTGCCTGATCGTTAACTTGTTGCTAATTACAGTGGAACCAGAAATGTTTCTAAACAAACATAAATATTACGCGTTCTAGCACATCATAATAATATAAGTCAAGCATCAATATACTTGAAACAAGCTATTGTGCTAATAACGGTCTGTGTTTTAACTTTATGGTAAGTACACGTTACGTTTGTCTGTTCATTTCATATAGCAACACCGTTAGAATAATCCAATCCATAACTCCCATCTACAACGCTATTAAATGCTGATATATCAAATACCGATTTGTATATTTTATTTCTGGAACCTAAATGCAAAGTGACAGAGTGGAAAATCGACCAGCAAGACATTAGCTACACGGCACAGGTAAAGTTGTACATTCAGTTCAGTTCAAGGTAAGTCGGCTCTAGACGGATACTAGAGTTCCATTTATGGACATTGTTATTGGTGGATACGAAGATAGCTGGTCCGTTGTTTGGATTTATGAGCTGTAGACTATCTCTTAAGTGCTATTTTCTCACCTAAATCGCAAAAGAATACAATTCCAGTAAATCAGTTTGTTTGCAAAATAATGTCCAACGAAAGTTCGACGAAATTCCAGCCATGTCCTCACATTAAAATGTATATGACTGATAAACAAAGTCTACAATACACACACTCTAAGGTAACCTGTATTAAATAACTCAAACGTTATCTATTACTTACATATCTAAAGTTAAGTGATATCTTCAAGCAATATCTGGAAATTGAAGATATACTGAACGTTATGCCACAGACAGTACAGATAAATAATATCTACAGATATATACGGACCTCGAACTCTGTATGTATGTGTAGATAGGTACATTAGCTCCCTTCCTATTCTTACCAACCTAAAAATACTGTGAAATTTTATTTAAGTCGTCTTTACCTACTACCTGATCTCTGCCTACCCCTCGGGGATGCAGGCGTTATTTTATATTGTTGTTATTGTTATTTTTTACAGCTGGCGGGGATTAAATCTACTGCAATATCTTTTGTCGGTCACATAAAAAATGCTCATTTTTTTCAACACAACTTTTTTGGTCATTTCATTTTCATAGGAGGAAAATGCTTCATCCATGGTTAAAAATGTTGAGAATTAACACCTTACGTGACGGAATAGAATCTGATAGTTAA
Organism: Yponomeuta malinellus; assembly: GCA_947308005.1. NCBI lineage: Eukaryota > Metazoa > Arthropoda > Insecta > Lepidoptera > Yponomeutidae > Yponomeuta > Yponomeuta malinellus. Next base: position 5,390,647 of record OX371010.1, read on the forward strand.
GGCATTTCTTTCAAGGCGTTAGAGTCTGCAATACTTTGTTACGTTGCTCCTAACGACCAAAGATAAAACAATACTTATCTGCTGGTTCGGGTGTTATTTGAAGATAAGATAATAAATTTATGTGGGTATGGACGGGAGACAAAATCTTGAGAAAGCATCCCGAAATTATTTTGCTTTGTTAAATCTCCTATGACGATGACGTTATGTGCATTGCTTTTTTTAATATGGCTTAGTATTTAACTAAACTTCGTAATACAAAATTACTTGGCCACTTAAGTGACATCACATTTAAGAAGTGCAAGCCAAACTTAGAATGGAATGAAATGAAGAATATTTACAGAATTTTTGTTCATGGGTTGTGTTGCCTCCATGTACAACTTATTAAGGATGTTTTATCGAAATACACTGCTACAGATAGTAGATAATCCTAACCTGCCAGTAAAAGCCACCCTTCACAGGAATGTAACCAGTCCTAAAGTTACAAAGTAGAATACAAGACGAATCGTAATTTGGACAGACTAGAGTGTGCGTTCCAAGATTACCTTTGTTCAATTTGCTTTTATGGACATTGGATTCGATCTCAAAGCCTCCATGACCTAAGGTTTAGCTATTTTCGGACAGCTCTTAACACCAGTAAATAAGCTCCAGTTCACCTCGGCAAATGTAAAAGTAATTCTGCCGGAGTGGACAATGATTTAGATGCGGTCAACGTATTTATTTACGTCTCACGTTTTATTAATGGAGATTTACGTCAGTGCTGTTCACGAGGCCATTTCTCTTCCTTACGATAAGATGAAGAATGTTCCTAACAAACAGGTAATTAAATAGTTTATCGGTTCCTCCAATACCTGAGAGAAGACCGTGGGACCGTAGTATGATAAGCAGTGAGTTGGATTTAATTTATAGGACCACTAAGTTCTGGACAAATTACGAATTAAGTTTGGCGATAAAGCTGGCATTATTTAATTAAGCATGTTTACGTAACTCTTTATTGTGAGAGCCTCTATTGTCTTACAAAAGAATTTCTCTTCCGAGAAAAGTAAAGGATAGAGGAAAGAATCTCTCTTATAAACTGAGATGGGCAAGCTGGGCAGCACGTCTCATCCTTTGAGACTTTGGTAAATATTTTTGGAGCTTGTTTGTACAGGGGTATTTTATGAGCGGTCTAGATATGTTTCTTTGTTCTTTTTTTCTAGACTTTTCCAACCAAAACGAAATACTTACGTAACGTGATAAAGAGTAAGGTACATAATAGGCACGAGAGAAGTACCTCCAGCGAGAAAGTCATACGATTCGAACCACAGAACAACTTATTTTCTTTGTTCTGTGATTCGAACACTTCGCACATCGATCGATATAATTAACTATTACTTTGGACGAAACAATTGTGGATGTATTATTATTATTATTTTTTTTTTTTTTTTAAGGTCAATGTTGGGAAGTCCGTCTACGAGGTAAGACCGTCTAGCCGCAATAACTTCCGTGTTTGGATACCTATGCAGTTTATGGTTCAGTTGGTAAAACAGTGTTATGGTAATAGTTCGAACTAAAAAACATAGATGTCGCTAAGATCATTATTTTGGCACAAATTTGACCGCCATTTTTTTTGCATTTTGTACTTGGTGTGTGAGTGTGGCGTCCGGCAAAAAAAATTGAAAAGAGTGGAAAATTTAAGGGCTTTTTGGCTGTTGCTTCAATTACGTAAGTTAATTAAGGATCGATCAATATATTTCTGGTGTTGAATTCGTTTATATCGCTATAGTTTCATAATTATACCTGCCGCAAATTTCTAACCTCAAAAGGTAGTAGTTGGGAAGTCCGTCCAGCGTGGCGAAGGAAAGACCGTCATATGCCGGTCTTACCTTAAGCCAGAGATAGTCAAACTTTTGAACAGTGCCTATTTAATCCATTATTTTACTACTTTGTGCTAGGTTCTACTTAGTAAATGTACCCAGTGGTGGGCCTTGAGGACTAATTATAATTTCGTTACCATAGACTAGTGATAGGTATGGTGTTGGGGTGAATTATTGTTTTTTTATCGATCCATTTTTATTTTAGTTCCATTCATAAAATAAATACCTACATAAAATAATATACTTACCTTTCGCCGATCTATAAATCAAAAAAAGACATGCAACCAGAAGGTACCTAGTACCTTATAATCTTATTTAAAAAAAACACCCAGTTGTAAGCAGTCGAAAACCGTCAATTCTATTTCTTAGCTGTAAAAAAAGTTCTAAAGTTCACTTTAGGTGATTCGAAGCTCTTTCTCATCAAACAATTATATCAAACAGGTACCTACTCTGCAGTTTGGAGAACTGTTGCTCAGACAATCAAAGGTGGGAGTTCTACTCTTTAAATCTTACTATCTATAATAATGAATAACTTTAGGTACACCTACGCCTACACTGTAGGTAAATAGGTACTGGGAAGCATAAAACGAACCAAAATAATTTTTTTCAGGTCACGTCATGCAAGAAGATGCCTGATTTTGTCGATCTTGATCGTTTTTGGAAAGAAAAGATTTTGAAAGTCTATACCAACAAAATTGGCCGTGGTTAATAACGCACTTCATACGAGCAAATAGTTGTTATAATTGTGGCTACGAACCTGATTCCACCTGTCCCCGCCACTTCACGATGCATTAATCGTATATACAAGTTTTATTAGACTTAATTTTTTTCTGGTGTCAAGGCTGTTTCCAATTTACTATTTACGACCATTATCCCTGCGACGAGTGCCAATATTGTTAATTTCATAAACCGGGTTATTTAGCTAGCAATCATGGTAAGCAATTATAGAAGAAAAACGGATAAAGCGTCATATAGCAAAGAAACTCTTCGAGAAGCGGTAAGGTTGGTCAAAAATGGAAGTTTGAACGGCTACAAGGCTGCCCAAATTTACAAAATTCCCATTGGTGGCGCTAGTAAAGTTAGGGTGGCACAGAGCCTTAATAAGACTTAGGTACAAGATAAGTGAACAGGTGATTTTTAAAAGACTAAAGAAAATGAACAATGAATGCTGATCTCTCTATAACTAAGTAATGTCTGAGAAGTTTATTTAATAAAACTGTAAACTACGTAATAAAATATTTTTGATTTATAATTTGTTTTTCATTGCCAAGAAATTTTTCTTTTTTTCAAATGTTGAGAACCTCTGTGAGCAAAGATATGCCTATGACTTTCCTTAAAATAAAATAAAATTTAATATCTTCGAAATTAAGCCTTATTTTTAAACACGTAAAGCACATAATTTGAACGCAATTATTAAATTATTGTCTGAAACTGTTTTCAACGTATTATCCTAACAATATTGTGGTTTTATTGCTACTAGACGGACTTACCTTCAACTGCAAGGGAAGTCCGTCTACACGCGGAGTTTTAAAAAAATACTTGTATCTATAATATTATTACAGTTAATCCAATTTCTGTAACTTTACAGCGTAATTAAATATATTGTTCATCATTTCCGGCCACACACGTCAGTAGAAAATGAATATTTCAATTCATTAAGTTAAATCAAATTTAGACATTAAAAAAGTATGCCGGACTTCCCGACATTGGCCTTACTTATAATTATTAATTTATGTTTTTAAAAATTGTAATAACTAGTAATTGACTAATGTAAGTAATTTTAACAAGACATCAATATTAAAGCCTCCACCAACTACAAATGAAATGAAATGAAATATTGGCCGTTTCATAGTAACATTTGAAACCAAATAAATGGCATAGTAGATTAAATTGGAAAAACAGGTAGAGCATGACCCAATCTCGACTACACTTAGGTAGATAGATAGAATATTCTTTATTGTATGTACACCAGGAATTACAGATGAGAATTAAATAATAATTTTTGAAAAAAAAATTAACTAGATACTTCAAACCTATTATGTTATCTCTACAAAAATTAGCCAGGGGCCTGTTTCATAAAACTACAATTTGTGGTCTACTATGACAATTCGATGTACATGGCAATTAACAAAACGACTCTGCTAAGCAATGTACCTCGAAATCTCATAATAAACTACGAATTGTAGTTTTATGAACCTCGGCTCAGATAGGCCGCAGGAGCTTGCTTCATGAACGTCGCACAAGTTATATAATTTCAACAGAGACCTATTGACCCCAACTAAAATGTGCATCGACTCTCAGTAACCTTAACTTAAAAATCTTATTACCACGGTTGGGTTTCATAACTTAAGCGGATTTTCTTATTAAAAAAATAAATATTTCGATGCCAGTGTGTCGATGTCGGCAGGATTAGTCACGTATAGTTTTACAAGGCCGCCGCGCTGACAGACTGTTGCCGGCCGGCCAAGAGAAACGACCAATAGAATGACATTCGTGTTAGTATGCGTCAATCGACATATAAGTTTGGCGCCACAAACGCGGCTGTTTACAGATAACTGCAGCTCGCCTTTTTTTCAACTCCTTCAAAAATAGACTGACGCTTTTTGTTGAGGTTAGTGAAACAAGGCGATTAGACACGGGCTGCACTTGTCACCCGTTTTGGAATCACGCCAGGCAATGAATTAGTGCAGTGGCTCGAAAAGGAGTTATCTACGTCAGATGTCGCTGCCTGACAAGGAGCCAAGAGCTCGTTTAATTAATATGGAGACAAAGCGCTTCCTGCGCTATAGACCCGGGTAAAGGATAGGAATATTGCAGAGCGAAATAAGTTTGGACAAAAGGGGGTTATGTAAAAGAGCGCCTAGCCTGAGCAAAGCACTCGCTCCCTCGAGTTTATTTTTATTTCAAAGCAACGACAAGTTTTACAAATCCAGCGGTTGTTTATGCTGTCAGTAAAATGCCTGTGCACGAGTCATGTCTGGCTGGTTCGCGTGCTATATGGTCGATTATTAATTAAAATACCACATGGGCACTCGGTAAAATCACTCCGACTATACCCGCAGAACAGTTTAGGATTTTATGGAACTCGAGCATGATATTTGAATGTTAGGAGCTGTAATAAAATAATGCCCATTCAATCTTTGATCATAGATGAGGCTGTGGTCGGATCGGTTAAAATCTTACCTGTTATAAGTAGATAGCTACAAGTATAGCTGTACCAGATGGTGAGAAATATTTAATAGAATAGTTATTTATACATACTATGAAATAAATAATAAGCACGCAGAATACTTGTAAAACTTTCTAACAAAAAAGTTGTTTCTTTTGTAATGAAAAATTTGCACTGAAAGCCAGAATACGATGATTTTCTCATAGATTCCACTAGCATAATACCGTGTACAAATTTAAACGGGACCACCCTTGAGATTTTTACAATTTAACATTTTTCTTTTAATAGAAGCTGATAAGATCAGGCTAGTATCGCAAATCGATATTAACCCAAGTAAAGAACCTGTTACCCGCTGTCATAATAAATGTACCACTTACTTGGGTATAAAGCTACGGTCTACGGCATAGTTACACACAGAAATGTCAATGGAATGTGTTGCTATGTACCTATTGCATTAATAGGTACCTAGAATTACTATGCCTTTGAATAAATCAATAGAGTCGCGCTTGAATCACGGGTTTCCCAGGGCATTAAACCCGTCAACAATACGACCAAATACGACGTGCGGTATGCGATTGCAAGTGGCGAGTGGACCGACCGATAAAGCTCATTAGCAACCATATTTCGCAACGTGATTTGCAAAAACCATCGGCTGGTCCAATAGAAAAAGTAATAGCGTCTTTAATTAAAACGGTACATTATCACAGTCATTACCAAAATTACACCTTGGCATCGATTTCGTTTTTTTTCTTCATCGCACGCTTATTCATCGACGTCACCACAATCGGCGTGAAATTTTCACGGCTATTAGGCATTTTAATAACGATCAATTAGCAGGCAGGCCCAATAATTCACTCTCCCGATGCGCGCAGCTCCCACAAAAGCGCTGCAATCACCTAAAATTTTATGCCGGAAACGGCCGCCATGTTGGGCGCCATCTTTGTTTCGTCCGACAAAAGATACGGAGAGCTATTTGTCACGAGTTCACGACGCTTCTCGCAAGCTTACCGCTTTATAGCTGCAGGGCTGATTGTAGGTAGGTAACCTTTTGATACAATTTTGAATGGCACTTTGTATAGGTACAGTCATGTAATTAATTAGCGATTTCACGTCAAAAACATTTTCGTTCACCTCGTTTTATTCGGTTTAATATTAAAATTGTAAATATCCATCGCTTTTGTTACTACTAGGATCATCTAAACAAAACATTATAATTTAAAATTTGTTAAACCAGAAGTAGGTTTCAACGGAGAACTCTTTGCGAAATCGCATTTCAAAATATGTATGTAGTTTAGTTTTTAATATTAGCGCATTTGCCTTCACGGACGCAATTTCTGTTGGTAGCTTAAGTAAAAAGTACTTACCTTCCTACTTACCAACTTAACTTCATATTCATTCAATTAAATGACCATAACGTCCACATCCGCAGATTACCTCATTGCGTAGCACTACATTAAATAACGCACCTAGCAGGTGCCAAACCAGTCGCGCCGCATTTTTACAGACAAGTGGGCGCACCGACACGGATAAAGAGCGAAACTTAACTGTTCCTTTAATATAAAATACATTACCTACACAAAGGCCGGCATTGTCGAGCCCGCCGCAATGACTGACAGAAAGAGTACCATTTCATCTTTTGGAATTTCATTAAATTACCTCCTGCTTATATTTAGAAATGGCGGAAATACCTACACTAAGTAATGTAGTTTATTATAATTCCCGAAATTCAAATTGCACTGCCACGTGCTACTGAAGAGATCGTTTAACTTTAATTGCCTAGCAGCTACATCAACTAAGTATCAGTCTGTAATCAATCAAGCAACGCGAAATTAACACAACACGAAATTCTGTTTCGGATTAAGGATCCGTGTGGCAACGGATTAAGAATCCGTGTGGCACCGGATTAAGAAGAGCGTCACTCTATTTCCTTCCTTGGATGTCTTAGAAGGCGTCTAAGGAAATCACATTACCTGGAGACGGGCAGCAGCGTCTTCCTGAGATTCCAACCGCATACTGCGATCGCCAACCCGCCTGCCAAGCGTGGCGATTATGGCAAAACCCCTCATGTTTATAAGAACCACGAAGGAGGCCTGTGTCCTGCAGTGGGCGTTAAATGGCTGATGATGATGATGATGAAATTCTGTTTTATAGATCTGGGTTCCATCACTTCTTTCGATTCATCCGATTATATAATGTGGCGGCTGATTACGTCATCGTTTCGCACGAGCCAAACAAAAACATAAGTTATTAAATCACGGAAAACCAATTAACAACCACAATTGATTTAAAAATGTACAAATTGATCACGTGTGAGTATTTTTATCCCAAGTGCCTACAGACAGCTGTGCCGATAAATAAGGCAAGAAGGCTTCGCACACAGCATTAACTTATAGCTGTTATGATTATTCGTATTATATTATAGCCACAGCTATAAGTTCAGCGCATACCAACATAGTTGGGTCCTAGGAGACAGCTCCACAACGTGAGAAATACTCACGCCACGCGCACTACACGACGTCTCACGATGTCATGTAAGACATAACAGAAGATCGTCTACGGAACTTGTTCTTTTGGGTCCATTGAGGGCCATTTTGTGCGACGAAGGCATTACCATCTTCCCTTATCTTATCAAAGTTGATGAGATATCGTAGTGGCTATCCCCTCATGTCAGAAATGGTAGAATTGCATCTGCGAGACATACGAAAAAGAAGGCGAAGTAATAACAATTTTGGCGATATTTACCTCGACCATACCAAGTACCCCAATGAACTTTTCGTAATTTTAATCAAGAACTTAGTAGTAGCTATAGTATTGGCATTTAGAAATGGTAATCTTAGAAGCTTTTCATCACACCGAAGCAAATTCATCACACCCATTAACGTTGAGATAGATCAGTTCATAACGTGGCCAACGAACGAAACGTTCATTTCGCTAACACCAGTCGAGCTAATGAGGTCAGCGACTCGGGGTTGCGCGAACGCCGCCGGATGGCTCCTATCTGCCTTGCCTCCTGATAACCCGGTAGGTGTCATTATCTTTCCTTTATGCACCACCCACATGCAATAAATTACTCAGGACAGTGTGGTTGGTTTTTGTTTGGACGCTAATGGATTGCTTTAGGAATCACGGTGCGGCGACGTTAAATTCGTCGTCCACTCTTTTGTTCATTTGTGACAGAATGGTGCTAAAATATTAAGGGGCACCAAAGTGTTCACAACATTGAAGAATTGCGATATCAACGTAAACTATGTCAGTATATTAGACGCACACAGTTGTGTTTGTGTTACACACATTCGTAATGTTTAGTTAGCAGGGAGTCTTATTTAAAATACCTTGTTTGTTAGGACACTGTTCACTTTATATTCGGAAGTTAACAAATAGACGATCCAACATCGTCATATTTCAGCACCACTAATGAACAAATATCATCATACCTTTTTTTATAGATATTTTTACAAATAGTGTCCGACTATTCTCTCACTCACGTTAATATAGATTTTAAGGACGTATCCTACGTTCTCGGTCGTAAACGTAACTGGGACTAGATAGCATTTATGCGAAAAAACGGCCGTTTTTGGCGTTAATGCTATCTAGTCCTAGGTTTTTTGCCTTAGTTTATGGCCATGGGTCCTAAAAATCACTGTTAACATGATTTAAAGTGTAGTCACACTTTTTCAAAAGAAGATCTGTAAAAAATTATCTGATCTAATGAACCTCATGGATCCCCTTAAGTAAGAATGTGAAGAAATTGCTACGTTCAATCGTACGACTTGGAGGACGTTTGTAGGCAAAGATTTACAAGGGTCTAAGAACATGGTAGTTAACGAGCTTGATAGCACGATGCAATAAACTCAGTCCTGACCATGCTAGTACAACTTGAGAATATTCTCAAGATAGAGCATATCCTAGCTTATCGTCCTTGGTTCATCCTTAGTAGTCTTGTGGAATCACAATCGTGTCAAGATTTTCTCGAAGAAATAGGAACGTCATTCGGGTCTTAGTTTTTTGGTCGCCCCAAAAGAGAAACCTTAAAAACTCTTAACAAGTTAACAGGTTGTATAACTATCACCAAACTCAAACACTCCATTCCTGGAATCTAAAATGGAGTCGAAACCACAGACCCAATGTAACTACAACAGAGGTTGGTAATACGTATGTATTCGTATGGTAGATGGGCCAGTTTCTGAATTGAGAATTTCGCTAAGTAAATAGTTAACTGTAGTGCTGTCTCTTCGAATTTCTCAGAAAGGAGCGTGACAGAACGTTACTTAAGTATTTACTTAATGAAATTAGAAACCGGCCCACAATTACTTAATCCTCTTTTAATTTAACTCTATGGCCCGACAATGAGTAATTAAGAGTAGAAAAATCGATCAGCTTTCTTGCGTACTACGTGTATTATTCATAGGTCAATATACAATAATAATAATACTTTATTTCACATGAAAAACAGTACAGGAAACATGACAATACGGAATCACATGTACAAAGGCGAGCTTGTCTCGTAACAATATTCATCTGGGTCACTACAGATTACCGTTTTCTTCGAAACATCGTCACAGCGGGGTTTATTTCGTCTACTTTACTCTATATCCTAATAGCAGAAGTAGGCGAGGTGGTATCTCTCCAACATGGTCATTGTGTGGTATGTAATTTAACGCTACCGTTCGAGTCGTGGGGTGCATTATCTTGTGCTGTGGTCATTAAATGAGCCGTGTTGGCTTAATGTGGAAAAGGTACAGCTAGCTACTCCTGTAGGTAAACATTTTCGTTGTATAGTCGCACTTATAACGCGACGGTTAAGATCTGTCTGAGTAAAACTTTCAGCGTCGCTGAGGATATATGCAAGTCAGGTTACGTAGCCAGATGGTTCATGTTACTATGACACATCTGTTCAACAGTGTTTTATGGAAGGCTTCACAATGTCAACACGGTCGGTGGTACCTAATTATTATGTTAGCGACTCTCAGAAGCGGTCATCATTCAGGTACGAAAATAAGATATTACTTAAAAGTAACTCGTCCTCCTCAGTGGCCCATCTTGCGCCTTAACACCGTTGCGGCCCGGCGCCAAAACTGCACGAAAGACTGTATTTCTTACATTTACTTTATCGAGAGGACGCATTTCCGCAAATCGGAATATCTCGGCTCTTGTCTGGCGACTCATCGAAAGCAAAATTTTTATACTTGGTGAGAGATCGTTTCTCGTACAATCGATCGATATTGGGCTCGGCAACTTCTAACATAAAGTGTCTCACATAAAGTCTTGCAACCCGCACAATTTTATTAGAGGGTTTATTAGAACGGGATAGTGTTGTAGGTGCCTCTATAAAAAGGATACCTAATTCTTAAAAATTAAGCAGCGCAGAAATCCAGAATATCACAGGATCTAGCAGACAGTCACTACATACTCTCGAAAAAAAACATCGGTCTGTGGTGTCTCTATTATAAGACAAACCACGAGGTACGAACAGGTGTTGACCTGTATTACGAGCAAACAACACACTATGATTACTTACTTCCTGTCAGACACGATAACGTCACCATCGCCGATGATTAGTCGCGATAAGTGACGCTTACCCTGAAGACGGAATCTCAATTTTCCAACAAACAAACACATGAGGATAGCTTACGAAGACCAACAACCTCAATGTTTTTTCCACTGACTGTTTATTCATTCATACCAGAAACTCCTTCGTCGGTGCAACTAAGCAAGCAATCACTGGAATGCAGCGTCGAAAGGGCAAACAGCGCGGGCGCAGACATTGACGACGATCCACATCCGGCGGGGCAGAGAGGGGGGGAGTAAAACTTGTTCCGGAGGCTGCGACTCGCGCGCACCAATAAAATCTTTTATTTACTGGGGTATTAATAGACTTTCATAGAATGCAGACACGTCTACATTTACAAGTGCAATTCAGGGAAGCTTTTAGGGTGAACATAAGCAGTCTACATACGTCCCACTGTAGGGCACAGGCTTTCTCTCAGGGAGAGAGTATGGGCTAATCACCACGCGTGCCCACCGCGGATCGGGAAGATCAGAAGTGTAGAGGGAAACAAAAAAATTGGCTATCGTAGTTCAACTTCAAGCTATTCACATTATTCTCCCTTCAGCTCTATCAACACGATAGAATAAGATAAAATCCGCTGGTGGTAAGCTTTGCACCAGGTTCTAACACGAGGTAGGCATTCTGATAACCTGCTGGCGTGTTCTGATTATTATCTGTAATAATAATTATCCACCGGCCGCCGGCCGTGCCGAAGAAATAGGTTATCGAAAAAAACGACTTCACTTCTGAAATTCTGCTATGGGGGCGTGATAAAATACAGAAACAGGTGTCACATACTACAGCAACACAACACAGAATCGGACTGCAAATAAATAAAGATCGACTTACGATAACGCTTAATTGAAAACACGGTTATTTCGGCCTCTCGTGCGAATTGATCACGACTTGACGAAACATTTTTGGTGAAAGCCGGTGAGCAACGGTACATTTTCAAGTTCAATGTAAGTAAACCAGTACCTACCTGCATGTAACGTCGACAAAATTAGATCCATTTAGTAGGCACTTCATTGTTTTAGCCGTGTGTGTGGCTGCACAAAAGCCTCCCCTATGATTTTCCACTCCTCCCGTCCGGGATTCCGTCTGCCACTTGGACAAAAAGGCTGAAAGTTCGACCCGTATTCTACGTAATAAAATATATCACCAAGAAACTTGAACTCGTGCCAACGGAGGTTACAGGAAAAGCAACAAATTATGCAATATCTAATCTGTTCTTTAAAAATTAATTTAACATGAATCCATTAATACATGAAAAGTTAAATAAACAAAGCACCCAGGAAACATAATAGATTTTATCGTTGCATGGTGGCATTGTTAGTATTGTTACATACCTATAACAGAGCAATATCTACTGCAAACAGTACCTAAGGACACAACAAACTGGGGACCTCCAGTATACACTTGTAAAGTTGTAAATCGCTTACAAGAGTAATAGTTTCGCATTATTATAATAATACGAAGATAGAAGTAGACAAGAGAACCGGACAGACATCCTGTCAGGATGTCACGGACATCGGCCACTCCGATGCTAAGAACATGGTCAAAGGGGCATCACAAACAGAAGGGCACAGAGTACCTAACTAAATTTGGTCATAAAACTCTCAGCTAAATATACCGGCTCTAGATAAATCAGATCTAAAACTCCCCATGCCACTATTACCATGCCTATGATAGCAAAAGGAGATTAATTATGCACCTATTATTTGTAATTCTTTGTAAGGATATTGGCTTATGTGCCTACTGTATGTAATTCTTTGTAATGTTGCCAAATAAAGTTTATTCTTATTCTTATCCTTTGCATCAGATATGCTCCAAAGTGGTAGTCATACGGCTCCTCAAGACATCCTCTTCCACTAATGAAAGCTCTTCTTTGAAAATCTCAAATCCCGATAGCACGAAAGGTAGCTGCTTACATTACACCCAGGATATGGGTAACTGCCTACCAGACTACGCCACTCATAGTAAGAGGCGAATCTCAGGACTTGCGACAACGGCAGCTTGTGAGTCAGTAAGAGTCCCCGCAAACCGCAGACTTTCTATCGGCCGATAGCTTGGTCGGATTGGGCTGCTAGTGCGCACACTGGGCCAACAAAACGTTGGGTTGGACGTGAATGCGCAGACCAGCCAAACAACAGTCGGCGTATTGATTACATTCGCTGGAGTTGGTGAAGAGATCAGCGTACAAACTTTAAATTCAGTCACACGGACCTTCTACCCTCCTATTCAGTAGCGTCGTTGTCACTTAGGGCTATACACCTGCGATGTTTTGCTTACATCTGCGTAAGACTATAATTTTATTAAATTGAAGGGACAGCTGGTCAGGACCAGCGGTGAGAAGATCTATCAAGAGACACGTAAATAGAGTAATCCTTAACAAATATGAGTTCCATTACCTCTCAAATAAACGTATGTAGTAAATTCACTCATTGAGAGGTTTGTAATATAAGAATTTATTGTCGAAGATTCAAATCACAACGTTGCAGCTTATTCCCATTACTGTCTCTGGTTTCATTAACGTTGACAAGGTTATTGTTGATTAACGTAGTGAGGTCATCCTCAACAGAAAGGTCATTCTACATTAATACAAATTAATGAATGAATTAAAGATTTATTGCCACCAAAAAGCATGCTAACATAATAAAAATAGTAATTATAGACCAGAGAACTAGTGCCAATGATACCAATTCAGCGTACAGCTAATAATTAAATATAAATAAATCGATACATTTGTTCCAATAAAGAATATTATAGAGATTCGGATAATTATAAACAAATCATATAAAACTGATCGGTGATTAAAACAAGATTTAATGTTATGAAATACATCGAGGTCACGTAGAATATTTAAGAATCTAGGTAACATAACGAGGTCATCAATATTTTTCACATATTATAATTAAACGAATGCGAACCATTTAGGGCTAAGTACTTAATCGTATTACTGTCAAATGTTCCTCAACTATAGTACACTGTACCGTGTTATTTAGTTATGTTATTTATTAAACATAAACATTTACATACAGGCACATACATTGCTTCTGGCCCCACACTAGGATACCCTGTGGCGTGGGAACCAGAAATAACGAAATCACAAACATTGAAACATCCAAGACCTAGGGTTTTTTTTTGTCCCCAGCCGGGATTCAAACCCGGGACCTCTCGCATACCGCTGCCGCTGCCCACGAGGTCGTCGAACCGTTTCGGCCGTTTAGTACGTTAGTGTAAGGCACAAAAGCTCAATTAGTCATTTCCGACTATTTTACTTCAAAGCGGAAATAGGTGAGCCAAGATATGCATTAATAAATGATAAACTGTCTCCATAACTCTAATGGACAGACGGATTACCTAAGCTTCGTACGTAAATGTAGGAACAAGATAATAATGCAATTACGAAATTATATCGATAACTAAGGGCTGTTGGTGATAAGTGTAGTTTTAGTGACGTGTTTCTATTGCAGCTGTTAGGATGGTATAGGCGCTGGGCCAGCCTAGTCCATCTATAAAAACAATGTCCCAGGTACTTCAGCGTCCGAGTGGTCCCTTCACCCATCTATTGTCAGTGAATGTGCCACTGAACGCTGCATAAATCATCTCATAACGTAGATGCAAAGGTCAGATTTTTTTATTTCACCGAAAATATTGATCGAGAATATTGATATCCAGATACATAGTTAACTTTGCTCCTGCATATTCTTAAATACACTAATTAATATTCTCATTTGATTTTCTCCTATACATAACTACAAAAACCGGCCAAGTGCGTGTCGGGCCACGCGCAGTGTAGGGTTCCGTAGAAAAAGAGGGTTTTGGCTGCTTTACAGAACTAACAACTTCATCAACGTCATTTTCAATGGATTTTGTACGAAGTATTCCTTTTATAAGCTTTTGTAAAGCCTAGTTAGCCGTGATAGTTTCTATAACGATAAGGGTTCCTTGTGGTGCGGCGGGAGCGGCAATTGGGGGACTGTATTAGCGAACAATGGACAACACAAGGAGGGTGCTCTTGTGTTCCAAAAGTAGTTCAGGCTTCTTCAACATAAATACGGATCAAAACAATAAGGTGACTTTTCACACTTCAATCCCAAAAACGGATATGCGTATGTCAGTTGTATCTATCATTATCACTGTCACTTCAAATTTAGACTGTTTTCGGTCAGGAGTCCAGCGCAAGTGGTGGGTGGATTGACCGGTGGAATAAACGAAGGGAGAAACCAAGGTTCTCATCCAATTCTTAGCCTCCACGAGCCCCCCTCACTGTTCGCCATGTACTCGCAACTAAACACATGCCTGCCAGTCACTCAGGCGTGAACACCTTGTCGACTACGGAACCCTAAAAACGATAAACACTACTATAAGTATAACTATACTGGTGATTATGCCAAAAAGGATTTGCTTGCCGATGGCGATGGTAGACCCACAGGCTGGTCTAAAAATATGATAATTTGCCAATTTTGTACGTAAGAGCGCGTCCAACTCTGACAACCACAACAGACGTGTCAACTCCGTCCGGACCCCATCACAAGACGGGGGTCGGCAAGTCTCTCACATCGACTTCCGTGCAAGCTCTATCTATCTATAAAATGGATCACCAGTCTTGCTTGTTAGGTTTTGCACGCTTTGCGGAAATTGAAGTATTGGCCCATAACTTTAATGTTTATACCGCCAGACGGAATGCCCATGGGTTGTTTGCGTTGGGTAGCCAAAGGAGGCCCCGATTCAACAGAAACTACAACAGGATCTTCTATGTGTTCGAACTTTTCGCGTTCTAGAACTGAGGACCGTATTTCGGTTGAATAGATATTATTCTGGGATTAACGAACGCGTAGTGATATATGGACTCTCCACGATAGTCTGCGACACGAACCACCAGAGGCCCATCGCGATCCCTCGCGGTCCCTCTTCCCCAGGACCCTCTACAGTGCAAACAATACGTCTTGTCTTTACGTACAACTCTATAATAGGCAGACATTTGATTCCAGATATTATTACGCCATTAGAAATATCGGATTTGTTACGATCTAAGTTAATACCTTATATGGTGATGTTAGTGCCTCCATCCCAGTAACCGAGCTGCGGCCTAAACGAGTGAACCTCCGGATTAGGACAGGTTTCAATACGGTTCAACCAGACTCTAGGAGCAGCGCACTGCTCTTGGACCTCGCATCGATCCGAGTCTTGACACCATCCGCATCCAAACTTGTCGGGAAGAGCGAGGCAGATACCACAGCCATCAGCCATATGGTTGCACCGGTATATCAGAATGTGCGTATTATCCGGGTTTTCTAACGGTTTTGAGCCTCCCCAAATGACAGCGAAAGAAGCTGTGATATTAGGCGCTCGTGAGGTGTACGTAAACTCTACGGGATCGCAATATATAGTATCGGCAAGAAGTTGAGCGATGACGTATGTCACACGACCTTCTATATTAAATTGGCATACGAAACGCGTCTGCACAATAAATTCACCAATTATATGAACCTTAACTTTTATGGCTTTCATAACACCAGAAGGAACTAAAATTTCGTTTGTCCCGTCAGAAGTGGATTTAATTGTCGGGCAAAAACCGGGACCGGAACGATAGCTTGGACTAGTTTGACTGACGCCAGTTACTAGGATATCGTTTCTACAGTTTTCGGCAGTGTTATGAGTACAGCGATGACCGACGACGCACCAATCACATTTAAAAGATGAGCTAACACATTGAGTACACGAACTATACGTGTTACAATCGAAAAATGTGAAATTAGTTGCAACAAAGTCTGTGCCCTGAGTGGTGCGAACAGACAGTTTCGCTGTAAAGTTATGTTGGCCAGCGGGAATAGGCGGAAGAGTATCGGTACGCGGTGTAGTACAATTAACGCCATAGGGCTTCCTAGTAGCATTAGTTATCAAAGTACGATCTAAAGCTGTAAATGCACAAAGAAATTGTCCGTTAAGTGTGGGCAAGTTTTCAATTACTAAATCTAAAGTCCTAGCTGTCGTTCGTTGCAGTTGATTTGGCGTCACTTGGGTTATAGTGGTGCAGCGGCCACTGCGGTAAGAGATCCAATATAGAGGGTCCTTAGCCGCATCTTGACAGTACGACCGAAGGCTGCACTTGTTCTCGAGCGAACACCATCCACAGTAAGGGTCTTTAGCTCCGAGACAAGTTAAACACGATTTATACACGCTGCACTCTTGAACTTTCACTTTGGACACTTTACGTTCAGTCATTACATATAAATGCATCAATTGAGTATCAAAGAACAAGTCTTTATTCACTGGTGAGCCATCGTCAACTACGATATCTCCGTATTCAAAAGCCGAAGTGGCGCTCTCGACTACAATCTTCTTCAGGTGACCCTCGGCAGTACCCGCGAACACAACTGTGTAATCTCCAGTGGAAGTAGCTGCCACTGCGGTGAGCCTTATCGTGAAAACAGCAACGGGCACAGCTTCCACGGGTTGCTCTCCGCCCAGCGGTGTATTCACGTCCAACCCGCAGAAGTCCTCGCTTATCGATTGCAGTTTATTGCCAATGCATGCATGGGACGGTGATATAAAATCTAAACCTCTTGACCCATTTCCACTGAAGCAAGTCTTTATATTCTGCATGAACTTGCGTCGGATTGCTTTCAATGAATAAACGCACAATGCAGATAACTTTGAAGGCGTGTTAGTATTGATAGCTTCACTTTGGCTGAATGCGGCAAATAGCACATCATCTTGGGCAGTTATTCCAAGCTCCCCAGCTAATACTGATCCTGCTTTTCCAACAAAAGCCGCTTGCACTAGGTTGTATCCATAATTGCCTCCGCCCTCACCAGTACATGACATTGGGATTTCTGTATAAGAATAGTAGTTTTCATCATCGTGACAGACCCGCACTAGTTTACTGTAATATGTATCAGATCCCACACCCCTCAGCTGGGTTGTCAAAAAGTAGCTGAAACCTTCAGAGCTAAATCCATACACATAGTTTATAGGATACCGTTCTCTGGATAGGGAATTGACAAACATTCTTGTACCAGTGGTAACTGCTGTTCGAGCTATCATAAACAGTCGGTCATCCTCGAGCGACCGGCTACTGACGGTGGGTACTTCCGAGCGATAGGCGGAGTTGTCGGTGAACGTGACACCGACATACATGACTTGAGTCACTGGGGGGTTAGGTGGACCCGGCGCGATGAACGCGACCGTGGACGCCGTCTGATTGTTGGCGACCACCGGCTCGCGAACGACGCGCTCATCTTTGGAAATGTTATGGAGATTCCGCACAGAACATATCCCTTGCATTACCGAACCACAAGTGAGGAGGCGGCTAGTCGCATAGTCAATCACGAGAGCCTTATTTACATTGTCCGTAAGTTTCTTCGCGAAGTCCCCGGGACAGTCGAAGGTGCAGAAGGTGTCGTTAATAGGTCCGGTGACGATCGACTGCGCGATGTCCAAGTCGGGGGACAGTTGATAGATTTTGTTCACGGCGCCGATGTAGATGCGTCCAGTGTTTCGGTCGATGACGAGGTGATTGAAGAGTGAGTTCGGCGTCAAAACTGGGTCGGTAAAGGTCCGAGTCACGTCCGAGGAAGCGCGTGCGGCAGCGCACATGGCCCCGACGGCCAGCAGGATGCGCAACATGGGGAACGCCGGTGCGTGTGTCCGCGGCGACTCTACTGCGCGACTCGCCCGCCGCCCATTCTGCTCGCGCCCGGACACGTTCCACATCTGCAAGGCGACACACTCTTGCTCAGCCGCACTGCCACAAGCCCAACGATCGCAACGCTCCGCTGCCTGTTAACAACAACGACACAAGACGATTCGTCAAATACAATTCGGCAACCTATGATCAAGCTCGTTTAGATTTGATTTCAGTGTGACCGTTTTTAGTTCCCGGTGCGTGTTTGTAAAGACGCGTTTTCACGATCGTAGTAGGTTCTGACAGAGTGATTAATCTTAGTGACTAAAAACTGTAGGCTACTAGGATGGTAGTGTACACACATTTTAGTAAATTCAGATTTTTGCTCCAGTTTATAGGCGTTTTGTTGCTAACGGTGCATCGTGCTAAAAATTACCAACAATTTACTAAGTACTACATGGTACTACGATGAATAGAAGCGCAATTAAATATGTTTGTCATCGAACTTCAACAATAAAAGTATAAAAAGAAAAGAGAAAGAATAATTTGTTACCAACTCGAATTTTCGCACTATCCATCTTTCTTGTCTAAATTGAATAACAAAAACAATTGAAAGTCGATATTCAAATGTTTCACATTTTTTAAAAAAAGAACATAGAAACCATTTGAAAAAAGTTTCATTCGAAAACCTCAAACCATGAAGATTCTATGTCAATTCAAAGAACCTATTGCAATAAAACGGCAATTTCATACTTTAACCCCTAATATAAACTCTGTTAATTAAGGACTTGAAAAGACTAAGTTTGGAGATTTTTTGTCCATTTTTTCTCCAAAATTTTGATTCAAAGATTTTGAAATGGATACCTAGTTTAACTTGTAAAGTTCATTAAGTCGCAATTTCTGTGCTGCTTTGAATACAAAACTTTTGATTTGATTTGTTCAAAATTTTTTTTTTACTTTAAGAAACTGCGAATACAGAACACAATCGTCAGAAGACAGGCAGGTACTAAAATATTTACACTTTATGTCGCACCCTTGCAAGAACGACGTGACATTTCGAAAACCGGAGGAGGGATTTTTAAGGTTTCAAAGTGCTACGATTATACAGGGTGTCCCAAAACTCGACGTCAACCCGAAAAGGCAAGTCAAGCTGGTTGTCAGAAAAATATAAAAAAAATCTAAGTTGTATGATTTCAAAATTATAGGCATTTTTTTAAAAATCGCAAATTTACACACCCTGTGACAGTCTTTTTACTCCTGTTGCCACAAATCTTTACTTTTTCCAATAATTTTTTTTGCTGTGTAACCCTGAATAATGCTTCTCTAAACTGCAATCAAAATTTTGAAACCAGCTGCTCTAGCTTGCATAAAAAATAGGACTTATTTCCTAGAAAAACTTTCAAAATAAAAAATTGCCTAGTTTTAACTGACTGTATTGAAAAAAAATGTACTACGCGAGTTTGGCAAGTTATGTCAAAAGTTGGCGAATTTAGTAAAGATTCCAAAATGGTATAATACTTGGTAAATTGTAGCTGATAACATGGATAAAAAAATTTTTTTCCTGTAAAACCCAGTTTTTAACAAATTTTTCTTACTTGGTTAAAAATTATTCTAATCGGCGCAAGATTTTCCAAAGAGTCGTAAATTGTAGCTTGAGATGAATCAGGCATTCTAAGAAGTATAAGCGAGATAGGTATTGACGCTTAAGTGACTAAGACGGAAAGAGTCACCTTATCAAGTGCGAGCGAGATAGGTATGGACGCTAAAGTGACTGAAACGGAGAGAGTCATCTTACTAAGTGCGAGCGAGACAGAGAGTGATGCCAGGTATTCGCTTTTGTACTCACACATCACAATCACAAATCAGTACGTTGCGCTCCTTCGTTTACTGCACTTGTTTTCGTATTCGTTTGTGTTGATTTCGTACTAACTACTTTTGGCTTCGTTTATGGACTTGTGATTGCTTGTGATTTGGATCCGAACTGTTTATTTTCCCTCAACGACGACCTTTGCTTTCTCCTGGACTATCGTGTGACTAGTGCCAAGATGTCTGCGTATACCACTCGCGAATACGCTAATATGCACCTTATTTATGGTGAATGCAGGTGTAATGCCAGTGCTGCCGCCAGACTTTACCGTGAAAGGTACCCAAACGCTGCTCGTTACCCTGATCATCGAGTGTTTACGAATGTGCATCGTTTACTCTTCTCAGAGGGCCACCTCCCAAATCAAGAGCATGGTGGAGGAAGACCCGCCAACCCGATGGAAGACGAGGTGCTAGAAGCTGTCGAAGAAGAGCCAAGCACTTCAGTTAGGGCTATTGAAATAACCACCGGAGTGCCCAAAAGTACAGCCCATCGTATTTTAAAAAGACATGAATTACACCCATACCACGTACAGCGAGTACAGACGTTACTACCCGGGGACTACCAAAATCGAGTAAATTTTTCCCGGACAATATTGGAGAGGTACAGGGATGACCCGCTTTTCTTAACGAAAATTTTATGGTCTGATGAATCGACATTCAAAAAGGACGGCTACATGAACATGCATAACTTGCATGAATGGCATGTAGAAAACCCTCATCTAACGAGGCAGGATCGGTCCCAGTACCGATTCAAAGTAAACATGTGGACCGGAATTTTAAATGGTCAAATAATTGGTCCTTTTGAGTTGCCTGATGCGTTGAATGGCGAGGTCTACTTGGACTTTCTACAGAACCATCTACCAAGTTTACTAGAAGACGTGCCATTAAACATTTACAGAGAAATGTGGTTCCAGCAAGATGGGTGCCCAGCACACTATGCTCGCTCCGTTCGACAATATCTCGATGAAGAGTTTCCCGGGAGATGGATCGGACGGTCTGGCCCAATCTCGTGGCCGGCCCGTTCACCGGACTTGAATCCATTAGACTTTTTTTACTGGAACTACTTTTTTCAAAGAAAAAGTGTATTCAAAGCCAATTGAAAGTGAATTTGAACTACGGCAAAAAATAGCAGAAGCAGCTGAATTCGTAAATAATGGACGATTCGCTCGAAAGATAGCTCGATCATTTTTAAAGAGATGTCGGGCTTGTATTGCCGCCGAAGGAAGACATTTCGAACATTTGTTGTAGTAAAAATAGTTGTATTGGTACATTCATGACATTTTAAAAATTATTGTAAATTTAATAAATAAACCTTAGTATTAAAAATTTTGTGTCAATTAAAATTTAAACTTTTACAAAAAAATGGTGCCTATTTCATACCACACACAAAGAGAACTAAACTAAATTTAGTGGACAATCTGTTTTTTCAATCGGTTTATGATAGACAAGCACAGGTACAATTAAGTTAAATTTAATCAGTGTGTGCATTGGAATCGGCTCCAATGTAAAAAGCAATAAGTTTTGCCATTTTCACCAAGTAAGAAAAATTTGTTAAAAACTGGGTTTTACAGGAAAAAAAATTTTTTATCCATGTTATCAGCTACAATTTACCAAGTATTATACCATTTTGGAATCTTTACTAAATGCGCCAACTTTTGACATAACTTGCCAAACTCGCGTAGTACATTTTTTTTCAATACAGTCAGTTAAAACTAGGCAATTTTTTATTTTGAAAGTTTTTCTAAGAAATAAGTCCTATTTTTTATGCAAGCTAGAGCAGCTGGTTTCAAAAGAGCCACGAAGATTAGTGGCATAGTCTCAGTGGCGCCCTCTATATTTTTTTCAATGTCGTGGAGCACGATGAAACCTAGCTAGATCGATAGAGGACAAAAAAGTAAACAAGAAATTATTAAAGTCACCATGTCCTAAAGTGGCACGTTTAGGAGTTATTGAGCTTTGAAGTTTGTATGGAATTTCCACTAACTGAGTTTCATCACTGAATTTGTTACTTGATATGAGTTTTCTCGGGGATTCAAATCTACTTTGATGTTTTTTAAAGTCTGGGTAGCTATGTCTAGTAGGTACCTACCTACTTATATACATATATACATGAAATTATAGTATTATTCATGCATCCAATTCGTTCAATTCGATTAAAATTCAAAACATGTCAATATAAAACCTACAGTTTAATTAATATAGATAGGTTTAGGTGGTAGGTAGGTACCTATAAAAAATGTAGATAGGTACATATCGCTAGAAACTTAAACCGCTGCTGTGTGTAAAACCATGTGCCTTAATATACGGTATCTATAATAAACTGGGTGTTTTTTCTACGACTTATTTAGCAATTTAGTCAAGAATCGGCAACGAGTCACAGGTGCCAAGCATATAGTCCAGTATTTAGTGAAAAATGATTCAAAAGTTAAGTTTTATAAAAATCTCATACAAACTTCAAAGCTCAATAACTCCTAAACGTGCCACTTTAGGACATGGTGGCCTTAATAATTTCTTGTTTACTTTTTTGTCCTCTATCGATCTAGCTAGGTTTCATCATGCTCCACGATATTGAAAAAAATATAGAGGGCGCCACTATGAACTATGCCAGGCCCCATACAAAAATCTTCGTAGCTCTTTGATTACAGTTTAGAGAAGCATTATTCAGGGTTACACAGCAAAAAAAAATAATTGGAAAAAGTAAAGATTTGTGGCAACAGGAGTAAAAAGACTGTCACAGGGTGTGCAATTTTGCGATTTTTAAAAAAATGCCTATAATTTTGAAATCATACAACTTAGATTTTTTTTATATTTTTCTGACAACCAGCTTGACTTGCCTTTTCACCCGGCTTCGGGTTGACGTCGAGTTTTGGGACACCCTGTATATCTCTGAAAATTATCGTTCATTTTGAAAGTTTCTTTGAGTAATTTTAAAATCAAATAACGCCCTTTGATAACATTCAAAAGAGAAACTTTTCTTAATGAAATAAATAAATAAATATTTTATCTAATTTATATTTATTTCATAAAAATACGTATTAAATTCGTTATTGACAATTCAAAAAATAGGGAAAAACTGCGTTGGAGTAGAATCATTACACATTAAGATCAGTTATTATTGTGGAATGAACATTCAATTGGTCTGAGATAAAGTAAGTTTTAAATCTCCTTAAGCTATTATAATATTTTCATAAAATAGGTGAATTAAAATTGTTTCAGCAACAAAAAGTCAATATTTTATCTTCGCCCGTAAAACTTTGACTGAAATTGCCTCTGCGTGCAAATGTTTTAACAGCAACAAAGTATTTTTGTTGTTAGTCAAAACCACTAACTGCCTAGTCGCCTACCATTACGAGGATCAGTCAAAATTTCAACATCAAAACTTTAAGCGAGTGTTATGATAACATTCGCTTCCTGATCCTCTACTTAATAGTAGGTAAGGCAAATTAGTTACAGTAATTTTAGTATGTTTTATTACTTTAATTGAATACAGTACATTTTTTGTATTTCGTATTTTTTTAATGACTTGCGATGCTCATATATACCTACCTAAGTCGGGAATTTAGGTACCTATGTAAGTTTACGTAATCTGTAGAATTCAAAGGACCCGATCGGGTCACCATAACAATGGGGTTTTTATGTACTTTTCAAGGTCATAATCTAACAGGTACATAATCACAATCAGACCCGTTAATAGCTTTAGTTTGTATTCTTATAACATAAGATAAGAATATTCTTTTCACTCCATCTGCTCGAAATGATGTATTTTGATGTCCAAATTTAGCACCCAAAACACGCTATTGTTGTTCAAGCTAAGATGCATCAAAGTAAATAGACTCAAAATTGAGTTTTGAATCTATTTACCTTCAGGTACCTTTAAGTAAATAGACTCAAAATCCAATTTTGAATTTATATACTAATGCACTCATTTACTAAGAAGTCGGACTTCTCTTTCACTCTTGAGCCTATATCTATTTCGCTCCAACCCAAGCAATAAATTTTAAAACCGAGTTTGGAACTAGGTACTTACTGAACTACCAAACTCTTTGCTGCAAAACTTTTAAGTAAGTAGCTAATTGTCAAATATTTGAAATTGGAACTCAAGTTCTTTTTCTACGCAAAAAATCTGTAACATTGGCGCTTTTTTGTCTATTTTCACTTATTTTCTCGGAAAAATGTCGTTAAGCGATGATGATAGTGTCTTCTTAACACCAGAATATATAAAAAAAAAAACAGGCAACACAAGAAATTCAAAACCTCCTGCCAGAAGTTACATTTGAGTGGTATGTAAGGTTATCTTCCTCTCAGATGGTAGTGAAAAGCAGAGTGTTCTACATGGACGCAAATCATTTTTGGTCTCGGTAGTGTTGAATCCTTCGCTCCTTCAGTCGGGCTTTAATGCAAGAATCGCCTCAGTTCGCTCTGGATTCAATTTTACAACCTCGACGCAAAAATTTTGTTTGCGCCCTTGGTGAACAATCTACTATTATTGTACACACCAGCAAACAATTACATACGTAACATACATAAAATACATAATCAGCCTATATACGTCCCACTGTAGGGCACAGGCCTTCTCTCAACCACCACGCGTGCCCACCGCGGACTGGCGATTTCAAGCGCTGAGGTATATGAACACCTCAGACACTCAGGTTTCCTCACGATGTTTTCCGTCACCGTTAGCGAGCGGTATTGCTACTATAACTTCACAAATGTACATAACTTAGAAAAACAAGTCATACATGCCCGCACTGGAAATCGAACCTGGGTCTCTCGCTTCAGAGCCCAATGTTGTACCCATTAGGCTACCACTACGTAACAACGTAAGTATAAAAGAAATAATAGTAGTTTATGTGACTGTCACATAATGAGGGTTATTAAAACACGAGCGAGATTTTAAGAAACGAGCCTTGGCGAGTTTTTTAATAGCATTCGCGAGTGTTTTAATACCAAGTTATGTGCAGTCTCATACACTTTATCTACACTCATAATGAAATTTTTGAAACAAAATGGCGCAATTTCGACTAAAGTATCTTGACATTCAATCGTCTGCACTCAGTTTTGCGCGCGCAATTTTAGGTATTTTTAGTTGCACTTTTGGTACCACGAAAATGAAATTAGGTTTTTTACAGTCAACTTTTGACATTAAAAAAAAAACTTAAGTTTTGTTCCGTGATCACAGCAACACTTGAAAAAAAAAACTGTAACATAAAGTGAAAAATCTGACCTTTAATGTAACTTTATATTACACTTTTTTTAATTTTCTTTAAAGTTATGTATTGTTTAAAGCCTGTCAATATGTGTTTACCTTTGTATTCTTAATTTGAAGATTATGATATGAGTGTAGATAAAATATTTGTTACATTACATATATTAATTTACACTGTATGGGTAAGATATTGGTTTGAAAAAAAAAACACTTTAGCAAGGAAGCTAAAGATGTTATTGGAACCAGATGTTTAGTCATATTTTGAATAATAAAATATACATAATTTGTCATATGTCTGCCTATTTGGTAAATAGTAGTCAGTTTCGGTGCAGTTTTATGCGAAAGTTTGCTTATGTAGTTTATTTAAAAACGTACATTATCAAAAACCTTTAAAAAAATCACAAATGTGAGTTTCCTGACCCAGTGTGTGCTGACGGTAGCGTTAAAAATAGTTCGAAAGCGTAGATTTTATTTTGTATTCAAAATATTCGAATAATAAAACAGGCGAAAATATGGATAAAAAGAAAATTCGAGGTCCAAGCCCTAATCGTGACTATAAGAAAATCTATAAGAATGTTCGCATTTGTTTAAGTACGTAAAATGAGGCAAAATAACAAACTAACCTATAGAATGACAAATATGCCACAAAAAGTATACACTACTTACAATATATAAACGTGCGATACGAGTTAAAAAATAAGTAAATATATATTTGAACAACATTTTGATAAAAGATAATCTCACCAAAAACCAATTAATTGAAGATTTAACGTAGCGCCTTTTTTGTTTACATTAAAATAGTTCAATTTTTTTCATTATAATAGTGGTGTCACAGTTCTAAATCATAGAATAAAAAATATTGAATTTAAACGAACCTTTTCATTCAAAACGTGATGCAAACTAAATGACACGTTTTTATTGAAAATCAGGACCACTTTACCATTCGAGGAACCACTGACAACTGACATATCACATTGACGAAACAAACTATTGTGCGGAAAGAGATAGGGCTAGGCGTGGGCCGTTACGTGCGACCCACGCGAAAAGGTGGGTACTGACCAACGTTACGAGGTGTAATGTAACATTCGCATCGAGCGTGTTACGCATCGAGCATGTTACGCTGTGTTCTAAAATCGGCGTAACATGCTCGTCAAAACTCTGTGCTCCGCTTTCGCCGCCAGTTCACTCAAGATGGCCGACTGCGATGACGCGTTGGTATCTTTGATTCTACTTAATTATTGTTTCATCCAAATCAAGAAGAAGAAAAAACGTTACTGGACATCAAACTTGTTTTTTTTAGTTACTCCGTGTTTTAAAAAATAAATACTTACGAGAGGAACGACGTGTGATCACTCGCGACGCGCGTGCGCTCGTGACGACTTGCAAGAGCGTACTGACTGAACCGCGTAACAGTCAAAGGATTCGCCAAAAAACCGACAGCCGGGCGGGTGGAGCACCCAAAGCGAGCAACGAGCGGCTCGTTGCTCGCTGGTTTCCCCGTAACACGACGTACTGACTGCACGAATGCTCGCTGTGTAACATGTTACATTACACCTCGTAACGTTGGTCAGTACCCACCTAAACGTAACGTAACTAGCTACGCAAAACGTAACGTGACTAGTTACAAGGACCGCGCCACCAGGGCCGAGTTTCATAAGACTACAATTCGTAGCTTACTATGACAATTGGAGGTAGAGTCTACTTCTTAATCTGTTTTAATATGCCTAGCAGAGTCTACTTGTTAATCTGTGGGTTAATCGACTTTGCAATTTACATCGAATTGTCACAGTAAACCGTGAATTGCAGTTCTATGAAACAGGCCCCAGTTAAAAAATACGTGACTATAGGTTGTTGAGGTATGTTGCTCTGTGAAATGTGGAGATAAATGTCCTTCCCGGCAAAAAAACTGTACAGCGCCAAAACTATAAGTTCCATTATAAAAAAATATAACGCTGGTGTCGGACAAAGGTACGTAGCACCTACCTAAAGGATTTTATGTTATGAAATACATTTAGGTCACGTAGAAATATGTATCAAGTACACCTATATCACGCACTCCGGTGCGCTGTATGTAGGTACTGACAAATATTATATTATCTTTAATTATAATTATAAAGTGTATCCAATGATTGTTACTAGTTTATTATTGTTCCATATTTAATCAATTTTAATTTGTCATTGAAGTCTAACATTGTTATTATATTTTAATATTTGTGTAAATAGTTACTACTGTTCTGCGTGTGATCTATTTTTAATTAATATTTGATTAGCTTTTGTGCTCTTTTTACCAAACTATTAATGGCGCCAATGTATTTTTTTTAAGTTATTAAAAGAAACGGGCTGAAAACCAGCGCTGTGACTACGCATGCAGTTATGGCAATAAAGCTAAGCCCGTTCCTTTTTACCGCAACATATTATTAAGAATGAAAAAAACTTAATATGTATTATTTTTGTAAAATTTGTGGTAAATAAAACATTTTCACTTTCACTTTCACTATAATATAAATAACATAATGAGCTCATGAACATTTTTCACATTGTATATTTAAACGAATGCGAACAATGTAGCTAGGTTCTTGGTACATGATGCCGATCGGCGAGTACCTACCTAAATTCGTTGGGCTTACTCCGAAAGCCAAGACTGATATTTTATATGAATATAAAGGATACAATTAAATGAAAATCCAAATGCTAACAGATTAGCCTTAAAATCCGCCAAATCAATTCGGGCGTAGCCAACAAACTTTCCTGACGGATTGACAGGCCTTATTAGGCCTAAATAAAGCGGAGCACCAAATTAGCATCATTTACAAAACTAAACCGCAAAACTGCTCAACGTTTCTCCAACACAATGGAGCTTGAAACTTGGCATCATCAATCATCCGCCTCGCTCATCGAGCGATTCCTCCCAAGCCGCACTTCACATCTCTTGTCTTTATCAACAAAAAAATCACCGAACTTAAGGATCGAATTCCCCGACTGGTTCTGATTCTCACGCTGAACTGAACTCTTTATATTTTTTAGGGGTTTTTAGGGTTCCGTACCTTGAAAGAAAAACGTAAACCTTTGTTGACTTTCCTTCATCACTTTGTTGTCCGTCCGTCCGTCCGTCCGTCTGTCTGTCTGTCAAGACCCTTTATTTCGGGAACGCGTGGAGGCATCGAGTTGAAATTCAAATCATATACTCAGGTCTACAGTCCCTTGAAGCTGTAAAAAAAATAAAACATCTAAGTTAACGTAAAAAAAAAGAGTTACAGCCGTTTATGCCGCAACAAACGTATATTTCAACACTCGAGATAATCGAAATTTATAGGGTACCTTCCGTTGACCTAGAACTATGAAATTTGGCAAGTAATATCGGCTTATACTACAAGTACATGGAAAATCTGAAACTATACATTTGTAATTAAATCATAAAAAAATTGTCTTGGAAGTTCGGGAAAAACTCGGAAAAAACTGCGAGGTTAGTCCTGAACTATTTATAATATGTAAGTACCTACAAATGTCTACGGAACCCTCGGTGGACGAGTCCGACCCGCAATCGTCCGGTTTTTTTTTAATTAGCTCTAATCTTTGGGCGCTCCTCCTTTTACTGTAAGATACAGGTCTGTGCAGCGCATGCGCTATGATTTTAAGTAAGTCTTTTAGCAAATCTTCTAGATAGAGACCTTATTGTATTAGTTTATATCTGACATCTTCCAGGTACATTTTCATCAGGTCTCCAAGCCTTCACGATTTCTTTCTCTTTTCTTATAATTTATTCATATGTCTTGTGCGCCTTTCATGTGGTACTCCTGCAAACTCTCATCTAAGCAATCATTCACAGCAGGCACTTCAAAGTCAAACAAGCTAAGAAAGAAAAGCCTAACTGAGTTGCGGTCTCTAATTGTTTATTTATTCAAACGTCTGTTATCAGGAGCCGCCCTAACGACCGCAGGACGAATGTGCAGCCAGAGACATGGCCCAGACCAAACTCAGTGACACTCGTGTAAACAAGCTCCGTCTAAACGGGAATTGTAAACAAAATACGCGGAACGACGAGAGCCGAGAGTTAATGCAGTACGAATTGATAAGGTGGAACTGTTACTTCCAAATTAAGACATTTCAGGAGTCACGCACGAGCATGGGATAGGATTAATGATTACAGAGAATGATGGATTGATTTAAGTTCTAATAAAGGAATTCAGCAAACTTGTTAGGGAGTCGTGTGCGCAAACCGAAATAATGCGGTCACACACACGTACTATTGCAAATCAGTTCAATTACAATCACAAAGGCGTGCATAAAATAACCAGTGTCGACTAAGCTGCAGTGCCTCGTATGGCGTTAAGCAATAGAACACTAAACTGATAAGAGTTCTCTTGCCATATAAGAAAATTGCTATGCTAAGTCTATGCCTTTATTAGTAGAAGCTCTACATTGCTTAACCCAATTGCCATTTCATAGGGACCGCATTCTCTACAACCAGGTGGAACTTGGGTGTTAAACTTAGATTTCTCAACTCAAAGCACTTATTAAATACGTAGGCTTCTGTGTTTCATTTTAAAGCTTCAAAGCAAATAAACAGTCTTCTGTAGACATATCCGACGCGTGCCTCGTGAGATTTGTGGTGGAACTTTATAAAATGTATATTTAGCCGGCCTCTGGTGAATTACAGTCAAAAATATGATTCGACATGCCTTACTCCACATTGCTTTGGGCAACAACTTGAACGCGCACAATGGACCAGACCACACACACATCCACTCACACCACTGTCTACAGCTCGGGATTGGTGGATAGCTTGGACATTCACTAACACATTAGCAGAATGGTTTTTGTTACACGATTTCGCGCCAGGCTCTCTTGTGTGACCGAATAAAATAATGTCGAATTACTTTTGCAAGTCTAAATCCAGCCAGCGAAGAGTCTCAGCCAGCGACAGAAATGCGAATATCTTAGCGTGTGGATGATTTAGGTAACATTAGTTATTTAGCAATACAATATGAATTTAAAGATACAGCGATCCCTCCTATCAAAGCCGCGTGACTCAAACAAAGATGTCTCAAATATAATAAACCCCATCTCTCCACTTTTGTATAAACGTGAGTATCTCCTGTTCCAGTTTTAAACTTACTGGGTAAAATCTACGGACAAATCTCAGTCGCGAGGCAGGTATCTAGCGTCCTTGCTATTTACCGCACATAGAAATTACTGTTTTAGAACGAGGACACTGGGCATGGCATAACACGCTCGGTGGCTTTATCTGTATGAATCATAGCATCGCAACTGAAGCGGAAACTACTCCGATGCTATCTTTCGTGGTTCTGTTTCACACAGAATGTGATAAACAATAAAACACAGCATGATGTGCCGACAATATTAAATAGCCTGATCTATCACGATTTCCAAAATTCTTTAATAAAAAATATAAACCGACTTCGAAACACTACAGCACTAAAAAGTTAGGAATAATTTAAATAATTAGAAGAACGTATACATGTAGGTATTGTAGAAGTATAATTTGGAGTCAGCAGGTCATGAAACTGGGCACCGACTACAAATTATACTTCTACAATACCTACATGTATAGATACTTCTAATTATATTTAGTGGGGGAGCTGGAGAAAAATATACAACTCCCTTATAAACATAATTTACCCTACTTAATTCATTGCTTTAAAATTTGATGTTCTTAATTTCCATCTCCGAAAGTCTTCACCAGAAGATCACCAAATTAACTTGGGACTTTTACGCTATTTTATGAAACATACGGATATTACCTACTAAAGGATGGGCGCCATTAGGCCTTATTTACTGCTGCCCATTGAAGAGTTCCGTTCTCCATCTCTGAAAGTCTTCATCAGATCTTCACCAAATTAAAATGGGTCCAATGGGACGTTATATCTATTAGAACAAAAAAATGATTGTCGAAATCGGTTAAGATTTAACGGAGTTATGCGAAAACATAGCCAAAAAATATACGCGTCAAATTGATAACTTTTTTGAAGTCGGTTAAAAAGTTAAATCAGCATAATATTAGATTGCATACTAGCAACACAATAAATTGCTTAAATTAACTTTAAAAACCTATTTAAAGGCTAAAAATTCCACCCATGCCGGGACTTGAACCCGCGACCTCTGGCTCACCGTGCCAGCGCCTGTACGTAATACAGCGAAGTTTGTAAAGAGGCTCGAAATTTCATCAATGCTTGCACTTGCCCATTAGCTCAGTTGGGAGAGCGCTGGCACGGTGAGCCAGAGGTCGCGGGTTCAAGTCCCGGCATGGGTGGAATTTTTAGCCTCTAAATAGGTTTTTAAAATTGTCCTCAGAACGGCTCCCATGCCGGGACTTGAACCCGCGACCTCTGGCTCACCGTGCCAGCGCCTGTACGTAATACAGCGAAGTTTGTAAAGAGGCTCGAAATTTCATCAATGCTTGCACTTGCCCATTAGCTCAGTTGGGAGAGCGCTGGCACGGTGAGCCAGAGGTCGCGGGTTCAAGTCCCGGCATGGGTGGAATTTTTAGCCTCTAAATAGGTTTTTAAAATTGTCCTCAGAACGGCTTAGTGCAACAAAAAGAATATAATATAGAAGAACGTTGCCCATAAAAGAATCGTACCACTACCAAAACAGGATTAAAAAGGGATCACAAAAGCTGTCGATGTTTAAATAGTTACATAAATGGCTTAGATGTCATGGCCGTCGCATTCTCAAGTGGTCAAAGCATTCTGTAATTAGGTAGGTAGGTGCATTATACCCATATAAGTGGGACTTCGAGGAGACAAGGTGTTTTAAAGCTGATATTCTCACAGATGGTGGGCGATTCAAACCAGCCTATTTATATGCCTCATCGCTCAGCGCAAAGTCAATCAATGATTCCTTATGACGCACTCTTAAAACTAAAACGGTGATGCCAACGCGGACAAATGAACTTAAATTATAATTACAATGATCATTAGCCTGTATTGTGTGTTAATAACATTTTGAATATTGATACATTTTAAGGAGATCCCCTCGAAGTTAATTAAGCAAGAGTTTAGGTAGTTTTGCAGTCACGGTTGGTTAATTGACAAATTCGCAATACATCGTGCTGTCAGGAAACATCTGCGACCTGAATTGTTTTTTCACTATCTCTGCAATATTCGTTTAGTTAGCGGATCGATTGGTTTTCTTCATCGATACTGTAGCTAACAATTACTAATAACGATCACAAGTACAATATCGTGTGTACTGGCAAACGCATTGCCCACACATCACCCACTTGATCCATGCCCACAGGAAGGTCTCAATTTGAGACCTGAGACCGGGCTCATACAATCGAAGGATGTGCCGGAGGAATTTATAGCTCACGGATGAATTATTGAGCATGAGGCAATCACGCTCGGCTCAATAATGACCACGTAGGTGGACACTCCCTGAATAACCATTCGTCAATCAACTTTCGGGCTTTTCAATGCTAATTTATCTTTGTCGTATCGAACCGTGATCGGAATGTGGAAGGGGAATGAGGCATTCCACTGGCGAACCTCGTATTGATCATTGACATTCTCAAAGTTTCAAGTCCACAGAGTTAAATGTCAGACTTCTTAGGTCATCAAGTAAAGTTAAGACTTCAACAGGAGAAAAATATGAGAGATATGAAAATGTAAGAACTCATGCTACATTCTCAGATAACCCAATTTACTTCAAGGATGTCAATACCGACTGTCTCACAGCTTTGCCTCGTCGCTATCACACAATGGTGGAAGTAGTTCAATCGAGACAGCATGTAAATGTTTTGTCTCATACGCATGAAGCGAAAAATTGCACCTCCCCCGTTACTTTCACCGGCTACACAACGGAGCGGCTCACCCAAAAACCGCTTACGAGTCGATCAGTCGGGTGTTCCAGAGTGGATCTGGTCCAACCAAGCACACAACTCGCGTTTCGCTGACGGCGACATGCCAATTCGCCACTCGAGTTGCAACATGACTTGAAGAGTCGGTGGGAGTGAAGCGGGGGGGCTGGCGAGGCGGCATTCCTAGCCGCACGATGGGACCGAGGAGGCGGGGGCGGTCATCGACCGTCCTCAGCCGGGCGCGCATAAACTACGCAGTCGCATAAGGTCAATAAGAACCGCGCGGACCGCGACCGGTCCCAACTGGCGTGCTCGTGTCGAAACAGTTTCGAAAGGCACCCGACCATTGTTCCGTTTGACAAACCCGAAATCAATTACTGGGGCTACATACGAAATCTAGTTTAATGGCGAATTGCGTAAGTCGAGATGATGTTTTTATTTGTACTTGATCATGTTGGATGAGTGATATGGAAGTATCCTGGCAACCTTACCTTTGTGCCGTCCTGGACTGAGGGTAGCTGGTGCAGTAGGTAGGTTCTTTGCACAAGGCTTTGGAGCGTAAATAAGCCTCATTTTCACCGCGATTACTTACTCGAAGATTACAGCTTTCAACAAATAATAATACAATCACAATACCAATACAATCCTTGGATTCTGGGTATCCCGTCACCTGACTAGTTTGTACATGACTCATACAACCAAGTCACGTAATATGAAGTAGGTAAAAAAAGAATAGTACATTTTACGATAACATGGCTGATATCCTTCATAGGCCGAAACATAAAACCCATATATTTTTCTTATCTGATAATGTCATTTGCTTTGCCAAATTCCAGTTAGTTGCATTAGTGAAGTAGGTACATATGTCAATAAAGTAATAGTGTATAATTCCCAGTTAGGTACTAACGTTCCAAAATTAGAAGATAAACTAAATGCAGAAAATGTCGAGGGTACCCGATGATATGTATCTAGTAATGTAATCCTACAAAAAACTTTTACAAAGTACGTAGCACAGGAGATCACTTTGTATGCGAACAAATATCCAATGACTTCACCTCGTTAATATTTTTCCAGATTTCATTCCACGAGTATAACCTTGGGGTCACAGATAGGTAACAATTTGAGCGCTGAATATCACGTTTTCTGATAACATAATTTACTGTACATTGTGGAATTACGATGCCGAAGTAATTCCTACCTAATAGCCTGACTATACATAGGCAAATCAAGTAACTTACAAAGAAATTACTAATATCGTAAGGTAAGCGTTCCTCTGAGGTATCAATTTCCTTTGACATCGCTTGGCCTAACGCAGTAGAGAAAATTGGACTTACTTTCGTATCCAGCCGTCCAGGACCACATGGAGACCATCGCCAGCAGCCAGTGGAACAAGAAGCCTTCTATCTTCCAATAAAGGGGTGCGAACAAGGGTCTGATGAGGCGCAGCGCCATCAACCACACCACGTAGGGGGTGATGCAGTAAATGTTGTTCACGACCGCGAATGCCGTGCGACCCACGATCCGCGCGTACCGGCTGAAACAGCAGGGAACGCGTCGGTTCATCGTCCCACCGTCTCGCCGCGGACGGGCCGTGCCGCGAGGCCGTACGGGCCGAGCTCAACTTGACGTCGGACAGTGTACAAGGGGTGGCGTGCGACACAGAACACAGTTGAGTGACACGGCCTATAGGGCATCACTAACACGACACGGGGTTCGGGGCGAGATGGTGCCGTACCGCGTTCTCCCTGCCGACAGCTGCCGAGACGCGAGGGCTTTCGTCGGGCGCGGATAATAGCGCTGCGCCGCCGAGCTCGAATCAAACAAATGTGCTACATTCGACGATATTTATTAATGGAATCGTTCACTGGTTCACTGTCGGTTATTTCGTAAGTAGACTGCGAGTACAAAGTTTAAAAATTTGCCCGTCGGCGAGCGAGTCTGTTCGCTCGCCGGCGAGCTCACATGCGATTTCATTTGCGACACACATTTTTATTACACCGATCGACGTAACATTAACTCGTACGACGCGAGCACACATAGACAGACATACACAATTTATTTTACGATGATGCATACGGTGGCACGACCGCGGTCGGCCGAGTTCGTCGTGTAAAATCAATACAAAGTTCATTATATAAAATTAAAAAACGACATCGGACCGCTGAAATTATACAAAAATTACAATATTAAAGACTGTACACTATCTAATATATACAACATTTGCCAGCATAGATATGTGCGGGGGCTTATATACAGGGCGGTGGGGTTGGCGGCGCGGGTGCTGGCGACGACTACACGTTGTAATCGTGCGCCATCAGCCCGTGCACCTGCTCGAGGCGGTAAGCGAGCCGCTGCTTCTGCGAGAACTCGTCCTCCTCGAGCGTCACCATCAACTGCTCGTTGTACTTCACCGCGTACCCGTACAACACGTTTAGTGCGCTGTTTGTGTTGAACTCCTTCGTGTGGAGGCGCGACTCTTCCGCGAGCATCGCGTTCATGTCCTGGTCCGAAATGGCCGGCATCAGTTTTATGTCCGCGTAGTAACGCTCTACCCACTCCTTATACACCGGTATATCTTTCGCGTACAAAAGCTTGGAAGAAGGCGAATCTTTGCCGAGAATGTGGTCGGACGTCGAGCAAGAGTCCATAAACGTCTGCGCGATAACAGATAAGCATGAATCTACGGTGTTCGACTTGTGAACGTCGAAAACGAAATTGGGATTCTTAATAAGATTTACCCAGAAACGCAGTGGGAGGGAGTTACTTTTCCACGTATGAACTACTTCGGGATCGGATATAGCGTGTTGCAATGCCTGATCGTCAAGGAAATCGAACATGTACTTGATAGCTAGGGGTAGCGCAGAGCCGCGGTGCGCTGTGCTGAAAATAGTCTCGAATAAGTCATCGACAAACTTTTGTAAAGTGCCTTTAGTCGCAAGAAGGCGAGTGAGATATATTTCTGAAACCATTTTATTTCCGCGCTCACCCTCCTTGTGTGCGTCACCGTCGTGGTGCCTGACTAAATGCCAATACTTGAAACCGCCGCCGTGTTCGTACTTGAGTGGGCTTGCCGGTGGACTGGCTGAGCCATATTTACCGCGGTTGAGAGTTTCGTACGTATGAGACTTATCGTTTTTCTCCATGTTGGATAGATTGTAAACAGAACTTTGTTTCGCAACAAGACTGAGGCAAGCCCCATCTGGCACACGGTAGTGGTTAAGGGTGTTCAGCTTCCGCCATTCGCCTTCACATTTAGTAGTACTATCTTCGTCGTACAGAATTAATCGACCGCAAGCGCCTGTGCGCCATTCCAAGTCTAGCTCGTCACGACTCGGTCTCTGGGAATATGGTGTAGATCGGTAAATAGCGTCTAAACACTTCTCCTTCACTTGGCTTATTGTATCACAGTCAAGAACTTTTACTTGCACGTTTTCAGTTGTAGCCTCTAGGCCGCTAACGAATACTGTTTGTTGTGATATCGATACCGTTACAGTCAGCGCTTTGAAGTCTATAGACTGTCTGATAAGTTTTTCCTCGCTGAGGGAGTAACGCGCCTCGGATGTAATTGCGTCCACAGGGCCTTTGTCCACTTGACCCTTCATTGACCTAAACAGAAGGTAAAGCGGTTCGCCAGCGCATTCACGAAGGAACTTGTATAAGAGGAAAGTGAACCAAGCACTCAACATCTTTTCAGCCACGCTCTCGGTACGTCTAAGCAATAATTTAGGATGGCTTTTCCCTTCCATGCACTTCTCTATGAGTTCAGCTAAAAGCGTTTTCAAAACATCCGTGCAATACTCCATCTTACTTTGCAAAGTAACCATAATTAAAGAAGCTACATTAACACGATCACGCATAGAAAAATATCTATTGCTCTCTAAGGTCCGAATAAATAATAGAAGGAATGTTTTATTCATTATCAATTGCCCGAACATCTTCAAACCCTTCTCTTTCCTAATAAGCTCTGGGAGTTCCCATTGGAGGACGGCATGATCGTCGATATTGGGGAACAAGATTTTCATGGCATAAGTGCGGTAATCAAGGAACGGTATACCTCCCGTTACGTCACCCGTTAAATCTGTGATTTCAGTCTGAAGTTCTGCGAAAGCTTCTTTGCACTCTGCCGCTACTCTTAATTCTAAAATATCCATTTGCTCTTGCATATTCTTTAATACTCTAATATTCTCAGTTGATTTTCTCCTATACATAACTAGAAACACGACAAACACTAATATGAGTATAACTATACTGGCGATTACGCCAAAAAGGATAGGCTTGCCGATGGCGCCTTGTAGACCAGCCTGTGATGAGTATGATAATTTGCCAATTTTGTACGTGAGAGCGCGTCCGACTTTGACAACCACATCAGGCGTGTCAACTCCATCCGGTAACTCATCACGAGACGGGGGCCGGCAAGTCAATTGATGCCTCGACAATGAGGTAACGTTACACAAACTCTCACCTATACGGACCTCGACATCGGCTTCCGTGCAAGCTCTATCTAAATGCTGTCCGTTTATCGTCAGATACTCAGACTTGTAATACTTTACGTCCTCATCGAATTTTTCGTATATCGGATCGGGGTAAAGCAAAAATGGTTCACCAGTCTTGCTTGTTAGGTTTTGCACGCTTTGAACGTCGTCCATATTGAAACCGTATTCTAGTTCTAATGGTCTATCAGGATCTAGGATTAATCCGGCGCTTTCGATGCCAGGAGATTCACAGACGAGATGTGTTTTTAAGTCGACTCTATGACAGGGTGCAATATAGGGCCTGTTGTCATGATAGACGTATATTTGCGGAAATTGAACGGAATGGAAGTTTCGGCCCATGACTTTAATGTTTATACCGCCAGACGGAATGCCCTTAGGTTGTTTGCGTTGCGTAGCCAAAGGAGGCCCCGATTCAACAGAAACTACGACAGGATCTTCTATGTATTCGAACTTTTCGCGTTCTAGAGTTCTCCACCCGTTATCAAATCGCATACGCAATGTTCCCAGTTTCAGCTGATAGGAGTGACTGGTCCGACAAACAGCCTCTTCGTGAGATACAGATAATATTGCGCAAGGCAAATCGTCAATAACCGCTTGAATATTACTGCCTGCATTCAGATACTCTCCCGTTACGCGGAGTTTAGTACCTCCGGACTGAGGACCGTATTTCGGTTGAATAGATATTATTTTGGGATTAACGAACGCGTAGTGATGTTTGGACTCTCCACGATAATCTGCGACACGAACCACTACAGGCCCATCGCGAGGGACCTCTTCCCCAGGGCCGTCTACAGTGCAAACAATACGTCTCGTCTTTACGTACAACTCTATAATGGGCTGACATTTGATTCCAGCTATTGTCACGCCATTATAAATATCGGATATGTTACGTCCTAAGTTAATACCTTCTATGGTGATATTAGTTCCTCCATCCCAGGGACCGAGCTGCGGCCTAAACGAGTGAACCTCTGGATTAGGACAAGTTTGAGTACGATTTAACCAGACGCTAGGAGCAGCGCACTGCTCCTGGACCTCGCATCGGTCAGAGCCTTGACACCATCCGCATCCAAACTTGTCGGGAAGAGCGAGACAGATACCGCAATTATCAGCCATATCGTTGCACCGGTATATCAGAATGTGCGTGTTATCCGGGTTATCTAACGGTTTTGAGCCTCCCCAAATGACAGCGAAAGAAGCTGTGATATTAGGCGCTCGCGAGGTGTACGTGAACTCTACGGCTTCGCAATAAATAGTATCGGCAAGAAGTTGAGCATTGACGTGTGTAACACGACCTTCTATATTAAATTGGCATACGAAACGCGTCTGAACAATAAACTGACCGATTATATGAACCTTAACTTTTATGGCTTTCTTAACACCGGAAGGAACTAAAATTTCGTTTGTTCCGTCAGAAGTGGAATTTATAGTCGGACAAAAACCGGGACCGGACCGATAACTTGGACCAGTCCGACTGACGCCAGTTACTAGGATATCGTTCCTACAGTTTTCGGCAGTGTCATGAGTACAGCGATGACCGTCGACGCACCAATCACACGGAAAAGATGAGCTAACACATTGAGTACACGAACTATACGTATTACAATCGAAAAATGTGAAATTAGTTGCAACAAAGTCTGGGCCCTGAGTGGTGCGAACAGACAGTTTCGCTGTAAAGTGATGTTGGCCAGCGGGAATAGGCGGAAGAGTATCGGTACGCGGTGTAGTACAATTAACGCCATAGGGCTTCCTAGTAGCATTAGTTATCAAAGTACGATCTAAAGCTGTAAATGCACACAGAAATTGTCCGTTAAGTGTGGGCAAGTTTTCAATTACTAAATCTAAAGTCCTAGCTGTCGTTCGTTGCAGTTGATTTGGCGTCACTTGGGTTATAGTGGTGCAGCGGCCACTGCGGTAAGAGATCCAATATAGAGGGTCCTTAGCCGCATCTTGACAGTCCGACCGAAGGCTGCACTTGTTCTCGAGCGAACACCATCCACAGTAAGGGTCTTTAGCTCCGAGACAAGTTAAACACGACTTATACACGCTGCACTCTTGAACTTTCACTTTGGACACTTTACGTTCAGTCATTACATATAAATGCATCAATTGAGTATCAAAGAACAAGTCTTTATTCACTGGTGAGCCATCGTCAACTACGATATCTCCGTATTCAAAAGCCGAAGTGGCGCTCTCGACTACAATCTTTTTCAGGTGACCCTCGGCAGTACCCGCGAACACAACTGTGTAATCTCCAGTGGAAGTAGCTGCCACTGCGGTGAGCCTTATCGTGAAAACAGCAACGGGCACAGCTTCCACGGGTTGCTCTCCCCCAAGCGGTGTATTCACGTCCAACCCGCAGAAGTCCTCGCTTATCGATTGCAGTTTAGTGCCAATGCATGCATGGGACGGTGATATGAAATCTAAACCTCTTGACCCATTTCCACTGAAGCAAGTCTTTATATTCTGCATGAACTTGCGTCGGATTGCTTTCAATGAATAAACGCACAATGCAGATAACTTTGAAGGCGTGTTAGTATTGATAGCTTCACTTTGGCTGAATGCGGCAAATAGCACATCATCTTGGGCAGTTATTCCAAGCTCCCCAGCTAATACTGATCCTGCTTTTCCAACAAAAGCCGCTTGCACTAGGTTGTATCCATAATTGCCTCCGCCCTCACCAGTACATGACATTGGGATTTCTGTATAAGAATAGTAGTTTTCATCATCGTGACAGACCCGCACTAGTTTACTGTAATATGTATCAGATCCCACACCCCTCAGCTGGGTTGTCAAAAAGTAGCTGAAACCTTCAGAGCTAAATCCATACACATAGTTTATAGGATACCGTTCTCTGGATAGGGAATTGACAAACATTCTTGTACCAGTGGTAACTGCTGTTCGAGCTATCATAAACAGTCGGTCATCCTCGAGCGACCGGCTACTGACGGTGGGTACTTCCGAGCGATAGGCGGAGTTGTCGGTGAACGTGACACCGACATACATGACTTGAGTCACTGGGGGGTTAGGTGGACCCGGCGCGATGAACGCGACCGTGGACGCCGTCCGATTGTTGGCGACCACCGGCTCGCGAACGACACGCTCATCTTTGGAAATGTTATGGAGATTCCGCACAGAACATATCCCTTGCATTACCGAACCACAAGTGAGGAGGCGGCTAGTCGCATAGTCAATCACGAGAGCCTTATTTACATTGTCCGTAAGTTTCTTCGCGAAGTCCCCGGGACAGTCGAAGGTGCAGAAGGTGTCGTTAATAGGTCCGGTGACGATCGACTGCGCGATG
Source organism: Yponomeuta malinellus (assembly GCA_947308005.1). Classification (NCBI taxonomy): domain Eukaryota; kingdom Metazoa; phylum Arthropoda; class Insecta; order Lepidoptera; family Yponomeutidae; genus Yponomeuta; species Yponomeuta malinellus. The sequence continues at coordinate 5,431,535 of OX371010.1, forward strand.
TCCAAGTCGGGGGACAGTTGATAGATTTTGTTCACGGCGCCGATGTAGACGCGCCCAGTGTTTCGGTCGACGATGAGGTGATTGAAAAGTGAGGTCGGCGTCGAAACTGGGTCGGTAAAGGTGCGCACCACGTCCGGGGAAGCGCGCGCGGCAGCGCACGCGGCCCCGAGGGCCAGCAGCACGCGCCACATGGGGAACGCGGGCGCATGTGGCCGCGGCGACTCTACCGCACGACTCGCCCGCCGCCCGCCCCGCTCGAGCCCGGCCGCGCACCACATCTGCAAGGCGACACACTCTTGCTCAGCTGCACTGCCTGCGCCCGCCGCCGACCTTCGTTCCCATCGCATCGCACCGCTCCGCCGCCTGTTACTACTCAACAACGACGCAGACTTACCGACGATTAGTCAGAATACGATGACACAACCTACGATCCAGTGTGTTTAGATTTGATTTCGGTGTGACGGTTTTTAGTTCGCGGTGCGCGTGTGTTACGGCTCGGAGAGGTCGAGTGCGATCGGAGCGAAAAATCCGCGAGGTGAAGCGAGGACGAACGGCTTGCGTGGATGGACAGACTTTCCTCGATAATATGTTACTGTATTCGCAGTTACCTATGATTCAAAGGACAAGTTCAAAGTTTTTACTTGAAGAAACTGCGAATACCTGAGCACAATCGTCAGTAGCCACGCAAGTACTAACATATTTTTACAACTTTATGCGCGAAATAAAATCGCAACGATATTAGGACTTTTTAAATTAAAATGACCATGATATAGGTTCAAGTCTTAGTTTGCTTGTAATGAAGGTACCTAACAGAACCATGTTGTTATGAAAAAACAGGTTAGTCCATAGTCCGTACTAGGAAAGTGAGTCCACGCAGGCCTCTACGCGGTCAGTGCACTGTCACAAGTCACACGCCGACGAAAGCCTCAGCATCATCCATACAGGGTAAGATTAACAAAATAATAAAAGTATACAATTGGCATGCTGTTCGTAACGAGGGAGTGAACGTGGTATCGCAACGATAAATAACCAAAAGGAAGAAACGCTTGGATCAACTAAAATCACAACACCGAATGTGTACTCACAGGAAAGCCATTGCGGATCTCAATCGTCCGGGCCTGCTTGTCAAGTGTGTCCCGAATTTCCGATTAAATCATAAGCAGGCGCACTCTCATAATGTGGAGACAGCGCCGAGACCTGCAACAACAAACATCGTGTAAGCCGGCGTCGGGCGCTGCCGCTCGATCGATCGCTGCACGCGGCCGCGAGTCGCAGCGCTCAGCGCCCAGCGCGGCGGCCCGCGCTAAGCGACCCATCTCTTCACTATCTACGACTGCCACCAGACCCCGGTCCTCACCGCCGGACCGGTCGCGACACCCGAGCGTCTTACATTCCCTTGCCACCGCCCACACGACCGCAATCACAATCAACCACCCACGTCAAATTTCCACAAAGTAATCCGTCGTGCCACGAGATGCACACATCTCCAGCACGGAAAAAAATAAGTCCGTGTCTATCTTTAGGAGGTGCGCGATAATGGCGCACCAAAGTCAATAAATGGAAGCCATTTCTGGTAAACGCCACGCATGAATGTCTTTATTCGAAGTTCTAACTTAGCCCTTCCAGTATATCCGCACAGCGGCTTACCTTTAACTGCAGGATCTCAGGAATGGTAAAAATCCTTGAAAATCCAGGATGTTGGAATGGAACTCAGACACACTATTGCACCACTTCACACAAAATATTTCTTTCAAATATCACTGTCACTGTTTAATACGTAAACTGGAACACTAGTCACCACTAAATACTGAAATCACAACACAAATTCCTAGGTCGATTGCTAAAACCGTTTGTACACTAATTCCACGACAAGAGCATCAGTCTTCGTACATCGCCGTGGAATGATTTTAGTTTCCCTTTTCGAACGAGTCTAGGCGTGACTGACCCGATGATAGCCGATTGCGAGCCGAATCGACATAAAAAGGTTTCGGAAGCGCCGCTAGAGGCAGCACTGTTTTGGCTGCGTTCACAAAAAAAGTTGTAATAATGTTAGACATTCACCATCAATCTTAAATCTTTGCAGCGATTTAAGTTTTTACGATACGTGAAATTTCAATAACTTTTTGAAGACGAAACAAACAATTTTTAATCCATGTCTGTACTGTGAATGCTTTATTTGTGAATGTCGTGATATTGTAATATTTTTTTTACTTTTATTTGATGCAATATCTAGACTGATAGTCTTCAATATCGTTGTTCTTGTCGATATACGTGTCCCAAAATTCAACGATAAGTGGGCACCAGACGGTGCACCTGCTCATGACTACTCTAAAAAAAAAAAGAAAGAAAAAAACTCTACTTTCTTGGAAGCAACAAAAAAAAATTTAAGTCCTTCGAAAATATACACGCCTAATGATATTTTTAACTACCATAACCACATTTTGCTAAACTTTTTCTGATTTTTTATGCGTCGGCTACCTAAGTAGCACTGCTATTTATTACAACCCTTCAAAATTACAGAATGGCTGCAGTTATTGCACAATTTTCAATTATTTTTTTTCCTAAACTTTTAAAATTGAAAAACGACTTGCCAGACTTATTAGAAGACGTGCCCCTAAGACATTTAATCTTTGATTTATTGAAATAGTAGTTTATGTGACTGTCACATAATAAGGGTTATTAAAACACGAGCGAGACTTTAAAAAACGAGCCTTGGCGAGTTTTTTAATAGCATTCGCGAGTGTTTTAATACCAAGTTATGTGCAGTCTCATACACTACTTTATCTACACTCATAATGAAATTTTTGAAACAAAATGGCGCAATTTCGACAAAAGTATCTTGACATTCAATCGTTTGCACTCAGTTTTGCGCGCGCAATTTAAGGTATTTTTAGTTGCACTTTTGGTACCACGAAAATGAAATTAGGTTTTTTATAGAGTGTCAAAGTAAAAAGCTACCTGCGCCCGGCGGAATAAACAACAGATTGTTATTCTTTCAGTATGAGTAGCGCCGTAGGAATAGTAGGTTAGTAGCGCCAACTTTAAAAAATACTTACCATAATAGATTCCATACTGTTTTTTTACACCACGATGAGTAAAAGTGGACTGTAAAAATTTTAGGAAAAAAAAATATTTTATTATTTGTCTAATAACTGCAAGCATTCTGTAATTTTTAAGGGTTGTGGTAACACTAGTGTCACTTAGCTAGCCAATGCACAAAAAAATCTGAAATGTTTAACAATTTCTGGCCATAGTAGTTAAAAATATCATAAGGGGTGTATATTTGTAAAATATACACCACATTTTCGAAGGATTTTAATTTTTTTTGGTAATAAAAAAAAGTTGAGCTTTTTTTCTTTTGTATCTAAAGTAATTGAAATTGAAAAAGGTTTATTCAGTCGGTAGTCATAGGCAGGTGCACCGCCTGGTGCTACCCGCTTATTGTTGAATTTTGGGACACGTTGAACATTCGCAAAGTTCACGTGGAATTTTGAGAAAAGTTTAGGTATTTGCTGCCAATATTATATTACTAACTTTAGCAGCAACGTTGGTGAATAATTTCGATATTATTAGTTAGTTAAATAAATCCATGAATCAAAACATACAAACTTTCATTTACATTAAACAAAGCAAATTGTTTTGAGAAGGGATGGAAGGAAGAGAAGTTTGAAAGAGATGGTTTAACGTTATGCATTACCCGATTTTAGGACGTGCCCATTTTTATTGCATAAACCGAAAGACTTCTTCATTTCAAATAGTTGACAATAACACCCAAATGCCAAATGCGTTTAGTTAATAAGATATGGGTACTTAAATATCGGCCTTTTTTCCTCCAGTGGAACAGAAAAAATATTCCTTTGGTAAATATTTGGCACACCCACTAGTTGTCAAATTGATCTGCATTCCTAAAAAGCACATTTAGCCTCATTTTGTGCATTAAAAGCAAATAAAAACTTCGATCTATTCCCAGAATTCCAGTAATGTAGGTTTTTTTTCTTAAGGGATCTTCGATATCATAGTAGGATGCGATTTATTTATTTTGGTATATAAATTGCACCCAAATACGGCAGGATCTTCAAGAAAAAAAGGTAAAAGCTAAAAAAAATATGCTTGAATCTCCGTATCTTGAGTACGTCTTTATCATTATAAAAATTGGAGCTAACTAACAATTTTTATATTGAAACATAGGATTTGAACATGTAATAACATGCAATATGAGGTGTGAGGAAGCACCTAAGGTGTTTGGAGTTGGAGGCGGCATTATTGTATAGTACCCGGCTGCCTTCGGTTCTAACCTCACATGTTCTCTTCACGATTATTTTGTTTTTTTTTGTTTTGTAGTTTTTCGTGTATTTTGTTAGTTTACCTACTCTATATTTTTGTGACATTTTTAATAAATGTCTTCTTTCTTTCTTTCAATATTTGCAAAGGTAACTTGACGAGGGGTCTAGATATTGTGGTCTACTTTAGACCAACTCTACGAATAATACGAAATTGCACGTAGTTTCTAGACCCCACGGTATTTGGGAATGAAAAAAAATCGTATCCATCTTCAAGAAAAACACAAAAAACCTTAATTACTGGAATTCTGGTGAAATTCACGTACAAATGGGGTTTTGTATGCACTTTAAGAACACAAATAAATTTGCCAACAAACGTGCCAAATTTTGAGCAAGGAATAATTTTTCTGTTGTACGGGAAGAAAAATGTAAATTTTTTAAGTATTCATATCTTCTTAACAAAACATGTTTGACACTCGTGTCTCGTCTACTATTTGAAATGATAAAGTCTTTCGGTTTATGCAATTGAAATGGGCACTTTTAAAAATCGGGTATCAAAACACACTGGCATGGTGCCAGCCAACTGGCTGACCGGTTGGATCCTGTGACATCACAATAGCGTTCAAGCCTCACCAAGCGCGTTTTAAAACAGCCAAAGTTTAAACTTCTCTTACTTTGTAATTTATTGATGGATTTGAGTAATTCAAAAAGTAATGCGCTTTAAATTTTTTACTACAACCACCTTAGTACTTAGAAATCCAATATTTTTATGCCTATAATATTACGATGACAACTGGTTAAAAACGTCGATTTCATTTTATTGTCACTTCAACTCTACACGCTCGAATGAATTAGGCGTTAATGGAATGAAAACTTAATTTGAACGGATATTAGTTTACTCGTTCACTTTTTCATTTTACAATTTACTTTTGCAAGTGCCCTGGTCCCGGTAGACTATTTAAAGTATAAATATTTATAAAATAAATATTTTATTGTGCTATGCAGTAGCAGTATCGCCCAGAATAGGCATTGGTGGTTTATTCTTTTTTCAGCCAGTTGTTTCTTTCAGTGAGATTAAAGAAAACAATATAGTGGACTTAAGCTTTTGATTTTGGGCAAATGTTGTTTTTTTTTTCGAAGCGCCAAAATACATTTAGGCCATTTACTTGAGTGTACCTAATTGCTGTGTCATACATAACTAGTATTTGGTCACTCATACTTTGACTGCCTTTGCCCCCTTATGTACCCCTTTGGATATGTAACGCTAAAGTCGTCAAAATATAAGAAGCCCGTTTTGACAGCTATACAAAATTGCATTTTAGTTTGGGTTTACCTGAACAAATACATAAAAAGACATATACTCTGGCATATTATTTAACGCTCCAAAGAAAAAAGAGATTTTGTAGCCCGAAAAGTTACTCATAGTTTAGATTTGTAATGTCTATGATCTCAAACTAGGTTAGATTTTATTGTTTTTGTAGCTGTCAAAACGGCTTCTTATATTTTGACGACTTTAGTAATATTTTTGAATATAAAATTATTTTGCAGTTCGACTAATAACGTGAATACGTTCCTTATAGAAAAGATAAGATAGACTTTTTATTATTCTTGCAACACTGGATTGAATGAACGAAAAAATCGGAAGCACGAATGAGTTGTAATGAAAAAATAAGACAGCTGCCAGCTGTCAGCGAAAGCGATATTTATTCAAAATCCGTGGTTTTGGGGGTGTTATTTCCTGTAAATACGGGTTTGCTTCTAAAATCATGGCTTCATCCATCTATAAATTGACCTCAGCAGTCGTGAAGTCTTCAAGAAACTTCCCTACGGTTATACGTGTTGTGGACAAATGTAATTTTTCGACCACCAAAGTTGTTCAGGTAAGTTGCATAATCGATCTCAGAATCATCTCTGTGTTTCTATTTTGATAAAAAAATTATCTAATTACGTACCGATTATACCGATCAGTTGTGCGAATTCCTTGTTTACTTTTGGTGGAAAACTTCAAAGGTCGCATACATTCGAAGACTTCGTCTTGTAAAACGCCGGTTTTGTGTGAAAAACTAATTCCCGGTTTATTATACAGTTGTCACTATGTATGTCAACCTTTACATGAGTGCACTCTGCTCAGTTACATTACATGCGACTTTAACAGCTGTCAATTGGCCAATGTGCATACAAAACAAAACAAAGCAGTACATACTCTCAACGTTTATTTGTTTAAATTTCTTTACAATTGAGTGAATATATCTAAATATGCCATAATTTATGTAGTCAAATTATGCCTTATGGTTCTAATGTGCTCTAAAATCTGTTTTGGACACTATTTCTTGTAGATAAAAGGTCGCTAAGTCGTTATTTCCGACATATTGCACTTAGTAGCAAGGGTATTTAACAAAATATCAAATCAGTTACTTTTAAAACGGAATTTTGTATGAAAATACTGGCTTATGACGTCACATTTCAGAGCACTCTTTTTATGTTTAATCTATTTAAAAATTGTAATAACTAGTAATTTACTAAAAGAGATACATTTTCCAAGATATTTTGTAATTTTTGTTTTAATCGAGCATATGAAATAATTTATTGTTGATCGTGTCAAATACTGAATTGTAGCGCAACAACAAAACTGGTATATTGCGTTACTTTTGAGTAGTTGTGGGCTCAAATCCTGGCATGTACCAATGAGATTGTTTTCTAAGTTTGTGTTATGAATGTGAAACGAATTTTTTTATTTTCTCTGAGAATACGAATTTCCTCTGGGAATATTTTATAGCACATCAATAGCTGTATTCAAATTTGTAGTATTAATTTCAAGTCTCAATTCAGCGGCCCTTTATTGTACATAAAACCCCTAGAAATCACCAAGCCAAAGTGGGCTTGCATGGTGGTTAAGCTCATATTCTCTCTCTGAGAGAAGACATGCTTTTGCTATTGTGCTTTATGCCAGTGTTCCACAAACTTCTTGTTGGCAAGGTACACCTACATCATCAGGACTACCTAGACCTACCTTACCTAGAATTAGTTTTTTAGTAATAGAATAATCAAATAGTGTGGTATATCTGTAATCTTTCTATTTATTTATTTAATATAATCCACTTGCAGTATGTATTTATGTATCCATCTATCTGTCTGTCTATTGAATAAATTGAGTATGAACTACAAAATAATATAATAAAAGGTTAACCAAAATAGCTAACCAGCGCAACCAATGAAAACCAACATTCCTTGCTGTTAAGCAAACTACTTAACTAACTGGTCATTATAAAAAACAAATCACGTTTGTTATTGTTCCATTCTTTAAGCTATAAATAGTACCTTGTTTGTTCCATATTCTTTTAACTTTTAGAGATGACTATGGTCTAATAAAGTAAACTCAATTATTTCAGGTTCTCGTTTTTACCTTTTTTTGTGAATATTGATATTACGCACAATAAAGAATTTTGAAAATCAAAATTAATGAAAACCAAACATATCTTCTTTCATAATCCCTTTTTGCAAAAAGGTGTCAGTGACAGTTCTAGTTATTTTTCCAGCCTAAAATTTTTTGGAAAGTTCTAGTCTGTAAAAACAACTTTTCCCTTGTCCGAGGCACACCAGCTAAGGACAATGGTACACCAGTGTGCCACGGCACACACATGGCTAAACACTGCTTTATGCTATGCACTTATTTTTGGGACAATTTAAAGCAATAAAACCTTTGGCCTTTGCATCTACGTAATGAGATGATTTATGCAGCGTCCAGTGACACCATCACTCACACTAGATGGGTGAAGGGACCACTCGGACACGGCAGTGCCTGGAACATTGTTTTTTAGATGGGGTAGGCTTGCCCAGCACCTATACCATCCTGACAGCTTAGTCGGCCTAGCCCACAGGAAAGCCAAGTCAATATGTGCGGAACCAACCAAGCCGCGGGTTTCCTCACGATATAATACAAATAATACTACAAATTCACAGATGTACGTAATTTTGAAAATAAACAAAGTCAGTAAGTAAGGCACCTGACAACTGATAGCAGTTTGTAACAGATTTCAATACATAGGAAACTAGGGGTTAACATAAACGCAAATTTACTTTTTTGTAATAGATAGATAGAATATTATCGTACACCAGGAATTACAATTAAAATTTAAAAACTAATAGATTACAGTACAATTGGCCCCTCCGGCCGTTTTCGTAACTGTGGTTCGCAACCAGGTGCGAATTAAGAATTTTTATTATTTGTTCGCAACCAGGTGCAAATCAAAGGACCTCTTTCCTTAACGGCAACTAGGCATCCTGATGATTAAATTTCGCAACCAGTTGCAACAAAAGATTTTTTTTCCTTATTCGCAACCTTAATTATCTGTTTGTTGACACTCTATTTGGTTGATTTGCATACAAACTTTTCAAGAGGATTCTGGCCGGGGCATTGCTATTTGAAACTATTTGCCCATATGCAATGTATATGCAGTGCAAGAAGGCAATACAAAAAATGATATATTTTAGTTTCTTTAATTTTGTAGTTAAGGAAGAAAAATACTTAGTTTTATTTGTTTCTTGTTGTTGACTTTTTATATAAAATACGTGGATTGAAATTGCGAATTTCTATTCATTACCTTAGAGCTACTATAGTTGCGAATTAAGAAACGCTTTTCCTCCATCGCAACTATGTAAGTTTCTGAAGTTCTTTTACTTTGCTCGCAAAGAACTTAATTCGCAACTGGTTGCGAACAAAGAATAAAAGTTCTTAATTCGCAACTGGTTGCGAACCACAGTTACGAAAACGGCCGGCGGGCAATTGGCAGCCTTATTACTAAATGTAATTGTAATGTTTAACCTTTCGATAACGAGAGACAGTTTTCTGGATTAAATTGTTCAATAACCTATGTACAGTTATGAACTGTAGAAATTTACCTGACGGTAAAAAAAGATAATAATGTTATGTAGAAAACTTACTGCAACATTCATAACTGCGAATTTAGTGGTTTTTTAATCATTAATTATGTTTTAAGATCTCTTCTTTACACACTTTCTGTATGCTAATATATTCAGTATTTGTCTGTCTTGCTCTACGAACAGAAATTACTGTTCTTATAAAAGAAGCATTTTCACTTAACATTGTTTGTTTTGGTATCTTTTTAGATGCGTTTTGAAGTAAAATGATTTGATTTTACATTTTGAAACATATATTTTTTTATTGAGTGAATCACAAAAGAACTGAGGTGGTATTAATAAAAGAAGAATAAGGGCGGAATCTGTTGCTGACAAAAACAAAAATAAAAATGTAGTAGGTTAAAACATGAAAAGACCAAATGGTACCAAATATAAATAAGTCATAAAATAATATCTAAGTAGTGTTAATGAGTATAAAAATAACATAAGTGTACAATGATAAAAAAACCCATAGGTATAAAAGCCCAAGCATAAGAATAAACAAAAAGATATACATTGATCCTATCCTACTATAATATTATAAATGTGAAGGTTTGTTAAGATGTTTGGATGTTTGTTACTCAATCACGTAATAACGGCTGAACGGATTTAGATGAAATTTGGCATGGAGATAGTTTGAGTCCCGGGGAAGGACATAGGATACTCTTCATACCGGAAATTACTGATTCCATGCGGACGAAGTCGCGGGCAAAAGCTAATGTGTAAATAAGGCACAAGAAGGAAAAACCAGAATGTTAAGTAATGGAGTAGGTAAGGAGAAAAAATGGAAAATCAAAACATCCAACAAAAAATAACTGTGAAAAAACTACCACAGTCTACGGAACCTGTAGCATTATAAAAAAAAATCCGTAAATACAAACACGTCTTCAACCCCTCGTCAACCTATTTGTTATTTTCTTCTTTAATAAAATCTTTAAATACAATACAAATGTACATCAACTGCTAAAATAATAATCCTTCCTTTTTGCTCTGCCGTAGAGGGGTGAAAAACAAACAAATGTTTCTTAGAAAGACTGAGTACGTGAAACCAGCTTTTGTGTGAGCATGAGGTCATAAAGTTTAAAGAGAAAGAAAGAGAAACATTTAAGATCTGCTAGCAACAAAACTTAGCACCTAACACACAGTTAAACAAACCTGGAATATTAAATTAGTATGTAAATTGTCCAATGTCAAACTGGCTCTGATAAGAATACCATTATCAGGGTTGTCTTAGTGAATTACTACCATTGGAGTCTTCATACAGAAGGCAGAGTCTAAACCAAGTAGCGAAAAATTTTAAAAACTATAATCCTAGTCCCGAGTATCGAAAAAAGTTTCCTACTAGATGGCGCTAGTGGTATTCATAAACGCTGAAATATATATTATGTAGAAAAAATGTTTTTCAGTCACTTGGTACATTTTTATATTGTTTATAAACTCAAATTGAGACCTTACTTCTTTGGATGAAACATCCGTAAATACAAACAGACATATAAAACCCTTGCCTAGTCGGATAAAAAGACGAAGTAAACTGGATAGTGCATCTCATGAGGCGAGCTGTATATCGCATTATAGCGTGTTTCGAAGTATGAAATGTCTTGTTCATTACGGAGAAGCCTTATTAATTTTCCACTATGCGCAGTTTCTCTGCACTATAAAATTTCTCTGCTGATTTAAAAATAATGAGTGCTTTATCTCGTCCATTATCTTCCGGCGTCTTCAGCGTTCACATCTGAGGTTCACATAAACATGTCCAATGGCCGAGGGGGTTAAGGTGAAAGGCAATTGAATCGTGTGATTTTAAAACAACACAAGTCACATGTGCTTTTAAAATAACACTTCCCCTTTTTTTTTATTAAATTATTTACACCTACCTATTGATTTACATTAGAAAAAATAATTGTAGTTTATTCATACAGAAATCAATATAATATGCTAAAATATTGCTGTTGTAGATATTAGTATTTGAATAAAACAGTTTTTTCTATTTCCTGCAAAGTTGTAAAGAAAGGACATGTGTCGTTTTAAAATCACACGATTCAATTGTCCTAAGCCCAGCCGTGGCCTCTTTTCATGCACGGGATAGATAGAAACTTCTTCTTCTCCTTTTTGTGCCGCCAATCGGAGGTTGGGAACCAATTCGGCTATCTTGCTTTCCAGGCTGCCTATACAAACAAGGAACTGGTACTTTAAACCGCTGGTCGTAGGTTGTGTAGCCATGATATCTTTGGTCTCCCAGGTCTCCTTCTTCCTGGAGTCTTTCCTTTTATGATAAGTTGTAGGACTGTACTTGGTGTTCCGCATTGTACATGTCCCAAATACTCTAGCTTCCGTTGCTTCATGGTGTTAAGGACCTCTGTGTACAGTTTTTTTATACACACCATCGTCGCATACTCTACTCGTTCAGATTGTCTTACAGCTTCTTTGGTCAGAAATCAGATCGTAGTCCTTATACATTATATATAAAATACATACCTACATAAACAGCCTATATACGTCCTACTGAAGAGTACAGGCCTTCTCCCGGAGAGAAAGTATGGGCTTTATCACCAGGCGTGCCCACTGTGGATTGGCGGTTTCAGGCACCGAGGTTGTCCTCAAAGACGTATTATTGTGGGTCAATGTTGCTCACGTGGCCCGTGGTCTCGTCTTTGTCATTTCTTTTGGCCTGGTGCTGGTCAAGTGCAATATTGCAGGGGCCTGTCCACAGCGGACTGCCCGCAGAGGACTTAACATTGACCTGTGCTACAGTTTACAGCAGATAATATTTTTATAATACTCTTTCTACAAGACAGTAAATTTCTCGGCTTTTGCTTTTGTACTTTTGCGTCCACAGCTGATAGGTCGTCTTTAGGTAATTAACGTTTGTCGGTCGCACCTTTTGTGAACTCCTATTTTGTTATATCACTGGCTTCTGTGTCATCTAGAGAGTCGGCTCTCCATTTTAGTGGTTCATAACCGTGGGTCACCAGTAAAACCAGCTAAGTACTTGACAAGACAGCTTCACTTGTATACCGCGGTTTACTATCGTATCAGTTCAGTTTACTTTGAACTCTGGCTGGGAGTGGCTGCCTACGGTTTTTTTGTGACCCTTGAAATATTGCGATGGAGCCGACAAAGCAAAAATTTGTGAGTTTGTGTTGATGTTTTGTTGAATTTTTACGATTGACCAAAATACCTCGCTACCTCTATTAAAGGGGTATATTTATCAAGTTGTTAATTAATAAAATAAGTAAGTGATGGTATGATCAAAAACTACTTTAAGTAACTGACGAGTTACATATGTAGTTAACCCTGACCTACTCTTAAATAATGTTTTTAATTTAGGTTACCTCCATGTCGCACATTACATACGGTGTGCCATACCAAATTGTAACTAATATCTGCAATAAATCTTCGACAGCTTTGTAATAGCTTACAGTATCGTCGGAATATAAACCTTTACATTTTTGTTGCAAAGTCGCCCCTAACGTAACTGAGTAGAGTACATGACATGCGTGTAAAGGGTGATGTGTTGTCGACTGTACGCCCGCCTAAAGGTTGACTTGCTGTTACTTACCCTCAGTCTAGCTGTGATTACTCTTATCATTGTAAATGCCCGTTGTTGAATCTACAAATAATTACTTGTAAGGTTTTACCACTTCTAACGAGTTGGCCATCATTTTAAAAGGCCGGCCGGCAAGCATGGGCGCGCAAAGCCGGTTTTAATAAAGTAGGTATGCTCGCCTTTCACTAACAACGTGGCCGACGACGTTTGCTTAGCGCCCAGCTCAAAAATAGCCACTAGAATCCTATTTTGAATTCCAACTCTTTGTTTGAACCTCTTTAGGGTGTACTGGAAGCACTTAATAAAAAAATAACTCGTGTCCTTGACGTGTTTTGCGGTCTGTGAGATTTCCAAATTCCAGTGCTTAATTCGATCCTCTATTTTAGTTTTGTTTTGGTCCGTTTTTGTTGTAAATTGTTTGTGTGAATTTTAAGAAGAGTATGGCGTGCTCAGTTTGTTTGGAACATGGACGTGTTCCTAAAATGGTAAGTGTCTTCGTTTCAGTCAGCTGCAGTTTCGCCTGCAGAGATAGTTACACGTTTTCTTTTAATCTTCTCCCGCGGGATAGTAAAAATGCTCTTAAATATTTGTTTTTCTATTAAAATTTAACCCACAGAACTGTGCTTGGGTCAAGATTAGTTTATTTATAGGCACCGTCTGTTATCAAAATTGCCGCAAGGAACGTCGTTTTTATGCTTGTCAAACAAGTAACATCATGTTATCGCAATGTTGTCGTACAAAACATGTGTTATTTAATTTGTAGCTTTGTTGGACTGTACGTTTGAGACCAAATGTGTAAAATAATTTAACAGGCCATATTCTCGCAAAACCGCTCGCGATCCTTTTGTAATGCGAACAATTTCCTACTCTTTTCGAGCCTTCTCTATCTGCTAAGCTAGATAGATATAGAAAGGTCTAGATAAAAGCTGGAAATAAAAACTATACGTACAAAAAATTATAAAAATAAAACCCTGCTGCTGAACATTAAACCCTAAATAGTCTGGACCAAAATGCATGTTCGAAAGTAGTTCCCGCCATACTAGGTTTCAATTTGCAGTCGGGCTTTTCTGTTATTTGTATTTTTTATTTTATGATTGATTAGTTAAAAATACGTTCTAAAGTGGAACCATTAATTTATTTCAGAGGAAGGAGCGTGACACCATGGGTGAACTTGAGGTGCCAGATGACAAGCTCTATGGAGCCCAGACTGTCCGTTCCGTTATGAACTTCCCCATCGGAGGCATTGAGGAGCGTATGCCGGTCAGTATTACACCCTATTTCTTCTAGATATATGAGCTACAATTAGGGAAAAAGACAATAAATGCAGCCCGGACGGTAACTTTCCGTTATGAACCTGCCCATTGAAGGTATCGAAGCGCGTGTATCGGCCGGTATTACACCATTTACACCCTATTCCTGGTAAATATAAGAACTATATTCAGAAGAAAAGACAAGCTCCACGGAGCCCAGACTGTCCGTTCCGTTATGAACTTCCCCGTCGGAGGCATCTAAGAGCGTACGCCGGTCGATATTACACCCTATTCCTTGTAGATGAGAGCTATATTCAGTGAAAAAGACAAGCTCTATGGAACCCAGACTTTCCGTTTCGTAATGAACTTACCTATCGGAGGCATCGGAGCGTATTTCGGTCAGTATTGAACCTTATTACTTGTAAATATAACAGCGGCAATCAAAGAAGAAGCAAGACTATCCGTTAACTATAATTCCTCCACTGGAGTAATATAAAGGCGAATTTTCCTATCAGTATTTTGTCCAATAAATGTACAGAATTATCATTCTCGTAGACAGTAGTGATCTCGTACTGCCAGAAATTTTCTCTTTTTTCTATAAATATTACCCAACATCCGACAAGCTCAGAGAACGGTAGAGGTGCTCAGCTGGACAAGCCTACTTCATCTAAAAATGTCCCGGGCTACAAGTAGGTATATGTAACCGATTAGGCAGGGTCGCAGACAAAATCAGCAGATGACAAACGAATCAAAAACATTAACCCGTTTGACTAGTTGTTTAATGTACTACGTTTGACTGGACAAACAGGGCAATACCTAGTCTCTTATGTAGAAAGTTACATAGAGAACACTTTATAGATACGGAGACCTGGGTGAGCTGGATCAAATAAAACAAATGCGCACCTAATCCTGCCGGAATCCTGACGTTTGCGGTAGCAATTAGTATAGAACTTGACAGGTTAGAATCGTTCAGGATTTTGTGCGTAATATAGGAGCTGAGGTTATATCCATTAGTGTAACCGGGGTTATTTTCCTGGCCCTTGAAAACCGTTGGTCTACCACACCGAATAGCAAAGCGGGTATGCAGTAACCCCACATCCTGGGGTAGATACTAAACATTCTGTGGGCAGTAGGGCAGTGGTGAATATCGAACAGTACGAAGTTTGTTGAATACAGACCTGATTCATACTTTTGCGTGTCTGCAGACAAAACAGTGAACGCTCATACTCAATATAACACGAACGTTGCGAGCAATGGTGCAACCGTTGCTTGTTGAGATAATTTCGACTACATCGGATACCGGCGTAACAAATTGGAGTAGCAAGAGAGTCGCCGGTAAAAATAGCCCGTATTTCACTTGCTTTAAGCGCTAATGTCGCATAAAAATACCTAGGTATTGTTGCCAGGTGTTGCAATACAAAACAATAGTTCGAAATCTGAATACACTTTCCAGTAGTTCATTGTGCGTAGGCTGCTTGCGTTTTAGTCATCAAAGGCTCTCACTTTCATTATCAAGTACCCAATAGCTTTTGTCCGCAATCCGCTCGCGTGGTCATCGTTTCAAGCAACCAAAGCCCTTAGTGACTAGACCAGTCACTTTTTTTATTTCATTACCATCAGTTCCTGTCAAAACAGGCTTTCATAGCGGCCGATTTTTGCGCCTTTAATTCAAGCTCATCCACATTTTTCCCTATAATAGTCTCTTCCTGGTGTCTTGAGCGTCTCCAGGTGGTTTTAGGACGTCCTCTCTTTCTAGTTTCAGTGGGGCACCATTTTAGAGCAATTTCGGATGGGTAGTTATCGGATTTCCTAATTGTATGTATGTCATACTCGTGTCTAAGGCCACTTTCGCATCTTTGTTTCCTTTTCTCTCGGTGTTTGTTGAGTACCTAGTCCTCCACAGACTTTTTTATTTTATTTATTTTATTTTGTCGCTTATATTATAGGCAGCTTATAAACTACAGGGCACTGGCCTTCTCTCAGAGGAAGAGCTCATTCACAGGGCTTGCCTGCAGCGTATTGGCAATTTCAAGCGCAGAAGAAATATTTGAATAAATACAAGAAGTATTTGACCACCACCAATATTCAAGTTTTCTCACAATATTTTCTTTCACTGTTAGCTAGTGGCGTTGCTAGTAAACATTCACAAATATACCTACGTGGCTAGATGCCGGGTTTGGAACCTGGAACCTTATTGGACTTCTTACTCCTTACTGGAACCTCCTGTGAGCTACCATAGCTTCACTATGGCTACTGAGTTGATAAGCAAAAATTGTTCATTTTTATAGCTTTTGTAAAAAATACACATTTCGTTTTCCTATTCGCTCATAAGAACGTGCATGAACGTGAAGAATTCATTACGTATAAACGAAACGCTACCGAGCGTGGCCGGGCGAATTATTCGGTAGTAAAAAACAGCCTTAATAGAAAACCAAAACATTTATTGAAGCCAACCAAAAAAGAAACCAAAACTAAACCTGCAAGCATGCATGCAACGACTAATGAATGTTGATGAAGCGAAAGACGTCTGTCAGGGTTGTGGCAAGTGGCAAACCATGGTCTCTGCCTATCCCTCCGGGATGCAGGCGTGATTTTATTTAATCTATGTAACCAAAAAGAAATAAAAACAGTAGCAGTTTTTATCTCCTACCGTATGGATACTTAACCACATCGATAAAGTTAACCACATCCTCATATATAAACGTTTGTTTGATATCACGCTCCGAGACAGAACCACATCCGATGATACCAACAATTTGATACTCGCCTTTGGCCGCTCGCAATAAGAACTATGTAGAGTAAGTGAGTAACCAAAGAGTTGGTTGGTGATGAAAAGTGGTGGTTCGCAAGTTGTTGATGTCACTCATATAGGAACCAAATAATGTATTATGATTTATGAAAAGATGGTCGGAGTGGAATTTTTTCGATTCCTTTTTCTCCACTACACTCGAACCGAAGTCAGCTGCATTATTAAATACCTTGACATTCAACAAACGGAATATAAATTCTTTACGTTGAAGTTAATTTCTGGGGTTCACTACGCAACTCCAAAACACGTTTCATCTTGTATCATATCACCTATGACAACTCGTCGACCGCTTATCTGTACCAGAATTTATTGCATCAAATTATATTAAATCGGTGGTTCATATCAGGTAAAATCAAAAAGATCAACGGCGTATGTTGTTAAAGGCTTAAAGTTTTTTGACTCACTTCACATTTCATCGAAACATAATTTTATTTGCTTAAAATTTTCTTACAATTTTATTAAAATGACGATGCAGCGTCGTCGCGGCGAGCTCGCCGCGCAATCGCTACGCAATCGCGGTTATCAATCGCGGTGTTAGTATATCTGTTACAGTCATAGTGATTAAATAGCTATTATACATAATGACTGGTCATTATATATAAAAGCCAAATTCACTAGACAAAGTAATAAATTATTCGCATTTTGTTTGTTAGGTCAGTACACATAAGCAAAAATAGGTTCGAAGTCGCTGCGCTCCGCTCCATCCTGAAACTTCGGGTGTTAGTTCTTTTTTTTATATAAAAGCGAAAAAAAATATTTCACTAAAAAACTTAGTTTTGTGTCAAACTTAAACAAGGTTGGTGCATGGAAAAGTCATAGGTACCCTACATTATGATATGGCAAAACGGGGGATACCGCCGTTTTTGCCAAACGATACTTTTGACTGAATAATGCTTGGTAAAATGAATTTTGAATATAAAATTGCTAGTAAATGTGATTAATTTTGTGTTAATTATTACTTTATCTAAACTGAGTAGACATTATATATAATGACTAGACAATATATATAATATCCAGATTTATTACTTTGGCTGTAACATATCATTATCACAGCGTTTTATTGTAAATTTGGTATGATACCCAATTTTCTTTTTAATATTGCCAACACTGGTGTGTCTATGGGGGTGAAGGTATGTGTTTATCTATCCAACCCATAAGTATTGGCCACGGCTGGGCATAGGCCTCTTGTCACGCTAACCGCCTCAGTCCCTAGCCATTACTTACCGACGGCTTTAATGTCATCGACCCATCTGGGTCTAGAGTATAATAAACACATAGTTGTTTAATAGAACGGCATTAGCACGACAATAGCTTTTATCTGCCTCTATTTCGTAATCTACTAAGCATTAGCAGTACAATGCCATTCTAGTGGTAATAATCTGCACAGATGAAATAGGCCTCTCTTGTAAAGAAGATCGAATCGCGCGAGGCGCCGAGTTAAGTTGCCCGGGTTATACCATTGGAATGCGATTGATTAGGAGACAACCAATAGTGTCAATGAAACAACCATAGTCGAATTAATATCATTCTAGTGAAAACCTATGTTAAAAACCTATTTAGAGGCTAAAAATCCACCCATGCCGGGACTTAAATCCGCGACCTCTGGGTCACCGTGTATTTAAAAGACTGTTCGCTGGTCTGCCTACCGATTGTTTACCCAACCTCGGCCACGACTCAGTGACATCTACCGACCGTCCTGCCGCCTGACCTCATGCCGTGCCTAACTCTTACTTTAACTTCGTTGTTCGGGTCTATGTGTCTATTTTAAAAACGTATTTAGAGACTAAAAATTCCACCCATGCCGGGACTTGAACCCGCGACCTCTGGCTAACCGTGCCAGTGCTCTCCCAACTGAGCTAATGGGCAAGTACAGGCGTCAGTGAAATTTCGAGCCTCTTTACAAACTTCTCTGTATTACGTACAGGCAGCGACATCTGGCTGAAGCAACGCTTAGCCAGAGGTCGCGGGTTCAAGTCCCGGCATGGGTGGAATTTTTAGTCTCTAAATAGGTTTTTAAAATTGTCCTCAGCACAATATATATGTAAGTATTTTATGACGATATTTTATTTATTTTTTTACTTTATTGTATTGTAACATATTATTGAATTTGACTTAATTCTTTAACTGCACCACGGCACGCACTCCGTAGTACAATTATGGGTTACCGTAGGCACTGACTGAAAATCAGCGCTGAGGGATCACTTCCTCAGCACAACGCTGAGTCAGCTGCCTTTTGTGGCAACGTAGATACACCTCAGGCTACATCTATGGTCCTGTTTTATTTATTCGTTTTGTCTGTTGTGTATTTAGTTTTGTTTCTGTTGTTGTGCATATTATGTTACTTATGTGCTTATTTTGTTTCTGTATCTTGTTGGTATAATAAATGTCTTTCTTCTTCTTCCGATTATTGCAACAAAAAGAATACAACTATGTGCCTATGTTGAGACGTTATTTCTCTTGGTTTCAGTACCCCGTCATCGTTGCCATGGGTATCCTCAAAAAGGCAGCTGCTAAAGTGAACATTGAATATGGACTGGACAAAAAAATTGGTAAGTTGCGTTTGCCAGAATCTCATACATAAGACTTTTTAAGAATATTTGTATTTGTTCCATATTTTTAAACGATAAATAAATACAGAGATCGAAAGAAACATAATGTCGAAAGCAAGACTCGAACCTGCGACCTCCATTTCAACGTGCCATCGCTCCAGCTATCCTCGATTCCTAATAATTATTAATAATAATTACGAGTATATGGTTGGCAGACCACCAGCCCGGTGGGCCGACGACATTGTGAAAGCGGCTGGGAAACATTGGACGAGACTGGCAAGGGACCGGATGGGTTGGCGTGAAAGAGAAGAGGCCTATGCCCAACAGTGGGCTCTGTTTATGGGCCGATTAGATAGATAGATATCGTTGATGATTGTGAACGGATGAGTAAGAGTACGTCACACTGAAAGGTCTAGGCCTTCTCTCAAAGAGAGAGAGAGTTTGGGCTTAATCACTACGCGTGCCCATCACGGATTGGCAATTTGAAGCGCAGTGGTCTGTGAACTCCTCAGGAACTCGTTTCCACACGCGTGGCTTCTTATGGATGATTTATTGAATCCATATTTTAGCACGCGCTAAAGGAGGTGCAACTAGATTATAGGCTTTCACCATGATATCATAAAAATATGTATTGTTACTTATCTGTTGTGCAATGCAATAAATAAAATAAATTTAGTCCTATTTCCGTTCCAGCCGACGCGATCACGCAGGCTTGCGATGACGTCATCTCCGGCAAGCTCTACAGGGAGGGTCACTTCCCTCTCGTCATCTGGCAAACCGGCTCTGGCACCCAGTCCAACATGAACACTAACGAGGTGAGCTGACAGATACACATTTAATCATTCATTCATTCTCGCTCGCATGGGATTTAAATTCCTTCAATCTTCACCTTTCTTCAATCTTCGCTTCATTCATTCGTTCTCGCTTGCATGGGATTTTAATTCCCTCAATCTTCCCCTTTATTCAATCTTCGCTTAGCTTATTCGTTCATTGATTCATTCATTCATTCCCGCTTGCATGGGATATTTAAATTCTTTCAGTCTTCCTCAAATCGTCTATCTGGATCTCGCGCAGATCCCAAAGAACATAGTGGTTAGGTAGGTACCCTCAGTTGCAAACTTGATCTTTGCCTGCCTCTCCAGTATCTTTATCGTTGGCACTTTAAATTCTTTATGAGCATAGGGCATCAACCACACGACTTTTCACAATGATTCTTGTCGGTTTCTTGCCGTTAAGTTTACTTAACAAATAATCGCGATGAAACCTGGTAAATTTTTAACTATTTACAGCATCGTGAGTTATTAAAAAATAATAAAACAGCTGTCATTTCAATATTTCGTAGTTGGTTTTATAATTTAAGTTGGTTGTGTTTATGAGGGGCGTTTTATACCCAAGTTTCAGCAAAATATGACTATCTCCAACGCAGCATGGTATGCCAAGAATAATGAGGTAAATGAATACCTCGAGATCCCGACAGTGGTTGAGGAACTAAAAAGTGATCCATCGGGCCAGTCGTTTTCTGTACCTAAGCCCATACAGGTACAGAAAACGACTGGTCCGATGGATCATAATAATCCACTGGCCGCTGCTCTGCTTGATACGAAACATAATGCCAGGCGACTGAAACGAACAATCGTTCTTGATGACAAATCTACTGAGGATGTAAGTCAAATTTCAACTGACTATTTTCTTAACGCCAGATCTACCCAGAAACCATCTGATTATAGCCAAAGAAAGGCTGATGGCAGATGCAAAGAAGAGAAAATAAAAAGTTTTACAAGACTTTTCCGCAACACCCATTACAACAACAGTACAAAGTGTTCCTCCCCAGGTGATCTCCAACCGCGCCATCCAAATCCTGGGCGGTGTTCTTGGCAGCAAAGACCCCGTCCACCCCAACGACCACGTGAACAAGTCCCAGAGCTCAAACGACACGTACCCCACCGCCATGCACATCGCCGTCGCCATGGAGCTAAGGGACTGTCTCATGCCCGGCCTGGTCACCTTGAGGGACACGCTCAAAGCCAAGGAGAAGGAGTTCAACAAGATCATAAAGATCGGCAGGTCAGTTCCTTAACTACACACATACACACGTACGCACGCTCGCACGCAGAAACACACACACACACACACACGCACGCAAGCACGCACGGACGCACGCACGCACGCACACGCACACACACGCACACACACATCGCACTAACTAAAGCATCGGAGCTAAGGGACTCTTATGCCGACCTGGTCACTTTGAGGGACATGCCCGCCCGACAATTGTGCCCACTAATAGCTCCCAAGATACAGGCCTAGCATAGTTTGGGGACTGCCGGGGATTTTTGTAATACCCTCTCAGTCTATTTTTAAGCAATTTTTATTGCTATAAGCTATGTTTCTTTTGTAAATAAATTTACTTTACTTTATTTAGATAGATAGAGAACCCTTTGGTGCACAACCAGAAAAAAGAACTAGGTACATGTGATTCTTATGGCCAAGCAAGCAATTGGCGGTCCGTCTAAGCAATGGTATAAAATTGGCGTTCTTATCGTTTCGAGCGATCTCTCCCGAGGCGGGCCTGACGCCTGAGGCCCGCCTTTGAGTCTGAGACTTCGGTCACTTTGAGGGGCACGCTCAAGACTAAGGAGAAGGAGTTCAATAAGATCAAACGCGTTACTGCTAGATGACAAAGGCAGTCAATGCGCCTCTGTAGATAGTCTTACGCATACCTGTATCTTTATGCAATATTTATTTTATTTATTTATTTTATTTGGAGAAAATACAGGCACAGATAATAAATATTTTATGTTTTACAATATTGGGTATGGACTTATCTGCCCTATGGAACATTTCTCACTTATAGTTCAAGCAGGTAGCGTGAAAGCGGCGGGCGCTTACTATTATATAGCGTAACAAACATGTTAAGTAACTGTCTCCTAATATGAACAAGTTTTTGCTAACTCCCAAGGACCCATCTCATGGACGCCGTACCCCTGACCCTTGGCCAAGAGTTCAGCGGCTACGTCGCCCAACTCACGTACGGCATCGAGCGGATCTGTACCACGCTGCCCCGTTTGCACTACTTGGCCCTCGGCGGCACCGCCGTCGGCACCGGTCTGAACACGCGCGTCGGCTTCGCGGAGAAGTGCGCCGCCGAGATCGCCGCGCTCACCGGTGAGGCGAGCGAGCTGAATGCTCCATGCAGTGTTAATGCAATACTTTCGACTGGTCATTTTTTGCATTAGGGCGTGAGTAGATAGTACGACGACGAGAGTCGCGCGTTTTAATGTCAAAAGTCGCTGCTTTCCAGTACACCAACTGTCAAATTCTGACATTATAGCGCCAAAAAACGCGTGATTCATGCCGTCATATTACCCATGCTAGTCTTTAGTGGCTTACGTATAAAGGCTACTTTATATGTTATTACTAGCCGACTTGGAAAACCTTGTTTTGCCATATTAATTAGCCTACGACCTATTCTAAGACCTACCAAATATACACAAAAAAATTCATAAAAATCGGTGACGCCGATTCAGAGGAGTTCGATAACAAACACTGTGACAATAGATTATTATATATTAGATTACAATTTTGAGGTTCATTGCAAATTGACTCAGTCTGGTTTGACTGAGATAGAATAGAATAGAACGATAGAAATGAACAGATATAAATTAATTACAAAATAAGGTTTGCTTACCAGACTAGACTCTGTTATGCTTATGAATAAATATTCATTAGAGAAAAAGCCTGCTGCTGTAGATTTCAAAATAAGAACATATTTATTTTTAACCATAATGGAATTTGCCACGGACATAACATACACAATAGATATAATTTATAATACACTACGGTATTAACCGGTACGGTAATAAACGGTACAATTAACACCAAATTGATCCTCACATACGCTCACTCTATTCAGTTTCGTTACGTGTGACCTTGTAACAAAGGTGGAAAACTTGACCTGCTGCCCGCTACCTAGCTAATAACTGAGGAAAACTTATTTTAACAGAAACTAGCAAAACAGACCGCCGATTTAAAACTAAACCGTCTTCACCATCTCCTGCAGGCATCCCCTTCGAGACGGCCCCCAACAAGTTCGAAGCGCTCGCCGCCCACGACGCGATGGTGGAAGTATCCGGCGCTCTGAACACGATCGCCGTTTCGCTCATGAAGATCGTGAACGACATCCGGCTGTTAGCGTCGGGCCCGCGATGCGGCCTCGCCGAGATAATGCTGCCGGAAAACGAACCCGGCAGCTCCATCATGCCCGGTGAGCCTTAATTACAAAGTTACACGGTCCAAATTTATTCACTACTGGAAGCAGGCACGCCACATCCAGCTCCGACATTCTGGGTTAGTGAATAGCCACAGTTCTCCAATGAATCTTCAGGGTAAGCAGTTCAAACGTTCATTTTGGAATTATGTTGTACAACCACACGAAGGCTGTCTTAAAGTAAGAAGACTGAAAGGTTGAAATGAAATCACTCATTCATGCAATCGCCGTTCATGCAGTCGTCATTCGTTCAATTAATGTGACGCGATGGTGAAATTACCGTGGCTCTGAACACGATCGATGTTTCGCTCATGAAGATCGTGAACGACATCGGGCTTCCAGCGTCGGGCCCGCGCTGCGGCCTCGCCGTGATGATGCTGCCGGAAAACGAGCCCGGCAGCTCCATCATGCCCGATGAGCCATGATTGCAACATTGTTACTTATATCCTGAGGCTCCTCATGATGGCCTTTATAAAAGATCTCCCCTTGCTGAGGTCTTGGCGGGAACTTCGAGGTCTTCCCACCCCAACCCTAGTGTTTTCACTGTAGTTTTCACTTATATCCTGTGTGCATGACACGACCTCTTGTTTTGTGAGTCTTTGTAGTCTTTTAAGTTTTTTTTTTATGACGAAATACGCAATAAGTTGTTTGACTTGAGAATGTTAGGGACTGAAAGAGGATGTAGTGACTACAATTGAGAAAGGAATGTTACGTTTGTTTGGAGATATGGAGAGGATCATGGAAGAAAAATTGGCGAAAGAAATATATCGAGCGAATGTGAGTGGAAGGGCCGGTAAGGGTCGTCCCAGATGGACATACTTCGACCAAAAAGGGGATGTATAAACAAAGGGCAAAATAAAAAGTACCCGAAGCCGGTGTGTGTACATGCAACAACTAATGAATGTTGATGAGGCGAAAGAGATCTGTCAGGATCGTGGCAAGTGACAAACCCTTTTCTCTGCCTACTTCTCCGGGATACAGGCGTGAGTTTATGTTATGTTTTATATTACGTCATCAGTATCTTACCGAAATATTTCTATCTCCCGCAGGCAAGGTGAACCCGACCCAGTGCGAGGCCCTAACCATGATCGCAGCCCAGGTCATGGGCAACCACGTGGCCGTCACCATCGGCGGCTCCAACGGACACTTTGAGCTCAACGTCTTCAAGCCCATGATGGTCGCTAACGTGTTACGCTCCATTAAACTGCTCGGTAAGTGGTTCTAGTTCCAAATCCTGGCTTTTATGTACTGTACAAATACATAAGGTACTTGGTACTGCTATCAGCGCTTGAAATTGCTAATCCGCGGTGGGCACGCGTCGTAATTAAGCCCATACTCTCTCTCTCTCTCTCTCTGAGAGAATACCTGTGCCATACAAAGGCACGTTTAAAGGCTGCATTTTTTTTACTTATATCCTGTTGTCCCTCACCAGGGACACAGGGCCTTTATCTTTATAAAGGCCCTGTGTCCCTGGGGTCTTGGACGGCGACTTCGAGGTCTTCCCATCTCATTATGTTAGTTATTACCTATTTCTGGTATTGGTATTGGTGAGACTGTTAGGGTTTCCGCAACTCGACTACAAAGAGCGTATTTTGCGTAATGTAGTAATAGTAACCTATAATATCTATATAGCATTCCTGTGAATGCTTTGGTACAATGGAAAGAACGAGACAGACAAATACTAAATACTTAGCGAAATTCTTAAGACTGTTCTTACGTGAAGCATGCTGTCTCGCTCGGACAATTTAACATTTTTAGTGATTGTAATAAAATGAGTACAATTTTGATGAATGCGGTCTGAGGGTTTGATGGGTAATTAATATGCGGATATTCAAGGCATATTTTTCTTATCCCGTACTAAGTTTTTGATTGAAAAAATTTGATTCCAAAATTAATAACTTTGGAAACACCTTTTCTTTATTAAAAACTACGTATAGAAAGACAAAAATATATTAAGTGGTCCGTAATTTAATCAGACCACATTCGTCGAAAGTATACTCATTTTATTACAATATTTAAAAAATATATATTGTGCGAGCGAGACCACATGCTCCACGTAAAAGCAGCCTTAACCGCTTATTTGCCGTGTAGACTACCTATACATCCCATTAGCGAGGGCAGTTATTAGGTTAAGTAACCGGTGGTACATTCAGCACAGCCCAGTGTGTTTATTTTATTTATTGCGTTACACAACAGATAAGTAACATTGCATGTTATAATATCATGATGAAAGCTTATAATCTAATTACATACCCTTTAACGTGTGATGACAGCATGGTAGAATATGGACGAGAGTCAAAGCACATCAAGCCGCATACAACCAAATACGACCACTCAGTGCAAAGTATCGTAGACGCCCTACGCCGAACGGTCGCACCAGGACATAATTGTGGCATAATTAAATAATTTACATGCTCTTCCGTGTAATTCGTGTCTATCCGTGTGGCGCCGGATTATGAATAGCGTCACTCCATTTCCTTCCGTGGATGTCGTAGGAGGCGACTAAGGAAATAAATTACTAGGAGACGGGCAGCAGCGTCTTCCTGAGATTACAACCGCATACCTACTGCGATCGCCAACCCGCCTGCCAAGCGTGGCGATTATGGCAAGTCCCTTCATGGTTAGAAAACCATGAGGGAGGCCTATGTCTCGCAGTGGGCGTCAAATGGCTGATGATGACATGCTCTTCCAGGCGACGGCTGCAAGACGTTCAACAACCACTGCGCTATCGGTATCAAAGCCAACGAGAAGCAGATCTCCAAGATCATGCGGGAATCTCTCATGCTTGTTACCGCACTCAATCCTCACATCGGTTACGATAAGGTGAGTTTTTCATTGTTGGTTTGTCTTCGAGGGATTTCGGTTAAAATATCTAGAAATAATATTGCACCAACATTAGGTCGCACACACCGAGGGTTTTGAGAGGAAGGGTCTGTTTATTGGGCGCGTGCGGTATCCACAGATATCTTCTTAGCAGTTGTATTGGGAAGCCTGCTTAGAATACTGGTATATTCGTAATTACCAGTATTCGTTAGATGATGTCCTATCTGGTTACGGCAGTGAATTCTAATTTGGGACTATAAGATAGAATATTCTTTTTTGTACCAGGTCTATCCACATTCATAAAATTTAATACTATTTGATTGTAAACGCATTGCTTGAAAACTGAACGACTGACTGACAGGCTGCACCAGTGTTGCTGTTAATTAAAGTTTCTAGGGAAATAAAATTGGTAAATTGCCGGGACAGTTGGAAAATTGAAGCGGCGGTAGCCTAGTGGGTAGAACATTGGACTCGGAAGCGGGAGACCCAGGTTCGAAGCCCAGTGCGGGCATGTACCCATGACTTTGTTTTCTAAGTTAGGTTATGTGTCTGAGCTATTTACATACCTCAGCGCTTGAAATCGCCAAACCGCGGTGGGCACGCGTGGTGATTAAGCCTCTCTCTCTCTCTGAGAGAAGGCCTGTGCCCTACACTGGGACGTATATAGGCTGCTTATGATGATGGAAAATTTGGGAAAAACTGAAGATGCTTTTCTCAATAAGATTTCACAGTACAGGCTGTCGAGTCTGCTGGTTATTCATATTATTCTTCACTCATTCACAGGCCGCGTTGATCGCGAAGACGGCTCACAAGGAGGGCGGTACGCTCAAGGACACTGCCATCAAGCTAGGGATCCTGACAGCCGAACAATTTGACCAAATGGTGAAACCGGAAAACATGCTTGGCCCCAAGTAAATGGTCACGCTGTGACCTTGTGTACTTAACACTGCCAGTGGTTGGAAAGGGTGTATTGGCGTTTTGTCCAGCTGGCGATACGTTTTCTTTGCCAAAAACAAAGTCCTCTGTTAGCACCAGCTGGTGTGGGGCCATTCAAGTACCTATTTACCTTTTTTTGTACAAAATTTAGTCGATTTTGCTTTGAACACATATGTCAACCCTACTTGTGTGTGCTTGAAAACGAACGCATTTTCAAGGATTCCTAAAAATTATGGATACCTAAAAGTATCCCTTTAGGTTAGCACCGAGTAGGGGAATTACCGCGCGCTATTCACTTGTATAATTTTTTTCCGCTAATGTATTCTTTCATTTCGGTACGTTTGACGATTTAAATACATTAAAAGAAAAATGCATATCCCAATGTTTACGTGAGCATGGGAGGGGGGGTAAGAGCTTTGCTTACTTTTGCTGACGAGGAAAGGGGGTAAATAATTGTAATAAATCTGCTTACGTAATACTTGAACGGCCCCTGTTCACTTGGTTTTACCCGCAGAAAAGACCGTATTGACCATTTTCTATTATGACAATATTGACCGTTTTTTTATGTCTGTATTCACAATGAAAGTCTGCTGAGAGGATGGTTAAGGCTTGTGTATGTGCTACCATCTTCTCAATGGACATAAATCATTAATTAAATCAAAAATAATATTTATATAATATTTCTGAGTGGTTACTGTGAAAACAGGGCCTAGGTACTATCTTAGCATATCCACTGTCTGAATTTTCTCCATAAGTGCCCTTTTTTGTACTGCTAAAAAATGTATTTCCCCTTCTGGTCTAATTTTTAATTTTACAAAGGAACATAAAACTAATCATCTTTTCTGATGTTGGCAGTGAGTCTTGTAGATAAGTTTGTATTATGTGCGAATGATAAAGAGTGACTGTAAAAGTGATGACGCAGTTTGCAAATACGTTAATGGATATTATTATTTTGTATTTTATTTAAAAGCATGCCGCTCCTATCATGTGTATCAAGGCAACTTCTGTGAATATTGAATGTGTAGTTAATATAAACTCTTTTGGGTATGAACTACACAGTTAGTGGCTGTGTGATTAGGCGAATTTTCGTCTCGTCGATTATTCATCTTTTACATCTTTTTTCTATTCTGGAAACAACATTTTCTGCCATAAAGCGAGGCATTTGTTTTTACGTAATGAATTAATTTTGTACATATTTTAGGTCACCTTCCTAGCTTCACTGTTAACATTAATTACATAGTATTCTATTTACTTATTAGCACTGAAAATGCGTTGAAATCGTGATTGGTGTGAATTGTTTTAAATATAATGAATGTTAATTTAAATTGATATTGTTTGATTGATTTTTTTTTTCCATTTTCTTTAATAAAACTAAGATACATGCTTCAGCTACATTATATTTGCATTATAATAAATAACCAAAGTCACAATACATTAACATCTTTGGATAAATTTGTATCTTTGGTAAATTTTTACTCCTACATTGAGACAGATCTTACATAAACCCACATAATACTTTTGAGATCAGATTTTGCTTTGGAAGGTTTAATTTAATAATTGTTGTATTATAAAAACTAATAATTAGGTATCAATGGAATGTAGTTTAGACTGTACTTATATCAACATTGCTTTCAATATTTTGTTTTAATAATATTTTAGTAGTTACAGATTATTACACTCAGTTTCTATTCATATTAAATGCTAATAGGGACATAATATAAGACTAGAGTGGGTCAACAAGTGTTCAATCACAAAACAAAAAATGCAATAATAAAATACTTATTACATAGAAAGGCGTCATAAAAGAGATTTGATTTAGATATAAAATAACTCTAGTTACATTAGGAGGTATCCTTAAAAATCTACATAAACACATCTTTGATATTTTGGAATTGTTTGACTGCAAGATCAACAGGGAGGTCAAAATTGTACGGGGTAAGCCGGTCTAAGCTCTGCAAAGTGTCTTGAAAGCCAGTGTTAACAACATAACTAGTTGATGAATAGGAATTATCAACTAACGACCTGCATTTTAACATTATGTTCAACCATAAAACTAACTTGTGTGCATTTAGAGCAGCACAAACAAATGCTTTGAAATGTGCATCATGACTTCTTTTATATGGCATATGTGAAGCAAGAATACTACCAATAGCACTTAGCAAGCTCTGCTTATTAGATATAGCTGTGCCCCCGACAATATCCAAGTTGAAACTCTGGCTTAACTTTCTTGCTGGAGTAGAGTTAAATGCATCACCATCGTTCAGCTCATAGTATCTCATGATAAACTCCCATATATGTACATGACGCGACGTAGAAGTTCTGCGGACTGGAAAGCAACCTATTAGGGGAACTAGGGATGAAGACTCTGGTCCTGTGAGGCCATGTTGCAGCAAATTACATAAATTTATAGCCAAGTGACGCCTTACTGCTGTGGTTAATGGTGCATCATTGATAACTATACCCCCTTCTTCAGATTCACTATCATAGCTGTCTATGATAGAATGTGCAGGCCTATCCCGTGACACTAGAGTAAGTACACCATCTATAGACATTTCAAGCTTAGCACGTAAGTTACCCCAATGTGTGACTATGGTGCTTGATTTGAATTCCTGTTTCCGTTTTGTGTTTGGTGAACAGCCAAACTGTGATACTGTGAAGATCTGTATCAGATTTGAAGCCTTTCTTATCAGATTTATTGTTTCAGCTCTCAAGTCATCATTACCTTTATTTCTACTGTGTATCTTTTCAAAGTTGTTCTCAGGTTTCCCAGTGTTCTTTGTTTGCTTATTCAATTTTGTTTTTCCTGCTTTCAAGTCCTCATTCTTCATTACATTTATAAACTTCTGCATATCTTCAATATGTGCCTGGAGCTTGCTTATGATTTCATCTTTAGACATTTGCTTATCAGCATATTGACGCACCGCACAGTTGATCTGATGCCTCAGCTCTTCAGCAGTTAAAGGTTGTTGGCAGCCCTCCTCTAAACTTCTGTCTATCTCACTTTTCAGATGTTCTATCAAGGATCGGTGCTGCATAAGACAATCTCCACTCTCTGAAGAAGGATTGACAGCAAAACGTTCAAGTTCTTTCAGTTGTGACTTTAATCGATCAATGAAATCCGCTTGTCTTTCGCGCTGGCGCCGCATTTTATGCTCTAGCTCGATGCACTCGTTACAAGCTGATTCCCCAGAGCTTCCCTGCGGCGCGGCCCTCGTGTCAGGCACTCCTCGCGATGTAAACTCTTCCAAAGCCTCGAGCATAGCATCTTTCTCTTCCGGCGAAGCCTTCAAGACTTGGCGCAGGCGAAACTCGACCTGAGCTAAGTGTGAAGTCAAAGAAAAGACTGAGGACGAAAGAATATCCTGCTCCACCTCCAACGCATGTATTCGGTCTCCAGAAAACGGTTCCGAGGGGATTTCGTCACACAGGTTCTCCTTGGGCGCCCCCAGAGGCTCGCAGCGGGGCTCCTGCCATATAGGTATGCAGTCTCCGCACTCATCGTAATCGCTGTTGTCCATCTGAAGTCGAGGTCGTGGTTCCAGCGACAGTCAACTTTTTCTCACAGTAGACATTTTTGTTTTGATAACATTGTCTCGGAGCGTATTTACAAGATGAAGAATTGCAAATCGATGAAAAAGAAATGAACTAAATTCACTGAAAAGAAAACGGTCTGAAATACTGAATGAAATGTCAAATCAACAACATGATGACGTCAATAAAAAAAAAGTAAACGTCAATGTTTTCACAGATACAATAGGTACCTACTGAGGTCTGAAATTTTCCACCGACATTCGTTCATTCAATTTAGAAATATCACTCACTCAATCGACATGCTCTTTTTGTCTATAGTCATTGCACAATTTACTTCACGAAGTAGGTTAGAAAATAAAAAGTACTACATTTCTGCAAAAAACCAGTGAATTATACTCTTCATACCATAAAACCATGGCACAAAGTAAGCTCAACGATATGGCGGGCAAGTTCGCGAAGGGGGGCCCGCCCGGACTTGGTATTGGGCTAAAGGTAGCGGCGGCTCTCGGCGCGGCCGTTTACGGAGTGTCCCAGTCCCTGTTCACTGTAGAGGGAGGACACCGCGCCATTATGTTCAACAGAATAGGAGGTATCCAACAGGAAGTCATGTCGGAAGGTTTGCATTTCCGCATCCCATGGTTCCAGTACCCTATCATCTACGACATTCGCTCCAGACCTAGGAAGATCTCATCGCCTACTGGATCAAAGGATTTGCAAATGGTAAACATTTCCCTCAGAGTGCTTTCTCGCCCCGACGCTAGCTTTCTACCGACGATGTACAGGCAGCTCGGCACTGATTACGATGAGAAAGTATTGCCTTCTATATGCAATGAAGTCCTAAAGTCTGTTGTTGCCAAATTCAACGCTTCTCAACTCATCACTCAACGCCAGCAAGTTTCCCTGCTCATCAGAAGGGAGCTGGTTGAAAGAGCAGCAGATTTCAACATCATTCTTGACGATGTTTCCCTGACTGAGCTAAGTTTCGGCAAGGAGTACACAGCTGCGGTTGAGGCTAAGCAAGTAGCCCAGCAAGAGGCTCAGCGAGCTGCTTTCGTTGTTGAAAGAGCCAAGCAGGAGCGTCAACAAAAGATTGTCCAGGCAGAGGGAGAGGCTGAAGCCGCAGAAATGTTAGGCAAAGCCATGGGAATGAACCCTGGCTACCTCAAATTGCGCAAGATCCGTGCGGCCCAGAGTATCTCAAGGATGATTGGTCAATCACAGAACAGACTGTTCCTCTCTGGTAATAGCTTGATGATCAACTTGCAAGACCCCAGCTTTGATGACCTTTCGGAGAAGCTGACTAAGAAGAAGTAACAGATGGCTGAGAGAGTAAGCACTGATATGCCCGGGCCGGTGCAGACTCTCACGGGGGAAGATTTCAAGGAGACAGTTTGCTTGATAAGTGGTGCGGCTTCTGTGGCAAATTAGTGCATCATGTGTGTCTATTCTTTGAGCATTTTTTCAAAGTGTACATTATGGTTAAGTCAATATAATATGGTTCAGAAAGAGATGTTGCATTTTGTGTTATTTAGTTATAGGTCCTATGTAGATACAAGATCAAATTATTGATTCCAATAAAGAGTGTAGTTGAAATTGTCTATTGATTTCATTTTTAAAAAGACTGACTTCTTATTAATTGAAATTACTAAAACCATTTTTTTGTATGTTTTTAATAGATGTTATGTACCTTTACAGTAGTTTAATAGATGAAGAGATGGATTAAAGATAAAAGATTACACCAATGCAAACAATGTTTTTATTAATTAATTTACAGTGAAATCATAACTACCTATAGTAATAAAACTAAATATGTATTGAAGGCAGAGTTCACTTTTTGAGGGATGAAGGTTGTGGCAGCCTGTATTTTGACATTTCGATTTCTGCCTCAAAAAAGCTCATGTTGTCGTAGCAGAAGTACTCTGGCACTTTGTAAGCTCCTTCCTTCTTTGGGTCTACTCCAGGGCCTACAGGCTGGTTGGTGGTGTGGACCACGGCGCTGCTTAGTCCGGGCACATCAGCCACCTTCGAGGATGAAGATGGAGGAGAGGAAACAGACGACTGGCCACCGGAACTGATACCTTCACTATACTGTCGTGCGAAGCACCTGATCGCGTTGCTTCTCAGGGACATTCTCGAAATCATCATTTTATTTTTGTTACACAATCAGCCTAATTCTATAGTGTCAAGGTTTTCGTTGTGTCAAACTACATCTCCCAGACAATATCCCTATATCGTCTGGGTGGTTATATTCTCTTTGGTCTGTGGTGTCAAACAAAACTACTGTCAAATACCGCTTTTGACGCATATCGGCGCGCGCGTCCTAAAAAGATCCCTTACACGATCAGGCTTGTAGAAATGTCGTTCCTAAAAGTAATCTGTGAATAAAAGTCATTATGTCAAAGAAAAAAAAATTGGAACAAACGGAAAAGTCGGAAAACGGTTGCTCTCGTTCAAGTTGCTATTTTATTTTTTTACAAAAGTCACGGCACCAAAGGCATTAGAAAGTCTAACCAACCATGTCAATAATCGAAGAGGACCTGGTCATTGCCCCTTGGGTGGGCCCAGCCGGCTGCAAGAACTGTTTGTCTGTTACAGTGCTCTCATCAAACGTCGAAATAATCGAAAAAATATCGGAAGCCCTTGTAGAAGTCCACTCCAAAGGCTCCTACAGGTGGAAATTGGTTCTTTTACGTGCTCCACACTTAGAAGAAGTGGTTATGCAGACTAAAGTTACCGGGAATGTGTCTATAGACTTTGTAGTTCTTGGTTTGGACACGAAAAGAGTATCCTGCGTAGAATGGGCTAAAAGAGTGTTAAGGCAAGTCCATCCCGACTTACGAAGGCGAAGGGTAGTGTTGGTGAATGCAAGTGGACTACCAGTGAACTCTATGGCAGTGGATGCAGGAGAATTGTTGTCATTGCAAGATGAATTTAGTGTAGATTTACTTTCTGCCAATGTGTTCAAAGTTGACGATGCTGCCTTTCTCTCAGGAAGATTGCTAAAGTATTTAGAAGTTTCAGTTGGAATTAACACTGGTGTTCCTAATTTAAATGTATGATATCAACTGAGTTTTGCTTATGTTGTAGGATTGATTTAATTACAATATGTAAAGATAGTGGATAATAAAATAAACACACTACATTTCTGAACTGTATATTAGATTGTACTACAAAATAATAGGAAAGTCTCTAAATTACATTTTTATATCACATAAAGAAACAATAAAGAGCAGCCCTCATTCATTGTAGCTTTTGCACAGAAATTGTGAAATTCACTCAAGTCACTTTAGTATAAATAAAATATTGTATGTATGGAAATAAAAGATCTTAAAATCTAAATTGCAATACTGCTCAATTATTATAAAATATTATATGTAATGTAATAATTATAAATACTATTATATAGACATATTATCCTATGAATATAATTACTTATTTTGCCCAAAATGATATAAAAAACTAACATTACCATTATCGTCACTAAAATTTTGCTTATTTAAGCATAACATTTACTCTTGCTCAATACATGTCATACCAAAAATATGAACTAGAACTAAAAAATTACTATGATTGCAAAACCTAATCACCATTGGACTCACTAAAACGAACGTATACATACAGTTTATGATAAGGAGATATCACAACTAAACCACCAACTACCTCAGCATCTCTAGTATGAACTCAATATATGGCTTGTACACAATAATAAAATGAGTTTCGTTACAAAGAGTAATTGTATTGTGTCCACATATAAAGATCATGCTAAGCATGCAGGTGAAATAAATAGAAAAACTTCAAAAAATCATAGAAAATAAAAATAAAAAATGTGAATCAAAATGTTTGTGCTTTATAAAACACATGTCATGTTGCTTTGCTAACTAAAGACATTTTTAATCAGAAATATTGTCCTGATACAATATTTCATTACAAAATCACAACTAGTAATTTCCCATGATTTTCATTTAACACAAGACAGTCTCAGACATTCTGAAGAGTGTCATTATAAGAATGTAATCTACTCTGTTGTGATTAAATATTTGGAGAGTAGTGTAGATCATGAATTAATTGTTACGTTATGCAATTTTGCATCTACAAGTCGCAGGTAGATTTATGAAACCAATAAATTTATAATTAGAGGTATACCAGGAAAAGATAAACATAACACACTACTGCAATTTACATGCTCCAAGTAGATGCATTCTACTTTTCTACAAGATAGTTCTTCAGCAAGAAAAATGTGTTCCACGCAATCATCAGTAGTTCCCATAGAGATAATCAAATGCACATAAGATAAATTATTAGACTTGCACAGATTGTATGTCCAGCACACCATTAGGCTTAATAATAGGGGTTAAAGTATGAAATTGCCGTTTTATTGCAATAGGTTCTTTGAATTGACATAGAATCTTCATGGTTTGAGGTTTTCGAAACAAAACTTTTTTCAAATGGTTTCTATGATGTTCTTTTTTAAAAAATGTGAAACAGTTGAATATCGACTTTCAATTGTTTTTGTTATTCAATTTAGACAAGAAAGATGGATACTGCGAGTGATTATGAGGCACCCATTTTTCGTATTTTTTTATTTTATTGATTTGACGCAAGTGAGTCAATATTGTGGGTAAGGTAACGTTAAACCATGCCGCTAATTCCTGGGTAGTTTGACTAGGGTCGGTGTACGAGCAGAGGAGAGCGTGTGCCACTCAACTCTTTCGCACAGCAGATGTTGTAGATTGTAGGGCGGTGGTGGATGAAGAAAGTGAATGCTGATGTTTCAAGTCTTCATGGTGTTTATTAGATACTGTGCACAGTTACATTTTGGAAGACGTATGTTGTTAATGAGAGGCAAAAGCCAACTGTCTGGCGCAGGCAACAAGACCCGTAAGTTAGAATGTGCGCGGTGCACAGTCAGCAACACGGCGACCTAGAAAAGTGTACGATGCCCGTACATACTGCCGAATACAAAAGAAGAAGAAAAGAACTTAAGATAACATCGAAGACCAAACTAAGTTAACTTAAAATACTTCACAATGTTGTGTTATGTTAAAACTTAAGATGTTAGGAGTATTGCAGTAATGCTTACTAGGTAGTTGTTCGTCACTTGATACCTGGCCGATGGTTGATGATAAATTATTAAGTACATTGTTTTAATTAAATGAAATCTGAGTTATTCGCCGGGGCCTACCTATCTGTAGGCGCTGAGTTGTAAATTACTTTATGCATGTTATTGCGCAAACAGTTCAATAAAACAAAAGGAATGTACGTGTACAGTGCATCCTGCCGATCGAAAA
Organism: Yponomeuta malinellus; assembly: GCA_947308005.1. Taxonomy (NCBI): domain Eukaryota; kingdom Metazoa; phylum Arthropoda; class Insecta; order Lepidoptera; family Yponomeutidae; genus Yponomeuta; species Yponomeuta malinellus. The sequence continues at coordinate 5,467,732 of OX371010.1, forward strand.
CAAAATGATAATGTGAAACAGATTAAATGTTAAGTAAAATATATGACGCTAACCGCAGCAAATTATGTGAAATGTAAAAATATAAAAAGAAATGTCTTGGTAAATTGTAAAAAAATATGTAAAAACGTTAGATTCCACTGCTGATCCACGTTTGGTGCTGCTCAAGGTTGTTATTTGAGGTCTATCCGATGTTCTCATCACCGCCTGGTTGTATGTTTGTTGAATGCACAGCAGTATACCATCTTTGGGAACGTGCATAACGCTGTTTCATCACCACGACGATCTAGTCATTTGAGCGTTGTGCTCGGTCGGCGAAACGTCTCCCGTCGACTGCAGAGGTCTATCCCCTGATTGTAAGGCAGACTCCACGATGTTGGTTGTTTGCGCTGTATGTGCGCTAATGTTGTTCTCCACTCCATGTTCGGCAGCGAAGATTGTTTGTTTGTTGGGTTGCTTCGTACAGCATTGTTGGTTTCCACTCCGTATCAGATAGTGAGGTGTATGTTATGTATTGTTATGTTATGTTGTTCCTCACCCCGTGTCCGGTAGCAGAGACATAATGTTGTGATGCACTGTTTGCACCATGTTTGTTGCTAAGGTACCTCTCTCCATTGTGGCAGCGAATATACCTCGGCCGGCAGGACTCTTCTACCGATGTTATGCAGGTCCACTCCTGGTTGTAAAGCAGTGAGTAGCCTGTAGATGTTGGTGGCGAAACGTCTTTCGCCTGATGTTCCCGTAGGCTCCCTTTGTCTTTCAAAATCTTCTACGCTCGACGAAGCGATGATGTTCCGATGTTGTAACTTGATGCGTGACCTCATTTCGCCTTGCAGCTCCGTGGCGTCGATGTTAGCACACGTTGTTTGTTTGTTGTTTCCACCACCACCGATGACGTCGTCTGTCTCACGATGAGGGCGCCGCAGACCTCACAGGCGCTGGTTGTTGGGATGCCCGAGGATGATCCCCGAGAATCCGGCTCGAAGGACCAAAATGTACGAGCAGAGGAGAGCGTGTGCCACTCAACTCTTTCGCACAGCAGATGTTGTAGATTGTAGGGCGGTGGTGGATGAAGAAAGTGAATGCTGATGTTTCAAGTCTTCAAGGTGTTTATTAGATACTGTGCACAGTTACATTTTGGAAGACGTATGTTGTTAATGAGAGGCAATAGCCAACTGTCTGGCGCAGGCAACAAGACCCGTAAGTTAGAATGTGCGCGGTGCACAGTCAGCAACACGGCGACCTAGAAAAGTGTACGATGCCCGTACAGTCGGCTTCCACTATCTCTCTTAATTCATCGTTATTCACCTGTGTGGGCGGTCTTCCTCGTGGCTCGTTCTTTAAGTCGAAATTTCCATCACGAAAGCGTTTAAACCAAAATCGCACGGTGCGTTCATTAGTAGACCCCTCTCCAAACGCAGCATTGATATTGCGGGCTGTTTCTGCCGCGTTAGTTCCGCGTCGGAACTCGTATTCAAAAATCACTCGAATTTTCGCAGTATCCATCTTTCTTGTCTAAATTGAATAACAAAAACAATTGAAAGTCGATATTCAAATGCTGTTGGTGCCGGCTGCCGTCGATAGATGGCAGTCGTTAAGCCAAGTCAGAGGCCTTAGGGCGGCTTGACAACTTCTGACAGTAGACGAGCCACTAGTCTACAAGCCTCCACCAATCCGGACTTGGCCCCCGTGGTGGAGTATGGCCTATACCTTCCTCAGGGAAGAGACCCGTGCCCCTCGGTGGGGACATAATGGGTTGATGATGATTCAAATGTTTCACATTTTTAAAAAAAAGAACATCATAGAAACCATTTGAAAAAAGTTTCATTCGAAAACCTCAAACCATGAAGATTCTATGTCAATTCAAAGAACCTATTGCAATAAAACGGCAATTTCATACTTTAACCCCTAATGTTACCGAAGAACTTAATCTGATGATTTTAAACTGTTTAACACCAAAGTTTAATAACTACGCTGACATTTATAGTATAGCTTAAATGTAACTTCCTGTACTGAGAGATATAAGGTTAAAACAAGATAATCTGACAGTCTAAATACTAATTTCATAGCATCCAAAAAGAGGTGTTTGACATGAACTAAATGTAGGAAATATCTGGTTTAGATTTTCCAATAATTATTAAACTGTCAGACTATAGCACAAGTGTCATATTTTAATTTGGTAGCAGAAAACAAACTTAATAATTACAAGAATGTTATATTAGGTAGGTATATTAAAATATAACACCTTGTGCATTTCGCATTATTATGTCTACGCCTTAGGCCTACGCTTAGATTTATTTGGAGCATGAATTACAAACTATAATTATTTGAAACTTCAAGTCGCAAATAATAAAATGACAATGTGGCAGTCACAGAACAATAAAAACAGTAGAAGTGTAAAGTAGGCGTGTCGCGTGTGCCACTATTATGCGGAGTTCCGCGCAACCTAGCCCAGTTCGCCGCAGAGTGTTGTTTAAGCTGGTTGTGTCAACCATTACGGAAAAAAAAGGATTGCGCTGTAAATATGCCTTATTGCTCCATTTTGGAGTGCAAAAACGATAGCCGCACCAAAAACATCACCCATGGTGGCATTTCGTATCATCGGTAAGTAGCATTTCATTTAATTTTGATAAGTTTCTCAATTTTCAATTCCGTTAGGCGTTTTACAGCAATGCAAAATACAAAATTGAACTCTATGTGAATGCAATAAGGTCTATTTCTGTCTTTGTCATTTAATGGAGCGATTCTAGAATGTTCGCTACTCGATCGTACATTGAACTCTCGAAAATAGTGAGATGGTGTTGTCGATAAAGTTATCGATATTCGTTTCGTGCAGAGTTTGAGTGGTTTTACTAGTTTCCTAGTTATCGAGTTAAAAATTAAAATGAATGTAATACATAATAATTTTAAATTAATTCTAGGCTGACTTATGATATTATTTCCACGTACCTACATGTAATAGTACGCGTAACTTCTTGTAAAAAGTGTACGTCTTATGATCATTTCTGAATCTTCGAATAAAAGACTGAAATATATTCCCACTGCTTTTCAGATTTCCTAAAGATCCTTTTCAGAAGGAAAAATGGATCGATGCGACAGGGAGACAAAATTGGATGCCAGCAAAGACAAGTACAGTAAAGGACAGTAAAGATATATTTTTCGTTGTTTGTTACTAATTGATTATATATCCTTTTTTTTCTTAGTAAAGTTGATCCTTTAACTATTGCATTTGTAATATTAGTATGGATAGATATATACTAGCTTTTGCCCGCGATTCACCCCCCATTTCACCTCCTTAGGGAATGATATCCGGGTTAAAATTATCCTATGTGCTTCCCGGGGCCGATTTATATATATATCCATACTAATATTACAAATGTGATAATGTGTCTGTATGTCTGTTACCTCTTCAAGCTTAAACCGCTGAATTGATTGCGATGAAATTTGGTATGGAGATAGTTTGAGTGGTCCCTGGAAGGACATAGGATAGTTTTTATTCCAGAAATCATCCTATCCCCCATCTAAATCGGTTCAGATCGGTACAGAAACACAGACACACTTGCATTTACAGTATGGATATATGAAATGAAAATCCTATACTATTAATGTCTTACTTTCGCTTAAATTCATAATCACAGATATTATGATAGTAAAAGTTATTATCGATATCATAAGCTACGCACTACGCACATCACTAGTGCAATCGATGGACATCTGTTGCCGGGCGGCCGAACTACATGTTTTGTTGATGCATCGTAGTTCGGCTACTTGTCACTAGATGACAGCACTTTCTATGCAATTTTTGGATTTTGTTTTCAGACATCGTAAGTAACAGACAAATACAACGTAATTTCGACAGCGTGGGCCTGTCATAAGGTTTAAAATATGTCAACATGCTGGGGTTTATAATTTCATCTTAAGTAAAACGCCACGGCCAATAATGTTCAAGATTTCTTTGTAGTTAACCATGTGATAGTGTGAGTACTGGCGACAGCGGTTCCGATTGTAATTCAGGCGTATGCCACTTCCACTGTTTTTTTCTGTTCCGTGGTGGCAGTCTTATTTGTAAAATTCGATCCCACTAAAACACTCAGCCGGTTTATGGTAGGACATCCTCTCTTATAAACTGACTTTAACTTTGAAGTGTTTAGTGGGCTCGGCTTTTTATAAACAAGACGGTAAGTCTCAATGTCAATCTCAGTGCTCCCAATAAAAAAAAAAACATATCTTCTACAGATCATTTTTGCAAACAGTGTCTTACAAATCTCTCCTCAATCATGTAAATTATGTATTTTTTTCCGTTTTTGCCATAAATGATATCTGACCCAGGTCCTTCGTCCTAGGTTCTCAATTGTGGGTCCAAAAAATTACTAATTACATGATCTAGATACGTGTAAGCCACTAGTGGGTAGTGGAGACCCTTGTAACATGTAATTATCAACAAACCATTGAAAATAAAATTAGTTCTTTATACATAATTTTTTAAAAGAAAGTTCATTATTATGAAGCCATACATAAGTAGTAAAATTTGTTTAGAGATTCTTGATATGTGAGGTTAGCGCAAGCCTAGAGGCGAACTACAATAGAATTAACATAAAAAGAGGAGGCCACACTATGACTTGTACTTAACTTTACTTGACTGCACACTTTTCAGTTTTGTTTTATAAAGTTTCACAATGATATTCGGCTATTAAAAATTCTTTGTACAGCGTATGTCGAATACTTATCTTAGGATCCATCAACGATGTAGGTACGTCCTAAGATACGTATATAGTAGATACTGAGCCCTGTATGTCTTGTTTAACGTGGGAAGTAATCAGCGAGATGCTCGCGCTGATTGGCTAATCCTTTTACTACAAGGACAAACTTTGTCATCGATACACTAAGAAGGAGAGTAGCAAGTCATGGTGCCCCCTCGCGCTATACATATATGGTGTAATTTTGCTGTACTAAGACACTTCTGCTTGTAGGTATGCTTCATTCTACATGGGAAGGTTACTGGAATATTTTTCTTGAGCTTTGTAAGGCTGGGTAAGTTTTACCAGACTGGGCATAAATTGCGTAAGAGTCAGAATGGCTGGTTGCATGCCTATGGCATCAGTATATTTAAGTTTATTCAAGAATTGCTACTTATCATAAATAATTGCTGTAAATGAAATTATGTTCTTTGGAATCAGAATTTTCAGAAAACTTCACTATTTATTAGGGCTTTACCTCAAACAAATTTAAATAAAGGCTGCATTTCCTTCTCCAATGTACGAAGTACGTATGAAATTAGGTGACAGAAACGATAGAATTAGGTATTGGTACTTTAAGAAACTATGTGTGCTTCACGCTTAAAAACCAGCCATCCTGACAACAGTTTGGCTGAATCTGTAGCAATTATTTGATAAGTAGTATATCTTGAATAAACTCACTGAATCACACAGACAACCAGTCAGTATAACACTTACAAAATTTCACTAGCAAATAGTACTTGAGTTTCAAGCTTTTCTTACATAATGAAACTGTGGGAGATATTCACTGGTGCCCGTCCCAGGTAGAAAGCGGCATAACAGAGAATGCTTTATCGTACATTGGTAGCACACGAATTCGTGTCATTTTAATCAATTTCTTTCCGGAGATCTTCAAGTACCCAAGTACTTGGCAACCAACTTTTGTCAATCTTATTAGCAACTGGCCCTCTGGCCATGAAAACGAACTTGTGTGCCTTCAGTATATAGCTATTTCGATATTAGGACGTTGCGCCTATTGGCTAATTGTCCCCACTGTACACACATCACACCTCTAGTTCCACTGTACACTTGGCGGATCTGGAACAAAGTTACGGCAATTGTTTACTAAGTAAAGTAACAGTAGCAGTCTTACTACAAAAAAATACCTACCTACCTAGGAAGTTGGGACAATGAAGAGCTTGCACAAAATTTTTTTTTAATAGAATAGGAGAAAACACGTTAAAATATAAATAGGTAAACGTGGTATTTTTTTTTCTCTACGACTGATACTTTTAGTAATATAACCAGTCGAAAAGTCGATATAGTCACGTCGTCACCTTAGACTATGTCGTCACTCCCTAACGTAACAATATTTTTATGCATGTACGCCCTTATAAGAAAACGTTCAGAATTCAATGAAAAAACGAAATCTAATAAGTTGTACGTTATTAGAGAAACTTTATTGTTCGCTTGTTTTGTGACCCCGAGAACCCTGAAAAAAATACTTTATTCACTGAAAACAGTGAATACAAATACAATATTCACTGAAAACAGTGAATAAAAAGACCTTTTAATCACTATTTTGGTGTTTAAATTTAGAACACACCAATATCTTCGACCTCCATCTCAATGCTTATAAAACCTCCTTACGCAAAAAATACTCGATAGTCCTTGCGCAAAGAATACTCGACATACGAACTCTTTGTGGAAATAACTCCTCGAGATTTGATTTGTAGATATCTGCGACAAGGAGTTTAGCATTAGAATAAAAACTGTTTTGTGTTCTTTATTGCCATTACAGAAAAAAAAGAAAATTACTCTTAATTTTAGTAACTGTTCTAATTTTAATGTGTATTTTAATTTTTTCTTCATTCAATGTCTATTTTCGCTTAAATTATTTCTTTTTCTCGTAGTCATGGTATAAAGTACAGTATGCAACTCTGAATATAGTAGGGATTTACATTGAGACCGATGAATCACTCGCGTCGCTCAGAGTTCGAACATTTCATCATGAATCACTCCCTACAGTCGTGATTAAGTCGTTAGAATCCTTCACTTGCTTGTGATTCATCTATGGCCCTCGCTTTAAATCCGTCCTTTATTCACTAATTGCATAATATAATATTATTGTTTTATTTTTAATTTTTTCCTAGGTTTTTATATGATTTCTAGGTTCTAAGTTAGACGCAAGTTCCCCATTAGTTTTATCTACCAATTATTCTTTCAAAAGTCATAGCGTATTCACAATGTTCAACAATTGACAAGATGGTGAGGTAATGAAAAATACACGAAAGTGAGCCGAAGATTATTGCTTGTGGGTCGACTATTATATCCCCACCCCAACTCCTTCAGGTATTTCAGCCAGTGTCGCCCCGAGCTTACTAAGCAACTGATGTTTGAGCGACAGCCAGCCAGAATCAAGTACGACATAACACACTTTCCCCGTCCAAGTCAAGTTCAGACGATTGCACGAAGTTAGTACGGTTATGAGCATACTGCAGACTCACCTAGACTGATCTCACGCGCCGCCTGCTACTGTAGAGCTATAGCTAGCGGGAACCGTTATGTAACACTCACGAGGCGGGCTATTCCACATAAGGATGGTTATACTTAGGAAATACAGGCATGCAGCATAAGATACAGGAGCACTGTCGGGTTTTAAAAGTGAGTAACAACGAACGCCCACAACTTAGTCGGGGTCTAGGCTGACAATGAGTTGCGCTTGCCTCCATGCTAGTCCGAACCAGCACGGGTAGTACGACAACGCTAGTCGCGCATTTTAAACGTCAGAAGTCGTGATTGTATGTGCTGTGCTGTATAGTGTACATGTAATGTACTGAAACATTAATTGTCAAATTCTGACATTTGAGCACCACAAAACGCGTGACTCGTGCCGTCATACTACCCGCCCAGTTCACTTGACAGCAGTCACCGCTTAGTCTGAGTCGAGGTTGACGGCAACAACGGGAGCGGCCCGCCGCCTCACCCGGCTCTACCAAGATCATGCTCGGTAGAGCCGGTAGACGGAACCGGCTAAATTGAGGTAGAGTACTTCCTTGGCATAGCCAATGCTCAAACCGAGATGAGGTCGTCTCGCCCAGTATTATCTCGCGCGCCGCCTGCTGCTGCAGCGCGATCGCTAGCCGGAACCAGCTGAGTCTAGGTTGGCATCATTGCCAGCAGAGCCAATGACACTCACCGCTTAGTCCGAGTCGAGGTTGACGACGTCGGCGGGCGCGGCGGGCGCGCGGGCGAGCGGCGGCCTGCCCCGCGGCCGGCCGCGGCCCGCCGCCTCGCCCAGCATTATCTCGCGCGCCGCCTGCTGCTGCAGCGCCATCGCCACCGGGTCGCGGCTGCCGAGGCCGCCCGCGTAGTACTTCGCGTTCATCGACTGCTGGGGGACGGACGGGCTAAGTTAGAGACGGCTTCGGGTCGTAGGGTAATATAAAAAAAAATCTTTTTTATTTTTTTGAGATTTTTTTTTTGCAATTATGTGAGCCTGGGCCGAATATTTGGATTTGGACCGATTTGTTTATTTTTTTTAAGCGAAAAAAAAAAAAGAAGCTCAACGTAAACGGAAGTACGTCATTGCATGGACGTACGTCATTGCATGGACGTACGTCATTGCATGGACGTACGTCATCGTCGGAGATTTACACCCAGGAAATTTTTTATTACAAGCTCTATTGCAGGCAGTCAGAATCCTAATCTGCGCAAACCTATTTTTCCTAAGTTTCTCCGTTTGCACCTTAATCGAGGGGATCGAAGAGGTGCAAACGAAGAAGAGATTGTTTGTTGTTTTTTTAAGTATACTAATAATAGAATTATTCAAGAAATATGTTTGTATGAAGCATGTGGATGGAATAAATGTACAAATGGTGATTTCACATTGGACAATAACGGTAACTGCAAGACATCATGGTACCATGATATCTCTACAACGGTCACACCATGGACTCGAGGTCTCCATGTGAGAGTGTGTGAGACTTCCAGTCCAATGACAACGGCCGTGGCCGGCTTGGCCTTGGAAGGAAATGTGACCGTTATCGTCCAGTGTGAAACTGTCCAATGTTGAGCACTCACACTCTGCTGCTGCATAAGTTGCTGCAGCCGCATCTGCTGCTGGTCCTGCTGCTGGCGCTGCCACGGCGGCTCGTACTGCAGCCCGCTCGTGCCGCCCATGCCGCCCATCGCTGCAATTGAGTCGCTAAGTTAAGGAGCAGTACCGAGCGAAAAGGGACTTTCGTAGAGTTCTTAACAGGTCTCATTCCTTTAATAGAAGGTTTAAGAATGTAAGGTTTTAGTATATTTACATATTTCCCATTTTATCTATGAGTTTATACTAATATTATAAAGAGGAAAACTTTGTAGGTTTATATGTTTATAATAAGGTTGTATGTAGGGGGTAATCTCCGAAAGTACTTAACCAATTTAAAAAAAATCTTTCACCAGTATACAACGGATCTTCAGGGAGGACAAAGGATATAGATAGATGGACTAATCCGTTTACCGCGTATAAGTAGTCGCGGGCACTGCTATGTACAATAGTGTTATAAATCATTAGCGCATAATAAAACGTCTTCTTGACGATCACAACTGCTCTGCCAAGAGTGTACCGACCAAGAAGAGGATAGGAAGATGTATATTTTCTACAGCCTATATATGCCCCACTGCAGGGTACAGGCACGTACCTCTCAGAGAGAGAGTGATAGAAGTATGGGCTTGACCACCACGCGTGCCCACGGCGGATCGGCAATTTCGAGCTCTGAGCTATAGACAGGGGTCTCGTTTGGGCGATTTTCTTATCACTCAATATTATAGTTATGATGACACAGAGGTGAACAATGAACAACTTACCGGCGCCTCCCATGGCATTCATCATCGGATTCATCATCCCAGGAGCGTACTTATATATTTCGCCCATTTTCTGCATCAACTGTAAGATATTAACAAAAAATTATCACTGTCTTCGACCATAAGAGCCGATTAAGCCGATTAAGCCGATTAAGCCGATTGTTAGTTATGACTCTTTATATTTGAAATAAATTTTATTAATTAATTGGACAATCTGAGATTTTTCAATGATGTCTTCATAAGTATTCGATTCAGTAGGCAGTACAGAAAATGAACGCCGTTATTTATAAAAGATTCCTTAAAACACTCCAGAAACATCGTATAAATAGTATGCGGTAGAGACTCTACAAGAGAAGGACTTGCAAAAAATCAGAAACATTTTCAACCAGAAAACGTTTGCAGGCTACAGCACATTAACCTTTACAATACTCATAAATGACTTTGCAACAAAAATGTTATAATGTATGAAGCGTTTAACAATATTCAAGTTATCTGGTAAAATATTGGTTTTATGGTTCTACAGCCTATTTAGACACGTTTACAATGAAAAAACGAAATATGTTTTATTACTAAGAGTACTTGATTTTTCGCATTTTCTGGGACTCTGAAAAACATTATAATGTTTGTATTTTGTTATTCTTCTTGAGTTTTGCTGTCTCCTATGATATAAAAGCAATGCCGCTTCAATCTAAATATAACGCAAGTTCTCCATTGTCATTAATTGTCGCCCAAACGACCAATCGTGAAGCTAGGTTCGGCGAAAATGTCTGCCAAGCAGATCAACCTTAACATTTTAGTCGCAAAATCACCCGTGCATAACGTAGCTGAATTCAGCGCAACTTTGATCTATTTAATACTAGTTTGCGTGAGGCAAGGTGTGCCATGACTCAATTGCTATTTGATAACTGATATGCATAATTTAAGACCTCTTATATTTTAAACCTGTGAATTGAATGCGAATACTTAGTTTAACTAGTTTCTATTTGTGAAAACTTGTAATTAGCTTTTTGATCTTAACTAAAATGTATATTATGCTAAGTTTAAAATAAAATGTAAAGGTTTATGCGCCTGTAGAAATAATGCTTAGGTTAGCGACAGGCCGCGTTAAAGTTGTTTGGTTACTCCGAACGCCCTGGCAGATCGATTGCAGGAAACAATTATTGGTACTGTGAATTTGTTCCCCTAGATGATAGAAGGAACACAGAATTTGCAAGGATCATAACTTTGATTTAACTACAGTGCAACAGAAAACAGACAGACCTGCGGATAGATATAACGGAGATACATATACAACTGAAAGTCATAATAAGCTCTACGATCGACATTCATGCCACTCTTAAACTTACTCCGTAATCATATCCTCCGAACATCTGAACAGATAGGCATGGAAGTGTAAATTAATTTGAAAGATAATTTTATTAAAGGAAATAATATTTGATTTGTTTTTGCGATTCGCAGTTTTGTGCAAACAATCATGTAAAGTTATTGATGAAAGACGAAACATAATTATGCTAAGATAATATTTTGTTCTTTTACACAAAAATTGGACAGTGTTACGCAGAAACATTCAAACCCACAATAAGAAACTTTGGAGTAAAACGCTTTTTATGCATAACATTTTTTGTGCCAAGTTTTTCTTCAGACGATATTTGTAACCAATATAACCTTAATCGGGAGTCGCTGGATGCGGGCGGCACAAGACCGGAAAGTTTGGAAAACCATTAGGGAGGCAGTGGGCGTCAAATAGCTGATGATAATGATGATGATAACCTTAATCACGTCGGAGTAAAAACATTGAAACAAAACAATCTAATACATATAAAAGCATTTTTTGCCGCAAGTTACATATTATGCGTTGGAATGTTTCTGCCTAACACGGTCAAATTTATCCTCCTCAGTCCTGACATTGAAAATAATAATGGTCTTCAATTGTTATTTTCTAGGTCAGGACTGAGGAGGTTAAAATCCCTAACTTTATTCCGTTCTTGTCTGGAATAAAGTAAGGGATTACGCACACAGACACAACGGCTCAGTGTATCAATTTATCATCTGAACCTTATACTACTATTTTGCACGGCATACTCACGGCCGGGTTTGCGTTGTAGATAAGAGGCAGCATGTCGCGGATCTGCGCCTCGTTGACATTCGGCATGTCCTTGCGCAGCATGGCGACGATCGCCGCGTACGCCAGCTGCTGCTGCTGCTGCGCCAGCAGCGGGTTCGGCGCTGCGGGGGGAGGGGAATGTAGATAGATAGAATATTCTTTGTTGTATGTACACCAGAATTTACATATGAGAATTAAATTGAATAGATTTAACATACTGTAGGGTTGAGAGTGGCAGAGGTAATGTAAACAACCACTTTAACTCCACTACGTATAATGTCTGAATAACACGACACAGAAGGTATATCCAAAGTTCGAAGATAGGCACACAGAGAAGAAATAGTACGGAAGGAAGAAACAATATAAATGAACAGTTTGTATAAGCGAAAGCGATAGAAATCGTATAGCGTTAGCGGTCGAGAGCGGCATGCGCTTTGCGTCAGATAGCGAGATCGACTGGCGGCGCGCGCGCAGCGGCCGGCCGCCGTGAGTACTAGTCCTACGTCACAAACCTTATCTAACAAACCGGCTCGCGACGCGCGGCTCCAATGAACCCGACCGGACGGCACGTCAAATATTGTATTGACGGATGGATTGTGAACAATGTGATGTGTTGCATAATTGTTTATGAGTAAATAATATATTTTGTGAAAAGTTCGTGTATTTAAATATGTGTAAATAAATATAATAATAATTGTAAATATTTTATACTAAATAAAATAAATGTAAATAATATTTAACAAGTAAAAATATATTATTAAAATGTGATTTGTGGGAGAGTAGCCCACATCACTCCCCCCCAGAGACCTGGTTAGGGGCGATAATAGTCCGGGAAACGTACTTGTCTTCCTGAACGGGTAGTTTTAGGTACGTTTGAGGGTTCTGTGTTAGGGTTACGAGAATTACGACTCACCTTTTTATTTTGCACCGTGCGAGCTATGTCTGGTGGTCTGACAGGCTCGATGGTATCCTGGTCCTTGGCTGGATTCAGGGCGTCCGACAAGTAATATGCCGGTTTTAGCCGGTCTATTGTGACGGAGACCGGTTTTCCCTTTATGAGAAGCTTGAAAACCTTGTCGCTTCTGTCTAGGACTTTGTGTGGACCTGAATATGCGGGTGTTAGAGGAGGACGCGAAGCGTCTTCACGAAGGAAGACGTGTTCTGCCGTCGCTAACTCCTTGAACACGAAGATCTTGTTGTCCTTATTATGGCGTGAAGCTGGAGTGGGTTGCAACTTTGAGGCAAATGAGCGTAACCTAGCGGTGAAGTCGGTAATATCCGTGGTGCCGGGTACGCTGGGATCAAAAAATTCACCTGGAAGTCGCAACGGCTCACCGTATAATAATTCGGCGGAGGAAGCTTGTAAATCCTCCTTAAAAGCACTCCGTATGCCGAGAAGGACTTGGGGTAATATCTCAGACCAGTTGCTGTCGGCGTGGCATGTAATGGCAGCTTTGAGCTGTCTGTGAAAACGCTCCACAATTCCATTACATGCAGGATGATATGCCGTTGTCCGCTTGTGCTGGAATCCGATGACTTTGGCGAGGTATTGGAACAGTGTGGACTCGAATTGTCGACCACGATCTGTCACAATATCTATTGGACACCCAAACCTGGATATCCAGCCAGCAAGTAAGGCTTTAGCCACCGTCTCCGCTGTAATATCCACTATTGGCATGACCTCCGGCCACCGCGTGAAGCGGTCAATGGCGGTCAGACAATAGCGGTAACCTTGCGAAATGGGTAAGGGGCCAATAAGGTCAATATGTACCTGCTGGAAGCGAGCACGTGGTAGTTCGTAGGTGCCTATAGGTGCAGACACGTGACGGCTTACCTTTGCTCGTTGGCACGGTACACAAGCTCGTGCCCAGTTTCGACAGTCCTTCCTTACGCTGGGCCATACAAAACGCTGCGCTACTATCTTGGCAGTCGTGTTGGCTCCAGGGTGACTTACAGTGGTGACCCCTGAGGGACACAATACCAGGCTGAAGATTTGTCCACAAAACCGTACGTAGAAGTTTCGAGAAACATGAACAACGGTACCGGTCAAGACGGCAACGCCCCGGCCCCACTACCGGGCGGAACTGCAGGGCGCGTTTCCACTACACCATCGTCGGACGTATTCAAAGTTGGAGTGCGTGTCCCACCTTTTTGGCCAGAGGAACCGGAGATATGGTTCTCGCAAATCGAGGGTCAGTTCGCGATAGCCGGCATAACTAATGACGTCACAAAATTTCATTACGTCATCAGTCAACTTGATCGACAATTTTGTAAGGAAGTAAAAGATATTATTACCAATCCACCGGCCACCGACAAGTACATCAAGCTAAAAAGCGAACTGATCAGCCGACTCAGCGACACCAAGGAACGGCAGATCCAGCAGCTTCTTCATCACGAAGAACTTGGGGATCGCAAACCTTCCCAGTTCCTGCGACATCTTCAAGGGCTGGCAGCTAAACGCATCACGGACGACGTTCTTCGCATGATGTGGCAAGAGAGGCTACCCCGGAGCATCCAGACTGTACTCGCGGGGCACCCTACAGCATCGCTGGACATCCTCGCTGATCTCGCGGATAGAGTCCACGACATCGGCCCACGCTGCGCATGCTCGTCACACGTCGCTTCCACGAGCTACAATACCGGGTGCGGTCAACCAGGCTCCAGCAACGACGCCTTGGCAAGGGAAATTGCTGAGCTGAGGAAGCAGGTACAGGCCTTGAAAACCCTGGACCATCGAAGAGGCAGATCACGATCACGGAATCGCAGCCGATCCGGCAAGCAGACCAGATCTAATACAAGATCCCAGTCTAGTTACCGAAAGTACCCGACTTGCTGGTACCATTCCAAGCATGGCGCGAACGCCAATAGATGCGTGCAGCCATGTGACTACGGGAAGTCGGGAAACGCTGCGGGCAGTCGGTAATGGCGACAGCTGATAGCCCTGTTTCTTCTGGTCGCCTGTTTGTCACCGACAGAAGGTCGAAGGCGCAGTTTTTGGTCGACACCGGCAGCGACCTCTGCGTTTTCCCCAAGTCGTTACTGCGCGAGCGTCGAGCACCGACGGACTACAAGCTCACAGCAGCCAACGGGACGACCATCGACACCTTCGGTTATGCGCATCTCAACCTAGACCTCGGACTTCGACGCGAATATCCATGGCGTTTTGTTGTTGCTAATGTTACAAAACCTATCATAGGTGTTGATTTTTTATCGTTTTATAATTTAATAGTAGATTGTAGAAACCAGAAACTAGTTGATAATACCACTAGCTTAGCTTCTGCTGCTATTAATGCTTCTTGCGACGATATATTTTCTGTAAAGGTCTTGACTGGCGTGTCTTGCTTTCATCGCATATTATCACAGGAATTTCCTGAAATCACGCGACCAGCCGGCACGCAACGCACAATACCACACAACACACAACACCACATTCGCACCACTCCAGGTCCCCCAGTATCCTGTGCTCCGAGGCGACTTGCCCCAGACAAGCTGAAGGTGGCAAAACAGGAATTTGAAGGTATGTTGGCTAACGGTACAACACGACCGTCCGACAGCCCCTGGTCATCACCACTGCACTTGGCGCCGAAAAAAGAAAACGGGTGGCGTCCATGTGGCGACTACCGGCAGCTCAACGCTCGTACCATACCGGACAAATATCCAATACGCCATTTGCATGATTTTTCTCATAGCATATCTGGTTGTAAGATCTTTAGCACAATTGATCTTGTAAAGGCTTACAACCAGATACCTGTGTGTCCAGAGGACATACCAAAAACGGCCATAACAACCCCGTTCGGAATGTTTGAATTCCCTTTCATGAATTTCGGGCTTCGGAACGCGGGTCAGTCATTTCAAAGGTTTATTGACGAAGTAACACGTGGTCTAGACTTCGTCTATTGTTACCTCGACGATTTTTTAATCTTTTCCACAGACGAGGAACAACACAAAAAACACCTGCGTGAAGTATTCACTAGACTTCGGGACTACGGCATGGTGATAA
Source organism: Yponomeuta malinellus (assembly GCA_947308005.1). Taxonomy (NCBI): domain Eukaryota; kingdom Metazoa; phylum Arthropoda; class Insecta; order Lepidoptera; family Yponomeutidae; genus Yponomeuta; species Yponomeuta malinellus. The sequence continues at coordinate 5,483,402 of OX371010.1, forward strand.
ATGTGTCTAAGTGCGTCTTCGGTGTTCCCCAGGTAACTTTCCTAGGTTACCTGATCTCGGAGAGCGGTACCAAGCCCCTAGACACTAAGGTTGAAGCCATACGTGACTTTCCGCCGCCCAAGGACGTTAGGCAGCTGAGGAGATTTTTAGGTATGGCCAATTTTTATAGGCGATTCCTGCCACGTGCCGCCCAAATCCAAGCTCCTCTAAATTCACTCCTAGGCGGAGCAGTCAAAGGTTCTACACCCATTAACCTCACCGGTGATGCTCTGAGGGCTTTCCAAGCGACCAAGGAAAGCCTATCCAATGCAGCCTTGCTCGCTCATCCAGACGCTCGAGCAAATCTGGCATTGGTCACAGATGCATCTGATGTAGCCCTGGGCGCAGTGTTGCAGCAGCAGCTACCAGACAAGGTATGGCAACCACTAGCCTTCTTTTCGCGGAAGCTGAGCCCGTCCCAGACCAAGTATTCCCCGTACGATCGTGAACTACTCGCGATCTACGAGGCAATAAAATACTTCCGACACATGTTGGAGGCGAGACACTTCACGGTTTATACTGACCATAAGCCAATCAGTTTTGCTTTCCACGAAAGGAAACATAACTGCTCGCCTAGGCAGTATAGGCACTTGGATTACATTTCCCAGTTCACAACCGATATAAGGCACATATCTGGCAAAGATAACGTTGTGGCCGATACCTTATCTCGGATTGAGGAACTGGAAATGCCTCTCGATCTCGCCGACCTAGCTGAATCCCAGACGTCTGATCCTGAACTCGCCGAGTACTTGACCTCGTCTTCACTACGCTTGGTAAGGATGACATACCCGGGAAGTCGTGAACCCCTGTACTGCGACGTCAGTACGCCGACACCCCGACCATTTGTTACCAGACCGTATCGCAAAACCATCTTCAACAGTCTCCATTCCCTAAGTCACCACTGTAGGGTTGAGAGTGGCAGAGGTAATGTAAACAACCACTTTAACTCCACTACGTATAATGTCTGAATAACACGACACAGAAGGTATATCCAAAGTTCGAAGATAGGCACACAGAGAAGAAATAGTACGGAAGGAAGAAACAATATAAATGAACAGTTTGTATAAGCGAAAGCGATAGAAATCGTATAGCGTTAGCGGTCGAGAGCGGCATGCGCTTTGCGTCAGATAGCGAGATCGACTGGCGGCGCGCGCGCAGCGGCCGGCCGCCGTGAGTACTAGTCCTACGTCACAAACCTTATCTAACAAACCGGCTCGCGACGCGCGGCTCCAATGAACCCGACCGGACGGCACGTCAAATATTGTATTGACGGATGGATTGTGAACAATGTGATGTGTTGGATAATTGTTTATGAGTAAATAATATATTTTGTGAAAAGTTCGTGTATTTAAATATGTGTAAATAAATATAATAATAATTGTAAATATTTTATACTAAATAAAATAAATGTAAATAATATTTAACAAGTAAAAATATATTATTAAAATGTGATTTGTGGGAGAGTAGCCCACAATACATAATAAGGGTTAATCAATAATATAGATAGATAGAGGGGTCGTGGGTTCGTTTCCCACTGGGGGCCGCCGTACATTTGTACAAATGGCCTCAGTCTGGGTGTATTTTCATGTTTGTGATGTCCTCGCCTGGTTACCACAGCACAGGGTATCTTAGTTTGGGACCAAGCCAAGTGATTTTGTTGTGTGCAAGTTATTATTATTATAGTACAGTACAATTGGCGGCCTTATTACTAAAAGGAATTTCTTTCAAGCAACCATTGACGGAAAAAAAAATGAGAAGCTAAATGACGGGTAGTCGGTGCAACTTGTGGCGACTGAGCGCGCACGTTTTTGTAATGTAAACATTTTAGATTAGCGCCCCGCCGCTCCTGAAGTTTATGCGCGTATCAAGTTGCGTAACCGTTTTCCTGTAATTTCTTGTGTCGTTCGTTTATTATATTTCCTTGTGTACCTAAAGACTCTTTCATTTGTCCCCATTCAGTATAATTCTTGATATAAATGGCCACAAGCCTGATCAAGAGCAATCAGTTAAGCCAATAGAGTGGTCAGTTACGTAATAGGAGGCCAGGTGCTACTACGCAACGTCGTCTCCGATTTAGCCTACTCTGAACTGTCAAATGCATACATATTTTGACACTTCGGAAACGTCAAAATGGGTAACCCAAAACAGCTCAGAATTCGTAACTCAGACGTTGGAGGAATACTTAGGGATTTCAGGGAAGTTAAAATTGTATAGTGACAATCAATGTGTACAAACAACTATCGTGTTTAGCCTAAGATAAAAATGGTACACTGTACAAATAAATTATTATTTATTACATACATACATAAGCAGCCTATATACGTCCCACTGTAGGGCACAGACCTTCTCTTAGGGAGAGAGCATGGGCTTAATCGCCACGCGTGCCCACCGCGGATTGGCGATTTCAAGCGCTGCGGTGTGTGAATATCTCAGACACTCAATGGTAAGCAGTGGTAGCCTAGTGGGTAGAACATTGGACTCAGAAGCGAGACCCTTTCGACCCGAGACTTTGTTTTCTAAGTTATATAAATTTGTGAAGTCATAATAGCAATACCACTCGATAACGGTCAAGGAAAACATTGTTTATTATAAGTAAGTAATTGTAGTTTAATTATGGGTTCCGTGTGGCACCGGATTAAGAATAGCGTCACTCCATTTCCTCCCGTGGATGTCGTAGAAGGCGACTAAGGAAATCAATTATCAGGAAACGGGCAGCAGCGGCTTCCCGAGATTCCAACCGCATACTGCGATCGCCAACCCGCCTGCCAAGCGTGACGATAATGGCAAAACCCCTCATGGTTATGAAAACCACGAGGGAGGTCTATGTCCTGCAGTGGGCGTCAAAGGGCTGATGATGATGAAGTAATTGTAGTCACTCACCCATTCCATTGTGCATGGGCCAGACAGAGGGGAAGGGCGCGGGCGGCGGGCGGTTCTTCTCGTTCTCGAAGTCCTCCCAGGCCGCCTTGCGTTCCTCCTCGGTCAGTGTCTCCTCCTCCTTATTCTCCAGTAGAGAGTCGTGCTCGTGGTATTTGTAGATCTGCAAATTAATTCATACAATTAGGTCTTTGGTCTGCGATGCTACGCGGGTCCGTCTAGATTTATTATTGTAAGCAGCCGATATAAGTCCCACTGTAGGGCACAGGCCTTCTCTCAGAGCGAGAGTATGGACTTAATCACCACGCGTGCCCACCCATAACCCCCTGTTCAATACGCGCCTCCGCTCATCACACCTCTATGTTAACCTTTTCAGCTTTTGGTGATTGACTTCATCCCGTTTTTCTTATCTCACAACTTACCTCCATCTCAGGCTCCCGAAGCATATCAACGAAGAGCCGGCGCGCGTGTTCCACTAAAGGTATAGCTTTAAAACACAACACTTGCCAGTGGAGCGCAATAGCGGCCAACGAGATTGGCCGGGATCCGAGACGGCTTGCGTGACAAGAAAGGGCTGGATAGATAGATGGATAGTTACCTCCTTATCATGCTCCCGAAGCATCTCAGCGAAGAGCCGGTCTTTGGGCAGCGGGGGCAGCGGGCGTGGCTCGGGTGGTTTGGGTTCGAACTTGTACAGTTCGGCGAGGTCGTTCTCGGCGTAGTGCCGATCGATCTGTTGCTCGTCGATGACGCGTTTGGAGATGGCCTGCTTCGTGACTTGCCGCTCGTAGATCTTCTCCTCCATCGTGCCCTATGGATGGATTTTAAAACGGGTCAGTGGCCAATTGTGTCGTGTAAGAGTTGCTGGAAAGTTTTGTTTATAGCTGCTTTTTTACTTATCGTTGGGAATTTTCACTACCAAACCAGTGAAGTGAAACCAATGAAGGTCATTATTCAAAGTCAAAGCAAATGATCGTCTAAAGGTAGCTAAAAGAAGGCTGTGTTCATCACTCATAATTATTTATATACATAGATAGGGCTATACAAATAAAGAACACTAATAACTATACAACATTTGAATATTTCAAGCGTCTACCCGTTGCCGTCATAAATATCAAGCAAAACAATCACGTTTGTTGTATAAGCCCCCAAGTAAATATTTATTTTAATCTGTTTTTAGTATTTGTTGTTATAGCTGCTACAGAAATACATCATCTGTGAAAATTTCAACTGTCTAACTATCACGGTTCATGAGATACAGCCTGCTGACAGACGTACGGGCAGCGGAGTCTTAGTAATAGGGTCCCTTACCCTCTGGGTGCGGAACCCTAAAAGCCAAAGCTGCTAAAGGTCTTACCATAGCCAAGAAGCGGTAGACGTAGCACGGCTTCTTCTGCCCGAACCGGTACACGCGGAAAATACTCTGCACGTCATGGGAAGGGTTCCACGAGACGTCGAAAATCACGACGCGGTTCGCGGCCACCAGGTTTATGCCGAGACCGCCGGCGCGAGTCGATATTAGGAATAACCTGCCGGGACACAAGCGTTCACAAGACGGTGTATGCAGAGGTGGTGGCATGAGGAATGTGCTTTTACAGATTTATCGAAATACCTACTTGCGGGATTTCGATGAATCTGTACAGCAGATTTTATGGCCCACTGCTGGCCAAAGGCCTCCCCTTTAGCTCTCCACTCCTCAAGTCACCAGACAGTGGTGGTGGGTTAGTGGTGTGAATTCACCTGGCCTAATGGTTTTCCATTCTGTTGAAGCACTGGAACCACATTGGTTGGTTCTCACACGTCGGTAATTGCACCACGGTTATTGGTTCCCACAAGACAAATTTTTCAAAATGTTTCTCTTCGTCTGGCTTACTAGAAAGCAGAAAATCATGCTTACATGTTGAGAACAATAATTAGTGTAGTAAACTCACCTAGCCCGAGGGTTGTCCTCTCTGTTGAAGTGCTTGCACCACAGCGACCGGTTCTCGCACGAGGTTGAGCCGTCCAACCGGAAGTAGTCCACTCCGGGGGACCATGAGCCTGGATGGAAGGAAGGGATAATGCTGCGGCTGTACAGCACAGTTAATTAAAGAAAGGGACTGTGTAACTATTTGCTTCTCGCTCACACGGTAAATTTGTACGAGAGAGAGGCAAATAGTTGTCCAGTCCCTTTCTTTAATTGTTTTAAGATTGCTTTATTTGTGGTTTGCTGACGTAGGTACTGACCGAAATTCGCAATAAAGCAGGATTTTAAGAATTTTTCTGTTATAAAAGCCCGAACGCCTTAACTGGAAATGCGCCAATACAATTGAATTGAGGTTGGTGGCAAATTGGTACAATTCTGCCGCCTACAGACGATGCGCAGTAACTTGTGCAGAGCTAATACTACTGTGCATAAAATTGAAAATTTCATTTAAGAAAATTTTAATTTTATCAATCGTGCGAACGCTATATAATTATAATTAAGTAAGTGTTTTATAAAGAGGGCCGTTGGCTTACCTATGAAATAAAAAACAAACGGTGCGTTTGAACGTTTGGCTATTCGCACCCAGTACTTTTTCCTACTTTGAAATTCAGTCTACCAATAGACATCGATGGCGTTTGGCCGAACTTACTCAAAATACGATTTTTTTAATTAGCCGAGGCTGTTCTGTTGCCTCCGCCTTAACCTTCCACTCCTCTGTGTCACCTAAAAATGCATTTGTATAAATAAGTGCAACTTCTACTTACCAACATGGTTCCCCAACTTGGGATCGATGCGCGCCTCTTGCGTAGCCTCGTCGACTTTGCCTAGGAAATGCTCTATCAGATCTAGCGAGTACAGCGACTGAGAGAACACCAGCCTAGAAAAGATAACGAAGGAAAAATAATTTAAGGATGTAAAGGTAAATCAATAGCAGAGATGGTCTAGCAGTACAGTAGCACTGCTTCGTTCGTCTAGCGATATCAGTGATTTTAGCCTCAGACTGGGTGTATTACCAGGTTAGTGATGTCCCATAGCACAGGGTACTAGGATTAGTTTGGGACCAGGACAAGTGATTGTGTTGTGTGGATGTTATTACTTATTATTGGCCGCCCTAGACCGCGTAATACTAGCTGCCCCCGTCTTTTATTTACTGTGCTACAAGCGCGGATCCACCCCTGTGGCCGCGGTGGCATGCCCACAACCTCAGAGCATATCGAGATAATATCTGTGTCCACAACCCTAATAGGCTTGTGACGTCACACTTTCACGGTCTATTGAGACTTAACAATAGACCTATTGAGATCGATAAACGACAATATTATATCTAATGCCTTTCATAACATAACAAAAACTCACGCCTGTGTCCAGGAGGGGTAGGCAGAGACCAGGGTCTGCTACTTGCCACGATATTCACTAGGTAGTCGTTACATGCACGCACGTTGGGCAAATACTGTATCCAATGTTAGTCAAATAAAAAAATCTTTACAAAATTATCGTGACGCATCAAATGCCCCAGAACCTTCCCTCTGCTTGTTTCGATCATCCCCAGCATCGATCTTTTATCCAGCCACCGTTTAGCATCTTATTTAACTTGATGAGAAATACAGAAGTGTACGAAGAGCTGACGGCAAACCTCCTATAGTGGATAAAGCACATTTTTGTCTCAGGGCGAGTTCAGGCCGTGGTGGCCCCTTTGATTTTAGGTCAAGACGCTTTTCTAAAGTCTTTTCACAGTTATTAATATAACATACATTGTATTGTTCCATTTTCAGCACAAATAACGCACAGAAACTAATTTAAATAGCGGAATAACACAAAACTGTCGTAGATATTCGCGCGAAAAGTGATCGACTGACTTGATGTGATTACTTGATTAGATTGGTGGGACGCGTTTGTTTGTTTACATAAGATCGGCAACAGCTCAAAATTAGCTGCACTGTGCGTGCACCGCATTGTCACCTCGCTCCATTTGGCAACGTAGCGCATGAGCGGCGCTCCAGGTTAGGCTCATTTCTCATATGAAATCTTTTGTTTCACGTACCGGGCCGTTCCAATGTTTCTCTTTCGCACTCATTGAATTTAGTACTAGGCATTGTACTGAATTTCGTTCCATAGGAGCGCAATCGCTGGCGCTCCACTCGGTAACAACTTGACACCAAATCTTATGCTTGAAAACATTTCAACTTCGTACGTAGTTAATTATTTCTAGTAAACTACTATAATGTGTAGGTCTTTCTGTGCATAGGTTTAAAAATTTATAGGTGGTAGGTAGCAGATAAAACTTTGATTTTTTTTTAAGTATGTACTTAGTTACTTATTTTTGTGGGAGTGCACTGCACCAGCGCTCTATAAGACGAGCCGCCTCTGGTCCCACGGCCCGTTCAAAAGCCATGCCAACCCTCGCTACGCTTTACGAGGCTTGTGCGGACGATTACTCTTTAGGCGTGCTATGAAACACTGCAGAACTACATATTTAAAATATATAATAAACTTGCATCTTAATACAATAGCAGTAACTATAAAATTCACTTGGAAAAAAAAAAACTAACTTACTGCAATTTTCACTAGCACGAGAGGCTGAGCGCCGAACTATTTCCACGGGCATTGCGTCATATCTATTGAAACGGCATATTACGGCATGCTGAGCATGGGTCCATTTGCCAAAAACAAAGATAAGAAGATAACTTAAGAATATAAAAAATTAAGTTTTAATTTTTTAATTATGTAAGATTATGTCTATATTTATGAATAAAATCAGTTTTTGGCAATAAATACTTTCACTTTCTAAGCCCGCACGAATCACGATGAGCGGGACACGTCCTGCCCCTATATTACGCGCACCAAATCCGGACCTGTCTAACTGTCCTATACCATACTAATTGCTATCGCTAACGTCAGGATTGTGACAGGTTTTGGAACGCCTCTGGCGTGTCGAAAACCGTGGGATGAAACAAAAGTATACTCACAGTTTGTCCCCGATAGCTTCGCACTGTCGCAGTATATCGAACAGCAGGATGAGTTTGTGGGAGTGACGCATGTCTTCGAGCTCCTCTTCGTCGACTAGACGCATCCACCACTCGGTGGGGTTCTCGTTTCGCACTTCTTCGAGCTCGAGGACGGGTTTCTCTTCTGGGTCTACTTCTACTGCGGACGGAATGGAATATTAGTCTAGTGTGGCCTTACACATTTGTGTATTAAATTGATAACATTGAAGCATAAGGCTGCTGTTAAGTCTGGCATGCCATCTCAGTCGCTCATTCTAACATTTTTACCGTTAAAAAAATGTATACTTTTGATAAATTTAATGTAAGGCTTTGCTAGATAGTAAAATTACGGACCTCTAAGACATATTTTTGTTGTCTTATACACCGTTTTTGATTCAGAAAATTAGTTACTAAAATTAAACCAAAATGTATTTAAAATGTCTGTAATTTTAATATCTAGTAAAGGTCATCGAGTGGTCTGAGCGGTATATCAAAAGTATACTAATTTTCAGTCAGCTGCCACACATCACTATTACGTTTACTTTCTGTTGTTGTTCAAATTACATAATCTTATGTCTGTTTATTCTGTTTCTGTGATGTGTCAAGTGGCTTCGAGCAGGGAGGAGAGCTAAAGGGTGAAATAAAGAAAGACTTTAAATCTTTCCACAAAGTTTTTTTACAGTCACTAAAATGTATAAATTGTGCTTGTGACACAGCATGCAGCCTTAATCCCGGTTCAAATTCCCCTGTACAACTTACCGGGGTTGGCCCGGGTGCCGCGCCGCGGCGGCTTGCTCTTCTTCTCCTTCTTGGCCTTCTTTTTCTTGCTCTTCTTGCGGCTGCCGTCGCTCGCGTCCGATAGGTCATCCGAGGACTCCTCGGTCGAGGACTCCTGGGTTGGGACAGGTCGGACATGAACAAACTTCGTGTGGCAATGGCTGCGCCTCCCGCCCACCAGAGGTCCCCGGGGGTGAGGTGAGGTCGCGGGCGGGGAACAGTTTCATACATTGAAAAGAGGTTGGACGTGGCTCGCTCTCATTTCGACATCCATCGACTTTATACTGTTCACCTTCAATGAGTTATTTACAAAAGAGTTTGGTATAATTATTTACAAAAGAGTTTCGCTACGTAGTTGCGTTGCCCTCATTCTCCAGGGCAGCGAGTCTCTAAAACGCAGTTGTTCAGTGGAGTCTTATTAGTAATGGTTATTTCATTGCCACTATTGGTACTCCCGTAACCAATCGCATTCCAACGGTATCGCCGGTGCAACTTAACTCGGCGCCTCGCGCGATTGGTTCTTCTCGCGAGATACGCCATTGAAACGACAATGCACCTAAACTCTAGCGATCAAAGCAGCGGGCACACTTGCTATGACAATAAAGTGTTGTAGACTTACATCAGGGGTAGAGTCGTCATCAATGAAGTCGGCCAGCGATCCCTCAGAGTCATCCTCTTCCTCTTCTTTGTCCCTCTGTGAATAAACATTGTAATTAAGAATGTATAAATCAAATATATATAAATCTCGTGTCACAGCGTTTGTTATTGAACTCCTATTGAACGGCTTCACCGATTATTATGACATTTTTTGTGTAAATTTGGTAGGTCTGAGAATAGCTCGTAGGGAATATGGCAAAACAATGTTTGCTGAGTCAGCTAGTAAACCATGAGGGTTGATTGAATGGTTGGTGTGTGTGGGCAGAATATGTTAGAATATGTTTTTATGTAGCCTTTATATCTCCCGCCGCAGGGCAGCCCTTCTTTCAGGGAGTATGGGCTTAATTACCACTTGTTCCCACCGTGGATGGGCAATTTCAAGCGCTGAAGTATGTGAACACCTCAGACATTAAAAAAATCATATAAATAAAGAAAATTATCTGACAAAATGTGTAAGCTAGCTCAGTAATAAAGAATTTTTCTGTTTTAATAGACCACATAATCTAACAAAAAATTAAAATATTTAAGGGGGCTCCAATACAACAAACGTATTTTTTTTTACGCTTTTTGCTCGAAATTACCTATTATAAATTAAATTACATTAAATTATTATAAATTAATCACAGAATATTTAATTCTATATTTAATTCTATATTTGAATCGCTCGTAGCCCCGGCTGCCTGAGTGATCTTAAACGATCACGAAGGTTAAGCAACACAGGGCGCGTTCAGTGCATGGATGGGTCGCCATCTATGCCTAACGCTAGTGGCATTTTTCCGAGCGGTTCCGTGCTTCGCAAGGCACGTTAAGCTGTTGGTGCCGGCTGCCGTCGATAGATGGCAGTCGTTAAGCCAAGTCAGAGGCCTTAGGGCGGCTTGACAACTTCTGACAGTAGACGAGCCACTAGTCTACAAGCCTCCACCAATCCGGACTTGGCCCCCGTGGTGGAGTATGGCCTATACCTTCCTCAGGAAGAGATCCGTGCCCCTCGGTGGGGACATAATGGGTTGATGATGATATTTGCTTCAAATATAAATGATTAAAATAAAATAAATATTTAAGGGGGGCTCACATACAACAAACGTATTATTTTCTTGCCGTTTTTTCTCGATCTTTGTGTCTAATGTTGTATAGATCCTTGGCCGCACTTGGCCGGTTTTTTTTTATTTTTGTTCGCTGTACCGAACAGTGGACACTGTGGCTAAAAATACAGACCTTTTTCTGCTGCAATATCTCGTATCTTTCCGAGTTGTACTTGAGCACGAGAGGGTGTGTCCATATCCGCTGCAGCGACTGGAAGTCCGGGAACAGGAAGCCCGATTTGCCTGCCGCTGGCCTGGAGGTAATTGTAACATTATGTTTAGGTCTAGACTCGATAAATATCAATATAGAGCATTTTCTTTTTATTATATGTTAATTTGACTAACTAAAGTCCAAAGAATAATGTATATAGTCCTGTGGGTACGGAAGTATCGATTAAGTTAGCATACGTTTTTAAATGAAGAGAGCAATGTACCAATAAACTGTGTTGACAGTCTGCTACTACATATTAAATGGGGAACTTGCGTCAAACTTAGATTGGGGTGACATTGCTTTTATACCATAGAAATCATATAAAAACCGAGGAAAAATTTAAAAATAAAACTATAAAAATATTTTTTTCGGGAAAAATAAAGTTACTCTAATAACATAAAACTTATTAGAATTAGTTTTTTCATTGAATTCTCAACGTTTTCTTATAAGGGTGTACATGCATAAAAACAATATTTTACGAGATAACTCATATTGATAAACGCTTCATACATATAAGACGTTACGTTAGGGAGTGACGTCATAGTCTAAGGTCGATTTGTACGGCGCGTTTTAGTACCTATATTACAAAAAGTATTAGTCGCAGAGAAAACAATTACCACGTGTATTTATCTTTCAACGTGTCCTCTCCTATTCTATTAAAACATTTTTTAGCGCAAGTTCTCCACTGTGAAAATTTGTTTTATAAAACGTGAATAGTTTAACATATTGTTAGTATACGAGAAATAGGGCTATTTCAAGTTATTTGTCGACCCTTACCTCCGCGAATAGTTATCCAGGTAATGCTGGTACAGTTTGATCTGTACTTCGGAGAGTGTTATGAACAGCACATTCTCGTGTTTCGGAGGCAGGAACGGGGCTAACACTCCGTAGTCTCGTCTCTGCAACATAAATACACGGTGACTTCTGGGTGCTTTGAAAGCCGCGGTTATGTTATTAGTAATTTAAAATGGTATCTATGTAAGTATACACGTAAATAAAAAAAACTTGTTGAGAAATCTTGTTTCGAGTCTTTAAAAAAATGCGCTAACAAAGTACAGCCTCTCCGTCTAGCAGAACAATGACCCGCGGACCCGTGGCACGCACGCACCGTACTAATGGTACGGAACCCTTCGTGTGCGAGTCCGACTCGCACTTGGCCGGTTTTTTAAGTTTTTTTTAACCCTCCACCACGAAACGCCAAACACAGACGTTACATTAGGTTAAATGAAAGTGGAGGGGCTAGAGATCATCTAGCCGAAGACCCCTGCTGGCTGCTTGTTTATTTGTATTTCTTGTGTTGAAGGTTTCTACAACTCTACTACCACGGCATAACAAATGGTTGCAATATGAATTGAGAACAAAGTTCTTCTTCTTTCGTGTAGAATGTGTCCACTTTTAATTTGGTAAAAGATTTTTTCATCTTCAGTCAGGATTCCCCATCTTTACTTAATTCACCTGGGTGCATTAACCTAGGTGAATTAAGTAAACGACAGGATCTTTTTAGGCTCGAGCAACCTGGTTCTAGCAACACCTCCACAATTCCACAAAGGCTATAACCTCCATATTTAGAGGTGCTGTTAGACAATTTGTGACAGATTTAAAAAAATTATATAGTTTATGTATATTTAGCGATAATTCTTTGCTATGTTGTTCGATTTAATTCATTCAGTCAGGATTCCCCATCTTTACTTAATTCACCTGGGTGCATTAACCTAGGTGAATTAAGTAAACGACAGGATCTTTTTAGGGTCGAGCAACCTGGTTCTAGCAACACCTCCACAATTCCACAAAGGCTATAACCTCCATATTTAGAGGTGCTGTTAGACAATTTGTGACAGATTTAAAAAAATTATATAGTTTATGTATATTTAGCGATAATTCTTTGCTATGTTGTTCGATTTAATTCATTGTTTTTTTTTTTGTCAGCAACGGGGTATAATTGTCAGCTTGGGGGTATATAAGTAATTATGTGGAAATCTGTAACTGGCAATGTTATTAACCTTAAATGTTAATGGCCTTATTTATAAAAACACGATTTCTCTAAAGCACTCCTAAGAGCCAGTTCATTTAATCTGTGGTTACGGTTGGTCCCTTTAAAATCTCTACCACAGACTATTTTAATCGGCCTTTTAAGGAATCGTGTTTTTTTTATAATTAACACCGTGAGTCCTATGTTACTGTTTTCGCTGTGGATTTTCCTATCATTAAATAAATAAAGGCGGTGGTAGCCTAGTGACTCCTCCAGAACATTGGACTCGGAAGAGGGAGACCCAGGTTCGATTCCCAGTATGGGCATGTACCTATGACTTTTCTTTCTAAGTTACATGTACACTTGTGAAGTTATAGTAGCAATACCACTCGCTAACGGTGAAGGAAAACATCGTGACGAAACCAGGGTGTCTGAGCTATTCACATACCTCAGTGCTTGAAATCGCCAACCCGCGGTGGGCACGCGTGGTGATTAAGCCCATACTCTCTCTCTGAGAGAAGGCCTGTGCCCTACAGTGTGACGTATATAGGCTGCTTATGATGATGAAATAAATAAAATAAAAAAATGTACCTAAATTTTTTGTTAAGATCTGTCAACGAGAAAATGTCATCAAATTCTTCTTTTTAGTGCGTCTTTTTCAGTAATTTTTTTTTAATGTAGCCATAATTCATACCTGCACAGCACCATCCAACATCTTGTGGAGCACGTGCGACCGACGCTTCATGACCCGGATGTCTTGCTCGGTGGAGTCTGTGTACTGTCCGTTGGTGATTGGGTTCACGAAACGGTTGAGATATTCGTTGTACTTCCCGAGGAGGTTGGGCTTCACGAATTGCACCATGCAGTAGTCTGTGGGCGAAATAAGTCATAATAATTTTTTAGTGATCTGTCAGGATCGTGGCAAGTGGCAGTCCCTGGTCTCTGCCTACCCCTCAGGGATACAGGCGTGAGTTTATGTATGTGCGTATATATTTTTTAATGATTCGCGATGCTCATACATAGTTATATGATAAACGGGTCTAATCGCGATTATTTGCTATGCAAATTTCACCTAAAAAGTTATCGTGATTGGTAATTTAGGCGCATCAGATTTTGTATAACTTCCGTACAACACAGTCACTTGCCTTGGTCCTAAATTGGAATATTCTGTGCTATGGTAACCAGGGAAGGACATCACAAACCAGGAAATACACCCAGACTGAGGCCATTCGTACAGATAAAGCGCGGCGTCCTCTAGCATGAAACGAACCTACGACCTCTGTTTTGGTAGTCAAGCGTAAATAACGTTTAATTTGGCTCGACGGTGATTGGTGTCTTTTTAACGGATTGATACTTCTTTGTCAGCAATAATTCTGGAACTAACAACTTTGATGTTCATTAAGAAATAATTTTGTTTTTCTTAAAATTTTTGGAATTTGAACAGGGTATCCTAGTTTGGGACCAGGACAAGTGATGGTGTTGTGTGGACGTTATAACGATTACAAATGAGCAAACGCGACCAGTGCGTGCAACGACTAATGAATGTTGATGAAGCGAAATTGGCAGAATTGTGGCAAGTGGCAAACCCTGGCCTTCCCCCTCCGGGAGACAGGCGTGAGTTTAGGGAAAGTAATAAGAACTCACATTCTTTCAGATTGTTCTGCAGCGGTGTTCCCGTTAGTACGATGCGGCGCAGCGTCTTGACCCGGTTCATGGACTGCGAGAGGCTTGTTTTCTCGTTTTTCAGCAGGTGACCCTCGTCGCACACCACTAGGTCCGGCCCTGTAGCGGGAGAAGGAGTTAGCACGCAATTTATTCTCCAGTTAAGTTTTATCTGACTATTGAAAAATTGGCCCTTAGGTGGGTACCAACTAATGTGATTTCAGAAAAGATAGTCAAAGTGAAGGTTGACTGTCTTTTTCTCGACAACAAGCTCGACTCAATGGCAGTTGTGCATCCACATTCAACAACCGATCTAAATTGATTATGTTGTTGACGTAAATTTCTGATTTCTGGTATTAGGAAACTACACGCACCGGGGCTGACAAGGCTCTGTTGGAAAGTACTCAGCATCTTCTTGCGGAACTTCTTGGGGTTGTCCGCGGAGAGGTTGCGGAACATCTCGTAGCCCAGTACGCAGACGCCGCCCCCGTTGAACCACTGCTGCAGCTGCCAAGCGCGCTCGGAGTTCTGCTTGTATCTACCCGGAGTGATAAGACAGAAGCGGTTTATTTATATTTATTGTCAATGAAACAAGAGAAACTACAATTTCATAGTTTGCCAAACTGCTTATGCAGTTTATCGGCAAGCAGTTTGTTTATTAAGAAGAAAATTTAAGAGGGAAATGGTCCGAACACGCTCGGAGTTCTGCTTCTATCTGCCGGAGTGATAAGGCAGTTAGAGGCGGTTCGTTTATTACGTTAAATTTAAATTGAAGAAAATTTACTTTTACATTTATTGCCAAGTGATATTGTTGATTTTCCAATAATCAAGTTAACATACCTGATTATTTGAATAATTCAATGAAATATGTAAAATGAATGAAGAATAATATATTGATCAAAATGTAACTGATTTATTACAATAATTTAATTTATACTTAATTTTATAAGAAAGCACTTAATCTCTGAACTGAATGTTAAGAATTGACATTTATATAACTTATTGTAAAGATTGAAATAAAAGGCTATATTATTATTATTGTTGACTTTGACCATTTTTTTTCTGTTACGGTGCGTGTAGCTCGAAAACAATTGGAAATTTAAAACAGTGTTTAGTATAAATGTTGTAGAAAATTTCGTAAGCTTTTATCAAATGTAGAAAGATTTTCTTAAAGGATTTTTAGGAAGACCGATGAAAACAGACAATTTTTTACTAAGATCACCCTTGCACACGATTCGAGTAGCTTCCGTTAGCGTACTAAAATCGTGAAAACGTACAGTGAAACTGGAAAGAGGACAGAACTAATACTTACCGCATGGACTTCAAATCACTCTTTGTATAGGCCTATGTATTATGTCAGCAAACAGGGCTCAGACAGACCCTAAGCGGGACAACTCATTGACTGCACCGTGCAGATAGATTAAGTGTGATTAAGCAACATATTGAGCTCATTGTCCCAGTTCATTAAAGTGAGGAGAGGACAGACACACAACTAACCACACGCGCCTCAGGTCAGACTGCATCCTATTATTGGTCTATCTGTGATGTCAGCAAACTGAAAACAGATTGACACTCACAGGGACAACTTATAGACATCCACATCAATCAGATTTGGTGAATTCGAGCAACATAATAATATTGAACTTGTTGACCTGTCCCTGTTAGTGGACAGGTTTGCACACTACTCACTACATTAAGTATGTCAGCAAACAGGACGCAGATAAACACTCAACGAGACAACTCATAGACGCCTACCTCACAGTCAGACTCAGTGTTTGAGCCACATGTTGAACTCATTGACCCAAATCAGTACGGTGGAAAAAGGACACATAGGTTACATAACTGCATTAAAAATGCCAGCAAACAAGACGCACAAAAACCTCACCGGGACAACTCACAGACGTCCACCTCGCAGTCCGACTGTGTTTAAGCCACATGTTGAACTCATTGACCCAAATCAGTATGGTAGAAAAAGGACACACAGGTTACATAGCCGCATTATGAATGCCAGCAAACAAGACCCACAAAAACACTCACCGGAAAAACTCATAATCATTCACCTCGCAGTCACTCGGTGAGTTTGAGCCACATGTTGATTTTTTTAGACCAATTCAGTAAGGTAGAGAAGGGACACAGGACACAACCGCAATCAGAACACACATAAACACTCACCGGGACAACTCATAGACGTCCATCTCACAGTCTGACTCCGTGTGTTTGAGCCACATGTTGAACTCGTTGACCCAATTCAATAAGGTAGAGAAGGGGCACAGGACATATAACCGCATTAAGAATGCCAGAAAACAAGACACACAAAAACACTCACCGGGAAAACCCATAGACATTCACCTCGCAGTCAGACTCGGAGTGTTTGAGCCACAATGTTGAACTCATTGACCCAATTCAGTATGGTGGAAAAAGGTAACACCAGTCACATAATCGCATTAAAAATGCCAGCAAACAAGACACGTAAACACTCACCGGGACAACTCATAGACGTCCACTTCGCAGTCCGACTCCGTGTGTTTGAGCCACATGTTGAACTCGTTGACCCAATTCAGTACGGTGGAGAGGGGGCACACGACCAGCACGCGGCGCACGCCTGTCAGTTCGCTATGGGCGAGCAGCGTGTGGGTCAGCGTTACCACCTGGAGGGAAAGGGTTAAACAGGTATTAGGTTGTCTGGAAGAGATCGCTTTTAGGGATAATAACGCCAATTGTGTACAGTAAGCCTTTTAATGTATTTCTAATCTAATCTGTTAGAAGAAAAAAGAAAAGAGTATTCTGCCAGATATTTATAAAAGTTAAGTTAAAGTTATTAAATCTACTTTGTTCACTGTTTATCACATTTACTGCTAAATTCTTTTATTAATAACAATATCAAGCTTACCAGGTATTTGTATTTATCTATTTGTCTATGTATGTCTTCATGCGCGACGGAGTGTCAAAATAAAAAGGGGTTTAAAAGCTGAGAACCAGCAAAAAAAGTACACCCCTGGATAAAATATGCGATACCTATGAAGGTTCATGATATTGAGGTTGAATGAACTCACATAAGGATCTAGATTTTGAAATGGACACCTAGTTTAACTTGTAACGTTCATTAAGTCGCAGTTTCTGTGCTACTTTGAATAAAAAAATTTGATTTGATTTGATCACTCCCGCAGAAGGACTCACACAGATTCGACAATCACTATTTCCAAATTGCAAACGTAAACCACATCATAACAAGTAATTTTTTCTACGACATTTCACGTCTCTAGCCCGAAATGAAGATACGCTACAAAACTGTCACGATTTTTCTCAGATATCCGCACTTAGACCAGTCACTATAAGAGCTACCGTCCACCACCCCAGTACCTGTAAAGTCTTGCCGAGACCCATGCAGTGGGCGAGTATGCAGCCGGAGCCCTTGTCCTTCTTGATTCGCTTCGCACTCTCGAAGCAGGCGTCCCACATGAACTTTATACCGTTCGCCTGAAGGTAAAAACAAGTTATTTTGTCGTGCGTAAGGATGATAATCCACCGATCGAGCGGCCAGCAGTGCACAGTAATGCTGCATAAGAAAAAACATAATGGCCGTTTGTCTATGGACGACACGCCGCAGACGGCGCGTGCAAAAATAAAAGCCTGAGTATAGCGCGCAGTGTTAAAGCTTAATATTTCGCAACCGGAGCCCTAAATCGAAACAGTTTTCCTACAGCCACAATATGTTTAAACGATCAATCCAACGATACCCCACAGTATGGTTTAAGCGAGAGAAAAAAAATTGTGGCCCCAATGTAGGTGGGGAGGTAAATTTTTTTTAAAATATTTTCTTCTACCGTTTTGTCGGTGTGATTAATATGTATGGCTATGGCAAGTTTCAGCATTCTAATACTAATCGACTCTGAGCTAGGCTGCGGACAGACAGACAGTCAGACAGACATGGTGAAACTATAAGGGTTCCTTGTGGACCAAGGAACCCTAAAAACGGACAACCGATGTAGTTTAGTTGCTCTGATACAATTATTGGAAAGCATTGATCACTGTAATGTTGCTATGAACGAACCTGTGGCTAACTATCACAGCTGGAGAGAACTAAGAGCAGGATGAAGTCAGCCAAAGAAAAGTTGATTATTGGCAAATTACCAGTTTCTTAAGTTGATTGGCCCATATGTGTTGGTTCGAGAGAGAAGCTGAGAAGCTTAAGGCCTGGAGAAGGTTTGGCTGGTCAGGCTGATAAATGGTTGTATATTCACCTGATGAGGCTTCAGCTTCTTCACCAAGCCCCTGTCGACGGCAATGATGGGCTCCTTCGTCTCCGGATCAAAGTCCAAGACCACTTTGTCTAGGACCACCTCGTCTGGCTTCCCAGACTCGTCGAATTGCAAGTTGTTGTACTGTAGGAACATTATGGTTTAGTGCCAAGCTGAACAAGCATGGAAAGTCCATTACTTTCAAAGACTTCGAAAAGAAAATCGCTAATAGACAGTTATTCTGATATTAAAATTTATGAGTCGGATCATGAAAAAACTTTATCGGGAGCCTACTGCTGCATGAAACTAGATCATCTCGAGCTTCTGAGAAATATCTACAGAATCAAGGACTAACACAAGATTAATTTTAAAGTAATGTAAGGTAATAAGTGGACCCCACATTATATTAGAACTTTTCATTGCACACCAAGAATTAGCTACGTAAGAAGTCCTAGGTCAACGAGAAGTACTCTACAGGCATTTGTGAGTGATAATTCACAAAAGTGCAATGGCTAACCTCGGCAGAATAAATGGAGGAACAGATTGAAAACAAAAGTGCATTTAGTGCGAGCCCTCGTCTTTTCCATATTCATGTATGGTGCGGAGGCATGGTGCCTCCGAAGACAAGACCTTTGCAAAATTATTGCATTTCATTTGGTGTTAGAGAAGGCTTTCGAGAATCTCCTTGACAGCAAAGAGAGCCAACGAGTCTGTTATGTTAGAACACCCCATCAAAAAACGCCAATGTATGTTTTGCCAAGAAAACGCCATCAGCTTCTTCGGACACATCATGCGTTCTCCCAAGCACCATTTGGAGGCTGATGATCACCGGCCATGTGGATGGAGAAAGTCGCTGAGGAAGGGCACTGACAAGATGGTCGGATGCTATAAAAGCGGCAGCGGTGGCAGCATGTACCAGGCGGCGGAAAACCGTTCGCCGTGGAAACGAGCACCCCATGGTTGCGATCCTCAGGGGTGCCGTTCGAATGTGTGACAGTTATTAAACAAAAATAAAAATGTTTCACAAAACGTACATCTCATAAAGTAATTCTTTCTTATAATGTCATTTGGCAACAGAACATTAGCTAAGTTTTCTTAACACAAATGTATTAAATTGACAAAGTTCCACTAGTATGATTTAAGATATACAGTTCATACAAGTCAGAAAACTTCACAAATCACATTATCATTAGTAAATTTGTAGCTTCTATGTATTTATTTATTATTATGTTGTATTTGGATAATATTTCCCCTATGTATTTATAGAGGTATCTAGGTCTAAATAAATAATTAGTATATTTTATATTGTTAATGTTTTTTTCAAAACTCAGGTTAGCTGGTAGATAATAAGTATCATTTAGCTCGCTTATGTGCAAAGCGGTGGTAGTCTATTGGGTAGAACATTGGACTCGGACGCGGGAGACCCAGGTTCGATTCCCAGTGCGGGCATGTACCTATGACTTTGTTTTCTAAGTTATGTACATTTGTGAAGTTATAGTAGCAATACCACTAGCTAACAGTGAAGGAAAACATCGTGAGAAAACCTGGGTGTCTGAGCTATTCACATAGCTTAGCGCTTGAAATCGCCAATCCGCGGTGGGCACGCGTGGTGATTAAGCCCATACTCTCTCTCTGAGAGAAGGCCTGTGCCTACAGTGGGACGTATATAGTCTGCCTATGATGTGCAATACTATGTGTTAAATTTGGTGTCGCTTGCCTCTTGTTTCAGAAAACAGTCCGTACAAAAACAGTGAATAACTTTACTGGCGATGGAGCGTAGCATCGTGGGCGTCAGACGGATGGACCGAATCCGAATCACCACACTCCGCTCCAGAACCGAAATCACTGATGTTGGAGCTGTGACCGCAAAACTCAAGTGGAACGGGCAGGTCACGTCCGTCGTATGGGTCCAGACAAATGGGCAAAAATGGCCGCTGAATGGGTTCCACGCGACGGATATCGTATACGTGGTCGGCCAAGGCGGAGATGGCGGGTCGATCTCTCAACCTTCTGGCCTGGATGGGAGATACAGCTAAAGGCAGGGAGCAGTGGAAGATCATGGAGGAGGCCTTTTCCCAGCAGTGGGACACAAAAGAGGCTAACTAAAAAAAAAAAAAGAAAACTTTTTGTTCAAAAAGGAAATCAACTCACCAGTTTCTGTCTCTCGGCGATACGAGCAACTCTCTCTTTCTCTCGTCTGGCGGCCTTTTTCGTAGCTTCTTCCAGTTGGTCCTTCCCCATTACCTGTGAACAAAATATGCGTTATTGCCATATTACGGTGATAGTCAAGGAATTAATTTTACTAATAAACAATCGCGAATAGAACTTCGAGAATTAAGTTCACTAATAAACAACCGCGATCAGGACGTTGGAAATAAGTTTACTAATAAGCAATCGCGATTAGAACGTCGGGAATAAAGGTAATTAAGTTTACTAATAAATATTCGCGATCAGAACGTCGAAAATTAAGTTTACTGATAAACAATCGCGATTACAAAATCGGGAATAAAGGTAATTAAGTTTACTTAACAAACAACCGCAGTTAGACCACTTAAATGTATAACTATATGCCTCAGATGGTTAATTCGGTGGCCTACGAATAATAAATAAATTATTTAGTCAAGAAGTTTTCTTACCTTACGAATGTTCTTTCTGCCGTGTTTCCTGCCTTCATTTTCGGAGCCCGACCCTGAAGCATCGCTGTCGTCCACCTGCTTTATACGACGCCGTTTCTTTTTACTGCAATAGAAACAAAAAATCGACGGTTGAAACGTCACAACTTTACCGTACCATGTATTTAAAATCTAAATGCCTTTGCTCTTCATGTGTGCTTCTGCTTTGAACTATGTTTACTTTGTGCTGTTTCTTGTAATTAGATGTGTTTGTGCTTTGTATACGTGTGTGTGACTTATGTAAATAAATGATCTATCAACAGTGGTAGCGTATCGGTAGGTCGCTGGCCTCATATTTGAAAGGATTTGGGTTTACTTTCTGTTTACATTTGTGAATTTGTAGTAGCAATGCCTCAAGCTTACTGTGAAGGAAATCATTGTGAGAAAACATGAATGTCTGAGGTGTCCGTCGCCAATCCGTAGTGGTCATGCATCGTGATGCATAGTGGTCATGTACTCGTCCTCTCTGTCTCTAAGAGAAGGCCTGTGCGCTTCAGTGGGATAAACAATACAACAAAATTGGTAAAAAGTAGTTAGTTTTCCAATGTTGAAAGATGTTAACTGTCAAACTAATATGTTAGGTACATAAAAAACTTAAATATAATATTCAGTGGGGTAACCGACAGTGAGGTACTCCGAATTTCCAAGTGTTTAGAAAAAACAGTTTAAAACAAAACACGATTTTAAACAGTTTAAATAGTTTGTGGCCAAGTGAAAGACTACAACAGACTATTTAAACTTCTTTGAGGAGTGTCTTAGGGACCATCCATAAAGTATACACGTTATGGGGGGGGAGGGGGTCGACAAAGTGTGACATTGTGTGACAAGGAGTGGGAGGGGTCATACATAAGTTTCGTGACGTCACATTTGAAAAATTATAATTTAATTAATAATTTATTGTTTTGTGAATGTTTTCATATAATTTTGATATGATGTTGGTAAAATAATTTGAATGGAAATAACACTAATTTCGGAACAGCTGTTTTAATTTAATAATTTCTAGATGTGGTAATGTGATAAGGGCAAGATAAAAGTACCCGAAACCGGCGTGCGTGCATGCAACGACTAATGAATGCTGAGGAAGCGAAAGTGATCTGTCAGGATCGTAGCAAGTGGCAGTCCCTGGTCTCTGCCTACCTGGGATACAGGGGTGAGTTTATGTATGTATTTTATGTTTCTATATGTGAAATTGCAAAATATCTGACGTCACACTAGGGAGTGGGGGGTCTCACAAATATGACCAACTGTGACAAGGACGGGGAGGGGTCAAAAATCACGAAATTAGTGTGACGTACTTTATGGATGGCCCCATAAAGGAATCGTATTTTATAAATAACTCTTAGCAATAAGCACCAGTTGCCAATGCAAAGCTTACCCGCCGCTGTCAGAGGAGCGAGCCGACGCGTCGCTATCCGAGTCCCTCTTCTTCTTCCGCTTGCTCCTCTTCTCCTCACTGTCCTCCTCAGACTCGGAGAAATCGCTGCTCTTGGGGCCGCTTTTCGGGGCGCTCTTGCGTCGCCCGCCGCCTTCAGAGTCCGACGAGATGGCGATGGCTTTGCGCCGCTTCGCTTTGGGGCTGTAAGGACGGAAGGTTGATGAATTACTCACAAGTATAACTGTGCTGGCCCATTGCAAAAAACTTCAATTAAAACGAATGTAGACCATCTACCCTCACTACAATAATTAACTATATCATCATCATCATCAGCTATTTGATGCCCACTGCAGAACATAGGCCTCCCTCATGGTTTTCCACGCTTCCCAGTCTTGTGCGGCCGAAATTGACTGAATAGCGCGTTTAGCTAAAGAAAGGGAGCACACCCTTGTACATTCACAATGTAATTAGTGTAATAAAGAATTAAAATAAATTAATAAAATGCCGAAATTTACTGAATAGCGCGTTTAGCTAAAGAAAGGGAGCACACCCTTGTACATTCACAATGTAATTAGTGTAATAAAGAATTAAAATAAATTAATAAAATTACTGAGTATTTGTCTCTCGCTCGGGCAATATAGACGGCAATATTATATGAGGGGGAGGCCACTACAGTCTACCCATGACGTGACCACAGCAACTGTATTTTTGGTTTTTTGTTCAATCGTAAAAACGGTAATACTAACAAGTCTCACAATTAGACTATTTTAGTAAGTTACGCCAATTCTGTCGAGCTTTGTAAATCGATCCACAAAATCGCCTGTTCGATTACTTAGATGTTTTTATTACATTGAAGCCTGAAAGAGTTCATACGCTTATGTGTGTGAACTTTAAGCAATTAACTCAGAAACTGTATTTTATACACAGATATAAAATATACATACTTATCATCATCTTCCGATTCGCCGTCTTGTTTTACATCCTGCAATAAAACGGGAACCAAATAAACCAGAGCTTGGAAACATCAGCTGCTTTAAAAATGGGAGTTTCTGGAAAAAGCGTTGAAATCAACAAAAATAAAATACAAAAAACTTTATTGACATAGTAATGTTCGTAAATGGAGCCATAAATACTAGAATATAGAACAAAACATAACATAGGTCCACTGATCCTGTACATTGGTGTTATGGGTATTATGGGCGACCTGTCTTCCGCTCAAATAGTGGCTTTGTATTAAATAGTACTCTATAACGGAGCTCTATTCTACAGAGCGGTAACCCAGGCCCGTGTTTAATAAAATTAAAATTCATAGTTTATTATGACAATAGTCATAATAAACTATGAATTTTTGTTTTATGAAACTTACCCAATTAGTTCAATGTCTTCCTACTTATTAATCTGTGTACATGTACTTGTCATAATAAACCATGAATTTATTGTAGTTCTATGAAATCGGATCCTGGATGACATTGTAACATCATAAAAAAGCTTAACTTCGAATTGTCGACCAAGATTTCCTATGTGCATGCAAAAAATAATTTTTTTTCATAATAACGCGGTTTTCCATTGAGATACGAAAATTTTAATGCAATACTTTTTTCACCCACTACAATGCAGACAAATAACGGAGCAACAATTTTTTGGCTTTTTCGATCGATATCTCAATAACGATGAACGATGGGTGAATAAGGTAACGGACCTTAATTGATGATCGTAAAAAAGCAACAAAAAAAAATATTGTGTCCAAATTTTCGTATCTCAACGGAGAACCGAGTTATTTAAAAAAAAAAACTAAAAAATAACCCTTTTTTCAAAACGGCGGAAAATGCACATAGGAAATCAAGTAATATCCAAAAAAGTAGCCTTCTCGGTTCAGGTGCATTTCCAAATGTATATTATATATTAATATATTGACTGAACTGGACTATTTCTTGGTTTGTGATTACAAGTACTTGTTTGAACGCAGTTTTTTATAGAAATTTTATTACGCACTAATTTAAATTGCGCCGTGACATCGTACAGAAAAAAGGGACCAAAACACTTTCTTCGGTGGTGATTAGGTAGTAATTCGTATTGCACCATTTTTGCGTTCCCAGTCATGGCCTACTGGCCAAATTACAAAGACCAAATCGTTTCTGAAAGTAGCTAATTAAAACACTTACATCTGAACTCTTATTGTGGGTGCTAGAAGCGTCGCTGTCATCCAACAGCTGGTCTTTGCCGAGGTCTAGAGCATCGCTACCATTTAAAGTCATCGGGGGTAGATCTGCAAATAACATGCACATTTTTAGTTTATACAGCATTGCCACAGTACACTGACATCAAAATACTCCTAACTACATTACAAGGTGACATTGAATTCTTTGGCAAAAATTGCATTTTTTGGTAAAAGGACCATGATTTCGCATCAGTTAAAAAAAGTGTGAATATTTGTTGTTATTTTTTATCAAAAAATTACTTCACTTGACAAACCATATCAGCACCAAAAGTTATAAATATACATATTTAAATATTTATGAAACATTGAACTTAAATAAATTAACCCCAAAATTAAATTACCATCATTGCCTTCACCCTCGCCGGCAGATTCTCCAGAACTCCCCGTGGAAGCCTGAAGCAAGTCAGCCATCTTGATGGCAGGTACTTTGGGTATAGTTTTGCTCCTCGTTTTGGCACCCGTGTCTTCCGCCTGGCTGGTTGACGTGGAGTCGCGGCGGCGACTGCTTTTGGCCAGAGTTTTCAGGTTGGTCAGCCTGCGGAGGAGTTGGCTCTTTATTTGTTTGGATTTGAAAGCTCTATCTAGTAGGTAGTATTCATAAACAGCCTATATACCTCCCACTGTAGGGCACAGGGCTTCTCTCAGAGAGAGAGTATGGGATTAATCACCACGCTTGCCCACCGCGGATTGGCGATTTCAAACGCTGAGGTATGTTAATAGCTCAAGACACTCGGGTTTCCTCACGATGTTTTCCTTCACAGTTGGCGAGTGGTATTGCTACTATAACTTCACAAATGTACATAACTTAGAAAACAAAAGTCATAGGTACATGCCCGCGCTGGGAATCGAACCTGGGTCTCTCGCTTCCGAGTCCAATGTTCTACCCACTAGGTCACCACCGCTCTTGGTGGCATGTAGTGGGTATAACCTATGTCTCTGTAATGTAATCTCTGTGTACAATAAAGAATATTCTATCTATCTATCTATGTCATTGAAGAAACGATCGGAAACCAGCCGCCAAACATAGTGTTCTCTCGCTCGAATCATACCGCAAAGAGCAAGAGGAAGGCGGTGCTTCGCGGCTCTTTTTATATAGTTTCTGTAATTGTGTTATTTATAAAAACACGATTCCTCTAAAATACTCCTTAGAGGCATTTTATAGCTGTCATCTGTGGTTAAGTTTTTCCCTTTAAAACAGAGTAACTATTTTGTTTCTCTGGCAATGGAGAACTTGATTACTATGATTTCTATAATATATAAACAATGTCACTCCAATTTAAGTTAGACGCATTGAACGGCGAACCTAAATCGCGAGGTATTTAAAAAAGTTTCCCATGTTTCAGTAAACAAAGGGAAGCACACCAAGCAATCTGCCCAGATTATTGACAGAAAAGTATTTATAGTCAGTCAGCAGCTCTCAACTTATCCATTTTTGTTGCAGTCACCCGTAACAAATAGAGTACACTCAACAAAGCGGTGGGAGCGCATCGGCAGAACTCTTGCTTCATACGCGTGAGGGTGGGGTTTCGAATTCCGGCATCTAGCAATAACAGTGTTTTCTAAGTTGATACCTTTTGTGAATTTGTAGTAACAAATAACACTCGCTTACGGTGAAGAAAACATCGTAAGGAAACCCAGGTTCCTGAGGGGTTCGAAGACCTAAGCCACGCCCTGCACGCTTGCCACGTATAATGGCCCAATTATGAGGCTAACCCCCGGTTTCTCGTACACTAACAAGCGGTTAATGTACTGTTAACAACTTGTCAGTGGTTTTTTTTTGTATGCACTTTGGTCAATTGACAGCTGTTAACAGTAGATTAACAGCGTCTTAGTGTACGAGAAACTGGGGGTAAGTGCGGAAATCTCAGATCTAATAATAATAATAACATCCATACAACACAACCACTTGTCCTTGTCCCAAACTAGGATACCCTGTGCTACGGTAACCAAACAAGGACGTCACAAACGTGAAAATACACCCACACGGATGCTATTTGTACAAACGTACGACGGCCCCTTTGGGGGAATCGAACCCACGACCTCCGGCATGGTTATCAGATGTGTGCCGCTTGACCAACGAGGCAGTCAATATAACGAACCAGAGAACACTCACGTAATAATTGATGTTCTGCCAGCTGTACTAAGCTTCTCTAAATAAAACGGTAGGTCCTGTAGTAGATGTAAACACTAGTCACAATTTCCATATTATTGATAGAAAGTATGCACACCACAAAATATAATGATCTAACATGAACAAAAATAAAGAAACAATTACCCATCAATATCTTTGTCGGTATCTTGTGTATCGGAATTTTGGCTGCTACTGCTAGGTTTCGTCTTAGAACGGCCCATCTGTAAAATACGTTTCTCTTATTATTACCCACATTTTATGGCCCTATACCTATGTAATAACGTTACTGAAATGGGTCACCTCACTTTTTAGCCTCCAGTATTCAAAGCATTGCCAATAACCTAATTACTGAATGAAAAGTCACAGGAAAGATAATATTGAAATCTTTAATGACAAAGATATAAAATGACAATTTTTTCTCCAACAGACAACCAGGATTAATCGAAAACAAAGATTATAACTCTTATCACGAAAATGAATAGAACTTAAATAGAAACGATTGTCTCTTCATAAAAAATAAACTCTGGTAATAGTACTATTGTAGATAGCGAAGTTGCTTCCAGGAAACAAAAACTATGGCAAAGCATGTACTAATTTAGGACAGTAATAATGGCAATAAAAATTAAGATATCCTATATTCCTTAATGCTAACCTTACTACTTGAACTAGTATCTTCATCAGCTTTGGTGTCCACTTGACTGGAATTCTCATTATTCTCCCTGGTTTCATTGTCACCAATCTTGTTAGGTTCTTCACATGCCTTTCTCTTTTGAATTATTGGGACATCATCATCATCATCATCATCATCAGAACTTGAGGCAACTAGTTTTTTACGGTGATTTTCTCTTACTTTTTCGATTACGTCTTCATCAGATCCTTCTAATAAAGAATTTTTTATTTCCTTAATAGCATCTTTTAGATTTTCATCCTCTGTATCTGAACTTGAGGAATAAGTAAGAAGCATTTTCTTAGCATGCATACTCTCCATCATATTTTTTCGTTTCTTTTTACTCCTGGGAGTGATTGGGGACTTTTCTGGAGACTTCTTCTCTTTGTCTGAATCTACTGGTGTAGTATCTTTGTTCTTGCTTGTTTCTGAACTTGATTCTTGTTCAGTCACTTTTGGAAGTTCAGTCTCATCAGGTTTTTCGGATTCTATATCTGAGCTCTGTGCTCGTTTAGACTTCTCCTCAGTGTCAGAACCAACTGGCGTAGTATCTATATTTTTGCTTATTTGTGAACTGGATATTTTTACTTTTGAAGGTTGAGTCTTATCAGGTTTTTCAGTTATTTTATCAGAGCTCTGTGTCTGTTCAGACTTTTCGTTGTCTGAACCTACTGGTGTGACATCTTTATTTTTGCTTGTTTTTGAACTAAATCCTTGATTTTCAGTTACTTGTGAAGGTTCAGCCATATCAAGTTGTTCGTTATCAGAGCTCTGCGTCTGGTTTTCCATATCTATGCTTTGCAAATCAATGGTCTTTGTTTCGGTTGCTAAAACTATGTTATCATTGGTAATAGCAGTTGAATTTAATTCACTTTCTTTACAATTTACCACTGAGAATTCAGATTGGTTTTTTTCCTTAATTTTTCCATTAGAATCTGAATCATCAGTATCATTCAGCAAAGTTTTTTTCACTTTTTCAGCTACAGCTAGAATTACAGCTGTATCTTCTTCTTTGTCTGAGTCAGAGTCAAGCAAAGCACTCTTGACCTTGTTCATATCAGAGGTACAGTTAGTTGATACATTTTCTTTACCTTCAGGTTTTTTATCACATATGGATTTGTCAGAAAGTTGATCTTCCTTGTCAGAGTCTTGAAATGTTACAATTTTATCTTTACTTCTAGTAGCAATTGTTTCACCTTGTTGAGTTATTTTTATTATTTTATTTCTGACTAAAAAGTTGTTATTGAACTCTGGTAATCTACAAACAAATACATGGAATTTCTTTGGTTTAAATGCAAGACTTTCTTTTCTTTTCTGCTCCCAGAAGTGTTTTTCTTTGAAATTTTTCTCCTGTAGTTTCCTTTCCTTTCGACTCAGCTCTGGCTTTATGTTGTTATTAGTAGGTTGGCTTTGACACTCATTCTTTTTAAAATCTGCTTGTAAAACATCTGGTTTAAGCAATTTACTCAGATCAACCAATTTTAGTAATGGTTTCTGGGGTTGAGCAGCAGGATTTTCACTGTCATTTACCAATTCCTTATCTTTTTTGTCTTCATCCGATGACTCCATCTGATGGCTAATTCTTCTTTTTTTATGTCTGTGTGAATCATCACTGCTGTCCTCTACAGACTCAGGACTGTTTTCCTTGTCAAAAGTTCTGTTTGTTTCTTCTTCTAAATGTTGGTCATCACTGGAATCAAGAATTGCTCTTTCGCAGTGTTTGTTCTGAGATTCATCTCGGTTTTCATTTTCTTCGTCATCAGTCTTGTCTTTGCTTGATTCAACTCCTTTGGCTTCGTGGTTTCTCCCTTTATCGGCTAGCTTACTTGGGGATTCCTTTTTTATTTTTGAAGCATACTCCTCATTAGAATCAACACTTTTAGCATGTTTAATTTTTGTGTCATTACTGTCCTTTAAGGTCTCAAGACTTTTTTCACTATAAGATGGTTTTAATGGCAACTTTTCCATTACTTCTGAAGGTTGCTCGTCACTAGAACCCTCAACAATTCTAACATGCTTCTTCTTCCTTTTAGGTTCACTTTGGTCTTTGTCTCTTTTATCACTTTCTCCACGCTTGTTTTTCTGTCTGTTTCGATATCTTTCTTTCTTAGATTCTTCATCTGATGACTCCATCTGACATTTTCTTTTTTTATGTCTGTGGGCGTCATCACTGCTATCCCCTACAGTTTCAATACTGTTCTCCTTGTCAAATGCCCTGTGCTTTTCTTTTTTCACAGGTTGATCATCTCTGGCATCATGAATTTCTTTGTTGCTGTGCTTTTTCTTAGAATCATCCATATTCACATCATGAGTTTTATCTCTCCTTTCGGATTTTATTATCTTTGCTTCATTTCTTTCTTCTGCAGCCTCAGGATTACTCTTCTTGTCACCAACCTTACTTGGGGACTCCTTTTTTACTTTTAAAGCTTGTTCATCGCTTGAATAAACTACTTTAGCATGTTTATTCTTTTTAGTTTCATCCCTGTCCTTTACAGCCTCATCAATTTCTTCTTTATCAGATGGTTTTTTTGGTGAGTCATCCACTACTTCTGAAAGTTGCTCATCGCTAGAGTCATGAACAATTCTGGCATGCTTCTTCTTCTTTTTAGATTCACTTTGGTCTTTGTCTTTTTTATCATGTGAATTTTCTCCATTCTTTTGAGGCTTCTCAGGTTTGTCTTCTTTTATGTCTCTAGATTTTTCCTTCTGATCTTTAGAGTCACACTTGTTAATTTTAGACTCAGATTTAGAGTTATTGTATTTTTCCTTTTCAACATAATTTGTGGAATTGTCATATTCAGACTTGGTTTTAGATTTCTCTTCATCTTCCATTATTTCTTCATGGTTTTCTGTGCTAGAGTGTCTACTGGATGAGGATTCTTTATTGTCCTGTTCTTCACTACTTCTATCTTTTTTGCTTTTTTCATCCTCTTCAGCATCAACTTCTATTTTGTCTACATTTTCCAAGCATGTCACACCACTTTCAGAGCTACCCGCATTATTTTTTGATATTTTTTTTAGTCTACCTTCCATCTCTTTTTTCTTCCTTCTTCGATACAATTTACAATCAAAGTATACTGGATATTTCTCTATCTTAGACAATGGCATGTTTTTAGCTTTAACATTGACTGATTTGAAGTGTGCAAGTGAGATCTTTTGTGACATTCTGAGTTTATTTGAACCATCTTTAATGTAAAAGTACTCAATCTCGCGCTTGAAGGATGCCGATTTGACGGTTATCGGCCCCTGATCTCTAGCGCAAACGCGCAATATCTTCTTGACACCGACTTCGACATTCTCAAGTGATTTCTTCGATAGTTCGCATATGAGGAGGAGTTTATCAGCGGCCTTTAGAACGGCATGGGTGTTTTTGAGTTTGCTTCTAGCAATTCTCTTCTCCTTTAAGTTCTCCGAGCGGAGCTTCAAGTTGGTCCCTAGTTTACACAAATACTCAGTGGCTTCAAGTAACACATCGCTAACTGGGACATCATCTGTCATTTTCCACCAGAATGATGCTTCGCGCCAATTCCAATTCCTTTTCCACTGTTGCTACTATATAGTTATGCCGTAAGAGTAACGCAATTTTGTATAAACCGAACTGCATTCAGCGGGCGCGTTGTCAATAGGAAATACAAAGAAATCACGAAATTTTAATCAGATTTACAAGCTCGAATACAAAATGGACACTCTAAAGACGAAAGCGCGAGCAGCGAAATGAAATAGGAGAGATAATTACCATTCCATTTTACGAAAAATATTTGTCAATGTCATTCAAAAGCGCAGAAAGCTAAAATGATTTCATACTTTAAGTATCCGAGATACATTTCAAGTTAACAAATCTAGCAGCGGAACGGAACGTAATCGCAGTTTCCACAAAAGCCGCAAGGGGCCGCTATGACCTACTGAAATTGGTTGGATAATAGGCCCTACACAAATATAAATACACAAAACAGCGGCAACTATGTATAGCTGTGGAATAAGGAATTTGTATGCTTAGTTTTTAATGGTCCTGACTTAAAAGAAAATCAACAGACGCTTCTCTACTCAGATAAGACAAGTAAATTCGTCATTCGGCCTCAATAATATTCCCTAGCATTACACGAAGAAAAAAAACCTACGGTACAGATTTTTTGTACTCACCTTTCATGTAAATTGATGAGGAGCCTTCAGTCTGGTCGTTCCAGAAACGAGTGGTCTTAGCTGTGAGTGAGTTTCATTATTAAGCGATACGCAAGAGCTTTGCACTATAAAAACTGCACATTTTCCAAATCTTTTCCGAAAAATCGGCGAAATAAGCTAGGTAGGCAAACTATACAAAACAGTCGTGAAAAACCATAGACAATATTGGGACACAGATCAAAAGTCTTCAGTAGCTCGAAGACGATCAAGTAACATGACCAGCACTATGTATGGAGTTCTCTATGTATATAGACGGCACGCTCAGCGGTTCCTAAACATTTAAGGCAATGTGGAACATGAATAAACCTCATTCTTTTACGGAACTATAATATTGAAAATTCATTTCAAGTTTCAAGCATTTGAAGGTGCTGTTATCCCACAAATTAATCCAAAAGAATATTAGTCTCTGAGGAAGGAGTTTATTCCGCCTCCTGCCTCTCTCTTGAGTCCACCGACGCGCCGGTGGACCACCATATTGTACATTTATGTATTTTAATGAGGGATTTTTTTTTTTTATCACTCCCTAGTCACTGGATAGATGGCGCTGAACTGTAAGTTACTGCAAGGAACGGAACGTCACATTTACCTTCCTTCTGCTTTATTTTATTGTGTAACCTAAAAAATTTTTGTATCGCTTGGCTATTTTTCTTGTCCTGTGGTTTTGTACAACTGATCCGAAGCTAAAGCGTAGGGCGGGACAGGCGATTGTAAGCAAGGCTTGAATAATTCTATGCTTATTTTTGTTTATTACTAAAGTAAGGAAATAAATATCTATTTATTGTGAATTATCTACCTACTGCTTTCCACAACCAAAGAGCCCGATTGCCCAAGAAGGCTTCTTTTGATTTGTTGCTATTGTTGTAAATGTTGTTCTACCCATTCTTCCAAAAGATTTCCCCTGCGAACTCAGTGTACTTTAATCTTCTTACAAAAAACAAAAAAGATACAAAATTTCTTTA
Source organism: Yponomeuta malinellus (assembly GCA_947308005.1). Lineage (NCBI taxonomy): Eukaryota > Metazoa > Arthropoda > Insecta > Lepidoptera > Yponomeutidae > Yponomeuta > Yponomeuta malinellus. The sequence goes on from OX371010.1 coordinate 5,516,065, forward strand.
TTTCATGAACATGATGCATTTGACAGAGGTTGGTTGGACCTGTGTTAGGAAAGGCCGGCTATTTCTACGAATTTATTCCTGTGTTACATTCAAGTGTAAGGTAATGTTAATTTAATACAACTAAGACCTAAGTTAGGTTTGAACATTTATAAGAGATTTATATATAAACCGAGTAATGACCGAGTACCTACATATTGTAGGTACTTAAACATTTTAGTTTAGTTAAGTAATTCTTCTGTTTGCACCATAAGTCAGAGTTTTCAGCCAATTTAATAGAGCTTTATTTCCTTGATTCTCGAAGTTTTAGCAACATTGGCTAGTTGGTTTAGCCCTCAGGTCTAGCCGTTAAGGTGCTTAACAACCAAAACAGAAGTCATGGTTTTGATTCCCACTGGGGGCCGCCGTACATTTGTACAAATCGCCTCAGATTCGGTGTATCTCCATGTTTGTGAGGTCCTTGCCTGGTTACCAAAGCATAGAAGTGAAGTGATTGTGTTGTGTGGAACTTATTATTATTACATGCTGCAAGTTTCCGTGGTCACTGTTGGACTGAAGTGGTGAGTAGCTACAGTCAATTATTAAAGTGAGGGTAGGTGCTCCACCCTCTAGTTGCTTGTATTTTTCGTAGCAGGCCGACACACCACAGTCCGCGGAGAGTTCGATGATAAGTTTACAGGGTATGACGAAAAGGCGTTTTGTGTAACGTTAAGCAATATTTTATTCGGAGAGAAAATTACATATATTCAGACATTAAAGACAGCAGCGTAATTTTTTTCCTTACTTTTTAATGTAACTAAGCAACAACATACGTCACACTCCCAAGAGGGAAAAACCGGGAGGCTACTTCATCAGTCCAATACAAAATCAAACAGGTGGTGAGGCAGCTTCCTGGTTCGCCTTGACCGTGCGTTATTAGTCTCAGTAGTGTCCGTATGCTCAGTCAGTTCTGTTTCACATTGTCTATGAGTCGAGTCAAGTACAGATTCGTTATGAAGTTCTAGGAGAAAAATACGTTGGACAGGCCTTACCTTAGATCCAGCCGACGTCCGTACTCGCACCACTCTAGCGACGCCATCGGCACCAGGGCACAATTCTTCGACGACCGCCAATGGCCACGTAACACGCTTGCCTTCAGTTTCCAACAAAACAATATCTCCAACCTGAAGCGTTACGTGTTTAGCTTGCTCACGTTTTTGTACCAGCAAGCTAATGTATTCGTCTCTAAAACGTTTCCGTAGATCATCGCGTTTACTTTGACAGTAACGATATCTGATGTTTGTTGCTTTTTTATCGACCTCATCAAAGTCGGTCGTTTGGTGGGACAACAGTGGTTGGATGAACATTAAGGGAGTCAGTGGTTGTAGCTCCTTTTGACCATCCACGTACGTGAGGGGCCTGCTGTTTATGACAGCCTCGCAGTCACATAGCACCGTCTGTAGCTCTGTAAGCGATACGGAGGCTTTTCCTAAAACTCGGCGTAGGATTTGTTTTATGAAACTAATCATACGCTCGCAGAACCCTCCCCACCAAGGAGCAGCCAGAGGCAAAAAATTCCATTTTATCCTCGTAATTGAGGAAAAGCGTTCTATTTCGTCCCAATCTAGGGAACTAAACGCATTGTCCAGGCCTCGGAAATTGGTAGCATTATCACTAAAAAATCGCTCTACTCTTCCTCGCCGTGCCACAAAACGCCTCAGCGCCATCAAGAACTCGCCTGTTGATAGCGACTCCACTACTTTTAAGTGCACAGCACGGTATGTAGCGCAAGTAAACAAGACGATCCAGGCCTTGGTTCCTGCGCGTAATGTCAGAGGACCACCTAGGTCGACGCCTGAGAACTGAAACGCGTTGCTAGCTTCCATCCGTTCCACTGGTAAAATTCCAGTGGGCGCCTGACATCGTTTTGTCTTAAACCGTTTGCATCTAATGCACCGAAGTATAATGTTACGGACTAATCTCCTGGCTCCGATAATCCAATAGTTTTGTCGTAAACTGTTGAGTAAGGTCTATGCTCCAGCATGCTTCAGCTCGATGTGCCTTCTCTCTACAAGACGTTTGACTATCGTGTCTTTTCCAGGAAGAATTACGGGAAACTTGAAATCGTAGTTTTCGCTTCCAAGTGACAACTTTGTGTTTAGCCGTATAATGTCATTATCATCTTCAAAGGTTTGAATGTTATTGTTACTTAGTAAAGAGTCTTTATACTTTTGTTGTATTAACCTTATCAATACATTCTCAGCGTATTCAAATTCCTCGTAAGTTAGTTCCTTTGATACTGATTTATTCTTAAATCTTAGCATCCAGCAAATCATTCTGACTAACTTGGTATAACTTGAGAAGTACTTTAATCTGTCTAAGAAAGATTCTTCCTCGACAAGCATGGCAAGAGTACCAGTCTTTTTCCGTTCTTCGTTAGCTTCTGACGCGTTTAATGTGAAGTCTCTAGCTGGCCAATATTCTTCATCTAGACGTAACCACGCTGGACTTTCCCACCACCGACTTTCCAAGAGTCCCTTAGGGTCAACACCCCTGGAAGGCAGGTCTGCAGGATTTAGATAACCTGGAACATGTCTCCACGCAGAGGTAGAACTTAAATTTCTAATCTACCTTACACGGTTGGATACAAATACGCTCCATGGTCCATCGCACTTGATCCATGTGAGTACTACGCTCGAGTCTGACCAATAATATACGTCACAGTTCGGTATAGCTAATGATTCAATAGCTGTTACAGATAGCCGACTAGCAAGTATAGCAGCAATCAGCTCCTGTCTCGGAATCGTAATTTTATCAACTGGCGTAACTCTCGACTTAGCTAGAACAAGACTTAAGATAACCTTTTCACCTTCTTTTGATCGCAAAAATATGCAGGCAGAATAACCGTCCTTACTTGCATCAGAAAACACGTGTAAGGAGGTTTCACACTCCTTTATGGACATACTTGTAAGCCGCCTGGGGATAATGCAATCGGTGATAACATGAGCTTGTTCCAACCATTTTCTAAAATCTTTAGCCAAATTATCTGGTAATTCTGCGTCCCAAGAAAGTTTCAGACACCATGCCTTTTGCATAATCATTTTGGGGACTATGGTCGTGGGGCAGGTTACTCCAATTGGATCGAAAACTCTTTGTGCAACCGATAATAATGTTCGTTTTGTAAGTTTTAAATCAACATTGTTGAAACTAACGTTGCACTGTAAGGTGTCATTTTTGACATTCCAAATTACCCATAATATTGAGGTATTTTCCACATTCTTGTCGACAATGATGGGACTCGTGATCCAACCTCTAAGGTCAAACATACTGCTAAGCATTAACTCCTTGGAACTGCTTATGAACTTCTCCAAATCTTCCTCAGAGTCCAAGCTAGTGACGCAATTGTCAACGTAAAACGATTTCTTCAATTTCATTGCAGTCTCTCTAAATCGTTCCGCACAATTATCTAGGTGGTGACTCCGAAAACGACGCGTCTGTGACGATATGTGATCATCGTTCTATATTTTTCATCAATCTTGGACCACCACAAGAACCGAAGATAATCTCGATCTTCCGGGACGAGTGAAATTTGAAGAAACGCCTTCGCTATATCAGCTGTCACTCCAATTTTGTTTTTCCTGAAATTGATCAATAGATTAGGAATTTGTTCGAGAAGGTTCATACCTTTTTCTAGGCACGAATTTAACGCACGAATCCCGCGCAGAACCATCAAAAACTGGGCGTATCCTCGTTGTCAAACTGGACTCTTTTGTGACCGGGTGATGCGCAAGGTAGTGACCTTGAATGGACTGGTCAGGTGCTTCTTCGATTATGTTTAACTCTAACCACTCGCGAAATGCATTGTCATAATCATTGAGCTTACCAAGTTGTTTGAGACGAGTCATGGTGCTATCCATCCTCTTCTTGGCTAGATCATAATTAGTTTGTGGACGCGGAACATCACGCCATGGCAAACTCACCTCGTAACGACCTTCCTCATTGACCTTGATATTGTCCTTGAAGGATTTGAGAATCTCCTCGTCGCGGGCAAACTTGGTAGCTTGTACCGCGGGTTCCCTTATACCTATCGCCTCCAAAGTCCATAAATCTGTAATATCAATCTTTGTTAGGCAGTGTAGTGTCGTTGTCGAGTTTGTCACAGAACTATAAACCCCTGATATAGAACCTTGTACGGTCCATCCCAGTTTAGTCTTTATTGCGGTTAAATTATTATCTAGCTGTATCACGTCACCAGTCAACAGTAAGCCAGAGAAGTCAGCTCCAATCAATAAACTTACCTCGTCGGGGGAGTCAGTCATCGAGTCATTCAGAGTGATTTTGTTTTGTTGCTCAATTATTACAGATGACTTAATTTTAGTTAAAAAACCACAATTGTTTCACAGAATATATTATTTTTAATGTCTCTATAGAACTGCGTACTTATTTCAAAACGTGAATGATCCTCATTATGCGCACCACATCCGAAGCGATTACATTACAATCGTCCAACTGTCAACTTCCATACTAATTTGACAGTTAGACAATTGGAAGCGTACAGGATTTGATGCGCGTAATAGAGAAGCAGCTCAGGAAGTCTAACTCAAGCAGGGTTCATCTATTTACCCCTGTGTGACGTATGTTGTTATCGAAATCTGATTGTAAATCACGAAGTTACAGCGATTTTAGTGCACAGGTTCCAAAAACGGGCAAACACTGGCGCCATACGCTTGACACGTCACAGCTTACGACGACCCACGCGCTTTGTGGCTGCACTTATAGCATGTCAGTCTGTCTCAGTAAATTGACGTGTGTGCGCAGTGCGCGTGTCGTTTTAACGTTATAGATGATGATGTCGTACTAAAAATATTGTATTGTGCCAAAATGCACGAATACAACTGTGACTGCCCCCAGAAACTATTTTTCTGGGTACCATGGGACGAAAAAGTTAAAAAGAAATTGTTTAACATTTTCTGCTGCGAAGATCATTTTGACGTAAGTATCTGTATAAGTAGGTACTTATTGTGTTCTATTTTAGATAAATAGGAGAAAGAAATTAATGTAGATACTAGAGAGATCTGGATAGGCGTTATGGACTACCCCCCTAAAGGTAGATTTAGTTAAAGACTATGTTAATTTAATGACCTACGGTGTTATTTTTTGTACGGTGTAATGTTTTGTACGATTGCTCTAAAACAGAGGCAGTTTAAATAATCTGTAGTTACGTTTTTTACTTCACCATAGACTATGTAAACTGCCTCTGAGAAGTGTTTTACGAAATCGTGTTCTTATAAAAAAGACCTTTAGTATCTAAAGGTAAGTAGTAAACATTAGTTAAGTATACTAACTCAAATATTTATATACCTATTTACATATCTTATTAACCTCAGCACACGAGCACATGGTATTAAGTAGGTACTGACATGCAGCAGACAAGCAAAAAACTTGTTAACTCTCGTAAATATAAATTAAATAAAAATAAATATGCCTGCGTATTTCTTAAAATTTTTATTAGTAAAGTACGTCTAGATAAATGTAGTTAAACGTAGTCGATTATACCTATTATTTATTATTCTTACCTATAAGAAAGTTCCATCATCGCATTATTACGAAAAAACTCAGCCACACATTAACATAAACATTTACTTACAGGCACATACATTGCTTCTGGCCCCACACTAGGATACTGTGTCGTGGGAACCAGAAACAACTACATCACAAACATGTAAACATCCAAGACCTGGGGGGTTTTTTTTGTCCCCTACCGGGATTCGAACCCGGGACCTCTCGCATGGTATGCAGATGCAAAAAAGATAAAAGAGCCTATCCTGGTAAATTATCTGATTGCCCTTTAACATAACCGATTTTCATATTTTAAGAATTTTGCTGTAATCCGAAATTAGTAATAAAAATTTAAAACAAATGGAAAACACTAAAATTCAGTATTAAAAAATCTTATTTATTTATTTAATACGGTTGACTGGCGTTGACTGATGCGAGCCTGATAACACATTCAGACGATCAGTCTAACCGTGACTGACGAAAATTATCAAAATATTCGAATATCCGTCAGTCTAGTCCATCAGTCCATCAATCCATTGAATAGACAATCAGTCTGCCGTCAGTCTAACCAGACTGATGGAATTGACTGACGCCAGACTGAAGGTGTAAACTCCGTCTTTGACGGTAAGCTTGATTGTCTTTGAAGCACTTTCCTTGTTGGATTGCATGTAGAATGTAGACTACACGCTCGGGCATTGCTCTACAACGTGTCTTCAACAAGTTCAACTGATCGTCATTTATTAATCTGTGAATTGTTGTTTTCCGTTTTCGGAGGGAAAACAAAACAATCGTACATTGTACCTACCATATAAACTAAAAACTTCATTAAAGATATTAAACCTGTGCATTAAACATATTTAGCAAAAACAGTAATGCGACGAAGAGATGAAAAATTTCCTGCCAATGGTTTTGAAGCTTGGGGAGGATATATGCAAGCAAAAATCGCCAAGTTAGAGGAGCAGTTCTGTTTACGCTCTGGAAATGCTGAAGAAGTAGAATCCAACATCTTTAGCGGCGTGAGTATATTTGTTAATGGCTACTCTAATCCATCTGCAGATGAGTTGAAGACTTTAATGACTAGGCACGGCGGCGTTTACCACACATATCAGAAATCTGATGATTTTGTAATTGCGTCTAATTTGCCTGATTTTAAGGTAAAGAAAATTCCCTTGGCTAAGGTAGTAAGACCTGAATGGATAACAGAGAGCATAGCATCGAACCGATTATTGGATTATAAAGATTTTGTGCTATATAACAATTTTAGAACACAACCCAAACTAAACTTCCACAAAATCATCAAAACTAATGGACCTAACATCAAATCTGAGAAAGAAGTGAAAGATGCTGATGAAATGACTGAAATTGCATCAGATACTCAAACAAGCAACTTACAGAAATACATCAATCCTGACAATGCTGAACCTAACAAAAACAATGAGTTAATACCCTCAATCAGTAAACAATCATATGAAACAAAAAAGTCTGAAAACAATACCAAAACTGCATCTGACCCAAACTTTATAGCAGAATTTTACAATAATTCTCGCTTGCATCATATATCGCAGCTAGGAGCATGCTTCAAGCAGCACATTAACAACTTGCGAGATGCTAGTGACTTCAGATTTCCTGCTCGAAAACAACTAAAGGACACTATCTTCCATAACAAATCTATGGACTTCTCTCAAAACAGTTTTGATCAAGGAAAAACTATAATGCACATAGATATGGATTGCTTTTTCGTATCAGTTGGGTTGAGAAACAGGCCTGAATTACGTGGAAAGCCTTTAGCGGTAACTCATTCAAAAGGAGGCCAACCACAACATAAGAGACCTGGAGTTGATAGGAACACAGAATTTAATCTGTACAAGGAAAAACAATCTATGAAACTGAGTAAAGCTGCTGGATTGTCTGAAAATGAAATTCTAACACATTTTGAGACTCGAGTAGACAACATTGCAGATGAAGATGACAAATATGGTTCCATGAGTGAAATAGCTTCTTGTTCTTATGAAGCCAGAGCTAAAGGAGTACAAAATGGTATGTTTATGGGTGCCGCCTTAAGACTATGCCCAGATATAAAAACAATACCATATGACTTCGAAGGGTACAAAGAAGTAGCATACACTCTCTACAATACAGTAGCACAGTACACTTTAGATATAGAAGCAGTATCTTGCGATGAAATGTATGTGGATTGCACAGAAATTCTAAAGTCTTTAAATATAACGGCACAAGATTTTGCAACAGCTTTGAGGCAAGAAATAAATGCCAAAACTGGATGCCCATGCTCTACAGGATTTGGTGGAAACCGTTTGCAAGCAAGATTGGCCACTAAACATGCCAAACCTGATGGACAGTTCTTTTTATTTGCGGAGATGGTCCATGACTTCATGTTTAACATTAAACTGAAAGATCTTCCAGGTGTTGGAAGACAAACCTCTCAGAAACTAGAAGCTTTAGGACACCAAACATGTGGATCCTTGCAAAATGTACCATTGGTAGTACTGCAAAGGCATCTCGGGAACAAAACTGGTCAACAGCTGTATGAACAATGCCGCGGACGCGACCAAAACCCCCTATCTTTTCATGCAGTTAGAAAGTCTGTATCAGCAGAAGTCAATTACGGGATTCGTTTCCAAAACAATGAACAATGTTTCGCATTTCTAAAACAGTTGTCAACAGAAGTGCACAACAGACTGATGCAGTTTAAAGTTATGGGAAAATGTATCACTTTGAAAGTTATGGTCAGAGCAGAGAATGCGCCTTTAGAAACTGCTAAATTCATGGGACATGGATTCTGTGATGTCATTAACAAATCAATCAATTTAAATATTGCTACCAATGATGCTGATATCATAGCAAAGGAAGTGATCGGAATCTGTAAGAAACAGAAAATAGATCCCAAAGAAATGCGTGGAATTGGCATACAGATTACAAAATTAGAGTCAATAACTATGAAACAACTTAAGGGTGCCATGAATAAATTCTTATTTGCTACAAAAACTATTGAAAGCACAATGATTTCTCCAATTTTAAATCAAAATAAAGAACAGAAAAATGCAGTATCTGAGCCAAAGAATGAAAAATCACCCTCTACCCCTAAGAAATTACAGTCCCCTGTAAAGAAAACATCCCCAGTGATTGGAACATCTAGATCACCTAAAAGACGTGGAAGACCTCCTAAAAGCCTTTCTCTCAGCAGAGCTTCACATGCACAAACTTCAACGTCGAAAAATTTAATAAGTAAATTCCTTCAAGGAAATACTTATAATGAATTTACAGTAAAAGTAGAAACAGTTAAACAGGGAACTATCGCAAACACTGAAAACAAAATGAAGAAAACAGACCTAACACAAGCACCAATAAAAGATACAGCGAAGCCAGGTTTGCTTGGACTTTCATGGCAAAAAGTGAGAGAATTACTAAGAGCATGGTTGGAAAGTGGGCAAACTCCTCTACCACGTGATATCACACTCGTTACTGTCTATATGAGAGAAATGGTGATTAATAAGAATATAGATAAACTAAATATTTTATTAAACTTCTTCAAAAGGCGCACTCGGGAAAACGGCTGCAAAGAATGGACTGATGTGTATGATTACATTATCGAGCAGGTCCAAAACGCCATGATAGCTGTGTACGGGAAAAAGCTTTACATCTCTGTTTAAAAAATTGCTTCATTGTTTTTTCGGTAAGTGTTTCATCCCTGTTAAAGACGCGGTTTTCACCTATAAAATTGGCAAAATGTACTATGATCGCCTGTGTACACAAACAATATGAGTAGCTTCCAAGTAGCCAATTTAGCTCACTCAGTCCGAGTGCACTAAGATCGTGAAAATTCGTCATTAAAAATCACGACAAATTCTTTACATAAATTAAGTGGTTTCTCGTTGTCGATTTGTGAAATATTTCATGAAAAACATGAGCTGGAGATCAATAAAACAGTACATTATAATTTTATACACTTATTTATTTCCATTCCGATAATACGAACGAAAGACTGTAATTTCACAAAATAAGTAGACTACTATAATTTTGTTGAAAGACACGCATTTATTGCTTAGGCTGCCATAATAATATTCCTGTTTCAACAGTTGACATTGACCTCTATAGGTCAATGTTTATGTACACTATGTGAACTTACCAGAAACTTGATAAATAGAGAAATCTTTGTAATGGCAGTTCATATCACTTTACAATTTATTGTTAAAAAGCACTTAATGCGACACCATTGTTTCAATAACAAATTTTAATATGACTATAGGTACAGATTAGAATAAAATAGAATCAGGCAATGTTGTGAAAATATAGCTACTTGGGTCAAAAAAAAAATCGTAATTATTGCAAGTTCACGATTTTTATTCTAAAATATCACAGTTGCTGATGTCGCAAATATTTTTTTATATAACCGAAATCTGATCTATAGTAAGTAGGTATTATTTGGACGTTTTAAAGCTTAAAAAATGGCGACAAAAATACATAAAACAATATTTTGCAAGCATCGTCACAGATATTTTTGCGTCACATGATTTAAAAAGATACATTGTATCATCCTATTGTATTCCGCGTATTGTGGCACAACAAATAAGGCTAACTTGTGCATCATAGGCAAATGAAAAGAAATAAAAAAGCTCTCAGCTTTGAACTTAAAAATATAAAATACCTTGTAAAAAAAAACAATAAAAAACAAACCTTTCTCCAACCTTATAAATCCTTACATAATGTATGTAAGGATCATATTATGCCCCTAAGACAGGTAAAAACCATCCTGACAGAAAACATAGAACATAAAAAGACATTCCTTACAAAAAGTAACGAAAAGTCGCGACATCGACGTCTAGTTAGTTGACAAAAACGAACTTGGTTACAAGTTTGAAAAAAGAAAGAACCACCAAGGCGATGATTTACGCTAACCATCTTTCCTTCGTGAAATCGTACATTTTTAGGGCATACAAGTAAGTGAAATGGAAAAAAACATGCAACATTAATCCATCAGCAAGAAAATACAAGAATATTTCATTGTTCTTTTTCTAAAGAGTAATCTCACGCGCCCGAGTTGCTGGAGACTGAGTGTTTCAGCTTGGAGTCAATAATAATTTCATCCCCTGATCGGATATTGTAGGAGTAGAGCTGCTTCGTCGGGTACTTCATCTCCTCCGGACCCTGAAAGGGCTAAACATTTTCATTTTTATTTGTTGTTGTGTTATGCAAAGTTACGTGTAATGTCATTTGCGATTATCTCACCTGAGAATCCCTCAACTCCTGGTCAACGTAGAATAGCCGCATTTTTGACGCGGGGAATCCTGCCATTTGCTCTAGACGAGTTTTTAAATCGGAGACGGTTCTGTAAAGAAAGACAATACACTCATTATTGGATGGCGTTGTCACCTGACCGTAGCAAAACATTGCATTACCACAACTACAACACATTTGTTTGGGGTTACGTTAGTAATGACTTAAAAGTAGATTAGTTTCTCGCCCGCCTCTCTTCTGTTGCCTAATTTACCTGTAAACATCGACAGTGCGCACTTCGCTGTTATCACCACAAGTGAAGGTGATCTGGACGCGCTTTTCTGGCCTCAGGTTTACGGAGACCAACGGGTCGAGCTTACCGTGGACTTTCTCCAGCTCCCAATACCTGCAATAGAATAATGTTTTGTAGTTGTTGTTACATATTTAGTATCACTGTAGGTTCTTAGCAAATAATAACAATGAACCATTTATTTCTGGCAACTAGTCAAGTTTACAATAGTTTTCAGCGGCGATTGTGATAAGCTTAGAAATACAGCTTGAAAATAGAAATTAAATTTAAAAATAAATTAAGATATTCAGTACATATAAAAATAAATCTTTACTTAATTATAACAGTTTTTTATTAGCAGTTTTTTCCTAGCTTTTCCCGAACTTCAAAGACTAACTTTTATATGATTTAATTACGCTTTTCTTTTTTTATTATGATTATGTTTATTTTTTATCTTTAACATTTACAAATAGTGGTTTGTTTACATTTTTTCGAAGGTATTACAATATCTTAGACAAAAGGCGAAGCTCCATAACATAAACAATTCTCTTCGTTGCCTGAACTAGGTACTGGATCTGTATCTCAGGCAACAGAGTGCTCTTCAACATTCAATAGAGTAGAATAAGGATGCAATTAACTTTTATGAAATGTTACCTATTTTATTTTTCAACATGAGTCACTTTTTAGTTGTATACACTCCATCTTTGTCCGAAACCTAAAATTCCTGTCTTAAAAAAACCTTCATCTTGATTCTCTAAAAAACTGTACTGCGGCGATCACTGCGTCATCGTCGAATTTCTGGCCTCTTAGATATTCTTTCAATCTCGGAAATAGATAACAATCACTAGGAGCAAGTCTGGAGAATATGGAGGATGTTCCACCAATTCGAAGCCAGCATCAGTGATGGCAGCCATCGCAACTTTGGACTTCTGTGCTGGGTCAGTATCTTGATGAAACAAAATAACTTAAGCGAGTTTGATGATGGTCTTTTTCGAGTCATGGACTGTTTTTTTTTGTTTCAGGGTCGTGATGGTGAAGCCATGTTTCATCCATAGTTAGAAATCGAGCCAAAAACCGGTCAGGATCTTGTTGTAACAGTTCAAAACAGTTTTCCGAAATTCTTAGCCTGGTTCGTTTTTGTTCGGCCGTTGGCATTCTAGGCACCCAATGCGCTGAGACTTTGGTCATGTATTAATATTATGAACACTCCCTATTGAAATCTTTAGTTCTTCAGCTATAAAACGAACAGTAGTACGACGAACCGCCAAAACAATTTTTTCAACATCATTTATCATTTTCAATTACTACTCGTTGCGACTTGCGACTGAACACAAGTAAGAACCTTCTATGATTGAAAAAAAAGAGCATCAAACTTTTTTTATTTTATTACCTATGTCGACAAATAAATGGGCTATGCCTGCCAGTATTTTCTTTGTTTCTATGCTAGGATTTTATACCTCATTCTCACTACTTATTGAACACCCCTCGTACATACGAGACATTGTGTAAGTTAAGAACAGTACAATACCTAAGTTAAATACTAGGAGTTTAAAGGATAACTGTTACTGTTAAGATAATATTGTTGAAGGTAAGTAGTTGTGGTATTTCGTTAGTGTATGTGAACCTGTGTGTTTGGTAAATAGATGCTTGGTATGGTAGCGAGACTTGGGTATGGCAAAAGAAGCAAGAAATTAGAATTGATGCAGTAGAAATGAGGTCCTTAAGAAGTATGTCTGGTGTTAAGTACCTACTTTGAATGACCGGATACGCAATAGTTTGATCAGAGAACGTTGTGGACTGAAAGAGGATGTAGTGACTAGAATTGAGAAAGGAATGTGGCGTTTGTTTGGACATGTGGAGAGGATGAAGGAAGAAAGATTGACGAAACAAATAAATCAAGCGAATGTGGGTGGAAGGGCCGGTAAGGGACGACCCAGGCCGTCAGATTTCCGTGTGACGCCGGATTAAGAATAGCGTCACTCCATTTCCTTCCGTGGATGTTGTAGAAGGCGACTAAGGAAATAAATTACCAGAAAACGGGCAGCAGCGTCTTCCTGAGATTCCAAACGCATACTGTGATCGCCAACCCGCCTGCCAAGCGTGGCGATTATGGCAAAACCCTTCGTGGTTAGAAAACTACGAGGGAGGCCTGTCCTGCAGTGGACGTGAAATGGCTGATGATGATGATGAGGGGATGTATTAGCAAAGGGCAAGATAAAAAGTACCCGAAACCGGTGTGCTGCACGCAACGACTAATAAATGTTGAGGAAGCGAAAGTGATCTGTCAGGATCGTTGCAAGTGGCAGTCCCTGGTCTCTGCCTACCCCTCTGAGGTACAGGCGTGAGTTTATGTATGTATGTATGTAATACAAAATTGTCTTAAATCCTTATTTGGTTTAAGGAGTTCTCGATTCCCTATAGCGACGGACGGGGTGCGATCTCCTCTGATCATCGGTCAGTACTCAGAAAGACTTAGGTATCTGAAGCTAGCACATGGTGTTTGTGTGACTTAAAATTTTCTTAATTTTTGTAAGAATCTAATAACTCGCGATATACTCAAATGCGCATAGAGTATAAAGTATTATAGTAACAAAACCAAAAACGACAAACAGAACGAAACTTAGATTTCCACAGCAGATGCTACTTAAATATAGTGTAGTTGCTATACATAAATTTACTTCGTCAGTTTGCATTGACGTTAAACGTCGTATTTAGCATACTATTTTAGTTATTTAGGTCGGCATAATATTAGCTAACGTTCACCTCCCACTATTACTCAATGTAGAAGAGGCCTTTCAAAATATTATTCATGCTGTATTGGCACAAATTCTCTCATTTACCCCATTATAATTGGTATTAGACAAAATATCAAATGAGTTACCTACTTTTAAAACGGAATTTTGTATGAGAATACTGGCTTATGACGTCACATTTCAGAGCACTCTTTTTATGTTTAATCTGTTTAAAAATTGTAAGAACTAGTAATTGACTAAAAGAGATACATTTTCCGAGATATTTTGTAATTTTTGTTTTAATCGAGCATATGAAATAATTTATTGTTGATCGTGTCAAATACCGTATTGCGTTGTTTAATTCTTATTCATTACTTTATATATTATTTTAAAGCAACGAATTAAGTAGGGTAAATTATGGTTATAAGGGACTTGTTCATTTTTCTCCCGCTCCCCCACTAAAAATTGATAATTTTTTTTTTTTTAATAAAAATTGAAAACCGACACACCCCTCAATTTATAAATTCTTATAAAAACTTCGAACTTCACCTGTCAGGTCGATCAGACTCCGGCTTCTCCATGTAATATCGGATGAAGGTGCGCTCGGCAGCCTCACGCTCGTCCTCGGTGACCGTGCCCCCTCCATTCAGTGTCTTCACTAGCGGCAGCCTTGCCACCAGCAGCAAGCGCCGCTCGTGCTCCGTTGACTCGAAACGCTCCCATAGTGCCCAGCCCTGGAAAGGAGAATAGTTGGCGTTTTATTCTCTCGAGTAGCTAAAAAACAAGGATAATAAATATTTTACCACGTAGTCTGATTTTATTCATAATTTTGTCGCTAGAAAGGGAGTGGTCCCAAATAATCTTGGTCAAGATCTCTTGATGAAATCCATGAGAAAGTCGTCAAACTCTTCTTGCGTGCTTGTTTTTTTTTAAGTCTGTTTTTTTTTTGTTAATAAGTATTTGTCATACATTGGTGATCATTTAGTTTTTGCTACATTTCGGATCTATTATAAATTACATCACATGAATTTCATGACACGAAGCACGAAGTCTATCGCCACCTAAATCTCCAGCATTTGTCTTAATTTATTATAAGTATTTCACAATATCTTTCCTAAATCTACAGATTTTATTATTATGTATTTATTTATTGTAACAAGTATTTATTTATTATTATGTTGTATTTGTATAATATTTGCCCCCTATTATATTTTATATATCTAGGTCTGAATAAGTAATTAGTAAGTATATTTAATATTTTACGAGTAAGTTGCAATACCTGCTAATGTTCTCTTCAAAACTTAGGTTAGCTGGTAGATAATGCTAAGTAGCATTAAGTTCGCCTATGTGCAAAACTGCCTGTTTTAAATGCAATAAAGGATTTAATAATAATAATAATTATTATTATTTGTTCAGAACTTAATTCCTTTTTACAGAATGTCACATTTGTAGTTATAGTGAACCTAGTGCCCCACTTAGTATAGACCACCTATACGTTCCTTTCCGCGAGGGCAGTGGAGGGGTTAATAGTGATAGAGTTAGTAATATTTTAAAGTTTTAATACTCTAGATTTATTTATACATATGACGTCACGAAGCTTATTATGAATCATCCTCCTTGTCACACGATGTCACACTTGTGTTGTGTGTCTGACCTGTTATCCCCCCCCCCCCCCCCCGTGTGACGTAATTTATGGATGGGCCCGTAACAGGCCTAAGCGCTATTGGATTTACTACATCTCAGCTTCTTCTTTATTGATTGCCTTCTCGACGTTTTGATATAGCTACATATGTATAGAAGTGTGTGTGAACATCACACCATTAAACAGACTGTACTCTATCAGGGCGGGCCACATAGATAGATAACAAAAACCTCGCAAACTTACATCATTGTCAGTTTTTGTTCGGTTTCGTTAGGACCTAGGCTATTGGTTAGGTTTCCTTTTTTGGGATACCCGTGTTGGCTCGTCTTGCGAAAATCATTGTGTTCTGTTAGCTGGCTTAACCTTGAGTACTTATTCGAAAGCCATTAACTGCGGGAATTTTCCAAGATTAGCGCTATATGTGGAAAACGAGTTGATATCCGTTAAAAATCAGTTTTATTATGTGAAAAATACCAACCCAAATTCCAATACCAATGTTTCTGAGGCTCCAGTACCCTGATAATCGTGAAATCCCTTGTCCAGAATGAAAGGCGGAAAGTTATCGAAAAATTAAGTTATTGTGTTGTGGTGGAAGTTTTTTTTATTTAATTACAGTAAAGTAAATCACTCGTAGGTACATAGGTACTATTTCTGTGTGTGTGTGTTCTCTTAGTTTCACAATGATTCGTACGGAATACCCAGACGTAGCACAACACTTTATGTTGTCGTTGGCGTAGGTTAAAATAAATAATCAATAACCACCATGATTATTTTGTGATCAACTCGTGTAGGTACATACCTACACTAATAAATTGCGTTTCAGCCGTATGCCAGCCATATTTTCGTTCTGAATCAGCGTAACCGTGCATAAAGTGATTCGCATGGACAGGTCACGAATCAATTCGACAAACTTATGCTTCTTTATGAGTTTTGTGACCATATGCTATGAGAAAAGTCACAGGTACTTAGGTAAATAGTATTAACTTACTGTACCTAACATTGTTAAGTTGCAAATGCGATATCCGTGATTTATCTTTGTTCAGTAATTATGTAAACAAAAGGATTGAGTATCTACCTAAACAAGGAAAATAGGAAAACTACTGAACAGCGCACTTGAAGGTTAACTTCATTCTGTGCTCAAAGATAAAGTTCCTTGCTTGTTTTTTCTCAGAACGTACGTAATGAAGACCAATTTATTTTTACGAGGCTACAATGATTTTTATGATCAGTGTATAGATGACAACTGTGAAGTTATGCTTTTGGGACTGTAAGTTACCGTAGGTAACACAAACTAAACCAACCAAAAACTTCACAGGAGTTGCTGGAAAAACGATCATCAAAGTTCGTAAAAAGTAACGGTCTTATTTATAAAAACACGTTTCCCTAAAATACTCCTCAGAGGCAGTTTGAATAATCTATGGTAGAAGGAAAGGCGAATAAGTTTAACACAAATTGAGATCGAAGATTACAAAATTCTATATAATAATATCACAAAACTTGTAGGTACCGATAACTTATCTTATTGCGTCGTATCGACCAGGAACTCAGTAATGTGAATTGGTTATGGATTTGTTATTTTCCTTAGAACAATTCAGAAAGCATGTTGGCGTGTTTATAAACAAAGACGAGCTATGTAAGTAATAATGAGTTAAATTAAAACTTTATCATTGCAGTCTTTACGGGGTGTTCAATAAAGTAGTTTCAAATTTAATATAGCAATGTTAATGCTTTATTTTACAAAGAATAAAGTCACAAAATATTCTCTAACCTTGTAATAAAATAACCTTGAGTTACCAAAGAAATACGTGGGTTAGGCTGGTTTGTACAGATTCCATGCAATGTTTTAATGTTTACCCGAAATTATACTTAGCTTAGTCTAGAAAAACTATAGAACAAAATAACGTTACGAACTTGATCGTGTTAATGCAACGGGAATTCGAATTGCATGCACCTTTGTCGCGGTTCAATTGTTTTGACCCCAACTGCCGCGTACCTCCGGATCATTGGGTACATGGCAGCAATAAAGTGGCCATTACCTACGTGCACCCACGACTTTATAATAAATTGAGTTTAGTGCAGATTCTTATACCAGACGCGCCAGATCCATTATCGTTATAGTATCGATCCACTATAAAAGCTTTGTAGTCAAGTACGTAGATGGACATTGTAAAGAAAGATCTCTCATAGCTTCGCGGAGCTTCGATAAACGAGGTCTTGAGTAGGGCGAAGTGGAAAAATAAAACAGGGAAAGCTGACCCCACCACCATGCGGACTACTTGGTAGATAGAGAGAGTCAAATACGTAGAGCAGAGCCCTCAATAAAGTGAAAATCTGTATACCTACAGCGATACTAGATTATCATCATCAGCCATTTGACGCTCACTGCGGGACATAGGCCTCCTTCGTGGTTTTCATAACCATGAGGGGTTTTGCCATAATCGCCACGCTTGGCAGGCGGGTTGGCGATCGCAGTATGCGGTTGGAATCTCAGGAAGACGCTGCTGCCCGTCTCTTGGTAATGGATTTTCTAAATCACCTACGAGCTACGACATCCACGGAAGGAAAGGGAGTGACGCTATTCTTAATCCGGCGCCACACGGAATGATACTTGATATATCCAATTAAATCGCATCAAGGATTTTGCATGGAAATACTGGGCGATAGGATTATGCATGGAGATCAGAGCCCTTAGTTACGAGACCTGGAGCTCTATTTTTGAATCACTCGTATGAAATTGTATCGTCGAATGCGACTTAAGTCACACTCGTCTTCTAAGTCGCATGATGTCGTTTTTCCGTATTTTTGAATCGTTCGCCTGAAGTGTTGCCAGTACAATTTGAAGTATTGTATTTTATCCATTCCACGCAGAAATAAAAAAAACCGGAAACTACCGTAACAGAAACGGAACGTAAAACACTGTTTTATTGGATGTTTAAATAAAAAATCTTTGTCTTTTGTTACAAACAAAACACTACTGTCATTTTGGTTTGTGTTGTTTCTAACGAAATGTCGAAATCGTTTTTTGACAATTAATCTACCGATCGCCATGCGAGACGAGTGGTAAGGACCATTCGTTGCAGTCGAGTGATTCAAAACTACGGAATTTCAGATGTCGAACGAAAATCAGTAGAAATCGAGCGCCATCGAGTGATTCAAAAATAGAGCTCCAGGATCACTCGCTATCAATCGCATTTAATTCGCAGCCCGTTAACATTTACCGAAGGACAGCTGTGACCTACCAACTAACTGCCTTTAGGTAAATGCATCATAGGTCACGCACGAGTCGCACGACTCACGATACTGCGACGCGACGGAGAGTCTAGCTAGAATTGTCGGATAACAGAGGTGAATGTCGTCTACCTGGTTAGACAAAGAGCCACTGCCATTAACTGTTTTTGCCTAAATAAAGTTTTAGAATGTTGCGTGCTGTGACTACTGAGATAATAAGAAGTTCGTTGCTTATTTATTTATCTATCTTATGTACACTAATTAGCAGACCGCTTAACTGTAATCCAGCTAACTTAATAGCAAATGTTTTTAAGTGTACTTTAGGTTTAGGGTTCCGTACCTCAAAACAGAACCCTTATAGAATCACTTATTTTGTCCGACCGTGCTTCTGTCTATCAAGACCCTTTATCTCGGGAACGAGTTGAAATTTAAATTATAAGAAAACATATACCTACTCAGATCTAAAGTCCCCTGAAGCTGTGAAAAAATCAAACTTCTAAGTTAACGTAAAAAAAAGTCACGGCCGTTTATTTTGTCTTTATATTTCGTCACTCTCAAGGGAATCAAAATTTATAGGATACTTTCCGTTGACCTAGAACTATGAAATTTGGCAAGTAATATTATCGTATGCTATAAGTACAGGGGAATCGCTCGTAGCCCCGGCTGCCTGAGTGATCTTAAACGATCACGAAGGTTAAGCAACACAGGGCGCGTTCAGTGCATGGATGGGTCGCCGTCTATGCCTAACGCTAGTGGCATTTTTCCGAGCGGTTCCGTGCTTCGCAAGGCACGTTAAGCTGTTGGTGCCGGCTGCCGTCGTTAGATGGCAGTCGTAAAGCCAAGTCAGAGGCCTTAGGGCGGCTTGACAACATCTGACAGTAGACGAGCCACTAGTCTACAAGCCTCCACCAATCCGGACTTGGCCCCCGTCCGTGGTGGAGTATGGCCTATACCTTCCTCAGGGAAGAGACCCGTGCCCCTAGGTGGGGACATAATGGGTTGATGACGATGATGAAGTACAGGGAAAAATCTGAAAACTACCTATACATTTTTAATTAAATCGTAAAAAAATAGTATGAAGTTGGGGAAAAGCTTGGAAAAACTGCGAGACTCGATTCCTGAACTTATTTATAATATGTAAGTACCTACAAATTTGTACGGAACCCTCGATGGGCGAGTCCGACTCGCACTTGTCCGGTTGCCTTGTTTTATTTTCTAAGGACCAATGCATTGCGTATACTTTGCGTTACCGCGCCTTTAGTCAACTTTTTCAGCAAGGTAGGCCAATCTTTTGCAATCGCAATTAAAGAGCCCTAAAAACTTTCTGGGTAAAATTAAATATTTTTTTATTGGCGGCCATGAATAATTATTAAGCATTTCTAAAGTACACATGGAACACATTACTGTTTACTATGGCATCAAAGTCGAAAACCATTTGGGTTCGGAGATATAGGTAATATACCAAGTGAGAATTTTAAGTTGGCGAAGGGAAACCATTTTTTAGGGGTTTGTTGTTCTCAAACTAATTATAGTATTGTCCCCATTTAAATAAATGGTTCTGCTGCTGCAGCCATCATTCAAATACTTAATTCATACCTGGGCGTACAAAATAGGTGTTTTGAATACACAAAGACTGATGTTTTGTTCAAACAAACAAGGAGGTAGGTAACTCCGTCATTGCGGTAAAGTCATACGCAAAAGGACGTTTTGTAAACAAGTCTGGGTCGATACCATAATATTTGGTACTAAATACAAAAGGAGTGAGTCCAGTGGTATAGGGGTGCACCCGTTTGGGGATGACACTCGACCGCGAAAAACAATACATATTCTAATAGAATTAATTTCAAATCAGTGGATATCAGTAAAATCGTTATAATTATACGTTTTACTATCTGCGACGTTTTCTGTAAAAAAAAAATGGAAAAATATGGCTGGTAGGTACTTATTATTTAAACAAAAAAAAACCCCGCATGGTTATGAAAACCACGAAGGAGGCAGTATGTCCTGCAGTGGGCGTCAAATGGCTGCTGATGATGATGATGATGATGATAAACTAAATTATGCTTTGTCAGATTTTTATTGATTTTAGCAGTGAACTGGATTAAAATCTTAAACTGGGGTTGCACCGTGCTACCTACGCCTTGGGCGGTAGGTACACCGATCGACTGAATCCAACATTCATCATGAATAATTTTAACAAAGAATCCTTGTAACTTCGTATTTTATGAAGTCAAGTTATCGTTGTCCTTGTCATTCATGATGACTTTCATTTGACGCGTCGGTCACTAACCATGATAGTGTCATCATGTTCAGTGACCGGTATATTATATAGGCCTTTATATATTATAGGGTAGGTACCTAAAGCGATATGGTAAACACAAAAACCACATCAATTAATTGTTTATTTATTATTAGTGAAATAGTTTTACAAATTATTACAAGAATTTAAGACGTATTAGACATATTAGACTTAGGTGTCGTTAAGCAACACATTTTTAAGCCACTTTCTCTCGAGACATTGAAGCTGTATTTTTTTAGGTTGCTTTATTAATTTATAGAGACGAAAATTATTTTGTCGTTGTATGTATTAGTATTGAAAGGGGTTTTCTTATAGGCATAAGAAATACAGTAAGAAGTAGCATTATTTTTTTTTAATATTAAAACCATTGGTTTTAAAGTTCTTTTAAAAGGTTTCCGAAAAAACCTCGGGCACTCAATGATGTCGATAAGTCAACGAAGTTACTCTTAAACCACACAATAATATAATGTCGGCCTTGACAATGACACGTGTTTAAACTAGTAAACATCGGTACGCGACGCGACACATGTGACGACAAATAATGATATTATGTGCCCACCTACATTTTTATGCATCAAAGGGAGACAGATTCCATTTGATGCAAAGGTTGTCGATAGGCGCTGATAATAATAAAGTCATAAAAATGAATCAAGGTCTGTTCCCGATTCGCCGCTACGCATTTGTTCATCAAAGACCGTACGTTTTGTGTCGAAATTCCGCGAGCTGATGGCCAGTTTCACATCGAACGATAGCCGTAACTACTCGACATCGTCGGACTCGTAGTTTCATATATTTACAAACGCTGAATGTTGTATGTATTCTAGTCTAGCGTTGTCGTGCAGTTATCGTCTAATGTGAAACTGGGCGATGCATGCCGGGAGCGCTCGGTGTGCGGCTACATTCGTTGTACGTATTACGCAAGAGCTGCCGAGGCGTCATGTAGGTCGCGCGACTAAATGCGGAAGACCTTCACCCGCATTACTTCGATAGCTCCCGTGTTCCCGAGGGATTTAATTTAAACGAATTACGATAACCCGATGCCAAGAACACGTATATACAATCGGCCCTTATAGCCACTTGGTGGAGTAACTGTGACTCGCAAATAAGTATGAATTGGCTCTGCGAACAACTTGGCAAATGCATTACATTTATGAAGAGCAGAAACTCGTGAATTATGGGAAGAGTGAAATTTTCGGATTGGCATCCTTGCAATCCACTTTACATACGTCATAAACACGAACTATGCAGTAGAATCAGGTTCATCAACACCATCATCATCAGCCATTTGATGTCCACTGAAGGACACATGCCTCCTTCGTGGTTTTCATAACCATGAGGGGTTTTGCCATAATCGCTACGCTTGGCAGGTGGGTTGGCGATCGCAGACGCTGCTGCCCGTCTCCTAGTAATGTATTTCCTTAGTCGCCTTCTACGACATCCACTGAAGGAAATGGAGTGACGCTATTCTTAATCCGGCGCCACACGGAATCAGGATCAGGTTAACAAAGACTAAGAAAAGAAATGTGTGTTGTTGGATGCGTGACGTTGATCCGCTGACACTAGATGCTGCATTTTTATTTGACAATCGTGTTTAAATACCGCGATGTAGTTTTTTTATTTTAATATTATTTTATGACTTCTAAGTCTGTAGAAGTGACTCGGATTAGATTGTTTAATTTTTTATGTTTATCTCACCTGCACTCGTAGACTTCGTAATGCAGGAAAGAGTGCGAGCCTGTCGACTTCGTCCCAGGTTGCTAGGCCAGTATTGTTCAAATTCAGAACACGTAGATGGCTGCAAAACGTATCAGATATATGATATGCGATCAATGGGATCAATGATCAACATACTCTTTGTCTACTCTTCTCTGAAATTAGACTTTAGCCTAATCATCACTAATGTGACGAGGGTTGGTTTGGTGATTTCAAGCATTGAGTCGTGTGTAATTTTAAACCACTGGTTGTAGTCTTGAATTAAAACAGCTCTTTTATTATTGTAAGTAAATCGTTATTGAATTTGAAGGTGGTACTCACGGAAAAGCGTCGTGACTTTTCTTGTTGCCGTTAGCGTCGCCGCATTTTTCGCATGGGTTTGGCTCCAAGGTTGTGATAGGACAATCATTCACCATTAGTGTCTCTAAGTTTGGAAAAGCATATCCTAACTTGGATATATCACGCCAACTGCTGACAGGGTTCCCAGAAAAATGCAACTTCTTTAAATTGTCATGGACAGGCTCCGTCAAATCGGGGACGTTCAAACGGTTGCACTCATTGCATACATTCTTATCATCAACTTCTTTTCCGCTTAAGTCAACATATGAATAATCGTTCAGACTCAAATGAAGCTCTTCCAGAGCTGGGAGAGACTTGAGTAATGCGTGGACACCGGGCCATCCGATATATGTCGAGTTGAGAACTAAATTGCTGAGGCTGTCCCAGTGAGGATGCATGGCCTGCGCGGCTTGTAGTTGCGCCGAAAGGCGGTTGAAAGATAGATTCAGGAAGCGAACTCTGGGTGTATGCTCCAGCACCGCAAATACCTAGAAAAATAATGATCACTTCGGTTTAATGAAAGTAAAGATTGCATAAGCGCGAGAAGAAACTTGTCTATGCAATACCAATTTGTTGCCGGCTGCCAAGTACCTACCTGTAGCAGTACCAAGTTAGTATTATTGACAACGTTAAGAGTGTAAGTAGATTACAATGGGCGTCGTCATCGTCTGGGTCTTCTGCAGCTGCGAGAGGAGCTCGCAGCTGAAGGTACGGGGTATGAGGCCGTGCCTCTTATCCCGGGCGGCATCTCCGGGGGTATCGACCCCCGGGACATTATGCTATCATGGCTTCTTCTTTAGGGTGGGGGAAGCTCCGAGCTGTAGGAGTCTAACAGCTCAATGGGTACAATGGGCAACATGTTGACTACACTGCCCTAAATATATTTTTGAAATGTGAGCGTCGAGTTTCGGTTGTCCACCTTACGAGCCGAGGAAGTGCGAGCGCTACGATACAAACTAAAATAATGATTAAATACTTAAGTACAAGGTTAGAGTAATAAGAAAACAAAAAAAAGTACGGCCAGGGCTGTCAGTTGTCACGGCCAGGGCTGTGAGTTTCACCGAGTATTCACTATCCTTATACCCATAGGTTTATGGATATTTTAAATTAAAATCGTAGTGCCCGCACGCCGCCATTTCGTTCTAATTTACTAACCTCATTCCAGTCGGAGAGTTTGTTGTGCGCTAGGTCCAACTCCACGACATTCGCGCATTTATCGGCCAAAATGCAAGCGTCGCCGGCGCAGTCGATGTCACAATCATTGAGTACTAAAAGTGTTGGCACGCTGAGTCTCGGAGATCGTTTTGGGACGAATATGGCCACCGTCATTCCATTTATGGAAGGGTTCACTTCACCCTTTGCGCCACCTTTGCTTCCATATTTGCGCTCCAGTGCTTCTAGTAGCGATGGCATGTTGATTGGTGACTAGAACCTTAAACAATAGAAAACAAATCTCATCATCACATTGTTTATAAAAGTATCTACTTACAAAATTATCAAGACTGTTAAGTAAGTCAGACTATGATTACAAAGAAACTACAAGTATCAAAGGTCAGACTGTGATCGCTTATCATAATAATTTTCACAATCTTTCATTATCTATCTTCTTATAAATACGTGTTATACGTCCTCAATCACCCCACATTCTGTGCACATAACACTTCTCATCATAAATACGAATTTATTGAACTCTGAATACAATGGATCTAAGCTCGAAAGCGCAAGCCGCGGATAACGAAAATCACAGATTATTATAATATTCAGCCCATGATTTAAAGATGTTTTTAAAAATTAAGGGAAGAAAGTTTCTATAGAAAGTGCACAATAATTGTAGTAAAAATTGGCATTCAGGCGGCCTTAGCTTAAAAAACAGTTTCAGGATTGAAAGTTTGTATGGTAGGTACAGGATGGTGCTAGGTCTACATAGGCACGAAATTTTTTACAGTAAATCTTTAGTATGGAAAACAAGAGAATTTCAAAAAGGCTTTTTGAAAACCCATACCTAATAAAATTTAAGAAGATGATTTAAGCCGGGTTTTGTCGGCTTAGTACGCTCGGACCGTGTGCGTACAGTTTTAGTTGATTATGACGACGGTTAGTGCGCTCGGACCGAGTGCGTCATCATAGTCAACTAAAACTGTATGCACACGGTCCGAGCGTACGAAGACCGTCAAAACCCGGCTTTAAGCTGAACATTTTTTTCACCGTAAAAATCTAATTATGTGGTTTATTGTCTATTATGCGGGCAAAAGCCAGTTAATCTAATTCTAATGTACAAACATCTCGTGTATTTGTTATCGAACTCCTCCGAAACGACTTCACCGATTTTTACGATTTTTTTTGTGTATATTTGGTAGGTCTGAGAATAGGCCATAGGTATTAATATGGGAAAACAAAGTTTGCTGAGTCAGCTAGTAAAGTGTAAAAATATGATAGAATACACGTATTTGAAAATCAATCAGAAATTAATTAAAACGATGTCCCAATCAATAACTGGCGGCACGAGGTGTTCATTTCAATAGTTTCTAACTGGCACCGTTTCCTTCTTGGCTCAGTGCATGCGTGACGAAACGTTGAGCGATCAACCGGCAAATAGAACTAATGACAGGGATTGTAATACGCAAGTAAACTTATTCAATTCTTGTAATTAACAGAAAAAAGAGTATAACTTGGGGTTTTGGACAGTATGTAGTAGGCCAAATATGTTTTAAAGATGTTGGAACTACAGATCCATAAGCTAATTACGGTTTAATAAAGATGATATGCTTGCTTTGCTTTAGGATATCCTTTCGGCTATTAATAACCCCTGAACTGCCCTCGCGGAATGGAACGTATAGGTGGCCCATACTAAGTTGGAACGTAAAACTAAAAATACATACTTGATTGTAACTTCACTGCAAGTAAATAAATCGTTAATAATAGTCGGTATGACCAATTTAGCGATGACACCAATTTCACATTTTAACAGCCTGTATGAAATTTTATTTATTTTTCTCGACATCATTTTAACGTTCTAAAATATAATATTTAGGACTAGGTATCGTCTAAGATCTCAATTACATTTTTTTTCTTCAAAATATCTAAGTCTGTTTTCTAATTCGATGCAAAAAAAGAGGCAGTGTTACCATTATAAAATATAATGTTATACTCTGTAGATTTTTGTTGTGTGACCAAACACTTTATTGTATCAAAGACATTATTAATATTAAGTTACTCATAAAAGAACACAATTTGAAAAAACACGAACATAGCTCATCATCATCATCATCATCATCAGCCATTTGACGCCCACTGCAAGACAATGGCCTCCTTTGTGGTTTCTACATGAACATAGCTGGTGAAATTCCTGGTGTACATACAATAAAGAATATTCTATCTATCTATCTATAGGTGAAACAATTTTTATTTGGAAGTAAAGTGGGATTATTCTTTTTTTACGTATTGGCAACAATTGGATGTTGATAACCTTGGGTTAGAGGTTTAACATTCAATGAAGACGTAATTTATTTTCAAATATTCCATTTTTTTCTTGGTTACGCAAATGTTGTTTCCCGTGTTCTCTTGTGATTTCGACAAATTTGGCTAGTTTTTCGAGTTCAGATGTGTAGATGCATTGAATTTTAAAATTGAATGGTAGATGCAACATGTGAAAGAGATTTATATTGTATAAATAAGTCTTTTACTTTTGTTTTGATAACAGAATTTTTTATTGACGACAATCGCGCGATTATTATTTATAGCCGTCGTCTGTCAGGACCTTTAAAAAATAAACTTGTATTGATGTCCACATAGAGTACGTCAACAAATGTAATGGGTTGTGATGGTTTACAACCCCGGCACATGTCAAAGTGACAGTATTTTTTTTGCATCGAAATAAAAACAGACTTCACATCTGTTGTATTGAGTGTCTTCTACCTCAAAGTTACCTAACTTTGCCAACATGGCTTATATTGGCGATGGGAGCTCCAAGCTTTGGGCGCCTCAGCTCCAACAGCTCCCACGGATATGAGCGTCCGTCCTCCGTCTTGCCGGTCAGAGTTGGGACAGATATACGGCGAGACAGATGGACCACGAACTTTACGTGACGTCACAAAAGAATTTTAACTTGAGTTACATGATGTAGATAAAAAAACTGACAATTATGTAAGAGTGTACGAGTACGATGTACCGAATACCTACTAAGAAGCAGATGAAAACCATTTGAATCACTAATTGCAAAAAGGGCACATTTAGTACTTTGGTACTCAAACATCTTTTTTGACATGTGGTCTGCAAGGTTATGTCTACATTTTCTGCAAAAAGGGCGCCTCAAGTCTCTATAGTTTTAGAATTATTCGAGTGCAGTCAACTCTGTTCAGCGCAAAAAGGGTACGAAACCACACTCACGTGCCCTTTTTACTCGAATTTTTTAATTTGCCCTACTACACCAACATTTTTTAATCCTAATAATAATAATAATTAAGGAACTCAAAATACCAATGCTGCAAAGCAAGATGAATGACCTAATGAAGCTGAAGGACTATTCCTGTAGAACATGATAAATTCTGGAAAGAAATATTCGATTGGCCAACGGAAAACAGAGCACAGCGCGATAAGAGAGTACAACATTAGTGTACATACATTTGATTGATAATTATTAAGATTTTAATAAATAACATTACTTTTTTTAATAATTGTGGTTTTAATTTTCTTAGTTAATTGTAAAAAGGGGATATCTCCAGAGTTTTTAGCAAAAAGGGCACATGTACATGGATTTTAAAAGCCAATAAATTGTAGACTCATAAAGTATTCACCCTCACAGTGTTACTACAGGTTTCCAAAGAGAGTTATAAATCTAAAGGAAAACAAAACTACAGTAAGAAAATCATTGTATTGAAAGATATTTACATTTTATAGTTTCCTGAACATTTTACACTCATGAAGATGTGTCCTTTTTGCAATTAGTGATTCATTTATTTCAACAACAGAAACACACACATTTATACTGACACTTGTTCCATAGCAGAATTATATTCTTTGACCAATTTACAGTGGATTAAGTCATGCGACACGATACGCTTCATAGCAGAATTTTATCATTTTAATCATTTACAGCTGGATAAGTCATGCTACACGATACAGTGAATCAGAAATTATTTTTCCGGCACTCTGGCGTTTGTTAAAATGTTTCAAATGAAAATGTAAAAACTGTAAAAGTGGCTTTCATGGCCACCTGTTTGTTCAGTCGGAAAATGTTTTGACATCAACTCGCTGGGGAAATCCATCACTATTCGCAATATTTTGAACAAAAAAAGGTTTTTTTTTTTCGGGGAAATAGATAATTTTAAGAGCCTGGGCGGCATATTTCGATTAGGGCTGCTTTAATTAATTTTTAAAGCAAAATAAAAACCAGATTCTAAGAAACCGGAAGTACCTACGTGATGCACGGAAGTTCGTCATTTACTGAGATCCTACGAGCTGTTAGTTAAGCGCTTTCTATGAAATAGAATAATTTAATCAGCGTTTTAAGGAATCGTGTTTTTTATAAAGAAGACTGTAAACCTACTTTTATTCACATGTGAAACGAACGTTAGATAGAACGGTCTTCTAGTTCTTCAATTAGTCACACCCTATTATTAATTTATTATATTTACTGACCTTATACCTTTAAAATGAAGTATCATTTGTAACTATTGTCAATATTTAGGACAATGCCCATTTTGAATGGTCTCATAAGCATAGGAATTTCCACAGAACATACTTATTTTCATGTGCATGAACATAGGAATATTTTTATGTCTTGCTAAGAAATTCTTAAGGGCGTTGATATACCCTTTCGTTTTAGACATCATTATTAGAACTAACGTCTAACCCAGTTGGTAAGTACAATGTCAGGAACAGTTTTAGAAGGGTGTTGCACAAGCAACTGCGATCGGACCACGCGAAGGTCTATCGTGAATTCGTGACTGCAAATTCAAGGTTCCATACTGTCTTGAGCACTGGATGTTTCAGTAGAATATAATCCGAATGTAGGGTTCACTGCATAGCGGTCTAAGGTTTTTATCGTGTGACTAGACGACGCGGCCGTACGCTATAATTTTGTTCCGTCCAATGTATATTTACCTAGATTCGTGGTTCATATTTGCCATAATATGGTTATGATGAAGACGTAAGTATATTATGTACTTATAACTCAATATGATGATGACTGTCCGTGACACCCAAAATGGAGATAGTGCCCGGGTCTAATAAACAATGCCAAGTAGGTATTCGTAGAACTTTAACGGTCTTATAATTTATATAAGAACATGATTCCTTAAAGCACTCGATAAACGTCGATTAAAATAGTCTATATTGGAGATTTTACAAGGAAAAGACGTAACCACAGATTAAATAAACTACCCCTGAGGAATGCTTTAGAGGAATCGTTCCTAAAAACACTTCAAAGTGCAGTGTACAATTTTATTGTAGTTAATTGTTATTCAGGAAACGTTAATTTACTGAACGTATCGGATCATCGTAATAACTACGTACTACTTCAAGCCGTGTATAAAATGTGATGAGTGTTTGCACAAATTGCGGTCGTCATTCGTTGCACAATAATGACAACGTGCAACCTGCAATAATAAATGTACGCACTGATTCCAATATGGGACGATCTTTTATAGAACATTAATGACGAGGATAGAACAGAAATGAGTTGTTGTGCAAGTAGTTACTTAGGTATCTGAAAGTACGAGTTGTGAGAAAGCTCGCATAAATAGCCTTTCAACGATTATTTCATTCAAACTGACCGTTTTGAGTAATACTTAGTGAGTAGCAGTGACCTTGAAATCTATTATAGATTCGCGGTACAAAATCAAACAGCTGTTGATTGAGGTTACAATAATAGTTGTTGTTAAGTACGCGAACAATGCTCTAAAAATGGTTTGGGAGAACTACCAAGGCTGTCGCTTGCTGTGTCCGAAACAGAATTAGACTCATTATCGCCTTAACCATTTTGAATAATAATATTATCTAATTATACACGGCTTTATACCTTCACAAATGCGTATGACTGACTATGATAATGGATAAGACTACTTGAGCAGACGCGATAAAGTTGGGTAATCCTTTTGTTCCCAAATTATGGAAGCGCCATAAAGCAGATAAGAAAGAGGCTCCTGGATAAATGTTAAACGAGACAATGGGGGGTAATAATATTAATGAGGTTTCTGGGAAGCGACGTGCATTGTTTGCTCGCTGTGCAGTTAGCACCCTTTGAGTGCACTGCAGACGTCTACCGTCTGTGTGTCTGGCAGCAGGCTTTGTATAGAAGCTTTCTCGGATATGTACACTGTCGTATATAAGGTTTCTCGGATCTTTGACAAGCGGAATCATACTTGAAATATACACTCGTATTGAATCAGAATAAACAATCCGCGGGGACTGGTAATTCATCTCTGTATAAGAGTGGTCTGGACACTCGACGCACCCTCCTGTCGAGGCAGGGGGTTATTTCGTAGATTTGGAGCGGGGGGGGTTATTAATTAACTCTGTTAATGCAAGTGCAGTACTTATAGCAAAGTATATGCTTAATAGTTTTATTTAAGTAGGTACCGAAAATAGCTCAATAATTTTTATTTAACATCTTGCAACCCTAATTTGAACCACTTAATGTAATTTGAAGCACTTAATGTAAACTTACGATTTTGCATGCTTGTTCAGTTTTGATGACAATACACTAAAATGATAGAAATAACTTGATGCAGCAGCCTTACGAGAACACTCCTCAACTGTTTGTAGTAGCACGGATACGAAACGTCGCATAGGTATTTACAATTTTTGCTGAACATTATTTTCGTCCTTAAGGATTAGTAGCATCACACTGAAACTTTGCATGTAGTTCATTACACCAAAAGCGTGTTTTTAGTCTCTTGAACCATAATTTTTGTCTGCAATAATATATACGGAATATTTTACCTGTACCTGCAACCATACAATAGATGTATGATTATAATGTGTAATAATCATAAAATATAATGACTTGACGGACACAGCAATTGGCCAATGTCGACGAAATCTTCCATTGACCTTCAGTTTCGCCACGCAGCCGGTATTGTAAAAAACTACGAATTAATGCGAATACCTAGTGCGCAGCATTTCGATTTGTTGTGGCTAGTGTTATGTTTCTCTACTTTGGCCAACCAAAGGCTAAATGAGACGATTCACTCGAATGACCATTCACGCAAGTAATAGATAATTTGTCGATCAGACGACATGGTCAGAATTAACGTTCATGTTTATAGCACGTTTAATAAAGCTTTCAAACAGATATTGGCCTCTTGCTAATACATATCGCCATCCATGTTATCGTGTGAGCAAAAGACTAGTATTTAGGTATTGAAATAATTGCTCAATCAATTTCTTCAATTGACCGTGTTAGGTATACAAAAAACTTCTATGTTGTTGTATGTTCATTCTGTGTTTAGACGTTTCATTCTTTTTTAATTGTTATAGGTATGTACTCGTAAATGAATTTTTCTAGAATTAAAAGATGCTGAATGAACCGAACCGACATTGTTGGATCTCCCCTCTACTCTCCAGCTCCACGTTATTGTGTTCCAAATTGCGTCACAATTAAAGGCGATATGTCAGAAACTACGATTTGGTACTTAGTTAACGTTTTACTCATTCGAAAAAGCCTTAAACTTATTAAAAGTTTAGAACGCATTGCACCTGAAATGAAAGTTATATTTTGGCTACATTATCGAATGTTTATTTGCACTCAATTGTAACGTTTGGACCATTTACCATCGAGAGTACGAGGGGCTATTCACTAAAAAATTAATTCAGCACTCGACGTTCATTCTGTGTTTAGGTGTTTCATTCAGAGTGAAAGATGCGGAATGAAAGAGAAATGAACAAAAACTGAGCCATCTGCTTTTGCACCACAAGGCTCTTTGCTGTTCTTTGTAGGCAGGCGAAATCTATCCCTTCAGTTAGGCGAACTTTATAGAACTTGTATGTTATGCAAGTATGCAACTTAAATTTGAACCAGCCGTTTTGACGAAATTTTCAGTACGAATTACTGGCTACTAAAACGGACCATTTTGGTTGGATCCTATTTTAAATTATGGTATTCTTATATTTACGTTGGAATCCCTGGGGATAAAGACCAAATCATAAGTTGCCGCCGGTGCTTCCTATTTAAACGCGACAATATTTTGTATTTTTCGATCACTTGATAAATTATCTAGTTTTTCCAGAGTTTTTCGATAAGAATTTACTACAGGTTTGACTGATAGCTCATGTTGACACTGTCACAAAAAAGTTTTAGTACAAATTATGATTGACAGAATCGTGATCTTTTTGGATGCAAGAATAATGCAGATTTCGCTCTCCTGTAGCCTGAATATTTTTAAAACTAATAAAATAACTATACTTGCGTGCCTATTTTTAGCTTAATGGAAGTTTACGCTGCATAAAAAAGATCTCAAAATATATTTGGTGCGCAGATTATCTGAAGTACATACCTACGGTACGTATTTACCTACTTAGAATTATATGATAAGAAAACATCATGATAAGAAAATGCCACACGCAAAAGTGTAGGTGTAAAACATTACCTGTTATTGAATTTTGGCTCTACTTAGGAGATAAAGTAACATTGAAGTCTTACCCGAAAGAAGTAGATTCTCGCTTTTTATTCTTCCACAATTCACAGTAGGTACACTTCTATTTGTTTTGTTTTATAATAAAACACAAGTTATGGATATAACAAACCACTAGAGTTAGGTAAACAAAGAACCGCGCCACTGTATTCCAATTTGATGATCAAACATTAAAAATACTGCCAGCAAGAGCACTAAAATTTCGTGTACAACATCACCTGATCACATGTTTCTCGTAGGCATTCCTTTGGAATACCAACAGTGCTTTTCAATGTTCTGAAATAAAATCACCAGATAATGTTTACATCAATACATTGCACAGTCTAGTCGCAATAAGTGCTATGCGAAGCAGTTCCGCCCGCGCGTTACTCACACAGGCAACGAAAACGTGTTTGCTTCAAAGCTTATTGGTGGGGACGGGTAGGGTGGGGATGAAGGAGGTCAGCGACGCAGCAAGTGCGAGGGAGATGCAACTATGGGCATGGGCACAAATACGAGCGAGTTGAACGAATAGACAACATATCATTTTCAAGAGAGCCCCTTTTCTCTCGTAGTATGGATTTTAACCACAGAGTACATACTAAAACTAACTTCGTTCCATCTTCGTGCTATGGTATGCTAATAACTCTAATAAGTCAATTCTAAACATTTTGCAATTATTTAGACAATAAATACAGCTCAAGTATTATACTAATAGTTACCCCATAGAGTAACTTACTTAAGTTACCCTACCGTGCTGGATACGGCAAGGCGTGGATCTCTTGCAAGGGTTTCAACTTTACACAGCTCAATGATAAGTTGAGGCTTACGGTGTTGGTTTATCCTTGAAGCCTTGAAGATTCTAAGTTGAAAATCGTAGGAAAAATCTTTAAATAATTTTCTGTAACATATAATTTATGTTGAACGAGTAATTTTTGTTTACATTTTTTTATCTTTATTTCATGCAGTTTGTGAGTGGGTTGTGGGTTGTGAACTTGTGACAAATGGTTGACAGTATAAAAAAGAAATTTTCGTTCAGAATGCGTTCAGTTAATTCATTATGAATTAATGAATTAACTTTACTGATTTAAACGTCAGATTTAATCTGAGGTACAGATTTTGTTCCCTTTGTCGTTGTTGGCTTTATAATGGGTGCCCTTGCTTTAGAAATAAAAAAGTCTCAGCTGCGTTCAGTGTTACCAGACTGAGCGATTTATCACCATTTGAGCTATCTCGGTCGGTGGAATGGTGACCATAAATGATTTGCAAGCAATGATCTGCCCCTATATTACGCTCACCAAATCCTGAGCGATTCCAATCGTTTAACTGTCAAATTAGTATGGAATTTGACAGTTAGACGATTGGAATCGCTCAGGATTTGGTGAGCGTAATTAGGCCACAGTTGGAATTTGGGCTAGAAGCTATTTATGTATTACCTACATAAAACTATAGGTTCCACCTATATAGTTTTATGTAGGCGTCCAAACAAATCTTACTACGAATCATATTTGAAAAAAAAATTGTAGGTACTCATTGTTACCGTAGGGGTGAAAGTAACTTATTTAGTCCGGAGACGGGGTTTGGCCCTCGCTACGCTCGGGCTCGAATAGTTCGAGGGACTAAATAAGTCTTTAACCCGAGGTAAACACTATGAATATAAGAAAAGTAAAAATAAAAACATGAATTAGTTAAAGAAAAAACCGGACAAGTGCGTGTCGGACTCGCCTACTGAGAAATTCGTACAAATTTTTAGGTAGGTACTTACATATTATAAATAGTTCAGGAATCGAGTCTCAGAGTTTTTTCGGGGCTTTTCCGGAACTTCAAAGACAATTTTTTTTATGATTTAATGTACTATTTTCAGATTTTTTAAGTACAAGACGATATTACTTACTTGCCAAATTTCATAGTTCCAGGAATTTTAATTCCTATGAGTGTCGAAATATACGTTTTTTTTGTTCGGTATAAATGGCCCTATCTTTTTTTCGTTAACTTAGAAGTTTGATTTTTTTTCAGCTTCAAGGGACTGTAGATCCGAGTACATGGTGTTAATTTCAACCTGATACCTCCACGCGTTCACGAGATAAAGGGTCTTAACAGACAGACGGACGGACGGACGAACCACAAAATGATTCTATGAGGGTTCCTTTTTATCCTTTGGTTGTACCGAACCCTAAAAATTTGTGATTTTTCTTTAATTAATATTTAATGTAATTTAAATTTTACATCGCGCTGTAATTATGTGGCTGCATAAGAAGTTGGAACATGGTTCTACAGAAATGTGAAATAGAACTAGTTTTTAGGGTTCCGTACCCAAAGGCCCCTATGACTAAGGCCGGCCACATACAGTCGGAATTATTCCGTTTCGGAATTTCGATGCCGGATTCCGAACGCAGTAAATTCATACAAACCTATGGATCTACCACATACATACGGCATTTTTCCGTTCGAAATTTTGTGCCGTATTTATGTGGCAGGTCCATAGGTAAGTATGAGTTTACTGCGTTCGGAATCCCCAATCGAAATCCCGAATCGAAATCGCGAAACGGAATTCCGACTATATGTGACCGGCCTAAGACTTCGCTGTCTGTCTGTCCGTCCGTCCATCCGTACGTCCGTCCGTCTGTCTGTCACCAGGCTGTATCTCAAGAACCGTGATAGCTAGAGAGTTGAAATTTCACAGATTATGTATTTCTGTTGCCGCTATAACAAATACTAAAAAAAAAAAATTATTTAAGGGGGGCTCCCATACAACAAACGTGATTTTTTTTGCTGTTTTTTTTATCTTTGTGTCTAATGTTGTATAGATAATGGTACGGAACCCTTCCTGCGCGAGTCCGACTCGCACTTGGCCGGTTTTTTTATATAATTTGGCAGCTGTCAGTTGAAAACGATTCTCCCTAGGCCTGAAAAGTATTAGGTACTTTCAACCCGCTCTTATTATGAATTATGAATAATGAAAATTACTTTATCATACTGTACAGTGTCCAAATAAGGCTTATTTTGTCTTATTTAGAGGGGTTACTACAAATTAGCAGATATACCTACGTAACTTTGAAAATAAACAAAGTCATAGATCACGCACTGGGAATCGAACCTGGGTCTCCCGCATCCGAGTCCATTGTTCTACCCTCTGGGCTACCACCGCATGACTTTGTTTACTTTCAAAGTTACGTACGTCTGCGAATTTGTAGTAGCAATACCACACGCTAACGGTGAAGGAAAACATCGCAAGGAAACCCGCAGCTTGGTTGGCTCCGCACGTGTTTACTTGTCTTTACTGTGGGCTAGGCCGACTAAGCTGTCAGGATGGTATAGGTGCTGGGCAATCCATCTAAATAATGTCCCAGGCACTGCAGCGTCCGAGTGGTCCCTTCACCTATCTAGTGTGAGTGATGGTGCCACTAGACGAATAAATCATGTCATTACGTAGATGCAAAGGCCAAAGAGGGGTTAATAGAACTTTAACTCAATAGGTTAAGGGGGACCTCTATACGTAAGACAAGGAAGATGGGTAGGTTAAAAAGCGACGAAAATTATTTTTAACTGAACATCCCTGTAACATATTTCCTTAACTCCAAATACATTCAGAATCAAATCCATTCCTTAAATACATTCCTCAAAACCTAAATACATTCAGCACCGCGTAAAACCACATCCACTTAGTGATATATCTATCTATTTAATATCTTTGTTTAAAGATATTAGATTGATAGATCGACGGTCCCTAAGTATAAGCTCGTATCTTAAAAACACAAATTTTACAGGAGAGCCGAAAAAAACTTTAGTTTTTTTTTTAACTAAAATGGCCATAGCTCCTTGAATTTTAGTAGCACAATTATAATTGTGTATTATTATAAAATTTGGGGTTCTTTTAGACAAAATAAACATATTTTGTAAATATTGCCTTGTTTATTAGATATTTCAATTACGAAAATCGTATGTGGTAGTTACGGGCGGTCATGTGGGAATTTGAGAAATCTGAAAAAGGTAACTGCCATTTACGATGTTTAACTTGAGAAAATTACTAATGAATATCAAACATATCTCCATAGTAAAGGAGTATGTCCATCTTATCTGTATAAAATATGTATTTTCATCTCATTATATGAATCACTAATTGCAAAAAGGGCACATTTAGTACTTTGGTACTCAAACATCTTTTTTGACATAAATGTGGTCTGCAAGGTTGTGTCTATATTTTCTGCGCCTCAAGTCTCTATAGTTTGAGAATTATTCGAGTGCAGTCAACTCTGTTCAGCGCAAAAAGGGCACGAAACCACACTCACATGCTCTTTTTGCAATTTTTTGAATTTGCCCTACTACACCAACAATATTTTTTAATTCTAATAATAATAATTAATGAACTCAAATAAAATACCAAAGCTACAAAGCAAGATGAATGACCTAATGAAGCTGAAGGACTATATTCCTGTAGAACATGATAAATTCTGGAAAGAAATATTCGATTGGCCAACGGAAAACAGAGCACAGCGCGATGAGAGAGTACATTGTTAATTATTAAGATTTTAATAAATAACATTACTTTTTCTTAATAATTGTGGTTTTAATTTTCTTAGTTAGTTCGTAAAAAGGGCATATCTCCAGAGTTTTTAGCAAAAAGGGCACATATACATGGATTTTAAAAGCCAATAAATTGTAGACTCATAAAGTATTTACCCTCACAGTGTTACTACAGGTTTCCAAAGAGAGTTATAAATCTAAAGTAAAACAAAACGACAGTAAGAAAATCATTGTATTAAAAGATATTTACATTTTATAGTTTCCTGAACATTTTACACTCATGAAGATGTGTCCTTTTTGCAATTAGTGATTCATATTTAGTGTATTTAGTTAAAATTAAATTGTTAAGGTGAAAACTGAGGCGTATAACTGAGTAAAAGTCACTTCCGCCCGCTCCCCGCTTCCCACGTCCGGCGCATAAGCACGGAACTGGCAGATGCTTGGCTATGTTTGGGAACGAAAGTATATTTACGACAAGAAAAAAAACCTAAAATGGTCATGTGAAAACTTTTTCAACATATTTTTTTTATAGATGCATTGGGTACGGAGATTACGAAAATGGCCTAGACTTAATCGCGTAACTAACACTTACGCGATTGTACTTAGGGACCGTCGAGATATAGCCCTATGTCTATCTTTCTAATAAATATCTTTGTTAAAAGATATTAGACAGATAGATAGCCCTAACTGGAAGTGGTTAAACGCGCTGCTGAATATATTTGAGTTTTGCTTTACCTTATTACATAACAGGTTGCATTAAGGAAATATGTTGCATGGATGTTGAGCAATTCTTGTGTATTGCTGTGTATTTACACGAAGGTAAATTTGTCACCATCTACAAGGTGGGCCAAAAGAAGTTATCCGATGTTGTTTGGCTCTCTTTTTTTTTTCTAAACGAAAAACTTTGATTCTGTTTTTTTTATTATGTTTATTTGAACCTTTAGAATTTTATTTGTCAAGTCGAGAAGATTATATCGGCCAAATGGGCGCCGTCACAATTGATTGCCATACGGGCTCGTTTTATGGCATCTTCGGCGAGAACTTCGGGCGACAGATTCTCGCATTCGTGTCGAATGTTGTCCTTGAGGGCAAAAACTTGGTCAACATGGCCCTATAGCACGCACCGTCCACTGTTGTCGTTTGGCCAGCGGCATCCTCGAAAAACGATGGCCCGATGACTCCTCCAGCGTGAACAGCGCACCATGTAGTCACTTTGAGCGGGTGTAATGGCTCCTCGTGCATTACTCATGGATTTTCGGTGCCCCAGAAGCGATAGTTTTGCTTGTTCACGTACCCGCTGAGGCGGAAATGAGCCTCATCGCTCATTACGATTTTAGTCGCGTAGGTAACGCGCGTTTGGCGGTCGGCAGGCAGCAGCTGATGCACGGACTGGACTTTGAACGGGACCATGCGCAGATCTTTGACCAAAATTCGCCTTAGGGACGTCCGGCTGATGGCTAATTGCGTGGCACGGCGTCTGGTCGATGTATCCGGCGACAGGTCGACATCTTCGGCAACGGCGGCGATATTCTCGGCAGAACGGGCGCTCCGGGGCCGGCCACTCTTGGCAACGTCTCGTGGGGTCCCATACTCTTCAAGGTTGGTGGCCAAACGGCGCAGTGTTTGCGCAGTCGGTGTCGGACGGCCGGAGAATCGGCGACGGAATTCGCGCTGCGCCAACACCACAGACGAATTGTTACGCAAAAAAATAGACACGATTATTCCGCGTTCTTGGGGAGTGTATCGCTCCATGGCTTGTTCACTTGTATTCTGCATCTGTCTAGTCCACAAATGTCAAAACAGATTCGACATTG
The DNA here is from genome assembly GCA_947308005.1 of Yponomeuta malinellus. Lineage (NCBI taxonomy): Eukaryota > Metazoa > Arthropoda > Insecta > Lepidoptera > Yponomeutidae > Yponomeuta > Yponomeuta malinellus. The sequence continues at coordinate 5,555,023 of OX371010.1, forward strand.
GCGGCCACTTGCAAAAATGAGAGCATCTTCCAATTGGGTGATTTCTTTTGGCCCACCTTGTACAAGGTTGTAATAGCTCAGAGGTAGGAAATCGGGCGGTCTCGAAACCTGAAGATGCCGCCCGGTTCGAGCCTGTCCAGTCCGATTATTTTTTCCCCTTTTTTTCATCATATCTATCTAAATATAATATCCAAAAAACACGATTAACAAAAAAAAATCGGTCATCTAGGTACTAGTTATTATGTAAGAAAATTTATTGTTTCTGACCTAGGTAAGGGTTATTTTGTTTTACAAACCAATATTAAGTGTTATCTATCTATGTAAAACAAAATAACATAGATAAATAACACTTAATAAGCCTCATTTTTACCCAGTTATACATCAAACAGCCCCTTCTAATAAGCATTTTTTTATTTCTCGTACATTTTGTAAAGTTTCAAGGCTCAAGAAAACTGTGTTAATTAAGTTAAAACGTGTTTTGAAAAGAATAAATGTGGAGTTTCTTTGTTAGTTTCTTCTCCACATAATCTATTAATTGTGAAACTAACAACTTTGACCTTCATTAAGTAAACATTGTGTTTTTATAATGAATAAAATATTTGAATTGAATAGAACTGAAAAGGCTATGCGAAAAATAAAAATAAAATTAATATGGGGAGGGGTTAGAACAAGTTCGTTTTTAGGTTTTCGTACCTTAACGGGACTCTGTTTCTATGCCTACAACGTCTGTCTGTCCGTCCCGCCTATAGAGGATTTTGTTGTAATACGCAGGTTGTTTTAAATTTTACAGACTATGTGTTATTAAGGTGGATTGCCCAGCAATCAACAATAACAAATAAATAAAATATATATTATTTTAAATAAATATATTAAAAACCGACTTCGAAACGTTTCAGCACTACAAAGTTAGAAATAATTGAAATAATCAGAAGTATGTATTTATGTAGGTATTGTAGAAGTATAATTTGGAGTAAGTGCCCAAAATATGTGGTCATGAAACAGGACATCGAAGTCGGTTTTTATTTAAAAAAAATATTTTTCAATTTTTTTGTGGGGGAGTGGGAGAAAAATAATAAGACCCTTATAACCATAATTAATCCTACTTAATTCGTTGCATTAAAATTTGACGTTCTCAATTTCCATCTCCGAAATATCACCAAATTACCTTGGGACTACTTTGACGCTATTTTATGAAACGTACGGATATTACGAAAGGATGAGCCCCATTAGTCCTTATTTACTGCTGTCCATTGAAGAGTTCCCTTGTCCATCTCCGAAATTCTTCATCAGATCTTTACCAAATTAAAATAGGACCAATGGGACGTTATATTTATTGGAACAAAAAAAAGAATTGTCGAAATAGGTTAAGATTTGATGAAGTTATGCGAAAACATACACAAAAAAATAAATAAATAAAATATACGCGTCGAATTGATAACCTCCTCCTTTTTTGGAGTCAGTTAAAAAGGGGGCCAACAAGAAATGTAATTTCTTATGTTTTTTTCTCTATTTTAAAACTATACCTACTTGTGTCCTACTTGGGTCCAGTTCTGAACTAAAGAAAACATATTTGCATAACCCTTGGGGCGTGAATCCAACTTGCACATGACTGGTTTTTTCATCAATTTACATAAGGCTGATTTGATGTTAAGAATGAGGGAGACGAGTCCCGTAACAGGTAGGAATGGTCTCACTTGTCAGCCTATAAATGAACAGCCACTCGAGACTTATTCATCAAGGATTTGATGAATATAGAAAGCGGCGGTCGCTCACTTATTTTACGTAACACAAGTATTTTGGGTGGGCTTCTTTCATGGGATGTATAGAAAGATACATAGACAGATATTTTCACATTTTTAGAATGTGTTAAAAATGTTACAATACTGCTATATTTAAATAGCGACTGTTTTAAAAATGTTGTCAACAATAGCCCGCTAGAAACTAGCAACTCTAGGTCAGCTGGCAACAAATTTCTTAAGCGCGGTATACACGATCCATCTTGCTGTACGTCCTGCCAAAGCCATGCACGATGCACGATGCAAAAGTACCATGAATATGCTTGACGTACGTCGATAATTATTATTATTTGTTTGCTGGACTTGACGGACCGATTCATCCAGCGAGTACCCCCACCATCGCGAACATCGTGCAGATAGACAGTGAATAACGCGGACGTACGTCAGCGCGGTCCCGTATGGTGCGTGCTTGATCGTGTATAGACTTGTTGTACAGCAGATTTCATTCTGAGCTTGCGTCGCAAGGTGGCTGCACGTCTCAAAATGGACCGAGACACTTACGAAATTTATCGAAAAATATAAATTTCATACATGTCTGTGGAATGTTTCAAGCCCAGACTATATGAACAAACAAAAAAGAATAAATGCTTTACAAGATCTGGTACCCATTTTAGGGTAAGCTGCAACGATTGATAGCGTTATTCAAATCATTCATGATGTTATTCATTTGAGTATACTCTGCACGTTTATGATATTTTTTTTTCATCCAGAACCTCTTCCTACTTTTTTTCCTCTCTTCTGCCGCTGCTGACAATAACAGAAGAACTCCCATTTTTTGGCGTTTTGATAAAACAGGAGGCATTTTATTAAACACAAAACACGTCCTCTTCGTTCGATACTGATCACGCACGACACGATTGATGCGTGCTGGATAGTCTGTATGCTACATCCAGCGGCGCGGCCTTGAGCTGACGTACAGCTGGGATGGACCGTGTATACCGCGCTTTACGTAGAATTATCACAGATAACGTATTAGAGAATTATAGGTTAGGTCTGTTCTGTGAGTTAGGTACAAGAATACGTACCTCAATTTATTCATCTGCAAAGGATGCTAGCTATCCTTTAAGATAAAATATCTGTCCATACTCTCTAATTATAGTTTAGGTTAATTCTTGATTAGTTTCATAATTGGCTGATATATTATAGTTAGGACTTAAGTATCGTGTATGGTCCTGTAAAATAAAGATATTAAAAAAAAAACAAGAAATGTCAGAAAAAACGACTGAAATAACAAAGAAAAACTGAAAAAATGCTTGATGTGTGACGTGCGTGAGTAGCCGTACAGAGTGATTTTATACGTGCCATAATTATGGTACACCTGCCATAATTTTGGCAATTACGACAGCCTTATGACTGTGTCTTGTAATGAAACTTACAGGTTTTGCAAAAGTTTCATTCGCTTTTGCTGGTGACGGGTAACTTCTTGTTTTACCTGACATTTTTAGAATCCTAGATCACATGCCACAATCTCAAATTCAAATTAATGCCTTTGTCTAAAGTTAAACGCATTTTCGCAACGGGTCAAAGGTTGGTGGGTAAAGTTTTTCTTAACCCACGCAAAAATTTTAAGTCTACGAAAATACATTTAAATTTATGAAAACAAAAAAGTTACTTGGCGGCATTTGGGCGTAATGTAAAAAAAAAAATTGTTTCGTACCATATTATTATGGCTCAAAGGTCGTGTAACCAGGCCATAAAATAACAAAAAATGTACCATATTTTTGCCTAAAGTAGATACCATAATTTTTTGTACTGTGCCTAATTCTAGATTTGGCATATAACATCGCTGGCACAGATTAAGACTTAAGAGCACAGATTAAAAAGACAGCAACAATCAACAAAGCTTACCTGTGTGAACAAAGCCATCAAAAATACATGGCCGGTGTCGGAGAGTATATTTTCTGAAGTGTTTCATTAATCATAAAAATACGAGAATTTACTACTACTATTCAATAAAATAAAATATTTATTTGAGGCTGCACGTAGCCGTTTATGTTAAATATATTTTTAGGACCGGTGTGTGATACGCACAGTGTTCATCTCAGGTAATACAAAACTTAGCAAAGTTCGCAAATTTTTTGCCCAATTAATAGTTTTGTTTGAGTTTGATCCATACGCTTTCTTGATATCGCGATAACCGTAATACATACTTTGCACGATGCGGAAAACTATAATTAATTTTGGCAGTATGTAGAACTTTAAATTAATGTTTCTTTATTCTTATCATAAATTATGCATATCTAAATGATATCAAAATGGCTAAGTAACGGCTTACCGCATTCACTTGATTATTATTAATCATCTGCCTTCACAGAATGCTGCAAAAGCTAATCGTCAGTAGTGTGCGGCTAGCCGAAGCATTCCGAACCACCTCAAGGTCTGGCCTAAACGTGAGGTTCATGTCATCAGAGAAAATGCAGAACAGGTCAGGCTTCTTTTTTAGACAGGTCGGTATTTATTTTTATTTTTTTCACTTTTATTTTGATCTTTGCTTCCGGAGTTACTGTGAAAAAATTGTGAGGAAATACTTCAGTGGTTGAAATCGCTGTAAGTTTCACTCAATCTTTTGGAAACACCCAGATATTGAAATAAAGTAAAACCGGAGAACTGTATCAATATGTAATTTTATACTTTTGCCCCTCGAAGCGGTTTATTTATTGTGATTCCAAAGATGTTTGGGTGTTATTTTATATATTTTATGAAACTGCTGAACGGCTGGTGTTCATATTAATTTATTCCACTGTTGAAATGTGCAAATCAAGGTTTATTAATTATGGTGGGTTGACACTTGCATTCTTTCCATTGTGAAAAATAGGAAATAAAAGTTAATTAGGTATTGATTACAACATGGATCTTTTGTGTCTTACTGATGGTGATGTCATGAAGACAATCTTATATTTACCTGTGATTGCTTAGCATCAGTTATCTCTTAACAGTCATTTTATCAAACTGAAAAAACTCTAACATATGGGCATGTGTCCATATGAAGGATGGATGGAAGGATGAAGGAAGAAAGATTGACGAAACAAATATATCAAGTGAATGTGGGTGGAAGGGCACAGTAAGGGATGTCCCAGGTGGACACACCAAATAGGGGATGTATTAGCAAAGGGCAAGACGAAAAGTACCCAATTCTGGCGTGCAATGAATGTTGAATGTTGTCCCTGGTCTCTGCCTACCCCTCTGGGATACACACGTGAGTTTATGTATATATGTGTGTAAACAAGCTCTTAATTCTTTTGTCTTATGGACTACAATTTAGATGTTTATTTTGCTTCATTATGTTTGCTTCAGGTAGGTAGGCACTATAATTATTATTGCCGTGTGGCTCCGGCCTAGAATGAGCCACCCCATTTCTTCCCGTGGGTGTCAAACGGAAACCAGGGAACAAGCAGCAGCATCGACCTGTGACAGACTACCAAACACTGCGATCTCCAATCCACCTGCCAAGCGTGGAGATTACGGCAAAACCTCCCATAGAGACCCATGTCCTGCAGTGGACTGCTATGAGTTGATGATGATGATAATAATTATTATTATTTGTTTGGGAAACTTGCAGCTTACATTATAAGTGGACAGAGACTAAGAGTAACTACATATAAGCTAAAAATAAGTTTTCGCGTATAGTAACTAAGTGACAAACATTTGCAAGTGAATAAAAAATTTAAAATAAGTTACTAACAATGACTAACTCAACAAGGTTGACGTGAAGTCAATATAGTTAAGATAATATGTTCAATACATACTGTACAAATCTGATGTACAAGTGCATTTTACTATCTATGTTCACTGAACATTTTTCAGTGTTATCTTATCACTAATCACAGAATCAGAATAAAGCACAGAATCATCAGCGATCAACAACATGGTTTTTGTCCGCATCGATCTACAATTTCAAACTTGCTCTCGTGCCTCTCATATTGGACAGACAGTTTCAATGAAAGAAAACCCACTGATGTGATATATCTCGACTATGAAAAAGCCTTCGACAAAGTCCCAACAACAAGACTTCTACATAAGTTGGAATTTATTGGTATACGGGGAAGGTTATTGAATTGGATCGAGAGTTTCTTGCGGAATAGAACTTTCCAAGTAAGAGTGGGTGATGTTCTTTCTAGTCACAGGGAGATTCACAGCGGAGTGCCGCAAGGATCCGTATTGGGCCCTATTCTGTACATCATATACACATTTGACCTACCTGACGAACTAAGTAACAACGTTAGTATCTTCGCGGATGACACTAAAATATTTGCTGATCCATTAGTGAACTACGATCGCCTCCAAGAAGACTTGAACAAAATTGCTAAATGGTCAAAGGAATGGCTCATAAGTTTAAATGCCGAAAAATGTACAGTGCTGCATATAGGAAACAACAATCCTCACTTAACATATACGTTAAACAATGTTGAGCTTCATGCAGCTAATGAACAAAAGGACCTGGGAGTAATTATCTCTAAAAACTTAAAATGGGAGCAACACATAACAACTATAATCAAAAAAGCAAAGAGTTTTATCTATTTAATCAGAAAAGCTTTTGGAGTACTAACCCCAGAAATGATGTTAACCATTTACAAAACTTACATACAACCCCTACTTGAGTATGCCTTCCAAGTCTGGAGCCCATATTTCATTAAAGACATTGACATTCTGGAAAAAGTTCAGCGCAGCTTTACTAAAATTCCAAGACAGCTAAAAAACCGATCATACGAAGAAAGGCTGGAAGTGCTGAGGCTTACTTCTTTACGGGAGCGTAGAGAGCGTGGTGATTTAATCGAAACCTACAAAATTCTAAATGGACACTACGACCTACAGGATTTTGATAAACAAATTCTTCGAAGAGACAACAACACCCGCTTGAGAGGACACCACCTTAAACTACAAACTTGTTTCTCCAACAACAATCCTCACAGACACTTTTTCTCTAACAGAGTAGTGAATGGATGGAACAAATTACCACAAGAAGTGGTTTCAGCACCAAACGTCAACAAATTCAAGAACTTACTGGACAAACACATCACTGACCAAAAGAAAAAAATAACCAAGTGAAACTGGATGCGGGCAATTATCAGTTGTTCCAACTGCCTGCCCGTCTACAAATAATAATAATAATAATAATTCAGCTTTAAGATATTGTGACATGTTTAATGGTTCATCAGTGTGTAAACAAAAGCAATCATAGCCTCTGGAAGTACCTATTTTCAGAAAAACAAGAAAAATCGCAACAATAGTTTCACAAACTAAGAAAAAAAAAAAAAAGTGTTACAAAATCCCCTTATAACACAGCATCCGAAAATTTCGTGTTCGACGCGTCAATACAAACAACTTTTGTTATTCGGAAAATTGGAAATCGCGAAAAAAATTTCAGCTGTTCCATAATTAATGTCATAGGAGCCCTGTTTGCACAAAGTGTGGTGTGCTTTACATAATTTTTGAAGCGCGTTTCTGGCAAGCTTATAATATCTTCAGGGATCCTATTGTAGAATCATATACAATGCCCCATAAAGTATTTATTAAGCCTTGCCAGCCTTAATCTTGGGAACGAAAGTTAGTTTATTTCTAGTATTTACATTGTGTTGGCTACCTACAGTTTTTTTTTTCAAATTATATAATCCAACTCTTTAAAAAAAGTAAAAAAAGACATAACTTGTATTTCATTCCAGTTGTTCGACCCGGTCAGCAGTACCTACACCTACCTACTCAGCGATACGCAAACCAAGGAGGCTGTCCTCATCGATCCGGTGTTGGAACACGCCGTGAGGGATGCCACTCTCATTAACGATCTGGGGCTCAAGCTTGTGTACGCAAGTGAGTATGCAGTAAAGGATGCTTGAAGTTCACTACAGTCCCCTTTATCTAAGGTGTTGCCTCGAAAAAGAACAGCTACTTAATTGCTATCTGCATTACTATCTACCTACTTTTACCACCATGGCCGGTAATGACATCTAAATTATAAGGAACACTATTATTCCCTAAGATAGATGTTCTATCATAGAACATAAACATTTACATACAGGCAAATACATTGCTTCTGACCCCACACTAGGATACCCTGTGTCGTGGGAACCAGAAACAACGACATCACAAACATGTAAACATCCAAGACCTGGGGTTAAAGGTTATGCCTAGTTTACCAATTAAAATCCGACGCTGCCCCTGACTGCGACATTGGTAGAGAGCGCAAAGTGCGAATTTAATACACTTGTGTAAACCCTGATATTATCAGGGTTAACAAATAATACTCGTATTAAGAAATCTGAGAAAAAATACATAGAACAAAAGTTGTTGTGCAACACAAGCACAATTTGCGGTATATCAGGAATTGCGTATTTTTGAGGTAATCACAGAGTCACTAGAGATTACCTGGAGATATAGGTATTCCACAGCGAGTCAATCTCCACAATCTCCACATAAGTAGGGGTTGATTGCCCATCTCTTAACTTACCAGAAAGACTCTTCTTTAAAGAAACGACTATACGACTCCACGGACTTTTCAAGTTTCTAAGTTTCTTCCTTTCCAGTGAACACCCACATGCACGCCGACCACATAACCGGCACTGGGAAGCTGAAGTCCCTCCTGCCAGGCAGTCGCAGTGTCATCGGGCGCGCGAGCGGGGCGAAGGCCGACATACACTTGGAAGACGGCGAGACGGTCAAGTTTGGCCGACACCAGCTACAGGCCACTTCCACTCCGGGGCATACCAATGGCTGCTTCACCTACATTTGTCATGAGCAGGTGCGTAGAGAAAAGAATAGGTAACCTGCATTATTAGAGGGCATTGGTAGGCCCAAAATAGTAGTTTATGATACTGTTGCATAATAAGGGTTCTTATAATAAGAGTGTGTTTTAAAAAAACGAGCCTATCACACGAGTGTTATAAGACCAAATTATGTACAGTGTCATACACTACTTTATCTACTCTCATACTATAAAACATTAAATAATATTGCAAATAAAACGCTGAATATCAACCTTTTTACTTGTAATAAACTCGTGGTAACATTTATTATAGTTGCTCCTAGATTTCGCCGGTAACAGGTTCATAGTCATGTTTGACGCAGCTTCCAGAATGTCTGGTGGTGTACAATTACCACTATCCTCGCTTTCAGACATGTTTTTACACGAAAACTAATTTATTTTACAAACAGAACCAAACTTTGTTTAAATATTGAAGTTTTTTTAAATGTAAAATGTTGCCGCCAACGCCAAGACGCAAACATCGATTGCGCATATAGCGATGGGCGACTCGAGTCAATTTACTCGAGTTACTCGAGTTGGGCTGCCAGCGAGTAAACTCGAGTTGAAAATTCCGTCCAGCGAGCTGACTCGCGTGTGTGGCTGAGTGAGTCAGTACTATGCGACCAAGCTGTGTGTCAGAGTGAGAAGGGTACGTTTGTACGGACCGCTACCCCACTGAGTTGGTGTGTCCGGGCTCGCGCACAGTGTTGCCACCTTGCAGAAAACTTTCTCACCAGTTTTGGTCTGTAATATCACTAGATTTAAGTATATTTTCTACTAAAAAAATCTCTAGAATTCACTAAATAATTTAAAATGGAATCACAAGGTTAACTAGTTTTGGTCTGTAATTTAGGGATATTAAAAATAAAAATGTAATATTTAGGGATATTAATGGGTTACTTACTTACTTACTCTTAGGAATATTTAACTATAAAATACCAATATTCACTGAATAGGTAATTTAAAATGAAATCACAAAGTAAATCTAAATCAATATTTTAATTATGACTTCAATTAACAAAAATGAACTTAAAACAATTAAAATTCAACGGCGAAAACTTCTGGAGGTGTGTCTTCATAATTTTTGTCGCGGTATACATTTGAATGATTAGTCGGGGAATCCCCAAGCATAACCAAATAAAGACCACAGATTAAATTACTGTATAAAGTCGTCTAAAGATACGTTCCAAAACAAGTAATTTTTACTTGGTACTATGTAAATTTTACGTTGACCCAAAACTAAAACAACATTCGATAAAAATCACTAAAAATCACCAAATAATTCTTCAGTGACTTTTCTTTTAAAATATCTCTGTTCAAGGCTTCAAAATCACTAGATCTAGTGACAAAATCACTAAAATGGCATCACTGCTCGCGCAAGTCCACGGCGGTGTGCGTGGTGAGACAACGCTCACTCGAGTTGACTCGAGTTGCTACTCGAGTCAGCCCTTATTTAAACTCGAGCTACTCGAGTTGAAAAAAATGTGACTCGGCCCATCGCTTGCGTGTTGCGTCGCCGCGGACTCGTTCATTGAAACCTTTTTTTTAAAAGTAGAGGTTCAACCTTCTTGGTCCAGCTGGAGGTTGTATACTTTGTATAGGTGTATCGTTATGATTAAAAAGTTATATTATGATACAGGTGTCCATACAAGACTTGTATCGTAATAAAACTTTTTTTATTATTTTTGGCCTATGCGTAATGTTTGTCATAAGAGTTTTGTTTTCAGTTTTATAATCTTTGTATTATAGTATCAGAGTAGATAAAGATAATAAAATCGGAGCAAAGTCGGGGCGGAGGCCGTCATACACTTGGAATACAGTGAGAAGGTCAAGTTTGGCCGATACCAGCTACTGGCCACTTCTACTCTGGGACATACCAAAGGCTGCTTCACTTACATTTGTTATGAAAGGAGTAACCTCCAATATTAGAGGGTCCTAAGGTCGAAGCTAAGTTGGGGCAAAGGCCGACATACACTTAGAAGACGGCGAGATGGTCAAGTTTGACTGAGATCAGCTACGGGCACCAGGGCATACCAATGGCTGCTTGAAAAGCTGACGACCAACCCCCAATATGTTTTAATATAACTTGCATTATATCAACTGAAAAAATAAAAACCGACTTCATAATACTACAGCACTAAAAACACAGTAATAATTAAAACTAGTACGTACATGTCATGTAGGTATTGTATATATTTTTTCGGTCGGAGTCGGTGCCCAAAATGCATGAGCTGGCCATGCAACTTGGCACCGGCGCCAAATTATACCTACTTCTACAATACCTACGTGTACGTACCGACTTCGAATTTAAAGGTCATATTAGTTTTAAGTATTACTGTGTTTTTCAGAAATCAGAAATCAATAATTTATTTCAACGTAAAGAATTTACATTCTGTTTGCTGAATGTCAATGTACTATGTTACTATGTTAGCTGCTGCCTTCGGGCCGTATTTGTAGTGGAGAAAAAGGCAGCTGGAAAAAAACTCCTCTCTGACCATCTTTTCTCAAATCATCTTAAACTGTAGTATTGTGAAGTCGGTTTATTTTATCAGTTGATATAATGCAAGTTATATTAAAACTAATTCAGTAGCCTGTAGCACTGGACTGCATAAAGTTTTTTTGAGCCAGAAAACTTGCAGCGGTCAGAAATTTTTCTTTCTCTGTCTATTCTAACACATCTTAGATTGAAAAATACTATTATATACACTAATACATGCTTTGTCTTTATAATCTTGTTTTCTCTTTAGTTTTAAATTTATTTTTAACAGTGCCTGGAGCACTGTTATAAAATGGCAACGGCTCATATAATGGATCTGTGATTTTATTCTTTAAGAACTGTTCTACCACACGTAACACACTGAAATGAATTTGTCTTTTTTCAGGCCATGGCTTTTACCGGCGACACGCTCCTCATCCGGGGCTGCGGCCGCACCGACTTCCAAGAGGGCTCCTCCGAAGATCTCTACAATTCCGTGCACACGAAGATCTTTACATTACCAGAGCATTACACACTGTATCCGGCCCACGATTACCGCGGTCAGACCGCCACAACCGTCTGGGAAGAGAAGAAGTACAATCCGAGGCTGACAAAGCCTCTCAAGGAATTTATACATATCATGGACACGCTCAACCTGCCCTATCCGAAGATGATTGGTGAGCACTTGTTTCTTTCAGACAGATAAAGAGAGCGTTTGCCTTTTGCGCTAATGCCGCTAGAAAAGCAGAGACAATGATAGAGATAAAGGCGGCTTTCGGTACTAGAACGTCACCAGAGAGAGAGAGAGAGTAGGCCTGTGGCGCTAAAATGTTTCAGGATAGGGAGGCTGAGTCGGCTTGCATCGTCATCGTGATGGAGTCAAATGTTTCCAGAAAGATTGAGAGAGGGAGAGTCAACCTGCGATGCTAGAATGAATCTGGAGAGACGAAGAGTCGGCGTGTGATGCTACAATGTAACTGGATAGAGAGGGAGAGTCGGCCTGTGACACTAGAATGTAACTGGCGAGAGAAGGGGAGTCGGCCTGTGACGCTACAATGTAACTGGAGAGCGAGGGAAGAATGTAACTGGAGAGAGAGGGAAGAATGTAACTGGAGACAGAGGGAGAGTCGGCCTGTGACGCTAGAATGTAACTGGAGAGAGAGGCAGGGTGCCTGCGACGCTAAAATGTAACTGGAGAGAGAGGGAGAGTCGACCTGCGACGCTAGAATGTATCTGGAGAGGAGAGTCAGCCTGTGACTCTACTGTGTAACTGGAGATAGAGAGGGACAGACCGCCTTTGGCGCTAGAATAGAAAGAGTAGCGCAAGTCTGTAAGTGGCACGGGCTCGAATCCCGACTTGGCCCCATTTTTTTCTTACAATCATGAAACTTGACGTGGTCAATTTGTATGAACAATTAAATTGAGAATTCTAAACTTTTGATTATTTATTGGAAGTAGTTTAATTATCTTAAATCGGTTTTCAGGTTTTACGTTGTTTTAATATCAAGTTGTATATTAAGTTTCTTATTAACTTAGTCCTTCGGGCTTCAAATAGGAGCCGCAGGTTTCCTCACACAGTCTTGCTAGTTTAGATCATATTTTCTTTGTTTGTTACAGAACAAGCAGTGCCGGCCAACAGAGTATGTGGACTTTTTTAAGAGTTATCGGACATCAGACAATAGCTATAATAAGTTATTCTAACAGTAATGGCGACAGAGAACACATTATTGCACGCATATGAAACATTTTGCGGGGTGTTCTTCTACCGACGTAATCTGTGACTGAATTCTTTTGTTAAAATACCTACGTAAAATAAAATAATACGTGGTGTCCGAGGTCGTATATTTCAACGCGAATTTTTATTGGTGGCCGTATTGTTTTTCTAACGGCTTGAAGAATGCTTTGTAGCTAGGTCTGACCCAAACTATTCATTCATTCAATAGAAAAATTATAACTATTTCATTAATTACCTATTCATTCTTAGACTGTGCAAAGTACAATAGATGCAAAAATTATTTTGAAACCTACTGAATACTTGGATACAAGCATCCTGCATTCCTGGATAATGCATATTCGACTGTGATACGAACGTAATATTAGACTATTTATTTAAAATATTTGTTGCTCAGTTATATTATATCAATCAATTCAAATTGTTTTAAGCTATTTTACTTTTAAGCGATATAGTAGTTGTTCTTATGATCATGTTTGTGTTAATAATATACGTGTTTATGTTTTAATGCATTATATTGTTTCTCTTATTTATATTGTTTCTAGAATTTAAATGTTTTTCGAAAACCTCGAAAACGGGTGCACCCGTGACCGATTATAGCTAACTGAATTCTTCCACCACGCCGCATCTTAAAACTTCATACCGATAAGGTAATGTTAGTGGCCACACCCAAGGGACGTGGGGCAGGGGCGCGAAAAAGACGCGACGCGTTGTTAGAAATCGCGCTCTCGCCCCATCTCTTCTGTGTGGGGCTCGTCCCGTCGCTTCAGTACGACTTGTATGAAAGTGAATTGGATTAACGACGCGTATTTTCCGGGCCCTCGCCTCAAGTCCCTTCTGTGTGGCCGCTGGCTAGGACATGGATAAGTCGCTATCTACTAAAGCATTTAGTGTAAAACTTCTAATAGATGGCGGGGTTCGAATCCCGTTCACTAATTTGTATTGAGCTCATCAGCCTATTTTCATTAGAAAAGTCGTCTGCAGTTCCCAATATTAAAAGGTTGGCATTAAACTGCTGATGCAATGCAATATTGTGTATAATAATGCAGCTTACACGTCACACGGAAGGGCACGGGCCTTCTCTCAGAGAGCCGCACATTGGCAATATCTAGCGCTGAGGTATGTGAACACCTCGAACACTCAGGTTCCACACGATGTTTTCCTCGTTAGCGAGTGGTGTTTTGTGCTACTATCACTAATGTACGCAACTTAAAAAAAAATTACATGCCGCAATTCGACCCACGACCTCCCGAATGAGAAGCCGGCGTTCTACCGCTCCGACCTACACGACCGCGTTGCAATATTTTATGTGTAATACAGTGGGTGCGTAAAAACTAAAGTACGTGAAAATGGTTTATTAGATAAACTTAATCTAATCTCATATATTAAAATCTCGTCACAGTGTTGGTTACCGAACTGCTCCGAAACGGCTTCATCGATTTTATGATTTTTTTCTGTGTATTATTGGTATGATAGGTCGTAGTCCACTTTTGGCATTAATATGGTAAAACAACGTTTGCCAGGTCAGCTAGTTACTATGTATAACACTTAACACTCTCAAGTGTTAATAGGTATTCGAAAGAGTTAATTGATGGAATGATTAAGTAGAAACAGTGAAAAAACCACTTATTATTTTTTAACTTGACTGGTGCAGTCTATCAATTACAAATCGGATATTAATTCATGGTGCCCAAGAGACAAGCTTCCGCTCATTTCCGCTGACTCGGCCAACAGTATGGGGTGACACTGAAATACAAGGTTATTTCTTTCGGACTCTGTCGAGGTGACACTTCGGAAGTAGGTGCCAACACACATATTGAAAGACCTATTACAGCAGCTGAAAATAACTCATATACCTACTCTTTCCAAAAATATCTCTGTACCTACGTATTTTTACTTCCGCAGAGGAATTTGACAGTTTATGTCAGAGGAAAATGCGTCTTGTCTCCAAGGTGGAGGAGCCATTTCATACTTCGGCCTCTTTCAGTTTGTTGTAATACAAGATGCGAACTGATAATATACAGAGCTCGACGTATCGGGAACTGACAAATACTTAAGAATCGATGTCTAAAAATACGTCGAAAACTTAACTATAGGTAGAGATTGAAGTGACAAGCAGCTGTTCCAATGGCTTCTCGGAAGAAACGTCTATTTGGTACGCCAGGGGAATTCTACATGAGTTGGTTCTTAAACCAACTCATAAGAAAACAGGGGAAAGCACAATTGCAATCTCAATTTTATCCAAACTGGGGTGCACTTTACTGCATTGTAATAAATTAGGTACCGTAGGGGATCGACCGAAAGTGCTGAGTCACTTTGTAAAAACATTTCAGTTTGTGAATATGTTGTTCGGCTTCATCACTGTGGTATGATAGGAAATTTAGATTTTTTATTATATATTTTTTAAGTAAAAAGTACCTACCCGAAACCGGCGTGCGTGCGTGCGTCGACTAATGAATGTTGATGAAGCGGAGAAGGTCTGTCAGGATCGTGGCAAAGCCTGTTCTCTGCCTGCCCTCCGGGATACAGGCGTAAGTTTATGTAATGTAATGTGAATTTTACGCGACAATAAAGTAGTCTTTTAATTATTTTACACTGAATATTAATAATTCAGATGATTTACTTATCAGCTCTATTAAGTATCGGAATGGTACTATAACTAATAACCGGCGTGCGTGCATGCAGCGCTAATTAATGTTGATGAAGCGTTGCGTTGGTTTAGCAACCAACTCATGTAGAATTCCCCTGGAGTACCAAATAGAAGTTACTTCCGAGAAACTGTTGAAACAGCTTCTTGTCACTTATCTCTGCCTATAAATTAAGTGATCGACGTTTTTTTTTAGAGTACGAGAATAACAGTCTTACTATTTATAAAAACACGATTTCTTAAAACACTCTTCAAAGGCAGTTTAAATACTCTGTGGTAAAGGGAAAGATCTAACCATACATATATTAAACTGCCTCTGGAGAATGTTTTAGAGGAATCGTGTTTTTATGAATACCTAACACCGCTAATGTTTCGTCAAGAACACGAACAGGAGATGCTTGAAGAAATTAATTAAACAAATTGATTTCTCTGAGGTTTTAAGTGAAGTCCATTCCTACATAGGTATGTACGTAGAGAAGGTACTCTACGTAGAGCGGAACGATGCGCAATATCGCTTGTTTGCGACAACGTAGTCATAACTCAAAAAACCGACATTTTTAGTTAATAATACAGTTATAATCAGCGAAAAGGGTAGAATTTGCTTCAAAAACGACATTTCTCGCGAACGTTCATGGGAGAGCGAGACAAAAGTTGTGACGATATATCGCTATCTCGCTTGTTTTGGTCCTTTGCTACGACATCGTCACTACTCATTTGCGCCGCGGCAGGGTCACTGTGTGGATGTGCGTGTTTTTGTCAAGACCGACATAGTTCGAATTGAAACGTTGTTGATGATAAAGGTAGGTAAGTTGAATGTTCATTAATACTTTTTTCTTGTAATGTCTTATTGCAAAATGTGACGATGTTGCTTAAAAATGTCGAAGTTAAACTATTTAAATATTTCGAGTTATTATTATATCGTAGAAAAAAGCGGTTCTTGTTGAAGTCAAACTTTGAATAAAGACGATATTGATGTTAAGCTAAGTGTCAAACTTTGATTGCCTAAAATTTTATTTTTGCTTATGCCATTTTAAAAGTAAACAGTGACAATAATTATTTACTTTATTTTTCAACAAGTTGTTTTAGAACGTTATGTATGACAAAAATCAACTAACTAATTTGTTACATTTTCAGGTCATGTTATGATGGAGTCCAGGGGTAGGAAGATGCTAGCCTTATTAGAACGGAATAAAAATGATACTGTGGGCACCAGCGAGGAACAATTTACTTCGGCTGATAGCAGTCGTATTACTGATCTACCTACCTTTTGTGTAAGATGCTTAATTATTGTTTTAATTTATGTCTTATCTTTCAAGTTCAAAAGGAGTTACCCAGACACCCGAAGAAAACAGCGAAGAAACAGATGTAACAACACCTTCATTGAATGAAACCGGCATGTTATGAGTGCCAGTATTGTTGTATTGCTAACCTTGTTTGCTGATTTAACTTCATTTATAATTTTATTATTGCAGGCTATGGTAATTCTACTCAATCTCATGTCAGTAGCAGTTCTAGCAACTCATCAACTGATTCTTCAGACTCATCATCATCTGATTCGGAATCCTTTTGTGAACGTAAGCTTTATTTACCTATTACCTACCTGTTGAATAATTGTACGTAATGTAACTTAGGTAAATGCCAAATTATATATTTTTTCAGATAGCGACGACAGAAGGGAGAATCCCAACGAGCCCTGCTGTGAGTCCTGACAAAAAGAGAGGAAGAAAACGCAAGCGTGATGAAGAAAATTGGAAGAAAAATATTTCCAAAAGATTACGAAACACAGGAAAAGCTTATCAGACTACAAAAAAGAAGATCAGAGAAGAGAGAAAAATGAAAGGACCTTGTGGAGAAAAATGTAGACTGAAATGTGGGTCTAAATTCACGGAAGAACAAAGAAAAACATTGTTTGAAAACTTTTGGGCATTGGGTGACAATAAAAAACAATGGGAAGATATTTCAAGGAGCATGACGGTTATTACTCGAAAATACCGATATGTCCGTGAAGGTGGAACGAGAAAACCGCGACAAAACAATACTGCATTCCATCTGAAATTACCCAACAAAACAATAAGGGTGTGCAAAATTTTCTAGGTGTGCAAAAGCAAAACTTAAAATTGCAGATATAAAAATTTTAAGAATTCAAAAGGACAAACCCAGAACAATGTCCTTCAAGACTTCTTATGGTGACGCAGAATTCAATAAAGCTGAAGTTATAAGAAAGAAGAGAATTTTGGGTTTGGAAGTTAAGAAAGCTTAAGACCAGAAACCCGGAATATCAGAAAGAAAGAAGGCGGATTTGTTAGATTTACTAAATAAAAACCTGATCCCGAGATTCTACGCTCCATTTTATATTGCTCTTCAAGTATTCTACAAGATACATTTACCTATTTTTTCTAGAAATTTTACAAAGATATATTATTAAAACAAAAGGCTGTATTTCTATACCTAAGTGAACAAGTTGGTCTCGTTTCTAGTTCCTAAACTAAAATTAAGACTATGTGCCTTAACAATACTGACTGTTTATTAAGATTAGGTTGTTGATTGATTTTAATTTAGATTGTTTTTGTGATGAGAGTAAGTATTGAATAATGACTGTAGTAGTTTCTATTTTTTATTGTTGTACAAGTTTTGTTTCAGTAACAAGAAACAAGATAAACTTGTTTATTTAGGTAGGTACAGAACCTAAGAGAGCAAGTTTATTTCGGCTCTAGTTAACTAAGTAAATAAGTTGATCTCGTTTCTAGTTCCTAAATTAAACTTAAGACTATGTGCCATATTAATACTAACTGTGTACTAAGATTATGCCACTTAAGTTGTGCGTTTGTTGATTTGTTTTCTTTTAGATTTTTTTTTTTGTAATTAGAAAAAGCAGTTATGTCTATTTTGTTTTCCATATTAAATTTTATTTTGATAAAAGTTTTGTTTCAGTAATGACTTTTCTTGTTTTATTTATTCAAACTATGAAAAAAAATTACTTGTACAACGACATATGTCATAATAGTACAAAAATATATAAATTGCTATCAGCAACAACGTCATAAGTGATTCCTCGTCACATTTACTTGTCAATAAGTTATTATAGGTATAAATTAGCTAAAAAAACTTAGATAATAACATTTATATACGAATCAGGCAACATTTCTTCCAAACTAAAGTTCTTCAATAGCTGATAGTTACCAAGTTACTTACATCTGAAACTTTTAAATTCATTTTCTGCAAATTCGTCTTTTTTTAGTTATGACTACCTTGTCGCAAACAAGCGATATGTCGAAATTTCTAGACCGCATTGATTTCAAGCAAGGCGCGCTGGCACAGTCTGGGAGCTAGACGCTCCCTCGGTGTCGGGTGACGTCACCCCTGCATGGTATGATAATGCGAAAAGCATTGCGTGGCTGTGTCGGGGTTTCCCACTATGACTCGGGCTCTTGGTCACCTTTCCTTCAGGCTTCGGCTGTGCGCTTTTTGAATTTTTAGGGTTCCGTACCCGAACGGTGCCAAACGGGACCCTATTACTAAGACTTCACTGTGCGTTTGTCTGTCTGTCTGTCCGTCCGTCCGTCCGTCCGTCCGTCCGTCCGTCTGTCTGTCTGTCACCAGGCTGTATCTCAAGAACCGTGATAGCTAGGCAGTTGAAGATGATGTATATCTGTTGCCGCTATAATAAAAAATACAAAAACATAATAAAATAAATATTTAACGGGGCTCCCATACAACAGAGGTCATTTAATGCCGTTTTTTGCTCGATATTAATAACGGCAACAGGTTGACTTCAAGCGTCAATTCACAGGATATTTTAGTTTTATATTCGCTTCAAAAATAAATAATTAAATTAAAGCATTAAAATGTGAAAATTACTTTGCTAAATTCAAATAAAATAAATAATTTAGGGGGGCTCCCATACAACAAATGTGATTTTTTGCGGATTTTTCTCGATCTTTGTGTCTAATGTTGTATAGATAATGGTACGGAACCCTTCGTGCGTGAGTCCGACTCGCACTTGGCCGGTTTTTTTCGGTTTTTTTCTTTAGGAAGGTAAAAAAACACTGATTTATACCAAGAACGTTTTCTGGTTTATACTTACGCTCCGTCGTGTCTTACGAACGCTGAAAGTGAAGCGTCTATGCCTGCTAACATTTTTGATATTTTATGAAACAAAAAAAAATGTACTTCCCAGTAAAATCATATGGATAAACTAGTTTTAGTCTTCACAGACTTAGGTAATGTGACTGCACCAAATCCTGTTGGGATCCTCACGTTTGCGATAGCAATTAGTATGGAATTTGACGGGGTCGTTCTGGATTTGGTGCGCGTAATATAGAAGCGGTTTGTACCAGGCCACTCAGAAAGTATTGTACTAATTTAAATTATCGTGTCTCATTGAAAAATGGATATGAGCCGGGAACACTTTGGCGCTATGAATTTTTACGATTTCAAGTGTCGCCTGATACTGGACGAATCGTACGATAGACTTCAAACGGCATTCATGGATGAAGACCCTTCTAAGGCAACCGTGTATTGTTGGCATAACGAATTTAAGCACGCTCGACTAACTTTGGAGAAAGAAAACGTGCCAGCAGTGAAAAATTTAATCCAAGACAATAGGCGAGTTATATATCAGGACATTCAGCACATACTGCAGATTGGATCGGAAAGCCTTCACGAGATGCTACACGCACGACCATCTCCGCGTGACCACAACCTCATCGACGTTCAGAAGCAGGCCCGGGTGGAATGGTGCCATGATGTGATAAACAAATTTGAAACACGCTCGTCGTGTATACGACATCTTTACAGGTGACGAGACGGTTTGGGTGTTTCAAAACGAGTCAACGGCTACCAAAGTGAAGGGTTATACAACATTTTAATCGCGAGCTTTCTTCAATTTGACTGGCTGTTTGTTGTCAATTCATTTGCGGAACCAAAGAAGCCTCAACACCGAATGGTATACTACCAAGTTCTTGGCAGAAGTTTTCTCAGTTGTGAGCAACAAGCGACCAAACAGGGCTCCGCGGGCTACTGCTCCACCCCGACAACGCGCCCGCGCTCACCGCGCTCAAAACGATGGACTTCCTGGGCGGCGGCACGCCGCCGGTGAAACTTCTGGAAGTTATATTTCAAATACATACAATGCCAATTGTTTCTGAATAAATAAATGAAATGATCACCCTCCTTACAGCCCTGACCACCACTGTGTCTTCTTTTTATTCCCGAAAATAAAACATTAGCTCAAAGGGATACAATTTTGATCGCCTGAAGTTGCGCTGTCAGGGTCCGTGCAGGCTGTAAACGAGGTGTCTTCAGACGCATGAAAATTTGTATAAAGGCTGGTGGAGAGTACAGTGAAAAGATTTAATAAAAAAATATTTACATGAACACTATTTTATTTTCGTAAAGCTTTCTGAGTGTCCCACGTATACCTACGTATCTTTCTGCGATTTTGCGTGAGTCTATGGAAATAACTACCTACCTAGAGCCAGAACAGACTGTCTGACCATTTTCTCTTCTAGCATTTGAAACGGTATTTCTTAGTCCAGCCCAAAGGTTTTATAACGTGTCTCCCTCACATTGTATTGAAAGAAAGGACCAAAGACGAAATGTCCGTTCATGAAAATTCTTGCGCTCTGTCTCCAGACGCGATGGCATTTCAATGAGTTAAGTTTAAACTCACGTTTGGCACGTGCCATAACGACGCCTGGGTCCACTCTTCTTTGCAGATATTTTATGCAAATGAGCAGCTCCTATATTATGGGAAGCCGGCAGGTGGACCGGGGCAATCACCGAATGGCGGCTGAAAGGTCAGTGGGCAGACTACCGGTCCGATGGTAGGACGATGTCGTTGAGTTGACGGAGGGTCCATGGATGTGGATGGCAAAGGACCGTGAGAGATGGAATTTGGGGGAAAAGGCCTATACTCAGCAGTGGGCAGCGGTGCGCTGATGATGTTGATATTACGCTCACCAAATTCTGAACGATTCAAGCTGACAAATTCCATTCTAAATGCTATCGCAAACGTCAGGATTTGGTGCGCAAAATTCTCCTCATACGGCCTCAGCACACAGGAAAAAACGGGACATTTACGACGAATCTGGAAACCGAAAGTAGTCGAAGGTCGTGATGACCTGCTCACATAACTGCACTACTTACCTCGTTATTCGTTTAATTAATATGATGAGATTAAGTCACTAGCGCTGGTGCAGGAAGAGTTCTGCACGCAAGTAGAGCTTATGAATGCAAGAAATAACGCAGATTTGCAATTAAAAAAAAAAGTTGTTTGACCTCTAAAGCCAAAAATTCATTCATATTGCGGTTATACATGAAAGTGCTTACGCAATTTAATTTTTGGTATACGTCAGTAAAGAATTTCGTGTCCGGAAGATAAAATATGAAAAACTCGTTCAGTCGAGATGTGCACATCGTCACCGATCTCGTGTATCTCAGGCTGTCTGCCAAACAATATCCTGGATTTTATTTACCATACCGTCAATGAGAACACTCCTTCCTGGGCGTTTTAGGTCATCGGTGGCAGTACGTTAACGAAAACCAGTGAACCACCACAAGCCGTTGCATAATCCCCATCTTGAATACTGAAACTATCGTCGGCGAGTAACTTTTCTCTATTTAGTTTACTCTAGCTAGAGGCCATTATTGGATTACGATATCATCTAGATACATATTCAAGATTAATTTTCTACATAAACGCTCTCAATCGTAACGCAAGTTGGCTAAATTAGCATCGAGGGCGCGGGGGCTGTAGTATTAATTTAATATCATACTGCATTCCATTAGCGCATGGACTGACGAGACTAGTTCCATTCGTTGTATGTTATCCAGATTAGATCAGCAAAAGTTACCTGTGGTCAATTACATTGTACAAAAGTTTTGACGATTTATGAAAATTCCGAACGAGCTATGAAAATGGCATGATATGTGACGTCGTAGTTGAAAGCTATTTGGTGTTAGTCGTTTTTTTCAGTAAACCAATATTTATCGGTTATTACGAATCACCTCTGATGATGTTAAGGGCTAATCGGCTCCATGAAAAAAAAAATCATATCTATCTATTTTTAACCGACTTCAAAAATTATCAATTCGACGCGTATAGTTTATTTTTCTCTTTGGCTATGTTTTCGCATAACTCCGTCAAATCTTAACCGATTTCGACAATTATTTTTTTATTCAAATAGATATAACGTCCTATAGGTCCCATTTTAATTTGGTTAAGATCTGATGAAGACTCAGAGATGGAGAACTCTTCAATGGACAGCAGTAAGTAAGGCCTAATGTGGCCCAACCTTTAGTAATATGTTTCATAAAATAGCGTAAATGTAGTCCCAAGTTAATTTGGTGATGTTCTGGTGAAGACTTTCGAAGATGGAAGTTGAGAACATCAAATTTTAAAGCAACGAATTATGGTTATAAGGGACTTGTTCATTTTTCTCACGCTCCCGCACTAAAAATGGAAAAATTAAAAATTAAAATTAAAAATTATGTACTGGAAATAAATTACCAGAAGACGGGCAGCAGCGTCTTCCTAAGATTCCAACCACACACTGCGATCGCCAACCCGCCTGCCAAGCGTGGCGATTATAGCAAAACCCCCTCATGGCTATGAAAATCATGAGGGAGGCCTATGTCCTGTAGTGGGCGTCAAATGGCTGATGATGATGATGATGATGTACTAGTCATAAAACTGGGTACCGACTACAAATTATACTTCTAAAATACCTACATGTATACGTACTTCTAATTATTTATATTATCTTTAACTTTTTAGTGCTGTAGTGTTTTGAAGTCGGTTTTTATTTTTTATTTAATTACAGATCGTTTTTATAAAAAGGATCAGCCCCTATATTACGCTCACCAAATCCTGAGCGATTCCAATCGTCTAACTGTCAAATTCCATACTAATTTGACAGTTAAACGATTGGAATCGCTCAGGATTTGGTGAGCGTAATATAGGGGCAGATCTCTTTCTCACTCATGTTAATAGCGATTTTTAGGACCGCAGAACGAGAACTAGGACTAGATAGTAGTTAAGCGTTAATTTTATATATACTCCGTTCCACGAGTCGAACTCCTAGGGAACAAATAATCATCATCATCATCATCATTCAGCCACAAGAAGTCCACTGCTGAACATAGGATTTCCAAAAAGACCGGTTGGAAGCGGCTTGCATCCAGCGTCTTCCTGCCACCTGGATGAGGTCGTCTGTCCATCTTGTGGCTGGTCGTCCTACGCTGCGCTTGCCGATATGTGGTCTCCATTCGAGAACTTTTCGGCCCCATCGGCCATCAGTTCTGCGTGCTATGCGCCCCCCCTGTGCCCATGTGGGAACAAATACTCGGATCTTATTGATCAATGCGCGCGGCTAGAGATAAGCGAAACAATAAGCGAAAACGGTCCGCTTCACAGGGCAGGGTAGAGAGCGCCACCATGTAATTGGCGCTCACCAACTATGCATTATTTATAATTTTTTTATGAATATCACTTTCGTAGAATATCAGTTTTAATAATCGATTGATATATTGAATTCCCATAGATAGACCAATAGTTTGTGCCACTTCGTTGTTAGAAGTTTCTAAGGGACACGAATTTCTTAAAGCGTTATGTGTATTATAAATAACAGTTTTTTTTGTTGATGAACAAGGACTTATTTACGTTTTCTCACTTCGAAGTTTTCAATATACGACATCTTTAATATTTTTAATACGACGCCCTACTCTGACAAAAATTTGCGCTGAAAAGCTTAATATTTCGCAAACGCAACCCAACATCGAAATCGAATATTTTTAAACGAACAATCCAACTTTACCTCACACTATGGCATAGGCGATAAAAAAAATTGCATCCCTAATTTAGGTGTAGGGGGGTACCCTAAAAACATGTTTTTTTGAGATTTCATTCTACCCTTTTATCGGCGTAATAAATATGTATATCTATGCCAAATTTCAGTTCTCTAGTACTAATTGTCTCTGTGCTAAGCCGCGGACAGACAGACGGCCGGACATGGCGAAACTAAGGGGTCCTTGTCGACTGCGGAACCCTAAAAAATAACAGTTGGAAATTGGAATAAAACATGTGGGATGTACTATTAACAACATGAAACGATGTGTAATGTGATGTGTGTGTATATGTGAGTGTGTGTATCGCTGATGCACACTCGCTTTTGTTGTGATAGTTATACAGTACAGGACAGGTAGGTAGGCAGCAGTCGTGCGTAGGTAAATAGTATTTACTTAGTGCTTTTCTGTACAGTCGACAGCAAAGGAAACCTGCTCCCACCACAGTGTAGGAGTAAAGCTGGGAAGCGAGAGATAAAGATATAATTTTACAGTCGACGGAATATCAACCTTTACATACCTAGTTTACATACGTGCACTATACGTGCATCAGTTATGTTAAGGACGACTTTGCTACAAAAATGTAAAGGTCGACCTGAAAAACGTTTTTTTTATGTATACAACTTCCAATAGGCAACAAAATGAAATTCACACTTTTTTATTCTTCATACAAATTGACGGAGGAGGCAAGAATTAAGATTGTATGAAAACAAAAAAATTTGAATTTTTAACCTTTTTTTTATTGGATGTGTTTGAAAGTGAGAAACGGTTTTCAGGTTTTGGGTTATTTCAATAACACCTTGTATAAGCCGTACTGGTAATTTAATTTAATAAAAATATTTTATTGGTAATAAAAAACTCCAGAGGACATACAATTTGCCATGATGTTTAAGTACCTATTTTGAAAAGTGACAGGAATAGCAAGTTTAGTCATCATCCATTTAATCATCCAGCTTCGTATTTGCGTTTGAAAAAATATGAAATACCTACATTAGGTACGTAAGTTGTCAGAAAACCTAACTTAACCCTCGACCGCATAGGTCCTTTAGTACGCCCAATATTTCACCCCCATTTCCATTTTGTCCGACACGCGTTTGCCAGAATTGCGTAATAATATAAAACAAATCAGGCGGGTTCAACATGTGACGTTGAAGCCGTTCGTTTGCAGGGAGAGGGTCCGCTGTCAAACGCGTTAGTCTGGCAAATTCGCAGTCTTTTTCATATAAATTTAAATATGAAATGAACTAACCTAACCTACCTTTTTTTGATATTTTCTCTTTTAGATACATTCAAAAATTAATAATCTATTCCAAAGATGTATTTGAAGAATTTATAAGAAAAAGGGGTAGACAAAATGTTCTGACACAAAACCCCTCGGCATTACATTGCGTTTCCACACTACGCATGCGTGTGCCTCCCTCCTCCGTCCCTCTCGTATTCTAAGGAGGCAGCAGCCTGTCCCGCTCGCTCACGATAGGGTCGATCTATACCACGCTAGGTACAGCTACGGTGCTGTACGGAGCACTAGTACGCAGGTTTCGGGCGACTCGCTCAAACGTCATACTTGCGTTTCTGGACGCACATCGCGGCTGCAAAAATGTCGCGCGTCGTATTCTTTGTTAGTGTATTTACGATATTTTTGGACACTCTTAATGCTGCACAGGTAAGGCACAATATTATTGTATTACAATTTAGACTATTTTGCAAGGTAAACCGGTGCCGTATTGTACCGAGGCCACGTCGAAAATCGATTGAGTTCGTTCGGAAATGTTTTCACGGCGGGTGTAAAATATAGTGGCTGGCTGAAAAGAGGTATTTGTAACGTCGTCGCGCGAAAAGTTTAATGTGGTGTCATTTTCCATAGAGCTGTTTTTTGCTAAGTTCAGAAAAAGTCGTTGCGTAACTTGCAACATATGCGTAGATGTTTGCGATGGCGAAACATCTTTCAAACTTTTGCAAAGCTATCTATACGACCTTACGGTTCTTCTGCAGCTGATAATTAATATTTACCCTATAGGGATTTGCTGTAGAAGGTAGGCACAATATGGAAGTATCTACGACCAATATCTTCCCACAGGTTTCTGCATATTTTAAGACCCCTGGCACCTGAGGGTTAACCTTATTATATTAACACCTATAGTATATAGGTCTATTCCTCTGGGATTTCGATTAAGTATTTAGATAAGTACCTACCTATTTAAGCTAACATAATGTTATTAGAAGACATCATCTATATTTTAGCTTCCTTCAAAAATTCCGAAGGACTGCAGGGTCTATCCTTCGTAAAAGTTATGCTTCTGTTAAGAAGACTAGACCACATAAAACGCCTTATTAGAATACCCGCCAACTGAAGAGAACAAGGCAGGCGTTTACTGCTCTTCGCAGTAAAAATAAAGAACAGTAATAAATGCTAGCTATTCCCTACGAGTTGTATTTCAGTCCCTTCTTTATTGCATAAAGTTGGCGTTTGCGGTCGTAATAAAGCAATGAACACACTTGGCCTTGTAAATCGAACGGGAATTGGTGTACGACGGCATTGTCGCTTGGCTATCCTTTTCTTTGTAAATTATAATAAGTTACAAAGGAAAGTCCACCGGAAAAGGTGTTGTAGGTATTCTACATTAAGTAGATGATTCGCGATGCTCACAATATAGTTCTTAAACATTTAGTGCGTCTAATCTAATCGCACTTATTGATGGTTGAGTGTGCAAAGTAATCAACATGTCTGTTCAAATTGATGAGCTCGGCTGGATTGTTTCAGTGTTGGTAAGCTTCGAAGAAGTCTTATTCCAACGTACTTTGTGCATTTGGTTATTTACCTCTCTCACACTCTCGTCTGCCAATGCATTGTACTGCTGAACATCCCTTTGCCGTTTCTTATAGTCCAGACAGAAAACAGCTCCACTGCCATCAAAGGCAGTGCTGAACGAACAAAATCGAAATTGGAACAAAAACTGTTCTCCCAAAATCTATTTATTTTGAAACTGACAACTTTGTACTTACTTACAATTACGTACTTACTTACTTAAACAATTTTAATTGTAATTAAAACGCGTTTAATTGTTTTGTTTTAGTAAATTTAAGTGAAATATGAAGTCAACAAGTCTGATAATTAAGTGTTCACTTGCAAAGAGAAAATAGACTCACAAAAATACACTACTACAGGTTCCTACAAAGTCTGTGGCTTTGGTAATTTTTAAAAACTGCTCAGTTTTTATTCCGAGTAGGATTAACGCGGTATAAAGTGGAAATTTAAATTTTTAATTCTCTTTCAGTGCGAAAGGGGCTAAGAATGGATTTAAATGAGTTTTCAGGCAACCCTAGGCTGTTGCCGCTATTCATATTTTCTTTTTAGGAATTTTTCAAAGGGTTTATCGGACCTTTGTTTCCAGAACTCCGGGGGATTTTTAGAAGCCATTGTTCGATACAGGGTACTTACCGGTATTTCAGGAATGCGAGAGATTTTCCTTCGTTTGTTTTATGTTAAGTACCTAGGTACCTAGATGTACGAAATAGTAGCTTTAAAATTATTTTATGTACCTTCCTAACCAAGCTTAATGGCCTTAGGTACCGCTTTTAAGCACGCGATGCCAAGTTTCGGCCTGAAAATTAAGACTTAAATTTCTTATTGTTTTTGGCATCTCACGCTATCGATTTTTTCTCAGAAGTAGATTCTAGTGGCCATGCAAACTGCCTTACGCTACAATTGAGTTTTATAATATAGTTTCTTATGAGGTTTCAACAAATATGACGGTAACTAAAACATTTGCTTTTGCTTTTAACAACTTTGACGTTCATTAAATCTTCTTCATTCTGTTTTTACAATGAATAAAAATATTTGAATTGAATTGAATTGAATTGCTTGTGGTTTTCCCAGTACCTAGGTATCGCTACTTGCCATCAAATTAAAAGTAAATTAAATTGTTTCAAGAATTGTTCACATGTTTTCGAACAGTATTAATTAAAGAGAATTGTTTCTCTTCGCTAATCCCAAAGTCTCCCAATATAATGCATATTCTACTTGGAGGTTTGTGATTACATTGAGCGTGAATTGCCTTCCGGCAGTAGGACGAAAGCTCCTGCGTAAGTACATGGTATAAATGAATAAGAATTGTAGAGTTGGGACTTGCAGTGTGATTCTTAAAAGAAATGAGATTCTTATATACAGTACTGTTATCGAGATTTAATAGGTCCGTTTGGGCGGCTGTCATTATGATGCAATGAGGATCATTCACGTTTTTAACAAAGTATGCAGTTTTATAGAGACATCAAAAACAATATAGTTTGTAAAAAAATATCGAAGTCGGATAAGAAATGACGAAGTTACAGCGACTTTAGTGCATAGGCTCCGAAAAAGGAGGCGTGGACTGGCGCCATACGCTTGACACGTTACAGGTTCCGACGACCCGCGCGCTTCGGTGCCGCGCACACAGCATCTCGGGTGATCTCGATCTGTCTCAGTTAATTGATGTGTGCGCGTGTCGTTTTAACGTAATGAAGATGATGATATCGCCTGACAAATATTGTATTACGCTAAAATGCAAGAATAAGACCGCGACCGCGTCTGAAAAACTATTGTTCGGATTCCACACAACGAAAAAGTTTCAAAGAAATGGATTTACGTTATGTATTGCCCGAACTTAGGACGTGCCCATTTTTGTTGCATAAACCGAGAGACTTTATCATTTCAAATAGTTGACGTGAACATCCGAGTGCCAAATGGGTATGTTTAGTTAAGAATATATGAGTACTTAAAAACGGCCTTTTTTCCTCCAGTGGAACAGAAAAAATATTCCTTGGTAAATATTTGACATACTAGTTGGCAAATTGATTTGCGTTCCTAAAAAACATACTTAGCCTCATTTTGTGCATTAAGTGCAAATAAAAACCTCGAACATTCGCAGAATTCCAGTAATTTAGGTTTTTTTTGAGGGTTCCGTACCTCAAAAGGAAAAACGAATCCCTCGTAGGATCACTTAGTTGTCCGTCCGTCTGTCCATCTGTCTGTCAAGACCCTTTATCTCGGGAACACGTGGAGGTATCATGTTGGAATTAAAACCATATACTCAGGTTTACTTCCTTGAAGCTGTGAAAAAATGAAAATTCTAAGTAAACGCAAAAAAAGTTACGGTCGTTTATGCCGCAAAAAAAACCTATATTTTGAGATTCAACCTAATCAACATTTATAGGGTACTTTCCGTTGACCTAGAACTATGAAATTTGGCAAGTACTATCATCTTATATAAACTGCGAGCCTCGATTCCTGAACTATTTATGATATGTAAGTACCTAACTACAAATTTGTACGGAACCCTCAGTGCGCAAGTCCGCCTCTTTTTTTTCGTTTTTTTTCTCTCGAAGGTCCTATTATATTGCGAGGCGATTTATATATTTTCGTGTATAAATCGCACCCGAATACGGCGGGATCTTTGAGAAAGAAAGATAAAAGCTAAAAAAAAAATATAAAAAATAAAAACCGACTTCAAAACACTGCAGCACTAAAAAGTTTGAAATAATTTAAACAATTAGAAGTATTTATATATGTAGGTATTGTAGAAGTATAATTTGGGGTCGGTGCCCAAAATATATGTGTTGGTCATGAAACTGGGCACCGACTACAAATTACACTTCTACTTCTAATTGTTTAAATTATTTCTAACTTTTTAGTGCTGTAGTGTTTTGAAGTCGGTTTTTATTTTTTATTTAAATTTTTTATTTTTCAATTGTTATTGTGGGAGCGGGAGACAAATAAACAAGTCCCTTATAACCATTATTTACCCTACTTAATTCGTTGCTCTAAAATGTGATGTTCTAAACTTCCGTCTCCGAAAGTCTTCACCAGAACATCACCAAATTAACTTGGGACCAATGGGACGTTATATCTGTTCGAACAAAAAAAAATAGTCGAAATCGGTTAAGATTTGACGGAGTTATGGAGGAACATAGCCAAAAAAAAATATACGCGTCGAATTGATAACCTCCTCCTTTTTTGAAGTCGGTTAAAAATATGCTTAAATTTCCGTAATTACTAGATCCCACGGTATTTGGAAATTAAAATCGTATCCAACTAGGTGGATCTTTGAGAAAAACACAAAAACCTAAATTAATGGAAATCTGGGGAAATTCACGTAAAAATGAGGTTTTGTATATACTTTACGTGCTTTTTACGTATAACGTGCCAAATTCCTTGCTCAAAGGAATAATTTTTCTGTTATAGAAGAAGGAAAGAGTCCGATTTTTAAGTATTCATATCTCCTTAATCAAGCATATTTGGCACTCGGGTGTTTCGTCTACTATTTGAAATGATAAAGTCTTTCGGTTTATGCAATACAAATGGGCACTTCCAAAAATCGGGTATCAAAACACACTGTTCTGACTTCTGTGGCCTATGAAGTATTATCTGGCGTCCCACAGGATCGCACCTAGGCCCGCTCTTATTCAATATCTTTATAAACGACATAGTTACAGTAATAAAACATTCAAATAGTTTATTGTTTGCCGATGATTTAACTGTAAATCAATTAAATAAAGAAATTTTAAATGACTTAGATTCAATGTTGCTTCAAGAAGATTTTACAAGCGTTAATGAGTGGTGTAGAGCAAATAGAATGATATTAAACGTAAAAAATGTAGTCACATAAAATTCGGGAAAAAAATGTCCTAAACCTACACAATATACTCTAAACCAGGAAATATCGCAAGAAGTAGACAAAGTGAGAGACTTGGGCGTGATCCTTGATGGTAAATTAAGCTTCAATGCTCATGTGAGCCACTTAGTGGAGGTATGTAACAAGATGTTGGGTTTCATAAAGCGAATGGGGAAGCACTTTAAGCAAATAGACAGCCTAATAACTGTATACAACTCACTGGTTCGGTCGCAACTCGAATATTGTAGCCAGGTGTGGAACCCCTCATATAAGATTCACAGTGAAAGGCTAGAGAAAATCCAACGATCATTTACAAGGTACGTGGCGTTTAAGGATTGCTTCCGTGGTGAAGGTAGGCGCGCGACCTACGAAGAGAGACTAGAACACTTTAATATATTATACTCACTAAAGCATCGCCGGGATTATCTAGATCTCACATTTCTTCACAAGCTGCTTAATAACTCAATCAACGAGCCACATCTTCGGGCAAAATTAAACTTTTCTGTACCTCGCCCCAACACCCGATTGTCAAGGGCTTCCACGTTCCAACCCAGCGCTGTACGCACAAATCTAGGTAAATTAGCACCTCTTCATAGACTTCAAACTCTTTACAATTCTCTCGAGAGGCCTATGGAACTGGATATATTTGCTGATCGTATTGGTCAGTGGAAAACAAAAATGCTGCAACCAAGTCCCGCCAATAATAAATAAAATGTATAATATATAATATAAGTAAAATAATAATTGTTACTGTTCACTTTAATGTAATTTGTCTAATAATCTGATCTGTCAATTATTTACAATAAGTTATAATTCAAAAATGTATTGAATGCTGTTGCACGCCTGTTATTGGGTATTAGGCTAGACAAGAACCACATAGTATAAGAACTCTGTATTTTTGTGCTTAATACCTGTTGGCTGTGTCATAAAAATATATAAAATATAAAATACACTGGGGCGCCGGCCAACTAGCTAGCCGGCCGGATCCTGTGATGTCACAATAGCGTTCAAGCCTCGCCGGGCGCGTTTTAAAACAGCCAAAGTTTAAGCCAAGCCAAGCTTTAAATTTTGCGCCTTAGTACTTAAAAATCCAATGATCCTCATTAGGGATGCGAACCAAACAATTCGGTACCCTGAATATGCGATTACCAGAAATTGATTTCAAACTATATCACCACTGACTTGCTTCTTAATTGTTTTAGTTTTTAAAAGGTTTGGAATGATAAACAAAGAAACCCGAGTTTTGTAAGAAAAATAAAAGAAATAGATTTACAATTTCTACGGCCTTATTTATAAAGTCACGATTCCTCTAAAGCACTCCTCAGAGGCAGTTTATTTAATCAGTGGTTACGGCTTGTAAAATCTCCACCATAGTCTATTTTAATCGACGTTTATCGAATGTTTCAAGAAATCGTGATTTTATAAATATGACCGTTAATCTTTATTATTAGTTTTCGCTAGATGGGAGGCCAAAATTATCTGTTGAGCTATTATTTCGCCTGTATATAAATAATCATATCATACATCCTCTCTTCACACATAACATATTATGTAGAAACGGGTGTTGTTAAGCTAAAATAAGACTTGCGTACGGTAAAATGTTAAGGTAAAATCGACTGGCCTAAAAACTCCGGGCCTGAGGGTTTCTAAAGGCCATGGTTACACAGTGTTAGAGCGCTCTATAGCTTCTTATACATACTATTCCAGGTATGGGGTTCTTATGCGTACGCCTAACTCTATTAGGCTTCATACGAATATTTCAGCTGGGGGCTTCTTATACGTACGCCTAACTCTATCAAGCTTCATAAGAACATTCCAGCTATAGGCTTCTTATACGTACGCTTAACTCTATCAAGCTTCATACGAATATTCCAGCTATGAGTTTCTTATACGTACCTAACTCTATCAAGCATCATACGAATATTCCAGCTATGGGCTTCTTATACGTACCTAACTCTATCAAGCTTCATACGAATATTCCAGCTGTGGGCTTC
This sequence comes from Yponomeuta malinellus, assembly GCA_947308005.1. Classification (NCBI taxonomy): domain Eukaryota; kingdom Metazoa; phylum Arthropoda; class Insecta; order Lepidoptera; family Yponomeutidae; genus Yponomeuta; species Yponomeuta malinellus. Next base: position 5,587,895 of record OX371010.1, read on the forward strand.
TTAAACGTACTTACCTAACTCTATCAAGCTTCATACGAATATTCCAGCTATGAGTTGCTTATACGTACCTAACTCTATCAAGCTTCATACGAATATTCCAGCTGTGGGCTTCTTAAACGTACTTACCTAACTCTATCAAGCTTCATACGAATATTCCAGCTATGAGTTGCTTATACGTACCTAACTCTATCAAGCATCATACGAATATTCCAGCTATGGGCTTCTTATACGTACCTAACTCTATCAAGCTTCATACGAATATTCCAGCTATGGGCTTCTTATACGTACCTAACTCTATCAAGCTCCATACGACTATTCCAGCTATGGGCTTCTTATACGTACCTAACTCTATCAAGCTTCATACGAATATTCCAGCTATGGGTGCCGTTGACTGGTTGTTACGAAATCTATCCCTTTATTTATGTGCGTCCATTTACGCTGCTCGCCGTGTAGCCCGATGATATTCAATCGAATAGTTCCATTGTGGGCGTGGTGCTTTGTATAACACAAAGCGTTTTACCTATCTACCTATTGATATTGAGTGAAATGCGCGACGCAAACAGTAGTTATCTTCTTATGGTGTTATTTATAAAAACACGATGCTCTTGAATCACTCCGCAAACGCCGTGTAAGTAGTTTGTGGTAGAGACGAAGGAAAATATTGTACCACAGACTATTTTAAGTCACAGTAAAAAAAGCTGTGGTAAAGTCTTTCACAGATCTTTTTGGCGGTAACGTGAACATAGTCACAGATCGTTTGCACATCGTTTACTGTCTTTACAGTGTATGCGTGAGTAATTGACGTAGTGCGATGCCTAGTAAAGTAGTCAATTACTCACACATACACTGTAAAGACTGCCAAAAAGATCTGTGCGGACTATACTTGTGGTATACGGCGTTTATGGAGTGTTTTAAGAGAATCGTATTTTTATATATAACACCGATTTTTATTTTTTTTTTATTAGCGCCAGCTGCAATCCAACTTTGCGTGTGTGAAAACTCCAGGAACAATGAAACAGTTATAATACTTTTTCTGGTTTTACAAATATAGTGGCTGTGAGGCAACTGTGAGGAGAGTATTCCGACGTGAGTTTTGACAGAATGAAAACTGTTCGAAACTGGATTAGAGTTGGTCATTGTTCAGTGTCGTTAGTACAGTCGACAGCACATCAACCCTTACATACATACACTTTAATCAGTTACGTGAAGGGCGATTTTGCAACCAAAAGGTTAAGGATGACCTGCTGTCAATTCTACACGCACATACGTTTTGAACAATTGTTTTGGGATAATGGTAGAATAGACTGGTACTTTGTTTATTATTTTCATACCTAAGTAGAGTACCTACTGAGGCCGTATTGATGTCTATGAACTTTCTAAGTATATTTACCGTGGGTAAATTTACTTGTGCAGTTTAGTTCACCGTATTTGCCATATTTGGCATAATTTTGTCATATAAAGGACCTAGACTTTTACATTAAGTTCTAATGTATTTGTGTGAAAACTTAGTCCAACTACCTATGCAGATCTTGAAGTAAGTACCAATAATACCTAAAGAACAAGAAAACCCGTAAATAAATACCGGTGCTTATGATCTAAAGGCTAGCTTTTAATATTTATGAAAGTAAAGCAACTTAGGCCAAGGACAGGTCGGTCCCTCGAAATAACGAAATCTATAGGTCCGTAATGGTTTTGAATTGAATGAAAGGAAAAAAAAATTTTCTTTCTAAATTCGTTTCTTGGGATTCCGTACCCGAAGGGTGCCAAACGGGACTATTACTAAGACTTTACTATCCGTCTGTCTATACGTCCGTCTGTCTGTCTGTCACCAGGCTGTATCTCATGAACCGTGAAGCTAGGCAGTTGAAATTTTCAGTGATGATGTATTGTCACGTTATCGAGGGTTGTGTGAAGGCACAAACCTTGGTAACGGAAGCGAAAGAAATAAAAGAAAGATTTAGAAATGTAAAAATATTAAATTAAATTAAATTCAATTCAATTCAATTCAATTCAATTCAATTCAATTCAATTCAATTCAATTCAATTCAATTCAATTCAATTCAAATATTTTTATTCATTATAAAAACAGAATGTTTTCTTAATGAACGTCAAAGTTGTTAGTTTCACAATTAATGGATTATGTGGAGAAGAAGCTAACAAAGAAACTCTACATTTATTCTTTTCAACACATTTTAAATTAATTAACAGAGTTTTCAACTTAAAATATTAGTCATGAATGTGTTGAACACTAGTCACAATCGTCCTGTAATTAACATTAATCTACTGTTTAATGCCAAACATCTTTGTCTTTTAAATAATCCTTGATGTTATAGTAAGCCTTTTTGCACAGAATGTGCTTAACACATTTTTTAATCCGCGTTGGAGGTAACTCTAATATATCTTGAGGAATTTTGTTGTAGAACCTTATACAGTGCCCCATAAAGGATGTATTAACTTTTGCAAGTCTAAATCGTGGAAATGACAATTTATGTTTATTTCTAGTATTAACATTATGGTGGCCACCAACATTTTCCAAGTCTTTGGATTTTCACAAATGTATTGACATGCAACTGTTAAGATGTTGGTTTCTTTAAAGAAATCTCTTAGCGAATCCCTATTACCTAACTTGTAAATAAATCGGATGGCTCTCTTCTGCAAGATGAAGATAGTCTCAATGTCTGCTGCCCGGCCCCATAGTAGTATACCGTAGGACATAATACTATGGAAGTAACCAAAATAAACAAGCCTAGCCATCGCAACGTCAGTGAGTTCCCTAATTCTTTTCACGGCATATGCTGCAGAGCTATGTCTGTGTGCTAATTTTACAATATGTGGACCCCATTGTAGTTTTGCATCGATTGTGATGCCTAGAAATACAGTATCATTTACAAATTCTAGTTTTTCATGTCCAATTACTATGTTGTTCTCAACTATTCTTACGTTAGGTAAGGAAAACTTTATACATTTTGTCTTTTTGGAATTTAGCAGCAGATTATTTGCTGTGAACCAATCTAGTACTTGCGAGAGAGCATTATTTGCATCGTCAAGATTATTTTCTTGTCTCCTTATTTTAAAAATAAGTGACGTGTCATATAAACCCTACAGTATTTCTGTTGCCGCTATAACAAAAATAATAAAAACAGAATATAAGAAATATTTAAGGGGGGCTCCTATACAATAAACGTATCGGAACCCTTCGTGCGCGAGTCCGACTCGTACTTGACCGGTTTTTTTTTATTTTATCATACGGAAACCAGGTTGCGCAAGTCCGACTGGCACTTAGCCGGTTTTTGCTTTTATTCGTGGCAATTATAAAAAGCCATGGTCTCTTCCTACCCCTTCAGGATACAGGCGTGCGTTTATGTAATGTACAGGTACCGAAATAGGTATACGAAACGTATGCTCAACGGGTGCCTCGGCGCCAAAGGCTCTATAGCCGGAGTTAAGCCGGGTCGATAGCAGATAAAAACCTCGGGGTGACACGCTTACTTTTTTGGCACACGCTTTTGTTATTCTAGACTTGCCCAATAGTAGTGTATAAACAATAGAGGCATTCTCTTCCGAGGGTGACACTTCAATAGCTGTGTATAAACAGTAGATGCATTCCCTCCCGAGGATAAGACTTGAAATATCTGGGCTTTCTCAGATTAAATTTAAGAAGAAGAAGAAGAAAGACTTTTATTGGGACAAATTAACACATCACAAGAAAAAAAGGCATAACAAGTAACATAAATAAGTACAAAGGAAAAACAAGTCACATAAATACAACATAATACAAGACAAAGTCAGAGTGGCAGAGTGCATCTGACTCATTGCAGAGTTCATTACATTTACACAATAAAAGCGAAAAAGTTTTGTCGGGTTCGTGGCCAATTGCATTCCTTCGTCTCTGCCTGCCCCTTCGGGATACACGCGCGAGTTTATACAGAATAGGTTCAGTTATTTTTACGTTTTTACCCCTGCAGAATAACAATTTTACCCCCGCGGAGATAATTGCCCCCGGGTTCGGAACCCAGGCCTTAGTAGAATACCTGGTCTTTCACCATTTTGTCTAACCCCCTCCGGTTCTTGGCTTCCGATGCGGTTTCGATAGCTATCTGAAATCACAATTTATAGGTCGGATTGGGGTCCCATAAAGTTCGGCTATACATTATTATTGCCAACAAATTATATAGAGTACGACTATATTTACTGTTACTATTAAAACGTGATCATATAATTGTTTACCCGATTGCGCCAGAAATGTGAATAATTTTTATATTTTTCATATAACGTCCCACTGCAGGGTACAGGCCTTCTCTCAGAGAGAGAGAGTATGGGCTTAATCACCACGCGCGCTCACCACGGATTGGCATTTTCAAGTGCTGAGATATGAACACTTCAGACACTCAGGTTTCCTCACGATATTTTCCTTCACGGAATGAATATAAATAAAAAAAACCGGCCAAGGGTTCCGTACCATTATATATAAAACATTCGAATACTTCAAGCGTCTACCCTACCTGTTGCCGTTATTAATATCGGGCAAAAAACGGCAAAAAAATCACGTTTGTTGTATGGCCCCCTTAAATATTTATTTTATTCTGTTTTTAGTATTTGTTGTTATAGCGGCAACAGAAATAGATCATCTGTGAAAATTTCAACTGTCTAACTATCAGGGTTCATGAGATACAGCTTGGTGACAGACGGACGGACGGACGGACAGCGGAGTCTTAGTCTTAATCTTAGAGTCTTACCCTAAAAACAAACACCCGACTGTAGGCTTCTTGGAAGGCAATAAAGAACAGTTTGGAATCCTAATTTGAAAAAAAAAGTAGGAAAACTTATAATTTTCTTGTGCACAATAAACCATTCTTATCTTATCTAAGATCTTAAGAAACAAATTAGGTTTACTTACTCTATAAGAAATTACAGTGAAAGATGATATCAATGAATAAATATTTCTTTAGTTCAGTCGGTCGGTCCATTATTTCGTCGTATATTAACGAATATTTAACGCACTGATAACAGCTACGAGAGTTCATTTAGTTTTTAGACTTTGCAGTTTTTTAAGAACATCTGGTTAGTTTTTTGTAGTTCAAAAATGTTGATTGTATCTTGAGAATAGTTTCTGAAAACATCTCTGCTCCCAAAACACAGTCGATTTCGAAGGTATCATCACCTTTGAAATCCTTCCATAAAATAAATGCCAAATTTAAAATAATCATTTAGCAATAATATCTCTGTTTTACTTAAATTTATCGATAAGAAACTCCTCATAATAAATTTTGCTAATTTATATTTTTAAATCTTATTCTTAGTTTTTAAATACTCAATTTTACTAGCTTCATCTATTTGTTCCAATTCTTTACTTAATTTTAGTGGCGTGCCCTAACTTTCTACTCTTTCAATCGTAACAAAAAAAAAAAAATGTTTGTACATTTAATTGTCATATTAAATAAGTATGTATTTTACATAGTACTCGTATTTTTAATGACTCGCGATGCTCATAAATAGTTATATATTAAACAGGTCTAATTGGGTAAAATTTTATTAAGCTACTAAGTTTTTTTTTTAAATTGTAAAACCTACAATATCTGCCAATAAACCGTTATGCAGCTTGGAAGAAATACAACTAACGTATTTTTCTGTATTTATTTAAATTAAAATCTTTAATCAATCAATCAATTAAGGTAAATAACATTTTTACTAATAAATAATCGCGATTAGGCCCGTAACTATGTTTTAATATATAACTATGTATTTGCCAATTTTTAAACATGTAGGTACCTATGTAATATGAGTGAGTTAATATTTTTTTTTTACCTACAGTAATTATGTAGGTAAATAATCGGGACCCGCAGAATCATAATATTAATCGGGAACCCGGTCATGCCCTATAGAAACCCCTAGACTCCGGGTCAAACCCGCACAGGTGGCAACCCTACTTGTGAGTCTGCATTCGCTCGTTAGTAAGTGGTCCAACATGCTTTTACAGTGGATCCAGTTAGGGATTTCAAGTTGACCGTCTATTTAAAGAAGTCCTTGGAACAATAATGACGGACCTTTAGCTATTTATAATTTGCGGACAGCCAGGCTGCTCTACCAGTCAATGTGGAACACCTTTTACCTGTCCAACTATAATTTAGTGATGGATTTGTTTTCATATGACTCTACAGCGGCCGCCGGCTTAAACTTTGTTCGTGGGGATTTCCTAGTTTCGAAGATAGAGAAATATGATCTTAATACATTGTTATGGTGGTCCGATCGGGTCATTTAGAATTCTACAGATTAAACTGTTACTCGTACTTAATGAATTTTGCATGTAGATAATACAATAAGATCTATGGGAAAGTAACAAACCTATGCAGGGTCTGAAACATTCATAGTCTACATTACATAAACTCAAGCCCGTATCCAGATACCTGCCACAATACCACTGAGTAATGCAGACTTGTTAGATTTTGTAAATTCACTTCTTCTTCCCATTCTAGACTAAGCCGATGTCTGCTACCTAGATCTCTCGCAGGAATTCCGGAACAAACTCGATCGCTTGCAGAACAACTGCATCCGCTTCATCTTCGGTCTGCGCAAAATACGATCGATCATGTGTTGGAATTTCGCGCCAGGTTGAAATGGCTTCCAATTGGAGATCGTAAAAACGTTCTTATTCCCTGCACCCTCTTCTCTATTTTTAACGACCCCAACACTCCCTAATATATTATGAAGTCCAAACTTGCCATTTTATCCATACACATAGTAGAGCACTTCGTTCCTCACAAAATCTTCTTCTCTGTGCCCCCTTTCACCACTATCTCCGTCTCAGCTGTTCGTCTCTGAAACGTTCTCCCTGATATTATTCGTAAAGCTCCCTCTCGGAATTCTTTCAAAACTATGGTCCGAAAACACTTCCTCCAGAAGTGTTACCCCAACCTCCCTTAGCCCCTTGTCATGATAAGAATCTTTCAGCTGTATGTCGTTTCGTTCTCGTATGCCATGTATGGTAAATTATGTGTATCATTGCCTTGCTCTCTTATAGTGTGTATAGTATTTTGTACATTTTATTATGTATAGCATTATATTAATATGTAGGTGTAGGTCTATGTATATCTTATAATGTATAAGCATATTTTAAATTGCATTTCTACTTTTTCCCTCTCTCCTTTTTTTGCACGCCTACTAATCTTACTTCCACCTCTTGCGGTTGACTGGTAGAAAATGCTTATGGCATTAACTCCGCCGTATTGTACATTAGTTTAAGTTCAATAAGAGCTGCGCCCGCGACCACGTTCACGTTGGATTAGGATATGAAGTGCCCTTACCCTTTAATGAAGGCCATGGTCTATCTCCGTTCTAAATTTCGTCCCTTGAGACCTTTTCGCGATTGTATTAAATTTATTATTCCATCATCCTACCTCACTACGCCGTCTCCCGTCGACGCAACTTATCGCCCGCTTAAACTCATTACGGCATAGGTCGTACGTTTTGTTGCGCTAAAACGTCAGAATTTGACCATAAACAAACAGAAAAGACGTTGAATTAGCTACTATTGTTTGTTACGCTTGGTAATTAAGATAATTAACAAAAATATGAAAAAAGAAACTACATCGTCTCTCCAGTGCCCGCAGTTGTATGTTATCAGGTTGCCATAGCAACCGACTGACTCCGGGCCTGTTTCATTGACTTAATGACAATTCGATGTAAGTACATTAAAGTCGATTGATGCCCAGATTAACAAAACAAATCTGCTACGCAATGACCTCGTAGGTACCTCGAACTGTCATAATAAACTACAAATTGCAGTGTTATGAAACTCGGAGTTGAAAGCTCAGTGTTCATCGGGCATTGGTTTTTCTATAGTGTCGAATACAATTAACCTGGTTACGAAGATATTTATAATGATTTTCTCGCCCCCTGTGGACTTAAGCGTGATGTTTTGTAGCCTATATGTTACACGGGAATCTAAGCAATAATCATGGTAAGTTTTATTTAATTTCCTTCAGTGGTTTTTGCGTGATGCGCGCACAAAGAAACATAGAGATCAGAAAGATATAAAATTTACAGATTTATTAATTATATGTATAGAATGCTCCGTGTGGCGCCGGATTAAGAATAGCGTCACTCCATTTCCTTCCGTGGATGTCGTAGAAGGCACTACGGATATAAATTACCAGGAGACGGGCAGCAGCGTCTTCCTGAGATTCCAACCGCATACTGCGATCGCCAACCCGCCTGCCAAGCGTGGCGATTATGGCAAAACCCCTCATGGTTATACCACGAAGAAAACCACGAAGGAGGCATTATTACAGTAAATAATCCGCAGAAGATAACAAAATGATTACTCGATTAATTTACTTGATAAAATTACTACTAGTCCTTCCTGCCAAGAAAACGACAACCCAAGATGGCGCCTCTCTTGCTTTCTTTACAGTGACGTCATCACATGAAGGTTTCATACATTCATGTTTATCTAGATGGCCAAGCTTTAGTACTCGTAAATTAGTCAAATTGAATGCTCTTAAGTTGTTATGAATACAATAAAGTTTAACCACTATTAAATTTAAATCCTAAAGCGTCGCTGACAAGATAGATAATTAATTTCAGTGAAAATAAGCAACACATAGTATTTGCGCAATTTATCATTTTAAAATATTTGAAGCGCATTGAAGCTATTCATCCACCGGGTCATTCCGCGACAAATCCTAAGTTAATATGGATTATGCGATAGGAGAGGATAGATCCAAAGTCTATCTAAACTGCAAAGTTGCAAAAAACTGTCGGTTGCCCGTGATAGCGAAAAAAAGTAATTTCAAAGTTAGGATACGCCTCAGTAAAACGATGAAAAGCTTTTAAAAACCAGTTAAGCGCGAGTCGGATCTGTGCACCGATGGTTCAGTAATATATATTTGTCTTACTTAGCAAAAAATGTTTTTTTTTTTACATTCAGTTCGAGACCCTTAGCGGGAATTCAACACACATTTGCTAGTTTTTAGGGTCCCGTATCCAAAGGGTGCCAAACGGGACCCTATTTACTAAGACTTCACTGACCATCTGTCTGTCCGTCTGTCTGTCTGTCTGTCTGTCTGTCTGTCTGTCTGCCACCAGGCTGTATCTCATGAACCGTGATAGCTAGGCAGTTGAAATTTTCACAGATGATGTATTGCTGTTGCCGCTATAACAAAAAATACTAAAAACAGAATAAAATAAATATTTAAAGGGTGCTCCCATACAACAAACGTATTTTTTCGGCATTTTTTGTTCGATATTAATAACGGCAACAGGTAGACGCTTGAAATATTCACAGAATATTTTGTTCTATATTCGCTTCAAAAATAATCAAATTAAAATAAAGTAAATATTTAAGGGGTAAAATATTTATTTATAAGTAAATATTTATTTAACCCATACAACAAATTTGATTTTTGCAGATTTTTCTCGATCTTTGTTTCTAATGTTGTATAGATAATGGTACGGAACCCTTCGTGCGCGTGTGCGACTCGCACTTCACCGGTTGTTTTCAAATTTTTATTGTACTAAAGAAGATTTTTCTACAAAATTCACTCTCAAAAACGGCCTCTCGATTAGTCTGTACTAATGAAATGAGTGCAAGATGTGTTGTAAAGATGTTCATCTTCAAAAGATATGTCAAAATATCTCTTACTAATTAAGAAATATGTCTTACTTAAATATGTCATTACTCTGTGATTGCTTCATGCTGTGCGCCGTGTGAGAAGACGTGAACGTTGATTGGGCGATAGTAAATGACAGCGTTACTTATGATTGGTTTTATACACAAACGTCAAAACATTGACTCCTTGATGTATAACCCGTCAAAATATCTAAATATCTCGCAAGATGGCGATCTGTCAGTGGCAGGTGCATAATATTTTGGCGGGTAATACTGAACTCACTCCGATTGGTAACACGTGGAACGTGGGGTTATTTTAAGCGCTAGTTAGACATTATGTTTTCAAATATCACTGGATATACTATAAGGAATGCTAATAATCACACCAAGTTTGACATTTGTGTGTATTACTGTTTAAAAGTACAACAAAATAAAACCTTGTATGGTGACCTCCACCATAATAACGCATATATATGCGAAAATAGTTACTTATTGCGGTTCAAGAGATTTATACGTCTGACAGACACATAGACGTTGTAGGTATATTAATATGGCCCTTGGGATACGGAACCTTAAAACCGACGTTTAAAAAAGAGACATCGGAAAAGATTTTCGGTCTGTATGCCAACAAGCTATTTTCACAATTCCTGTTTGGATGTAGTACTCGTATCCATGAAAGGGGATAACTGGATAAGTAATTTGCATACTAAATATCCGTTTATTTTCCGGCTTATCTGATAGCTTAGTAAGTATGACGTCACCACTGGCATAATTATGTACGTTCCTTTGCCTTTTTTCATGCTTTTTAAAAAGAAAAATATGTTGACGTTTGACAATGACAAACAAATGTCAATCAGTGTCAACTACTTACCAATACCTATTTTCCTTTCTAATCATATTGCCCATAACCAAGAATTGAATTGAATTGATTTTTTCATGTAAATAACAAGCTAGCGTCTCGTTCGTAATAATTATTCAAAGTTATCTTCACTGTATCTAAGAATTTGATGCTTCTGTCAGTTGTTGAACGAACGAATGTGTTTATTTTTTATATTCGAAGGCAATGGAACTGCCACATTAGAGCCAACGATGACATAATTGAAGGACGAATGAAGGTTATAAAGTTTTTGCGGTAAATATTAATAATCCGTCTTAATTTTACTTATTTAAACCCCTAATAGTAATCAGTATCCCTATTCCTCGAAATGGTTTTCACTTTATGACAGTCGATGTCTCCCGGAACAATGCCCATTGAATTAACAGATTTGTAACGAAAAGATTTAGGTAAGTGGAGCTTTTAGGTCCAGAGTCGGTCGTCGGTAATTTAACGTCGTAGTGTAATGTAGTGTTGGATATTTTCGAAAGATATTTATATACACACATCTGTTGTTTAAATATTGGAAAATCTGAAAACGGTTTCTTCAGTATCTATATTAAACCTCTCCCAACAAGGAAATGTTTCAAATTTATAATATTTTATTTTTGTTATTGGTCAGGATTCGCTCAGTTTTGACTGCTTATTATACAGTTTATATTTCGACGTATGTTTTGTAGTAGTAATGTAGGACATCGGGTTACCTGGGCCCCACTCCAGGTATTTTTTAAAAGTTGCCCTTTTTAAATCGGCGAGTTATCTAACGTTTCGATTGTGAGTAATCCTCTTACATTGAGTGCTCTGATCCTTGTTGGAATAATGAAAACGGGCAGGTGTTACCCAAGAGCTTTAAAGAACTGACCAATGGCGAGTTGGACTTCAATAATACGTTGACAAACAGAAAAAAGACAGATGACAGAATAAAAGAATAAGTTATCTAGCAAGGAGATGCGGGTTGGGGATTTCAAGCCCTGAGGTGTGTGAATAGCTCAGACACTCAGGTTTCCTCACGATGTTTTCCTTCACAGTTAGCGAGTGGTATTGCTATTGTAACTTCAGAAATGTACATAACTTAGAAAACAAAGTCATAGGTAGGTACATACCCGGAATAGGAATCGAACCTGGGTCTCTCGCTTCCGCGTCCAATGTTCTACCCACTAGGCTACCACTGCTACAAACAACAATATTACGTACTATTTAGCAAAAGATTTGTATTTCATAAAATCATCATCATCAGCCATTTCACGCCCACTGCACGACAAAGGCCTCCCTCATGGTTTTCCTAACCAAAAACCAGCCAAGTGCGAGTCGGACTCCCGCACGAAGGGTTCCGTACCATTATCTATATAACATTTGAATATTTCAAGCGCCTACCTGTTATTAATATCGAGCAAAAAACGGCAAAAAATCACGTTTGTTGTATGGGAGCTTCCATTAAATATTTATTTTATTCTGTTTTTAGTATTTTTTGTTTTAGCGGCAACAGGAATACATCATCTGTGAAAATTTCAACTGTCTATCAATCACGGCTTATGAGATACAGCCTGGTGACAGACGGACGGACGGACGGACAGCGGAGTCTTAGTAATAGGTTCCCTTACCCTTTGGTTACGGAACCCTAAAAAGGGCAAAAAAAAATTTGGCTTTTCTAGCCAAACTGTATTTTTCAAAATTATACCTTTTTTCACAATAATGAAAAATGCGCAAGCGAGAGGGATGTCGGAGGGAGGACAAATCTTAACGAGGACTTTTTATGCCGACTGCATCAGAATTCTACGCTTCCCACTCAACGAAACTACGTAGGAAGAGTTGTAAACAAAGAGTTAGAACTGTACTGTACAGGTAGCTAAACCACTAGAAAGTTCCACGTCGCAGGACAAAAGCGAGGTTTTCTTTTGAGAGAAAAGTGTCGCGACTCGCGAGTCAGTAGGCCTAGCGCACCGCCATCTTGCGGATTTACTTTTACCCGACACTGCGAAGAGTCATGGTTTTAGTACCTATATTTTTTTTATGACGAAGCAGCTCAGAAGCCAAACGGCGCGCGGACGACATATATGCCAAACGGATTTTGAAATATTATATTAGGGGCGTCAGTGTTACTTACAGTTTTAATAAGAACTTTTAATGATATTTGGGAGCAAGGTCATCTTTACGGCTTAATGTAGATACTAGGGCCACTTCTTAAATGCCATTTAAATAGAAATAGAAAATGTTTATTTGTCTTCAATATAGTAAGGCACAATAATCACTTATACTATAAAGCAATGATGACAGTTTAGTGAGTAAATTTATTTAAAAGCATTTTAATTAGGTATGAAGACAAAAAGGTCTGTACCTCGGCTAGTATCAAATGTGCACCAGTGTGCAAGTAGTTGCCGATTTTCAGGCAAGGCCTTTCCTTAAACTAAGTTATACCTACCTGGGTATAATTATACTACTGCTATTATGACGATAAAGAACACACGTGCAGAATGGTGATAAATCTTTGAATGGTTAAACTAACAGCTTTGGCGTTCATTAAGTAAACATTTTATTTTTATAGTGAATAACATTTTTGACTTTCACTTTGATGATAGATCCAAACCGAAGACTCGACATATTATCTATCTGTATAAATCCCATCTACTACCGCCCATCCCAACTAGTACACCAGAAGCCAAGGATTGCTTGTACAGCAGCAATTTTCGACATTTAATTCGAAATGTTGGAAGAGTCCGTGCAGCGCGCACGGGCGGCGGCAGGTCATTCCAGCACTTCGATGCTGCAATCTTGAAGCAACCCTTGGTACTATTGAGGGAGTGTTTGGGTATAAGTAACAATGTACTACGTGCTCTGACGGACCAGGCTAACTTTCCATACAAGTAAGGCGGCGTGCGAGTCCTGAATACGTCGAACAAAAAGCAAGACAGTTTTAGTGCCCTGTTGTTCGCCATATTCAACACTCCCTTTGCCAGAAGATGAGGGGAGATATGGTCTCTTTTGGGGATTTGGTAACAATAACGCATGCAAGCGTTCTGGACGCGCACATATTTTTTTTTTAAATACAGGGACCGTAGACTATGTCGCAGTAGCCCAACTGCGATAAGCCCAACTATTACACAGCTGATATCTAATTTCACTAGTTAGAAATGGTCTGATTTTATACAATGTTTTGAGTGAACCAAAGCATTTACCAATTTTTTGTTGAACATGGGTTTCGAAACGTAGGGACTCGTCCATCATAAGACCCAGATTACGGACACAATCGTGGATAGGTACTGTATCACCTCCAATTCTTATTTTAGGATCTAATAATTTCAAGGATTGAACCTGGTGTTTTGTCCCACAGATAATAGCAACGCTTTTGTTAGGGTTTAGGATGAGACTGTGTTTAATGGACCATAGTGCGATGGCTTCCAAATCTGAATTGAGCCGATGGATCGAGTCGGCTAAATTGGGCACGGTAGCTGGTGTGTGTATGTACATCTGGGTATCGTCGGCATACATGTGATATCTTGTATGCTGGATCGATTGACATATGCTAGATGTATACAAGCAGAATAAGGTGGGCCCGAGAATTGAACCTTGGATAACACCTCGCGTCACGGCAAGCGGCTCTGACCTAGATATTGATCCCTGATCGTTCAGGCATTGTACTACTTGACTACGATTTGAGAAATATGACCTAAACCAGAGAATGGCTGACGTTGAGAAACCCTTAGTTTTTAAAATAGATAGAAGCATGTCAATGTTTACGCACTCAAATGCCCGGGTGAAATCCAGCAGGACCAGCAGTGTACCATGACCTTTATCAGAGGCCGATAAGATATCGTCAACGATATTGAGAAGGGCGGTCGACGTACTATGTTTCTTACGAAATCCAGATTGCAGTGTGGGTATAAGTTTGTTGTGTTCTAAATAAGGAGTAATTTGCATAAGAACCACCCTTTCTACAATCTTAGATAAAGCAGGCAGGATGCAAATTGGTCTTATGTCACTGTACTCTTCAACTTTAGTTTTTTTAGGAATAGGTGTTACATAGGCACATTTCCAGAGATCTGAAAATTCACCATGCAGAATGGATTTATTAATAATGGCTGAGATAGCCGTTAGAGAGTAAGGCAGCGTCATGTTTAACATAAGCATTGAAACATTGTCAGAGCCTAATGAGTTAGAGCTCGATTTCTGAATTATGCGTTCAAGTGTTGTTTCATCGACTTCTACAAAATTAAATATGGACTGAGGATCCGGCAAGTGAATGTCACCTACATCCAAATCATCGCAGTGACTTATTTGTGTATAGTTACTTATTTGTGTTGGGATGCTGTTAATAAAATGGTAATTAAGACAGTTAGGATCAGATAAATGTTGAGGGATTTGTTGACCCGGATCAGGTTTCTGAAATTTAGTTAAAGCTACATTTGAGAAAGTGGTGCAGGTCGGCCTAGATGTAGTGCTTTGTAATGAGTGTTAATCAACATAACAGAGTTGTTAGGTTTTTGTATAATTTCTTTAAGGCTATGGCGTTACACTACTCACATCTATACCTATCGTAGTCGTACTACTAGTGACTGGCGCTCCTGAAAATGGAGGATGATAAAATTAAACCCGGTAGATCAGTGAAGTTTAAATAATAACAGAGCTCTTTAATGTTAATTATCAACCGTAAAACTGGGCTTGGCCATCAGAATCCTTTCCCACGAATTTACTCAACGCTATGAAAATAGCCTCGAACTATTTTCAGTATACTAAACGGCTATCGTTTTGTTGCGTCGAAAAAACGAAGCGAGGAAGTCGTTGACCGATTAAAAATAAATCGACTCTACCTAATTAAATTATCGAGCTCCAGTTCGCACGTGTTTAGGTACTGTCTCAAAGATCACTACAACCAATTCTGTGTGATCTTTTTGATTTCTGCTAAGCTAGATGATGTTTTGTAACAATATATTTTAAGGCCTTTGCGAGAATAACGGTACAAAGATTAAAATGTGAGCATTGACCAGCTATCCCGGGTACAATCGTCAGCGCTTCAACCTTTACATTTTAGTTCCAAAGTTACCCGTAACATAACTGCGTAGAGTGCACGGATAATTATAAGGCTCGATGTGCTGTCGACTGTCAATCTATCTATCCAGCCCATGAATAGAGCCTACCGCTGGGCGTAGGCCTCTTGCCTGTCACGCCAACTCTCTCGGTCCACTGCCGATCTTGACCATTGCTTTCCAACGGCTTCAACTACGTCATCGACCCATCGGGGCTGGTCTCCCTGCCGATCGTTTACTCAACCTCGGATGCCCTAAATCAATGATGATGATGAAATGATGACTCTACATCAACCAACTATTTTAAGCACCAACTCATTAAATTGTACGCAAATTTCGCCAGCTCTTTGCGGCCCTGACGTGGCTTGCCTGTATAGCTTAGTCTAAAGCAAAACGAAACCCCTTAGGATGTCGCAGTAGTAATAAACTAGGTATGCGGTTTAAGCCGTTCAAAGCTCCTTATAATTGCGTTTTACCGCTTAGCCGCGGTAAAAATGCACGATGTGCGGTACGGAGTGATGTACGCCTGAGAGTGTTGCCAAAGTGCCCGGAGAACCCTTTATTAGCCCTTTATTAGGCCTATAATTTGGAGGAAGGAATTAACGCTTTCTGTGGAGAAGGCGCTGTTTATTGAAATACAGGTTTTTTACCCTATTTTGGCAACAACGGAAACCAATTCGTTATATTCGTAAATTTAAATGTATTATTATGTTCTAGTTAGACCTGAGATTTCCGCACTTAGCCTCATAGTTGGGCCATGTACGTAGCAAGCGCTTAGGTATGTAAATACCTCAGACACTAGGGTTTCCTTACGATGTTTCCCTGCACAGTTAGCGAGTGGTTTTGCCACTATAACTTCCCAAGTGTACGTAACTTAGAAAATAGGGATTCAATCCCGAACTCCCGAATGAGAAGCCGGCGTTCTACCTGTTCTGTGGTTCTACCGCTCCGCAACCACCGCTCTACGTATGATATTTGTATGTATCCACGCAATATAGTATGATAAAAACCTATTTAGAGGCTAAAAATTCCACCCCTGCCGGGACTCGAACCCTCGTACAGAAATGTACATAGTTTGACATCATACTATATTAGGTATATTCTTCTTTTTGTGGCACTAACCCGCGCTGAGGACAATTTTAAAAACCTATTTAGAGGCTAAAAATTCCACCTATGCCGGGACTTGAACTCGGGACTTCTGATTCAGTTGGGAGAGCGCTGGTACGGTTAGCCAGACGTCGCGGGTTCTTCTTTATTGTTATTATTATGTGAAGAACTGACAAAACCGACTGGGAACGTTGCCGATAACGCTGGCAGCAATATCACAAACCTTCTGCAGTAATCCCGGGCATGGTATATCAATAGGACACGTATACTCCGTGCCAGATTCAATTTCCCTCCCCTCCGATATTCTCGCCCTCGGAAAATCTCGTTGGCTGCATGCTCGGCCTTTCATACAAAAATATGAGAGTCCGGTTCACGTATCTTAGACGCGCTAGAAATGTCGAATCCGTGGTGGGCACGTTTGGACACTGAGAGAAGGCCTGTTTCCTCTAATGGGACGTATAAGGCTGCTTACGTAGGTATGTAAACGATTTTACATACCTACGTAAGCAGTATAGTTACTTCAGCCTGATCTTAGCGACGAAGGATCAATTACGAAACAATCCACAGAGTCTGTTTACCGACTAACTGCATTACCACGTACACACGAGAGCTGTCTTGCGTCAGAGGCGGGCCCAATGGAGCGGCAAATAGGCCCTTCTGCCCCAGTTGTGCCGAGACAGGCCCTAAACATTGATAGCGGCTGCCCTGCTGGCGAGAACGTGCTAGAAGGACGGATAAAGATCTAGCAGAGATAAGCGTAAGTTGTACGGTAGTCCAGTGTCGCTAGAGTCGGTTCTCCAAGGGTAACGGGAGTTCAGACAAAAAAAATGATTTCTTACGAAATATGAAAAATTATCAGCATTCGTCCACTGATGTACACAGGCTTCCCCCCAAGGACGCCACTACGTATTATCCTCAACCATCTTCGTCCAGCCGTCGCCAGCAATGTGACTCTGATCGTAGTTCCAGCGAGCTAGCGGGCGTCCTACGCTGCGTTTGCCATTCGAGTTTGGTCTCCATGTGAAAGAGAGCCCATTCGAGAGTCTTATAAAAAATATATCGATGATAAATTCAGGAAACCGTTATTTACGGCCGACGCACGTCATGGCAAAAAGCTTTTTTCTGCACTTATGTCGTAGTCTTTAACTTCGCAAATATTCAAGGATTATTTAAGATTGATTGAAGTTGTGCTAATTCTATAGCGCCGGCCTGGTATAACGTGGACCTTTAGACTTCTTACACTATTTTAACGGCACTTTGTTTTTTCAAGGATTTTTGTTGCCTTTGTAATTGTTTTAGATGCTCCTAACTTTAATTAAATTCTTTTGTGCTGTTAGTTTCTATTACATAATTAGATTTCCTTTCTCGATTTTTTAAAAATAGCGCGTTTTAGATGTTCTTTTATTTTGAAACATCAGTTCCTACTGTCTAGTACTTTTCTTCTTTATTAATATACTTAGTTTATTTGTAATCAGAGGCTGTTTTCACGTTGGACGGTAACCGTAACTCCACGACATCGTTGGACTAGTAGGTATTCACATAACGTTCGTACAACGGCTATAGTAAAAAAATAAAACTATAACAGTCCGACGGTATCGTGTGGTTACGGTTATCGTTCAATGAGAAACCGACCATTGAATTTTTCCTTTGTTTCTAAAAAGCCCATTCCACTAAAACACTCTTAAGACGGAGTTAAAGCTGGTTTGTGTTTAAATGTATGTGCCTGTATGTAAATGTTTATGTTTAAATGTTTATGTTATGTTTATGTTTATAAGAGAAAATCCTGCCATAAACCGACTTGAACTCCGTCTTAAGGGTATTTTAATGGAAACGACTTTTCCATACATGTAATAAATCTGGAAATTTTGTCCCTGATATATGTCTGTCTCACTCTCTTTCTTTGTGAACAAAACTTACCATGATTATAGCTTAGATTCCCGGGTAACATACTTATGGCCAGTTTCTGAATTGAGACTTTCGCTAAGTATGGTTAACTGTAGTGCTGTATCTTCGAATTTCTCAGAAAAGAGCGTGGCAGAATGTTACTTAAGTATTTACTTAGCGAAATTCTCAATTCAGAAACCGGCCCTCAGAGTATAAATTACTTTATTACTTTAAATCAATGGTAACATATAGGCTATATAACATCACGCTTACGTCCACAAGGGGCGAGAAAATCACTATAGATATCTTCATAAACTGGAACATCGTATCCGACACTATAGAAAAACACATACGAGTACATACTCGTTGACCTCTGAGCTTCTTTCAGGGCCGAATTTCATAACACTGCAATTTGTAAGTAGTTTATTATGATGGTTCGAGGTACCTACATTGCATAGCAGATTTCTTTGTTAATCTGGGCATCAATCGACTTTTATTTACATCGAATTGTCATAATAAAGACGAATTTTATTTCTATGAAACAGGCCCGGAGTCAGTCGGTTGCTATGGCAACCTGATTACATACAACTGCGGGCACTGGAGAGACGATATAGTTTCTTTTTTCATATTTTTGTTAATTATCTTAATTACACATTTTCGTACTACCTATGCTGTAATGAGTTTGAGCGGGCGACGAGCTGCGCCGACGGGGCGTGTTGAGGTAAGATAATAGAATAGTAAATTTAATACAACCACGAAAAGGTCTCAAGCGACGAAATTGGGGCAAGGACACTTCATATTCTAATCGTTAGATTAGAAGTAAACGCAACGCACTAAACGAACGTAGTCGTCGGCAATATTTGATGAGTTTTGACTACTTTAGGAGAAAAGAAAAAACATGAATGAAACATCTTGGCGACTGCTGCTATGGCTAGGCTATCCTGTAGCCTGCATTTATAGCAGCAGCAACAGTTCGTTAAGAACAGATTTTAAATATCATCGAAATACGGAAACAAGGTATTTCAAGTTAAATAAGGAAATAAATTATGTTTATCAAGTTGTTTGCTGGTTATAGATCATTTATATCATTTAGATCATTCATGAAATACCAACACCTATTTTCTATATTGACTCGTTGATCGCGTTAAAAAAACTCTAGGGAAAAGTCATCTGAAATGGAAAATATTATACCAGTTGGTAAAGACAATAGCAGACTTCCAAGTAAATCAGAGAGCAATCAGGCGAGTGATCTAATTGCAGTTAGTACGGACACAAATCCTCTACCCTAATGGATTTTAGCTGCGAGGCTGCGAGGCCGACCAATGGCATGTCTGGGTAGACAGTGCCTATTCTGAGACCGATGAACCGATTGCAACGGTGCTAAATTGTAGACGAGGTCCGCCCCACTTAATACCACCGACAACACCAACAAACCAACAGAAAAAACAACTAAAATACTCTGGGTGCCTTTAAAACTACAGTCAATATTAGACCCCGTCTTCGTTTCAGGTCAAGTGTCAGCCAGTCATAAAAAATATATATTAATTATTTTTAACAATGTATGGTGTGCAATAAAGAGTATTCATCGTCAGCCATTTGAGGCCCACTGCAGAACATAGGCCTCCCTAGGCCTCCCATAAATAGTATTAATCTAATCTATTCTAATGTTATTCCCGTTAGTCTTCTGATTAGGACGAAACTACCGACGAAACCAGAACTGCCTTGTATGTGCTTCAGTTTAATGTGATAATTCTGTTAGTGAATTGTTCATAATGGACGCTTTTTAATGAATTTCAGTGAACAGAATAAGGAGGTGGTCCACCAAGGTTAGTGTACGAGTATTTGAAGAGATCCTTGTAGGTAATTCCTTAGTCGAAGTTCCTTTTGTCGTACTTGTTGATTGAAAAAAATACTTCTTTTGTTAGCTGGCCCTTTCTTTTCTTAGTGAAAATTTAAATGGTATATTATGGAATTTTCACTAAGAAAAGAAAGGGCCAGCTAACAAAAGAAGTATTTTTTTTTACAAGGTTATACTCAGCTATGAATTAAGTGAAAACACTGTCTTTAAACGACGATGTTTTTACAATAATACGTAATATTTCAAGATCTGTTTGCTTAGTAGGAAAGTTGCTCAATCATTATGTTAATCGTATTCTAATACTAACATAAGTACCTATTTCATGTTAATGATGAAGCACGTACAACAACACATTTATAACAAATATTTATGTTATGTAAAAGATTAAATTGTTTGATGTCTGTCAGGAATTGTACAGGGTGTAAAAAAATCCCCATATGGGAGGTTCTATATGTCAATACGAATGTCTTTTACCATGGTGACAACTTCAAAATAGCAACATAAACTTGTTTCAAAATAAAAGCGCCCATCTACGACTTTAAAATTTATGGAACTGCCTTACTGCACTGCGGCAATGTTTTTCAATCATTTTGAAGACGCGACCCCCTTTACAAGTAAAAAATTCTAGCGTGTCAGTAATTTCAAAAATGATGTACCTGGTTAGAACCTTCAACCTTTTAATGTATTTTGTTTTCTGGTATGTACAATAAAGTGTTCTAATCTAATCTAAGTGTTGCCAAATCCTTTTTACCATATGTCGGGATTTAAATGGAAAAAAGTGGGAATTGCTTGTGAAGTGGATTCCCACTCTAAGTCTTTCGGGGCTGCAACATAAAATGCCTCGAGATTCAGCAATTTGCGCTTCAGCGTAGCCGAAAAGTTCCGTGGAAAGTCAGCGCGCCCGAAAATAAAAAAAAACTGTCTTGTAGACGCGCGTGAGCGCGATCAAACATTAACTACAGTGGCTTTTTCGTTTAGTTCAATAATAATTCCGCGCCTTAAAAACAACAGATCGGTATTCAAAGCTCGCAACCAGTTGTAAAAAGTACTTTTTCTTCTTTTTTAGCAACTAGTTGCAGTAGAAGAAAGTTTTTTTCTTTTTACGCAACCTAGTTGTGAACGAAGAATTCCTTTCGGCCACTCTAGCAACTAAGTTCGCTACCAGTTGTGGAAGAGGTTTTTTTTTTCTTTTTTGGCAACTAGTAACAGTAGATAATTTTTATAGTTTTTCCGTCATCGTACCCGATTTACGCAACCAACTACATAGGTGATAGTAGAGTTTTTGTTCTTTGTACGCATTCTTCTTCGACATGACAAGGTTTTATTTTGAGTATTTTATTTAAAATTTTATTTTAATTTTATGTAAACACAATTACAGAATATTTAGTTTATTTCGGTTTAAATCATGAACTCCCGCTTATTCGTCTTTAGATACTAGTTCATACATGTTATATCGTCTTAAGATTGGTTGCTTATCAAGAAAAGTAAAACCTGTGTGAAACCGGCATTTAAAAAAAACTTCTTTCACAACCAGATTGCGTAAAAAGAAAAAAATAATCTTCTATAGCAACAAGTTGCCAAAAAAAAAGAAAAACTCCTGTTTCACAACTGGTTGCGAAACTTAGTTGCCAAAGCGGCCGAAAGAAAATTGACGGAGGCATTTTCAGTACAAAATGTACTGTGCGACACAAATTTCGTTCGAGATGCCCACTCTATAGGATCTATTCCTATGGGAAATGCTAAAAAGTTTTTACGGTAGTAAACTTCTTAGTCAACGAGCATTTGGGATCAATCAATCAATCAGCCCATACTCGTCCACTGCTGGACATGGACCTCCCCTAAGGCACGTCACTTCCTTCTGTTCTCGGCCATCCAGCTGGTGCCAGCAATCTGCCTAAGATCGTTGGTCCAGCGAGATGGTGGGCGTCCTAAACTGCGTTTTCCAGTCATTTTGGGATACTTATGAGTTTACCCTGTATAGTTTACAGTATATTAAAGTGAACACAATTGGTGTGCACTAAGCTTACAAATCCCACCAGTGGCGGTAATATCACGTATTGTCTGGACGTTCGTTGATCTCAGAATAATTTATTCATTTTACTTTATTGATGTGTAAAACAGGTAACAATCAGTCAATAACACGCAGAATAGGCTAAAATGTCACCCAAAGCGTACACACACGTAAGATCAGGAAAATCACTCAAAGTAAACTAGATATTCTAGCAAATTTATTCACATAACTACGTTTCATGGGTAGAAACATTATTCCCTTTCATACTTTTAATTCCACCACTAGTATTCTGTAATGCCTCTCTTTCGGCTTTGAAAGCCGAAAGTACCAAGCTAGAAAATACATAAGTAAAGGCCTACATAGTAACTGAGCGAAGTAGGCAGGTAGCTATTTGGCCAATATGATTTAGGGGGCCGGGGTTAGAAAATGGCTCCCGATGCTTTAGTCTCCTTAACGACTTGCTCAGATCGTATTGTTGATAATTTCATGACGTATTACGCGCGCCCGACGCAATAAAGATAACGCTTGCAAACTTTAATAACTGCTGAGTAGGGAGTTTACATCCACGATAGGTGCTCGTCTGGGTAAATTCGTCGCCTATATCGAAGCGTAGCAGCGAGCGTTTAATGAATTTATCCACGTCATTCGGGAACATAATTACGGGTTTAAACTTACCTCGCAGCTCGAAATATGCGAGTAATTACCGGGTAAGTCGCCGAAATATTGCGGCGGGACGCTCCGGAACTTACCTTAACGTTTTTATTGCTCGTATCGGTTCCTTTCTGTTGCAAACGAGCGAAGATAACCGGTTTATTACTTGACGAGGTGCCAGCGCGTTTGCAGGTGAAGCAGGAGAATCAATATTTGTAAGATATTGTGTCGTGGATGTGTTGTATTAGAAACTACCTATTTAGTTCCTCCTTCTTGAGCGCAGTAAAGCCGAGAGCCGTATAATAAAACTAAATTTTACGGCCACGGCAGCTCACTGTTACCTAGCAGATCTACTTGCGACATTGTTTGCCGTATTACTGCCTGTTCTACCGTTTCACGTCAAGTTTATCGCCTTTTGAGTGCTCCACGATTTTGTGAGGCGTATTGGATCTCTTTTCTGTTTAATCCTGCTCTGTAAGATTAGTGGCTGAGGTAGGTACCATGCGCGCAGTAGTCCGGAGGAGTGTCACCGCCGCGTGAAACCAAGCATGTAGGTTAAGGGCCCTCGGCGCTTTGTTAGCGGGCTCTAATCACTGCCGGCTCTACAGGCACGCGACTCGAGGGCTCGTGGGACAGTAGCGTTTTGTGCAGCTACTCAACACTGCACGCCTGTGTCACTCTGCCTGCCTGGTATGTACTTTCCAAACTTCGTCGATAGAGGTCAAAACGAGTATTAAGGGAATTGCAAAGGAAATTCACTGAAACCTTTTCAGATTGAGCTCCACATAGAGACAACAAACTGGAGCAATTGTAAGTATCTCGATTTGGCGTACAGATTGAGTATCTCTGGCCAGAATCCAAAGCTCTACCTTTGACCTTCTAAGCTTAATTTTGCCCAATAAATTTGGGGCTGCGCCATATTTTTTCGACAAACGAGGACAAACATCTAGCGCATGCATTATTGTTTTGTGGAAATTTATTCGGTTGGCGGCGGCGTGCCTTGAATTCGTAATTGCTTTTCATGAGTGCTCCTTGTTATCGAGTTTGGTAACGCTCGCTCGTTA
Organism: Yponomeuta malinellus; assembly: GCA_947308005.1. NCBI lineage: Eukaryota > Metazoa > Arthropoda > Insecta > Lepidoptera > Yponomeutidae > Yponomeuta > Yponomeuta malinellus. Next base: position 5,611,972 of record OX371010.1, read on the forward strand.
CGCAACTTTTAAGGGTTTCATTCATACGTACCCTACTTTGTATAGAATGAGGTATAGATTGCGGTTTTCAAATCTTGACGACTTTGATCTCGATCGTTCGTCTTTTTCTGTCGAAACCTTCGCTGTTCGTCACAGTGTCGGTCTACATAGGGTGAACGTTGAAAATATTCCTGAGGAATATTAAAAAATATTCCAAAAATATTTTCTGCGGCATTAAGTTTTTTTTTTCAATGAATCATGACGAGGAAATCAATGGCTTAGAGATAATGTGATTCAAAGTCAGTATACATCTTTGTTCAAAAATGCATCTAGTATCGTATACCAGATGAATGTTATCAAAATTTTAATGTTATTTTTTATTCAAACCACCAGGATCTGGCGTTAGATTTTTTGTTCCCTATATACTAAATATTGTAACGCTTTGGTGTAATTACTGTTATGTTGCAATATATATGTAAATAAAATAAATAAATATACATATTAACATCATCTTGAAAAATTTTACGTAAAAAAATTCTATAGCTAATCAAAATCACTCTTGGTAACTCATTTAATGCTCAGAGGTTGTTATCTTTCTTTTGCAAAATTAATTTGGTGGAAAGTTTCGAACATTTTTTGCACATTATTTTGTTGGTTCACTTTCCCCAATTTCTCTCGCTGAGTTGTACATATCATACTCAGTGATACATAGGTATAAGATGAAATTTTCCTTTTAATCGTCTACGGGCTTGTAGGTTTTTGTGTGATACATAAAGTACTTCAGACAGGCACAATCTTTTTTACCGTCTCCGACGGTTGGATTCGTTTAGCCGATGAAGAGACTATTCTTATGAGCAGAATAAGGTGAAATGGTTTTCCCGACGTCTAGTAAATGAGCTGAGGTTTTCTCGCCGTGCCTTGGGTGCTGAGAAAAGACGCGGGGGCCGGGGGCCGAGGGTTGAAAGCGCAAAACTCATTTCCGGTCTGACGGAAGCCTGGCCGGCCAATAAGACGGCAAAAAATTGTATTATGAACTTTTTGCCCTCTCCATTGCCGTTAAAATTAATTTTCAACTTTCAAGCGATTTTTTTCTTCATCTTTCTGATTAGGTCGGGGCCTATTAGATTTTCTGTAAAGCCATCAAACCACAGACAAAACAAAATAATAAAAAAAACAATCGTTCCCGGACGCCGCTAAAAACTTAAACTATCCGTTCCAATTTCGAAAAATTGAAGCTTCCTCTGCATTTTTCTGGCAGAAGGCACGGCAGCCATGTCAGTTGGCACGTGCGGTATAGTTTGTATGCAGCGGTCAAAATGCAGGTCGGAGCGGGCCTGGCACTCTGCCAGTGGAACTGCCTCTTGCCAAACATTAAGCACCAATGTAGGACATCAAGTTTTGCGATCATACACTTGCTTTAAATGTCTGCAGGGACGTGTCACAGCACTATACGAACATAGTTCAAAAAGTAAATGTTGCTTCCCCAAGTGTACATCTTTAATTAAGTAATCCTCAATACTACATACCTAAAATACTACCCAACCCATATTCTTCTTAGCGTGTCGATAGCAAACAAATTTTATTAAAAGTCTTTGCTAAACAGTTGCGGCCCAGAAATTTGCGACGCTGACTGCGTTATCACTTGCAATCATTAGGTCCTCCTAAGTGCAGGTGTCAGGGCACGCAGGGCAAGATGAAAGATGGTCCATCATCTGAGAAGTACCACACAAACAGTATACTACACATAAAAAGTCAGCTATCTTGCTTGAAGACTATTAATTAGAATTGGTAAAGAATGATACGAAAACTCAATTTTGTCGAATTTTACGAAATCCTCTTTAAATACTTCGAAATACTCTCTAAACATTTTTCGAATTTTACGAATAATCAATAAATTTTTTAAATACTACATAAGTCAAGAAATCGTTCATAGTGGTTGATATTTATTGAATTAATAATGCGATTAATGAAGGTCCTAAGACGAGCGAATAACTTGATCGACTTCTATCGATTTCTAACAATAGTTGGTTTGCACGTAGATAAAAGCTGAATAAAATTAAATATATGTGTACCTATAGTGCAGCAGCTTCCCGAAAAGACTACCTACTTAAATTCCTTTGTTCCGAGGAATATGACCAAAGAGATATTTAATCTAAATCGCGCGATAACTTTGTCTAGGCAGAAAATTCAGCGTATTACGGTCGATTATATATCTATATTATGTAAGTATACTTACGTATTTGCTTTAGACGCTATCACGTAATCCATACTACAATCATCATAAGCAGCCTATATACGTCCTACTACTCCCACTGTAGGGCACAGGCCTTCTCTCAGAGAGAGAGTATGGGCTTAATCACCACGCGTGCCCACCGCGGATAGGCGATTTCAAGCGCTGAGGTATGTGAATAGGTCAGACATTCAGGTTTCCTCACGATGTTTTACTTCACCGTTAGCGAGTGATATTGCTACTATAACTTCACAAATATACATAACTTAGAAAACCAAGTCATAGGTACATGCCCGCACTGGGGATCGAACATACTATAGAGGCTAAACATAGATATTGTTATTTCAGAGATAATCAACATACAACATTTAATAGATGCGAGTTCCCGCATTGGTGTGCTCTAAGACATCACATCACAGGCATTATAAGTCTTCAAGCAGCTGAATGTGTTGAATGAACCTATATGATTTTCCCTGTAAAAAGACAAATTTACACAGTATTAGCATACAGGTCTCTGCGTGAACACCTACTTATTACACACACATGCAAAGAACAGCTGCTGCATTTTGTGGAATTCTCCAGTCAAACGTTTTACCTCCTGCATTTGAATGCAAGAAGATGCAACCGAGAATTTCTTTAAGCAAATTCGGTTGAAAATTGTATCTTTCAATATCTTTGCGAACGTGATTCTGCTGCTTTTTTGCTGCAATCGCATAAATCTTTCCATTCGCCTTTGAGCGCCTATAAAAAAGTGAGCATCTCGAGGTACAGGTGCGCTTTCCCTTGGCTTTTCCTAGCGATACAGAATGAGTTCATTTTTTTTCGTAATATTTCTTCTGTTGTTTGCGTAGGGTTGTTACAAGGAAAAATGCATTCGTATTCAGAGTTGTGAATTTTCGATATCGAATAAGTAACTCAATTTGTTTGCATAGCCAAAAAAGCCCAACCCATAAAATTCTGCTAAAAATATGTTTGTTTTTGGTTCCAATCAAATAGATGAACCGATTATTCGCTGACATAAAAAAATTGAAACGTCTTTTTACAAATCGGTTCAGCGAAATGCTGCCTAAAAAAAGGCCAAAAGCAAAAGTAAAACGGACAATGTTATTTATATTTAAAAAAGTATTCCTCTCAGCAACGCCAACCCTGTTTACGTTAGCACGTTGCATGCAACTTACTATGTAATATTACGGGGAGTGTCGCCGTCCTATTTTCAAACGAAGCTTTGGCATTTCGAGCGATGGTATCTACGACTGTGCTGTGTAGAGAGTTATCTCTCACTTTGTGAGGAGTGTTTAGGTTTGGCGTATGGCGCGTTAAAGCTGATAAGAAATATTTACATCAAAGAGCTCTGTCTACGAGCAGGGTGGGTGCCATTTGTAGGATTACCTAATAAGTTCGGGGTAGATTTAATAAACAGAAAGAAACATCCTAGTCAAACTCATTTTGAGGATACTTCTTACCCATCCAATACGTTTGTACTTAAAGTTTTCTATTGTATTTAACATTACAACTTTATAAACATAACAAAAAGAAAACTTTAATTTTCTTTAGTTTTCTTTAATGTCTTTTGGAAATGCTGTATGTTTTTAAGCCAGATTCTCTTTTGCACATTTTGAACGAACACGCACTTACTTTCAGTATTAAACAACGTTCAACGACCGCCACAGAGCGGACTGATCAACGGCAAAAATACCTAACAAAACGGTCCTTTTGAATGCTCAGTGATTAACGAATTGTCCCGGAAATATGCCCTGGATTTTTGGGATGACAGACGCTCCCGGGTGAATTCCGCCGGACAGCGAATAATAATCGGTATTCAAATGCCGTCGTTTCGATAATAACGGATGCCTGCTATCTAAAGCAGACTGGACACAAAACAATGACTGCCGAAATACAGTTAGGCTCTGATAAAACGGATACAAAGAGTAGAGTAGAGAACATGTTTTGTACATATGCTACCTTAGCATAAAAATATTTTTATGCCACACCTGGCCAAAAAGCGGGTTTTTCCGCACGCTACGCGTACGGAAAAACCCACTTTGAGGCCAAGTGACGACATAAAATTGTGTACACAACACGGGCTGTAAAATAGAAAGCCCTCTATCGCATATTTATGACCCTCGCCTGTGGCTCGGGCCTTAAACTTCTGCGATATCGGCCTTTCTTTATTTTACGGCCCTAGTTGTGTAAATAACTATTTTATCCCAAGCGCAGTCGAAAAAGACACACACAGAACGATGTAAAAAAAATTCCGAGGTGCCTGACGTGAAAGGCTCTATGCCCATCAAGGATATATAGAAAGACTGACAGTTTTATTTATAAAAAGTCTATTCCACTAAAAGTTATATAAGGAATGAATTCCTGTTATAAAACGGCTTTAACTCTATCTTAAGAGTGTATTAGTGGATTTATTAACACCTAAGTAATTGTTTGGAGCGGTGGTAGCCTAGTGGGTACAACATTGTACTCGGAAGCGAGAGACCCAGGTTCGCTTCGACTTTATTTTCTAAGTTATGTAAATTTGTGAAGTTATAGTAGCAATACCACTCACTAACCGTGAAGGAAAACATCGTGAGGTAACCTGAGCCTCTGAGATATTCACATACCTCAGTGCTTGAAATCGCCAATCCGCGGTGGGTGGTGATTAAACTCAAACTCTCTCTGAGAGAAGGCCTGAGTCCTACAGTGGGACGTATACAGGCTGCTTATAATAATAATAAATTAATTGTAGGGAAATCAATTAAATTTATTGGGTTACCGATATAATTAAGAAAACCGGCCTATTGTGAGTCGGACTCGCGCACCGAGGGTTCCGTGAACATTTGTAGGTACTTACATATTATAATTAGTTCAGGAATCGAGTCTCGCAGTTTTTTCCGAGCTTTTCTCGAACTTCAAAGACCATTTTCTATGATTTATATAGTATAATATATAGTTTTCATTTTGTTTCTGTATTTTTAGGATAAGGCGATATTACTTGCCAAATTTCATAGTTCTAGGTCAACAAAGTACCCTATAAATTTTGATTCCCTTGAGTGTCGAAATATACGTTTTCGCGGGATAAACGGCTGTATCTTTTTTTACGTTAACTTAGAAGTTTGATTTTTTCACAGCTTTAAGGAATTGTAGACTTGATTATATGATTTTAATTTCAACTTGATACCTCCACGCGTTCCTGAGATGAAGGGTCTTGACAGACGGACGGACGGCCGGTCAGACGGATAACAAAGTGATCCTATAAGGGTTCCGTTTGTCCTTTTGAGTTACGAAACCTTAAAAATGTCTGACGAACCCTGAACGTAGAAATGAACGCGTAACTGGCATTATAAGTAAAAACCAAAGTTACACTTGTTTGATTTCTCAATATTTAGTGAATCAAACAAGTGTGAAATTGGTTTTTACTTACGTAAAAAGCATAAAAACTCGCATTGCGCGTAAAAATCATCAAATTCGTTTTGTAAAAGAAAGCTGCAAAATTCCGCTAAGGTATCCTAAAAAAGAAATGTTCGGTATACGATACTGGATGCATTTACAAAATGCAAAAAATGCGTTCGGTATACGATACTGGATGCATTTACAAAATGCACAAAATGCGACTTTGTACCTCAATATCTCCTAAATCGTTGATTTCCCAGGCATAGTTAAAAAAAAATTAAGAAAATGTTCTGTACGACGCAGTGAATACGTGACTTTCGGGAAGGGCCTCAGTAATTACCACTCGGTGTTGTAATGACAATGCTAAAAATATTAATGAAGATGCTATTCAGGCTATCCCTCCATTGCTTTTTTGTTCTGTGTCAATATGTCCACAGATTATTAACGAGAGTGTCTTCTATTTTGTCCTTGTAACAAATGGCTTTTGTGTTAAGTCTGTTTCTGTTTGTTTGTTGCAGGTACGTACACATTGTCAGTTTTCATAGTGAGGTGGTCGTGCCAACGAGGTGTTAGTAGTAAGTAATGTAAACATTGGGTACGACGACATAATTGTTAAAGAAACGGGATTATTACCACGATTATATATTTTCTGTCCTATACATATAAAGTAAGTATATCACGTACATAATTTTCGAGGGCTCTTGATACGCGAAATAAGGTACTTGCATATTAGATTTTAAAAGTATGAAAAAATATTTTATGCCACACCTGGCCAAAAAGCGGGTTTTTCCGCACGTTATGCGTACGGGAAAACCCACTTTGAGGCCAAGTGACGCCATAAGATTGTGTACACAATACGGACTGTAAAATAGAAAGCCCTCTATCGCATATTACCGTCGGGCCTTAAACTTCTGCGATATCCACCTTTCTTTATTTTCCGGCCCTAGTTGTGTAAATAAATATTTTGTATCCACTTCGCAGGACACTTGATAAGCGACTTAAGTACTTAGATACTTTTTAAGGAAAATAATTCGATAATGTTTAAGGTATTCAAGAGACCGTAGCAACTAAATCATAATTAAAAATCTGATTTCTTTGATGACTGCAAAGTTCTATATCGAACCGTTGTCGTTGGAAAATGACAATGCTTGGCTTTTTGCTGTCCCCTAAAAACCCTTACCTATATTCCGAAGCGGCGGCGGCGGGGGCACTCTGCTTTAAATCTGTAACACCATCAAGCCTAATATTAATCTACGTTCACTAAGTTCCGCGAAGTGTTCCTTTTAAGTAGCGCCGAGGTCTTATTACTAATTCAATATGAGCCCCGACTCGGAGAGACTCGGGGCCGATTCGAAAATTACTTTTAATTATATCCCCTCGGAGCGCACTGTCCCTGAATATTCATACCGTGAAGAGGTCCACTCATTATTTTTCCTAGGGACTTTCTAACCTAATTCAAAATAATGAGCCTGGAGGGACGCCCTCTGTAACCGGTAAGGCTGGCCGTTCCTTCAAAATGACACTTGCGTAATTATTTTTGTTTGTTGTTCGGAACGACCCGCACCCGTTTGCGTCTGCGGACGCAGCCAAATGATGACGTCGGACGTATTTTCATTTTATTTTCCCGGGTTTTTCGGGCGTCTGTTTCGAACATATCGTTTTTTTTTTTTTCTTTTTGTAAACGGCTTTTCCCGTGTTTTACGTACTGGCTGGATGGGCTTTCGCGCCTAGATGGCTCTCCTAATCTGTATTAATCGAGACTTGCACTTAGTAGTGGATGCGAGTAATCGCTACGCTCTACTCAGTGTTAGGTAATTCACGGTAGCTGTCAGGTGTCTCCTCATACAAGCACATTGCGTCTCATCTCGCAGATGGACGTGTCTTGCTTTTATGACGTCATGAAACTTGCACGTGACTCGGCGAGACATTCGCCATTAGCTAAAGACTTGTGAATTATGACTTGAGGCTGTCAAGTGAGGTATCTTAATGTCTATGGGACGGGTCGTGCTGAGGAATTCAAAATAGGTACCTTGGTTCCCGTATTTCTGTGTTTGACGAATGGTGACAAACAATTCACTATGTGACTAGTATCCTGTTTTTGATAAAATTAGTGCGTAAGAATATGCCTATAGTCTCTCTTAGAGAAACGTGTGTCCTGCATTGTGGGAATAGGGCACACAGAATCGGTTCCGTTTTGTAAGGCGAAACCAGGTCCTGATACGGTTTCTGTATTCTTTATTGCAAATCATAAATTAGAAAATTAATTACATAGCATTGTTACAAAGGTGAACATACAAATGGAACTGGTTCTGCGTGCCCTAATTGAGATGAGATACTTACCTTTTATTGGGAGATAATATACTATATTCTTTTTTTTTGTTGCACTTGCTGAAGACAATATTAAAAAACCTATTTACCTATTCACTAAACCTATTAGTGACGTGGCCGGTTAGCTAGAGGTTGCGGGTTCGAGTCCCGGCATGGGTGGAATTTTTAGCCTCTAAATAGGTTTTTAAAATAATATACTGTTTGTCCTTACTTATAGGTTAGGTTTTTTTGGTAATCACGGAGCTACTTGTCATTAATTAGGTAAGTACCCTATTTTCAGGTGTTTTTATTACTCATGCCAATAATTATTACCCAAATCGTCGTTCTTATTGCAAAATGTCACATGTCAAAAAATACGATTTTTGTTTTTTCATCGAAATAGTATGAAAATTAGTTAAATAGAAGAAAATTAAATCGTAATAGTGTACACAGCCAATCAGACCGAGGATTACAATGTCTTGCACGTGTGACAGAATAATTTTTTTATACAATTTCGATAAAAAAACAAAAATCATTTTTTTTAACATGTGACATTTTGCAATATGAACGACAAAATATATTTAATATAAAACTCTCAATTAACAGTTTTAATTAGCATATAGGGTGTAAAAAAATCCCCATATCTATCTCGTCACTAAAAACATATTATAGTAAGCAAACTACTAAAATTACCACCTACAACACTAAAAATATAGGAGTAGAAACCGCACCTTTTCCTACAGATAAGGGGATTTATACAGCCTTTATAGAAAACAATTTTTTGTACAAAGTTTTAGTTATTGCTAAATAGCATTTTCTATCAGTGAACTTTTCTACCTTTTAAAGAAATTCTACCTATTTACCAAATCCAGTTTTAAACAGGGTCTACCTGGATTATAATTTCCTCTCTCAGAACGCGTCCCTGTGCGAGGGCATACCGCACATGTGGTTATTCTTATCCGGATATTGCTTGACTGATGCGTCCGGATATGAATCAGACCCGGTTAGAACGGTTCAGCGCGTCCGCCTTTTTTCCAATTTGGCGTGTTATTTTTACCTGAGCCACGGTGAATTATAGGAATAATGTAAAATACAGGAATAATGTAAGTTCTATTTCCGCTTTCTGAAATTTACTTGGGAACCACAAGATAGTTCTGGTAGATAAATGGTATTTTCAAAAAGGAAGGCAAATAAATAATATGTTATTTCAATGAAATAGGAAAGTTTCTTCTTTGCACCACAAGATATATTTATACTTTCAATCCCTGATAGAACCCGCAGAGCTTTAATGCCCGGCCAGTAATACCCGGTCGCCTGATGAGGCATGCCCGGCTGAATACTGATTTAACCGGACACTGCCCTGGGCAACCGTATAATTTATCACCCGCTAATGTTGCGGTCGTTGCATTAATGTGCTCCTACGCTAAACGCAGGTGGATCTATCTACTGCAATTTATTAGCTCGTACGCACTCACTTAACCGATATTCATTACATCATCATAGGTATAACGGGCATAAATATTCACGATGCCCATAGCTCATTAAAGCTACAAATTTTATTTCCACACTGTCAATTTTGAAGGTTGTGATACAGACTGTCCTCTTTGTAGAGTTAAAATGATTTGTGACCTTAATATTCATTTAGTAAGGAACCCTACAGGCGGTCACACATACGGCGCATAATTGGACCAAATGGAAAGCTATGGTGGCGAGAGCTACCCCCTATTCCGTCCCTCAGTCATGCATGACGCTGCCAAGGAAAATAATATTGAATGCCAAGACGATAAAAAAATACTTATGAGATCAATAAAACAGCTTAGCTCAAAATCCCATTTGCCAATACATGGATCCTGCCTGACCAATTTATATAAATTCCAATTTACAACCCAAATAACATTGGGCCTTGCGCTCAGTTTCGATAAATCGTAATCGTAATATTAGGCATCAATAAATATGGGAATTATATGCCCTAGTTTGGGGCCAAATAAACTACGTTATTCATATCGATTATTCAAGTTGGAAGGCCCACGTACTCGTGCCCATAAGGGTAGGTTCCTCGCGAGTGGAATATTAATGCCATTCCTATTATGTTAGGCCTTTCCTCGTATAACGTTTGCCTATTTACATTGCACCTCCTGCAAATGGAGTGAGCAAGGAAGTGTTTATTGTTCAATCGGGTACGCGAACTGGGGCGTAATTATGCGCACCAAATTCCGAGCGATTCCAATCGTCTAACCATCAAATTCCATACTAATTTGACAATTAGACGAGTTCAGCTCCTATAGCGCAATTATGCGCACCAAGCATAATTATGCTAAAGAAGTTGAAGTGCCCTCATTTTCCATGAATAGATGGAGCTGCGCTTGCCGCAGTTATATCACTTTTATTCTTATGGAGTTCTCTTGAGCGAGCGCAGGCAAAAGCCGAGTCTTCATCTGCCAAGTCTCTGGGTCTGTCCGAGGGCACCGCGACAACGCGATAAAACTTCGCGTCATCTCGCTCTTATTCGTCACACAAAGCAAAATGGCGTTATATTCAGCCCGCTATCGGACTCGATGAAGTAGGCGTGCAGCACGGGCTGGAAGACCATTATATCAGCCCCAGACTCGGCGCAGGAGTAAAGGGATTGAAGAAGAAGTCTTATAACTAATTGTTGCTTTTACTAGTCTTATGTAGGTCCCAAATACGGCAACCCTGCAGAAGACCCTAAGCGATCCTGAAGCGGAAAACCTGCAGAGAAAGGATTAATAGAGAAAACGAGAAAGAGAAGTACAAAGAAAGATAGAAATAGAGCGAGTATTGCGAATATTGATTATTGTGCCTTACTATGTTTAAGAAAAATAAACATTTTCAATTTCTATTTTGTTCGACTTAGAAATGCAAAAAAATTTGGCTACAGAGTTCCTAGGGGAATGTAAATGGGCGTTAGACCTTTCCCCCGTTCTTAGACGGAGCTAAAAGAATTATTTGTGTTTTGTAGGGCATGTAGATAAAGAAAAGACAAAGTGGAATTGTTATAATAGTATATTATGTTAGGGAAGTCAAGGGGTTCTTACATCAAATAGATTTAAGAAAACATTATAGATTCGGCATTACAAAAACTTACCAATGGTCTTCACACTAGATTGTTATCTGTATTGTGAGGACCTGGGTTAAGCGAATTAACATTGTTGATTAGAGGGAATGATTTTACAGTAGTTTTTAGCCTATTCTAACCTATTTCGGGCAATATGTGTTTAGTTAGAGGTTTGTCGGGCAATCAGGGTGAAAATTAACAACACTTTCAATAAAGAAATTGCGAGAAAAATTATGAAGCACTTACGCTTCTTTATCGAAAACTGAGGAGTACCTATATGAAAATAAAATGTGTCTAAAATATCAGCAATTTTCTTTTCAACTGGATGCCACATATTTTGTCCAACGTTATTAATTAAAATTGTTGGAATCTGCGGGCAAGATTCAAGTTTTATATTCCTTGACAATTTCTTAAACTTAAAAAAAAACACTTAGCCATTTAGCCGGGAAAATTCTCAAGAATGAATCCTCAAATATGGAGGGATTAAACCCCAATTCTTATCAGTGGCCAACTGGCCATTAACAAAGCTCCTTAATTAAAACTTCGCGACCTTTGTTACAACATTCGACGTGACGTACCAATGCTAAGGCTTTATGTAACTCGAGTAAGTACGCTGAGAAGTCCCTTTTTGACTGTAACTCTGTGGCACGCCTACCTTAGGGCACATGTTATCCTACTAATAATATGGGAAAGTATGGATGAATGATCCTTACCTACTCAATCATGCCAGAACGGCTAAACTAGATGAAATTTGGCACAGAGTTGGAAAATATTCTGGAATACTTGTTATCTCGGTAACGCACATAAAAAATTCAATGCAAAAGAAATCGCGGGAAACACTTATTTAAATTTTATCCTGACTGTTTAGAAGTCTTACATAAGGCCTAAATGCGTCCATTGAATTTAAATGTTAGAATAGTTTTCAACAGGCTGGTTTTTTATTTTGACAGCTGGCGTCCGCCATTTGTTCTTTTGTGACGTCATATAGCCAGAGACATTCGCGTCATAATACGTTTATTTTGAATTTAAGTCCTAAAAATAAGGTTGCAAGTGCTATTACTTTGTTGATAAGTTGTTTGTATTGTAGGTACAACGACCAAAAATTTTAAAGTAACTTTCTATTTTATTACAGATATAGCTTCTGTAACGTCCTAGTTTGTATCTTTAGCTTTGCTCCTAATAGAAAGTTTAAGCACTGTTTGAATACTGCCGGAATTTATTACAACGCGGTAAAAGCTAATTAACAACTGTTTCGTTGTTTTAATTTAGTTACTATACTATTTTGTAGACAAGAAGTTTAGTTACGTCGTCCATGATTTAGGGACTATCACGCCACCAATGAAAAAAAAAACCTTCTTTTATAATGCGTTGTTGCAAAATGTGTCGACACAGACATCTCAATAATAGTAATAGCTATTTTAGAACCTACAGCACAGCCTAGAAACTACTGCCAAGTCCCTGGTTCTTCACCCTAGTTTCTAGGCAATATACTCTATTGCTATTCTATCTATATTGCTACCTAAAAATTGCTATTATTATTATTATTTTTGAGATTTCTGTCTTGACATTTTTTGCAAAAACGGATTAAAAAGGAGATTTGTTTTTTTTTCCAATGGTGGCGCTAGTTAGCCTCATAATAAGCCAAGGTTTATCTCGGAGGCCTCCTCTGTTTTGGCATTTGCAAAGAACATCGAACATGCACACATACTTACATACGAGAACGTGCGAAACACACAATGCTTTCACAGACGGGTCTAATAATAGGGGTTAAAGTATGAAATTGCCGTTTTATTGCAATAGGTTCTTTGAATTGACATAGAATCCTCATGGTTTGAGGTTTTCGAATGAAACTTTTTTCAAATGGTTTCTATGATGTTCTTTTTTTTAAAAATGTGAAACATTTGAATATCGACTTTCAATTGTTTTTGTTATTAAATTTAGACAAGAAAGATGGATACTGCGAAAATTCGAGTGATTTTTGAATACGAGTTCCGACGCGGAACTAACGCGGCAGAAACAGCCCGCAATATCAATGCTGCGTTTGGAGAGGGGTCTACTAATGAACGCACCGTGCGATTTTGGTTTAAACGCTTTCGTGATGGAAATTTCGACTTAAAGAATGAGCCACGAGGAAGACCGCCCACTCAGGTGAATAACGATGAATTAAGAGAGATAGTGGAAGCCGACCCTAGTCAAACTACCCAGGAATTAGCGGCATGGTTTAACGTTACCTTACCCACAATATTGACTAACTTGCGTCAAATCAATAAAATAAAAAAATACGAAAAATGGGTGCCTCATAATCACTCGAATTTTCGCAGTATCCATCTTTCTTGTCTAAATTGAATAACAAAAACAATTGAAAGTCGATATTCAAATGTTTCACATTTTTTAAAAAAAGAACATCATAGAAAGTATTTGAAAAAAGTTTCATTCGAAAACCTCAAACCATGAAGATTCTATGTCAATTCAAAGAACCTATTGCAATAAAACGGCAATTTCATACTTTAACCCCTAATAATACTCTTTTTCTAAAGGTTAGTTTCCTTACGATCAGAGATTCTGGTGTGAAAACTCTTTGTAAGCTCAACCTCTTTTTACTGCGAACTATCGGATGGTCGTCACAGAGTATTTAAATCGATTCCCCTAGCTCTGAGGGTAATTTTCCGCTACGTACACTCGAAACAACGAGCTAGTCTGACGGGGCTAATCTCGTCGCAGGCTGATACTCGCCACAGAGAAAATCCTACAAAAGAACGGCATCGGCTGAACCACTGTCATAAACCGATTCTACTTAAAATTATTTACAAGACTTTTTCCTTAATCTGCGGATTCTACTACACGTGCTATATGCTAGGATGCTATAGCGCCACTGACCTCCGTGGTAGCGAGTACTGCTACCGTGGAGGTCAGTGTATAGTGTTATTTACGTAAAAAATAAGTTTGTATATTTTTCCACTTCAACCGTATCCTTTTGACCACAACATATCAGTGAAAACTTCTTTGTTATATATATAGCTCTATATAGTCTGTGATATATAGGTACAGGCGGTTCAGCGTCACTGACCCGAGCCGAGTATATCCGATTCAGCATCACCAACGCGAGCGTGAAGATTCAGTTTCGTTCATTCTTTAGAAAAAAGTACGCCTACAGAAGATTTCCTCCAAAAAACAGAGGGTAATCGAAAATTACTGTCCATGGCGCCTACTACTATGGAGATTAGTGTTGAAAAAACACAAGATGAGTGTTACAAAGTGGCAAATTTAGATCTTGCTTATTTGTTTCATAATTTAGGTACGGCGTTATTTATAAACACACGATTCCTTCAAACAATTTTCAGAAGAAGCTCAAATAGTCTGTGGTAAGAGGAACAACGCAACCACAGATTATTTAAACTGCCTCTGAGGAGTGTTTCAGATAAATCGTGTTTTTATAAATGACACCTTATTTATAAGAACACCATTCCTCTAAAGAACTCCGAAGAGGCAGTTTATTTAATCTGTTGTTACGACTTTTCCTTGTGAAATCTCCACCACAGTCTATTTTGATCGGCTTTTTAAGGAATCGTATGTTTTTATAAAAAAAGACCGTAAGCAATAGGTAGGTAGTATTAGTTCCTATGACATACCGACGTATTAGTCGGGAATAGGGGAGGTATTATTGTAAAGGGCAAGATAAAAATGTGACCAATGAATTTTGATGAGGATTGTGCCAAGTAAAGTAAAGTAAAGTAAAAAAGTTCTTTATTAATAAAAATGGTTCCATCGTCGCCACGCTAGGTCTAGCCTGTGTTGTCGAAACCTTCGTATATGTTAACATAAATAATGGCGCATGTTTATAAAATGTAATAGGCAAAATTTGAAAGAACTTGCTTAGAACTTAAGAATGTACCTAGGTACATGTAATAACTTAAATATGTAGTCAAACAAAAGAAACAGTTCTATAAATTAAACAGGAGACTAGATATTTCAATTAACAGTAATGCGTCCTAACTGAGAGTCTACTGAGAGCTAACCCTGGCCTCTGCCGACTCCTCGGGGATATTACGACTATTAAATACTGCAGGATCCAGTAGGTCACGAGAATTCTTATTTAACCAGCCGGCCCCGTAAAGTATTCTGGTAGCTCCCACTCTGTGCCATGCCATCACCCGCCACGCACAAGTTTAATTTGTAGCGCGGTTTGTTTCACAACTCTGTCACTGTGATACTCTGTCACCCTGATACGTTGAGGACTGGAGCTTTATTTTGTGCGATCGTAACTAAGTCGGTTAGTTTAGTTTATGCAATGCAGGACAGCATAGTTGGACTGAAGAAAGTTGATATGAGGCGGATTCTAGCTAGCTACGCGGGGAGGAACTATTTTACGGATTACTCACTACTGTCTGGGATTAAGGGCTCTCGTGCACTAAGATATCTTGCGTTTTCCTGTCACAAAGTAAAATATGCACGAAGACTGTAAAATATGCACGAATCTGTACACTCGCGGCTCTTTTCCGCAGTGTCGCACACATTTTTGTTTGCTCCAAAAAATCCATGCGGAAAATTGACTGTTGTCCGTTTAAGTATTAAAATCGTAATTGCATATTAGCTGAGAGGACAAAAACTGAAAGTCCAATAAGGATAAGGACCTGCGGAGTTCTTCAGAGTGTTTTGCTGAAAACATCTCGAAGCCGAAGCGTCTAAAAGCATTCTTATTCATCTAGCAGCATAGGGCCCAACCCAAGTCACAATTTTAATGTCAAGCCAACAGATAACCAGGCGACCATAGATAGTGTGGAGATAAGCCGAGCTCCTCATTAAGTCAACCACTAGAGGGGGCAGGGGCACGCTTTGCTTATCTTGAGGGCTCTCTCAAAGGCCTCTTTGGGCTATGCCCCTGACACACTGGTTTTATGCGCGCCTAGTACCTCGGCGCTAAATATACGGCCATTTCAGACCTTTTTTATGAGTCTCGTTGAACTAATTAGGGTGTGAATGAAATTATAAAAATGTTCCTTTGTTGCGAAAGGGAGATTTAATTTGGGTATTGTTAGTTGGGCTTTTTATTTTCATTTCAGTTTTCTAAATAAAGTGTTGCTCACTGTGATACAAAAATATTTTTTCGCACCAAGAAAATTACTTACTTTATTCAAAACAACGTTGGAATATATTTATAAATCCACGTAAATCCAGAATCATCACGTGGCTTTACAGCTTTGAACTGCCAGTTCACCGGTATTTATCGGGATTCTGTTCAAAGAATGTGGTGTCAATGTGTCGGTAAAAAAGGTCATTCGACGTCATTGCAATGACGCAAAGTTGCGTCCAACCATCCTTTTAAATAGTGAACGGGCAAAAACTCAGCGAACCGTTCAGATAGAGGTTCTAATTAAATTATTCACAGTTCATAGCCGGCAGTACGAACGGCACTGAAACTTGTGAAAAAACCAGTCAAGAGCATGTCGCTCACTATGATACGGCTGCGTATTTTGGAAAGCAAATTCTACTTAGGAACAATAAACGTTTCTCTGTGAGCACATGTCATAATTGGTCTAATCGTTGGATCTCCAGTAGGACTTCTTGAGCTATCCTTAGGATTTCAATTAAAGGCATTCCTCTATGTGTGCACTGTTATCCTGAGAGTACGCGTACTTAAGACGGACGTTTAATCTGTTATACCTACCTATAAGGCACTGATAAATCGGGCTACAGATCCCTAACAGCTTTTCAGGCAACAAAAATGTAAGCGAGTAGCTAACAAATGTCAATAGTTTGCGCAACAAACTCGCCGTGTTTAAGAGGGATCGTTATTAAGTGTATAGAAGATACAGTGAGTATAATTTTTTGACGTGAAACGTCACTTGCTAAAACCGCATGCAACGGAAACATGTCGCTTCGGCGTGGGCTGTGACTCTGTAACTACGTGTTGTGTGTATTTTATTTATGTATCGTTTAGTACAGCAAAATAGCCATTTCTCAAATTCTCTTGATTCGTGCCGATAGATGGCGCCAGTGCCGCGTAACACATTGCGCAATTTAAAAATTAACTCTTACTTATAGACGTTTCACGTTAAACCAACCCCCGACAGAGCCCCACCCCCTTTTTTCTCCACGTAGATGGTGTGGTTTAAGACTTAATAAATGTTCATCGTTTCCTTTCAACCCTGATCAGGGATAGAGGGCTTTTCCACTTCTTGCTGGCTTCTGCCGAGGCCATGTGGTTATGCAGTGGTCCCTCTTTCTTTTGTTCCTAGGAGTCCACTGCAAGACCACTATGGATCTTCATACTCGTCATTTCTTATGCACGTCTGATTATAAGATTGGTAGCCTTCACCTTCTATATCCAGAGCTTTTAAGCCCAGGGCCGCTGTCTGCCTTATTACAGTTGGTGCTAAAAGTTGGTGGTAAATTACGGGACACGGGGAAATTAGATTTGGCCTTTGCATCTACCTAATGAGATGATTTATACAGCGTCCAGTGGCTAGATGAGTGAAGGGATCACTCGGACGTTGCAGTGTCTGGGACATTGTTTTTTAGATGGAGTAGGCTGGCCCAGCACCTACCTATATCATCCTGACAGATTCGTCGGGCCAGCCCGCAGGAAGGACAAGTCAATACGTGCGGAGCCAACGATTTGATGCCAACCAAGCCGCGGATTGCCTCACGATGTTTTCCTTCACCGTTAGCCTGGAAGCGGAAGCGGTAGATCCAGGTTCGATTCCCAGTGCGGGCATGTACCTATGACTTTGTTTATTTTTAAAGTTATGTACATCTGCGAATTTGTAGTAGCAATACGGGGAAATTACGGGCCTATTAACGTTAAATAGTTCCGACGTAATACAATTATACAAATAAAACAAATTTCATTGGTACATAATCAGTTCTGTCTTGTATGGCGTAAGCAGCTTATATGTAAAAATATCAGTTTAACTCGCCAGATTCCACAAAATTTTAAATAAAAATTAAAAAACGACTTCATAATACCGCAGCACTAAAAAGTTAGAAGTAATTGCTAACTTTGATAATTTCTGACTAAAATGATTTCTAACTTTTTGGTGCTGTAGTGTTTGAAGTCGGTTTTTGTTTCTTTTTTTTTTTTTTTTTTTTTTTTATTTTACGGAGGGAGCGGGAGACAAATAAACCAGTCCCTTATAACAATAATTTACCCTTTCAAATTTGAAGTCCTCAATTTCCATTTCCGAAAGTCTTCACCAGAACATCACCAAGCTACCCTGGTACTACATTTACGCTATATTTTATGAAATATATGCATATTATTAAGGATCGACCCCATTCGGCCTTATTTAGTGTTGTCCATTGAAGAGTTCTTCACCAAATTACAATGGAACTAATATCTATTCGAACAAAAAAAGAAGTGTCGAAATTGGTTAAGAGTTGACGGGGTTATGTTTGAACATAGCAAAAAAAAGGAATATAAGTAGGTACGCGTCGAATTGAAAACCTCCTCCTTTTTTGAGGTCCGTTAAAAATAAAACTACACGGACTGGAAGTTCTTATATAAATTGAATTTGCGATTCTGCGGTAAATCCAATTGTATTAACAAAACTAAAATTCAATGCCAAAACTGACTGCGAAATATTTAAAAGTACTTAATCGGTAAACACTTTTGTTCAAAGTGTTTACCGACTAAGTTCAGCTTAAATAGTCTAAATAAAGTGTGGATTTTCGTTAATCTACGCGGACTGGCTTTATCTCGACTATTTAACATTCACGTACCGTTAACAAAAACAGGAAAAATGGGTAAATGTGTAAAGTTTTTTTGGTGACCTAAATGTAGTTCCATTTTCATTATGTAGCTCTGTGCCTGGCGTGCTTTATCCTGGCAACAATGGCTACGCTTTTTCGTATTCCGGCGCGCCCCACATGTTTGTAACTTGCCTTGTGTCCTTTGCACCATGAACCGCGCCTGAAAAATGCGAATTTATTTCTGCATTTTCGTTGGACGTTCCACACCAAGTAGATGGCAAGATTCCGTTGCGTGCGCCGTGTTCCGCAAGGAGAAGTTTCCGAAACATAAATAACTCTACGTTATTCATTGCACGACGGGAATTCATACTTTGTACATTTATTTAAAGAAAAAGATGTCACCTATATATAATATATATAAGCAGCCTATATACGTCCCACTCTAGGGCACAGGCCTTCTCTCAGAGAGAGAGAGTATGGGCTTAATCACCACGCGTGCCCACCGCGGATTGGCAATTTCAAGCGCTGAGGTATGTGAATAGCTCAGACACCCAGGTTTTCTCACGATGTTTTCCTTCACCGTTAGCGAGTGGTATTACTACTATAACTTCACAAATGTACATAACTTAGAAAGAAAAGTCATAGGTATATGCTCGCACTGGGAATCGAACCTGGGTCTCCCGCTTCCGATTCCAATGTTCTACCCACTAGGCTACCAAGCTTTTCAAAATGATACGCCATTCCTTACCCAAGGAAATAATTTCGCGATGACGAGGAGTTCAGTATGTGTGTGTGTGCGTGCGTGCGTGCGTGCGTGCGTGCGTGCGTGCGTGTGTGCGTGCGTGCGTGCGTGCATGCGTGCGTGCGTGCGTGCTTGCGTGTGTGTGTGTATGCGGAGCTGTTGTCTCCCGAAGAACTATTAAAATAACTTCACGAACGCCCCGTTGACCACAGAGTACGAAATCAAAACAGATGGGGTGGGTGGGTCAAATCGTGTGACATCACCGCGCGGGCATGCGAACCGCGAATTACTGGACATTCCACCTACTCTACCCTAAAATACGGAGGATGGAAGATTTATTAATATATACATATTAAGTTCAGCTGAAAATGGGGTGAAACTACTATAAGGTGCTAAAAGCTTCGATTAATTAATTATAATATAATTATAAAAAAGTAATTTTATGTAGACAAACTATTAAGGCACTAAAATGTTATCTACTCTGCGATTAAATACCTACTTCATATATTTAACTCTACAATATTCTGTGCACTACTATGGGTTACAGTATTATGGGCTCATATACCATCGTCTCACAGCATTTGAGATCACCTAGAGATTTTATTTATTTGAGATACACGACAGGCTACATCTATGGTCCTGTTTTATTTATTTGCTTTGTCTGTTGTGTATTTCGTTTTCTTTCTGTTGTGGTGCATATTATGTTACTTATCTGCTTATTTTGTTTCTGTGATGTGTCTTGTTGGTATAATAAATGTATTTCTTCTTCTTTTCCTTTTTATCTTTTAGTCTTTCAGGCATGGTCTAATTTCCACTATATAACAATAAGTCATGGAAGATAGACCTGTTAAAATGGAAACGCACTCTCTGCTCTCTATTTTACGACTTGGCAAAAGCTTGTCCATCATGGAAAGTATGCATCAGCTCTTTTATCGGTTTTCGGAGGGCCTGAAATCCAATTGAAATGTATAGTCTGTTTTTTTACAGTGTGTAGTTCGCTTTTGCGTCAGGGGCCTACTCTATTACTCTGAAGAAATAAACGATGCGTGAATAAATGGGCGTGACCTGGGCCACGTTTCATAAAACTACAATTTATAGTTTATTACGATAGTTCGATGTACATTGTGTATCAGATTAGTATAATAAAATTATGCTTGCTACTTGTTAATCTGTCGGTTAATCGGCTATGCAATGTACTTGTTGAGGAATGGACTGTATAATGAAAGAAAACTGATGAAAACGGGTAAAACGAAGTATAATAGGAAAAATATCAGAATAAGTGGGCAATGAGATGGTGACAGCAAGAATATTACAAAGATGAGTGACATGAGAGAGAAAAGTCAATTAAAGGAAAAATATAAAAACATCATAAAATATGATTCCAAGGAGTCTTCAACAGTACTCATATAAAATTGTCGTAAACCATGTACTGTTGTTCTATGAAATGGGGACCACATTAAGCCCTTCTCTCAAGGAGAGAGCTTTATAAGCTAGTAATTTTTACAATGTTGATGAAACGAAAGAGGTTTGTTAAGATGGTGGCAAAGCCTACTCATCCGGGATGCA
This sequence comes from Yponomeuta malinellus, assembly GCA_947308005.1. Lineage (NCBI taxonomy): Eukaryota > Metazoa > Arthropoda > Insecta > Lepidoptera > Yponomeutidae > Yponomeuta > Yponomeuta malinellus. The sequence goes on from OX371010.1 coordinate 5,632,939, forward strand.
GGCGTGAGTTTATGTATGTAACTACTAGGCTATTTAGGTCAAGTGAAAAACGTTTCCACGTTGGGAACTATATCGTGTAGAAATGAAACTCACAAATTACATTTTTAAAAGACTACAATATAAAAACTACAAAGCAGACTATATGATGTTGATGTACCCTGTGCCCCAGGCTTTATGAGTGCCTCAGTAGCCCACCCCGTGGTTTGTAGGTTGTATATCACGCCACAACACGACAGGGTGGCCATAAATTGATAGCAATTATGGCCCGGATGGACGAGCCGAGTCAAAAATGGCCTCTGACAGTTTTCATTTGAGGCCTGCGCGCGATTTATGTCTTTGAATTTTGCTGTGGAGTTTTGATACTTCTGGTATGACTGGCTGGAAATAAGACTACGAGTATTAGCAATTTTTTCCTTTTTTCAAACCTTTTTGATAGTTCGACAACACAAGTAACTTTTAAGTTTAAACCTTTTATCTACTTATAATCCACTGTCGTTTGCTGTTCATTAATATAAGTGCGAAAACCGACAGCTTAACCCCATAGTCTACTTAACTTTCAATCTAAAAACAACACGAACGCGAAACCGTTGATCACTGTTAAATTTTGAAGCAGTAAGTATTTTGTACGGTAAGTGGAAAATCCCGGCAAGATTGCTTCGTACAGGATTAAACAAAAACCCTTGCAGCCGAGAGAAAAGCTTGCAGCGGTCCCGTATTGCCCCTCCTGTATATACTGGTACTTGCTCCTCTGATATAAGGACTTTCTTTACTACTCGTATGTAGTTAGAGTATATATTGGAGGTCTACTTAGGATTACCGGATAAAGATCCGGAATAGACTTGGGATCGTTAGCAGAGATTGAAATTATCATATTTGAACATATTCGAAAAGACTAAGTTTCGAGTTTTTTTGTCCAATTTTTCTTCAAAATGATCTAGATTTTGAAATAGACAGCTAGTTTTACTTGTAACGTTCATTAAGTCACAGTCTGTGTTATTTTGGATAAAAACACTGATTGTGATTTTATTTCAAACGCACGGTCGACGGCAGTCTCGTCGCTGGAGCAGCTCTTAGTATATGACATGATGCTAGTATGTAAACTTCAATGAGCTGTACAAAGAACAGAACAGAAAATGTTGACTGTACAGAAACAGCAACATTTTTATAAGAGTTGTATTAGAAAAACTTGTGAAATTAAAATTGCAACGTTATAACTCTCGTTGCAATGAGTAGGTACGCAATGGCAAAAAAGAAGCAATGGGCTTTTCTAGCGCATTTGGCATTTACACAGCATTCTATGAGCCAAATATGAATGTGAATATCTTTAACCTCGTATTATATACAATTAAACAGGCGAGGAGTGTCACATGTACACAGCACTGGGATTTAGGTCATTGCAGACTGTCCTCATTCTTTTCATCTGAAATAACCGTAACTATCTTTCTTCGGGATCTATGTCAACACCCAATTTAGTGGAGAGTACCGGCGGTGGATGAATTGACTGGACAGTCATCACGTATAAAGTCTCGCTTTGAGAATTTTCTGATTGAATTTAGTAAGAATATAATATTTTCATCTCTCGCTCGTCAAAGAAATGGCTACTGAGATTTTTACTATTTGCAGTCGTGCTCGTACTATGTTTGCGTTAATTAATTTGCATCTTTTCCGGCATATTCGCAAGCAGTAGCCTATAAGTGAAATACCGGGCAACTGCAAACACCGGATACGTATTGCAATGTCGAAAATAAAAAAAATAACGTAAAATCACCTATGGTCAAAATCCCTAAAATCTAAATACCCAATAATGGTTTCACTTATATCACGGGCTTATCCCAGCGGTGGTAGCGGTAGAACGCCGGCTTCTTATTCGGGAGGTCGTGGGTTCGTATCCTGGCATGTACCAATGACTTTATTTTCTCAGTTACGTACATTTGTGAAGTTGTAGTAGCAATACCGCTCGCTAACTGTAACGGGAAACATCGTGAGGAAACCCTAGTGTGTAAGCTTTTTATATACCTTTGCGCTTGCTACGTACAATGGCCCAACTATGAGGCTAAGTACCTAATATATTAAACGGGTCTAACCGCGATTATTTATTAAGCAGAATTTTATTACCTTTGATCGCGGCTAGACCCGTTTAATATATTACATTGTATGCGCATCGTGAGTCATTGAAAAATACCATGAGGTTAAGTGCGGAAATCTCAGGTCTAACTAGAACCCTGGATAAGTATTTATGTATTTTATTACTTATCCAGTAACTTGGAGCGAGCCCTGTGGTTGTTTACGATTCTTAGTTTTAAGTATCACACAGGTCTTTGTTGTACATTTGTTGACTTTTTATTTTTAGAATCTGCACAGCTTATTTTTTTATTTAACTGTTCATCTCCCGTACTCTCTCTCAAAGAGAAGGCCTGTGCCCTGCAGTGGGACGTAAGTATAAATAGGCCACATATAAAAATACCGTTTATCTAATGTCAAATGTCAATACATCCAAAGAGTAGACCCTATACAACTATGGCGCGGCGGGAGTAGCGTCGCACTTCGCCGTGCTAAATGAGAAATTCCAAGAGTACGTGCGCGCAAGCACTAGGGACGTGCCGGTCTTTCGAACGTCGGATTGCGTGTCGATATTTTCATTTCGCCTTTGACGAAAATCTACGTGATTGGAAGCGACACGGGAAAACCGCTTACGCTTTCTCTCGATTGCTTTGGCAAAGATTGGCAAGTATTGTGTAGGAGAAGATATTAACGAAACAAATTTCGACATCGCCTTAGTTTTTCGAATTATTTACTATACGACGACCATTAGTCGTGGAGTTGAGTTGTGGCGTGCTCGCGTTGATTTTGGTCCTATTGCTGTTCGGTATGTAGTGTTAGGTATTCGACTAAATTTGTATTTGCATATAGGAATTTCTTGCTTAATATTGTTTAGTTGCACCGCCTACCCGTCATTTAGCTTCTCCATTTTTTTCATAGTTGTCTGGAAGAAATCAGTTTTAGTAATAAGGCTGTTAATTGTACTGTACTATATTATTATTTCATTCTTATATTATATGATTCCTGGTGTACAAACACTAAAGGATATTCTACCTTCTCTATAATATGTGGCTTGATGTGCTCCGGTTCCGTCCATATCTTAGCATGCTGAAAAATTATGTTTAACTAAATTATAACCTTTATTTATTACCATGATATTATTATAGATTGTAATGTTACTTACCTGTTGTTTAATGCAATAAATAAAATAAAATAATTTTTAGTTCCCCTAAGTAGAAACATCGATAAGCCGCCACGCATCCTTGCACATCTCTCCAAACTCCACGTATTTGCAGGGCTATCTGGAGCGAGTGTTAATTCGGGCTTCACCGTAATGGGGTTTATTAAAGGTTTTCTTGAACTTCTTTTTCAAGCCCCGGACTCTTTACAAACTCTGTTATGTTACTTGGCCGAAAAAAAGGGAACCCTTGAGATTTTGTACTAAGGGTAGAGTATAACGTTGACACGTTTGTGGTGGAAATACGACGAGTGTGTGACATCAGTCCAGTCATATCCATCAGCCCACATTAGTCCACTTGCTGAAAACTAGTGGTTCCTACCCTTTTTGCGATCAAAGACTACTTTGACTATTTTGTTATGAGCAGGGACCACAAAGTTCAAGATAAGTTTATTTAAGTACCTTCAAGTATGTGAAAAGTATGTACCTATGTCCTTCAAGTATGTCCTTAGCCATCCTCATACAGCCATCACCGGCAATCTGCCTCAGGTTCCGTGCTCCGTTTGCCGATCCACTGGAGAGCCATAACCCATCGGTTATCGATACTTAGGAAGATATGAAATAATAAATACTTCAGTTCACTAACGTGTGAGTGATATATTTAAATATCACTACATATATATAATATGTATTTTTTATTTCATCTTTAACTCACCCTTAAAAGAAATTAGTTTAAAGCCAAAAGTAAGTTTCATCATCATCAACCCATTTATGTCTCCACCGAGGGGCACGGGTCTCTTCCCTGAGGAAGGTATAAGCCATACTCCACCACGGGGGCCAAGTCCGGATTGGTGGAGGCTTGTAGACTAGTGGCTCGTCTACTGTCAGAAGTTGTCAAGCCGCCCTCTGACTTGGCTTAACGACTGCCATCTATCGGCGGCAGCCGGCACCAACAGCTTAACGTGCCTTGCGAAGCACGGAACCGCTCGGAAAAATGCCACTAGCGTTAGGCATAGACGGCGACCCATCCATGCACTGAACGCACCCAGTGTTGCTTAACCTTCGTGATCGTTTAAGATCACTCAGGCAGCCGGGGCTACGAGCGAAAGTCAGAAAGTTTAGTCCCACTGAATTCAACCGGCAAGCCGTGGTCTCTGCCTACCCCTTAGGGATACAAGCGTGAGTTTATGTATCTATGATAAACCCATTTTTTTCTATGGCAACTCGATACATCCCACAATACTTACGATTTCCATATCTTATATTCCTGCCAGACTCTCGGAAGGTTTCTTGTGAACTAGGTATTATCGCTCAACGTCGCGCACTTGACTAGTCAACTCGAGAATGGAGACTAATGGATGAGATCGGGGCTGAAATCTGTTTAACCCCATTTTGTGGAAGGAACATAAACGAGTATAATATAATAAGGCCCTACATAGCACACAGCCATGTTTTGAGGAGACAGACAGCTTATAATATACAGGGCGTCCCAAAATAATGGGCCATGAAGGGAAAGTACCTTAAATATCGTAGATAGGGTATTTTGCTGAAAGAAAACTTTATGTTATCCATTCAAAGATTTTCTAAAAAATACTTGCCTCGTCTGGGAATCAAACCGACTTAAATGTAAAAAAAACACCCCTACTTTTATGATGCCAATTGAAAGAATGGCCAAAAACTAATAGCTCTCCTTAAGATTTTCTAAATGAATGTTTTCCTACTTGGATTGGTACGAATAGGTACCAATCCAAGTAGGAAAACGTTTTTAAAGTGTTTTTATTCAAAATACAAACGTTCCAAGTAAAACTAGGTGTCCATTCCAATCTAGACCATTTTGAAGAGAAAATGGATAAAAAAACATCAAACTTAGTCTTTTCAAATTTGGTCCTTAATTATGTCACAGAGTTCACATATTATTCAAAAACCTAGAACTCACGCATTGAACTGGCTTTAACTCCAGACATCTTGGTCATCTAAATAATGGTTAATGTTATAGTAACCCTTTTGGTACAAAGTGTGCTTTAGACATTTTTTGAACCGCGTTTCCACATCCACATCCCACTTCTCTTTTCGACCACAAAACTCCTTAGTCAAAGAATTTAGTCGCAAGAAATTCCGTCGTAAGCATTTCTAGCTCGAAATGACACATTCTCAAACACGCAGCTCTAACGGCTCCGGAGAAGCCAATAACAAGGTAACTTCGGGATAGGGTTGCCAGATGACAGGAATTTTGCCATAACTTTTGAAAGACAAAGATTGAGTGCAATCAGCGACAAACGAAACGAAATTCGATGAAGCGCTTTGCCAAAGGGCTTTGCCTAACCTTCCAGGATACATGCATGAGCTTTTATATGAATGTATGTGTGTATTGTAATTCGTATTGTTATTTTATATATTAATTCTTAAAAAAATAATGTGGTCAAGCAAACACGTAGACATGCGTTGCTTAATTTATTAGTGCATACTCACGAAACAAACCAGACATATAGAGTAGGAGCGCTGGAATGGTATGCTGGAGGCGCAGCTTTGTAATCCGCTTCGGCCTGGAATTTTTATTTCTAGGTAGGTATATGAAGTTTTAAAAAAAGTTTAAAGATAAAAAGTCGTGAGGAAACCTGAGTTTCTGAGGTATTCTTATACCTCAGCGCTTGAAATTGCCAATCCGCGGTGGGCACGCGAGATAATAAAGCCCATACTCTCTCTCTCTCTCTCTCTCTCTCTGAGAAAAGGCCTGTGCTCTGCAGTGAAACGTATATAGGCTACATAAAAAAAAATGATAAAAAGTACCCGAAACCGGCGTGCGTGCATGCAACTACTAATGAATGTTGAATTGTTGATGAAGCTAAAAAGGTCTGTCAGGATCGTGACAAGTGGCAAAACCTACCCTTCCGCGATGCAGGCGTGAGTTTTTGTAATATAATGTAATGAAGTTTGTTTATAAAGCCCAAAAAGAGACTCATGTTGAAAAGCAGTTGAACACATTGAATTGTCATAAAATCACCTGACATTTGCTGAAAAATCTGAATTTTTTGCCGAAAATCTTATCTTTGGATCTGGTAACCCTGCTCCGGAGTACTTCGCAAATATGCAGTCGCTCGCATGCTCCGGCCTGTTATAGTTGATGGTTTATAGCTTTCCATTGTAAGGCATCTGGGAAACTTCGTACATGTACCTACAATCAGCAAAATAATTGTACTTACAATCGTTTGATGAAGATGATTTGCCTCGCTGTTAAGAGGGGTAACGATGTCTACATTATGTTGACCTATGGGTCGGGTATATCTCGGGCTACGAATAAAGTCTCAGGGCGGTTTGATCGACTGTAATTTTTTGTCTGTTTTCATGTGTTTATTTTATTTTCTGTTCTTATCATGTTTGATTTCCGAATCCAATCCAAAAATCCGCATTCTTACGTAGGCCTCCCTCCCCCAAGACATGTTACGCCTTTCTCTCCTCAGTCATCCTCACCCAGGCACGTAGAATTTACCTAGAGAACTTGTCACGAATTTGTGACAGCCGAAATTGAGGAAGAATTAGGGGATCAATGCCAATAACTAAAGGCATAACAGACAGGGTCCATTAATTACGTTAGCTAAAAAGTAAAGGGTCTATTTTTGTGAAGAATTTCAGCACTAAATATACATAAGTATGTGGAGCAATTTTCGGAATTCACCAGTAATTATTGCATGAACTCAATAAAACTTTAAACATTTTTACTAGGTACAATTGTATTTAAGCTACTTACAACTTGTACAATGTGCATCTAACTGTACCAGCCAAGTTGGATGGAAACATGCCCCGGTCTTGCCTTAAATAGGATTCGTGGGTATCGCGGAGTCTAGATTTCTACCAGGCCGGCCGGTTGTGTAGCTGTGGGCTGTTGACTCAGTATGGCATTTGGGGGCTCGTTTGCACACGGCACAGTTTGTATTAGATTAAGGAGCTAGCTGAAGCTAAGCGCCATCAATGGAAAAAAAGTATTTTTTAGACCAAAACAGTGATTCCATCTCTTCCAGGTATTTCGGCATAGTAATTTACATGAACAAGATAGGAACAATGTTATGTATTGTAATTTGGTATTTACAAATTTAAAATTAATAAAGCGATGTATACATTTATATAAAAACTACTCGAAATCGGCGTTTCGTGCATGCAACGACTAATGAATGTTGATGAAGCGAAGGAGGTCTATCAGGATCGTGGCAAGTGGCAAATCCTGGTCGAGGCCTACCTCTCCGGGATACAAGCGTGAGTCTATGTTATGTTATAAATTTATATTTTACTAGCTGACCCGGCAAACGTTGTTTTCCATATTCATTAGCCTATGACTTATTCTCAATCCTACCAAATAAACACAAAAAAAAAGTCATAAAAATCGCTGAAGCTGTTTCAGACGAGTTCGATAACAAACACTGAGACAAGATTTTTATATATTACATTTTGTTTTGTATTGTAGATATTCATCATCATCATGATCAGCCATGTGACGCCCACTGCAGGACATAATCCTCCTTCGTGGTTTTCATAACAATGAAGGGTTTTGCCATAATCGCCACGCTTGGCAGGCGTGTTGGCGATCGCAGTACGCGGTTGAAATCTGAGGAAGACGCTGCTGCCCGTCTCCTGGTATTTGATTTCCGTAGTCGCCTTCTACGACATCCACGGAAGAAAATGAAGTGACGGTATTCTTAATCCGGCACCACACGGATATTGTAGATATTGTATTGTATTAATTTTGTATTGTATTCTGACCTCACATAGTTGTTTTAGGTCCTATGAAGAGAGCCATTATACAATCCGTGTAAACGGGACACAAGTCGGGTGCGTGGGAGAAGCGTAGGCGATCACTGTTCGCACTAAAATAACTTCAAAGTAACCAGTTTACACATATTATAGGGTCTTAACTGATGGCCGATGGGGCCGAAAAGTTCTGCGCAGCGTAGGAAGACCAGACACAAGATGGACAGATGACCTCGACCAAGTGGCAGGAAGGCGCGGGGATGCAGGCCGCTTCCAACCGGTCTTTTTGGACTTCTTGTGGCTGAATGATGAGGGTCTTATAATACTGCCTCCTGATCGTAACGCCCCGCATACTGAACACCAAAACAAACTTTGTCCATACAAATAGCTGGAATATATATATATATATATATATATATATATATATATATATATATATATATATTTAAATGTTACCTTTTTGTTGTTTTCCCATATATATAGTGAGCGAAGTTTAGAGGGCTACGCATGTCGAGTATGCGGACGGGATGGCCTCTCACTAATAGGACTTTTTAGTCACAACCGTACATGCTCAAAGAACGCTGCATAAATCGTCTGCAATAGTTGCAAAGGCCATTGATGATGGTAAAAGAATACTAAAATTCTGCGATACTACTGCATTTTTGCAAAAAAAAAACTATTCATTTCCCGGTAACGATTTGTTTGGCGAAAACGTTCATCATAATGGTCCAGAGAATACATGGGTTTCAAGAAGGGGTTAGTGTATTATCAGCTAAAAATGCCATTGAAATGGTATTTTCCTTTGCCATGGCCTATTTTAACTGCCTTTGAGGACTGTTAAAGAAATCATGTTTTAATATAACACTGTTAAGGTTTAATGTGGGTTGACGGTACTCGCGTTTATTGATGTAGTAGACGCGACCATTTTTGGAATCTACCAATAAATCAGTTAACCAATGAAGAGGCATTTTTGGATAAATAACACTATGAGTTATACACTTCACTTCTGCGTATAGTAAAGACTTGGGTCCGACAAACTGATCGGAGTGAGCTTGATTGACAATAATCTACTAGAACGCAAATGGGTCCCAACCTCATCTATAGGCACATAATATCCACATATAATTCGTTGTGTCGATTTGATTTCGTACATAATGCTTTACTTATAGGATGTCCCGAACCTTAGGCCTTTGTTGGTTCTTGGTAATATGGAACCTTTATTACAATGCTATATAATATGTGCGCACAACGGCATTTCTATCGCTAGTTTGTTACTACATAAGTACAAATAGTGGAATTGGGCCTCAGTGTTACGAATACAACAGTAACACAGAATGGAACAGCTCCCAAGAGACCAATGACAATAAGTACCAACCGGATATCTGATAGTTTCCGAGTAGATTTGTTTTGTAAGCGCGTTATTAATTACATTACATTACATCATCATAAGCAGCCTATATACGTCCCACTGTAGGGCACAAGCCTTCTCTCAGAGAGAGAGTATGGGCTTAATCACCATGCGTGCCCACCGCGGATTGGCGATTTCAAGCGCGTGTGAATATAAACATAAACACCCAGGTTTTCTCACGATGTTTTCCTTCACCGTTAGCTAGTGGTATTGCTACTATAACTTCACAAATATACATAACTTAGAAAACAAAGTCATAGGTACATGCCCGCACTGGGAATCGAACCTGGGTCTCCCGCGTCCGAGTCCAATGAACATAAAAGTCTGTATTCCGTCTGTATCCCAAACACTCCTGTATTCCCGAAGGGTAGGCAGAGGTTTGCTACTTGCCACGATCCTGACAAACGTCTTTTGCTTCATCAGCATTCGTTTTTAATTTTGTACATTTTTTTGGTCATTTTTATAGCTCGTGATGGAAGAAAATGTCTTTTATTTTCCAAAGAGCCATCCAACACTCCACCGGTTGACTTTACGGTAGGGTAGTTTGCTTGGGTGCAAAGTGTATACGGTGAGCAAAGTGTATTCTACAGGGTAGTTTGCTCGGATGCAAAGTGTATATATGGTGGACATAAATAGCCTATATCCAGTGAACGTGACTACTGTGTACCTATGCATGCTGTGATTTTGGTAAATAACGCCTGACTTAGGGAAAGAGTCTATATGATGCTTGTTCCTAAAAATGTGTTTAATTTTGCCTAAGTACACATAATTTTTATTCAAAAATACCTGATTAATTCGTTTTAAAATGACCGTGGCGCGTGATTTACAAAGCCCCTGACCCTGAGCGCCGATCAAGAAACTAGTGGCGGGGGCGACCGGACTGACCGTGCAAACACGTAATGATTTAATTTAACGATTTTTGGATGTTTCCTGCAAAAATATATTTGTTGTATTTATTTACAAAACTAATTTAAGTATTTTATTAGCAGACACCCCTGAGTAGGGTGTTACTTAGCAAAACTTTAACCTTTATATATTTTTTTATATTTCGTACTTACTTGAAACATGTATAAGAAAACAACGTCTAGTACATACAACATTCGTTTTAAACAACGCCTTTCTGCTGTTGATTTTTGACTTTTTCAGACGCGACTTTTGTGGCAATACATAGACATTTTGGTATACTATACGTTTTTACACAGAGCGACAGATTGACCTGCTGTCGACTGTACGTTTGACAACACTTAGACATTTTTATATGCTCTACGCAGAGTGTTTAAGAATGATCCGGTAGATTAGACTCCTGCAGTTCTACCGGACCTTTCTGCATCAAGGTGTGTTAAAAAAAAATAAAAAGACACGACTGCTTGTTTAGTAGTGTTAGCATTTTTCAATGACTCGTGATGATCATACATATATTTAACCGGTCTAAACGTGGGCATTTGTACCGCTAGAAAAAAGAGGAAGTGAAGTATTGTGAAGTTTAGTTTTCTTAAACAATTTCAAAGTATTAAAATAATAATAATTATTATTATTTACCGGTTCATTTATGAAATGCGCAATTTCTGCGACACCCGAACTAGGGTTGGTTTTCAATTTGTTCTATGAGTTTTCTCTGAGATTTGAGAGTTTTCTCTGTTAGGGCTTACAACATTTTATCAAACTCGCGCTTTACACACCCTATTGAACAAAACCCTCAAAAGTAGTAGAACAAAAGTTATTTCATTTATATTGGTATGATAGATTGGGTATGAAGAACTGTCTCTTATCCATCTATAGATTGATTTAGCTGTTCGTTATTTGGAAAATTGAGTCTATTCTACGATTCTATTCCGATTTCAGCAGCGTTACTATTTAATAGAACCTATCTTAGCCCTTACGCACAGAGACCACTAAGGCTACACTGGGACAGCTCTTACAGTGTACAGCATAAGTGTGAGATTCGAACAACAGGTACACCATCCGTTTTGCAATTTACATAGTCAGTGAAAGGGACCAGTGCGTATTCGAATCCGGGAATAATCGTTACACCGACCGCTTCGGTAAATATACAATGAGATGACTATAAGCTCCGGATACTAGTGCCATTGTGTGTAAGGGTCGAGTCGAGTTAATAATTACTTAGGTTTAGCCCTCTACTCTTGACGTTATTGTGTTCCAAATGGTGGCACAATTAAATGCAACATGTCAGAAATAAAGACTTAACAATAATTTTTGTTACTATGTTTTAGCCTATATGATTAGCAAGTTGAAGTAGCAGTTTGGTCACATATACCGAAGAATCGATAATCGGTGTAGTACAAAGGTTCTCGAACTGGCAAACGCAGCGTAGGACGCTCACCAACTCGCTGGACCGACGATCTGAGGCAGATTGCTGGTAGCGCCTGGATGAGGGTGGTCATGAGCAGAAATATGTAGCGTCCCTTCGGCTTACTTCCACCAGTGGACGAATACAGGCCAGTTGATATTTTGGCTAAATTATGAGACAAACGCACTCCATCGTAACACAAGTTGGGTAAATGATGAAATAAACGCAATCAATTGGAACATAGCTTGTCAAAATTATGAAATAAACGCAACCAATTGCAACAAAAGTTGGCTAAATTATGAAATAAACGTACTCAATCGTAACACAAGTTGGCTAAATTATGACATAAACGCACTCAATTGTAACACAAGTTGGCTAAATAATGACACAAAAGTACTCAATTGTAACACAAGTTGGCTAAATTATGAAACAAACGCACTCGATTGTAACATAAGTTGGCTAAATAAGTGTCGAGAGCACGGGGCACTGATTGACACGCTACGCTACTGAAGAAGTATATCGATGTGAGGTTGTTGACTACTTTGTTTTGCTAATAACAACGAGAGGTAATATCGAAATTGTACCCGAGTTTCCTTTGGGGTATACAGGGTTACCTCTAGCGCAATTCCTGAAACACTGTCATTATATAAATTTTAGTTTATCTATTTAAAAAAATTTAATGCCATGCACAAAGAGTATGTAATCACTTGGCCATGCATTTAAGAGCGGTGGTAGCCTAGTGGGTAGAACATTAGACTCGAAAGCGAGAGATCCAGGTTCGATTCCCAGCGCGGGCATATACCTATGACTTTGTTTTCTAAGTTATGTACATTTGTAAAGTTATTTTTTATTTATTTATTTTATTTTATTTCCACTTATACCTATCTTTACAGGCTTAGCCTAATTTGATTGGTATGAAACTTACAATTTCCAAAATATCTTATGTCTAATAACTTAACAACTATTTAATTTAATTAACTTATAGTAGTAATACCACTCGCTAGCGGTGAAGGAAAACATCATGAGGAAACCAGAGTGTCTGAGCTATTCGCATACTGCAGCGCTTGAAATCGCCAGTCCGCGGTGGGCACGCGTGGTGATTAGGCATAGTCTCTCTCTGAGAGAAGGCCTGTGCCCTATGCAATACACGTACTTTTTATAATGGATAAATATAATGGACGCACATTTTATGTATAGGTATAACAATGACATACTTGAGTCTGCGACATTGATAGTGCTGTCAGATAGCGATGGCAGGGTAGATAGCATAGTAGAGACGGCAAAAACTTAACTGATATGGTAAAGAATTAGAGTCGATTTATACGTTTAACATGGATTTATTTTATTTAAGACCACTTTACATTGAACACGAAAATAAAGAGAACCAGAGACAATGCTTCTAATAGACATCCAGATTGTGTTTACGAATATAGGTAATTGATACATTACATGGGCATTTATGAGGAACTGAACAAAAACAACAGACTGGTCAAACCTAAAGAAGATAGAGATAGTTGGAAAAGACTGGCCTATATCGGGAAGGAAGGAAGACAAAGACTTTCGCGGTAACGTGCAGCGGAGCCTGGTATGCGAAATAACTTTGAACGAAGCGCACGTTCTAATAAAGCTGAGACCGCCAGTAAACTAGACTGTATGCAAACCTTCACGGGGAGGCAACAAACTGGCATTGTTACAAACTCTTTTGTTAACACGTAGCTGGTTCATGCTTCATTCAGAAAACATGTAAACTCTGGTTAGTACGTTGCGGGTACAAGATTGTTGCAGAGTTTCCTAAAAAGGCACAAAAAGTTTCTTAAACATTTTGAACACGCGCTGAGGCTTAACGTTAGCACAGAATCATTTCAGACGAAATAGAATGTCTAATATTACAAATCGATAAAACTCTTTTGCTTCATCAACATTAATTAGTCGCTGCAAGCACGCACGCCGGTTTCAGGTACTTTTTATTAGTGTTCCGTACCCGAAGGGTGCCTAAGGGAGCCCTATTACTAACACTTCACTGTCCGACTGTCTGTCTTGCGTCTGTCTGTCTGTCTGTCACCAGGCTGTATCTCACGAACCGTTATAGCTAGGCAGTTAAAATTTTCACAGATGATGTATTTCTGTTAGCGGCAACAGAATTCGAGTGATTTTTGAATACGAGTTCCGACGCGGAACTAACGCAGCAGAAACAGTCCGCAATATCAATGCTGCGTTTGGAGAGGGGTCTACTAATGAACGCACCGTGCGATTTTGGTTTAAACGCTTTCGTGATGGAAATTTCGACTTAAAGAACGAGCCACGAGGAAGACCGCCCACACAGGTGAATAACGATGAATTAAGAGAGATAGTGGAAGCCGACCCTAGTCAAACTACCCAGGAATTAGCGGCATGGTTTAACGTTACCTTACCCACAATATTGACTCACTTGCGTCAAATCAATAAAATAAAAAAATACGAAAAATGAGTGCCTCATAATCACTCGAATTTTCGCAGTATCCATCTTTCTTGTCTAAATTGAATAACAAAAACAATTGAAAGTCGATATTTAAATGTTTCACATTTTTTAAAAAAAGAACATCATATAAACCATTTGAAAAAAGTTTCATTCGAAAACCTCAAACCATGAAGATTCTATGTCAATTCAAAGAACCTATTGCAATAAAACGGCAATTTCATACTTTAACCCCTAATATTTAAGGGGCGCTCCCAGACAATGTTTTTTGCTCGATATTAATAACGGCAACAGGTAGGCGCTTGAAATATTCACAGAATATTTTGTTCTATATTCTCGTCTCGGTCTATTCCCCCGGCATAAACGCGTCAGTGTAAATATTGTAAAATATCGGTTTCATATTTTAAGTTGCACCATGAGACACGAACCATACACGTGCAATCTCCATGGAATTCGGTTCAGTCAAAAAGTTACTCTTGTTTTAATATGCATACATTTAAACAGAAACATTTTCCTTTATCCGGCTTCAGAAGTCTTTCAATTGTCTATCGCAATCATTCTCTTCCAAATATCTTTAATGAATAGTTTACTTGTATAACCAGAAATGATCGATATTATTCAGCTTCAATGTCGAACGCACATAATAAAATTTATAGTAAATAAATACCTACTATTGAGTTTCTTGTACATCACTATTAAATTATCTCAAATAATCACTCATAATTAACTAGAATATGAGTACCTAGAACAAATTGCTCACTGCAATTTATCTGGAAGATATAGGGCTGGTTTCTGAATTAAGAAGCAAATACGTAAGTAAATACCTAAGTAACGTTCTGTCACGCTCTTTTCTGAGAAATTGGAATAGACAGCACTACAGTTAACCATTTACTTCGCGAAATTCTCAGTTCAGTTACTGGCCAATAATATTAATATTCATAAGCAGCCTATATACGTCCCACTGTAGGGCACAGGCCTTCTCTCAGAGAGAGAGAGAGAGAGTATGGGCTTAATCACCACGCGTGCCCACCGCGGACTGGCGATTTCAAGCGCTGAGGTATGTGAATAGCTCAGACACCCAGGTTTCCTCACGATGTTTTCCTTCACAGTTGGCGAGTGGTATTGCTACTATAACGTCACAAATGTACATAACTTAGAAAGAAAAGTCATAGTTACATGCCCGCACTGGGAATCGAACCTGGGTCTCCCGCTTCCGAGTCCAAACCCTTCGGCCGTTAAGGTTACCGGAGTTTGGAAACCAGTTTCCTAAAAGAATTTTTTTATCCTTCTACGTAACTGGTTTCCTATGAATATTTTTTTATCCTTCTACGTAACTGGTTTCCCAAAAGTACTATGTTTATGTTATTTTAGCCACCTACGAAACTAATAACCGGATTGCAGAAGAAATGGTTATTGGAATTGAGTATTGTATTTGAATAATTGTTTTTGTAAAACCGTAATTATACCATTTATGTGTGGTTTATTTGAAATATATGAATTTAATAATAACATTTATAATATAAAATCAATTCATTAACAAACATAAAAACAAATAACTTCCTTAGTTGGAAATTAAAATAAAAAATAGCATGATGAAATAATTTCAAAACAGGTATACAAAGGAGATTACTTATTCAGTTACATAGAAGTATAAAAAAATCTTTAAAGGGAACCAGTTACGCAGAAGAATAAAAAAGTCTTTATAGGAAACCAGTTACGTAGAAGGATAAAAAAAATCTTTTAGGAAACTGGTTTCCAAACTCCGGTTACCTTAACGGCCGAAGGGTATGTAAGTACCTAAAAATTTGTACGGAACCGTCGATGGGCGAGTCCGACATGCACTTGACCGGTTTTTTTTTTAAATACCTACATAGTTTCAGAAGATTCGGAGTAATTTTTACCTAATGCTGGTTCGGAGTAATTTTTACCTAATGGGGCTAAGAAGATAATACTGGTATTTTGCACGTGTTTTTATTTTAAGCATTTGAAGCTCGGCTGAATCCTGAAATAATTAAGACTCTATTTCTGACATCAATAAACTCACTGTTTTTATTATTAGTATTTTACCATAGCGCAGGGTATCCTAATTTGGGACCAGGTCATCATCATCATTTGACGCCCACTGCAAAAATTCTTTTAGGAAACTGGTTTCCAAACTCCGGTTACCTTAACGGCCGAAGGGCTTACATATTATAAATAGTTCAGGAATCGAGTCGTGCATTTTTTCCCGAGCTTTTCCCCGACATTATAGACAATTTTTTTGATAATTTAATTACAAATGTACAGTTATCAGATTTTTCCCTGTACTTGTAGTATAAGACGATATTACTTGCCAAATTTCGTAGCTCTAGGTCAATGAAAAATATCCTGTAAATTTTCATTCCCTCGAGTGTCGAAATATAACTTTTTTTCCGGCATAAAAGGCCGTAACCTTTTTGGACGTTAATTTAGAATTTATTGATTGTTTCACTGCTTCAAGGGACTATGGACCTAAGTATATGGTTTCAATTTCAACTCGATACCTCGGACGCATGGACGGACGGACAACAAAGTGATCCTATAAACAGTTCTACAGATTTCCTACTTTAAGAACATTGGGTGTGAATTTAGAAAGTTATATGTGATGTCCTATGTATAGGACGCCAGGCCTTAGAAGGTAAGACTTTCTTTCCGTTGCCTCACTTTGCCAGATCCAGGTCCCAGGGCTGTTGTAAAATTCAGCGGCGCAGTTAAAGCTGAGTGTCGGGGAGCATGCACCTCATGCACTATGTAGAAGGGTCACGGTTTGTGTGATTGAAGGGGCGTTTTGGGTACAACGTACAGTCGATAACGGTTCCATTTTTAAGGTTCCGTACCCGAAGGGTGCTAAACGAGACCTTATTACTAAGACTTCACTGTCCGTCTGTCTGTCTGTCTGTTTGTCCGTCTGTCTGTCTGTCTGTCTGCCGGTCGGTCTGTCTGTCTGTCTGTCACCAGGCTGTATCTCACGAACCGTGATAGCTAGGCAGTTGAATTTTTCACAGATGATGTATTTCTGTTGCCATTATAACAACAATAAAATGAATAAATAAAAAAACAGAATGAAATGAATATTTAGGGGGGGCTCCCAAACAACAAGCCTTGTCTAAAGACAGCGCTCGCCATCTAGCGGCCATCTATGTAACCGTCACAGCGCCGATGTCATTTCGTTAAATGTCAATGTTAGATGGTACGGAACCCTTCGTGCGCGAGTCCGACTCTCGCCTGGCCGGTTTTTGATGGTTAGAATGCACGTATCGTGCCGTCGACTGTACAGTCGGCAACGTACCGGAAATGTACTGGCGTGCGGCAGCGACTAATGTTGATGGAGTGATAGAGGTTTGTCAAGATTAAATGTTTACATATACAAATTCTTTTATTTATCAAAAAGGTTACAAGTGTTATACTTACTTAATGTAATGGGGGTACACCAAAATAAATGTCACTCGCAAAGTACGCTTTCCGGTGGCCATTAACTATTACAACACTTGCTAGTATCCTTAAAGTAAGGCGGGCCTTACTTAGATTTGTATGATTTGAATCTGGAAAATTTTCCATGCTTGTGAATCCTTATCTGGTTATCATATCACAAGGTATCCTAGTTTGGCATTAGGACAAGTGATTGTGTTGTGTGTTTTGCAAATTTTGCGGCCCCAAACTAAATAAAGTTTGATTGTAGTAGGTAGAATAATTTTACTATGCGTTGTGAATTGAGAGACCTAGAAACATTCACATCAAAGCATACGAGTATTTGTGAAAGAGTAACGAAATAATGAAACTTTATTAATTTCGCCGGTCCTACACAGACCCGACTTCAAAGAAGACTGTTAATGACAAAAACTCTACTGAATGAGCTTGCCTGACGTAGAGCAGGGATGGAATAAGGGGCATTATAATGAATGGTATTTATGTTCACCATCATCATATTTAGTATTAACATTGCAACATAACATTTAAATTAAACCAAAGCGATATAGCACGCAAAACTGATGGCCGATGGGGCCGAAAAGTTGTCGAATGGAGACCACATATCGCCAAGCACAGCGTAGGACGACCAGCCACAAGATGGACCGATGACCTCATCCAAGTGGCAGGAAGACGCTGGATGCAAGCCGCTTCCAATCGGTCTTTTTGGAAATCCATGGAGGAGGCCTATGTCCAGCAGTGGACTTCTTGTGGCTGAATGATGATGATGATGAAAGTGACATAAACGCACGCCTGTATCCCGGAGGAGTAGGAAGAAACCATGTTTTGCCATTTGCCACGATCCTGTCAAACCTCTACCTCTTTATAATTCTTTTCCTTCTTCAATCCTTTAACTCCTAGGGGAGCATAGGGCCTCAACCACAGATTTCCACTTCTAGCGGTGGTTCGCGACAGTTTCCAATTCTGGCCAGCGAGTGCCGATAGACTTGGCCTCTTGGGCTGTAAGTCTTTTCCAAGTGTTTCTTGGCCGCCCTCTCTTTCATTTGCCCGAGAGAGTACGTGAGGGCTTGTCTGGGCAGCCATCCCTTCTCCTGGCGTAGTGTGTAGCCTATCCAGCGCTATTATGCCATACGACTTTGTACTAGTTAGGTTTTGGTAACATATCAGGCACACAACCATTTGTCCTTGGTCGCAACCTAATATACCCCGTCCTATGGCAAATACAAAGCAAAAGAACAGTCATTATCACAACGAAGCTTTTATCGGTAAGGTAGAGTTTGATAGAATTTTCAATGACACAAATTCAATATCGAATTCTTCTATTTTCGCACCATCTGTTACGCCTAGCTACCTACCTGGAGGGGTATTGAGTAAAATGGGAACAGCAATGAAACCACAGAATCGAAGTTGCCGAGTTATTTGAGAAATTGAAAACATAATTTAATCGATATCGGTGCCATTCCCGTTCAAATTAAAACGAACGCGATGAGTGGCGCGTATCGGAAAAGCCCCCGATTCTGGATACCATTCGGTCTTTATATCTCGTAGTGGACAAAATATACTAGGAATGAAAGATACTATAAGTCTGTGAGTAATAAATTATTGCCATATGACATAGTTTTATATATTACTATTATGGCTTATAAAAAAAATGTTACTCTTAGACGCGCGCAAACAATATCTTTATTATTATAGAATCACTCCCATATAATATAGAATCACACCCGGTGAAGGAAAACATCGTGAGGAAACCTGGGTGTCTGAGCTATTCACATACCTCAGCGCTTGAAATCGCCAATCCGCGGTGGGCACGCGTGGTGATTAAGCCCATACTTTCTCTCTGAGAGAAGGCCTGTGCCCTACAGTGGGATGTATATAGGCTGCCTATGACTGACTCCCATATAATTTCGTTTTCCGATATGTATCCCATTTTTGTATCTTTAAACCATTTAGATCTTGATGATGATGAATGAGGGAGAGCATTCTATCGCTTTGCCTCGTATAATGCATCGTATTCATGCGTCTCGCTCGTACTCTGGTATAATAATTGCTGACTTAAAGAATCCTGACAGAGAGATGATACAATTTGACTCGTGAAGTGAAAATAGATCTAGTGCTTCGAAGTGATTTGTGCTTTCTAAATCTTGAACAAGATCAACTTATGCCTAATGAGTTTGAATAGATATTTTGAAGATCACAGAACATCTGGGTCACTTTCTTCTTCTTTAATCCCTTACTCCTCGGGTGAATCTATTTCAGATATTTAGATTTTCCATTTTTCTCTATGCGTAGCAAATGAGCGCAGCTCCGCCCATGTTGGTATCCTTTGACTCGAATAGTAGGTACGGAACTTTTCTATATATGGGTTAGCCATTCGGGCCGCGAGAACCTTTGTAGGCTTTCAGTAGAGGGCCACTTTCGGAATATTGTGGTTTCAAACACTTCCTACTGGACATAAACTAAATCATGCTTAGAATGCTTCTTCTTTATTGTAAGAAGTAGAATAGTCAAGACCCGATTATCGATGGTAGCCAATTTTTATATTAAATATTTTGATTTCTTCTTGGGTATCTGGTGAAAAATGCTCCACCGGGAATAGGGGATCCTCAGAATAGGTACTCAGTGAGGAATCACATTACATTCGTATTACGTGGTATTACTCTGCGTCACTCACATGTTATTCGATTACTGCCATTCAAAATTCTCAATTACTCTCGCGCGGTATAAGTTAATGCAATATTTCTTCATTAGTGGAGCTAACTGGAATAGGGTAGCTTCCAATATTCCGTATTCGTAGTCAGTTTTTGACTTCGGTCCGATTTAACCGTAATGTTCTGCTTGTAACGTTTTGTATCGACGTTCCAAGTGTCGATGGAAAAATGCTGAATGGGTTTCAGAGAGAAGGAAGGTGGCTCAGGGTCGCTACTACGTAAGTTCTCTACTGTATGGAGTTGTCCGATTTAACCTACTCCGAACTGTCAAATGCAAAAAAACTGTCGAACTGTCACTTTGAAATCGTCAAAATGGTTAAGGGGATCGAGTGGGCTAACCACTGATGAATAAAATCATATTCCTTCCTTTACAACTCGTATTTGCAAAAAGTGTCAGTACAATCGGTCAATCACGTTAACAGTAACTTTTAGGATCCACGACAAGGAACGTAGGATCACAATCCTAGGTCTTTTGCTTTATATTCACGGCCATGGGTCCTCAAAATTACTATTAACATGCTTTTTCTTCGGTGGCGCTAGTGTTACTCCCTGGAGCCCCTTAACCCAATAGAGTTAGCTGTTACGTAATAGAAGGGCAGCGCCGGAAGATAATGCGTATTTTGGTGGGGTTAGCCACGAACCACTAGTATCCACTGAGGTAATAAGTATGAATGCATAAACAAATTATAGGGGTAGAATTCTTTGCCTTCTTTAAGGTCAAGGTGAAATCTCTTTTCATGTGAAGGCCTCAATCAAATTAATTTTATCAGTCCTTATACTGTAAAAGCCTCTTAAAAACTTCATTGGATTTATCAGCACACTTGGTGGTTCAGAGCATTTTATCTCACTTTCGTTGGCCACTGCAGCTGGAGCCGATATGGAAGTCTGAAATCTACATTCGTTTAGACACTGTTACTTAAGCGAAATTAGATAGCGGCAAAAATACCTTTAAAAAACTTGATCTATGGACTGTGTATCATGTAAAGTTTAAACTCTCCGTCTCTTCTTCGTCTTAGAGCTACCCAATACGAGTAGGAGTTTCTTCTTATTTATTTATGCAACTCATCCTACTGCTGGGCATAAGCCTATTCCCATTCACGCCAACCGTCCTCTATCGATCTCATCCATTCTAAAGGTTTTAGAAATGTCATCGACCCATATTTTTCTTCTTATGGTAGGTACGCCATTTAACAACCTTGAATTTTCCGCATCAAGTGTTTTCCTGCTGCCTTGACAAGGCAGTCAGTTTATCTCGTTGAATATCTTCCCAGGCGCTTAACTCTACTTCTTAAAAACTAGATTTTTTGGTTTATCCATTTCAAACATTCTATTGAAAAATATCGATATGAATAGTGGGCCAAGAGGCAGCATGAGGGACTGAATGTAAATGGGGCGCGAAGCTATAAATACATCTGCCAATGACAATCGATCGCGACCGTCCTTGCCGGTGGCCGCCGGTCGACTGGGCACCCACTCGGCTGCGACGCCATGAAAATGCCACGCCCTTTGCCGTCTACACCCAGTGTACGGTAGTTTCTTCCCATAGAGACACTACGTGGACCAAGATTCTGTTATTGCATTAATTATAGAAGTACAATGACTATATATTTTGACGTGAGATGAAGTCCATCGAGGGTTTCGTATTACATGGAAAGGTAGCACCAGCTCGTGGTATAACACCAATACGACGGACCGACCAAATTATTTACACTGTGAACAGGCCGCTGCATGAATGCACTGGAACAGCATCTGACCGAGAGGACTGGCGAGGCAAGCAAAATCAAGCCGACAATAACAAGTCGTCATTACGTCCACACCGGTTTATCAAGAGCGTACCGGCAGAGAAGAAGAACTCTAGAATGACAATATTGCAAGAACGCGTCGATTTAATTGCCACTTCAAGTTTACGCGTACACACGTTTTGTACGCGTAAACTTGAAGTAGCAATGAAATTGTGCTTGGATTCTTGGCCTGAAGTGACCTTCCAGGTGTCAATGGAAGGAAGAAAACATGTCACGTGACCCGATTTAGTGGTGAAAGCAGCTAAGCATTGAGGGAACAGCGCTCGCTGTCAGCGTAAGTAAATCGTGGCTCCCTAATATCTGACAATAACAAGAATGGAGTGGTCAGCGTCATCTTACTCCGTTTGGCAATGAGAAGACAAAAATATGTAGAGCTGACGATCAAACTCCAATACAGTGAAGAAGTATTGAAGAAACCTTCTCCAGGAAGGAGGCAGCCCTGAGAGGCGGGAATTGTAAGACACCATAACGGAGGCCATGTGAAAAAATCGGACAAGTGCGACAACTCTACCGTCACTCATATCTTAGCAAATGCCTAATGTTGCAAGAAAGAAAGGATGAAGGTACTTTCCGAAGAAAGTACCTTCATCCTCGACACCAATGTCCTTTGCTAACTGCCCGCATTTCACCAGAGAAATGCTTTCAGATACTGTCAGGAGCAGAGACTTAGATTGTGATGGCTATTCAGGCGGGTTGCGGGAATTCTGAAGGGACTGATAGTTTAGCATTGAGTGGAACTGGAAAATCATAATTACCTACCATAAAAATTATTAGTGAGTGCTAGTCAAGTCATCAACAAATAGCGAAAGGCAGTTCGTTGCTCAATGCAAGGTGTTCTATGATCACCGAGTTTGCTTGTCAGTTTGGTGTTTTGCCTAAGTTTCCGTTCACTTCCAGAGTTACTACTGCATGCTTCTAGCACAGGTAACATGACGCCGCGAGACGCGGGAGCGCTCAAATGTCGATGTTCCTGTACATTCAAATTTCTGAAATTTTAGCGCCATAAAACGCCATTAACTGTATAGACTGCTTCGTAAAGCCAAAACATGGACTGTTTCTAAGGACGATGTTGTTTGACACTTTTAATTGGAGATAAACAACAATTTATCTAGTAAAGACGAATGACAAATTATTTGGCTTTGGATAAGATTGGCATGAGACCAAAGGACTTGGCGTGAAAAAGCAGTTGTTCTGTTCGATTGACCTAACCAAGTTGGGCATAATTTTTATGACCGTTAATATCTACTTACGTCATAAAGTTATCTGGTAGGGATGAATGACAAATTATTTGGCTGTGGATGAGATTGGCATGGGACCAAAGAAACTGGCCTGAAAAGAAGTTGTTCTGTTCTACTGACCTAGCTAAGCTGGGCATTCTTTTTAAGACGTTTAATATCTACGTTATAAAGCGTACAGTTCGAACGCTACCATTTAGATATTGAGTTAGACATATGATATCAGAAGAAGCTCTGAAAAATAATGGAAGTCTTCATTCTATTTTGAGCGGCGCTACTTCCTTCCTAATGTCATGTAGGTATATTGATACCCGCACGCGCGGGTGAGCTACAGCCGTATACGACATAAATACTAAATTCATTCGCTGTGCTGAACGGAGCAATAAAAAGCTCTGAGCATTGGTCTCGTGTATTGTTGGCTGAAGATTAAACGCCGTGCATTGGTAATATTGAGGAAACTTACTGCAGGACACGGGCTTTATCTTAGAGAAAGGCAGGGGGAGAGAGAGGGTATAATGACCAGGCGTGCCTTGCCCACCTCTGGTTGTTAATTTGAAGTGCTAAGGTTTTGTGCTTCGTCAAGGTAAACTTTATACACAGACATGTGATGAAAATGTCAACAGCAAGGATTTATTAGTCGCAGTACCACTCGCCAACCGTGAAGAAAAACGTCGTGAGGAAACCTGACGTATCTGAGGTGTCAGAGGTATTCACATACCTCAGCACTTGAACTTGCCAATCCGCGATGGGCACACGCGGTAATTAAGCCTCTCTCCTCTAAGAAAAGGCCTGTGCCTTACAGAGTGGGACGTATGTAGGCTGTATTATTAGTAAGGATTTACTAATGGACCATGAAACCCTAAAAATTCAGAGAAATAAAGTAAATCTCCCGCGAACGGCCGAGAAGTGGGTTATAAAATACGAAATTACATATTTCCTCTCCAACCCGCAATATTAATAAACCGCTTGATACAGGAACGCACAGGGAGCCACAGAGGGCTAATGTTTTAGAACTCTTTATATTTGTCAAATTGTTAATTTTATCAAAGAACCTAGTTCATTCTTTCGAAAAAGTTGCTTGCAAGAGGAGCAATTGAAACGGCAGATAGACGAAGTACAATGATCGCACAGTGTAGGATGGATGAAGATGGCCGAGGATGGACAAAGGGCCCTCTAGAAAGCTATAATTTTCTATCAATAGATATTCGCGATTCAAAAGAAAATAACGATGCTGTCAATGACAGACTGTAATGATCAAAGGAAAATCTTGCCTCAAGATATTATGTTGTCAGCCTATTCAGAGAATACTATCAAAAAACCCTATCAAGTGTAATATTTAAGGATTTTGTTTCGCGAGTGTACATGGAGGGTTTTAAAACTTCAGGCTTATACTAAAGAGTATGTGTTATCTGCCAGATGATGCCTTATTCGGAGCCGTCATCAATATACACATCTTTGGCTACCTCAGTCTAAAGAAGTTTTCATTACACATACTCGGAGAGTAGGTCTGAAGTTGCCTGAGGAGCGGGTTGAAAGTAATACTTTTCAGCCCTAAGGCGTCACACGGTCAATCTACTATTATCTATACAACATTTTAATATTTCAAGCGTCTACCTGTTGCCGTTAATAATATCGAGCAAAAAAAAGCAAAAAAGTCAAGTTTTGCCGTTCTCAAAACTCCTGACCCATGTAAGCCGCCTTCGCACAGATACGTAGCTGGAAACCTCAGTCGTAAAGGACTTTCTTTCGCGAATGTACGTTGCGGTTCTTTTGTTCAGCCGGTCGGCACATCAATTTCTGCGGCAAGTGAAGTGGCGTTGTCATGGCACCCGAAAAGTCGAGTGGAATCCATTATGGGCAGGTTATTGTCATCGAGCGAGTTTGTTTATGGGCTGCTGTTTAATAAAAAAAAGGCGCCTTTATAAGATAGCTGCTTAGGACCTCTTCATTGTTGTTGGGGGGAAGGAGTGTTTGTAGAATTCTGTTTCGATTTCTGCAGTGAAGCTGGTCTTGGAAAATGTCTCGTGTCGCCTCGTCGAAAAATCAATCGAGCAACTAACTTTTAATTGTTTCAGTGTACGTAGATTCTGACAGTAGAAGTAGCACATTGAGAACGCGTGCCTCGTATCCGGGTGGTCCTAGGCCCTGCTCTTATTATTGTACATTGTCCTCTAAGTGAAATTTGTGAATTCATAGGGGAAATACAACTAACTCACTAAGAAGGAAAACATTGTGAGGAAACCTGAGTTCCAGAGCTCATCTATCGCAGGGCTCTATATCCACGCTAGACACGAGTAGTGATTAAGCTCATACTCTCTCTATTTTTATCTCTTTCTCGGAGAGAAGGCCTGTGCCCTGCACGTATATAGGCTGCTTATATTACCTATGTATTGGATATAAGGATACGTTGCTTTTATGACATGAACTCTATAGACGAGTTTCGGCTAGCAATTCCCGTAAGATTACAAAAATCGCTTTGGAAATTCAAGTTCTAATACCTAACCCCTACCATTAACATCAGTTGAAAAGCCACGTCATGAAAGTCCAGTATAAAACCGAAAGGGTAATTGTACTCGTTACAGTCCGCACACGCTTAAGTAAAGTCTTGTCGTGCCAATAAAATGTGCCAACAACAGTTTCCCTTCAGTAGCCGAAGGTAAAGTTTGCATTTGACCTTACTTGCTCGAGGCATCTGAGGGAGGCCTCAACACCCACAGCAAGGGGGAAAACCGTGACTCATCCAACACCTCCACTCTATTTTACACCTTAACGGTAGTGAAATAAAACTCTGTTTGTTCTGTGAACGTTTCACCTTTTGTGTCAAGACAAAACCTACCTTCACCTTTCAGCAATTAGACCCCTAATGAAACGATTTGCAATCGATAGCGTTCGATAATGTAGAGAGGATAATGGCTTTAGGATTTTGACGCTAATGTCTTTGGCTGTAAGGTCTTTGTTTCAGGTTCAACTGAATAGTCGTTTAAAGCCTTTCGCTTTTGTGATGCAAATGTCTGGGGCTTCTTTTTGTGCCTCTGTTTCGCTAGAGGTAATATGTTGAAGTTTGCAAGGAACAATGTTTTGTTATTTGCTCATAAAATATGGCTGGTGAACGCTGGCGTAGTGTATGCTAATGTTGCTTTTTTATCCAACGTACACACAACGTTGTGGGGTAAAAGCGTGCTTGATTGAATTTGTATGACAGTGTTACGTTTTCTTGGAAATATGGTAGGCCGTTTTCGGTGTCTTATTACTTTCGAGTGGCATTACAGATTGCGGACGAGATTGTCGGGATATCAAATGGGTTTTGATGTAAAAGTTTTTGTTTCGTTTGAACGTTAGGAACGTATTACAAATATATTTTGTTCTATTTTCTGTCCCCTTACTCTCGACGCTAATTTAGCTGACTTGTGCAATAATCGAATCCGTTTATTTAATAACTAGATGACCCCGTGAACTTCGTATCACCGACGTCAACCGTTTTTTTTCTTCTCACCGTTTAAACCTTCTCTGGACTTCCACAAATATATAAAAACAACAATTAGCCAAATCGGCCCAGCTGTTCTCGAGTTTTAGTGAGACTAACGAACGGCAATTCATTTTTATATATAAGACATTTTTATATATAAGATTGAGCTGAAATAGGTGTAAAGTGTAACTCTATTTCATACGACTAAAACGTTCACCAAGTCGTTAAATAAAATAAAATAATTTTATTTGCTTAGAACGTGGTACATAAGGATAGCATGATATTATATATGAGCTCACATTCTGTTAGATATGTTCTAACATGCAAATATTTAATTGTAGATTATTGTTATTGAAATGTCAAAATACCATAATGAAATTAATGAATTACAAATGTCAAATAAGTTTTTATGTCAGTTATTTCTTATATAGTGATTTGATTGTGGCGCTATTTGGAACACAATAACGTTAAGAATGGAGGAACAGTATTTGGCTTGTGTTGTGGTCGTGGCTTGGTTCGCTAGAAGAAAAACTGTAGAGTACATTTATCTAATGAATATTGAGGAAGCGAAAGTGATCTGTCAGGATCGTGACAAGTAACTGTCTGGGATACAGGAGCGAGTTTATATTAATGTATCTAGTACATTAATATTAGTTTTAACACGTTAGCAAAATATTTTCACGCCATATTTAATTTGGGCTCTTTTCCAAGGACTGTCTTGAACTACAAATGTACAGCAAATGCTTATAACTAATGCTTTTATCACCCTTTCAAATCTCGAACAAAGCTAAAATTAGGAAAAAAATATCACAAGTTTGCGTGTTCAACAATTGGTTAGGAATTCTCGAGTGAAATAGCCCCAAATCCCTTCTTAAACCATTGCCAGGAGGAATAATGGCCTCGTATAAATTCAGTCGGTTTGCAACTTCGTTTTGGTGAGAAAAAAAAAAGAAAGTTACATAAAACCTGGCGGCGGTCCCTGGCGTGCTCTCCATCATTATGAGACTCCTTGAAGGAAATTTTGTTGTGCTGTGCTTACATTACGCTCACCAGTGAAACCTGGAGGGCGAGTCTCTAGAATTCATAGTTGTTCAATAGAGTCATATTATTTTATTGACACTAATGATAGTCGAGTAATGGCGCCTAGCGCGATTCGGACTTCTTCGCGAGAGACGACTAGGTATTTAATTTGCGCGGGTTATACTGTTGATATTGGACTGCTTTTACTTAGTAGGCGATAAATTATACAGGGTGTAATACAATCCACATATACATCTGAAGTTTAGTGGTTCTTTCTATTAGTCAATCGCGGAAAAATATCGAACTATTCCACACATTTTCATGCCTTTGAGCCTGTTTTGAGTGTAGAAATTAACATCTGATATATTTTGAGTTGTCACCATAGTTAAAGTCATTCGGCGGACAGGCACAGAGTCTGTGAATATGATAAATAAATTTATATAAATGTGACCCACACAACACAATCACTTGTCCAGGTCTTAGACTAGGATACTCCGACTAGAGTTGCCAGACTCTTTTAGTTTTCATACAAATTGATCGTGTGAAGTTTTGAGATTGTATGAAAAATAAAATTGAGCATTTTGTTCTTTTGTTTGTTGGATCTTTTGCTTTAGCTTTAGCTATCGATATTGAAGAAACTGTTTTTAAACTGTTCACAAACACGTTGTATAGCAACTCTGTGAGTCGAGCTAAACGTTGAAGAATGTTGGATAACATGGATCCATATTAATAATATTAATGTGTACACAATATGTGTATGTGTATATATATAAATACATATTGTGTATAATATTAATATTATTACTAATATAGCATAAGTCACCATTGTCACTAATACTATATGGGCACTGTCTGAAATAAATAAATACAATACAATATTACTGTGCCAAGAATCGCTAAACTGCTAAAATGCAAAAGGGCTCATCTGTTTACTTCTAAAAGATCACTGATTAATCCAGTCGCGTTCACCACTTAACAGGCTATAATCAATTTAGTGCCCTTGTGTTGCTGAAGTCGACATCCTAGCGGATGCCATAGGTCAGTTCAAACGGGCCATTCTCGGTCTTATGAACTCAAATCGCACAAATAAAACATCCTTCCACCATGTCATCTCTCTCTCTTTTTTTCTTTCATATTATTAATAATTGCAAAAATAAAAATAAAAAATTTAAATAACAGTTTCTGAAACTCTAAAAAAAACACTATACCTGTGTTTTTTTTAGAGTTTCAGAACCTGTTATTTTTTTTTAATTTTGTGCAATAAAGCGTAACAAACAAACAAACTTAAGCATATTTGTTTTGCTATTATGGTTCACGTAGATGTTTTTCAGTCAAATTTTCGCATGCTGTGGACATAATTAAGGTATGTAGCATTAAGTTATATCCTTGGTGCATTAGTTAATGATAGAATGTTTTTGGCGACCCTAAATAAATAAAAAAAAAATTCCGATGCATTAAAATCTCGGTAAGTTTCCGCTGCCGGTTATGTATTTGTGAGTGACAGCTGAAGTACGAGTGGCCTGAATGTAAACGGTGCCTAAGCTACTGGTGCCTGAAAGTTGGAGGTGTTGTAATATATGGCCTCTTGACTTTTCACATGTTTCTTTAAGGGAGAAGAGGAGAAACTGAACTCCAATTAGCTTTTGTTGCCTACCTAATTTATTTTTCCCGATTTCATAACATGGCGTTTAAATACTCACGCCCGTCCGAAAGTTGGACACCAAAACAAACTACTTTATTTATTTTTATGGGAAATCAAATACATTTTTGATTTTTTTTTGTAAACAAATTTTTTGTAATTATTTTTTTTTTTATTTGTTATTATGGACCTGTTTCTGAACTAAGAATACCACTAAGCAAAACACTCAAAACATCAGTTCATCCCTTTAAAATTCCCAAAAAAGAACGAAATAAAGATCACTTAAACGGTCACTTAATATATTTTTTAATTTAACTTTTCTTCTTCAATTAAATTCGTTGAAATGTAATATATTGAATTTACCTTCCGCAGTCGTTTTAGGATTACACATTGGTAGTTAAGCACCAAGTCAGTGCTTGGATGAATCTAAGGCCTAAGATATCCTCATCTTTAGAAATATAGGAATGGGAAAAAACACAGCTGGGATGGGATCAGCTTCGAACGTGTTAATGCGTCGTCAGTTTGTTCACTTCGTTCGTAAGCATGTCGTGTACTTACCTACCAACCCTACTCAATTACGTAACGGGCTTTAATGCATATTTAAAAAAATACTTATCCTCGTATCTACAAACTGAGAGTGAAAGACAAGGCGAAACTATTGCGAAAATAAATAAACCGTCTCTCCTTGAGAGATGACCCACGCGCACGGAGACTGCAAAATTACATAATCTTCCGCCCGGCAGAGACCATTTGCTATTTGCAATGGGGAACTTGCGTCTGGCTTACATTGGAGTGAGTTTGCTTTTATACCATAGAAATCATATAAAAACCTAGGAAAAATTTAAAATATGAAAAATATTTTTTTCGGGGTTTTCGGGGTTACAAAATATGCGAAAAATAAGGATAAAACTTATTAGATTTCGTTTTTTTATTGAGTTCTGAACGTTTTCTTATAAGGGTGTACATGCATAAAAACATTATTTTACGAGATAACTCAAATATTGATAAACGCTTCGTACATTATAGGCGTTACGTTAGGGAGTGACGTCATAGTCTAAGGTCGATTGTATGGCGCGTTTTAGTACCACGTGACTATATTAACTTTTCGACTGGTTATATTATAAAAAGTATCAGTCGCAGAGAAAAAAAAATACCACGTTTATTTACCTTTTAACGTGTCCTCTCCTATTCTATTAAAACATTTTTAGAGCAAATTCTCCATTATCCTGACAAAACTCTTTCGCTTTACCAACTTTCATTACTCGCTGCTATCTTGGCTAATAGTACATAATACATCCCCTACTTCGTCAACGAATCAAACAATTCAGTTGCAAAGAAATTCAATTGCGAACGAGTAGTCTAACAATAGACTTCGTATGTTTCACAATGCGTGAGATAACAATATTTTATTTCCATCTATGAATAGTTTCAGTACCAACTGTGTATATGTCAATAACTTGACTAAATGACTTTGACTTCGGAGGTGAGTTCTTGAGACTTTAGTTTAGTCAAATTAACAATTTAAAAAATATGCTTTTAGATAGATAGAAATATAGATAGATAGAGAACACTTTAATGCACAACCAGGTGAAAGAATTACAAATAATCTCTTATATCTAAGTAGTGGTACACAATTTACGTGTCCACCACCGCAAATTTATACCGACTGCACGATTCTTTGTTCAAGGTATCTACGAGGCTTTATACTTAGAAAGTGTGTAACTCTCAGGTTGAAAGACTCCTGTTAAGTACTGTGCAGATGTACTACAGTCAGTGAAGTCAGTGCCTAGTGCCTAGTGCCACGACATGCCACAAAACTTAGTGCAACCTCACCTTTAATCTTAAGGACGCCCAAAAAGTTTTGGCTCCTCCGGACAAGCAAACGCACGTCTGGAGGAACCTCCGCAATTTGTACGAGTTATAAACTCATTTTTGCGCGCTGTGATAAATCTTACAGCAGTTTCCAGCGGAATATTTTGCAGCGTTTCTTTTTGCGAATGAGAATAAGAATGTTTTTTTTTCCTGAGGCTCCTGAGGCAATTCGCCCGCACAAACTGAATTCCTGAATGAGATGAAAAATGAATTAGACCTTTACTACTTTGACAAAATTTTCTTATTGTACTCTGATTATTAATTATTAGAAATTTTCGCCGGGTGCTAAGTCATTACAAAGTATCGTTCTGTCTCGTTCTTTTTCAAGAAATCTGAAGTGATAGGCTGATTATTCCGTATTTACTTAGTGAAATTTTCAATTCAAAAACGGACAGACTATCTTTTAAAGTTACTAGAATTTCTCTTTTAGTCGTAAGAACTTAAGTATTCTAATACATTGGATTTGGCTGTTTAACGGGTTTTTTTATACTTGAATTTACTTTTATCGTCTGTCAACTAATAACTTAATTAATCTATAAAATTTATCTTTACTCTTTCCAGGTAAGTCTTGGAGCAAAGTTTTCGCCGCGGCCGACCCTCATCTTCCATTAAAATGAGGAATGTCTAAAATCTACGGCGATTCAAAGGTTTGGAACGGTTTTAATGAAAACAGGAATACCTACTTTGTTTGGGGCAACAATTTAAATTATTGAAATGCCTAAGTGAGGATTTAGGATATTTATTTGTTGCAAGTATTCAGTGCTCGCTTTGAAAATATTTTTGCTGCGCGAGCGAAATGCTTGGTATCAGGCGTTTTGTATTATGTATTTTGTTATGTAGTGAAATTTGGTTGCTGAAATATAATTTATTTATATGATGCGCCATTCCTGAAACATGTATTTTAGTTTGTATTTTACATACAAATTTTTTCCTTCCTTCATGAGTTTTTGCTCAGATAACAAAAAAAAATAGACTTACACGTTTATGAAATTCGCGCTTATAGTACCAGTCGACAGCACATTAAACTTTTACACCCATTACTCTACTCTGACGTTACGGGCAACATTACAATGTTGGAGATACATAGAATAATGTAAATTATATTTTATGTAATAGCTGAAATTTTTTCCGCGGTTTTGAAGTTTTCCCATAGTCAAAGATGATTTTACTAGATTACACTCTTTTTCTGTTTCTCTTATAGCCGATATAATAATAAGGAGAAGGCTTTTTACGCTCCGTACACAAAACTGCGAATCGGCGCGATGCGAATTCGCAACGCAGAAAACTGCGACACGAATGCGATGCGATTTCGTGCGTTAAGGCATTTCCCTTCCACGATTCGGGTGACCATTCCTTCGACAACCGTCAACCGTACTGAACGTATTTTGTAAACTGGGTCGTGGCATGGATCTTAATAAAAAGTGGTCACTTCTGTTATTGCTTAGAAGATACAGGAAAAAGAAACAAAGAAGATTGTGGGTCCATCCATTTATTACTATTACCAACCCGATGCGAATCAACTTGCAAGTTATTGCGATGCGCCGCGCGAGCTCGCAGGTTTTTACGATGCGACGTCGCATCGCAGTTTTGTGTACGGGCCCAGAGTTAGATGATTTATACAGAGTCTAGTGGCCTTGATTACATTAAAACTATTTATTGCACACCATACATAATAAAAGTAGATCATCATCATCATCATCAGTTCCTGTTACCACTCATTAGGGACAATAAGTAGGGCTCTCAAAACAGACTTCCATAGCGCTCGAATTTGCGCCCTTAGTTCGAGCTGATCTGTATTTGTCCTGGTAATGGTGGCTTCCTGCTGGACTGAGCGTTTCCAGGTGGTTACAAATAAAAAAAGTATACTTAAGTGAATAAAAGTACTTAAATGCAATTTCTTAAATATCTAACATAGTATACATCCGGCGGTCTTATCGCTAAAAGTGATCTCTTCCAGACAACCATAGGATGGATAGGAATCAAACATGAAGGAAGTAGGTAGGTACACAAAATATATAAGGAACAATACGTGTAGGCTTTAAAGTAGGTCCACGTTATTCTTCCTAGCCAGATTTTACTAAAACTTGTTCATTTAAGGCTCAATTAGCTCAACCAGCGGGTATCAGCGCCTTAACAATTTTCACTGCATTTATCACCTTGAAGGTCCTTTTAACGGCAGACTAAGCTCCCACGATTTTCGCCTTTACGTCGACCTATTGAACTTCGCAAGAATTTTGGCAAAGCCGCTAGCACGTTTCCAGAAAGTGCTAGTCAATTTTCAAACCTATTTTCAGCAATATAGCTTTTATCTCCGAAGCAATAAGGACTAGCTTCATGTTTAGTCCAGTTTACACTAGGCGCGAACGTTGCCAAATACTCTCTAAGCTCCTTAAAGACTCGCCAATATAGTTTCTTTTGGCTCTATATTTTTGACGTTTTAAAACCCCAGGCACTTGAATTGGGAATGAGATTTGATTTTAGTTCTTTGCAGGTAGATTTGGGTCCGATTTGTTTGCCTGCTAAGCCGGCACACGTTAAGTATTTTGCAGAAATAATTTGAGTGTAAATTACATGAAAGTAAATTAATTTCTGTGATCGTTCGCAGAAATTATGTCGCAAATCAATGTATATGCAAAAGAAAAACTAAAGTCGGTGGAACACAGACTTTATTGTCAATCTCGAACATTAAATAGTTAATCTCAATTCGACTCTGTATAAACATAAACATAAACATAAACATTTAAACATTTACATACAGGCACATACATTGCTTCTGGCCCCACACTAGGATGCCCTGTGTCGTGGGAACCAGAAACAACGACATCACAAACATGTAAACATCCAAGACCTGGGGTTTTTTTTTTTTCTTGTCCCCAGCTGGGATTCGAACCCGGGACCTCTCGCATGGTATGCAGATGCACTACCGCTGCGCCACGAGGTCGTCATATCTTCGTCGTCGTATCTTTAACACAAAAACGGTTCAAAGTTCAAAGTAGACGAGCAGCTGTTAACTGTACCACATAGATCTTCAGAAAAATAATTGAAATCAAACTTAAACGTATTTTTTAGCATTTATTATGCCGTTTCTGCCCGACTGAGATAAGTTAAGGCACCTATTTCATCCTATAATGACCCCCGAGGGGTCGTTTCCCCCACGTTTTGCAGTTACGGGCTGGGGGACTTGGTTTCCATAACTGTGAGGCGGAAACACCAATCAAGTGTTGGAATGGCTTAACTTTAGATGTTTAAGAGCCTTTAGGCTATGCATAATATGTAAATAGGACCCTTTATTTATGTAAACAAGGTAATTTTAAGCTTTTGCTTATTATAAGTGACTTAAGATTTCCGGTTCTGCGTTAAGTTATATAAGGCTCTTGTTAGTTATGGCAAATGTCGCCATTATTACATTAATTTGTTCTTTTTTATCATTTAAACTTCTCTAAATAAGCACAAAGGGGAAATAAAAAAATTAAAATTCGCCCTCTTTCCATATCGCATCGGAAACTACAGAAAAAACGTTTTAAATGTGACATTTACCATAAAGCAACGATTACGCAAACACGCTTGCACATTCGCCCCGGAAGTGTTAGATTAAATCTGTTGGCACGAGCCCTTTAATGATACCCTCCGTGAGCGCCGACAACAGCGAATCTACTACGAAAACTGTGAAGTTCTGAAGGGTGTTATCTCTCCTGTACATTCTCGTAGAAAAAATTCGATGACTTTTCAATAGAATCAAAAGGCATTAACAATGATACGTGTTGCTGGCCCTAATATTGTTGACGAGAAAAAATCAAAAGATGCACGCCATAAAAATGAATAAGTTTGAACTAGCAAGGGCGGGCTTTTCGCGAGCGCAAAAACGCTCTTTACCGACATGTTACGACCGTCAGTCCAGCTAAGTTATATAAACGAAGGGGATTGGCGTGAGAGCTAAGATGCCGGGTTTTCCGCCTATGCTCAAGAGTGCAATTCTTTAAAATACGTTTCTTGTCAAGGGCTCGTTTTGTCCAATCTGTGGTTTGCCAAAGTCGCGATTCATGAAAACGTTTGCGTCAAAGGTGCTTTTGGGCATTGGTGCTATGGGCTTAATTCCCACGCGTGCTCACCGTGGATGACGATTTCAAGCGCCGAGGTATGTGAATAGCTCAGATACTTAGGTTTCCTCGCGATATTTTTCTTCACAGTTAGCGATTGGTATTGCTACTATAGCTTCACAAATGTACATAACTTAGAAAACAAAGTCCAGGCACATGCCCGTCTGGGAATCGAACCTGGGTCTCTCCACTTCCGAGTCTCATGTTCTACTCATTGGGCTACCACCGCTTCGATATATATATAAATATATATCCGAATATTAGTAAAGATAAAATGTTAAGAAAATAATCATGCTATTATACCTAAATAAGAAAAAAAAGTCAAAGGCGCCTATCCCCGAATACTTGTTAAAATTTTGGCCTTCGGCGGAATCCCCGTGCAAAAGCACCTTTGACAAAAAGGATGTTTTGACGAATCGCACTTTTGACAAGCGTAATTTGACCAAAGGCACCTTTGACCAGCAGGATATTTTGACGAATCGCACTCTTGAACATAGGCGGAAAACCCAAGATGCCTATGCTCAATAGTGGGCTTTGTACAAGAGCTGGATAGATCAATACATGTAAAACATCTTAAACCATTAGCTACCTTCGAAACAGTAGTGGTATTACTCCTAAAATACTCTACCTACCTACTGAATTTCATTCAGAATCAATAAAACTGCTTTGCTTTGTATCTAAAAATTCTCGCCGCCTTCCCGGGTTGAGTCACAAAATTCGCCTGCACTGACTATGAAACTGCGTCCATTAGCAAGCGACGCGCCTGGCCGAATCGCCCCCGGAACAAATTCGATGCGATTTGGCGCGTTTCGGCTCGATTCTGCTCTAATGGACGCCAAGCCAACAGTGTAAGGTTTTGTTCTGACTGATAAACTACATCACACAATTCAAAGAAGAGATATTTCCGAGCCGAAAACTTTTAGTCGAGTTGCAATTCAGCAGTAAATAATGCGCTACATAATATTTTATCTTGTAACTTGTTAATGTATGTGTGTGTATCTGTTGTTGAAATAAATGTTCTTCTTCTTCTTCTTCTTCTACAGCTCCTGAGTATAGCCCTCGGTTGTTGCAAAACAATGTGGCAAAGTTGATCCAACACACAGTGTGTTGACTTAGCGCTCTGATTGAGCCAATGTACAGTTGGCAACAGAATATGTAAGTAACAATTAGACACATATGGTCAGTTATTATAGCAGAGGTTGACAGATTATCTTGTTCTAAATACGAGTAGCTTAGAGCAATTTTTCGTTCGCTTTGTGAGGTTAAGATAAAAACGTTTAATTTTTTCAAAAACCTCGATCAACTATCATGAAATTTCAAATAATAGAAATAAATCGCAAATAACTACACTACAACGAAATCTGATTGGGTTCCATAAAAAAGACATATTCTAGGTTATGAGTGTTAACAGTGTTTATAGAAAATTTACTAAAAAAAATGTTTACTTAATTTTCGTAGTATTTTGTGGCACCTTTTACAATTTCGCATAATGTTACTAACCAATACTTTTGAAACTTATCGATTTCTGCTAGAAATAACAGTTTTTTTATAAAATGCTTAAAGTCCCTTGATTCTAAGCCAAGAATAGCTATATAAGTTATTGAGATATATAAAGTCTTCTTTTTAACAAAAACGGAAGTTAATTGTTATTTTTTTCCATTGGTTCCATTGGCGCTAATTACCGGGTAGGCTCTTAATCCGGATTAACTTACTCGTGATTTTGTCGCAAGAGTCCGACCAGGTTTCGCTCTGATTAATCAAGGTGAGTAGAGGAAGACTTATCTTACGGTGGGTCCATCAGCCGTAGACTGTACAGGATGGTGGAGCGGTTGGCTAGACCTTTTATTTTGTTGGGGGGGTCGCGTACTACTGTCATTAGTACACACACAGGACAGTAAAACTAGCGTTGGATTTTGAACAGTTATTACACCGTAGTTCACTATAATAGAGCTCAATTTAGACTGCCTATGCGATGTATGAGTTACATTTGATAACGAGGACTCAACGGTGGCTTCTGTCTATATGTAGATATAAGCACGAAGGAAGTATGAGTAGGTACTGTCTGTCACTGACTGGGTATGTATGGTGGTATGTATGAAGTATGAGTAGGTACTGTCTGTCACTGACTGGGTATGTATGGTGGTATGTATGAAGTATGAGTAGGTACTGTCTGTCACTGACTGGGTATGTATGGTGGTATGTATGAAGTATGAGTAGGTACTGTCTGTCACTGACTGGGTATGTATGGTGGTATGTATGGATTTTGACGTGCACGTTGGCAGTATTGTAATGACTGTTAATATATTAGCTAAGCTTAGCTCTAGTTTGTATTAGCATTGATTTGAAGAAGCGATGATAGCAAAATTTACAAAAAAATTACGAAAAACTTCTTACATTGGGGGCTTTCCCCTTCAAATCTGAACCAAGGGCAGGGGAGTCTGAATTTTCAAACGCACTTAGCGCAATAAATTGACGTTCCCTTATATTACTGAATATCAGCTGTTCCATACATTTCGTATTATAGTGTAACAACCGAACTTTTTCACAATTTCCATGTTCTTTCTATGGAAACAAATTTAACTAAGGTAAAAGATGACATTAGTGACTAAAAACCTCAGGAAGATAAAGACATTTGTAGCACCTTGTATAAAACTGTTTTAAGATACTATTACACTTTGTATAAATAATTTTTCTCTTGCGGAAAAATCTTCACTCTATTCGCACCCCTTGTAAGCAGTTGTCACATCTGTTTTTATGACAATCAAGAGTCGTGTTGATATAAACCGGAAGGCCCTTTCAAAATAAATAAACAAGACAAACTATATTATCACACCTCGCCTCGAGGGGGGCAAGCAGGCAGTTCTTGAAGACGTAGGATAGAGGTACAGCTTGGTAGAAATTGAATTGGGGAGCGTATGAGCGCCAAACAAGTCTGGTTATGTCGTTTGATGTTCGAAAAGAAATAATTCATATAGTTTACTAGCTTTTGCCTGCGACTTCAGCTGCATAGAATTAGTCATTTGGCTCCTATGTCCTTCCCCTGGACTCAAACTATCTCCATGCGAAATTTCATTGTTTTGTCTTCCGCGATGAAAAGTATCCTATGTCCTTTCACAGGACTCAGACTGTCTCCGTTCCAAATTTCATCTAAATCGGTTCGCGGTTTAAGCGTGACGAGATAACAGACAGACAGACACACTTTCGCATTTTTATTTTATTTTATTTTATAAAGGAGGAAAAACAGAATTAACAAAAACAACTTAAATAGAGAAAATGAGTTAGCTTAATACATGTTGTTAACTCCTAAACATTCCTCACCGATAGTTAAAAGCTTAATGATCTTAATAAATGACAAACTTAAAACAAATGGCGTGCAAGAAAATATACAACGATACACACAAAAATTATGATGTGGTTAAGTAGGTTAACCACATAATATTAGCACGGATTTCAGCTCTACGACAAAAGTTGTCCATAGCCACCACGGAAGATCATTAGGTTCGCCGCTACCATACAGGTTTAATAACACATAACACCAAAAGGTTTCCGAGAGCTACTAAATAGTAACAAGAAAAATGAAAATTACGTATAAATGAATCGCACGTGTGCTTTGTCGATTCTATGAAGAGTCGCGCCAAATTGCTTTGTATGTCTGTCTATCACCAGGCTGTATCTCATGAACCGTTTATTTATTTTTGTTGCTGATTTTTGTTGAAATACTAAAAACAGAATAAAATAAATATTTAAGATAAATATTTCCCATACAAAACACGTGATTGTTGAGCCGTTTTTTGTTCGATATTAATAACGGCAATAGGTAGACGCTTGAAATATTCAAATGTTGTATAGATAATGGTACGGAACCCTTCATGCGCGAGTCTGACTCGCACTTGGCCGTTTTTTTTTTAAATACCTCATAACCAATACGATCATTGTAAACTCTAGAAGTACTTAGTTGTAATTTCCGTATTATTAGTAATATATTAATGTTAACTTTAATGTGGTGAGAAAATAAACATTTAATTTCATTTTCATTGAGCGAGTAGACAAAGTGGTCGTTTTGTCCCATCGTACTGCGGCAGGCAGTGTTGCAAGAGTTCCCGCGGGACGTCCCCGGCCCCGAACAACGGGTCCCCCTAGTTATAACTCACAGATTTGGATTACGCCACTCCCCCGGGTGCGACTTGAGACTTTTCACACGTTGCGGCATTTTTCGGGAATTTCATAGAACGGTTATGATGGTATCTGTACTATACTGCCTCTATATGAAGGGCCTACACGTCGTCGAACGAACATGTGTTAACTTAGTTATACGAGGAATGCCTCGTTGGTTTGGCGGTTTACAAGTGTGACTACAAAAACAGAGGTCGTGGGTTCGATTCCCACTGGACGCCATATTTGTGCAAAAGACCTCAATTGGGGTGGTTTTACCAATTTGTTATGACCTTGGCCTTTATTATGAAGCAGCAATATGTCCGGAAGGGTCGTCACGACAAGTCACTCGAATCTAGCGACAAAAATGGTTCTTTTTTTAAATATTTTCGAAACGTCCAAATTATTCAAAAAAAGAATACGATATCAGATTCGATTGAATTGTCGGGCTCAAGTGCGACGTTGACGACTCTTCCGAACATATCGCTGCTTCATAATAAGGGCCCTTGTCTAGTTACCTATAGTATCCTAGTTTGGGATATGGAGAAGTGATTGTACTGTGTGGAAGCTAGGGCCAGTTTCCGAATTGAGATTTTCGCTAAGTAAATAGTTAATTGTAGTGCTGTCTCTTCGAATTTCTCAGAAAAGAGCGAGACAGAACTCAAGTGTTTACTTAGTGTAATGCTCAATTCAGAAACCGCGCCTTAGTTAGCTATATTAAGCGTATGACTTGGCCAATATGGGAATTTACTGTCTGTGGAGTCACTATTGGCTCAACAATGGGCCCAAAAGCTAGCGCTTAAATTAATGAAGTAAAGTGTAAGATCGCTTAAAAATTTCATTGACAGATATTTAATTTTCAAGATCAAATGTTTTTATTCAAAGTAGCACACAAAAATAACTTACAAGTAAAACTATGCGTCCATTTTAAGTTCTAGATCAAAACTCCAAAGTAAGCGCTAGCTTAAATTAATGAAGTAAAGTGTAAGATCGCTTAAACATTTTATTGACACATGTTTCATTTTCAAGATCAAATGTTTTTATTCAAAGTAACACTGAAAAATAACTTACAAGTTAAACTGTGTCCATTTGAAGTTCTAGATCAAAACTCCAAATAACGGTCTTTTTTCAAAAACACGATTCCTTTAAAGCACTCCTCGGAGGCAGTTTATTTAATCTGTTTTTACGTGTTTTCCTTATTAGACTATTTTAATCGGCGTTTATCAAGTGTTTTAGACACTTGATAAACACGTAACCACAGATTAAATAAACTGCCTCTGAGGAGTGCTTTAGGGGAATCGTGTTTTTCTAAATAAATAGTTCCTTAACTGACAGAATAATTTAAATTATTATTCTTGTTGATCAGTTTATGTAGAAGATTATCACGATAAAACGAATCCGGCAATCGGTTCCGATGGCTTGTTGCAAACAAATGGCTGCCATATGTTTGTGTCTCGCCGGAATCCCGGGCCTATCCCGGGATTTTGATAACTAGCTCAGACAGTTCCGTTTTCGGATATAATATGTAGACGTGAAAGTTTTGAAACCGATGATAATTCAATGAACCCATTAAGTTGGGGTTTTTGTGCTCATAGCTTTTAAAGAAGTTAATGACCTTAATGAAGGAAAAAATCGTGAGGCAAGCAGAATTTCTGAGGTGTTCACATACCTCGGAGCTGGAAATTGCCAATCCGCGGTAGGCATGCGTGGTAATTAAGCCCACACTCTCTCTCTCTGAGAGAAGGCCTGTGCCCTGCAGTGAGCCTATACGCTACATAAAAAAGACCTTAAGCACATGAGGGAGAAAGAAGAATGGCCCATCGTCAGAGTTGTTTTGAAAGGATAAATAAATCTTGTTTAATTAATTAGTCTAGAGTCTGCTCCCAAACGATATTATACATTAGTCTGCGAAGACTTCAGATAAATTTTGTTTCTTCTCGCTAATATTCCGAAAAGTTTCAGTTAACGCAAACCACTTTGAATTATATTTCCAGATTTCTCGGATTCTTCAGATTTCTAACTTTCCTTCACCAATTATTTGGACAAAAAATCTCTCTTGCTCAATTTCTAATGTTACCAAGGCTGTTGTCGGCTGTCATAATTATCTTTTAGCGAATCAAAAAGCATAATAATATTCCCTCACTTTGTCTAGTCTCGAATGTTCTTCGAAGTGTGATTGTTTTATATGTAGTCTATATAGGTCCCACTGCACGGCATAGGCCTTCTCTCAGAGAAAGTATGGGCTTAATTACCACTCGTGCCCACCGTGATTAGCAATTTGAACCGTAGAGTTATTATTCACATAACTCAGACACTCAGGTTTCCTCGCGATGTTTTCCTTCACAATTAGCGAGTGGTATTGCTATTACTAACTCACAAATTTACGAAACTTAGAAAACAAAGTCATGCCGGTGCATGCCGGGATTCAAACTTACGACCTCCCGACTATGAGGTCGGCGTTCTACCGCGGCGCTACCGCCGCTACTTTTTACTCTGCCATGTAGTTGAAACTAACATCTTTGGTTTCGAGGCCAAACGAAGAGCTGCTCTTGACGCCAAACGTGATGAGATGTAGACCACCAGCTGCCATATAATACCACTACTCAAATGGGAAATTTAGGTACTTGTAGTCGGTGCAACCGCACCTTTAAAGCCAAGATAGGCTACATCAGTCATGACCACATGACCGACGCTCTCCCCTGTCGTATCAGTCGCCATGACCGAACCCGATCAGAAAGAATCATCATCATCACTTTTTTAGGGTTTTGTACCCAAAGGGTAAAGTATCCCATTGCTAAGACTCCACTGTCCATCTGTCTGTCACTAGCCTGTGTCTCATGAACCGTGATAGCTAAACAGTTGAAATTTTCACAGATGGTTTATTTCTGTTGAGTGGAGACCGCGGATTGGTAAACGTAGTGTAGGACGTCCTCAGACTCGGTGAAACGATGATCTTCGCAAGGCGGTTGACAAGAGCTGGATAAGAGTAGCCGAGGACCGTGCTCAGTGGCGTGCAATAGGAGAGGCCTATGTCCAGCAGTGGACAAGCGTAGGCCGATGATGATGATGATGATGATGATGTATTTCTTTTGCCACTGTAACAAAAAATACTAAAAACAATAAAAAAATATTTAAGAGGGGCTCCCAAACAACAAACGTGTTTTTTTTGCCATTTTTTGCCCGTTATTAATAACGCCAACGCGTAGACGCTTGAAATATTCAAATTTTGTATAGATAACGGTACAGAACCCTTCGTGCGCGAGTCCGACTCGCACTCGGCCAGTTTTTTTAGCCAACCTTATCTCTACAACACGTATACAAGTCCGCATACAGACACCGTCCTAACGAAGACTTTGAAGACAGACGCTCAAACAAATCGGACAATCACATTACAGCAAGCAATAAAAACAAACTCACATCTACCAGTCCAACTCGCAAACTTAGTTCAGTTTGTCCCTGATAACGACACTACCCTTTCACATGGCTTTAGATGTTGAAACTAGTATAAATAAGAGCGCTTTTCGTTGAAACTGCTGACCGAAGGCGTGGTCAGGGTGTTTCAAGTAAATGAGCCCACTCGATGGGTTCACATTTGAGAGAAAGCGATTCTATTCGGTCTAATGGGCCCCGGACACGTTCCTGGTCGGGTTTTTGTGCTGTGTTGCATGTTTACGGATATTTTTGCTGCAGAGAGTAATTCGAAGGTAATTACGACGAGGTTTCTTTCTTGCTTTTCCAGCATGTCCTTGC
The DNA here is from genome assembly GCA_947308005.1 of Yponomeuta malinellus. Taxonomy (NCBI): domain Eukaryota; kingdom Metazoa; phylum Arthropoda; class Insecta; order Lepidoptera; family Yponomeutidae; genus Yponomeuta; species Yponomeuta malinellus. The sequence continues at coordinate 5,676,255 of OX371010.1, forward strand.
CTGGTTACCATAGCACAAGGTATCCTATGACAGGATGATTGTGCTGTGGGGAAGTTATTATTTCTATTATTAGATACTAATCCTTCTAATGTAGGTACCCGAAACCGGCGTGCGTGCATGCAACGACAAATGAATGTTGAGGAAGCGAAAGTGATCTGTCAGGATCGTGGCAAGTGGCAGTGCCTGGTTTCTGCCTACCCCTCTGGAATACATGCGTGAGTGTATGTATGTATGTACTCCTTCTATGCCTTCTCTGTTACCGCACACGCTGAGAACGTGTTTAGGTATTATGTATGGTATAAGCTGTTAGTTATGCTTTATCTTTATTTGATGTTCCGTGAATTTCTAGATCAAGCCTTTCCTGAAAATCAAGGCTGTGGTAAAAAAAAACTATAGCGAATACTAAGATTGAAGTGGTTTTACAGCTGCAAGGACATGTCTAATTATTTTCGCTTCATTGCATTGTCTTTTACGGTTTTCACAACATTTATCTGGCAACAAATTAATGTCTTAGGTAGTGTTTGAAAGTGTTTAAGAAAGTAATAATTGTTTTTCTCATTTAATTATCGTCTTTTTAAAGCACTCCTTTATTGCCCAGATCTTTTTCAAATTTCTAGCTATATTTCTAGTTTGGGAGCCAGTAACCACTTTTTTAACCCTTTTCTAAATAAAGTTTTTTTTTTTTCACTTTTTTCATTATCATCTTCACATTCTTAATATTTTATTCCTGGTCCACAGTGTCCTTCCATCAGAAATGAATGAATAGCAAAACATTCCTTACATACAGAGTACTCGCATTTGTGAGTCGAACCCCCTAGCAGAGGTCTAAGCATCATACATAGTCAATGTAGGTCATTTAACCTCTCGCAGGTCCTTTTAGCCTGATGAGAGTCGAGCGATTCTCAGCTCTCTACTCCCTTCCTTGTTGTAAAGAATAAATTCGTTTAAATCTTACGTATTTGGATGTCAGTGGATGAAAATGGGGATTAAATCGTATCCGGGATTAAGCAATCATTAGCGTAAATTGTGTTTCTTACCGGGTTTTATGTTTTGTTATGAATAAATTAGAATATGTTAGTAAATACGTAAGTAAATGGAGCACGCGATAGCCTTGCTTACTATTTAGTGTTGCTCGTATTGATTTTCCGAGTTTCCCTTGTGAAATAAAATCCCTTTGTTTATTATGTTAATATTACAGAGAGTTACTAATCTCGCTCGACACTCGCTGTCAAAGTTTGAAATTTGAAATATCAAGTATTAGCTCGTTTTACTATTTGCAAAAGCTAGGACTTACACGTCCAAGATTATTTGACTTTTAATAACACCAGAATAAACTTCCACTCATTTGTTTTCACTAGGTCTTAGAAATAGTGTTTCCGTTGTCATTACTCGATGACAGATTGATATGCCAGGTACGTCACGTCACACCTTTTGCATAGAGAATTTATAGCAATGTAAACGCATTTTATCGCTACTGCTTTGAACATGTATTTAATTTGCATTATGAAGTTAACCACGTTGATTGGATAAAAATACGAAGAAATAAAAAGAAAATGGTCTCAAACCAAGTCTATAGCCCATAAGAAGTAGAATGAAAATGATATGCATAAACTAATATTCTGTAGACATTACCAGAAATGGGGCGCGAAGGTCTAAAGGAAAAAAAACATCAAAATGCACTAATGACATGGACCACGTTTCATAAAACTGCAATTCACAGTTTATTATGACCAATCGATGTACATTGCGTAGCAAAGTCTTCTTACTTGTTAGTCTGTGGGTTAATCGACTTTGCAATGTACATCGAATTATCATAGTAAACCCTGAATTGTAGTTCTATGAAACAGGGAGCTGGTCAAAGGGGTAGAAAAAGACTGGATGCAGTGAAGTCAAAAGCGAAGGGAATTTGCTTTGGAGTATATTAGTACTGAATTTCGTTTTCTTGTTCGCGAAAATCTGTCAACGGTGGTAAGTTGTTTTTTTGTATGCACTTTGGTTGACCACCACCCGTTTTATCTACGGAAGCAAAACGAGAAGTGTTTGAAGCTTATTATGATGCAGCGATATGTTTGGAAGGGTCGTCAAAGTCGCGCTTGAGCCCGACAATTCACTCGAATCTATCAACAAATACGGTTCTTCTTTTGAATAGTTTCAAAATTTCCTGCCACTGAGTAATGAACGCGAGAAATGCATGGCAATTTGTTAACCCAATGATGTCACATCATATCTTGGGATACCGATTTGCGACCATATCGCTACTTCTGATAATGTGGCATTTTTTATAATAAGGGCCCAGGGCCACCTCTAGACTCTAAACGACACTACACGAACCGCTAACCTCTCGTCTCTACACAACACTACACGAACTGACGACGCTTCATTATTTTCCGGGAATCCCCTTTCAACTCCCGCCCGACTACTCTTTGTCAGAGAAAAATGGGGACGCGCTGTCAGAGCTGCAGTAGAGGAAAGTGTGGTGTTCTTTGGCATTAGTGACAGAACTGAAAAAAAAGTTTGGTATATAAATAAAGAAAGAAAGAAGACATTTATTTCATCAGCGTCGCTATTACAAAAAACATGTTTGTTCGATACTCGCACTTATAATGTGTGCCATGTCCCAGGCACTGCAGCGTCCGAGTGGTCCCTTCACCCATCTAGTGTGAGTGAACCTTCATTGGACCCTGTATAAAGTATCTCATTACGTAGAGGCCAAGGCCAACGTAGTAAATGTGCTCAATAAGAGCTGAGGTGAGGTAGCACTAATATTGCTCAGTTTATATTTAAACTTTAAGCTGCTAGATGATTTAAATAACGTTAAGTGTCGACTACTACCTTCATAAATTACTCATAAATTAAGTGATCATCAAAAGTTTGCCCAGCACATAATTAAAATTCTCTCAGCCTAACCTATAAATAGAAAAAATACGGTTCTAGCGGCATTCAGTATACATGAAGGATTCTCGATGTTAATGATAAGATAATTTACTTCGGAAAACTGTTGGTAAACAGAAAACTTCGATCAAAACAAAATAAAAATAGGAAAATAAGCAATTCACAAGTAGATAATCGCCAAAGATAATCTGTAGTCAAAGAGTGAGTAGTAATGAAAATCCGAAAGAAATCTAGACTGGGTAACGTCATTTTAAATTTTGAGTTTAAGGTGATAGAAAGAATGAAAGAAAATAACAGAAATGGTGTAAAAAGGTTTACACCGTTACACATGCGAAGCCAGCTCAGCTTGGATTTCTGTAGATTGTGTTAAAAGAGTTGCGTGTACGATTTTTGGTAATAAGTGCAACGTTAGGATTGTATTTATACGTCTTCTACATGCCAAAGCTAAATTGTCGAAGAGAATCCGCACCTCTCGCACACCATTTTCGCCGCATTCTGTTTAGTTTGTCTCCGGCGAGAAGGCGGCTTTTTGTGTAACACAAGGTATTAGCCACTTCGACTAATGAAACTTTCTGGTGCATCCATGATAAGACTTAAACTGCACTCGTTGCTCGCTTTGTATTACACTAAAGTCACGTATCTTAAGAAAAAAAAAGTATTTGTTTGTTCATGTTTGTGACGTCCTTGCCTGGTTACCATAGTACAGCATATCCTAGTTTGGGACCAGGTCAAGTGATTGTGTGGTGTGGATGTTATTATTATTATTTAATTGACCTGTGCCCGACAGTGGAACGTATATAGGCTGCATTTTTTTTATTCACTGTAACGCTAACATATATATACTATGCAGTAAACGTGCCTTCTCCTTGAGAAAATCTACCTCAGTTAGATAGATTTTATGTAAAGCACACTAATGGGGTTTTTGTAGAACTGCATACAACATTTTGCCGATGAAAATAATGAGATCTTAAACGATCCGTTAATACTTTGTGTTTCCTTTTCACGTATGGGTTTTCTAAGTTCTGGAGAAAATTGTCAAATTATCCGATTGACTGAAAGTGGTATACGTATCTTTATGAGAGAGAGGTTGTAATTCGGTCGGCAATTACGTAGCGTATTCATTTCGATCATTCAGAATGGGTACGTTAATAGGGAATGTTGATTGCTTTAACAAATGGGTTCTTGGTATATTACTTGCAGAGTTAATTTGAATTAAACAGGGAGTTATATGACTGATATCTGACCCAAAAGCTCTGCATACAATAAACTAATTTATAGAATTTAATTGAAATTACCCAAAAGAAAAATATATTTTTGCTGAAAAATATTTTTTTCTTTTGGGTAATTTAAATACAAAATAAGCTACTATATGCATAGAACTTTCATGGGAAGTAAATATTTGTAAAACTATTGTTCTTATTATTTAACTAGTTTATTGCACTGAACCTAATGTACAATACGGTGGACTTGCTACCATAAGCATTTTCTACCAGTCAACCCAGTCAAAATTACTATAATAATGTAAGAATTTGTGTAAGAATACTATAATACATTACTGTTTTGTTTTGCCAATAATATGTCTACATGTGTAAACAGCATAATATCTGTTATAATTAATTAATTTTATTCAATCTTGAATGTAACAAGACTTCTTGGTTTTTGAAAGGAGATTTCGGAACGGACTTTGGGATGTACCGCGGTTTTTCTTTTGACAGTGGGGAGAATGAAAAATAGTGTGGAGTTGTTTTGTGAAAAATTGTTATTGAACTGAGAATATTTCAATTATACCTGAAAATACGGTTTTTCTGGTTTTCATTGTTCAAAAACAACGCGTCCCCTTATATCAGAAGTGGGATACGTACGGCTGATCGCTCACAAAACTCATGGAGCATGAATCTCGTCAACGAAAACGTCGCCGACGCAGTAGAACTCTATCGAACGACCATGATACTGCTGATAAATTATCGGAGGAACATGTGCGACTCAGCCCCTGCTCCGCGACATGTTCGCGTCAATCGCGTTCCAAGTACAAATGTGACAAAACAACTCCACACTATTTTTCATTCTCCCCACTGTCAAAAGAAAAACCGCGGTACATCCCAAAGTCCGTTCCGAAATCTCCTTTCAAAAACCAAGAAGTCTTGTTACATTCAAGATTGAATAAAATTAATTAATTATAACAGATATTATGCTGTTTACACATGTAGACATATTATTGGCAAAACAAAACAGTAATGTATTATAGTATTCTTACACAAATTCTTACAATATAAAGAACACTAGTACGCAATGATAGATAGATAGATAGATCATTTATTTACATAAGTCACACACACGTATACAAAGCATAAACACATCTAATTACAAGAAACAGCACAAAGAAAACATTGCACAAAGCAGAAGCACACATGAAGAGCAAAAGCATTTAGATTTTAAATAAATGGTACTTTAATGTACCAATTGGTGAAAAGAGACAACGTAGGTATGGCAAATGTAAATGGGCTCCGACTCAGCATGTGCTGAAAGTTTGGGACAAACTTCAGCGCTGATATTCTGCCGGTACCCGCAATGGACGCGTACTTTCAGCGTTCTTTTGGAACGGTCGGTGAATAAAACGCTTATTTAAGATTCCGATGTTTTGAGTACATGCGCTTTGAAATATTCAAATTAGTTTTCTATAAAAAAGCTCAAAAAGTTCGAGTACACGATAATAAACGCATTTATACAAAAAAAAGTAAAGTACAAAGGCCTCAATATCTCTTAAACGTTTTTCGTTATTTGATCTGATTTATTCAAAAATATCACACATAAGTAATATTAGGGGTTAAAGTATGAAATTGCCGTTTTATTGCAATAGGTTCTTTGAATTGACATAGAATCTTCATGGTTTGAGGTTTTCGAATGAAACTTTTTTCAAATGGTTTCTATGATGTTCTTTTTTTAAAAAATGTGAAACACATGAATATCGACTTTCAATTGTTTTTGTTATTCAATTTAGACAAGAAAGATGGATACTGCGAAAATTCGAGCAATTTTTGAATACGAGTTCCGACGCGGAACTAACGCGGCAGAAACAGCCCGCAATATCAATGCTGCGTTTAAAGAAGGGTCTACTAATGAACGCACCGTGCGATTTTGGTTTAAACGCTTTCATGATGGAAATTTCGACTTAAAGAACGAGCCACGAGGAAGACCGCCCACACAGGTGAATAACGATGAATTAAGAGAGATAGTGGAAGCCGACCCCAGTCAAACTACCCAGGAATTAGCGGCATGGTTTAACGTTACCTTACCCACAATATTGACTCACTTGCGTCAAATCAATAAAATAAAAAAATACGAAAAATGGGTGCCTCATAATCACTCGAATTTTCGCAGTATCCATCTTTCTTGTCTAAATTGAATAACAAAAACAATTGAAAGTCTATATTCAAATGTTTCACATTTTTTAAAAAAAGAACATCATAGAAACCATTTGAAAAAAGTTTCATTCGAAAACATCAAACCATGAAGATTCTATGTCAATTCAAAGAACCTATTGCAATAAAACGGCAATTTCATACTTTAACCCCCAATATTATATATTCTTTTTGTTGCACTAACCCGTACTGAGGACAATTTTAAAAACCTATTTAGAGGCTAAAAATTCCACCCATGCTGGGACTTGAACCCGCGACCTCTGGCTCACCGTGCCAACTTTACAATTGATTGTAACCTTCATATTTCTTATTTTCCTCATCTTTTCACTGTTATGAGTAAGTGTTACATGTATTATCTTTGACTCCATATTGATAAACAATTCAATGTGTTTCCTGAAAATTCGTTCCCTCACAGTGTATTTTTTCGCATCAACGGTTTTAATTGAAGCCCGTTTTAAGGCTTGATATTTATAATAAAACGTTGCAAAATTGACAACATCGCAGCAATTTCGTTAAAAGTTTCTGAAGCGGAATTCATAACGACCTGGCAACTAAACAATAATGGAGCCGTAACATCGTAGTCCGTCGTAGTACCGTAGTCCGCTGTAGCGCGGCATGGCGCGGCTACAGCTCTCGTAGTAGTTACGGGTGGCTACGCGAGCAAGATTTTTGATATATACCCCTCCTTTGTTTTCACAGTTGGATAAATACTGTTATGGGTTGACAATTTTTTTGTGTCTTTTGTTTTTTTTTAGTTTTATTTGGAGAGTAGAGTTTGTATAACACTTTCCAGATGCTTGTCAATCATGTTTTCGCTTGGAACAATTTTCAGCACTTCAAATCAGTGGGCTGGCGTAATAATTCGGCTTATAATTTTGCGGCGAGAGTTGAAGTCGATTAGAGCTGGTGTTTTATTACAACTGTCGTTCAATAAGTTTTTTCTCATCCTTTTTGATAAGTTAATAAGTTTTTTCTCAGAGGTTTCCTTTTTTCCTTGTGCGTGCATGCAACCAATAAATGTTGATGAAACAAAAGAAATTTGTCAGAATCGTTGCAGTTTAGCTTACCCCTCCGAGACGTAGGCGTATGTGTGTATGTATGGAATGTATGTATGATAGTTTTCCGAAAAACGGAGATTATATAATTTTATTAAATTAGCAATTTAAGTTCTCTATAACTAGCGCCAATAATTCATTGTATTACATGAAAGAATATTCGTTTTATTTAATCTATGTTATAATTTAAACATCACAAATCAGATTAGATTTAAAATTTTTAAACATCACAAATCAGAAAAACTATAAAAAGACATAAAAAATTACAAATATTGAAAATTAAACAAAAACTGTTTAAAAGTTATAGAACACAGTAAAGGAATTATTTATTGTACACACCAGAAAACAATTACAGAGACAACTGTTACATAATAAGTACAATAAGTCAAAATTTATGTCAAATTAATTAGAAATGTCACAGCACAAAATAAATTACAATACAACTAAATTAAATTATCACCATATAAATAAATTACATAATTACTTCATTAAATAAAAAATATAAAAAACATAAGAATAAAGGAAAAAAAAAAAAAAAAAAAAAAAAACCACACACACACACACACACACACACACACACAAGTACAGTCAATTAAATAAACCGCCCCGAGACATTTCCGACCCAAAGGTACCCATAACACTGGCAGCGTTACCGCGCTGCACAGCGAGGGATATCCTTTGCATCAAAAATGCCCCTGAGCGGTAGTCAAAGCCACGGTTCCTGAGACGATGCCCTATCTCCTTGACAAAAACTTTCCCCTGGGCACCCCAAACTCCAGTGGTTTCTATGGCGAGTGGCACAAACAGATAGCTGCTCATCAGCTAATCAGTAAATGTAAGTGACAAACCCTAATTGAGGTATTTGTGGTACTTCGTACTCGTACATTTTTACAGTAACTCTATTTATTGCCGTCAATAAGAACAAATATCTCGACATAGATCTTATGCCACTTTTGAGTGATACTGGAAAAACGGAGCGTTTAGAACAAACTAAAACTTGTCAAGAACATTCCTTTGGCTGCCGAAAAATACTAAGACTTCATTAATTAAATGTTCTAATTAATTTTTCTTTTGGCAAGTTTCCTTAAAAGACAGAGTAACAATGGTCGGCACACAACAAAAGAGAAAGCGTGGTTCTTAAAATCCCCGGCGACTTTTATCAGTTTCGGTTTAATTAAGATAGCGTCCAAGTTTCTGGTCATCTCGTGTTTATTATAAGTTCGTGTAATTTATTAGTACTTACGTTAAGGAGAACAATTCTTTTTTAATTGTAGTAATCTATGTAAAGCGATAGAATATCGTTCAAGTCGCTAGCAAAATTTTAAAGTGGCATTCGAAACATCTAAAGTGACATTAATTTAGAAACATATAGCACAAAAACATATAATAATAATTATAGTTCGCTTTTGTAATGCGGTGGTAGCGCTTCTTTATTGTTCTCTAAATTAATTCTTCTAAGTTTGTAGTAGCAATAGCACTTACTAACCGTAAAGGAAAACATCGTGAGGAAGCTTGAGAACTTGGAGAACTTGGAAACGTGATACCTCTTCGCTTTAACTCCGCAAATTCACGGAGGACACCCGTTCGTCTCTTTCTGGGAGAAGACCGGTCATGTAGTAGGACTTATACAGTGAGGCTTCTTACATGTATATAGTTCTATTAATTTCGGGTGTCTAAAGTCACAATATCATATTTCATAACATCAACCAGTAGGCAGGTTCCTTTCAATCTGGAAGCTTCTCAGAGACACGCGCAAGTTTTCAAGTAGGAAACGGTGTTACGAACTAGAAAACTTACCCCGCCCGCTAGATGCATGCCACAGAAGACGGTATTACTATGTGCATGCATAGGGGCGGATGTCTTAAGTTTGTTTATACTTACCGCTTGGTAGTTGGAGATAAGAGGCTCAAACTAAGTAGTCACAGAGGGCTACCAACATTAGAAAGTCAAGTCAGGCGTAAAAAGTCTCCGTCAAGATATCTAAAATATTGGTGAGTAAGGTCGGAGCGAAAGGAAGGAAAAGGAAAACGAAATATGTTTCACGAAACATTGATTAAATTTCATTTCGAATGAGATTGATTTAAGATTCGATTTGAGATTTTTCATAACAAAAGAAAACAAAAGTTATTTTTTTTCAAGTAATCACCGCAGAGGTGACTGACTGAACATGTTTTTTCGTGGGCAGAAATAAAATAAAATCATTATCATCATCATCAGCCTATGCTTGTTCACAGCTGGACATAGGCCTCTCCTATAGCACGCCACTGAGCACGGTCCTCGGCTACTTTCATACAACTCTTGCCAGCCGCCCTGCGAAGATCATCGCTCCATCGAGTCTGAGGACGTCCCACACCACCAAAAATAAAATAAACCAATTAAAGTTTTTTTAAATTGCGTCATATGGTTTCTTAGAAGCCAGTTTTTTTTGTCACTGACCCAATAAGAATAGCTTCGGCGAAATAATATTTTTTTTAGTGTTAATATTATTTTGGCAATCCATCCATTCCTGATTCGTATAATAAGCCGAAACAGTAAAGGCTTTTTAAATTGGACCAGATTTTTCTTTTCAATAATACGTTAAGTGACAGGTAACCAGGAAGGTCAAATGAAAAGAAAGCAAAAAATTAAGGTACTTCGCATAATTCGGTAAAATATAACCTTCTGTTGTATGAGAACTGCGGGTAAACACACCCGGATGCGGAATTCCGTAACTAAAATTGAAAATCTTCGAGGTAAAGAAGTGGTTGTTATGTTTTTGCGCAAAGTTTGGATATCTTTGTACTACTTGAGTGATTTATAAGTCCTAATTGTGCCTCTTAAACGAGAGTACTGAAACAAAAATTTGGTTGAGCGTGACTTGATAGAGTTTATTTTGATGGAGTAGGTTTTTCCTGTAAGTAGGTTGTACTTTTGTATCAAGAGTAGTAGATTTAATCTCAAGAAAAGTAATGGCATGGAGGTAACAATGTATTCAATTTATTTATTTATGTATTTATTACCTTTTAATGTATTTTGATTTCTGATGTGTACAATAACGTGTTCTAATCTAATCTAATGTCACGTGTTTCTTTGTGATGATTTCCTTCAACATATGCCTCCCCCAAGGCACGCCACTCCCTTCTGTACCCGTCATCCAGCTGCTTCTAGTAAACTGCCTCAAATCGTCCTAGCGAGCTGGTGGGCGTCTTACGTTTCGTTTACCAGTTTGTGGTCTCCACTCGAGATTCTATCATTTAGTTGTTCATTTGTATAAACTAAGCCCGAAGATACCGCGTCCCCCGCCAATGAGACCAGAAATACGTCAATGCGAAGAAAAAGTAATTTGTTCAAGCTACTTGTACGGCACATACCTGCTTTGAACTATGATATGAGCTAATTCATCTAAGCATTGCTGTGAAGTGATACGATGAAGTTACATCAGTTGTAGCAAAGAACACTTTATGTAACAGTTTGCGAGTGACCTAGTAGGTGAGATGTGTTTGTTCGTTTCCAGGCGCACTTACGAGTAGATGGAATAACGTTGTAATGTAAAATGCATGCTTCCATTTCTGCATCCCAGAGAGAGCCTGGTTAGACATATTTACGCTGACGTTTAAAGAGGCAGCGCCTTGGGTAGATCGTCACGCTTACAATCATGCGGTCCCAGGTTATCTTTAACCAAAGTTCGAAGAAAATTGGTCAGGAGGATTCGCTATTCGCTAGATAGAAGACAAAGGGTCGATATGCAACCAAGTCAACGCAGTGATCTTGGCAGCGCTGATTTTTAGCCACTGCCCATAAAAACTAAAAAACTTGCGTGTAGGATTTAAAGATTTATTTAGAAAGATTTACCCAAGAGCAACAAAGGCTCGAGAAACACGTAGTATTGTTATCGGCTCGCGTGAATACATTTTTGGCTGATAATACTTGAAGGTAGACCACCTACACTCAAGTATTACGGACTGTAGTCGCCACTTCAGTCCACCCGTGACCACAGTAATTGCAACATTGCCAAAATGTAAGGTAATTAAGTTTACCTAATAACAATCGCGATTAGACCCGTTAAATGTATAACACCCAGATTTATATGCCTCGAGGAGTACAGTCGACAGCAGGTCAGCATTTAGAGTACACATATTTAAAAGTTGATGTACTGTCGACTGTACTTCTGCAAATCGACTAACATTTTTTTTTGATAGAGCAACCGAAGTCATCGTGGGGAGGCAACAAAACAAAATTACCAGCGTCGTCGCGACTTCGACACAACTTTTTCTTTCCGACGTGAAATGTTTTCGGTGTGGGGCCGATATTTACCTAAATACCCCTCAAGAGCCCTTACGACCTAGTTAGGAACGTGGTACTAATAAACAGGACATTCTCCTCCACTTATCTACTCATAGATTAGCAAAAAATCGAGTTTAACTTAATTTATACAAATCATCAGGATTTAGTTGCATACACTCAATAGCCTCAATACTGCTTCGAATACGCAACATGGGATTCAAATAATTTAAAAATACTTATTTTATTATTTAAATTGCGTGTAAGAATGTCTGCAGAAGATCGTTTAAACGTCTCGTTAGGTTAAACATAGCTTTCACAGGACTTTGGAATTGAATGGGCATAGTTGCCTGAAATAAATCATAAGCAGTCTATATACGTCCCACTGTAGGGCACAGGCCTTCTCTCAGAGAGAGAGTGTGGGCTTAATCACCACGCGTGCCCACCGCAGATTGGCGATTTCAAGCGCTGAGGTATGTAAATAGCTCAGACACTCAGGTTTCCTCACGATGTTTTCCTTCACTGTTAGCGAGTGGTATTGCTACTATAACTTCACAAATGTACATAACTTAGAAAATAAAGTCATAGGTACATGGCCGCACTGGGAATCGAACCTGGGTCTCCCGCCTGAGAGACCTGAAATAAATGGTTTATTATTATTATTATTGCTGGCTGGATGAGTATGGCCGAGGGCAGAAAGAAGGGGCGTGCCTTGGGAGGCTTATGATTCAATTATTTTATTCATTACAAAAATGTATTTATTCGTTATGTCCCGTAGTGGACGAATACGGCCCGGTTGATTATGCTCACTAATGAATTCACACTGCCGAAACTTTTAAGGAAGGATATACCTTGTTGCCATGTACCGAAACAAGAGGGATGAAAGAAGAGAGGGCACGCGTGGTACCGCTTGCGACTAAACAAAATTCTATTTCGGTACGCAATTATGTTTCCTTGTCGTGCCGAGTTTTGGGTTATATTTCTTCTTGAAGATATGGACTTCCTAGATACACTTTCTCAAATTGTGAATATCATCATCATCATCATCAGCCATTTGACGCCTACTGCAGGACATAGGCTTTCCTCGTGGTTTTCCAAGCTTCCCGGTCTCGTGTCGCCCGCATCCAGCGACTGCTCACGCCGCGTCGTCAGAACTTTTTCGCCCGATGAAACGATTGAAAAGCCTGCAATCAGTCGGTAACAATTTAATTTACTTGTGATATGAGCGCGACTTGATTGAAGGCAAACTTGTCACCTTGGTCTAGTGACTTGGACAGTCTAATGTAGTTTTAAATTAATGGACACCACAGCTATACTTGCGGACACTGCTGAACCTGATCACATATGAATGATATAAAGAAGCCTGAAAATTTCAAAATATATTTGTTTGTTTTATAATTTTTATGGGTCTTAGGAAGAATGGAAATCTGAAATGATCTGTTTTTATTGTTGTCTGATTCTTCGTCACATATATTTAGATCTATCCACTAGGCACTGGGCGCGTAGACGAAGTTGTGTTTTTTCTATCCACAATTTTTTTTTAGATTTCTCGATCTGATTGCTTTGTCGTTGTTTCACGCAACAACTCATTGATGTGATTTTTTACAAAGAGATACTTTATGGCCCAGAAAGTGACTATCTGGGTCTCTATTCTCCAACTTGTTCGACCATTATTTTTGTAAGACATATTGCATCTTGAGTATTTTGTCTAGCGCACTAGATATAACTGGTATGTCAAATATTTAAGCAACAGTTTCAGTCTTTTTTTTTAAGAAATGAAACGATGTAAAAAAACACGAACATTTACTATGTAGAAACTACGAAACAAACTATATTAAAAAGAATCATGAAAAATACAGAGAAAAAGCAATTAAGGTCCGTTCTATTAAATTCAAAGCAAACTGGAGCCTGGAGCCTTAAGAGCCGTTAGTTTCCAATTACGTGTGGCAAAATTGATTCTGAGCTCCCCCCTCCGCACCGCGCTGCACGCGTCTTCCTTGTGAACTTCATGAAGGAAGTTTGAATTAGAGACCGAAATGGGCCAAATACACCGTTTCCGCCGACTCATGACAGTTACTCTTCAAACCATTACAATTCATACATGACACAAAAGATTGGTGTAAAGTTGGCGCGACTCGCGCATTTTGTCGCGCTAAAATGACAGAATTTGCCAATGACTGTACTGAAAAGTCGTGACTTTTGCCATTTGTCGACTTAAAATTACTCCCGTCATCACGCTGCCTTTGCTGAACCTTGAAATAGATTTTTTCTTTTACATTTTTATCAATCCTGGTCAACACTCAATGGCCATCATTTAGTGTGTATTTGTTATACCGCTCGTAACTGGCAAAGACATACCGAGTGACTCGGCTCAATTGGCTCACGAGATGGTTGGGCATCACTCATCGTTTAGAGTCCAATCAGTCGTGCAAACTTGTTCATATTCTGCAAGAGCCTGGCGAGGATATTCGCCATTAGAGGACGGGCGCAGTGTATTTAAGCAACTACTTCCCGCGAATGTATCAATTTATCAAGCATGCATGGCCATGTACCCCGAACTAGTCCCTCCTGTATAACAGGGTTAATTGGGAGTTGTCCCGATTTAATTAAGATATTCCATTACTATTGTTGAATACTAATACTATTGTTATTGTTGAATGTGCTAATTCTTCTTTTATACGTAAATTGTTTTTATGTTTCTGTGGCAGTTTGACTAAAAAACCTTTCGTTCCAATTGACCAACAACAATTGACAATTGACCTGTGAAAATTTACGATGTTCAAGTTTACATTAAATAAGATTTTCCACTGTTGAAAACTTCTGAAACAGTTGACAAAGCATAATTATAAGAGCATTATCAGCGAATGCCCAGAAAAACATTTTATTACAAAAATACATAATCCAGATTGCTACTATAGGTACCATATTATGTTACTCATGATAACATAAGGATTCTAACAACACAACACATACTTCTGAATAGGCTTGAGAAATTAGAATTGTGAAATAAAGAAACTTCTTCTTCTCTTTGTGCGACTCCTATTGGAGGGTAGCAACCAATTCAGCTATCTTTATGCAAACAAGAAACTGTTTGCAATTTTTTACACCCTTTAAATGTATAACATAGAAACAGAGATTTGTACGCGAAAACCCTCCTTTTTTTGTTTAGCCATTATTTGGATATCTCCCTCATATTAGAAAATCGTATCTTCCCAAAAGCTCGACTTTCACGATTATTCTGTCTCCCTTCAACACTCCCTATTTTAAAAATAACAAATCCGGCATCGCTCTTTGGACAGTAGGGTCATAAATCCAGTTGCGGTCCCTCGCCGTTTATTAGAGAACAACTGATAAAGGCCGTTAAGCAGACTTCTTTCCGCATCGGGGAAACCTTTGGAGATAGAACAATGCTGTAACGGAACTGAAAACGCTAGGACAATGGAACTGCGGAGAGTAGTAGGGTGAAGGGAGTGATCACGAGCCTTGAACTGTGAGTACTTGATAGTATAAATACGGGGTCTATTTGGATAAAGTCCTGATCATAAAATGGGCCTATGAAGTAAATTAATAAAACCTACATCAGGCAAATTTATATTCGACCCTAGATACATAATTTTATGGATATGGTTATTCGATTTCATATTTAAAACAAGTCAACCAAACGTAATGAAATCTGAGCACTGTAATACAAAATTGGTTTTAATATTCAATACAAATAATAATTGAAATATATACAGCAGAAATTGTTTTGCATTTTGAACAAGCGTTGTTAATTATAGCAACATTGCTCTTTCACTGGACATAACCTGTAGTAATCAAGTAAAATAAAAACAATTTATAAAGCTGATTGACTAGCCTTCGTCGTCAGGTTCAGCATAGTATGAGTTTTTAAGCTATGTGTAATTATAGTAACATCGTTGGATATTTTCAAAATATTTAATTGTTTACTAGCCCACCAAAATTACTATCAACTTAACTTTACTCAGCATTGTCTTCGTCGCACACACGTGGTAGAAGTACCGCTAACCTGGAAGCGCCAAGTGCACCGGTGTTTATAACAGAACAAATTTCTGTCTTTTTAGCTGTCTACCCCCAGTTTCTCGTGCAGTAAAAATCAGTAGATTAATATTAAGTAACAGCTATCTACATATAGAAACAATAAGTGAGGCTAACAGTAGATTAACAGATTGCTAGCGTCAAGAAACCGGGGGTAAGCATTTCGAAAGCGGTTTTGTGTCATAAAACAAGTTGTCGTAAGTTTTGAGCATAAGTTTCCGGCGCACATGGTAGGTATATCCTGAGACTCAGGCCTTGCTAGATGAGCGGTTTTCCCGCGGCGGTAATTCGCTCGCAACCTGCTGCAGACATTATAAATTGAATTTGTAAACTTTGATTCGACATTTTGCCGGAAGTGACGTATCAGGATAAAATCATTTGACTCAGATGAATGAACATAGCATAAACATTTGAAAAGTTACAGATATTTAAGAAACTATTTTTTGAATTGATAAATTACAGTTTGAGGTCATCATCTGAAATTACATTTATAGATCGACGACAGTAACACGAGGGTTTACAAAAACTACATTTCTGAGTTTGAGTCACTTCCGGCAAAATGTCACATCAAAGTTTACAAATTCAATTTATAGTAACTATAACAAATTATATACTATATAGTAATTTATATCAAATTATAATTTTGGGAGAAATATCAAACGATGGATAATGAAGATATACGTACTTGATAGTTGACTGCGTGATCGAGGAATGAGGATATTCACAGAAGAACCCGAGTTACTAATATATAGCTTGAAGAACTGCTCAGTTGGAGTGGCAGTGGGCAGGACACATAGCTCGGAGAACTGATGGCCGTTGTGGCGGAAAAGTTCTGACCTGGCGACCGCGGACCAGATGGTCTGACGACCTAGTTACGGTGGCAGGGAGTCGCTGGATGCGGGCGGCACAAGACCGGGAAGCTTGGAAAAGCATGAGGGAGGCCTATGTGCTACAGTGGGCGTTAAACGGCTGATGATGATGATAGTTGACTAACAAAATAGGGGTCGTGGGTTCGATTCCCACTGGGAGCCACCGTACTTAATTTGTACAAATGGTCTCACTCTGAGTGCATTTCCATGTTTGTGTTGTCCTTGCCTGGTTACCATAGCTCAGCGAATGCTAGTTGGGGATCTGGACAAGTGATAGTGTTGTGATATTTCTTTATTTATGTTGGAATGTAAGCCTATCGCTCATTAAATATGACAGTTATATATTGCAAACTATACGACACGGCTTTCCGTTTCCGTATAAAAGTGGAGTTTTTTCGCTGCCTTTTTCTCAGCTACAAATCGACCCGAAAGCAGCAGCTAACATTGTATATTGACATTCAACAAACAGAATGTAAATTCTTTCCATTGATTTTTTTATTTGATTCGATTTGAGACTTTTTGGCCATTTCTTTCTCCAAAATTATCTAGATTTTGAAATGGACACGTAGTTTAACTTGTAAGGTTCATTAAGTCGCAGTTTCTTTGATACTTTGTATAAAAAAAATTGATTGATTGATTGTTTGCAGCCACGGGCGAACCGCTCGTGTGTGATGGGCGTCGGGGGCCAAAACGGTAGCAAGAAAATCCTACCACGGAGAATTTATACGCGCCTGGGCCAGTCGTAACTGAACTAGGTACTTACGAACTTATGAATTACGCCTGCGGACTTCTTTGAATACTTCGTAACTAAGTAATCAATGTTTGTGAGGGAGGTTTTGCGGATTTTTGGGGACTAGAACTTAAATTAACTTTCTTATCTTGTTGCCGATTGCCAAATGACTGCCTTAAATTCTGTAATTGTACAAATATAGAATCGATTTAATGTATTTGATAGATGTTCTAATACTTTCGTTACCGCTTCTAGTGTATAAGTATAAACCCTTCATGCGTCATTAGAGCTTCAGTGTAATAAAAACAATAATATCAAAGAATTTTCTTTAACTAAAACCGGCTGTCTGTCTGTTTGTCCTTACTGTTACTGTTTTTTTGTACTAAGCTAGTCTTTTACAAATCAGCTAAGATTGTTTGTTGATTTCAATCTGCTTAATTCTCTGATTGCTGGTTTGTGCGACTATTAGATTTTTCGTGTCTTGTACGCCTGACCCAATTACGTCATATATTTTTTTATTATTTCTAAATTTCACATTTAAATCGTCAGGAGCTTTTTCATTCAGCGGACCCTCGCGTGTTAATCAGTCCATTCACTGGGAACAGGGGCTTAAAAACTCATAATTTACTGAAGTAAACGTTAATTACGCGTACAAGACAGTATATAGGTTTAAATGCGATTATATGTTACAGAGATATAATTGGGCAATAGTATTATAAGGTTGATTGTCGAACTGCTTGCTGGCTTTAACGATTAGTAATTAATAAAAATATTATTCTAAATTTCGGCATGGTCATTGAATTTAAAATTCAACGGCACGGTGAATCATCAGGCATAGCTTACATTAGACAATTCTTTATTCCACAATAAACAAATTTGAACAAAGGTGAGCTAATGAATCATCAGGCAGATTAGCTCAAATTAGACAATTCTTTATTGCACAATAAACGAATTTTTACAAAGGTGAGCTTATGAGTATTTTCTTTCAGCTAACCTTGGGCTATGTGGATAGTGGAAGGAATAGTTTCAGGAAAGAGTATTTGCGAAAAATTACATAGACCACATTATAACATTGGTTTTGAACCAAATACATAAACATAAATACTTAGTAAACACACTGTAATACAGTAATATATTACTCTGAAGTTCGAATGATATGTTTCGAGTTCGAGAGCCTCGTGTATTTACTAGCTGACTCGGCAAACGTTGTTTTGCCATGTTAATTAGCACACGACCTAATCTCAGACCTACCAAATATTTACAAGAAATTTCATAAAAATCGGTGAAGCTGTTTCGGAGGAGTTCGGTAACAAACACTGTTACACGTGTTTTTGATAAGTAAGTAATTGTGGCTTGCTAATATTTGTCCCAAAAAAAAAAAGTGAGGAAACCTAGGTGTATGAGCTATTCAAATACTTCAGCGCTTGAAATCGCCAATCCGCGGTGGGCACGCGTGGTGATTAGGCCCATACTCTCTCTCTGAGAGAAGGCCTGTGCCCTATTGTGAGACTTATATAGGTTGCTTATGAATATTTGTCCCTGTATTAAAAGCTGTTTGTATTGACAAGTAGAATCATCCCTTCCGATATTTCCAAACGTTTAATCGTTTGTATATTGAGCTAAAGCTTAACCATCGAATTAAAAAAAAAATAACAGCACAAAGTGCACTGCAGGTGCCCACTGAGACAAAATTGTACTCAACGGCTTAACAATATTAAAACTCGCACGGAAACTAAACGAATCAGTCTGGCCAGCAAACAGCGGCTTTCAGAAAAAAAAAAAACACATTTCAATCACCAGCTGCCCCAGACAGAATCCAACCTTAGCCCCCCACATATATGGCTGGAATTCAAGTGGCTCAGACATTTCATATGCGGGTAAGTGGTCGGGCAGCGGACAGGGGCCGAACCAAAGAGTGACGAGGCATAAATAGCTGTCACTCAAAGCATTTTTCATAGGCCCTTGTGGTTTGTTCACAGAACCAACTTACCTATGCACTCGCGGCACTCTAACTACATCGTAATAAAGACCGTTTTCCCTTGTAATAATGAGGGTGGGCAGACCGAGTGAAGATGTGAAAACGCCCGTGATGGATGGCGGGCTATTGACTTGGGTTTCCCGAAATTCCAGTTCGGAATTTTTTGCCGTTTCCCTTTCAAAGCGGTAAAGACACCTGTGAAAAATTTATGGGTAGGACCTTAATAATGCTTGTGCCCAACACCTGGGATTCAGATCAGAAGGTATTTTCTTAAAGGAAAAAAGTATTTCTTTGTATTAAGTACACTTATACAAAATTCGATCTTTTTGGCAATATTGGCTAGTCCTTGACTGAATGCTATTCTAAGCAAAACAAAACCTTTAGAAAATATTCCAAATGAATATCACAGTGGTTAGAGCGCTTTATCAATTGCTATCCTGTGAAAAGATACTAATTCGATGAAAAAAATGGTTGGAATTTCCTATATCATCCGTTTAGTAAAGGGTTAGGGGGGGGGGGAATATGAGGGGGAGGGGGAGAGAGAGGAAGCCTACCTGAGATGGGGGCTTTCCCCATGCTGAAACCTAATAGTATTTGAGAAAAATAAGAAACATGAGGCTATTACTAGAAACCTTATGTTAGCTTAAATTTGGTAAGAATACACTACATAAATTAGGACTTATTCACAGTGCGATCTCAATTCGTCAAAGAGGTAATTTATTCTTCGCCCACATGATCCGGATGTGGTTGTGACGTATATAATGGTAACACTGCCTCTTTTTTGCATCGAATTAAAAGACAGACTTTCTTTAGAGTATAATATTACAAATTTTTACTGAACTGTGGATCAGTAAAAAAAAAACTTAAGTCATTAGTAACAGTCAAAAGACTTTTTTTTGCTGACCTGAAAGATTTCAGAGCTGACCAAATAGTACATTACCTAACTAGGGTCGTAAAATAAAGAAAATGAAGGCCGATATCGCAGATGTTTAAGGCCCGAGCCGCAGGCGAGGGTCATAAATATGCGATAGAGGGCTTTCTATTTCACAGCCCGTGTTGTGTACACAATTTTATGTCGTCACTTGGCCTCAAAGTGAAAAACCCGCTTTTTGGCCAGGTGTGGCATAAACGGTCTATTTTGCTAATCGTTTAAAATGTTTAAATGCCAACCTTGGTTTGCAATTTATTTGGCATTTATTCCTGAGGCTCAATTATGCGCACCAATCCAGTCGGTATCCTGATGTTTGCGATTACAGTTAGTATAGAATTTGACACTTAGACGATTGGAATCGTGCAGAATTTGTTGCGCGTAATATAGGACCAGTACGATCGTCCGACTTGTTCGATCTCAATAGGTACACAAATGATAGTCACAGGTGAGCGCGCACCATTTACCGCAAGCCTTGCGTGTTTGTCATTGGTGCACTCACCCTATGCCGGCGGGCCGCATCTGGCGCCATCACCTTAGGCGCGAGACACACAGATGGCACGTGGGGCGACGAGGGCGCCGAGGCAGACGTCGCACCAAATTTCTATCAATGAAGTCGGAACGTATTCGTTCACTGCTGGATCGGGGGACAGGCCTCCTGTGTCCTCGGTCGTCTTCAACCATCTAGTTCTAGTTCGACTGGAGATTTCCGCACTTAGCCTCATAGTTGGGCCATTGTACGTAGCAAGTGCTGAGGTATGTAAATACCTCAGACACTAGGGTTTCCTCACGATGTTTTCCTTCACAGTTAGCGAGTGGTATTGCTACTATAACTTCACAAATGTACGTAACTTAGAAACCAAAGTCATTGGTACATGCCGGGATTCGAACCCACGACCTCCCGAATGAGAAGCCGGCGTTCTACCGCTCCGCTACCACAGCTCTGTCCTCAACCATTTGATGATTTATTTCAGGTTAATAGTTAAAATTATCCAGCATTCCATTTGCAATCCAAAACCCATAAATAACGATAACTAGCCGTACCTAATAACTATGTACTCGTAAAACTGATGGACCAAAGGTTTGAGACCTTTTTAAGCATCCATTGATCACCTTTTTCTGTTGTCGAAACGAAGAATGTGCTGAGCTTTTGTTTTGTTTGTACGTGTCTCGTAAGTAAACGAGATTATTTTGTTATTGACTCGAATTTGAAGCTCGCTTTTTAAAACGATGCGGCCCATATTTTTCAGAATAAACTTTGTTTGAGTCACAAAGGTTTATTTTGAACTGTGCAATTGGACCTTAGCTGAACAACGTGTGAATTGTTCTTGTTTTTTTTATTGTGAATTTCTGTTGGCGCTTTTAGAGTTTGTTCAATCGACAAATAGAGCTAAAAAAATACGGAATGTAGAATGAACCGATCTAGAAAATCCTGGTGAACATTGCTAAACAGAAGTTCACCGAAGGGTGACATGATCACTATGTGACCAAACCGTTCAATAAAGATTTAAAAAAAAGAAGTTCACCTAAAACATAAAGCAGATAAGATAACATAAGAATATTCTATTTTATTGCAGATTTTTTTTGAGACCTCACATTCAAGAGGTCGCAGATTCGAATCCCGGCATGTACCAATGACTTCGTTTTCTAAGTTTTAGTAGCAATACCGCTCGCTAATGGTGAAGGAAAACATCGTGAGGAAGCCTGAGCGCTAGAAATTGCCAATCGGTAGGCACGCGTGGTAATTAAGCCCCTACTCTCTCTCTGAGAGAAGGTCTACCCTGCAGTGGGACTACATATACAGGCTACATAAAAAATGTTCAGATTTTAAAAACAAAGTATCTTTTTAAAGCTTTCAAAATCTGCTTTATTTTTATTCCTTAAGAGCTCTTCTGCTCTTAAAAGACTTAGAGGCGAATCTTTTCTCCTTATCGTGGGTCGTTGATCTTTGATTGATTATTTGTGACTAACGTCTCTTATCTTGTTGTCAATTCATTGACGATTGACAATGTTTCTTGAGAGGAAACCCTTGTGTCTAAGGTATTCATATACCTCAGCGCTTGCTACGTACAACGGCCGAAGTATGAGGCTAAGTGCGGATGTCTCAGATCTAATGTAACGCCTTACCTGGATAAATGGATCAGATAATAAACTTTGTATTGTCAACGAACTATCGATCTCCTAGCTATCTCATCGACTGACACCTCAAACATAATGTAACGATTTAAATTAAATTCAAAATCAAACCAGTCAAAACACCGTTAAATTTTGTTTGAAGTGTCCCTCAAACAAAATGTATCATCATCATCATCGTCAGCCACCTGACGCCCACTGCAGGACGTAGGCATCCTTTGCGGTTTTCATAACCATAAGGGGTTTTGCCATAATCGACACGCTTGGCAGGCGGGTTGGCGATCGCAGTATGCGGTTGGAATCTCAGGAAGACGCTTCTGCCCGTCACCTGGTAATTGATTTCCTTAGTCGCCGTCTACGACATCCAAATGTATCAATTTCCCTTCAATTCAGAATAAAATAAGATGGCTGTGCCGGCCAGCTACTACAAAGAGGTATCGTTACACTAACTATCTGGATTCTAGTTCACGCAAAAGGCGCCCGCCTGTCTCGTCGCGTCCTCGCTCTTCCACCAGGCGGGCGACTAATTTTCCCGTCACTTCCGAAAGTAGCTGTTAGCGCCTTCACGGTCGCATAAGCAGCGCTTAAAAAGCCGTTATGCAGCTACAGGGCTGTAATTATGTTAGACGGCGGAGTAAATTAGCTTAGCTGCGGAATAACGCTCTCAGGCGCGAACACGATTATGAATCGAAATGTAATTATTTGTCTGCTATTAACAGGTGGACTGTTATAAACCTATGTTCCGGTTTTCAAACATTGTGAACTACACATTGTTTAGATTTGTGAAGTTCGTGAATTATCCATTCGTCAAATTACGGGCTATCTTTTTAGGGATCCGTACGCGCAGAGTGCCAAACGGGACCCTATTACTAAGACTTCGCTGTCCGTCTGTTCGTCTGTCTTTCTGGCTGCCTGCATGTCTGTCACTTGGCTGTATCTCATGAACCGTGATAGCTAGGCACTCAAAATTTTCACAGATGACGTATTTCTGTTGCCGCTATAACTGCTATAAAACTAAAAACAGAATAAAATAAATACGTAAGGGGTCTCCCATACAACAAACGTAAATTTTTTTGCCGTTATTTGATCGATATTAATAACGGCAAGAGGTGGACGCTTCAAATATTCATAGACTGTTTAGTTTTATATTCACTTCAAAAATAAATAATTAAATTAAAAAAAAAAATATTTAAAGGGGGCTCCCATACAACAAATGTGACTTTATGCCGTTTTTCTCGATCTTTGTGTAATGTTGTATAGATAATGGAACGGAACCCTTCATGCGTGAGTCCGACTCGCACTTGGCCGGTTTTTTTCTGGTTGTATTTCAGTGGCTTGTCACTTTTTTACTAGAAAAAATACGAGTTACTGATATTCAAACTGCTTGGGAATATACGAGTAATTGTCCTGGATTAAGGGAGCTCATTTTGCCCTTAGTTTCCCCTGCCTTCCTCTACGGGATACAGGCGTGAGTTTGTGCAGTGACGTAGGTATCATGGTTTACTCCGAATTTGATAAACCGCTAAATACCTAATTCTCTCACATCTAGTGATGGGCGGGAAGGAATGTTCTCAGAAGAGAGGACTTTAATTAGAAAATTAGAAAAATGTGTAAACTAATTTTATTCAATTGATTGATTAATTAATTAATTAACAGTAAACTCACTTTATTTGTGGATTACAGTGAATATCCAAGCGGAATCAAATGAACAAAGATGCCACTTTTTTATTTATAAGGTCTCATTATGGGAGAACGTTCTCTGAAACCATTCTCCCCTGCCCGTCTCTACTCCTAACATAACTCAAGAGCGTATGATCGAGAAACATCGCTATGTAAACCCCATTGGATGTAGATATATCACGGCCTTTCATACGGATAGCTACGATGGCGCCCCACAATGGAAACCCCGGCAGATCATTGCTCTCGATCAATCATAGCGTACTCTATAATATAGAGTATGATATAACGATATATTATGTCGCTGCGAAAGCGCGATGTAGGTTAGCCTTTGGTAACTCCGGAGCCAGATATGAGAGGACACACATCCCCCTCGTCCTCAAGTGTGTCCGTGTTATATCCCAGAGATGACAGTACTTTGTCGTTAATATTTGATGTTTAATATAGGCTAGTTTTGTTAATTGTATTGAGTACTTAAATTTAATTGTACAACGAATTACTTTAAAACTGTAATGTTGGACAATTAAGTCATCATCATCATCATCATTCAGCCACAAGAAGTCTACTGCTGGGCATAGGCATTTGAGGAATGTTTTGAAGGAATCGTGTTTTAAATAAATAAGACTGAAATTGGTTAGCTGCTGTTAACTAAACTTTGCTGGGCATCATCGTAATAACGTCGAACTAGTTCTACGGTATTAAATGCCCTAACTGTATATACCTACATTAGACTTGCGCAGTGTGTCATTAGAGCAATTTGTTATATCTCTTATATTTGCTCACTGGGACACACTATACTGATATATCTGTATCACATCTGGCTCACCACTTGTATCCTAGCTCATACGACGTACAATCAACAGTGTGTGTAGATCTTGATCTCGCTCTCGCATACTGTATGTGAGCTGAAAAAAGTAGCAGGAGCTAGATGTCTAGCGTACTGAGTTGAGAGTATGTGTGAGGGTGCCAGTTTTTTTTTAATTTAATTTATTTATTAAATTGTCTGTATCGGCAAGCGCCGCACGTCCAGTCACAAGATGGACAGATGACCTCATCCAAGTGGCAGGAAGACGCTGGATGCAAGCCACTTCCAACCGGTCTTTTTGGAAATCCATGGAGGAGGCATGTGTCCAGCAGTGGACTTCTTGTGGCTGAATGATGATGATGATGATGTAAAGGTCGCTGTGCTGTCAACTTTACCTGTAACTTTAGCATGCAGACAAATATTTTTATTAAACAGCATTGTAAGGGTACCAATTTTTTCTAAGTTCAATAAATTGTGCTCATCAATCTGACATGTTTCATCTGATGTACTTATGCAAAAAATATTTCTAAAAACTGTCAAAGTAAAGAAGGATAAAAGATGGTTGGGTGTTTCTGGGTATCATTCAGGTTGTCTAAACCTTGAGTTCAGGATGGTTGTTAATGGTTTTAAGAACTCCTACTAATTCTAACAGACTTAAAAATTGAAAATAACGCCAGTGGGTGTGTTTGAATGTCATTTAAAAAGAATACTTGAGTTCCTTCGTAGCTTTTTTGATGTCTCCATCACAACTTTTCAGATTAGACTGAGTGTCATCTTTAGGCGTTTGCTGAACTTTTCCCATCAGAGCTTTGCATCACAATTCTGTTTAAAAAGTCTTACTTTAGTATAAACTAATAGCCGCTAAAATTTATGGTTAAGATAAATAAACCTACCTACACATACTCACGCTTGTATTCGAGGCTTTTACCAAGGTGTACCACTTGCTACGATCCTGGCAATCCTCTTTCGCTTCATCAAAATTCATTAGTGCCTGCACGCACTCCGGTTTCGGGTACTTTTTATTAGGGTTCCGTACCCAAAAGGTAAGGGAGCCTATTACTAAGACTCCGCTTTCCGTCTGTTTGTCACCAGGCTGTATCTCATGCACCGTGATAGCTGGACAGATGATTTTTCACAGATGACTTTTTTCTGTTGTCGCTATAAAAAAAATACAACAAATAAAAATCAACTAAAAACAGAATAAAATAAATATTTAAGTGGGGCTCCCATACAACAAACGCGATTTTATGCCATTTTTGCTCGAATGTTGTATAGATAATGTTATGGAACCCTTCTTGCGCGAATCCCACTCGCACTTGGCCGGTTTTTTACTATTTTAGCTTTTGATAATTCTTTACATCATATTTGGTCGACATATGTCTGATTGGAGCGTTCTTTCCACCCATATTCACTCGATATATTACTTTCGATACAAGAATTTACTATGTAAAAAGCGCTGACATAATATTTATTGTTATTATTATATCTGTGAGCAATACCGCAATTGCTAGCGTATAATACGTAAATCTAGAACTCTTCATTATTTAGCGAATATTTTGATGGACATACCAATTAATAAGTTTGAATTAATAAGCAAAAGTTGTTTGATTAAAACAAATATATGTAAACTAAATAGGTTTGAATACAATCGTGCCAAACTTTTGACGCCTCAGAACTCATGTTGGATAACTAGTTTATCTTTCAGATTTTTGTTAAGGCGATAATTCTTGCATCGTAACACACAATGACTGTCTTGATGAACCTTTTAGGAATTGGATGCATTGAAAATTACTGCACGTACAATCAGCCTGCATGCCTTATACCTGCGGAGGGACGTATACAATACGGTATGTATATAGGAGCACAGGCTTTCTCTCAGAGAGAGAGAGACCGCGGCTTGGGCATTTCCAGCGTTGAGGTATATGAACACCTCAAGCACTCAGGTTTTCGCATAATGTTTTCGAGTATTACAATGAAGTTGTAATTAAAAAGTAGAACAGAGAAAAGTCGACGATCAATTGCGAATGAGAAGGGGTAAAAAGAATTAAAATACAGATACTGGCGTATAAATTCAAGAGATTTAAAAATACAAGTCTCTTTAAACGTTAATCGAATACGCTCCAGTATAAAAGTGCATTCCTTTTGCGCTGACGCCGTTTACCAGATTGGATTGCAGACTCACCGTGACGTCACCTGCAGTCCGCGCGTTTCGCTCGGAAAATACTCGAATGAATTTGCAGTCGAATTTTGCTCTCAGATCTATTCGCCTCCTAAGATAAGAAAAGCTTAGATAAGATAAGACTATGATTTATTATACACTACGAAAAACAAGCTAAGCTTGACTCGTAGTTGATTTTAGACGCTGAAATTTTCTACACTGTGTCGTGGAAAAAAGTATAAATTTGCAGTCAAATTTTGCTCTCACATTTATTCGCCTCCTAAGACAAGAAACGCTTCGATAAGATAACAATATGATTTATTATACAACAGGAAAAACAAGCTAAGCTTGACTCATGTGAGATTTTAGACGCTGAAATTTTGTTGAAATACAGTGTGTCGTGGAAAAAAAATGATTGCTTTATTTCACAAGATCCTAGTATTGATTAGAACAGCACGTTGATAGCCACCGCGTATTATGCACGTCCCACCGTGCCTTTCCCGACCGATCCCAATACTAAACAACCGGGCGACGAGGATGGAATCCGTAAAAAATGTCGACCAGTACTTCATTCGGCGTTTTGACGATATTTGACTACCGTTACTAGAACTGGTACGTCAGTAGCTATTGCAATGAACGATTGCAATAGCTACAAACACACGGTCTTATTTATAAAATACACAATTTCTTAATACGTCGATCAAAATAGTCTGTGGTAGAGATTTTACAAGGAAAAGTCGTAACCACAGATTAAGTAAACTGACTCTTAGGAGTGCTTTAGAGGAATCGTGCTTTTATAAATAAGGCCGACAGACTATTGCCATGGTTCATTGCAAATGTCGAGTGAGTCGAATTAAGCCGGTTTGTAGCGCAAAGCGAACAATACTACTTCCAGTTTAAGTAAGTAATCTACGTGACCTAGGATGGCATAAGGATTTAACAACACGAAACACTTCTAAAGCTGTTAAAGAATTAAGAAGTTACGGAGAAATAATGAAACGGATAAACATACATATTCTGAACAATAAACGCTGAAAAGATTGCAGTCCTTTTTTTATTTAAGCGGTCGCGTGAAAAAATAATCCTCTTGAAACGTTAACCGAATACTCTCCAGTATAAAGGTGCGCTTCTACTCTGCCGACGGCGCCCGCCCGGTTGTTTCGCCGACTCGCTGTGACGTAACCTGAAGCCTGCGCGTTTTGCTCGGGAAATACGAAATTGTAGTCGAGTTTTCCCCTTAAGCCTATTCACCCTGCTAAGCTTAACCCGTAGTGGGGCCGGACACTGAAATTTGAAGATAATAAGCTCTAACGCGTCAAGAATAAAAACTTCTATCAATCAATCAGCCCGTACGCGTGCACTGCTGGACGAAGCCTCCGAGGGCCTCCAAGGCACGCCACTTCTTTCATTCCTCGGCCATTTACGTAAATAAATAAAGATACAATTGCTAGTCTACTCGGGATGGCGTAATGATTCTATCAACATAACAACTTGTAAAAATCTATTTAGGCATTTATAGTAATCAAGATGTAATTTAAACATACGGCTAGCGGCAATTCCTAGCTCCACTACAAACATAGCCGAGGTGACTACAGCAAAGATAGATAGACAGACAAATCTTTATGGATTTTTCAAAGGGCTTGCCTTAAAAAGTACTCAAAACCGGCGTGCATGCAACCACTAATGAATATTGATGAAGCGAAAGAGGTCTGTCAGGATCGTGGCAAGTGGCAAAATCTGCCTACTTCTCGGGGATACAGGCGTGAGTTCATGTTACGTGATAACTTTATAATACCAGTAATGAGGGCTTTTCAAAGGGTCATTAAAAAAAATACCGTACCGCAAGTTTTTTTTTTAATGGCAACTCGAATCGGTCCTTTCTTGGACGACTAGTTACCGATAGATGGACACATAATATGTCAAAATTGACATGACATCAGTGTACCTTCTCTGTGGTTTCCGTTACGTTGCTCACATTAACAGAGTAAGGAACTTAAGGTGCACCGTAGAGTAACACTAGCGCCACCAAGAGAAACAAAATCATTATCTTTTTTTACAGATGGTATTTGCAAAAAGTGTCCGTACAATCTCTCAATCGTGTTAATAGTGATTTTAAAGATCCTCTCGATATACCTGGGTTCTACGTGGATCCCCTCATTATAATAATTAAATTAATTATGTCTGAGACACATTTTTAGTTTTACTAGGAATGCCCAGCACATATACCTTTATTCCTCTTAGCTATTCACAGCTTATTAACGGGAAAGTCCATACATACATCTGAGTAAAATCGTGACATAATAACAGTGTTCATTGAGCACATCAATCGTTTACATACGTGCACTCTAATTAGTAATGTTAACGCGACTTTGCAACAAAAAAGTAAAGGTTCACCTGCAGTCCGCTGTACTTACCCCCGGCTTCTGGTATATTACCAATCTATTAATGTACTGTTAACAGCTGTCAGATGCTTTTTGCACTTTGGTCAACTTATCTTATTTCGGTTGTTTATATGTTCAAAGTTACGTACATCTGCGATTCTGCCACACGCTAACGTTGAAGGAAAATATCGTGTGGGAGCCCGCGGCTTGGTTGGGTCCGCACGTATTGACTTGTCTTTCCTATGGGCTAGGCCGACTCAGCTGTCAGGATGGTATAGATGCTGGGCAAGCCTACTCCATCTAATGCTGCGCCCGAGTGGTCTCTTCACCTATCTAGTGTGAGTGAAGCTGCCACTTGACACTGTATAAATCATCTCATTACGTAGATGCAAAGGCCAAAGTGTTAGTGGCAGTGAGTTAGTGTCAGTCAGGGATCGTAGGGTAAACTCGATAGTAAAAATCGGAACAAGTACCGATTCTTTTTTAGTCGTTTTTCATCGTCCATCGCCGAAACAGCGGAGGCGCTAATTGGTCGCAATCGATTGCGCTTTAATGTGATTCTGTTTGCATACGACGAGCTTGTTTGTGTTGCTTAATTTCCAGTCGTCGCTCTACTGTAACTAAGTGCTTTTTACATTGATTTTTAAGGTTCCGTACTGCACGAATGCGATCGGGAGCCTGTTAATATGCCTACAACGTTTGTCTGACCAACAAAGGGCATTATCTCTCGAGCCATAGGTAGTTAACATTTTTGCACCTGTTGGATTTTTTCTTATTTAGATAGTTGTATGAGTTGGTTCCAGTAACCAATAGTAGTAATATCTCGGTTTTGAAAAACAAATGTCGATTACTGTGTTCATTTTTCGGACAGGCGACGTGTTTTGGTACAAAACAAAACTTTACAAATTGTTTACAGTGACATAATATTATAGAATTGAGCAATCTAACACCGCCGTAGTGACACAAATGTAAAGAGAAAATTTCAACTGGCTATCATGGTTCAAGAGAACATGCTTTTTATAGGTCAGACGGACAGACAGACTGACGTTATAGGGATATTAATAGGGTCCCTTTGGCACCTTTCGGGTAAACCTTTATATAAAAATATACTTAGAACAATATTCCACCTTATATGCTTAACAATTAATCTATCACTAAGAAACCCTGTATTTATAAAGTAACTGTAAAGACCGTTTTATCATGACCAGATTGTGGGTTTTTGGATTGGTACTATCGTAAAGGTACAAAACAAACCAACGCTTTTGAATAATGAGATTATTTTAGATTGCAATCACAAAATATTTATGCCTCATTTACGAACTTAAGCATTAAAGCTCCTTGTGCTACTCCTATTTATTACTCTAAGCAGCCATTACCGTCGGTTTAACGACAATATCTAATTGTTGCGGGCAAAATAATTGCCTATAGATGGAACATATTTTATGCTCGTGACAAAAGATAATGCTTGACGTCCTCCAGAATGGTAATCAGACGTGATACCGCTAGACCAACGAGGCGGTCAAACTATCTGTGAACTTATCAGGGCTAGCATTAAAATGTGAAAATTACTTTGCTAAATTCCGCCAAAATCCAAAGGTGGTGGTGTGTTTGTGTCTTGCTTCTGCTTGAAAAAGTGGGAGGGAGGGCGGTGCATTAACTAACCGCATGGTGCTTGTCGGATTTTTGCAGAATTTGGCAAAATATTTTTCACATTTTAATGCTATTATGGATTTCCGCAAAGTAACGCCTGATTCCATACTATTATCAGGGATATAATGACGATGTCTCTATACGAGTATAACTATGATAGGTTTATAAAGTATACGTACTGGTTATAATACGTGAACCTCAAAAAAGGCGAATCTTGATACACATCAACTACATACATACATACATAAACTCACGCCTGTGTCCCAGAGGGGTAGGCAGAGACCAGGGACTGCCACTTGCCACGATCCTGACAGATCACTTTCGCTTCCTCAACATTCATTAGTCGTTGCATGTACGCACGCCGCTTTCGGGTACTTTTTATCTCGCCCTTTGCTAATACATCCCCTATTTGCATGGCAACAAAGCAGAAAACCCATAAAACAAGATAAAAAACGTAAAAATTACAGGAATTACGCATTGTAGAAGTTAGTTTCTATACTCTTATTAAGGCAATTTCAAAACGTTCGATTAATGCGTGCGTATTAATGTCAATTGGAAATTTATCTTGAAAATAAAATTTTTGACGAGATGCCTTATTTTACTCGGTGGTCTGAAACAAACTATTTACTTTGCTAAATAGACTGATGTTTTAATTAAGTGTTCACATACCTCAGTGTTTGCAATCGCCAATCCGCGGTGGGCATGCGTGGTTATCAATACCATACTCTCTCTCTAAGAGAAGGCCTCTGCCCTGTTACGGTAGCTACATTTGTCCCCCACTCCAGTCCAGAGTTTTCGGTCCTGTCAGTCCTGTGCTATCACCACTTCGGCAGGCCTCTGGGCCACCAAACTGAGCTAATGGGTCAGTGCAAGCAGCGGCGAAATTTCGAGCCTCTTCACAAACTGCGCTGTATTACGTACAGGCAGCAACATCTTTCCGAAGTAATTTACATCACTTGCAGCCACGTGTATGGGTGGAATTTATAGCCTCTGAATAAGTTTTTTAAATTGGCCTTGGCACGGGTTATTGC
Source organism: Yponomeuta malinellus (assembly GCA_947308005.1). Taxonomy (NCBI): domain Eukaryota; kingdom Metazoa; phylum Arthropoda; class Insecta; order Lepidoptera; family Yponomeutidae; genus Yponomeuta; species Yponomeuta malinellus. Next base: position 5,708,277 of record OX371010.1, read on the forward strand.
AATTAAAAGAATATAATCATGTAGGTACAGCGATATCATTCCGATGTAAAAACCTAACTGCAAAATGGGTTACTCGGGGCTGCAAGTGATTTAAATTACTTCGGCCAGATGTCGCTGCCTGTACGTAATACAGAGAAGTTTGTAAAGAAGCTCGTAATTTCGCCGTTGCTTGCACTTGCCCATTAGCTCAGTTGGGAGAGCGCAGGCACGGTTAGCCAGAAGTTGCGGGTTCAAGTCCGGGTATGGGTGGAATTTTTAGCCTCTAAGTTTTTAAAAATGGCATCAGGACGGGTTAGTGTAACAAAAAAAATATAATGCATTATAGAGTATTTATAGTTGTTTGGTATGTTGCGAGACAGGGCCTAAGAAATATATTACAATAGCTGTTACTCAGTCGTCTAGTCACCTTAACTGTGGCGCATAAAGCAATAGTCTATTACGGTAACGAGCAACATTTCAGTGGAGATATATTGCGAATGCTCAGCAAGCAATGTCTAATCCCGCGCAACTGTAATGTGACAACATGTTTACAACGTGCAAATTACGACGCTATTTTAATACGCAACTACCCACGGGATCTCTAACGGGATAAATGTAGTTACATTACATAAACTCACGCTCGTATCCCGGCGGCGTAGGCAGAAACCAGGGCCTCGATTCTGTTAGTGCATGGTAGTATAATGACAGGTATACTGTCGGGTCACGTGACGTGTTTTTTCGTACCATTGATGCCTAGAAGGTTTGATGGGTGTGCCCGCGTAGACTTAAAGCAGCCATGAAATGAAAACCGCCATGTTCATGCAGTTGTCATGTTACTACAATGCATTAACAGAATCTAGGCCCAGGATTTGCCACTTATGCCGCGATCCTGGCAAACATATTTCGCTTCATCAACATTCAGTAGTCGCTGCGTGGACGATGTTGATCTGTGGCCTAATGACGCGCACCGAATCCTGAGCGATTCCAATCGTCTAAGTGTCAAATTCCATACTAATTTGACAGTTAGACGATTGGAAATGCTAGGGGCTGAACGGAATTTAGTACACGTACAATCTAAATACTTGAATTCGTTCACCGTATTTTGAGGGAACGTTTTAGCCATGATTTAGAAACCTGTGGTGCCATTTTGAAGAAAAATATGCGTCAGTAATTCAATAACAAACAATATCAGGACAAGTAATAAAAATCCAAATTAACTTTGTTTTGAGCGTCGTATGTACTGTTTTTCGTAATGAACAGAACATGGTGAACGAATTTAAAGTCATGCTGTGGATAAACTGTAGGATACTTTTATTAAAATCTCGGGTCAGACTGACCTAAATCAATTAAGAACAGCCAGTTAAGGGAATGCTTCAAGCGGCAATTCGCATACAAACAAAGGTTTTAATTTGAAATACGATATGCCATTAAAAAGACATAAATCGAGGGTTGATCCGCTTAGAATTACAATTTATAAACTAATCAAAAACACAACGTCTTGTAAACGAGTCTCTATGAAAAGGTTTATGACGCTCTAATTTCTTTTATTAAATTACGCTCAACTCTTAGCACGATTAAATCTCGGATTTTATACTCTAAACATATTGATAAAGTATCATAGCGATTCGATCGCTTGTAAATTGTGATACCACTTTTGTTTGGAAATCGACTAGTGAGGCGTTCTTTTAATTATGTCATAAACAGACGAAGTGACTGACAGAGCGGTGGTATTCTAGAGGGTAGAACATTGGACTCGGAAGCGAGCGACCCAGGTTCGATTCCCAGTGCGGTCATGTACCTATGATTTTGTTTTCTAAGTTATGTACATTTGTGAAGTTATAGTAGCGATATCAGTCGCTGACCGTGAAATAAAACATCGTGAGGAAACCTGAGCGTCTGGGCTATTCAGATACCTAGCGCTTGAAATCGCCAATCAGCAGTAAGCATTTGTGGTTAAGAAGCCCATACTCTCTCTCTGAGAGAAGGCCTGTGCCCTCCAGTGGGACGTATATAGGGTGCTTATGATGATGAAACAGATGAAGTGGGTTCGAAAATTTTCGGACTACTGGTCCTACGGCTAACCGAAAACTTGAAATTGCCCTAAGTTTAGGTATTCGAGGCCGACGGAATCCTCCGGCGCCCTATACGATTATTCACCCTGTTCGATTTTATCGCCACACTAGTGAAATGTAGGGTTTCATTTTTTTTTACGTAGCCACGTTTGTGTCCCACTGCTGGGCAAAGGCCTCCCCCAACTCAGACCAGATGTTTCTGTCTTGTGCCACCTCAGACCACTCGGCATGTGTCGGTCGAGGTCGTCTCGCCAACCTCTTCTTGGCCTACCTGCGGTTTCATGAATACCTTACTATAAACCAGATATGTTCTCTTAACTAGTGCTTTTCAAACATGTAACGGTACTCGACAAAGCATGGCTGTCATTTCTTAAGAGGCTCCATGCAGTGACACTAGCGCGAACGATGGAAAAAATCATATAAAAAAAAAAATTTGTTTAAATTTTTAAATGCTGTTTTTTTTCTATAGTCTATTTAGATTTAATTTCAAAAACTTGTGATAATTCATTAACGGATCCCGCTTCGGTTTTAAGCCAGATAATAATTAGTTTTGTAAGTAACTGTCAGTCAAGAGTGTTGTTGCATGCCTTTAATTGGGTGTTAAGCTAGATTATAAGTTCTATAATGTGTCTGTAATATTTTTCTTACTTAACATCTGTGGGCTGTGTCTATTAAATAAATAAATAATTTTTTTTATACATATTTTTTGCAAAAAGTGTCAGATCAATCTCTCAATCACGTTAATAGTGATTTTAGGACCCACCTAGGACCTACAACCTAAAATCACAGACCTGGGACTAGTTAGCATTTATGCCAAAAAAGTTTTTTGGCTTTAATTCTATCTTTTCCTGAGTTTTTGCCTTAGGTTCACGGTGATGGGTCCTAAAAATCGTTATTGACATCTTCACCTCGTAGCAGACTGTCAAAATAACTGCCTGAGAATTTCCGAACATTTTCTATGCGAGACTGCGTTATTTCCCATATATTCGAGTACTTGGCGTAAACAATTATTAACGCTCGGTGAGCGTTGCCAGTTGCATGTGACACTCCTGACAGTCGTTAGTGGCGATGGCGCTCAAAATTAAATTCACGCGATATTTGTATTTCGCATCACATTTCTTGAATTTACATCTCTAGTTTGCTCTTCAAGTTTAATGTTCATCACGCTGAGTAGATATATAAATTGGTTTCATCGCCTTAAATTTTGTAACGTTGTGTAGACGTTTCTCTACATTTAGATATTTAGTTGGTTTCCAGATTCAGAATTGCACTGACACTAATTTTTTGAGAATTCTCTTAAGTGATAACCATATCAAGATTTATAAGGATTTGATTTGTTTTAGTGTACATATGTCTCAACTCATGAATAACACGGCACTACATCCTGCAACCGGTTACGCTGTACTATGACAACTAAATAAGGTCAATTTGTACAAACCAAAGTACAGCACAGCAGCCCCTATCGGGAATCAAACCAAAACCACCTGAGTTCGTAGACAATAGTCTTACCTCGAGACTAACGAGGCAATAATACAACATCGGGGTTTGTTCCCGCTGTCCACCGGTGGACATTGTTGCGTGAGATTATTTAACAACGAATTTAAAATCAAACTCAAATTTTTTGGTCATTACAATGTAGTTAATTTAAAGTTACCTATTTTAATTTTATAGTCATTTGTGCAATTATTTACTACCTACCTGACTAATTGTGTAAATGATTAATGTCCTACTTACGGTTCCTCCGCTTACCTTACGGTTCCACGGGTCTAGAGCGGGAATGAACCAAAGTCGGAAGTGAGATTATAATAATAACGTCCACATAACACAATCACTTGTACTGGTACCAAGCTGGGGTACCATGTGCTATGGTAACCAGGCAAGCACATCACACACATAATAATATGTAGAGGTACATCCACACTGAGTTCATTAGTACAAATCAAGTATGACGGCCTCCAGTGGAAATCGAACCAAAGAACTCTGATTTGGTAGTGCTTGTTAACCGCTAGACCAACGAGGCAGTCAGCTTATATCAGCGTAGTAGCTTCAAATAGTGGTTGGAGTCAGATAGAGTAGTAAAGCTCATCTGAACATTAGCAGCGTCAGTATTGCGGGCCGAGTCCCCACTAGGGTCGCATTTACACTGCAGTGCGGCGCTCCGCGGGACGTGCGTGGCATCCCAACTGGTACCTACCCGGTTAGGCACTACTCTGTTTTCGTGGGATGGGCTTCACTTTTGCACTTCCATGGGAACCGACTCGTTGGTTCATTGTGTTAGTATTATACTTGGATCGTACCAGTCGTCTGGCATATTCTTTGCAGGAAGTAAGTTAATTTTTTTTATTTGAAGCTGTTTGTTGACCGAAATTGCGGACGTTAGCTATCATATTATTAGTGAGAAACCGGACAAGTGCGAGTCGGACTCGCCCACCCAGGGTTCTGTACAAATTTGTAGGTACTTACATATTATGAATAGTTCAGGAATCTTCAGACAATTTTTTTTATCATTTAATTTCAAATATATTTTTCAGACTTTTCCCAGTTCTTGTAGTATAAGACGATATTACTTGCCAAATTTCATATTTTTAGGTCAACAGAAAGCACCTTATAAATTTTGATTCCCTTGAGTGTCGAAAGGAAGGGTGTTTTTGCGGCATCAACGGCCGTACCTATATTTTTTTCGTTGACTTAAAGTTTCATTTTTTCACAGCTTCAAGGGACTGTAGTATTGAGTATATGGTTTTAATTTCAACTCGATACCTCCATTCGTTCCCAAGATAAAGGGTCTTGCCAAACAGACGGACGGACGGACGGATAACAAAGTGATCCTTTAGGGTTCCGTTATTTTCTTTTTGATACGTAACCCTAAAAACTGACAATATGACAGGTCATGTCCGCAAGTTTGTTTTTTTCGTGACGTCATAAAGTCAATAAATAAAGTAATGACGTCTTTTGCGTCTTCAATACCTTTCATTTTCACTTCCGTCTGGCCTCTACGCAGACATAAAAAAATACATACATACATCTTACTTACCGGGGAAAAACATAACCTTCTTTTGCTTTCGCAGTCGAGTAAAAAGTTACATTTTACATGCAAAGTCACTCGTAACGTAACTGAGTAGAGTGCACGCACACGTGTAAAGGTTGATGTGCCGGACTGTACTTCCACAATTGGCCCGTCTCTGTCTTGACGCACCGTCTGCAACCACTAAAGCTCTAGCAGGACCCTCATGGAGTTTTGTGCTATTTCGGAGTAGACTCCCTGACAAATCGTGGCCAGAATTGTGGCTGAGTTACTGCTGGTTCGAGGTTTTTGAAGTTTCAAAAAATGTTTTAACTGAGGGGCATATTGCACTTGGCTAGGTATAAGACTAAGAGCCCGTACACAAAACTGCAATGCGACGCGACGTCGCATCGTAAAAATCTGCGAGCTCGCGCGACGCATCGCAAGAACTTGCGAGTTGATTCGCATCGGCGTTCATAATAGTAATTAATGGATGAACCCAAAATCGTCTTTGTTTCTTTTTCCTGTATCTATATCTTAGCAATAACAGAAGTGAGCACTTCTTTTTACCATCCATGTCACGACCTAGTTTACAAAATACGTTTAATACGGTTGGCGATCGTCGAAGGAATGGTCATCCGAATCGTGGAAGGGGATGCCTTGCCGCAGTTTTCTACGTTACGAATTCGTATCGCACCGATTCGCAGTTTTATGTACTATGCAGTTTTATGTAGCACTTAATTGTTAAAAGTTATAAATTATACTAATTAGGTAGGTAAGTACCAGCATAGCAATAAACTTTGCATTGTAGGTAGAGCTTGGTAAGACCGACAGCGTATAATGTGCTCGGTAACGAACACGTAACGAAGCGGGTAACTCAGTTAGAAGCTGAGTGTTCACGCCTACCTACCGTCTCTATCCATTACTGTAGAACTTAAGTTAGGTGGAAACTTAAAACTTGTGAGGTGTTTAGTTGCAATTGCTCTGGAGGTTTTGAATGTTGCTCAAAAACTGATTAGTTGAGTTTTTCAAGTCTTGATTTAATTTTCTAAGTTATGTGCTGGGAATGAAAGCATCGTGGGGAAACCTAAACGTCTCAGGTGTTTAAATAACTCAGCGCGAAGTCGGAGAAACTTGAGGTCGTCCAATAGGCGGTTTACACGCGTAGTGATTAAGCCCATATCTCTGAGAAAAGCTCGTACCCTGCATGTGAGACATAGTTGTAGTTAGACCTGAGATTTGCACTCAGCTTCATAGCAAGCGCAGAGGTAGTGAAGACCTTAGACTTTATTGGTACTGTGTCTTAGATATTCGGGCTCTACTACAAATTCATAAATGTAAATAACATTGAAACCAAAATCGTCCATCCAGTGAGACGAAAGTATAGATTGCTTGCTCTGTTACCTACTCAGTCCAACTCCATACCCCGCTGCGAAATAGGTATACCCAAACAAAACGCTTCCAAATATTTGCATTCAGTGAGAGATGTGCGCGCTCCATTGCCCACGGACCCTCATTCTATTTCGATCAGATCCCAGATTTGGTCGGCACGGTTTGTTAACGCAGATGTCCGCTCTGTAAGATCTGCTGGCTCAGTAGACCCAAATGTTTCTATAAATGTACGAACCATTCCACAGACATGAATCTAGCAAGTCAATTGAGAAACACCTACGCATAAGCCCAATTTATGGATTATTAAAAATTTTACAAAATGCGTCCTCATAAAAACACGTCTCCTCCAAACACTCTTCATATATATTTAAATTAGACGTGGGTAAAAGGAAAGACCACTTTAAATTGCATTTGAGGAGTGTTTTAAAGAATTCTGTTCTATAAATAACACCGTAAGTATACAACAAAGGTGAGCACCCAAAGAAGAGGTAAGCACTCAAAGAAGATTTCCTTCCACTGCCCATCAAAGTGGGTGGTTACAATTGGCACGCTTGGTTTTCGTACAAGTCGCGGTTGTTTACCTAGATTCATGTCTGTGGTGCTGCCTGTCTGATGCTTGATATAATTTATTCATGTTGGACTGTCGCTTCCCTGTGTCGTTTCCCTAATATAAATATATTTCTTGATGCATTGCAAACAATTTATGCACATGTTATCTCGCCGAACACCTAAAACCAGAATTTGAAGACACAGTCTTACAGAATTACGCCTCTGATTTTTTCTATTATCATTCCATACTAGCTGTAACCGCGACTTCTTTCTCATAGGTTTGAATTAAAAGTATCAATCAATCAATCATCCCAACGTAGACCTCCCCCACGCCACTTCTTTCTGTCCTTGGGCATTCTCATGCACCAGCTACCAGCAATCTTCCTTAGAAGAAAAAATTAAAAGTATGCTAAAAGTATATATTATTATCCAGGCCTGCTAATAAGCAGGCCAAATTTCACCCAAATCTTTTGGTATTTGGTATATTTCATCAATGTTGACTCACAAAAGTAATAAATTGAATAAGACAGAGCTTTAATTAATTCCCAACAAAAGCTAGGGTTCCTGTCGTGACCAGCAGTGACTGTGGCATACCGAAAATCGATAGTTTGTGGTATTTCCCACCGCAGTGCCCTACAAAGGGGTCGATGCATGACTCACTGAGTGAATGATAGGGCTTAGTCATGGGATTGTACTGTGTACCCCTAATTTTTTAACAGGAATTACTTTAAATTATAACATTAGGTTGGGAATGAGCTTAACCAAATCTATACATTCGAAAATGGGAGGTTTCACTGGTCACTCGCTAACGGTGAAGGAAAACATCAGCATACCTTACATACCTCAGCGCTTGAAATCGCCAATCCGCGTTGGGCACGCGTGGTGATTAAGCCCATACTCTATCTGAGAGAAGGCCTGTGCCCTACAGTGGGACGTATATAGCCTGCTTATGACTGGTCATACGGACTACTTTTACTATGGGTAACTCAGAAATAAAAAAAATATTTCAACGCGAAGAATTTACGTTCTGTTGGTTGAATGTCAATGTAAAATGTTAGCCGCTGTCTTCGGGTCGTATTTATAGTGGAGAAAAATTTGGCGAAAAACTCCACTCTGACCATCCTTTCTCAAATCATCTTAAACCTAATACATCAGTTACCGACCTACATGGTTCCTTGATTGCCATGAAAAGTTCTAAAGATAGTGATCTTTTCAAGAGTAGCCAGGAATACAGAATGGTGGTGGTGAGGTCACTTCCATTGATCATGTAATAATTTAGGTAACAAGTTTTACACTTCGCTTTAGATTGCATGTCATGCTGGGATTGCTATCTGAAAGAAAACTCTCTACCTGGTGTGCAATCCCATTTCCCTCTAATATTACATATATTCCCTGAGGAAGGTATAGGCCATACTCCACCACGGGGGCCAAGTCCGGATTGGTGAAGACTTGTAGACTAGTGGCTCGTCTACTGCCAGAAGTTGTCAAGCCGCCCTAAGGCCTCTGACTTGGCTTAACGACTGCCATCTATCGACGGCAGCCGGCACCAACAGCTTAACGTGCCTTGCGAAGCACGGACCTTCCTCAGGGAAGAGACCCGTGCCCCTCGGTGGGGACATAATGGGTTGATGATGATGATGATTACATATATTAAAATATTACAACATGCTGTATAGTTCAATATGGCATTTTTAATGAGGAATGAATCTTTTAGGGCTAAGCTCAAAACTGGTTCGCAACACTTTTAGTTTGCGCCTTGAAATAAGAGTCAGAAGTTTCATTAATTTTCTTACAGCCAAACGTATTGTGTAAGTGCGTTATTAACTTTGGTGGTCGCTGAACTTTAGCATCTAGCTTTTGTAATGAATCATGCTGTGTACACATGTTTTGGAGATTAGTTTGGATCATACATAGTAATTGATGTTATCTTGATGATGTACTGGCTAATATCTGTTTTGTGTGCCTAATAAATAAATAAAAAATAAAGTTTATTTTCCGAAAAAAAATATTTTGATCCATCTCTGTGGGAAGGCGAACGGGAAGGTATTGGATTACCTTCGAATATTCGGATGGTTGCTAAAGTACCTAGTTTTTAAAGGTCTCTGTCTGTATGTCTGACGTATAAAGGTCGTTGTTCCTCGAACCGTTTCTCGACCACTCTACTCACAATAATGCAGCTTGTAGGTGCCCTACTATAGGGCACAGGCCTTCTATCAGAGAGAGTATGGGCTTAATCACCTAGTCAATTCACTTTTACCGTGGTGACAACATCAAAACTGCATAAATATATATCAGCTGTTGCTAAAGTTAAAGTTACCAACTGCGGCAAAAAAATTAATAAAATAATGGATCGTTAAATGTATGGACCAGCTGACATTTTGTCCTAATGTGGATGTTTTTCACTTAGTAAAAAGCGTTCGCATTAACAAGTAGAAAGCCCATTTTTTGGTTAGATATGCGGATTTCGTAACACCTAAACAAGAGTCATAAAATTGTACGCTGCCACAATAACATGCCAAATCGAACTGCGCCGCTCGTAATCAATCAATCAATCAGCCCGAACTCGTCCACTGCTGGACATAGGCCTATCCTCGGCCGTCTTCATCCAGCCGCTGCCAGCAATTTGCTTTATATCTTTGGCGTGCGCCATTCGTAATAAGCAAGAACAAATCGAAGGGTCGACGTCCTGCGAACACAATGTAGTCTTTGAGAGTCGTAAAACAAGTGATTTCTAGAGGCCCGTTAATCTTTATGACCGTAATTACTGTGTCAAGAAACTATACCGCATTGCAGTGCTTGCCTTGCTCCCGGAAGTTAATCTGTTAATGCTTCGTCATATGTGACCCAAATCATCGAGAAGTGGATCCGTATCCTGTGTCAGTCTGTCTGTACAGTCGGCAGCACATGCCTTTTACGATTATGATTTCTACTCTGTTACATTAGGTACTGGTGACTGACTCTCCAACAAAAACAAAATAAGAACTTAAATGGAATAAAAAAAATATTGAGTTGCTATAGAGCAAAACGGTAGATAGAGCATTTGCCTAAAACAAAATTACAGTCAGTTACAGAAAGCTCCGGTGACACTTTAGACAGTTATTTTGCTTATCAAGACAACTTTTATTATGAGACAATAATTATCTGATACTCGCTTCAGCTACCGCTAGAACCGGTATCAACATTTTGTGTTGATTTTTTTCGACTTTTCAGAACCGGTGACATAATAAAAGTTTTTTTTATAGATAGATGAGTACAAAAACACACTTAAGTTTCATTGGATATTTGTGCAACACGCAGTCTTAGACAACTATGTAGTTAGTAGACGCGAGGCCCGGCTTATTGACTAAACTCTCGCCTGTAAAGTAAAGTAAAAAGTATTTATTCAAAAACCACACAAGGGTTAAAAATATTGTCTTCACAGACTACAGATCAACCCTTAATTTTTGTGCAAAGTCGCCCATAACTGAACTTATTAGAGTGCATGTACGGATCGACGTGCTGGCGACAGTGTATATCTAATATATCCAGCCTCATCGTGTCCATTGTATCCGCAGTGCAGGCGCGTGCGGTGTGAAATTGCAAATAATATGTTGTGCGTCGGCAGACAGTGAGACTGCAGCCAAAATAGCAGCGTATTGCGGTACTTCTTGTTTAGGGGCGGTGTTTGGCATAAAAGATACGTGAGAAACAATGCAGCAGCCTCTGACCGCTTGCTTTTCATACTGCATATCATTTAATTGCGTTTATTTTACAAGCTACGTTAAGAATTACAATAGTATCTATATTCTCCACCTGATTAAAGCCAGCATAAAAATGTTTTCATCACACAAATGGTTTGTGTAATGAATATATTTTCAGTCTGTTTATTGTGAATAATAGTTGAAATCGAAATCAATCAACTACCGGTTGACTTTGTACCGCGAATCATTCCTCAAAGAGGAGTTCATATATTCTTGCACTAACCCGTGCTGAGGACAATTTTAAAACCACGGTACGGTTGGCCAGAGGCACGGTTAGCCCGAGGTCGCGGGTTCAAGTCCCGGCATGGGTGGAATTTTTAGCCTCTAAATAGGTTGTTAAAAAGAGTTGATATTTTAATACTTTCGAGTATTACTGATGTTACCGATACTGAATATCGGTCATTTACATGTATCGACCCGAATCAAATGAACGACCATAATTCGTACAATGTTATAGAGAATTCCAGATTTGTGTCAAAACTCCTTCGTATACCGCGCATTACCAGTTACCGGCCAGTGTATCAATCGATCAAGTGAGAATAGCATATTAGTCGGATTACTCCATTCAATATTCGTGATGAATCCTATTCGTTTAATTTCATTACATATTAAACTGATTTTACTGGTAGAAAATGCCATTAGCATTAAATCCACCTTTTGTACACTGTCTTTGTGCAATAAAGAATTAATAAAAATTATAATTATTGCCAATTGTGTACGGCCAAACTTAGACATGTAAGCCTTTTAATGTATTTTTTTTCTGGTGTGTACAATAAAGTATTCTAATCTAATCTAATCTAATAATAATAATAGACGAATCGGAAAATGTCGGTTCTATCTTTACAGATGCAGAGTAGTCTACCTAACCACCGCACATGCACATACATACATTAGTTCCAAATAGCAATTACCTGCAAATAACTGCTGAAGGTCATCATAATATCCCGTGGAGGTGGAAGCACTATTTATTGGCCGATCGTCCATTAGGTACGGCAGAGATTGCCAATTTCCTGAATAAATTCTCTCGCCCCAGGTCAGGGAGCGTTTTCCCTATAGTTGGCTGTTTTTTCTGACTTTGTTTGTTTTATTTCAATAAATAAATAAAAGAGATGATATTTTTCTGTCGTCTGTATTAGCTGTATTAACTCACCCCTCTTATAATTCCATAAATGCAACAAATCTCCAATTGTTGTATTTCTTAAGGAGGTATCGATACAACCGACGTCTAATTTCGTTATAAAATTTGAAAATGCGCCATTAATCGATTCTTTGCGGTGGTAGCCTAGTGGATAGAACATTGGACCCGGAAGCGAGAGACCCAGGTTCGATTCCCAGTGCGGCCATGTTTCCTAAGTTATGTACATTTGTGAAGTTATAGTAGCAATACCATTTGCTGACGGTGAAGGAAAACATCGTGACGAAACCTGAGTGTCTGAGTTATTTGCATAGCTCAGCGCTTGAAATTGCCAACGCGTGGTGATTAAGCCCATACTATCTCTCTGAGAGAAGGCCTGTGCCCTTCAGTGGGACGTATATAGGCTGCTTATGAATCGATTCTTTTGTTGATATTATTCGTCGATATAATTCGTGGTGCATAGTGCACACCAACTCATTACAGTTGTTGAAGACTCCTTGGAGTAAGTTGCGTTGCGTATAAGAGGTACAAGTTATTTTACGATTTTGTATATTTTTCCTTTTATTGTTTTTTCTTGCTCGTGTTATTCATTGTGTAATATTCATACTGTTACCGGTACACGACCCAATTTTCTGCGTTTTTCACGATTACCCGTTTTACATTACTTTTCAGTCCTTTTCGTTTCGTAATTATCCTCCTCAGTACTGGCCTTGAAAATAACAATGGTCTTCAATTGTTATTTTCAAGGTCAATACTGAGGAGGTTATACAGTCCTTTCCTCCACAGTAGGATTTTAAAAGGTATCTATCCTATACATCTATCTATCCTAAACTATACTTAAACGTACTTAAACTATATGCCATTTATTTATGCAAATAACATTAATCAATTCGACACGACCCTGTATAAAGAGAGTCGAGTCGAATTTTAAACAGAAACCGTCAATTAGAGTTTGCGTTTGATCACAACTTTTGTTCTATGAGTTTTTCTCATATTTTTTTTAAGTATGGTTACAATAATTTTATGAAATTCTACCTTTTCGTGGTCTGCCAATGTCACGGCCTGCGGCAAATCATTGTCCTATTTAGAAGAATATACATTCTATTTAACACATAATGATGTCAAGCGTTATCTATCTGACAGCATTAATACAAAGCAGAAAAACTGTTGTAGGAAATAATAAAAAAAAATTACAGATTCAAATTTACCCGTTTCAATAATAGCGCTAAAATTCGCAATGGCTGACGGTACTTTTATTTTTTTAAAACGCCACTAAGCAATGTGTGCACACTTTGCAAGACAAACAATGGCAAACTGAATGCACCCTTTCACGACGCTCTTATACGATCGTGCGTTAAACTTTAAAAAAATATTTTCGCGCGCTCAAGCCGATATCGCACTATCGTGACATGGGGTTTTCTCAGGGGGGGAGGGGGAGGGATTTTTTAAATGATTTTTGTAGGATAACTGAAGACTTACATATTTAGAATCTATCATCGAAAATCAACTACGCAGATTTTTTTTTCCCGGCCTGAAAGGGTTAAACTTAACTTCAAACTTATCTTTTAAAAATAGCTGAAAATCCAGTGTTGGAAAGTCCGCTAATACCGTGCATTTGCCCCGTTCCTGCAACTCATCGTATGCAGACTCTCATAAATCACAGAGCCCTTAGCATTTCCCGCTCGGCTACGGAACATATCGCATTTGAAAATGTAGAGCCTTTTCGTGGGGGTGACCCCTAAAATCGAATTCTGTAAGTCTATGTGATTGTTCTAGATGAACCTCGTGGCATGTTGATAACGAAAGGTTTTAATCAGATTGAAACTTTTAGCAGGTCGAATCGATTCTTAGACCGACTTACACCACAAATTAAATGACACTTATTGTGATATTTAAATTAAAACGAGCAAATAACAGTTTATTAATTAAATATACAAAAAAATATTTACAAATAATATAAAAGTTACAAAGAAACAAAAAATACATCCAATACAAAACGTACCCGCAGGTTTCGTCAAGTATACAATTTTAAGTTTTCCGATCAAGCAATGAATTAAGCGCACCCAAATGCTGTCGTCATCCTGACGTTTGCGCGAGCAATTAGCATGGAATTTGACAGTTATACGATTGGAATCGTTCAAGATTTCGTGCGCGTAATGTAGGGGCTGGTTTTGTATTTTCGTTGACTGTGAGATGAAGTGTGAAGTCTCAGCGACACTAACTTTGGAGAAGAGTCAATTGAATGTATCAATTGAACCGCTAAGGTTCACATTTCGTGTTCACATTTTTAAAGCTTCTTATTCCAATTGTAGACAGTTTCGTTAGATGTAAGGTGTCACATTCATAAGCCTCCACTAATTGTAAAGAGCTAACCCTACTTGAAGAATTAGAGAGATATACTTGAATTACGGTATTTTATATTTTTGTGCTACATGGATGGTTCGCTCTCTATCATAAATTCCTAACAAACAAATGTAACAATACTTCTCCGTTAAAGTTTTATACAAAATAATCAATTACACCTATAACTAAGGATTTTACATTGCCACACCCATGAGTACAAAGCTGAGCTCTCGGAAATAAGCCTAGAACCTAGGACAGCGCACATCGCGTTGTAAAAAATAAAGCAGTAGACGTCCGAGCGATTGCATTGTCAATTGAAATACATTGCAGCTCGCAAATTGAATACCGGCAGCCGAGTGGGCTGGGCTGTAACTCCGGAGCCTCTGAATCGGTCAAACGTGGGTGTAACTTCCCTTCGTTCCAGAAAATTCTTTGGGAAAACTTTACGCACAGGATACTTTGCTGTAGTGCGTAAATATATGCAACATACGGCCGGTTTCTCAATTAACAACTTCGCTGAGTGAATACTTAAGTGTTGTTCGGTCTCTTTCTTTTATGAGCAACTTGAAGAGACAGACAAAAGGTTTTAAATCCTGAAAAGTTTAATAAAAATACTGTAGATACTAGTAAAGTGTTTCTAGTACTCTAAAAATCTGGTAATCTACAGTTTACAGCCATTAATCGATTTTTTGTACGCACTTTGGCCAACTCACGCCTATTAACAGCAGAATAAGAATAACGGATTGCTAGTGTAGGAGTAAGAGAAGGGTTAATCTGGTAGTGATTACTTACGTATAATCGAGAGTTGATCAACCTTTATACATATGTTGTGAATTGGGTATTTGACAAAATATCAAATTACTTACTTCTAAAACGGAATTTTGTATGAAAATACTGGCTTATGACGTCACATTTTAGAGCACTCTTTTTATGTTTAATCTATTAAAAAATTGTAATAACTAGTAATTGACTGAAATTTTCCGAGATATTTTGTAATTTTTGTTTTAATCGCGCATATGAAATAATTTATTGTTGATCGTGTCAAATACCGTATACACCCTTAGTATCCTACTATCGACTGTATTTTCTAAGGTTAACACGAGCACTAGACAATACAAACTGAATGTGCACCACCAGTGCTTAAGTGCATGAGACCCCCTTGCTAGAAGTGTGACTGTAGATTTCATTTTAATTTCAGTAACTAATAATAATATTTTTGAGTTTATATAAAATAATTGTTTTGCCAATTTAAATTAAAAAATTTGCCAAAATATTTTTGGAACGTAACTTAATAATTTTTTACCGAGGGTCGTAAACTAACAGTTAATGCTTTCAAAATGACGCCTGTCACCTCAGTCTACCGAAACCACGGAACTTTCAAAAGTACCGAAACGTCGGAAAATTGTAAAATGAAAGAAATTAATAAACGAGAAAATATTCATGCAAATCCAGTTTTTATTATATCATGTGACGTATGAAGAACACTTGTTCCGTTATATGTAAATTTTCCAGGCCTTAGATTCTATCTATGCAAAAGTGTATCTAAGACCGCTTCAAGTTCATACATTCGACAAATCTGAGAAATTCAATGGTTTGCCACAGATTTTGTTAACGTTTTCCTCAACAGAGTAAGCCCCCAGCGCCTGTAGAGTAGGGGCCCAGCCTCGTAAACAAGCGAGCGGAAAGATTGACTGCCCAACTCTGCGGCCGGTTGGAAAAACGACTATCACACAACTATAGATGTCTGGCTGGCGATAAAAAAATGATCCCATGCTCGATAGTGCCAGCCAATGGGACCGAGTTATCATATATAATGTTCATTATATAATGCAGCCTCTCACGTCCCACTATAGGGCACAGGCCTTCCTCGGAGAGTACGTGCGTAACCACGCCTGCCTACCGCCGATTCGCAATCTTAAGCGTCCGCATTTGAACACCTCAGGTTTCCTCACGATGATTTCTTTCACCATTAACGAGTACTGCTACTGCAAATAAGTACTGTAAGTAACTTAGAAAACAAAGTAATAAAGTTGGTACATGCCGGGGTTCGAACCCAGAACGTCTTGAATGTGAGGCCAGCCTCGCGATTGTGTAAATATGAAATTTTGTATCCGGTGTCAAAACCGCGGAATAATCCACCGCATTTATTTTCGTGCAAGAAAAGTAGATATTAATACCCACTGCATGATGTAGTGCATTGTACAGAGAACAATTGAAACAGATTACTTCCAACACACATACATATTATGCGGATTTCAAATATTAACCCATTAGAAATCGTAAGTAGCTAAACGTCTGGGAAGGTCCTAAAAATCACTATCAACATGATTGAGAGATTGTACAGACACTTTTTGCAAATTCTTCATCATCATCAGCCATTTGACGCCCACTGCAGGACATAGGCCTCCCTCATGGTCATTGCCAAATTCGATCTGTAAAAAAAGACACGATTTCTTTGCATTGGTGACGCTAGTTAGCCCTTTAAGGCTTTTACCATCAGTCTGTTAGGCTTAACTCTAATACTTATACTTAGCGAGGAAATACTATAATAATAATTCAAGACCAGCTCTGTAGGGTCGGGTATAACCATTCACAAGATCTAGCAGAATCTCGTAGGACAGCAGTCTGATTGCTCCGTATTCACGGAGATTGCCTCGAATATAACACTGTCTAGAGAATTCACGTGTGCCGAGCTGATCTGAGTTTCGTTCTAGCTTGAATTTCCGCAGCATTTCTACGATTCCGCTTCCGGTTATAAGTTATTAGAGCTAAATATAATAATAATAACTTCCACACAATACAATCCAACATCATCATCATCATCATCATCAGCCCTTGGACGCCCACTGCAGGACATAGGCCTCCCTCATACAATCCAACGCGTAGCACTCAACGAAAAGTGAAAAATGAAATACATAAACACTCTAATTACCATAGATCTAGGCTAGGTAAATGTTTAGTAACTGAATTATGTAATAAAAGCCTTAAAAAAGCACAATTTAAAAGGATGCTTAAGCGCTTTGTTTTAAGTAGTTTATAAACCCATCCTATGATTTAAAAAAAAAAAATTTAAGCTGTTTATTTCAAAGAAAAATTATATACATTACATGGCATGAACTTAACTTCTAATCTTAATATTTAAAGATAGAAAGTAATATCGATACTGTTTGTTGTGTAGATTTTGTAAGTTATATAAGGATTGTTACCATGAGCTTGTCGATAAACTGCATTGGCAGTTTGGCCAACTCATGGAATTGTGGTTTTTCTTGTGTTAAAAAATCCCTTGACTCGATCCTAAACTAGGATACCCTGTTCTATGGTGACCAGGCAAGGACGTTTCAAACATGAAAATACACCCAGACTGAGGCCATTTCTACAAATGTACGGAGTCCTTCAAACCCACGACCTCATATAGTTTATATTGAATTAATTGACTACCAAAATATGAAAGTGCAAAAATATTATTACAAATTTCAATAAGTATGCGCGCTTAAAGGCCTATCACGTTTTGTTTACAGAACTATTAACTGATAACCAACAACACATCTTGATGCACAATATTGCAGGCTAATTACAGTGGAAATATAACAAACATATCATAAATTCACGCCTGTATCCCAGAGGGGAAGGCAGAGACCGCCACTAGAGAGACTGCCTCTAAATAAATATATACCTACACATCATCAACCAAATGCTGACAAGCCAGGGAGGCTCTACTAACAATCTCGAAATGTCTTTCACGTAGCCTGCTGCGTCTGAGAAGAGACAATCTGCGCAAAGCTGTGGCAAACCTAACAGGCCACTGCTCACTGAATAGACATTTGCACAACATGGGACTAACCGACACAGCCCGCTTTGCCGGGGATGCCTCAAAGAAGAGGAAACACGCGCCCACGTGACCATTCACTGTGACCTTCAGGAGGCCTGTAGTGACATTAGAGCACTGCTGGCCTTTTGGAAAGAGATAGGCTGGCTGGAGTAAACTCACAGCTTTGCTACGTACAATGGCCCAACCATGAGGCTAAGTACCTAAATACCTACACATTACATAAGTTTATATTGCAAAGTCGCCCGTAACGTGTGTGAATAAGCTGCATGCATGTAAAGGTTTATGAGCCGTCAACTGTAGAAATGTGGACAGGTGATCACCATTTACATTTTTCTTCTAAAGTCATCTGTTTCGCTGTCCAGTTTAGTAATTCTTACTTCTTAGAGTTCCGTACCCAAAGGATAAAGGCTCTAAGACTAAGACTCCACTGTCCGTCCGTCGGTCCGTCTGTCACCAGGCTGTATCTCATGAACCGTGATAGTTAGACAGTTGAAATTTTCACAGATGATGTATTTTTCTTGCCGCCATAGCAAACAAATACTAAAAACAGAATAAAATGTGTATTTAAGGGGAGCTCCCATACAACAAACGTATTTTTTTTTGCTCGTTATTAATAACGGCAACGAGTAGACGCATGAAATATTTACAGAATATTTAGTTTTATATTCGCTTCAAAAATAAATAATTAAATTGAAATCAAATAAATATTTATGGGGGGCTCACATACAACAAACTTGATTTTTTGCCGTATTTTGTCGATCTTTGTGTCTAATGTTGTGTCATGCATGAGACCGACTCGTACTTGGCCGGTTTTCTACAAGTTTTGAACATGTTTTACTGACTTATTAAATTTAAATTTTACCTGATTTTATGGAATTTCTGGTTTGTAGTGACGTTGCCTGTTAGATAATGCTAAAACCATATAAATGTAATGTAATCGATTTTATTTTATATAGGACAATGATTTAACGTAGGTTTGGATAGTGGTAGAGCGCGTAAATACATCTTTTCATAAAATTACTATGTAGAACAAATTTGTTGTTAAACACAAAGTCTAATTGAGTTGTTTCAGGTATTGCCCATTTTAGAGGAAGCTCTTTATACATCAACGATCAATTTTACAAATGTCGTTGACACCAACACAAAAAATCAATGTCGGTATCAACCTTGAAGGCATATCCCTCACATAAGTCTCGAAGACCGTACCAGCTAATCTTTCTATTCACACCCTTTATAAAAAGGTTCGCTACAACTGCCGTCAC
Source organism: Yponomeuta malinellus (assembly GCA_947308005.1). Taxonomy (NCBI): domain Eukaryota; kingdom Metazoa; phylum Arthropoda; class Insecta; order Lepidoptera; family Yponomeutidae; genus Yponomeuta; species Yponomeuta malinellus. The sequence goes on from OX371010.1 coordinate 5,727,582, forward strand.
CCGGGAAGGGGGAGGGGGCATGAGTGCGCGCGCATCCAAAGATCAATAAGGTGGAGTTACGCACAAATACGACGGCACAAACGGGACTTGCCATACCGGAAGTACAGCGTGTTGACTCCCTGCGGTTTGACAGTTGTTTGGAGGGAGATGGGGCTTTTTTTACTGCCGCATTGGCCTAGCGATATCACGTCTGATGAACATGCCTGAGGTCGTAGGTGCGATTCCCACTGGGGGCCGCCGTGAATTTGTTCAAATGGCCTCAGTCAGGGTGTATTTCCATGTTTGTGACGTCCTTACGTGGTTACCGTAGCACAGGGTATTCTAGTTTGGGACCCGCACAAGTGGTTGTGTCGTGTGGAAGTTATTGTTATTTTTCTCATCGTTTGACTGCTTACTTAGTTTTTTGTACGAGGGAACAATGCACAAAGTAAGGCACAAAGTGACTTGTATAGAGGCGTCAATCTACTTTTGCTGATTGATTTTGACTTAACTTGGGCTTAATTTGACGATTTGCCTGCGGCGATGGATGAATTAGGACTGCTGAGCATAAAAAATGGCGTGCTTAGGGAAGCCCTTCCTGCAGTCAACTGTTGATGTATGCGGGATAGATTAATAAGGCAGGTTTAACACCTTTAAACTCGCTTGTAGCCCCGGCTGAATCGCTCGTAGCCCCGGCTGAATCGCTCGTAGCCCCGGCTGCCTGAGTGATCTTAAAACGATCACGAAGGTTAAGCAACACAGGGCGCGTTCAGTGCATGGATGGGTCGCCGTCTATGCCTAACGCTAGTGGCATTTTTCCGAGCGGTTCCGTGCTTCGCAAGGCACGTTAAGCTGTTGGTGCCGGCTGCCTTCGATAGATGGCAGTCGTTAAGCCAAGTCAGAGGCCTTAGGGCGGCTTGACAACTTCTGACAGTAGACGAGCCACTAGTCTACAAGCCTCCACCAATCCGCACTTGGCCCCCGTGGTGGAGTATGGCCTATACCTTCCTCAGGGAAGAGACCCGTGCCCCTTGGTGGGGACATAATGGATTGATGATGAACACCTTTATCGTTTTCTCGATCGCACTTCCTTTTATCTGAATACTTATGTCAATATTTTATTGCACTTAAAAAAATGTATCGCACATATTAGATGAATTAGTACGTTTGGTTCGAAAAACATTTTGGTGAATACAGGAATATTTTAGTATGCTGTTAAATACTTAATTCCTGTGGTTTACTCGAACTTGTGATAATAAATTCCATTACATCGGGATCTTCATAGAATGGATAAAAGTTAGTGATAAGCACAAACGCAACAAGACGTAATACGTATTATTAAAAAATATTTTTTATTAATTTCCATGAAAATTAAAGCTGTTCGCCAGTACTTGTAAAAAAAAAATTTCGCATGTTTCGCTATTTAACAACATAAATAGTGAGGGCTACAGCTACTGTAGACTCGCTATACTAGTGTCGGCACGTCGCCGTCTGTGCCTAGAGACTAGACATGTCATAGTCATTGTTATCGGCAATAAATTCGATTGAAGATCGATTATTTACCGATTAATGGGTAGAAAACTCAATTGCACGCTACAACGTAGACATAGGATAGGTACGAGTATCTAGGGACTCTTGAGGTCGATTCAGCAACAAACATAACGTAAGTAGCTCTTATAGGTGCAGAACATCTCTCGGTGAGGGTGGCGATTTCAAGTACATGAAAGCCTCAGGTTTCCTTTACGATGTTTTTCTTAACATGTGTGAATTTTTAGTTAACACTGAAAATTCTGAAATTTGTGTATTTGTGCGTAGTATTATGTTCTTTAGGGACTTCATCAAATTAGACTTCAGACATTTCAGACTGATATAACTGATTTCGGATCTGAAAGAAAACTTCCAATCCAAGTTCCAAAATGCAAAGAGGAATAACAGAATCCTTTTCAGAATCAATCGCTATCGCTTAATGTCATCGACAAACCATTATCAAAGTAATAGGCTTCTAAGTAGTTAACTTGATCAAAGGGATTCCAGGGGTCCGACCGACGCCCTCTCTGTGACAGACGCCCGGCAACCACTGTTTGGGTGACATGATTAATTGTCATTCCTTGAGCCCAGTGTAAATGGGCCGGTGTAAATTTTGAAAATAGCATCTCTTTCCTAAGACACACGGTGCGAAGGTCGGGTCAAGATAGCGTGGTCTGCCGCTTGTTTGTTTGGCTAGAAATTCTGTCGTTGTGTAAATGCCGTGATTTTTAAGTTCAAATGGAATTATTTTCACTGATGCGGTCTAGCGTGGCAAAAGAAATTTTCTTTTGTTATTTTGTTATAGCTTTTGTTACGTCTGATACGTTGATTCTTGCGTAGATACTAAATAAATAAGAATATCCCACTCGTTGCTTGTGAACGTTTTCCTAACGAGTTGCTGAAAGAAGTAGAAAGTAGGAAAATGTTGTTTATCAGAATAAAAAAACCAATGTTCAATGTAATATATTTTCTGTAAGATATAACATAGGCAGATTTTTTTGATAGATAATTTAATAAATATCTACAGCACAAAAAGGCTCCAACATAATTGGATATTTGATATTTCTCAAGTAGTACCTGTTTACAAGAATGTAAATACAATAGAAGAACAATTCAGCGTATTAAACCTATCTTTAGTGGAGTGACAATTTTACAGCAGCAGCAGGTTTTGAGCCATATCACGTATTATGCACCCCACGTGTGTAGTCAACAGTACATCAACCTCCATGCAATCAATTACATTATGAGCAACTTTGCAACTCGATATGCACTCTTCTCAATTGCGTTATGCGAATTTCGTCACAAAAAATTAACAGTTTATGTGCTGTCAACTGTACCGAATTTCTCCTGAAGTAAACTCAAACTCCCTGTCACTCTATCCTAAAAAGTTAATAATCAATTCTTTCATCACACTTAAATTAATTATCTCGTAGGTATAGGATAGCATAGTATTTTGCAATCGGTCAACAACTTGATATAAAATCCTGATTGTAACTGAAAAACGCACGCGTTGATGAGCAGAGCTCCGAGCACTGATATCGTCATCCAAAACTACGAACGTGACTTTTATCTACAGGAGACACTAAAACCTTTAGAAATCACGCGTCGTAAACATATTAAAAATTCGAAACAATGGTTTTTTGACTAATTTAAATCATGTTATAGACTAACATGATTGAAGTTAGTTTAAAAACCATTATTTAGAATTTTTTGCATGTGTACGACGGTATAAGTGTGAAAGTTTGGGAAGATGTTTGGATGTTTGTTACTCAGTCACGCAATAACGGCTGAACGGATTTAGACGAAATTTGGTATGGAGATAGTTTGAGTCGTGGAGAAGGGCATATAATACTTTTCATTCCGGAAATTACACTACATTGGGAGCCTTTACATTTTCAAATTCGGAATTTAAAAACCTATTTAGAGGCTAAAAATTCCACCCATGAACCCGCGACCTCTGGCTGGGGGGAATTTTTAGCCTCTAAATAGGTTTTTTTTAAAATTGTCCTCAGCACGGGTTAGTGCTACAAAAAGAATATACCTATTCTGAATTTAAATTCGTTCTTTGTCCGATGGGGCGCGGGTTGACGAGCGTGGTTCCATAGGTTTTCATTCAAAGAATTTTAAAATCTCGTTCTGGTCGGCTCGCTCGACTTATTCAGATCGCTTAGGTGCGATGAGGTCTTTCTATAGTATTCATTCTGTGGAGAAAAACAAGAAGAAAACCAATTGTGTGTGAGCGATTACTCTCATTAAATTGACAAAATACTTCTCACAGGTAGATTTATTAAATTGCTTCCTCTTGTTCTCAACGAAACAGAGGTGGAAGGTGAAGTATAGCATTCAATTATGTAAAAGAAAACTCCGTGAATTTTCATTTCATTCTGGCTTAGTATCATGGCTCTAATTATTTTAATTTCAGAGTTTGTTTTGTAACAAATACATTGTATCTCCTCAATCAAAAACGTGATTCGTTGTTCCCACAGATATGAAGCGGCAGTGAAATGATAATAGTTGGGAACCAGGTTGATCGTTTTGAGTCAGGAGTTCGTTGACTTTCTGAATTGTTGTGGTATTAAGCAATATAATGTGGTTCTTAAAGACAATTTAAAAATGTTGGATCTGGTTCTTTCGGATTACAATATTATAACTACACATTCAGATGATCACTTAGTTGATGAATAGAGCACACCATAAAGCTCTATTTATTGATAATAATAAGAATCCAACGTTCCTCATAATCTGCAACCAACCCAAAGAACCACTTAGCCTACAGCAAAGCCGACTAGAAGCCTATTAATTCAAAAATTACCAACATAAAGTGGAAATCTAAATTTAATAGTAGATGAATCCCTAAAGTTGTTTATACTTTGATGGATGACGTAATAAAAAAAACGCAACCTAAAACGAAATGATAACCAACCAATTAGGTTCACATTGCTCTAAAAAAATTTACTGATAGAAAAAATATATATCACAAAAATTGTACCAAAATCTCCTTGACTACGTTACCTCTTTATTGCACCGTACAAGAGCAAAAAGAAATGCAAGTGGATTATTATAGGAATTATATTGATAGTATAGAAAAGGATAAAGGAAGCTAAAACAATCTGGAAGTATATTAAAGACAGAAGAGGAGGATACATAGACGTTAGAAAAGTATGGTTTTTGGCAACAATGTTGGAGAGGGTAGTCAGGATGTATGTGAGCTACTCAAGTAATTTTTTGAATCCATTCATCAGGCTCCGATGACGCTACTGGTACTAAATACATGAACTAGGATGTAGAAATCAACGTCAATAGTTACAGCATTAGTAGAATTTCAATCACTGCTAATCTAGTTACTACCTACCTGAAAAGAGTTGATGGTTCTAAAGGAGCTGGTTGTGATGATATGCCTGCCTATCTTATTAAACGTCGTGCCCTATGTTTAGCTATACCGGTAAAAAGTCTTTAGACCAAGGAATTGACGTGACGTTAGGCATGACTGGGGTCAAGTGACAACCTGTCCTAATTAAAAAAAAAACCCGACCTTTTGGAAAACAGCTCTCATTTACAAATCAGGTGAAAAAAATGATGTTACAAACTATAGACCTATTAGTCAGTTTGTTTAGCTAATGTTTTTGAAAAAAATATTTTTTATCAGGTATCTTTTGCACTTAAACACAGCACATCTGATAAACAGTATGGTTTCTTGCGTGGCAGATCTGTAATGACCAATTTACGTAGTTTGTCAACGTCACAAACTATAGACCTATTAGTAAGTTACCTATTTTAGCTAAGGTTTTTGAAAAAATATTTTTTGATCTCTCTTGTACTTAAACACAGCCTATCTGATAAACAGTATGTGTTTTGCGTGGCAGATCTGTAATAACCAACTTAATTAATAATTATGTCAATAATCAGCCCCTATATTACGCTCACCAAATCCTGAGCGATTCCAATCGTTTAACTGTCAAATTAGTATGGAATTTGACAGTTAGACGATTGGAATCGCTCAGGATTTGGTGAGCGTAATTAGGCCACTGATCGAAGCCGCGATGCAAATTGATGTAATTTAAACAGATACTTGAGTATCTTAGGCTTTGGATAAAGTCAGTCATAAAATTACTTGCTCTTAAATTAGGAACCCTTGGAAAATCTGAAAATCTTCACAGAAGGGTATGTATGCTCTTACATCATAAACAGGCATCAAAATGTAGCCTTGAATGGGTGTCGGTCTGAACAAATACTTATACCTTCAGGCCCATATTTTTCATTTTGTTCGTTAATGACATTGTTGATTGTTTCACTACATTAAAATGCATAATCTATGCAGATGACATGAAGGCTTATATAAAACTATTGAATCGGAACCTGACTCACTTTCTTCAGCAGGATTTAGATAGGTTATCAAACTATTGTATGCAGAATAAACTCTCGTCGAATGGTAAAATGTGGCAGAAAATAACATTCACACGGAAAAATAATATTATTTACAAAATTGGTGTCGATGCCATCGTAGAAGTTGATTCAGTTAGGGACCTAGTTGTTATCTACCTTAAAAACACTTTTCTTTGACTTAACAAAGGTTAGAAGCCATTTAGAACATTGTTAATTCCATTGTAATATGGAATCCCAGGTACGGCAAGTATTGTATTGCAAGATTGGAAAGTTTGCTAAAAAAGTTTCTACGCCACGCCTACGCTACCGCCAAAGAAACTTAGAGCATAATTATGAGCAAAACCTGGGACATTTTAAAGTTGCAACTTGGAAAGGAGGCGCACCCTGGCAGCCATGACTGTAGAGACCTATTGCACAAATTACTTTGATTCCTACACCATCGACCAGAATATAAATTACCTTTCAAACAGAATCGCACAAAACAAATTATGGGCAAAATTGCTTAATTAATCGTCCTATGAGGACCTACAATAATATCAAAATACTGAAGTCGAAAATGCCTGATTTGGCGTTACTGACTGGCTGAAGTCAAGCATACCTGACCTGAGCGTTCTGGTTCAGTTTGTTTCACAGTTCAGAAAGAGCCTAAAGAAGTGTTCATTTCAAAAACTAGATACCTAATACTGTTTTTACGCAATACTTCCAGGTAAAAATACAGTTTCCAACACAAAAACGTTGCAGTACTTAATAGGAAACAGTAACAACCAACACGGTAAAAAGAACTCCACTTCACGACATCTTTCATTTGCCCTCACGACTCGAATTCGACCACTTTCCGTACTTTTACTAAAAGTGAGGCTTTTTGTACGATTCTGGAACTTGACTCAAACGTAATAAAAGCTATTTCCTACACTCACCGCGGGCAGATGATAGAAACTTAGCGTTAGTTTGATCCTTTTCTGAGCTTAGCCCATCGTGACAAATACACATCGATACGGGACGAATGATAAGATTACACTTTTATTGAAGTAACGAAAGAAGATCTGTGAGATATTATGTTTGTCCCTAATGTCGTAGGTACTCGTAATAAGTGAGTAAGTTTTAAAAGTTTCTTAAACAAATCTTGGGATCAGTAGATCTCGTTATTGGACGGCTTAGCGACGCGATTCCAGCTTCGTAGTTGGCGGTTGTATGTAAAAATATATTGTGCAGTGCCCTTATCGTCCAGTGTGTAATAGTCCTTTTTCTATTTCATAATATAATTAGATATGCTTCCGTCATTTCAAAAACACGTAAAGAAGACAACTTTTATGCACCATCAATTTCGGGTAGTTTGAAAGCTATAGCAAAATAAACGTGCCTTAACAATAGCTATCGATTATACTAGGCAGTTTTTTAAAAAAAAAGGCACTTTCCAAAAATATCTCGACACAAACTCAAATCTATTAGAACCATTAGTATCTAGTCAGAGCACTGCGTGCGTGCGATAGGTCATTATTCTGATAGAGGGAGAGGCAGTACAAATTGTTCGCGCATTTTTTTAAACAAGATTTCTCAGCAGGCAGAAATATTTCTTATTCTAATTATTATTTTTTATTTACGTCTATACTTAAAAGTAATAGTCTAAATAGATGGCACTTTTAATTACTAATTAAATAACCGCGGCTTTCAGCGTGTATTACGTACAAGCAAAAAAAATAAGTGGAAATTATCCAGAAATTGGAAGAGAGAGAGAGAGAGAGAGAGAGAGAGAGAGAGAGGGAGAAAGCTGGTCTGTCTCATCGTGCTTTTATATTCATTAAACTAAACAAAATAAAAAAAAATAATAAAAAAATTGAAAAGTTGAAAACGTCAACGTTACGAAAACGAACCCAAAAAAGAAAATCCGCCGGCAACCTCCGAACAAATGGGGAGTTAAGTTCTAAATATAACACGATAAATTTAGATATCCATTCAATCGAAATTTACGGCACGATTAAACTAATTTATATGCTACCCTTATTGCCTACCTGGCGAGCGCCTGAGTTATGCGAAATTTGATACAGAAAGAGCTTACAAATTAATAGCGGGATTATTTTAAGTAGGAATACTAGCGATCTACGCTGTATTACAGCCTTTGTTTCGATTTCATCATAGGGCAATTCGGATTACGGCCAGCGTGTGCCAATGACTTTTTTTTTCAATTTTACCTTTATTACTTATTTATTTATCAAACATGAGATAAAAGGTTGTTACAGTCAAATTAGTTCTGTACACGTATTTCCTATCGGGGTTTCCTAAATATTTTTGAAAGAACACCATTAGTACATGTAAATGTGAGTATTTGGAGTAGTAATACTGCTCTCTAACTGTACAAAATGTCGCATTTTTCGTAATAAGGGCCCTGTATAAGCTGATTAGGCTTATATAGAGCAAAATACAAAGGTGTTCGTCTCAACGATAGGTATGTCACGTTGACGTTAACCTTATTGCGTACACGAGTAGCCGACAGCTAATCAACACTTTAATTGAAAAGTCACCCGTGACGTATTTGATTAAAGAGCACGTATGTAAACCTCGATGGGCTGTCGAATGTACGAGCTTCATGCGTATCGGAATTGGCATTGTCCTAAATAGTGGCAATAGATACAAATGTGAATATATGTAAATTTGTAATATTTGTTGTCTTGTATTTTTATGAATAAGTGCATGAATTTTATTTGACCTTCGACGTACGTTTCATACGTGGATGAATGGTTTAATATTTTTGAATAAAAAACGCTGAAATGTTGACATCTCGGATTATGATATCCATTTTTATGTACAATAAAGTGTTCTCTATCTATCTATTTACGTAAAAAAAACAACCTCGTCTACATTCTGCCCTGATTAAGATTAGTTTTAGTTTTGTTTGTTTCGATGACGTACTTCTAGTTTCGTAATCTGAGATTATTTTTTTTGCTTTAAAAACTAATTGAAGCACCCCAAATCGAAATATTCAGCCCGACCACTCAAATTACCTATTTTTTTCGAAAAAACTAGATAAAAAACAGAACTTTTTTTCATAGGACAATGCCCACTACGGTTCGTAAAATATAGCTTGTTATGCTGTGTTGTTATGTGGGTAGGACAGATGTCAGGGTAACATTTTAATCCATCCCTTATTGCTACAATCAATAAAATATGACATTGTCTTGTGTGCTGTAATAAAACACGAAACTTCTTGCTCGAATGTAAATCAGTCCTCTGGTCCACGTTACCACGTTACCCTATATAGACCAATTTTCTCAATTAATGTTACGATGTCGTAAAGATAGTTTTCTCAGTTCTCAGAAGAAATTGAGACACTTACAATAGTACAATTTTCTTTAAACGTAAGCAAGAGGCTTGTGCTCACTTCTGTAATCCGGACAGGCTCACTAGAAAGTCAAGATCTAAGTAATTTCCTAAATATCTTAGTAGTCTTATCTCCATTCACCACACCCTTGTAGTGAAAAGTGACGTGACGTGACGTTTTCAGCTCTCCTGAAGCCAAGATCATTGACTTTCAAATTAGCGAACATAAAATTATGACACTCGTTACCCAGAGCACCGAGTACTCACTCACAAAAATGCTTCGGGGTCCATTTGTTTTAATTAATGATTATCGGTCGTGCACTCAGCTGGCTCACTAACTGTAATCACAATAGAAGAACGAGTTTGGATGTTTTGAATACCACGAATCAGTGAAGTGCTTGTTGACCCCAACTGGCGCGATCATGGATCGTTTTAGGCGAATAATACCATATCGATTTTACTAAGTGGCCCACGTACCAGGTTTTGAATGGGCGAAATGCCCCAAACTGGACAACAAAACCTCAAAAATTTCAAGATTTCCCATAAAAATGTATTGGAAATTACAACACGCAAAAAAAAAACATGATCTCGCGTAAGAATACCCTTGAAACTCTCCACTCTGTGCCATTTGAACGCTGAACGTTAAGCTAGTTACACATACATTGTGTGCTTTATTTTTTTATAGTTTAATATCCCAAAAATAATTGTGATTTCCCAGCAAAATATTATGGATAAATTATTTAGACTTTGGATGGACAGATGACCTCATCCAAGTGGCAGGAAGATGCTAGATGCAGGTCGCTTCCAACCGGTCTTTTTGGAAATCCATGGAGGAGGCCATGTCCAGCAGTGGACATCTTGTGGCTGAATGATGATGATGATTTAGACTTTGGAGTTTGCCGTCAGTCTCGTAATACCCTTTATATTGGGAGACTGGTCCTCTTTCTCGTCATTCGGCCATCTCATTTGTTTAAAAAATACCCATCCCTTGCTAACTTGATTTTGATCGTATTTCAAAAAGTCTAATTTGTTTACATCCAGGAAATGTGTCATGATTTTTCAACACCAATAGTCTCTACAAATCTGGGTCATAGCATCCAAACTCGATGCTCGTGATAGGTTTTGAACTTCTGTTTGTAAATATTCAGTGGCTCGCGGCAGCAAGTGGAATTTTAATCTGCAGGAAATGGCATTTTGACCGGCGAATTCCGTAAATTAAAACAAACTGGCCCTGTGCAAAATCCTCTAAGTAACTATATGTAAATAACGCCGGCAGCTCGGGGCGAGGCTGATCAATTTAATCCGTAATTAAAATGGCTTTGGCGTGGCTTTATGTTTATCGATGAAAGGGCAGTTTTACACAATGTAATTTATCCTCCACATTACATGCCGTTACAATATATTGCGGACGTTCTAGGTACAGTCAACCTCACATTTACGTTTATATTTTAGCTGCAAAGTCACCCGTGATGTGGCTGAATAGAGTGTACGCATGTAAAGGTTTATGTTCTGTCGACTGTACTAAAGAAATAAATGGTGAGAGTGTCGGATGTTCGCCTTTTATATATAAAGAATATTTGAATATTTTAAGCGTCTCCCTGTTACCATTATTAATATCGAGCAAAAAACGGCAAAAAAACACGTTTGTTGTATGGGAGTCCCCCTTAAATATTTATTTTATTCTGTTTTTAGTATTTCTGCATAATCTGTGAAAATTTCAACTGTCTAACTTTCACGGTTCATGAGATGCGGCCTGGTGACAGACAGACGGACGGATGGACAGACGGACAGCGTAGTCTTAATAATAGGGTCCCGTACCCTTTGGGCACGGAACCCTAAAAAGAGTTAGTATTAAAAAAATGTCGCCCTTCAGTTTTTACTCTTTATCCTCAAAATGTAGATAGATAGATAGAATATTCTTTATTGTATGTTCACCAGGAATTTCATATGAGAATTTAACAATAATATAGTACAGTACAATAACATAGTTAAGGTTAAAAGGTTTCGTTTTGTTTTTGATTTGCAACAAGAGCTTTTATACTCCTTTCAAATAACTTTCTATTAAAAATCACGTGTGCCTTAATTATATGAGTTTTTAGTTTCACTGCTCTTGACAGAAACGTCTCCTGAGGAGTTTTCAAGTTCATATTAAGTAGATACTTGGCAACTTGGCAAGAGACTCCTGGAAACACCCACATGAGTTTTTATAGTGAACTAGAGCAGCGGTTACTAAAATTTTAAAGTAAAGCCTGCTCCTCACTTGGCCACTCGTATTTGCATTTTTTTTACGTCCTGATTTTTAACCGACTTCAAAAAAAGGAGGAGGTTATCAATTCGACGCATATGTTTTTGTACAGCTTGCAATGTATTATAAATAGTCGGCCAATATGCCAATGTGAATAGCCAAGTGAAGAGCCAGCGTAAAGTCATATATTCGTGATTTGACTTCACTTCAACGTTTAAGCTTCTGAATGTTCCGCCACTGTCGCATTATATTATTCCAAAATAATATTTGTAGCTGAGGAATTATTTAACAGTTAAAATAATCCAATGATTCCGTGACAAATGTAGCCCAGTGACTTTTCCTCGGGACTTTTGGTTTTCGCGGAATCCTCTTTGGGGATCGCTAAGCTAGAGTAGAGATAGTCTGCCAGATATTTACCCCTAGTTCTTAATCCAAACCCGTGTCTTCTGTTCATATTTTTCTTGAAACATTACGCAAAACAATCCACTTTCAATGCGCAAAGCATTGCTTTTCTTTTGCGTCCCCTAGCAGCGAAAATGTTTTGCGCAGAACGGATTATTTTTTGGTTTTATGTAATTTTCTTTAGCTGGAGGTGCACTTTTACGTAATCTCCTCTGTCCTGACCTTAAAAGTAACAATTGAAAACCATTGTTATCTTCAAGGTCAGGACTGAGATATGCTTTCTTTATTTTGATTTGCCAACGTCAAGCAGAGACCTCTTTTAATGCACGAACACCATAATCTCTGTTTGTGTAGAATGAAAAAAAATCCTAACATAAATATAAGATAAGAATATTCTTAATTGTATGTACACTAGAGCACATGACACAAAAATTTGCAAAACTAGAAATAGAAATAGAAATAGAAATAGAAATAGAAAGCATTTATTGTCATATTACGACAAAGGGTCGAGGCTCAGCATTATGCAACCAAGTCAACGCAGTGATCTTGGCAGCGCTGATTTTCAGCCACTACCCAAAAAAACTAAAAACTACAGAGTGCAGTTGGCTGCCTTATTGCTAAAAACAACTTTTTTTGTGTAGCTCATGTGTGTGACCAGGGTGGGTCTATTTTTTATTAAACTTTTGTTCAACTTTTAAAACTACTTGTCACATAGCTTTATCAGCATCATGGTACTTTTAAGAAGGAAATAAGCAAGTTTTATCGATAAAGTTCTATTTTCCAACTTACCGCGCCTAGTCAAGCGTACTTGAGCAACTAAAGTAGCAAACTAAAGTTTACAGGGAAGCAAGAACGGCTCTAAAAAGCATGTAACTAAAAGTGACTTTAAGCGTGGACAAGCCACTTCAGGCTGAATTAAGTGGGAGAAGCCAGCCTCAAGATTCCACGTGAAATTTGCATACAACTGAAACTTTTAGCGTGAAGCAGCGACGTAAAGCGTTAAAGTTGCTTCATTAGTAGGAAAACGGGTAATTCTTTTATTTGCTCTTAGCAAAATGAGAAGTTTACAATGTTTTTTAAGTAAAGAATATTTAAGGCAGCTTAAATAAGCTTTTACTTAAAAAAGATTTATTTGGAAAGGCCGAAGGGGATTTTCGTCGTAGTTTGGGTTAACGTAAAATTTTAATTTACATGTATAATTTATTTATTTGTAAACAATCATCAATTGCAGGCTGATCAATAATAGTAGATTATGTACTAAGGGAATAAAACCATGTATTATGTCATGGGCGGCATATTGAACCCTGAGCGGAGCGAAGGACTCCGAGTTAACTCGCGAGCGCAGCGAGGGAGTTAAATTTTAACTCCTGAGCGAAGCGAGGGAGTTATGTAGAGTCCTGAGTGAAGCGAGGGGTTCATACCGCCCGAGACTAAGACATGTTTTATTCCAGAGGTGAATACTCTACTTTTCACACCATCTGGGAGACAATAAAAAGACAGGGCTGCATAAGTTGAAAATATGTATTAAAACCTGAAATTAAATATAAAGTCCACACTCTTTTACGGCTTAGCAACTTAAATTGAATATAACTTTTAAATTCGTATTTGCAATTCGCGCCTTTTTTTCTTTTTTTTGTTGGTGTTTCGCGCGGTCACAGGACACAGTATTTCAGAAAAAAAAGAAAAAAAAGAGGTGAGTTTCGAACAACAATTCGAATTTCGAATTGCAATGCGGGGCTTCTCCATAGTTTTCATGCGAATTTTGACATTCTAAATTCAAATCACTTTATTCCCTAGGGAAATTCTTCATTATTATTGCCCTCGAGAGACAAGGCCATGCTTTACGATGATATTTGACGGTACGTAATAAGGCATTGTCGAGCAGGAGGTGTGAAAAGCAAATAAAGCCGATTACCTAAGTCACATAAATCCAAATCTGGTCATTAGTACCAAACAGATTATTGTTTCCACGGGTTTCTTCACGATGTGTTCCTTCACAGAGCGTGTGGTATGGCTACTACAAATTCGCAGATGTACGTAACTTTGAAAATATACAAAGTCATAGGTACATGCCCGCAGTGGGAATCGAACCTGGATCTTCCGCTTCCGAGACCATTGCTCAACCCACTGGGCTACCACCGCTTTACTCTTTACTACCAAAACAAATGGTCAAATGGTCGGACCATGTCAGAAATACAGAAATACTGCGACGCTGCAATGTTGGTGGGATCGAGGCTTACCTGATGAGGCGTTAACTGCGCTGGTGTGGCCACGTTTGACGGATGCCGGAGGAGAGAATGGCGAAACGCATCCTTTATTGTCACCTCTTTAATGGGAAACGCAAGAAAGGCAGCTTCTTAGGTTTAAGAACGAGCAGAAACGCCACATACTACGATACGAAATTGACCACTCGACGTGGCAAAAGAAGGCAGAAGACCGAGCCGTGTGGCGCCATATAGTTGAAACTAATATCTTTGATTTCGAGGCCAAACGAAGAGCTGCTCTTGACGCCAGACGTGATGAAATTAGATGTACAACACCAGCTGCCATACAACACCACTACTCAAACGGGAAACTTACTTGTAGTCGGTGCAACCGCGCCTTTATACCCAAGATAGGCTACATCAGTTATACGAGAGCACATGACCGACGCTCTTCCCAGCCGAATCAATCACCGTGAACGAACCCGGTTGGAAAGAATCATCATCGTCACTACCAAAACCGGGGTATGCCGCTGTTCTTAATTTATATTTATACTTGATATGATTTGGCCTCAGTCTGAGTGAAGGTTATTCCGTGTTTGTGATGTCCTTGCCTGTTAGCCATAATACATCTTCCTAGTTTGGGACCGAGACAAGTGCTTGTGTTGTGAAAAACACTCCTTCCACTAGGATCCCCTATTTTTGCTCCCCTAGGGGATCGAAAAGCACTCGCTATTCCATTACGATCCCTTAAATACGGGTATCAAACAGACAACAAATTTGACCAAGTTATATTGTTTAATTACTTTCTTTAATTAACCGATGACCGTTAGTTTTCTACGTTACGTACATTTGTGAATTTATAGTAGCAATACCACTCGCTAAAGGCGAAGGAAGGAATATTGTGACGAAACCTGAGTGTCTGAGGTGTTCACAGCCCACATACCTCAGCACTTGAAATTGCCAATCCGCGGTGGACACGCGTGGTACTTAATCCCATACTCTTTCTCTCTGAGAAGGCCTGTGCCCTGCGATGGGACGTATATGGGCTACAAAAAAAAAACTTTCTGTAATTAACGGCACTGAAACGCAAATCGATGTTCGATGGTATTTAGAATAACAATTCATCATCATCATCAGCCGTTTGACGCCCACTGCAGGACATAGACCTCCCTCATAGTTTTCATAACCACGAGGGGTTTTGCCATAATCGCCACGCTTGGCAGGTGGGTTGGCGATCGCAGTATGGCGCATCCGGCGCCACACGGAATAACAATTACTCAAAGAGAAATTAGGGCGGTTGTGAGAGGCTCTGCAATAAGACTTTTTTAGCTCATTTATTTTATTCTTATTTGTTCGCAATTCTACGCACGATCAAAGCTCGGTTTGTGTTACTTGTCTCAATTTTTTGCAATCTCCTAAGCCGTTCATTTCCCAGGAACGGTTCTTTGCGAAAATTGTTGCTAATGGTGCAGGAAACAGGAAGGTTTCTGGAAGGATGTGAGTACATCAACATCCGGTACAGAGAACATTTTATTGTACACATAAAATAAATTAGAGATCTACACGCGTTAATTTCATCAAGCTCTATTTAAGCCCAGCTCCTATAACGCCATTAAGAGTTGGCGTACCCAGCGCCGTGGAAAAAACTAATAAAAACGCTGCATCTAAATTGGTACACAACATTTCGCAAACCTCGTTTTTCTCCGCCATAGTTGAAACTCTTAGAAAGTGCTGTGAAGCAGTGTAGAGGCTCACTGGGCGTTCTCGCTGCCAATTCCCGAGTGCTGTTTGCTGACACTCTTTTGTTGCTGCAAACGCTGATTTCGTTAAGGGTGTTACTCATGTGGGTACTGGGCCCTATTATGAGTCAGTGAAGTGTTCAGAAGGGTCGTCAACATCGCGCTTGAGCCCGACAACTCACGCGCCACTTGTTTCATGTTGAACGCCACTTTAATTGCATAGAAGGAATATATATATATATATATATATCGTGCTGTCCACTATCCAAAACTTTTATCTGTTCACCCCGAATCCTGAATTAACTTTTTCACAATTTTCACGAGGTTACTCCATTTCCTCCCGTGGATGTCGTAGAATACGACTAAGGAAATAAATTACCAGAAGATGGGCAGCAGCGTCTTCCTGAGATTCCAACCACGTACTGCGATCGCCAACCCGCCTGCCAAGCGTGGCGATTATGGCAAAACCCCCTCATGGTTGTGAAAACCATGAGGGAGGCCTATGTCCTGCAGTGGGCGTCGAATGGCTGATGATGTGCCAAATTTTGTTTAGGGTCTAGTTCTCTAAACGTTTAGAGCCAATAAATAAAGCAAAACTTGAGCCTAATTAAGGAGCGGCATAAGTTTGTGTGTTTTAAAACATTCTCGTATATACGTCAAAAGTCGCGACTTTCCGGTACATTAATTGTGAAATTTTGTCATTTGAGCGCCACAAATCGTGCGACTCGCATCGTCATACCAGCTGTGCTGCATCGGTTGTACGACGACGAGAGTCGCCGTGACGTTCCAGTTTCCATTACCTCGTTGGTCCAGAGGTATCACGTCTGACTACCATGCAGGAGGACGTGGGTTCGATTCCCACTGGGGGCCGTCATACATTTGTACAAATGGCCTCAGTCTGGGTGTGTTTCTATGTTTGTCAGTCCTTGCCTGGTGACCATAGCACAGGGTGTCCTATTTTGGTAGTTTGGGACCAGGACAAGTTTTTGTTAAGTAGAAGTTTTTTTTTTTTGTTAAATTCGTACGTCTTAGCGCCACAACACGCATGACTTACATTTGTTCATTTGTACTACCTTTATGTTTACTAATTTAAATAAATATCCTCTTTCTTTCTTTCTTTACATAAGATGTCTCTGAAATTTTATAACAGCGCTTATTGCGTTAAGTGTCTTGCTCAAAAGCCAGCGCTGGAAACGCCCAGCAGAGTTAAACACGACCGCTGTACTGTGCAATCTGCACATAGTGTCCTCGAACTGCGGTGGCGTTATTAAGAGACGTCGCTGCCGGGGACTTACGATACTTGTAGCAGTTTTGTTGCTTCGTCGACTTGTTGAAATGTTCGGCTCGGTGGCACTCTTATTGCAAATGCCGTAAGAGTGAGCTTCGAATGAAAACTTAAGCTCTAGAAGCCCCTCAGTTCAGACAAATTTTAAGTGTTAAGACCGTAAGTATTCTAAGATTCGTCCGTTCTGGACGTGTCAAAGAAAAGGTACTTCGCATCGAATGAAATATTTATTCTAGATATCACAGTACTGTAGATAGAGTCGTAGTCGAACACCTTCTCCCATTTTAACGTCGTTTTATGCACTAGAAAAGGTATTTTTTTATGTAGTCTATATACGTCCCACTGCAGGGCATAGTCCTTTTCTCAGAGAGAGAGAGAGAGTATGGGCTTAATCACCACGCGTGCCCACCGCGGAAGCGCTGAGGTCTGTGAACACCTCCAGAGGTTTTCCTTCACCGTTAGCGAGTGGTATTGCTATTATAACTTCGCAAATGTACGTAACTTAAAAAACAAAGTTTGGTACATGCCGGGATTCGAACCCATGACCTCCCGAATGAGAAGCCGGCATTCTACCACTCCACTAGTACAGCATTTTAAGTATAATTGAATAATGAATGTTATTCCGGATAAACTTACTTAAAAGAAATAGAAATCAAGAGGGGTCCTAATACAGATCATCCAAATTTTTTAGTCTGTGCATTTGTTATTATTTTTGGGCAAACCGCTACCATAAAACGTCATCATCATCAGCTCACCGCTGTTCACTGCTGGGATAGGCCTTTTCTCCCAAATGCCATTTCTCACGGTCTCTTGCCATCCACGGACCTTCCACCGACTCAACGATATCGTCCAATCACTGGTCCACATTGCCCACTATAAATATATTCCGTCAAAATTTCTGTGTACTTATTGTTGTTCAATATCTAAAGCCTTTTATAAATCTGACAGACCGACAGATACCGTAGATACTAGGCTTAGTAACAGGGTCCTATTTCCGCCCTTCGGGTACTGAACCCTCCTAGGGTTCAGTAAGACAGCGCTAAGAGGGTCATTACTTCCGACTAGAAAGCCCGTTCGTTTTATTTTTACATCCAGGTTTCTAGTACTTAGGAGAGTAAGTAATGGCAAAATCAATTCAAAACAGGCAACTTTTAGTGCTGCCATAAACAGACCTCGCTATAAATAAATGTTAACTCGAGCGCGCAGGGGTCGAGAATTTATGTCGCCTCGTAACTTTGCTGGGACTAATAATATTAGTCAAATTATTGATAGATGTGTGCCCTCAATCATGCTTTTACTGCGTCCGTAGTAAAGTTGTGTTGACGAACTTTTACACTATCTAAATCCTGTAATTAGAAACTCCATGATAGTTACAAACAATATCGGGTGGCTATAAGATTGAAAATAAAACATATTTGTGCCACAAACGTAATTTACTTGGGTGTTAATGATGTTAATGTATTTAGTTTTCCTTCTGTGTTGTGCATATTATGTTACTTATGTGCTTATTTTGTTTCTGTGATGTATCTTGTTGGTATAATAAATGTCTTTCTTCTTCTTCTTCTTCTTAATGATCTGACGATTTCATCGTCATCTGTTTTAGGTTTCTTTTTATAAATGTAACGTGATTAGATGTAATTCAGGAAGATAGACCGGCTTGTGCCAATGCACAGCACTCGCGAGGTAAACTCTGCCTAGTGATAAGTTCAAATACGTCTTACATCATGACACTTCCAAAGCTATCCATGGATAAATTATATGGCTGACAACCCTGTTAATGAACTTTTCATTCGTTGATCCCTATTTACTTCGTTATCCAGCAACTAGCCCTTACTTGCATACAGTCATAAACTCACGTCTTATGTTTTTCAGAAGTCACACTTAACAAGTTCAAGAGTTTTCAAAGACTGAAGCATCAAAAAAGACTTTTAATACACAAGGGTAAGGGTAAGGGACCCTATTAATAAGATTTGTCTGTCTGTCTGTCACCAGGCTGTATCTTATGAACGGTGATAGCTAGATAGTTGAAATTTTCACAGATGATGTATTTCTTTTGCCGCATAAAAAATAAAAATAAAAAATTTAAGGGAGCTCCCATACAACAAACGTGATTTTTTTGCCTTTTTTTGCTCGATATTAATAACGACAACAGGGAGACGCTTGAAATATTCAAACTTTGTATAGATAACGCTTTGTGCGCGAGTCTGACTCGCACTTGGCTGGGTTTTTATTATCATTCGTATGATACAAACGTAAGGGCCAATCCGGCCAAGTGAAAGTGTTGAAATCGAACGTCGAAGTTGGCGCCGCGCCGTCCCAACAGTCGACAGTTAACGAGTCGTTAGCTGAAACTTTCAGCGGAACCAGAGTTTGCACTTAACTGCCTCGCTTCCCTCTAGGCGAGGGGGATTGATGCTAGAAGTCTCCAGTCTCCCCTTTTTAAGCCCGGGGCTTTCCCGTGTGTGGAATGTCGAGGGATACGACTTAAACCAACACGATTCCTGGGCCGAGTTCCATAGAACTACAATTCATAGTTTATAATGACAATTCGATGTACAATTCCAGGCGTGGTCGAGTCTTCCTGCTTGTTAATCAACTTTGCAATGTACATTGAATTGTCACTGTAAAAGATATATCGTAGTTGCATGAAATAGGGCCCAGATGTCCTACATAAATATACGTACAATAAACTCACGCCGGTATCATGTTGGGATAGGCAGAGACAGAGTTCATGTATATGTATAGGATGTGATAAATGGTGATATTATTATGTCGTCAAATTTTTAAAAAAACCTATTTAGAGGCTAAAAATTCCATCCATGCCGGGACTTGAACCCGCGACCTCTGGCTAACCGTACCAGCGCTCTCCCAACTGAGCTAATGGGCAAGTGCAGAAATCGGCGAAATTTTGAGCCTATTTACAAACTTCTGTGTATTATGTACAGGTAAAAGGTATTTTAAAAATTGTCCTCAGCACGGGAAGGTGCAAAAAAAAATCGTTAAGTTTTGTTCAACTAAGGGCGACTTACAACATTTATTAGATGTCATTTAAGTGGCTCTATTTATATTGAATTTTCTACGAAGGTTTTTAGTTAAATTCTACTTAAACCATATTTAAGAAAGTTGTGCAAGTCGGCCCATTTTTTTGGCTAAATAACCATTCGCTCAATTTATAAGCTAATTAAACCATAAGAGGACCGTAAGCTATTCAGTTTAACCAGTGGAATAAGCCGACAGTGTCACAAGAAATACAAGGTAAACTAAAAACCCCATATACACTCGTTCGTACGAACAAGACTTGAAAATCGCTGAAACAATTGGTAAAGTTAGTATGGAACATGATATTTTTCTCGCGACAACAAAGGTTTCCCTATGGAAAATATGTTCGTATAGTATAAGCAGCCTATATACGTCCCACTGTAGGGCACAGGCCTTCTCTCAGGGAGAGAGTATGGGCTTAATCACCACGCGTACCTACCGCGGATTGGCGATTTCAAGCGCTGAGCTATATGAATAGCTCAGACACTCAGGTTTCCTCACGATGTTTTCCTTCACCGTTAGCGAGTGGTATTGCTACTATAACGTTACAAATGTACATAACTTAGAAAACAAAGTCATAGGTACATGCCCGCACTGGGAATCGAACCTTGGTCTCACGTTCAGAGTCCAATGTTCTACCCACTAGGCTACCACCGCTACCCTATGTTCGTATTATAGATGTAACGTGGATATAATCACCAATTTTCGGATGTGAATGGGGATTTTGGTACACCCTGTATGCATGGGTCATCGTGCTCTTACCTTATTACCCGACTGCGGTGGAGAAAAAAGGGAGGGTAATGTGTTTAGATCGTATGTATGTATGCATGTCCGATTCTATGTGCCCTCAAAACTCCTCAAACAATAGGCAGATTTTGACAAATCAGAGCTCAATCGACTCGTCGAATTGGCGCAAGTATCAAAGGCTATATGAAATCTACCGAAATCCAAAAAAATAAATGAGAATTCACTAAAAACACAGAAATAAAAGGTTTCCGTACAAATAATAGGTCATAAGAGCGTTGGTAGAACCTAGTGGGTAGAATATCGGACTCGGAAGCGAGAGACCCAGGTTCGATCCCAAGTGCGGGCATGTACCTATGACTTGGTTTTCTAAGTTATGTACATTGTGAAGTTATAGTAGCAATACTACACGCTAACGGTGAAGGAAAACATCGTGAGGAAACCTGAGTGTCTGAGCTATTCACATACCTCAGCGCTTGAAGTCGCCAATCCGCGGAGGGCACGCGTGGTGATTAAGCCCATACTCTCTATTTGATAGAAGGCCTGTGCCCCACAGTGGGACGCATATAGGCTGATTATGCTAATAGGTTATAAAAGAAAAGAAAATAACCAACAACCCGACTGCTGAGCCTTTACTGCTAAGCAGGCGGGACCAACCTAGGTTCCTCGTATTGACTTTCACTGTTGAATTTGGTTTCCGCCTGCTTAATAGTTAATGCATAGCAGTCGGGTTGCTGGTGATTTTTTATTTCAGTTCTTTTGTGTTCAATTGTGATGGTAACACTGTTACTTGATACCAGCCTCTCTATTCAGCGTTTGACGTCCGGAACGTCAAACGTGGCAAACTTGCCGTGATACAGAGACTACTCCTGTAGCTAGCTACACAATATACTTGTCAGTCAAACCCTAACGAGCGAACTTACAGGCGAGTACAGTCGTGTGCAGAAGTAAGACCACAGCTAAGCCGGAATTTCACCATTCATAGTCACAGAGGAGTTCGGTATACAGCTAAGGAGTGCGCTGTTTGTCGCAAGAAGCTCCGAAATAAGTGGAGAAGAGGTTAAACGTGTACTGTTTAAATTGTGAAATTGACACCTGAGATGGTTTTAGGCTTGTCTAACTCGTGTTTAATTGTTTATACCTTACCCCTAGGTTAGTAAAAACAAATATTTGCTCAACGTATTATTTTAAAAACAGACATTCTCATGTCAACTCCGTTTTTATTTTCATAATTCAGCATATTACCATACCTGTGCTGTAAAATCATTACCATATTATTACCAACCGTTTTTTAAATTTCAGCAAAAGTTTATGCCTTCTTAGGCGTAAAAACATTTAATATTTTTACGAATATTAAATTATTTTAGGGTTAAAATGACAAATAAAAATTTCATTTCATCAAATTGTATATTTGTAAACACAAATTAACTTAAATATCGTATTTAGAAACATTAATCTATAGTTTATTTTATTTTCTATATTGCTGCTGCTCCGGCTAAATAGCCAGTTTTTCCTGTCATCATCATCATCAGTCATTTGACGCCCAATGCAGAACATAGGCCTCCTTCGTGATTTTTATAACCACGAGGGGGTTTGCCATAATCGCCACGCTTGGCAGGAGGGTTGGCGATCGCAGTATGCGGTTGGCATCTCAGTTAGACGCTGCTGCCCGTCTCCTGGTAATTGATTTCCTTAGTCGCCTTCTACGACGTCCACGGAAGGAAATGGAGTGACGCTATTCTTAATCCGGTGCCACACGGAAGTTTTTCCTGTGCCTTCATAGAACCTGCGCGCGCATCAAAACTGCGGCGCGCGAAAAAACAAAACTTACGCGCCATTTTTCATAAAAAATTGGTAAAGTTGCTGCTGTGTGATTAATTACTATAAAAATGTCTACTTCAAGTTACTAATAATACAGGTTTGTTTTTTTCTTCGCAATTGTGTTGAAAAACGTCGTATGAAACTCGTGTGCATTGATCATTACAAACTCAGCCTACGGCTCGCGCTTACAATAATGCCTCGTGTGTATTGACCTACTTAGCACACTTGTATCATAATATACTGTATGCATTTTAAGATGTTTTTGTTATTAATCTTTCGGTCAATGAAGTTTTTGGAACAAAAAAATAACAATAAATCTGCCAGGCCGGACTCCAAGAAGTTAAGAATAAAATAGAAATACATTTATTTAACAGCACAATATAAATACTCAGACACGACGTAAACGTAATACAATAATAGCACAAGCATTATCATTTAGATAAAAATACATCCATACTAGCACAACGCTGAGTCAGCTGCCTTTTGTGGCAACTTAGACACACCACAGGCTAAATCTATTGGTTCTGTTTTATTTATTTTATTTGTGTGTTGTGTATTCTTTCTGTTTTCTTTCTGTTGTTGTGCATATTATGTTACTCATCTGTTTATTTCGTTTCTGTGATGTGTCTTGTTGGCATAATAAATGTCTTTCTTACTTTCTTTTACATCGGGGTTCAGAATTAGTGATACTTATTTCAAGATTCGGAAATAGTGGTATTGATGAGTCTAGTAACCATTCAACTGTGACAGAATCATTCTGTAAATCTTAATCTTAGCATCGAACCTGCAAACTATCAAAGTAAAAACTTAGATTATATTGTAAGTAATTTGTCATCATGCATTTTGCGACTAGCTGTACGAACTTGTACAGTTCAGCGAAACATCAGCGAACTATCCCAAGTTCTCTATTCAAATCTCGGGTCTTCCAATAGGATTAACCCGCGTATAGAGCCTGCGGAGGTTTCTATAATGATAAAACTTGCGGAGGGCAAAGGAACCTATATAGCAGGCTTAGGTCTATGGATAAGGTTCTGTGGGTCTTATAGTGCCTTTGATTGATAGACCGCTTATTGGAGACCTTTCATTATTGCTCTGTTATGTGCTTTCATGGATAGACTATGCTTTACGCAATACGCTATATATATGTTTTTTATATACTTTATTACGATACCCAAAATTACATGTGGCGATGTTGTGTGTACATGCTTTACGCCAAAACTTAGTACTCATGGCATATTATTACTTTTATATCGTGTAATCGTTGTGATCTGTTTGTAAACGAAATAAAATAAAATATTCGTCCCACTGCAGGGCACAGGCCTTTTCTCAGAGAGATAGTATTGGCTTGATCCCCACGCGTGCCCACCGCGGATTGGCAATTTTAAGCACTGAGTTATGTGAACAACTCAGGCGAATATGGACAACTTACTTGTCTAATATACAAAAATCTCGTGTCGCAGGGTTTGTTACCGGACTCCGCCGAAACGCCTTCACCGATTTTTTTTGTGTATATTTGATAGGTCAGAGAATAGGTAGTAGGCTAATTAATATGGCAAAACAAGGTTTACCGAGTCAGATAGTAATAAAATATAATAATAAACTTTCACTTCTATTGTATGTTCATACGCATACGCCCACTTTTTTCAATGATATTATTATGACGTTTTGTTATTACGCAGAATCTGACGCTAACATTGAATATTCTTATTTGTTACCTGCAATGCAGAACTTGCACAAAAAATGTTTTAATGTAATAGGAGAGGCCATGTTAAAAGATAAACAAACGTGGTTAATTTTCTTCTGTACGACTAATACGACTAATATGACCTGTCGAAAAGCCATTCTAGTCACGTGGCACAAAAACGCTCCATACGAATATGACTAAAGCTATTACGTCAGAACTTGCACGTAACACCTTGTAATTTATGAAGCTTTTATCAATATTCGTGTTATCTCGTAAAATAATGTTTTAATGCATATACAAACTTTTTAGAAAATGTTTTGAGTTTAAAATCGGTCTTGACGATCTAGGCTTGACGACCTCGTGGCGCAGCGGTAGTGCATCTGCATACCGTGCGAGAGGTCCCGGGTTCGAATCCCGGCTGGGGAAAAAAAAATCCCTAGGTCTTGGATGTTTACATGTTTGTGATGTCGCTGTTCCTGGTTCCCACGACACAGGGTATCCTAGTGTGGGGCCAGAAGCAATGTATGTGCCTGTACGTAAATGTTTATGTTTATGTTTAATGAGAAGACGAAATCTAATAATGTTTTTTTATTATTAGAATATCTTAATACCCCGAAAAGCACGAAATTTTTTATAGTTTTTTTTTTACATTTTTCTTGAGTTTTACATTTATCTTGAGTTTTGTTGTCTTCTATGGTATAAAAGCATTGTCACTTCAATGTAAGTTTGACGCAAGTACCTATCCCATTACTTCTGCCACATTTGCATACAACAGTGACGAGGACTTCCCTTGAGCGGTAAAGGCTCCCGTCATTTATTTAATTTATTTAGATACACAGGCAGGGCCACACAAATAAAGTACAAAATTAAAGTTTTACATAACAAGATTTTTCTTCTGTGCACCCAAAGGAATGTACATCATGGAGCGTAAAATCGTTTTGCGACAGCATTCCGCTACGAAGAACAACAATCCACGCTTGGCGAAAAATCTACAGAATTGCGAAATAAACAAATGTAAAGTAAGATGGAGACGGGAATAAATAAAACGTCACCGGTAATGAATCCCGGCAATTAAATTTGACTAGACGGGAAGGAGGGAGGGTTCAACGGGTGAATTATTGGGAAGGATTATTTTGCTCCCAGCCTCAACCAGTGAAGCTTGGAGGCGCGAAACGTATTTTTACTCAACTGCGAAAGCAAAAGAGGGTTATGTTGTGTATATATTTATATTTTTGACCGCACCGCATAGACGTCAAATAGTTGCGACATGTTGTTAGTAAAAAGCAAAAAGCCAACTGCAAAAAAATCTTAAACCACACCTAAATGAGACTTCTTTTGCAGTTGGTTTTGATAATTGTTTTCTAAGATATATTTTTTATGATTTTGGAAAACCAATACGTACAGGACACACAATGCGACATATTCTAATAGACCCGCCACTTTATGACTGGAACATGGAAAATCTTAACGAAACAGTAAGCCACTTACCCATTAAAAAGCCGTAAATACTAAAAAGAGGAAGCTCTTTAAAAATAAATTATCTCTCTATAAGTAACTGCGCGCAATTTCACTTTGTGATATTTGGTAGGTAAACAACAAACGGCTAATATTGTAGCTGAAAAACATTCCTCTGTTCAAAATCTTATTAAAGCACATAAACTTTGGAAGTGTACCTTCCAAGGTAATAAAATTCTAGCTCAAAGTAAAATTAAAGGCTAAAATAAAACAACACAAGTATTTTATCGTTTGACCCGAGCTTTGTACTGTTAGGTTTTTTGCCGAAAAGAAAACTTATCATTTGGTACATGAAATACATTTTAATACTAATGTGCATGAAGGCAAATGTCGTTTTTAGGATGGCATGTAAGTTTGACAGCCGACATTTTATTTCATTTTGTTCGTAACTAAACAAATGTTTTTACAAATGTCTCCAAACTGCGGTGTAGTTTTTGGCGTTGCGCTCTCACATCATCAGCTCAATGGCCCGGTACGGGTACATTTTTCACTTGACTTAGAGGTTCTATATCACAGATTTATGTTTACTGGAGCGATGGAGAGAGCTATGTTAGGAGTTTCACTGCGTGATGGAATCAGGAATGAGGAGATCCGCAGAAGAACCCGAGTTACTGATATGTCGGCGGGGCCGAGAATATCAGAGAATATCAGGCATAGCTTGGAGAGCTGATGACCATTGGGCCGAAAAAGTTCTGACCTGGCGACCGCGGGCCGGACGACGCAGCGTGGGCAGGCCCCCCACAAGATGGTTACCGTTACGGTGGCGGGCAGTCGCTGGATGCGGGCCGCACAAGACCGGGAAACTTGGAAACCCATGAGGGATGCCTATGTCCTGTAGTGCGCATCATGATGATGATGATGATGAACATTTTTTTATATTTCTCTAATTTAAAAAGTTAATCTTTTGAATCCCATAACAGGTTGATAAATAAATCTTTCCTCATGAAACAATAAGTAGATTTTATTAGATTATGATTAGATTATTAGATTTTAGCGACTATTCAAATTAGATTTTAACTAGAGATTTATTCGTGTTTTAGTGAAAACGGTCACGTCGTGCCGGTCAAAGTCATCTATAGGCGATTTAAGAGAAGATAATGTATGAAATGACTGGCTTATTTTATTAGAGCCTAATACTTCGTAAGCCCTAGGAGAAAGCAGAAATACCTAAAGTGAAACTAAGAAGCAGAGGCAAAAAATAAAGGTTTAACGTAAGCTCGGTGACGCACACTTGGGTTTCGATACTCAATTTCACACATATACGCACCCAGCTGCAAATTTTACTTCCCGACTAAAAATTCGAAATAAGATTATGATTTCCAAGCAATACTTACAATATACATTATTCCGCATGATAAGAATTAATTGGTTGTAAAGTTACGAATAGTACAGGGACTTCATGTCGGGCGATGAACTCTTCGGCTTAAAAACTATGAAAGGATATATTTATAGAGTCGTTTGGTTGGTAATGTAATCGGTAGTTTCCAAGACAATTAGAAGTGTCCGAAGAGTCTTTCGTTCTCATTCTTTTCATTAAATTGACTGCTCTTAATGTAACTGTCCATAAAATTCCCTGCAGTAAATTTTTTATTAATCTATATTACATAATATTATCTTCCAAAAGTTATTTACTATTTATTTATTTTGTGTTTAGTTATTTTAACAAAAAAACAGTCTGTGGATAGTGTAACGATACCCTTTTTATAGTAGCTGGCCGGCGCAGCCGTCTAGCTAAGATTTTGAATTCATCATGATCATCATTCAAGATTTTGAATTATTGGAAGGGAATCGTTAAGTTTTGTTTAGGTGTCAGTCGATCCCTGGCTAGGCTAGGCAATCGACGAAAAGATAAAATAAAATAGTTTTTATTGCCCTGAATCCGGGTTTTAATAAATAAGTCGTCACAATAGTGTCACAATTTTGCTCTGAATCTGTCGACCTTAACTGACAGGGGCTCGCCGTACTTGTAAATCTAAATAAGTATGTTTTGTTACGAAATTCATCAGAATAAGCAAATAGATATTTGATTTTCTTGACTTTTGCCTGAGCGCTGGAAATTACTAATCCGAGGTAGGCACGCGTGGCGATTAAACCCATACCCTCTTTCTGGTATAGGTGCTAGGCAAGTCTACTCCATATAAAAAAAACAATGTTCCAGGCACTGCAACGTCCGAGTGGTTCCTTCACCCATCTAGTGTGAGTAAAAGTGCCACTGGACGCTGTATAATATTAAATCATCTCATTACGTAGATATAAAGGCTAAAGTTTTTTCTTCTCTCTGAGAGAGGGCCTGTGCCCTTCAATGAGACGTATCGTTGACTGTTCTGTTACTTGTGTGGAAGTTGAAGTTGTTCTGAGATCTGAATTTCACAATTTGTCAGATCAATAATTCCAGCCTGCACCCGACTTGCCACCATTTCTATGAATCAGTCTCTATGCGGTGCGCCTACCCTCCACCGTCGGTCGACGGTCGTACCAGGCGCCCCGGTCGGTCTAGAGTCTAGACGATTATGACATGGTGCACTTACGGCGACCCCAGGGGGTCTACTCTCGATACCAATATGGCGAAACTGCACTATCTTACAGTCGCATTCATAAAAACACGATTTCTTAAAACACTCCTCAAGTTTAAATAGTCAGTGATAAAGGGAAAGACGTTATAGATTATTTAAATTGCCTCTGAGGAGTGCTTCAGAGAAATCGTGTTTTTATAAATATTACCGTTAGTCTTTTTATTCTTAAAAATAAATACGTTTATTCAATTAAAAAAATCTCGAGTAATAAGACATCGCTCCGAGACAAGCTGAATCAAAAATATAAAAACTAAGCGGATATAAAAACGGTTAAGTAACCGTTAGTGCTTTTCAGCAATAAGCATCGTAATAAAGACGTCGAGAGTAGAGCGACAGGCCGGGCTATTAGCATTCTGTCGCCAGCGCGGGGCCGCTGACTCTACAGATTGCTATTCGTTTTGTAGGTGTCTGTCGTATTGGAAAACTTTCTGTAAGCATTTCAAGGCGCTTTCTATTGATCAGTCGCATGATCATCATAGCTGGTCTTATTTTTAAAGAATTAAGTTTCGAGATTTCACAGGATTGAGTAATATTCATAACTTAACATAACCAGCCTATTCTGGGTTTTTTTCTGAAAGGCACAATGCCTGAAACATGTCAGAGTTTCTCACTTACCTGTAAGCATCCTGCTCACGACCTCGTGGCGCAGCGGTAGTGCATCTGCATACCATGCGAGAGGTCCCGGGTTCGAATCCCGGCTGGGGACAAAAAAAAACCCCAGGTCTTGGATGTTTACATGTTTGTGATGTCGTTGTTTCAGGTTCCCACGACACAGGGTATCCTAGTGTGGGGCCAGAAGCAATGTATGTGCCTGTATGTAAATGTTTATCTTTATGTAATAACTTTTGTTCTACGGCATTAGAATTTTTCTGGTCAGTACTAATAAATAAAAAAAAAGTGATCTCAGAAATCATAAAATTATCATACTTTTTAAGGCGTCAATGGAATGAAATAACACTTCATGTGACCCTACTGCGGATCTGTCATTGAACTATAAATACACTAACACGGTCGGGGCTAGCTTATTTCTAAGGTTAGAGTAATTATAAGACGGATAAGTGCTCTGCTAAACACTAAATCCATCTCAGTGAATAGTCTAGACTAGGTAATCTTGTCGGTAATAAACTTGGTTGGGTAAGTCCGGAGCGACCTTTTGGTTGTTCGGACTCTACTGCGTCGCTGACGTGGCAAATATTCCACTCGGTGTATCTCGAATGGCAGTAAAGTACGTAAAAAGGGTCGACAGTGTTATTGAAATTTTTGTTTTAAAACCGAGAGTAAGTCTAGAGTCTAGAAAATCGTGCAGTTTGCATGTTTTTGTCAGGTACAAAAGAGCCCCGAAGTGTAGTCCAATCATGGTGAAAATTCGTGAGCTATTTGAAAACATTATTTCAAAGGTTAATCCTTCAAAAACCAATGTGACAAAAACCAACTTCACATAATTTGTAACGTTTTCAAATAAAAAGGATTTCAATAAAATTATTTTTTCAAAAAGCGCACAAGTTTGAAGTTTTGGTAACTTCGCACTTAACTAACCATTAAAACCGTTCAACAAACCGTTCATTTGGTGTTTCTGAAACTCGTTAGAGCGAAACTTAACGTCTTATTTTTATCGGTAATCATTGTACAATTGGCATCACATCAACCTTTGTATTCAGTCTATATACGTCCCACTGTAGGGAACAGGCCTTCTCTCAGAGAGAGAGTATGGGCTTAATCACCATGCGTGCCCACCGCGTATTGGCAATTTTAAGCACCGAGATATGTGGACACCTCACACGCTCAGGTTTTCTCACGATGTTTTCCTTCACCGTTAGCGAGTGGTATTGGTACGTACTATAACTTCACAAATGTACGTAGGTAACTTAGAAAACGAAGTCACGAATGAGAAGTTGGCATTCTACCACTCCACTACCATCGCTATCGCTCCGCTACCACCGCTATCCACCGCTATCCATTAACCTTTACTAACACTTAATTAAGTCAGTGGCAAATCTGGTATGTGCTTACCATTCCCGGATACAGGCCTGAGTTTATGTAGTGTAATGTTATTCAGTCACGTTACGGGACTTTGCAACAAAAATGTAAAACTTGATCAGCTCCTGACTGTACAGGGTGAGACAGAGTGCAATCTGCTGTTGAATGTATGCCAATTTCTAAACTGTTTTAAAATACACTACTACGAAATTCTGCCACATACGACAATATCGCTGTGTATCGCTTATGGCGAATCTAGTTAGAGGAAATTAAGTATTAAAAACAGATAAGATAAATTATGAGTGCATTAGTAAGATGCTTTAGACTGACAATTTTTCAAGTAAACACGTATCTGATAGTCTTGTTTTTTTGTGAGAAATCTGAATAGACAGAACCGATACCTGTCATATTCTCAATTGGCTGTAAGAGCGTTTTATTGTAATTTATATTTTAAGCTATTTGAGAACAGAAGAAAGCATCAGTATAGTGCCCGGCACATAACTTGACCAAACATCTGAGTATTCGTGATGACCACTTAAGATCAATTTTCAAAAAGTATTGAACGTTTGACCGTCAAACATTTTCCTTTGACGTTTAATGTCCGAAAAATTGTAAGAGCCGCTTGCACAGACACGTAAACCCCGGATTCACAGCACAAAAAACTATAAAAATTTTACTAAACCTAGATTTAAGGACACTGTGTAACCGGCCCTTAGTCACGTCCCAACTCCCCCGCCGATGATACGCCAGGCGTAGTCAAACTCATTTGGTCAAGTTATTGGGCACTACAATACTATGTTATAATAGGGGTTAAAGTATGAAATTGCCGTTTTATTGCAATAGGTTCTTTGAATTGACATAGAATCTTCATGGTTTGAGGTTTTCGAATGAAACTTTTTTCAAATGGTTTCTATGATGTTCTTTTTTTAAAAAATGCGAAAATTCGAGTGATTATGAGGCACCCATTTTTGGTATTTTTTTATTTTATTGATTTGACGCAAGTGAGAGACCTCAAACCATGAAGATTCTATGTCAATTCAAAGAACCTATTGCAATAAAACGGCAATTTCATACTTTAACCTCTAAATTAAGATTAATAAACAAAACAAAATGTAGCACTGACCTCGAAATATGTAACGACACACGTTTTAACGTCACCCTTCTCTCTTGTGCAGCAGGTGTCCGCCGGAGGGGCGGAGCCTCAGGTGGCGGTTCTGTGCGAGGCCGGCGCCACATACCATCCTCAGTATATGAGCGCCGCCGGCCGCTGGACGCCCGACCTCACCACCAAGCCACGCAACTGTCTCAAGGACAAGATGGAGATCCTCGACTACTGCAAGAAGGTAATCACTGCCGTAGATGGTAGGTGGGGGAAAAGAGACTCTTCTGTCTTCCATATTGCTGGGAATTCTACTTCATTTAGCTAGGAGGATAAGCAAACCATCGTGAAATCTTTTCGCTGGAGTCTGTTGATGAAACATCTAAGCAAAATCATAGACTATTTTAGCTGCATGAAATCTTCCTAAACGCCTTTCAATAAGATGTCTCTCCATTCCCAGATCCTCCCAAGTACCTTTCAGCCATAACCATTTCTGTTTATCGGCCTCACTAAATGCCTATTTCTATTTCTAGCTTTCATTGATAGGGTCTTACATAAACGACTAAGGGCCAGCACTAAGCACTTAAGCGGCAAGTATCAGTTGCTCGATAATCCTATTAACGGGACTCGACTAACAATCCATCTGGAGAGTAGGTAGATATATATTAGTTTAAGTGGCCGACATGGCTGTGATGGTGGCGTAAACGGGTGCTTAAATTGAAATGGATTGGTCCGTTTGAGTAGGGAGACCCTGTAGCTGTCACAATATTATTGACGATACGTCACCTGGATATCTTCGTCATTCTAAGAGGCGGGTTGCACCAAACATGTTTTTGATAGCAGAATTTTCCGATTCCTTGGCGATATGCTTATAATTTGGTCAATGTTAGTAAAACACAATCCAGTGGCAAGATTATACCCACGCTAAAGATGTAATCAGTGTAATCAATGATTTGGATAATTCAACGATATTAATACGGCTGGATATAATGCTTATTTGCTACAATTTCTGAACATAAGCCTCATCCCGGTCACCTCAACTCCTGCGATCCACAACTCAAAGTTGCTGCAGTTCTTTCTAAAATAATAGCAGTTCTAAGCGCAACAATCCCTACTGGCAGATTTACCCGTACCTTAGTCCTAAGCTTAACTATTTCCGGTTGCAGGTTTACCCGAGCCACGACATCACCAACATCGTGGAGGCCTCGCACTATGTGAAAGTCAGCAACTGGTGCAAGCTGGGGACCGGCAACGCAGCCAAGTGCAAGGTCACGCGCTGGGTGAAGCCCTTCCGCTGTCTCGGTGATTATTTACCTTATGTTTTTTCGAATAACGTTTTAAGTTTCTGAAAGCTGCCTCAAAAAACCAACTTTTCGTTTAATGAAATATGCATCGAATGTATACTAACATTGTAGTATGTACTAAGTTTTTGTTTCGTGGGACAAGCTGTAATAACTAATTATCTATATTATGATTCTTATGCGAGTCCTACGCCTAATTATTCGCACCAAATTTTGTCGGAATTCTGATGTTTGCCATAGCAATTAGTATGGAATTTGACAATGAGTCTGTTAAAATATTTTAGGATTTGGTGTGCGCAATATAGGAGCTGGAAGAAATAATCGATAACATAATTGTAAAATTCTTGGATAAAATAAGATAAGATAAGATAAGAATATTCTTCATTGTATACCGGAAAAAAATTTACAGATCTTTTTTCTTCCAAGCTTGAAGAGGTCTACCGGAAACTACAGCCTGATGGGCTCATTTTGTCTGTGCTATCTTTGTTTTTACCTTTTTAACGCTTCCACCTCACGTTCTAATCAGTCTCTTTTGTCTCCTAATTTATCCTCTCCAAAACACGCCAACCTAATATTGTAACTACAAAAGATGCTATTGCTGGCAGAAGGTCCATTCCAATCTGACGCGCTCCTCGTCCCCGAGAGTTGCCTGTTCGACCACATTCACAACCAGTCCCGCTGCTGGCAATTCGCTCGTTGGAACGCCACCGCCGGCCGCGCGTGTGCGCAGCGGGGCCTGCGCCTGAGGACCTTCGCCATGCTGCTGCCGTGCGGGATTAGCCTGTTCTCCGGGGTCGAGTTCGTCTGCTGCCCGAAGCATTTTAAAGGTAAGATACAGCGGTCGTGTGAGCTTAATTTTCCTGGTGTTTGGATCTGCTTGCAAGGCAACAACTACAACCAGATGCGTTCTTAATTCATCATTAATGGCCACGCATGTGCCCAACGCTGCCTGCGCTGGACGACCTTCGAAGACATGGTTATTGCCTTGCGTTTTTCCGGAGTGAAGTTTATTTGCAGTTTGAAGCAATTTGACGGTAAGATACCGATTTAACTCATGTAGGCATAGTTTCAATCTGCTTCTTGAAGCACACGCAGTCACGTAAATGGATCGCGGTACAGCGAGGCCTACGCCTGAGGACTTTTGCTGCGTTGCTACTATGCGGGATTAGCCTATTATCGGGCGTCGAGTTCGTCTGCTGTCCGAAGCATTCTAAGTGTAAGTTGTACCTTAGTTGCTGTTGGGTGTAGCTAAATCTGATCCTTAGATCACAAAATATGTTAAAAATAGCTAAAAGCTAACTCAAGATGATTGAGATTTGTTAGATATGTTAAATATGTTATCCAGTAAGAATTTTGAATTTCGAAATATCACGTATTTTGGAAAACTGCAAGTGTAGAATATCTTATTCAACCACTACGGGCAATTTGTTTTCAGATTAGACGGCCAGTGTAACTTATTCTCCATCCCTCAAATTAAACTTTTCTCTCCCCAGAGAACGTAAAGATGCACAAGCCCATGGACGTCGGAGTACCGGTCAGTCCTGGTGCAGAGGAGATGCTGGCAGCCTCTGCGGCGATGGACGAGCGAGATGAGGACCTGCTTGAGGACGATGACGCTCTAGACGATGATGATGACGATGATGCACTGAACCTGAGCGACGATGACGATGACGATGATGCTGATGACGGTGAGAGTTATGTGATCATAAGACCAAATGAATCATGAAATATGTATCCTTACACTAACTGTTATTGAAATAACGCAAAACTTGAAAACTGTTTCCTGGTATCAATAAATTAAATAAATTGGAATTAGCAAAATTTCAAGAAGAGTTTGATGCTTTTCTCATGGGTTTCAGAACAGATTTATGCCCAAATTTATATGGGACCACCTTGGAGGTATAACAAAAAAGACAAAAAAGGAAGTAAAATCAGACTGTGGTGAAGAAATATCGTTGAACATAAGAAACAGCTATATGGGCGAATTGAGAACTTCCTCCTCTATTTGTAGTCGTTTCAAAATTGAGAATTTAAAATTCGGTAGTCAGCAAGCAATTAAGTTGAGAGAATTACGGGTACAACTTGTTATTTCCTTTCATTCTCTGCTTACATTTTAATGCAGATGGGTATGTAACATATTCTCTCTCCTTTAGACATGGACGAGGACGAAGACGCCGACTTGTCCCGCGACGACGACGCCGAAGACGACGACTACACCAACAGCGACGACAGCGCCTGGCCCCGGCCCGACTCGTCCGCCGCCCCGTCCACCACCACCACCTCTACCACCACCACCACTACCACTACCACGGCAAGTAAAGGCTACACCGACAGCACCTGGCCCCAGCCCGACTCGTCCACTGCCCCTACCACCACCACCACCTCCACTACCACCACTACGGTAAGTGACGCACATACTGAGATCGACGACAGCACCTGGCCCCGGCCCGACTCCCTCGCCTCTCCGTCCACCAACACTACCTCCACTGCCACGGTAAAGACTTGTTTATTCGAAGCCATCGCTGGCTTAGTACTGGCCTTGTACAAACAGTGTTTCATGCCAAGCCAGCGCAGGCTGACAGCGCTGGCGAGAATAGAGCGCCCGTCTGTGTTTCAAGCCAGCGACCTCCGCCCGTTAACCCCTCAACCCCCGCGCCAGCCCTGTGCGTTTCTTTTTTTTTTAGAATTACTGCGACAAGATGCAGGCTGACTGGTTTCATCTAAATAACACGAGCCAAGCCAGTGGTGGCCTGTCTGTAGAACTGGTGCCAGCGCACTGGCTTCGTATAAACCATACTTTAGTGATAAATACACTAGCGCTGACCATACGGCCGCCTGTCTGTTTGTTGTCCGTCAGATCTATAAATGCCAGGACCCGGCCCGACTCAAACGCAAGCCCAACAATAATGAAAGTAAAAAAATAAACCCATGAAACATATACATGAAACTGATTATCTTAAGTTTTTTTTTATTATTTGGTCCCTTTGGAAAAAAGGCAATAGGTACATGTAAAATTTTGTGTCATTATAAAGCATTCTCTATAATATAACAAGTACAAAAATATATCTAAGTACGAGTCGTTCTCCCGCTAAGGTTCTCGAATTGAATTAAAGAATTCACATTTTTTCCAAATCATCATCATCATCAGCCATTTGACGCCGGACATAGGCCTCCCTCATGGGTTTCCAAGCCTCCCGATCTTGTTTTATTTTTCCAAATAAGAAATATTTATTTTTAATGTGGTACATAATGGATTGTGATTAAGGGTTTCCCTCGACACTAATAGTGAATGGAAAATTTAACTTTCAGCAAGCGTCAACGGCCACCTCTGACCCCTACTTCTCTCACTTCGACCCTCGCACTGAGCATCAGAGCTACAAGGATGCCCAGCAGCGCTTAGAAGAGACCCACCGCGAGAAGGTACACCACGAACTTGACCTCCTGTCCTTCACGTCACATTACCATGCCGGAGGCCATGGGTTCGATTCCAATTGGGGGCCACCATACACTCGTACAAATGGCTTCAATCTCAGTGTATTTCTATGTTTGTGATGTGATTGCGTTGTGGACGTTATTATTATTACATACATACTTACATAAACTCACGCCTGTGTCCTAGAGGGGTAGGCAGAGACCAGGGACCATTCATTATAATTGTTAAATCATAAAACAATTGCATTTATTGAGAGCCGACAAGCAATGTAAACAAACTTTCTATGACATTTTTATTGAGTTCTTTTAGTCTCAGAGTATGATAAGTTTAGCTTCAAGCACTACTTTATATGAGTAACTCTGTTGGGTATACACATACAAAAACTCACGCCCACATCCCGGAGAGCTATTGGGTATATCGACTTTGAAGTGGTTTTCCTTAGAATTCCCTCATTCTAATTTCTGTCCTACGCAGTATTGCCTGATGGAGTAGATAATACAATTCAGTATTCACTTGGTTTTCTATCTTACTACTCAAATAAAAAATGGTCCATCCAGATCACGAAGGTGATGAAGGAATGGTCGGAGCTCGAGGACCGCTACCAGCAGATGATGACTGCTGACCCCAACTCGGCCCAGACCTTCCGTCAGAGCATGACTACTAAGTTCCAGGCTAACGTCCAGGTAAGGTCTTACTCCTGTACATTTACAGAGAAATCTATTACATATTTCTACATTAATCATCCCCCGTAAAGATACCAGACGATTTACTCGAATAAGCGTTCACTCGAGCAGACATTGAGACGATCTTCATCTTACAGAAGAGAGCCATCCGATTTATTTACAAGTTAGGTAGTAGGGATTCGCTAAGAGATTTCTTCAAAGAAACCAACATCTTAACAGTTGCATGTCAATACATTTATGAAAATATTATGTACGTTAGAAAAAATATCAAAGACTTCGAAAATGTTGGTGGCCACCATAATGTTAATACTAGAAATAAACATAAATTGTCATTTCCACTATTTAGACTTGCAAAAGTTAACACATCCTTTATGAGGCACTGTATAAGGTTCTACAACAAAATTCCTCAAGATATATTAGAGTTACCTCCAACGCGATTTAAAAAATGTGTTAAGCACATTCTGTGCAAAAAGGCTTACTATAACATCAAGGATTATTTAGAAGACAAAGATGTTTGGCATTAAACAGTAGATTAATATTATTTAAAGGACGATTGTGACTAGTGTTCAACACATTCATGACTAATATTTTAAGTTGAAAACTCTGTTAATTAAGTTAAAACGTGTTTTGAAAAGAATAAATGTGGAGTTTCTTTGTTAGCTTCTTCTCCACATAATCCATTAATTGTGAAACTAACAACTTTGACGTTCATTAAGTGAACATTCTGTTTTTACAATGAATAAAAATATTTGAATTGAATTGAATTGAGTGAACGTTCACTTTAGTTTTTGCAAATGAACTTTCATAATGTTAATTACATTTTGTTTTTCTTTCATTTTAGAAAATGAGAGATTATGAAATATTTTTACGTTGATCATTCCCCCTAAAGGTGATAGGTCAATTTCCTCTGACGAACGTTCACACAAGTGAACCTATATTTTTCCTTTTACGAATGAACTTTCATTTTTTGATTAAATTCCGGAAAATTAAAGATACCGACGAAAACGATACAACATTGTTGGATTCGTTCACTATGTTGATTAATTAGGCATTTGACGTTCATTCTGTGTATAGACGTTTCTTTTGTGAAAGATGAGGAATGAAGGGAACCATCTCATTTCACCTTTACCTAATCACCAGGCTCTTGAAGAGGAAGGTGTCGCCGAGCGCCGCCGTTTGGCCGCACTCCACCAACAGCGCGTGCTTGCGCACTTGGCCCAGCGCCGCCGCACCGCCCTGGCTTGCTACACTCGCTCTCTGCGGGATGCGCCTCCCAATGTAAGTGGGCTGTACCAAAAATTAACACAGTAAGGGATATTTTTTTTTTTAAATTGAATCTCGGTTTTGAAAAAAAAATGTCCCGTTACTGTGTTTATTTTTGGGACAGCCGAAGTGTTCCTGGTATTTTGATGGTTTACTTACGGTGAGGATAGGCTCAGATGACGTCTTATAGACGTGAGAGATTTGTTAAACCTTGTTAAACTGATCTGGAAACAAAAATTACTAAGGATGATCAGAAAGGAAGAGCATTCAATAAATAATTTATCTATCTATTATTCTGAAATGTAAAATCGATCAGACCAAAATTTTATCATGCACAATATAAATAGTGTTAAAGTCTCAAACTCTCATCATCAGACCACCGTAGCTCACTGTATAAGCATTTTCCCCCAAATGCCATCTCTCACTGTCCCTTCCATCCACATCTATGGACCTTCAAATTCTTATGGCGGGCGTGAATACATCATTACGGAACATAGGAAAGGTGAGACTCGGTGATATGAATGAGCCATCGTACCTGTAATACTGAAACAAAAGTTAACTTGAAAGCGCTGCTTACACTCACTGCAGCGTACTTACGCCGTCAGGAGTTGCGTTACTACCAAAAACTTGTTTGTCCTGCACCTAACCAAGACTTCCTCTTAAGCCGCGTCCCTTTTCACAGGCCCGCCGAGTCCAGAAATGCCTGCAGCGTCTGGTCCGCGCTTTGGCCGCCGAGCGGGCCGGCGCCCTGGCCGCTTGGCGCCGCGCCGCCGCCTCTGGTCGCGAAGCTGCCTCGGTTGAGCGCGCTAGGGCTTCGGACCGGCTTCAGGTAAAGATGACTGACAAAACATTTGTGAAGACGTTTTGATGGCGGTCAAACTGGTTTGCACTTGCTGAGTTAACAATAGTCCAATGATATTCGAGAATAAAGGTTTCAGTGCTATTAGTTGACTCCAGACTGCTAGACCTGATGTATGCAAAAAAGAAAGAAATAAACACAATTTGAACTTGTTAAAAAAAAGATTATTCGTCTTAAAGAAAATATACGTAAAAAAACATTTGAACATAAAAAAAGGAATCAATTTTACTGTTCGTATTCACACTCACAAACTGAAGTCTTTGTTACAGTATACTTTGTAAAACCCCCAAAGACATGACTGCACAAAAACTTAGTTTAGCTCTTTGAAGACACTGAATCCTTTGTCCAGAACACTTCCTTCGTTGGTATCCGTATCTATCTGGTAGATTCATCATGTGCTTTAATTGTGTCCAGGATGCCGACCGTGCTCTGCAACACGCACTGACTACTCTCCGTCGCCGCCCCCATCTGTTCGCCAGCATCGGAACTGCTATCGAAGACTATGTCCAGGTTAATAAACTTTTCAAACTTTCTTGGTTGCATATGTAATTGTACAAGAAACAGGATACTTCCCACGAATATGAATTCGAATCGAAAGTTACTGCCAAATCAAAAGATACTTTGTTCCTGTTTCACGCAAAATAGGCTCATTAGAAGTCGAGTTGCGGAAACCCAAATCGTCACCAATACCAAAATACGCTGTTCCTTCCAGTCCATGCAGTCCAAGGACGACATGGCGGTGTCATTGATGTCGATGACCCCTGAGGCCGAGGAGCTGCTGCTGGACCGCATTGAAGCGGAGGTGCAGCGCGAGCAGGCGGCTCGCGAGCAGCTTAGCGTTAAACGGGAGCAGCGCACGCGTCAGAGAATGGACATCCAGGATGAACGTGCTAGGGTAAGATCCGAATGAAGGTTCCAAATGAACATAAAATAAGCAGCCTATATACGTCCCACTGCAAGGCATAGGTCTTTTCTGAGAGAGAAACTCTCGCGAGACTTAAAATTCACGCGTGTTCACAGAGAAAGGTAACATCATAAGGTAACGTTTCATCTGTTAGGATTTGCCTATCCAACAATTTAAATTGTATGACCACTGAGAGATATATCTTATGCAAATTGAGATCCTGTTTATCTTCAGCGTGAAAATCCGATTCAGGTCTGTGTCCACTTTTTCTTTTCAGCCCACCGCTACGTCTTTCGGTATTGAGCTCATCCATTTCTTTCCGACAGACTTCGAACGGCATCA
This sequence comes from Yponomeuta malinellus, assembly GCA_947308005.1. Taxonomy (NCBI): domain Eukaryota; kingdom Metazoa; phylum Arthropoda; class Insecta; order Lepidoptera; family Yponomeutidae; genus Yponomeuta; species Yponomeuta malinellus. Next base: position 5,767,898 of record OX371010.1, read on the forward strand.
AAGAGAGCGAGGAGACCGACGACGAGGCGAGCGAGACAGAGATGGAAGACACGACCGCGCTGCCGACCACCCACAGCCCGTCCTCCCCTTCCCCGTCGCCCTCTCCCTCCCCCTCCGGCTCCCCGGCGTCAATCCACGACATGACCACCTCCAAGCCAATGTTCACACAGGAGATTACTACTACTGTGAGTTTCTTTTTGAATTTTTTTTAATTATTTTGTCTCAGTAGTTTAACAGTTGTACAAAGACAAGGGCAATCTGCATCTAATACTTTTAGTAACGATATTTCTATTATTTTCTATCTATCTTAAACTTAAAAACACCGTCGCTATGGGAAGAAACTATTCCCAAAGCTTCCAAAAACTACTCGCTCCTGATAGACCACAGTTCGACGTAATCAAACAACTATGCAAAAATTTGGTGCAACCAAATCTGTATTAGTGGAACCCATTGTAGATAGAAACATAGGGAACACTTTATTCCACATCAATGTAGATAGATAGATAGAGAATACTTTATTGTACATGATAAAGAAAATTACGCAGATATGAATGGTACTTCACTTTAAGACAGTGTTTTGAATTTGAATCCAATCTGTCAGAGCGCAAACTTCACGAGACCCCTCGCGTTTTCCAGGAGATGATAACCAGCACGGTGACGGAGAGCCCGGAGCCCGAGCTCCCAGAGACCACGACCAGGGCCCCGGAGGTGGAGGGCGAAGGCCTGCGCGCGGCGCTGGAGCAGGCGGAGGAGCGCGCGCCACCGCCACCCGCGCACGCCTTGAAACATGAACTGCAGCATTCTCAGCCTGTGAGTACTCTTTCTCTTCTTCTTTAAGGCAGATGGTGTGCATACGCCAGAGCCGTCCATGAAGTGTGATCTGCAGCATTCGCCGTGAACAGCACATTAACCTTAACTTCTATGCACTTTATCAGTTGCAATTCGGGCGACTTCGCACCTAAAATGTGAAAGTTGAAGTTCTGTTGACTGTACGAGAAACAGACCAGATACCTAGTAAGCGTCACGTGATCTCTGAACGCCCCCTAACGTCTGCCTCTAACTCTCGGTTTCTAGAAGAGCGATCAAATGTTAATCTTATGTTAATCTCACGTTGAGCTAATTTCAGCCAATCACGTGCCGGTATTTTGAATTAATCTTAGATTAATCTCTTGTTACATTTGAACACTCTTTCAGAAACCGAGGCTAAGTCTTAGATTAAGAAATATCTCTCTAATTTCCATTTAATTGTCCTGTTTTGAGTTTGGTACCGTACTCATCGTTGTGCACCTATCCCAGGGCTTCACCATCCGCGGCGCCCCTAGCGGCCCCAGCGGCGGCGCGGGCGCCCTGTACCCGGCGCTGTGCGTGGGTGGCGCCGCGTTGGCGGCCGCCGCGGCCGTCGCCTTAGCCGTGGCGCGCCGTCGCGGCCGCGCCCCCCTAGCGCAGGGCTTCGTCCAGGTCAGTTTAAATGTTCATCAGTCTAAAAGTCTAAGGGCCAGTTTCCGAATTGAGAAATTCGCTAAGTGACTGTGGTGCTGTCTCTTCAAATTTCTCAGAAAAGAGCGTGACAGAACGTTACTTAAGTAGGTATTTAATTAGTGAAATTCGCAATTTTGAAACCGGCCCTAAGTACGACGGTACATATGTGATCAAAATAGCGTCCTAAATGTAAACTTGCTTTGATTTCTTATTTTGCATTTTATACTGGATCAATGTATAGGGAAGAGCGGGTGATCGTGCTCTTCCACTATAAAGGGAAATTTCCCTTTAGGCAGATCGTATGCCTGGGGACGGCCGGTCCAACTGCTGTTCGTCGGACGTTATATTTATGGTATGTCATGTGAAACATTTTGCTTGCGCGATGCAGGAATGTCGGAGTTTATAGTGCGCGCGCAGAGTTGACATGTGCTCGCCACATCACTCCCCTTCAAGACCGTAGCTACGCATAGCTAGGTCTGATAGGAATCGAAGTCTGTGCTCTAAAGCCTGCAAGTGCCAGGAGGCGCTGAGTCAGTGAGTCGACTAGCGGTTGTGGGTGTTCGGCGGCTAACAGTCACTTCACCGGCGACAGTACCATGGGGACCGCGCATGTGGTAGGAACCGGTGAAGGCTGCTGTACCACTGGCAACGTGCGCTGTTGCTGTGTGGCTGCCGTGCCGAGGGGTTGGGGGAGATCACCATCAGTACCAGTAGTCGGTGCGTTGACTATAGTGGAACTGATGAGGTGAGAGGGAAGAGGATGCTGGCCTTGCTTTGAGACTGATTGTATGTGGGGTGCTGCGAGAGCGAAGGAAGGTTGACATTGTTCTGTCGAGGGTCACCACTATAGGGAAGAGCGGGTGATCGTGCTCTTCCACTATAAGGGGAAATTTCCCGCCAGGCAGATCGTATGCCTGGGGACGGCCGGTCCAACTGCTGTTCGTCGGACGTTATATTTATGGTATGTCATGTGAAACATTTTGCTTGCGCGATGCAGGAATGTCGGAGTTTATAGTGCGCGCGCAGAGTTGACATGTGCTCGCCACAAATGTTAGCTTGGATTCAAGCTATGTAAAGATATTATTATTATTAGGTTAGCTTCATGCTGAGTTAGGCTATATTAGGTCAGCCCCAGTGGCGGCGCGGGGGCGCTGTACCCGGCGCTGTGCGTGTGTGGCGCCGCGGCTGTCGCCCTGGCTGTGGCTTCGTCCAGGGGCATAATTATGCGCACCAAATCCTGAGCGGTACCAATCGCCTAACTGTTAAATTCCATACTTATTTGACAGTTAAACGATTGGAATCGCTCAGGATTTGGTGCGCGTAATATAGGGGCAGGTCATCATTATCATCATCATTCAGCCACGAGTAGACGCCTGCTGGACATAGGCTTCCTCTATGGATTTCAAAAAAGACCGGTTGGAAGCGGCTTGCATCCAGCGTCTTCCTGCCACTTGGATCAGGTCATCTGTCCATCTTATGGCTGGTCGTCCTACGCTGCGCTTGCCGATATGTGGGGCAGGTCAGTCTGAGGTTATTTTCTGGGTAGGTTAGATAAGCGACCTCAATGACGACGCGGACGCGCTGTACTCGGCGCTGTACGGTACCGCACGCTGCGTAGGCCACTATGACGCAGAACTTCAAGCAGGTCATTCTAGGTTAGCTTGTCTTCTGGCTAGGTTAAGTTAGATTTTTTCAATCGCTTACATGTTGTCAACCAAATCTCTGCCTTATCTTAACTTATTTAAAGCCATGCTTCTATCGCAGGTGGAGCAGACTGGCGCGGTGGCCCCGACCCCGGAGGAGCGACACGTGGCCAACATGCAGATCAACGGCTACGAGAACCCCACCTACAAATACTTCGAGGTCAAGGAGTAAAATGCTCCACGCTCTCTCACCGTTTCGTTTCTGCACCCTCTCACAAAACTTGCCGGACCGGTACTCCATTTTGGATTTTAGAAGAATTGGTGGGCCTAAAGCACAGTCAGATTGTTATGTTTCTTACCGGAATATCAACCGCAACTTCAATGGCAATTAAGGAGCCACTGAGCCTAAGGCCAACTGTCAGATTTGGTAACTCTTTTATCACGTGATCCAACGCGTTGGCCAACGTTCGCCCCACAATAATATTGTAGGCCCGACAAACTTTGTAACTTCACCACAGTTGGCCCAAATTTGCGAATTTGTAGACGAAAAAAGCTTACAACCATTTCCTGATGATAAAAATTTCACTTGGACTAGAGCTTTAGCGGCTGTAGAAGGACTGAAAAGCGCGCTGCATAATTCGTGCACAATGGCGCCTTGTGTAATTGCTGCAAAATAGCGCGCTGTATCAAGTCTATTGTATTTATTAAAAGACAAGTTAAATGTAGAACGCACGCTGTACCTACAAATTGTGCAGATTTATACTTTGTGCTTCTTAGGAATGGCACCTGAAGCCAGGCATGATCTGAAATTTGACGTGATTAAAATCTGACTAAACATCGTGCCTATGAGTGCTTTCAGCCACCATCGGATCAATTGTGAGTAGTCTATGTGAAAGCGTAGATTTTTTACCACTGGATTAATTTCTTCTAATAGATGTGGTGTTATATGTGTGTTTAGGTGTCCCGTAGCTGCCGGGGTTGCACCCGATATGTAACTTAGATATACCTACCCCACCTTCGCTGTGTCCTATGGAACTTGTTTATGGAATGGATGTGTGTGTTGAAGTTATTTGCGTATTAACGAAACCACAGTTCTTCTCGCGATCGCCTTATAAAAGGCTTCTATTACGGAACTACCCCATCGATAAATAGTTTGACTGTTAAATGTCAACATTCAAAACTTCGATTTTTCGAGCTTCATAATAGTAGTCTAAGGTTTTCTCGGAGATTACTGTATGAGAAAACTGTAGCGAAATGGCGGGTTCTGTGAGGAGGGACAGTTCAATTTGTAACTTACACTCTGTTTAATTAGATCGTAATTCTTTTAAATAAAATAAATGCTTGTGTGATTAGTAGGTAATATACTTACATAATTTTTTGCGTAATATCGCATCGAGTCAGTCATAATAATTCTCATTAATGGATATAATGATGTTTTTCATCCATTGACTTCCTTTCGCAACATATTTTATTTCGTTTATAATTTCCAAAGGGTTAGAGTTAAGTTTTTCGTCTAGTGTTCTAAAATACTCGTAAGTGTCACCTTCGTAGTTGAGTTGTAATATTAAGTTTTGAAATCCTCTTCTGAGGTGAGAATATTCAATGAAAACATTTATTAATCTCTCTATTTATTTGTAACGTTTAATACTTATTTCTTAACTTTGATCTCACTCTATCTCTAGTATTTATTTTATCTAGTGTTACCTAATTTAGTTATGTGCTTTTGAGAATTTTCATTAAAAATTCTCATCGAGGCGAGCGGAAGAAACGTCCATGGTACGCTGTGTATATAGGCTCCGCGTACAAAGTATTTGAAACCTTAAATAACTTAATCCTAAAGCCCGCTTTCCTTTGATTTTCTATAAACGTAGGTAGTACATAACGTGAATTTTATGTAATAAAATGCGAAAATATATTTTAATAATTAATGTGTATTTTAGTGATTATCAAGGGACGGGTGGCAAAGCCAGCGCCGGTGAATGGCCGACGATTCTTCTGTCTAGCGTCTTTAGGAAAACTTCTGTCTTCTATCTCGCTCCTTCGTTGCCGGAACTCTCGTTTCCATCTCTCTCTGAGGCCGTTCACCAGCGGAACAATACTCTTTTAGTACCCTTTTTTGAGTCAGCACTGCGTTCTCAAGGTGTGCTGAATTTCAGGGAAACGTATCAGTCATTATTTTAGTTAGCAATTTACGTTTCGGTTACGCAGCAAGCTTTAAGTTATCTAGTCACGTAAACAAAACTAAATCGAACAAAAAAGGGCATCGGAACAAAACTGCGGTTGTGTATCGCACACCTTGACGACACACAACATAGAGCGGAGCAAATAAGCTTAGTAAGTGTATGTACGGTTATTTATAAGTAGATGTACAAAAAGTAATACATTATATAGATGTTTTAGCGTCAGATACATAGATATAAAGCAAAATATAATTATATATATCGCATTCGTCCGTTCAACATAAGAGCTTGCGCTCGTGTGTATCCCACGTACCACATTAACGTTACGCCGTAGTTAAGATGTAATTCTGCCTCAGTATTATATAACATTTAAGCTTATTTGTTACATAAGCTAATTTATATACACTTTTTCTATTTGTTTACGGGCGTAGAGGCGTAAATATGTAAGGAAGTCATATCAGACAGGTCACGGCCTTCGGCTGTCACATTAAACTTTCCATCATCGATAGATGAGGCTAGACACATTGCAAGAAACGCTTGAGAAATGTACGATTCTGTTAACGTAAAAACAAGTGACGGTTTCACCTCAATTGGCAATAAGAAGGCGAAGCTACACCAAAGAGGTTTGACGTTACCAGAATCCGTCAGACCAGCAAAGAGGCCCGTGGCCGGTCCATCAGCGACTTATGTATGTAAGTTATTCAACTCACTGTGTATATCGTAAGTTTAATCCCGCATCAATAACCGCTGCGTATTTTACTAAAAAAAACTCGTATAATCGCAACAAACAAACATGGCCATAACAGTTATTTTTTTAAAACACTAAGCAAAAAAGGTTTTGCTCAAAAGAGTTTAGCTCTGAAACTTCAGCAGGTGAATAAAATGTTCAGTCAAATGGTTTTGGCCCATGACAACCTTGGTAGGTACAATGAAAGACCATGATCTAGTCTGTAGTTGGAAAATCATTGGGCCAAGGTTAGGACTACCGTCATATTTTCAAATAGCCCTTTTTGCATAACTGAACCTGTGAAGTCGTCGTTTTTCATCAATATCGGTGTTGTACTAGATTCAACTGGTTTCAACTAGTTTTCCAAGTAATTTCATAACACTTCACCCTTGTTACTCAAATGTCACTGTTTATTAAGTACCTTTGTAATGATAAATGGTTTGAAGAGTTTTGTGTTTTTTTGTGCTGCATTTTATTGTGAGTTCAAAGTTCAAATTGAATCAATAAATAGAATTTAAATATTGGTCTTATTATTTGGTAACCTTGGATAAGGTACAATAAAACTGATTGATTAGAAACTGGAGTATAAGAAGCAATGTCTCTTTATTTCTGGTCATATCTGTCAAGATACGTCCTATAGTTATAAGTTCAGTAACATCCTTGGAAATCGGTGACACAAAACCATTTTCTACTTTTTGTTTCTATTCATGCTCCTGTTTCTAACTGCCCGGTTTTCTAGTACATATTTATACAGTTATTATAACAAACCAATTGATGAAAAAACAAATGGAACAACGCAACTTGGAAAATAATGGGCAGTTAAGGATTTTGGCTTATTGGAAGTGGTTTTCAAACTGTGTTAACGTGTTGCGTTGTTGCAATAACAAGTTGGAAATGCACTCAGTCCGGCGTGGTAATACGACGTGATACCGCAAGACCAACGAGGCAGTCCTCAATAATTATTCATTCCTAGAATTGAACAAGACAGGTTCAAAATCCCAGGACACCACGCAATATAAAACGCATTAAGTCCAGAGCGAAGAGACAATTAATTAATCAGTAAAGCCCAAATTATATAGAACACAGCCAAGCCATACCGGGATGTAGGATACCGGTGGCACCATCCGTTGGAAGAAACTAAAACTAACGGCATTTTGAGAACAATATAATATACAACTAGTGTGGGGCGAGAAGCAATATATGTGCCTGTATGTAAATGTTTCATGTTTAACTTGAACAAGAATAATTAAAAACATCTTAAACACCCGTCTCTACACATTTCCCAAAAGTTATATAAAGTTCTTAAACTAGTTACCTTAGATATTACGTTTCACTTAGCTTTGGTTTAGGAGTAAACATTTTTTTAATACTATCTAAGACAAAAAATAATAACAGGGGCCGATTTTTCTCGATCTATTAAGATGAATGAATGACCTAGAAAATCAAACAAATTGATAGATATTTCCCATATTTTATAGATTTCTATCAACGATTTGTTTACATGTAGACCAAAGCTGAATGAAATTATGTTTGGCCCGTACACAAAACTGTGATGCAACGTCGCATTGCGCATTCGCAATATGCGAATTTTTGCGCATCGGCGTTCATAATAGTATTAAATGGATCTCCCCAAAATCTTCTTTGTTTCTTTATCCTGTATCTTCTTAGCAATGACAGAAGTGAGCACGACCTAGTTTACAAAATATGTTCAGTACGGTTGACGGTCGTCGACGGTCAGCGACGGAATGGTCAGCCGAATCGTGGAAGGGAGATGCCTTGCCGTACGAAATCGCATCGCTGCAAGTCGTTTCGCAGTTTTCTGCTTAGCAAATTCGCATCGCGGCGATTCGCAGTTTTGTGTTCGGAGCCTTATAAAGGGGCTTCATGAGGCTTACTAGCGCCACCAATGAACAATCATGTCGCTCATTAGGAATAACAACGACAGAATTACACTCTTGCAGTATGGGCTAAGCACGACCCAATGCTCCTACATGATAAGTTGATGTATTTCCCTAGGTTTAGAAAGTTTATTATTGTATTTCATCTTTTTCTTGCACTACCCGTCGCCAGTCTCTTCAATACCAAAGGTTTGCTGGAAGAGAATGCTTCTTGCATTAAGCACGCCCTTGTACATTTACAATGTAATTAGTGCAATAAAGAATAAAAAAAATAAATGTTATTTAAACACGGGGAAACATCGAGACCACAGAATTTCTGTTAATTTCAGTCACCCACTAGTCGCAGTTACATTCCGTACCAATTCGTTGTAGTTTCGGTGCAAACATTGACGAAAAGTCTTGTAAAATACGCAAAATTATAATAAAAAAATGTAAATGTATTAATTTTCTAATAAGAATAGCATGACTCCATTTCCTTCCGTGGATGTCGTAGAAGGCGATTAAGGAAATTATTTACCAAGAGATGGGCAGCAGCGTCTTCCTGAGATTCCAACCGCATACCAGGATATAGGCCTCCTTCGTGGTTTTCATAACCGACAGGGGTTTTGCCATAATCGCCACGCTTGGCAGGCGGGTTGGCGAATACCCGTTTACGTTTGAATATGGAATAGCAATCGTTTTTGCAAGAAGTGGCTTAAGAATCTCCCAACTATAGTTATTTTCAAGACTCAAGGCCAAGAAACTAGGATCAAGGACTTGGGAATAGACAACTTTTATGCAAAAAACAGTGGATATGCCATAAATTCTTAGGTTTTCTGACGTTAGGTTCTCGGACGTGGATAATAAAAATTTCAATTCTCATGATTGAAAAATTTGTAAGACGCTTTTTGCAAAAACTGTCTGTAAATGATTTATTTTCATTGGTGGACCTCAGAGCCTTTTCAAACTACGTACATATAGTCCAGTCAAAATATCTATTTTGATGCAAATGTGCATATACGCGAAAAACGAAAAGTTGTGACCCCAGAATAAAAACAACGCACAAACGGGATCGATGGGGACTTTTGACTGAGTATTAAATTTTTAATTACGTTTTTAAGACCTATACAAAATCCAGCTTGTCGGGAATTAATGCGAACTCAGCGCTTTTTTCGTCTATTTTGACTGGACTACATAATACGAATCTCAAACATAAATATTCATTCACCTCCTGCGGTTGACTGGCAGAAAATGCTTGTAGTATTTAGTCTACCGCATGGCCATTGTAATATTTACTTATGTGCAGTAAACGTATTAATAATAATAAGATGTCAGAGTTTGTCATTTGCAACAACTTTTGTTCTACCACTTTTAAAAATTGATTGTCCATTAAAAAAAAACATTTGGGTTTCAGTGACCTTCTCTGATAAATAATGATTAAAACCGTATGCGTTACCTAGAATTCTTCTATGCAGGATAAAGATTTACTGAAGGCTGAACATAAGTAAAGCGCGTAAAGTGCCATTTATAAATCTTTATTTTATTCATGACAAATATTAGGTACATACCTTTAGTTTGTAAGTACGCTAAGTAAGCTACCCTGTTTAGTTTCGTATTTTCTTACTTTTCTTGAGATCATCAAAACTAAGCAAGAAATCCTTTACCTAAGCGTGAAATCATTTACCCAGTGGGTTCTAGAAAGCCACTGGGTTATCCATCTTAATTTTCGTAGTAAACAATTTACTACTAGCGTAGCAAACAGAGCTACGCCGTAGTACCCTACACAGTCGTTACAAAGCGTAGCGCTACGCTACAGCAGCTGCTACCGCCGCGCCATCTAGTTAAAACCGGTCGAACTTCTTTAAATAAAAATGTTATTATTGTTGATAGGACCATGCAGTTCGCTTTCGAATTTAAAGATGGCGTAAGGTACCTAAAAGCAGTTAAAAAGCAATTAGCAAGTGCTACGTGACTGGTAAGCGTGCCATATTCAAACGTAATTTTGTTTTACGGCCTACAGCGCGGTAGTAAAGTGTTCTTTGACTATTTGGGCGTTTATTTCGTTGTCTATCGAAACTTTTTAGGCAAAGTGTTTTTTTATCTAATAGCGGAATTTAATCCGCTTTTAAATAGCGGAAACTATAATTGATTATATGAAATTTATAGCGGATATATTATGTACTCATGGATACCAAGATTTCTTTATGTATGACGATCCTAAGGTAATTTTCTTTGAAAATATTAATGCTGTCGTGAGGCTTCTCTCTTAGAGAGATAGAGAAAGGGAGGGAGAGAGATTATATAACTGCTCTTTTTCTCGCTCTAACATCCAATTCTTTTTGTGGTTGATAAAATAGCATTCTTTCCACAAACGGAACTTTTGACCCTGTACAATATTATGGACAATTTCGACATATCGTAATATTCCTATAACTCTTACTTTTTCATAGACATAAGTACGTGACACATGACGCTACAAGTGAATATTTTTCATTTCCAATTTTTTTATTACAACATGAATATTTAAATTTATTTCCGAAATTTCTGCCATAGACCACATTTGTCTATTTTACAATCATTAATCAAGTTTAGCAGCCTACCTAGTGTAACACAATAATTACCTACCTATCTCACCATCTGTTGACATTCCTCACTGCCACTTGCTCTTATACTGTTTAGCAATACATACCTACATGTTGTACATTGTTATGACTTGTGAGGCGTTTTAGCAAGGCACGATAACACTTTGTTACGCGTTACAATACTCAGGTAGATAAATACGTACCTTTGTAGATAACAACTGGCCGCGTTGATGGCCAAGCAAAAGAACAAGTTACTTGAAAAGAAGTTATCCCAACATTCCACCTTTTTAGTGCATTCAGCTATGTCTGAATCCCATGAGCCAACCGGAACAAAGGAGTGTTTGTTTTCTCTTGTTCGATATTGGCCCTTATGTAGGGTGATGTAAATGCCATTTTAGTGTACAACTGAGAGCTGATTTATATTTCGAGAGTTCTTATGTTAAGGACATAGAGTCGAATCCACGTTGACCGTGTCAAGGGCCAAGGACCGGTCGACTGTACATAGAACGTTAGGGTTAGGATAGTATAGCTAACAAGGTGCACTAGGGATTTGGCAGCTATTTGTTTCTCACTCACACAATATTTCCGGGTAGATACAGGGTTACTTTTAAAAAGCGCAATTCCTGAAACAATTCAATTTGAGTTTTTTGTCTTACAACAACTTCAGTTATATGTGTTTTTTATGAAATGTTAGGGTTCATGCAAATTATTTATTACCAAAAGGGTAGGATAGGGTTTACATACTTTTTACATAAAATCCCGCTTTACGCGCTTTGCCAACGTCGCAGCTACAGGTAAAAAATTTTAAAAATAATGTCCTGCTTAAAACATATAATTTATCCATCAGGCAGAGCAGAAACACTATATAAAAACATATATGTCCATATAAATTTGAAACCGTTTTCAAAACGCTGTCAGCTGCCTTTTGTGGCAACTTAGATACATCTATGGTCCTGTTTTATTTATTCGTTTTGTCTGTTGTGTATTTAGTTTTCTTTCTGTTGTTGTGCTTATTATGTTACTTATCTGCTTATTTTGTTTCTGTGATGTATCTTGTTGGTATAATAAATATCTTTCTTCTTCTTCTTCAAAAAATAAATAAATAGAATCAATACTTTCAAAAATGTCGTAGACAAAAACAATGCTTTCAAATGTCGTAAAACACAAAGTCGTCAATTTTTTCAGGAATTATGCATTTGTGAATTTTATTAACTCTGTACATCGTGTGAGCGACCGGCAAACAGCTGCTCAATCCCTTTCTTTGGTAGACCGTGTTCCACACTTCCACCAAGTAACGAGCGCCGGATCAAACTGGTTTACTAGGACGAATGGTAGAAGACCACGTGGACTTAACTCCGAGATACAATATTAGTATAGTAAAATGTGGCAAAGTTGCGTAGTTTGCACCACTATTCAATAACATTTATCTCATTGAATACCACTACAAATTACCAATAACCACTAAGCATCGGGAACAGTAAAAGCACCGAATGCAAAAATCAATTTACTTCGCCCATTAATTCACATGTCTCATTCTTATCACGCGACCAATATCAATTGACCCACCTCGCCCCCCTCTTTGCAGCAAAAAGGGGCCTCGGAGGGAAATTTGTAGCAAACAGCGGCGCTCTCACTCGGGCATAGACCTGTGAAACCAACCAGTTTCTTATTGCGTTTAATTATAGCTGCAAAAGTAAAAGGAGTAGGGTGCAGTTTCGCTGGCGCTTGGCCGAGTGTAGTGCACAATGAATGTTGCCCCATGGTTGAACACAATACAAGTGCACAAGGGGCTGAACCTACCCTAAATAGTGGAGCCGGGTAAAAATAATGTATGCGGGTCCGACGACATCGATGGCGAGTGGGACCCCGTGCTCAGTGGAGATTACTGCTGGAAAGAAAAATAATCTTATATATAAAAATGAATTGCTGTTCGTTAGTCTCACTAAAACTCGAGAACGGCTGGGCCGATTTGGCTAATTGTTGTTTTTATATATTTGTGGAAGTCCAGGGAAGGTTTAAACGGTGAGAAGAAAAAAAACGGTTGACGTCGGTGATACGAAGTTCACGGGGTCATCTAGTACATACTATTTATTGATCTCACGCGGAAACTGCCCATATCAATGCCGCGTTGGTCTAGTGGGTAACACGCTTGGTTACTAAGGTTTCAGGTTCGACCCCCGCTGGGGACCGCCGTACTTTGATTTTGAAAATAGAAATGGCCTTAGGTTGGGTATTAGTGATGTCCTTGTCTGGTTAGGAAATCATAATAGTATTTACGAAGGGTGTTCAATAAATAGTGAGAATGAAGTACAAACTTCTTAGTTGCCCCACTTATTTGTCGATATAATAAAATAAAAAAAGTTTGATACTCTTTTGTTTTTTTTATCTATCATAGAAGGTTCTTACTTGTGTTCTGTCGCAACGAGTAATCGAAAATGGAGAAAATTGAAGTTCGCGCGGTATTGGTTTAAAATTTTTACTACGGAACAAGTAAATCAAGACTTGCAAGGTAAGTTAGGGATTCATGCTCTTCCTTATTCTACGGATGCGCGTTGGTGTGCTGAGTTTAAGAGGGGAAGAACATCCACTAATGACGACTCGCGCTCAGGGCGCCCGGCCCTACGACTGCAGTAACTGAAGAAATGATAAAAAATGTTGAAAAAATTTTTTTGGCGGATCGTCGTTCTACTGTTCGTTTTATAGCTGAAGAACTGAATACTTCAATGGGGAGTGTTCATAATATAATCATGATCATTTGGGAATGAAAAAAGTCTCAGCACGTTGGGTGCCTAGAATGCTAACAGCCGAATAAAAACGAACCCGGCTGAGATTTTCATAAACCTGTTTGGAACTGTTACAACAAGATCCTGACCCGTTTTTTGGCTCAATTTCTAACTATGGATGAAACATGGCTTTACCATTACGACCCTGAAACAAAAAAACAATCCAAGACTTGGAAGAGACCATCACCACCGACCCCTAAGAAAGCCAAGGCCGTTCCATCCGCCGGCAAGACCATGAGTTCTCTTTTTTGGAATAGCCAAGGGGTGGTGATGATTGAATACCTCTGTCATGGAGACACTATTACGGGGAATATGTGCGCAACGAAATACCAGAAGAACGGCGCGTGGCAAACTCGCTAAAGTTGTTTTGTTTCATCAAGATAACGCCCCAGCGCACAAGTCCAAAGTTGCATTGGCTGGCAATGATGCTGGCTTCGAAATTCGACGATGATGATGCAGTGGCCGCCGCAGTACAAGGTTTTTTAGAGAATCAAGATGAAAATTTTTTTGGAAAGGAATTTAGGTTTATAATAAATTAGCTCAGCATTAGAGACAACGGTTAGATGGCTAGATGACAACAATTTACAAATAAATATAAATAAGACTAAAATAATGCATTTCAGACAAAGAACAAGTGAACCATCCCTAAATATAAAGTAAGAAAATTGAGGAAGTTAAAAATGCTAAGTTTCTAAGTATATTGACTACAACTTATCATGGAAAACACATACAGAGGAGATTTGCAAAAAGTTGACAACTTTTTCATATGCCCTCTACAGACTGGCCAAAGTAGTTAATACTTATAGGCACTACATTAACTGCATATCACGGGTATGCGGCATCGGCCTTACGATACGGGATAATTTTCTGGGGAAATTCCACAAATAAAGAACTAGTACTTAGAGCTCAGAAACGTTGCATTAGAGCACTCTGTGGATTAAAACCCATTGATAGCTGTAGGCCTTACTTTAGGAAATTGAAAATATTAACAGTACCGTCGTTATATACTTATGAAACTGTACTTTTTGTTAGGAATAATATGCATCTTTTTGAGGTAGCCAGGAATAACCTACAGCATAGGGGTCTGTGTGAGACTGATAAATTACGCGTGCCACCGTCTAAAACTGCACTTTTACGTAAAAGTATTTACTGTATGGCACCGAAAATATATAATAATATACCACAGGAAATAAAAAACCGACACTGAGAAAACTTAAAAGGCTCCTTTTAAAAAAACCTTGTTGAGAAATCCTATTACTCTGTTAATGAATTCATGGAGGATAAAAATTAATTAATAAGTATTTTTATGTTATTTTGCTTTGGATTGGTCTTTATACCTACTTTAAAGTCGAATTAACATGTACCTTAATAATTTTAATTATGTTACATTATGTTTCACAGTTATAACTATATCGAAGTAGGTATTACAGATGTAACTTAATGCTTCTTCAACTTATTTTATAATTTGACATACTTTAAAAAAAGACCTATTTGACATGTACTTATTATTTTGCTTAATTTTAATTTCAAGATTTATATACGTAGATTTTGACATTTTTTTATTTCCAAATAATTCAAATGCATGTGACATTGATTGGGTATAGGTTTTTATTATCTACTCCGACAAAAAATATATTTGTACGCCTTTAAGGCAGGACATAGCGATCCGAAAATTGACTGAACACCTTATGTGCTTATTTTGTTTCTGTGATGTATCTTGTTGGTATAATAAATGTCTTTCTCTTCTTCTTCTTCTTCTTCAAATGTAAATGTACCTATGATCCACAAATAAATGCTTTATGATTATGATATGATTATCATTATGAATAAAGATATGCTAAGTGTATACAACTAAACTCAAATATTTGTAAAAGCTTCATACATTGGCGCCATTATTGAAACTACACAGGCTGCGCCTAATTTGTATGGAGCGTTTTTACATGATTAGATTTACTTTTCGACAGGTTTATTATGAAAAGTTAATGTAGCAGGGGAAAAGTTAATGCATTAATCTTTCAACATGATATATATAGATAGATAGAACCTAAAAGCAGTTAAAAAGCAATTAGCAAGTGCTACGTGACTGGTAAGCGTGCCATATTCAAACGTAATTTTGTTTTACGGCCTACAGCGCGGTAGTAAAGTGTTCTTTGACTATTTGGGCGTTTATTTCGTTGTCTATCGAAACTTTTTAGGCAAAGTGTTTTTTTTATCTAATTTGAACAACTGATTGTTAAGTTAAATAGCGGAAACTATAATGTTGATTATATGAAATTTATAGCGGATATATTATGTACTCATGGATACCAAGATTTCTTTATGTATGACGATCCTAAGATAATTTTCTTTGAAACTACTAATGCTGTCGTGACGCTTCTCTCTTAGAAAGATAGAGAAAGGGAGGGCGAGAGATTATATAACCCTCATATAACCGCTCTTTTTCTCGCTCTAACATCAATTTTTTTTTTAGTTGATACAACTAAACTAAACTAAGTGTATACAACTAAACTCAAATATTTGTAAAAGCTGCATACATTGGCGCCATTATTGAAACTACACAGGCTGCGCCTAATTTGTATGGAGCGTTTTTACATGATTAGATTTACTTTTCGACAGGTTTATTATGAAAAGTTTAATGTAGCAGGGGAAAAGTTAATGCATTAATCTTTCAACATGATATATATAGATAGAATATTCTTTATTGTATGAACACCAGGAATTACATATCGGAAAATTGTAAAATTAAAAAAATAAACGAGTATATATTCGTGCAAATTCAGTTTCTACTGTTGTAAGAACATTAACTAATGTTGTAGCATCTAAATTGTTGATGGCACTCATGGTATACTTGTTATGTACGACCAACTAATGTATTCAGGTGTTTTGAAATATAATTTACTCTCTAATAGTTAATATTTTAAATCTGAAAAAAAAAACTTTACAATGGCATTATATCTAGGGCCGTCAGCTGTTATTTACATGATTTTTTTAAAATTTTAAGCACAACAAAAATCGTGGACATGTGTCTACATAATTACTACATAAGCAGCCTATATACGTCCCACTGTAGGGCACAGGCCTTCTCTCAGGGGCTTAATCACCACGCGTGCCCACCGCGGATTGGCGATTTCAAGCGCTGAGGTATATGAATAGCTAGGGCACTCAGGTTTCCTCACGATGTTTTCCTTCACCGTTAGCGAGTGGTATTGCTACTATAACTTCACGAATACACATAACTTAGAAAACCAGGTCATAGTATTTGCCCGCACTGGGGATCGAACCTGGGTCTCTCGCTTCCGAGTCCGATGTTCTACCCACTAGGCTACCACCGCTAATTATTACTAGATATGGTTTTATTAGAGCTGTACAGAGTTTTGGATTTTAAAAAAATATACCAAAACAACTATCACCGGCGTCGGTAACCAAAACTCTATTAATAAGACTTGTATTAAAATTTCTGTGATTTGAAAAATGTCTACTTTTCCCTCAACTTCCAACTACCCGCTAGCGAAGCGCAATAAGTCCCATACAAATTCGTACGCTCGGAGGACCCAGCCTTAATATTTTTTAAGAAAAGCCGGGTTGAATTTTTACGCTGCCTTTTTTACATTACAAACCCAACCCTTACATGTACACTGGCATTTGGCAAACAGGTTGTAAATTCTTTACGTTGAAATTAGTTTCTGATTTCTAACAAAGGCCTCCATCGTGTAATGTAAACCATTTTGACGACTCCAAAGTGTCAAAATATGTATGTATTTGACAGTTTGGAGTAGGTTGAGTCAGACAACTCCATGCAGTGGAGGAATTACGTAGTAGCTCCACGGATTAAAATATCTTACAATAGAGTAGTTGAAAGTCCAGTAGGACCCCTGGGCCGCGTTTCATAAAACTACAATTCATAGTTTGTTATGACAATTCGATGTATATTAAGTAACCTAGTATTCCTTGTTAGTCTGTGGGCTATACGACTTTGTAATATACATCGAATTGTCGTAGTAAACCATTAATTGTAGTTTTATGAAATATGCCCCTGCTCGTGAGGACACTTGTAGGCCCCGTTTCACTTATCATCTGGGCCCCATTTCATATCATCATCATCATCATCATCAGCCATTTGACGCCCACTGCAGGAGATAGGCCTCCTTCGTGGTTTTCATAACCATGAGGGGTTTTGCCATAATCGCCACGCTTGGCAGGCGGGTTGGCCATTTCATATAACTGCAATTAATGGTTTACTATGACAATTCGATGTGCAATTGCATAGCTGATTAACCCACAGATTAAAATAATTGTACTAAAGGAGCGGCAGATAAACCTTTTGTGGTTTCGTGTGGTAGAATAAGATATTTAAGTTTACCTTGTGCCTGTATGAAACTAAATAAAAAAAAATGGGATGTGCAGTGCACATCGAACTGACACAATAAACTAAGCGCCCCAGGGGCCTCTTCCTAGAACTACAATTCATGGTTTACTACTTTGACAATTAGATTTACATTGCAAAGTTCGATTAATCCACAGGTTAATAAGTAGGAAGAGTTTACTATGCAATGTACATCGAATTGTAGTTTTATTAAACTTGGCCCAGGTAAGACGGAGGTGAAGTGTGAGGCTGTCAATTGTGAAAAAAACAGTGCTGTGCTATTGCATCGTACTCCGTTCCACGAGTCGAGCTCCTAGGGAACAAAATACACGTATCTCATTAATCAATGTGTGTGGCTAGAGATAAGCGAAATGATAAGCGAAGACTACCGCTTCATAGGGTAGGGTAGGCCAATTGTACTGCGATTTATTGAATTTCTGTTAATGTAATCTTTGTGTACAATAAAGAATATTCTATCTATCTATCTAGGTTTACATGCATTGAAGGTCACGCGCATTAACCAATGGGCGCGCATGGACGATTTTCTTAAAGAGCTAGTTTCGTGGAATAGAGTAGATATAATTTGTTTGGTACCTACCCTCGAAAAGTTTGAAGGCGTAAGTGCTAGCACTTGTCCGGTTTTTCAAGAAGTTATTTTCATGAAGTTTGACGTTAATGGGCAATTTCACATTGGATGATAACCGCAAAGACACGACATCTATTTCGCAAATATTGTCAATAAAAAATTAAGAACATGATAACTAAGGTATGTCTTAAATGTCCATGATGTTATTGTCTATCAAACTCTGAACACATTTATTAAAAGTGTACAATTTTTCTTAGTCATTAAAAATGTTAGATTGAGCGAGCGAGACAGCATGCCAGACGTTAGAGCAGCCTTAACCGTGTATAGATGAAAAATATACCTTTCGTGATTAAACTCGTTTAATATAAAACTATGCATCCGAGTGGTCTCTTCACCCATCTAGTGTAAAATCATCTCATTACGTAGATGCAAAGGCCAAAAACAATGTCCCAGGACTGCAGCGTCCGAGTGGTCTCTTCACCCATCTAGCATGAGTGAAAGTAATAATAATAATAACTTCCACACAACACAATCACTTTTTCTGGTCCCAAACTAGGATACCCTGTACTATGGTTGCCAGGCAAGGACATCACAAACATGGAAATACACTCAGACCGAGGCCATGTGTACGGCGGCCCTCAGTGGGAATCGAACCCACGACCTCCAGCACGGTAATCAGACGTGAAACCGCTAGACCAACGTGGCAGTAAAAGTGCCACACGAGGCTGTATAAATCATCTCATTACGTAGATGCAAAGGCCAAAGTCATTAATTAAATAAAGGGATAAAGTGAGGTGAAATAAATATACAATTTTAATTAATATTTATTTGTTTAATGATCATCTCTTAGCTTAGGACAGGAAACATTTATAAAATAGCAGCTACATAATCATAATTAATAAAATTATGACAATAACATGTACAGAACATTCTCCTAATTCTTAATATTTAATATGAATACGTTAACAAACCATTTTTATTCTTTTAATCATTGTCTCGCCTCTAATGTTCTAATTTACGCCTTACAAAATTTTGTTTGGTACAAAATGTCTCGGCCCTAGCGGCATAGAAGGTTTATGTTTTAAGCTGTTTCATTTTTTCTAAACATCACTAATTCGCATGATTCTGTTAAATTTTGGTCAATCATTCTGCTTTCTTGTTTCTTATTACTTTAAATAAAAACCTATTTAGAGGCTAAAAATTCCACCCATGCCGGGACTCTGGCTCACCGTGCCAGCGCTCTCCCAACTGAGCTAATGGGCAAGTGCAAGCATCGATGAAATTTCGAGCCTCTTTACAAACTTCTCTGTATTACGTATTATTCTTGTTACTTCCTAACAATATTGTTCATTTCACTATTTTTTTAAATCTTTTAACAAATTCAGTGAATTTCGATGTAAATACAATTTAATACCTGCACTAGATAGGTAATGTTTGTCATGTGCGTTTTATTAAAAAAGTACATTTAGATACAAAGTTCCGAGATATTGCTTAGATTATTTATGTAATTTCATTTTGTTTTAAGAATCTCCGAAATGGTGTTACTGAATTTAATGTTGAATATTTGTTTCTTTATTTAATCGATACAAAACAATAAATGTAATCCGCAATGTCCATTTTGACGGCTAACAATATTGCTAACAATAATGATAAATAATCCACGATAAAAACAACATTTCCTCAAATGATTTATAGACTAAAAAAACATTGCAATGGAAAAAAGCCGTAAATACTAAGACTTCTCTTTTCCAGGACTACCTAAGTTGAAATGAAATGCGTCTGTACTAGAAACAAAAACTGGAAAAGGGCGAATCGGACTCGCGCAGAACGGTTCCGTGCCATTATCTATACAACATTAGACACAAAGATCTAGAAAAAATCGGCACAAAAATCATGTTTGTTGTAGGGGAGCCCCCTTTAAATATTCATTTTATTTTAATTTTAGTACGTGTTGTTATAGCGGCAACAGAAATACATCATTCGTGATCAACTGTGTAGCTATCACGGTTCATGAGATACAGCCTGATGACAGACAGACAGACAAACGGACAGTGGAGTCTTAGTAACAGGGTACTGTTTTTACGCTTTGGGCACGGTAGCCTAAAAAGCTGTTCATCTTTAATCGTTTAAATAGCAGCTTTTGTCTAATACAAAGTACATGGTTGAATAAGTCAGTTGGCGAATCTAGCACAAATACGACACTCAAGCTCTAGTCTAATATCACAGGATTGCCGGGAACGGTGCAGCCCCTACCCCCTGCCGCTCGCCTCCACCCCACTTCACCCCACCCTTAATACGTAGAGAGAGCAGTCACTTACAGACTGACATAACTTAAAAAATACACTCTTTTAAACTTAAGATCATCAAGGCGGCTCAATCCAAATTGCTGAAAATGAATTATTTGAATATAATAAAATCTCAATTCGATACGGTAAATACCACAGAACAGAGAAATGGTAAATACACTGATGCGTATTCTAATACGTGTAGGGTCTGCATGACGCGTTTACTTTCTTGAAAAATACCTTAATTTACAGTCAAAGAGTTAATAATTGACATAGTATACTTTGTGGAATGGTGTGTGACTGCTCTCCGCTATGCACTATGCCCAGATAGTGCGACCCCATGCTTTTACCATCTATGAGTATATCCTGCCGGGGTGAAAATGGACGAAATCACTATGTTATTTTACTCCAAATATTATTATTTTGTGACTGATTTGTAATTGAAACTTAAGTATACAACCAACTTACAACCAAAGTTATGTAGATATGGATTTTATCTGAAATACTGAATATTAATTCCGCGACTTGAAAGTTGTATTGTAGTTTTTTTCAGAAATGCTAGGAAAAAGTTATGTCGGGAATTAAATTACTTATTCTAAGAAATTAACAATTGTTTGTGTACTATGGATTTCATTTGATTGGATTTATATGCTGCAGGCTTTGTTCTTTAAAATTATAATAACACATCAACAAAAAGATAGTAAGATAATTACAATTTAAAAACTAATGGTAACGACATAAAACATCCTAAAGTTGAACTACAAATATTGTAAATGACGGCCCAATATATCTATTTGTTTGGTCAAATATTGGCCCCAAACTCATGATAATTTCATATGCTTGTTTCCTACGAAATAAAAATGTTATTGAAAGAAAACAAAAGGTAACCAATTACTTATGTCAATTCCTTCTACAATTTTACATGTTACATGTTTGGAAAGACAGCTTTTAGTTATCTGTAGAATCATTTACAATAATCGGTATTGAGTTCAATAATTTATCTCAACTTAGAATATTTGAATTTTTCAACGTCTCATCATAGTTGTTATAATTTTATGGCAACCGTTCCCAGTCGTTTTGCACTATCGCTTAATTATTTTATCATTGCAGTTATTTACTGTACATTATATTGTATAATAATATATCACTTACAACCTACTGAATAATTATCTCTCCAATACACACAAACTTACAGTTCAAGATTTCTTCTTGGTATCTCATTAAACGCATGAGTTTTCACCAGATATTAAGCGACTAATCCGACATTTCAATCCGATCATTTTTTTTTAATCGTTGAACACTATTTGGACCGCGCCCGTCGTCGGCGTCTGAGCAACTTTCACTAACTAAAATACAAATATAATGATAAAAAATCACGCTAACAATAAAGTAAGTACTTTGCTTAAACAACAAAGAATTGGCTAAACGACAACTGTCCGTTTTTGGGGTAACGAAAATGTATCAATAATAAACCTATCGTCATTATAGTCTCTGGTCCTCTGTCACTCGGCCGGGCGAGCTCTCGCTAACGCGACTCCAAGACAGCGAATCCGCGCACTGTCTCCTGCGCGTTATGAAACGCTGGCCGTTCGGAAACGCGGTCAACGGCTTGAGCACATTCGAGGTCACTATACGAGTATATTTCAGATCGTCTCACTGAAGCGCTCGCAGCGCAGCGTCGTGTGGAGCGCGCGGCGCGGTCACGAGTCCAGCACCGTTAGCAGGCTGGGCGGGATCAGCGGCACCTCCTGCAGCGGCATGCGGGTCAACTGCGCGCATCCTAGATTTGCATCTCCCAATTCCGGGATTGCGTCTAGTAGCGCTAGGCACTCGTCCTCCACCGCTCGCCTCGCCTTTTTGCCGACCCAAGAGGAGTCGTCGCATTCCTCTCTCGCACGACAACGCCTGGCTTCCTTCTCTCTTCTCGCCTCTTCGCTGAGGCGGCAGTACGTGTTGTTGATGCACACAGACCGACGTAGGTCTCGCGCCGGGTCTTCGATGTTCTCCAGCTTCTGCGAGCAGATTTCGATGACTCGCTTGCGCTCCTCATTGGCACGCAGTCTGGCCGAGATCATAGAGAGCTTGGGCCTCGCAGCGGGCTCGGTGCGCGACGGGCCAAACATGTCGTCCTCAAACGCGTCGGCGATTTCCGCGCCCCGCGCGCTCTCCCGCTCCTCTTGCGGCGTCATTCTGCAACAAAATAACCGAGTTTAACATTATTTAAGTGTGAAGTGATAGTTACGTAAAGAGGTTGTGAAAAAGAGAATTAAAGCAACCGTGTTGCGGAGGTCATTGGCTGGGCACAAAAGATTCAGATTTCGGTGTGTCGGGTCACGCAGGCACTTGCTGATGAATCAGGTCACCACCACAGCGATGAATCATTATGGAGATAAGTGGAAGTTTCAAGTATAAATCTTTAGAATTTTATATTAATCAAGGTCTAATTTTGCAATGCAAGGTATAACAATAGAACATGTACTTGATCTATCCGATCATGCTCCTAACTTATAAATTAATTGTAACTATCATTCAACACGTAGTACGTACGCAATATAATTCGCAACGAAACTCGGGCATAACAAAAAAAATCGAACTTGTAAACACAAAGGTCACACATTTAAACGTAGTAAACAAAAAAACAGCACCCACCTATTCCAAGGTAACTCAGCTGACAAAACGAATATCCCTGACATCAACATAGTATGAAACCAACTTCAAAACTACGAAATTAACTAAAAACACCAACTGTCTTAACGCGTTACACTGCGTATGAACTCAATCACAGGAGTAAAAATAAAGAGGCCTGAAGACAACAAACATGGTAAAAATAAAACTGGTATCGAAACGAGCGCGCGCGCAGCACAGCGATCGCTCGACGAATGACAACACCGCGCGCGCACCGCGCACCGTTCTGTAGATAAGACATTGAAAAGTCCAATTGCGTCACCAGCTACGTAGGCAGCCGAGAGGAAGCCAGTGACGTTGATAAATCCGTCATTTTAGAACATGACTGACGCTCGCGCTTCTATGGACATTTTGTTAACAATAACATCGACCGTTGATATTCAAATTACTCTCCTAGACCACTCTAAATGGTACTTAAAAATCTTACTATAGTTGGCTATCAACCTTCAAAAGTACATTTGGTGCGCAAACAATGTAATAAAAATAAGAAATGTAACACAAGGTCTCTTGAGGTAAAGAGGTCAAAGGTAAGCGAAGAAGTATAACCAAATTTATCATTACTGCTCTAAGTAAAGGCCCAAAACAGAAGAAATATAAACGCAGACGCAAATAGGCCGCTATCTATCACTACTATATTACATTATATTAGAACAGCAGTGGTAAAAGGAGATAATACGGATAGACAATTTTAAAACTAGAACCTAGAACTTGCTCAAGTAGTCTACACATACGCATTCAAAGGACCTTAGAAATGTTTCAAGGGCAATAAGGTCGCACTGTGGCACTCGGTTTTTGCGACGAATACGACACGTGCAGTGATAGTTAAAATCATAGATGTCTAACCGGCGCTAAATAATGACCCCACGTTCAATTGTGGGAAAGCAGGCGAGGCTAGTCAATTGTGTTACCAATCGGAGAGAGTTCAGTATTACCCGGCAAAATATCTATGCACCTGCCACCGTCAGATCGCCATCATGCGAGGTACATAGATATTTCGACGGGTTATACATCATGAAGTCAATGGTTTGACGTTTTTGAATAAAACCCAATCAAAAGTTACGCTGTCGTTTACTATCGCCCAATCAAGTAGTTTACAGCACATCTTGCGCTCATTTCATTGGTACAGACGTACTAATCGAGAGGACAGGGGCCATTTTTGAGAGTGAATGTTGTAGGAAGAAATACTTCTATGGTTTTTTTATTCGTAGGATACGTGATTTACCTGGTGGGCTACAAGGTAAAAAGTATTTTTCATTAAGCCTACTTAGTATACTAGCCAGATCTAACCAGAATAGTAATCTAGTGCGGGGATCTCAGTTTTAAATCAACACGCTCATTCAAAAATTGTCTTCAATTTGAAGTTTGTGATTGGAATGTTTTTTTGACTAATAATAAGCGTATCTAAGTAAAAATGGCAATAGATATCTATCTAGATAGATAGAGAATCATATATTTACACTAAAAAGTACAAATACAAAACAACAACAAAGAGAAACATAGCAAATCGATAACCCAATCTATAGCATAGTTATATATAAATCAGTGTTTCAAAGTATAACATTATATAAACCATTTGACACAGCATGAAAACGATAAAGTGAAACCACATATTAATTCTGAAGTGTTAGCATTTCAAATTTGATAATTATTAAAAATTATTGAAGCCGTAAGCGCAAAAGCGCATATTCGTACTTATCTATTGCAATTTATTTAAAACATAATAAATTTTGATGCAAAACCGGCCTATCCCTAGTTTCACCCATATATACAGATGGCGTTGTAGACATTATTTTGCATAGTGCATATTGTTTCTGCCTACGAAGCAGACTATGTATTCAGTTTAAATTCATCAAAATGTATAGCTCATTATCTCCATACTATGTTAAGCTTAGGCCGCTTTTGCGCTGACGGCCTCAATTATTCGTGAATTTTTGACAAGTGCATACAAACACCTACTACTTAAGACTGCTCTTACGTGGAGCATGCTGTCTCACTCCACGTAACAGTAGCCTTAAGAAAAAAACATTCCGCACCACGCACGAACCTTAACCAATCTCTCTTATCATTCTGTTTATCGAAGACACGTGAAGACAGTCTGTTCACATGTTTATCCTAATTATACGAAACAGTGGAAATGACCAATACATTAAACATCCTACTATAAAACAGGACATTTTCCCGCTAGTACGTCTTTAAATGTATTGGTGTACGGGTCTCGTGAAAAATGGAGAAAATGAAATTTGGGTATAGAAGCGAAAGTCAATGAAAAAATCTTGATAGTTTCATTCACGGCAAGTGTAATAATTATATGAAATTATATATAACTAGTGGCGCCTACCTCAACTTAATATAAGTTTGTTTATCTATAACTTTTTTTTTATAATTACACATACCTAATGAGATAACAGTAGCCATAGAGAATCACTGCTTTTTTAATAATTCGTTTTAAGTTCCACTTCTGTGATGTCACTTCCTTTTCATTTTCAGTATAAAATAAAAAACTTATGAATTGGCACACCTTTCACAAGCCAAACTAAGGTAAATATAAAATAATTCCATTTTCGTCATCAGCGCGTCAGTGTTTCTTTTTCCTTCACCCGGCGGCGACACTGCGGCAAGCAACGCCGACCCGCGTCGGTTACGATCTAATAAATCTCACTCTGCCCTGCTCCTACAGCTACCTGCGCTTTCTTTTCTCTGTCCCACACTCGGAATCACGGATCAACGGCTGATAATACGCTCTGAATGCCACTTTCAGAGTTGTTTCATTGAAACTTTTTTTCTATTAAAACAGGACAGTGCCAACGACGATGGTGTCGTCAGGGAAATTTTTGAGTGAAGGCTAATTGACTACCTGTAATCCGGTTTGCAGCTACCTGATCATTAGGATTCGTGGAATTTAGGAAACATTATTCTGGTCACCATATTAAGTATTGTTTTCCATGAATCATTGTTTTTCGAAGTACCCATTGTTGGTTACTAGAACTCATTAGCCGCCCTTTTTCGATCATCTTTACAATTACTTAATTGGTTAACAACGTAGGCTTATACAATATCAAAATGTAAACCTAGCCGCTGCATTTAATGATTGCCTGCAAATTAAAATTCTACCTACATACGTAAGGTACAGCTGGCGAAACTACAGACCTAATGTATCTAGACATATTATTTTTGTTCGATACTTACACCTAAGCCGAACGCAGGAAGAGCTACCAACTCGTGTTAAACTTTATATTAAATATGTGATATAGATATAAAGAAAATAATAAATTAAAGTTGTGGGTAGACAAATTAATGAGAACTTTCCTAGCGATTCACAAACCCGGAATCGCCTTTCACAAGAACGCGTGGCTAAAACTATTTGCATGCACGATTAAAACTATAATCCGACCTAGACATGACTACAATATACTTAAAAAGACTGTAAATATATTTTATAATAAAAAAATTAATTACTGGATCTGTGTAGCAAGTGGATGGACTTACCGTACTTCATTTAATATTATGATAAACAGAGACGGTCTCCATTACGTCACTACAAATACCTTATGTAGAAGTGATAACTATTAAATGGTTGAGCTAATTTAATAACCACTTATTAGGTACGATAACCCGTCATTGATGTGAACTCTACTGATGTAAGTACCACAATGTTCCACCTAAGAGTAAAGAAAAAATTGTGACAAACGACAGTACTTTCACAAATTCTTTGTTCTCAAAAACTCTTTTTAACAACTATTGATCATGTTTCTTTGCGTCAAAAGAACAACAAGAAAATTAAACTAAAGTACCCGCAAAAAAAAATTAGTACGAATAGTAAAAATAAAAAAAATAAAAGTTACCTGACAAAAGAGTTTGAAATCCAAGAACACAGTCAATCCAATAAAATTATTGTCTTCACACAGAACAACACAACACAGTAACAACGAAAAAGCTGGCAATTAATTATACATATTGTCCCAACCTCAACTCAACGAGCTGTATCACATAAAATGATCAACTTAGCACTTGTCTAAACAGGCGACGGAGCGTTACAACATTATTGTGGTACACGGAAGCGTCGGGAGACGTGCTCGCTGCTCGGCGTCGCGCGCCAAACTAAACTACGCTCCGTTCCATACATAAGTAAGTCGGTGATTTATAGAGGGCGGGGGGGCCGCCGGCCGCCCCGTGCCGATGCCGATGCCGTGCCGATGGCCGAGGCGATGCGCGCCCCTACCGAAGGATACTTACTGTAATCCGTGTGCCTTTTACAATCACTTTTATTTATAGGGTGACACATGACCTGACCTTTATTTGAATATCACACTTTGCTGTGTGGTCGCCGAGGTTCCTAAGTAATTATTAGCCGCAAATTGTGCTAAAATGAAGGCATTGGCTTTGCATTCGAGCAACTGCTAGGTGCAAGATCAATGACGTTAAATGAACGAAACGTGTAACTTCCGACTCGAGGCTAAAAGACAAGGTTTGCAAGAATTGCAAGATCTTTATAGGGCAAACAAAACTTGTACTTATTGTAAATTGTAATTAAACTAGAACATACATATCTGCGACGCCAAAAGTTAAAAATCAAATTCCAATTAACATACTGGAGTACCAGCAGACTTAATTAATATTCACATGAGACCGAGTATTTTAGCGTTACAATTCTGTGTTGCTTTCATTTTAACTTCTATTCGTAATGACGCCACCACTACCAAGCCAATATTGTTAGACCTAATTGATCTATTTGATCTATATGTAGGTACTTCTACAGGTATGATACGTATTTTTTACGAGATCAAACATTTTAAATGTTAAATTTATATATGTTTATATATTCTCGTTTAGAAGATAATATACTTTATAATACTTTACTTTATTGCACACATAAAAACACATGAATAAAACACAAAATTTACAGAAAATTTAAAAAGATAATATTATAGCAGTAGGAAATTTTAATGTGAGCCAAATGGATTGCAAACAAGCAGATGTGAGTTCGACCCTCAAATTACCGTATTCAATCATGCGAGAAGGTGTAACGTGTTCTTGTCTCTATCATTCAAATGGCAGATTCATGTTAGAACCTTGCGAATATCCTGCTGGATCTAGATTATTATTTTATTCTAATAAGTAGGTTGTGGTGATTAACCCTAGACACCTAAACTTCTCATATACCCTATAATACCTATCCATTTGTCTATTCGACGACCATTTTTTTTGTCTCAAGTTTTATATAAAACTTTTTTGTTTTCAGTCCCTTTATTGCACTGAAATTTCAAGCACATGTAATATGTTTTAATAAAATAATTTGTTGTTATTTATCACATACGCTTTTTTATTTTTCTTTCTTTTTAAAATGGGACGCGTTTCTAAAGATCAAAACCGACATTCTTATGAAAATTTTAATTACCTAATACAGAAATTTTGAAAATTAGTTGTCAATTATATGGGCCAACTTAAACTGTAGACTAATTTAACCTTTTACGCCCATTCAGTACAAAAATAGGTATTATTAAGTAAAACGAAAAATAAAAATTGTATTTGGCTGCCGACATTCCTTGCTTCTCCACAAGACGTGACGAATATCGAGTTCACAAGAGACACCATGGTTATCCGAACACGCACTAAAAAGATACAACAATTTTTCTGTTGTGTATTCGTCGAAACGACTAAGGTTAGGTGTTCAGCAAGGGTTAAGGACGAGAAAAGTATGTGTCCTGCAGGGACATGCAGAATAGAAAACGGTTTATTGTACACAAGAAAGAATTCTTTTATCGCAGGAGTAGCTCCAGCGACGTATATAGGCTAAAATGTTGTTTATGTTATGTGGTGGCTGAATACGGAAGTCTCAGTCACTTTTTCCTAGCCAGACCGCGGCACGAGCCTCCCTAACCCGAATACAGAAGGATGGTGGGTCGAGGTTCAATAATTGCAGACCGACAAGACTTTCACCTTCGGCGCTCGGCCGCCGCCGCCAAGGCCGCTGCCCGCGCGCGCCGCTCACCGTAACTTCCGCCCCGCGCCCGCCTGTGCCTGCCAGTACGCGCGACGTCACTCGTCGCGATTTCGGAATTATCGAGGCGATTTCCGAACGGCGCACGAGGGCGTTTCAAAACTGCAGAGGACTTGCCTTTGGAGTTTGGACTAGTCTAACCGCTAGCCGTTAACACGCATGACGGAAGTTATTTAATTATTATTAATAAAAAAACTGCACTAAAATATAACTGATTGTAATATGCCGCTATTGAATTGCTCAAAAATGTATAGGGGTTTTCTGTTAAGTTGCTCTAAAATGTGGATGGGTTTTTGGAATAACTACACTTATTTAAATGAGAGTACTAATCAACCGTAACTTCCGCCCCGCGCCCGCCTATGCCTGCCAGTACGCGCGACGTCACTCGTCGCGATTTTGGAATTATCCGGGCGATTTCCGAATGGAGCACGAGGGCGTTTTAAAACTAGGTACACATTTTAAAAAGTACCGATTGTAAATTGTTGCTTTTAAACTCCTCTAAAATGTAGATGGCATTATCTAAAGTTGTCGAGATTTAATGGGCCCGTTTGGACAGCTGTCATTATGATGCAATTAGGGATGCGAAACAAATAAATCAGTACCCTGAATATGCGATTATCGTGATAAATCGATTTCAAATTATGTCGCCTCTGATATAATTATTTAAGTTTTTTTAAATTATTGAATGATACACAAAAAACCTGAGTTTTGTAACAATAATAAAACTAATCACTTTACAATTATAATCTTTATTCACTTTCGCCAGATAAAGAGCCAAAATTATCTATTGAGCTATCGTCGCCTGTATAATAAATAATCATAATATCATTATCAATATTGACGTCTCCGTCATATTCTTTTTGGATAATTTCCGTTCCTTTTTGTACTACATTTGACTCGTGTTCCTTCGTAATCGTAGAGCAAATACACCCAATCAAAAATACATCGAATACAAAGAAGCGCACAGTTTTGTTCCAATATGGCGACAAAATACACCAAGCATGGTTTTCGACGTGACACATCAGCGTCAAAAAGTTTTGCCAGTAAAAAATATTTTTAATTGATTTCATTTTTATATTTCTACTTATAAAAAAATTTAGTTGATTTTATTTTATTATTTTCTAATCAAATGCGATTTTGGAATATTTGAGGCGATTTGCGAATGGAGCATTTCAAGACCGCACTTAAAATAAGGCGGTACCGATTTTAATGTGTCGTTCGCTTTAAACTCCTCTAAAATTTAGATGGCTTTGATAGGTTTTTGAATTACCGCTAACGAAATAAGAGTAAGTACCTACTAATACTAAGTACTATGGATTAGATTAGATTAAAACTCTTTACTGCATGTACCATATAATAAAAAAAGTACATGAAAAATCTTAAATATCTAAGTGGATGTTAATGAACTAAACAGGGGTTCTAAAAAGGAGGTCTTGAAATAAGGAAGAATCTTCATTTCACTAACCTCCTTAGTGCTAACTAAGGAGGTAAATACTCTAGTTTCATTAATCTATATTAAAAAAAACCTAAAAACGTAATGAACATTTACTTTTGTTATGTTATGAGTGTAAAAAAGACCCATTCAGGCACATTCTGGTGTATCATAGCACTATTTTTTAACCTTCGCACGGTCATTTTTAACAGTCTCTTCATAACCACCCTCATTGTAAAACACTGTCCAGTTGCATTGTAAGAAAGTAGACCTAGGACTAACCTGAATCTTAAAAGTCCACTTTTTTACTCAACAAATCTTGCAAGTTGATTAAGATAATAATAAGATAATAAGATAATTTATTCAAGGAACATTTTACAGTGACCTTATCACTAAGGCAGTGGTACCCTGCTCCCTAAAAAAGGTTAAAACCTGTGGTTTAGGATAAGCAGTGCTCCTCCGAAAAACATTTTACATTTTCAAGGTCAACAGACTTCAATACACTAATTTACATTTACACAATTAATGTACCTTGTTAATATATTGATATTTAATGAAAAAACTTAAATGAGGTTAGAACTAGGTAATAAAAATGCGTTGTGTGTGTGTGTGTGTGTGTGTGTGTGTGTGTGTGCGCGTGTGCGTGTGAGTGTGTGTGTGTGTGTGTGTGTGTGTGTGTAACTGTTACCCAAGCATGTTTATTAAATTATAGTTTTTTAGAAGGTAATGTTTTTAAAAGAAAGCCTACAAGATGTAGATTTTGGGACATGTTTAGGATCCTATTTTTAGCTTACACATAAAATTACGAAACAACGGTTAACAGCTGTTCAGTCTCATCATAAGACAAGGTCAATAGCCAGTTGGATACCAATTCTTTACATTTAGCATTTCTTTGAGAGTAAATAGAGAGCTCTTTATTAATTTTGTTATAGAGGTGGGGGCCCAGGAAAAAGAACATTCTATGTGAGAAAGCGGTTTGTAGTCTTGTGATAGGACATACATTTTTTCTACGTGTTTGGAGAAGTTTATCATCGTAGGTGAGTTGTAAGTGCTGTTTATTTATTGATTGATTCCAAATTACAAATAAAATTTACTCATGGCAACTTTTCAACAAATCCATCGATCTACAAGAAATCTATCGATCTACAAGAAAATTTTAGCTACCGCGGCCGCGTATATCTTTCGTGATTTTTTTAGTTACGTCCCTGTTCGCCCGATCCGTTTTCGGTTGCGTCAAATGTCACTGTTATTTTTTCTTTTCCAGCTTTACTCGCGCTTTAGAAAAGGTAAAAGGTCAAATTGACATTTGGCAATGGCTGATAAAGATGCAAATGGACACGCGAGAACTTATTAAAAAGGTCCCCCTCGGCTCCGCGGAGACGGCCGTATAAAATTATTACGACGTATTGTCTAATGAACGTAGGAGGAGAGGCACTCGTGGCACTTGCGCACCGATGTACGACGTACGAGGCACGAGGTCACAGTTGGCAAAACCACAATAGGTACTGCTTTGGGAAGGAAAACATACAGACCTAATGTGACAGACCTAGTCACAGTTCATCCCTAACTTTGATTTAGTTGGGTAACTATGTGTCCTACACAAAATAATGTCCGTTCCATTTGCTTGAACTTTGAACAAGAACGGTGTTACTTATAAAACACGATTCCTCTAAAAGAGGCGTGTTTTAAATAATTTTTAATAATAGTCGGTGTAAATAATCTGTGGTTACGCCTTTCTCTTTACCACAGACTATTTAAACAACCTCTGAGCAGTGATTCAAGGGATAATTCCCTTTACCGATAACAATCAGTGTGGAATTTGAAGTAAGACGATTGGAATCGTTCGGGATTTGGTGCGCGTAATGTAGGCGCAGGGCCGAGTTTCATAAAACCACAATTCGTAGCAACAGCAGCTGGGTTCTCCGAGCGCATCGATTTGTATGGGACTTATTGCCCTGCGCGAGCGAAAAGTTGGGGGAAAAAAAGGCATTTTTGAAATTACAGAAATACAGATCCTATTAATAGAATTTCGAGGACCGACGTTACTAACACATTCAGTGGTTGACTACCATTTTGGTATATTTTTTATTATCGAAAACTCACAACAGCTCAAATAAACCAGGTATCTAGTCATCATAAGCAGCCTATATACATCGCACTCTAGGGCACAGGCCTTCTCTCAGGGAGAGAGTATGGGCTTAATCACCACGCGAGCCCACCGCCTGTTGGAGATTTCAAGCGCTGAGGTATGTGAATAGCTCAGACACTCATTTTTCCTCACGATGTTTTCCTTCACCGTTAGCAAGTGGTATTGCTACTATAACTTCGCAAATGTACATAACTTAGAAAACCAAGTCATAGGTACATGCCCGCACTGGGGATCGAACCTGGGTCTCTCGCTTCCGAGTCCGATGTTCTACCCACTAGGCTACCACCGCTTCTAGTGATAATTTAGACTAATAATTGCGTTTTTTTATGTCTTAAAGTTGAAAAAATCACAAAAATAATGACCGGCGGCTCTAGATCGGACATTGAAAAGTAATATGTATATTTTTTTTTCAGGTTTTAAATACTAACCATTATAGAGTAAAATGTATTTTGAAACACCTGATTTAGGGTTAATGCCGGAGAAGCCAGCCTAGCAAGAGAGTCTTTTGATACGACTACAGAAAAGTTTTTTTTAAATTAATTTTATTCTGTTATTCCTAACATTAATAATATGTACCCCATTACCTACTTACCAACCAAAACCAGTCTACTACATACGAAAATTATTGCAGCTATGAACCTTTTTACGTTTCAATATTGGAATCAGTAACCTAGTTTCCTGTTTTACGATGTAGTGGTACGTTCCTGCGGCAGTCTTGTGAGCGCACAAAATATTATCGATTTTATTTCTAAAGTAAGCGAAGTTTTAGATTTCAGAGGTTCTGTCTTTGATAACGGCTTTCATTCAGCTTTAGAAAGAAGAAAGAAAGACATTTATTGGGACAAATTAACACATCACAAGAAAAAGCACAAAGGAAAAACAAGTCACATAGTCGCTTTAGTCTACATATAAACAAACCGATGATAGAAATCGTCAAAATACGGGAAGCTGAAGTCTATCGAGTGGTTTGCTCATGCTGGGTGATTCATTTATATCATTAATTCAAGAAATATCAACCGCTATTATCAATTTCTTGACTTTGTTAGTATATATGTTACAGCCAAAGTGATTAAATAGCTATTATACATAATGACTGGTCATTATATATAAAAGCCAAATTCACTAGACAAAGTAATAAATTATTATGCTAACGTTTTATTTTGGCAAGTGTTATATAGCAAATAATTGTTTGATTAAATTTATATTTCGCATTTTGTTTGTTAGGTCAGTACACATAAGCAAAAATAGGTTTGAAGTTCCAGGATGGAGCGGAGCGCAGCGACGCTCCATCCTGAAACTTCGGGTGATAGTTCTTTTTCGTTTTATATAAAAGCGAAAAAAAATATTTCACTAAAAAACTTAGTTTTGTGTTAAACTTAAACAAGGTTGGTGCATGGAAAAGTCATAGGTACCCTACATTATGATATGATATTAAATAAAATTGCTAGTAAATGTGATTAATTTTGTGTTAATTATCACTTTATCTAAACTGAGTAGACATTATATATAATGACCAGTCATTATGTATAATATCCAGATTTATTACTTTGGCTGTAACATATATAAAAATTGTTACCTATACCCAGATTGACGCTGAATGAAACGAAATAGAATTTGTACTTCAGTAAAAATACCATTATAGGGCTATAAAATGAAAACGTCATAAGCAAACCCGAGTGTCTTAGGTGTCCACATACCTCAGCACTTCAAATCGCCAATCCGCGGTGGGCACGCGTGGTAAATAAGTTCGTACTCTGTCTGAAAGAAGGCCTGTATCCTGCAGTCGGACGCACATAGGCTGCGCCGTGCTTATGCTGTGTTGGATTATATAGGGTTATTTCTAAAACGTGCAATTACTGAAAAACCCCAGTTAGAGTTTATATTTTACACCAACTTTTGTTCTGTGAAATTTGTCTCAGATTTATGTTTATAGGGTGTTTAATATATTTATTAAATTTGCGCTCTACCAAACTCACAGCTTTCAGTAAATCAATGTCTTACTTAGAAGTATGTTCATTTTATCATTATATTCAAGGTATATAGTATAAGGCATTATCTAGCGAACAGAGCCACTGCAAAGTAGAAAAACCGTAAACAGTAAAGAAAATAAAACTTAACAAAACTGTTTCATCATAGGACAAAAGTAAAGTTGTAAATGACACTAAGCGATATGTTTACAGAGTTGCCAACTCTAAAAAAAACCCTGTAGCTTTTAGAATTCCAGTAGAAAAAGCTCCGTAAATATTGGGCAAGATCGCCGACGACCGATAGCGAATTCGGGGTTAAGATAGAAGACGAGTTGCACATAAATCTACTGATAAATAGCTTTATCTAATTATCAACAGACATGATAAGAGCCCAACGTTTTGATAAAGTTTAACAGCGGATGTATTTTTTTGCTTCGTTGTGAAAAACAGAATTATTAATCATTTCATAGTAATATGATATAACATTCGTGATTTCAGGCCTTAGGTTCGAAACTGTGTATTCAAACTCAAACTGCTAAGACGTATCGTAGCGTGGAAAAATATTTTTTGATATGTTAAATGTTTAGGAGTCTGTCACCCGACCATCCACCTTATAAACGAATTCGAAGTCACCGTGTGAATGTTAGACCTTATATATTCTTGTTTCGCACATCCTAACCAGCTCACATCGATAACTGGGCCGCATAATGTACGCATAAAATAGGTAAGGATTTTCTTTTATTATCTGTTCGCTTGATACGACAAAGGCGCTGCCTGGCCAGTTTCGTTCCGATAAAAATAAAATTAAAACCTATCAACATGCCAACGCCATGCAATATTGATATTGACGGAGTGGCCAGCAACTTTCTGGGATCCATTTTTAACCGACTTCAAAAAGGAGGAGGTTATCAATTCGACGCGTATATTTTTATTTTTTATTTGGCTATGTTCCTCCATAACTCCGTCAAATCTTAACCGATTTCCACAATTCGTTTTTGTTCGAACAGATATAATGTCCCATTGGTCCCATTTTTAGCTAAAAATGTGTTCAAACCTGCCTCTGAGAAACCAGCGTGTATCTTCTAGATAGGAAAGAAAACAGTCGACTTTCGTAGATACCACATTGCAGGTACTACAAGAAGACAGTGTGTCGAACAAAATACCGCTTAAAACGTGTTTACATTAACATTAACACACATTAACGTGACATGTGTGTGCCAAAGCGGATTGTAGTAAGTGACGTTTTCAGACACCCACACATTCGCATTATTAGTGCAACACTAACAACAACCGGCTACGCTAAGCATGCCAATTTGACTACCAATTTGTTGCCTCACTTTGGAAGCTTGGACTTCGATGCTACCTTTCAATGATTTTTTGGGGTAGGTGATATATCTGCCTCTCAGAAACCGGCGTGTCTCTTCTAGATAAGAAAGAAAAAATAAATCAGATAGTCTTTCGTCGATACTATAGGTACGTCGATACTTATTTGTGCGACGGACTCCCAAGTATATTGAGCGATGATGAGGTAATTTTAGTCTATACTCGCACCTATGCCTCTAGAAATAGGAGCAACGGCGGTGAAGGCGCGTCTGCCTGGATTTTTCAGCTCTAAGTAATATATTGGAACTATTATTAAGTGAACTATTATTAAGTGAACATTTATTACGTATGTACGCAAAGACGTAATGTATCGCGTTATCTGTGCCTTTCTAATCAACGCTGCGGACTCGATGTTATGTTTCCGAGTTTCCTTAAGACAAACAGTACGTCGTTGATCTTGATGATTTTTCAACAAACCCGCTCGCTACGCGCTACACATTAATATTCTCGGAACAATTTCAATTGCCTAAGCTCCTCTAAGAAATACAACAAAATGGGATGTTACCTTTCCAAGTTCAGTATGAGGGTATCAACGATAAATATGAGTCCGTAAGTTTACCCATGTTGCCTTAAGGTCACTACCCCTCAGTAGCTCTTATCGCTCACAATATAAGGAGAATATCGAACGTAATAATAATAATAATAACTTCCACACAACACAATTACTTGTCCTGGTCCCAAACTAGTATTCCCTGTGCTTTGGTGACTAGACAAGGACATCACAAACATGGAAATAAACCCAAATTGAGG
Organism: Yponomeuta malinellus; assembly: GCA_947308005.1. NCBI lineage: Eukaryota > Metazoa > Arthropoda > Insecta > Lepidoptera > Yponomeutidae > Yponomeuta > Yponomeuta malinellus. Next base: position 5,804,767 of record OX371010.1, read on the forward strand.
CCATTGCACAAATCAAGTACGGCGCCATTATTGTACTCAACTACTCAGTGTGTGGCTGACTGAAGCAGCATAAGTAGTATACACGACCTACTGCAGGGCTGAAACCTACTCTCAGAGAGAGAGAGGAGCGACAAAGGGCTTAATCTTTACGCGAATCCAACGTGGACTGGCGATTTCACATGCTGAGTAAATATCACAGACAGTCATGTTTTATCACGATATTTGCCTTCATCATCATCATCATCATCAGCCATTTGACGCCCACTGCATTTTCATAACCATGAGGGGTTTTGCCATAATCGCCACGCTTGGCAGGCGGGTTGGCGATCGCAGTATGCGGTTGGGATCTCAGGAAGAAGCTGCCGCCCGTCTCCTGGTAATTGATTTCCTTAGTCGCCTTCTACGACATCCACGGGAGGAAATGGAGTAACGCTATTTTTAATCCGGCGCCACACGGATTTGCCTTCATTATTGTTCTATTTAAGGTCCATATCCACGGGCGTCTGTGCGAGCGGCATGATTTAAAATAATCCTTGAGTACCTACTTATGAAGTTAGGCTGATATTCAGAAACGATTTTGAGCGTGAGCTCAATGTGAGTCCGGGTCTTCCAACTGTCAAAATGAAAGTCTCAGGGATATTTTGTATTCACAGTTGAGTTTGAGATAACAAAAATTGAGCGCAAGCTAAGCTGAGACTGAGTAGTGGATTTCGGCAACTTAGCTCAGACTCAAGGTGGCAATGACAAAGAAAGTAGCGACACCTGTAGGCAATTCAATAAATCTAACTAACCTGTGGTGAAGTAACCTTTTTTTATTCACAATTTGACATGTTGGATGCTAAGTTTCCTTCGAAAAGTTAAATTGTGTTTTTAGAGTAGTAATGAGAAGTCAAAATAAAGTATAAAAAAGTTTCGACATTTGTTGCCATCTCATTCAATCCTGTGGATTATTGTATGCCTTTCATGTAGCGTTAACAGATAATATAAACCGGTAACGTCAAAAACTGTACCACAGATTACACGCTCGTGTAAGTTTAGCTTGAGCTGTGGCTTAGCTGAGTTCGAGTCGAGATATTGACTGTGAATACAAAATTCTTGAGTCTTTGTTGAGATTGCTCAACCGATGCTCAGCTTAGTGCACGTTAAGTGTAGCTCAACGCTGTGTTTCTGAATATCGGCCTTAGAGACTACCAGAGACTACAATAAAAGTGCAAAAGAAGCCCGTCCCCGCGTCGGCGTCATGCTCATTGGCTGCCCGTCGGCGGCACGTGGCTGGGCTTTTATGCGCTAATAGTGTCTAAAGATAAAATTATAATATTGTAATAATAATAAATAAACAAGTCCAATACAAATTAGCAATAATAAAGTTAAATTCTATTCAATTACATCTTAACAGTTTTACTTTACAAATCAAGAGCGAAATTAAAAAAGGTACCCTTAAGGTTTATTTTAGTTTATAACGTTGCGCCCGCACGTCGCCGCCGGCCCGTTGTGGTGTGGATTGACCCTTAGACGTGACTCCCGACCAAAGGAGGCGCGGGCACGAACTATATACGCACATACAACGCGTCGCGTCTTTTCCACGTCCTTCCTGTGTGCCCCAGGCCTAGTGATTACTGAGTACTAAACACCCACCAGATACAGACATTCCGAGCGATTCATCGTATCGTGATGTGTGGTGATGTCACACCTAAAGCCGAGTCCAGACGCGTATAGCGTGTAATGTAATGTAGCGAGTAAGGTAACGCAAATATTGTGTGTGGACGGCACTTACTACAAGCGTTACAGGCAGCGTTACATGTAATGCTCGTAGTGCGTTCCACACACAAGATTCACGTTACTTTACTCGTAACATTACATTACATCCGGCTGGACACGGCTTAAGGCGAGCATGTATTGTGTCTTATGTATTATGTATGTATGTATTTGACGAAAGGACAAGTGCGAGCTTGCCATAATAAAAACAAATTATTCATAATAATGTTTCAAATCGTCAGTCCGTTCTCAATCAACCCATGTAGATAGATAGAGAATACTTTATTGAACTACCAGATAAAAGAAATACAATTGGTTTCTCGTATATTATCTAAGTAGTAGTAGCATGGCGTTTAGGAGCGTAGTAGCGTTATTTTGTATACAAAGCGAGTCAGAACGTGTTAGACTCTACATTACGAGCTCAATAACCACCGACATAACATATCCGTAGAGCTAACTGAAAAAATTTTCTTCAAAGAAACCAACATCTTAACAGTTGCATGTCAATACATTTATGAAAATATTATGTACGTTAGAAAAAATATCAAAGACTTCGAAAATGTTGGTGGCCACCATAATTTTAATACTAGAAATAAACATAAATTGTCATTTCCACTATTTAGACTTGCAAAAGTTAACACATCCTTTATGGGGCACTGTATAAGGTTCTACAACAAAATTCCTCAAGATATATTAGAGTTACCTACAACGCGATTTAAAAAATGTGTTAAGCACATTCTGTGCAAAAAGGCTTACTATAACATCAAGGATTACTTAGAAGACAAAGATGTTTGGCATTAAACAGTAGATTAATATTATTTAAAGGACGATTGTGACTAGTGTTCAACACATTCATGACTAATATTTTAAGTTGAAAACTCTGTTAATTAAGTTAAAACGTGTTTTGAAAAGAATAAATGTGGAGTTTCTTTGTTAGTTTCTTCTCCACATAATCCATTAATTGTGAAACTAACAACTTTGACGTTCATTAAGTAAACATTCTGTTTTTACAATGAATAAAAATATTTGAATTTGAATTTGAATTTGAATTTGGACTTTGAAAGAAACTTCTAAGTATTCATGTTAATTCTACTGCCAATAAAATAATGAAGGACTTTCACGTAATCACCAATTCGCGGAGGGCACGCGTGATGATGAACCCCATACTTTCTCTCTCTAGAGAAGGCCTGTGCCCTAGATTGGGTTGTATATTGGTTGTGTTATTATAGTCGTATGATTTATTTTTTAAATCCCCGCCTACCTCTTGCCATGCAGTGTACGCGTGAGTTTTGAAAGTGTCGTGGGAGCGAAATGTAGAAGGAATTTTCTCGAAATTCCCTTCACAATTTTCCTTTTATGTACCACAGAAGACGTAACCATCTAGTATAAATACTATCCATGCTGTTACATAACTACGTAACTATCAGATATCAGATATAAGCAGCCGATATTGTTTAACAGTGTGTAATATTGATAAACGGTTTGTTGACCTAGTTGCCTAAACTTGAGACTTTTGTCTAAACGTTGCGATTTTGCTTTCATCTGCACTGACTGTTTTAATTAATATTATCCTGTCTTCGCCTTCCGAGATTTATCTTTGACCATATTGTAGTAGCCCTGCTACGCGCTAACCATATCGCACAAGTTACCAAGAGAGAGAAAAAGAGTCTTCCCTTTCACTCTCTCCTCCCTAGTTGTCCCATAAAGCCTGACCTCATTCTTTGTCTGTGCGCGCGCGGCTTCGCACAAGTGGTGAATGGAAAAACATTCAAATAAAAGAAATGCCGAAACGTGCACGTGAAGAAACCAAAGAAGAAAAGTGGGAAAGGAAAAAGAAAAAATACGAGCAAAAATTGAAGAAGCAGCCCAGTCGTCGACGAATAATTTACTCCGAGGATGAGGATGTGCAACCTGAAGGTGGATTTTTGTTTGTTTTATACTTTTCCTGCACTTCTTTTTTCCCATTGAATTCTTTGGGAAATACTTTTTTATCCGTTGTATTCTTCGGATAACCCGATGCTTTCATTGGGCATAAGTCGTTGTGCTAACATCGTTAAGCAATCCATTACGCAGTGGAATAATGTGAATACCGTTGGTTGATTTTATTCCATTTAAATCCTGTGTTCGATGTTTGTATACCGGGAAAAATAATACCTAGTTAATTTTCAACCGGAGTACGTGAAAAATTTTTTATCAGCCAGCATTCTCGGGCAAAGTACCCTACAATCTGAAACTAATTCTCAACAAGTTTTAATTCACTTGCATTATGTAATGAGATACTTAATCCCTTGGCATTTTTCGAATCAGAGTGTTGTTTAAAGTCTGTGTTTACTTTCTTTACTTTTTTTCATTTCTTTGCTTTTAAATATGGAATGACGCCTTTGCTAGGTTGAACCATGACTTGCAAAATTCGTACCTAGGTACCCCATCTTTACGAATCCGACATTTTGGTCGATTAAGAAAATTTTAACTTTCACTCACTCTTTAATTATTATTATTTTTTTTTCTCTTTTCGTTTTTCAGAACATCTCGAAACGGATACAAATCCAAGAATTGAGACCACGGTTTCCACAGAACACGACCATAACTACATTGAGGACGTTGCTGAATTGACTTTTCATCCTATACAGGAAACAGCTGATAACGAAGCTGCTGTCGAGGATATTTTCGATTCTGATTTGTTGCAAGAACTTGGTGATGAAGAAACTGACAATATCGAGTATGGTGATGACCTCCAAGCTGACGTGGCTGCACGATTTGAAAAGATATTAAAAGATGGTCTTAAAAAGGAGACAAAAGAGGAACTCCATAAAAAATATCTGTTTCCCAAAAATGTACCGCTTTCAAAGGGCCCTACTCTAAACCTGGAAATTAGTGCTATGCTAGCAGACCCTCAGAAACAAAGAGACAAGCGGCTACTAGCAAAGCAGGATCAGTTAGGCCGAGCGCTTTCTGCCTTAGGGAAGGCTTTAACCAACCTTTTAAAAAAGAAACCCGAAATTCCGGAGATTATACGAACTTTGACTGACGCGGGAAAGCTCTTGGCAGATTCTCACTACGCCGAGACTGAGACGCGACAAACTGTGATTATACCACTGATTGATAAGTCGTTGTCAGACCCCTTCAAGAACAGGAAAAGAGACAGCCTCCTTTTTGGAGAAAAACTAGGCGATTTGGTAAAAGATTCCAGGGGCATAAAGAAAACTAGTCAGATGATGCAAGCATCAACCCCGTCGACATCTGGTTTAAACTCAAGAGGCCCATCGCTCCGAGGGCGCCAACAACGAGGCGGCCAACCATACCAACGTCGAGCCGGTGGGCCGAGACCGATAACGTCATATCAGTTCCAGAACCGCCGGCGAGCGATCGCGCCACCGCGGCCGCCACCCCGGCGCCAGCCCCCGCCCCCGCCCCCGCAAGCGCGCCGCGCCCCGCAGCCGCCGGCGCCGCCCGCAGCACAGGTGTTTGCGACTCACCGCTCAACTTAAGCCGGCTTACCCCGCAATCACAGGTACATGCCGGGCGTTTACGATATTTTCTCGAAAACTGGAGATTAATTACTAACGATAGTTTTATTCTGCAGACAATATCTGGCTATAAGATTCCATTCATTGAAGTACCTACACAAAGTGCAAGTAATTACCCAAAACGTTGTTTTGAGACTATCGAGTCCATTGCTATAAAAGAGGAATTACAACATTTGTTGCAAATAAATGCTGTAAGAAAATGTAGACCATCGCCAGGACAGTTTATTTCAGATATTTTCTTGATCCCTAAAAGTGACGGAAGCCATAGATTTATTTTAAACTTGAAAAAACTGAATGAATAGGTATGTCTTTTCAGAACATTTCAAAATGGAAGACCTTAGAACGGCTACCAAACTTATGACCAAAGGATGCTACATGATTAATATTGATTTAAAGGAAGCATATTTTTTATTACCAATACACGAAACTCACACCAAATTCTTAAGATTCTTTTTCGAGAACATCTTATATGAATTTGTTGCACTACCTTTTGTTCTATGTTCGGCGCCCTATATATTTACAAAAATATTACATCCGGTTATAACCCATCTAAGAACCCTTGATCTGCTGTCCGTCAGATATCTAGATGATATTCTTTGCATAGGAAATACCGAGAAAGATTGCCTAGAAAATGCAAATACTACTATTCAATGCTTGACACAATTAGGTTTTATTATTAATTACGAAAAAAGTAGTTTGCAACCTAAAAAAATTTGCAAGTTTTTAGGATTGATTTTGAATTCCGAAACAATGACATTACATCTTACAGATATTAAAAGACAAAAGATTTTTAATTCAATTTATAATATATTAAACAGGCGTACAATGCGAATTCGAGAATTTGCTCGTTTTCTAGGCCTTCTTACAGCGGCATGCCCAGCTGTTGCTTATGGTTGGTCACATACAAAATCTTTAGAAAGAACTAAATACTTAGCTCTACTGCGAAATAATGATAACTATGACGCCTTAATGACAATTCCAGATAGTTTACGTGACGATTTACTTTGGTGGAAAAACAACATTTTTGTGACGTTTAATCCAATTCGTGACCACAAGTATATACTAGAAATTTATACAGACGCCTCCACAACGGGTTGGGGCGCTGCTTGCGGTACGGAAAAAACAGGTGGTCATTGGACTTCGAAAGAACAAACCCATCACATAAATTATCTGGAATTGTTGGCAGCATATTTTGGTTTAAAAACTTATGCAATGAATAAAAATAACTGTGAAATCCTATTGCGTATCGATAATACTACCGCCATTTCGTACATTAATAGAATGGGTGGAGTGCAATACCCCCACCTAAATCATATAGCCAATCTGATATGGAGATGGTGTGAGGAAAGGAACATTTTTATTTTCGCCTCTTATATTCAGTCATCTTTAAACGTAGAAGCTGATAGTGAATCTAGGAAAATGAATGTCGACACAGAATGGGAGCTAGGACCTAGAGAGTTTGAAAAATTGATCAGAGTATTTGATAAACCTTCTATTGATCTATTTGCATCTCGAGTTAATGCTAAATGTTCTCAGTACATATCTTGGAAACGGGACCCCTTTGCCTATAGTATTGACGCCTTTACCGTCGATTGGTCTCAGTTTTACTTTTACGCATTCCCACCGTTTTCGTTAATTTTAAAAACTCTAAATAAAATCGTTTCTGACTGTGCAACAGGGATCGTAGTTGTTCCACACTGGCCATCGCAACCGTGGTATCCCTTCTTCAAATCGCTTTGTGTGAGAGAAATCGTGATATTTCCAGCAAGTAAATATCTCCTCTCTTCTCCTTTCAGAGTTCTCCATCCGCTGCATCGGCACCTTTCCCTGGCAGCGAGTGTGTTATCAGGGAAAGCTTCCGTAGGCAGTTTGTACCAGAAACGGCTTTAGAAATTATGATATGTTCCTTGTCACAAAACACGATAGCTCAATACTCAAGTAGCCTTAAATTATGGTGGGAATTTTGTAATAGTAATAGTGTTGATTTTTATAATTTTAACATTTCCTTGCTATTAGAGTTCCTTTCTAGCTGTTTTCAGAAAGGATCATCTTATGGCACCCTTAATAGTCACAGATCGGCCATTTCATTAATAGCCTCAAATAGGATAAGTGACGATCTGAAGCTAAAACGTTTTTTTAAAGGCATCTTTAAGTTAAAGCCTATATTTCCAAGGTATAGTGTTACTTGGAACCCGTGTACTGTTCTAGACTATTTGGAAAATTTCAACAATGATGCTGTTAATCTGGAAGTTTTAAGTAAGAAATTAGTAATGCTACTAGCGCTAGCAACTGGACAAAGGACACAGACTCTCTCTCTGATGAAAATTTCCAATATGAAAACTCTTAATGATCGTATAATCATAAATATAACAAATTTGATAAAAACTTCTGCCATTGGTAGGACGCAACCAGTTTTGAATTTGCCTTTTTTTCGTCTACGTCCAGGTATTTGTCCGGCAATAGCGCTCCAAAAATATATATCAGTAACCTCTGTACTAAGAACAAATTCTGAAGATATAATCATTCTTACACATAAGAAACCGCATAGACCTGCTTCATCTCAGACCATAGGGCGCTGGATGAAGCAGACACTTTGCGAGAGTGGCATCGACACTTCCATTTTTGGTGCTCACAGTACGAGGCATGCCTCGACGTCCGCCGCAGCTCGAGCGGGATTGAGTGTCGATGTCATTAGGAAGACTGCCGGTTGGTCTGCTCAATCAGCAGTCTTCGCTAATTTTTATAATAGACCGATTGTTGATTCGAGGGCCAATTTGTTTGATTCCATTGCGATTCCATAGATTTTATGTAATACTTTCAGAATCATTTGTTAGTTATTCGGAGTTGTGAAGTTTTACGTTGTTTTATAGAATTTTTTTATTGTTGTCTATTGCAAAGGAAAAAGTAAATTACTTGTTTTTTGTGTGATCTTTTTTTTTGTTGTTTATTTTACTCGCAACATTGGAAACGGTCTCTAAACATCTACAATATGGTCAAAGATAAATCTCGGAAGGCGAAGACAGGATAATTAATAGATCAAACGAACTTACCTGAAGTGAAGTTCGATCTTCATTATCCTGTCTTCGCCGAAGAGATTTAGGGTCCCTCCCTACCCTGAAATTTCGTCTCCCAATAGGTTTCAATATTGCTCCTTACTTAACTACTCTTAAAAGAATGAGGTCAGGCTTTATGGGACAACTAGGGAGGAGAGAGTGAAAGGGAAGACTCTTTTTCTCTCTCTTGGTAACTTGTGCGATATGGTTAGCGCGTAGCAGGGCTACTACAATATGGTCAAAGATAAATCTCTTCGGCGAAGACAGGATAATGAAGATCGAACTTCACTTCAGGTAAGTTCGTTTGATCTATTAATAATATACGAATACATAAACGAGCAATTCTTGTAGATATATAATGTGAATCTCTGAAAGTTTTTTAGTATTTTTAGTTATAGCGGCAACAGATATACATCATCTGTGAAAATTTCAACAGACAGACAGACAGATGGACGTCCGTCCGTCCGGCCGTCCGTCCGTCCGTCCGTCCGTCCGTCCGTCCGTCTGTCTGTCTGTCTGTCTGTCTGTCTGTCTGTCTGTCTGTCTGTCTGTCTGTCTGTCTGTCTGTCTGTCTGTTGAAATTTTCACAGATGATGTATTTCTGTTGCCGCTATAACTAAAAGTACTAAAAACAGAATAAAATAAATGTTTAAGGGGGGCTCCCATACAAAAAAGTGACTTTTTGTCGTTTTTTCTCGATCTTTGTGTCTACTGTTGTATAGATTACGGAATCCTTTGTGCGCGAGTCCGACTCGCACTTGGCCGGTTTTTTGGAAGCTTTCATTAGACTGGTGATGACAGCTCCGAAAAAAATCATTGAACATAACTTTTCAAAACTTTCAATCACGATCTTTATCCATTTTTAATTTATATTGTACAAACAACAATAAATATTATTCATAACTTTATTGCGACCATATCGACACCATGCGTTCATGTATTTTTACTTTTTACTTTTGTATTTCACTCGCAATTTTCATTGGATGTTTATTATTGAAATAAAACGTCATTACGATTTTTACCGTGACTGGTTTGCAAACAGGGCCCTTATTATGAAGCAGCTATATGTTCGGAAGGGTCGTCAACGTCGCGCTTGGGCCCAACAATTCACTCAAATCTAGCGACAAATACGGTTATTTTTTTGAATAGTTTCGAAATTTCCTGCCACTGAGTAATGAACGCTAGAAATGCATAGCGACAAAAACGATTTTACGGATTGAGATACGGACTTTGACACTGATAAGCGACCACCTCGCTACTTCCGATAATGTCTCATTTTTCATAATAGGAGCCCAGTTTTTATCACAATTAGCCTTCAAAATTAGAACACTGAGTCCTCGTCAAGCGCGAGGAACATAGGAAGGACGCAGGACGAGGGCGTGGAAAAGACGCAACGCGTTGCATAGACTTCGCGTCCTCGCCCCGTCTTATCTGTTTATATGTAGTCCCATCACTTCAGTAAATTTTGTATAAAAGTGAATTGAAAGGACCTAGCGTCTTTTCCGCGTCAGGAACTCACGTTCTCCCAAGGTGCTCGACGCCTTACATGTATCATGCCCCTGTGCATACATAGAGGGGGGGGGGGGGGGGGGCAAACTGGCAGGCCGTACCTACCCACCCCAAAACTACTGAGGTGGGCATTGGGTTACTGCATACTCTGGAAAATAACCGTAGCACAATGATATGATAATGACTCTGATAATTCTATAAATACTTATGTTGGTTTATGTGTAAAGCAACGGACAAAGTGCCCAAGTAAACACCAGAGTAATAACAACCAAATTAACGCTTATAAGAAACCGATTTACAGCCGTCCACAGAGCGACCGTTCGAGTTCCTATTAGCTCTTACCTCGATGTTAACAAAGGTAATTTTGTAATGGCAAAGTGGGGCCATGCTACGCGCGCTTAGTACGAAAATAGTCGGTGTGACCGCTGATGGCACCAATATGGACGAGGTCGGCTGACGTAGGCGCTCCGTGAAAGAAAACATTGCGTTTATAGCAAAATTTAGGCTGGTTGTGAAGAGAAATGTTGTGAGGGACCCTGGGGATGGGACAATCAACAGCTGATCAATCTTTATATTTTTTTGCAAAGTCGCCTGTAACGTAACCGAGTAGAGTGCACTTGTGTTAAGGTTTTTTTGGGTGGCTACTGGCTACCTATCCTTGCGCAGGATTCTGATAAAAAGTGTCCAAGACCAAAAAAATATAATTATGTATATTTATTTATAAATCACGAAAACATTACTAAATTACTAAAGTAGAAAAACGTTTACATAAACCTTTCTCTGATGAAAAAAATGTGACCCGAATTTCATGCAGATCTGTTCAGTAGTTTGAGCGTGTTTACGTGACAAGTAGCTAAATATACCTACTTCTAAAAACTCACGCCTATGTCCTGGAGTGGTAGGCAGACACCACGGTATGCCACTTGCCACGACGAAACTGAAATCAAAATAATAACTTAAATTAACTTCCACTCAACACAATACCTTGTCCAGGGTCCCAAACTAGGACCCCCTGAGCTATGGTAACCGGGCAAGGACATCACAAACACGGCGGTCCCTAGTAGAAATTGAACCCACGACCTCCTGCCTGATAATCCGACGTGATATGGTAGACCAAAGAGACTGAAAATAAGGAATTCTTTCAGTCCTGTCTGTGAAGTTGTGAAACTTCAAGCTCTTTCATAACTCTGAAATTGTTAAGAAATGTCGGCTGTTTCACACAGTAGCTGATATTTTTTTGAGATTCATAAAACTACCATTCAAAATTTATTCTGACAATGCCGAGTCTTCTTAATTTGTGGGTTAATCGAATTCTCATAGTAAACCATGATATTTTGTAGTTATATGAAATAGAGCTCTGGAGCGCCGGGTACTTGCCAGTCCCCCTAGCAGTGTAATAGGCGGATAGGTTTCACTGCCTGTATAGCCCGCTACTGTGTAATATCCCATGGGATTCAGCAGCAGTAATGACGATTTTTTATATACTACCTACACTGCTTTTCACATGTATGTACAATGTATTAACATTACTGGGACTAGAATCTATGCTAACATTATAAAGAGGAAAATTTCGTAAGTTTATGTTTAGGGGCTAATCTCCGAGGGTGGACATAGGCTATAGCAGAGCTTCCCAAACTTATTTTGACTCTAACGCCCTTGGGAGTTTCCCGTTACTTGGCGACGCCCCAGGGTGAAGAATGTGCTAGCTTTTCTATGCATAGCTTCTCAAAACGGGGCTTAAGTACGGTAAATGTCACTCTCATATATTTTTCTATATTTATTTGGGAGAAAAAGTTCTTTATGACTGCAATCTGTGTGGATCGCTTCGCGACGCCCGCGTCCCCTTGGATAATACCGATAATAGTTTGGGAAGCTGTGGCCTACAGGCTAATCCGCTTACCACGCGAACGTAGTCGCGGGCACTGCTATAAAATATAAATTAACTTAACGAAATATGGATGACATGCATTAATGAAATGAAATGAAAATATTTATTTCAGACCTGGGTCCATATTTGACAATAATAACAGCAATAATAATAAAAATGTTAATATCACAGCAGAAATAATTGATATAAAATATATTGCAATAGTTACAAAATCAGTGAAAAAATAATCTAAATTAAAATTGTATTGATTAAAAGAAAATATATATATATATATATATATATATATATATATATATAAAATTTTTAATAAAATATGTACAGTACCTATTATTATTAATATTATTAATACGTTTATTGCACACAAGTAAAAAATACAATGGCAATGTGGCGGACTGAATGCTTTGTATTTGTTTACACTAGAAAGATAACCGTCATCCCCAGGCTCTAGGTAGTGAGATTAATGCACCTGAGGTAAAAATATCGTTAGGGGTTTCAGTAGATGAGTCATCATCACACAGTCATCTTTTAGTTTCGAACCTTTCTGCCACCCGCATTAGTTAACGAGTTCTTAAAACTACTCCTAAATGGAAACAACAATGGAAAACAAAAAAAAAGGTTTTAACCCTTTCGGTGATTAACAAAGAGTTTATTATCTCTACCTTTTTAAACCTTTCTAATATTTTAATGCTATTGAAGCCTTTCCTGGTACTTTAGAAGACAATTGGAGTGGGTCCCATTCATGTATTAAGTCCTATGTTGGTTTCTAATGGATCGTTAACTAATAATTTGCAGTAAAAACCTTGTTTCACAGAGACGCCGCAGTAGTTACCGATGACAGTTGTATAATCCTTTGGAGAAACTTTTGTTGGAGGTAGACAATACAGTAATTTAAGTAGGTACCTGACCGTCAGGCTACTCCCTTTTGTTCATCCTATGCCTCATCCTCAAGCGATAAATATATCGCCAACTATTATGTTTTACTTAGCCGTTTGTATCTCACTGCTGTGTAAAGACCTCCCACGTGATCTTCCAGTCTTCTCTGTCTTGCTACATCGTCTCCCATCTCCGGGCAAAAAGGTTACCCGTCATCTCCGCCTTGGTTGGCCACGTCGCGTGAACTCATTCAGTGGCAATCATCACCCATCTGTCTGGGCGCATACGACTAGCATGGCTTGTCCACTTCTGTTGGTGCACCACCTCTAACTAATGCAGAAAGGGTTACTATAATATTAAGGTTAACATAAGTGTCTGGCATTAAAACTAGTTCGATGCTCGAGTTCTGGATTTCAGAATAAGAATTCAAACTCTGTTAATAAAGGAACAAATTAGTAAATACTAACGGTCTAATTAATAAAGCTCCTCAGACACAATTGAAATAGTCTGTGGTTAAGGGAAAGACGATTACTTAAACTGCAGATTATTTAAACTGCCTCTGAGAAGTGTTTTAGAAGAATGTTCTTTTTTATAAGTAAGACCGTAAATATGAAAGCTTTCGTCCATTTTTCATATATCTAACTATCTAGATATGTTCAAGACACTGGACTGGAAGGGGTACGGCATTAACATAAACGGCGAGTACCTTTCACACTTGCGATTTGCAGACGACATTGTCATCATGGCGGAAACGCTGCAAGATCTGCAACATATGCTGAGTGGCCTAGCTGATTCTTCCCAACGCATTGGTCTCCGGATGAACTTGGATAAAACCAAGGTTATGTTCAATGAACATGTAAGTCCGGAGCCAATTGCAGTTCAAGGCAATATTCTCGAAGTTGTTAAGGAGTATGTTTACCTCGGGCAAACCATGCAGTTAGGTAAAAACAACTTCGAGAAAGAGGCCAATAGAAGAATACAGCTGGGCTGGGCAGCGTATGGGAAACTACGTCGAGTCTTCACATCGCCAATCCCACAGAGTCTCAAGACGAAAGTCTTCAATCAGTGCGTCCTACCCGTCATGACATATGGTGCCGAAACGTGGACACTCACGGTGGGGCTGGTCCACAAATTTAAAGTCGCTCAGCGTGCTATGGAAAGGGCTATGCTCGGGGTTTCTCTGAAAGATCGAATTCGAAACGAGGTGATCCGACAGAGAACCAAAGTCACCGACATAGCCCACCGAATTAGCATGCTGAAGTGGCAGTGGGCCGGCCATATTATCCGAAGAACTGATAACCGATGGGGCAGACGAGTTCTCGAGTGGAGACCGCGGATCGGTAAACGTAGTGTGGGACGTCCTCAGACTCGGTGGAGCGATGATCTTCGCAGGGCGGCTGGCAAGAGTTGGATGAGAGTAGCCGAGGACCGTGCTCAGTGGCGTGCTATAGGAGAGGCCTATGTCCAGCAGTGGACAAGCATAGGCTGATGATGATGATGATGATGATGAACTATCTAGATCTTGCTTGTAATGGAGACATGTAATTTGTAAAATTTGTAAACTTCAGTTCCCGTACCACTATGAATAAAAAGTTGTTGGTTTTAGTAGTAGCGTATTTAAATAGTATTTTAGCTGTCTGTCTGTCGGTCTATCTTCATGTCTGCCCTGAAGCACAGATTATTGCCTCTCCGGCGAGCATCCATCTTAATCGCACGTTCTTACATTTTGAATGATTAAAAAGCAACTTATGTACTTTTGACAAAAGTGGTCAAACCAAATAAAATAAAGTAAAATTACAGACTATTTCATTTTCATGTTATGTACTTCTTTGGCCAAGAACATTAAAATTTTTAACTCAGGCTCGTAACACTTCTTAAGTTACATAAAGTTATAGTTAAATGGTACTTTATATAAAAAACCGGAGAAGTGTGAGTTGGACTAGCCCACCGAGGGTTCCGTACAAATTTGTAAGTACTTACATATTGTAAATAGTTCAGGAATCGAGTCTCGCAGTTCTTTCCGAGCTTTACCCGAGTAAGACTATTTTTATGATTTAATTACAAATGTTTAGTTTTTAGACTTTAGTCACAGCATAAAACGATATTACTTGCCTTTCATAGTTCTAGGTCAACGGAAAGTACCCTATAAATTTTGATTCCCTTGAGAGTGTCGATACGTTTTTTGCGGCATAAACGGCCGTATTTTTTAGCGTTAACTTATAAGTTTGATTTTTTTCACAGCTTCAAGGGACTGTAGACTTGAGCATATTTAATTTCAACTCGATACCTCCACGCGTTCTCAAGATAAGGGGTCTTCACAAATCTTCACAGACAGATAGACGGACAACATAGTGATTGTGTTGCGTAAAAGTTATTGTTATTGTACTATGATGGTATAATATTAGTTATTGGCCTAGTATCTATGAAAAGGTCGGTATTTGATTAGGTATTAAAGTGAGAAGGTCAGAATCCCCGAAGGACGATAGATAATAATAGAAATAATAAAAAAATATTAGTTTCTACGCCGTAACTTCCCCATTCTCAGCATGTTATGAAACCAGAAATTTAAACAATTTTTGCCTTTGGGAACAACGGCGATGGTTTAGAAATACCTTTAGAAACTAGGAGAAGCCTTAAAAATGCAAGTCCGCATGTTGGTACCATTTCGTCGGAAGTGTCCATCTACTACAACTTAACAAATGTACGTAACTTAGAAAACCAACTCATTGGTACAAGCTGAGATTCGAACCCGCGACCTCCCGAACGAGAGGCCGCGTCCTACCGCTGCCCTACCACCGCCTCGACTTTTACTTATCGTAGGAAAAACCAACTTGAAAAGTTACACTCCACCGTTTTCGTCCATCGAAGTTCAATAACTCTACTGAAACTGAGTATTTAACGAACAATAGCCCACGACCTTAAAACTCCTCCAAATATGTATACGAAATACTTTACTGCATTTCTAGTGAATCATACGGTGACCTGCAACGTCATACCAATTGTTTGTCAAATGGATTGTCAAGAAGTATCGTTAGGATGCAGCAAATTAAAAATTGAAGCAGAGGCCGCTGCTTAGCATAGAATAGGTCCTTGTGATTTTGTTTCAAAAGGTCATTGACACATAATCGATTAGTCGAGAGACTCACTCGAGTCCGGAGTCTAGAGTGGAGACCCTTCTCTAAAAGAGTGATAGATAAGAATTGTCGATTCCGACAGAAGAAAACGAATTCGAAAAATCATACTGACCGAAAAATCTTGTTTCTGAATGGAGAATTTTACTAACCCCCCAGTTTATCGTACACTAACACGCTATTAATCTACTGTTAACAGCTGTCATTTGACCAAAGTGCATACAAAAAAAACCACTGACAGCTGTTAACAGTAGATTAACAGCTTGTTAGTGTACGAGAAACCGGGGGTGAGCTTATCAGTTTGTGTCGCGCTTTTGGAGAAATCTGAAGAGACATTTACTTCACTTAGGGCCAATTTTTCAGTAGTCAGATAAAACTTAACTGGAGAATAAATTGCATGCTATCACTGTCTAAATCATACGACGTACCAACATCAGTTTTATTCTCCAATTAAGTTTTATCTCACTGTTGAAAAATCCGGTCTTAGAGAAGTGAGTTCAAAACTGAGCATTAGTTTAGAAGAATAATTATTCAAATTAAATGATTTGTTACTCACACGAGAGGAAATAAACTCAAATATAAAATATTTAAAATGTGCGTAATTTATCAACTGCACCTTCTAAAGGCCTGTTTCCACAATACATTTTCTAGAGTCAAACTCCGTACCGTCCTTCAGTCGAAGCGAAATAATCGTAACGGGTGACTTATATCCGTCTCGCTTCTACTTAGGGCAACAAACGGGCGCGAGAGAGACGGGGAGTAGGAAATTGAGGCCGTTTTCATCAGTACGAGTTTGTTTGGTTAATATCAATGAATTTTCCACCTTCCAGCGAAATTCGTCTGGAATAGATGTTAATTAATGCAATACCTACAAGCTTTTTTATGATAAGTCCAAGAACAACAATATTTAGGTAAGATAAGATAAGATAAGAATTCTTTATTGTACACTAGAGCACATGACATAAAAAAAATTAAAAATACACAGTACAGTTGGCGGCCTCATTGCTAAAAGTAATTTCTTCCAGACAACCCGGTAAGTAAATAAATGTCACGAACATATTTGACCCGGACGTTTCGCTGAAATAACTTGTTCGGATGGATACTTAAAAATCGTTTTATTTATCCTAATCCTATATAAATGAGGACGCAGCTTGTTTTGAATAATCATTATTTCAAAATGGGTCCAACGAAGTTTTAAGCATTTCACGCGAAGTAATTCATAATCAGCCTATACACGTCCCACTGTAGGGCACAGTCTGAGGTATGTGAATAGCTCAGACACCCAGGTTTCCTCACGATGTTTTCCTTCACAGTTAGCGAGTGGTATTGCTACTATAACTTCTCAAATGTACATAACTAAGAAATAAAACATCGTGAAGCATCGTCATTAGAAGGAAAACATCGTGAGGAAACCTGGGTGTCTGAGCTATTCACATACCTCAACGCTTGAAATCGCCAACCCGCGGTGGGCACGGGTGGTGATTAAGCCCATACTCTCTTTCTAAGAGAAGGCCTGTGCCCTACAGTGGGACGTATATAGGCTGCTTATAGAATCAATAAACCAGCCAGTAAAGAGGTATTTAATCAAAGGTACGCGATTTTTTTTGCAAGAAGTGATTAAATAATATTTTTGAGGTTACCTTTGTATTACAGTCTGTATTCCTTTCGCGGTATACAAAAATAGCTTTTTCAGTTTTGGTATAAACTAGAGCTCTCCCTTTGTTCGTGAAAATCATTTCATGATGTTTTTATGTTGAACTTCCACGAAAAAAATCCAAAAATAAGCAACACTTATAAAACAAAACAAACATTGTCTCGGCAAATCTTAGTGGCGCCATCTGTAAATAGTTTCGTGTTGCCATCCCCATTAACCAACGCGTTATCATTTTTACAATGAGGCCAAAAATGCAGCGGCTTGGGTGACAGTGAAATGGGAATTCATTAAGTACAGGAACATGTTGACGGAGTTCTTGTGGCCTCAACTAGATAGTATGGATCTAAACGACATATGGTTTCAGCAGGACGGCGCCACCTGCCACACCGCGCATGAAACAATCGATTTATTGGAGCAACGATTTCCGGCCGAATCAGTTGGCCGCCAAGATCGACGGGTTGTGTTTACGCTGGCTGGTTCATTGTAACTTGGTTAATACGGTATTTGACACGATCAACAATAAATTATTTCATATGTTCGATTAAAACAAAAATTACAAAATATCTCGGAAAATGTATCTCTTTTAGTCAATTACTAGTTATTACAATTTTTAAATAGATTAAACATAAAGAGAGTGCTCTGAAATGTGACGTCATAAGCCAGTATTTTCATACAAAATTCCGTTTTAAAAGTAACTCATTTGATATTTTGTCAAATACCCAATTGTGTCCGTCATTGTGGAAAAACTTATTCAATGACCTTACAGCTTATGGTGATTTTCTTAACCCCCATGGACTTAAGAGTAATGTCAATGTCATGTCGGTCCAGTGGTTTTTGCGTGATCGGCGAACAAAGAAATAGAGTGAGACGGTCATAATCAGACAGAGACAACACATACAGATTTATTATACGTTATGTATACAAAATATAGACAGATATTTTTGAGTTGTATTTTGTCATTTCCCTTTCATAACCGTAGTAATAGATATCGAAATATCTATCTGCTCCGATAGGATGATAATTACACTCGGTGTCATTTTATATCCACGTATCTAAACTGCGACTGCCTCGTTGGTCTAGCGGTACCACGTTTGATTACCATGACGGAGGTCATGGGTTCCATTCCAACTTGGGGCCGCCGGACATTTGTACAAAATGGCCTCAGTCTGTGTGCTTTTCGATGTATGTGATGTCCTTGCCTGGTTACCATATTACAGGGTATCCTAGGTTGGAACCAGGACAAGTGATTAAAGCGGTGGTAGCCTAGTGGGTAGAACATTGGACTCGGAAGCGGGAGACCCAGGTTCGATTCCCAGTGCGGCATGTACCTATGACTTTTCTTTCTATGTTATGTACATTTGTGAAGTTATAGTAGCAATACCACTCGCTAACGGTGAAGGAAAACATCGTGAGGAAACCTGGGTGTCTGAGCTATTCACATACCTCAGCGCTTGAAATCGCCAATCCACGGTGGGCACGCGTGGTGATTAAGCCCATACTCTCTCTCTGAGAGAAGGCCTGTGTCCTACAGTGGGACGTATATAGGCTGCTTATGACAATTGATTGTGATGTGTGGAAGTATATTTTAAGAAACATAACTTGAAAACTGATAACCATGTTCAGATCCCGACCAAAATCTGAAATCTACCATATTTGACCAAATAAACTACCTATATTGAAATATCAACCAAATCACCATTTTTTTTAACTGTTCCATACATATAAGTGTATGTTAGTCCAAGTATTTATTGTTTATTGACATGCAGGTTTAACGATAAGGAAACCTAAAGAATTTTAATGTACTTATTACTTAATGACTATTCAATGAGGAGACTCATTTGTTAATTTAAAGATTGAGAAATGTTTTGTCTCTATGCAATGAATATCATATGCCGTACAGGCGGGATTGAGAGAGTAATAATATTAGTGGTCACTTCACCTATCCATTGTAGGTAGGATTTTCCACTATACGCAGCACAAATGATCTAGCTTAGATGTAAAATGACTTAGTTTTGTTATTCGTCTTGACAAAAAACATAATTATGAGGCTCATGCTGAGCCTACTACTCTACATTTTGAGTAACTTCACTCTGAAGTGGAATACGTTTTTAGGGTTCCGTATCCGAAGGGTGCCAAACGGGGGTCCCGTTTACTAAGACTCCACTGTCCATCGGTCTGTCTGTCTGTCTGTCACCAGGCTGTATCTCATAAACCGTGATAGCTAGACAGTTGAAATTTTCACAGATAATGTATTTCTGTTGCCGCTATAACAAAAAGACTAAAAACAGAATAAAATAAATATTTAAGGGAAACGTAATTCTTTTGCCGTTTTTTTGCTCTATATTAATAACGGAAACAGGTAGACGCTTGGAATATTCACAGAATATTAAGTTCTATGTTCGCTTCAAAAATTAATAATTTCAATAAAATAAAATAATATTTAAGGGGGCTCCCATACAACAAACGTGATTTTTTGCCGTATTTTCTCGATCTTTGTGTTTAATGTTGTATAGATATAGTAATGGTACGGAACCTTCTTCGTTTTTTATTTTAATAGCTGACGGTATGGGTCATTCACTTTTTGGAACCACTTTTTAATGCTGCATCTATACTATGGGCCAACTCGTCATTAATCGCGCTATCTGTCATTCGTACAACATACGGGATAGAACAACGTTTTTTTACGTGGTTTTACATAATTATAGCCTATGCAGGTGAGCGCGTGCGTTGCAGTTTCAAAACACTGGCTACTGTAACGGGCTATTGAAATATTTCAAAACCTGAATTATTGATTTAATTTCTAAGCAAAAATTTAAATTCTCATATTTTTCATAAAATTTTAATACTTGTCACCGTATTTTTTTTATGAATAATAAAAAATATTAATTGATATTTGTTAACTTTTGCTTATTATAAGTGGTATTATTTATTAATAATGGTTAGCTGGTTTTTGATAAACCAACTCGACTGTACTAAATAGTAATTCGTTCATAAATAAACAGATAGAATATTCTTTATTGTACACAACGAAATGCATTGAAACTTATAAAATATTATAAATTACATTAAAATTGGTGGCCATATCACCTAACAATATTTTTTCCAGGCAACCATTGTAAATTATTAAACATCATCTACAATATTTAACTATTTATTATAATAGTTTATTGCTCCAGAACCCTGAGCAATAATGGGGTTTTCAAAACGTTCGGCTCGAAAGTGTGACTCTCAGACATTTCTGGCTAACTTCTGGCAGTGTTCCATAAGAAGTCGTCGAGTAAAGACACGAATCCAAGGCGTATTAATAACGCTTTATTATCCCACTTCTGATATTATGTTGTTTTCTTTTAGATATGTAAAAAACCTGACTGACACTCAGATTATTTTTTTTTTAAACTTATTCGTATTTATTTATTTTATTTGCGGCACAGCGTTGGTAGCCTGGTGGGTAGAACATCTGACTCGGAAGCGAGAGACCCAGGTTCGATTCCCAGTGCGGGCATGTACCTATGACTTGGTTTACAAAATTTTATTTCATTTATTTGGTATACAGAACAGATCACAACCATTGCACGATATAATAAGCATTACTATGATATAAGTACAAAGTTGTTGTCTAAAGCATACACACACAACATCGCCACTGACTGCCTCGTTGGTCTAGCCGTTAAGGCGCTTAGCTCCCAAAACAGAGGTCGTGGATTCGATTCCCACTGGGGGCTGCCATACATTTGTACAAATGGCCTCAGTCTGGGTGTATTTTCATGTTTGTGATGTCCTTGCCTGGTTATCGTAGCACAGGGTATCCTAGTTTGGGACCAGGCTAAGTGATTATATTGTGTGGAAGTTATTATTATTATTATTACTTGTAACTTTGACTAAGATAAGAAATCACGCTGTAACGTCCAAATGTCATTCAAAACTGTTTTAATTTCAAAAATACGTGCCGGATCGGAATGAAACCTAGAAATACAGGGTGTAACAAAATCAAAATATACATCCGAAAGTGGAAGGTTCCTCTCGTCAATCCAAAAAAACTCTTATCATTCCTAGGTAACTCGGCAAACGTGGTTTTGCCATATTAACTAGCCTACGATCTCTTCACAGACCTACATAATTTTGTTCCAATTTTAATAAAATCATACCCATTTCATTGGGCTTGTGTCCATTTCGTATCTGCTAATTAAGGAGTTACACAAATGATAGCTGATTTCCGATAAGGTGCCGCGGGACGAAATTTTCGGTAAGTAGGTATACGATAATTGGCATACTTCGGCAAAAATATTCAAACCTATTTTTGCTATTTCGAACCTCATTAATCGCCAACCCGCCTGCCAAGCGTGGCGATTATGGCAATACCCTTGATGGTTATGAAAACCACGAAGGAGGCCTATGTCCTGCAGTGGGCGTTAAATGGCTAGTGATGATGATGATGATGAACCTCATTAATCACCAGGCGATTGGCAATTTGAGTATGTGAATTACGGTATAAGGAATGATGTACCTATATGAATATAACAGACACGGGTTTCCTCATTATGTCTCCCAACGTGTTCAGTCGACAGTACATCGACAGTTTGACTCTAGGCGACTTTGCTAACTAATTTTATTTAGCCTGTACAATTAGCGACAACCATACAAAGTCCTTTTTGTTTAATACCCGCCCTTAAGCCACTCACAATAACAGCTACCGATGCGTCTGTCTGACTCCGAGATAGTTGCCATAGACAAATTAGTCCATTCCAACTTATCCCTAATTAAAATCCCGACGAGCAATAAACCTGACACTAAAACAATACTCGTCCAATACTCAACTCGTCATCAGCGTACCCAAAAAGGGCGGCATTTTAGCAAATTTAACAGCATCTATTATCTTCACTTCAACACCGTAAATTAAACTGCTACGGTACAAAAGAAGGCCCGGACCGGTCGCCCAATGAGTCGATGTACACCGAACAACTCATCAGAATACACGTAAAGCGATTTCAATCTGTTTCCTTTGTCCGTGTGCTAACGCTGGATGAGTCGGGTGACTGGTCTTGTGTTTGGCTGTGCGGGTCGCAGGACAGGTCGATTTCGAAGTCCTATGGCGGCAGGGACTGGTCCGGGGTGGGGTTGCCAGATACAAGGTTTTCGTAAGATTCGCTGTATTTTTTTGGCAGATTTTGGTGATAATATTTACTTTCCGTTGTTATATTTTCTGTGACAATTTCGCAGCAATGAAAAATGTTGTAACACTAATTGAATTGAATATACTGGTAATTTTACCTATAATTCTCCTGTCTCGTTTTTTAAGGTTTAATGCTATGCTGGGCGGCAAAAAATTTGATTCCCTAAAAAACGGTAACTGAATAAATTGTGACATATATTAACATCAACTATCAAGTATCTTTAAAAAATCCGGACGAATTCAAACTGTTCCCTATTCCTTCCAGAGGGCCATACTTCGGAGAATTTCTGGAAAATTGCAATCGTCGGGTAACCCCAGCCGAGTGGTGTATTTTGGAGGAGACAGGTGCGTCAATTTCACAGGGAATAGGGTCCGGGCTTAAGATATTCATTCGAGAGACGTTATCAATATCTATTACTACGGCTACTCTTCTACGAAGGGATTTCGAATGGTATGATTGGATCGAGTATTTAGTTTTTACGTGACTGAAACAAAACAATACTTAAGTTATGTTTTCACGGTTCATGTATGTGTGTTTGTCAAATACTTTATTCGAAATAAAATTATTTTACGCGTGAAATTGATCTTTAAATGTGTGTTAGAATACAGCTAGTAGCCCTGTACGGGAACTTTTTCACTTTACCTGCATCATCTAGAGGTTGTAACGTTAACGTTATTAATTTTATCGTTAATGTCACCATTAACAAAAAACAAATCCTTCAGTCATGCCCGAGCATGCACGAACCGTTACGCGAATATTGCAATTACTTGAAAATTATTCAGTTATTATGAAATCTAGTTCTGGCATCACGAAGAAAGGCAGAAATCCTATCCACGTTATGAAGGCTAGAACAATAAAACATTATTATTAATAGTGACATATACCTACATCACATAAACCTTTACATGCGTGCACTTTACTCAGTTGCGATATAGGCAAATTTGCAACTAAAATGGAAAGATTGTACCTATATAATTTTCCGGTCGTGTTTTTTGTTTTTGTAAAAAGCAGTTTTGTTTGCTGAAATTGCCATCAGATCTGTTTATCCCCTGAGTAATGCTGAAATAACGCGCTTGTCCGTTTAAATGTCAGTTCTAGTAATTTATCAATACGAAACGTTCAAATAGTTTTGCCAGAGTTGGGAAGTTATATGCAAACAAACTCTCATGTATGTAACTGATGTGTAGATTGTTATGTATGTGTATGTACTTAATGTTTTATGTGTGTGTGTCTCTAAAGCACAAATAAATGATTAATCTGTCTATTATTATCATTATTATTAAAATTCTTTATTGTACCAGAAAAAATGTGCAAAAGGCGGGCTTAATACTAAATAGTATATTATTCTATCTATGAGTTTCAGTAAGGAAATTAGTTGAAAACATTTTGCTAGTGTTTGAATGTCGTCTCTTTAAGGCGCAGGGTACCTAAATCCTTATGACTAAGGTGATATTTTGTTTAATGTACTTTCACATTATCTGCAAAACTGTTTTTGTTAAACCCTTTGAAGAATTAATTTGGAAAAGTATCTGAAATGAAATTCAAATTACTTTTATTCATTATAGCTCAAAAACTATGAATTAATAAACATTACAAATAAGCATACTATCTCAGCATTAGGCTACTTTACGTCTTTATAAAGCAATTTTATTATACTGTAGTCAATAAATTATATGAAAAATTACTGAAATTAATGTATATTTTGCTATACATTAATGTCAGCAACTATTTTGTCTGACTTGCCTCGTTGGTCTAACCGTTAAGGCACAAAGCTACGAAAACATAGGTCGTGGGTTCGATTCCCACTGGGGGCCGCCGTAAATTTGTACAAATGGCCTCAGTCTGGGTGTATTTCACGTTTGTGACATCCTTGCCTGGCACAGGGTATCCCAGTTTGGGACCAGGACAAGTGATTGTTTTGTGGGGAAGTTATTATTATTATTATTACTATAAACTACTTACGTTACTTATTCTACACTGAATTCTTTGCCGCTTGAGCTCCACTGATAAATGGGATTATCATATTACTTACTTCTACGTAATTCTATGCTTAAAATACCTAGTACCTAAAGAAGAAACAAAAATTACATGTTCGATCATGATGCTATGTTCGGGTCAAAACCTATGTTGGACGTGATAACAGCCAGGGGGGGGGGGGGTTAATCTACTTGAAATTGTAACCGTCATTATCCTCGTAATTGTCACAATCGTCGTTGTCAAAGCGAACTAGGTAATATAGGAAAAAAAATAAAGTTTCAATACCTGTTGCCTGGTGTTAATTTTTTTTTGTTTGCTCCGATTTCGTTTTGATTGAAACTTTTACGTAATTATTTTAAGAGCAATAATTTACTCAGCCCACAGTATACAATAGCATTTAACGAAACATGAAAAGAAATACAAAAATGCAATGGATCAAAAGCAATAATTGTATTTAGTACATTTCTGTTGTGCTGCGACTGTGAGAGCTTGTTGAGAAAAATGACAAATCGGCCACAATTCCAGTGGACTCACCAGCGGGGCCTGTTTCATAGAACTACAGTTCATGGTTTATTATGACAATTCGATGTACATTGCAAAGTCGCTTAACCCACAGATTAACAAATAGGACGACTCTACTGAGCAATGTATATCGAATTGTCATAGTAAACTACGGATGGTTGAGCCAACAGCACCGTGATAAAAGTTTAACTGCGTCTAAACAAATTATTTTTAAGGATTTTAGCAATTTCTACAAGAACCATTCCATGAATCAGGACTGTTTTTTGAATCAGGAATCTAGAGCGTAACTCCACCTGGTAGGGTTCATCTGAAATGCTTTGCCAACTTTGGTCAGCTTGGCAACTGGTTAACCACGAGGCAACTGACCCCATGTATCAATACATGATACCATTTTTGGGGCTAAGTCTGGAAATTATCAAGATAACAGCCAACCCATTAGGAGATCGTTAGAGGAAAATTCCTGAAAGCTAAAATGTCTTAATTGCGAGGTTTATAATCAGGATTAATTGTTCGTTGGCTTCTATGGTGGCTTTTAACTAGATTTTGCTTTGATACGGCCCATCGAAGTGTTACTTACTCTACTGATAAGTAGATGTTCAGTTGACAGCATGTCCACCTTTACACATGTGTACCGATATGAAAACATCGTGAGGAAGTGAGGAAACCTCCTCATATCTCCTCAGTATCAACGTTTACATAGTACAATGGCCGATCTATGAGGCTAACTGCGGAAATCTCAGGTCTTACTAACTATACCGTTATGATGTTACAACTTTGTAACCCAAATGTAAAGCGCTATAAAATTGTATTTTACTTTATTATCTTATCTTAAATTCATTACATATTAGATATTGTAATGAATTCTCGTTTTCAGTAAAAGTTCAGCTATTTGATGTAATACTCGAAATGTTGAATTTTCCTGTTGCCTAACAATGTTGTGGTCTCCAAACTTCTTGTTTGTGCTAGCTAGGAAAAAAGTTAGCCGAAGATTACTTAATAGAGTAGGTTACAAAAATATTGCAAATGAATACATTGTCCTCCTTGTTAACTTTCGTTATGACACGAACTTATTGCGACATGCGCCATGTCACTTGATAAGTAATTAAATAGACTTTTATTATTACTAAAATCCGTTATTGCATTTAAACAAATAGTTTAGCACATGGGCGAGCCTAATTCTACTTAGCACTATCTACCAGCTAACCTAAGTTATGAAGATAGATAAATAACTATGTATAACTAAAACTATAAAAACCTATCCAGGGACTCACGAATAAACAGCTGATTGTCAGTCATATAAATTTATGTACGTATGTATGGATGGCTCTGCAAATGTCATGGTGCAAGAAGTTTTTGGACTTATTCACTGGATAAACGATAAACAGATAGATAGTGCCGACAGATAGTGTTGGCTTAAACCGGCTTTAGAAATCCCCAAAAATATCAAAAATGTTTTATACGACTTTTTAACCTTTCTGCACACGTCTTCTTGCACTAGCCCGCTAGGTAAAGCGACATGGGGCTCTGTAACAAAGCCAATAAAAATTCGTATTAAATAAACCGGTCATTTTAGTATCGTTTGACAGATTAGGTCTGGGTCACACAGCCGGAATGGTTCTCTGAATTCATAATCTAAAATTTATAATCTAAATTCCGGTACCTTGCCTCACACATATCTTAAAAATTCAGATTGAACAGTAGTCTCAAGATTCCCGGCACGTGCAAACGTCTATTATATGCTCAGTGGACATCATGGAAGAGGAATTAATACTAATCGCGTTGCTTTTGGCTCTACATTATAAAAAAAAGAAACGCAAACGCGAATACTGGATTCATCCTTTAAATACGAACAGAGTAAAGGAGAGTCAATATTATATTACGGCGAAAAAAATACGAAAGTATCCTGACAGATTCTTCGATTACTACAGAATGTCAGTAGCATAATTTGATGAATTACTATGTTTTGTAGTGGCGACTGAAGTAATTCATAATCTGATTCCAGTGTGTGTGTGCTGCTCCATAGGAAATGTATGGGAATACGCGTGTTATGAAATCATAATCTTAAATATTCCGATCCGGAATTCAGAACGCTCGTCAGTATCATTCTTACAGATCAATCTGAGAAATTCATAATCTGAAAAAATCAGAATGTGTGTGGAGCATACCGATATTGTATTGAATTCCGGCCTTTCTGAAATAATAATATGAATTCAGATTATGAATTCAGAGAGCCATTCCGGCTGTGTGAGGCCGGCCTAACTTGTCTCAAATCGCCTAGAGCATTTTTTCGGTGGTTTTATGATAAATCATGACAAAAAGGAAAACCGCGATCCTTATTACGACAACGCGGATAAATCGCGAATTGTCGTATCGTTAATAACAGTCCTATTTATAAAACACGATTCCTTAAAACACTCTTCAAATGCGGTTTAAGTTCGTCTTTACCTTTTTTATGTAGCCTATATACGTTCCAGTGCAGTAGTTCTCCCAGAGAAAGAGAGAGAGAGAGTACGGGCTTAATCACCACGTGTGCCCACCGCGGATTGGCAATTTCAAGCGCTGAAGTGTGTGAACAGTGAACACCTCATACACTCAGGTTTCCTCACGATGTTTTCCTTCATAGGTAGAGAGTTGTACTTATTGCTACAACTTCACAATTGTACGTAACTTAGAAAACAAAGTCATTGGTACGTGCCCGGATTTGAACCCACGACCTCCCGAATGAGAAGCCGGCCTTCTACCGCTCCGCTACCACCGCTCTTTACGTTGCCTCATTCAATCTAATTTAAACTAACCTATTAGTTCAGGTATTTTTACATTTGACTTCGTCTATGTCACTTATGTTATAATAAAAAATTGTGATGTTGAAAAACAAATGACAATCGAACAATTTGATACTTATCGCATTATTCACTAAAATCTAGCGCCGTCGCAAGGCCGAAAGATGTTTTCTTTAATGTGTTCAGTTATCTATCGTATAGAACCTATTAGGACAAGTCAGTTTTGTTCCTGTATCGGGCTAAAGGGATGGCCAAGGTCAGTTTGTTGTGCACACTTCCCGTCTGATTTAAGGCTTTAATAAGGGGTAACTACCCCCGCCAATGAAAAAAAAATCACATCTTCGTTTGTATCCATTCTTCCAAAAAAGTGAACGACAGAATTTTCTGTATTAGTGATAGCTATTTTTAGAACCTACAACTTAGAACCTAGGGCCAAGAACCTAGTCCACAATTACATTTACGCCAAAAACGGCCGTTTTTGCCAAAAACGAAACTGTAGCCTAGATTCTTGAACCTAATTTCTAAGCTGTAGGTTCTAAAAATTGCTGTTACTAACACAGACATTTTTGTCTGTGAGTGACTGATGAAGATGCGATTTTTAGTTTATTGGCGGCGTTAGTTAGCCCTTATTGAAGCCTTAATTACCGCGATCTAAGCAATTACACTGAAATCAAACACAAACAATCCAGGATGCTACTAGAGAGACGGATTACGCAAAGTAGCTCAAATTCCGACCGTTTCGCGGTGCGTTGTAGGTTAATTCAACTTTTGTAACTAGACCCCTGATGCCAGATCCGTGCCCCCCTCACACCTCCACATCCGAGAGCACGGGGGGAGGGGTTGGAGGTCTCAAGTAGTGGTTGGCGTTTTAAAAGTACCTTTCACGGCGGTATCTTGAGGCGCGGCGTCACTTTCCCCGCTTCGGAGAGTTTTTTTTTCTAACGTAACATCGTATTACATCAATATCGCATGCGGATTATTTCGTGCGCTCACGGGGAACGGACCCGTCAGTCTGAATGCACCTTGCAAAGTGGTCGGGCATTATGGTAGCTGGATTGTTCTAAGTCCTAGTGAAAAAAAAACTCATGCATGAATCTCAATGTCTCAACTCTTCGGTGACAATGACTTAAAGGTAAATGGTATTAAGGTCGTATTGAATCCGGGGGCATATGTCGTGTACAACAGTCACCTAAAACCTAACTTTCAGGTAAACACTCGGCAAAATGGTAAGTCGCAGTTAACGCCACAATGTGATGAATGTCGGAGGACTGCAATAGCTAGTCCAACCTAGATTTATTCGAATTTAATTTTATTCGAATAGAGGCTAACTTCGTGTGATTAATAGTAAGGAAATATTCATTCTACAATCAAAACAATGTGAAAGCAGTTTATCTTCCACGTTTTGTTCAAGTGCCTAATGAACAGTCCAAAAGCCTATACTAAATTCGAAGTACTACATAATATACAAAGAATCATCATCATCGACCCATTATGTCCCCACCGAGGGGCACGGGTCTCTTCCCTGAGGAAGGTATAGGCCATACTCCACCACGGGGGCCAAGTCCGGATTGGTGGAGGCTTGTAGACTAGTGGCTCGTCTACTGTCAGAAGTTGTCAAGCCGCCCTAAGGCCTCTGACTTGGCTTAACGACTGCCATCTATCGACGGCAGCCGGCACCAACAGCTTAACGTGCCTTGCGAAGCACGGAACCGCTCGGAAAAATGCCACTAGCGTTAGGCATAGACGGTGACCCATCCATGCACTGAACGCGCCCTGTGTTGCTTAACATTCGTGATCGTTTAAAATCACTCAGGCAGCCGGGGCTACGAGCGATTCAAAGAATATTTGTTACTTATTCCAACTCAGATCCTTACTAGGTAGGTACGTAACACGTTATACACAATTTTTAAAGACTTAACTTGGTAAAGGCGGTTAAGGCCAACAGCAAGGCCGGACCCCATGATTCGAGTTTGATAATGCCTTTGTTTTCAAACATCGCCATTATTTTCTTAGTCCATGACCTTACGTCCATGTGCACAATTTGAATACTTACTTTTTCATGTAAGGTGCTTAATTACCTATATTAACTGTTATATTTTTCAATCTTATTTAACATTTAATTTCATTTACGATAAAAGATCAATACTATAAAAGTACGGAACTATATTCCATACCCGAAGGGTGCTAAACGGGACCCTGTTAGTAAGACTTCACTGTCCGTCTGTCTGTCTGTCCGTCTGACTGTCTATCTGTCTGTCATCAGCCTGTATCTCATGAACCGTGATAGGTAGGCAGTTGAAATTTTCACAGATGATGTATTTCTGTTGCCGCTATAACAAAAAATACTATAAACAGAATTTAAATAAATATTTAAGGGGGGCTCCCATACAACAAACGTAATTTTTTCACGTTTTTTCTCGATCTTTGTGTCTAATGTTGTATAGATAATGGTACGGAACCCTTTGTGCGCGAGTCCGACTCGCACTTGTCCGGTTTTTTTACCTATATGTCCCACTGCACGGCACAGGTCTTCTCTCAGATAGAGAGAGAGTACGGGCTTAATCACCACGCGAGCCCACCGCGGATTGGCAATTATAAGCGCTCAGGTGTGGTTTCCTCACGATGTTTTTATTTCACCGTTAGCGAGTGGTATTGCTATTATAACTTCGCAAATGTACGTAACTTATGGCGGCTCTGTTTACCACGATTTTGGAAACATATTAGGGGTTAAAGTATGAAATTGCCGTTTTATTGCAATAGGTTCTTTGAATTGACATAGAATCTTCATGGTTTGAGGTTTTCGAATGAAACTTTTTTCAAATGGTTTCTATGATGTTCTTTTTTTAAAAAATGTGAAACATTTGAATATCGACTTTCAATTGTTTTTGTTATTCAATTTAGACAAGAAAGATGGAGACTGCGAAAATTCGAGTGATTTTTGAATACGAGTTCCGACGCGGAACTAACGCGGCAGAAACAGACCGCAATATCAATGCTGCGTTTGGAGAGGGGTCTACTAATGAACGCACCGTGCGATTTTGGTTTAAACGCTTTCGTGATGGAAATTTCGACTTAAAGAACGAGCCACGAGGAAGACCGCCCACACAGGTGAATACCGATGAATTAAGAGAGATAGTGGAAGCCGACCCTAGTCAAACTACCCAGGAATTAGCAGCATGGTTTAACGTTACCTTACCCACAATATTGACTCACTTGCGTCAAATCAATAAAATAAAAAAATACGAAAAATGGGTGCCTCATAATCACTCGAATTTTCGCAGTATCCATCTTTCTTGTCTAAATTTAATAACAAAAACAATTGAAAGTCGATATTCAAATGTTTCACATTTTTTAAAAAAAGAACATCATAGAAACCATTTGAAAAAAGTTTCATTCGAAAACCTCAAACCATGAAGATTCTATGTCAATTCAAAGAACCTATTGCAATAAAACGGCAATTTCATACTTTAACCCCTATTATATTTTCACTTATTAGAGGCACTCGAAGAAGCATCAACTAAATAGATTTTGAATGATTTATATTGAAATTTCTTAGAATAGACTTCACACAAAGAAAGGGGCCATTTATTTATTACTTATTTTTACCAGGGGGAAGGAGGGAGTCTTGACAGTTCTTGCGTATGCGCACAAAAATGCGCAAATTTAATATTATACTTTGAAGGAGCGCGGGCAACGATTTTCATGGCAACGGACCCGCGTTCATGTTTTAATTTTTTTACGTATATGTATAGGGGTGGGGGGGGGGGGGGGGGTTGGGGTATCAGTTTACTCTTGTCTATCCTTAATTTCTCGTACTATATTAATATGTTTAATCTACTGTCAGCTGGCCGAGTTGCATACAAATAAAAACAACTGACAGTTGTTAAAAATTGTTAGTGTACAAGAAGCTAGGGGTTATGTACGGAATTGAATTTTTATATATAGAAAGATGAAATTGTCACAATGAGCCTAGGTATGTAGCTGTAGAGCCATCTCTTTGAGAAGTGACGGAGACTCGGAGCATAGCGCACGGATTCCATTTAATTAGGTACATTTGAGGTAGGTACAGTTCGAATATAGTCCACAGCATATCAACCTCTACAAGTATGAATTTTATTCAGTCACGTTACGGGTGACTTTGCAACTAAAATTTCAAGGTTGATGCGCTGTTGCCTGTACTTTCAGACACTTACTTACCCACCGACGCCATCATCGACGGTCTATTTTTAAAATTCGATGCAGCGACTCGAAGTAGAGCATGCATAGCTTTCAATTAGTAGTTTCGGAATGGAATTTTGTAGTCTTCGTTCAAGCTAATTCGAGACTGTTAATAGTATTAAGGCGTCCGTATCGAGATAACCAACGATTTATTAGCTCGGATGAAAAGTGTTTCGCGAGCCATCCCGCGCTGCGTAAATCTTTTGTGGATACGGCGTTTTTATCCGAATACGAAAGCAACGGGAGGTTGAGCCTATGTACGTGAGTATAATTGTATGTACTCATGTTTATGTAGCCATAATCACGAATACTAGTATTAGGCTTCACCGATTCAGACAAAAATAAAAGGTGTTGACACGCGTCGTCAGCACGTCACAAAAAAAAAAACAAAATGGTGAATGCCAGCTGTCATAAAAGGAAATAAAAAATAAACATTATAAAAACCTACTGCTAAGAATTCTTATGCAAGGCCTAGACTTGCCTGTTGAATTTCCAACCTCACCAGCAGGTGGGAGCAAAAAACTTACCTACAAGAAATTTAATAAGAGTTCCCGCCTGAAGAGGTTAAAATTTCAATAGACTCGTTTAGTCCCTGCTTAAAACTTCTTAACGCATCTTTTGTTTTTTTTTTATTATCAGGTAAGGTAAGCATCCTACCTGTTGGGGAAGAACAATGTCATAAATTTCTGTAGCGCGTGGAAAAACCCGAGAGTATAAAGCAATATCCAAGGTAATCAGTCGGTACCAAGCCGACAATGGTATGTCAGGTAAAAGTGCCCTTAATGCAGCAGCCCATACGACGACGCACAGCGTGTTCTGAGACCCGATTTTCGGAGTCTCTCTTTATTCTTCGTCTTGACGTGCCTTCTCATATCGGAGGACGGCTGTTACTGTGGCCCCGGTGACCCTTTTTATTGTATAAGCAAAAAGTTATAATTTCAAATAGTAGAAGAGAATACCCGAGTGCCAAATAAGTTTAGCTAAGAAGATATGATTACTTGAAAAATCTGACTTATTTCTATCTGTGAAACAGAAAAAATATTCATTGGTAAAATAATTACATGTTAAGTAGTTGGCAAATCTATTTGTGATCCTAAAGTACGTAAAATGCCTGCAAGAAAAAGAAACTTCGTTCCATCCCCAGATTTCAAGTAATTTAGGTTTTAACTTTTTACTATTTTTCTCGGGTTGGGATAAAAGATTATATTTTTTTCTATTCATCATCAGCCATATGGCGCCCACTGCAGGACATAGGCCTCCCTCATGGTTTTCATAACCATGAGGGGTTTTGCCGCAATCGCCACGCTCGGCAGGCAGGTTGGCGATCGCAGTATGCGGTTGGAATCTCAGAAAGACGCTGCTGCCCGTCTCCAGCCTGGTAATAAATTTCCTTAGTCGCCTTCTACGACATCCACGGAAGGTAATGGAATGACGCTATTCTTAATCCGGCGCCACACGGAAACAGCCATATTTTTTTCTATTATTTTTAGACTTTTTTACTCTTCACGATTTTATGGCACGCAAGCGCGTCAAATCGTGCTGGCCAGTTTGATTTTTAAATCGATTTCAATTAACATACGATGTGACTGCGAAACAAATAGTTCGATATTTAAAATAAAATCTTCATAAATTCTAATATAAATTGTCTCGATTCCGATTCGAGTAAATAATCGATACCGAGAAAAAAATATTAACTTTAAAAAAATATTCTTCTTGCAGTATGAGTATGACAGTTCTTTTTTCAAATTCCAAATCTGTGCTGTAATGTTAACATTACATGGTATGTTTTGAACCATATTCAGGGAAGTAAGTGACTACTTACAGAGCAAGAGATGTGTAAAAATAGTTGTTTAGGCCTAAATGTGACCAGGAAACTGTAGATTTTGGCATATTTTTCATAAAAATATTTAAATTTTCAATTATACCATCACACTATCTTATCGTATATACTATTTCCTATCAGCTAAGTAGGTTTACACACTTAGTTGATAGGAGAATATCTTCTTAACTAAACTTCTCGTCTACTATTTGAAATGAATCGGTGTATGCAATAAAAATGGGCACGTCTGAAAATCGGGTCTCCGAACACACTGTGCGACGTGAGCGCTAAGTTACTGTTTATTGCAACACAGAAAAGGTTTGCGCGCTTTCTCTGTCGGTGCGTTGGAGCGTGGGTAATCTCATACCTTGCTTGGCCACTATTCTGTGATCACACAATTGTTTTCTTTTTTCCTTGCCACGGAATAACCGCAAATTAAACAGTTGACTCTATCGGCTCTACTAACTATCAGTACTCTACAGATTACCAATGAACTTCTGCTCAGAGGATTTTCCAGTTTTATGAGGATGTATATTACATGGCGTGAAAATAGCCCCGGGTCGAAACCAACATGTGCTGGATAATTTATACATGAAATGTTGCTGAAAAGTCTTCAAAGGTGACTGAAATGACAAAAATCTTTTAATGGACCCGTAACTTTCAGCGTTCTTATGTCACGGAACGTAAGTATCTACATAAGTTTGAAATCCCGATATTTTCATTACATTGAGCGTTGGCATATCATTTTTTTTAAATAGCTTATAAATGTTGATAAAATTTCTTGAGAAGCAATGTTTGGCTACAATACTAGATCCATCTCTGCAATCTCAATATGAAGACCTTGAACGTAAATACATCGAAAGCCGATGAGTTCCTAAGCATGGTTCCTTAAAAAAAAGTACCTAGTGATGCAGGAAATACGTGAATTTCAGGTAGTGTGTTAGAAAAATTACACTCGGCATACCATACCCACTTCTTAACTTCACGTGTGACGCGTCAAACCATCAATACTCAATAAATTATTAAGTAAACTTGTACCAAGCATTTTCCGGTTTTATGTGTGTACTTGCATATCTTTAAATGACGATTACAAAGAAGTCGTTAGCGATCACAAACAAGTTAAGACAACAACAATATAAATTGCACGTGTAATGTTCAACTTAACAACTTGACAGCTAGTTAGACTGTGACGTAGAGTTAAACATAACCTTGCGATCAAACACCTGGCCCAGCAC
This sequence comes from Yponomeuta malinellus, assembly GCA_947308005.1. Taxonomy (NCBI): domain Eukaryota; kingdom Metazoa; phylum Arthropoda; class Insecta; order Lepidoptera; family Yponomeutidae; genus Yponomeuta; species Yponomeuta malinellus. The sequence continues at coordinate 5,839,879 of OX371010.1, forward strand.
CCTGTGTGATTAATCTACAGGGTTTACTAAGTTATAAATTTGTGAATTTATAGTAGCAATACCACTCGCTAACTATAAAGGAAAACATCGGACCATGTGGGAACCTCAGCGCTCGCTAAGTACTATGACCCAACTATGAGGGTAGGTACGGAAATCTCAGGTCTAACTAAGAAGGTCATTTTGTGCCGGTCAATGACATTGATTTGAGCGCGCGAAAATCTGACAGCTGCGTTCCAAATCCAAAATGCACGTCGCATATTATGAACAGAACAGCTAGTTTTACGGGTGAGTTGGTGTGGTGTGCAGGCGGCAGGCACCGCGACCGACCGTTATGCGGCCATATCTACCAAGCAAGTTTAATGACTCGCTCGCAAGCATGGGGCTCGCTCGCTGCTCGCCACTTGTGGCCTTTCAGTTTATCGCCTGCTCAGTTTTTTTTTTGTCGGTGTTCCTTTTTTATCGCCATCGGCGGGACGTCAATTTAAATCCTTTCTTTTGTGCCAGCGCGCTGTTGCAGAGAGTTTTGAACGATAATTTAGAAAAATAATTAAGCGGAGGAGGTTTATTATACTTTACTGCATACAAAACATATGACAGGTCATAACATAAGGATCGTGGCAAGTGGCAAGCCCCGGTCTCTGCCTACCCCTCAGATACAGGCGTGAGGTAATGTAATGTACCTATGTAATGTAATAGGTATTGGTAAGTGGTGGTAACGCATGGGTAAAAAGTTTATTCGAGAGGTCATGGGTTCAAATCCCGACATGTACCAATGACTTTTTTATTATTATTTAACCCTGAAGGAAAACATCTGAAATTGCCAGTCCGCTGTGGGCACGCGTTTTGATTAAGCCCACGGATTCTCTCTCTATGAGAGAAGGCTTTTTTTCCTACGGTGGGTCGTATACAAGCTGCCTATGTAGGCATTACAAGCCATACAAGCACTGACTAAAAGTGGGATCGTGTCTTTGCTTTTCTAGTTCAAGTCTTTTCAATTGCAGAGGGCTGTCACTTTAGTGTAAAAAACAGGCAACTGGAATTACCACGGCATAGAAATATTAGTAATAGAATCGCTCTATCCAGAGCACTAATCCTGGTATGGGTAATTGGCCCACAAAATATTTGGTTTAATGTAACACTACGTGTGAAATCATCAATCATCGCACTTTGATATTGGCAAATTAGTAATTTATTGAAACTACCGAAACGCAATCAAGTTACCTTATTATTACGCATGTTGTGGTTACCTTGAAGTAAGAGTGTTAGATTTAAAGTTTTTATGCCACGTAAGTTTTGTGTAACTCTTGTTAGTGATTCTTAATAAAAAAGGAAAACCAAAAGCAACTTTATTTACAAGAAAGAACGAAACGGCAAAGATTAGCGAAGATTCTTTAGTAATTTAGAGGAATAATTCCGATGCAAGTATAATCGATAGCATATCAACCTATTCGTGCGCTCTATTCAGTTACGTTAAGGGTGACTTTGCAACAAGCATCGTTTAAAAGTGAGTTTTAGTCATTTAACAACGAATATTAAAATAAGCTGAAATAAGCTCGCCATGTACACTTTTTAATTTTTCTGTAAATGTAAAAAGCTAACATGTGTCTTATTCCATACAATCCATACATTCCGCTTGAGGAAAGTCAAGTGGCTGTGGAAAAAATCTCAGGCCAAAGTGTACCTATTGCCGAAAATCGGCTAAACAAAGTTTGAAACCAATCTTCGTGCTTTATCTGCGTATGATGGTTTATTTAACAACCGCAGTGAGCGCCGATATCTTATCTGAAGAGATAACCGACGTTTATCTCTCCACTGAATGACACAGCTAGTCGTTTGCCCTTCGGAGCTAATTTTTTGTAAATTAAGGTCACCACATTGTGGTCAAATGGTTGTAGAGACTTACATTATCACGGAGTAGATTGATTCTTGACCATACATAATTATTGTAAATATTACAAAGGTAATTAAATGCAATACAACGTCGGAGGTCAGGTTGACAATCTTTCTCGGGACTTCCTGTTATCTCTCACTGAAACTATAACCTCTAGTTTCTTTGTAAATATTGTACCTTCAACCTATCCGTATTCTGTTTATTGGGTCATCGTCTAAATAAACCTCTACGAATCTCGCTTTTCTTGGTATTGTAGCCGATGTGACAAAATTTTGAACTTGTTTTAGGAAATTTGTGAAAAAGCATTTTTTTCGGAGTTGCCAACAAAATAAAAAATGTTTAACGTGCTAACCGTGAAGGAAAACATCGTGAGGAAACCCGCGGATTGATTGGCTGTCGACTTGTAGTATTGACTTGTCGTTCCTGTGGGCCAAGTCGACTAAGCTGTCACGATAGTATAGGTGCTGGGCAAGCCTACTAAATCTAAAATACAATGTCATCTCATTATGTAGATGCAAAGGCCAAAGTTCTTTTTAAATTATAATTTTTATATATTTAACGCCTACCAACGGCTATGCCAGATAATTATGAAAATTATGAAAGTAAATTGTGGTGGCTGCCTATAGTTAAGAGTACACACGTTTTTTTGGAATACTTTGTTTTAATGTATAAGTTTTGTTTAACTCTTTACTGAAATAAAAAGAAATAAATAAAATTGCGGTGCTGCTAGGATTTGCCACTTATAGGCATTTGCAACACTTCATTGGAATACCTACACATTTCAAAAATGTACAAATAACTTCTATTATTATTATTGAGCAGAAGAAACACAATCATTAAGTTTCACCGACCCTTTCTGGAACAACTTGTGCAATATTTGACGTTTAAATTTAAACGCCAATTTTCTTTGAGTCTCTACCAAAAGTTGAGTGATGTGTCAAACTGAATATAAGTATCTCATTATGCTATCCGTGACATCATATCGGGCGATTCCTATCTACAGAGAAAAATTGCCTTATGCTTTTGGTGTTGTTATCAACTGGTTTGATACTGTAAAGTTAAAAGCTCGTCAAGTGCGAGTCAACAACATTAGACGCAAAGATCGAGAAAAACGGCAAAAAATCACGTTTGTTGCATGGGAGCCATCCTCAAATATTTACTATATTTTTATTTATTTATTTATTTTTGAAGCAAATATAGAATTAAATATTCTGTGAATAATTCAAGCGTCTACCTGTTGCCGTTATTAATATCGAGCAAAAAACAGCAAAAAAATTGCGTTTCTTGTGTGGAAGCCCCCCTTAAATATTTATTTATTCTTTTTTTAGTATTTGTTTGTTATAGCGGCAACAGAAATAAATCATCAGTGAAAATTTCAACTGCCTAGCTATAACGTTTCATGAGATACAGCCTGATGATAGACAGCCAGACAGATAGACGGACAGCGAAGTCTCAGTAATAGGGTCCCGTTTGGCACAATTTGAGTACGGAACCCTAAGAATTAACATTGTTAATTACCACATTCTAAGCCAGTGATTATAAATTGTCAAAGCCATTATCCCGGACAATTAAGTTAGCGGTTCAGTGCGGAGCTAGTAAAATCAATACAATACAATAAGGCGTAATATGATTGTCGATTCCTCATAACCACCTATCCCTTACATTTGTTTGAGGTAGTGCCCCAAATGTTCCCGACGTATAAGTCGCATTACGAACTTTACACCGAGGGTGATAAAGATGATTTTTGTTTGGTTCGGGTCTCGCTAGCGTAAATAAGGGGCACATTTAGCTGCCCTCCCGAAGTTTACGTATTGTGGGGGGATCTTAGTGACAGAAGCTGCTCGATTAATTATGTTTTTCGACCCTTTCGGGCATCGAACGGGCTTCACGAGTTAGGCAGTCGCTAACGACTTTGTTTCACTCCTGCAAAACTCAAAAGCGTCGGCATGTTAGCATTTTCTTACAATCAGAATTACGCTCACATATAGTTAAATCTGTAGGACTATGTTAATATTGGTTTCACCACCATCATCATCGTCAGCTATTTGACGCCCACTGCAGGTCATAGGCCTCTTTCGTGGCTTCATAACCACGAGAGGTTTTGCCCAACATTGTTTTGGTTCAGTTGAATGTGATTTAATAAGAACTATCTACTGTTTGTTAATACGAAAATGTCACAATCAGGCCTTAAGAATATGAGAGTCTTTGTTACGATAAAGTAACCTACCTAAATCGTAAAGGTCTAATAATTGAATGACCACTTTTAAAATATAATAATAATAACTTCCACAGAACACAATAGAATCACTTGACCTGGTTCCAAACTAGGATACCCAGTACTGTGTTAGCCAGGCAAGGACACAAATATGAAAATACACCCAGACTGAGGTCATTTGTACAAATGTACGGCGGCCCCCAGTGGAAATCGAACCCACGACCTCAGTTCTGGTAGCTAAGCGCCTTAATGGCTAGACCAACGAGGCAGTCAAACAATCAAACAAATAATAAACTAACAATCTGTAATAGAAATCGGAAAGCGACCCGTATCCTCTATATACACAAGAAAATCCTTCAAATAATAGAGTTGCAGAATACCTTAAGTAAGTAGGTATCGGCAAACTTAGTACCGCCACAGAATCCGTTTATACGATTCTTGCACAACGCCATCTATTTTTAAAACACAACGTTCGCTCTCACAACGCCATCTATTTTAAACTTAAAATAATGTTATCCCACGGGAACGCATTACCGGGATATCAAGTACGCTATATCTCAATTCAGGTCTTTGTCTATCTGTACGCAAAGTTTCATGTAAATCTGTTCAGCCGCGTTATTGCGTGATTGAGTAACAAACATCCCAACATCTTCACAAACTTTCACATTTATAATATTAATATATATATAGTAGGATTTGCTATAGATTGTGTTATTCATTTCTCAAAGGGGGACGTTTGGGGTCAGCGGAAGGGAGAGGAGGGGGCCGCCCCCTAGCGGGGTTACCAGATAGTACACAAGGGATTCCTTGAGTTACATACACATTTCGCCCCCACAATATAGCTCCTAATAAGTTAAACTTAAGGCACAATGTTGAACGTGGAAGAAACCTTACCATGTGGCGAACACCCGCTTCTTTGAATAAACTCATACGTCTGAAATGGATCTTTACCTGCAAAAGTAGAAAACAAAGAGCAATTTAAAATTATGTGGTAAACTGGTAAGTAACCTACAAAGGCGGTTTAAAGGAAGATAAGGAAAATGTTTAGGTCACAGTACGCATAAATGGCTAGAGGATAATTTGCAGACTTATCGCTGGATCCTGAATTTACTATCTTGTGTGAAGACAAACAAACATTGTAAATTTCTATATTAATTGAGAATTTCACCAATTAAACGTGAAAAGCCCTTAGGCACGGCTATTATGAATTTTTCATTAGTTTTGGACTCGATTTCAAAGTGATTGATAAGGTTAAACTTAAAGTGGAATTTACTGTACCATTGCTTTATTGAGGAAAAAATAAGTATCTGTCCCGTCATTTCTGACAACTCTGAAGTGACAGAATAGAACCGTGTTTATTTAGTGAGATTCTCAATCCGGAAACAACCGGACAAACAACATAATTTATAGCACGGTCAATTAAAGAAAGGGTTCATTCAAATGCTATTTTCAGTACTGCTTCGCCCAATCGAACGAATTTTGATAGCATCAAACTCATTAAGAGCAATTAAGAAAGTGACACTATAGAAAACACAAAGTACTGAATAATTTTATTTTCTAGAACGGTCTACACTACGTCTATTTTACAGAGTTATCATTCATACATAATTATAAAATAAAATTAGTTTATTATTGTTACTAACATAGCTTTTAAGTGTTAGTTGTTACTAATACTATATGGGTACTGCCTGAAATAAAGAATTTTTATTTTATTAATTTTACGTTTATAAAACGTATCAAAAACGTATGTAGTGCCGACGAAATGTCAATTTAGAATTCTATAATCCTAGGTCACTCAAATTATTTTATGCTACCATGTCCTAATTACCTAATTATTATATTTTTACTTTACCTCGCTATAACCTATATAGAACTTTGTCAATCAAAGTGGCAAGGCAAGTGGCAAGTCGCAGACCCTGGAGACCTATTTTTGAATCACTCGTATGAAATTGTATCGTCGAATGCGACTTAAGTCACACTCGTCTTCTAAGTCGCATGATGTCGTTTTTCCGTATTTTTGAATCGTTCGCCTGAAGTGTTGCCAGTACAATTTGAAGTATTGTATTTTATCCATTCCACGCAGAAATTAAAAAAACCGGAAACTACCGTAACAGAAACGGAACGTAATACTTTGTTTTATTGACTGTTTAAATAAAAAATCTTTGTCTTTTGTTACAAACAAAACACTACTGTCATTTTGGTTTGTGTTTGTTCTAACGAAATGTCGAAATCGTTTTTTGACAATTAATCTACCGAGTCCCTGGAGCTCTATTTTTGAATCACTCGTATCGCGTCGAGCGCTCGATTTCTACTGATTTTCGTTCGACATCTGAAATTCCGTATTTTTGAATCACTCGACTGCAACGAATGGTCCTTACCACTCGTCTCGCATGGCGATCGGTAGATTAATTGTCAAAAAACGGTTTCGACATTTCGTTAGAACAAACACAAACCAAAATGACAGTAGTGTTTTGTGTGTAACAAAAGACAAAGATTTTTTATTTAAACAGCCAATAAAACAAAGTATTACGTTCCGTTTCTGTTACGGTAGTTTCCGGTTTTTTTTATTTCTGCGTGGAATGGATAAAATACAATACTTCAAATTGTACTGGCAACACTTCAGGCGAACGATTCAAAAATACGGAAAAACGACATCATGCGACTTAGAAGACGAGTGTGACTTAAGTCGCATTCGACGATACAATTTCATACGAGTGATTCAAAAATAGAGCTCCTGGTCTCTGCCTATAGGGTATACCTCTCACAGGCGTGAGTTTAAACAAATAGGACGTCGAGCATCGTGTTTCTACAAAATGTAGATTTACAGGGTTATTCGGAGCCACTAATAAAAAAAAATCCTCGCTTATATAATGTTTTTGCAAAAAGTGTGCATCAGAAATCTCATCGATGGTGATGGCTGTAGCCTAGGGACAAACACCTAGGATTTTAAAGAATTTTTTTGCCAATCATAATTGTAGTTTTATTAGACGCGGCCATTATTATAACTTAGTGAAGTAAGTACCTAAACCTGTTTAATAATTACCTCGACGAAATTATTATTCTAAGCCATAAAAAACAAGTAAGTACATCAGTCCATAGACTGGCTAAGTAACTGATCGTATTAACAAGAAAACGTTTTTCCCAAACACTATAATCGTAAACCTATCATAATTTGGGCTCTGTCCATAATTTCCGATCCTAAATGTCCACTGATGACGACCGCGCCCTTCCAAACGCGTGGCTTCGAGTCGTCGCCTCTCGCTTTCACGATTCGATTCGAGCGCGGCCGATTCGATTCCTAGCTACTCGATTCTACAAGAATCGTGTCAGCCGCTGCGTTCGTGACAAATGTCAACAAGATAATATCCGTTTATAAACAAAGAAAGCGTTTGTTTTACCGTAGTTTATTGAATCGATTAAACAGATATCACAGTTATTGCTTATATTTCGTTTCATTCAGCTTAGGTCTGGGAGCAACAAAATATTTCTTTGAAATATTCACAAAATAGATAGAGATAGCCAAGTACGAGTCGGACTCGCGCACGAAGGGTTCCGTACCATTATGTATACAAAATTTGAATATTACAAGTGTCTACCTGTTGCCGTTATTAATATCGAGCAAAAAACGGCAAAAAAATGCGTTTATTGTATGGGAGCCCCCCTTCAATATTATTATTTTATTCTGTTTTACATCATTTGTGAAAACTTCAACTGCCTAGCTATCACGGTTCATGATATACAGCCTGGTGACAGACAGACAGAGGTCTTAGTAATAGAGTCCCGTTTGGCACCCTTTGGGTACGGAACCCTAAAAATGGAAATTACACAGATATTTCTTAACTTAAGAAAATCAAGAAAGTAACAACAGAAGTTGATTTTATTTTTTATTTTTGAGACAAATTAATGTTCATATACGAGCCAACAACTTAATAGACATTATTGCTTCCCGTATTTTAACGATTTCTATGAATGGTTTGTTAAAGAAAGAAATACATTTGTTGGGACAAATTAACACATCACAAGAAAGAAAAGGCATAACAAGTAGGTAACATAAATACAAAGGAAAAACAGGTCACATAAATACAACATAGGACAAGGCAAAGTCAGAGCGTCAGAGTGCATCCTGTGGTGTGTAAAAGTTGCCACAGAGGGCATCTGACTCAGCATCGTGCTGAGGGTGTGAGCCCTCAAAAAATTAACCAAACCAAAAAATGAAAATAAGATAGTACGTATGTACATATATACAAAAGTATATACGTATAGTATAGTAAAGTTAACGTTCAGGTCGGAGCTTATTGAAATAAAATATACCTCGTTGTGTATATGTACAGCATTTAATATGTAATAGGGTGGTTCTTTCCGTTTATTAGTCTATTTGAAGCAAATTTTTCAAGTCGGTGAAATTAAAATCAGAGGCAAGGCAACAGTAATAGAAGAAATGGAAAGTTTAAGCGAAAAGTAGAGATCAAGGCGCGAAACGGTACTACGCCACCAATGGAAAGAAATCTTGTATTCCTTTATAATACGATTTTGCAAAAAAAACATAAATCTAATGGTGAATTGGTGATAGCCTTTTCTAAGACCCACAGCCCAGAACCTAGGGACAATAATAGCAACGCCCCCTTTTTGGCAAAAATGCTTTAAGGTCCCAGATTGATGGCCCTAGGTTCTAAAAATATGTATCGCCAATGTTGAAATGTGTGATGTTCACTTTCTGCAAAACCTTATTACAAAAGAAGTAATGTTTTTTTCCGTTGGTGGCGCTGGTTAGCTTCGGGTAACTACTTAGCGAATATTTGCTCTGAAGGTTCCACCCACACGTAACAACAAAGTCCGTACAAACCAAACTGTTACTAAAATCTTTTATCTTAGAATCTCTACAGACACACATAAGGTCGTACGGAGAGAATTAAGGATACTTTGTTGGACTACGAAATCCGGTTTATTCCTGCTCTCCACCGGTGAAAACGAATCATAAGATTGATATTAGTACACACGGCTGTCTGTCAGTCTGGGTGTATTTCGATGTTTGTGATGCCCTTGAGTGGTTATCATAGTACAGGGTATCCTAGTTGGGGATCAGGACAAGTGATTGAGATATGTGGAAGTTATTATTGTTTTTATTTATTATATTAGGCACTTACATACGATCAAGTACGTTGTAGACACACAAATTACTGTTTGGGTCAAATATATCTTTTAAATGCTTTTAAACTTACCAACAATATTTTTATTTTAATCTACAATTTATTGTTCATAATTTCAAACAAAAATTTCACTCGTAGACAACGGGAATAAACCAGAAATTCTAATTAAGCTAACCGCCGCGTTAGTACCTAATACCTATTGCAGCAAAAGGTACTACCAAATACGCTTGCCCCGTTTCGAATGAGTGTTTTGTTCCGTCGTTAGTCGAGAGACATTGTTACGACGACCGCCCTGCGCAACCTTCACTACGCAACTCGGTACGATACCACGCTTACCGTAACATCAACATCCATTGCGTAGATTTAACATAAGGTGGGTAAAGTAATTCGAAGTAAAGCAGTCAATGTAAAGAAAACAAAGGGTGTGACGTAGCGCTCGGGCATTTTGTGAGCGCCGAAAATCTTTGCGTCGGGGCGACCGACAAGGCTATACTGGGTCATTATGAAATGTATCATTTACAATTTAGTATTAATTGCGATGTGAGAGCATCATTTTGTTAATAGAAGATAAATACTGTTGACTACTTTAGGTAATGCAAAAATGTGAGGATAACGTAATTGTGGTAGGCGTTGTTTTGTTGTTCCAGTCGTAGAATGACCAACGTACTCATATACGTTAAATTACCTACATACAATCGTAGAATGACCTACTTGCTACTATGGGCATCTTGGTAGACTGTGCCTTGTTTATCAAAACTTACAAGCCTTGTATTACAAGCAATTTTCCGGTCAAAAAATTAATCCTTACAAATATTATGTGTTTATTAAAACTACACGTGTAAATTACGAGTTACAAGGGTCATTATTTATTTCACAAGTATATTTTTACACTTGTATTCGTGATTTCGTGATTTTGTTCATAAAAAATCCCTTGTAAGTTAAAATTTGCACAAAATTATAGCAAATCCTGAGAGTATCCGGCGACTCTCCATTCCATCGTACAATGTCGTGCTTAGTACTACAAGAAATTTTTGAATTTGATTTTCTTTATATAATGCGATTAAGTGACTCAAGCGATGATGAAAATATTAGAATAATGGAACCAAGATTACGTAGCTTAATATAACTCAAGAATTGATTACGGTCATATGGAGACGACCTATGAATTTAACGAAAGGTTTCGATCAATAAATAATTGATACAAATTGATTCCCCATATCTACACGCAGAAGTATTCGGAGATCGACACGGAAATCATTTCATTAACTGTTTGGTTGTGTGCGGTCCTGACAGAAAGTTTTGCTATTCCTACGCTAATTGGCCCGGAAGGACTCACGACAGAAGAGTTTTAAGAAACAGTCAGTTATATGAGAAATTTGAAAATGGCTGGAGACCTATTGTCCAAGGGGTTTTCCTTGGTGACTCTGCATACCCTCTGAAGGAACGGCACATTACTCCTACCGAGGCAAGCGGGTTGGCGATCGCAGTATGCGGTTGGAATCTCAGGTAGACGCTGCTGCTGGTAATTGATTTCCTTAGTCGCCTTCTACGACACGGAAGTGACGCTATTTTTAATCCGGCGCCACACGGAGCAAGTAGGTATATAAAATTTAAAAAAAGCGGTGGACATAGAATGCGGCAAACATTTTACATTTTAGAACTTACAAGTAGAACCTACAATTTAAGAGTCCTGTAGATTTTTTTATAGACATAATTTACACGAACTTGTAAAAACTTCCTTGTAAGTGTAACTTGTGAACGAGTAGACTTGTGAGTTTTTATGAACAGGGCACAGATACTTTTATTTATTATCAAAAAAGTATAGCCTCTGGAAACTATTCCAATTCCATCGATCGATAACTATGCAAGTTGAATTTTATACATTAAACATCATGATTTATATTTGAAAAAATAAACATCATGATGTACATTCGTAGTAATGTAGTAGACGGCTAATCGTACTATGTACCTTTGTAAATATTTAGTGTTTTTTTCGTAGTACAACAAAGAATATTCCTATCTTATCTTTTACCTCTCTTGGACTTGTAATATTATTGAAATTAACTTATTGCATGCCTGCATGAATATTCATACGCCCATAATGGGTAGAACATGGAAAGAACTTTACTATATTTAATACATTATATGTTTGTACCGTGTGGCGCCGGCTTAAGAATAGCGTCACTCCATTTCCTTCCGTAGATGTCGTAGAAGGCGACTAAGGAAATCAATTACCAGGAGACGGGCAGCAGCATCTTCCTGAGCCAACCCGCCTGCCAAGCGTGGCGATTATGGCAAAACCCCTCATGGTTATGAAAACCACGAGGGAGGCCTATGTCCTGCAGTGGGCGTCAAATGGTTGATGATGATGATATTTGTACCTATGTTCATGAATAAATAATGCTGATTCTGATTCTTCGATAATTAATTAAAAATAAAAAAATTCAATCGTAGTAAAGTTTTGTAACATTGTTTTGTTTGCAAGCATCCCTAACAGCAACATCTTGAGATTCCCTATCAAATTATTATCTTCAAGTTAATTTACTCAATAACTTTATTAATTTCAGGACTAAAATTGAGGGGTTTTAGAACAAAGAAAAACACAAGTTCAGTGAATGCAAAATCCGAGTGGAACCGACATAGTACTGGTTCTGTAACTGGGCTAGCTAGATTCATCTCACCGACGACGACGACGCGTCATACACACGTCCACCACCATTTACTAAAGACCCGCACTTCCATACAAATCAGTGAGAGAATACGGATCTCAGAAACGTCATGCCTCGACGCATATTAACACATTCACCGCATAGACCGGTTTTTGTAACCATAATCGTAGCGATATTAACCTGGCGGTATAAGATTTGCACTCTCCAGTGAAAGTCTTATTAAAATCAGTGAAGCGCGCGTCGAAGTAGCACAATAAGTAAGGACTGAGACTGTGTATTCCCACAAAACGGACATTTCAATGTAGTAATGTAATGATTAAGCATCTGCAGCTGTCATAACACAACGCTGCTGGTGCATTCTGTATTGACTTACTGATAAAAGTAGCAAGGCCGCGCTCGCAATGTAAACTCGACGCCGATAATAGTACGGAGGCATTGTTCGATTTTAACATAGCAATGAGCCACAGCATAGAAGGAAAAACATCGTGAGGAAACCTGAGTGTCTGAGTTACGTTTTCACATACCTTGAAATTGCCAATCCGTGGTGGACACGCATGGTAATTAAGCCCAAAAATGATTAAGTTAAAGTCGTCACATTTTAGAGGTTTCCAGGGGCGCTATTACATAACTTTTCCCCTGTATAGACTGGTCCGATTTAACCTACTCCGAACTGTCAAATTTTGACAGTGGCTATTTTTAATAGTGACTATTTTGACTGTATGAAAACGTCAAAATGGATCACTCAACACAATGGACAGTTACGAAATAGGCTGTCTGAACGGTTTCAAACTCCTGTCCTATATTTATTCTTTTACGGCGTGAAAAAATTGTTTCAATTAGTCGGCAGATAAGAATGAGGTGGCTAACTGAATAAAAAGATCAGTAGTGGTCACGTACATTAATAAAGGTTGCAGAAAGAGGAATAAGATTATCGACATACATACTCTATTGTTGGTGGCATTTGACAAGACGAATCGTTTATTTGATCGTATTTTGGATGTAACCAATAGCTTTGAGGTGTGTACCTATACATAAATTGGAGTTTGAACAAATCGAACCAGGCCGAGAGCCCTTATCATGAATAAATAATGACGCTTGGTTTGTGACGTGCTTTTATAATAAGTTACGATATAGGTACGTCAGGTATAACAGATACGTCCAAAAATAAAAAGTCCCTTAACAATCTTATTGCATTGATAACTGTGGAATAAGTGCACCTTCTAAAGTGCTTGCACAGAATAAGAGCTTGTAAAACAGATTTATATGCCATGGCCGCACTTCATAAAAATCAAACAAATCATTGTTTAGCCGAATATTCCTACTTGTTAGTCTGTGGTTTCATCGACTTTGCAATGTAGATCAAATAATCATCATTAACCATGATCGGTGATCTGGTGGCTATCTTCTCACGCCAAAGTAACCTTTTTGGCGCCCTCTTTGGGACTTTAAACTTTAACATGCCCCGGTTCGGGCGCCAAAAGTATTTTCCAGATAGAGTGCCACAATATATTTACTGATTTCAGCTGATTTCTTTGAGTAGGCACTAAAAAAATACTTATTTTTTTAATGCCTACTTATGTAGCTTAATATGACATTTGTGTAATATTAACCGCCCATGAAGAAGCATCACACCAAATGTATGAAATATACCACCTTGGCGAACACTGAGCGGCCAAATTGTTTGTGAATATAATGACCATCTCAACTAAATCTATCACGCATCCAATTTAACAGATCGAATTTCCCAATTTCTCTCAAATGAATAATCGCTCTAGTACCCATTCGAAAACGTGAATTAATCATCAAACAGCCTTTTCAACTGTGATATTGGACAAGGGCGTAGCGAGTCTGGTGGCAGTGTTAATACATCCGCTGCGACTGAAGTGAGCAAGAAAGCACGAAAAGTGTCTAAACACCTTTTTCACGTGGTTACCTTAGAATTCATCAACCGTCTTGCGATTTTCGAGCTTATTGCCAGTCGATAAGGTACAGTTATTTAAAACGGGAAGTGAATTTGTTAGCGCCTTCAACGCAAGGGGGTGCATGTAAAGGGGGTCACAAACACAAACCCAAGATTGAAATCGATGAAACTTGCCGGGCGGTCCCGCGTCGGCGGCGGCAGGCTTCTATTACCAACGGCATTGTTGCGATAATCGAATAAAGATGGTAGTAACTGAACGCTCTGCGTTTATAATCTGTAGTCTACGCAACCTTGCAAATAAGAACATGGTGTTCAATGACTTTGCAGTAATTTTGCAATTCTTTATGGGTTTTAAAGTTGGAGTAGTTTTAGGCGTAATTTCTATTGAGCAGTCTATTGTTATTATTATTAAAATTATTTATTGCACTTTTCATATTTGTGTTTTTCCTGGTACAATAAAGAATATTCTTATCTTATCTTATCCTAACAAATTAGAAAGTACAAAGACGAACTTAATGCTAACAGCATTATCTTCCACTTAACATTGGCGTTACTGAACTAGAAGTATATAGGGTAGTGCTTGCAATATATAATAAACATAAACAGATTACAGTTGATATAATAAATTTGAACCTAAACTTAAGGGGGTGGGAAAGCTTATATATATAGATAAACCTACATGATACCAATATAAATATATAAAATAGTACGTCTACATATCCATCACAGCAGTATACATGACAAACGATTACTTTTTCCCTGAAATTGAAATGCAGACCTTGAAATCGCTGCGCAAATAAATAATTTGCGTCTACTTTTTACCCACGTGGTAGCGTAGGTAGTGGACTTTAGTATTTGTATTTCGTACAAATTCGAAATGAATAAATAACAATAACTTCCACACAACACAATAAATTGTCCTGACTTCAAACTAGGATACGGCACAAACACGGAAAAATACCCATACTGATGCAATTTGTACAAATGTATGGCGGCCCCCAGTGGGAATCGAACCCACGATCTCCGGCATTGCAATCAGACGTGATACCGTTAGACCATCGAGGCAGTCAATAACAACAAACAATCGTGTAACCTTTCATAATACGCTAAGCATCGAGCTGTATGAGCGCCTTTCGAGATATGCTTTTAAGTTCCCTTCTGAGTGTTAAGACGAGTAGAGAGAGCGGAGCGACCTCCAAAGTGACGTCATCACGTCACTGAGGTCGCGGGCCGATCTCTGGCTTCCTACAACTCGAATTTGCGCAACAAGATACTCTAAATTCAAATTCTTACCCGAAGCCACCAGCTAAGAGATTTTTAATTAGAACGACGACGATGACAAATGATGCTTTTCTGTTTTGGTCATCTATTCTCTTCTAGTTCAAAAACAAATCAAATACAGCTACTGTAAAATTACCTACCTAGTATGTATAACACTGACAACATACGAAAGGGACTATACAATTACTTACTTCTCATTTTTACAAAAAAGAAAAAAACCGTCCATAATGTGTAATAGCTAATAGTTATTCAGTAATAACATTAAATAAATAACTTCCACACAACATAATCACTTAATCTGGTCCCAAAATAAGCTACCCCGTACTATACCACCCAGGCAAGGACACCACTAACATAGAAATACACCAGAGTGCGGCCATTTCTATATATTTTCGATAGCCCCCAGTGGGAATCCAACCCACGACCTCCGTCATGGTAATCAGAAGTGCTACCACTAAACCAACGATGTATAGTTTACCTAATAAATAATTGCAATTAGACCCGTTAAACGTGTAACTAAATAGATATCAAGTCTCTTTCTTGTACAAACAGTTCTACATAAGCAGCTGTAGGGCACAGGCCTTCTCTCAGGGAGAAAGTGTGGGCTTAATCGCCCACGCATGCCCTCCGCGGATTGGCGATTTCAAGCGCTGAGGTATGTGAATAGCTCAGACACTCAGGTTTCCTCACGATGTTTTCCTTCACAGTTAGCGAGTGGTATTGCTACTATCACTTCACAAATGTACATAACTTACAAAACCAAGTCATAGGTATATGCCCGCGCTGGGGATCGAACCTGGGTCTCTCGCTTCCGAGTCCGATGTTCTACCCACTAGGCTACCACCACTATAAATTGTTCTATATACGAAAAATTAGAAGCATGCAATGTGTGTCCTATCCACTAGGGGAATGATGGCGCTATTGA
Organism: Yponomeuta malinellus; assembly: GCA_947308005.1. Taxonomy (NCBI): domain Eukaryota; kingdom Metazoa; phylum Arthropoda; class Insecta; order Lepidoptera; family Yponomeutidae; genus Yponomeuta; species Yponomeuta malinellus. The sequence continues at coordinate 5,855,928 of OX371010.1, forward strand.
TTTGCCAACAGGCTACCGAGAAATTACTAGTTCAATAAGTGTTCTAGGCAAGTCATGTACGTCGTACTGTAATAACTATTCAGAATAATGTGCGACTCCTATGCCTCTGTTTATAAAGTTCAAAAACGTTTGGCGAAAATGTTTCTCATAAACGAAGACAGCTCTCAACCTCCAGCGTTTATTTCGCGTTCTCACGTGCTCACTAAAGAACATTTTTAGAGAGACAGGGTGAACGAGACATGCTCTGATCCTTTCAAATGGAGAACTTGCGAAAAAAATGTTTTAACCTCACTGAAGAGGCCATGTTAAAAGATAAATAACCGTGCTCGATTTTTTCTCTACGACTAATACTTTCATGATCCTAACCCGTCGAAAAGTCATTCTAATCACGTGGTACAAAAACGCACCTTAAAAATCGGGCTCAACTACGACGCTACAACTTGAAGGTAATGCCTTACAATTTACAGAGCGTTTGTCTAAATTTGCGTTATCTCGTAAAATATGTTTTTATGCGTCTACGCCCTTATTACAAGTTTTTAGAACTCATTGAAAAAACTAAATCTTATAAGTTTTTTTTCTTATTAGAGTAACTTTATTTCTCAAAACGAATTTTTTGAGACCTATAAGAACGAGCAAAAATTTTATTGTTCTATTTTCAATTTTTTTCCCGTTTTTCTACGTTTTATTTGGTGCAGAAACAATTCCACTCTATTCGAAGTTTGATGCGAGTTCCTTGGAAGGATTTAGACAAACTTCGAACAATGTACTTTTATTAGTACGTTTGGGCGACTCTATCGAATCGTGACGGGAAATCCTTGACACTGAATCGAATGTGCTTCTATCTGAGGAATGCCGTAGCCTCGTTTGAGCAATCACTAATGTAACACCTCATTAACCGTAGCGAGCCGATTCCGTACTTATGATATCATCCGTATTCAACAAAAAAGAAATCATAATCCTCATACCAGCGACAATAACAAATACGTAAAGACGACAGCAGCTGTTGAACCTTTATTTTTACTGCGTAACTGTTCGTAACAAGACTAACCCACAGTTTCTCGTACAACTAACACGCTGTTAATCTACTGTTAACAGCTGTCAATTGACCAAAGTGCATACAAAAAAAAACACTGACAGCTGTTAACAGTAGATTAATAGCTTGTTAGTGTACGAGAAACCGGGGGTAAGTAGCGTACACACATGAAAAGATTCATGTACAGCACAGTTTACTCAAATAATAAAAACAATGCTCTTACGTGTCCGTCGCCAACTCATCCCATTTGCGCGAATTTTTGTTCAAGTTATCTGCCGGGTACTACACCATGTTTTCGAACCTTTCATAAACCCTTAAACTATTGCCTATTTATTAAAAAGAATCGAATAAAATAAAAATATATTGCGGCACGAGGAGTCGTAGCAGCCTGTGTAATAAGCCTTAATATAGGGTACAGACTCTCTTTCTCTCAGAGAGTTAGTACAGACTTCATCACCTCGCGTGCCCGCCGTGGATCGGCGAAAACAAGTATGAACCTTAGACACTCAGGCTTACAATGTTTTCGTTCACAGTTAGCGAGTGGTATTGCTATTTTAAATTCACAAATGTTCATAACTTTAGAAAATAAAGGCATTGGTACATACCAATAAAAGTATTGGTATGTACGGTTAAAAGTATGACACGTGAATTTGTAGTAACAACCTAATCACAAATATAACTAATATAAGTATCTGAAAATGCTAGAGTCGGTTCATCGTTTGGTATATTCATTTTCTCAAAATAAAAACTAATTTTTTAACACAAAAAATACCGATTTTAATAAAAACGCGTACAAAAAAATAATTCGATGACATTCTTCCGAATCTCACAAAAAATCTTGACCAAATTTATTTGGTATCACCCAAAAATCAGATGGTAGATGGCAGAATCAGGTGGAAATCAGATGGCATGGCAAAGAATTATCGCTGAATATACATAAAAAAATCATAGGAATAATTAAAAACCTCCTCCTTTTTTTGAACAAAGTCAAAGCTTAAAATCAAAGTAATGACTTTGGTTTGGTACATGCCGGGATTAGAACCCAAAAACTCATGTCAACCTTTCAGTAAAGTAAATGCTTAAGCACAAACGTAAGCCTTAGTTTCGTGCCTCTGCATCACCATGCTAGACAATCACTGTGTTAATTGAAACGGAACGGAATGAATATTAATTAAAGAGATACATTTTGTTTGAAACGAGCAAATAAATAGTCGGGGGAGCAGATTTATTTCGACAGTGGTAATTTGATGCACTTTAAAAATACGGCCATACTTCGACCGAATGGGGGATGTATTAGCACAGGGCGAGATAAAAAATAACCGAAACCTGCGTGCGTGCAACGAATAATGAATGTTAATGAAGCGAGGTATGTCAGGATCGTGGCAAGTGGCAGTCCCGGGTCTCTGCCTACCCCTCTGGGATACAGCCGTGAGTTTATTTTATGTTATGTTAAAAATACCTACACTTTAAAATTTTAGTGGCTTCGATGGAACCTCACTAGTGCGCAAATGGTTCTGATTAAATTTTATGATTAGAAGTTTTCAAAGAAATTGGTTTCGCTATTTTCTCAATATACATATTTCTAGTTTTATTTATCTAGAAATCATTATCAGGTTTCTCTATCTTAAGTTTCTCTATGAATGTCTGAGGTATTCACATACGTCAGCACTTGAAATTGCCAATCCGCGGTGGACACGCGTGGTAGGTAACTAAGTCCATAATCGCTCTGTGAGAAGGCAATTGGAAAACGTATATGGCTACATAACAAAAAGACTACTTTACAAGAATGGTAATTTCATTGTTATTATTAAATTGACATTAAGTGAACACTGAAAAAAAATAAGTAACAAAATTTTTGTTTACCTTATCATTTTGGCACCCATAGCGTACACATAATGCAAAGGTTGATGTGCTGTCGACTGCAGCTGTGCTAAACTTGACATAAGTTTTAGGAATTCTATTGTAAGATAGAATTCCTGGAGATTTGGAGATTTTTGTCCATTTTTCTCCAAAATCATCTACATTTTTGATGAAAAAAGTTGTCAGGGGAAAGAAACCTGCCCTACTCCCTGTTTCTCGTACACCTTGTCTCAGTCAATCTATTGTTAACAGCTGACAGCGTATACAAAAAATCGGCCAAGTGCGAGTCGGGTTCTGTACCATTATCTATACAACATTAGACACAAAGATGGAGAAAAAACGGCAAAAAATCACATTTAATTGTTTATTTTCGAACCGAATGTAGAACTAAATATTCTGTGAATATTTCAAGCGTCTCCCTGTTGCCATTATTAATATCGAGCAAAAAACGGCAAAAAAAATACGTTTGTTGTATGGGAGCCAACCTTAAATATTTATTTTCACGGTTCATGAGATACAGCCTGATGACAGACAGCCAGACAGACGGACAGACAGACAGAGAGACAGACGAACAGTGAAGTCTCAGTAATAGGGTCCCGTTTGGCACCCTTCGGGTACGGAACCCTTAAAAACTACAGCCGGCAGCTGTTGCATGTAACAGTAGATCGACAGATTGTTCGTATACGAGAAACCGTGGTTCGTATGACGTATGGCGTTACCATTCATCGATTTAGATTCTTTGGAGACACACTATTTTGTCATCGGAGTGTTTTTTGTCCTTTTACTGTCCGTAAGTATTATCTGTGGCTTGCAAGAATAGCGCAAGCAAGGCCACCCGGGCTCCCTTCACACATGATCAACTCGACTTTCCTCTCGTCACTCCATCCGTTGCTGGCTCTGACTGAGATCACTTCAAAGCGAAGAAGTCAAAAACGGCAATGGATTTCCAAGTCATCGATAGAATGGTTAATGGCGTACGTGACTGAAGTAGCGGGGCACTGGCGGCAGAGAAATTGTTTTTGTTCATGTCGTCATCGTCACAGTACGCCGATTGGTAAACCCAAGCTCAAAGGAAAGTAAATTAACATAATGATGAAAAATATTGCTTACTAGATGACCCCGTGAACTTCGTATCACCGACGTCAACCGCTTTTTTTCTTCTTTAAACCTTCCCTGGACCTCCACAATTATATAAAAACAACAATTAGCCAAATCGTTCTCGAGTTTTAGTGAGACTAACGAACGGCAATTCATTTTTATATATAAGATAATTAAATAGGTGCATAATTAAGTTTGGGCGTATTAGAATTTTTCTTTGAAGAAAGTTTACTATTTCTTTTTTAGTACCACTTTTTTACCTGATTACACCTCTATTAAATATTTAGAATCCGCTCTTCTTTTAATTTTGTAATGACATGTTCGATCTGCCATAAACTAGGTAATCATCCCTTTTATCATGCAACTGTCTACTCCACAGAACAAATTTTTGTTCTGTGGAGTTTTTTTTTGTTTTGTGGTCTACTCTATCGGTTTAACCATTTTGACGACCGTATCTATCTTTGGAACTGTAATAGCCAGTTGAAATAATAAAAATAAGAAAATAAAAAATAAGGCACTCTCTATACAACAAACGCGTTTTTTTTTTGCCCGTTTTTTGTTTATATTCTATCCTAAAAATGGTAATACATGCAGGCATCAAACGTGGTGTAATTGTGGGACTTATTACATATTCTAAAGACAAATAGTACAAAATGATCGAGCGCGAGTACGCACTTGGCTGGCTATTTTTTAGGTTTACTCTCCAGCGCACGAAACTGACTGGCCAATTTTTTTATACAAAATGCTACACCTACATGAACTATTTTGAGACCGTTCTCCTTTTGATTTCTGTAATGACCTCTTGGATCTGACAGATCCACACGAGCAATCTCAACTCGAATCCACATCAAACGCAGATTTCAAAGGAATTTCTGAGCATTTTTCCTCAAATCTCTCCTCAAATATCATCTCTAGGAATTCCGGTACAGTCAACCTTTACATTTTCGTTCCAATGTCGCCCGTAAGACAACTGAGTAGATTGCACGCGTGTAAAGATTACTGTGTCGTCGACTGTACAATATTTTTATTTATATTCGTGATATTTTTACTGTTGATAATAATAATAATAATTTATTTTATTTCAGACACACGTATCCATATTATATTAGTAAAAAATAAGAACTTACGGCTATGTTAGTAACTTAACTATGTATACTATACTAAAGCTTATTATTTACACTTAACTTTTATTAAATTGCGTGTGCACACACTGGGTGTGCATCCAGTGTCGCATCAAAGTGCTATCAGGCTTGTCAGCAAGTAGGTACCCCGAGTAGCGCGCATTTTCTGTAGTAGCATTCTAGTCGATGCGATACGTTTACGTAAAATCGCATAAGAATTGTCAACGCGAGCTTCCGCAAACATTAACGACGCGCTGCAATACCTAGGATACCTGAAACTTGTACCGTGGATTTTATCAATAGACAAAATAAAACACCTAGAACTACATTTTGATGGCTAGAATACCTATTGAGTACTTTGAGAACTCAGTGTGTGCATTTTTGGGGTTCGGGTAAGGGACCCTATTACTACGACTCCGTCCGTCCATCCTTCCGTATGTCACCAGGCTGTATCTCATGAACCGTGATAGTTAGACAGTTGAAATTTTCACATAATATGATTGATGCATTTCTGTTGCCTTTATAACAACAAATAATAAAAACAGAATAAAATGAATATTTAAGGGGGCTCCCATACAACAAACGTGATGTTTTTTGCCGTTTTTTGTTCGATATTAATAACGGCAACAGGTGACAGGTGAAATATTCAAACATTGCATAGATATTGGTACGGAACCCTTCGCACGCAAGTGCGACTCGCACTTGGCCGGTTTTTTTCAACAGATCCGGCTTATATTATGGCCTATACAAAGATGGAATCCTGAAGAAACCTAAGTACCTGAGGTCATTTGTACAAATGTACGGCGTCCCCCAGTGAGAATCGAACCTACGACCACTGTCTTGGTAGTTAAGCGCCTTAACGGCCAGTCCAACGAGGCAGTCCTACGCAACACAATTAAGCGGTGGTAAGCGGTAAGCGGTGGTAGCCTAGTGGGCAGAACATGAAGGGAGAGACCCAGTTTCGATTCCCATGATTTGTTTTCTAAGTTATGTACATTTGTGAAGTTTAGCAGCAATAGCACTCGCTAACTGTGAAGCAATACATCGTGTGGCAACCTGAGCATCTGAGGTGTTCACATACCTCAGCGCTTGAAATTGCCAATTAAGCCCATACTCTCTCTGAGAGAAGGCCTGCGCCCTGCGGTGGGATGAATATACCCAGTCGGGATAAGTTTGCATTATTTTAAATTATTTGTTAGGTCACATCAAATAGGGTAATGAAGCCACATAATTCCCCCTCCCCAACCATCAACGAAACCCGAATGACGTCCATACAAAGTCGAAGACATTTGATCAACTTATAAGTCGGGCGAAAACTTATAAGTATTTTTTTTAGTAAGTAAGTAATTTCGTTTATTTCCATACATACTTAGCCAGTAAACATTATACCCGGCGCGTCTCGTCAAAGCAAACATAATTGACTTAAGATTAAGTACTGTGTATAAGTGTAGATATCGTCTGACACAGAATAAACGGAAAATAGTGATTTAATGCCTCTGCTTCGTTGGTCTAGCGGCTAACCTGCTTGACTACTAAACTGGAGGTCGTGGGTTCGATTTCCACTGGAGGCCGTCGTACTTGATTAGTACAAAAGGCCTCAGTCTGAGTTTAATTTCCATATTTTTAATGTCCTTGCCCAGTTACCATAGCACAGAGTATCCTAGTTTGGGACTGGGATAAGTGATTCTGTTATGTTCATAAGCAGCCCATATACGTCCCACTGTAGGGCACAGGCCTTCTCTCACAGAGAGAGCATGGGGTTAATCACCGCGCGCGCCCACCGTGGATTGGCGATTTCAACGCTAAGGTATGTGAATAGCTCAGGCACTCAGGTTTCATCACGATGTTTTCCTTCACAGATAGCGAGCGGTATTGCTACTATAACTTCACAAATGTACCTAACTTAGAAAACAAAGTCATAGGTACATGCCCGCACTAGGAACCGAACGTGGGTCGATGTTCCGTCAATGCAATACAACAACAATGTAAAGATTTATTTGCTGTCGACTGTATTCGGGACTCCTCATAAGAAGCAAAGAATTTTATACTAACAATTGTATTAAATAATGCAAAACCTAAGATCCCTTTCTTCAATTAAGTCTTTTCTTCAATTAAGTCTTTTAAGCCTTTTCAATTAAGCGGTGGTAGCCTAGTGGGTAGAACATTGGACTCGGAAGCGGGAGACCCAGGTTCGATTCCCAGTGCGGGCTTTTATGACTTTTTTTTCTAAGTTATGTACATTTGTGAAGTAATAGTAGCAATACCACTCACTAACGGTGAAGGAAAATATCGTGAGGAAACCTGATTGTCTGAGCTATTCACATACCTCAGCGCTTGAAATCGCCAATCCGCGGTGGGCACGCGTGGTGATTAAGCCCAACTCTCTCTCTGAGAGAAGGCCTGTGCCCTACAGTGGGACGTATATGGGCTGCTTATGAATTAAGTCTCTGAATTCTTAATTTTATTTTTAACATGTGGATTTAAGGAAAGTAAATGACAATTTTAAGCTTGTGCTTATTAAGAGGACGTGGTTTAACAATAAATACTAGAAAAAGTGTTTAAGTGTTTCCGGTTATAAGACAATATAATTTAGTAACCCAATTTTATGACAAATATTAATCGTTTTAAAAACCTATTTAGCGGCTATAAATTCCACCCATGCCGGGACTTCAACCCGCGACCTCCGGCTAACCGTGCCAGCGCTCTGCCAACTGAGCTAATGGGCAAGTGCAGGCATCAGCGTAATTTCGAGCCTCTTTACAAACATCTCTGTATTACGGCATGGGTGGAAATTTTAGCTTCTAAATAGGTTTTTAAAATTGTCCTCAGCACGGGTTAGCGCAACAAAAAGAATATAATATTATTCGTTATTAACTTAATTCATATTTGAAAATTATTTTACGAGTGACCAATTCTATGCCACATTTGTTCTCAGTGTGACATTTGCATCGATAAGCTAAAAATAAATATTAAAACCACAACACTGAAATGGAATCGCAAAACGAATCAACCAAGCGCATAGTACATTCTTTGGCCTCCCATCTGCGGAAAGGACATAACTTTACCATCTCTGTCACACCCCACTACGACACATTGAGTTCGAGCGAGACGCAAGAGCAAAAGAGATGGACAAACTATGCGTGTGCTTGGGCTATATTGCGCTCTGTTGATCGTGTCGGCTTTTATGATCGTAGGCTTAGGGGGGGGCGAGTATGTTAAATGCATAGTGGTTCAATAGATTGATGTTAGTATACGTCAATAGTCGTTTCATTGAAAGAATTGGTAAAGTACTAACCAATCGCATTCCAATGGTATAACCAGTGCAACTTAACTGGGCGCCTCGGGAGTTAATATGCGCGGGGTATACCATTGAAATAACATTGTACTGCTATTGCTTAGTAGACAACGAAATAGAGACAAACAACAGCTATTGTTATGCTAATATCATTCTATTGAACAACTATGTGCTTAGAGCAGACTCTAGACCCTGTTTGATAAAATAAGTAGAGCCCCGTACTATGAAGTTTCGTACCGTATGGCGCAATATATTACGCTGTATCCTACTCTGTCTCGTGAAACAGTACTTTAAGTTCAGGTCTATCCACCGTAAGGTTTTCTGGAAGTGATTGCTTTTAGCGATAAAACTGTCATAGGTACGGCAAAACTCGAATGTTATGTAAATTTCAGATATACGAGTATGTCGTGGCTATTATGTATTCTGTGGTCGTGGCAAGTGGCAGTCCTTGGTCTCTGCCTACTCCTCTGGAATACAGGCGCGAGTGTGTGTTATGTGTTATGTTATTTCAGATATGTTAATGTTTTTTTCTGTTGCGTACGATAGATAATTGTAATCCAATGTTACTTAATCTAGAGGCTACTGTTACGTCTGGCTGTTCATCTCGCTCGTATACTCTTCCATTCTTTGTTATTTAAAAAAAATACACTTTTGATAAACATAGTCTGAGGCTTTGATAGGTAATAAGGTGACGGACATTTTATATACATTTTTGTCATACTTAGTTTTTGATAAAGAAAAGTTCTAGTATGTTTTAATAACTCGCGGTGCTCGTCCATGGTAATATATTAAACGGGTCTAACCGCGATTATTTATAAGGTAAAATTTAATTACCTTTGATTCCCTACCGTTTGGCAACGTTGCAGCTGCCGTGCCGCTATTTTACCTAATAAATAATCGCGGTTAAAAAATTATAATTTTAGTATCAAATTTTCGCAATCAAAAACTAAGGTGAAGGATAGAAAAATATGATATCTTGAATGTCCATTTACCAAACCCTCAGACCAAATGTATCTGAAGTATACTAATTTTATTAAAATCTCTAAAAAAAATTGTGTGAGCGAGACAGTATGCCAGACGTAAAAGTAGTCTTAAAACATGGAACATTGGGTTTAAAGTGAATAATCCGATATACAATTTTTCATGAAATAAAATATTTCCTGGAATGAAATCTTACAAATTGTTTCGATACAACTAATCATCATATAAACAACAGTCTCCATCTGGTCATCGATCGTAGTCACCCATAGGTCACTGAACCACAGACAGTCTTAGCTTCATTTGAAGACTGTACAGGGTTATTTTTAAAATGCGTAATTTGAAAAACATTTATAAATAATAAAAAAAAGTAAGATTAATGAAGTAGAAATGAGGTCCTTGAGAAGTTGTGTGGTGTTACTTTGAACGACAGGATACGCAATATTTTGATTAGAGAACGTTGTGAACTGAAAGAGGAGATAGTGACTAGAATTGAGAACAGAATGTTGCGGTAGTTTGGACAGGATGAAGGAAGAAAGATTGACGAAACAAATCTATCGACCAAAGGTGGGTGGAAGGGCCGGTAAAGGACGTCCCAGGTGGACATACTTTAACCAAATATGGGATGTATTAGCAAAGGGTAAGATAAAAAGTACCTGAAACCGGCGTAGGTGCATGCAACGACTATTGAATGTTGATGAAGCGAAAGTGATTTGTCAGGATCGTGGCAATTGGCAGTCCCTGCTCTCTGCCTACCCATCAGGGTTACAGGCGTGACTTTCTGTTATGTTTTTAATAAATTAAACATTAACATTATTATTTTATTCGTTGTTAAGTTATTACTTCTGTTGACACATTTTAAACCTATTTGCAACGCCCTAGCAGCGTTTAGTTTGATACTTTTACATTAGTACAACAAGAAAGGTCAATAATTTATATCTTAACATCTCAATCACTTACAGTTCGTCATTTACAACCATTTTGGTTGTACCTTTGAATATTTTATTTTCTATTTTATGTAGTTTAACGATTTTTGTTTGAAGTGGCGCGGTTTGGTAGATATTAATACTTGTGTTAAATAGAATTAACATTATTTAATGTAGGGCTAAGCATTGAGGACTTATGTTAGACCTTGGACTATGAGCGCGAACATAACAAAATTATGAACACAGACCTTGATGTTTCGAAAAATATCAATCTTAGAAAAGCTCACAGAATTAAAGTTATTTTAAGATACAAACTTGGAATTGCGCCATTTGAAAGTAACCCTGTATACCCTATGAATAGAAAAACCATAGAAGTATTTCTTACTGCAAAATTTACTCTCAAAAACGCCCCCTGTCCTCTCGATTAGTCTTCATTCTGTGCGCCATTGCGTGACGACGTGAACGTTGATTGGGCGATAGTAAATGACAGCGTAACTTATGATTGGTTTTATAAAAAAAAAAAATACATCATGATGGTATAACCCGTCAAAATATCTAGGTACCTCGCAAGATGGCGAGGATGGAAGAAGTCTGACGGTAGAAGGTGCATAAATATTTTGCCGGGTAATACTGAACTCACTCCGATTGTTAACACAATTGACAAGCCCCTCCCGCCTTCCCACAATTGAGCGTGGGGTCATTTTTTAGCGCTTGTTAGACATCTGTTTTTAACTATCACTGTGTACACCCAATGGATTAAAGAAAGGAATTGGAAATGGCGACGCTCGCCCCCATTAGCCTCCTCGTCCACAAAATATTGCCGTGTGAGCAAGAGGAAAATAGAAGCGTCGGTCGCCACGCTTCTTCATCCCTTTCTTTAACTGAATCAGCGCTGAGGGATCACTTCCTCAGCACAACGCTGAGTCAGCTGCCTTTTGTGGCAATGTAGATACACCACAGGCTACATCTATCCTGTTTTATTTATTCGTTTTGTCTGTTGTGTATTTAGTTTTCCTTCTGTGTTGTGCATATTATGTTACTTATGTGCTTATTTTGTTTCTGTGATGTATCTTGTTGGTATAATAAATGTCTTTCTTCTTCATCTTCTTCTGATTAACAACTCGATTAACTTACGTTACTTGCAATACAACGGTTGGGTGACTTGCAATAAAGATGTATATTTTGATCTGGGTGGGCCACGTCAGTCGTATGAGCCCAGAAAGATGGGCGAAAATGGTCACTAAATGGATTCCACGCGATGGATATCGCAGGCGCACCAAATCCTTTAGCATGCTGGAGGTCGTGGGTTCGATTCCGCCGTACCAATTTGTAAATGGCCTCAGTCTGGATGTATTTCCATGTTTGTGATGTCCTTGCCTGGTTACCATAGCACGGGGTATCCTTGTTTGGGTCCTGGTCAAGTGATGGTGTTGTGAGGAAGTTATTATTATTTTTGCTATTTTAATTTCAAAGTCCAAGTCAAAAATTTTGTTCACTATAAAAACAAAATGCTTACTCAATGAACATCAAAGCTGTTATTTTGGTACTCAATCTGTTTAGTATTCTAAATACAAAGATCCCAAGTAAAAATAAAACCGAAACCCAGCGACGCAGCGAAAAAGTCCTTCTGCGCAAGTGCGTGCAAAAATGTGGTGTAGAATTCTAGCACAATTCAAGTCTAGACAGTAATATCTATTTCGACATAGTTATGCAGCCTCCTAAGTTTGCTGGTACCGTTAGCAGGATATTTTGTTCATCTAGATTTCTCTATCTTAACTAGACTCCGGAGACCAGCCTTTACACAGGTATTGTTATGTGTGAGTTGGTAAATATATTTCATAATATATCTATTTTAAAAACCTATTTAGAGGCTAAAAATTCCACCCATGGCGGGACTTGAACCCGCGACCACTGGCTAACCGTGCCAGCGCTCTCCCTTAGCCTCTAAATAGGTTTTTAAAATTGTCCTCAGCACGGGTTAGTGCAACAAAAATATATAATAATATATCTATTTTCCTCCAAAAAAAGACACAAATCCAAACCTTCCCACATACACACACTAACCCCCGATTTCTCATAAACTAACAATCTGTTAATTTACTGTCAACAACCGTCAGTTGTCTTTTTTTGTGCTATTTGGCCAACTGACAGCTGTTGACAGTAGATTAATTGATTGTTAGTATTCGAGAAACCGGGAGCAATTCACGTTAAAATTACTACAAGATTTTTTTTTATGTAGCTTATAAACATCCCACTGCAGGCCTTTCGGCCGTTTTCGCAACCAAGTTTCGTGACCAGTTGCGAAAGAAGAAGAAAAAGTCCTTGTTCGCAATCAGGGCACAGGCCTTCTCCCAGGGAGAGATTATGGGCTTAATTACCACGCGTGCCCACCGCCGATTAACTTATGTGAACACCTCAGACGCTTAGGTTTAACGTAACTTTACGTAACATAAAAAGAACTTATTGGTACATGCCAGGATGCGAACCCACGACCTCCCGAATGCGAGGGTAGCGCAGCGGTAAAGCGACAGAGCGATTTATTGATACAAAAGTTAGATAATAACGGGTCTAACCGCGATTGTTTATCGGGCACTTAATTACCTACAAAATGTATAATTGAAATGGAACGTAAATGGATAACTAAGTAATCATTTGTGCGCTGTTTCTTTGTTCTGTTTATATGAAGTGATTTTATGTCTTATTATGTGTTATATTGTGTATGGATTGTGATTTATCTAAAATAAGTATCTTGGGAACTCTCCCCAACGGCAGCAGTCTAGAGACAATCTTTTATATATAGATAATATTTATTGTAAATATGTAAATATGAATTTTGTTATTTTACTAGTGTATTACATAATAAATAGTATGATTAATTATATTATTATAACTATGTATGAGGAACTGAGCATTGCGAATTATTAAAAAAATACAAAGACAATACAATCAAAAATATCTTTTACGTCATCTTTTAACCTGCATACTTACACCACGGATGTTAGGTCTAAGGGATTTCATAGAGAAGGGCAAGATAAAAAGTACCCAAAAAAAAAACGTTGTAACGGGACCTCTCAATATACGGAATTTTTTTTAGACCCAGTAGATCTTTACTTAAGACTGATTGATTAATTCCTCAGTATATAATTACTAGGGTAAATCCCTATTCCTTATTCAGTCCCTCCTGAGCGATACAATTAAAAGAGAGAAAGGGATACCTGACTTAGTTCCGGAAGCATTACGTGTCGTGTATGAGATTACTTTGCAATGCGGTTCTGGTTTTCCTTGGCTGTGTTAAAGGTTAAAATAAAAACTTACTTCATAAAGATTTCTTTATCGCTCTGCGGTTTTTATTGCATTTATATGGAGGGTTAAGGGCCTTTCTATAGATGCTATTTTTGTTTGACTTTTCTCGCTTGCATAAAACGTAAGCATTTTGGCTGACTACGTTCCATAGCCTGAATCCCAGAGAGGTAGGCAGAGAACAGGGTCACTTGCCACGATTTGCTTGCTAGCACGTCAACATTTACATATGAGTGTTTTACTCAATTACAGCGGGACCTCTTCAATCCGAACTCCGAAAATTTACTTTAATCGGATTTGTGGAGCGTTCGGATTATAGTACAGAAAATTTATTTATTGAGTATTTTTTATGTATCTAATAAAACGAATAGTATTGTGAAATTTTAAATGTAGATTTATCTATAAACAACTATAAACAAACAAACAAACAACATCCCAGATTTGTAGGCAGAGACCAGGGACTGCCACTTGCCACGAAACATCATCATCATGATCTATAAACGTTACATTTATTAAACATTTTTAAAGAAATCCAATATTTCAGTTTGTCGGGAGGTACGAGTATTTAATGACAAATAAAAAGCTTTGTCTCGCAATTTAAGTAAAAGCAAAAAAGCGCGGGCTGGGGTGAGGCGTTTGGATTACAGAGCTGTTTGGATTAGGAGGGGTTCGGATAAGAGAGGTCCTTCTGTATATTATATTTAAATTGTAAAAAAATATTCATTATGAAAACAAAATGTTTCTTAATGAATGTCATAGTTGATAGTTTCAGAATTCATTCATTAATTCGAATTATGAGGTGAAGAAGCTAAAATCTCTGTTAAGGTTTTTAAAAAAAAAAGTTTAAGAAAAAAATATCATAAGTTCTCTATTAAAAGTTTTGCTCATAAATGTATTGAACACAAGACAAAACCGTTCTCTAAATACCATTTAACATGATTCTACCTTGTAATACCAGAACATCTTTGGCTTCTGAATAATCCTTCATGTTCAAGGATGTTTTTGTTAATATTACAGGAGCCTTGTATGCACATTACTCATTCATTGCAAGGGGCTTAGTAACAAAAATTTAAGATAAGATAGGATAAAAATATTCTTTATTGTACCGGGAAATCACAACATAAAATATTTACAAAGATACAGTACAATTGCTGGCCTTAAAATCACAATTCACATGTACAACACAATTCACATGTAAATGATAAACTACTTCAAACTTTGTACGTATGTATTTTCTTATGTCATATTTATAATATTTTACTCGCTGACTCAGCAAACGTTGCTTGCCACTCTAATTAGCCTACGACCTATTCTCAGATCTACCAAATATACACAAAAAAATTCATAAAAATCGGTGAAGCCGTTTCGGAGGAGTTCGACAACAAACACTGTGACACATTTTTATGTTATGTATTAGATTTTGTATTAATATTTGTAATATCTTTCACCTGGTTGTGCAATAAAGTGTTCTCTATCTATCTATGACTCGCGTTGTTCCAGCAGTGGATGCCGGTGGGCAAGTGGATGTGGCCTACTTTGATTTTAGAAAGGCCTTCGACACCGTCGACAATGACATCTTGTTGACGAAACTGGCGCGTGCGGGTTGTACACCGCCCACGCTCGGCTTCTTTGCGGACTACATGCGTGATAGGCGGCAGTATGTCGACTGCGCTGGATATATGTCTCGGCCGTACTTCACCAGATCAGGCGTCAGCCAGGGAAGTAATTTGGGACCCTTAGAATTTATTCTCATGGTTAATGATCTCCCTGAGGTTGTGACAAGTTCGGCATGCTTGCTTTTTGCAGACGATTTAAAGATAATGAAGGAAGTTGAGGATGAGTCTGACTGTCTCGCATTGCAGGCTGATATAGATAGGGTAGTGGCCTGGAGTAATGCAAACCGGCTTTTTTTCAACGCGGCTAAGTGCCAGGTCATCACTTTTAGCCGCAAGCAATCGCCGCTTCAATACCAGTACCGAGTGGACGGCACTCCTATGCAGCGCGTTACAGAGGTGCGGGATCTGGGTGTTCGTTTCACCACTGATCTGACGTTTCGTGAGCACATTGTCAACATCTGCAAGAAGTCCTACAGGAACCTGGGATTCGTGATGCGCCAAACGCAAGCGTTCACGAATATCTCAGCCATACGCGCTCTTTACGAGGCCATTGTGAAAAGCCACCTCGAATGTAACGCAGTCATCTGGACCCCACACGAGAAAAAATACAGACTCATGTTGGAACGTATCCAAAATAAATTTATTAGGTTTATTTACTTGAAAATGTATGGGGTT
This sequence comes from Yponomeuta malinellus, assembly GCA_947308005.1. Classification (NCBI taxonomy): domain Eukaryota; kingdom Metazoa; phylum Arthropoda; class Insecta; order Lepidoptera; family Yponomeutidae; genus Yponomeuta; species Yponomeuta malinellus. The sequence goes on from OX371010.1 coordinate 5,871,830, forward strand.
TATCCATTTTACCCCCTGATGTATCCGACCGTGTTCATCTTGGGCATGGTCGGATATAACCAGCTGGAGGTAAGGAGAGAGTTAGCCGTAGCTACCTACGTTTTGAAGTTGTTGCGAGGTATACAGTGCAACCCACAGGTATTGCAGATGGTAAGCCTGTCTGTGCCAGACCGCTATGTGTGGCGCAGACGTCGTGTTGAGTTGTTGGCGGTGCCGAGAGCGCGCACCAACCTGCTGCGAGACGCTCCCCTCACGCGTGCCATCCGCACTCTAAACTGCATTTCAGAGACCATTGACCTCTTTAATAGTACTCTGAATGAATTTACAAAAGCTGCACTTTTTATTTTATGTTACAATGAAAATCTTCGCAGAGTAAATTTTTTATGATTGACATTTTAATGAAGTCTATATGAATTAATAATATTTTTATGGTTGTAGGTATTGTATTGACATGTGTGATTAGATTACTTCAATTTGTATTTGTATGTTTTTATTGATCATAATTTATAATGTAATTTGTAATTTTAATAATTTATACGATATGTATTTCGTACTTCACTATCGCAAAAGGCCACCCTGTAATGATAGTTGTAAGTTTTATGAAATAAATAAATAAATCTATCTATCTAGATTTATTCAATTTTACTATAGACAGCTTTTGGTGTAAATGAACAGAGTTAGATTTAAAGATTGATGTAATTTCAACTATACACCTAGATGAGGACAGTCGACAGCACATGAACCTTCACACTCGTGTACTCTACTCAGTTACGTCACGGGTGACTTAGGTGCTGCTACTGTAAAGTGCACGCCGTGCCGTTGACTGTACCATATTTTTCTGTTATACTATTTCAATGAAAATAATAACCAACAATAATGTTTCATTAAATTGTAATTGTTTCCTACTTTTGTAACAAATAATAGTATATGCAACTGTCACATAAGAGAGATTGTCAGAATAAGAGTGTGGGTTTATCATACGAGGTGAAGCCGAGTATTCTAATATCGTTTTATATGCAGTCACATATACTTTATCTTTACTCATTTATAAATGAAACTAAAGTAATTGAAAGCAATATTTTCCTTTTTTTTAAGTGGCACAGAAAAATTTGTAAACTAATAATGGCGGCAAAACAAATGCATGCTGCGGAAGTGTATCATCAAGGAGGATTTTACCCGGAAGTGTACCGTAATAACAAAAAAAGTTATTTTACGATACAGGTTGACAGAAATTATCATACAAAATTTGTATCGTAATTATTTTTTTTAATTTTTACAGTGGTCTGTGAAATAACACTAAGCCTTATGTATTAGCTTTTAAGATCATAATTCCAATCTTACGACATTATTTTTTTGCTACAACTCGCCCAGAAGGCAGCAGCCAACAGTGTACTACTGACATTCAACGAGCAGAATGACAATTCTTTACTGTAGATAAATAAATTTTTTATTTTGACTCATAGACAACACTACTAGTAGAAAGTATTATTCGTATTCACACTCTTTGTTGTAATATACAGTGCAACAATAGAGATAAGATTTGCATTACCCCGCTGTCGCTACACAATTAACCGATAGGCTCAAACCGTGAACTTTGCGTCGATAAGCCTGTGATAGTCAATGGCGAATGCAGATACATTAGACTGTACATTCAATCGCAACTTTATATATGGAGATAATAAACTTTATAGATTTAAATAAAACAGGAAAATATAGTAAAATGAGAGAATATTATGCTGGGAACGGTCGAATGTAGATGAGGAAAAATTCTAGGCCACTTGCTGCCTCACGACAGTTTATAACAAATTCTATATAACAAACTTCGTATAAGGAAATATAGAAGGAACGAGGGGAAGAGGATGGCGACGGAGAAGATATTTTGATTAAATTAAAGCGAAGGTGAGAGCTGTGACGCACCAGACTGTCAAAGAACTGGCTTGTGACAGGAGAACGTGGAAGATGCTGCACCGACAAGTCACTGTCTGAAATATTATAATTATGATGAGTAATGTGTACAGTCAATCTTTACTATCAACGTGAAGAAATCGATAATCGGGGTTGTTATTTCAATAAATTATGAGATGAATAAAAGACCTAGGACGAACAAATAACTTGATAGACATGATGTTATCCGAGATTTTAACGATTTCAATCAACGGTTTGTTTACGTGTAGACCAACTGAGTGAAATGTAATATAGGTACTCAATTGACAAGCTCTAGTGATGTAGATCAGATAAAAGATAAAATATATTGTATCGATCGGCCACGTTGTAAATACAACCCTAACTTTCTAAACTTAAAGTCTAATTTGTTGTAGGATGGAATTAAGATTTATCAGATTTTAGTATTCTTCGTACACGATGTTTGTCATAATGCGATGATATGTATTGACTCATTAAAATATTGGCATTATGCTATATACTGTAAGTAAAAAATACAAGATAGACTAAGGCCGATAGTAGGCATCTCGCTACTAAATCGATAAGAGAAACATGACGTTTCTGTTTGGTGGTAGCTGGCTGGTTATTTGTTTCGAAACAAGATTAACCAGATATCATAAATAAAAATGCACTTATTTCAACGTAAAGAATTTACATTCTGTTTGTTGGCCAAAACACCTCCAAAAGAGCTAGATTGGCTATCCATAATGGAGTGCTGGTCCCAACACTTATGTATGCTAGCGAGACTTGGGTATGGCAAAAGAAGCAAGAAAGTAGGATTAATGCAGTAGAAATGAGGTCCTTGAGAAGTATGTCTGGCGTTACTTTGAATGACAGGATACCCAATAGTGTGATTAAAGAACGTTGTGGACCGAAACTGGATGTAGTGACTAGAATTTAATGAGAAAGGAATGTTGCGTTGGTTTGGACATGTAGAGAGGATGAAGGAAGAAAGATTGTCGAAACGAATATATCGAGCGAATGTGCGTGGAAGGGCCGGTAAGGGACGACCCAGACGGACATACTTCGACCAAATAGGGGATGTATTAGCAAAGGGCAAGATAAAAAGTACCCGAAACCGGCGTGCGTGCATGCAACGACTAATGAATATTGAGAAAGGGAAAGTGGTCTGTCAGGATCGTAGCAAGTGGCAGTCCCTGGTCTCTGCCTACCCCTCTGGGATGCAGGCGTGAGTTTATGTTATGTTATGTTGTTGAATGCCAATGACAATCGTAGCAGCTGCTTTTGACTCGAGTTTGTAGTGAAGAACAGGCAGTGAAAAAAACTCCTCTCTGATCATAATTTTTAATAGTTAAATACAATACATTGGTTCATACGAGTACTTACCTAACAAGATCCAAAGAGTGCAATTAATAACAGGCGATGCTAAAACATTAGTCACTATTTCTACAAAATTAGATAAACATTATGCTGCGGCCAGACATATTCATGCTGTACTTAGGTATACCTTATTAAGATCAAAGTATACCTTATTAAGTACAGTCGACAGCACATCGACCTTAACATCCTAGTTACTTTGCGAATAGTTACGAAGTTTGTAAATGTGTAGCAGTTGTGAACTGTACCTAGGTACTATTTTTGTTTATTGTCTAATTCTCACATGTAATTCCGTGTACATAGAGTAAAGAATAATCTATCTATCTATCTAACTATTTTTGTAACGTGTTACGGTTTAAATTTCGATGTCTGGTATTGATGGCAAAGTTAAGCATGTTTAACTTTTCAAGTGATACAATTTTCTTTGTCCAATACACTATGCCGCATACCAAACTGTTACGTCACCAAGCGTCTCTATTCCATCCCCCCTCTCGCTCTGGCACGTCCCTGAATCCGTTACGCTGTCTCTTTCCCCCTCCTTCGGGCCTTTCTCATCAGTCACTTTGGATAATGTAATGACCGACTAATCTTGTAGAGGTCGGAATCCATATGGTTCGTTAATATGGACCATTTTGGAAATGTGGTCTTATGTTGATCATTTAGGTCAGCTCGGGCGACGTAATCAAACTGTAAGTGAATATAATGTATACTAGGTAGTAGTAGGTAAGAATACAGCACAAATCGCACAATTCATTAGATGGCCTTGTAGTAAATAAACTAAATGACGAGGTCATTTTAAAAACATTTACTACTCCGCTAAGTACTTCTGACTCCACTGCTGTTTAATCTATTGGTGTATATCTGTCCAAAGAAACCTGAAACTGTTGACTTGTACAATCGTGCGTGATCCCGTCATGCTAATTTCACAACTTTAAACGCTCTTCCAAATTCCCACCTATACTCTCCGCAACTTTATTGGCCAAACAATTTGTTGGATATCAGGTGAAAGGCACTCTCTAGTACTAGATATTCAACGCCGATTTAAGAAATGTGTCATCAGACTTTAATGCAGAGCGCGTTTCCACGCTAAACCTGTTCTGAAAACATACACACTAACTGGTAGCAGCAACCTTTGTTTCAACTGCATCCAAAGAAATCAGGTTCTAACGCCCCTAGTTCTATGTCGATCCAACTCCAAAATCCAAAAGCGCATATCTCACCCACATACCACTAACCAATCCCATTCACCTACGGCCGACAAAGAACAAAAGTTACATAAAAAAATTCAATTACGAAAGAAAAAAAAGCGAGCGCACACCGAGGCGGCCGCGATCGTCCGGCGAAAAAGAGAAGCGCCCAAGTGAAGCATTCGCCTACCTGCTAATTAGACAAAGAGCTCGCAATCGGCCGCGGCGTGTCACTCACAGCGCGATAACACAAACATGCGCTGCACACACACAGTGTAACATCCGTGAGCGGGTGTGCAGGCCGGGGGGAGCGCGCGCCGCGTCCGCTCGCCCAGTGCTACCGACAAGAACTGAGTTCAACGCGTGCATCGTCCGAGCAACGGGCACGGGCGCGAACAGCTGACGGGTCGGCCGGTGGCGCGCACACCTGTGACTTGAGCGCGCTCCACTCTCTCTTTCCTGCACGCGGCATAGCGTCTCCCGTCGGCGCCTGCCCTAAAATCGGTGTGACGCGATCGTGGAATGAGCGTGCGAACGGCAGTGATGCGGCCCCGGTGTAACTGTAGCGTAATGTCGGGCAACATTGTTTGCTCCCGATCCGATGCATTCCTCGGCTGGTGGAAAATGCCTTGGACGAATACGAGTGACGCAGTACATTCGTACAGTACAGCCGATAATAGAGTTGACTCTAACACGGTAGCTGCGCGCTTATCGCCTCAGGCACCGGAGCCAGCTTAGAATAAAATTGGGTGTTTTTGGATGCATAGGCTTTCGTAAAGATCTGAGCTTACATAGATACATAGATAAAAGAAGGGGGTTATTCTATTCAACAATGCAAAGAACTCTTATTATGAGTGCAACTCCGAAATATAAAAAAATATATGTATCAGCTGTTACATTGCCTAGAGAACTAATCGCCTAATTATTATTGTACCTATATAAAAAATTCATAATATAGAAGTGCTGATATTTTCTTCTGAAATACCCAGTATAATTTCCATTTTGTTCATCTCGTTTCTTGGAATGAATAAATACATAGATGAATGATGTATATTACACGGGAACACTTAAACAAAGCATTACTATATATGGGATCGAATCACACTACGTAAACCCAGATCGTAAAGTCGACAGTATATTGGCATGTGTGCACTCCACGCAGATAAGTACAGTCGACCACATGCCGTTGAATGAATTATCTGTTGCCACAAACAAACATGCTCATCCTCATCAGCCATTTGACGCCCACTGCAGGACATAGGCCTCCTTCGTAGTTTGTCATAACCACGTAGGGGTTTGCCATAATCGCCACGCTTGGCAGGCGGGTTGGCGATCGCAGTATGCGGTTGGAATCTCAGGAAGATGCTGCTGCCCGTCTCCTGGTAATTGATTTCCTTAGTCGCCTTCTACAACATCCACGGAAGGAAATGGAGTGACGCTATTCTTAATCCGGCGCCACACGGAACCGGTCTTTTACAGCTCTTAATATTTTAAGTACCTATTTTAACTTAGCGGCTTGCATCCAGCGTCTTCCTGTCACTCGGATAAGGGATCACAGACGCTGCGCTTGCCGATATGTGGTCTCCATTGGAGAACTTTTCGGCTGAGGATAATATTGCAACAAAAATACATTCAACTATATAAACTCACGCCTAGGGTTTGCTACAAAAATATAAAGGTTTATTGGCTGTCGATTGCAACTAGGTAAGTAGCTACATTGGCACACAAACAATTTCAAATATCACTATGTTTACTTCGGCATGATTGTTCTGTGACTCGTAATTAAACCTCGTTGCGATGCAACGTTGAACATTGATTATATTCCTGGAAATATCCCAGCGACCCATTAAGTGCCTAACCTTTTTGATTAAACTAAGTGTTTACAGGTGGGTACAGTTGTTTCTGCAGATAAAATACGAAAATAATAATCTTCATAAGCATCTGCTATCTTCGGCCAAAATCACGAAGCGTACCCCCGGTTTCTCGTACACTAACAACATGTTAAGCTACTGTTAACAGCTGTGAATTATTTTTTGTTTGCACTCTGGCTAATTTATTGACAGCTGTTAACAGTGGGTTTACAGTAGATACAATAGATTAAAAGATTGTCAGTGTACGAGAAACGTCGGTTAAGATGGGCTGAGTAGGTCAGTTGTTGGTCCTCCGTCCATCAAAGAAAGTAAGTATTACTAAACGGTAGAGTCGTAAAATTCCCAATTTCATCAAGTAGTCTTCAAAGCAGCTAGACACTCGAAAACTTAAGTAGTAAATGCTACCGGATAGTGGTCCCTAATAATGCCGTTTACTCAGTGATAGTTGAAAACATTTCGTTTAATTGTGGGAAGACGGGCCCAATCGGAGCTAGTTCAGTATTGCCCGGCAAAATATCTATGCACCTGCCACCGTCAGACCGCCATCTTGCGAGGTACCTAGATATTTTGACGGGTTATACATCATAAAGTCAACGCTTTGACGTTTTTGTGTAAAACCAGTCGCAAATTACGCTGCCAATGTTGTCATTGACTATCGCCCAATCAACGTTCCGTCGTCACGCACGGCGCAAAGAATGCACCAATCACAGAGTGATACACTCTACGGCACACCTTGTTCTCATTTCATTGGTACAGCCTAATCGAGAGGACAGGGGCCGTTTTTGAGAGTGAATTTTGGTGGAAGAAATACTTCTACGGTTTTTTATTCACAGCGTTTATAGTATTTTTGATATTACGTAACCGTGCGTGGCTGAAAATATACTAAAAAATCAGACATTCGGATATTTTGTTATGTCAGTTATTAATAAATAGTAACTGTATCCCGGGTAGAAAGAATGGTCCTTGAGAAGTAAGTGTGGTGTGGCGTAAAAGTATGATTAGAGAACGTTGTGGACTGAAAGAAGATGTAGTGAAGATGAAGATGAATTGAGAAAGGAATGTTATGTTGGTTTGGACATAATTATGAAGAGGATGAAGGAAGAAAGATTGACGAAAGAAATAAATCCAGTGAATGTGGGTGGGAGGGCCGGTAAGCAACGTCCGAGGCGGGCATATTTTGACCAGTGTGCCCGCCGCATTTAGATAAACCAAATATGTTTCCGAGAGCGGCTACATAGCTATAAGAAAAAAATGTAAATTACTTATATTTTTCAAAATAAAAAAAAACAAATAGGGGATGTATTAGCAAAGGGCACTGGACAATCAGTGCAGTGGGTCCATAAAGTAGAATTGAATTTAATTAGCAAAGGGCAAGATAAAAACACCCGAAACCGGCGTGCATGCAACAACTAATGAATGTTGATGAACCGAAAGAGATCTGTTAGGATCGTGGCAAGTGGCAGACCTAGGGCCTGATTATAAGCACCAAGTCCTGAGCGTCTGAACCTGAATCAAATCATCATAAAAATAATGGCTTTAACGTAAATAATGCCACTCCATATTTTGAAAAAAATGGTTACACTTCAATAAAAAAACCTGTTTAAATAATAAACATATGACTAAAAATCATTTTCGGAAACAGCTTTAAAATACATATTTTTTACTACAAAATGAAGCTTCAATGTCTAATCGCACTTCGTAAACATTGGCAAGAGAAAGTGGCCTTATAATCTCACCGAAGTCTCTTGTCTTAAATAGTTCAGTGATATTGTGTCAATATCCTGATACGAAGGATCTGGGTTCGGTCCCCATCTGTCCATATTAAAGTTAACAGAAGATTTTCTTAAGTTAATAAAAGTAAATAACTCTAAAGGTCACCTTACTTGCTTGTTACCTTAGTTACTATCCGTCAAAATATAGAGCGAATGATAAATTTTAAAGGTAAGTTATAGTCTATAGTTATTTTAAAAGATATTTATCAAATATATTTTACTTGATTAGTATATTTTAACCTAACCAAACTTTTTTGATTGGTACACTTTAAGCTTTATTTTACTTGATTAGTATATTTTAACCTAACCAAACTTTTTTCATTGGTACACTTTAAGCTAAAGTTTAGATTTAACCTTAAGCTTAAAAATCTTCACCCGGCTGCGTCAAAGCTCAAAAGCAGAGTAACGTGTTTTGCTCGTATGTATTTATGTAAGTATGTCCGATTCTATGTTCCCTCGTAACTCCTTAACCAGTGGCCAGATTTTTACAAATAAAATTACAATCGATTCGTCGTATCTGCGCCAGTGTCACATGCTATATGAAATCAACAGAAATTGAACAAAAATATAAAAATAATACTAAAAAGACAAAAATAGAAAATAATCAAAGGCCCGACTGGTGAGCATTAACTACTAGACGGGCGGGACCCAAAGAAAAAATTTCGAGGTACTACGGTTGGTCCCGTCTGCTTAATAGTTAATGCTCAGCAGTCGGGTTTTTGGTTCTTGTTTATTCTCAACGTGGATGCTACTCTAATATTGATTCTAGTTTTCGAATTAAAACTTTTGTAAGCACTGCACATTATTAACTTAATTCCGGATTCACTTACTAGTTATTTAGCGAGGTCCATACCTATACTTGCGCTATATTCGATAAAGAATAAATGTAAACAAAGCAATTTAGGGTCATCACAAAGCGAGCTAAAAAAATACAGTATACTTTTGGTATTATTGATTTGATTACAGCATTTTACACAGTAATATTGATAGGTTTATTATTTTCACAACACATTTCACATAAATCAGTCATAGAACTTCGCTAAAACAGTAAATAAGCGAAATTAAGAAATAAAATAATTTATAGTCAAACGTGAAAACCCTACAAAATATCTGACATTGCTAAAATTCAGATGTTACAAACATTAATTTCATTTAAAGTAACTCTGCATGGCAAAAGTGTATTAACCACGTGATTAAAGAAGAAAGAAAAATGGCAGAACTTGATAGAATAACTGATAGCGTAATAGATGAGTTTATAATTCAAGTGACAGGGGAGACAAGTTCTTCATGCCTATCAAGTTCTGCCAGTACCGAAGACAATTAAGTCTGGTCAAACGTCAAGCTTCAAACTGCCCGTGTTCAAAACATTAATAAATGATTGACTCATAAAACAAAGTTACATTTTTCAATTACTATTACTATCCTATATGCATGTGATTAATTGGTTATTATTATACATAATTACTGGCCCGATGGCGCATTTAGTAGTGTTCCTACCGTATGCGCGAGGGGTTTTGGGCTCGATTCCCATTCAGGACAAACATTCGTGGTATGAAATTTTTTTATTGTTCTGTTTGGATGTGAATATATCAATTCAAGTATATATATTTGTAGTTCCACTGTTGAGTTTGATATCTCGTAACACAAGTGCTTAAGCTACTTATCTCGGAATCAGAGCAATGCACCTATATGATGCGATATTGATTAATTTATTTCATAACCAGCCAGTGATAAAAATAGGTTAGGTTAGATATTCAACATTTATAATTACTTTGGCCGGTCATTATTACCACAGAATACATAATAGTATTTCATAATGACTGCATTTATCACAAGTAAAGCAAAAGTAGTTTAGATTTGTCTACGTATTGCAGTGAATGTTGATGAAGCGAAAGTGATTTGTCAGGGTCGTCAGGGAGCCCCTGGTCTCTGCCTATCCCTCTGAGATACAGGCGTGAGATTATATATGTATGTATGCATGCAGTGATTTTCATTATTCAAACAATTTTTTTTATTACAAATCAATACTGTTTGTTTCATAGAAAAAGGTTGTCAGTATATGCATGTCATTGGTTGCTAGGCAACGCTTTGTTATTAAACATTCTTTATCGAATTTGGCCCAACTATAGTGTATACCAAGTATAACGAACGAGTCGGTTTCAATTGCGTAATCACATCGAGATGCTACCGGGTCGAGACAGGAAGACCTCTAATAGAGTGTAATTACTTCGCTAAGTCACTCTCTACACTCGCTGCCCTTTTTTGTGGAAATACAGGCGACAGTACAACAAACTTCACATCCGTGCACTTTATTCAGTCAGGTTACAAGATACTTGGCAGCTAAAATGTAAAGGTTCATATGCTGGCGGTTCACTAAGGACGGCTGGCGCCAACGCTTATATCTGAAAGGAATATCTATCGGTTTATCCATAAGTAAGCTTTATTATAAGTAAGTTAAGGTTTAATTACTGTCTTATGTATGACATTTGTATAAGATCATGTCATTTCTAATTAAATGAAATAACAAGAAACAAATACACAATAATAAATATATTTTTATATTCAATTCAATGTACTCCAAAAATAATTTAAATTATATAAATAACTTGAATTGTAGTAAATAAATACATTTTGATGACTAATTAATTACTTAAGAGGTTGAATGAGCTTTAAAATTACATTAATTTAATTTTAATTAGATTTTTTAAAGTTATTTTGTATTTCAATTAATTATAAACACGTTTAGAATGTATGTTTTAACTGTTGCCTTATAGTAGTAGAATAAATAATATATTTTTTAATATTATTGTCTTTTGTTTTTCTTTTTAATTTTATTATATAATATTAATTTTATTTTTTTGTTGTGTAAATTTTTTGTATGTATCTGATGATAATTTAATATAAGTACTCGGTTATTTAGGAATGTACCTATAATTCATATAACTCTGAAACTATTACTTTGTATGTTTGTACATCTACTTCCTTCTCCAATTTATTAGTCCAGTCCATTCAAAGCTTGTCTGGAAGAGATCACTTTTAAGGCCGCTGTCTGTACTCTTAGGTTAAGAAATATCTGTATAATTCTATCTATCTATCATTACTTTTACGGCTCTGTTATCCGGTACGCGTTCTAGGTGGCCTGCTCATCTCAGCCGTTGTGACTTACAATATCTCACTATTGTCTCCTAACGTATCAGTTTATTCAGGTCATGGTTCATCCGTATACGACACGAGCCGTTTTTGTCCCTCATAGTGTCCCCTAAAGGCCCGAAGATTTTGCGTAGAATCTTTCTTTCAAAAAGTGCTAACTTGTTCTCTTCCTTTTGGGTCGTCGACCAGGTTCAAGCATGCATAAGTGATTAGTTTATCACAGGACACGTATTCATCTATTTACTTTCTTATCCAGTGACTCGGCACCAGTCGCCCTAAGTCACTCTCTATATTCGCTGCCCTTTGTGGAAAAATACAGGCAGTACAACAAACAACATTTACATCCGTGCACTCTTAACCATTAAGGGCACGAGCGACTGCATCTCAAGTGTAAAGTTTGGTGTGCCGTCGACTCTACCTCGTGCCAACAAAGAAAAAACAACTCCTCAGCCTTAAAACGAAAAAATGCACATTACCTTTCTGTTATACATGTCGTAGCCATATCATAGAATTGACCATATCATGATGTGGTTAGCCATATCACGAAATGTGTCCTTTTCATGAAAAGGCCAAGTCAAACTGGCCGTATCATGAAATGGCTTAGCCAGATCAATGAGCGACCGACGTTTGACGATTTGAATAGCGAAATGCATGACTATTTCATGATGCGGCCAAACGTTAGCGCCCATATCGTAAAATACCTACTTCCATTATCCACCGTTAGAGGCGCTGATGTTAATTTGTTGTGTATTTCTACCATGAAGGCGACAGAAAATATTTTTAGTGACGGCAATATTCCCGTAAACACTGTGCAAAATGAGGAAAGTAGGGCATCAATCTCATTTTGTTGTAATCATTGTACCGCATTGTATTTTACGAGTGATAAAATATAAACTGTAGCTTCTTTTATTGGTATTTTAATCAACCTATAAGGTTCAAACGCACCAAAACACTAAATACGTTAGGCATCTTCAATCTATATTTCAGCTCAATGCAGTAAATATGTCAAACTTATGATATGGCAAAACGTAGATTGCCATATCGTCAAACGTTGATGCTTAAACGATACGGCCAGTTTGACTTGGCCTTTTCATGAAAAGGACACATTTCGTGATATGGCTAACCAAATCATGATATGGCACAATCTACGATATGGCTACGACATACATACAAGAGTTAACTTAGTAGTTTATAGTTTACGCAATGAGCAGGCTTAGTGACGGGATCTACGTTTTCTCTCTCTGAGAGAAGGCATATGCTCTAAAGTGATACTTTTAGACTGTTTATACTATTATAGTTTACATTTTATGGTAGATATGACTATGCAGTTACTACTCACGAATCACCCCACAACCAAGCCGAAAAATTGTGACCTTTCATTGCTCTACGACTACTTCAAACGACAAGTCACCAGTATCTCCAAAGACTGGCTTGTCTAGACACAAAAACGGGTTGCGACAGCTGCAGACGACGACAGGTCAACAAAAAAATATGATAACTCTAGTTTCCTCGCCTGTAGTACTAATTTTAAAGGAGCGGAGCCCACCAGAAAACAGTCAAAGGGGCAAGAGAGTACTATAACACCTTTTTGTCCGGGATAACCTCAATGACCCTTGTTGAAACTTAAACGGAAGTCAATTTGGTTTGTAATGGTCATTTTGATTCGGATCTAGTTGGCTGGAAGAAGTTTCCATAGAAATAAGATCGCCTATGTAAGTACCCGCTTATTTTACGCTTGTCTTGTGTAAATATTTCTTTATTTGCGTACAATAAAGTATAAGGCGGGCTCTTGTCTTTAGATTCTGAGCATTTACCGACATGTTTCAGGAAATTTTGCAATTCTTGAAACATGTCAATTAGAATAATTATGCCATTTGAAACTACATACTTTTGTCCTACTAATTTTTAAATTCATAACTCAATGTAGCATCTTATGAAAAGTCTCAAACTCACTCTATTTCTCCTTCGGAAATATTTCCAGTGTAAGGTTGTCTAGAAGAAATAGCTATCCGCAATCAGGCCACCAATTGTAGCTCTTCTTTTGTAACTGTTGTCTCTGTAATTGTTTTGTGCTGTGTACAATAAATAAATATTCACATTTAACTCGCTCTACTTCGTGAAGCAAGGCGGTGTGCAGTGACAGCAAATCCACCTTTACTTTTTTGTTACAAAGTCGCCTGTAACGTAATTGAGTAGGGTGCACATACGTTAAGGTTAATGTGCTGTCAAATCTACAGACGCTAGCACATTAACCTTCACATGTATTTTCTGTACTCTTACGGTCGACTTAGCAACCTAGATGTAAAGGTTCATCAGCTGTCAATTGCCACTGCTATCACTGTGTGTGTAAGGGCCTCGCCTCATTAAATTAGCCCCAATAGAATGTCCCTCCATCGCATCGGCATAAAATACGAGAGTCTGTTCTTGAAAATAAATTGCCCTACTATACGAAACAAATTGAATCGATTTCTGAGGTTGACGTTAGCTATTAAGGCGCTCTACATGGCTTAATATTTTTTTCACTCCCATCCGAAAGAATCTCAACCTCGAAGGCTATTTTGCTTAGTCGACACCGATGGGGGCTGTAATGTTCGTTAAGTAAGACAATTATGCGCACTCTCCTCTCTACGTAAGACAAAATAAGCGTTATTTCAATTATAAAAAGTCGATACCACTAAAAGAATCTTAAGACGGAGTTAAAGTACTCTTATAAACCGGCTATAACGCCGTTTTAAAAGTGTTTTAGTGGAATTGACTTTTTATAACTAAGACTGTTATAGCCTTGTTGATAAAAACACCATTCCTCTAAAGCACCTCTCAGAGGTAGTTTATTCAATGTTGCCTACATCTTTTCCTTGTAAAATTTCCACCACATACTATTTTCATCGGCGTTTACCGAGTCTTTTAAGGAATCCTTTTTTTTGTAAATAACACCAATAGTCTTGATGCGTTAATTTCTTTTATTTACGTGAGGCATAAAAAATATAAAATGTATGGTGCTTAAATTAAAGAAATAGGTATTTATCTGAATTCACCAGTAAAACGTTTAATGAAGTTTGTTTTTAGCAATAAAACATTGACATAAATTTAAAAAAAAACTTAGGTCTTTCCATCTACGTAATGAGATGATTTATACAGCGTCCAGTGGTACCTTCACGGGATGGGTTAAGGGACCACTCGGACGCTGCAGTGCCTGCGACATTGTGTTTTAGATGGAGTAGGCTTGCCCAGCACCTATACGATCCTGACAGCTTAGTCGGCCTAGCCCACAGGAAAGACAAGTTAATACGTGCCAATCAAGCCGTGGGTTTCCTCGCGATGTTTTCCTTCACAGTTAGCGTGTGGTACTGCTACATCAAATAATATATACATAATACTACATAAATAATACTTGTAATATCAGGCTTATAACAAAGACGGACTTATTATTTCTAAAGAAATCTGATCAAGCCAACCTGGAATTTTTGGAATGCTAAAACAGAGACCGGAGGTAGGCAAAAGTAATTACGTACTTTTTTACATACCTACATTACAACATAAAATACTACTTACATATAAACACAACATACACGTATCGAAACTATAAATATTGGAATTAAAGAAATATATACTCAAGTTAAAAAATATAGATAGATATAAAGAACACTCAACGATACATACGTACATAAATATATTAAACAGACCACTAGATTGAATTACTACCATATTATGAACAAAATAATATTATTATAATTAGAAAGATCCGTGTGCCGCCGGATTAAGAATAGCGTCACTCCATTTCCTTCCGTGGATGTCGTAGAAGGCGACTAAGGAAATCAATTACCAGGAAACGGGTAGCAGCGTCTTCCTGCGATTCCAACCGCATACTGCGATCGCGAACCCGCCTGCCAAGCGTGGCAATTATGGCAAAACCCTTCATGGTTAGAAAACCATGAGGGAGGCCTGTGTCCTGCAGTGGGCGTCAAATGGCTGATAAAGATGATGATAATTAGAAACGAAATGCTCATTCAATTTGCTTCGGAACAATGACACAGTTGGACTATCCCTAATTGCCTTCGGCAGAGTGTTCTACTGGCGAGCAGCACGCACAGAAAACGCGTTGAAATAGAACTCAAAGTGGCTACCTACCTGGCTGGATACCTTCTTTTTAGTCGACTGATGATTGCGAGTTTTAATGTCGTGGATACAATTCAGCGCGGAATTTGCTTAAAAATGCAAACCAAACGCCATCTCATACAAAGAAGTATCAAATTCTCACTTACACTAATTTCACTTCCCCGCCACACCTGCAAAGTGAAAGTGAACTACATTCATTGCCAAAAACACACTTAATATATAAATATAAACATTAGCTTACATAATTAAAAGATTTTTTTTTATATATTATAAAAAATTATAACATAAAGGTTGTTTTCTGGTGTGTACAACAAAGTTTCTTATCTTAAAGTATGGACCCATGCTCCGCAATATGCCGCCCGGAGATGCATGCCAGACCGGTCGGCGCTGATTTTCTGACAAAGATGGCGCTAGCGTAGAATTCGACCTATACACAAGACAAATTTGAAAATTTACTGCGGATTTTAATGCGAAATGTACAAGCACAGCTTACAATAACACGGCCGGGGCTTGCAATATTGTAGTATCAAAAGCTCTCTGCGGTCTAGGTCGCAGAAGCAGAAGCACGAATCTCTCCGCGGGTACATTCTATAGTACATCAACCATTACATTTTAGTTGCAACGTCGCCCGTAATGCAACGGAGTAGAGTGCATAGATGTGAATGATAATGCGCTGTAGACTGCATCGAGGCACAGGAGGGCGAGTCTCTTAAATGCATAGTTGATCAATCGAGTGATACTAGTGCGGCAATGGTTGTTTCATTGACACTATTGGTACTCTCCTAACCAATTGCAATCCAATGGCATAACCCGTGCAAGTTAACTCGGCGCCTTGGGCGATTCGATCTCCGCGAGAGATGCCTGTTATAATTTTATATCTAATAATAATAACTTCTGCACAAAACAATCACTTGACCTGCCCTTATATTACGCGCACCAAATCCTGAGCGATTCCAATCGTCTATCTGTCAAATTAGTATGGAATTTGACAGTTAAGCGATTGGAATCGCTCAGGATTCGGTGCGCGTAATTAGACCCCTGGTCCCAAACTAGGATACCCTATGTTATGGTAATCAGGCAAGGACGTCACAAACGTGAAAATACACCCAGACTGAGGCCATTTGTACAAAAATGTACGGCGGCCCCTCGTGGGAATCGAACCCACGATCTCTGTTTTTGTAGTTAAGCGTCTTAATGGCTAGACAAACGAGGCAGTCAAATTGGTTGCAATGGTATAACCACCATTGGCATTATATTTTGCTTCGATTGCTTAGTAGACTACAAAATAGCGTCAAGTAACGCTATTGTCGCTATTGAACAACGATGCGTTTATTGGACTATACGCACTTAAGTTTCTCAGTTTCCCTTCCTGTCTCTGTATTTTAAATCAACAGCCCATACTTGTGTACTATTTCCCTCTCATCTTGTGTCATGCAGGTAGGTACTACAAACCTCCTAAGCAACAAAGTTTTGCATGTTGGCGTAAACCTATTGCAAACGAATCTCGCAGATTACTTTATAGTCTTCTATGGTGACCAACTTCTCGAAACGAAGTCAACGCAAAAGTAGACCACCAGACGAATCTTTTTATACTACTAGACAGTCACGAATGCGTAAATTGGCGCGTGCATGAGATCTGGTTTGTGAATGTAACACAACACACAGTGGTAGCTACAATACTCGCTAACGGTTCAGCCTACGCAGCACAAAACTTCGTATTCAGATAGGAAGGCAATAATACTCCCTCTCTCGCTCTTTGTAGTTGAACAGACTGAGATGCAAAACAACGTTTCGCAATATCGAGCAAGTATCGAATCTCCTTGCTTAGGGGGCTGCTCAAGATTGTGAGGAAACCTGGAGTAAATGAGGGTATCTTGGCACTGGCTGTCAATGCTATGAGATCGGCGACGTGGTCGATATTTGTAGAGAACACCTATCTTCTTAGTTTTGGTTTAAAAGCTACTTCTTTGGCGTGATCGTCCTAGAACTAGATAGTATTTCCGCTAAAAACAGCCGTATTGGCATAAATGCTGTCTAGTACTAGGTTATTGATTCTAAATTGTCCTGTCTGGCAGTGGGTCCTAAATATCACTTCTTCCATGGTGGAGACAATCGAAACACACTTTTTTCAAAAACGATCTGTAAAATAAGATGTGATTTGTTACATACCCAATACTCAATAACTACTTTATTGCAGCCATAAGCCATAAAATTGGTGGTACTAGTGGACCTCATTGAGCCTCTTTGATTGTAGAGTTACGTAGAAGTTCCTGGTTTCGCCAGAGTCGAACTCGAATTACCCCATGTTGTTTTAGTCCATAATCGCCGTAATTGTTTAATTTTCGCCCCTAAGCATTTCCACAAAACACCCCTTCATTCGGCGGACAAAAAAAGCGCGCGAAAGCCCCCGAAGGGCATATTCCACCGTCGATCAAACGAGGTAACATTGGCGAGGCAACGTCACAAAACATCGACTAGAAAGACACGAAAGGTTGGTATTTTCTTGTTTGTTGGTTTCTGTTACCTACCATCTAAGACGGCAATATGTGATTTTCGCAAAGTTTGACAAACTTTGGAATTTCGGAAAATACAATTTTTTTATTAAAATTTTCGATACCGCCTCAAACAAAAAACGTTTAGACTTTAGGATAGTCTTTTTAATTTTAAGATTAGCTCGAGTAAAACTCAACGTTTGATTAGAATTTCTTACAAATAATTAAGCTAAGTATTCTTCTGAAACAAAACCTTTAGTTTATTGTCCAGTGAACAATCGTTGAGATCCTTAATTTTCTTAGGACGAACGTAATATGCATTGTTTATATGAGAAACCGTAAAACCGTAATGAGCGAAACGCGAACCGACAGTGTTTCGTTCATTAGCTTTTTGTAAGAAGGTCTAGATAAAAAACTTCGCAATGCTATATAAAAACAACTTTTTGCTAAAGAATAAGTACCTTCTTTTTCATGTGCCAAAAACGAGTTTGCCTGGTTCCTCATGTCCATACCAAAAAGTTATGGAGCTACGACTTCCTTCTTCTGCTTAAAAAAATCTTCTTCATGTGCCAAAACGGAGTTTACTGTCCCCTCTTGTCCATTCCAAAAAGTTTTGAGGCCACGACCTCCTTTTACGGCTTTAAAAAAGCTTCGAATTTCGAACTGTCCATTTACACGTCGCTGGTTAGTGCCTCGTCTCACCGGTCGCTCGCCCCACACGCAAGGTTGGCGCGAACGCGCGGCGAGGTCATTGTACGGTGGACCTCACCGCCTCTCCCACGGCAGCTCTTATCACATACCGCACAAGTGCTACTATCAAACAAAAAGGTAAAGCCTTCGAATAAGTTCACTGTACATTGCGTTTTGATGTCCTAAATACTGTTAACGAAAATCGAGGTGCAAACACTGCGTTCTACTGATCGTACTACAGTTCTACTGACTCTAGAGCAGAATTATTGATTAAGTGTCGCATCGATGCGGTATGAGACAAAGTTGAACTCAATAATGTTAGGAAATGGTTTTTGATAACACCAACAGTGACTTAGAGGTTAAGCGGTGATATTTTTAATACAGTAATTGATCATTCAATGCGCTACATACGGCATAAATCTTGCAATAAAATTACATAAAACAACGCGCTCTCTATGCGCAAAACCAGGTTTTAGTTAGACCCATAGGTGCATGGTTTAACGCAGGGAAAATAATATTTTTTGTGATAGTATTTGTTCGGCCGAGATTTTGTTATTATGATAAAAAATCGTATCTCTTTGGTTACCGTCCGGAAAGATAATATTAGATACGTTTACACAAAAAAATTAAAATCGATGTTCGAATCTTATATTCTTGTCTTCGATGTTAAAACATCAATGTTTTGACTCTCAACAGCAATGTTTATCGAACGTTGAACATAGCTTATCCTTACTAGACATAGTTGACATCCGCGTACATCACATAACTTTTGCTCTCATCATCATCAGCCATTTGACGCCCACTGCAGAACATATTCCTCCCTCATGGTTTTCGTAACCATGAGGGGGTTTTTTCATAATCGGCACGCTCGGCAGGCGGGTTGACAATCGCAGTATGTGGTTGGAATCTCAGGAAGACGCTGCTGCCCGTCTTCTGGTAATTTATTTCCTTAATCGCCTTCTACGACATCCACGGGAAGAAATGGAGTCACTATTCTTAATCCGGCGCTACACGGGCCATATCGCATCGCATGGTATGCTCCTAGCTTAACATGAAATGTGTGTTGGACATTTATCTATATCATGTGTTCAATCAAATAAAGTTTGCACTGTAGTGGGCGGTATAAACAAGCTTTACTACTTTTCCTGTTACATATCTCTACAGCGTTGCCAGTTTATGGCGAATTCCACAAACTGCGGGAAACCGAATCTATAGGTACTCTATTGGGGATTTTGTAGGGATTGGCACTATATGGGGATTTTAAACTATTACTGTTTGGTTATTGTTATATAAAATATCAACAGTTTGATGCGAAGTGACGAAAACATTAATTGTGAACATCAATAATGAAATCTTATTATTTTAAAATTGCACAGCCCTATCATTAAATTACATAACATTAAATTACAATTCAATAACTCCCTTTTTTATGGAAAACCAAAACAATGTCATTCTAATAAGCAGGTAGAGGATTCGACAGTCTCTCGCTCAGCTTTCCAGGCAACAGCGGCAAAGGGTTCGAGAGGGTACGTGGTAGAAAGTGATGGTGGCGGTGGAATAAGATCCCCAGCAGAATATTTATGCGTTATGCGATGTTTCTGAGTAACTTCCTTAAGTAAATTTACCATTTTACAAAGAGTGGGTATTTAATTAAAGATATGCGATTAAGGGCCGGTTTCTGAATTGAGAATTTCACTGAGTAAATACTTAAGTAACGTTCTGTCATGCTCTTTTCTGAGAAAATAAAAGAGACAACACTACAGTTAACTATTCACTTAGCGAAATTCTCAATTCAGAAACTGGCCCTATTTCTGCAAGAAATGATTAAAATAGTAGATTATGTACTAAGGGAATAAAACCATGTATTATGTCATGGGCGGCATATTGAACCCTGAGCGGAGCGAAGGACTCCGAGTTAACTCGCGAGCGCAGCGAGGGAGTTAAATTTTAACTCCTGAGCGAAGCGAGGGAGTTATGTAGAGTCCTGAGTGAAGCGAGGGGTTCATACCGCCCGAGACTAAGACATGTTTTATTCCAGAGGTGAATACTCTACTTTTCACACCATCTGGGAGACAATAAAAAGACAGGGCTGCATAAGTTGAAAATATGTATTAAAACCTGAAATTAAATATAAAGTCCACACTCTTTTACGGCTTAGCAACTTAAATTGAATATAACTTTTAAATTCGTATTTGCAATTCGCGCCTTTTTTTCTTTTTTTTTTGTTGGTGTTTCGCGCGGTCACAGGACACAGTATTTCAGAAAAAAAAAGAAAAAAAAGAGGTGAGTTTCGAACAACAATTCGAATTTCGAATTGCAATGCGGGGCTTCTCCATAGTTTTCATGCGAATTTTGACATTCTAAATTCAAATCACTTTATTCCCTAGGGAAATTCTTCATTATTATTGCCCTCGAGAGACAAGGCCATGCTTTACGATGATATTTGACGGTACGTAATAAGGCATTGTCGAGCAGGAGGTGTGAAAAATATTTTTCTAGTTAACTTTGTATTACAGTCTGTATACCTTTCATGGTATACAATGTTCAACTTTGGTTTTACAGTTTTTGTATAAACTTGTCACGTTACCGAGGGTTGTGTGAAGACACAACCCTTGGTAACGGAAGCTAAAGAAATAAAAAGAGAGATTTAGAGATGTAAAAATGTAATCATCAAAACCCCCTAACCTATAATTAAACTAAAAACTTAATAATAATAAAACATCAAAAATATGTACAAAAGCAACCTTAAGTCCCAGAAGGGTAAGCAGATCGGAGAGGCAGGCCGTGGAGTCAGGTCGATTCGATCGATACCCCAAAAATAGTTCGATTCTAATATTCAAATTTGATCTGAATCTGCGTCAGAATTCTTCTGGAAGTTTCTGGATCCTGTTCCAAATCCATAATTTCAAATTCTAGATCTTCTTTCTCTTTCTTGCATTAAATTCATAATTTCGATTTAGAATGCGAGTAGTCTTCTAGAAGTCTCCATAGGCCAGAAGTTTCCTTATTCGACCTTCTTAGTATGACGATTATTTGACATAATTTAGAAAAATAAAGAACAATATTCAAATAAAAGAAATATCTGACTACCAGTTGAATCGTTGACAGTAAAGCAAAATACAATATTTACAATGTGAAAAGTGGAAAAATAATTAGAAATACGTATTAGCTTTGAAATAATAGTGAACCAATCTTATGTTTTCGTTCGTGATAACATGAAAGTGTTGTGAAATTGGATTTCAGTGGTTCAGCTTGGACAAAACGTAAGTCTTTTTTGCATTGATATAAAGAGTAGGGTGCTAGGCAATAGAATCGCGCTAGACGCGTAAGCTAATCCCTACAAACTATAGCTTTCCATTTTTTTGTGAAAAGCGCTTCATGACATTTTTATGTTGAACTTCCACGAAAAAATCCGAAAATATGCAACACTTGTAAAACAAAACAAATATTGTCGGGGCAAATCTTAGTGTCGCCATCTGTAATTAGTTTCGTGTTGTCATCCCCATTATCTAGAGAATTTTCAACGGTATTTTGATCTAGATTTTCCGGGAATTTGGAAAATTGGCACTGGCAACATTGACCTCTTCATTGACACGAGGCTGCATTTTACGGCATTATAAAACGTCGCAGTGCAATGTTTGCCACGGGCGAAGCAATGACGGAAAATATCCTGAGGAAACTTAACGAAGGGAACCCACCTGTAGCACAGTCGGCAGCACAACATCTTTGACACGTATGCACTCTACTCAGTTACGTTACGGGCGATTTTGCGAGAAATTCCAAGGTTGATCAGATGTCGACTGTCCGAGAAACACTTGGCTATGGAGGTGATCTAGACTATAAAGTCTATCTCAAAATCGCGAATCATCCTAAAACGACTCAAACGGATAACAGTCTTGTACGATTCTTTTAAACACTCTTCAAATGCAGTTTAAATAGTCTTTAGTAAAAGGGTAACAGTCATATTTATGAAAATACGATTCTTTAAAACAATCTCTTTGGTAAAGGGAAAGACGTCACAACAGACTATTTGAACTGCCTTTGAGAAGTCTTTTAGAGGAATCGTGTTTTTATAAATAATATCGAACCACTTTACCACAGAGTGTGTAAACTACGTTTGAGGAGTATTTCAGAGGAATTAGGTTTGTACAAGTGACACCGTCACCGTATATATTTAATTGAATTGAGCTTTTGTCTATATTTAAACAAAAAAAATTATCACTATAAAAGTAAAAAAAAAATCGCTTTAAATATTATGATAGATTTTGATATTTCTTAAATAAACGAAGGACCTACCATACCCGACGAGCAAACAACTTGATAGACAATATAGCTTCCCGTATTTTAAGGATTTGTATTGTAGACAAAAGCTAAATGAAATTAAATATTCCTATCACACGCGTTATAAGTGCGAACATCGCACAATACCACGGTAGGTATTGCGGTTCCGGTGCTAGTGCGACTGGAGATTTTTGCACTTAGCCTCATAGTTGGGCCATTGTACGTAGCAAGTGCTGAGTTGTGTAAATACCTCAGACACTAGGGTTTCCTCACGATGTTTTCCTTCACAGTTAGTGAGTGGTATTGCTACTATAACTAGTTATTGAGGTTATTGATTAGACCAAGGTCTTGCGATGGTTAGTAGATAATACATATAAATCTTCTGCAAGTCTGCAACTCAAAAATTAAGAATTTATTGAAGTAGCCCTAGGTTGCGTTTCATAAAACTACAATTCGTAGTTTATTATGGTAATTTGAAGTAGGTACAACCGTGATAGCAATTGTCACGCTAAAAACCGCCGTTTTTGGCAAACTTTGAACACTTATGGTCTTATTTATAAAAACATGATTCCTTACGGCAGTTTTTTTAATCTGTGGTTACGTCTTTTCCGTGTGAAATCTCCATCACAGACTATTTTAATTAGCGTTTATCGAGTGTTTGAGGAATCGTGTTTTTTATAAATAAGACCTTAACGGTCTTACTTATAAAGAGTCGCGTTAATACCGGTTCATTATAGGGATTCCTTTTATAAACCGGCTTTAACTCCGTCTTAAGAGTGTTTTAGTGGGATGGACTTTTTATAAATAAGACAGTGACGGTTTTATTTATAAAAACACGATACCACTAAAACACTTCTCAATGCAGTTTAAATAGTGTGTGATAAAGGGAAAGAAAAATTTATACTGCATTTGGAGAGTATTTTAAGGAATCCTGTTTTATAAATAACACTGTTAGGTTTTTTGGCAATCACTTGAGATTTACGACGTTAATTTTTTTCAAAAAGATATGCCGCCAATTGTACTGCGATTTATTGAATTTCTGTTAATGTAATCTTTGTGTACAATAAAGAATATTCTATCTATCTACCTATGTTTTTTTTTCCATTGGTGGACCAAGTCAACGCCGGGAAGCACCTTGACATGGGAAGTATAGAACTCCTCCGAGCCGTGACGTCACGGGACAAGGTAACCATAGTGATGGCCGACCTATAACCCCCTTTGTATTCGCAGTCTGGTTAGAACAACGGCCAGACGCCTAATTATGCGTACCAAATCCTGTCGGGATCCTGGCATTTTCAATAGCAATTAGTATGGAATCTGACAGGTTAGTAAGCCTATTCCATCTAAAAAACAATGTCCCGGGCGCTGCAGTGTCTCTTCCCGGTGATAGTGGTCCCTTCACCCATCTAGTGTGAGTGATGGTGCCACTGGACGCTCTATAAATCGTCTCATTACGTAGATGCAAAGGCCAAAGTTTGACAGTTAGAAGATTGGAATCGTTCAGGATTTAGTGCGCGTAATACAGGGGCTGGGTCTCGTGTCATAAAGGCACAACTTACAATTGGCCTGCCATTTTCACCCAGTCGATCAATCGTTAGGCCAAGTTAGGTGAAAATCACTGGCTAATTGTTCTAAATGACTAATTTCAGCTATATGAAACATGGCCCTCGTCCACTGCACGATAACCTAGGTACTGTTAACGTTCAGTAAGGTTAGGTAGGTATATATGAGTAAGGTAGGTATAATTTCTAACAATACAAGATTCTTCTAAATTGGTTCAAGCATTTTTTTTATGTACCTAACCCACTATTACATACAGTATGGGCTTAAGTACCACGCGTGCCCTCTGCGGATTGGCAATTTCAAGGGCTGAGATTAGATTAGATTAGATTAACTACGCGCACTAAGTCTTTATTGCACACCATACATTATAAAGTTTCATGAAAAATGTTAAATATCCATATCTGACGTATGTGAAAAAAAAAAACACCTGAGACACTCAGGTATCCTCAAAATGTTTTTTCGCGACCCGAGTGGTATTGCTGCTGCAACTTCACAAATGTACTGAACTTGGACAACAAAGTCGTTGGTCGCTGTCGCTGCCGGGACTCGAACCGCCCAAATGTGAGGCTTGCGTGCTACCGCTGCGCTGCCAACGCGTTATTATGTTTTGAGTTATTATGGTGTAAAGAAACGCAACATAAATGGAAAAGTCTGCTTTTGTCACTCTTCACTGCACCGCTTAAATATAATTGGCTTTCTACACCACTGCCCGAAGAAAAAAGGAGTTTAATTAAAAGGAGTGTTTTCAATTCAATTCAATATCTAGTCTTATGGTTTCATTTAGATAAAGATTAAATAAAAACCTACTTCAAAACACTACAGCACTACAAAAGTTAGAAATAATTTCAAAGAATACCTTTAAATTAGAAGTATTTATGCATGTAGGTTTTTTAGAAGTATAATTTGGAGTCGGTGCCCAAAATATATGTGCTGGTCATGAAACTGGGCAACGACTACAAATTATACACGCTTCTAATTTAAAGGTATTCTTTTAAATTATTTCTAACTTTTTAGTGCTGTAGTGTTTTGAAATAGGTTTTTATTTTTTTTATTTTTCAGTTTTAAGTGGGGCGGTGGGGGAAGTTCTCAATTTCTTTCTCCGATGTTCGTCACCAGACCATTACTAAATTACCATGGGACTACTTTTTCGCTTTTGGAAAATACGCATATAGGTAACTAAAGGATGAGCCCCATTAAGCCTTATTTACTGCTGAAGAGTCCGTTGAAGAGTTCCGTTCTCCATCTCTGAAAGTCTTCATCAGATCTTCACCAAATTAAAATTGAACCAATGGGACGTTATTTTTATTCAAACAAAAAAAATTTCGAAATCGGTTAAGATTTGAATAACCAGAAAAAAGGGATATACGCGAATCGATTACCTCCTCCTTTTTTGAAGTCGGTTAAAATATTTAGACCACTGCCGTTGGGGAGAGTTTGATTTGATTTGAAAATGCTTTATTGCACAAGAGATACATCTGCACAAAGGCGAGCTTAATACTTTAAAGTGTTTTCTTCCACATACCAGGTGAAAAAACACTATACCTGAAACTCTCATTAAATGCTTATTAACCTGTACCATAGACTTTTTGAACTGCATTTGAGGAGTGTTTCAGTGGAATCGTGTTTTTCTTAAATAACACCAGTTCTCTCTGCAGTCTGTACACAGTACTATATCGTATCCATGCACGTATAATCTTCATTCCGTACGTTCGACGACCACAAACGTAAAAGATGTAAGAAGTTTTATTCAGGTTAAGAAAAAAGATGTCTTGATTTACATCTAAAGAATTTCTGTAGCTAATTCTATCTGTACATTTTTACGGATGGGGGCGCTGTTTGCTGAAATACAGGTTCACGCCTAGTTTAGCAACAGATGCTACTATTTGCTTTTTGATAAATGTACCTAGCATAATTTTAATTTAAGAGTCACCTTGTATGATTTTTCTGAGACAAATAAATTATTATTATTATTAATTAATAAGAAGGAAGACTAGTTGTACCTACTACTTAACTACGCAATGTGCATCGAAATGTCATAAGCTATGAATTGTAGTTTTACGTTGTATGAACCTCATAGGACCCTTGACACCCACTCTCGAAACTCGGAGTGATACGAAATATCGGAATAAGGCTATTTATATACTGTGAGCCATATAAAGTTTCATTAATGTAAATAAATAATTGAAAACCGATAAACTCAATGACCGATGACCTCATCCAAGTGGCAGGAAGGCGCTGGATGCAGGCCGCTTCCAACCGGTCTTTTTGGAAATCCATGGAGGAGGCCTATGTCCAGCAGTGGACTTCTTGTGGCTGAATGATGATGATGAAACTCAATAAATACGCATGGAGAAGAAAAAGAGGCTATTACGAAGAAGCTTTTTTTATGTGACGTGAAACGTCTCTCAGTTCGGTAGCAGGTCAACGAACGCTTCATGCAACGAAAACATGTCCCTCGGTGAGGGCTGTAACTACTTGTCGTGTGAAATTAATTTATATATCGTTGACTAGATTAAAGTAGCCAACTAAGATGGCGCCAGTGCCGAGTAAAACAATGCGTAGTTTGAGCAGACAATTAATTCTTACTTATAGGTATACATTTCACGTTAAACGGACGCTGTTTTTTTTAAAAGCTAAAAGCAATTGCATCGAGTTTGTTATTATATAGTGATATTTTATATAATTTACTTTCTTAATATCTGTAAGTTTTGATCTGATTCTTCTATCTTCATTGGTTGGTGGCTTTGCGGCGCGTCCCCGTTTCCTAGCCACGGGGGTGGAGCGGGAGGCGGAGGAGGGGACGCCCAGGGCATGAGGTGGCGAGGGGGGCTAAGCGGGATGCCCACCACCAATTTACATTTATGATGTCCCGGTAACGGAGCCGTCCTAGCGCGGGACTTTTTGATAATTACTGCATATTAGGCTGTGTGGGGGCAATGTGTTCGGAATGTTTGGCGTGCTGGCCCTAGAGTCTGATACTCACATAGTTTTTCAATAGAATTATAAGCACGACAATTGCTGTAATTCGCCTCTATTTGGTAGCCTACTCAGCAATAGCAAAAGAATATAATTACAATGGTGTAACCCGCGCAATATTTTAAATAGGCGTATTCTCTCGCGAAGGACATCGAATCGCGCGGGGCGGTGAGTTAAGTTACCATTGAAATGCGATTGGTGACTAGACTACAAATAGTGTCAATGAAATAACCATTTCTGCACTAATATGATTTTATTGAAAACCTGTAAATTTTAAAGACTCGCCCTTGGTTTCCAGCAATGTTCGGTGCTGAAGGAAATCAGAAATCAGAAATCAATAATTTATTTCAACGTAAAGAATTTACATTCTGTTTGCTGAATGTCAATGTACTATGTTAGCCGCTGCCTTCGGGCCGTATTTGTAGTGGAGAAAAAGGCAGCGGGAAAAAAAACTCCACTCTGACCATCTTTTCTCAAATCATCTTAAACTTATACTTACATCAAAGCCTATATGATATGATTCCGTGATAGACACCAATAACTTTAAAAGCCAAAATAACACTTCTTACAAAAGTAGGAAAAACATTAATGCTGCGGCCAGACACACGAACAGCACCCGTTCACGAGCATAACGCAGGGGTCAGCCATCACCATTCTCAACCATTTTAGAGGGAGATAGGTGACCCGGCCACCACGCCACCATTCGAATGACCTTTAGCAAACCTGCAGATTGAGTTCTTGTCAGCTATAAAATGTGTGCTATAGTTATTAATGTGCAATCACGTCGTCAGTACACGTTTTTAAAACTAAATAAATTATAATATTAATAATTAAATAATGTTCATTAGAGTAAAACAACAAGTGTTCAGTAGAGATTATATTCTCTGTGCAGTAGAGTAAAACAAAGAGTCAACGCAACACGCGTGTTCCGACGGAGCAGCGTTTTCCCGAGTGGCGCGACCGGCCTGCAGCGCGGCGCGGGCGCGCACCCCCTCTTCTCCTCAGACCCCGCCGTCGCCCGCGTGTGTGTTGTCAGCCCATGGTGATTAGGAAATCCCAACATCCTCCCCCCCCTTGGGAGCTTGCTGCCCAAGGAGCTCATGGGATTCTATAGTGCCTTCTAAGGCACAGAGCTTGGAGAGCGCTCGTCGAACAACTCCTCCTTCAGTAGTAACGTCGGCTACTCTGCATAGTCCGTCGGCGCCTGGATATAGCCTGGTTATGCGACCGAGCAGCCATTTCAGTGGTGGCAAGCGAGCATCCATGACCAGGACGATGTCACCTAGTTGAAGATTACGCCTTTGAGTTTTCCATTTGGTACGCTGTTGTAGAGAAGATAAGTAATCCTTTGTCCATCGGGTCCAGAATGTCGTCTCAGCCTCTCGATGAGTTGATAGCGAGTGAGTTTGACTCGATCTGACACTGGCGACGGCAGTGATGTCAAGGGTCGGCCCACAAGAAAATGCCCAGGTGTGAGTGGCAACAAGTCCGATGGGTCATTGGACATAGATGTCAAAGGACGCGAATTCATGATTGCCTCTATATGTGCGAATAAAGTGTTCAACTCCTCGAAGACTAGACCAGTGTTTCCAGCCACACGCTTTAAATTGAATTTAGCAGTCTTAACCCCAGCCTCCCAGATTCCGCCAAAATGCGGTGCATAAGCGGGAGAAAAGATAAATGTTATGCCTTCATTGCACGCGAACTCACTGACCGGGTTTTGATTTGCCTTAAGTAGTCTGTTCAGTTCATTGCTGGCGCCTACGAAATTTTTACCATTGTCTGAGTAGATAGTATGAGGTTTTCCGCGTCGTGCAATGAACCTACGTAAGCATAGAATAAATGCGTCGGTACTCATGTCGCTTACGACTTCCAAGTGGACAGCTTTAGTGCCGAAGCAAACAAAGATACATAAATAGCACTTTGAGGTTCTTGCGCCTCTACCTTTTCTGTTAAGTATGAGAAATGGTCCAGCAAAATCGGTGCCACAAGTTTCAAATGGTAGAGCGGGGGTTACACGAGGTTTAGGTAAGTTGCCCATTATTTGGTGTAAAGGTTTAGCTTTAAATCGTTGACAGCGAACACACAATCTTACAGTAGCAGAAGCTAAAGCCTTTCCACCAGTAGGCCAGAACTGTTCGCGAATAGAGCTCAACAGTTGTTGAGGACCGCAATGAAGAAGTCGAAGGTGTTCTCGTTCGAACAAAAGCTTAGTAAATCTGTGTTTAGGATGTAATAAAATAGGATGCTTTTTCCCATAAGGACAGTGTGATGCGTTGTCAATTCGACCACCTACGCGCAGCACACCGTCATCGTCCAAGAATGGATTCAAAGAGAGAACAGAAGACTTGGAATCTAACGGTTTGTTAATTTTAAGTGAGTGTATTTCTTTAGCAAAGAATTCTCTTTGTGAAGCTTTGGCCAACAAGGTGAGTCGTGTAATTCAGAACAGGTAAGTTCACCAATTACTTTAGCTTTATTCTTTTTTACATTTTTTGTGAACCTTAACACATAAGCATATATTCTTTGTAGTTTATAAAGCTTAGAGTATTTTTCGAAAGGTATCTCGTAAGTGTGTAACGTTTTAGTGTTTAAGCTTAATTTTGTTTCAGGTAACGTCGGAGGAATACATTTTGATGGGGGCCATTCATCTTCAGATTTTAACAAGAAAGAGGGACCGTGCCACCAAAAGTCATTTCCAGAGAGGCATCGTGGTTGAATGCCCCTAGAAGCCATGTCGGCTGGATTCAATTCAGTAGGTACGTGTCGCCATGCGTTTTTATCGGTAAGATCTCGAATTTGTTCAACCCGGTTAGAAACGTAAGTATTAAGAATTTTGGGTTCAGTGTGTAACCATCCTAAAACTATAGTTGAGTCCGTCCAAAAGACAGAACGAGAAACCGCAATTTTCAGCGATTGCAAAACCTTGGCATAAAGTTTTGCTCCAAGCAGTGCTCCCAGTAGTTCTAGGCGTGGTATAGTTTCAGCTTTTAATGGGCTGACTTTAGTTTTGGCGCACAACAGATTGACAGATTGTGTGCCTTTGGCATTGGTAGATTTTAAGTAAATACATGCGCCATAAGCGTCTTGGGACGCGTCAGTAAAGCAGTGGATTTCTATTTCAGTGGGAGCTTCGCAAAGGGTATACCTCGGTATTTCAATGTTTTGAAAGTGTTTAGTATCATTATAAAAGTCTAGCCAAGAGTTCCTGATCTCATCAGGCAGATTGTCATCCCAATCTAATTTATTTAACCACAGTTTCTGTAGAATAATTTTATGAAATATCGTGCAAGCTGACAGAAGGCCAAGCGGGTCAAAGATCTTGCACGAGTTTGACAGGATACAGCGCTTCGTAACTTTGGCAATGTCTTGGGCGTCGACAGAAAAACTCAACGTATCAGAATTGGGTGCCCATTTTAACCCTAGCACAGAGGATTCCTTGCTGAAGTCTTGGGACTGGTTAATAGAAGGAATATCATCAAGAATGTCGGGAGAATTAGTGCGGAATTTCCGCAGGGGAAAGCAGCCTTCATTGAGCTTTTCAGTAACTCCTTTGATAGTGGCCTTTAAGGCAGATTTAGAATTTGAACCAGTGTTGAGGTCATCAACATAGAAGTCATTCTTTAAGGTATTGGCGACAGCTTCATCCGTACATTCAGATGCGAGTTGTACTAGACATCTAGTACTAAGATAAGGGGCTGAAGCTGTCCCATAAGTTAGGGTGTTCAGTTGCAAGACGTTGAGGGGCTGATTCTCTTCTTGCCTCCAGAGGATTCGTTGCAGGTGACGTTGAGATTTATTTACCGAAACCTGTCTGTACATTTTTTCAATGTCAGCTGTTACTACGTAAGCGTACTGACGAAAGCGAAGTAGTATCGTCATCAAATCATTTTGGACCACTGGCCCAACAAGTTGAACGTCATTAAGTGACTTTCCAGAAGTAGTCTTGCAAGAAGCGTCAAAGACTACTCTAAGTCGAGTAGTTTCGCTGTTTTGGCGAATGACAGGATGATGAGGGATGTAGTAGCTGCGGTTGTCATCCTTTATCGGACCCAAGTTAGTTAGATGTCCTAACTGTTCATATTCTTCAATGAAATTAGCATAGTCCGGTTTAATATCGCATTTTGCAAGTTTCCTTTCTAAGTTATAGAAACGCTTCTTAGCGTGTTGATAAGAGTCACCGAGAGCATCCTCGGGAGGCTCGCTAAAGGGAATCTTGACTGAGAAGCGACCGTCCTCTAGACGGGTAGTATGTGTAGCAAAATGAGTTTCACAGTGCTCCTCCTCCTTAGAGAGCTTTAGTTTAGATGGAGAAAAGGGAACATCTTCGAGTTCCCAAAATCTTGCCACAGAGTCCTTTATCTCTTGGCAGAAGTAAGAGTTAGTACGAGACACAAGGCCTTGCCCAGTTGGCCCGGATACTAGCCAACCCAACTTTGACTCTTGTAGAGTGGGCAGATTTTTGCCAAGTTTTACCTGTTTTGAGGCTATGATATCCCAAAAGATATCCGCACCCAGTAAGATATCTATATCTGAGGGGCGATAGAAACTTGGGTCTGCCAGTTCAAGACGAGGCAGGTTCAGTCTCGAAGGATCTACCGTTACACTAGGTAGCATTCCAGTAATGTGCGGTATCACCACACAAGAAACCTTGAATTCGTAAGAGTTGAGGCGTGACTTCAGAGTAACATCGCAAGTTTGAGTAGTATTAGTCACTTTATTATTTAGACCAGCGATAGACATCGAAGTGTCAGAACAAGAGAGATTTAATCTTTTTTGTATTTTTTCAGATATGAAGGAAGATTGAGATCCATTATCCAGGAGAGCCCGCACACGGTGAGTTTTGTTAGTTCTTTTATCAAGCAATTCCACTTCAGCAGTGCACAAAAGGACTTGTCCGGGTGTCACCACAGACAAGGAAGTAGAATCAGTAGTAAGAGCCTGCACATCGGCAGTAGGAGCCATCATGCCAGTAGAATGGGCATGCAGATCGCGAGTAGGGGCCCGACCGCAGTTGGGATGGGCCTGTAAATCTTGAGTAGGGGCCGGCCCGCAGTTGAGATGGGACTGTAGATCGTGAGTAGGGGCCCGACTACATTTGAGATGGGCCTGTTGATCTTGAGTAGAGGCCCGGCCACAGTTGTTGGGTACCTGTGGGTCGCGACTTGGAGCCTGCATAGTGACAGCAGATAAGTGAGTAGGTACAGCTCCCTGAGTAGACACTGAAGCAGAGGTACCAAGTTCATTACCCGTAGGTAAGTGAGAAGAGTGTTGCTTATGCAATAACAAATTATGTTTTCTTTTACAGATTTTGCAAGGAGTGTGCCTACAGTTGGTGGCAAAATGGCCTGGACGAAGGCAGTTAAGGCACAGCTTGTGCTTCGAGACTTCATCAAATCGCTCTTCTAAAGACATTGACTTAAATTTATCACACTTGTATACAAGGTGATCTTTAGGACAGATCAAGCAAGTAGCCAGACTTGAGTTTGCCACAAAGGCAGATTTAATAAAGGGTTTTCTTTCAGTTTTCGTTTCAGTGGGCCTAGAGCCTTTATTACATTGTAATGTTTCTAGCATGTCAGCACGGTGACGGAGAAAATCAATAAAATCTTTTAAAGAGGAAGTACCATCAGCACTACCCTTGTGCTCCTCCCACTTTCTACAAGTAGCACCATCTAGCTTTGACACCATCATGAATATTATAAGAGTATCCCAATGATCAGTGGGCTCGTTTAAGGCATTGAGAGCTTGAAGATTTTTTGAGAAGTAATCAATCATGTAGCGCAGGGATTTGAAGGACTCTTTGACAATGGGTTCAAAGTTGAAGAGAGCCCTCAAATGATTATTTATCAGCAGTCTGGTGTTATTATAGCGATCAACAAGCAGTTCCCAAGCCAACTTATAGTTGTGAGCATTGAATTCAAGTGATTTTATAACATTTAGTGCTTCTTTCTCTAGAGAAGACCGCAAATAGTGAAACTTGTTGATATCAGGTATGGAACTGTTGCTGTTCACTAGAGAATCGAAAGTATCCCTGAACTCCATCCATTTGGCATAATGGCCATCAAATGATGGCAGCTGGATGGTTGGCAGTCTTACATTGCCGTAGCCATGGTTAGAATTAGAAGAACTTTCATTCAAATTAGTTTTAGTGTTTGTTTCAATTAACACTTGAGCCACAGCAATCTTTGAGCAGAATTCACTCTCAATGTTTTCATTTTCTCCCATCTGATCAATGTCTAAAATCTCAATAGCATTTTTTAAGTCATCAAACCGATTCATTAAGTCCCTAAATCTTGTTAATTTTAGTTCAAGTTCAGAGATTAGCTCTTTAGTAAGGTTTTCTTCTTTTTCAATTTGTTTAATAGTGTCCAAGTACTTAGAAAAGGTTGTTATTCTCCCTTTAATAGCAGTGCGTTGGCGAATAAGTTGTTCAAATGAGGCCGCCATGTCTCAAATTATGCCTTCCTACTTATTTCAGCAATAACAGAATCAAATAACAGTAAGTAGTCTCAGTAGGCAGGCACAGCAACAAACCGAACAGACCAACAAGTAAGTAGGTACAAGTAACTAAGAAATAAGTTCAAACCGTATAGGCCACTATGACAGCGGCAAGTGAAGTTACTCGGTCAGCAGTTCACACGCAATGCCGGCGTTTCTCAGTAAGCGGCTAGGACTCACGCACTCAGCAGAACCCAAGAAGCAGAGGTCTCGACGACGCGAAGACCTAGAAGTATCAGTACTTTAGCAATATGCAAAGCTTTACAAAGATTGTCCTTAGACACACTAAAATATTAAGTATACTTTGAGAATTTTAAAGGTTAAAGTTAGTTACAATAATAATATGCTTTAGTAAGACAGCCTGTCTTTGCAGTAAAGTAGTAGATTAGATTTATCTATCATTTCATTAAGTGCAGGGAAATAGTTTTCTCAAATTTTAGTAATAGGCCCTTTTTAGTATAGACATCAACAAGACAGGAGTAGGCGCCTATTTTAGTCAGTAGTGAAAACTCAATAGAATGCAGTAGGAATGTATACCTTTCAGACAAAGTTTTAGCTGAACAAGAAAACACTTGTGTTACCTAAATAGAATTTTAGAATCTGACTCCATGAATAGAAAAGTAGAAAAGAATACCTAGAATGCGTACCTTTGCATAAAATAGAAGCGTGCGGTGGCGAGCTATGGGAGTAGGGTTTCCGATTTCTCGAGGTTTTTTAGTTCTCGGGTGTCGAGAGTTCTCGAGCCTGATTTCTCGGGTCTTCTCGGGTTGTCGAGAAAAAAGTAAATTTTTGTCTAGATTTTTTATTTAAATAATAAAAAGAGTCTTTAATTTAACTGTGTTTATTTTAAATGATAAAATCAACATAATTTGAAACAAAAAACTAATTCTTAATAAAAAATCAGCTCAAAACAAATATACTAACTAAAAACAATCATAATTTTTCTCATCATAACTAAAAGTCACTGACTAATCTCACTATGTGGGTGATATGGTATGCATCACAATTTTTGGCAGTTTTAATGTAATTAAATAATAGGTATCTACTATTAATACGAAAAAAATAACTGTCTTTAAGCCTACTTATTAACTCTTATAAAATATGCCTTAAGATAAACTAAAGCATTAATAGATTTATCAGACAGCCGGCTTCTAATCTTACTGACCACATTTCCCGATATGGAAAATACCCTTTCATTTTCTGTTGAAGTCGGCTTGACTGAAATTAATGCCTTGTATAGTGTTTCCAGATAAGGAGTCCTCTTGCCTGTTTTTTCAAATAGCAAAAACTCTTTTTTTATTATTGATTTTGAAAGCACCACAGCATTAGTTGATTCATCATTTTTCGAAACACCTTTTATTGCTCTCTCTAATTGAGCTGCAAAGCTGTCTTGTTCAGGTTCTGATTCACTTACGCCTGCTTCAACAACTTCTGAATTATTTTCTGTCAAAGGTTCTGTAGTAGTGGGAACAGTGGGGTATAGGCGATTGAATAAGTCTTCAGCATATCCAATTAAAAATGTCTTGCTATTATCAATAAAATAATCACTCTTTTAATTAAGCTAAGCGTAAAAATGTTTATTTAAATTTCTCGATGTCTCGACTTTTCTCGAGCTGAATTTCCCGGGAACGAGACCAACCGATTTCCCGGGAATTCCCGGGACGAGAATTCCCGGGAACAAACCCTATATGGGAGAAGTAGGTAAGTGAACTTACAAGGCAACCATGAATACCGTAACGCGAAATTACGTCACACTGCACACCGGTAGGTACTTCCTGCAAACTCCAAAATGACCAAGCCTCGCTACGTAGATGTTCTAGAAGCTTGACCCGCGACGACGACGCCACGAGGTAGGTAGGTAGGTAGGTATATCGTCTCGTCCGTCGTTCGCTGATAAATAGGTACTCAGGCGATCACGTAGTTAGGTTTGCGTCCAAGCGAAGGTGGTAGGTACAGGTACACGGTTTCTCACGTCGATAGTTGTACAGTGCAGAGTGCAGCAAGATGAAACAGGAACGTTGCGTTGAGAGAAGGAAGGTAGACGTATTTCGTTCTTCTTAGTAGCTAGTAGTATCACGTCGGGGTCACCATATGTTCATTAGAGTAAAACAACAAGTGTTCAGTAGAGATTATATTCTCTGTGCAGTAGAGTAAAACAAAGAGTCAACGCAACACGCGTGTTCCGACGGAGCAGCGTTTTCCCGAGTGGCGCGACCGGCCTGCAGCGCGGCGCGGGCGCGCACCCCCTCTTCTCCTCAGACCCCGCCGTCGCCCGCGTGTGTGTTGTCAGCCCATGGTGATTAGGAAATCCCAACAAATAACAATGAAATCGCAGTGGAATTGGCTTACTACCAAGGGCTTATATCGTTCATATACTCACTACTAAGAAATAGACATACTAGGTACAAGATAAATAGGTTCTTATTGTGCGCTTGTTACACTCCTGTTAGCTTTTCATCTCGCTCGCACATTCTATTATTAGTGATTGTGATAATTGTATACTTTAGATAAATGTGGTCTGAGGCTTTGCTACGTAATAAAATTGATAAAAAAAAGCCGTCGGGCATTGGGATAAAGCAATGGGCATTGTCGTAAAAAATTAAGTTCTATTTTTATTTTTATTTATTTTGCACCTTTAAGTTGTAATTTTTTATTAAACATTTTTTTAAGCAGCCTATATACGTCCCACTGTAGGGCACAGGCCTTCTCTCAGAGAGAGAGTATGGGCTTAATCACCACGCGTGCTCACCGCGGATTGGCGATTTCAAGACACAGACACTCAGGTTTCCTCACGATGTTTTCCTTCACCGTTAGCGAATGGTACTGCTACTACAACTTCACAAATGTACATAACTTAGAAAACATTAAAATATTAAAGATAACGATATTTATGTAAGCTTATGTCTATATTTATGTCTAAAGTGTGTTTTTGGCAATAAATGTAGTTCACTTTCACTTTCATATTTTTTTCGAGGAAGTAGGTTTGAGAGCTTAGGCTGAATATTTCGATTTGCTTTAATTAATAGCGAAAAAAGAGAATCAGGGCTTACGAAACTGGAAGTACGTCATGCGCGGAAGTACGTCATCAACTGGGATCCTACGAGCTGTTTCTAGCGATACCATGACATTACAAAATCAAAAAGACTCCTACTCCTTTGCAAACATAAAAGATACTAGGTATATTATATTTGGTTTTTTATGGAATACCGAGATCTTGGCGTTTTTTATTCAAAAATATTAAATCTACTTTCCTGCACGTGTGAAACAAACGTTAGAAGGTTGAATTAGTCACACTCTTATTCACAAAAATAAAAGAAATCGGTGAATATAATTATTTTTTGTATCACTATATTTACTGCCGTTATATGTCTTTAAAATGAAGTATAATTTTTAAATATTGTCAATATGTAGGACTATACCCATTTTTTATTAGCAGGGGATGAAGAGGGCTGGCATGCCAAGGAAGAAGCCTATGCCCAGCCGTGGACTTCATTCGTGGGCTAGATAGATAGGTTTTGCATCTTTTGCCTAGACCGTTCTCGCGAAGGTGCAATTACCATTATCAATGTAACGAGTTGTCACCTCGACACAGTTTTTATTTTCGCGCGACCTTGCCCCATTTGTAAGAGATCTTGATATTTCCGCGCGCCGCACCGAGTGCGGTTCAATGAAAGTTGAATTATTATTTATTATTTGCATACGTTGATGCATCCCAACTCCCAAGTGAAATCATTGAATTTTAAGTAGACTACTGGTGGTCGTGAGTTCGATTCCGCTATGTACCGTTGAGATTGTTTTCTAACACTTACGAATTTTTGGCGTCTATAGCAATACCACTCACTCACTATGAAGGAAGACCTTTGAGAAAACCTGAGTATTTGAGGCGTTCACACGGTAGTGCTTGAAATTGCCAATCCGCGTTGGGCATGCGTGGTGGTTAAGCCCATACTCGCTCCCGGAGAGAACCCTGCAGTGGGACGTATACAGGCTATATAAAAAAATATACGTACAACATGTAACAATCTTTAACAGTACCTATTATAATATTATTGTTGCGTATTTATATTGACACACACACACTACAAAAAGCAAAAAAAAACTGAACAATATTATACAGGGTTATTTATAAAGTTCCGTGTGGCGCCGGATTAAGAATTCACTCCATTTTCTTCCGTGGATGTCCTAGAAGGCGACTAAGGAAATAAATTACCAGGAGACGGGCAGCAGCGTCTCCCTGAGATTCCAATCGCATACTGCGATCGCCAACCCTCCTGCCAAGCGTGGCGATTAGGGCAAAACCCTTTATGGTTAAAAACCATGAGCGAGGCCTATGTCCTGCAGTGGGCGTCAAATAGCTGATGATGATGATGATGATGATTTATAAAGTGCGCAGTTTCTGAAACATGTCAATAAGGGTTTGTGTTTGTGCTTCGCGCTTTACGCATTCCACTAATGTCGCACACAGCCTCCCGTACATTATTGCTCTACATAGAAGAATGTCCATATTGTCCATTCTATTTAAGACTTATGGTCTTAAGCATTATATATTTAACAGCGTCACTATAAAACAGTGAAATTATTATTTAAGAACTAAAATTTACGAAACTTTATTGGTCATTTATAAGAACTTTTGAGTTTAACAAAATTTCTTGTAAATACCCCTGCATAGTTACAGCTTATCACACTAGCGATTGGCGAGCGATAAATCGCATCGCTTTCAACAATGCCATTTATTTTATTTTATTTATTGCATTACACAACAGATAAGTAACATTGCATGTTATAATATCACTGATCAGCGAGCTCGCCGCGATTGCGTAGCAATTGCGACGACGCCACGACGACGCTCTACCGTCTCCGCCCCGCTCCGCCGACACTTAGTAGCAAAATGGATTGATCTGACGATGAAAAACTACTGCTGGCGTTGTTACTTCGAAGACGCAGAAAACGAAAGCAGATGCAAGTCAACGACGAATCTGGAAGGATTAATTATCAAGTAATCAACTGGTAGAGAGCAATTACTATGTATCCCATGCCACGGGACAATTTTGAACTTTAATTATAAATAACGTTGTATCCATTGTATTAACGACGATTGTACCTCTAGACGATGCTACGTCCGCTTACACACATATCTTTGATATGACCAAAATGCGGCGGGCCGCGGGTCGGACTGTCGAACGCGATTGTACAAAATGGCGTCAACTTGCAGAATATAGAATGGAGTGACAATCGCAGCGGTTTCGTCGCGGCATCGTCACGACGAGCTCGCTGCGCAATCGCATCGCTATCAAATCGCTGCCAAATGGCTCGTGTGATAGGGCTCTTACCCCGCTGAAAGCAAGCACCAAAAAATATACCGCGCTCGTGCCTTCTTAAGCGCGAGTAGATAATAAGCTAATCAATTTTACGAGTTCTATGTTAATCGTTAGATCGTAAATGACGATAAGCTAGCCCTTCCCTGGTCTACTAATCGTAATATTAGTGGATTTACACTGTAAAGTGTAAACAATACCACTTGTTTAACAGGTAGGTCTCTGGGAGTTAGTCACGGTGACTTTTTCCCACGCTACTTAGTCAACATGGCAAGCTATTTAGTGGAAAACTTACACAAAAAAAGTGTTCTAATATAATCGGAGAGACCATGTTAAAGATAAATAAACGTGGTATTTTTTTTCTCTACATCTAATGATTTTTATAATTATTATAACCTGTCGAAAAGTCAATATAGTCACGTGGTACAAAAACGCGCTACACAATTCGGGCTCAAACTATGATGTCACAATGAAGCGTTCATCAATATTTGACTTATCTCGTGAAAATGTATCATCTTACTTTATTTACAAAAATAAAATTAATATTCTAACCGCATTATCTGTCTATTTCGTTCTCTTTTGAGAAAAACCAACTTCGGCCCTAGCACGGTACTTATGTTGAAATCAATTGAAAAGAAAAATTCTTCCTATAGAAAACCGGTGGTAAGCGTAGTGTGCTTTTAATAAACCATCCTACAAGCATTAAGTTTAAGTCTTATTTGTGATTTTGAAAGAGGTAGTAAGCTCTTTTCAATATCACAGTACAGTCGACAGCCGGTCCACCTTAATATTTTTATTGCAAAGTCGCTCTTAATGAAACTGATTAGAGTGCACCTATGTACAGCTTGATGTGCTGTTGACTATACAAATAATATTTATTCATGGAAAAGAATAATATACAGGGCCCAAGAAACATCCTTGTCAGAGCCAGATGAGATGTCACTGTCAGTAGTTAAGTTACATGCGTAGAGTTTGTGCAATTACCTTACGGGTGACTTTGCAACTAAAATGTTGAGGTTGATGAGCTGTCAATTGTTCTTAAGTACTTTGCACTTTCTTCGATGCAGACATTCTTCGTTTCAACGTGATCTTCAGTTCCCCTGGGCTCAAAACGTCGCAAGAGACTAGAGACTACCTACTTAAGTTGTCAGAGGTTCAGTCAAGCAATATTGTACCAATTACCGCCTTGACTAGACTAGACCGAATATAAAAACGGTTTGAAGAAATACGGCGTGAAAGACGCTTGTGTCTAGTCTAGACGCTCAAGGTATAGTTGGGCCAGGAACTCTTGAAAGGGGAAATAATCAAATACAGGAACAAGCCCGACTTGTCCTACATCGCCTGTAGCTTTAAATACTTATTCGATACATTTACGCTAGCTGAGCATATAGCAAAATTGGTTTTATTTTCAGCCGTACGAGCGGCGCTAGCGGTGGTAGCCTAGTGGGTAGAACATTGGACTCGGAAGCGGGAGACCCAGGTTCGATTCCCAGTGCGGCCATGTACCTATGACTTTTCTTTCTAAGTTATTTACATTTGTGAAGTTATAGTAGCAATACCATTCGCTAACGGTGAAGGAAAACATCGTGAGGAAACCTGGGTGCAGGTACCTCACATACCTCAGCGCTTGAAATCGCCAATCCGCGGTGGGCACGCGTGGTGATTAAGCCCATACTCTCTCTCTGAGAGAAGGCCTGTGCCCTACAGTGGGACGTATATGGCTGCTTATGAGCGGCGCTAGTGTTTTTGTAAAAAATGCAATAAATCGCAAATCGTTGAAATGTAATAAAATCTAGTTATGGTACAATGAAGAGAGAGGCATTTGCTGTCCAAGTTTTGATTTTCGAAACGGATTCGTTAACAATTGTAAAAGAATCGAATTATAAATTCTTACTTAATTATTCTCAATTTAGCAGAATTGTAAAATGATAGACAAGACAAAAAAAATATTGCCTCATCAAAATAAATACAACTTAAAATAAGACTTAAATCTAGGTTACCATATTATAAAATAAGGCAAAACGTAGTGGCTCAGCTGGTACTGAACCGAGTCAGTCCCGGGCAGCGCTGGGTTTCATCCGCTGCCTTCTCCCTAAGATATTGTGCGGGAGTAATGTTATGAGGGCTAAAACAGGGTAACATACTTATTGTTAACGAATGCATTTAAAACTTATAACGTAGATAATAACTATGATAAGGTAAGTTTTAACTACTTAAGAAGAGTAAAGTAGTCTCATGCTATTTACAAATCCGAAGGGAAATAGAAGACATTATCGAAAGAAATATTTCTTGTGCGACGATTCTCGAAGGAGTGGCACTGTCCAAAAACTCCACATCAGCATTTCGCTTTTTGAATGACAAATTATTTTATATTTAGAGATAAACCAACTTCAGTTTTATCTATAAATGCAAAATAATTTGACCTTAAAATTGCCAAATTCCGATCTAAAGTTTTTTGTTTCACGAGTTCTCGGTACGTCTACACACCGGAGCGTTATGTAAAAAACACTAGACAAAGCGTGGATTTTGGATTAAATGTGCCTGCCATATCTGCATAGCAACCTACGTATAGTCTACGTTAGCTTCAGTCTAGTCTATGATGGCACCAATCTGATACTTTTCAAAACCCACAAACAATTGGGATTTTGGGATGACCCCCTACTCATCATCAGCCATTTCACGCCCACTGCAGGGCATCGGCCTCCTTCGTGGTTTTCATAACCATGAGGGGTTTTGCCATAATCGCCACGCTTGGCAGGCGGGTTCGCGATCGCAGTATGCGGTTGGAATCTCAGGAAGACGCTGCTGCCCATCTTCTGGTAATTTATTTCCTTAGTCACCTTCTACGACATCCACGGCAATCTCTCAATTTCATACTATTGATGTTTGAATTAACCTATAATTTACAGCCCCTCAATGGTATGAAAATGAGATTAGAGAGTTATAATTACTTTAGTATCATCAAATAATCATGTAAAAGTGTGAATCAGGGAGAAAAAAATAAGCAAACACAAGCTACTGAAGTTAGTTCTTTTACTTTAAAAGTTAGTTTAAAAGACAACAAATATAATGTCATTAGCTACGAAATTTATTTCATACCTTTATCTGGTTAATAAGCTACTGGTTTCATCTAATTTGTGTGAGTAATGGTCATAAACCTAATCCACAGGGTAAAATTCGGAATAATTCGAGCGTGTCACACGCTGCACTCACTCGGAACTATTGCTCATACATTCGCAGCCGGCTACCTATACCTATGTATAATGCATTGTATGTAAATTCTACACTATACTGCTGCAATTATTCCAGTAAGTTGAGGACATATCGGCAATATGTCTTGGTCACACGGGTGCTGCCATTTCTATATCGCTGTCATTTATGTGTTAAAACGCTTTGCTCAGAGATATTGAAACACTTTCTGGTCCAAAATGCTGTTCCACGATTCCTTGTTAGTATGCCGACATCCAAAAAGAAATACTTTATTACTAGATGCAGCGAAAAATAATTAGAGACAAATAACTCCTGAGACAAAAAGATCGGCTCAGTCACTTAACCATCATAATAGCTAATAATTTAATTAATTACGATAATTTTATGCACTAACCCCGACTTAATGAAATAGAAATAGTATGGTCAAAGTTAGTGTAGACTACTTTTTATTAAAATATATTTCTTAATTTGCTGACAGTGAAAAGAAATGTAAACTTTTGTTAGTTTAGTAGCGTGACTTTCTTGGCGAATTAACTGCGAAAGTTGTCTAAGCTTTACTAAGCTTGCCAAAAAAGGTAAGGGCTGTGTTATTTAATATAGTTGTATAATATAGAGGTTTAGTATACGAAATCAAGTCTAGTATGTTAACTTTGCCGTGCTGCCGCCCGCACTCATTTTTGACTACTATTGTTTTTTGTTTCTAGAATTCGAATGACCTACTTATTAAGTTTTGGTACTCATAAGACGCAACATTTTATGCTGTATATGTATTAACTAGTAACTTAACATTACGATGCACCGTACGTGAGTTATGAGTGAGAAATCCAGAAACCCTTTTTTCTCCAAATTTTCTACTACCTGATTCACAATTTTATAATTATTTCAATATAATTCTAATATTAAAATCTTGCCAAAGAGCCATTGGAAATTATGAACTAGTAGGTAAATTCAAACGTCGATTGCAGGAACGAAGATTGAGACTTTGCCAGTTGCGACGAGTGTACTTGACCAAATTCGTAAAATGTAGGCAGAATTTGATTTTCTGCAACTTAAATCTATAAATATGTATCTACGGTCGCCGTTTTCCAAGCTGGAGATGTTTAAAAACCACTATAATAATCCATGTATTTACAATGTTGGGGCAAAATCTCGTTTATTGGTCATGGTATTTTACTGCATTGCTAGACAGAACTTTTAAATTCTGGTACTCACTGGATGCAAAATTTTATGTTCTCTTATTTGTCAGAAAGTGACTTTGCGCTAGAACGCACCGTATAGAAGTTATGAGGGAGAAACCAAAAAAAATATCTCGTGTTACCATTTTTGATATTTACATAGTTGCACCCATATCTACGACACAAAATAATAAAAACTACTACACCAACTTTTGCATCGTAGACCCCTGTTTCGGACCACTAATGACTGGCCTATTTGTTGGTTTTATCAGCTCCGTTTTATGTCTCTGCGACAACTGTAGGCATTTATATTTTTCCTATTCCAATTACTCATAATTAACCAATATTAAACAATCGGGTCGTCAGTGGGTAATAAAGTTAGTCATATAACAAGTCTATGGTATACTTATGTATATGTCACACAAAACTCCCAGTAAATAAATGTGTAATTTTGTGTTAGTGAAGTTCTTTCAGATTGTACACAATGTTAGTATCGTCACGCTTTCACTTTTAACTTTTACCAGAAACTAGTGAACGGTTGATTCAGAGGTAGGTACATAACTTTAATAAGCGGGACCCCATCGAGGCAAACTTACTTCGACCAAATAAACGTCGACGTATTAGCGAAGGGAAAGATAAAAAGTACCCGAAACCGGCGTATGTGAATGTTGATGAAATTCCTTGAATTAAGGAACTGAATATGACCTTAGGACGTGCAAACAACGCGATAGACATTATTACTTCCTGATTTCCGAAATAAACCGAAATGTTTAACTATTTCTATCAACAGCTTGTTCGCATGTTTACCAAAACTGAATGAACACTAGCATTCTCGCTTTTTATGTATAGATAGGTAGATAGATAGAGAACAGAAAGAAAGAAAGATTATATTTATTTGACGACACAATACTCAAAAACATAAAATCACAAAACAAAATACAACAGTCACCAGAAAACACAATATCAGCAGAACACTCTATTGCGAAACCAGACTATAGCTAGAATTTATAACTAAGTTGGTAGATCTTTAAACTGCATTCGCTTGGTCTCAAAGCACTATTTTCCACCCATCTGTCAGCCGTGGTTATGTGTTATAAACTTTTTATGGGGTTTCGGCTATGGAACGTCGGATGTCAGCTGTTGAGGATCTTGTGATTGTTA
Source organism: Yponomeuta malinellus (assembly GCA_947308005.1). NCBI lineage: Eukaryota > Metazoa > Arthropoda > Insecta > Lepidoptera > Yponomeutidae > Yponomeuta > Yponomeuta malinellus. The sequence continues at coordinate 5,916,569 of OX371010.1, forward strand.
ATGTGTCGTCACGTCATGCTCTGGCTTTTGCGGGGTTGGCAGAGAGATGTTATGGCTTTCCAAAACTCGTGTTTTACATGGAACTTGACACAAAACATACCGTTTTCAATGCGTATTACATTGACATTATTGGGACCCATTTGAAGGCTTTTAACCCCTGAACTGCCCTCGCGGAATGGAACGTATAGGTGGCCCATACTAAGTTGGACACCACATGTTCTGTGTTGGACACAGATCTGTGTCGCGCGCGGCAGACGAGTGGTTGAAAACATGGAAATCACTATGAAAATAATGGATCTAACTACATAAATAATCGCAATGTGAAGACATTTTTACACTGCAATGTAATAATAATAATAAAAAATATATCTGACTAAAAATCATTTCTGTCGCTCGATAAATTAATAAGCAGCTCTAATAGATCTGTGAAAGAATAGAACAATTACAGTTACAGAAGCTGCGCATTTTAAAAATAACACTGTGTATTCTCTACTCGTCACACTTCATGCTCGGATCCGCGATAAGTTTTCATGTCAAGTGTTCTGAATCTGAATCTGCTTCTTCAAATTCTCCGTACGACCAATTGCGCTCTTTTAGACGCCTCTACCTCTTTGTTCTATAACAAACTTATGCTTTCCCCGCATTCTAAACGTTCAAGCGACCTAACAAACGTTACCGAGGCCGAGCATATCAGTGATATTAAGTTAATCACCTGCCTTCTCATTCGGCGCACCATCTCAGTGCCCAACGCATCGATTTCGCTATAACTCCTCTCCTCATTCTCACGAGAAAAGAAAGAGACAGTGGTATAGTCGAGGTTTACGTTTGATGCAGGATCGAGGCGGTGCGTGGTGCGAGCGTAGCGGGCGCGTCCTTTGTCGGTCACACAGCCAACTCTGAGTTCATTGATTCCGTTTTTGCGCCACCCGGGCAGGCTAAAAACTCGACCAGAATGTCTTGAGCTCTGCCCCAGTGGGCAGACGCCCTTCCCAGCTCCGTTTGAAACACTTTCAAGCGGGTGAAGGAGCTCAGGCTACGTTGGAAACCTGATACGCTTTACGTGTATATTATAGCCACGGTTAACATGACTGTGTTACGGCTTTAATATTTTTGGACGAATAAAAAGCTTTATTCGAAGGTTTGTAAAGTTGATTTCGCAACGGTAGAGGGGTTAACTGTTGTGGATTTGTCGAAGTGTCCTTTTGTGAGAGGAGGCAGAGCTGCGGTAGAGTTTGTTTGTTACAAACAGCGGTTAGTGGGTATCTTTCTAGTGTCCCAAGCAATACCGTCTGTTGACTGGTCACTTCACCTATATATTAGTAGATAGAATATTATTTATTATACAAAGTCTGTATGACATTAGATAATGCCTTAGATAATACACCGAGCAAAACCAGAAAACTGTTTCTTCAGTATCGACAATTAAGAAGCCTTCCCATAAGCAAAAGTTTTAATGCATTTTGTAAAACTGCAATGAATTAGTAGTATATTAAGACAATTCGATGTAAATTACGTAGCTGAATCTTCCTACTTGCTAATCTGCGGGGTAATCGGCTTGGCAATGTACATCGAATTGTCATAGTAAACCATGGATTTTAGTTCCATGAAATAGGGCCCCGGGCAACCTTTACATTTTTGTTGCTAAGTCGTCCTTAATTAACATAACTGATTGAGTATAAGTATGTATAATGTATTAGATTTAAGATGATTTGAGAAAAGATGGTAAATCAGAAACAAAAATAAATATTTCAACGTAAAGAATTTGCGTTCTGTTTGTTGAATGAGTGAGAGTGGAGGTTTTTTTTCGCTGTCTTTTTCTGGTTTCAACAGAGTACCAGTTCCAAGTTAGCCGAATTGGTTACCAACCTCCGATTGGAGACGGCACATGAAGAAGAAGAGGTCTTTTTATTTTCTAAGGTTAACACGAGCACTAGAGTTGTAGCGGAGAAAAAGATTTCTAATAAAAACTGAATTTGCACGGATATTTACTCGTTAATTTTTTAATTTTCCAATTTTCCGACGTTTTGATACTTTTGCCAGTGCCGTAGTCTCGATAGACTGAGGTGACAGGCGTCTTTTTGAAAGCATTAACTGTTAGTTTACTACCCTCAAATTGTAAAATGATAAAATAAACGAGTAAATATCCGTGCAAATTCACTTTTTATTAGAAATATTTTTTTCCGCTACAACTCGATTCGAAGACAGCGATAACATTGTACATTGACATTCAATAAACAGAATGTAAATTATGAACGTAAAAATATTTTTTTTGTTTCTGATTTCTAAAGGTTGATGTGCTGTCGACTCCACCGTCGACCAATGTGTAAGAATCTGTCGCTCAAGCCGAACTAGTAAAAGAACATTTGAGTCAGCCGGCGCCGACCGTTAGACAATAGTTTATTTTAATTTTTTTATTACGTTTCGTGTTGATATTGTTTGTTAGTATTGATTACTTCATTTAGACATTCTTATAATTTATTTTCTTTAGCTATTACCATACCCATTGAAGTTTCTAAGACAGCGAGAATGTCTCCTCAAAATTTCGCAAACGACCTCGATGTCACCCTATATATTGTCGTACAAGGTCCTTTCCTCCATCGCGAATAGCCAAATGACTAAGGAATTAAAGACTATGTAAAAATTTACCTGTGTTCTCTTGTAAAGGTCTATCTGCTTCAGAACGGACCAGCAACGTGCGACTTTTATTTCAATCTAAAATACTTTCAAGGTCTAAATAAATAACAAATCAAAAATTTATGTTAAAGAATTTACATTCAGTTTGTTGAATGCCATGTTCAATATTAGCCGCTCTTGGCCGCCTCCTTCGAGCCGAGTTGTATTGGGGATACAAAATGTCGATTCCACTAAAACGCTCTAAAGATAAGAAAAAGATAAGATAAAAAAGTATTTATTGGCTTCTCAAAATCCAACTTAAAACAAAATAAGACTTAACTTAACTAGCTTATTACATTATAAAATAAGGCAAAGGGTAGTGGCTTAGCTGGTGTTGACCCGGGATTATTATTATTATTATTATTATTAAATTCTTTATTGCATAGAAAACAATTTTCTTACAAAGGCGAACTTAATGCTAAATAGCATTTTCTTCCAGTCAACCATGGGTTTGTGGATAGTGTAGCTTGGGCAATGCACGATACATACTATAAGTACATAAATTGCTTAAATACAAGAAAAATAAAACTAGGGGGGCGGGGGAGGGGTCATAATTATGTACAAGGTCAATAAATAAATAAATACATACATACAGTCGGGATAGTCCCGGAGACGGAGCTTATTATATGCCAGATTGTTTTCCTTTCATAACTCAATGCCTTAACTTTAGTGTTTTAGTGGGATCGACTCTTTACAAACAAGGTCCACTTGCGTCAGTCAGGGATAATTGTTCAACTTAGAGTTAGTCAAGTAAATCGATAGTATATTAATTATTTAACTCAGAGTCAGTGACTAACTCGAAGTTAAATGAGCTAACCCTGGCTGACGCAATTGGCCCTAAGACTAGCGCAAAAAACAGACACGCGCCAACAGATCCTAGTGGGTATTAGGTGGATGGATGAGATGGATGAGAAATAATTTAGAGTCGCGTGGAGGCACCGATGAAATATCAGAAGGTTGCGTAAAATTTAAAAAGTCTGTATTAGAATATTACACGGATAAACTTGGTTTACACAGGACATTACACTCAGATAGAATTAAAAATTAAATCAACTACACTCCTAGAGATTTGACTCGTTCGGGGGACGACTGGCTGGACACTGTCGTCCGCGCGTAGTCGTTGCGCTATGTTACTTTGTTGCTAAAATGTCGACTCAGCGTTCTGAGTCCCTACGTACTCATAGATATGGCAGTGTTTCGATAGCAAACATCGTCACGAGTCACTCCCGCATGTCCCATTCTAATCATCACTGTTACAAATTCACGATTCAACGCAATATACCTCCCAAACCCTATAGGCAAAAATACGTACCCGAATCTTCTAAAATTATGTATGTACTGGATATGAAAAGAAAAACAAATTGTTCACGAATAGATTAAAAAAATGTTAGACCTAGAAGGTTTTATAGATTTCCTATATTCTACATTGGGTGTGAAAAGTGTTCTGAGTCCGCTGGGGGTTCCAGGTACAGCATGACTAAACTCACGTTTCAACGCAATGATATGAAAAGCTCTATTTGACCTTCTTACCCCAAGAGGCAAAACTGCCCACCCTGAATCTTCTAAAATTACGTTTTTTGATTATTATTTTTTTAATTTCATAACTAAAAAACCTTTACACATTTTTTTTGCTGCCACACTGCGGATATATGCACTGAATATGAAAAGAAAATTGTTCACAAATATTTAATAATGAAAAATTATTAACTGTAGATTTCTACATCGGGTGTGAATTAAGGAAGTTATACGTTATGGCTGGCGGTTCCGCGGTTCAATGCAATGTTATGAAAAGCACTATTTGACCTTCCAATCCCTAGAGGCAAAAAATACTACGAATCTTCTTAAAATATTACTAGAATTTTAAAAAAATTGTGCAAAAAAAATTTCAGATTGTACATTGGTAGTGAATTTAGAAAGTTTTAAGTCATGTAAAGGGCTTAGGAGGATTTTTTTTATATTTTTTTATGGGTGGAATTTTTAGTCTCTAAACAGGTTTTTAAAATTGTCCTCAGTACGGGTTAGTGCAACAAAAATAATATAATCCTTGATATTAATCAAATACTTATTAGGGTTAAACTTTGCAACCATTTGTGAAGTTATAGTAGCAATACTACTCGCTAACTGTGAAGGAAAACTTCGTGAGGAAACCTGAGTACCTAGCTATTTACATACCTCAGCGCTTGAAATCGCCAATCCGCGGTGGGCACGCGTGGTGATTAAGCCCATACTCTCTCTCTCTGAGGGAAGGCCTGTGCCCTATAGTGGGACGTATATAGGCTGCTTATACATATTAATCACGCCGACAAAACAAGACAATAGAATCTGAGAAAAAATAGTACATTGTTCACCGAGAGGAGAAAGTGACCGATCACCGTCGAGGGTGTCGTTTGAAGCCCGATTTTTCCCTGTGCCGATGACCTTGAGCGTTTGACACAGGTGTGCAGCACTTCAACATTTCGCCGCTAGATGACACGACTGAATTAATTCCTAGTAGTAATCTCCATAGAAAGACGCTCGCGCTGCCGCACACACACAGTCTCATTCCCTTCGCGTAAGCACACGCCGCCAAACGCACACATATATAGCCGAATTTCGAACGCGTCGAGCGAGCCCAGCGGTTTCTACTTTTCTAGCTGGCTCGCCAGCCCGCCCGCGTACGCGTAGATTGAATAGACTTCAATCTAATGCCTTCTTGTATAGCATGCGTCATTACAAACAAAAAAGATAAAGGTAGGTACATCTCTTCAAAACTTATCTATGCTTTGTAGAAAGAATAGCTTTCAAACAAAAATCACATGTTTAGTAAGTGCGTATTTATTTACCTACCTACTTATGAAATAGTACATGTTTTTGCACAACAACAGGTTTTTATGTCAAAAAGTGAAAAAAAATCATCTTATCTTTTTTCAATAAAGTGAATTTGACTTTGATTTCACATGGATGTATTTCGGGACTCAGTGGCAGAATTGGAACGTAGGAAGCGACTTCCCCATATGAAATAAAAAATATATTTCTAATGCCAATTCCATGGAAAGTAGAAATTACGACCATTTTAATTGTTATCCGGATTTTACGTCGTTAGGGTTGTCACGCTCTCAGATAGTAATTTATAATCCGGATCTGATTTGATTTTGAAAAAAATATGTAAATACCTGGTGCCGTTATTATTGATATTAATTAAAATAGTAACATGATATACATCGCATATAACAACTTTATGTACACGGTGTGACGTGAAGAATGTATATAGGTACATAAAGTTGATCAGCGAAAAACACCTAGATAAAATTGTTGTCCCATTTTGATATTACTAACTTGAAATTTTCTATACGATTAGTTTTTTTGCTAAAACCGACGGAGAAAATCGAAAACTTGGAGAAGCTGGTCTCCATGAGTTTCTTTTTTTTCAACGGCTTGGGATAATGGTAACACTTAGGGGTGGTCTTTTAAAACAACATAAACTCGTTGCATAAACCCTAGATAGGACGGTGACGTAAATTAATTTTTATGGCAAATTTAATAGTGCCGATTGAAAAGTAAAATTGCTTAAATTTTCAACCAACACCTAATGCAGGTTTTGCCACCGGGCCCCGCTGGTCTAGCGGCTGGACTAATATGGTATCAACTTTATAGTCACACAGCGTTTGAATGCTAAAATAACTAGACGTGTGAAAATTCTTGAATTTTTGGTTGTTCTAATTTCGGTCTTATCAGGTGCTAAAAGATTTCCAAGTTCCACATATGGTGTAAACTTGGAATTTTCCATCCTTACAGGGTGATCCCTCAAACCGATAAGAAAAATCTGACTTGGAAAATCCGGTCTCTACAGCTTTTTTGTCAAAGCCTGAGAAAACGGTAACATTACGGGGTAGTCTTGTCGAACAAATGTTGAATAAGACCTTGGGTTGGATGACAACGTTAACTTACTTTTTACAAAATGGCGTAAGTCAAATTTCAAGCTGGCTCCTAAAAATTTAAAAATTCTGATTTTTATCTCTGGCTCCGTTTTTCTATGAAAATTAGTATTGGAGGTTTTTGTGGTCGCTGATGACTACTCTGCGCCATGTATTGAACGCAGGTTTGATGACTTCCAGCCTCCCGAACAAGCCGGTTTCCGAAAGGGCTTTAGTACCATTAGACCACATCCACACGTTGCGGCAAATTATACAGAAGACTGAGGAGTATAATTTGCCATTATGCTTTGCGTTTGTGGACCTTGAGAAAGCCTTCGATTCGATCGAGTTATGGACAGTGCTCGAGTCTCTCCAGCGTTGCCGTATTGACTATCGGTATATCGAGGTGCTGAAATGCTTGTACAACAGTCCACTATGACCACAGAACCACTATGTCGGTCCGAGTACAGGAACAGAATTCGGACGCAATTCCATTAAAAAAGGGCGTAAGACAGGGAGACGTTATATCTCCAAAAATGTTCACAAACGGACTGGAAGATACCTTCAAGCTTCTGGAATGTCAGGGACGCGGCATCAATATCAATGGCGAGTACATCACTCACCTTCGATTTGCCGACGATATAGTAGTCATGGCAGAAACGATGGAAGACCTCGGCATAATGCTCAAAGACCTCAGTCGAGTTTCCCAACGGGTGGGCCTTGAAATGAACATGGACAAAACGAAGGTCATATCGAATGCTCGTTTTGTGCCCACCCCAATAACATTGGGGAACTCGACTCTCGAAGTTGTAGACGAATACGTCTACTCAGGACAAACAGTCCAACTAGGCCGGTCCAACTTTGTGAAAGAGGTCGAATCCAACTTGGCTGGGCAGCATTCGGGAAACTTAGAAAAGTCCTTTCGTCTAATATACATCAATCACTCAAGACAAAATTATACAACCAGTGATGACTTAAGGCACTGAAACGTGGCCTCTCACTATGGGCCTCCTAAGAAAGCTCAAGGTCACGCAAATAGCTATGGAAAGGCCTATGCTTTCTCTACGATATCGAATCGAAAAGCTGCTGAAAACTTAAAATATAGTGTAAAAATACAGAGGTTTTTATAAACATTTTAAAATAGTGGAAATTTTGATAAATTTGAAGCTTGGATTAAGATTTTGGCTCAAAATCTTTGAATTTAAATCATCGACTTTACGCATTTTTTTATTTTATTTTACACTACGCGCATTCACTAAAGCGGTTTCAAAAGGGTGAATATGTGTCATCGCTATCGTGCCTGTGTGGCCAATAGTCCATTGAGCAAATCTGACTCGATAATTTTTTTTCTATGGTATAACACAAACAAAATTATAAAAATTTTAAGAACAAAAGCAAAATAATTAATTTTTTACAGAAGAAAAAAAAACATTTCAAAATGGATATTGACCAAAGAAATAAAACAAAAATTATGAAAATGGAAAAAGACTTCGTTGCTAAGGATGTTGGTAAAAGAGCTACAAATGGATTTGAGTGCTTATTTGGCCTGCATCCTTGTTTCAGCACAAAGACTGATAAATATAATTATTAATCAACAGTGCCTCCTCGTCTTAACTTATATTGGTATATTATAACAGATTAATCTGTTGATAATCGTATTAATAGTGTAATTCATACCATTTCTATTATTTCATTCCAATAGCACAGGAAACATACAGCATTTAAGTGATTTTTGGCGTTAAAGCTGATAGTTAAAAACTATCTATACTATAGTGCAGGGAATTCTAGTTTGATTGCGTTGTGTGGACGTTATTATTATTATTATAATTTTGGAACTCCCCACCGACGAATATTTTCAAGATACATTACACTATTCATTGTGACACTTAAATAAAAATATGTAATATCGGTAAACCAGGAACGCAGATTTTTGTTTAATCTACTGTGTGATACAGTACTTCTATTTCTATTTGGTTACTTTTTGTTACACTTTTCCTTTTTGTTAAGGTTTCAGTTGTTTTTTTTGTTACGTGTACAAAAAATTACCTACTTTCTTTTGTTGTCATTATAATTACGGAACCCAAAAAATATTATGCGCGTTAAATTATATATTTAAATTATGTTGTACCTAAAAATGAGCACCGAATAAATCTTGAATAAAAAAAACCCGGATTTTGTGCCAACCCTAGCAAAAACAATTGAATAGGATCAACTTATACATGTCATGGAAGTGTGATTTATATTACATGTAGGGAAGGTAAAGAGCATAATTATTGCAGTGTAGATAACTTATCCCAATACAGAGGAATTTCGAGAAAATAAAAAAACTAAAAACAAGTACCTACACACGTATATAAATTATAATTCCTACAAAATTTTTAGCATTACGCCATTGATTCTTCTAACAATACTTCCGCATGTACAATAAAATGCGTGATAAAAATATACAGCGTTTTATTTTATTTAAAACAGAAAAACATGTCAGGCAGATAGAAAAAAAATTCAGAGACGAAATCTACACAGATTCGTTTTGTATGTTTAGAAAAGGTTCTAAACATAACATTATTGACACAATTCATATAACTATGTAAAATATTTTTCTATATATCCGGATGGGAACGACCGAGCCGAGTTCGATAGCGCTATCTTCTTCTGTCGCTACGGAAGTGAGCGGTGCGGAAATACTAAGTACTGTAATTCGGCTTGGTTCACTCAAAGGTTATGAATCAAGTATTATTCGTAACGCCCCAATCGAAATTATTATTTACCAACACATTATTTACCGCCTATATGTACCCTACAATCTAACGAGGAGGCGAAGTGCGAGCGCAAGGAGTGAAACAAAACTCAATCAAACTAAAATGAACCTTAAATGCTAGTAATTAGAGACTACAAGGCTCGAGCAACAAGTCTGGCCGCGTGCGGCCGACCTAATCGCGACAATAAATGGATTATAATACATAGGTACCGTGATTTAGGCACAAATAGTAAAACGATGTTTCGCTTAGATTGGTAATGTTACAATAGCTCGGATGGGAAGAGGCGTCCCTTGAACGGCAGAGAGCTCTTGGTTCGAATACTAGTAAATGATCGGTTTCCTTTTTACTTTTCTTTTTTAGTTATTTACTTAAATAAAAAAATACAAGAATTGGGATTTTATATTGTATGTTTTTCTAACGATTGAAGCTCGATCACTACTACAAATATCAGTTGCCGTGCGTTGGTCTTGCAAACACTCGAAAATGTCTCCACCGATTGGACTAATAGCTATATAATATTTTTTTGTTTTGTTCGGACATGGGACGTGGGGCGAGGGCGCGGAAAAGACCCATCCCTTCAGGAGCCTGTTTCATAGAACTACAATTCATTGTGACTATGACAATTCGATGTACATTGCAAAGCCGATTAACCCACAGATTAACAAATAGACTCTGCTGCGCAGTGTACTTCGAATTGTCATAATAAACTACGAAATTATAGTTTTATGAAACTTGACCCAGTACATTTTGTACGAAAGTGAATTGGAAAGATGCGGCGTCTTTTTCGGTCCCTCGCCCCACGTCCTTGGCCTACAATCGGTAATTTTGTATGAGAATTGCTACTTTGAATTAATTTCACTATATGGCGCTCGAGGTGAACTTTGGAAGGTTGATTTATGATTGATAAATCGCTTATGAAAAGTTACAATGAAATCAATGGTGATGCGAAGAGCGCCTGGTCACAGACAACAGGCAACGAGTAGGCTGGGCGTTCCTCGTAAGGCGTAATGTGATAAATTGGTGAAAACGTTTTTTCTGAATGAGTAACTATTGTTCCTGTTAGTTTTAAACATTAACATACAAGATTTTGATATTGCCCGTAAGACTGTATAAGCTTAAACGTAATCCACTGCGCATTTAAAATGGTATATAAATTCTTAGCTTTTTTTTAAGCATTCTTACGGAATATATTTACTCATAGAAGGCGTAAGGTTATGACAGTTGTCAAACATCCAATAGGGAATCAAGGAGTTAAATTATATCATATATTAATTTCAACGGTCTGCCATGTTCCTAGAGGATGTCACAAGCGATTCAAAAACGTTTGCTAGCCAGTTCCAGCACACTGTAGCCCCTTAAAACACCCGAGATCGGGAATCGCAGTTTCTCTCGAGTGATACATAGTGCTTTATACTACACCTGCTTTTTTTTCACATGTTCTTTTTTCAAATTGTTTATCCTGCCGCCGCAGGGTCGCACTGCCAGCCCGACACCATCCAACACACAGCTAGTGGCCAGTGTCATTTTGCGAACTTGGAGATAAAAATTCACTGTAAAAACTTTTTGGCTTTTGATATTTAGGTTACCGGCGCATAGTCTTACCCAAAATTAAAAAAGAAAAACCACGTAAGAAATGGATTTTCATACACTTTTCTCTCCCGCTCAGATGCGTTTTCTCCCCGCATATTTGTTCGATATGCAATGACGTACTTTCTACCGTAAATTTGATAAAGTATCAAGGTACATTCAAGCAGGTGTAGTATAAAAACGTTTTGGGGTAGGTACCTCCCCTACACCTAAATTAGGAATGCAATTTTTTTCTCGCCTGCACCATAGTGTATGTAATGTATTGATAGATTCATCGTTTAAAAATATTGTAGGTAAGTATAGAAATACCATTTTTCGATTTAGGGTTCCGTTCGCGGAATATTAAGGTCTAAAGCGCAATTTTGTCAGAGAACGGCGTCCCCGCCCTCTACCGGGGAAACGGTTGATTGTAGAAACTTTAAAAAATTCAGGGCAGTAGCACATACAATGAACTTAAAAGGAAAACTATCACGGCTAAGTAGGCTTTACAATTTAACTAGTAACCAACCAACCATAGGTGACCAACTTATATAAGGAAAACTAAGTACAGACACCATTAAAAATTACTTTCATGAAGTTGGTAGTTCTGTAAAGCAGATATAAAAACCGGCCAAGTGCGGGTCGGATTCACGCTCGAAGGGTTCCGTACCATTATCTATACAACATTTCAATATTTCAAGCGTCTACTTGTTGCCGTTGTTAATATCGAGCAAAAAACGTCAAGAAAATCACGTTTGATGTATGGGAGCCCCCCTTAAATATTTATTTCATTCTGTTCTAGTATTTTTTGTTATAGTGGCAAGACAAATACATCAAATACATCTGTGAAAATTTCAACCGTCTAAATATAACATTTCACGAGATACAGCCTGGTGACAGGCGGACAGATGGACGGACGGACGGTCAGCGGAGTCTTATAATAGGGTCCCTTACCCTTTGGGTACGGAACCCTAAAAACCCCTCTTTCGACGGAACCCCATATAGCGCGTGGCCCGACACGCACTTGGCCGGTTTTTTTTGTTTATGTTCTATCGTAAAAACCAATAATATAAAACGGCCAAGCGCGAGTACGTAACCCTGAATGCGCGAGTCCGGCTAGCACTTGGCCGGTATTTTAAGTTTTTTATACCGTTTTTCCTCCTGTATAAAATATTACCAAAAAAGCAGGAAGTTTTGCTACGGCAGCTCTAGGGCACCTCGGTTCTTGTAGTTGAGTGTACCAAAAGCACTCCTTTAGCGAATTAGCACATAAGCTATACTCTCCCAGAAATACTTCACGGTAGAAAATGCTTTAAACACGCTCTCATCTAGTCTGGAATTTACTCACATCAAAGTTATCAAAGTTCCTCTTACCACTTCCACCCTCTCTCTATCTCAACCTATCTTTATACAGGATGTAATAAAATGTCCATGTCTATCCGAAAAGGGAGGTATTTTCGTCTACACGAATAACTTTTACTATGGTGACAACTCCGGAAAATGGAAAAAAAAATCAGCTCTTCCATACTAAAGTTAACAACCACTACTAGATTTTATTACACCCTGTATATCTCTCAAAGGAAGGAGTACTGTAACGAAGTCCGTAGACCTTTTCATCCTTAACGGATAAGCATTTATTATTCGGCTTAATAAAGTAATAAATTGTGATTTAAACTTGTTAATCGTTTGAAAGAAAGAATTGGAGGTGCTAGAAATGTACATTATTAAGCGCCTCTTTTTTGGGACGTTGAAGCTTTAGCCCTTTGCTGGCAATTAATAAAAATATTGTTTCTTTGTTCGACAAAAACGTTGTTACAGCCGGGCGAAAGTGGTAGAATTTACAGATTGGTGAAGTGGGAAGAGGAAGGTGATGATATTATAAGTACATGAGGCTTACAAAATTAGAAATAGTATTGCAGCAATACCTAAAGGTAGATGATGAATTGACTGAATTTTCGGTAAAATTACTAGTTTCAAATTCAGATAATTTATTGCCACTAGGGGCCGCTTTCTGAATTGAGAATTTCACTAAGTAAATACTTAAGTAACGTTCTGTCACGGTCTTTTCTGAGAAAATAAAAAAACCGCGCTACAGTTAACTATTTATTTCGCTAACGGTGAAGGAAAACATCGTGAGGAAACCTGAGTGTCTGAGCTATTCACATACCTCAGCGCTTGAAATCGCCAATCCGCGGTGGGCACGCGTGGTGATTAAGCCCATACTCTCTCCCTGAGAGAAGGCCTGTGCCCTACAGTGGGACATATATAGGCTGCTTATGTTATGTTATGTACCGAAATTTTCAATTCAGAGACTGGCCCTAAGTGTATGTCAAAAAGGTTTTAATTAAAAGCAGACAAGGTACTTGGAGTCTTAGCTACCTTTTACAGGTATTACAACATTATTAACTTTATATGCTAAAGTAGGATCATTTAGTTCTGCAACATAGTCCCTTTGAACATAGTAATTTATATGCTAGAATAAGACTGCACTTGATATGACTGGGTCTACTTATAGTAGGTCGAATAATCGAATATATTTCTATTCGTTACATAAATTTGTAGTTAGGTTCCACCTGTGTAATTTCCCTTTTTATGTAGTACAATAAAGTCGTCAGGCTGACCGTGAAGGAAAAAATCGTGAGGAAACCCGCTGCTTGGTTCCTTCCGCACGTATTGTCTTGTGAAGTCTTGTCTTTCCGGTGGGCTAGGCCGACTAGGAGGACGATATAGGTGCTGGGCAAGCCTACTCCATCTAAAATACAATGTCCCCGGCACTGCAGCGTCCGAGTGGTCCCTTCGCCCATCTAGTATGAGTGAAAGTGCCACTTGACGCTGCATAAACCTTCTCTTTCATCATCAGCCATTTGACGCCCACTGCAGGACATAGGCCTCCCTCATGGTCTTCCTTACCATGAAGAGTTTTGCCATAATTGCCACGCTTGGCAGACGGGTTGGCGATCGCAGTATGCGGTGGGAACCTCAGGAAAAGGCTGCTGCCCGTCTCCTGGTAATGTACGTAGTTACGACAGCGGACAGACCTTAGTCGCCCTCTACGACATCCATGGAAGGAAATGAAGTGACACTATTCTTAATGCGGCGCCACACGGAATCTCATTATGTAGATGCAAAGACCTAAGTTCAAAGTGTTCTCTATCTATCTATCCACTTACGTTTTCTACTCTCTTTCGCCAATGTGTGACATTCTAAGTTACGCTCAGAAATAAAATAATACTAATTACCTCGGCTAAGTGGATCCAATAAGGTACCTCCTTGATGGCGAAGCAAACACACTCTGCGGGTTGCAGGGCAGCAACATTATGAAAAACTTTTTGCCCCCGCGTGAGGCTGTATCGCACCCTCGTTTAAAAATAATGCGAACTGTCGCGGGCAGGGTCGGTTGAAAACTATAAGCATATCGCTCAAAGCTCAATTAAGTGAGCCGCGGTATAACGGCGACAGATGGCCAGTTGTTTTCGGCTCAGTTTGGATTTTATTGCAAGGTTTTTTACAACAGTAGTAACTAGATATTTACTGATCCACTTTACAACGAGGATATCATGCCGGAGGTCGTGGCTTCGATTCCCACTGGGAGCCGACGTACATTTGTACAAATGGCCTCAGTCTGGGACTATTTGCATGTTTGTGATGACCTGCCTGGCTACCATAGCACAGGATATCCTAGTTTGAGACCATGTCGAGTGATTGTGTTGCGTGGAAATTATTATTACTTTGTGCGCAGTACAGATAACTTAAGGTGCCATTTATTATAAAACATGTTCCCGCTTTCGCGAGTTCGGTATTTGACACGTTCAACAATAAATTATTTCACATGCTCGATTAAAAGAAAATTACAAAATATTTTGGAAAATGTATCTCTTTTAGTCAATTACTAGTTATTACAATTTTGAAATAGATTAAACATAAAAAGAGTGCTCTGAAATGTGACGTCATAAACCAGTATACATGTACATTTACATACAGGCACATACATTGCTTCTGGCCCCACACTAGGATACCCTGTGTCGTGGGAACCAGAAACAACGAAACATCCAATGTTCATACAAAATTCCGTTTTAAAAGTAACTCATTTGATATTTTGTCAAATACCCAACTCCATGAGTTTTGAGTAGAACTATCTTCGAAATCTGAAGAGATGTAACCTCTATAAACAAATATTGATATGTGTTGGAAAATATTTTTAAGCTTATATTTCGAGCAAGAAAAAGTGCAATTTCGGGCTATTTTTTCGAAACTTCGGGCCCTAACATAGTTACTATGAATGAAAGATACGAATTTTTTTAATTTTCGTTTCAATGCAGATTACAGCTGATCCTGTAAATATTTTGTTTAATTAATCTTTAAATCATTATTTTTCCTCAATCCTGGAAATATAACAGTCGTTTTCCAGTATTTTCAAGGCATTTCATTTTAATATTTAAAAAATATCACACAAGTTTTTTAAGTTTTTATTAGATTGAAAAGGCATAGCAAATAAAATTTATGAAAGTTTAATACATAGTATATTTATAAATTTTATAGACACCGTCTGAAATAAATAAATTGTTTTATTCTAAAAAAAACTAAATAGAATTATATACCTTAATCTACGAGTATCTATTTCAACGAAGTTAAGTTCGTTTCTTTGCAAAAAACAGAGCTCTACTTCTGTGGTGGTGTTTTATGACACGTGTGATTTTGACGTGTGATGTCTAAAACATAATTTTATTTCTTAGTCCCTTGTCATAAGAACCAAATTGGGACTGTAGGTGTACTTCCACGTGGGGTCCCACTATCTCGCTTTGGATCGAGAATTAATTACGAATGACGCATTCAAAATGATCAAATCCTAAAATAAATTTCATTGATCGTTGGAAGCAGGGCCAAGTATGTGAACATAACATAAACTTCGCTTGAGGCTACTCTTCTCTCTGGGATCCCTCTCGCTCACACGTTGTATTTTTCACAATTGTAAATAAATACCTTTTTAATTTAAAAAAAAAAACGACTTCAAAAAGATCAACCTCTCCTGTTTAGTAATAGAAGTGTACGATGATTTTCTCATAGAGCTCACCCACTGATCATGACCAAATTTATATTGGACCACTCTTCATACAAGGCAACATTCCAGGAAGAACGAGACTTGCGAGACCAAAGACATCATGGCTACACAACTTACGTGGTTTGAAGTACAAGTTCCTTGTTTATATTGGCAGCTTCGCAAAGCGAGGTAGCCGAATTGGTCGCTAACCTCCGATAGGAGACGGCACATATAGAAAAATATCACCCTTGACATAACTGGGCCCTTATTATGAAGCAGCGATGTGTTCGGAAGGGTCGTCAGCGTCGCGCTTGAACCTGACAATTCACTCGAATCTAGCGACAAATACGGTTCTTTTTTTTTGAATAGTTTCATATTTAATACACTGACAACGGATTTCACTCGAATCTAGCGACAAATACGGTTCTTTTTTTGACTAGTTTCGTATTTAATACACTGACAACCTGACAAGCGACCATCTCGCTGCTTCCAATAATGTCGCATTTTCCATAATAAGGGCCCTGTGTAGAGTGCACCGATGGTTAAGAGGTTAATAATATGCTGTCGATTCGTAAGGTGAAGTCATAGAGGTGCATTTACTGTGTGTTGGCGCTACACCTTAACCCTTAATGCGGCGCGGAGCGATATGTTTGCTCACCACATTAAGGATTTTTTTTATGTAGCCTATATAGGTCCCACTGCAGGGCACAGGCCTTCTCTGAGAGAGAGAGAGTATGGTGTTAATCACCGCGGATTGGCAATTTCAAGCGATGAGGTATGTGAATACCTAGCCTTAGGTATTCACAGCAATAGAAGTATTAAATAATAACAATAATAATATTATTATTCTCTCGAATAAGCCTGATATTGTGGTGGTGGACCGGGCGCAGAATAGGGCGTTTTTGGTCGACATTACTGTCCCATCTGATGAGAACCTCGTGAAAGCCGAAACGGATAAAAAAACCAAGTATCTGGCTCTGGCGCATGCGGTTACCGATATGTGGGGGGTGGTGACCACCGAAATCGTTCCTATAGTCCTATCCGCGAATGGGTTAATTCCAACTAGTCTCGCTGACCATCTGAGGCGGTTGGAACTTCGTGTGGGCATGCTTCCGGCTATCATGCAGAAGGCGGTGCTGCTTGATACAGCCCGGATAGTCCGACGTTTTCTCTCGTTGCCGCCCTGACCTCCGGCCGCTTGGACTCCTCAGGCGGAGGGCGTCCGTCTCGCCATTTTGGTCAGATGAGACTATTATCTTTTTTATTCCCCCATAATAATAATAATAACACCTCAGACACTCAGGTTTCCTCACGATGTTTTTCTTCACGGGTAGCGAGTGGTATTGCTGATATAACTTCACAAATGTATGTAACTTAGAAAACAAAGTCACGGGTACATGCCGGGATTAAAGGTTAACAGTCTTATAAAAACCCGATTCCTTAAAACACTTCAAAAACGCCGAATAAAATAGTCTGTGGTGGAGATTTTAAAGGAAAAGATGTAGCCACAGATTAAATAAACAAATTTATAGATTGGTTTTAGAGAAATCGTGTTTTTATAAATAAAGCCGAAAAGTTTAAGCTCTATCTTTAATTTTTCGTTCAATTTGACCTCGTCGAGTTTCAAAATTTCTAATCTTCCCGAGTCACTCGCTACTCGACAATAAACTCTGACATAAAAACTGAGAAAACACTCACGGAACCAAAGTTGTCGCCTGAAATTTTATCAACAGATTTGGAAGTAAGCGCGTAAAAGTTGGATACAGGGTTTTTTTTTTAATCCTTGGAATAGAAAAATACCTGGCCCAATCTGGCCCACTGAAAAATCTCATCAATGGAACTAAAAGTGTTTCGTCTTCGGAAGAGACTTCTACAGCAAAAAAGCCGAATTAAAAAATAACAAACAACCCGACTTCTGAGCAGCAGGTGAAACCAACCTAGGTACCAAAATGTTGAATATATTTTTTGAACTAAAACTTTCGTAACACTGCATATTATTTAATTCCGGATTCACTTACTTGATGAAATAAGTGAATCCGGAATTAAGTTAATAATGTAAATTGTAGGTCTAGCCTGCTTAGTAGTTAATGGTTAACGGGTTATTTATTACTTATTTATTTTTGTCATTTAGTTATTATTTTAGTAATAGCAGCGCCATCTAGTGATAAGTAGCAACATTTAACACAAGCAAAATTATAAATATGTAGCGTTACCGTGACAATGTAGATATCTACAAAATCTACAATCAAGATCTACAATCTGCAAAATAATTCTGAGAAGTTTCATCATCATCATCAGCTCATGGTTTTTCAAGCTTCCCGAATCAGAAATTCAAAGAATTGTGTAAAGTTCTATTTTTGTTGTTAAAATTATGCTGACTTGTCATATACGTAGCCACCCACGCAAATGCAACGAATCGATTGAGATCTTATGTGTCAAATTTTTACCATTGGTGAAGGAATTATGAGGGAACACAGAATCAGTTGTGCTAAAATACATACATACCTTCCTTGCCACAGTCTGCCACAGTCGGATAATAACATGCTATTGTGTGCGTGTGGACAACAAAATTGCCTGCCTCATTCCGAGACTTATCAGTATATTCTAATTACTATAGGATGTAAATAGAAATGGAGGCGCTTGCATTTGCCTCCCGCTTGCACACTAATCTTGTTGCTACATCTATAGTCCTGTTTTATTTATTCGTTTTGTCTGTTGTGTATTTAGTTTTCCTTCTGTGTTGTGCATATTATGTTACTTATGTGCTTATTTTGTTTCTGTGATGTATCTTGTTGGTATAATAAATGTCTTTCTTCTTCTTCTTCTTCTTCTTCTTAATTCCGTCTATCTTCACACGCGCATGTGCAGATACTAAAAAAGAATTTAAATCACCGAGATAATTTTATTGAACATCAAATGTTTCTTATTTGACTGTGTCTACTTTAGTTGTTTAAATTACCTATTTGCAGCCAATAGGTACCAACTTAGGTAATACTTACATACATACATAACTCACGCCTGTATCCCAGAGGGGCAGGCAGCAACCAGGGACAGTCACTTGCCACGATCCTGACAGATCACTTTCGCTTCCTCAACATTCATTAGTCGTTGCATGCACGCACGCCGGTTTCGGGTACTTTTTATCTTGTCCTTTGCTAATTCATCCCCTATTTGGTCGAAGTATTTCCGCCTGGGATGTCCTCTACCGGCTCTTCCACACACATTCGCTCGATATATTTGTTTCGTCCATCTTTCTTCTTTAATCCTCTCCACATGTCAAAACCAACGCAACATTCCTTTCTCAATTCTAATCACTAAATCCTCTTTCCGTTCACAATAGGTCAGGTAAGGTAAGTAATACTTAATCATTACAAAAATCAAATAGAAACATGCTCGCCTATGTTCGGCTTGGTAAAGCATAAAGCCAACTAGGTATTCCAAGTTAAAACGACCTGAAATCATTAAATCGACAACAAATGCGCTAAAAAACCTTTTTATACCTAAATGAATCCGTAGAAAAACTACAACTGTTTGTAAATCAAGCGATAACTCAATATTTTGCTTATGGTATGTACCTACTGCTGTCAAAGGCCGCCACTGTAGTTTAATTCTTTCACACAACTCAATCTCTCGTCCTGGTCCCAAACTAGAATGCCCTGTAGATAGAGAACACTTTATCGTACACAGAAAAGGCTATTTTCCAACTGATATTTCCTCTACTGCGATAACCGGGCAAGGACATCCCAAACGTGGACTGAGGCCATTGGTACAAATCAAGTACGGCGGGTTCGAGCGAGAATCGAACCCTTGACCTCTGTGTTTGTAGTCAAACATAAACATAAACATAAACATAAACATTTACATACAGGCACATACATTGGTTCTGGCCCCACACTAGGATACCCTGTGTCGTGGGAACCAGAAACAACGACATCACAAACATGTAAACATCCAAGACCCGGGGTTTTTTTTTTTTTTTTGTTCCCAGCCGGGATTCGAACCCGGGACCTCTCGCATGGTATGCAGATGCACTACCACTGCGCCACGAGGTCGTCAAAAAATTGGAGTATATCAAATACGCGATCCTCAGTACATGTCTCTCCAATTCAAGGGTAGTTTATTAAGGGTGAGACAAGGTAGCATTGGAGTCTTATTGAATATTTATACGACTCCGCCTTCAAAGCTCGACGATACATAGGTCTACTCAATTGTGGTTCTTAGACTGGTTGACATAGGGCTGCAAATCCTATGCAAAGATATGTCCTATCACTTGATCTGCAGTTGTCGCGTCGCTGTGTGTCTGCATTTTGTGCTTATTAATCAAAATGTCGAGATTTTTTTTGTCTGGAATGAAAAGAGTGGGGCTTTGTTGTCGAAATGCAGCGTTTTGTAGAATGTTTCTTTTTACTAAACTAATGCTGTCGGAAAACCTGTGGAATTGCTTGAAAATAGCAGCTTGTTAGGGCTCCGTACTCGAAGGGTACTGTAACGATTTTTTTTTATTTAGCCTAATTCGTCCCACTGCAGGGCACAGCCCTTCTCTCAGAGAGAGTACGGGTGTAATCGCCACGCGAGGCCACCGCGGATTAGCAATTTCAAACACCTCAGATACACTACAGATAGCGCTTGAAATTGCCAATTCGCGGTGGGCATGCCTATTAATTAAGCCCAATACTCTCTCTGAGAGAGGGCCTGTGCCCAACACAGTGGGATGCATTATTATGCTTTCAGTTACCGATGCGCTCAGAAGTTTCAATAAGTTAAATGTTATTTCTTATAACTAAACCCTTTACTAAGTCATTATTTCTGATTTATTGCATTTAATTGTGACGCAATTTGAACACAATAAAAAGGGGCAGGTTTCCAGTTAATAATGTAGAGCGCTTACGAAAGTCGTAGTTAGAAAATAATAAGGATGCCGTACGATACCCTGTTAATATGCCTGCGACGACTGTCTGTCCGTACTTCCGGTCGTCCGTCCGTACTTATAGTCAACAGCAGATCAACCTTTAAATCCATACGTTACGGGTCATTTTGCAACTAAAATGTAAAGGTTGATGTGCCGTCGATTATACTTCCGTCCGTCCGAATTATTCGTAGAAGTTATTTAACTACACGATTACTCAGCAACGTGGTCAATACCAAGAGAGTTACACGATTACTTAGAGGTGTAATACAATGATCATAAAAAGTGCCCTCCAACATGCCTCCAACGATCACCGAGACCGCCGACCTTATAAGGTTCGCAGTACCTGCCAAATGGTCCTGTCAAACAGAGGTCACACGGCATTACCAACTCTTGAGAGGGGATTTCACTACTACATTGGGACAATAGGTACTACAGAAAGGGTTCGTAAGCATTGACAAACCTCATTGCAATTTTCCAAAATATGAACGCGTATATATACCTAGTTATTACGCTCGCCAATATTTTTTTCGATCGTGGTATGATCGCCCGACAAAGAAGGCCCGAGAAACACGAGTCTACTAGATGCATTGGGACACTAGGTACTACAGAAAGGGGTAGTAAGCATTGACAATTACTTCATAACAATTTTCCAAAATATAAACGCGTATAAGTACCTAGTTATTACGCTCACCAATATTTTTTTCGATCGTGGTATGATCGCCCGACAAAGAAGGCCCGAGAAACACGAGTCTACTAGATGCATTGGGACACTAGGTACTACAGAAAGGGGTAGTAAGCATTGACAATTACTTCATAACAATTTTCCAAAATATAAACGCGTATAAGTACCTAGTTATTACGCTCACCAATATTTTTTTCGATCGTGGTATGATCGCCCGACAAAGAAGGCCCGAGAAACACGAGTCTACTAGATGCATTGGGACACTAGGTACTACAGAAAGGGGTAGTAAGCATTGACAATTACTTCATAACAATTTTCCAAAATATAAACGCGTATAAGTACCTAGTTATTACGCTCACCAATTTTTTTTTGTATCGTGGTATGATCGCCCGACAAAGAAGGCCCGAGAAACAAAAAGGACGAGTCTACTAGATGCCTATTGTTGTACAAAAATAATAATTATAACTTCCACACAACATAACCACTTGACCCGGCCCCAAACTAGGACACCCTGTAGTATGGTAACCAGGAAAGGTCGTCACAAACATGAAAAGTAAATAAAGTATCATTACTAATATTATAAAGGTGAAAGTTTATATGTATGCAAAAACGGCTGAACAGATCCGGATAAAATTTTGCACCGAGATAGATTATAGTCTGGATTAGCACATAGGCTATTCTTCATCCCGGAAAAAGACACATCAAAATTACCACGCGAACGAAGTCGCGGGCAACAGCTAGTTACATAATTATATATAATTCCATTGCATTTTCATGCATTTTAAAATAAATCATAATCTATATGATCCGATAGTATAATTGGAATGCTATTGGCTAGTCGACTAAAAGCAATGGCAATAATAACTACCTATGCTATATTTTGTGGACTAGTCCCCGTATGTTCTGCAGTGGGACGCTCGCTGCTTACACTATACGACTATTTACAGTTTGGTCTAGCTTTTGCGCTATTAATCGAGTATCGTCATTATTCGAGGAAGGCCGCCACACCCACACCCACAGCGGTGAATCAGAAGACGGCCCAAGGCCTCTTCGATCGTGCTAGACGCTTGAACTGACCTCTAAAGGCACTTGGAAACAAGAAACATTTGAAATATTTGTCTAGTGAAGAGCAATCGAACCAAAGGTGTTCGATTCCCGGGAAAGAAGTTTTTCGGACACTAACAATCTGTTAATCTTATGTTAAGAGCTATGTTTTTTTTATATAATGCAAACGCCTATAGTTCCAAACAACAAGGAACCCTTATAGTTTCGCCATATCCGTCGGTCTGTCTGTCTGTCTATCTGTCCGTCTGACAGTCCGCGGCTTAGCACAGAGACGATAGGTACTAGCGAGCCGAAATTTTGCATATTTACACATAGTATTTGGTACGCCCACAAAATGGTGGAATAAAATCTAGAAAAAAAAATTTTAGGATACCTCCCCTACACCTAAATGAAGGATGCAATTTTTGTAATATTTCCCCCTTTCGAGTAAAATAAAGAGATTGTTTTACACCTTGTACAACTTCTGGAGAGTTTACAGGAGGAGTAATAGATACGGGTATTCGGTACAAACATGAATATTAATAGACATACGTATTTGACACGTAACATAAATAAACTAACATATGTAGTTATACTAGCTGACTCGTCAGACGTTGTTTTGCCATATTAATTAGCTTACAACCTATTCTCAGACCTACCAAATATGTATACACAAAAAATATCATAAAAATCGGTGAAGCCGTTTCGGAGGAGTTCGATAACAAACACTGTGACACGAGATTTTTATATAAGAGAAAATTATCATACTTAAATACTATACATACATATAATACACGTACATAAATAGTAAGACGCTGTCTCGTTGGTCTAGCGGTATGATATCTGATTACCATGCCGCAGGTCATGGGTTTGATTCCCACTGGGAGCCGCCGTACAAATCGCCTCAGTCTGGGGGGATTTCCAAGTTTGCCTGGTTACAGGGTGTCCTAGTTTGAGACCAGAACAAAGTGTGGTATGGGAGTTATTATAGTTATCACTTAGACAGACAGGAGTAATTCTTTCTTTTCTGAGCACCGTTTTGAAATGACAAAATGAAGGCGCGTCCTCATATCGCTAAAGTAGGCTACCAACTACGCGTGGGCGTGAACTGGGGTGCTGCAGCATATCTATTTCTGGATTCTACCTATTTAGCTGAACAACCCGTTATAGTCGGCATAACCATTATGTACACAGAAAAGTAACAAAAAGCATCCTATAAATGCCCCACTGAAGTGCACAGGCCTCCTCTCAAAGAGTGAGTACGCTCTTAATTACCAAACCTTTCCTTAATTACCACGATCTCATGCGCTATCTCACTTACCTCATATATCGAAACTTTTGGGTTTCCTAACGATGTTTTACTTCACATTCAACCGGTGGTCTCACTAGTACCTACATATTTGCAAGTGGAAGTAACTAAAAGCCGATTCTGTATTGACTCGTTCTTTTAAGAGAAATCTGAAGAGACATAACGATGTAAGTAGAGACCTACATTATCATTTTAGAAACTTGCGTTTACAAACTGAAGTCAATTTATTCAGTGGAATTGGAACCCAAAACCCCACACATGTGAATGAACTAAGCAGACAACTCAATCTTGAATTATATCCCAAGCGCCTGAGTGGACTTTACCCATACAAGGTGAAGGGACCACTCAGATTTATAGACTTACCCTCGGTTTCCCGTACACTAACAATCGGTTAGCCTAATGCCCCTATATTACGCGCTTGATGCAGAACGATTCAATTCGTCTAACTTTGAAACTCCGGATTTGGTGAGCATAATTAGGAACTGGTTAAAGCTGTTTATTTATTTTTTTATTTATTTAATACGGAGATATTACAGAAACATGGCCACTTATTGTAAACTTCGATGAAAAAAATATGTACTAGGCCTGCTTCCAAAAATATATACTAAGTATGAAAAATATATACTAAGGCGGGTACTGAGTAATTTACTCGTATGAAGAGTACACGAATTTGTTTACAGTAATAATATTATTACGTTAGTTGGCCAAGATGCACACAAAAAAAAAACAACTGGCTGCAGATTAACAGATTATTAGTTTACGAGAAACCGGAAGCTAGGGACTTATAGACGGTTCTACCTCTGACCTACACTTCAGTGTTAGTTAGAATCATCTAGAAAAGGCTAAGTTAGAATCATCTAGAAAAGGCTAAGTTACAATCATCTAGAAAAGGCTGAGTGTTAACCTCCAGAGCTCGTTTAATATCGACGCCCACTCGGCCTCGTCAGCATTTACATTTTTTCAGCGTTACATTTTTTGTATTTTGTATTTATTTCATGTATTAGCAAAGGGCAAGATAAAAACTACCCGAAACCGGCGTGCGTACTTGCATCGCCTAATGAATGTTGTGAATGTTGATGAAGCGAAACAGATCTGTCAGGATCACGGCAAGTGGCAGCCCCTGGTCTCTGTCACCCCCTCCGGGATACAGGCGTGAGGTTATGTTATATTGTATTATTATATTTATTAGGCCCATACCCCGCAGTGGGCAGAGGTGGGCTGATGATGATGATAAGGGAACATGTTACACACTTGTTACAATATAGCCCCATAAAACCAATAATATATATATATATATATATATATATATAGTTATATATATTTATTATTAAAAACTAAAACTACAAAAATTACCAGCGGTCCTTGCACTAGGCTTAGCCTGTATCGCGAGGAGCCAATTTAAATTTAACAACATCATTTCTTATGGTAAACACTAAACAGTAAGTATAAAATATTTTATAATAGGCATAACCTTATGGAAAACATTTTTTTTTATGGGATATAAAACATGAACTAAAATGAACCAAATATCATCTCTTCCTTATACCTATAAGATATTTTCTGTGCATGTGTAATTCAGGCTTAAAAGTAATTTTGTTATAGTTGGTTGCTTGGTTTGACTGTGGGAGCTATCATAAACAGCCTATATATTATACGTCCCACTGTAGGGCACAGGCTTTCTCTCGGAAAGAGAATATAGGCTTAATCACCACGCGTGCCCACCGCGGATCGGCAATTTCAAGCGCTGAGGTACGTGAATCTGGAACGCTCAGGTTTCCTCACGATGTTTTCCTCCACGCTTAGAGAGTGGTATTGCTACTATAACTTCATAAATGTACATAACTTAGAAAACCAAGTCATAGGTACATGCCCGCACTGGGAGTCGAACCTGGGTCTCTCGCTTCCGAGTCCAATGTTCTACTCACTAGGCTACCACCGCTCCTGTCTCGGGAGCTGTCTTGCTTACAATGATTACATAACACTTATGTTACTCAGGTAATTGCACATTAGCACTTTCCGTTATGGTATAAGAATTAGTTTATGTATATGTCAATGAGACATTAATTATTATTTTGTATAATGATTTTCGGCGACTTCCTGAGAATTCAACCGCATACTGCGATCGCCAACCTGCCTGCCCAGCGTGGCGATTATGGCAAAACCCCTCATGATTTTCATAGGCCTATGTCCTGCAGTGGGCGTCATATGGCTGATGATGATGATGATAATAATGATTTTATTTAGTAAATAATTTTTTACGGTCTGATGTATAAAAATAAACATTACATACATAAACTCACGCCTGTATCCCAGAGGGGTAGGACTGCCACTCGCCTGAATTCCTGACACATCACTTTCGCTTCCTCAACATTAATTAGTCGTTGCATGCACGCACGCCCGTTTCGGGTACTTTGTTATAAAAATATGTCACTCCTCAGAGTCAGTTTAAATAGTCTGTCGTAAAGGGATCACAGATTATTTAAAGTGCTTCAGAGGAATCGTGTTTTTATAAATAAGAACGTTCCATTTTACTAAATAAATGTTTTTTTATACAATCCTCGAATGCAACCTATCCGGCATTTCGTTGAATAATATTGATAAGGCAATTACACCATGATAGAACTTTGACCTATCCTCCTAAGTGATATCAATTGCGGATACTTTAATCTATCAGTATCCCAGGTGCGCCCCGCAAAACCAGCAGTGTTTATTACGAGGTAACCTACGTTGTATAGGTAGGTTGTGCTCTGAGTCAGAGGAATTCGAGAAAGACTATAGGGGATGACCCCTATGACTTGTCCTGTCCCTGAGGGAGATTATAGAGAACACTTCATACACGGATATTTCTAAAATGCGCAATTCATAAAACATAAATTATTTTTTGTTGTAGGTACGATTTTGCAAATTTCATTTCGTTAATTAACGCTTCAAATAAAATTACTGTTCTTTACCCAACTGCGGCGGATTCCAATGGTAAATTGTGGAGGGTAATGTGTTTGGTATGTAAGTATGTCCGATTCTATGTTCCCTCATAACTCCTCAACCAATGGTCAGATTATTGCAAATGAGATCTCAATCGATTCGTCGTCGTGTAAAATGTAAAATCAGCATTACAAAAATTGCTAAAAAGACAAAATAATACCCCGATAAAAACAAAAACCTAAAAAAAAAATAACCCAACTGCTGAGCATTAACTTCTAAGCAGGCGGGACCAAAATTCAATAATGAAACTCATTGCGAGGTACCTAGGTTGGTCTCGCCTGCTCAGTAGTAGCTGTCGGGTTGTTGGTTATTTTTTACTTAAATTTTTCGGATTTGTATTGGCCCCATTTGGTAGATAACGGTGGAAACCATATGTGTTAAATACAAGCTCGTTTAAATAGCATGGACATTCTTTTATGTAGGACAATGATTTACTGAATGCTGCGACAATTTCGTAGAGCGTGTAAAGCGCGAATATAATAAAAAAAAATTATAAATGTTGATATTTCGAACAACGAAAAAAGTTGATGTAAAACGCAAATTCTAATTAGGGCGTTATGCTTCGGTCACACACAGCGACTAATCGCTGCGAGTGCCTACTCGCTGCGAGTATTCGCCGTGTGTGTGTGACAGGTTTACCGCTGCAAGTAGATTCACTCGCCGCGAGTTGAAGTCACCGCGACTAGAATTAAGCATGTTACATTTTACTCGCTACGAATGACTGACTGACGATGGCGGTCGAAATTCTCGTGTAGAATTCGCTGTATGTGACAGGCAGGCAGCGAATTATCGCTGCGTGCGACTAGTACTCGCGACGAGTGCACTCGCAGCGACTAGTCGCTCTGTGTGACCCGTATGACCGAAGCTTATACACGAGAAGCCCACTGATCTGGCGTCTGGCTCGGGCATAGTGCGAACAATCGGACATAATTCTGTTACATTCAAACACCGTACCAAACCCACGGTCATAAGGTCAACATTTGAACACACTTAACGGCCTTCGGCGCCCGCGCCCGATCGCAGTCAGTTCCAAATCAGTTTCTTAGCTCCACGCCTTTAATAGTCATGCCCGTGCCATGATTGCGCCATGTCCGCCAGGGTCTGGTCCATGCCATGCCGGATCAGTGGGCTCCGCGCCTTACAGGAATTGTGTATGTTATAAATTCTATTTATTTATTTAATTTAATTACATAACAATAATGCAGGAACATGAGATCACAATTATTTACCCAAACTAGCTATTACAAAGATTATACTTTGCACTGGGTAAATCATGCGACTTATCGCTAAATAAAATTATTAATAATAATAATAACTTCCGCACAATACCATCACTTGACCCGGTCCCAAACTAGGATACCCTGTGCTATGGTAACCAGGCAAGGGCGTCACGAACATGAAAATACACCCAGACTGAGACCATTTGTACAAATGTACGGCGGCCCCCAGTGGGAATCGAACTCACGACCTCCGTTTTGGTAGCTAAGCGCATTAACGGCTAGACCAACGAGGCAGTCATATTTTCAGAAATAGCTATTTTTTATTTGTTTTATGAACAAATTTTAATATATCAAATTTTATTGAATCCTGATGTTGTCGCAGAAGGTATAAGTGGTGCTGTAATTTTGAGGCCGCTAGTTAGTTTTTATCTTCGTAGTTATTACTGGTGCCACTTGCCAAGTTTCCTTGTCACAAAGTAACAAACAAAAGGCCGTACAATTTCCTCATAAAGTAACCAAGTAAAGTACTTACATAGGTAAGAACCTGACCAGATTTAATGCGCCAAGGTTATGCACAAGCTTCGCCTTTCACAGTACAATGAAATCATCCTCTCAGTGCCATCGGTGAATAGTTGTTGCCGATGTTTGATGCGTTTTAAGCCATCTTCAGTGAACTGGATCAACTGTCTTGATTCAAAGTACCGCAGAAAACATCACCATTGACTTACTACGAGTATGTTCTTGGAATATGACACCAAATTCATACAGCACGTCAAAAAATATTCCAAGTTATTTAAGGCCGTCTGCCATAAGGCTAAATGCGATCATATAAAGAATAAAATCTTACAATCACCGAATAAAATTAAAACAATTTGGACAATAATAAATAGAGAAACGGGTAAAACAAAATTAGGAGACCGAGATATTTCGCTTAAGATTGACGACAAAATAATAACGACAAATGAAGATATCGCTGCAGCATTTGAACAGTTCTTCACTAATGTTCCAATCGTGACTACAGCTCCGTTAGACTCGTCACCTGATCGTGCAACAACATTACTAAAAGACCATGTCTCCTCGTGCGAACACGATTTCTCATTTAATTACATTGAGCCCCATAACGTTCTTAAAAAATTTAAATTATTGAATCTTAAAAAAACCGAGGACTTGTGGGGTATGTCGGTAAAAATTGTTAGTTCAGTGATCCATGTCCTAGCTTTACCGTTAGCAAAAATTTTCAATAAATGTGTAGATGAGGGAGTATTTCCGGACCTCATGAAATGTAGTAGACTAGTACCCTTATTTAAAAGCGGTGATAAACACGATCCAACCAATTTTAGGCCCGTCTCAGTACTACCAGTATTAAGTAAAATATTTGAGAAGATCATCTTAGATCAATTACTTACGCATTTCAATAATTACCAACTCTTTCATAGCCAGCAATTTGGTTTTACTAAAGGGCGGAATACAACAGACGCCGGAGTTATGTTACTTAAACATATTTTCAGCGCGTGGGAGGATCGCAAGGATGCAGTAGGCATATTTTGTGATTTATCAAAAGCATTTGATTGTGTAGACCACGAAACGCTACTCCTAAAGTTAAAACACTACGGAATAAAGGGTGCAGGTTTAGATCTTTTAAGATCGTATTTAGAAGGAAGGGTCCAAAAAGCAGACGTAAATCGTATTAAATCCTCGGGTTCACTTGTAAAAATAGGAGTCCCGCAGGGATCTATCTTAGGGCCGCTCCTTTTCCTAGTCTATATAAATGATTTACCGTTTATGGTACAAAAAATGTCTGAGATAGTGTTATTTGCTGATGACACGTCACTTATATTTAAAATAAGGAGACAAGAAAATAATCTTGACGATGCAAATAATGCTCTCTCGCAAGTACTAGATTGGTTCACAGCAAATAATCTGCTGCTAAATTCTAAAAAGACAAAATGTATAAAGTTTTCCTTACCTAACGTACGAGTAGTTGAGAACAACATAGTAATTGGACATGAAAAATTAGAATTTGTAGATGATACTGTATTTCTGGGCATCACAATCGATGCAAAACTACAATGGGGTCCACATATTGTAAAATTAGCACACAGACTTAGCTCTGCAGCATATGCAGTGAAAAGAATTAGGGAACTCACTGACGTTGCAACTGCTAGGCTTGTTTATTTTAGTTACTTCCATAGTATTATGTCCTACGGTATACTACTATGGGGCCGGGCAGCAGACATTGAGACTATCTTCATCTTGCAGAAGAGAGCCATCCGATTTATTTACAAGTTAGGTAGTAGGGATTCGCTAAGAGATTTCTTCAAAGAAACCAACATCTTAACAGTTGCATGTCAATACATTTATGAAAATATTATGTACGTTAGAAAAAATATCAAAGACTTCGAAAATGTTGGTGGCCACCATAATGTTAATACTAGAAATAAACATAAATTGTCATTTCCACTATTTAGACTTGCAAAAGTTAACACATCCTTTATGGGGCACTGTATAAGGTTCTACAACAAAATTCCTCAAGATATATTAGAGTTACCTCCAACGCGATTTAAAAAATGTGTTAAGCACATTCTGTGCAAAAAGGCTTACTATAACATCAAGGATTATTTAGAAGACAAAGATGTTTGGCATTAAACAGTAGATTAATATTATTTAAAGGACGATTGTGACTAGTGTTCAACACATTCATGACTAATATTTTAAGTTGAAAACTCTGTTAATTAAGTTAAAACGTGTTTTGAAAAGAATAAATGTGGAGTTTCTTTGTTAGTTTCTTCTCCACATAATCCATTAATTGTGAAACTAGCAACTTTGACGTTCATTAAGTAAACATTCTGTTTTTACAATGAATAAAAATATTTGAATTGAATTGAATTGAATTGAATGGCAATTATGTGTACCAAGTTGCCAACAAAAAAGAATTTGCTTGCAAACTATCAATAACACTATCAAATTTGACTACCTCGTTGGCCTAGCGATATCGCGTCTGACTACCATGCCGGAGGTCGTGGGCTCGATTCTCACTGGAGACCACCATATATTTGTACAAATGGCCTTCGTCTGGGTGTACTCCATGTTTATGATGCCGTTGCCTGGTTACCATAGCACAGGGTATCCTAGTTTGGGACCAGGACAAGTGATTGTGTTTTGTGGAAGTTATCATTATTATCAATCACCCCGCGTTCGTCCACTGCTGGAATTAAGCCTCTCGAGGCAGTTCTGTCCTTAGCCATCCTCAACCGGCCACTGCCAACAATCTGCCTCATATTGTCAGTCCAGAGAGCTTATGGGCGTCGCTGGGGATATGAGGCACTCACATATATAAGCGGATGAAATCGTCACTCCGCGGAGGGCAGCCGCGTCTATTAAGCCCGTACTATCTCGAAAGACGGCCTGTGGCCTGCGGAGGAAAGTATTCACTATAGAGGCTCCATAGAGTATTACCAGCCCCATCAAGAAAAAAAAAAATTTTTTTACAGATCGTACTTGCAATCTGTACAATCTCTCAATCAAGTTAATAGAGATTTTTATGTTTACGTTTTTGGCATTAATGCTATCTAGTCCCAGGTCCGTTATCGTAGGTTCTCGGTCGTGGGTCCTAAAACTTACTATTTACATAATTGAGAGATCGTAAACATACTTTTTAGAAAAACTATCTCTAAAAAAAGATAATAATCTGTTTCTTGTCCTTGGTGGCGCCAATCTTACTCGTATATTTATGACAATGCTGAAAGGCCATGAAAACATGACGCTATTAAAATGGCGTAATTATTCAGCAAAACCGTTCCTTTTTACCTACGAAGAATGAAGAGGAGGCGTAGATATAATAATAAGCGTGGATGATGGCTCTTAAACAATACTGTCGTTTGAAATCAAAGGATTTTTGTTTACGGGTTCTCCAAAGCATACCGTATACCAGCGTATACCTATCACTCATTATACAACCTGTATGTTTTGATTGCAAAGTCGCTCCTAACGCAACTAATTAGAGTGCAGGCAAGAATCATGCTGTCGTGTGTATCTGTGTAAACATTGTCTCTTATCTACCCCTTTGTACTGTTTCGTTAAATTCACTTAGACACACTTTTCTCTACAGAATTCTCTACTAAAATATTATGTTTGTCTATACTGCGCAAAATATTCTACGCATGTAGCTTAGAATAAATAATACCAATCATATACAATTATGTACATATATTACGTATATTACGTATATTACATATTACGTCCCACTGGGATGCGCAAGGTCTGAGAAAAGCATAAAATAAAAAGAAATATAAATGTATATGTATATGTATGTGTGTGTGTGTGTGTGTGTGTGTATGTGAATTTTTTTTGTGTGCATCGTTGTATATTTTCATGCATGCATTTGTTTTAAGTTTTTTCATTTATTAAGATCATTAAGCTTTTATCTATCGGTGAGGAATGTTTCGTGTGGCGCCGGATTAAGAATAGCGTCACTCCATTTCCTTCCGTGGATGTCGTAGAAGTCGACTAAGGAAATACATTATCAGGAGACGGGCAGCAGCGTCTTCCTGAGAGTCCAACGGCATACTGCGATCGCCAACCCGCCTGCCGAGCGTGGCGATTATGGCAAAACCCTTCATGGTTAGGAAAACCATGAGGGAGGCCTTTGTCCTGCGGTGGGCGTCAAATGGCTGATGATGAGGAATGTTTAGAGTCAAAAAATGTATGAAAGTGGGACGATTCTCATACAAATATTTTTTTCCACATTTGATAAAAAAATTACATAATTACATACTAAAATTATATTTGTCTGCATAAATTAAGATTTTTATCTGTGCCAATTTGGATTTCCTTAAAAAAAAAACAGTAGTTTAATACTAAAATGAATTTGATATTGTTTGTATGGACTAAATTGTCGATCTCATTTAAGCTAATGAACTTCTGTTATTTTCAAGAACATATAAATTAGCGCAAATAAAAGTTTAAATTAATGCAGATATACATAATGTCAGTGTATTTTTTTTTTAATTTGGAAAAAATAATTTATATGGGAATCGTCCCACCTTAAGCTAACTCATTTTCTCTATTTAAGTAATTTTTGTTAATTCTGTTTTCCCCCTTTATAAAATAAAATGAAATATAAAATTCTTTAATTCTTTATTTTAGAGTGTACTACACAATATGACCATATCGCCAATAAAAAGATAATCAAATTGGCCGCCCGACCATAATAATAAGACGTTCGGAGCTTTTTTTTTTTATTTCCTTTATATTGTTTCTTTATCATTGGGTGTTTTTGAGTACTGTATTTTGTTCTTAATACTGTTTAAAGTAGTCATTATCATCATCAGCCTTTGACGCCCACTGCAGGACATCCCTCATGGTTTTCCAAGATTTCCGGTCTTGTGCCGCCCGCATCCAGCGACTCCACGCCACCGTAACCAGGTCGTCAGACCATGTGGCGTATACATGAAGGCACTGTAGAAGTATAAAAGTATTGTCACAGTATAAGGAACACTTATTTAAACTGTGGTATTGTGGTCCGTGTGGCGCCAGATTAAGAATAGCGTCACTCCATTTCCTTCCGTGGATGTCTTAGAAGGCGACTAGGGGAAAAAAATACCAGGAGACTGGCAGCAGCGTCATCCTGAGATTACAACCGCATACTTCGACCGCCAACCCGTCTGCCAAGTGTGGCGATTATGGCAAAAATCCTTCAGGATTTTATCCAAAATACCCAGACCCCCAGTTCAAAGTAGTGCCATAAATTAGTTATGGTATCCTAAAGAAAGCCTACCATATTCGATGTCGATTCCATGTAATACTCTCTTAATAATGTAAACAATACCTTTAAATTAGAAGTACGCATGTATGTACTCGTAGGCCGTGTGGCGCCGGATTAAGAATAGCGTCACTCCATTTCCTTCCGTGGATGTCGTAGAAGGCGACTAATTAAATACATTACCAGGAGACGGGCAGCAGCGTCTTCCTGAGATTCTAACCACATACTGCGATCGATTATTATGACAAAACTTCCATGGTTAGGAAAACCATGAGGAAGGCCTAATGTCCTGCAATGGGCGTCAAATGGCTGATGATGATGATGGCCAGATCGCTGAAGTCAGCCAGTACGGTGCCCAGGGCCCTATTTCATAGAAATACAATTGATGGCCTGCGATGATAATTCAGTCCATAAAGCAGAATTGAATTGAATTGACGATAATTCGATGTACATTGTATAACCCATTAAGTAGGAAATGTCATAAGCAGCGTTAGACGTCCTACTGTAGGGCAGAGGCCTTCTCTCAGAGAGGAAGTATGGGCTTAATTAATCACAACGCATACCCACCGCGGATTGGCGATTTCAAGCTCTGAGGTATGTGAATATCTCAGATACTCAGGTTTACTTTCGTTGTTTTCCTTCACAGTTAGCGTGTGGTATTGCTACTACAAATTCGCAGATGTACGTAACTTTCAGGGCGCACATAAGAAATGAGAGTTGAGAAATCGTATTTCGATTTGAGAAATTATGTTTAAAAAATGCGCCAACAATTAGTACCGCCTCTCCGTCTAACAGAACAATGACCCTTGGACCCGCGGCACGCACGCACCGCTCTGGATGGCTACTAATGGTTCAAATAGATTCGAATATATTATATCGAGATATTTTTGAACAGTGCGTTTTATAAAAACAAAAATTCGCACGGTCAAGCTTCATTCAAATCACCCAAAATTATTGCAGTATATTTATGATTAAGTTTCTATGCAAAGGCTCATGCATGAGGCTCTAATTTATTTTTTATTACTCAATTCATTCATTACGATACGGCACGTCGTTAATTCATTGCGATCTGGCATGATGTTTGTAAAAAACAAAACTACGGTTACCTTCTTTTTATCTTACTTAATAAACGTATTCCGCTCTTGACAAATAAGTTTCAAGGCCTTATTTGGCCCTTTTAGTAACGAATCTCATGAAAACGTCGAGAAAATAGAGCCTTGATTGCTATTCAAATTAAAATCGAGGGAAAGGAATATTATGATGTCGCGAGAGTTCTCGAGTAATTTCTATACTACGGTTATTCTATTCGCCTCCATTGTTTGATGAACGTTGTGCGCACGTGTCTGATGGCGGCTGGCGGCGGCCGTGTCAGTGTTGCCAGGTGCTGGCCGGCCAATGTAGCCAAAATTTGAGGAAATAGTTGCGCAGAAATCACCTAGTTCTCATAGCCCAAAACACCTGTTTTTTCAGCCACGTGGGCCAAAATCGCCTCAATAATAAAATGTTTTTTTAAGTGCTCTTGTTGTTTTGCAACGCAGCTGTTTTGTAAGATTACAGGGTAGTCGCTTTTTAGATTCATCGAGTCCATACAGTGCCAAAACAAATCCAAAAAACCTTAAATCAATGAATAAATACACGATTATGCAAAAAATATATATCGTTAGTTCTGTATGACGGTCGGCACTACCTCTGCAATTCGACCGCCACTTATTCACAAATGTAGGGGATCATAATAATCCTTTGCATTGCACGATAATCAATAACTAAACAAAGATTTGCTGCCGTACAAGAGTTTTCGCTAGATGGCGCCTTTTTGCAATAAACAAGAATGAATATTTTTATTCGGACAACAAGGTCTAGTATAACTACATTACGAAATTTTAAGATAAATCGTCAACAACAGATTTCGTTTTCTACAACAATTCAATAATAGTTTCCAATGTTTGCTCAATTAACACAATTGGTTTTAACCTGTTAGATTATGACCTTGAAAAGATCAATTAAAAACCATTGTTTTGGTGGCCCAATCGGGTCCTTTAGAATTCTACAGACTAGAGAATAAAACAAACAAAACAACAACATCGACAAAAGTTGGCTGTAAGCAAAGATGTTGTTGCCAGTGTATCGGCAGAAAAAAAGTAAAGAAGAAAGGAAAGTCAAGGGCAATTTGTTGTTATAATAAGGACTCTGATAATATTACTCACTATAAATCTAATAATTCATTCAATGAATAACTCAGAATAAGCTTAATGTAGCAAAACGATTCATAGAAAGGACATGGAGGCCCAAAGGGGGAGGGCTGCAAAGGCAAGCAGTTTCGCAGAAGTAAATTTATCGTGCGGGCTGTTGAAGTCATTTACATAATGTAGTAACTTATTAGGTAGAGTCTAAAACAACCAATTCAAATAAACCTATAAAAATCAAAACTAATGAGAACTTGAATTTATAAACCAATAATTAGGCACAGAGCATAACTAAAATTATGAGTGTAAAATCTACATCTAAATACTATGTACAACAGTAAACTAAACCATATTTGTCTCTCCGGGATAAATAAACATCTAACTAAACTAAACATTCTTCTCACTAATATTGTTAAAAACTCGGTTCCTTTAAACACTTCAAACACGCTGATTAAAATAGTCTGTGGTGGAGATTTTACGAGATGTAGCCACAGATTAAATAAACAGATGTAGGGAAGAGCGGGTGATCGTGCTCTTCCACTATAAAGGGAAATTTCCCGCCAGGCAGATCGTATGCCTGGGGACGGCGAGTCCAACTGATGTTCGTCGGACGTTATATTTATAGTTATATTTGTCATGTGAAACATTTTGCTTGCGCGATGTAGGAATGTTGGAGTTTATAGTGCGCGCGCAGAGTTGACATGTGCTCGCCACATCACTCCCCTTCAAGACCGTAGCTACGCATAGCTAGGTCTGATAGGAATCGAAGTCTGTGCTCTAAAGCCTGCAAGTGCCAGAAGGCGCTGAGTCAGTGAGTCGACTAGCGGTTGAGGGTGTTCGGCGGCTAACAGTCACTTCACCGGCGACAGTACCATGGGGTCCGCGCATGTGGTAGGAACCGGTGAAGGCTGCTGTACCACTGGCAACGTGCGCTGTTGCTGTGTGGCTGCCGTGCCGAGGGGTTGGGGGAGATCACCATCAGTACCAGTAGTCGGTGCGTTGACTGTAGTGGAACTGATGAGGTGAGAGGGAAGAGGATGCTGGCCTTGCTTTGAGACTGATTGTATGTGGGGTGCTGCGAGAGCGAAGGAAGGTTGACAATGTTCTGTCGAGGGTCACCACTATAGGGAAGAGCGGGTGATCGTGCTCTTCCTCTATAAAGGGAAATTTCCCGCCAGGCAGATCGTATGCCTGGGGACGGCCGGTCCAACTGATGTTCGTCGGACGTTATATTTATGGTATGTCATGTGAAACATTTTGCTTGCGCGATGTAGGAATGTTGGAGTTTATAGTGCGCGCGCAGAGTTGACATGTGCTCGCCACACAGAATTTTATATTGTTTTTAGAGGAATTGTGTTTTTATAGACAAGGCCGTTCTGTGAATTTATGTACCTACTCATAAATTACTCTTTTACATAGTACATATTTAGCTTACACAGAGCTAAAATAGTAAGTATTATTAACTTAGTGAATCTCCTATAGAAGAACTCTACCTCAGACATTCAACGGAGGCAAAGATGGAGGGCTGCAGAGGAGGTATTTCATCTTCGGGGACCAGCGCTCATTAGTGGCAGAAGTAAGTTTAAAGGGGATTACTTAGGTTTGATCAGTGTAAGGAAGTATCTAAGGGCTGGGTGTTACATCTGCAACCCAAGTAGCCCAAAACGGACTGAGATAGCCCAATTTGCGACCGGTCCCCGATTGTAATGTTTGATAGCAATTTTTTCTTACCGAGATAGCCCAAATAGCGATAAATCACCCCATCTGGCAGCACTGGGCCGAATATCACCGAGTTTATGCGAACATACCCGAACGAACACTTTGAACGACGCAAATGAAACCGTAGGCAAAGAAAAAGTAACCTTTCTGCATAGACTTTTAGAAGGAAAATCGTTTGGAAATAGAGTGCACATGCGATTGTTCCAGAATGAGAGGATATATTAGCGCGCATGCGAAAATATTATTCCTAAGTTTTTTATTGGCTGCAAGTCCATTGCTTCCTTATTGACGTAGTTCTCCAAAAGGCAATATAAAAGCTGTAATGTATGAAATACAGGACGTTTAGCGTTGCCAAGTAATACCAGGTTGTATCCCCAAGCAGCTTTGTTTAGTTAATCGCTTTGTAGGACGCTTGTTAGCCTGTTACTGGATATATTTTATGATTTTTCAGCGCGCTTATCAGCTAAAGGTCTTGTATGGAATCAGGCGTTACATTGCGGAAGTCCATAATAGCATTAAAATGTGAAAATTACTTTGCTAAATTCCGCCATTTATTTTGGTGGAATTTAGCAAAGTAATTTTCACATTTAAAATTTTTGGCTTATAATTTATTATAATAGCTTTTTTTACATAGCCTCTATGTTTGTGTCCCACTGCTGGGCAAACACCTCCCCCAATTCAGTCCAGAGTTTTCGTTCCTGGGCCACCTCAGACCACTCCGGCAGATGTTGGTCGAGATCTGTGGTCGAGATCGTCTCTCCACCGTCTCCTAGGCCGGCCACGACCGTCCGGCCTTGTAATATCATAACCTAGTTTTAAGTCTTATTTTGTTTTAAGTTGTGTTTTGATAAGGCAATAAATACTTTTTCGGGTTCCTTACCCAAAGGATGAGGGACCAAGGCTTTCTAGGTCTGTTTTGTTCTGTCATTTGTTTCATTTGTCATTTGGGTTCACTCGCGCCACCAGTGAAAAATGAATTAAATTAATCTTATAGTTAATACATTATTTTTCAATATGTAGCCTTTAAATCAAATAAATTTCCTTTGTTTCAGCGCAAAGAATTTACATTCTGTTTGTTGAATGTCGATAGTACAATGTTAGCCGAATTTGTAGTGGGGAATAAGACAGCGGAAAAAAATCTCCACTCTCACCATCTTTTGTACAAATCTCTCGATCACGTAAATACTAAATTTAGGACCCGCGACCGAGGACCTATGATCAAGTACCAGGAACTAGTTAGCATTTGTGCCAATATCGCTGTTTTTAGCGGAAATCCTATGTTGCTCTAGGTTTTTGGCTTTGGCTTCTCGGTCATCGGTCCTAAAAATAAGAATTTTATTGATCAAGAATTTGTAAGGCACTCTTAGCAAAAACGGAGCCCCTTAAGGACACAGTTTGCAACGAAAATAGGTGCAGACCTTTTTCATTTCCATCCGTCCCGCGTTTTTGTTCGATTGCCAAAATAATTTGGACGACTGACCTATAGTAAGCAACCTATATATGTCCCACTGTAGAGCACATGCCTTCTCTAGGGAGGAGTATAGCATAGTAACTATTAATGAAAGAAAGTGGCAAAACAATTATTAGCCTATCGCTCATACAATACTACCGCCAATGTTGTGTGAGTGAGAGGAAAATAGTTTTTCAATTAACACACATACGTAAATTCATGCCCGTATTCCGGAGGTTTAAGCAGAGGCTATGGTTTCGTTTTGTTTTAACTACTTTCTTTAAATAACCTTGTAAATACTGTACCACTGAGTACCTACTTTAATCATTTACTAAAAAAATATATGTACCGTTTCTGAGAATGTACACCATCTATAGGTAGATACTGTACCTTTAAGTTAATTAATTAATTAGTTGTGTTTTTAAAAGTATGCATGCCGTGGTTGTTACTTGTAGATAGTACACATTCCTTGCTATGTAATAAGTGAATAATGATGAAAACGTGTAACTAATCTGTCAATAATCCAAATAAATGTTATATATACATATATATATTTACTGAAAATGTCTGAATTTCTGGATTTCCGAGTAAAAGATAATGCAATCCCATTCAATACCTGTACCATCTATTTAGTGGTTGTTTATTC
Organism: Yponomeuta malinellus; assembly: GCA_947308005.1. Classification (NCBI taxonomy): domain Eukaryota; kingdom Metazoa; phylum Arthropoda; class Insecta; order Lepidoptera; family Yponomeutidae; genus Yponomeuta; species Yponomeuta malinellus. Next base: position 5,956,403 of record OX371010.1, read on the forward strand.
AGGGAAGGATCCTCCTACAAGGGTATAGAGAAGGGCAATCAATCAACACCGGAGTTTGTGGAGGTTTACTCTACAGAGAGTTAGGGACTATCCATAATACAGGCCGGCAACGTGCGGGCGCAACGTCACAAACTAAAATAGACCTTAAATACTTTGTAGGTGAAGGACTACAGTACTAGCGCAAAAAAAGCTCTGTCACGTACAGCCGACGGGCGGGAGACGAGCACGGCACGGGGACGGGCTTTTTTACACATTTTTGTAGCCTCCTACTTCGTAAGTATTTAAGGATCATTTTAGATTAAAATCGTCGCCAGAGACCTTCAGGTACCTCGAAAATGCGCAATTACCGAAAAACATCAGTTAGAGTTTTTGGGTTTTTCAGTATCAGAATTTGCATAATTTTATAATGTCCGCGCTTTAGGTACACCTGTTACCAATGTCGCAGCCTTCGGTGAATGGTGGTCCCAGAGAGAAGAATGTACATACATGAACACATGGTTTAAACCATAGTAGTCACACAGCGCCACTACAAACCGAAAAAACTGTAAAACCACAAAAAATTGTACTTTTAAAAAAATATAAAATAGTATCAAAAATATTTTAGAAGGCGGGGATCAAAAAGTGGAAAATTACGAAGACTAACGACGTGTATCAGAAATTCCCGATTTAAGCAGTATTCCTTGCCTAGGGAAACCGATCTTCAACGCTGTAACCGACCATTCCCAGAGGATTCTGAGCCATGATTCCCTTCTAGTTACACGCCTCTTCCCCTCAATCTTGCCCATCCAAAACCACGGCGCCTAAATTACCACAGTGGGGAACGGTGCCCAGAAATAGATTGGACTGACAATAATTATCATTAATGATTGTAATTTTATTATACCACAAAGGATATATTGACAAAAAAAAATCAAACCTTAAAAATACGGAGTTTCAAAACTTATTAGATTCAGTTTTCTCATTGAATTCTAAACGTTTTCTGATAAAATATGTTTTTACGAGGTAACTAAAAATATCAGTAAAGGCTATATATATATTATAATCATCACTAGTAACTTGTGACGTCATAGTTTGCGCCCGAATCCACATGACTAGAATTACTTTTCAACAGACTAGATAATATTATGATAGGTATTAATTTGTTTCAGAGAAAAATCTTGATTGCGATTAACCTTTTAGTATGGCCTGTCCAATGAGATCAATTTTTTTTCCGCATGTTATCCATTAAAATAACCCACGTATTAAGGACGAGACACCCTACCGCAATTATGCGATCATCACCAACACTAAACCACTTTAAGTTTTTTTCATCGCCGGATATCGAACCCTGGTCCCCGCAGCTCGTGGCAAACATCCGACCGCGGTCAGTCACCTCACCCGTCATGGATGAAAAAACGGCCAAGTGCAAGTTGGAATCGCACACCGAGTGTTCTGTACCAACGCATAAAATGTTTTGTTTCAGTTATTTATCCAGTGTGTTTTCTTGACTTCAGTTCCCTTAGCGGGAAAGTATTTGTTGCTATGCTAAAGCAATAAGACAATATACATAAGCAGCCTATATATGTCCCACTGTAGGACACAGGCCTTCTCTCAGGGAGACAGTAGAGATTATGGGCTTAATCACCACGCGTGCCCACCGCGGATTGGCGATTTCAAGCGCTGAGGTATGTGCCCGATAATTAATAACTTGAGCAAATTACTTTGACTTTGTATGTACGTATTTCGGATCTCATTGGCGTGAACCGTGGGATGTGAATTTTTCGAATTTTTTTACAATTTTTCGGACTTAAGTATAGTCAAATTAACAAAAAGTATAAAAAATTGCTCCTTCATGTCCATCGAAAACTCATCCCGACTATGAGGCCGTGGCAAGATTGATTTAATTTTCTTACGATAGAAGTAAAACAAAAACAAATTACACACAGGAAGCCTTATTTTTTTTTATTTCGTATTATTTATTGTTGGGTAATCCGCATTGGACACACACACCTTCAGTGATGATTTTAATATCCAATGCTTACGATTCACCGGTACGATAAAGACAGACGTTGGAGGTTAGACATTTGATTGGTCAAACGTCCAACCTCAAACGTCACAGGTCCAACGTAAACGTCATTCATAGGTCAGATGGACGGACAGACGTTGCAGGTAAACGCTACGGAACCCCAAAATACGACATATTGCAGGGAGAATAGGGGGACCGGGAGCTGAGGTGAAATGTCGAAGTGTAGTCTTACATGTGGTGGTACGACTTTCATTCAGATAAGAAACAATATTGGACGAAGGCAGTGATAATTTGATTTGATAGCTCGATACTAACTACAGCACTTTGTTACTTTTATTATTTTTCAACAAAATCTGTAGCACAATGAAAGAAAGAAAAACATTTATTGGGAAAAATTAACACATCACAAAACAGGCATAACATGTAACATAAATACAAAAGGAAAAACAAGCCTCATAAATACAACATAGGACACGGCAAAGTCATGGCGTCAGAGTGCATCCTGTGGTGTGTCAAAGTTGCTACAAAGGGCATCTGACTCAGCATTGTACAAACTATAAAACATCTTCAAACGCGAGAGCGCACTATGCCTAGCATGAAGCCAACTATTAGCATGAAGGATTAGCTGCACAATGCCCCACATTATTGTCGTCAATACTTTCAATGCGTGGATTGCCATCAATTTGTAGAGTCAATAAACAACAACTAAAATACTTACAATCTTTCGTAATGTCTGTCAAATACGTATGAAGCTTTATATTGCGTACGTCGACAGCACATCAGCCTTTACATTTTAGTTGCAAAGTTCTCCATGAGTGTAGAGTGCACGGATGTCAATTTTGGTGCGCTGTCGACTTTATTTACTTGGTTTATAATTAATAACCGATTCTAATTAGGTAGGAAAATCCTAACTGATATACATATAAACATTCTCGGGCATACCTAATGCGCAAATGATTTGCCTGGGGCGGTGCAGCGGGGAAACGCTGCTAGCGTCATAGGATCTTTTGGTTGCAAAGTTCTCCATGAGTACAGTGCAGGGATGTAAATAGTATCTTAGTTTTATGTCGCGTGTCACTGTTTATGACGAAGCTCAGTGTTAAATGTGTCGAAGTGAATGTTCGGATTTTGGGTTGCCTTTTTCTTTGCTCTAAATAAATTACTTTTTGCACTGTCTTGTAGGAGAAGACGGGTACTGGGCCAACTGGGCGATAAAGGCAACTCCACGACATTTTGGTGATCATAAGATATTCTGTTAAATGTTTGTTTCGTGTCGTGAAATAAATGTATTTTTAGTCTTCTTTCTTTCGTAAACAAGTCGTATTTGTCAAAATGGGTTCAGCCGTATGGCCTCGATGCAGCCATAAAGAAACATACATACATTCTTGCACACATGCATTCGCACGAAAATCATTAAGTACCCTCCTTTGCTTTTGCAGTCAGGTAACAGTTCTCGAAAAGTTTAAAATAAAAAAAAACTTAAAATTATTGAAATTTAAAACACCCGACTGCTACAAAATCGATAAGCACAACAACCAGACTTCAAACTACTCAGCAGGGGCGGGACCTCCCGTTCGATTTTATGTAATTTGGTTCGGTCTCGCCAACTGAGTTTGTAATTGTAACTAAATAGACACATTTAGGCCTTGGAGTCGTGTTTTTCAAAGCCTATATAGTTTTTATTAACATAACATTAACATTTACATACAGGCACATACATTGCTTCTGGCCCCACACTAGGATACCCTGTGTCGTGGGAACCAGAAACAACGACATCACAAACATGTAAACATCCAAGACCTGGGGTTTTTTTTTTTGTCCCCAGCCGGGATTCGAACCCGGGACCTCTCGCATGGTATGCAGATTCATATTGACGATTCGATGGTGAAAACAGTACAGTCGATAGCACAACAACGTTTGCACACATCCAAAGGTGACTTAAAAAAAATTAAAGATCTGTTGAAAGAGATGTGTAAGATCAGATTGTCTCTGTAATCCACTGTTGTCTTTTTAATGATTTTCTTGACTGTTAATTTAAAATTCGGTAAGAGTAATGTAAGATCAAATCATGTTTATTTAATGTGCCTATGACCTAGTAGTACGTAACTAAGGGCCGGTTTCTGAATTGAAAATTTCACTAAGTAAATACTTAAGCAAAGTTCCGCCACGCTCTTTTCTGAGAAATTCAAAGAGACAACACTACAGTTAACAATTTACTTAGCGAAATTCTCTGAATTGAGACTGGCCCTAAGTAACATACGTTACATAAACTCAAAAATAAGCGCACACGCACAAGCAACTAAGTATGTTCACAATTATTTCCTTTTCACTTTGCTTATCCAACTCTATCATCTGGCGATATCCGACTGACTCAAAACTAACTCCGAAACTCAGAAACGAAATAACAATCAATAATTCGACTTATTTAGTCGTGGCGTCCCACCGGTATGCACCCTTCAGACAGATGGGGCACAGCGCTCTCCCTTGCCTTCGCTAAGCGCATAATGTTATGAGAAACACAAACTAATGGAACAGAAGAATATAAATATGACGGCTTTGTTGGTATAGTGGCACTTTTGGCTACCAAAACAGAGATCGAGGACCTCTCTCGGTAAAGTTGAGGCCGCGCCGCACTTGATTTGTACTACACACAGCATATACGATACACGCTCATTTCTGGGATGTTTAAAGCCGCGGTTATAGTATCTATTTAGACTATTACTTTTAAGTATAGACGTTCCCTACGACTAAAACAAACTAGACCTTGTAGAAGAAACTGTATTTCTAGGTATCACAATAATTGATACAAAGCTTCAATGGGGTCCTCATATAGACAAATTGGCAAATAGGCTTAGTTCTGCAGCGTAATAATATGCAGTCATAAGAATCCGGGAACTAACAGACGCCGCAACTGCTAGGCTTGTTTATTTTAGTTACTTCCACAGTATTATGTCCTACGACATACTACTGTGGGGTCGGGCAGCAGACATTGAGACCATCTCCGTCTTACAGAAGAGAGCGATCAGATTCATAATATAAGCTAGGCAGTAGGAAATAGATTTTAAGTTGTTAAGAGATATCTTTAGAGAAACTAACATCCTGACAGTTACTAGTCAGTATATCTATGAAAATATTATGTATCTACGTCAGGAAAAATATCAGTAATTTTAAAACTGTAGGTAGCCAACACAATATAAATACTAGAAACAAACATAAACTTTCGTTCCCAAGATTAAGGCTGGCAAAGTTTAATACATACTTTATGGGGCATTGTATACGTTTCTACAATAATATCCCTGAACATATAACAAGCTTGCCAGAAGCGCAGTTCAAAAAATGTGCAATGCGCAGTTTGTGCCAAAAGGGCTAATAAATAACTGATGGGCTAATAGATGACAAAGATGTCTGGAATTAAAGCCAGTTCAATGCATTGGTACTAGGTTTCAGAAGATTATGTAAATCCTGTTAATTAAGGAACATATTTGAAAAGATGAAGTTTGGAGTTTTATTGTCCGTTTTTTCTCCAAATTATCTAAATTTTGAAACGGATGCCTAGTTTTACTTGTAACGTTCCATAAGTCACAGTTTCTGTGTTACTTTGAATATAAGTTTTTTTAATTTCAATCCTAATTTGAAATAAAAAATATTATAGTTGAGAAATCGTATTTCGATTTGAGAAATTATGTTTAAAAAAATGCGCCAACAATTAGTACCGCCTCTCCGTCTAACAGAACAATGACCCGCGGACCCGCGGCATGCACGTACCGCTCTGGATGGCTACTAATGGTTCTAATAGATTCGAGTTTGTGTCAAGATATTTTTGAAACCTCCCCTTTTTATAAAACAAACTAGATTATTCGATAGCTATTGTCGTTCAATTTGCTATGGACCGGTTTCTGAACGGTTTTTGTTTTACATGTAAACTCACGATGATTTCCTTCGCCTTTAGCGTGTGGTATTGCCACTACAAATTCATGTAAACTAACCGTTTATAAATTTTAGGAAGCAACAATATCTATCAAGTTGTTTGTTCTAGGTCCTTCATTCAGCTCATCAAGTTAAGAAGAATTAACCTCTATTATCAATTTCTTAACTTTGATAGTTTATTTTCTTTGTTTAAGCCCAGACCAAGACTGAATGAATTGAAATATATTATATAGGACACACGTAACCTACAAGCATTAAATAGGTATAATGCCCGACAAATAACTTGAACAAATCACTTTGTCTTCGCATGGACGTATTTCAGGCCCCATTGGGTGTGGGGCGCGGGACGTGCCTTAGAATTGTCCAGACTTAAGTTAAATTAACAAATAAAAAAAAATCCCGACCGCGCCGATTTTTGTTCAAGTTACGTGTCCCACATTATACCTGTCTAAAAGACTTACCATACAGTACAGATGACTGAAAGCAATTCTACTAGTGTGCCTTTATAGTACACAAAAACCCTAATCATAATATAAAGGTTTTAAATTGAAGTGCCGTATTTGTAACGTCCAGCATTCATTGACCTCAAAAAGCTAACATTAGGACCTTTAATGCATATTTGAGGCCAAAGGGAAAGAGAGAGCAGAGTAGGTCAAGTGAAATTGGTTGAGAGCGTGAGGCAGGTTTAGGATCTTCTGACTGGTCGACGAATTTGTCGGTGGACGAGTCGATTATTTGTCATACATAACATAGGATTATCTGGCGTTCTGCGCCATACAAGCGTACTGCATGGTTTTATAATTTACTCTATATGTGCAATGCAGCCTATATATGTCCCACTGTAGGACACAGGCCTGCTCTCAGAGAAAGCTTAGAGTAGGCTTCGAGTAGGGCGCCACCGTTTCCTGGCTAAATGGTTGACTGTAGAACATACACAAATACATAAACTCATGCCTGTATCCCAGAGGGGTAGGCAGAGACCAGGGACTGCTACTTGCCACGATCCTGACAGATCACTTTCGCTTCCTCAACATTCATTAGTCGTTGCGTGCACGCACGCCGGTTTCGGGTACTTTTTATCTTGCCCTTCACCAATACATCCCCTAATCCGCCTGGGACGTCCCGTACCGGCCCTTCCATCCACATTCGCTCGATATGTTTGTTTTGTTATGTTTTGTAGAAACGTGAAAAAAATCAGTAGCACATATCATAATGAACTTAAAAAGAAAGATATCAATGCTAAGGGCCAGTTTCTGAATTGAGAATATCGCTAAGCAATAGTTAACTGTAGTGTTTTCTCTTCGAATTTCTCTGAAAAGAGCGTGACGGAACGTTACTTAAGTATTTACTTAGTGAAATGCTCAATTCAGAAACCGGCCCTAAGTAAGCTTTACAAGTTAAAGAGTAATTGACGATCAATTTATAAAAAGAAAACTTCTGACAAATTAAATTGAAAATTACTCTGACAAAGTTGTTAGTTCTGTAAAGCAGTTAAAATCCATCTTTCTACGGAACCCACCACTGCGTGTGGACCGACACGCACTTGGCCGGTTTTATAAATATCACTCTAGCAACACTAGCAACAGAACGAACATAATACGAAGTTAATTTTTGCTTTTCAGGGACTATCAAAAACAGGCACAGCTAAGTAGATGCCGTAGTTGGAACAAATAAAATTAAATAATGTCTACACCAGCCAACTGCCTTCCAGAATAATTAAAAACATAAAATTATCTTGGTACATACGAGTACAGTAGACGGCACGTCAACTTTTACATTTTAGTTGCAAAGTCGCCCGTAACGTAATTGAATAGAGAGCATGCGTGTAAAGGTGGATATGCTGTAGACTGTACGTCGTAATTAGGATCTACGCATATTCGCTTCAGCGGCCTCTCTGAGAAGGTTACCGAATTTTCTGCCAACTGCGACCAAAATTGCACTTGCACAGTATCTGTTGCTACCTATCCTCGACTACGCAGATGCCAGCTATCTTGATTTGACCGAAGCACAACTTAATAAACTTGAGCGCCTCCAAAACTTCGCTATCATCATCATCATCAGCCATTCGACGCCCACTGCAGGACATACGCCTCCATCATGGTTTTTAACCATGAAGGGTTTTGCCATAATCGCCACGCGTGGCAGGCGGGTTGGCGATCGCAGTAAGCGGTTGGAATCTCAGGAAGACGCTGCTACCCGTCTCCTGGTAATTTATTTCCTTAGTCGCCTTCTACGACATCCACGGAAGGAAATGGAGTGACGCTATTCTTAATCCGGCGCCACACTTCACTACTTCCCAAACTTCGCTATAAGGTTCACTATTTGGCTTACGTAAATATGACCACGTCTCTGAATTCCGCGCTAAGCTCAAGTGGCTTCCTATCCGTTTTCGTAGAAATGCTCACATCCTCTCTCTTCTCTACTCAATACTGTTCAATCCAGCCACCCCTTCCTATCTCAAAGAGTGCTTCACCTCTCTTAGTGACTCTCACAGCCGGGCATTGCGGTTCTGATCAGAACCTGTCGCTGAAGACTCCGACTCACTCGACGAGGTTCTTCAGCGACTCGTTTACTGTAACGGGCGCTCGGCTGTGGAATGATCTGCCGGTTATAATAAGGCGCTCTCCCTCCCTAGCTGTCTTTAAAATTAAAGTAAAGGAGTTCTATCTGTCTCTGAGAGTATAATATTTGTGCATTTATCTATTTTGTGTTTCTTTTTTCTCCTTCATGTAGGTATAACATATTATTTATTTCCTCCTCGTGTAGATTTTTATTATAACTTATTTATGTATGTTTGTCATAAGTACATATGTAATGGTTTATGTAGGTACATTGTTATTTATATAAGTATGTATTTTAATATTCATAATTGCACCGACTACCCGTCTCTCTTTCCTTCAGAATTTTTCCTTCATACGGTTGTCTGTAAGAAATTGCAATAAGGCCGCCAATTGTACGGTATCTTTATTAATATTTTATGTTGTGTTTTTCCTGGTACAATAAAGAATATTCTTATCTTATCTTAGTTGGAGTTTTTTTGTCCATTTTTTCTCCAAAATGGTCTAGATTTTGAAATGGACACCTAGTTTAACTTGTAGGTAACGTTCATTGAGTCGCAGTTTCTGTGCTAATTTAAATTAAAAAAAAATTAATTTCAATTTTACATAAGAACATTTGTGCCTTTGTAGTAGCAATACCACTCGTCAACTGTAGTCTGAGGTGTTCTCATACCTGAGCGATTGAAAGTGCCAATCTGCAGTGAGCGCATCACATTGAGCCTATACTCTCTCTCTCTCTCTCTCTGAGGGAAAGCCTCTGGAAGAAGTAAAACATCGTGAAGAATCGCAGCAACTATTTGCTATATAGGTATATTTTTCGTTCATCTCCTCCCTTCATAGGATAATTTTTGTTTATGTATATTTATTCTATATTTATTTCATATTTATGTACCGTTAATGTATGTGTATTAAGTATATATGTAGCTTCGATGACAGATTGACTATCAAACAGGGCTAAAATGACTGGCTTTGTTACTGAATAGAGCTGTCGACTGAACGTAGACAACGTGGTATTCAAATATCGCAAAACCTGAAAAAAAAAAAAAAATCTTCAATATCGGTAAGCAAAACATTTAAATACAAAAAAACTTGGAACTTTTGCCGGAAGAGTCTGACCTGATCGGACTGTTCCGACAAAACGACTCTCCGGCTAGCTCCTCTACTCTCAACGTTACTGTATTCAAATTGCGTCACTATTAAATTCAATAAGTCAGAAATAATGACTTAATAAACGTTTTAGTTGTAAGAAATAGCATAAAACATATTTTGGCCAAACTTGAATAAATGAACTCAATAATAACGCAAATTGGCCAAATTTGCGTCGAGAGTAGAGGGGCAGGTCAGACTGTTCCGACAAAAATTCAAGTAAGTGATTCCGGAAAAAAACTGTGTTTTTTTATTGTTTGCTCGTGAAAAGTGGTTTAAATATTTATCGATACTCAAAAAACGATTGTGTCCTCAAGACGATATTCTGCAATTAGTAATTTAGTCATCGGCCTATCGAGTTATGAATACTCGTATTATGCAGTCGTGTATTACGTAAGTGATCCATGTAGGTCGTGGACGTCATTTGCGTCATCGCTACAGGCTGGCGTTTGTCGGTTTCACATTGGACGATGACCGTAACTGCACGATATCGATGGCCTAATATTCATAGAATGTTTTTATTATTAAAATTCTTTATTTCATCATCTACCAGCTAACCTAAGTTTTGGACACAACATTAGTGGGTAGACCAACTTACAATATCAAATGTATATAATTACTTTTCTCAAACATGCTTGGAAATTTCAGCATTATGGGGCTGACAGGGGAAAGCTGATCTCAGATGGCGCCACCACTGTACGAACCCATGTCACTAAGTGAGACAACTTCGGATTTCTTATTTGCGTTGATTTCTTGATGATTTTCTGAATAGAAACGTGCACGGAACATGTATTCCACTTGGAAAATATGTGAGTTAAAAGAAGAGTTAAGAAAAAGAGGTGCCTCTTTACGTGGAAGGAAAGCAGACCTAGTTGAAAGGTTGGTTGTATTTCCCTAAACTTGTGCCATTTTCTGGTGTTAAAACTTGCTTCATGGTATATTGAATGCTTACTTAGGATAGTCTAGTGTATGATAACATTGTATCATTCTAATAGTACCTTTAAATGACGGAACTTACACTTTCTGTCGTGTTGAAAAGTTTGAGGTTATATTGTGTCTAGATTTTAAATTTAATATTAAAAGTATCTTTTTTATATTACAGATTAGAGTCTTATGACCTAAACTTCAATTTTGGGCAGGCTGAAGTTGTGGACGATGTGCCTTCAATGGAGCTTCCACCCACTGAGTCTTACAGGGACATAAACAGCAATACATTGCTTCCTCCATTGAACAAAACTCAAATACGGCATTACTTATCTATGTAAGTCTTATTTCTTTTTTACGTAGGAACTAGAATTATTTAAGTATATGTATAAAATAACTACTAGTTGAAAAGTTACAGTTGATTAGAAGATATTTGCTTTTGTTTCACTTACATAAATTTCCCACTTGGGGCCACCGCACATTTGTACAAATGGCCTCAGTCTGGGTGTATTTTCATGTTTGTGACGTCCTTGTCTGGTTACCATAGCACAGGGTATCCTAGTTTGGGACCAGATCAAGTGATTGTGTTGTGTGGAAGTTATTATTATACATAATCATCATTGTATCTCAACCTGTAGACAGGCTTCCAACCTTTGCCTTGCAACCTTTAACAGATTGTCAGTCCACCTTGAGGAAGACCAACTTGCCCGTTGTCGATTGTTGTAACATGCACTAAATACAAGTCATTTATTAACAGGCATTTTTTTTCTGTTATAGCTCTGAAAAGAAAATGGACAAAGTAATGCAGCTATATGAATCACGCCATTTAGTAACAGCCCGCTCTTTTATTGATGCCAGCAAGAACACCTACATAAAAGGCATATGTAGAAAAACAATGAAAAGTCTTCATTATGAAGTAAATATAAAATTAGATGATTACGGCAGTATTGAAGAAGCGCACTGTGAATGTCCAGCAGGCAGCGGTAATGATGCTACTTGTAAACATGTGGCTGTTTTGCTTTTAGGTGTTGAAAGCATGGTCAATAGAAAATTGATATTACTCTTTGAGACTTGCACCCAAAGACTACAAAGTTTTCATGCACCTAAAAACCCCTATAGTGGCACACCAGTGCGTGCAGAAAAATTGCCAAGAAGGAGACACAATATGTCAGTTTTGTTTGAACCTTATCCCATTACGAAAATTGATAAACAGAACTACAACTTCAAAGTAAGAAATTTGGTACTTAATTTTCCCAATAGTTCGATGCCATTAAAGCAAATGTATGAACCGGCAAACCCATATGGCATTGAAATAGACCATGATTATTTGGCAATAGATCCGAAAACTAAAGTTCTACTAGATCTGCAACTCTCGGTAATCACAGTAGAACAAATTCAGCAGATCGAAGAAACTACTAGAGGACAGACAGCTAGTGCGGAATGGCTAACACAAAGAAAAAAACGATTAACAGCTAGCACCTTTCACACAATATGCCATTTGAGGCCAACCTCAATGATAAGCTATGCCCGTCAAATACAGGATCGAAAAGAATTTTATTCCAGAGCCACCAGCCACGGTATCATACATGAAAAAATTGCTCTAGAAAAATATTGTCAAACATATGACCTTATTACTTCACCATGTGGCCTCTTTGTGAGTCAGGAGCGACCACATCTTGCTGCTTCACCAGATGCCTTGTTAGGCTCTGATACAATAATTGAAATTAAATGCCCATATGCAAGCAGATTTAAACTTATTGACCCTGTAACTGTCCCGTATTTAATATTAAATGGTAATGTTTTAACTATGAAATCCAGTACACCATATTATTACCAAATACAAGGGCAGTTGTACTGCAGTGGTAGAAAGTACTGTAATTTAATAGTGTACACATTTAAAGACATGAAAGTGGTATATGTATACAGAGATGAAAAGTTCATCAATGATATGTTGTCAAAACTTGATGAGTTCTATAATGATTATTTTAAAGCAGAACTTTTCAAAAAATACCTGTATTATAACTATGATAGCTACCTAAAGAAATAATAGTAAGTTTTGAATATTAAATATGTTTTATTTGCGTACTATACCCTCCCTGAAATTACACAGCATAAGGCATATAAAGAAAATCTTAGAAGCTATAGGTACATAATATTGATTTAATTCACTTGTTAATATCTTATAGGTTTTTGTCAGACCGATTAGTCGTTCTATATGAACTCGTTGACTTGCTAGTTTTTGGTCAAGTTTTAACAAGACACCTGGAATTTGAGACTTTCCTTTTAAAAAATTTGGAATGTTTATACCAATTCCTTTATTTGCAAACAAATCCTGGACATTAAAGCCACGATCTGCCATAATAGAGTCGCCTGTATCACATATTTCTGAAATATTACTACGTTCCACTATTTGGCGGTCACTCACTGATCCTGCATATCCTCCAGAGCAATAAGTGATTAGTCCACCTGGTGAAGACCCAACCAGAAATTTCAAGGTGTTTTTGTGCTTGTACTGGCTAAAAGACACTTTTTGAGCATCGGGCTGGCTAGGTTTTTGAATGGGAATTTCAGTACCATCTATTATAACCCTAGTAGACGGATAATTCTTTTTAAAATTTTCAGGCATGTAGAAGTTTACAAGCTCACGGCTAGGCCAAATGTCTATCAAAGTCCAGATGTCATTCACAAAATTAATCCATGTTATGATCACATTGGAGACTTCTGTTCTACTTACTCCAAACATTTTACCTATTTCAAAGTCAGGCTTGTTTCTTCTTAATTTTATCAGAATCATTTTTTTTTTTCGGCTGGCAACCCCAGACCGAACAGCTGACTTCAAAAGCAGCTCAGTAGTTTTTATTTATTATAATTGATATTTTTAGTGTATTTCGAGTCCAGTTGAACGTAAATTCATTTAGCAATACATAGTAGTGAAGTGTGAATCAAAGTTCCTAGCGAAAATCAAAATAATACCAGAAAAACGTACTATAATTGTACCGAGCGGCCGAACTGTCAAACGGTTCGAATTGCAACGACTAAATCGGGGAAGTATTGTTTTAATACTGTATTTTACGCCTCATACTACACTTAATACTGCTTAAACAAACTGTAAATAACCTCACGTACGTGAGACACGTCCCATACAAACACTTCGGCTCGGTTTTGGCTCTCTTTACTTGACGAAAAGTGGAAGCGAAGTTGAGACAAAACAACTAGCCTCAGCCATCACAAACATACACTCAACACCTATAAACGTGCCATCAAATCGTCATCAGTCAATATCATCTTACACGGTCAGATACTGACACCGATTCCCGGTTTTTTTCAGGTAACAGTAGCATGCTGACCCGAAGCAAGATGACTGCACGCGATATGGAGCTGAGGCTAAAGGCGACCCTGCTCGAGCTCAAAAAGAGCAAGGAGCTGTGTGACTCGCTTCTTCAAGAACGAGAGGAAAGTGAAGAGGAGATCCATAAACAAAATAAAACCAACTCAGCACTGAAAGAAGAGCTCAATGAATTGGACATCCAGTGCCAGGACTTAATTGCCCAGCGGGATGAGTTGCAACATCAAGTGAAATCATTTAACAAATGCCATGATGTCCACGATGTAGCGCTACAGCGCATACGCTCGCTTGAACACCAGCTTGCTGAGGCACATCACGAGCTTCAGCAAATAAGTGAGCAGGAACAACACAAAGAGAGCGCTAGAACTATGGCTCTATATAATGAAGTTATGAGTGACACAGGGATACCAACTGTCGACCTTACCACAGCCAGTGATAAGTCTTGCACTATGCAGAATAGCAGTAGCATGAAAATGAACAGTGTAAACAAAATCAAGAAGTATATTAAAACAAAAAAGTACATTCAGAAGGTACAGAAACTAATTAAACGAAGCCGAAGGAGTTTAGAAAGTGTACCAATTCACCGTCAAAAACTACAGTTAGAAACGGAAATGGCTGAATGTCAGAAGGAGTTATTCACCAGCAACGTGGACCATGAGCTAGCGATGGCTGAACTACAACTACAAGTCGAAGATCTGCAGTATCAATTACTGGACATCACCTGCAAGTACTCGGCTACGCAAACTCAGTATAATGACAGCATTTCAGCGATGAATGGGTTGATTGCACTCAGCAAAAGCAATCTGGAACGTGTCGAGTCCAACTCTATCCAGGATTTGGAAGACTCAGAAGACAGACCAAGTTTGTTACCACTGCCACTAACATCGAATGTGCTTACACACTCAGCCCCTATACAGCTGAGCTCCATGCAGCCTCGGAGCAATGGAACGGGCAGTCAGAAGCCATGCTTGTCTCCACTATGCCCAGTGCCCGACACACTGGCCCCTTTACTGCTGGATCTGGCACAACAGCATGGAGGTGAGCAAAATGGACCGCCTGCACCAACAAATGCGACAGTGGAGACCAATGTGCCATCAACCTGTGATGCAAAACTTGATGGACAAGCCACGACTAGATTGACCAGCAGTGATGATGCCTCTTACAAGACGATAATTTTTTCAGATAAGATAGGTGTAGGTTTAGGTAGCAGGCTGCAGTTCAATTTAAAGCAGCATGTAGAAAACATATGTATGCCTAATGCCTCTTATATGCAATTAGTCAACGCTTTGCTCAGCAAACAATATGATAGAAATACTACTATTGTATTATTAATGGGGAACAGCACAGGGATTCAAGAAAGTGACTTGATAAATTACTTTGAGTCCATATTAGTTTTGAATGTAAGGAAAATCATTATCTGTGCTTTTCCCTATTCAAAAACGTTGTCTGAGACACAGAATGCCCGGATAGGTAAACTTAACCGGCTATTGTATAACATGACCTTTGGTCATAGAGACCAAGTACTTTATTTTGATACGAATAACTTTATTCGAAATTTTATATTGACTAGGGACACAATGCATGTGCCCCTTTCTTCAAAGAGACAGATTGCCAAATTGTTGGCATTCAATATTTACGACCCAATTATTGTTAAGACAATAAAACAGGTACCTGTAGTCAATACAAACTGTAGAAAAAGTTCTACTAGTAAACCTCTGTATTCGGAGGCTTTAAAAAAACATAGCATAAATAAGTTAAGCTTGACTGCTGATTTAAACTGTCAGCGCAGACCACAGAAAAGCCCCCCCTAAAGAAATTAATTTTAGCTAATCAGAACATACAGGGTGGCTTTTCTGGAAAGTTACTAGAGTTAGAATTATTTTTAGAACAACATGAAGTTGACATACTTTGTGTCACAGAGCACTGGCTACTAGAGACTCAAATGAATTTTACTGTACATAACTATCAAATAGCCAGTTGCTACAATAGAAAGTCTTTACTGCATGGGGGATCTTTAATACTAGTAAAAGATAGTTTAAAATTTAAACAAAGGAAAGACATTTGTAGGCTTTCTGTTGAAAAAGTAATTGAGCTGTCATGTGTTGAATTGTCTAAACACATTGTAGTAAGCTTATACAGGCCCCCTACCAGCGATTACAGTATATTCGAATCGGTATTAGAGGATGTATTAAAAGTAGCTTCCAGTAGTAATAAGAAAGTTATAGTGTGTGGTGATTTTAATATCGACCTGCTAATAGATTCCCCTTTGACAACTAAATTACAAATTATTTTTAAATCATTCAATTTAGTCCATATTTTTTTAGAGCCCACCAGGATTACTGAAACTACTGCTACTTGTCTCGATAACGTCTATTGCGATTGCAATTTTTTTGATTACTCCACAGTGAATTGCTTAAAGTCAGATCACAGTGGTCAAATTGTAAATTTTGAAATAGATTCAGAAAAATCTAAGCAAGTTATTCTATGCAGGCCCATTACAAGTAAAAAACTAGAATCATTTAAATTACATCTTCAAAGTAGCTTAACTGCTCATAAAGGTAAAACCCTAAATGCTAACGCCCATTACGAAGACTTCTTTAGAGTCGTTTCAGTTCATTTTGAAAATGTTTTTAAATTAAGAGAATTACCTAGCAATGAAAATAAAGTAGGGTTTAATGAATGGGCCACTGCGGGCATCCGAAAAAGTAGAAACACACTGTATGCATTGTATGAGAAAAAAACATACACATATGACCACAGTTTTATAGAGTATGTTAAACTATATTCTAAATTATTCAGGGCCGTCTGCCACAAAGCTAAATGCGAACATATAAAGAAACAAATCCTCCAGTCTTCAAATAAATCTAAAACAATCTGGACTATTATAAATAGGGAAACTGGTAAAGCCAAATCAGGAGATCGCGAATTTTCTCTAAAGATAGATGATAAAGTAATAACATCAAATGAGGACATTGCTGCGGCCTTTGAACAATTCTTTACAAATGTTCCAATTGAAACTACGGCTCCTTTAGATTCGTCTCCTGATCTTGCTGCAAGTTTATTAAAAGACAATGTCCCCTCGTGCGGTTACGAGTTTTCGTTCGACTTCATTAATCCCCATAGCGTAATTAAAGCGTTTAAACTATTAAATCTTAAAAAAACGGAAGATTTGTGGGGAATGTCAGTAATCATAGTTAGTTCAGTAATAGATGTCCTCGCTTCTCATTTAGCAAAAATTTTTAACAAATGTGTAGGTGAGGGCTCATTCCCTGACCTAATGAAATACAGTAGGCTCGTTCCGTTGTTTAAAAGTGGCGATAGGCATGATCCCACAAATTTCAGACCAGTCTCGATCCTACCCGTATTGAGCAAAATATTCGAAAAGATTGTTTTAGTTCAACTACTTACGCACTTTAATAATTATCAACTTCTCCATAACCAGCAGTTCGGCTTCACGCAGGGACGGTCGACGACGGACGCTGGTGTCTTGCTAGTTAAACATATTTATAGTGCATGGGAGGATCGTAGGGATGCTATAGGTGTTTTTTGTGACTTGTCAAAGGCATTTGATTGCGTGGACCACGAGACACTTTTGGTAAAACTAGAGCATTACGGAGTAAAGGGGAAAGGTTTAGAACTGATGAGATCTTATCTAAAAGGAAGGGTTCAAAAAGCGGACATAAATCGTATAAAATCCACAGGTTCACAAATAAAAATGGGAGTACCACAGGGATCAATTTTGGGGCCGTTCCTTTTCCTTGTATACGTAAATGATTTGCCGTTTATGGTACAAAACATGTCCGAGATAGTATTATTTGCAGATGACACGTCACTTATTTTTAAAATTAAGAGACAAGAAAATAATCTTGACGATGCAAATGATGCTCTCTCGCGTGTGTTGGATTGGTTCACGGCAAATAATCTGCTTCTAAATTCCAAAAAGACAAAATGTATAAAGTTTACCTTACCAAACGTAAGATTAGTTGAAAACAACATTGTACTCGGAAAAGAAAAACTAGAGATTGTAGAAGATACCGTTTTTCTAGGCATCACAATCGATTCAAAATTGCAATGGGGTCCCCATATTGTAAAACTAGCACACAGGCTTAGTTCTGCAGCATATGCAGTCAAAAGAATTAGAGAGCTCACTGACGTTGCAACTGCTAGGCTTGTTTATTTTAGTTACTTCCACAGTATTATGTCCTACGGCATACTACTGTGGGGTCGGGCAGCAGACATTGAGACGATCTTCATCTTACAGAAGAGAGCCATCCGATTTATTTACAAGTTAGGTAGTAGGGATTCGCTAAGAGATTTCTTCAAAGAAACCAACATCTTAACAGTTGCATGTCAATACATTTATGAAAATATTATGTACGTTAGAAAAAATATCAAAGACTTCGAAAATGTTGGTGGCCACCATAATTTTAATACTAGAAATAAACATAAATTGTCATTTCCACTATGTATTTAGACTTGCAAAAGTTAACACATCCTTTATGGGGCACTGTATAAGGTTCTACAACAAAATTCCTCAAGATATATTAGAGTTACCTCCAACGCGATTTAAAAAATGTGTTAAGCACATTCTGTGCAAAAAGGCTTACTATAACATCAAGGATTACTTAGAAGACAAAGATGTTTGGCATTAAACAGTAGATTAATATTATTTAAAGGACGATTGTGACTAGTGTTCAACACATTCATGACTAATATTTTAAGTTGAAAACTCTGTTAATTAAGTTAAAACGTGTTTTGAAAAGAATAAATGTGGAGTTTCTTTGTTAGTTTCTTCTCCACATAATCCATTAATTGTGAAACTAACAACTTTGACGTTCATTAAGTAAACATTCTGTTTTTACAATGAATAAAAATATTTGAATTGAATTGAATTGAATTGCATTAAAAATTGATCTTCTACAGATAAACCAAGAACTCTAGTCCATCTATATTTAATTTCATGTGCCATTGGCATTAGGGTCGACAACACTAAATTAAATTTGGCATAAGTTTCAAGACCTGTATAATAATTTACTGACTCATTGTCAGTTAACATGAGCTCTGTAGAGAATAATCTTAAAATATTTGGAGTTTGCGTCCCTTTTGTACAATTTATCCCAGACCCAGAAGCAAGATCTGAGCTTGTAGACTTAATTATCATAATATCAACACTATGAGAGACATTTGCATCATCTAATTCTTCACAGGGCTGGATATTACTGAAGCTATCAGTTGAATTCTCTTCTTGAAACAAGCTTTTTCTAAAATTACGTTTTCTCATGCGTTCTTCTCTCAATGTTTCTGTAGAGGCTGGCTTTACATTCCATGAAAACATTGAAGGGATCGCAGACTTTTTCAAAACTCTGCGCTGGTTTATGATCCCTGAAAAATTGATAAAATGAAATATTCCTTTAGCAAACAAATAATTTATGTATTATACCTAGGAGTCGATGTGAACTTATTAGGTTTATTAAATCGCATTAGAAGGGTTATTTCTTTTATGTTATTTGGTAGACTAATAGGCAGACGGCCCATCTGATGGAAAGTGGTCACCGCCGTCTATGGACATTTGCAGGAGCAGGTGCGCCGCCAATCAAGGAGTAGCACTCTTTTAACACCTTTCTTGGAGAACTCCATGTTGTAATGCTCCGAAAATACCAAGCGTTAAGAAAAAATTCAAATTTTTTTAGGTTATGTGATGCAGGTAATGTATCTATAGGCTACGTACAAATAAGAGGAAATAGGTTTTGAAGACCTAGTCGAATTGAAAATAAGCATTTAATACATACCTGAGTATTTGCCGATCTTTTCATAATCACTTTCTTTAAAATGTTTATGACATACTCTCGCGCCGCTTTTAGGCTCAAACTTTACTCGCCTTATCGCTTTGAGCCACATTTTTTTAAGTTTGTCATCTCGAGGAAACTGGTGGCCTCCAGTTTCTTTGCAATTTGGTACACAACACCTAGGCATTTCCTCGATAATCGTCTCTAACTATGTAATCAATAACTAATTTCATACAAAGCTGCTTTGTTATTGGTCTTTGCGCTGCTAGCGCCACTTTGACAGTTGTCAGCCCCATTTCGACAACCTTCTTCGAGATAAATCGAATTTGCTGTACTGGCCAATTACACGCGAGCAGCGGCCGGAAAAAGTTCTATGAAACTCACAACTGTCGTGTTTTGCGGCCAAATAAATTACATACCAAACTCATATCTGTCGTGTTATTTAAAAATGAAACGATCTTTTACATCGAACAATGACAACTAAGGAGGTAACTTATCAGAGGTTTTATTTAAATTTCGAACTGGCTTGCGATAGAAAGCAGGATATAGGTACCTAATGGTACCTATTGAAAAAAAGAACACTTTAACGGGGCAAAAATTATTGTTGTTCGTTCGTGGTTCGTCTGATTTTGAAAGTTTATTGAATTTTTCAAAAGCTCTGCCTTAGTACTCGCACTATTTAGTTTTAATTTTTGCGCATTATTTGAGAAAAATCATATGCAAGCTCGGCTTCGCCTCGGCCCACATTTCCACGTTCGTCCATCAATGCCTCTTTTGCTGGCCGCTGCAGTAATGTACTATATTTAGACCTAAATACATTATTATATTAAATTTTATATAAAGAGGGGATATAAACACAACATAGTAATAAATAAATACATGAAGTCGTATTACGAACATTACAAAACTACTAATTATTATTGTGATGTATGAATACTACTTAAGATAATTACTATACGTTTAGCTAGTCATAAACTTAAATTTTGAATATTTCAAGCGATGGGGCCTGTCGGCAGTGTAAAGGGATACTATTTCGAAGGTGCATTGCTGTCACAGTGAAAGAGCTTGAATAACCAGCCATATTATGCTCGGCGATTTAAATCGCTGAGGTATGTGAATATCTCAGACACTCAGGTTTCCTCACGATGTTTTCCTTTACCGTTAGCGAGTGGTATTGCTACTATAACTTCAATCGATCAATCGCCAATCCGAATTGGGCACGCATGGTGATTAGGCCCATACTCTCTTCCTGAGAGAAGGCCTGTGTCCTACGGTAGGACGTATGTAGTATGCTTATGCATTATGCTCGGGGTTACAATGCAGATCCTGGAAAGGTCGCAGAAGCCGACCTTCGGTAAGGAGGAACTCGACAGGAATGTCTTCTGTGATAAGAGGGGGAGCAGGGGTTGTTTGGAATGCCATAACGAATAACATTACACGATGTTCGCACAACGGCTTTAATTTTTTATTATACGTTTATTTATTCATTTTAAAAACCTTCATAAACTACATTTTCCCGCTGCCTTTTTCTCTACTACAAATACGGCCCGAAGGCAGGGGCTAACATAGTACATTGACATTCAACAAACAGAATGTAGATTCTTTACGTTAAAATAAATTATTGATTTCTGATTTCATAATTTTCGCCTAAATACAAAGCATTTTGTTTGGCGAAGCGCTTTAACTCTATATATTATTTATATTATGCGTAACCAACTTAATAGCCTACGTTATAGTTCACTTTACCCGTATTTCACTTTACTCGTATTCACTTTATTCCTACAATGTATGAAATTTCCACTCAGACGATGCCCTGCAGTACCATGCATTCGTTTCAGTTATAGCCAGGCCGCCAAATTAACCCATAGCAGTGTTCTTCAATCTTTTTGAAGACGCGACCCCCTTTATATGTAAAAAATTCTAGCGACCCCCCAACCCCTCAAGACCATATTAAAACGTGTCACTAATTTCAAAGATAGAACCTACAAATAAGTGTTGCTATATCATCATCATCATTTAGCCACAAGAAGTCCACTGCTGGACATAGGCCTCCTCCATGGATTTCCAAAAAGACCGGTTGGAAGTGGCCTGCATCCAGCGCTTTCCTGCCAAATATCGGGACTTAAATGAAAATAAAAGTGGGACTTCCGGGCTGCAACATAAAATGCCTTAATGATCAAAGCAATTTGCGCGATGGCTGAAAACTTACTAAATTATCAATGTCATTTTGATTTACTTTCCTGAAAATTCAGCGAGATCGAAAATAAAAGATCTGTCTTTGGTAGATGCGCGACCAAAAATTTACTAAAGTGACATTTTCATTTAAAACAAAATATCGGTCTTGAAAGCTAGCCAGTGAATTTACGGCGGCTACATTGAAGAAGGCTTTTTCATAAAAACTCAGCGCCTTCGATCGTAAAATATTTGTCTTATAGACGCCCGTTAGCGCGCCCAAAAATTTACTAAATTGATGGTGTTCATTTCATTAAGTTCTGTAAAATCTTAGCGCCTACAAAAGTGAAATATCTGTCTTGTAAGCTAGAAAGATAATTTACTAAATTTACGGTGTAATTTTCATAAGAACTGAGCGCCTTTTATTATAAGGCGATTTATAGGCTCGCGATAGCTGCCCGAAATTTTACTAAACTGATGGTGCCAATTTCATTCAGGTCAAAAATTCAGCGCCTTTAAAAAACAAAAGATCTATCTTGCGAGCTAGCCAGAGAATTCACTAAACTTACGCTTGTAATGGTATTTTCATAAAAACTCAGCGCCTTCTATTATAAAATATTTGTCTTCTAGCGCCTGTTAGAACTGCCGAAAATTTACTAAGTTGATGGTGTCAACTTCATTCAATTCCGCAAAAACCCAGCGCCCTCAAAATAAGAGACCTCTAATAAGAGACCTCTACCTTATAACGACGCCTCTAAATGTATGAAATTGACGGTGGAATTTTCGGAAGAACTTACACTCCCAAAAATAAAAGATCTGTCTTGAAAATGTAACAAATTGACGGTGGGAAGTTAATTAGTTCTGTAAAAACAGATATGATGGTCCCGAAAATGTCTGACATTTTGGCATTTGACATTTTCACTTCGATATCTTAAAACTCAGCGCCCTCGAAAGTAAAAGAATAGAACACCGTTCATGAATCATGACCTTTATTTCAACCACACATGCCAGGTTCTCGATGGCGACCGCGACCCCCCGAGCAAGCTAGACGTCGCGACCTCCCTGGGGGTCGAGCCCCACAGATTGACAAACACTGACCTATAGAATTACAATAGGTACTTCTCCAAATGTTTTAAAACAAAAGTTGTTGATAAGAACAATTTCTACTAACTTTAGTTTTAGGTTTTATTATTTTGAAAACAATCTTGTGTTTCTTATACCAAAAACGAAGGATATTCCATCACAATAACATTACGAAAGCAAGGAAACGTCAAGAGCGCGGCCCGAAATTATTAGAAAAATAAACTCGACGGAGTTTAGTAGCGGAAGTTGTTTGACAATTCCATTTCTTGTTGCGAAAGTACGAGAAACCTAGGACACTTTTTAGGGTTCCGTACCCAAAGGGTAAAGGACCCTATTACTAAGACTCCGCTGTCTATCGGTCCGTCCGTCTGTCACCAGGCTGTATCTCATGAACCGTGATAGCTAGACAGTTGAAATTTTCACACATGAAGTATTTCTGTTGCCGCTAAACCAACAAATACTAAAAACAGAATAAAATAAATATTTAAGTGGGGCTCCCATACAACAAACGGGATTTTTGTGCCATTTTTTGATCGATATTAATAACGGTAACAGGTAGACGCTTGAAATATGTATTTAAATGTTGTGTAGATAATTGTAATTTAATTAATAACTTCATGCGCGAGCACTTGGCCGGATTTTTTTTTGTTCAGTTATAGAACTTAGGGTCTAGTCAGACGGACTGCATTTCAACTGCATTCCGACTGCAAAATTGCAGTCCAGATGCGGTTTGAATGCAAATGGAACGACAGCAATGAAACTGACAACCAACCGAGCAGTCCTACTACAGTTGGCATGCAGTTCCCTGTTCGGTTGGTTGGCAGTTTTATTGCAGTTGTACCAACGGCATTCAAACTGCATCTGAACTGCAATTTTGCAGTCGAAATCCAGTTGAAATACAGTCCGTCGGTCTAGACCCTTACTTAAATGAAAATGTAAGTAGGTACATCAGTGTCACATGGCCTTGAAGAACACGGTTATAGCTTAACTGTTGATTGATTGCAAACTGTTGACTCTAGATTACCGATATACGCCATCAACAAGCTCTACCGCGCAGATGCAGATATATAATTAAGTCTGATCTCCGGTTTCTGAATTGAGATTTTCACTAATGAATAAGTAAATTCCTTGTTGCAAGAGCAATCCAAAAGTTGTTTGAAAGAGGTCCGCTCGTACTCGTTTCATGCTCGTGCTCGCAGTACACGGTCGGCAGCAAACCAACCTTTACATGTGTAAATGCTACTCTATTACGTTACATTTATCTTCGCAATGAAACTGGAGAGGTTGCGATTGTACAAATCAGCCGTCATTGTACAAGTCTCATGACGTAATTCTCTAATCCCATTCCAAGTTCAATTAACTCGCTCGGCCGGCTGGTCGATTTCATCTCTATCCTCCTCGATACACTATCGATCGAGGACATTTCTATGATACGTCAATGACGCTGAAGAGTCCTCGCGGATAGGGGTACAAATAATATTTCCGTACAAAATTCCTGATTTTTCAGCAAATTGTAGTTTTTGTGCTAATGTTGATGCTGAAAGGCAATAATAAAAAAAAACACGTGTTTATTTACAGTCGACCGCACCGATATTTTCATGCATGGACTCTACTCAGTTTCGTTAAAGGTGACTTTTCACCAAAAATGTAAAGGCATCATCATCATTCCGCCACAAGAAGTCCACTGCTGGACATAGGCCGCCTCCATGTATTTCCAAAAAGACTGGTTGGATACGGCTTGCATCCAGCGTCTTCCTGCCACTTGGATGAGGTTATCGGTCCATCTTGTGACTGGTAAAGGCACCTCGTGCAACAATATAAAACATTATCGTGAAAAAATATATTTGTCGGGATCAAGAGCAGTCAACAACAGATCTTATATTATGTTTCCACGATTTCCTGACACAAGCTTCTGATGCAAGAACACGATGACAAGAAAATTCATATCAACTGGTAACCCCAACACGAGGTCAATCAACTCGCTAAGATGGCCGATTCTGGATGCACCCCAATTCACGGCGCAGTCTCACTCGCTCGCCCCATGGAAACGTGAAGGAAATAAATACAACAAACAAAAGAATAGCTACTACGGTGACGCTTCATGGAGAGTCTGTTACACTCGTGTCGCAGTAGGCACAAATATACTCTTCTTCAGTCCTTTACTCCTAAAGAGCATAGGGCCTAGACCACAGATTTACACTTCTGAAGGTGATTCGCGGCAACTTCCAATTCTGGCCAGCTAGTGCCGATTGACGTGGTCTCTTGGGCTACAGATCAATGTTACAGGTAATTTATTACGTGACTTCTAGTGCCCACACGTTCGCGTGGTTAACGGATTTGCCTACAGCCCTGAAGATCCATTCTAAATACTGATAAAATAATATTTGAAAACGGATAGGTAATTTCGGAGATTATCTAGAAACATGTAAACTTTTAACCGGATTAAGAATAGCGCCACTCCATTACCTTCCGTGGATGTCGTAGAAGGCGACTGAGGAATTAAATTACCAGGACACGGGCAGCAGTGTCTTCCTTGCCCGCCTTGTTTGCCCGCAAACCCCTCATGGTTATGTTCTAAGCTTGGAAAACGATGAGGGAGGCCTACGTCCTGCAGTGTGCGTCAAATGGCTGATGATAATGTAAACTTTTCTCTGTACCATAAGCAGCCTATATACGTGCCACTGTAGAGCACAGGCCTACCTACTCCGAGGGAGAGAGTATGGGCTTAATCACCACGCGTGCCCACCGCGTGCCAAGATTTTTGAATAGCTCAGACACTCAGGTTTCCTTACGATATTCTCCTTCACAGTTAGCGAGCACAGATAACTTCACAATTGTACATAGCTTAGAACCGGTTACTATAATGTACTTTACTATGTTACTATAGGTACTATAATGTACCTTTCATCATGTCATTTTTAGTCGATGGTTTTCCTAAAACCCAATAAATAAATAAAGTCATAGGTACATGCCCGCAATGGGAATCGAACCTGGGTCCCCCGCTTCCAGGTGCAATGTTCTACCCACTAGGCTACCACCAAACTTTATTTATTAATTCATTCTCTCTCTCTCTCTCTCCGAGAGAAGGCCTGTGCCCTGCAGTGGGACGTATAAAGGTTATGAAACAAAAATATATATGTTAGTGTGGATTAGTGTAGATGTAGAAGACAATTGAATCGTGTGATTTTAAAACAACACAAGTCACATGTGTTTTTAAAATAACACTTGCCCATTTTTTTTTTATTAAATTATTTAATATCGATTTACATTAGAAAAAAAATTGTAGTTTATTCATACAGAAATCAATATAATATGCTAAAATATTGCTGTTGTAGATATTAGTATTTGAATAAAACAGTTTTTTCTATTTCCTGCAAAGTTGTAATGAAAGGACATGTGTCGTTTTAAAATCACACGATTCAATTTTAACCCCTTCCTTGATCTTTCTAATTGTACTTCTGTACAAGAGGGTTTGTGGTAATGGCATCTAATCGTAAGTAGTCGGAGTAAAACACGAGCTATTTGAAACTGTTTAGCTGTCGGGAAGGGTGACAGACAATTTTAGTGACGCGGTGCGTATAGGTGGACTGGTTCGATTTTTTCGGTAGAACAATGTAAGTTTTCCGGAAGAGATCGCCTTTAGCAAATCACTTATTTGCGCTTCAGATAAACTGAACATACATAATAATATAATCGAATCACTTCTAGAATGTAAATAAGAATGGCGGCGCTCATAATTGCCCCCTGCTCACACACAGCAGTGTATATAATACGAGTACACAGGAGTAATAAGTATATTAGTGTATGTATATGTCAAGAAAAATGTGTGTGTGTGTGTGTGTGTGTGTGTGATCACTTGACATAATTTTATTGAACATATAAAATTTTCCTTTTTTGACAGTGCAATAAAGAGATTTGATTTAATTTAATTTGATAAGCCAATTTATTGCATTGAAAAACAAATTAAAATATGCCTATGTATGGCTACGTAAAATAAAAAATATACAAAAAAAAGATATAAGTATTCTTTAGTGTGCTAGAAAACAATGACAGAGCCATGTAGTGAAGTTGTTTAAAAAAAGGTTATTGTGTTAAATAGAAAAGACATTTTTCTATGTAGGACTAAGCATTTTCACCGGAGCTGCGACATTCGCCATAAGGCGCGGATTTAATCAAATTATATACAACCTGATATATCTAGATATTTCTGAAACATATACCTAAATCGCACAATGCGGCATTAAGTCCGCTGCATTGTACTTTTTTTTTATAACTGCAATAAAATTATCAATAAATAAATAAAAAGACACTGACAAGAAATTCTTCTAAGACACGTAGTCCAATTGGAGCGTATTTTAAAGCCACTATAGCCTCTTAACCCTATCTGCCCTTCTTCGTACTTCTACCACTGCTTTTACAATAGACATAATAAAGAGTTAAGATTCTACAAAAACTTCTGTTTAGTAAAATCACACCCGCAAGTCAAAAAGACTCTTTCTAATCTAAAATAATAAGTTACACACATACATACATAAAATCATGCCTATATCCCAGAGGGGTAGACAGAGACCAGGGACTGCCCTTTCCACGATCCTGACAGATCATTTTCGCTTCCTCAACGTTCATTAGTTGTTGCATGCACGCACGCCGGTTTCATAACAATAAGTTTTCTTCATTAAAAAAATTATTAAAGAATAACGTCAACGAATAACTCCATTTCCTTCCGTGGATGTCGGAAATACATAAGCAGGAGACGGGCAGCAGCGTCTACCTGAGATTCCAACCGCGTACTGCGATCACCAATTCGTTTGCCAAGCGTGGCGATTATGGCAAAACCCTTCATGGTTATGAAAACCACGGAGGAGGCCTGTGTCCTGCATGGGCGTCAAATGGCTGATGATGATGATGATTAAATAAAGTTTCAAGTTAGCACGTGTGCTAAATCTGTATAGTCAACATGCACATCTACACTCTACTCAGGTACCTTCGCCTTTACATTTCAGTTGCAAAGTCACCCGTAAAGTAACCGAGCTGAGAGCACGCGGGTAAAGGTTGATTTGGTGTCGAATGTACGAGCGTTGGTAGCCTAGTGGAGCGTTGGTAGCCTAGTGGGTAGAACATCGGACTCGGAAGCGAGAGACCCAGATTCGATCCCAAGTGCGAGCATGTACCTATGACTTGGTTTTCTAAGTTATGTACATTGTGAAGTTATAGTAGCAATACCACACGCTAAATGTGAAGGAAAACATCGTGAGGAAACCAGAGTGTCTGAGCTTTTCACATACCTCAGCGCTTGAAATCGCCAATCCGCGGTGGGCACGCATGGTGATTAAGCCCATACTCTCTCCTTGAGAGAAGGCCTGTGCCCTACAGTGGGACGCATATAGGCTGATTATACTATGTACATTACAGGCGCCTTTGCTACAAAATAAGACGGTTGTTCTGCTGCCGACTCAACCACATCCATACAACACAATTCTGATCTTAAACTAGGATACCAGTGTTAACCAGACAAGGGCCTCACTAGCATGAAAAAACATCTATTCTGAGGCTAAAAAGGCTAATCAAAATCCTAGAACTTTCCTGTATCTACACTACAGGGTGACTTTAAATTCGTTCGACGTTTTAAAGGGGACATTCTTACCATTATTTAGAGAAAGGGTTAGTTTTGAAAAAAAACGGCGCGTCAATTTTTGTTTTTCTAAATTAATTCACTTAAACTTAAAATAAACAAACAATATCAGGACGAAAAGTAACAAAAATAGAAAAAAAACTATGGGTTGAGCGTCTTATCCTTCACAAAATCTGCCAATACTCCTGTAGGGACAGAAAACAACTTTAAAGAACCACTGACACTACAAAGGGCATTAAAAGACGCTCGTTTCCGACCCTATCGCACATCCGGCCGACTCTACGCCGGTATCGATTATCCCCCGCGCGAGGGGCGTGCGCGTCACCGTATGCCGCTACTCTTTACGCCAATGTGGCTATTTTGGCCATCGTGGTTATTTTGGCCATCGTGTCTATTTTGGCCATCATGGCTATTTGAGCGATCGTGGGCATCGCAAAGTCACCCGTCTCGATAAACAGTGTGCATTTTTCAATATTTTTTTTTTACTAGCGACTTCGTTTGCGTGGAAATTTTGATGTGTATTTTGCGGTATAAAAAGTAGTGTATTATTATATGCTATCACAGACTTATGTGCCAAATTACATCCACATCCGTTCAGCAGTTCTGGCGTGATACAAACATCCATCCGTCCAAACTTACGAATTTATAATATTAATAAGATTTGTCATACTATCTTGAAACTGTTCGAAATCATTTGTCAAATTATCGATACCAGTTTTCAGGTTATCAGTTCTGTACAGGGTTGTATTGTGGACGAACAAGAAGACCACAGTGTGGAAGTCAGATGTTGCATCGAACAAGCCAGCGTTTAAATGAGTCACTTCCTATGCAACCGAAGTCTCAAACTAGGTATCTACTAGATGCCGTTTGGTTCGGTGTCATAATGATTATATTTTCTGTTCTCTTATACGGAGCAGAAGCGTGAACAGTGAACACTAACCAAGACTATGCGGAAACGGTCAGAAGCGTGGATTTACAGGAGCATGTTGAAAATATATTGGACAGATAGATTAAAAAACGAAACTGTTCTACAGACAATGCACAAGGACTTGGAGCTATTAAAGACCATAAAGAAAAGAAAACATGATGCGAAGTAATAAAGACGATCTCCTCCAATTGATCCTGCAGGTAAAATACAAGGTCGCAAAAAACCTGGCCGTAGAAGAATCCATTGGCTACAAAACTTGGCTCAATGGTTTCAGATAGGCACCATCGATTTGTTCCGAGCCGCCACATCACGGGTCACAGTGGCCACATTAATAACCGACCTCCGATAAGAGATGGCATTACAAAAAGAAGAAGTTCTGTACGCCACACCTGTGTATGTGTGGCATATATGATGTGCCCACTAAATTTGACTACATTCAATAAAAAAAGATTAAAATTTTCAATATCTCGTAAGTACAAACTTACGTTACAGTACAACAATTGCGTATTGCAGATATATTGCACGTAGCCTCAAAGTTGTGTTTCTTCTCTTTTATTCGTATGCACATCAATAGGAATAGCTGAGGCTTGTCTTTCAGCCTCTTAAGGTTCAAAGACAAGAGATTGCGTTTATTACTGCGTGTCAAAAGTAAGGGGGGAAAGCCGCAATGGAGCCATGCTCACGTGTGTTTGGCAGCCCATCGGCTGGCCCTCTCTTGACAGATGTTTGTATTTGTAATTGGCGGTCAACGTCAGGGCGAAAAACTAATAAAGCAAGTTCAGCATGATCGCAAGAAGCGGTATATACATAATTCAAAAATATTTATTAATCAAAAAATCATTATAACTTTGAATTCATTCTTTGACATGTTTATATATGAGGTAACATTAATACTTATGAGGTTATTTTTAAATTATAGTTATAGTTTATTCTTTTGGCGACGATCAGTTCAATTTTTCCTTGTTTTGCAAGTGACAACCCGTGTGATCGGAAAAAAACTGGAATATAATTCCAGGGTCGGTGGACTAAAGCGAATAAGTCAAATTGTCGTTAAATTATTGGTCTATACAACATAAGTAATTGAAATAGCAGTTTACATAGTTTTGTTAAAAACATTTGTGCTCAATTTATGGTTTCATGACAGCTCTCGGCTAATGTAATAAAAACAACAGAAATGTTTATAACATGTTTATTTATTGCGTCGAAAAAAATTGTTTTCGGCTTATGTGCCCTTAGGGCCCGTACACAAAACTGCGACCTAGTTTACAAAATACGTTCTGTACGGTTGACGTTCGTCGAAGGAATGTAACTTGTATATGAAGGAATGGTCACCCGAATGGGGGAAGGGAGCTGCCTTGTCACACGAAATCGCATCGCAGCAATTCGTGTCGCAGTTTTCTGCGTTGCAAATTCGCATCGCGCTGATTCGCAGTTTTGTGTACGGAACCTTAGTCCGCCGACGACGCTAGAATTAATGTGTTGTAATACTCAGTTTAAAAGTGGGTTGTACAAACATACCAAAGTTTTCAGTTCGAAAGTTTTAAACGCTATTAATTACATAAAAAACCCCAGGTCTTGGATGTTTACATGTTTGTGATGTCGTTGTTTCTGGTTCCCACGACGACACAGGGTATCCTAGTGTGGGGCCAGAAGCAATGTATGTGCCTATATGTAAATGTTTATGTTTATATTAAAAAAAAAACCAACCCTTAATTGAAATAAGATGGCGTCAACTTGATCAAAATTACTTTGACTTCGCATGGACGCATATTTCGGGTCCTAGAATTGACCTAGTGACTACAATTCTTCGCAATTTAGCTTAGACGAATTAACAAATAAAGAAAGAATATAATAATATACTTGCGTGTCACGCAAACTCATCCCGACCTATTGCCCGTTATTTGCCGGGCCGGTTTCTACTTTTTTGATACTTATTTGTATTTATAATTTTAGTGCATAATTTTTTTAAATGGCAATTTTGTATAATTATAAATAATTTGCCAGGTATCAAAGCATGCATTCTTAGCACATCCATCTAGTTATCTATCTTTAATCGTATAATTCTGTAACAATTTGTCATCTATTTCCACTCTTCCCTTGCACATGTCTCAAGTATTTTAACAATAAGAGTATCAAGCGCAGGAATGCTCCCATCTCGCCGGTGGCCGATGATGGTGACTCACTGACTGACATTACTCAATAGACTCTACAGAAGGCCTATTTTGGCTCGTTAAAAATAATCTATCGTTTATGTTTTTCATTAATTTACATCAAAATAATAATTTAATTTTTTTACCTAGAACTCTTGCAACGGACTGGGTCGTACAAGTCATCCACTGTATGGAGTTGTTTGATTTAACCTACTCCGAACTGTCAAATACATACAAATTTGACACTTTGGAGTCATAGAGCGGACGAGTTGGTCTTAATGACTTTCCTTCTTCATCTTTTTCATCAAAATTTGTACAGTCTTCATATATAAAAACACGATTCATATACGTCACTCCTCAAAGACTGTACATATTTATAGGCCTTTATTTGCACAATTATTTGCTTTGCACCGCGTCTCCGGTAAACTCAATATATCTTCAGGGATCTTATTGAATAATCATATAGGTACAATGCGCCACCATATACAATGAGCCACCTTTGCAGCCTAAGTTTTGGGAACCACACTTTATGTTAATTTCTAGAATTATGAAGTGTTTTTCTAAAATAATTTTATTTCCAACTATTTTGATCTATTCAAAGCTTAACCAATTTTAGTTCTTTGACAGGAAGGTACTTCTATTGTTTTACGTCACATTCCCGGCCGCGTCGCATCCGGAGATCTTTTGTTGCTAGTTTTAGCTCTTTTTTTACCCGATTTCGGCGGAGTCCAAAAAGAGGATAATGTCTTTGTTGGCTCATTTGTAAGTATGTCCGTTTCTATATTCCCTCGCAACTCCCAATCAAGTAATTTTAACAAATGTGGTCTCGTAAATGATATAGGATATAGGTACTGTAACGCTCTACTTATTTAAACTCAGATTAAAGGGCTAATACTCTATTTATTAAAATCCAGCTTCAGGGGCAAAGATTTTTTTTTATTATACTCTTTTTCATCGATTCCCTAGCCTAGCTGGGGATCGACTGACTTCTAAAACAAAACGTAACGATTCCCTTCATAATATTTAAAATAAGACTAGAAGGCTCTGCCAGCCAGCTTCCATAAAGAGGAATCGTTAAAAGTAATATGGTGAAGTAAAGATGTCATACTGTCATCGGAAAGAAAATAGGATTTCCCAGTGTATGAAATTGGGGTTCGCTATAAAATATATGGTGTTTGCTAACAAATGCTAAAAGTGGAACTTCCTGTTACAGGAACTTATGTTGTATATGTACTGGAAACTGATTGAACAAAAAGCTGGAAGTAAAAAGTAACAACGAAAAATCGTAACATTTTTTTGGGTTCACCCCTTTTTGACAGTGTGTAAGGTAAGTTGGTTCCGCTTTAGTGGAACTTTTATTAAACCCTGGGTTTAATTAAATGTTCAACGGTCGGTTTTTTTGTATTTTTATAGCAGTATTTTTTTTCGTTTAGATCTGTTGATCTTTGGTCCGTGGATGGGTTAGTTTACCTGTGTGGCATTTTTGCGCTACTCTCACGGTGAGTTTAGAGTCCTTTGAACCCTATTTGTAGGGATGTTTTTAGAGGTCTCGTAGTGATACCTACCCGAAAATATACAGGGTTACCTCTAAAATGTCCTATTCTATTAGTGT
The DNA here is from genome assembly GCA_947308005.1 of Yponomeuta malinellus. Classification (NCBI taxonomy): domain Eukaryota; kingdom Metazoa; phylum Arthropoda; class Insecta; order Lepidoptera; family Yponomeutidae; genus Yponomeuta; species Yponomeuta malinellus. Next base: position 5,989,672 of record OX371010.1, read on the forward strand.
TTGTGTTGAGATTTTTTCTCAGATTGATATATTCTGAAATTTTAAGCGCCACCACACCAATGTCCTTGCCACATGAGTGTGGTTTTAAGCATTCATCTATCAACTAGTGCCTGTTTTTTTTTATGGAAAATTGTTGCAAAAAAATTCGAAAGCCGTAAAACAAAACTGGTTTAAAATGACAAATAATGTGCTCAGAAAATTGCGCACTTTTTGAAACTAGCAAGACAAGTAGACGTATATCTACTTCCATCGCAAACTTATCCTATGTTACCCGTGTTACTAACAAACTTACTACTAGTAGTAACACAGGTAATTTTTTCCCGTATTACCACTGGCTATCGAAGTAGTAACATGGGTAAATTTTTACTTCCCTTGTTACTACTGACTATCGAAGTTGTTATATGGGTAGTTTACTTTTTTCCGGCGTTACTTCTACGTATTACTATCGATTCGTTGTCGTAATAAGGCCTTTGCTCAGCAGTGGGCTTCAAGGTCTAGATAGATGGGTAGATAAACCATAGATTGTCTGTAAATCACTCTTAAAAGGAAACCCCCAACATCGGCCTTGCTCTTAGGATAAGAAACATTTTTTTAATTGGTTCGCAGTAATCTCTACAATTCTATGGTAATGCTCAGTATGTTTATTTTTGAAAAGAAAACGGAAGAGGACTATAGAAACGCGGAAACTTCTATCCCACCCTGCAGTAAGTACAGCCGACAGCACATACACCTTTAAACTGTTAGTCGAAATACGACTCTATGCCTCAAGCATAAGAACGGTCCAAGGAATAGATTGTAGAGTTCGATCAACAGATTGCAAATTATATTACTTTCGTGTGGTCTTTCTTAGGGTTCCGTACCCAAAGGCTAAAGGAACCTATTACTTAGACTCCGCTGACCGTCCGTCCGTCCCTCCGTCTGTCACTAGGCTGTATCTCATGAACCGTGGTGATAGTTAGACAGTTGAAAAGCTCACAGATGATGTATTTCTGTTGCCGCTATGACAACAAATACTAAAAACAATAAATATTTAAGGGGGTAAACAATAAAAACAATAAATACGTTTTTTAGTCGATATTAATAGCGGCAACAGGTAGACGCTTGAAATATTCAAATGTTGCATAGATAATGGTACGGAACCCTTCGTTCGCGAGTCCAACTCGCACTTGGCCCGTTTTTTCCTCTTCAATTTTAAAGTTCAGCGAAATCTTATTCGAATACTCAACCAATATTCCTTTGAGTCCCTTTGACTACCACTCTCATATCAATAACTCCTAACCAAACATTGCCCTCGCGTTTGTGGCAAAATAGACCCTTTCTCATTCAAATCTAAATTGGATTTCGTATACTTGTTCATCTCAATGCATAACCCAGGACTCGTTGCTTGCACGAAGGCGTAATCTCTTATTTTATTACCTGCCCGGACCGGGAAGGACCCAACCAGAGCCGTTCCATGCCGAAAGAGAGCTTATTCCTTTCACGTTAGGTGGAATATGGAAAGGACCCTCTTAACCATCATGGCCGGTCTTCTAAAAAGCGTTAAAACTGTACAATGACACAATAAAGTTGTTGTTTTGCACCGCATACTTGGTTGGCTTCAACTCGGCTCACAAGTTAAAAACCAGCCAAGTGCGAGTCGGACTCGTGCACGAAGGGTTCCGTACCATTATCTATGCAACACTAGACACAAAGATCGAGAAAAAATGGCAAAAAATCGCGTTTGTTGTATGGGAGCCCGCCTTATATATTTCATCATCATCATCATTCAGCCGCAAGAAGTCCACTGCTGGAAATAGGCCTCCACCATAGATTTCAGGTGGAAGCGGCTTGCATCCAGCGTTTTCCTGCCACTTGGGTGAGGTCACCTGTCCATTTTGTGGCTGGTCGTCCTACACTGCATATTTATTTTATTTTAATTTTATTATTTATTTTTGAAGCAAACATAGAACTGTGTAAATGTTCTGTGAATATTTCAAGCGTCTACCTTTTGTCGTTATTAATATCGAGTAAAAAACAGCAAAAAAATTACGTTTGTTGTATGGGAGACCACCTTAAATATTGATTTTATTTTGTTGTTATAGAGGAAACATAAATACATCATCTGTGAAAATTTCAACTGTCTAGCTATCACGATTCATGAGATACAGCTTCATGACAGACAGACAGACAGACAGACGGACAGTGAAGTCTTAGTAATAGGATCCCGTTTGGTACCCTTCGGGTACGGAACCCTAAAAATTAAACGCTGTAGGTACTACCCAAACTTCTAAAATAGTTCCCCTACGCTAAGCTAATCTAGATTTCCAAGTAAATCGTTTCCAATCTCAGCCAGGCCCCTGAGGCCTGTTTCATAGAACTACAATTAATTCATGGTTTACAATGACAATTCGTTGTACGCAAATTCGATTAACCCACAGATTAACAAGTAGACCTCGAATTGTCTTAATAAACTACGAACTGTAGTTTTGTGAAACTCGGCCCAAGGCAGAGTTACAACTGCTGATAGTCAACGGCTGATCAATCCTTACATTTGGTTACAAAGTCCATCTTAACCTAATGTCAAGGTAGATGCTTGCACAAGCAGCCTATATACGTCCGCGAGTGGTGTTGCTACTATAACTTCACAAATGCACGTAACTTAGAAAACAAAGTGATAAGACTCATAACAAACGGACTGAGAAAAACCAATGAAACTGAATATTTGAGTTAAAGAGTGAATATTTCTATCTAGAATAGAACATTAGAACCTCTCAAGAACTATGTTAGAGATAATGATCTTCAAAACGAATGCATCATGTCCACCAGACACCAGAGAATGACTTACTGAATGAAATTATTTAAACAAAGTGCTTATCACATCAAAACTTAACTTAATTCTTTGGTTTAGAGTTTGAAGATCTCAATATTCATCTCCGAAAGTCTTCACCAGAACATCAACAAATTACCCTGGGACTTTTTTACGCTATATTTTATGAAACATATGGATGTTACTAAAAGATGGGCCCCATTAGGCATTATTTACTGCTAGCCCTTTGAGAGTTCCGTTCTCCATCTCTGAAAGTCTTCACCAGATCTTCACCAAATTAAAATGGGACCGATGGGACGTTATATGCTGTGGACGGCCTCTACGACAAGATCTTTCAATCCTTAATTATTAAAATATCTTGCCGCAGGTAGCCTCGCTCGAATGCCAATTCAATACAATCTACCAGCAGACATTTGTTTACTGCTGAAGTTGGCTTGCTTTGTCACGCCAATCACTTCTGTCCTCGGCCATCCCCCATCCAGCCACCACCGGTAATCTGATGACTAGTCCAGCTAGTTTGCTGGCGTCCCATGTTGCGTATCGTCCCTTTCGTGATCTCCACTCAAGAGCTTAAATCAAAACTTCTAAATAAAAGACGCCAGTGCTCAAACGAACTTAATCCTTTACTTCGTTTCCGTCATTTTCAAGGACATCAATGAAAATAGTTTCAGGGCACAGGGCGCTTCTCCTGAAAAATACTCGCAATTTTGGAGCAGCATTGATGTCTAACACAGGATGTCTAGCTGTGTTGACGAGAGAGTAGGACCTGTGTTTGGTATTCTGCGGCTGTGTGTGATTCAGGGCCTTCTTTAACCTATAAATTGTCCCTGGGCACTTTAGGTTAATTGGACCTATGATGTGAAACATTCTTACAGGTTATTAAAATATTCTTACAGCTGTAAGCAAGCTGCTGTTGCTAACAACATGCAAAAGATAGGTATTTCGTTTCTCACTTCATTATGGTTGTGCAAAAAGATAAAATCCAGTTTTACACAAGAACACCGACCTCCAGTGAGGGGTGATTCTTCGTAAATTTTTGATCAGCGCAGCCGGAGGCTACTCTGGAAGGTAACAGAAGACACACTGTAACAGAACTACGACGGCGTGCCTTCCCACAACACAAAGTTTTTTAATGGAATCAAAAGCTCATAAAACACCCTGGTTGCTTGGCTTCGCATTTTTGCAAATTCATAATTTCTATGAAAATATGTCAAAGATAATATAACCACTACGTTGAAATGTAGGATAGATCTGTCACTGTCACACACAGCGTGAACGCGAAGAAAAATGAATTGACTGAGTCACAGAGTGATGCAAAAAATTAATTAACGAATGACATTGAATGCAGAGAATGAGTGACATGGAAAATTCGGAAGTACGGAACTCCGGTTTGGAATAAGCACACGGCTTGTTCCCTTTCTGCGACACCCCACCCAGTCAACAGAAAAAGAGTAGGAATAGGAACAAGAACGCGAAAAGTACAGCTTCCTACTACAAGCCCCACGCAAAGAAAACATCATCTATCCAGCCCATGAATAGGGCTTACTGCTGGTCCTAAGCCCTTTCCTTCAACCCCCTCGGTTTCCTGCTATCATCAACATCAAGTACCTATAAGCATAAGAGAGGTGCAGAAATTGGACTTTCTGTTCTGTAACTCTAGCCACGGAAATCAGGAAAGTTTCCTGAAATTAGGGCAGAGATTTCTATTCAGCGACTAGCACCGTGCCCCGCAAAGCGCCCGCTTATGCCTTTTTGTCTCCCACTTGGAAAGTAATAAGTAGTCTTTTGAAAATGAGGCTTAGATAGACAGTGTGCCTAAGTGTACAGTGTAATTAATAAAAACAAGAATTGACTAAAACACTCCTAAGATGCAGTTAGATACAATAAATAGTCTTGGGTAAAGGGAAAGCCTATTAGGAGGCTAATTGTCCAGCATTAGCCATCTATATCGGTGGACAGACAAGGCACGCCACCAAGATTTATTTACTAAATGAAAAATTACCTAGTATATTTACCTATGTTAATTAAAAAAGTGTTGACCTTTTTAACAGTTTTATCATTTGATTTTTTGCTGCCCTTAGATCAAGAATTATCGAATCCATCCTTATTTCTATTTCTATACCTACTTCGATCACATTTTCAATAAGTTTAGGTATACTTATAGGAACTGCATTTTCTTATACGGAGTAGGTATGTATAGTTATTTCTAAAATGCGCAGTTCTTTCAACACACTCTAACCGATTGTCCTCAGCACGGGTTAGTGCAAAAAAAAAAAGAATATAAACACTCTAAGCGAGTTTGTTAATACAACTACTTTTGTTCGCAGACTTTTGAAAAAAAAAGATGTTCAGTTCTCCACTTTAAAAATCCAAACCAATTTTTCTACTTTGGAGTGGCCCACTTTGATAGATTAATAACTTAAACCCATAATAATATGTGCTAAAGAGAATGGACATTCCTCTTTGTAAGTAGCACCATGATTTACTGAATGTTGCTACATTTTTTAAAGTAAATATGAATTTATTAAAATTATGTAGGTAAAACCTGATATTACGAAAAATAAAAATCTGAGAAAAAACTCTTTAAAGAAAAGTTGTTACCAAACACAAACTCTAGCTCGGGTCTCTCGGGTAATATACACCACAGAAATAACATTTTTAAGAAAAATGTTATATTCATAATATCTTACCTGATGGATAAATTGCCGTTGTTAAAAAAAGGGCAGTGGTGTTGTGTATTTTGTGTTATAAAAATTAAATTAATTAATTAGAATAATCTGAGCAATTTGATTGGAGTGTTCTATTTTTATATATATTTGATTTTAATTTTTATTTTTAAACTTGGATTTTTTCCAAGTAAAGATGTCAGTTACCTTACCTCTAAAAAATATTGTATTTGAAATTATAAGAAACTAGAGGACTGTTTATTTAACATAAGATACGATTTATAATATTATCATATAAACCTGAAGCCCGTTAAGGGGATCCATGAGAGTGACTAGTGCCACAAATGAAAAAAAAACATATCTTCTTTTACAGATCAATTTTGCAAAAAGTGTCAGATCAATTTCCCAATTATGTTAATAGCGAAAACCTATTTAGAGGCTAAAAATTCCACCCAGAGGTCGCGGGTTCAAGTTCCGGCATGGGTGGAATTTTTAGCCTCTAAATAGGTTTTCCTAGGATCACGATCCTGGAACTAGATAGCACATTTATGCCAAAAACGGCAAGTTTTGGTGTTAATCATCATAAGCAGTCTATACCTATACGTCCCGCTGTAGGGCACAGGCCTTCTCTCAGAGAGAGAGTATGGGCTTAATCACCACGCGTGCCCACCGCGGATTGGCGATTTCAAGCGCTGAGGTATGCAAATAGCTCAGACACTCCGGTTTCCTCACAATGTTTTCCTTCACAGTTAGCGAGTGGTATTGCTATCTACTATTGGTGTTAATCTATGTCTACTTAAAATTCAATGATGCTATCTACTAAAAGAAGATAGGATTTTTTCATTGGTGGCGCTAGTTAGCCCGATGGATCCCCTTAATTAATCATATATATATATATATATAATACGCAGAGACCTGTTCATCATCATCATCATCAGCCATTCGACGCCCACTGCAGGACATAGGCCTCCCTTATGGTTTTACAAACCATGAAGGGTATTGCCATAATCGCCACGCTTGGCAGGCGGGTTGGCGATCGCAGTATGTGGTTGGAATCTCAGGAAGACGCTGCTGCCCGCCTCCTGGTAATGTATTTCCTTAGTCGCCTTCTACGACATCCACCTATTCGTGCCACCGATATCCTCTATTCAGGATTCAGGCGCGAGTTCATGAATGTAAGTAGGTACCTACCTATGCATTCGTAAAACTAAATAATTTAGATATACTCACCTACCTATGATCGAGCTGCAATCTATTCCGCGTTTCATTTCCAGTGGGGCTGATCACCTCAGACGTTTACAGGGAACAACACTTTGTACACCCCCTAGGCGCCGCCCAAACACCCCGGGGGCTACTCTGGTTTACTTGGAAGTTGGAAGTGAGTCCTAAGTCCGTTCGACGCTCTATGGAGGATACTGATTTTTGAGTGTGTAAAAAACTTCATAAAACTATATTTAATTTTTAGTTTATTATCATGACAATTCGATGTACCTACATTGCGTTGCAGAGTCTTCCTATGTGTTAATCTGTGGCTTAATTGACTTTGCAATGTACATCGAATTGTCATAGTAAACCATGAATTTTAGTTATATATAATAGGGAACTGCCGTCCCTAAGATTGTGGACAATACAGGCGTGTCATGTCTACATAGTGTGTGAAAGTTCAACGAGCGACTCTCCTTGAAAACCCGCGGATTCCACGGAAGGCCCGCAGCGTTATCTCTAAGCTCCAGGTATGAAGGTCTGCACGAAGGTAAGTCGAAGTAGCTCGTAATTCGCCAGTTTCCACAACTTCCAAACAAAAACAATTTTAGATTTTCGCTGTTCTGTAGGTAGAGAACACTTTATTGCAAAGCCAGAAAAAAGAGTTTCTTGTGACTTTGTCACTTCTTTTTTCCTGCGATGTAAGTACCTATGTTTGTATGATTATCCACTTACTAACGTATCTCTTCATTAAATCACAAACTATAATTGAGTTATTTTAAGAATGGGTAGTCGAGTCACCGTTACGCAGTACTGTCATGCTGTGTAGCAGAAATAAAACTGATGTATTTTTTGTATTAATCTCAACAAAAAAAAAAAATTAAAAATCTTCAAAAAAACAAACCACAACTATCTATGAACGTCGATACCCGTAAACAACGTTTTCCGAACGATGCAGAGTGCTGCCCGGTGCCGCCCCATCCTCGGAAACACCGCCCGCCCTCACTCCAAACAAGGTTTTTGTAGGAAAATATTCCCCCATTTATCGTAGTTTGCTTGCTGATAATTGAGAGCGCCGCAGATCGCTTGTTGAGTGGGAGCAGTGGTTAGCGTGTATTGGTTTTGTGTTTAAATAATGAGGTAAAGTCTGATTAATGTTGGAATACTTACGCATATAATATCAAACTGTAGTCGGAATATTTATTTGGTACAGAGGGAGATTAAGTCCGATTCTGCATTCGATATCTACGTACTGTACGGGTAAAATAGTTACCCTGTAGTCCAAAAAATCTTTTAAATAAAATATAAAATCCGACTTCGAAACACTACAGCACTAAAAAGTTACAAATAATTTAAATAATTAGATGTATGTATGCATGTATCGTAGGAGTATAATTTGGAGTCGGTGCCTAAAATAATATATGTGCTAACACAATATAGGTATTTCGTGAAAATTTCAACTGGCTATATCTATTACGGTCTCATATATTGAGATGTCTGTGATTAGGTACGGTACACGAGATAAAGATAGACGGACAGCTAATAGGGATGGGGTCCCATCGTGAATCCTTCCGTCACGGAACCCCAATAAAAAGGAACGCGCTCCTTGACCACTAGAACCTCAAGTTCGTCTAAACTCCTTACCTCGCTACCATAACTTCGAAACACGTAACTGAAACTCTAATTTGGTTTGACATTGCTACCACAGATTAGAGATCGCCACTACCACGTGACTACCACCTACCTACCAAATAAAAATAGGAGAACACAAATTCCAAATTGTAACGCCTAAACCGTTTAGGTACTACTGAGTTAATAGAGTCGACATGAAGCAGAAGCACCGACGCGCGCGCTCCTATACCACTGCCAGTACGTGCAGCGCTGCGACAAGCTATTACGCCATACCGCCGAAAAATTACAGCAAACTCAAGATCGGCCTTAAAAGGGCCAACCCAGCCGCTCTAGTCCTTTGGGCCTTCTACAAGCTGCCCTCGCAGAAAGGGCTGACTTCCCGGCGAGTCATAAACTTCCTCAAAAGACACTTCAGGAACTCGGGAAATCCGCGGAAGACGGGCAAGTCGCTGGGTGTCATATTAAGATGTGCTGTCGACTTCGGTCTTATAGCGAAACGTGGAAATAAGTACTTTCTTTCAGACTCCGTGAGAAAAAAGTGAAAAATTACAATTGTAACAAACTACAGATTTTGTTGTGCCAAATTGAGTGTGAAAGTAATCCGTAATAAAATGACGAAAAATAGGTAACTACTTACTTTTTTTTTATAAGTTATGTATAGTGTTCTTACTGTATCTCAATGCAAAACAACCAATTTAAGTAGTATTTTTTTTAATATATCGTTTCACAGACTTGTATTTACATGATTGTTTACTTAAATCTTAATATTTTAGTTATTGAACAACAATTCATAAACCGTTTAAATACTTCAATGGGTGTACTTATGACGCGCCGAGCGCGGCGCCCTCTTAAAAGCAGTTATCGTTTACATTCTAATATTTCAAGTTATAATACAAAGAAAAACAAAAAGAATATCCTGGTGGAATGCTTACATACATATTTCATCAACACCTAAGCGATTAAATAGACAATTTCCAAAGTTTAGTTCATTTACGCTTAAACATAGTGTGGTGCTGCATTTTCAACACTAAACATGAGGGAATAGAGTTAAGTTCACTTGAAGAGCCTAATAATAGCCATACTTATTTACACAGTATTATTTTGTCCCGTCCATACCAGAGGCCAACTTAATAAACTAATCATGTGTTTCATTGCGTTACGTGTACGAATTCTTAGGATCATTGCATGAAAGTTGGGATATTCTAGACACTTTTCTAAAATATATTTAGGAATTAGACCACTTCGATTACAAAAAGGTGGTTTTTACAATATGGCCCTTTTCTATTTTGGACAGGTGAAGTGACCACATATCTTAATGTTATCTTCCACTGGCAATCGGGTACAAACGGGCATAAAAAGTGAATCTATATTGCGTCATTCCATCACCCATCAAGGTTTACGCATAAGCAATATCGTATTGTGTTTTTGTTTTTCTACTTTGAACCTTACTGCTCCTATATTACGCGCACCAAATCCTGAGCGATTCCAATCGTCTAACTGTCAAATTAGTATGGAGTTTGACAGACGATTGCAATCGCTCGGGATTTGATGCGCATATTTAGGCCCCCGAGCTGTTTAGAAGAGCAAATCTTCATCGCCCTCATCGAGCAGGTTGCCAGTGCCGTGCACATCTTGGCCCTCGGCCTTCAATTTCTGCTTGAGCTGCGAACATGGAAAAGAGTTATTACTCAGACATCATAATTCAAACTATGCAGGGTTGCCTCTAAAATAGGTACGCAATTCCAGAGATACGTCAGTAAGTATTAAGAGTTTGTCTTTGGCCAGTAAAATTATTATATATAATTAAACCATTCTACAATTCAGGGGCATAAAATCTAACATATAAAAATCTCGTGTCAGTTTTTGTTATCGAACCTCCGAAACGGCTTCACCGATTTTTATTAAATGTTTTGTGTATATTTGATAGGTCTTAGGTCGTAGGCTAATTAATATGGCAAAAAAACATTTTCACGCAAAATAAAAAAAATCAATGCCAATAATAGATAATAAAATAAGCACTTCATGTGCGTTTGTTTTAGGTCAGTAAAATAAAAAAAAATTTAAGCATTCTACAATTTACGGGCATATAATAAATCGACAAAAGTTTCGTGCAAAATAAAAAAAATAACTTAACAGCTAGATCACCATAATCATAAAAAATCTTACAACTTCCTATGGCGCGACCTGGTTTTTTTAAACAAGGCCAACTTACCGCCTCAGCCTTGTCCTTGATGATCTTCTTCTTGTCCTGGATCTTCTTCAGGCGGTAGAATTCCTCACGCTCCAACTCGTCCAGCTCAGAGATGATGTACTGCAGAGTGCGGTCCAGTCTGGGGATGATCACTGGAAACCGAGATGTCGTTATAAAATTTCGACGATAGTAGAAGGAATAAGCAATGATAAGGATAAATCTGTTTTTTTTTGTTGTTCATATCATGTCACTTATCTGTTTGTTTTATTTCTGCGATGTGTCTTGTTGTTATAATTAATGTCTTTTCTTTTCTTTCTGTATTTTGGTGTTTAAATCCCCTAATCGCATCGTACTATGGTAGCATCTTCAAGAAAAGAAATTAAAACAAAAAAACCCAAATTAGTAGAATTCTGGGGATGCTACGAAGTTTCTATTTGCACGTAAAAATAAGGTCTTGTATGTACTTTAGGAACAAAAATGTTTCAATAAAAAAAGTAAAAAAATCCGATTTTCAAGTACACATATCTTCTTAAACATAAGCAGCCTATATATACGGCCCACTGTAGGGCACAGGCCCTCTCTCAGAGAGAGAGTATTAACTAAATCTTCTTAAATATATTTGGCACTCGGGTGCTCTTGTCTGCTATTTGAAATGGTAAAGTCGTTCGGTTTATTCAAAAACACCGGCCAAGTGCGCGTCGGGCCACGCGCAGTGTTGGGTTCCTAGAAGGAGGGTTTTTTTACCTGCTTTACAGAACTAACAACTTCATCAAAGTAATTTTCAATAGAATTTGTACGAAGTTTTCCTTTTATAAGTTGGTCACCCATAACTCGTTAACTGTAAAGCCTACTTAGCCGTGATAGATTACTTTTAAGTTCCCTGATTGCTGCCTTGATTTTTTTCATGTTTCTACATTCAACGGTTTGACAGGGAGTGGAGGCGGATGTACTCTAACAAAAAATTGAGCGTTAAAGCTTAATATTTATTTATGTTATTTACATAAATATTGCAACATGACAGTAATTAGGTAGGTACACCAAAGCAAAGGGATCCCTAAATCGAAAAATATTTTTAAACGACCAATCCACACTATGGTGTAGGCGAGAAAAAAAATAGCATCCCCAATTTAGGTATAAGGGATACCTCCCTTAATCTTAAAATAAATTTCTATTTGCGATATTATCCTACCGTTTTGTCGGCATGATTTTATGCCAAATTTCAGCTTTCTAGTACTCGTTGTCTCTGTGCTAAGCCGCGGAGAGACAGACAGACCGACGAACATGGCGAAACTATAAGGGTTCCTTTTTGCCTACATACATATAACATAAGCAGCCTATATACCTGTAGGGCACAGGCCTTCTCTCAGAACCCTAAAAATGGGCACGTTCGAAAATCGGATCTCAGAACACACTGCAACATTAATTAGTCGCTGCATGCACGTACGCCAATTTCGGGCACGTTTTATCTTGCCTTTCCCTAACCTTTACTTGTTCAAAAAACTACCTGGGCTTCAACACAGCATTATAGTACAATGACAAATACACGACCGCGTCACGTGACGTGATTTTTCCATTCCGTATCGCCTAGAAGGTGATACGTGTGCGCTCATAGAATTAAAACAGTGAAATGAAATCACCATGTTCATGCAGCTCTCATCCTACTCCGATGCATTAACAGAATATAGGTCCTAGATTTATATCTCACCATGCTCAATAGCGTTGACACGTCGGTTGGTAATCTTGATGACCTCGTCGAGGGTGACGAACGAGGTTTGCAGGGAGGCGAGTTCCACCAGCAGCTTCACTGCACTCTGGAAGTTCTTCTTCAGCTTGGCGAGCTGTTGACCACCACGGGCGAGGCCGGCCAGCTCGTATGTGTCTGAGCCGTCTTGGTAAGACTCGAAGATTGGGAGAGTCACACCTGGGGAGGGAGTGAGGTACTTTGGTAAGCTTGCAGCTGTTCCTTTTAAAGTAGATCACAGGTAGTTTGTGGGAAGATTTATAACATATCATAGATCTGTTAAACCTAACAAATAACAATTCAAAATTGTGAGGAATTCTGGGGACATGAATCTAAAATCATATATTGAACATTTATTCCCAAAGAACCTTACCTCAATTTTTAAGCTTAAACTATAGTTAACAAACTGTATCATATTTCAATTCTCAATGTATTCGAAACAAAAATTCAATCCAAGCAATTTTATGGATAAATAAAGTAGTGTTTTGGTGTCCAGCTTTTGGGTTGTGTCAGTTGTTTAATTCTCTTTCATCCAATGGTTTATCAAATTTGATCAAATCTCTTCAGTCTTTATGCTTTATTTATCTATATTGGGTCCAAACACCTAAAGATAGAAACTTTTACATTTACAAATGTTACTAGGTGTGGTTTGTTGTTAGGGAGTTACTAGAATTACAAAAGCAATCTTTAATTTACTATGTAATATAGTCAGCAATAAAGAATTATTTGGGTGCTTTTACATAACTAGGATTTATTTCACAAGAAACAATTATTTAGGTACAAGTAAAATTAACAGGAAAAGGGAAAAGACAGATACCCAGCAGTGGGTATAGGTAGGCTGATGATGATGATGAAAATTATAAAGAAACACTGCTAGAGAAAGTCCCTAAAAGAAAGGAACAATTTGCCTCTCAATAGATTTCTGTTAGAATATAAAACTCAGTGACATAATTTATTACAACACATTAACATGTTTCTGACGTTCCTGTTTAATATCAAGGCACAGGGTATCCTAGTTTGGAACTAGGACAAGTTATTGACCAAAACACATATGAATCGTCTTATAAAATTATTTTTAAATGTTGGATGGAGTAGTCACGAAATGGCAGATATCAGTTTGTTTCTGGAACCCCGTTTTTTCTATAGTAACTATAATTTAACTATTGGCACTCATACAACCAAAAGTTTCATGGCATTAAGTGTCGTCACAAACTAACAATGAAAAGTTATTGTGTTCCAAATTATATAAGAAATAATGACTAAGTAAATAAACATTTTAGTCACAATACACAGCATTATACCTTCTTTTTGTAACTTTAGAGTGCAAGGCATATTTTGGGCTACATTATTATCAAATAAACCTAATGAAATTGTAATAGAATAAACATACCAGCAACATTGTCTTTTTTGGAACGGATTTTGATTTGGGCTTTAGTGACATTCTGCAGCACAACCTGGTTGAAGTCTCCTGTTGTGAACTTGGCCTCCGCTAGAGAGAATGCAGCCTCTTTCATCACCTCACCCATAAGGGTTTTTGTCTGGAATTCAATTAGGTTGAAGATTAGAGGAAGACATTCTTGAGCCATATATAAAGTGCCTCTATTCTCTAAATCTCCACTGGGCTGGAGGACATAATTTTTTAAAACATTTTTAGCCATGTTTGGAAACGTTAATTAAGATAGATAAGCCAAAGCCAATAAAGAGGAACACCAGCTCAGAGCCAGTTCAGCTCCCATACGGAATAAGGGCGCTGAACAGTTGATCAGAAAGATGATTAGTAAAGTTGGGAGCGAAGCGAAATATTCGCTTAGTTATAAAAAAAATGCATGCGGTACATTTTTAAGTAAAGAAATCTCGAATTTAAGACAGAAATTTGCGAAATACGTGGTAGTGAGGCAGAAAAGTGTAATGGGCTTACCTCAATAATTTTGCTGAGAATCAAACGAAACCTCACTTGCAAGGCATCAGCCTTTTTCTTGAGGAGACCATGGCCCTTCTGTGCACCGGCCAGACGGCCCTTTATCAACATCTGAGCACTAGAAAACAAGAAAAATACATTACGAAGTTACAACACCCAAGGTTTTTCTGTGATCGATTTTCTCTAAAGTTAATCAACTCCGGTGAATGAAACTTACCCCCGAGAAGGGAAAATCGCTAATCTATCTTTTCCAGACATATTGGTTTGGCAATTTTTCAACGATTTTACGCCTTTTCCAGGATTTTGTTCACAATCACCTGATGACAGAAGACAAATGGCTGATAAAATTATTGTCTATGGTTAGTCTTGTGATTTCCGTTATTGGGACGTGCGTGCGTTATTGCCTCCCATTTCCGTCAATTGGGATCTGGGATCGAAAAATTCGATTCAAATGTCAGAAATATTTTTTATTTCGTTCTTTAATAAGATAAAATAAGTTTTTTTACAGTTACAGTACATATTATGGCTTTATAACTGGCTACGCGAATTAAAAAAAAAGCCGTCATGTGACGTCAAGATGGTACAAAACGTTTTCAATTCAATTCTGCTTTATGGACTCAATGTCATAAACGTTGAATGAAAACATGCACAAAACCTTTTCAATATTCAGCGTTGATCAAAAACGATAAATTATAACATAATTAGGTATTTATTGCTTTGTTTTTTTTTTTTTTTGTTGTCAAACTTGTATGCTTGTCAAATTCAATTATTGTGGATTTTGGCTGCGGTTTTATTTAGAAAAATATAATACTTTTCAAATGTACTGAACAATATGCTTCCTGAAGAATGTGTTACGCTGTGCAGAATATGTCTAGGCGCTGGAGCACAAATTCCAATTTTTGAACTCGATGAACACAATGTTTACGAGAAGCTTTATACGTGTCTTCATGAAAAGGTAGGCTTCTTCAGGACAGGTGATATTTCAAGTGCCTGAACTTAAGTTTTGTGTTTAGCCCCACTTAATATCAAATAAAAATTCTAATTAGCTTCTTTCAAGAAAGTAAACAAAAAATATACAGTGTGTTGTAACTTGTATAAAGAAAGTAATTGAACAGCAATTTGTCTCTTATTCTCTCAAAATTATCGGCAATATTGTGTAAGCGAGATACATAGTTCTTGTCCAAAATACTTGTTCACTTACTTTCTATATACAGCGAGCAAAGGAACAATAGATAGGTACAATTTTTTTTTTTATGGAAAATTCTGAATGTATGCTGAATAACAGCCATATTTATATTAAAATTAAAGTATGTAGCTCCAAACATTTTCCTTATTTCACGTAGTGGTTTATTTTATTTTATTTGGTGTAGAAAACAGATCGCAACCATTACATGATATAAAAGTAATAATATGACATGAGTACTAAGTTGTGGTCTAAAGCATGCACACACAACATTGCCACTTACTTTAATCAGTCTCACTCAACCTACAATAATTGACTGCCTCGTTGGTCTAGGAAAACACACTTGACTACCTCCCTAATCAGAAGTTGCAGGTTTAATAACTACAAAGCCTGTCAAAGTTGATTTGTACAATTATTATGGCCTCAGTCAGGCTTATCCCTGCCCAGCACGTCCTAGTTTGGGACCAGGACAAGTTTATTGTGTTGTGTGGAAGTTATTATTTTTTCTAATGTACCATTCCAGGTTAAGGACATAGAAGGATATCCACGCTATATTTGTCTAAAATGCAATGAAAAACTCCACTTAGCATGTGAATTTATAAACAAGTACAAAGATAGTTGCAAAATCCTGCAGTATGGTGTTGTTATTGTGAAGGAAGAGAAGATATTTGACAATGACTACAAATCTGATGTAGATGACGTCTTTGACCATAATTCTTTGAGCGACGCAGAACTGGATTTAGTTATAAAAACTAAATTAGAACCACCTGATTCAGATGACCAAAAGTGCTTAATTGAATTCGTGAAGGGGCTGCCGAAAATTAAAACAAAGAAAATAACTGCTACAGAGAAATTAAAAATCACAAACAAACCAAAACCACGCAAACCTCGTACAGCAAAAATTATCAAGAGGAAAGCAACTGCTGTAGCTACATGCATTTTAGAAGGGAATTTCATGTGGGATGGGGAAAAATGGTGGTAAAAGACATTTCCAAATTACATTTAGTTTTCATGTGTAATATCAATTAATGATATAAATTTAATTTCAGTTCCTCAAAAGAACCAAGCAATATAAAGTTCATGGACCCACAAATATTGCACAAAACAAAGAGGAAACGAAAAATTGACCTAGGTACACAAATTATGCGGAAAAAGCTTAAGAACAAGAGTCCATCGTCGTCTGCGAAAAAATTGTGCGATTTGTGTGGAGAAGTTTTCAAAAATCAGGAGAGACTCCTGAGGCATAGAGACTTAGTGCATTTCCCCAAAAAGTTAAAATGTCCTAAGTGTCCCAAAGTATGCCACACAGTGTACTATCTGAACAGGCATATAAAAAGACAGCATGATAAAAAGAATTTTATTTGTGCCGAATGTGGAAAGGAATACGCTTTCCTCAGTGAAATGAACTCGCATATCAAGAATATCCATAAAAAGGGTTCAGAAGTACAAAAAAAAGTCTATGCCTGCAGTATGTGTGACAAAACATATGCATGTATGAAGTCTGTTACCATCCATGAGAGGTCTGTGCACACAGGTAATTATCTGCCTCTTAAAGAATGAGTAATCACATTAATTCCAGACAGAATGAAGAATTTTAAAACAAACTATTGTACAAAGCAACCCACTGGGTGCACCATTCAATAGGTTGTTTGATGCCTTTAGCAGCCTTTTTTAAATCTCTTAGCCCGGTTCAATTAACCTATGTTGAATATCATGAATATATGAAGGTGTTGAATATCTGTAGGTAGCTTAAAGTTTATTCAGTTTTTGAACATTAGTCAATAAACATGACAGAATGGGAGCAAACATTAAGCAAACATTGCTGTAAAAAGAGAAAATATGGTACAATCGGCGCTTCAATTGCTAATAGTAATTTCTTCTATTAGCAGTCGGGCCATTTTGAACCAATTAAAGTAGGTTACGTGATTACGTCGTCGTGAAGTATCGGCCCCCAGCAGGAATAACCACACACCCTCTGGCCTCATAGTCAAACATATTACTGCTGGAACAACGAAGCAGTCTTTACAGCATTTGTTCCCTTTAAAGATATAGTTTTCTTTTGTGCTAATATTTGATCTGCAATCAGTCCCAGGACCGAGCGGATGAGCAGGTGTTTATAGGGTTTGATATCACGATGTCTACTATAGCACATTGTCACTTTTACTATTTTTCAATACAATCAGTAGCACAATGCCAACTATTATAAATCTTCGTAAGTGAGATCGCACTATTCCTAAAATAGCACAAAGCTTATTGGCATAAAAGATTTGCTTAGTCGCACAATGCTCACTTTTACAGTCTGCAATACTTTAAATGCGTGGATTGCCACCGATTTGTACAGTCAAGAACAAAAAATTAAAACTTTTATAATAATTATTAAAGTGGGCATAGTGCGATCTAATGTATCAAGATTTGCAAAAGTTGCTAGCAAATCGTTCATAGTGACATGCACAATAATATGATTTTCCAGTGAAGATCTCTCTTTGGTATTAGTGGCTAATGCTACTAATAGCTAGCTATAATACTCAAGTGCCTTTTCAATAAAGATAAAATAAAGTTCCTAAACAAGATTAATTAAATTTCCAGGCGAACGCCCAGCAGTCTGCTCCGTGTGCGACAGCTCGTTCACTCACGAGGATTACTTGAAGGAGCACATGCGTCTGCACACCGGCGAGACGCCGTTCAAGTGTCCGGTCTGTGGACGGGGCTACGCTCAGCGCTGCAACATGAAGAGTCACATCAAACAGCACAAAGTCTCGGAGCTCGACTCGGCGCTTCGAGCTAAGATCCGGCCTAATTATCTGCGGCTAATGAAACCGTAAAACTTTATTGGCGTCTAAACTATGTTTTATGGAAGCACACACAGACAGTGCGTGTCCAACAAAATTCTGCTCAAGGAGGAAGTGAGACGGCAATGTAGTATTCCGGCGAGACGCCCGTTTAAGTGTTCGGACTGTAAACGATGCTACGCTTAGCGCTGCAACATGAAGACTGAAGAGACATGAAACAGAACCTCGTGTCGGAGCTCGAATCGGCGCTTCGAGCTAAGATCCGGCCTAATTATCTGCGGCTAATGAAACCGTAAAACTATTGGTGTCTAAACCATGTTTTATGGACGCGCAGATGTGCGTGTTGAACAAAACTGCTCAAGGGGGAAGTGAGACGTCAATGCGGCATACCGGCGAGTCGCCTGTTCAAGTGTACGGTCTGTGGACGGGGCTACTCTCAACGATGCAATATGAAGAGTATTTACATAACTTGGAGGGGAGTTCGATGGGCCGTGCCCATAGGTAGGCGACGAAATTTGAAACTGATGAAAATTGTATGCATTTAGTGATGAGATTTAGTATGCATGAGATTTAGTGTCCGGCCGCCATTTTTAGTTTGGGACCGGGACCAATGGTTGTGAATGTGTCGATGTTATGGTATTCAGCAAGCGTCGCAGCTATGGTGCATTACGTTTTTATTATATTCATTCATATTAGTTTATTTATATTAAGAACGGCAATGATGTACAAGGCATTGCCGTCGTCTGTTTTTCCAGATAAATATAACCTGGGTGTATTTAAAACCGGAGTCAACTGGACTTCGTTCACCATCAGGCGTGACTGGGGTCAAGTGTCAAGTTGACCGAATAAAAAAAAAGTTTGTTACTAGACAGTACACATGTAAGTATCGTCTTGCTGTCAACAGGTACCTATATACACGACACATCAGTTTTAAATTAACGATCTGAATTTAACTCTATTCCTTTGTAATCAGAAAAGTTTAAAACGAAGGGCTTATACGAAGTTTATACCCGACAAAACGTAGACTTTCTATATGCGTAACACTGCAGGCACAGGCCTTCTTTCAGAGAGAGTATGGGCTTAATCACCACGCGTGCCCACCGCGGATTGGCGATTTTAAGCGTGAGGTGTCTAGACACTTAGACTCTTAGGTTTTGTCACGATGTTTTCCTTGCGTGTACGCGAGTGGCATATTCCTCGTATACTAGCAACATTGAATTTTATTCAATGCGAGCAAGTTGCTATTCTATTGTTAACAGCCACCAGTGTTTTTTTTTTATGGATTTAACAGTTAGTTACGAGAAACAGGGGGTAATTATTTATAGTGCAATAGCGTCTAATCCAGATTGATAGTGTCGGTCGATGGATATTGACAAAATTAATTTGTTGACTAGATATATTACCACTAGAGATTTCAGCGTGAAGTATGTAGTGTTATTAAATTTGTTCCCACATGGAACTATACTGTTATTAATTTTTCAGAAGATGTACAGGGTTTAACGAAATCCCCAAAAAAAACCCGAAGATGGAGGATTGTACTCGTCAATATGAAAAATTTTAATGAGAGGAAAACTTCGAAATCGCAATAAAGTATCCGGTTCCATAGGTACCTACTAAAGTCGCCACCTGCGGCATTAAAATATACGATATTTTTTTATGTTTAAATATTTTCGAACTAAAACTATCGTAAGCACTACATTATTAGCTTGATTTCCGGACAGAGACGAGCAACCGACGACGCGAACTCCGTCTCTACTCACCATGAATAAGCTCTGCGAATCAGAGCGAAACCTAGTCGGACTCATCCAGCAAATATCAAGTAAACTAATCCGGAATCAAGCTAATAATATTTAATATTTCGCGATTTCAAACTTTTCCTCATACTAAACGTTGTTAGAATTAATGAGTAGAACAACTCGTTTTTCGGATGTACCTATATGGCCCATTTGGGGGACTTTCTTACACCCTGTATAAATAGCTAAATGTTATAAGTTATTATTAAGTTTAAGAATGTTTATGTTTGCACTATTTCTTATGTAGAGTATTTTCACACTTCTATATGTTTTTTACAGTTTATGTATTTTCCGAGTTTTCACACAGTGCTAAAACAACGGGAATACACCAAAAACAAAACATTGTTATATTGTCATCATTATTTGGAGAGCTGAGATGATTATGGTCAATTAGAATCTACTACGCTGCGTCTACACGGTGGGTCAACCAACACGCTGTCTGTTGCATGATATTGCTGCTTGGCAAACGTACAGTGTCATATTCAGGGGGCTTATTTCAGAAAACCCATTCAAAACCACGGGATTACAGATGTTTTAATACATTTGATAAGTAAATCCCTTTTCACTTAGCCCCGGTTTACCGTACACTAGCAATCATAAAAAGAAATCAACTGACAGACAACCGTTTATAACCCAGGTCCTGTATATTTGTGACGTTAAAATGTGAACTTTACAATTAGTATAGGTACTGGAAAGCTGCACCTTTTGTCATTTGAGCGCGTTTAAACGCGTAGTGATGGCGTGTTGGCCCGGCGTTTGGAGGCACCAAAAGATCTGTTACTATGTTTTAAGTTCATTCTTATTTCTCATTCGTCAGTGCAATGAATTGAGTTTGATCGAGAGAAGCAAATAAACTCAAATAAAAAGGACGCTGTATGTTTTATCCTTAAGTATTTCAGTGTCTTGTACCTACTGGTTAAGGGTCTTAATGAGGTTCACTAGGGCATAGGGCCACTAATTAAAAATAAATATATTTCTTACAATATCATCTTTTACAGATCGTTGTTGCAAAAAGTGGCTTGCATACCTCTTAATCATGTAGATAATGACCCACGACCGAGAAGAACCAAGGACCTGGGGCTAGATAGCATTTATGCGAAAACTGCTATCTAGTCCTAGGTTTTTGGCCTAAGATTTTCGGTTGCGTTGGTTTGGACATATGGATAGGATGAAGGAAGAAATATATCGAGCGAATGTGCGTGGAAGGACCGGTAAGGCGCGTCCCAGGCGGGCATACTTCGACGAAATAAGGGATGCATTAGCAAAGGCCTAGATTAAACTGGCCAAGCGCGTGTCGGGCCAGGATTCCGTAATTACTGTAGGATTCCGTAATTACTGTAGGATTCCGTAATTACTGTAGGATTCCGTAAAAGAGGAGGCCCTGTACTGACAAAAATTTACGCTTTATTAAGCTTTAAAGATTTCACAAACGAAACCCTAATTAGAAAAATGGTCTTCCTATACCCACAATGTTTTTAAACGGCCAATCTAACAATAGAAACAAACAAAAACTGCATCCCTAATTTAGATGCAGTGGACGTACCCTAATAAAAAAAAATTTCGATATTTTATTCTACCATTTTGTCGGCGTAATAAATCTGTGTATCTGTGCCAAATTTCAGCTCGTTAATATTTAACAGCAGATGGACAGACAGACAGACGGACGGACATGGCAAAACTATAAGGGGTGCTTGTACTGGCCAAGTACGAGTCGGGCTCGCACACGAAGGGTTCCGTACCATTACCATACAACATTTAAATATTTCAAGCGTCTACTTGATGCCGTTATTAATATCAGCAAAAAAATCATAATTGTTGTATAGGAGCCCCCCTTAAATATGTATTTTATTCTGTTTCTAGTATTTGTTGTTTTAGCAGCGACATAAATACATCTTCAACTGTCCAACTATTACGGTTCATGAGATACAGCCTGGGGACAGACGGCCGCCGGATGGACAGCGAAGTCTTAGTAATAGGGTCCCTTCCCCTTTGGGTACGGAACCCCAAAAAGTACCCGAAACCGGCTTGCGTGTATGCAACGACTAATGAGTTGAGGAAACGAATGAGGGCTGTCAGGATCGTGGCAAGTGGCAAACACTGGCGTCTGTCTATCTCTCTGGGATACAGACGTGAGTTTATGTAATGTGATGGAAGGTACTTTTGCAAAATCGATCTGTAAAAGAAAATTATTCATTGGCGGTTCTAGTGAACTTAATGGGGGGGGGGGGTGGGGGGCACCCTCAGATCACATTATCGAAAGTTTACTCATAATATTACAATATTAAAAAAATGGTAAATTGTGCGAGCGAGACAGCGTGCTCCACGGAAGAACAACCTTAAGGGCTGTTGTTACGTCTCTCAAGCTGTCTCGCTCGGACAATATAACATTTTAATGATTGTAAAAAAATGTACACTTATGATAAATGTGGCCTGGGGGTTTGATAGATAACAAAATTACGGACTTTCTAAATACTTTTTTGTTCTGCTATACTTAGGTTTTAATAATCGCCTCAAATTTCCTTAATTAATTTATTTATTTAATGGTACAGAATATGAAAAAAAATGTCTAGAATGTCCGTAATTTTATAATCTATCTAACCCTCGCACAGCATTTATCAAAAGTAATTTTATGACAATCGTTAAAACTCATTTTTGCAAATTTATTATGGGCCCTAACTATAGACCATTAAACCCGATGTCGTTAGCGAATCTACACCCTTCGGTTGTAAGGCCCCTCGCCCACGGCGACTTTTTGTAGTGATGCTGTCGCGGGTTTCGTAAACGCGCATCGCTACAAACGCGCTTTAGTCGCATTTGCAACGCGCTACAGAAGCGATGCCAACGCGCTACTAACGCGTTACAGCATCGCGACTGTATCGATGCAAACGCGCGACCGTGTCGGACATTCGGGAGGAGAACGGAGGAGGGGTGGCGCGTGACTAGTGCTACACAGTCAGATTGAGAGTGCTGTTGTCCATCGGTCAAACGGAGTCCATCTTGCAACTGTAGCGATCGATCGCAGGCTATTTTGTGCCGTTACTGAATCGTATTTGCATCGCAATAGAAGCGCGACGGTTCGCGTTTGCATCGCGACTATATCGTGTTTACGGTGGGCGAGGGCACATAAATAGCGACCGCATCGCGACTGTTTCGATGGGAACGCGCGACAGCATCGCTACTGCATCGCTACAAATATTCGCCGTATAGCCCTAATGCGGAAATCATGGTAAGTGTCAAAATATTCATTTTATTCTGACAAGGACTGTTTATTAGTTAATGTTTTTCTTTATTTCCAGGTTTACCGTCTCGCTTGGCTTGGTGATCAGACATCTTCACGGCCAGTAAAGTGCTATTTGGTAAGTACCTAAGTTTTTTAAGAAGCCCCATTGTGTACCCGGGTATAAACTGACAACAATATAATTTCGTTTAGTTTTTGTCTCCTTGTAAACAAACCGTGGATACCATAATCACTGTCAAACGATAACATCTATCAAGTTATTTTACTCGTCCCAGGTTTTTCATTCGTCCCATTGATGCAAGAAATATCAACCCTCATTACCAATTTCTTGACATTGATAGTATTTAAACAATGGGGAACTTGCGTCTAACTTGGAGTGACATTGCTTTCATACCATAGAAGTCATATAAAAAGTTAGTAAATAAAACCATAAAAAGATTTTTTTTCGGGGTTTTCGGGATAACAAAAATAGCGAAAAAACGTATCAGTTTTGGTTTTTTCATTAAATTCTAAACGTATTTTTGGAAGACTGTTGATGCATAAAAACATAATTTTACGAGATAACTCAAATATCGATAAACTATTCATACATTAAAAGGCGTTACGTGCAAGTTGTAATTACGAGATAACTCAAATATCGATAAACTATTCATACATTAAAAGGCGTTACGTGCAAGTTGTAACGTCATAGTTGGAGCCCGATCTGAATGCGCGTTTTGGTACCACGTGACTATATTGACTTTTCGACAGGCTATGAAAAGTAGATATTAGTTGTAGAGAAAAGAGTTTACCACGTTAATTTATTTTTAACATCGTCGTTCATATTGCAAAATGTCACATGTCAAAAAAATACGATTTTTGTTTTTCCATCGAAATAGTATGAAAATTAGTTAAATAGAAGAAAATTAAATCGTTATAGTGTACACAGCCAATCAGACCGAGGATTACAATGTCTTGCACCTGTGACAGAATCAATTTTTTATATAATTTCGATAAAAAAACAAAAATCGATTTTTTGACATGTGACATTTTGCAATTTGAACGACGACATGGTCTCTCCTTCTATATTAAAACATTTTGAGTGCAAGTTCTCAATTTGTATACGCCCAGACAAAAACTGAATTAAATTGAATATATATGCAATAAAATTATTACTAATCCTTGGCTCTTTCTTTGTAGACGTCCTAATGCTCTAGCTGGCGGTAGAGAAGAAATTGCCACGAATGATGACGAAGCTGTGTCCAAGTCGGCCAAGTCGCATAATGGCATAATGGTGGTTTTATTAGGTAAGTAGACTTTTTTTTGAGTTACGTTAATTTAATCGTGCCCCGTTTGTCCCTAGTAAATCAGTTCGAGTGTCTATATTATGTTACTGCTTAAGGATAATACTGCCGAGCAGGGGGAAATATTCTCCCATGACAAGTACCTAAACTTGCTCTAGCAAGGAAAATGTTTTGCTTCCTCGTCTTCAACATTGAAAAGCTCTTGTTATGTATTGTTTCATGAAGAAACGAGCAGGAGACACAGTTTTACATAAGTCTAACATTGTAGTCCTTTATGTTTTATCTATCTATCTAGTGCGGACCACACGGGTCCATAAAACGTCTTATTGAAATAAGAAAAAACCTGAAGACCGTTTTTTTAGTATCGTATTAAACAACTTCCAATAAGAAAACACTAAACTATAAGAGAAGATTCTCAGCGTTGATCTCAGGTTAGTCACTAACTGCGTTCGGTTTCGACCGTAAAATTAAGTGTTAAAAACCGGCCAAGTGCGAGGCGGACTCGCGCACGAAGGGTTTCATACCATTAGGTATCTATACAACATTAGACACAAAGATCGAGAAGAAAACGGCAAAAAATCACGTTTGTTGTATGATAGCCCCCCTTAAATATTTATTTTATTTTAATTTAATTATTAATTTTTGAAGCGAATATGGAACTAAATATTCTGTGAATATTCAAGCGTCCACCTGTTGCCGTTATTAATTTCGAGCAAAAAGTGGCAAAAATTACGTTTGTTGTATGGGAGCCCCCTTAAATATTTATTTTATTTTTTGTTATCGCGGCAACAGAAATACGTCATCAGTGAAAATTCAACTGCCTAGCTATCACGGTTCATGAGATACAGCCTGGTGACAGACAGACAGACAGACAGACAGACAGACGGACAGTGAAGTCTTAGTAATAGGGTCCGATTTGGCACCCTTCGGGTACAGAACCCTAAGGAAAATAAGAAAAGCAAATTGTAACGGGTTGACCATTATGCAACTTCTCCATGCAAACAATAATAAATAATCCCAAACATTTCAAGAAGCTCGGAATCTCCCACGTAGGCCATCCCGTTAAAATGCTGGCAGGTGGTCTTGACGCCACCAGGCAAGAGTGGGGTTAGAAAAAGAAAACAATCTTTCCGACCAGCCAGTGCGCCTAGACGCGAGCACGCCGACCCACGCCCGCGAAGCTTTCTCGAACGCGTTCGAATTTCAAAAAGTTAAGCACGCGCGAGAAAATTACAAAAACAAAAGACACTCGTTTGTTTATGGTTTGTCAAATCAAGTGTTGTGTTGAATGAAATAGATTGATGAAAAAAGAAGGGGGGCTTCGTTTGTATGAAATAAAGCAGTGGTAAGTTTTAAAAGGGCTGTTAGAATGTAAACGTTAGTTTGTAGAATAACGTGTTTGAACCCTGTACCCGTGGGGTAATATTGTAGTTAATATGTATGCGATGTGCGTGAGATCTAGAATGGGAGTAAGTAAAACAAACTCGGTTGGATACTACATTGCAATTCTACCTTATAGCCATAATTTGCTTACAAAGAGTGCTTTAATTGTAGGTTGTTTTTAAATTCTTGTGTAATTAGCTTACAAAGTACTTACGTGTTTACTCATCTCCTTAGTAATGAAATAAATTAAGTATAACATGGTATGAAATGTCTCAACAAAACTAGGTACATACCTTAATGAAAAAATTCGAAGGTAATAAAAAATAATTGTTAAAATAGTGATAATAAGACCACTCTCAGTTCCAGGATTCTTAAACCGGCATTCGGTAAAATTTTCTCCAAAACATTTTTATAGTTTGCGGCTCCGCGTTGATGTCTTTTAGCAGAACCTTTTCTTTACCAGTGTCAAATGAGTTGCTGGGTTGCTAAAGCGAATGGTTCCCAAAATATTCCAGACAAAATTTTGCATCCTAGCAATCATTATGTAATGTAACATAGCTCAAACAGCCACTCTGCAGGGCGTAGGCCTTCTCTCAGAGAGCATGGACTTAAGGGGCGGGGTTCCTTAGAGTAACACCACCACCGGCGCCACCAAGAGAAAAAAATCATACCATTTTTGCAAAAAGTGTCAGTAAAATGTCTCAATCATGTTAGTGATTTTTAGGACTTATGGCCGCGAGCCTAAGGCAAAAAACCTAGGACTAGATAGCATTAACGCCAAAAACGCCCGTTTTTAGGCCGGTTCGGCAGGTACTATTAATAATAGGTATGATTGAGAGATTGTACAGACACTTTTTTCAAAACATAAACATAAACATTTACATACAGGCACATACATTGCTTCTGGCCCCACACTAGGATACCCTGTGTCGTGGGAACCAGAAACAACGACATCACAAACATGTAAACATCCAAGACCTGGGGTTTTTTTTGTCCGCAGCCGGGATTCGAACCCACTATCTATCTTAAAATAGTATATGATTTTTTCCCTTAGTGGTGCTAGTATTACTCTATGCAGGCCCCGCGGATTGGCGATTTTTAGCTCTGAGGTATGTGAGTCTCGGGTTTCCTCACGATATTTTCTCTACGTAAAAGCTTCGGTGGCGAAGTGGATAGACCAGTTGCTTCACATTCTAGAAGTTGTGGGTTCGATTATTTTCTTAAGTTACATCGGTATATACATTTGTAGTATTGTGTGAATTTGTAGCTTTCGTTTTTTAAAACAACAAAACGAGTTATATTTCGATCAATCCTACTGGGCTTTTTGTCCGCTATATTGAAAGTCGGCTTGTATTGTTGTGTGGAGTTTCAGAAAGGCGCTCGCAGTTTCCATTGTCCAATAGAAATCGTAACATGTTGTAACTCAAATAAAAGCAACCTGATGCTTTGGAATAAACACGATTCCAGTGTGTTTTGTACTTATTCTATCATGCCATGCGCTGAACTCGTGTGGGGTCGATATAATAAGATTGACGTTCAAGATCTCATGCAGTATATACATTTTCTAAGCTATGCAGGGTGTTAAAA
The DNA here is from genome assembly GCA_947308005.1 of Yponomeuta malinellus. Taxonomy (NCBI): domain Eukaryota; kingdom Metazoa; phylum Arthropoda; class Insecta; order Lepidoptera; family Yponomeutidae; genus Yponomeuta; species Yponomeuta malinellus. Next base: position 6,017,085 of record OX371010.1, read on the forward strand.
GACTGACGTCCTATCAGAAAGCCACACACTCTGAACTAAAAAAAAACATTTTTGGGAAATCCATTAATTTCTCTAGGCTGTTAAAATGTAATGGACTCGTAACTCTTAGCGTTCTTAGCACGGAAGTTTATACTTTACTCTGTGGCATAATCTAGCGCTACGCTTGTTAAAAATACCGGTGTTTCGGATAAATTTCGCGTAAGTACGCGTTGGAATTTTGAATACGTTTGCTTTCGTGCAAAAATATGCAATTAAAAAGTGCACCTCAATATCTCTTTAGAAGCCCTTGACTTCCCAGACATGGTTTCTTTGAAAAAAAAATTTCTAATAATACAGAAAACATAGGGCGTTGGTGTATTAACGCCCGGTAATATTTATTACGGCTTAAACGAATTTTATCACTAAGTGATAAAATCTTATTATAATTTTTGAGTAGGTATATAAAGCCCATTATTGAAAGAAAATATTACATATTTTTAAATTAAAAAAATACTTTCCAAATCATAAAGGGCTTCTTAAATTGTCTCGGACATAGTAAATACGCAATATTTTCTTTCAATAATGGGCTGTACATAGGTATTCGAAAATACTCAAAAAAAAAAAAAAGAATACATCGACATGCTAGAAGATACCTGTATAAATGCTTGATTTCTAATATTTTTTGTTGTTTTTGTGTGATTTTTTAATTAAAATAACATTTTGATGAGTAGGTACAGTAGTTTCTTTTTATATTCGAGACGAGTATTTTAAGATAAAACTTGGGTCTATACTAAATGGGTCATATCTGTACAGAACGGTACTATGGACAACAGTATGTATGCGTTTCGAACCGACATACTATCGAGCTAATAAATTTCCGAACTAATGAGCAATCGCACTTGCGATTTTCGCAACAGGGTTTTTCGCACAAACGTTACCTCGCACCAATAAAGCATTGATGAGATAAAACATCGCGCCACTGAATTATCGACACATCGTGTTCAATATAATAAAAGTCAGATCATCAGCTTTCGAAAACAAGTAGGAAACCCATTTTACTGAGACTTCATCTTAATCCAATATGTCAATCCACAATTCGTCTACTTCTTGACATAGGCGTCCTCTGAAGCACGTCATCGTGAAAGGGGGTGTGTACCTATAAATGAATAGATAACTTTCAGACAGCAAAATTACTTGCCTTGGTACCAAACTTCCTAGTAATTTTGCTATGGTAACCAGGCAAGGACATCACAAGCATGAAACAAACCTTACCAGGGTGTAAACAATTTTCTCTCTATTTCTCTGTGTCTCAGCAATGTTTGAACAATCTCTGTTTCATTCTATTTAAAAAGCAAGACGGCGTAAAAAGGCTACTGCCCTAGAGCAGCTAATGCTGAAAGACCACCTTGGAAAGCAGAGGGTAGACTCTGGGAAAAAGTACCCGATTTAACCTGTAGAATTAGCGAAATAGTGGATTCTTTACATAGGGAGCAAACAACTATTTTTAAGGCGAGAGTGTTTCTTTGAATCCAGGGCAGGACGAAGGATTCTAGAGTAGAATCCAGGGTGCAGCGAGGGATTCAACGTACAGCACTCGAGCTTAAAATAGTGATAGAAAAATAGATAAATCATTTATTTGTGCTTAGAGACACACACATAAAACATTAAGTACATACACATAAAAAAGTTGATTACATACAATCGTTTAGGTACAAGTTCAGACTTATCTTACAAACTAACATATATGTATAAATATATAGTTCTATGGCACTTTTAGGCCATATGCGGATGTGCCACAGAAGCTCAAAAAGGCCTTATCTCAGCATTATAAATATCCACTTTAAATAAGCAGATAGTGTTGCTCCCGAAGTGGACACTCTACTTTTTATCACCCTCTATGAAAAAAATAAGTAAGTGCAGCTTATGAATAAAAAAAGAATAGAGCGTTTGTACCACATTTTTAGCGTCCGATACAATGTTCTCTGGAGTTAATACAATATTTCATTCTCACTACTTGAAGACACGCAAATTGTTAATAAAAACTTAGTAAAATCCGAATTTGAGAACGAAGGCGGACGAATCCATTTCACGCGTCTGTTATATTTTTGGAACTTTTACTAGAAATATCCACATTCCAAATTCAAATCACTTTTCATCCCTAGGGATCAGCTATTTTGGTCTCTGTTTACGAGGACTAAATTAATAGCTCTTTTTTAATAGATGTGTTAAAAGTAATCTGGACCACCATCCGCTGGGAAGCCTTGACCCAGTGGGACACACGTTAAAAAAAATCAGCGAAAGGCGCCACTATTAGCCATTATAGTCCATCACTTCGTAAATAACATCGTAAGTAGGTACCCCATTTACCCTCACAGCAATTTACTCATCCAGCTGTATTGCCTACAACTTAATACGTGCCACAGCCTATTTGAGTCGTGACTCCAATAACTTCGTTCCGGATTCGTCCAATAAATTCCTTGGAGTTTTTCCCCCTGTAGCGTGTTTGAAATACCGCCCTCAGAAGTGGCGGTGAATGTTGCGTGTTTTTGTTGTGCGGTTGGTATAAAACGCATGGTATTCTCTTTGTTGTTTAGTCTATTTAAATACAAAAGTATTATATTGTTAGTAGAGGAAAATCTAGCAGTAGAGATTATTTATCTTTTAACTTGACACTAAAATATATTTTAGGTGAACCTAATGTAACCTGTTAATATAACCTGTAGCGGTGAAGCCTAGTGGGTAGAACATCGGACTCGGAAGCGAGAGACCCAGTTTCGATCCCCAGTGCGGGCACCTATGACTTGGTTTTCTAGGTTATGTACATTTGTGAAGTTATAGTAGCAATACCACTCGCTAACTGTGAAGGAAAACATCGTGAGGAAACCTGAGTGTCTGAGCTATTCATATGCCTCAGCGCTTGAAATCGCCAATCCGCGGTGGGCACGCGTGGTGATCAAGCCCACACTCTCCCCCTGAGAGAAGGCCTGCACCCTACAGTGGGACGTATATAGCCTGCTTATGTAAAATAACCTGTGTCCACCCGCCTGTTTTACTTACCCCAAACTGTAATTCTTGTACTTACTCCTCTAGTTCAATTACTTGAAATGGCTCTTAGGTTTCAACACAAAACGTTGCTTCTGTCTCTCCTGCGTGGGCTCCTGCCAGCCGCCTGAATAGAGCTCAAGGAGGTGGAGTTCTCTAACACATCATAGAAAAATTACACTTTTCAACTTTTAATCATGAGAAATACTCCTAGCGGAGTAAGTACAAGCTCATCTACCCGAAATGGTTATTAGGTTTAAAAAAAGTTGCCTCCTGTTTCTGTTCTTCGTGACCTGCAACTAGCTCGTATAGGTCTTCGGTAAATTCGTTGCTGTTCGTTACAATTCATGTCACTAGTTTATGTCATCATAAAACCATTTTGAAAACTTTATTATAGCTTCATGTCACGTGACAATTGAATTATTGCAAGGTATAACTCTTACTTCCTATACCGCACTGTCCAAGCATTCCAAAGAGTCCTTACCACGCTTCTTGCTTGATTGAAAGAGCTATATTAAGATTTAATTACGCAACGTATTATTGAAATACTCAAATTGACATGTAGCGATGTTCTGTGCGCATGCTTTAGACCACAACTCAGTACTCATGTAAAGTATTACTTTTATATCGTGTAACGGTTGTGATCTGTTTTGTACACCAAATAATATAAAATAAATTAAATATGTAAATAATGAAAATTCTGAAAACCGTTTATTCAGTATCGATATGTAGTTAAACTTCCAAGAAGCAAAGGTGTAAAATTCTCAATATTTTATTTTTCATACAAACGAAGTTTGAAAACTTAAAAGAAAAATAAATTGAGAATTTTACGTGGGATATATTTAAATGTACCTTGTAAAAAAGGTTTCCGACTAAAACTTATGATTTTTAAAATATTGGTTCGCTCTATAATTCTACGGATAGTAACTAAAAACAAGTCGTCTTTAAAATCACCATACTAAAAGCAAGAGGAAAGAAAAATAAACTTATGTATTTATCTACCTATTATTCCACCTTTAACTAAAAAAAAACTTCTATCCACTTTAAAAAGAATAGTTGGGGACCGAACCAGAATCCACCTTATCTGGAATATAGTATGAGCACTGGGCTATCAAGACATGGATACTTGATTAAATTAAATTACACATTTTAAGGCCCCTTTCTCCTGTTAAAGTTTGCTGAGTGCGATGTATACATTGATGTTTTATTTTATAGTGGAAACCATCTATCTTAAAGCTGTTTATGTACAGTGACTTAAATGATTTTGTTCCGTTTATGTATTTTGTTCCGTTGAATGTTTTGATTCCCGGTGGTAAAACAATTTTTACAGTGTGAATGTATGTTACACAGTCAATTATTATATGGTTTTCCATTCTAATTAGATGGGTCATTTTAAACTTTTGCTTCCAATAAGCAATACAATAAATCGATAATTATCATACACTGAAGAAACTGTTTTCAGATTTTGCTTTATTTTAAAGAACACATTGAATGCTCCTTTACGTTTTATGTCTCATTTTAATGGTCTGTAAGTTGTGTGGTCCCATTTCAACACTTAGCTCGGCAGGAAACATATTCACAACTGACTACTTACCCCTTGTGGGCTGTAGGCATGAGGCTTCGTTATATTTTTTTATTGTTGAGAGTGTTTACGAGCTTTCCTGTAATGGTTAATAACGTGTAGTTTCAAATAGATAAGGCCAGTTTACTGTCGGTTAATATAGGAAAAGGAAGCCGTTTCAGTTTTACGATGATCTTAACAAATTACATACATATTACTTTAGTTCGAGCACTTCCTACAAATATGAAGTGAATAACAATGTTACTCTACGTCTAAAAGTGGATACTTGTAAATAGCATTTGGAATCAGTGTCTTTGCCCTAATTGGATTTTATTGCGCGTGCACTGCATTAAACGAAATGGCTTTAAACTTACGAGTTGTTGACGTTGACTATATTAAGAATCTTCCTGCACCAACCATAAACCTCTAGTCCTAGATTTGAGTTGCATCAAGAACTAATCAACCTTCCTTAAAATATATTATCCAGCTATCTCAAAGTACCTACATTAATTCTAAAGACTGTTCGACGAGAATTCTCATCTTAAGTTATTTTTTTTCTTTTCCAACTTTGCAGTGCCCGTGAAAATAGAGCTGAACTAAAGGCTGATGGCCATTGTGTCGTGCGGTTTAGCGTCATTAGATCCAACCAATCCGCTGCCAAATTAGGTTCATGCCGCGACCACTGAATGTAGCCCACTAACGATTTATAATTTAATCGCTGCAGTGCGGATCGCGACTAACATTACGCCTGTAATGACAAATCTGCTTTAAGTTTATCTGATGCCGCTGTGAAAGTAATATCTCTCTATGGTGCAAACATAAACATAAACATTTACATACAGGTACATACATTGCTTCTGGCCCCACACTAGGATACCCTGTGTCGTGGGAACCAGAAACAACGACATTACAAACATGTAAACATCCAAGACCTGGGGGGGGTTTCTTTTTGGTCCCCAGCCGGGATTCGAACCCGGGACCTCTCGCATGGTATGCAGATGCACTACCGCTGCGCCACGAGGTCGTCTGGCTATGAAACGCAAGTGACCCTAATTATACAAAAAGAGGGCTTAGAGAAGATGCCTGGTTAAATATTAGCCGTGAGATGAATATGCCGGTTCCTAATTTGAAAAAGAAAATGGGTTTTTTCTTATCTTCTCTTTTTTGTAATCATTATTATAAGGATAAAAGCAACAGCTGCCACCGCAACACGTACGTGTGGTGTCATGATGTCTTAACTCTCAACTGAACAGACGAGCAAATGGCTCGGCCTTGCCGCGCGCAGCAGCCTCGCGATGATACCGAGGCTGCCGCGCCCGTTCGGGGACAGTTTCCTCGCGCGGTAAATCCCTCGCGAGGCTGCTCGCTCTGTGTGGACCCGCCTAATCTCTGTACTCTGTGCATAAGTCTTTGTTATAATCATTCACAGAAAAGTTATACCTACATTTAACGGACCTATTTGCAAATATTTATTAGGTAAACTTCATTCATTCGTTCAATCAATCAATAATCAATCAGCCCGTACTCGTCCACTGCTGGACATAGGCCTCTCCCAAGGCAAGCAACTTCCTTCTATCCTCGGCCATCCTCATCCAGCAGCTGCCATCAATCTACCTCAGGTCGTCGGTCCAGCGAGGTGGGTGTCTACGATGCGTATACCAGTTAGTGGTATACGCATCGTAGACACCCCTCCCCTCGAGAACCTTTGATCCCTATTGACTCTTGGTTCTTGGGAATATGTGACCAACACACTGCCACTTCAGCATGCTATAGTCTTACGGCTTTATTTATAAGAACACGATTCCTCTAAAACTGTTTATTTAATCTGTGGCTAGTGGCTACATCGTTTCCTTGTAAAATCTCCACCACAGACTATTTTAATCGGCGTTATTATCGAAGTGTTTGAAGGAATCGAGTTTTTATAAATAAGACCGTTAATGTAGAATACAGTTAATGCGTAGGAAGCGTAATTCACAAGTGTCTTAATTCACGACTTTATCTATCGAATGCTTAGCACATACATTAATTAGCCAAGTGTTTAGTTAAGCAACCGGGCCGATTGACCGATGTGTCTTGCAACAGATCCGCTGGGGACTATTGTAAGGTAATATGTAGCGGCCACGTTACTTCATTACTATCCGTAGTTACTGTACAATTAACGTAGAAAATAAACGTTGTAGAGAATAATCGTATCTTGGTCAGTAGTGGTAATCCAATGGCTTTTCTGTTGATACGCTGAGCATGAGCGATCCATCGATATCCAATTCTTTTCTGCCTACGTATTCTAGAATCGACTCAATGAACGTTTGTTCAGATGTTGTCCTTGCATTAAGTACTCCATAACACGATATGAAAGGCTTTACCTATATAGTTTCTAGTTTCATCAGCCCACAAATGAGTGAGGCATTTATTATTATTATTATTATTAATACGTTTATTGCACATAAGTAAAAAAAATACAATGGCAATGTGGCGGACTTAATGCTATTTAATCCTTCTTTGTACCATTTTTGGCATAAAACGTGTAATTAAACGAAAGCAAAGCCTGGGAACCTTTACTTCAGTATCGTTGGTTAAACTACTAACTAAAAAGAAAGTTCAATATTAATCTTAATTGATTAACGGAGCAATAAATTAATAATAATAAAATTCATTTATTTCAGGTTGCATGATCTGTATTAACAATATAAAAACAACAGAAAAAGACAAAACACGCAGCAAAAATCAGAATATGTTGCACAGCAGCAGAATACCGTAGTATTTTTTTTTTACTTAGAAGTAGAATTTTACCTGCATCTCTCATCTTGTAATTTCGATTTGCCTTGTTTGCATTGTCACGTCGTCTTAAATATTTCTTCTATTCCGTAAGCAATTATCCCATTTCACATTTACTCATTTCATTCTAAGCGGAGTGAATTCATCGGTGCCTTAAAATTTCCTTTCTTACCCGTAGCACATTAACTGTCGACTGTACTCTCTGAAACATCGGCCTAGCTCGGCGGGTATTGTTCGCGAATTACGAAACTCACGAGCCTCTTCAACTGCCTAGTCTGACACTAAACGATCCGTAGAGGTCGTGGCTTAAAGAACAAATGTAAACAAAGAATGAGAGACTGAAGATTACATAGTATTAGACAACGTAACCGGGTCAAACACTTGTAGAGTGTATTGAAAAATTACACGGCACAGTTCTCGCTTTGTCTACTTCTCTTCACGGAAATTACCTTGCAATAAGTGACCTAGGCTTCAATGCAATTTTTTTGCCAACTTTTCTGTAACACAACGCACTGAGGATGCGTTCTCAGTGTTACGCAATACGTTCAGTGCAACTTTCTCGTTTGGATTTAAACTGTATCACGCATTCTTTTTGCCGAGGAAGGAAATCGCTTGATAATTGATGCTATCACGTAATATTGTGTTCTTGTTCTTACTCCACCGTTGTTCGATTGAATTACAAATAACTCTTCTAGTTAAGATTCGTAAAAAGTCTGCTTGGATGCAGCGTGGCCCGGCGACGTGCATGGATGAGCTCGCTTTCATGCACAATTATTGCACAATACATCTAAATGTATTATGTATGTTATTATGGAAAAAGTTTATTACGTATATATTATCTAACTAGCTATCCTGGCGAACTTCGTACCGCCACAGAATCCGTTTATATGATTCTTGCATAACGCCATCTATTTATAAAACAAAACGTTCGCTCGCACAACGCCATCTATTTTAAACTTAAAATAAATATTGTCCCACGGGAATGCATTACCAGGATATCAAGTATGCTATGTCTCAATTCAGGTCTTTGTCTATCTGTACGCCAAGTTTCATGTAAATCCGTTCAGCCGTTATTGCGTGATTGAGAGACAAACTTACGTGTTCGTGTTTACTTTGTGTTTCTGTAACAATTTCAATAAATGTCTTCTTTCTTTCTTCTTTCAAACATCCAAACGTCTTCACAAACTTTCACATTTATAATATTATATAGTAGGATTCCGTGTGGCGCCGGATTAAGAATAGCGTCACTCCATTTCCTTCTGTGGATGTCGTAGAAGGCGACTAAGGAAATCAAATACCAGGAGACGGGCAGCAGCGTCTTCCTGAGAATCCAACCGAATACTGCGATCGCCAGCCCGCCTGCCAAGCGTGGCGATTATGGTAAAACCCTTCATGGTTATGAAAACCACGATGTCCTGCAGTGGGCGCCTATGTCCTGCAGTGGGCGTCAAATGGCTGATGATGATGATGATAGTAGGATTAGATCGAAAGAACTTTTTAATTTTTATTTGGAATCGGGACATGTTCAATTGAGTTTAGCGGTCCTTCGGCGAATGACTCCACCCATTCTTCGTTCTAATCATCTACTCATTCTACAACTCTTATGAGCTTGCTCGGCAAACGTTGTTTTGCCATATTAATTATTTTATTTATTTTATTTTATTTATTGCATTACACAGCAGATAAGTAACATTGCATGTTATAATATCATGATGAAAGCTTATAATTTAGTTACATATCCTTTAACGTGTGATGACAGCATGGTAGAATATGGACGAGAGCCAAAGCACATCAAGCCACACACAACCAAATACGACCACTCAGTGCAAAGTATCAAAGACACCCTACGCCGAACGGTCGCACCAGGACATAATTGTGGCCCGATCCGCTTCTACAAACGGATCCAAGAGCTCTCCTTACTCAAATAAGCAAGTATTTAACTAAGTAAAGAAAACCAAGAAAACTTTAATCGACAATTAGTCTACTAGGTCTACTAGTCTACCTCTTCTCAGACGTACCAAATATAAACAAAAAAATCATGAACATCGGTGAGCCGTTTCGGAGGCGTTCGTTTGGTTCGATAACAAACACTATGACACGAGATTTTTGTATATTAGATAAATCTATAGAATGTAAACGAAAAAATTGTCTGTTTGTTTCCTATGTTGTTTCATCATTGAAACTACTATTTGCCGTCGATCAATTATTATTTAATTGATTTAATTTCTATTGTCTCAATAAGATTTTTTCAAATAGTCGTCGTACACTGCTAGTGTCCGCGAATTCATTGAAATAAGATTTAAATCAGAAATCACTAATTTCAACGTGCCTTCGGGTGGATTTTGTACTAGAGAAAAAGGCAGAAAAAGTAAAAAGTATTCATTTTGTTATAAAGGAAAAATTCCAAATTTCATCCAAATCCGCTCTTCCGTTTAAGTATTATTCCGTGGCAAATTTTCAAACACCTAAACATACTACTATTTGTGGTGCTTAGTTGTATAATATTAGTGGTGCTCTATTGAAATACTTACTCAGTCTCTGGTTGGTTACTCGTGAAACTATAACAGTCCAAGAGACCATCACTGCCTACACCGGCGTCGCTACCGTTAGCATCCCGCTGCGCTATGCCGCTAACAATGCTGTAAGTGCCGAGCTGAACGGGAACTGTGCAGTTGCTTCTAAGAACAGCAGGCCTAGTTGTCAAACGCAAGAACGGACTCTAAAAATTCTATTATTTCTTCGGTGACGAGTTTTCTCTTGTGACTCTCCAGAGTTCAGCATTTGTATTTGGCCAGTATCTCCTAAAGTTGCTTCGTAAGCAGTCTTTGATCGTACTACTTCTGATTTATTAATTTATTGTGCATGTGAAATTTTGTGACGATGTTTGGATGTTTGTTACTCAATCACGCAATAACAGCTTAACGGATTTACGTGAAACTTGGCGGACAGAATAGATAGACAAAGACCTTAATTGAGACATAGCATACTTAATACTCTCTCTCTCTCTGAGAGAAGGCCAGTGCCCAGTGGGACGTATATAGGCTGCTTGTGATACTTAATATTTGATAATATTTGTTTTAAGATTAACATATATGGCGTTGTGCGAGCGAACGTTGTGTTTTAAAAATAGATGGCGTTGTGCAAGAATCGTATAAACGGATTCTGTGGCGGTACGAAGTTCGCCGGGACAGCTAGTAATGCAATAAAAAAATCCAGTTCAACGAAACCTAGTGCGATACGTGCTCCGTGTACTATGGTAATTATTTTTTGGTACCCTTCTAGAATCGCTCGTAGCCCCGGCCGCCTGAGTGAATCGCTCGTAGCCCCGGCCGCCTGAGTGATCTTAAACGATCACGAAGGTTAAGCAACACAGGGTGCGTTCAGTGCATGGATGGGTCGCCGTCTATGCCTAACGCTAGTGGCATTTTTCCGAGCGGTTCCGTGCTTCGCAAGGCACGTTAAGCTGTTGGTGCCGGCTGCCGTCGATGGATGGCAGTCGTTAAGCCAAGTCAGAGGCCTTAGGGCGGCTTGACAACTTCTGACAGTAGACGAGCCACTAGTCTACAAGCCTCTACCAATCCGGACTTGGCCCCCGTGGTGGAGTATGGCCTATACCTTCCTCAGGGAAGAGACCCGTGCCCCTCGGTGGGGACATAATGGGTTGATGATGACCCTTCTAGAAATCTACTTACCCCCAGTTTCTCGTACACTAACACGCTGTTAATCTACTGTTAACAGCTGTCAATTGACCAAAGTGCATACAAAAAAAAACCACTGACAGATGTTAACAGTAGATTAACAGCTTGTTAGTGTATGAGAAACCGGAGGTTAGTCTACTTACTCTGTTGCTCACTGACTAGTTTTTTAGGTCTCTTACGTTTTGTCCGCTGTTGGTTTTCTGTTTATAGTATTATAAGTTAAAATTTAAAAAAGACTTGCATGTATCCAATTATTCATGCACTTGTGTGTCCATTGCTCTACTAGCGCTCGTCGTAGAATATAATGGCGCGTAACATGAGTTACGTGTGGAGTGCATGCTACAATTATTCTCCACAGCACATTCTCGAGATAACTTTGTTGATGGCACTATTACGGTGGAAGAGTGAGAGAATGTAAATTATGCATGTAAGGCGTGGGGCGTGGGACGCGGTCGCGGAAAAGACGCCACACTTTGTATAGAGTTCGCGTCTTTGCCCCGTTTATCTGTTTGGATTATGTCCCATCGCTTCAGTAAATTGTGTATGAAAGAGGATCGAAAGGACGCCGCGTCTTTTGCGCACCCGCGTCCTACATCCTTCCTTCTTTTTCTTTCGTGTCGAAAGCGTCGACTCCCCTCAGACACCTCGCATCATCATCATCTACATCTTTCCTATGTGACCCACGATTAACTGTGACGAATTAGCCGCTTACCTATAACTAAAACCGAATTCCCGACAGAACCTGGGCCTAATCAGACGAATTTATGTTTCCGTTAGTACATGATTGTAAAAACACCTGTGGTAAAGTTGTTAAAATTATATACACTTAGACATTTTTATTACCTCACCAAATAATTCATATGGAAGATTTTTTATTCGTTCTAACTGGGTTTTATCGGAAGGACATTCCTGCGCATTCGCGTCTTGGCAGCCCCGGAAGGCGAGATAAAAATTAGCGTTCCCAGAGGAGCTAACCACTTCTAAATAAATCACTGAGTTAACTAAGTGGCCTGGCCACTAAGACAGCTCCCTAATTAAAAGCGACCACGGAAGTCATTAAAAGGATACCTTACTGCCTTGGCCATGCTTACGGCCCACTGTTACTTTTAGGTTAGAATTAGGTACCTAAGTTAGTTGGAGCTGAAAAGTTTGTAGCTCGAGGTTTGGTAAATCAACTTGAGTTTATTTTGGCCGCTCCAGATTCATGATAATTGATGCAAGGTACCTACCTGCCACATATCCGTAAGAGCCTTCCAAATGGATTGTCGAGCTTGCGTTATTTTCAAAGCCCGTTACCACTGAGGCTCTTTGAGATCGTATATGTTAAGTATTTTTTTTAATTTAAATTCAAATCACGTCACGTTGTCCAAAATCGTGTGTGTAATTAGAATGGTTAGTGTCTTGAAAGTTAGCTGTGTTTGGTGTAATATTTTGGAAGCAGGTAGCTGTTGCTAGGTACTCACGCCTATTAATTAAGATCCACGTACACCTTCACAATGTGTTAATATAAAGCAAAACCTGACAACAGTGCTGCCCGTTAAACCTGCCCCTTGACCAGGTTAACTTGTATAAAAAACCGGCCAAGCGTCGGACGCGCGCACGAAGGGTTCCGTACCATTATCTATACAACACTAGACACAAAGATCGACAATAAACGGCAAAATATCACGTTTGTTTCATGGGAGCCCCGCTTAAATATTTATTTTATTTTAATTTAATTATTAATTTTTGAAGTGAATATACAACTAAATATTCTGTGAATATTTCAAGCGTCTACCTGTTGCCGTTATGAACATCGAGCGAAAAACGTTATTCTGTTTAGTATTTGTTGTTATACGAGTTCTGGAAAGGGCTATGCTCGGAATTTCTCTACGAGATCGAATCAGAAATTATGAGATCCGTAGACGAACGAAAGTCGTCGACATAGCCCAGCGGAGTAGTAAGTTGAAGTGGCAGTGGACGAGGCACATAGCACGCAGAACTGATGGCCCATGGGGCCGAAAAGTTCTCGAATGGAGATCACATATCGACCAGCGCAGCGTAGGACGACCAGCCACAAGATGGACAGATGACCTCATCCAAGTGGCAGGAAGACGCTGGATGCAGGCCACTTCCAACCGGTCTTTTTGGAAATCCATGGAGGAGGCCTATGTCCAGCAGTGGCTGAATAATGATGATGATGTTATAGCGGCAACAGAAATACATCTTCTGTGAAAATTTCAACTGTGTAGCTATCACGGTTCATGACATACAGCCTGGTGACAGACAGCCAGCCAGACAGACAGACAGACGGACAGTGAAGTCTTAGTAATAGGTTCCCGTTTGGCACCCTTCGGGTACGGAACCCTAAAAAGGTTATTTTTTAACTTTTGCTAATTGAAATCGCTTTCATTATCGAAACCGAAGAAATACTAACACTCGGTTTTCCGTTATTCAATAAAACGTCGAATTGTATCGTATGTTCTATGCACATTGCCAGGGCTCACTTGACTAGCCTGTAAACGAGTTGCCACTTTTTGTTATTATTTTCACTATAATTCTGGCTGTTACTTTATTTGTGTGACTGAAGCCACAGGCGACAAGTATACAGTCTTCTGCTTTTGAAGTCTTTTACAAAGCTTTATATTTATTAGATGGAATACAGTATTAAGTCGATAAAGCATAATCGAATCGCGACAGATCACTGCTAGGCATGGGCCTCCTCCAGGGTACGTCACTTTTTTTTGCCCTTGGATGGCCGAGAATGATCTTGATGTACCTAGATTCAGTAGAATAGAATAAATTTTTTGAATTAGTTGAAATAAGTACAATATAATTTTCTAACCTACATAGTGAAATCCATTATTGGCTGTATGTAAAAGTTATTAAGAACCTATTGTTTACTCTGATTGTATTGCTGTGGATTTCTGTTAAATAAATAAAATAAAATAGTAACATTGCATGTTATAATATCATAGCGAAAGCTTATGATCTAGCTAGTTACATATTCTTTAACGTGTGATGACAGCTTGCTAGAATATGGACCTGAACCAATATTAATATTATTTCGAGAATATTAGATGGACATTAATCAAACATAATTCTACATTTAACTAATTTAAACGTGATCTATACAATGTGTGCGTCGCGACTCATTAAATTTAAATTGATCAGTCATGTTATGGTGGGCTCGCGTGGTGATTGAGCCCATACTCTCTCTCTGAGAGAAGGCCTGTGCCCTACAGTGGGACGTATATAGGCTGCTTATGATGAGTCATGTTATTCGAATCGAACAGAATTTCCACTTTGAGTTCCAGTCTTGTCACTAACGCTACGCCTTTCAGTCGTGTCGTGTGCGACCTTAATACCTTATCTCAGCCAAGTCTCCGAGATCCTGTTTGACAACTGATGCTTGGGCACATCGTACCTAATGCAACCAACCCGTTGAGCCTAACGGTGGGCCTACAAGCTGTTGGATGAATGTAAACATCACGTTCTTAGCGGTACCCGGTATCCACCATGCCGGCTCCGCAATTTACGGGCCATTGTAATTTGGTAGTAGGTACATACGGTATAATGTTGTTAAGAGGCAGCGCTCCAGGCACCGCCAAAAGTGGTTTGGATTTACAAACTGCAATAAGCGTAATGATACCTTGTAAATATAATCTATTACAGACATGATGTTACTATACAATTTACTAAGAGGTAATTTAGACTGTCCTCACTTAGTTAGCAAAATTTGCTTCTGGGTACCAAAACGACGCACCAGACATTCAAATGTGTTTCACATCCCGTCTTGTCGCATTACCTACGGTCAAAACTCAACTATAAATCGTATTACTAGGATGTATAATAAGGTACTTAAAAATGTGGACATATTTCATATCTCACGTCAATTATTTAGTAAACTTTTATCAGAACAGTTGGAAGACTAGCCAGGATTAACCAATAAACAACCAATATACGCATACATACCTTCTGCTCAGCGGCAGGTAGCCGTTCGCTACTCACCCGAAGCCATGACCACGGTCGTAAGGCTGAGCAGAGCACACACACTAAAACACACAAACACACACGCACACACGCACACGCACACGCACGCACACTCACACGCACACGCACAAACACAAGCAAAAACACAACCGCACACACACACACACACATACACACATATACCCTCTCATAAATATTTTATATTTCTGTATAAAAAATAATTAGCTACCTTTCAGCTGACACGATGCGGGAAAACGCAGTTGGTTGAAGGGGAGGTTGGGTGGCGGTTTGGCTCTCGCTCATACAATATAGAATTCAGTATTGTGTGAGGGAGAGGTGGGCGGGTTGTCCGGTCTCTTTCTTTGATTAGCGGTGGTGTATACTTTTTTATTACCTACCTATCGTATAATATATAAATATATATATATATATATATATTTTTTTTTGTTTTGTGAATGTGTACGTAAATAGTATAAACTTCGAACTTCATGTTATATATAAATTTAGAGTAAGTAAGCAATTAAAAACTGTACCTTGTCAGGCATCTAGAAGTCAAAATTGTTTGTTCTCTAGTCTTTAAGATTTTACACTTGTTCCTTGTGCTAATAAGAAACCTATTCTCTAGTAATTCCGTGGAAATCTATAACTGGCCTTACTCTAAGTACCTTTGTATGTAATATTTTGTTTAGTTTCGCTGTTGATTTCCCTATCAAAAAATAAAAATAAAATAAATAAATAAATAATGAGACGAAGGGATTCCAATATCATCACCACGAGCAAACTGCTGGGTAAAGACCTCCTCTTTAGCCTTCTACTTCTCCCTGCCCTGGGCCACCTCTTGCCTACCTTTATAAAGGTCGTTAACTCGTCCATTCATCTCTACATTAATCGTCGCTCTTTGGTTGTAAGCTTTTAACTCGGCTTGTTAAAATTTTGCTGGCGCCTCAAAACAAGCATTAGGTGCGCGGAAGCAAACATTATAGCACTTTTATCTCAAAAGTAGATTGCTAGCAGAAAAAAACTATATGTTGCAAACACGCGATAGTGTTTAGCAAATCTGTTCGCCGCGCGTTCTCCGACTATGTTGGCAAGACCTCCGCATCGTGGCTCTTCCCTTCGCAATGCGGAAGTTCGTGGGGGTCACGGCTAACTGGTGGGTCTGTTGTGCCTCCTTCCAGTGAAGCAGAACAATGTGCAGTTCAAGTCGATCGCACTCGCCCACGAGCTTAATACAGTTGTCTTACTATGAGGTGCTGCATCACTGTTCCCATAAGCTAGGAAGTGCTCGTTAGTATTACCTTTCTAGCGGTCTTTCAACCTTTTTGTTGTGTGGCGGTAGGCATAACGTGATAGTTAAGCTGTTTTACAGCGACTGTTCAATTGATGAGTCTCAACGACTTTTAGCTCGTAGGTATGCGTTTTAGAATATCACGGAGATTCATTTATTTTTGTTTTATTTTTTTTTGTTATTTTATTTTTCGCTTTAGCTCGCCTAAACTGTGTTCCAATAAGTCGGCAAAGTTTTCTTTCGATTCAGATTCAGATGAAGACACCAGTTTGGTAATGCAAGTGTACTTAAAAACCATTTCAGGCTAAAAGAGAAAAAAAAAAAATTGTCCTCAGCACGGATTAGTGCAACAAAAAGAATATAATCAAGTGTACTTAGTTTGGATCATTCCACAAATCCCCATCAGTAAGCATTTCTGGATAAGACCTGGTGGTGGTGATTTTCTTAGTGGGTTGTTTTTAATAGGAGAACTTTGTGGTAAAGTTGATTGCAAAACTATACTCGTGGTTAACCTCCTCGAGAATGAATAAGGGTAGGGCAGTGCACTATATTCTGTGTTGCCTTCCGCGATGTAAGATACACCACGGACCTTTGCGTTGTAGCTTATAATGGGCTCTGCGGACCTGCTGCGATCGTAAATAAATGCGCCGTGTTTTGTGCATGAAATATTTGAACTTCTGGTAGATAAGAGAGTGGAACGCTTGTGCTATGTTGTTGGAACTTTACAAAAGTAGCTTTTATAGTACTTTATCCGCGGTTCGGATAAGTTTCAGATTCACTTCAAATAGGTTCTAGCGAGTCGTGATACTTTTTAATGGTATTGTGGAATATAAATACATAATATTCATAAGCAGCCTATATTCGTCCCAGTAGGGTACAGGCCTTCTCTCAGAGAGAGAGTATGGGCTTAATCACCACGCGTGCCCACCGCGGATTGGCGATTTCAAGCGCTGAGGTATGTGAGTAGCTCAGACACCCAGGTTTCCTCACGATGTTTTCCTTCACCGTTAGCGAGTGGTATATTGTTACTATAACTTCACAAATGTTCATAACTTAGAAAGAAAAGTCATAGGTACAAGCCCGCACTGGGAATCGAACCTGGGTCGCCCGCTTCAGAGTCCAATGTTCTACCCACTATGCTACCACCGCGTAGAAAATCATTAATCATCAGAAATAGAACGGGTATTCCGAGTTTCCGACGCATCATTTCCAGCCGTCAGCATTTCACGTGTACCCGCGCCGGTATCAAATTAACGCTAAGCGTAATCTTCCGTGAGGGCCGCCTAACGGGACCGGCCCTTCCCGTGCTCTACCTCTATGGCTCCGTTTACATGCTGCCTTGGAGCTGTAGTTCCGTTCACATCCTGCCCGTTGCATTGTAGCTATAGCCTGCTTCACATATTGCCCCTTGCACTGCAGCTGTTTGTGTTTGCTAAAATATAGGCCTTGTTAGTAACTCCTGACGACGAGATTTGACACTGTTTACTTGTAGTAAGTGAACAATTAATAAACGCAGCCTAGACTAAATTCAAGCTTAGACGGTTGGAATGGAACAAAATGGTTAACCACTAATATGTAAATAGGTTTTTAAAATTGTCCTCAGCACGGGTTATAAGGATATCAAAGGAATATAATCACTAATATGTATTTTATTTCCTCTGTGCTATTGCAATACCTTCCATGCCTCCGTATGGAGGCTATCGGTTAAGTCTGTTAAGTCGGTTTCGCTCACATCAATCTTATCTTTCTTTCTCGCGTAATATTTGAGCTGAATCTTTGTGTTAGGTACAGTCGACAGCACACTGAGTAGCTCTACTCAGTTACAGTTGCAGGTGCAATGAGCGTGATGTAAACGATGCACAAAGAAAATAACGAGTAAGTCCACAGTGATGGAATTTCTTTAAAGCTTCGGTTGAGATTAATTCGGGTTTGAAAAGTCAATTGAGTGTACATGATGAAATTTAGATTTGGATGGCACGGTAACATCAATATCTTTCTGATAGAGCAACTTTACACATCTTTGTTTGAGATTGAGAAGTAGTTTGCATACTTGTTTATAAATTAACATAAAGAAGACCGTTAGTTCAATGCTCATTATTCAAAGTGTGAGATTTCGTGTTCATGATCTGTATCTGTACGGACTTTCAACACACCTATTAACAAAAATTTATTTAGCGTAGCATAAAGCCAAACCATGTAATCTAATCCAGTGTTTATCTTAAATCCAAATCCAACTAACAGCATACAATTTACAATAACCTCTCATAGGCTCTTGCCGAGAAGAGATCTTTGCACGATTATGTGACTTTACAAGGAGTTATTGAAATAATGCAAAAAAGTTTCTTCAGTATGTTTACCTACTTTTTAATACTTTCATGTATTCATCATGTTTTTTTTTATTACATAATCAGTTCAATTACTCAACCGCAGTTGTTCACTGCTGGACATAGACCTTCCCCAAGGCACGCCACTTCTTTAAGTCCTTGGTCATCCTCATCCGGCCACTGCTAGCAAGTCTCCCTTCAAGAACCTAGAGAGTATTATCAGTTGTTTTTTTTTCAGATAATTTTAAAACTGGATGTGGACAATTTTTATGCAAAAATTTTTAAAAAGTAATAATTTTATACTTACATTTGCTTGTTGCGTAGAAAGCGTTAACTAACTATCGACACTTAAAATATGGTTTTCAGGTTTCGGGTTGATTCAATAATACGTTTTATAACGAGTTCGATATAGAGGAAACCTTTTCGCGTCCTCTTGCTTTTAGGTTGCGGACACAAAATATCTTAGTTCTGTTCCCAAACTAGGATCTCCTGTGCTGCGTAAACATACCAGGACAGCTCACGCATCAAAAACACCGAGGGTCCATCATCCATAATCTCTGCGTTGGTAGTCAACGTATTGATGTTAAATACGCAAACCAACAGATTTTTCAATTAAGTGAATCCGTTACTGAATTCGACCATGTTTCGTTCAGAGACGAGGAACCGACGACGCGAGCTCCGTCTCTAGTACTAACCACGCAAATCAGAGTAAAACCTAGTCGGACTCTTCCGATAAAAATCTAGTAAGTGAATCCCGAATTAAGCTAATAATGTGTAGTGCTTACGAAAGTTTTACTTTGAAAACAGCAATTATATTTTCAAATACCTTCGCATACAGATGCAAAGCTCACTAAACGACGCAAGAGCTATACGAAACGGCCTAACCACCAGCCAGCAACAATTTCATCCAGAACCGTTAGAGAAATAGCCAAGACTCACTCGCCGAACCTTTATCCCAAGACGGCGAGGTAACGGTACAAGGCGTCCTACATAGGTTAACCCGCCTTCTCAAAGGGGTAGAATGAAGTTGCAGCTCACCTCTAGTACTAGCACGTGATCCTACTCATTTATTTTTTGGCATCGATAATGGAGATGGTGTGACTACTTGACCAAATATATACCCCGAGTGGCAAGAGTTGGCCAGGGAAAAGCAGGAGTGGAAGTCTAAAGGGGAGGCTTTCAATCATGACTACATAACATTAAAAATAATAATAGAATAAATAGCTCACATACAACGTGTTATTGAACCATAGCACAGGGTATCCTAGGTTCGGACCATGGGAGTGATTGTATTGTGTGAAGTTATTTATTTATTTTTATGGAATCAGGCCGATAATTTTATCTAAAAGTGGGGACCCTTCCTTATTTTTAGGTATCTATTTCTCCTTCGGCAAATTCTCCAATATGAGGTTGTCTGGAAGAAACTGCTATTAGCAATAAGGCCGCCAATTATATCTTTTCTTTTGTCACTGCTATAACATTTTTTCCGGTATACAATAAAGAATATTCTTATCTTATCATATAATCTCCTCCGACTAGCCCAGCGCCACTTAACCTGCTGTAGGTTACGGGTCATATTTTCCGCACAAGCTAATCCAAGATCTATTACATAACATCACGCGAGGCTGTGGACCTCTATCTACGGAGGAGCGCTAAAAGGGTCGTCAACACGCGACCGCGCTGAGGTCAGGGCCGGTAACGGTGTCTGTTGACCGGAGAGGTGATTAGGTAAAACTGATAAAAGGGTCGTTTACCTAAATCCAAGGTGCTAGAAATAGGTAGCAGGTTCGTTCAGATGTCGGTTTATGTTATTGTTAAAACAAACCCCTCAGGGGCGATTTTGTCATCGCGCTGAAGTCACGGCCGGTATCGGTGTCAGAGGGCAAAGGTCGTAGGTCTGTATATACTAGGAATTGAGAGAAGGCGTAACGATTTTGGTTTCCCATCATTGGATAACTAATGTCATACATAACAATCGGTAAGACTCGAAAATGGAAAGGTTTTGTATGTGTTAGCACGGCACTCTGACTACAACACATCAGCCTTAATTCGTGATTGGTTCGGGATTCTATCTCTATCTCTTTCTTCTTTGTCTTTTTTTACTTCTCTCTCTCTCGCTATTCCTATCTTGATGGGCACAGAGGTGACTACTCATTTTGATTAGATCGGTGTCAACAACTAATTTTATTCCATGGCGACTCTTTATGATAGTTTAAGTATCTGTCTATTTGTGTCTTCAATGTCAATGAAATTGATTTCATGTAACAGGTTCTTATTTCGTTATTCATCTCATAAGACGTT
This sequence comes from Yponomeuta malinellus, assembly GCA_947308005.1. NCBI lineage: Eukaryota > Metazoa > Arthropoda > Insecta > Lepidoptera > Yponomeutidae > Yponomeuta > Yponomeuta malinellus. Next base: position 6,038,025 of record OX371010.1, read on the forward strand.
GCTAAAGACATTTTATTTCTTCTTCCGTCACGACACGCCCCAGAATTACACTCTTTACAATTCGTAAATTATGAACAAACAATCGATATTGATTGTTCACAATCAAGCAAAGCTCGTGATGCTAATCTTAGTGTTGAAACTGGAATCGCGGTTACTGGCCCAGTTACTCTTTTATTCAAAACATCGGATCTAGTAAACGTGATTTGGAACTTGTCTTCAATAATTTACAAAAATAGTCAGACTATGTGGAGACGTCACCTTATCAGCTGAGTGCATTTACTTCGAGCTGCTCTATAATGACAAGAAGTTCTTAAATGTTTGTATTATTGGAGATTTACAGACAGGTCTCTGCATCGCCCTTTACAAACTTAGGTGTTCAAAGCAATTTAACCGAAATCTGCCAACTCTTGAGAGTCCTGAATCCTGCCTGTCTGACAATCCTACTGATTGAAAGTGGGGTATATACATAAATAAGCACCTTATATCCGTGCCAGGCAAGGCACAGGCTTCTCAGGGAGAAAGATATTCCATTAAAAAAAACTATATGTGCGAGAACCTATTGTAGGCAGGCCTTTGCATCTATGTAATGAGAAGATTTGTACAGAGCGTCCTGTGGTACCTTCACTCACAATATATGGGTAAAGAGACCACTCGAAGGCCGCAGTGCCTGGGACATTGTTTTTAGATGGCGTAGGCTTACCCAGCAGCTATACCATCCACACAGCTTAGTCGGCCTAGCCCACAGGAAAGACAAGTCAATACGTGCGGAGCCAACTAAGCTGCGGGCGGTGGTAGCCCAGAATGTAGAGCATTGGACTTGGAAGCAAGAGAGCCAGGTTCGATTCCCAGTGCGGGCATATACCTATGACTTTGTTTATTTTCAAAGTCACGTACGGTGAAGGAAAACATCGCGTAGTAGGTAGGAATACTGTTGTAATCAGACATACGTAAGCAGCCTAGATGTATACGTCCCACAGCAGGGCACAAGTCCTCTCTCAGAGGGAGAGAAAGTATGGGCCCACCGTAGCTTTATCCAGCGAGGACGTGCCTTCACCAAGAAAAGGAATGAGGGATTCATTCGCAGACTTCCTATACGTGTCTCGATACCCCCCGCACTAAATTTAGTCAATTAGTGAAAGCTATTATTCTACTGACGTGACCTTGGATGAAAGTTATTGAACTTAGATGATTCGGACGTCCAAATTGGGCAAGTCACGTTGACCTCGGTTTTTATCTATCGGTGTAATCTCATTTTGCTCTAAATCTGCAATGGCATCATTATTTCACGGTCTTTGTTTCCGATATGCTGTTGTTTCTTCATCTTGAAAATTGATAGGTATTTTTGAAATGACATTGTCCGAGGGTTTTTTACCGGTCGCATTACAGTGTATGTCACTAACTGATGTATAATTTTGAAACTTTCATTGATATACATAATAAAGCTTATAAAGTACCTAAGCTTACGATTTTTGTGATTGTTAACTGGTCTCTGACTACCCCTCTGGGGTACAGGCGTGAGTTTATGTAATGTAATCGTCATCATCATTCAGCCACAAGATGTCCACTGCTGGACATAGGCCGCCTCCATGGATTTCCAAAAAGACCGGTCGGAAGTGGCTTGCATCCAGCGTCATGGAAAGGGCTATGCTCGGATTTTCTCTACGAGATCGAATCAGAAATGATGAGATCCGTAGACGAACGATTAGTAGGTTGAGGTGGCAGTGGGCAGGACACAGGACACACAGGTTCTCGAATGGAGACCACATCGGCAAGCGCAGCGTAGGATGACCAGGCACAAGATGGACAGATGACCTCATCCAAGTGGCAGAAGGACGCTGGATGTAATGTAATGTTTAACGTTAGTTGTCCGTTGTACTTCTTTCCACATATTTAGTTTTAGCGATATTGAAACAATTGAGGTCTATTTGGATGGATAGAAAGCCAGCCTTTCGCTCCATTGTGGCCACCGTAATATTTTTCGTACCCACTTACCCACCTAACTTTCACATAGCAACCCGCGTTCAGGGTTCTGTAGGTCACAGGCTCATGGGGTCAGCCCAAGCACGCAGGACCCATATTAATAGATCAACCGGTGCAAATCCATAGCGCAAACCGACAGAAATATAGCCTTAGTTCCCTTTGCATTAGGGACAGTAATTGACTGGAAATTGAAGGCGAATAATATGGTCATCCTAACACCCTGTCTGTCTCGTGAAAGGAACGTGATTTGATTTACGATGGCTTACAACTTACAGCTTGTTTGACGTGGCTAAGATTTCCACTATAACGGTGGACTTAATGCTAATGGCATTTTTACCAGTCAACCAGCAGTAGGAGGCAAAAACAATTACTGGGCAGCCCACACCGCGCCAGCGTCACCCACGTACACGGTGAGATAAATCATCGTCAGGGTAGTTGAGGTGATGTGTCCTGTTTACTTGCATAATCTGTGCGTAGAATAAAAACTCAATTTTTGGGTTTTACTAACGTGAAAATGTAATGCCATGAAAAATTTAAATCCAAAACAATATCAAATAAAACCTCTATCTATAAAAACCTCTATGAAGCCGTAGACACTAGATGAGATTATACGGGGAACCCACACCGCGTCCACCCGCCCAACCTTGCTCACGCTCTTGTCTGGCGCATGTGCGGCACATCAGACATTTCGCTTGTGTCTCTGCACAACGGTTAGATAATAATCGTCAGGAGGCGAGAGTGAAAGCGTTCCGGTGCTCGCATGTGACAGATAGTCGGAGACAGATAGTCCGCCTTACTTTAGTTTGGCTTTACAAGTAGAGATACGAATATTTTTACTGGCATTGCCCGCAACTACGTATGCGTGGTAAACGGATCAGCATATTATTAATACGTTTATTGCACATAATTAAAAATATACAGTGTTAATGTGGCGAACTTAATGCTACAAGCATATAAAGTATGTTCTTCCTGAAGGTCCATTCTAAATACTGGTGATCGGACTTTCGCGGATTACCCCAAACATATAAACTTACAAACTTTTCCTCTTTATAATGTTGGTAGAGAAGTATCGATTGTATACCAGAGAACATGATATATAATTAGTAAAGATCAATGAAAAAACAAATGTATCGACTTATTGTGCTACCAAAAAATCCAAATCCGCACCAAATATTCTATTTAGTATACTCTTACGGTCTCATCAAAATACGATTACCAAAATAAACTCTGAATCTTCACCAAATTAAATAAATTCTCGACAAATTGCATTTACCTATTCTGGGGGGTATTTATTACATATCGGAAAGGATTTATCAGCTTTGGTTTAAGAATTTTGGTGATAATTTATGTATTTTGGAACAAATTCAATTTAGTTTAAATCAATTTATTTTTTTTAGCTCAAAATGCTTTACCAAACAAATATTCTGCTTCTTAAACAAATGGTAGCGTCAACACTTCTCTACAACTATATTGTATAAATTCTTTGCTTGTTACTTTCGTGTTCATCTATGACACATGTGATCTGTACAGGCACGATGACATTACATGAATTGTAACGTTTGTAACGGTCTAGGGATCGGGCAATTACTCCCACGGGCAGAACCCAATTGATGGTAGCTCTTCATGAGTGATACCTACAGACGTTTCTACATTGTACAGTATCTTTGTTAAGAACAAAATACTTTCTTTCGCAGCCGTATTCTTAATTTTATATAATTAAGCGGTTATAAATCACCGTTCCATAAATCACCTGGCACCGTTCCTGGAAAGACTGACGGCACTGTTATAATAAATAAGATGTAAATCCACCTAAACATTAATGCGAAAAGTAGCCAAGTTCGGCACGAAAGAAATATATGTTTTTCGATAAAAGAATTGCGATCTACATTAACCCTAGATAGAGGTTTTTTATTTCTCATGAAGGTTCTATAAACCTGTACAGAAATTGCAGTCATCTGCAGGACCTTTAAACTTTCTTCACTTGTTTTAAAGGCAAGCTTATTGGGCTTTTCGCTACTGAATTTGCAACTTGACAAGTTATGGCACTGATTTGTCCTTTTCTCTTCGAACGTGTCATGTCACACTGCCGCGTATTCAGCTTTGATGGCGAGAGTTGAAATCAGATGTCAGTATTATACTCATAGTAGTCACTTACTAATGTTTCAGGCTCATAACATAATATGCAACAGCAACCATTCAAAGAGTCCCAACATGATATCAAGATCCATTTCCATTACAGGCGTCCGCATTCCCGCGCGGTCCTAACGGGCCGCGGCTAACTGTTGCTCCACTGCAAGTTAACTTTAACTCTAACCACTAAGTAACAGCATTAGAACTGAGTTACAAGGCCTCGAGTGTGTTAGTGCATTACAGTAAAGTGATAGATACTCGGCCGGGGGTGGCATGTTTTTTCATACCATTGACGCCTAGAGTGTTTGATACTTGTGAGCCCGTAGAATTGAAGCGGCAATGAAATGAAATCGACGCGTTCATGCAGTTCTCATTGCACTATAATGCATTAACAAAATCGAGGCCCGGTTGCGAGTAGCGAGTGGCCTATGATACACGACCCACTCCATTTCTTGCCAAGCAAAACAGGTCTTCAACGTTGGCTATATCCGTTCACTCCCAGATGAGAATGTGGAGAGCTGACGGGTAACTTCTATTAGTGGAGTAGCACAAGTATGAGAAGAAATAGACACGTTCCTCTACAGGTCACATCACACGCCTTCTTTCCTTGATGCCTTCACTCACCACACTATCCCAAAGTGAGATGCAGCGGGTTGATCTCACTGTTGCTTCTTTTAAAGAGAGATGGTTTGATTTTTCAGGAAACAGATACAAAATTATAAACATTGAATGACATAAAAACGCTCAAATCAAACCATTACACCAAGACATGTGCGTACAACATTTACAGTTGTTTATATTTCACATTTTTGTATGTCAGCTTTTTGCGAATGAATTTAATTTGATTTTAATAGGTTGACATTTTGATAATATTTATTTTTCCTTTCGCTTTTATTGTTGTAGTGTTTAATGTATTTTGTTTTCTGGTGTGTAAAATGATTAGCTTACTAAAAGAAGTAAAATGCTTTAGTTAATTATATTTTAAAAAGTTATATTTATATAATTATTTATCTCAGTGAATGTACATCAACACTGTAACTATGAATAAAGTAATTGCAGGTAATTTGCTGTAATCACCAATTATCCTAGCAATTAGGGCAGATCTATTGAGTTGTTCCAAAAGAGACGATTTTTATTGTTTGCTTTTTTAAAGATTTATCAGACAGAACTTTTAGCAAATAATTCAAGCCAGAATTCCATCCAGTTGTTCACAGCCTACTCACCCTATTACAATAAATCGAGGTAAGGACTGGAATTCATTATGTCGGTATTTACAGCCAAGCCGGTTCGTATATCACAATGTCAATAGTTCAACTATTCAGTGCCTCTTAGAGGTCAAAAATGCTTTATGACTTCGGCTTGTGTTCTATCTTGTTTATTTTTTGCTCAAACCGTACATTTTACAAACAGTACCGTTTGCAAATGTAATAGCCGTGACATTGTAGGTATAATTATGCTGTGTTTCGAGCTTTCTAGGGCGAATTTGGTCTGTCTGAATGTTGTACGTGCCAAAAGTGTCGCCAAAATCGTGCTTAGTTTTCTCATGTGGAACTTTTTACAGTTGTGCGGTTTAGTTTTGGCGGAAATGTTCCATTTTCCACGTCGATTTGTAAGAATGCGTTTGCTGGTCAAACATAAGAAACAGCTAGTGGTCCATCACTTCCTTATGCGTTGTACTATCGACAGAACGTCGAATTTTATACGCGTGTCCTTAGGGAACTCAGTTACGCTTACGACACGTGGGCAAGTTCGAAAATCTATAGATTGATCAGCTGTCAATTGTCCTAGCAACACTGCCTAGTCGATCCGTTGAGCCTGGTCTGTCGGCTTAACATGGCAGCTGTTTTATTTGCGCTTGCCGCAGAGCATCATTTTTTTTATATAGTTTTCATACGACTGCCATGCCAGGGCGTCTCAAATCTGCTAATATTAGCGTATCCTAATACGAGACTAAGACAAGTTATGGTTAAGAGGATGTTGCCAAACTGTTGCCAATGTTGATACTAAAACTGCTCTTAGTTGACTCTAAAGTAAATGACTGAGGAGAATTAACCTTTAGAGGCGTCAATATTTCCTCAGAAATTTACAAAATACCTTTCAGCCATTACCATTACAGCGTATATCTATATATAAGATAAGAATATTCTTTATTGTAAAAATGCAGTACAATTGGCGGCCTTATTGCTTATATTATATTAATATTGCTTAGACGCCTCTGTTTACATTACATTAAAACCGTAATCTCGTTTGCTTCGCAACGCTCACTTGGCGAGTTATTTCTTCTCGGTTCTCGGTAAAGAAACAAACAACCTAATAAAATGGATACAATCGATGCATGGATAGATTGCAAGAACATCTTCCTGCCAGCCTAGCATGAGTCGCCTTCAAAATTTTGTGTACTCTTACAGTCACTTGATATCGGGTGGCTGAAATGACACGCTTCAGACGATATACCTACATAGTGCTTGAAATATAAGAAATACGTATCGAACATATGTATCGTTCTATGTAGAGCAAGTGGAATAGAGCGCAAATTGCTCCATGCCAGCGTGCTCTGGAATCGTATGCTACACGGCATACACTCGAAGCATGTTGTAAACAAAAAGGTGAAACTCATAGATAAATAGTTACAACAATCCAAGTCATAAAGTAGTTCTTTCTTACATGTTTTATACCTTAAGTCTGGTGTGGTAAAAACTACATTACTGTCCGCAGTTTTAGTTGAGTGTATTGAAGGAAACTAGTCTATTGACAATGGGATCCGCGAACAGGTTCACATACTTGTCGAGTGCTTGTTATTATGACTGGTAGGGGTGGGAATGTAACTCAAAGACGTTCGAAGATAATACGAAACGAGAGCGAGCGCGATGATCAGAAATCTAATTTATTTCAATTTGTTTGCTAAAAACAAACAAGTGCGAGTCGGACTCGCGCACGAAGGGTTCCGTACCATTATCTATACAACATTAGACACAAAGATAAAAAAACAGCAAAAAAAATCACGCTTGTTGTATGGGAGCCCGCCTTAAATAATTATTTTATTTTGTTTTTAGTATTGTTATAGCGGCAACAGAAATACATAGGTAATCTGTGAAAATTTCAACTCTCTAGCTATCACGGTTCGTGAGATACAGCCTGGTGACAGACAGACGGACGGACGGACAGACAGACAGTGAAGTCTTAGTAATAGGGTCCCGTTTTTACCCTTTGGGTACGGAACCCTAAAAAGCTCAGATTTTAGCACTGTCACTTTCGTAATATTATCAAACTCACTGAAACCTCTTACATCCTTTACAATCTACACAGCAGACTCATCACCTTCAAGCATATTATTTTAATTTACCCAAGTGGAATTTACCGGATCGCGTCTAGCAAAAAGATCCCACAATTCTACGATGCATTGGCCAACCCATTATTAATGGAACAGATTATTGACTTCTCGGCTGACCAAATCAGATCAGATAACGCTAAGCCAGAGCATTGATCGATGGACGCGGGCTCAACGGAGCTTGACAGACAGACAGACGTCGTTTTGTAGATATACCGGGGAGCGAGTCCGGCAACGGTTGTTCTTAGTAGTCTTCTAACCAATCGCGTTCCAATGGTATTACCCGTGCAACTTGACTCATCGCCACGCATTCGATTCGATTTTCTTTGCAAGAGATGCCGTTTTGCGCGGGTTATACCATTAGAATGATATTGTACTGCAATTGCTTAGAACACTACGAAATAGAGGCAAGTAACGGCTGTTGTCGTGCTAATATCTATTTACCAACTATGTGATTTTTTGCACTCTAAAGCGGGTTGCAGTTCGCAGGTAGGTACTCTACCTGAAAAGTGTGCTGGGATAGTTTCGGAAAACTTGCAGATGTGCACTTTGTCTGCATAGCCCGTAACTGCCCCGTTGGTCTAGCGGTAACGCGTTTGATAACAATGAAAGAGGTCGTGGGTTCGATCCCAACTGGGGGCTCTGATTTGTACAAATGGCCTGTCCGTTTTGTTTTTAGGGTTTAAGTGTACAGTGTAAGTACTACTTCCCGTTAACCTGGAAGTCTGAAATTTGGCAAGTAGCAACGCATTACAGGTCAAGTAAAAGAAAATATCGGAAAATCAAAAATACGTACGTATGCGTAGCTGACTTTCCTCTGTGAAGTTTTCAAAGCAACAACATAAAAGATTATTATGCGATAAGATGAAACCAGCAACGATTCAAAACCGGATTTTAGACAGTATTTTTAAAACTCAGGCCTTATTCAGTATTTCTAAAACGTTTATTATTGATAGATAATTCATATTTTTTAAAGTAGGTGTGTCATATATTAATTCACTATAAGTGATTCAAATTAATTAAGTATCCGACAAACATCCTTGCTGTTAGCTTCTGCAAATCCTGCAGTTGTAAGCACAAATCAATATTGGCTAATCGGCTTAATAATCTCTACCAAATATTTGTTCCTAACAGACTAGTAAGCCGGCCCCGCCTTCGTTTGTGTCTAAATTTAATATTGTTTCGGTTCGGCTATAGATTTTTAAGCCGACGCCGTACTTGGCCATTCGTATGATATGTTCTGTGATCCATTGCTGGGTTTTCTGACGAACACTTAGCACTGATTTTGTAAAACTAGCAACTTATTATAAATCGTCTAGCCGAATACGAATAGCCAAGTGAAGGGCCAGCACTCGTTTAAAAACTGGTGATATTCATCGCAATGTTTCAAATTGATTTTTCAACATGAGCCCCATTTTAGGCTTGATAAAGAAACTTCAGACCGACGAGGGATTCAAACCCGCACCTCTAGCATACCGTGCCAACGCTCCTAACCTAACCTAAGCCTTTGTGCCAGCGCTCGCTCTTATACGAACTACCTCTAATCCTTGTGAAGTTTGTTTAACGCAATGTAAATAACCTATAGGTGATTTTCAAACCGTTAGCTATATTTTGAGAGAATGTTCATTCGACGGTGGAAAGCAAAAACACTTGAAGCGACCCTTTGGTCGAAATTGAGTTATATACCTATTCGTTATATAAAAAAACGCTGATTCCGAATATGTATATAACTCAATTTCGACCAGTGTCGCTTCAAGTGTTTTTCCTTTCCACCGTTGAATCATTGTGAAAAATAGTATTATTTATTGTTATTGGTATAACATAATAAATATTCGTGATTCCCGACGTTTTGCTCGAAACTGTCAATATAAATTCAAATTGGCAGGAAAGGAAGTACCATGACGTTGAAGTTTTTTCTAATATTTTAAATGTATAAGAGTCTGTCTTCCGATATGTTCTTCTGATATGATAACCAAATTAAAAGAGCAATTGTGTTGGTCGGCGCAAACCATAAGACACTCGACCCCCTTGTTTATCTTTTTTTTCGATTTTTATAATTTTTATGGTTTACCATGCTTAAGTAATGTAATTTTTTAACGCCCCAATTGTTTTCAAAACTAGCGCCACAAAATGGTTAGAATGTCCTCTTAAAATTTGTCAGTCGAATTCAAAGTTGAAGGAATAATATTCCATTTTTCCACAGACAAACGTAAGTTTTGCCAACTTAGGTACTTAAATAACATATAGGGAATGTATTACATAACATAACATAAACTCACGCCTGTATCCCAGAGGGGTAGGCAGATACAAGGGACTGCCACTTGCTACGGTCCTAACAGATCACTTTCGCTTCCTCAACATTCATTAGTCGTTGCATGCACGCACGCCGGTTTCGGGTACTTTTTATCTTGCCATTTGCTATCTTTCGAATTTTTTACTATTTGCTCGCAGTATGTCCGTCTGGGTCGTCCCTTACCGGCCCTTCCACCCACATTCGCTCGATTTATTTGTTTCGTCAATCTTTCTTCCTTCATCCTCTCCACATGTCCAAACCAACGCAACGAAGGGCAAAATAAAAAGGACCCGAAACCGGCATGCGTGCATGCAGCGACTAATGAATGTAGATGTAGCGATAGAGGTTTGTCAGAATCTAGGCAGGTGGCAAACCCGGGTCTCTCTATAACCCTCCGAGACACAGGCGTGTATTTATATGTGTTTGTAACTACCTTTCTAAATCGACTCATCGCTTTTACAAAGAAAACAGAACACCCAAACTCACGAGCCATTCGTGTTTCATCATACTGAAGTCTGAAACTGGTTATGATTCTGTCACGGCGCGGGTAAATAGTCTTGTAGTGTGCTTGTAGTCTTTGAATAGCGAATACATAATTTTCCAATTAATCAGTCAAGATCAGTTATGTTACGGTCAATGATTTTATTAGATTGGTATTGTAATTTCAAATCAATGAAAATTTAACGTCCTGTTTGAGCTAGATATGCACGTCCAAGAACATAAATATACCCCAGCTCAAATTGCATATTTTAACGGCCTTATTTATAAAAAAACACGAATCCTCCAAAGCACTCTTCAGAGGCAGTTTATTTAATCTGCGGTTACATCTTTTCCTTGTGAAATCTCCACCACATACTATTTAATCGACGTTTATCGAGTGTTTTAAGGAATCGTGTTTTTATAAATGAAATCGTAGGTCTTTGAGGATGGTATCTACAAGTTAACGATATTAATGAGGGCTTTTCAAAGCGTCATTAAAAAAATACAGTAGGTACCGCAAGTTACCAATAGATGGTGCTGACGTCACATGATATGTCAAAATTGACATAACATCACTGTACCTTCTCTGTGGTTTCTGTCACGTTGCTCGCTTGTTTCGTTGACGAGAGCAGAGATGTTTAGATTATCACAGATTAATAACCATGTACCACGTTTAAAACGTATAATGACATTTGTTCTCCTTGCCGCGCCATCTAGTTTTTTTTTAAATGAAACTCAACTGACACCTGTCATTGAAAAGCCCTCATTATGAAAACACGATTCCCCGAAAACGCTGCAAAAAGGTCGAGGGCAGATCGGAAATCAGATTTATTTGTATTTGTTCACTGCGAAGTTACAATATTTTACGGATTGTGATGTTACGCCCGCAAGCTCGCTGGAGCGACGATGTGAGGCGGATTGCTGGCAGTGGCTGAATGAGGATGGCCGAGGATAGAAAGAAGTGACGTGCGCTGAGTAGGCCTATAGAAATAGCAAATTATTTGTCTTCAAACATGCCTATGTCCAACAGTGGACGAGGTTGGGCTGATTGATTGTTTGATAAATGCAGTTGAAATAGTCTTTCGTAAAGGAAAATACCTGTAGAAAATACTAACTTAAACTGCAAGGTTGTGAAAAATGGGCCGGTCTCAGCATACTGCCAAAGCAAAGCAGGGCTTTGGTGCTGGTTTAAGACCGAGCCGTATTTTACATGTACATTTATTTAACGACACAATACCCAACACATGACAAACATTTTATATATAATACAACAGAAGTGCTAAAAATAAAAACATATAACATAACGCACAAAGTAGGTACACAATTATTAATATCTCCACATACGTTCGACAGAACGTATTTGCACTCTATTTACTTAGTTACGTCGCTGGTGAATTTGCAACAAAAATATGAAGGTTGATCACAGGATAATTGACAGAAAACTTAGTACACATTTTCGATGGTAAAAAAAATATAAAAGTACAAACCGGCTAACCAAATGTAATAGTATTGTAAACATTCTGTCAAATTGTCAAATTTGGTGCCTTCTCAGAAAAAGTCAATGTATGAAATGTGACATGTTTCGGGTAAACCAGCGGGCGTGCGTGCAGGCAACCATTGATGAATGTCGATGAAGTGAAAGAGGATCGCCATCGTGGCAAGTGGCAAACTCTGGCCTCTACCTACCCCTCGGGTATACAGATGTGAGTTTATGTAAAATTTAATGCATTACTGACTCTAATGTAGGTAAGATTTGCCACCAGACGATGTGTATTGAGCTGAATAGAAGCATAATATGTAAAGCAAAATGGCTCTTCTCATATAGCTGAATCAAACTCGATCACAAAGTCTGCTGCTCGGTAGCTTTAGCTCTACTTTCTTTTTCGCTAGCATGATTCCCAACAATAGTGTCGATAACATTCAAATGACCATGAAAAGAGATAAATGTCAATATCTGAAATTAAATCGCTACTACTGACATTTAGGGCAGCAATTTTATAAACCGCAGTACGGAATTGCTTTCACAAAAATTCAATTTCGTATATCTCTCTGACATTTTAGCTGGTATCTTGATTCTTGTCGATAAAAATAAGTGCCCCGTTGCTTTGCCAGACATTTTTTGTTGATAAAAAAATCGAAAGATAGCAAATGGCAAGATAAAAAGTACCCGAAACCGGCGTGCGTGCATGCAAAGACTAATAAATGTTGATGAAGTGAAAGTGGTCTGTCAGAATCGTGCCAATGGCAGTCCCTGGACTCTGCCTACCCCTCTGGGATACAGGCGTGAGTTTATGTAAGAAATTCAATCGTTGACAAAGCGATAACACATTTTCCTACACAATTCTCGTAGGGTCAGGGACACCTGTGTCTGTGCCTTTAGGTGATGAACAGTATGCACTTGGCAAAATGTATCTCGGGTAAGTGACGTCACACGGGTGCATTGCGGTGAGGACCAAAGGGAGAGTAATGTGTTTGGCTCGTATGTATGTATGTAAGTATGTCCGATTCTATGTTCCCTCATAACTCCTTAACTAATGGACAGATTTTGACAAATAATATCTCAATCGATTCGTCGTGTTTGCGAGAGTGTCGTAAGCTAACAAAAAAATAATAACTAAAAAGACAAAAATTAAAAACTGAAATAAAAAAATAACCAACAACCCGACTGCTGAGCATTAGCTACTAAGCAGGCGGTACCCAAATTCAATAATGTAAACTCATCGCGAGGAACCTAGGTGGTCCCGCCTGCTTAGTAGTTAATGCTCGTCAGTCGGGTTGTTGGTTGTTTTTTTATTTCAGATTTGTATATTCACTATGTTAAGGAAGACAGGACTGAGCAATAGCAGACCCTGGTCTCTACCTACCCCTCCTGCATACAGGCGTGAGTTTATGTTATGTTGTTATGACTGTTAAGGAAGCAGATTGCTGGTGGCATACATGGCAGCAAGATGAGAACGGTTCATGATCGAAAACAGTGGCGGTGGATTAACTTAAATTGATTGATCGATTCACCCAAACTCTACAATCATGGTCAGTAGGCAATCTTATTATATACCTACGTCTCTGGAATAAAGCCGTGAGTACGTATTTTATACAGGGTTATCTAAAAAAATGCACTATTCCCGAAACACGTCTTTGTGACTACAGCGAAATATTTCCATTTCTTCAAAGTTTTTTTATGCCTTTTGTGTTTAAACTGTTATATATTCAGCATAGTGTTAGATAGAACGGACATCCTTTTATATAGAACATTGATTAACCAGGGGCTGTGACATTAGTAGAGCGCATAAAGCGCAAATTATATAGAATTACTAGCTGAATCGGCAAACGTAGTTTTGCCGGACCTACCAAATATACACAAAAAAAAATCATAAAAATCGGTGAAGCCGTTTCGCAGGAGATGAAGAAGATGTAAACCGTGACATTTCGATAAATATAAATCTGAGGAAAAAGTCATAAAACAAAATTCGCTGTAAAATGCAAATTGGGAGTTACAGGAATTGCTCATTTTTGAGGTAATCTCGTATAAAGTGAAGGAAGCGAATGTCCGTTCCTCCGTATAATTTACAGTTTTAATTGCATAAAGCGACATAACTGTTTACATAATACGTTAAAATTATACAATTAGTCACTGGGTCTTGAGAAAAGAGAGCCTTTGTGCGCTGGACACCGAGCCGTGGCGAAATTACGCGTTGTGAGAAAGGTATAAAGATTGTCTTGCAGTATTTACCCAACTGCGGCGTAGCCCAAAATGAGGGTAATGATTTTGGCTCGTACGCATGTGTGTAAGTATGTTCGATTCCATATTCCCTCATAACACCTCAACCAATGGTTAGATTTTGAAAAATACGGTCTCAATCGATCCTACGTGTTTGCGCGAGTTTCAGAAAAATATAACTAAAGAAATTAATACAAACATAAATAATAAATAACCAACGACCCGACTGCTGAGCATTAACTACTTAGCAGTCGGGACCCAAATTCAACGGTGTAACTCATTGCGATACTTAACTTGGTCCCGCCTATTTAAGTACTTAATGCTCAGCACTCGGCTTGATGGTTTTTTTTTCAGTTTGTTTTTTCTTTTAGCTATTTTACTAATTGGAATTGTCGTGAAAAACCTGGTTTTTCTGGCCGCACATTATATTAACTTGGTGAATTAGGCCGACTTAGGCTGAGCGGGTAGTATTGATGCCTGATAACTAAACTCCATCTAGTATATCCGGGGTACAACCGTCTCTGTGTGGTCGCTTCATATATTTAGTATCGTCTAAAGGCCGCTACTCAAATGTCTGCAGCAGGATCAATCTGAAGTGTTTGCATGGGGATGACCCTAAGTTGCCTCCAAGTTGTGCTATGTGTTGGCGAGCAGGGACAAGTCGCAAGACTTATGTCTCAGGGGGCGTGTCTCTAAAATGCATGAGTCATATTAGTACGGTATTAGAACAGTAATGGTCGTTTCATTGACACTATTGGCAGTCTATTAACGAATCGCATTTCAATTGTATAACCCGTGCAACTTAACTCGGCTCCTCTCGCGATTCGATCTTCGCGAGAGATGCCTATTTAATTTGCGCGGGTTATACCAACGGAATGACATTGTACTGTACGTGATCTCTATCTATCTATCTATTTCTACTATTGTTTTGTAGACTGCCTAATAGAGGCAAATAACAACTATAGTCATGCTTATACCATTCTACTGTAAAACTATGTCTGTATTAGACTTAGGCCCTGAAATTGGGTTGTTCCGAGTAGGTCTCTTTGCTTATTCGTGCAAAATACATTTTTCTGAAACTTCTAAAGCGCACCTATAATTTTATTGTAACTCCGTAGCCACAAACAATAAAGTGATTAAGAACAAAGTCAGCTATCCTAGACACGGCAATAGCATTAACCTATTAGTTTCGCGATGAGTTTACACCAAGTTTAATTGCCGTATAGTGTTGCTAATCGAAGTGAGGTATCTGCGAGTACTGACAGGGAACGGATAGCGGTACTCGAGATTCCTAAGCTTGTAAGTATCGAGGTGACAGAATAAGCTACAAAGGTATTGTAAGAATACGGGTTTCTTACGGTTTGTCAGCTTAAGGTTGAAGAAACTTAGGCAGGTTACTGTATGTCTTGGCTTCTTCTTTCGGGGCGTAACTAGATTAAGGATCATAATCAAGCTGCCTGTATTTCTCATGCGCTTGACATAGGCAGTTGGTAGGCAACCCCAAGTCATGCCACTTCTTTCTGTCTTCGACCATCCTCATCCATCCGCCCCCGATACGTCTTGATAATCTTGCAATTAATAATATGGGGAAGAAAGAAGAAAAGAAAGACAGTATATATTTTGTTAAATGTCAAAATCAAGCTACCTTCAGGTCTGATCTGTAGTGAAGACGAAGGTAGCAAAGGTAGCTTCAAGTGGTAGTTAATTTTTGTTTCATCATTATCACCAGCCATTAGCCATCATTTTCAGATAGACGTAGACTTGCCCAGCACCTACACGATCCTGACGGCTTAGTCGGCCTGGTCCACAGGAAAGACAAGTCAATAGTACGTGTGGGGCCAACCAAGCCGCGGGTTTCCTCACCATGTTTTCTTTCGCAGTCACCGTGTGTTATTGCTACTACAAATTCGCAGATGTACTTAACTTTGAAAATAAACAGTTATAGATACATGCCCGCACTGGGAACCGAACCTGGGTCTCTTGCTTCCGAGTCCATTGTTCTACTCACTGGGCTACCACCGCACCAGAATTATATAAACCATAAATACCCCCCGTGGTAATAGAGTCTTCTGTGTTTTAATACCATCGTTCGTGCTATGTTCGTACTATTGGCCACGCCTTGTTAAGGAGTTCTGGCTGTCCGAGTTCTGAAAGGTTACATTCAACTGGCAATACCGACTCACCTTAGTCTACCTTTGCATAGTTACTTACTGATGAAATTACAACGCTGATTCTATGAAACTTTTCCTTGGATGGGCTGGAGAGTTTGAGAAACAACTTATTTATTCGGGCTAAGTAACAATTAGGTGCAGATACCTAGGTACCATATACACGGTGTGACTCAAGCAAGTTCTTCGACCCAGGTGACGAAGGATTGAGTGACTGTCATTGATCAGTCTTATCCCGATCGGGTCAAATTCGATTCAATGCGGTTTCAACAAGGATGTTGGTAAAACGTTCTTGGGTTTCAACTGACTGTGGATTCTCTCACCCACCTATGTGTCTCAAAATACAAATAAATTATTTATCTATGTATCGAAACTATATACTCTAAGCTCGCACCATTTTCTCCCGGTAAACACAGGACAAATATTAGTTTAAAACGTTTTATTTTGCAAATCACTTGCTGCACGGCCGAGGTGTTTTGAATACTTACTCGCACCTACACAAGTTTCACATTTCAAGCTACGCCAATCTCGAAACGTTATCGCAACTTATCTCCCCGAAAGTCTCTTTGTCTATGCAGAAAAAACAAACGTTAGACATGCGCTTTAGTTTTATCGCTTCCTCGGAATCAAGTTCTCAAATTAGCCAGATGGTGTATGGCAGCAATTATGTACCCACAAATAGTAGAGCGATAGTATCACGTTTACACCTAATAACTATTTGTAACGATTTATTCATAGAACAAATAGGCGCCTGGGCATTATAATTCACTCTCCACTCTTACATGCATGCATATAGAACCACTCATGAATATTATGGACGACCCTTATGAGTAGAGCTTACTTTTTTTCGGGAAGATAAGGGGATTATGTTACACCCTCAATAATTTATATACGTGATTCAGTTTAAACAACTCAATTGTGGACAAAGAAATTATGACTATAGTAGGTCGATATACACCATCTAATCAAGTTATTGCTAGCAATGACGCTCCCGAGTGACGCTCTGCCGTTGACGACTCGAGAGGCATATTTCCGTCGGTCGCGAATTACGATAAAATCCGTCAGTTCCCGCAGGCATCGCCGCAAATTACGCCTTGGGGCGACGGCCTTCCGGTCTAATCGATGTCATTAGTTTTGTTTAAGAAAATGAAATATGAAAAAAAAAACATATTTTCTTTTACAGATCGTATTTGCAAAAAGTGTCTGTTCGACCTCTCAATCGTGGTAACAGTTATTTTTAGGACCCATGGCCGTGAACCTAAGGCAAAAAACCTAGGACTAGATAGCATCAACGCCAAAAACGGCCGTTTTCCTGTGCCAGCCGTGATCCTAGGTTCTTATCGTGGGTCCTAAAAATCACTGTTAACATGATTGAGAGATTGTACTGACACTTTTTGCAGATACGATCTGTAAAAGCAAACGTTATGATTTTTTTATTGGTGGTGCTAGTCAGCCCACTGGATACCCTTTAATAGTGTTTCTCTTCGGAAAAACGGTGGATTAGAAAAGCGACTTTTCGATTATGAAGTTCGGTTTTCCCAATCCCTCTCCCTGTACGAGTAAGTGCATACATTTGTGAACACAATTCAGTGACAATAAAACGTTCTTACGGATTTACTTTAACATTACATGTAAGCGTTTATGGAAATAAATACCTTTCTAGCCGACTTCAGAAAAGGAAGAGGTTCTCAATCCGACGCGTGGATAATTATGTCTTTGTTATAAATTTTTACTTTACTTTACCTAACATGACTGTCCCTACATTGTCTGAAATCGTATTGATAGACGAACTATATAGGTGGGTAGGCATTATAGTCTACGACAGATAATACGTGCAGTTACATTATTTGACTTAGCAACGTAAAGGTCCACCTGCTGCCGACTGTACTCTGTCAACGATTCAACTAAACTCACGTCAATCCACACACCGGCCGGCCTCGGCACAGTTGAAGCCAGCTAAGTTCGTACCATGTGCGTGAATTTGTGAATAGTTACTTGCTTGGGCATTTGCAAAGCTATAAAAATGTTCTGGCATACGAGCGACCAACCAAAGTTTGAGCTGTGACCGCAAAACTCAAGTGGAACTGGGCGGGCCACGTCAGTCGTATGGGTCCAGACAGATGTGCAAAAATTGCCACTGAATGGGTTCCACATACGGATATCGCAGACGTGGTCGGCCAAGGCGGAGATGGCGGGACGCTCTCTCAACCTTCTTGGCTCGGCTGGGAGAAGCTCAAGACAGGAAGGTGTGGAAGATCATGGGGGAGGCCTTTGCCCAGCAGTGGGACATAAACATGGCTAACCAAAAAAAAACTAATTCCTGCTTTGTAGTGACGCTATTAATTTGATAGATAATTTTTGGAACCCACAACCCGAAACTGTTAAATAGAATGGACCTTCTTCTATGTGGGAGATTTTTTTACCGGAGGCTGCGACATCGGCATATGGCGTAAAGCGCGAATTTTTTACTAAACTGTTACATAAAAATCTCGTGTCAGCCTTTGTTATCGAACTCCTCGGAAACGGCTAATTAATATGACAAAACAACGTTTGTCGAGTCAGCTTGTAATATATCAATTCTTATAATAATAAATATTAGTCTGAGAAAAAACTAAAAAGTTGTTGCAAATGACAGTGGCGTAACTATACCATCTGAGGCCCGTGGCAAATTCGTTGGATGGGGCCCACCCAGTGAAAAAAAATGGTCTTTATTTGTTATATATATATGGCTCAACTTTAATTGATTAAGTACTCATGTTAAAATTGTTACATTTTTTTGTTAAAAATGTTAAGTCTGTCAGGATCGTAGCAAGTGGCAGTCCCTGGTCTCTGCCTACCCCTCTGGGATACAGGCGTGAGTTTATGTTATGTTAAGTTACTTCTGAGCTCGTGGCCTCATAGTTCGGGGGGCCCCTCAGGTCGGGGGCCTGACAAATGACTAACTGAATGACGTGTTTCAGAAATTGAACAATTTATTGGTTAGGTACACTACTCATACTTATCCACCCTTAATGTCGTAAAAGCCATTTTTGGTGAAAATGAGTGAGTCTTGCTCAGATTTTCAAGCTCTTTCAATCTGTACATTTCGTTTCCTCAAATTCGCAAAATATGGCTTTTACTCCCTTAATTTTTTTAATAGGCTTGACAGCATTATTATTAAAATATGCTGTAAAAGACACGGATGCTACTAAATTTTTGTAGTATGTAGTACATTATGGTACATTGTCTTATGGCTTATACCGCGATTATTTTTTTGGCTGCAATACAACCTACGAGTATTAGTACCATTAGTACATATTTTGCTATAAAAGTAAGTCATTGTATGCAGGTTTTTTTGTAGTATAAGTAAACTACCAAAGATATTGAAGTTACAGTTGAATCTGTAATCATTGCTTAACCACTCGTCTGCCGCGACACAGATCTGTGTCCAACTTAGTATGGGCCACCTATGCGTTGCGTTCCGCGAGGGCAGTTCAGGAGTTAATACGGCACTTAAAATGAAAGAAAGTTATACTAAATAATTTTTTTTTCGCTCCTGTAAAATTCATAAAATGACTTACTACATTTCTTTCCCAAAGGGTCGTGATGTGCATTGGCCTTTTTTTAGATGGAAGGTTCTTTTGTAGGACAATTGATGGCACAACGACCTTTTCGTACATGCACTCTGCTCAGTGAGGTTACGGTCGACTTTGCGACAAAAGTGTAAAGATCAAGCTGCTGTCCACTGTACACAGATAGGGTTTCTGGGCCTAACTGTGCGTATCGTATTATGTTCAAAAGCCGTTTACCTAGCGTTACGGCAGTTCTTGAAGAATTAATTCACTATAACGGAATCTAAATGACTCATTCAATTCATTAGACTAGATCTAGCTGTTTGTAACAGTTATGCATACTGGATCCTATAAAATCGAGCGGATAAATGTGTTGTTCAAGAACCAGTTGCTATCACTAGGTCTCGATTTCCGCCGTCTAAGTCTAGTTTACGGAAGCCAAGCCTCTTCCTCTCAAAACATCCTCTACGGTCCCATGTGGAACAAATAGTGGTCATTTTGTAACATAATATTATAATAGTAATATAGATGGAAGGGCCGGTAAGGGACGACCCAGACGGACATACTTCGACCAAATAGGGGATGTATTAGCAAAGGGCAAGATAAAAAGTACCCGAAACCGGCGTGCGTGCATGCAACGACTAATGAATGTTGAGGAAGCGAAAGGGATCTGTCAGGATCGTAGCAAGTGGCAGTCCCTGGTCTCTGCCTACCCCTCTGGGATACAGGCATGAGTTTATGTTATGTTAATATTATCTACGTATTCCATTCTGTATATGTAAACAGAATTTAATATTCCGGTATTCTCTTCTGTATCGTATTGTTCACGGTTGTACCACACCGAAGCCCGAAGTGCGCACGCTCGCGCACGGGGTAACGCTTTATGAAAATCAGCGCAGAAGGCACAGTCAGTTGGCATTTATAATGACAATGATACCGAGTTATGCATAACTGTGACGTTACCTCTGTTTTCTTTTTTAGGTTCCGTACTTGAAGGGTGCCAAATGGGACCCTATTACTAAGATTTCACTGTTCGTCTGTCTATCTGTCTGTCTGTCCGTTTGTCTATCTGTCTGTCTGTCCGTTTGTCGGTCTGTCTGTCTGTCACCAGGCTGTATCTCATGAACCGTGATAGCTAGGCAGTTGAAATTTTCACAGATGATGTATTTCTGTTGCCGCTATAACAAAAAAACTAAAAACAGTATAAAATTAATATTTAAGGGGTGCTCCCATACAAACAAGACAGCGCTTGCCATCTAGCGGCCCTGTATGTAACCTTCACAGCGCCGATGTCATGTCGTTAAATGTCAATGTTAAACGCTTCTTGTTGGATTCTGTAGATGGCGCTGTTCTCAAATTCGATCTTTGTCTAACTAATGTTGTAATAGATAATGGTACAGAACCCTTCGTGCGCGAGTCAGAATCGCACTTGGCCGGTTATTTGTCTTCTTTTTGTTGTAGTGTTTTTTTTTTGTTATTGGGGCGTGCTTATACTGTTTTTATAATAAATGTTTTTCTTCTTCTACTACCATAACGGCAGAATTCGATAACCGCTCTAGCAGTCTTTTAAACACACCGGACAGAATCTTCCGTCCGTCTTCCCTAAATCTGGGCAGAGATGGCCTATGGCCAGCGATGTCACATTCCAGCCTGGGCCATCACAGCAATTCCGGAAATGGAAGGTTTCCCATTGAACGACAACGAACGTAACTGCACGTTTTTTTTCATACAACGGCCGGCCAAAACCCTAGTACATGTATGAAAGTATAAATAAATTAAAAGGTTCATTTCCATAAAAAAAATACAAAATTAACTAGCTCAAACTAGGCGGACCTATACCGTGGGATCCATATCTATATATTTATCATTCGTTATGGACTTATCTTTTATTTCTATTCCTAATGGGCGTATCTTTATTTAGAGGAAAGGAAAGAAAACTTATTTATGCTAATTAATTTAACTAGGACCAATGTGTCGTTACGGTTATCGTCCAGTGTGATACCGTATAATGTTGGTCGAGGTCATCTTCCCGTCTTGGCCGGCCTCGACTTCGATGTCCGGCACCCACTCGGTGGCGAGACTCGCTGGACTCACCCAACCTACACGGGTGCATTCGACTGATGTCATTGGCCGACCATGTGGTCGTGCCAGCACTTTAATTTCTTAACCTAAAGACGAGATTATGCAGACTTTGCAACAAATGTAGTGTTACCTCCTCCTACCACCCAGAACACTACGCTCACTTGGTCCTTAACGGGCCGATCATTTAAATAAAACTAATCAGGCCGATTATTTAAATAAAACTAATCAATTATGTACATACTAGTACTTACATAGATAAAGAACTTTTCTATTTACTTTACTGTAATTAGAAAAGTTACTTTTCCTTAACCAACTTTACTTTTTAAATTACTTTTCTAATTACTTTTACTAATTACTTTGTGCTGTCCCGTACAATATACAGGACAGCACGCTGTCCTGTACAATATACAGGATAGCATAAAGTAATTAAATCTAGTGATAAATGAATCCAGCTGAGGTACGTGAACAGCTAAGACACTCAGGATGTCATCAATCAATCAATCAATCAGTCCGCTCTCGTCCTCTGCTGTACATAAGTAGACCTCCCCCAAGGCATGGCATTTGTTTCTGTCCTCGGCTATCCTCATCCAGCCTCTGCCAGCAACTTGCCTCAGATCGTCAATCCAGCGAGCTGGTGGGTGTCCTACGCTGCGTTTGCCTGTTCGTGCTCTCTACTCCAGAACCTTTGGGTATCCAGGTGTCCTCACGACGACGTCCTGAATATAAATTAAAAGTAAAGAATAAAAAGCCTATGACAACCACGCAAATGAGACGAATCGATTACTTTATTTGTCAACATTAGGGAACATAGTATCGGACATGCATACATACATACGAGCAAACATATTACCCTCCTTTTGGACCCCGCTCCCCTCGGGAAATTGAAACGAAATCAAATTAAAAGTAAAACGTCTTCCTCCTCCTTTCCAGAAGCGGCCCGCAGCATGCTGCCCGCGCTGCTGCTGCTGTGCTGTCACGCGGCGCTGGCGCAGCGGGGCACGCCGGCGAACCGCGTGGCCGACGTGCGGACTAAGTGTGACAAGGAGAGCTTTACAGTCGAACTCCTCATGGAAAGGCCCTTCAAGGGGCTCGTCTTCAGTAAGGACTTCTCGAGGGAGTGTCGGGTGCAAGGTGCGTGTTTGTTTCTTTTTAAAGAAATAAAGAAAGAAAGAGGATATTTATTTAAATTGTCACAGAAACACAAAGTAAACATAAAGGTACACAAACAACAGGCACAAACGTCAACAAAACAGAGATAAAAGGGTTCCGTACCCAAAGGGACTCTATTACTAAGACTCCGCTGTCCGTCCGTCTGTCACCAGACTGTATCTCATGAACCGTGATAATCAGACAGTTGCATTTTTCACAGATGATGTATTTCTGTTGCCGTTATAAAAACAAATACTAAAAACAGAATAAAATTAATATTTAGGGGGGGCTCCCATACAACAAACGTGATTTTTTGACGTTTTTTGCTCGTTATTAATAACGGCAACAGGTACTTGAAATATTCAAATAAAAATAGAAGTAGAAAATGTTTATTTGTCTTCAACATAGTAAGGCACAATACCTAATCTTCAAATGTTGTATAGATAATGGTACGGAACCCTTCGTGCGCGAGTCCGACTCGCACTTGGCCGGTTTTTAATGTAGCCTAGATATATATTTACGTCCCACTGCAGGACACAAAGGCTTCTCTTTGAGAGAAAGAGTATGGGCTTAATTACCACGTGTGCCAATTACACGCCCTGGGGTATGTGAAAACCTCAGACACTCAGGTTTCCTTCACGATATTAGCGAGTTGTATCTGTACAACTACTACAGAGCTACTTTAACTTCACAAATGTATGTAACTTTGAAAACAAAGTCATTGGTTGAAAAGACTAACTTTGGTTTTTTTTTTTGTCAATTTTTTCTCCAAAATAATCTACATTTTTAAATGGACACCTAGTTTTACTTGTAACGTTCATTAAGTGCTATGTTGATAAAAGCATTTTGATTTGATTTACCAATGACTTTGGCGTTCTGGCATGTGCAATCCTGGATTCGAACCCACGACATCCCGAGTATGAGGCCGGCGCTCATTGTTTCCTTTTATTACTTTATACTATTATATATTTTGGCACATTTTGACCTACCCGAAGGGTGTCAACGGGACATGACATCCACTAACGCCACCAATAAATAAAAAAACATATCCCACCAATGGAAAAAAATCATTTAAAATAATTTGCGCGCTTTCGCTTTCTAAGTTACGTACATTTGTGAAGTTATAGTAGCAATACCACTCGCTAACGGTGAAGGAAAACATGAGGTGTCACGGGTGTCCACACACCTCAGCGCTTGAAATTGCCAATCCACGGTGGATACGCGTGGTGATTAAGCCTGTGGAACGTAGGTATATAGTTTAAATAAAAAAAAGCGTTTTTGCAAAAAGTTGCTTCCAAATCTCTCAATTATGCAAATTATGTCAATTCAATTCAATTCAATTCAAATATTTTTATTCATTGTAAAAACAGAATGTTTACTTAATGAACGTCAAAGTTGTTAGTTTCACAATTAATGGAACGTCTATTTGCATAAACGCTTGTCTATTACCAGGTTCTTGATTCTGGGTTCTTGGTCATAAGTCCGCGTCCGGTCATAAGTAAGTGGAAGCCGCGTTTTGGTAAAACGATCTGTAAGAGAAGGTATACTTATGGTTTGTTTTTTCATACAACTACTGTCAATAAACTAGACTTTGCTAGGTAATACTGTAGGTATTATAGGCGTTTTAGATGCTTTTTTAACAACGTTGTTAAACATAATTGTTTTGTCTTAACTTTTTCAAGAAACCGCATCATTTTGTTTTCCAATCCCTCCCTATAGTATTAGAATAAGTAATAAAAACCGGAAGATGTGAATAGGACTAGGAAAGTTATACTTCCGTCGCACGCTTTGATATCATAACATAATATAGCAAAACATGAACTCACGCCTGTATCCCGGACGGGTAGGCAGAGATCAGGGTTTGCCATTTGCCACGATCCTGACAGATCTTTGACCTCAGATGTTTTGGATAATAACCCAAAGTATTTCTTTTTCATATCATATCTTATTTACTTAGTTGATTTTCTCAGCAAAATTTTGCGGACAAAAGACTACTTACAATTCTCTTTTGGTGTTCAGTGTTAACACCCTGAATTACCCTAAATAAGAATAATAATAACTTCCACACAACACAATTACTTGTCCTGGTCCCAAACTAGGATACACTGCTATGGTAACGAGGTAATCATCACAAACATGGATATACACCCAGACAGGCCATTCGTACAAGAGTACGGCGCCCCCTTGTGGAAATCGAACTCATGACCTCCGGAACGGTAATCAGACGTGATACCGCTAGCGGTTGGACTAGTCCAACGAGGCAGTCAAATACACAAATAAGTTGTAGGTACGAAGAAACTTTAAAAAATTGCAACTGCCATTATATGTAACGGCCTATCTATCCATGGATATTGTACAAAAACACGGCCATAAATCACCACCTTCTCTCAATCCAGGCAACCACCAGACGTCGCTGACTCTGCACCTGCCGTCGAACGCGTGCGGCGTGAGGACCTCGACCCTGAACAGCACAGCGGCGGACCTCGATGACGAGGAGCGTCTGTACTACTCCGCGGACTTAGTCGTCCAGATGGACCGGCAGCTGCAGCAGGCTACCGACCTGGAGTTGTTTGTTAGGTAAGACTGAGATGAGACTGAGAGAGAAGATTGGATCCATTTTCAACTCAAGTTTGAGAGAATAGACACAGTAATACAATCAAAGGATTGACTCCAAGTGGTTCCAAAATGGTGCTTTGTTTGTACTTCCAGGTGTAAGCTGCAAGCCAAAGCAGTGCGTATCAAGAGCTCCGCCCTGGAAGGCGTGATTCAGAAGAAACTGCGTGAGATGATCAGCCAAGACGTCAAGAAAACTAGGTAAATTGAATTCAATTCAAATATTTAAATATCACTATAAAAATCTCCGTGTGGCGCCGGATTAAGCATAGCGTCACTCCATTTTCTTCCGTGGACGTCGTAGAAGGCGACTAAGGAAATAAGTTACCAGGAGACGGGCAGCAGCGTCTTCCTGAGATTCCAACCGCATACTGCGATCGCCAACCCGTCTGCCAAGCGTGACGATTATGACAAGCCCGGTTCGGGTTAATTCGGGTTCGCATCACACGACCGAGCACATGTTTGTGTCTTAAATATGTATTACGTTGTCGACGTCGACGAACCCTATGGAGGACATACTCGTAATTAATTATTTTAAGATATTCCAACCAATTTCCGCTTGACGCATTTTTACCTTTTATCCGCGTTAGAAGCACTCAAATGGTATGAGACGTTCCATGTTTATTTTTACATAGATTATGGTCCTATTTTTTTCAATGTCAATTGATTCCTATGCGAAACAAATAGTTAAAACTGAAAATGCCCACATTCAGGACTGGCCGCAACCGGCAAGGCTGGTCGAATCCGGCGGAGTCTGAGCAAAGAGAGTGGCTTCTGGAGTCAGCGCGGGCGTGGATGGAGCTCGCCCCCTCAGCTCTGTCTACTGAGCCCGCCCTTGTCGAAGTGGGCCAGCCCACTCGCCTGCTGATACAGTGCACTTTGCCTGGTGAGTCGGCGGCCATGTTGGATTTTATTATATAGGGTATCACTAGCATCGATGTTTGGGTAAAGTTCGGGATGAGCTAACTTTTGACCCAACTTTTGCGATTTCGAAGTTTTTCTCATAGTAAAAGATTTTTGTGTTGACGAGTTGAACCCCGGAAACAGAGCCACGCGCAATGTAGGGTTCGTAGAAAGAGGGTTTTTTTTCTGCTTTACAGAACTAACAACTTCATCGAAGTAATGTTCAATGTAGTTTGTACGAAATTCTACTTTTATAAGTTGGTTGCCTATTACTCGTTAACTAGTAGAGCCTACTTAGTCGTGATACTTTTCCTTTCACGTTCATTATATGTGCTACTACCCTGATTTTTTTTCACGTTTCTACAATCAACCGGTTAGCCAGGAGAGGGGGAAAGGGGGGACACCCTACTCGGACAAAAATTTGCGCTTTAAAACTTAATATTTCGCAAACGGAACCCTAAATTTTTACCCATTATTTTTACCCAATAATTTTCAACGACCAATCTAACGATACCACACATGATGGGGTAGACGAGAAAACAAAATCATCCCCACTGTTCATGTTAGGAGAGTTACATTAAAAAAAAATCCAACATTTTATTGCTTAACTTTTACCAAATTACAGCTTTCTAATACCATCGGTCTTTGCGCTGGGCCGTGAACGGACAGACAGAGAGACAGATAGACAGACAGACGGACATGGCGAAACCATAAGGGTTCCTTGTCGGACTACGGAACCCTAAAAAATGGGGATTTTATACTGTGACATATTGTTATTTTTTCTTCTTACAGCCGGTGTAGGGCTTCGTGTGACCAGCTGTCTGGCCCACGATGGGCTCGGCGAGGCGTCCCAGAAACTGCTTGACGACGCGGGCTGCCCCATTGACGAGACTATATTTACTAAGCCCACCGTTCATCGGCACAGGTAGGGTAAACGCGATACAGGTTCGCTTAGTGCGGACGCCACTGGAAAGCGTGTTGCTCAAGGGCTATATACATTTGGGTTAGATTAAGTATGATATAAAACCAGTAATGTTTTTTGGTAATTTGTTACTTGAAGCTCATAATAAAAAAAATTATAAGTATGGCTGCTGTTAGATCTGGCTTTCCGCCTCGCTCGCACATTGTAGCATTTTTAATAGAAACTTAATTCGCAATGCAAAGTTTTGAAACAGTTGAGTTTTTATTTTATTTTTTTCCCCGATATTATAAGTCATTTTAAGAAACTGATTTCGTTTTTTTTGTGATTCATCAAGTTAAACACTACCTAGATACTAAATGTTTTTTTTAATATTAAACTGCGTTACGTCATATGCTACCCTTGCTGTGTTAGCCGCGCGATTGCGTTTGCCGTGTGAATAGACCTCCCGAGCAAATTATGCCAATATAGACTTTGACAACCTTAGCTGTAGTGTTGCTAGAATTGAAATTGATTTACTCCTAAAACATGTGACGTCACATGTTAAGTAGGTCAAATGAAAGTCATAGGTATTAAAGCTAAAATAAAGCTCATCTTTTGAGATAAACATCTCTAACATAGAAAATACTGTTATTTGGATGTTGGTCTCAAAATGGTTTTCGATGCAGCAGGTAAAAAAAAACTTTGGATTTTGGTTCCCAATTGTGAAAAAGGTACACTTTAGTAGACAAATGTGGTCTGGTCTGAGGCTTTGCTCAATAAAATTACGGATATTATTAATACATGCATACATTTTTGTTTTCCTATACTTGGTTTTTCATTAATATTTGCAAATAAAATAAATAACTTTTGGAAGCCAACTGGAAGGTATAAGGACTACCTACTTTCTCAATTAGAGTTCTTTCTCAATATAATTTTCTAGTTTATGTACTTACTTTAGTCCAAGTTGCCACTAGATGTTGTATAAACATCTAATACAGATTAAAGGCATTTATTAACCGTCGAAACCATTCCAGAATCAAAGGTGCCGAAATCGACTTCGCAGACTTGGAACCCGTCGACGAAGCTCGCAATCTCCACGAGACCTCAAGCCTCAAGCAAGCCCGCGACGAACCCGAGTTCGTCTACCGTAACATGATGACCTACCAACACGCCCTGACCACCTTCGCCGCCTTTAAGTTCCCCGACCGAGCGAAGCTACACCTGACCTGCGGCATTGAGCTCTGCAAGGGTGAATGCCCTGCCATAGACTGCAAGGGGTTGCAGAAGCCTCAGCAAACGAGAGACGGGTTGTTGAGGAAGGCCAGACTCGATAAAGAGGCGAAAGGCGTCGTGATTGATAGATTGGAGGTGTATAACAGTATCGAGGTTTTGGCGCCGAATATTGAGCTGGAAGACGAGGCGTCAATACGAGGTGTGTATGGGGTTGGCTTGGTACACAAATTTGGGACGTACTTTAATTCTGCAGTATTTTTTACAGCTAGGTAGTAACAGTGTCGAATAAGCCGAGAAATGGAAGTGACTTTGTACCGTGTTACTTTTGTAACTTAAAAGAACAGTGGTTCTATCAAAGTCTGCGAAGTTACAATAATAAAAATACTTTTTCGATCAAGTAAATTAGATAATGTAGCCAGGATTGAATCGAACTTTGTACGATTGAGTTTGATGGACCGGCCTAAGCGGCCTAAGAGAGAAGGAAAATGTAAAATCGCCATCTGTACCACGCGGTATCCTATATCCTGAGATGAAAGTATACCTAATGATCATTGCACAAATAGACCTCTATATGACAGATGAGTCGTGCTTACCCCAGAATAGTCTAGTGCCCACCCCAGAATGTTGAGTTAGGTTAGGTTAGGTTTCTACATACTGCATTGGGAACCGGTATGATAGGCTTTGGCTTCGGGACCAGGCCCCTTAAAAAATAATGCTACATACGATACGCTTGTGATAATGGTTATCGTCACCTGACTTGTACTAAATCATACTTAAACTCACGCCTGCATCCCGGAGGACTAGGCAGAGACCAAGGTTCGGCGCTTGTTTTACATCTGCCTTTAATTTTCCAGGTTCCCGAAGAATAGAAGGCATCGAAGATGAATTCGTGCGTGGCTTCTCGCCTGGCGACAAAACCATCTGCTTATCCCCTGGAAAAATGGCTCTAGCGTTCTGCATATTAGGTGTCATTTTCCTCTGCGCTATCGCCGTAGCTTTTGTCTCGTTGGTGCGAGCGAGAAGGCGGCTTGGTAGAGAACCGCTACATACATCTCTCTCTTTCTACACTGGGAGCAAGAGTATGTTCTCTTCAAGTGAGAGTTCTAGTTCGGGGCTTAGTGGTAGTAAGCTCTTACTGACTGATAGCCCTTATATGGATCACCATTCATCGTCAAGCAATAATTGGCCGTATTCTAGAGCCTATTAGAGACTAGATTTGAGGGTAAGATTTTATCAAGACTGTATTTTTTCGTAAGTATCCAAAGCTTGGAGAAGATTTGAAAATGTATGTACCTTCTGGCTAACTACCTACATTATAGTTCAATAGTGTTCCCATTTGTAACATTTTAAATTCTTGGTAAGAGGTAGGTAGTCTAATTTGATTTGAAAAGTAATTACAAAAATCACATTATGCAAAACATATCTCGACATACATTTGATTTTATGAATGTTAACTTAAATACAAGGATTTGCTATTTATTTCACTTTAGACTTAATTTACTTAGTATAAAAAAACTTTGAGGAGGTGCTTTTGAACGTATAATTTAATGTAGTTAAGAAATGTGGTGGGTATTTTTATTAGTTTATAGGACATCCTTTACCTAGAGAGGTAATTTTGTCATCAGCGCTTCCTCGACTTTTAAATAATTTAAAATTATAATTATTATAAGATTTAAGTACGTAAGTTAGGCCCCTGATACATCGTAAACATATCAGAGGTAACACTATTGTGATATTCATCAGGTTTCTAAATGACAATCATTACATACCTACTGTCAAGTTTGTATTTTTATATTTTTATGAAAATAAAAAATTATACATCGAACGTATTTGTTTTATTACCCACCTACCAGGCCTTCATACTTTGTTTCCATCACCATGGAAGCAAACAGAGACATTCTGTGTGCTTTTTAGGGTTCCGTAGTCCGACAAGGAACCCTTATAGTTCAGCCATGTCCGTCTGTCTGTCGGTTTGTCTGTCCGTCCGCGGCCTAGCGCAAAGACGGGTGGTACTAGAAAGCTGTAATTTGGTATGTTTGTATACATATTTATCACGCCGACAAAGTTAAAGAATAAAATGATGGATTTTTTTTTTTTTACTGTACCTCCCCCAACATGAAAATAATTTTTTTCTCGTCTACCCCATCATTTGGAGCATCGTTGGATTGGTCGTTGAAAAATATTGTGGGTGTAGAAAGACCATTTTTTTATTTAGGATTCCTTTTGCGAAATATTAAGCTTTAAAGCGCAATTTTTTGTCCGAGTAAGACGTCCCCCCCCCCCCCCTCTCCTGGCTAAACAGTTGATTGTAGAAACGTGAAACAATTCAGGGTAGTAGCACATATGAACTTAAAAGGAAAAGTATCACGGCTAATTAAAGCCTTACTAGTTAACGAGTACCTAATATGCAACCAACTCATGAAAGTAAAATTTCGTACAAATTCCATTGAAAATGACTTCGTGGAAGTGTTTAGTCTGTAAAGCAGATAAAAACCCTCTTTCTACGGAACCCTACATTGCGCGTGGCCCGACACGCACTTGGCCGGTTTTTATTCAATAATTTCTAAGTTGCCTTTTGCTTGTATGAATAAACAATAAAAAACGTCAATAAGTGCATTGACGTGGAGGAGACGCAGGCAGGGCACATTCAAAAGGACGGACGTGACGAAACTATGAGGGTTCCTTGTTGACTACGAAACCTAAAAATTTTGCTATACAACAAGTTAGCATAGAGAGCAAATTCAGTTCAAATCATTTAGGGTCAGTTTCCGAATTGAGAATTTCGCTGAGTAAATGTAGTGCTGCACAGGCCAGTGTCCACGGCGCAGGCCGTGGGCTAGGCTGCTCTGGCGAAAGCTGGAGAGTATTCAGAACCTGGCGCAGGCCAATATCACCGGCGCAGGCTGGGTGGACTCAGTAGTGTGACGTAGGACAATGTTCCCAACGGAGATCGCGAGAGCTGAGCAGCTCTGGCTTATGAGATAGGTAGAACAGCCCTGACGTAGGTCACCGAGAGGTCAGAGCGAGCATCAGTTCAGCCTTAGGTCAGAACACGTTTACGATAAGGTCAAGGACCTCAAAGGCGTAGGTATCAACTCAGTTACCATAATTATACCTATGCTCGTTCTAGTCAATACGCATCATCACTCAGCAGTACCTATGTAGGTACCCAGGTAATATTTAGGTTCACGAAGAATTATCTATCTATTTATTATACTTTACCTGCAACGCAAGTACTTACAATTTATTTTATTGTCACTGTGTACCTACCTAGGTTCTGTTTCGCCACTGTTACCTATTCAGTATAACGTGAGTCATTTACATTCTTACATACTCACTAGTTTGCTCACCTATTGGCGACAGCCTATGTTCAGCAGTGGACTTCTTGTGGCTGAATGATGATGGACAAAATCATACCTTAATATTTTGCACGAAAATTTAAACATTGATCAGCTATTGACTTTTCTATTAAAAGGTTGTTATGTGTGCACTCAGCGTAGTTTCGTTATTATGAGCGAACTTAGATCGATGGAAAAATATTATCACGTGATGTGGTCGACTTGTCCCCAGCTTTTCAAACATTTTTTTTTTCCTCATTTATTATTACTGGCAACACTAACAATATGCTAGAGTTGTATAGCATCCGGTAGATAAATCGATCGATTGTATTTTGTACCATAGACAATTGGCAGTATGTTGAACCCCATCACTATGCGCTATTGTCGATGCATGACATCATTTATTTCAAAGAATAATCAAGTTTGTCGCAATAAGCCTGGACATTTACCTAAATTGCATCTGAGATGCACTAGGAAAGTTTCATAAATAATAAACTTCAATGGGATGCGACGAACAGTTTTCGGTACAGAAATTAATTGAATAGGTAGTAATTTATTTTGTGTTTATAGTATTTAGTAATGTAGTTTTATTATTTATTTTACTAGAAACTAGGAAAGTTTCATAAATAATAAACTTCAATGGGATGCGACGAACAGTTTTCGGTACAGAAATTAATTGAATAGGTAGTAATTTATTTTGTGTTTATAGTATTTAGTAATGTAGTTTTATTATTTATTTTACTAGAAACTAGATTATTAGAAATTACAAGAAGAAGTGAACATATTATTAGATATAAGATTAAAATTACACTATCTACCGCTTGAATTTAGAAAGAAAGAATGACATTTATTGGGACAATTCAACACATCATAACTCAATTTCGCATGCATTAAATATTTTTATCAATGTATTCGAGACTTGCCAAAGTTCGTAGTTTTACGTAGTTTTTTGGCGTACTTTAAAAACATAATATGGTGTTTATAATATTATTATTACATACAAATGTAACTTGGCATATTATTAGCAATGAGTTAATTACCTAATTGATTAAATTACTTTTGTCCAAAAGAGAACCAGCCCATTGCCAACTAGTGAGCCCTTTATACTCAGTGGGGCAATATTCCCAACCCATCTTGGGTCATCAGAATTCTTTCTTAATATCCAAATCCATGCGAACTTTTACAAATGATAAATTTGCAGACGATCTGTAATACCCGGAACAAATATATTTTTGTGGTTTGTTTTTAATTTTTTGTCTGTTTGTCTTTGTTGCACAGAGAATAAAGATACTATCAGAAAATAACAATGTATGCCTTTTTCCCCACTTGTAATTACAGTCTGTTCATCCTTACTTGTCCAATTTAGTAAACAATATTCTAACCTCAAAATTTACATTTGATGCCGAAACTAGATATTTTCTTGCAAGTTCGTGCACTTTGTTTATAAACATAGCAGCGTGTTATCCAAAATGGTTACTTCATTTATGTGAATATGGCAGTTTTCAACTAAAAAGTCATACTGCGGGTAGAATCTTGTTTACTAAATTGGACAAGTAAGGATGAATAGACTATACAAACGTTTACTTACGTATTGGAAGTGGTTTTAAGTATTTATAGGTACTGCAAAAGCAGCTTTCACTTTTTGCATTATTTCAATAGGACATTGTGAATGTTTACCATAAATTATAATATAAAAAAAGACGATTTTTCATTAGGTTCTTAAAAACATTTGGCGTGTCTGTACAGTAACGCAACTCCTTTACTCTTTGACTCGGGCGGCGGAATCCGAAAAGTGGTGCGCGATGATGTGATGCTAGCTTTCGTTTTGCGGCTCGCGTCTTTCCTTACGCCCCGTTACGACTCCGTGTTCGTACTCGCAATCACGGATGATATGACAACGATCTGCGAATAATTCAAAACTCAAACAACAACGGGTGCGGTTTGAAATTGTGCAGTAAAAAACCCCTGCCCGATCGAAGACTGGTGTTTTTTTGTGAGTTTGTGCTGTGAAGACGATTCGGTACGCCTTGAATGTGATAACTTGTGAGTGAAGATTATATTTGTGTCGCTGGTGAAGTGTTCTTCGTTGAGCAATAACAGGTAATTATTCATTATATTGGCTTTTTCTTATTGGGGAACGGTCAAAGTAGAATTTAGTTCACAGTTCACGTTATACCTACCTACATTTAGGTACCTATTGCTAATCGGTGCGACCGGCATATAATCTCGCTGATAATTTTACAGCACACTTTCTTAGCTCGAATTATTTATCGCTGTGTACTATTATTAATATTACTTGGTGTTATTCTGAAGGCGTGCTTAGATGACCTCACTGAATTACTTTCAATTGCTTTAATTTTTCGTGAAGCCTCGGGGTCGGTTGAAGTCGTAACCTCTCATTTATTCTCCTAGACAAATTGAAACACCCATCAAACTAAGCACATCATACACAGTGCACATCCCACAGTAGATCACAGACCTTCTCTCAGGGTAGCCTAGAGAGAAGTTTCAATTATCAAACTGACCTTTTCTGATTTGTCCTGATCTAGTCAGTTTTTACTGACCAATAATTTCGTTTATTCAGACTTCCATAATTTCCACACAACACAATCACTTAACCTGGTCCCAAACTAGGATACCATGTACTATGGAAACCAGGCAAGGACATCACAAACATGGAGATACACCCAGACTGAGGCCACTTGTACAAATGTATGATGGACCGCAATGGAAATCAAACGCACGACCTCTGTTTTGGTAGTTAAGCATGTTGACGGCTAGCCCAAGGAGGCTGTCGACTCCTGCATGTTTTGACTTTGTTTGTTTGAATTTTTTTTTATGTAGCTACTATTGTGTCCCACTGCTAGGCAAAGGTCGCCCAGTTCTTTCAGTGGTCTTTAGAGACAGTAAGTAAAAATTTTTTTATAAGACACATGTAGGATACTGATTTTCTTACAGTATTTCTGCAAGTGTCCCTGACAGACAAACAAAATTTCATAGTCTCAGTGGGACCTTAATCTTGATGCAACTTTACCTAAAACTAGATATGCTGCACTAGCTGAGTTGGGTGTGGCTTAATTGGGACTGGGAGTCAGAATGCGATCCAACCAAACTTCTACAAAAAAATTGTGAGATATTCAGGATTGTTGCTTTTTGTTTCTAGAAGGTCATTATTTAAAATTATTGTGCAGAACCTAATATGCGCTAGTAAAGTGCTATTCCAATTCAGCTATCACCTCTTTAGTTTATCAGTAAAGCAAACATTAGGTCTGGTTTAAATAGCATGTAAGTTCAGTACTGCTGAGGCCTACCTATACCCAATTACCTATACTTTATCAAATGCTTATCACAAGCTTTCCTTTCAAGTAGGTTACATTGAATATACTATTTATGTTTTGAACAAAGTAAATTAAATTAATAAGTTTTTAAGAAAAAACATACTATTTGTGATTTGATGATCCCACTAGGGTTTCTTGTAGGAATTTGTGCGGAATAAAAGATTATAACAAATTGCCAAAGACAATTAGAAAATTGAATTGCTCAAAAAAAAAACTGACGGAATATTTGGTTGGAAAATGTATTTATAAACTCAATGAATTTTTGTAATTGACTGTTAACTGAATTTAATTTTTTGGAATATATCGACAGTCCCTAAGTATAAGCTCGTATCTTAATAACACAAATGTTACAGGAGAGCCGTTTAAAGTTTTTTTTTCGCACTAAAACTCTATCTATTGTAGGCGCACAATTGTAAATTTTTGTGTGTGGATGAGGTCCAAGTGGCAGGAAGACGCTGGATGCAAGCCGCTTACAACCGGTCTTTTTGGAAATCCATGGAGGATTCAGAAGAATCCATGACTTTTTGTGGCTGAATGATGATGATGATGTGTTATTATAACATGTGGGGTACTTTTAGACACCATGAACCTATCTTGTAAATATTGCCTTGTTTGTTAGATATTTTAATTACGAATCGGTCATGTGGGAATTTGAGAAATCTGAAAAGGTAACTGCCATTTACAATGTTTGACTTAGGAAAATTAGTAACTAATATTAAACATATCTCCATAGTAAAAGAGATTTTAACTGTATAATATATGTATTTTTGACTTATTATATCTAGTGTATTTAGTTAAAGTTAATTTGTTAAGGTGAAAACTGAGGCGTATAACTGAGTAAAGGTCAGTTCCGCCCGCTCCCCAGGTCCGGCGCATAAGCACGGAACTGGCAGATGCTTGGCTATGCTTGGGAACGAGTCTTGTGTAGTTACGACAAGAAATAAAACCTAAAATTGTCATATGAAGACTTTTTCAACATTAACTTTTTTTATACATGCATTCGGATACTGTGGGAGCCTTCTATGAGGGGTTTAGCAATGGTGAACGAGCATTTAAGGTTTTAAAGGATTTATTCACGAGATCACACACAATTTTGTCTATCCGCCATATTGAGTAGTGAGAAAGAGAGAGCATGCTAACTAAAGTTGCCAGCAACCAAACTCTTGTTAAGTAAGTACTAAACATAATTCCGGGGCGAAAGAAAAGGTTTTAAAAACTAATTATTTCTAGGAAAAGAAAAAATCCTATTTATATGTAGTTTCTAAGAAAACAGAAGTTACTTATTTAGTTATTTTAGTTACGAAAACGAAAGGGATCTTATTTAAATAGCTATTACTTATACTGTAAATAAATGCACACTTTGCTTATAAGAAGCGACTATTTCTAACAGCTTATTTACTTATCATACTATACTACTATACGTACATAATCTTAAATAGGTAAATACCTACTTCTATCAATCGATAGGTAACAGTGAGACCTTGTTGACGGCCATCGATTTCTGGTGCTTGTTGGCCAGCTTCAATTTGACGACTCTAACCTTACCGTCTTTGCCTGGATAGGCTTCTACTACTCTCGCGAGAGGCCAAGTTAGAGGAGAGGAATCTTCTCTAATCAAAACAATCTGATCCTTTTCCAGGTTTGGCAAAGGTTTGCGCCATTTTGGTCGGCTTTGTAATTGATTGAGGTAGGACTTTTTCCATACCTTCCAAAAGTTTTGTACGATTTGAGTACACTGTTTCCAAAATCGGAGCCTAGAGGCTGGAGTCAGCGTATAGTCAGGCTCAGGAATAGCAGTTACTGGCCTACCTATGAGGAAGTGAGCCGGCGTGAGGTACTCAAAGTTATCTCCGTCTCTACTGACTGGTGTGAGCGGGCGC
Source organism: Yponomeuta malinellus (assembly GCA_947308005.1). Classification (NCBI taxonomy): domain Eukaryota; kingdom Metazoa; phylum Arthropoda; class Insecta; order Lepidoptera; family Yponomeutidae; genus Yponomeuta; species Yponomeuta malinellus. The sequence continues at coordinate 6,075,110 of OX371010.1, forward strand.
GAATTTAGAACTCCTTCAACTTGAATCATCACCGTTTGGAACTCCTCATACGTAAGCACAATTTTACCAATGACTCTACGAAAATGGTATTTGGCGCTCTTTACGCCAGCCTCCCAAAGGCCTCCCCAAGTGGGAGAATATGTCGGAATAAAGTTGAATTTTATACCGCGCTGGGCCGCGAATTCAGTGATCGACGAGCAGTGTGCCTGGTCTCTACATAGCTTGTATAGAGCGTTAAGTTGGTTATTGCACCCTTTGAAGGTGGATGCATTGTCGCAAAATATTTGGGCGGGCATTCCCCTTCGCGAAATGAAGCGCTTCAACGCCGCCAGAAAGGCCTCACTTGACAAGTCTGATACTAATTCCATATGGATCGCCTTAGTGCTAAAGCAGATAAATACCGCGACATAACCTTTGGTACATAATGACTTTCGGATGCGCAATTGTTTTACGTCAAAAGGACCACAATAATCAACGCCTGTGACTGTAAATGGCGGGCATGGATTTAGTCTTTCACCTGGTAGAGAACCCATGAGTTGCTTTGATGCCTCTGCTTTAAGTCGAAAGCACTTCACGCATTTATGCAGTATTTTCTTTACTTCTCTTATACCGCTTACCAACCAGTATTTTTGAGATAAATTAGCAAACACTAATTTCGGCCCGGCATGAAGCAAGTTCAAATGTTCTCTACCGATTATAAGGTCAGTTACATGACATTTTTTCGGCAGGAGCAGTGGGTGTTTTTGGTCGTACGGTACGTTCGCGTTCTCTATCCTGCCCCCCACTCTAAGACAGCCGTTTGAATCGACAAAGGCTGCCAGAGCTAATAGGGAGCTAGGAATAGGTTTGTTCGCTTTAAGAGCTTTTATTTCTGAGCCAAAATGATTACTTTGTATGTACAAAGTAATCTTTAGCATTGAATGGCGAAGCTCCGGTACCGTAAGTATTATATTCGACCCACTGCCTGCTTTTTTACCCTGATTGGGCCTTGAAGTTCTGACCTTGTCTTTACAGTTTTGATAAAACTTATAAATGTATGCGATAACGCGTTGTAGCTTTAATATGCTAGAGAATTTACTGAACACAGATAATTCTTTTTGTGGGTTAAAATTCTCACAGCCAACGAACGTTTGGTCGGGTAGTGGCTCATTAATAGTATTCGCTTTTTCTATGGTTTTTATATCCAAGTCTTTAGCTTGAATAAATTGTGGGCCATTCCACCAAAGTTTGTTGTCTGTGAGTGATTTTGGTGTCACTCCTCGTGAGAGACAGTCGGCAGGATTCTCCGTACCCTGCACATGGCACCATGATTCTCTGCGGGAAAGATCGTTTATTTTCTGAACGCGATTTTTTACAAAAAGCTCAGAGCCGCGATAATGCTCCGCTTGAATCCAAGCAAGTACAGCAGTGTTATCAGTGAACAAAAGCACCTCACTGCAATTTACAATGTGCTGTATTTTACTCATTAACTGTGCTAAAAGCAATGCGCCAGATAATTCTAGCTTAGGTGAGGTGAGCTTTGGCTTTGATGGCGCAACACGCGATTTAGCACAAAGAAGCCTTGCGAGCGCATAGGTATCATATTGAGCCCTCACATAAATGCAGCAGCCATATGCAGAGTGCGAAGCATCGCAGAATCCAATAAGTTGGATCTTTTTTGGATTATTAGGCATTACATTCCTTTCCACATAAATGGGTTCCATGTTAGTTAGATTTGTATAGAAATCTAGCCAATCAGCATTGAGGTCGTGAGGTAATACATCATCCCAGTTTAGCTTTGCCTGCCATAAGGACTGCATAAAAATCTTAGCTCTTACAAGCACAGGTGAAATGATGCCCAGTGGATCGAACATGCTACCGATAAAGCTAAGCACAGACCGCTTGGTCCAGGGCTTTTCATTTGCAGGTGGTGAGCAGCGCACTAGCAACGTATCTGATTTTACATCGAATGCAACACCTAGAGCTTTTAGAAAGGCGTGATCTTTATTCATCTCTATCTCATCGAAATGTTGCTTTTGAGCAGGTATACCATTTAGTAAATCCAAGTGATTTGCTGTCCATTTATGCAATTTAAACCCTCCTTTTGTTAGTAAGTTAATAACTTGATTTCTTACTTCAATGGCGGCAGGCAGTGACGAGGCGCCCGCGATGACGTCGTCGACATATGTATTTTTAAGCAGTACCTCTGCGGCCAGGGGGTACTCTGGGTTGCAGTCGGCCAGCTCCTTCAAGCACCTGGTGGCCAAGTAGCTGGAGCTCTTCAGCCCATATGTCACAGTTTGCAACTGTAAACATTGAATAGGAGAGTTAGCATTTTCTTTCCACAGTATATTTTGTAAGTGCCTGTGGGCTGGGTCAAGCAGAATCTGTCTGAACATCGATTTTATGTCTGTAAGAAAAACATATTCATAAGTGCGAAACCTGACCAAAATATCAAAGAGTTCACTTTGCATGATTTTGCCATTATATAGCATGTCATTTATTGACACCTTTGAGCTACTACGCGCACTGCCATCGAAAACTACTCTGCATTTGGTAGTCTTTTTGTCTGGGCGTATTACCGCATGATGCGATAAAAAATAAAGGGACTCAAAAGGAATATCGCTGTTATGTAAGTCATACAGCTTAGCATGACCATTATCTAGGTATTCTTTTAAGAACGTTGAGTACTGCGCCATCAGGCTATCATCCTTTGTCAATCTTTTGTACAGTTGTGTTAGCCTTTGGTAAGCAACCGAGAAAGAGTCACCGAGGTCTAATGCCTCTAATGACTGTTTGAGTGGTAGTTGAACCTGGTACCTACCATTCTCAAATGTTGTTGTAGTCGCGAAGATATTCTCGCAGATCTCCTCCTCTGATTGCTGCTCCTTGGGCGCCTCAACCTGCGGCACTGACGTCACAGGATAACCCTCCACCTCCCAGAACCTTTCCATTAGTGTTTCCAGGTCAATGTCAGGGGCTGTGGTCACTTTTGTTAGGAGGGATGTAGTGCTGTTATTCAGGTTAGCAGGATTCAGGGTATTAGTGTTTGTGTTTCCTCCAGCTATGTATCCAAACTTAGTATGAAGGAAGGTAGGTCCATTCTCAATCATATGCTTTTCTGAAAGCAAGACATTGAAGAATATATCAGCTGCCAGTAAGATATCTATTTGACCTGGGTTGTGATACTCTGGGTCGGCTAGCTCAAAACCTGAGGGCAGTTTAAATTCTTTTATACTGAATTTTTGTTGAGGTAAAGGCGAGGTTATGTTGTTCACCACTGAGCATATTACATCTAGGCTATAGGAGCCATTTATAGATTTGACATGTATAGCTACAGCATGTGACACTGGACAGTCCTGCAGGCCAATAGTTGAGACATTAAGGTCTCGTTTGAATGATCTAAGTTGCAAGCGTTCAACTAGTCTTTTTGTGATAAATGAGGTTTGACTCCCACTATCTAGGATTCCCCGAGCGGTTACATAAGAACCGTCCCTGCAAGCAATTTGTAGCCGAACAGTGGGCAACAGAACTGTACCTGTGTTATTACTGTATAATGCAGTGGAGTCGTCCTTGGGTTTGTCATTATTTTTATGAAGCAAAGTGTTGTGGCTTTCATTGCACGAAGCACATTTGCCTCTAAATTTACATTTGTTTTTGTGAGCACATAGGCATGAGCTACACAGCTTGTGTTCTTGCACAAAGTTCTGACGCTCCTCAAGACTTGCACACTTAAAGAGCGGGCATTGATACAAGCGGTGTTGCTCTTTTTTGCAAAATTTACATTCATTTTTTTGCTCTGTAGCAGTGAAATTTGGCAGAGAGACATGAGTCTTCTTAGGATTAGGCTTAACAGACTTATTTTGAGTTGTGTTCTCACTTTCTTCGAATGACTGAGCCCTATCTTCCAAAAATTCAAGCAAGTAACCAAGAGTGGGCAAAATACCTTTGTTACGTTCCATGTGGAAGGCACGCACAGTGTACTTATCAATCTTGCGCAGCAGTATGGGCAGGAGTAGCATGTCCCAGGCATCCACAGGCTGCTGGAGGTTCTTCAACGCGCTAATATGCTGGCGCACAGTCGACACCAACTCGCGCAAATGTGCTGCTGTTCCACTTGATATGACTGGGTAGTCCAACATCTTGTTCACATGTGAGGCAATCAGGATGCAGGGGTTGTCGTAACGCTCTCGGAGCAAGGCTAGTGATGCCTCATATGAGGAGGACACTATAGGCAAGCCTTGAATCAGGGACAGAGCTTCTTTTGTCAGGTGAGCTTTTAGGTAGCACAACTTCTGGACGGCTGAGAGCTTGGGGTCACTATGAATCACAGCTTCAAAAAGTTCGATGAAAGGCATGAACTCGGTGATTGTTTCTCCAGAAAACGTAGGTATTTCTAGGTTGGGCAGCTTATTTGCATGGAGATTGTTATAACCATTGTCTTCACTGTTGATTTTCGCGGCGTAAGCCTAGCCAGTTCGGCGCCGAGGATGTAGTAACGGTCTTCGAGTTCATCTTCCGCGAAATCCTCTTCTTCTAGAGTTTCTTCAAAGATATGGATCTGCAATTGAATTTCCTTGTATTTCTCGAGTTGCCCTTCTAAGGCTTTGTACCTTCGGTGGGCCACGTCGAGTAACGCGTCCGTGGGGTGTTCCTTCACCGTTTCCAGGTGTTTTTCAAACCGTGTGAAGGCACTTTTGCACTGCCCGGCCGCCGCTCTTAGTTTTCTCAACTCAATATGGCGGATAGACAAAATTGTGTGTGATCTCGTGAATAAATCCTTTAAAACCTTAAATGCTCATTCACCATTGCTAAACCCCTCATAGAAGGCTCCCACAAACTGGTACACTGTTTCCAAAATCGGAGCCTAGAGGCTGGAGTCAGCGTATAGTCAGGCTCAGGAATAGCAGTTACTGGCCTACCTATGAGGAAGTGATCCGGCTCGAAGGACCAGTTTGTGGGAGCCTTCTATGAGGGGTTTAGCAATGGTGAACGAGCATTTAAGGTTTTAAAGGATTTATTCACGAGATCACACACAATTTTGTCTATCCGCCATATTGAGTAGTGAGAAAGAGAGAGCATGCTAACTAAAGTTGCCAGCAACCAAACTCTTGTTAAGTAAGTACTAAACAGATACAGTGATTACGAAAATGGCCTAGACGTATAATCGCGTAACTGACACTTACGCGATTGTACTTTGGGATGGTCGATTAATCTTGTTTTTAATTAGTTTATTTTTTTAACACACGACATTTGTACTTATTATTCTGAGATTGATATAATGTAATATTGTACTATATAATTGACATTGCATGCTACCTTACCATATTTTTTTTATAACTTGTATGCTGCAGGGCAAAATATGGAGCACAATTCTGCTGTACAATACAAGCATATTTAACAAATAAATAATTTTAAATGCCTTTACTGATTTAATATTTCAATATGTATGATTAAGTTCTTCCTTGCACTTATAATTGTTTTTAATCGTTATTTACTTAGAACTAGGTACAGTTGACAGCACATCAACCTTTACTAAATGCACTCTATTTAATTATTAACAGTGACATTGCAACTTAAACTTATGTTCTAAAGTCATGATAACTTAATTTGCACAGATAGGTATTTACTCGTTTAAACATTGGAAAATTGTAAAATGAAAAACTAAATGAGTAAATATCCCTGCAAATTCAGTTTTTATTAACTTAAATGTAGTGGTTGATTAGTGTGCTGTTGCCTGCCTATCTAAATTTGATAAAACATTGGAATTTACAATGTAATATGATTTCATTAATATAATAATTCATAATAACAAAAATAATTTTATCTGCACTCATATCATAATCTTCAAATTAAGAATTCAAAGGTAAACACAATGACATATTGACAGGCTTGTTTAAACAATACATAACTTTAAAGAAAATTTAAAAAAAAGTGTAATATAAAGTTACATTAAAGGTCAGATTTTTCACTTTATGTTACAGTTATTTTTTTTAAAGTGTTGCTGTGATCACGGAACAAAACTTAAGTTTTTTTTTATGTCAAAAGTTGACTATAAAAAACCTAATTTCATTTTCGTGGTACCAAAAGTGCAACTAAAAATACCTAAAATTGCGCGCGCAAAACTGAGTGCAGACGATTGAATGTCAAGATACTTTTGTCGAAATTGCGCCATTTTGTTTCAAAAATTTCATTATGAGTGTAGATAAAGTAGTGTATGAGACTGCACATAACTTGGTATTAAAACACTCGCGAATGCTATTAAAAAACTCGCCAAGGCTCGTTTTTTAAAATCTCGCTCGTGTTTTAATAACCCTCATTATGTGACAGTCACATAAACTACTATATTAGCTGTTACTAATAAATTATTGCACCGGTTGCAGGCATTGTGGGACTATGAAAATCAATCAATACCTTCATGGTACTAGTACCATTATGTTAGCAATACCTTCATGGTTCCAGTACTATGGTGTAATGTAATGAAAGGCTGCCAGTGATGATACTGACCTACCATGGTGGACAGTACTGTTTAATGTAAACAATCCGATAGACTACAAGAGATAGAAGACTGTAAGATTAGATAAAAAGACGTCTATATCTGCTACTTTAGCTCTATATAAAAGTATTAGGCATTGCCAAATGCAGGTGCACAGAATCCTTTAAATAGACAATCTGATCTCAACTCCATGACATAGCAATAGAATAGAATTTTCTTTATTGTAAGTACACCGAAATTGTAAGTATTTGTTGACCATTAATTAAGATCGACTTAAGATGACTGTCCTCACACCTTCTTAATATGGACATGTTGTATTTGAGAGTAGACAGCGAGACAGTGAGAGTGTTGCATGCAGACATGTCTGTTTTTTTTTTGTCACATTCCAATTTCAAAGTCAGCTGATATTATGTAAATGGTGTAAACTATTAATTATCGAATATCTAGCTAATAGGCTGATGAAGGTATGTGAGTGACTCATAATTATGAACGTATCAGGGTAATAGAGGTCATGAGAAGATCGACAATATTTCCTATTGGTTATTGCTCATTTGCCCCAGAAACCCCAGACTGTCTCCTACTTATTCAAGCAAAGTAAATGTCAACCTAAGGCCCTAACCCTAAAGGTTACGAGTTCAATAACATAATAAGTTAGTCTTAGCCCGAAAATGAGCTGTTGCTAATGCGGAGTGTGTGCGTGTGCGGGACATCAATAGCAGTCATGTTTACACTGACTCGCTATCCCGCCTAATTGATTTTCTTTCTTCATGTCCGACGCTAACATATCGGAGATGGAATTCCAATACCACTTCATGGCAAAACACCTCAGGTTCGTAATTCGCTTACAATATTTTTGATTCATAAAATCTAAACAACAAAAAAAATCGAAACCCATCGGTTTGTACAAAAGCTACATTTCACCTAATTTAGCACTATCATCTAATTTATATAGGAGTATTCCTATGTTGCCTTTAGGGTAAAACGGGGTCTGAGTCGGCCAACAGTCACAAGGCTTGCCTGCTTGCGAGACGGGGGTTGGGGGGATTTCCCAGTGTTGCCAAGCCAAGCTAGACATAAAATCCCTAATAAGTGTTGCAACTATTTAGGGGGGTTGATTCCCAAACGACTCTTCAGTTTTTCTTTCTTACGCTAGTCAGACTAGACGAGCTTGCTAGACAGATTTTCATTATGAGGGTCACTGGCAAGTTGCCAGCCTTATCATTCAGAATCATCTTCGTTACTGGTATCCCGTCCATAAATCTTCACTTACAACTCATCGTTTTCTCTATCCTTATTCGTTCGGCAACGTCACCGGTTGACTTCGACAACGCAGTGGTGAGGTTTTAAATTCGCCGCTTAAAGGGCAGGACGCATGGGGTGGCAATGGCAACTCGTCCTCCCCTCACGTGCGTGCGAGAAGGAAATACACGTCCCGACGGCGCCGGGGACTCGATCGATACCGCTGCTTTTGGCTCACAAACTGTTGGTACGGAGCGGCCGCCGCGCGCCCCGACCGCTCTCAGCTGGTTACCGCGAATGTGTTACGAGCCTTATACTCTGGATTTGGATTGCAATGAGATAGTCCCCGTCCGTCACTGGTCAGTAGATAAAATCTAAGGCTCGTCAATGAAAACCTCGCGGGCGTCTAGCAATTGGGGAGTTATTTGAAATGACTCGCTGTGAATAGTTTCATCGCTGAGGCACACTTTCAAACGTCAGAAAGTGACCAAGGGTCTGCAAAATTAAAGAAATTCATTAAATGGAACTTTGACGGTTCTTCGCCCAGCAGCGGGGCGCTTTAGCTTAACTGAGTGCAACACCTCACCTACTTCGAAAAACAAGTGGCTGATTTCCTCTTTTTTGTATCGTTAGCCAACTTGGCAATATCTGGAACGTATGTGGGCAAAGCGTTATGGTAGGCCTTGTTGGCCGGATGGTTAGTTTTTGTCTACAGTTAATGTGAAACTTCGTTAAGAATACGTACTGCCGCTTTACGGTAGAAATTTTAAGCTCAATCGAGTCGTTTCACAATGGTTTGCTTGGATCTAACACACACAGGTCAGTTTCTCCACTTACCCGGTTGACCCGGTTTCGTCAGGTTTTTTATCCAATGACAATAAAACTGAAGAAAAGCTTGTAGTCCAAAGCTTTTAAAGACCTCTAAAAGCTTTATAGACAAGAAGCTTTAAAAGGCTAGTGATAATTCAAACGGAACTAATCTACGAATGAAAACCGGTCACTGTGACTATCACAGTTAATTTTAAGAGATGATAAGATTGACTAACTGACGTAGTCAGACAATTGTCTGGCCGAAAGATCCTCAACGTTTTGTAACTACCTTACGTCAATATGCCTGACTCATCATCACAATAATATGTTTATTATAGAGGTGAGAACTGCTGCACACGCCACGCCTTCCCGGCATGGAGGTCGCAGACTAATGAGATTTATCGACTAAAGCCAGATTTGCCGGTTCGCCGGCCTACTATCGTGATAGGGATTAATGTTCCAGACATGACAATGCTCCCTAATAATCTATAATAGTCTGCTTTACTGCATGACCGCACATAGTGACCCACTGCAGGGCGTAGGCTTTTTTAAGTTCATACTCTCTGAAAGAAGTCCTGATATATCAGGACAATATGCCGTCATAAAGATCGTGAAATAGGCTCACGAAGAACATTATTTCAGTCTTGGAGGAGCGATAGATTACACTGTTTTAAACTACCTTGGTACTTTTCTATAGAGGTTATTCAAGTATTACGTAAGCACTACAGGGGGCGAGATGTCGTTTCAAATAGACAAATCCAAGTTATACCAAAAATTATGTTAATTGTGTGAAAAATTATGTGAACGTTTTGATAAATTTACAAAATATTATTTGCGTCTTATTCAAAATCTTATTTGTAGACTTATAACCGCCGCTCATGAATCAATAAAAAACAGAATACATTAAAAGAAAAATGCATACCAATGTTTACGTAAGCATTGCTAAGAGCTTTGCTTACTTTTGCTGACTAGGGGGATACAGTAATACTTGAACGGCCCAAATACGAGTTTGCGGGAAATTGATTCTTCTTCTGAGGTCTGCATTATTGTGGCTATTTTCTCTCGTTATGTGAAAGTAAAATTGATCCACGGAAACTTGGCTTTCGCTACTACTGCGTTTCATCCTCCTATCCTGTTTTTGGTATCAAAAACAGGGCGTGTGCCCAAAACCGTTAAAAAGGCTATATTGCACGTGATGACATCATTTGCAACATTGGACACTTTTGTGTGATGTTTACATTGTGTTAATAGTATGATATCATCGTGGACTATGTTTGGCATACATTGATGCACTAATACACCTACCGCGGTATTGTTTACTCGGTCAGTTGGGTTTATTAGTCGGAAATCCTGCCCAACGACGGTATCAAGCTAAACTATTTGATTTCAACTGATCCCGATCCCGCTAGTAACTAAGTAGTTACAAGTCAGCTGTTTCTAGTAAAGCAGTCATCTGTTTCAGATCAGATATTTAATAAATAGCTTGAACTGTGCATTATTGTATGACATAATATCTTATGTATTTATTACAATGATCTAATGCTTATTGTGTAATCCGCGCCCGTTTATAAATAGCCTGGAATTACCGCTCTGTCTAGCATCAATATTTTTTTTCGAACAGAGAGTACAAACAAGCACTGACCATGGCACGGTAACATTTCCAACAAAGTTAAGAGTCGAGTTAGTTCTTACGTCGTACAAAATAAAGGCGGGAATCCAGCGAAAAGGTGTAATTTATGTTGATTATACAGACTACCGATGTGCTAATGACAAAAAATCGGATGATATCATAGACGCCCATCCGATTTTGAATGGCCATTACGAACCTTGTCTAGCTTAAGTTGGTGTCTTCCATTTGCAATCTTTAAGAAGAGATGGGTCAAATTCTATTGGACAGATCTTAACATAACCCATTTTATCAGATCTATAAAAAAAATCTTAATTCTGTTACTAAGTCAAGTATTTTTACCTAGGTAGTTGTAAACAGTGTACGGAATAGCTATTAAAAATTCACGGTCACGGTTAGAGTTTTGCATGGTTTAGTTACGCCCACTAATAGCAGTTTGATGGATAGATTTCGTCAGTGACTACGATTGCCCAGCAGGCGATAAAGATTGGGCTTAGATAATACGGCGTTGCCGATTAGTTGTTGATTGATTAGGTACATGGGTTAATGATTTCCATTTTCACTTGGAGACCTTTTTCAGTATTTCATTGTTCTCTATTATCAACATAGATTGGTGGAAGTTACATTTTATGAATCCTCTTCTTTCATCATGCATTCTACATTCGTCTCTTCTTTTTGTCACTTCAGTACATACTCGGGTGTCACGGAGCCACAAATTTCTTTAAAGTGATTAGAGAATCTTTCAATATTGTTTCACTTCGGCCATGGGGGCAATAAAGTATAATAATAATAATAATAATAATAATAGCAGACTTCCGATAGGAGATGACACCCAGAGAAGAAGATACTCTATTTAAGCCGATACTGTTCCTTTCTAGGTTAGAGCCCGCAAGAAAAGGCTTATCAAGTTACAAATTAAGCAAACGCACGGTAGGTTATCGTCCTCACTTCTGTTACGTGACCCCACAATTGGACTCTGAGGCATCCCATTTGTGTGACATAATCACATCATAACGTACAGTTTATTACGTCTAAAAGGGTTGATATTACTTCTCGATCGTCGATCTTATAACTAGCGCGATAAGAGCTTACCGGGTATTGCTACTTTATACGGATTTTAAGGAATAGTTAGAACTATCTGTTTTTCTTCCCGTCAAAATGCTATAGACTTCGAGGCTCACAAAAAGCTTAATTGCAACTGGTCAATTTATTCTGTAGAGCTACGCTCGAGTGACCTACGTGATTGGTAACCTTTGTAAGAATAGTTTTGGGATTTTGTAAGCCTAATCAAGACACTGGACTGGAAGGGGTACGGCATTAACATAAACGGCAAGTACCTATCACATTTGCGATTTGCAGACGACATCGTCATCATGGTGGAAAGGCTGCAAGATCTACAACATAATGCTGAGTGGCCTAGCTGATTCTTCCCAACGCATTGGTCTTCGGATGAACTTGGATAAAACTAAGGTTATGTTCAATGAACCCGTAAATCCGAAGCCAACTGGAGTTCAAGGCAGTATTCTCGAAGTTGTTAAGGAGTATGTTTACCTCAGGCAAACCATGCTGTTAGGTAAAAACAACTTCGAAAAACAGGCCAATAGAAAAATACAGCTGGGCTGGGCAGCGTATGGGAAACTACGTCGCGTCTTCACATCGCCAATCCCACAGAGTCTAGAGACGAAAGTCTTTGCGTCCGTCCGTCATGACATACGGTGCCGAAAAGTGGACACCGTGGGGCTGGTCCACAAATTTAAAATCGCTATGGAAAGGGCTATGCTCGGGGTTTCTCTGAAAGATCTAATTCGAAACGAGGTAATCCGAGACAGAACCCACCGAATTAGCATGCTGAAGTGGCAGTGGGCCGGCCATATCACCCGAAGAACTGATAACCGATGGGATAGACAAGTTCTTGAGTGGAGACCGCGGATCGGCCAACGTAGTGCAGGACGTCCTCAGACTCGGTGGAGCGACGATCTTCGCAGGGCGGCTGGCAAGAGCTGAATGAGAGTAGCCGAGGACCGTGCTCAGTGGCGTGCAATAGGAGAGGCCTATGTCCAGCAGTGGACAAGCGTAGGCCGATGATGACGATGATGATGAATCCTAAGTTGATAGTTAGTTCTAACTAAGAGATCCACCCTTAGCGTAAAGAGGGTCGCAGCAGATTAAAAAATAAGTAATAACTTCTCGCCGGAACCCACTGTTATTGTAGAATTATTTTTCGATTCACTTAATTTTCCAATATATAAATTTCTTCTTCTTCAGCATTTGTTTGTCCACTGTTGGACGTCCACGGTTACTATATATACCGTGGGTATATACAAGGTTTTTTTTCTCCTATAATTGCTAAAGTAGGAAGGTAAATGAACATAAGAATGTTGATAATCTCACCAGATGTGTCATCAATGAGCCAGGCGTTTAGTCAGAATGAATATTTAATGGTCGTCCATATTAGAATGCTTTGTTGGCTACTGTTAGTGAAGCAAGTACATACGACTAAAACAAAAAGACAATTTATGGTCACAAATGTAATTTAAGTTTGTTTGTATTAAATCTCTAGCGTATTAAATCTCCTGGAGTTTCTTTGTTAACTTCATCTCCGCATTAATTGTGAAACTTACAACTTTGACGTTCATTAAGTGAACATTCTGTTTTTATAATGAACAAAAATATTTTAATTGAATTGAATGTACGTAATTATGTGTATATTGCATTAAGGCACTTTTAGGCTAAACAATACTAGAATCCGTGATGTATCGTGTATACTATAGTGAATAAAACAGGAACATTTCAGTGTCACTAAGTGTGAATAACTTGATATGACCATAATTTAGCTTAAATATTCCATACAAGAGTCCCTATTATACGTTTAATGTATGTAGATACACTCAAACCTATGTGTCGAATGGTGTGAATTGAGTCTTTTCTATCAATTATAAAAGGGTACGAAGGTATTCTTTCAAATACCACGTTAGTGGTTACTGTTTGTAAGGAATTCAAATGCTTTTAATAGAATGCTAATTTTAAACACATCGGGCAGTAACATAACATACCGACTGCCGCTAACTACTGGCTTTCATGAAGTTGTTGGTTTCATTTCTTTTAATTGAATTGAAATTATGGTATTTTTTGGGTAATCTTCTCCGTTGTAATTTTAACTTTTCATACTTTCCAGCGAATTACCTACTGTAAATATACATATGATGTACATTGTAAACCGTCATAATTTCAGGCTAGACCAACTAATACTATGAGGTAAAGAACCAAGTTACTACTTAGAAAAGTTAATTCTACATTCTCACAAATACTCCAAACACAAAGGGAATCATCGAGCCAGGATTGACACACTTAAAACAAAGATTTGTTAGACTGTTATAATGTTTAGTGTTTAAAACTAGTATTTCAACCTCGCGCCTAATTTCTCCAGACAGTGGCCTCTTCAGGCCCTCTGATGAAACGGCTCGGCCAATGAAGTTAATTTGTGCTAACAATTAGAAAGGTGCTCGCCATCAACTGAGAGGGCCTTTCATCGCCTCAATACAGAATGCACTTTTATGAATTCGTTTGTTTGTACACTTTGTCCGAGGCTTAATTTTTACCCGAGCAAGCTAAAGCAGTACCAGGCCAGTTTGTGTGGATGCTATGACGAGTTGTCACGACAGCTAGAAAGCGATGCGTGGTTAATAAACAAAGCAGGCTGAACCATCCTAAGCTTCGAGAAGTCCCATCCCAATCCGTCCGTACGTCCGTACGGACTTAGTATTTTTTTAAGAACTCGGTTATACAATAAACTACGTAATGAACTCACAGTCGTAATGACCTTATCTTTCTTAACTTCACTTCATTCATTATTAATTTTCTTGATGCCCGTTGCAAGTCTTCTCAAAACGTCTCTTTACATCGTGCAATAAATAAGCGTAGCCCAAAAAATATCCATTTGTTACCACTACCGGTTGTATCCCGCTTATTATTCCTAGCGTGCAGTCCTGCCAGGTCAATGGCCTCCGATCCAGTCCATGTCTTATGGAGCCCGGTAACAACGGCTTTCTTGTGCTGGCAACACACTCGTGCGCTTCGTACGTACATAAGAGCTTAATACGTCTCTGGTTGCGGATGTAGGGACTAAAAACGAGAAAGGCATGTAGCGTTTCTTTGGCAGAATAAAAAAACCGGCCAAGTGCGAGCCGGACTCGCGCACGAAGGGTTCCGTACCATTATCTATACAACATTAGACACAAAGATCGAGAAAAACGGCAAATAATCACGTTTGTTGTATGGGAGCCCCCCATAAATATTTATTTTATTTTAATTTAATTATTTATTTATGAAGCGAATATAGAACTAAATATTCTGTGAATATTTCAAGCGTCTACCTGTTGCCGATATTAATATCGAGCAATAAACGGCAAAAAAATATGTTTCTTGTATGGGAGCCCCCCCTTAAATATTTATTTTATTCCGTTTTTAGTATTTGTTTTGTTATAGCGGCAACAGAAATACATTTGTGAAAATTTCCACTGCCTAGCTATTACGGTTCATGAAATACAGCCTGGTGACAGACATACAGACGGACAGTGAAGTCTTAGTAATAGGGTCCCGTTTGGCACCCTTCGGGTACGGAACCCTAAAAAGAGGAAGGGTGAGTGAGTTCTGGAACGGCTGGCGTGGGCCCAATAAAGAGGACCTCTGAGTACCCAAAACAGTCGAGGTTGCTGACTCATGAATGTGGATGAAGCGAAAGATATGGCGGTAAACCATGATTTTGCTTTTATACCTTTCAAGAGCGCCCGCGCACATAATCCTGAATTGATAATAAAATTGAGAAAGCAAACGCTAGGAATCCGTCAGTATTTGGTGTGCGTAATAAAGGGGCTGATTGAAGTTCGTTTCAATCGTTTTGTGAGTGTGGCCGAAGGTGTCACCCGAGCATCGCACGACATGTCTGGGTACGAGTCCTAAGTCTCGATTTGCTGCGTTCAATATACATTGGGAACCAGCCTCCGACAGGGGCGTCCATAAAACAGGTTTTTTTTCCACATACGTTGCGTGTTCTATTTGCTGCTTTGCCTCTGGGAACTTGTAGAGTTATACAATAGTTGTTTGTTCTTTGTACACACCGTTTTAAACGGCTCGAAACAAAGCCAAAACTCTTCAAAAAGAAAAAAAAACGGCTAAGTGCGAGTCGGACTCGCACACAGAGGGTTCCGTACAAATTTGTAGGTACTTACATATTATAAATAGTTCAAAAGTAAATAGTTCAGGAATCGAGCCTCGCAGTTTTTCCCGAGCTTTTCCCGAACTTTAAAGACAATTTTTTTATGATATAATTACAAATGTATCGTTTTCAGATTTGCAGTATCATATGATATTACTTGCCAAATTTCATGGTTCTCGATTTCTGTCAACGGTTTGTTTGCGTATGGACCGAAGCCGAATGAATTTAAATGTACATTATTTATGTATAAGAATAATGTATCTAGCTATCATCATCAACCCATTATGTCCCCACCGAGGGGCACGGGTCTCTTCCCTGAGGAAGGTATAGGCCATACTCCACCACGGGGGCCAAGTCCGGATTGGTGGAGCAAGTCCGGATTGGTGGAGCTATAATATAAGTAAATAATATATAGCGATAGAGCGCTCCGTCAACAAACTGCTACGCAGTTTGGCGAAATTGTGTACTACATTAAGGTTTGTTATTTTTTGGAACAAATAAAAAAAAAATGTCAACGGAAAGTGAGTAATAAACGGCCGTATCTTTTTTTTACGTTAGACTAGAACCGAGTAGGTATATGGTTTTAATTTCAACTCCATACCTCCACGCATTCCCAAGATACAGCGTCTTGACAGACAGACAGACAGACGAACGGACGGACGGACAGACAACAAAGTGATCCTATAAGGATTCCGTTTTTCATTTTGAGGTACGGAACCCTAAAAACTGTGAACGAGACGAAAATTGCTTAAAATCACTCAGATCACATATGACTTCCAGGTCCTAAGCGTTCCTAACTCTTAGTACGCATTACACACGTGATAGAATCCAACAAGGATTCTCTTGTAGCAACGGTATTATGAGTAATCGCTACGAATTTAGAGCGGTAGACTCTCGATTTGCCGCTGGTTGGAGTGGATAGTTGCTTAGCAATTTGAGGCAATCAGCAGCATCATTCATGACGCCCTCTGCTTCCTAAATTATATCATACACTTGTTAAGTTGCTTAGCTGTTTTCAAGTACGAGTCCGTGACAGCATCGGTTAAGCAAACACAAGTGTTCTGTTAAAGAACCCTCTGTATGGAGATATTATCCGTTCTCTTTAAAGAAATTATTTCGAACAAATACTAACTGACAGGGGAATCTTAATTTTAACCGACTTCAAAAGAGGTTATCAATTCGACGCGTATATTATATGTTTTTGGCATAACTCCCTCAAATCTTAACCGATTTCCACAATTCTTTTTTTGTTCGAACATTTTTATTTGGTAAAGATGTGATGCAGACTTTCAGAGATGGAGAACGTAATTCTTCAATGGACAGCAGTAAATAAGGGCTAATGGGGCACATCCTTTAGTAGTATCCGTATATGTTTCATAAAATAGCGTAAAAGTAGTCCCAAGGTAATTTGGTGATGTTCTGTTGAAGACTTTCGGAGATTGAAATTGAGAACGTCAAATAAACATAGGCATTATGCAAAAGCCTGTCTGTATTTTTTTAAATTTTATTGTATTGGTTTTTTTTTCATAGTTTTTTTTACTAGAAGTCTTCAAGCAAGTCAACCTTCGCATTTTTGTTGCATACTCATCCGTAATATAACTGAATAGTGTGCACACATGTGCAGTCAAATGTGCGAAGCAATTTCAATTGTATACTTTTTCCGTTATGTTTAAATTTTTCCTTGCATTTTTGTTTGTTTCATGTATAAATGTTTATGTAATGTTTTGAGTAATGTGCCGTTAAATTAATGTTTTATCTATCTATCTAAATTTTAAAGCAACGAATTAAATAGGGTAAATTATGGTTTTAAGGGTCTTATTTACTTTTCTCCCGCTCCCCCACTAAAAATTGAAAAATAAAAGTTTTTAAATAAAAGCTCTAAAAAGTTAGAAATAATTTAAATAATTAGAAGTATGTATACATGTAGGTATTGTAGAAGTATAATTTGGAGTCGGTGCCCAGTTTCATGACCAGCACATATATTTTGGGCCCCATTAGTGCTTATTTACTGCTGTCCATTGAAGAGTTCCGTTCTCCATCTCTAAAGGTCTTCATCAGATCTTCACCAAATTAAAATAGGACCAATGGGACGTTATATCTGTTCGAACAAAAAAAGAATTGTCTAAATCGGTTAAGATTTGACGGAGTTATGGAGGAACATACCCAAATAAAAAAAAAATACGCGTCGAATTGATAACCTCCTCCTTTTTTAAAGTCGGTTAAAAATAATTTGTATTCCTTTTTTAGGGTTCCGTACCCGTAGGGTGCCAAACGGGACCCTATTACTAAGACTTCACTGTCTGTCTGTCTGTCTGTCTGTCTGTCAGTCCGTCCGTTCGTCCGTCCGTCTGTCTGTCTGTCTGTCTGTCTGTCTGTCTGCCTGTCTGTCTGTCTGTCTGTCTGTCTCTCTCTGTCTGTCACCAGGCTGTATCTCGTGAACCGTGATAGCTAGGCAGTTGAAATTTTCACTGACATTTCTATTGCCGCTATAACAACAAATACTAAAAACAGGTAGACGCTTGAAATATTCACAGAATATTTAGTTCTATATTCGCTTCTAAAATAAATAACTGAAATAAAATAAATATTTAAGGGGGGCTTCCATACAACAACGTGATTTTTCTAATGTTGTATAGATAACGGTACGGAACCCTTGGTGCGCGAGTCCGACTCGCACTTGGCCGGTTTTTTACTTTTACTCTCTTGTAAACTCGGATGCGGGATATGTGCGTGATTGTATGTCTGTATGTGTGCATAAACGATTGAAGACTAATAAAAAGTAATAATATTGACAATTAAAAATATTGACGATATTTTTCTCTAAGGACACTAAAATTAACTTTCATCTTGCCTAATTGTTTTAATAAAAAGAGCGGGAAAATAAGGACTGAATGCCGATTTTATATTCGTATGTGTGCGTGCGTGGTGCGTGCGTGCCTGCGTGCCTGCGTGAGTGTGTGTGTGTGTGTGTGTGTGTGTGTGTGTGTGTGTGTGTGTGTGTGTGTGTGTGTGTGTGTGTGTGTGTGTGTGTGTGTGTGTTTGTTTGTGTGTGTGTGTGTGTGTGTGCGTGTGCGCGTGTGTGCGCGCGCGCGCGCGCTCGTGTATATAGAGTTCTTTGTGCGTATAGTGTTAAATTTAAAGAGAAATGGGAGCAGACTGAAAATCAGCGCTGCGACAATTATGCCTCCAAGCATTATGCGCAGCACATGCTGAGCCTGCATCCCTTTGTTTGTCAACAATTTTTTAGGGTTCCTACCTCAAAAAGAAAAACGGAACCCTTATAGGGTCACTTTTTGTCCGTCCGTCCGTCTGTCTGTCAAGACACTTTATCTCGGGAACGCGTAGAATTCAAACCATTACTCAGGTCTACAGTCCCTTAAAGCTGTGAAAAAAATCAAACTTCTAAGTTAACGTAAAAAAAGAAACGGCCGTTTATTCCGCAAAAAACGTATATTTTGACACTCAAGGGATTCAAAATTTATAGGATACCTAGAACTGTGGAATTTGGCCAGTAATATCATCTTATAGTATAAATAAAAGAAAAAATCTTTAATTAAATCATTAAAAAAATTGTCCTTGAAGTTCGGGAAAAGCGCGGATAAAATGTGAGGTTCGATTCCTGAACAATTTTAGCCTTTGCCCGCAACTTCGTCCGCATGGAATGAGTAATTTCCGGGATGAAAAGTATCCTATGTCCTTTCCCCGGGACTCAAACTATCTACATCATCATCATCAGCCATTTGACGCCCACTGCAGGACATAGGCCTCCCTCATGGTTTTACAAACCATGAAGGGTTTTGCCATAATCGCCACGCTTGGCAGGCGGGTTGGCGATCGCAGTATGCGGTTGGAATCCCAGGAAGACGCTGCTGCCCGTCTCCTGGTCTTTCCTTAGTCGCCTTCTACGACATTCACGGAAGGAAATGGAGTAACGCTATTCTTAATCCGGCGCCACACGGCGCCTATCTACACACCAAACTATCGACATACCAAATTTCATCTAAGTCCGTTCAGACGTTATTGCGTGATTGAGTAACGAACATCTTCACAAACTTTCACATTTATAATATCAGTAGGATACGTAGAAATTTGTACGAGACCCTCGGCCGGATTTTCTGCTTTTGATAGTGTTCTATATCTTTATATAGATATCTCTATCTTCGAATTCGGTCGCCAAGCGGTACCAAATTGGACTCTACTCGAATTGTCATCAATTCATCATTTTTCTCAACAAGCTCTCTGCACCACACAAAGGTACTAAATATACCTACAGGTAGGGTTGCCATCCCTACTATATAATATAGTATCCTACTATATTAAGGGCTCAAGTACTATATTTCTAAAAAAAGTATGTAGTAGGCGAAACTACTATATTTTGCGTAAAGCGGAACCCAGCCTTAATCTTTTTCTAAAGCTCGCTCTTCAAGTCTAAGTCCGTGAATCGTGCGGCAGGACTGCCGCTATTTTTTACTGTTTTTTTACCATTATTTTGCCATGTACTATATTTTTAGAGGTAATAGCTTCGAAAATACTATATTTGTTAGAAAAAAAGGTGGCAACCCTACCTACAGGTATTGTTATTACAATGGGCATTGTTCACCTCTATTTTTTATTCTAGAAATCGAAAATATAGACTAATATAAGAGACTAATTTAAATATTTTCTTAATTTTCCATGCCATTATTCATTAATTAATTATTTAAAATTTCTAAAAGCTTAGTAAGTATGACGTCACGACTGGCATAATTATGCCATGTAGGTTCCTTTGCCTTTTTTTGTGCTTTTTAAAAATAAAAATACGTTGACGTTTGACAATGACAAACAAACTATCAGTCATTGTGAATAACCAAAAATTGAATTGAATTGATCTTTTCATGTAAATACCAAGCTAGCGTCTCGTTCGTAATACTTATTCAAATTAATTGGATATTTGTTGAGAATTGAGGTTATCTTCACTGTATCTAAGAATTTGAGACTTTTGACAGTTGTCGAACGAACTAATGCATTTTTTTTATATTTGAAGGCAATGGAACTACCGCATTTGAGCCAACCATGACGTAATTGAAGGACAAATGAAGGTTATAGATTTTTTGCGATAAATATTAATAATCCGTCTTTATTTCACTTATTTAAACCCCTACAAGTAATCACTATCCTTATTCCTCGAAATGGTTTTCACTTTACAATAATCGATGCGTCCCTGAACAATGCCCATTGTAAAAGTGTCTGTTGAATCCAACTAACATAGAAAAAGAAAACATTTTTGACACCGGTTGCGCTGACAACAATGAATTTTGACAATTACGAGGATAATGACGCCGACAATTTCGAGTATGTTCAACCAAATAAAATTGTAATTTTTGCCACTGGCCCCACATCACCGTCAATGCTACGCCCAGTGTCTATATGTACATTAGCTTTACAAACAATTAGCGAGTTTGTTTACAAGATGGACATACCTACGTGTGTCGAGGCCATACGCTCGCATCATGGCATGATTTGACCGACACAATGACTACTTTCAGTAAACGCTGAACTTCCATCGTATAATTATCGCAGTTCTTAATGTTTCGCATTGACCTACTTAGTTCGCTTTTAAATACAACTTTTAAACTTTATGGATGCTTTCCTTCTCTTACCATTTGACTTAACGTGACCAGAACGTCCTAAACATTTTGCTGCGCATTGAAAGACGTATAATATATCGGGCAGGTAGGCAATAGGCAAGGCACACCGTGTATGAGTTTTAAAACGGCACGTGGTAGCGTATGAGGACATCTATAAAACTGCAAAATGTATGTCTATCTCACGTTGCAATGCAAACTGCATAGTCCATGTCCAGTTTGAGAATGTTTTATCAAGTCGCAGCCGGTCCCGCTTGAGGTCACGTACTCTGTCGCAATGCGACGTATAAATGAGTACCTCACGCTTCTTTCAGAGGAGTATGCAGTGGCTGAAGTTTAATTAGCCAAATAATCCCTCATTGGCTGGACTACATTAGTAAGTTTATGCAGGCACTTCCCACTCTGGGTACTGTTTCATTTGGCCCTTTACGTTTTGTATCGTCAACATAGCAAAACATACCGGAGAACTGTTTCAAAACTAACGCAAATTAGCTAACAGATGTACCTGAATACCTACAACCACGGGCAGAACTTTCTCCGCAAAACTCCGATCGGATCTGTAAATCGATGTATGGCGCAGAGCCGAGTTGTCACAGAAGAACTTAAGTACCTTGCCGAGGGCACTAGTTGGGCAAGAGTTGAAGTATTAGACCCGTAGAATATCAGAGGAGAGTGCAAAGAATACATGATGAAGACCTGGCTCAAATCACCAACTCGTTGATTTGTTCTCACGTCTCATTTTACTAGTCATATTGAGAGTCTCATTTGGATACAAGATTATGACAATTTAAATTTACTGCACTTGTACTCCAGCGTGTACCAGATCAGAACATTTGCACCAGAAAAATTATTTACTTTTCAGGAGTAAATCTTCTGGGCTTCCATCTAGTGTTTGAATGGGAAAGTATGCTCACGCATCGCAGCAAAGAGAATTTCATTTGTGCCTGTGCACTTGTGAATAATTCATGGGTACTCAGCCCGCTAGTTAGCACTTCCAAGTGACTGCAATAGCCCGTAACCCACTTGCGGTTCGAGGAATCTAATGTAGCGTTTTAATCATTCACCTCATGATGTAACTTTGCTGGAGCCCTTTTAAAATGGAAATTAAAACAAATAGTTCCCTTTGTTTGCGTTTTCTCAACGGCATACAAAAGTAATACCTGTTTAGAAGACTGTAACGATGGCTTTCTTGATGGAAGTCGTGCTGCAATTGACGAGAAGTAATATGATAAGGGCGCTTCCAGTTCACTCATCGCTTGGTCGTAGTCCATTTGGTAAATCAATATTAATGGATGGTTCTACAGCGGTTTATAATTCTCAGGTTTCTCCTTTTAGCTTTGGTTTTCTTTTAACGTGGAGTAGAATTTGTGTATCTATGCTGTTTTTGTGCTTTTCTTGCTCAGTTTGAGCGCAGTAAAAACTTTCCTGTCATTATTTGAAAGAAAAAAGTTTAGCATTTCATAGATTTTTATCTGGCCCAGCAGGCGCCTTCATGATTGTTCAATGATATCGGTCCTCGCTCCAACTTTAATTAAGATCTATCAGCAATATTGGCTGTGATTCAATATTGGTGTCTTGCTTTTGCTACGTTTAATCATCCCGAAGAACGACATAGTATTCATATTTATTTTTATAAGACATGTCTATACCCTGTCTATATCTACCTTGCTTAATGCCTCTATCCTCTCTTCGTTCTAAATTGTTTGAAGCCTTGTTTCCGTCCAAAATTGGCGTATCCACTCAACAGATTTTGTTTTTTCTAGTGTTTCTAGTGAAATGAATGTGTTTGCCAAATGCCGCGCCACTTTATCTACTTCACAGAATTACGCGAACAAAACGGCTAGATCGGAAGATACTTTAAATGTTATAGTTGCACCTCAGTTTCAAGGACTTGACAAGTTAACTATGTGATCTCCACAACATCGTAATAAACATGAACAATAGCGCATCTAGCCTGTCGTATTTTTTTTTAGTTTTATGGTCTCAGCAACACGCATTGACCTAAATATGGTGATAGCGTCATCGCTCCATGTGCTGTGCATGATGGAGCTGAGAACTTCGTTGTGGGCGTTGGCTTATTATACGATGATGAGACTCAATTTAAAAAGTCAGAAGTCCCACTAGAATTTTTGACCTGCACTTTAGGTAGGTACTATCGAGTATCATCAAGATTGTAGCATGCTCTGTGGTAAACCTGCACAAACTTCCAGCATCTGGTATACTTACAATTATAATTAGTGTTCTGCAATCACTTGCGGGGCACAGACTTTCTCCAAAACTTAAACTTAATTCGTTTTTGTCCTGAACTCCAGATCGAGTGAGCATATCAATGCAAGTCAACTAATCATCGATGTTCTGTCCTCCTGTAACCAGTTCGATTATACATTTTGAACCTATGTCATGTTGTAAATTGATGTTCTGATTGTACCATCAGTACCGTAGTACTTTTAAAGACGAATCTACTCAACTCGATGATTTTGTCTAGATTCTTCTTTGACGATTTTATATTTATTCTGGGTTATGTTTGTCTCTCATTCAACGGAAGTCAAGGTTAAGTGAGCCGCTAACCGATATAAAATTGTCTGGATTCTGTTTGGTTTGTCTGTGAAGATCTATTTTGTCCTCCCCGAGATGTCGGTGTATGAAACTGTGCAAAGGGTGATGTAAACCAATAAAGAAATTGGGGATACATGTAATAAGAAAATGTAACGAAAGTGGCTCTTAGTAGCGTGAGACAGATGGGGATTAGATTAAATTAAGACGGAACAAGAGAGGAAAGAGGACTTTTGATTAATTCCTAAAAATGTTTCGTTCTTTTCTTTGAGAGACCCTTTATTCGTTGAAGCATGCGTCTATCTAGAAGACATAATTTAAGCTAAACTAACACTAGTTTCTTTGGTATGACGGGTGAATTTACGCTGATCGTGCTAGTAACGTGCACTGCATGTGTGTAGCGATAAAACCGGTCAGCGAAGCACAAACAGCGCCGGCCTTCGCTTCAGTTGCCGACGCCCGGTGACGTCACCCCTGCGCTTATGTCATGCCATAATACCAGACTGACCAACTTACATCTTCACTTTTAGGCACTCTTATTTCGTGCTGCGTAACGTCTATTTTTGAATGGGGTGGTTCAGAAAGATAAGTTGGTCGGAACAAGTTAAAAAGTACAAAACCTTAAGCACTCCAGGTTTCGAAGTCAGAAGTGTGACGGACTTTTGCAGTCTTTTGTTAGTCAATTGGAAAGTAGCTTTTGGCACCAGTGGAGTTTGGGTTTACGCGTCTGCGGTTGGCTCTAAATACCGTAGATTTAAAGCTGGCGAATACCGCAATCCGCCGCAGTGCTGTGTGAATGATTTGCTCCGCATGACAAATACTCATTGACGCCAGACTTGATTTAGAACAAAGTAGGTAGGTAGGTACTCGCATATTAGTCAGCGATGCTCACAATAAATAAAGTGGCAATCGATAAACAATTGAAAGTACAGTTGACAGCACATCAACCTTTACACGCGTGCACTCTACTCAGTTACGTTACAGGTGACTTTGCAACAAAAATGTGAAGGTTGACCTGCTGTCGACTACGTAACTCATTAGTAGGTAGTTCACGCGACACTGCTCGCATACTTAAGTTTGTACTTCCCTCGGACTCCCTCCCTCTCGTACATTCTAAAATATACATATTATGATTGCAAAAAATTTTTTTTTTTTTTTGAAATGTCATTGAAGCAAGTTCTGTAAAATAAAATTGCGGATGTTTTAGACACATTTAATTTCTATATACTTGGTTTTTCGCACAGAAAAATGGATTTAAATAGTACCGAATTATTAATTCCGAATAACACGGAGTTATTATATTCCGAATAATATTAATATTCCGAATTAATTAATATAATATTGATATTACGAATAACAATAGAGTATAAATTATCGCTCGAATTTTCGCAGTATCCATCTTTCTTGTCTAAATTGAATAACAAAAACAATTGAAAGTCGATATTCAAATGTTTCACATTTTTTAAAAAAAGAACATCATAGAAACCATTTGAAAAAAGTTTCATTCGAAAAACTCAAACCATGAAGATTCTATGTCAATTCAAAGAACCTATTGCAATAAAACGGCAATTTCATACTTTAACCCCTATTATATTGCACATTGTTTCAAATTAGTTTTGAAATTTTAATTGCAAAAATAACTTTGCCTTTCTTTTCTCTTTCTCGTTTTTCGGCTGGTTAAGTTAATAAAATCAAGGCCTTCTTCCCTGTGCTTATTTTGTGGCAGTCTGCGATTCACACGACTCACGGTTTAGTGGCACGATTATAAACAGTATCGTAGCTTGATTCGTTATTCGATATCAACTTTGTGGCTTTCGGTGAAGCCATTTCGTTTTCATACATCTGTTGTTCGTTTATCGAGTTAAAAGCTTATCGAATTTCCTGATTTTAACTTCAAGGGAAAGTGGGTGGAATTTCATCCTGAACAGGTTTTTTTAACACGACGTAACCTCCATACACTATCAGTGCCAGTGTCATTTGAGCTAGTCCTCACTGTCCCAGCCCTTGCCTATCAGTTTGCAAGCTTCTTCAGGAACTTGGCTAGGGTAGTAAGAAATTAACAAGTGGAATATATTAATAATGACTCTATTAAAGAGGATGACATGTTCCATCTTAAAGTTCATAGGTGACGTGACACCCACGCTGTTGACCCGTTTAGTCTACCTGACTACCTCGAGATCTAGACGCGGCACAAATTCGCAGTAAGCAGCTGTTGGCTCATTCTTTTTTCTAAGATGAAGGTTTTCACTTCTAGGAAAATTGCAGTAAGCGTTTTCAGACAGATTTCTGCCTTTGGACATCGTGAGGAAACCGAATTATCAGAGATATTTACATACCTACCTCGTGGGTTATTGAGGAGATGAATGCCATTCTCTCAATCTGGGAGAATGCCTCTATCTTGTAATGAGAGGTGTATAAGCCGCTTTTGCTGTATTGCTAACCTCTGATTAAGATTATATATATATTATATATGGGCGGTATATCTAGAAGGTAAGGCCGAAGCATGACATCTGTTTCTTTCCTGTTATTCTGAAGGTATAAGCAAATTACATGACGTGAGCTCTATGTAGACGAATGACCGGCGCTCGCCTTGCGTAGGCAAATTGAAACAGTGATAGGGCTCCAAAACAATTGAGGGTAATATCCTCAAATAAGAGTTTTATTTTAGGAGTGATTTATTATGTGTTAAATCTGGCGTAACTCTGATCGTAAATAAAAGAGAGTAGATTTTTGTGGCCCAAAGAGTACAGAGACGACGATGGTGTATTTGAAGTGATCCCAGGATTTAAGTCCTTGCCTGGATACCATGCCACAGGGTATCCTAGTTTGGAGTGATTATTGTGGAGAAGTTATTATTATTATAACTTTTAAATAAGTACCTTCCTTCCTTTCACATCAAATACTATGGAATTCCTGGAGGAGCCCGGTACGGAAAGACTGACTTACTGATACCCACATATTTACCCTAACCATTTATATTTGTGGCTAGTACTGCATAGTAACAATAAATTTAAAATTTTCTCTCCCTCTGCTTACAAAAAAACTATTACCTGGTTATTTCACTTTCTGATCGCGAAATATTTATCGTGTACCATCAAGCACTAGCTTCGCTTTTTAAAGCTCTCTGTTAGCCAGTATATTTCCTGGGATTGGATAAAAATAAAACGGCCAAGTGCGAGTCGGACTCGCGCACGAAGGGTTCCGTACCATTATCTGTACAATATTTGAATATTTCAAGCGTCTACCTGTTGCCGCTATTAATATCGAGCAAAAAACTGCAAAAGAATTACGATTGTTGCATGAAAGCCCCTTTAAATGTTCATTTTATTCGGTTTTTAGTATTTGTTGTTATAGCTGCAACAGACATCATATTCTGTGAAAATTTCGACTGTCTAGCTAACACGGTTCATGAGATACAGCCTGGTGACAGACAGACGGACAGTGGAGGCTTAGTAATAGGTTCCTTTGAGTACGGAACCCTAAAAACAAAATAAAGACCTGTCATACCCGTGTCTCTTTTCGTCATTGCGTAATGAAATGAAGTGCCATTGGACTCGCCACCCCACCCTACACCTACAGTGTACTGTGAACCGGGGATGGGCTGCCGCACATACACTCCTATATTCATCTCTATCTATTCACGTACACACGATACGAGATCCGATACTGGCGAAGTCATTTCACTGAGTCATAGGCTAACAAAGCAGGAATACTTATTATGAGAAATGATAAGATTACAAGAGAATTTAATTAGCTTTAGGTTTTGGCCTTATCGATAATTTGACGCACTGTTTGCTCACTAGTACCAACTTTGCTCCGGCGCGATTTCCCTAGACCAATAGGGTTTGAGTCGCTCGTTCAGTATATATACATATTACATTTTTTTTGTTAAGCCTTTGTATAGGCAAACCACACCACAAACCTTAAAAAATGGACAGTATGCAGAGTAAATCGCGGAACTTTAAGTCAAAGTCAAAAATTTTCACTTAATGAACGTCAAAGCTGTTAGTTTCACAATTAATAGATTATGCGGAGAAGAAGCTAACAAAGAAACTCCACATTTATTCTTAATCCACACGAGCCAGTCAAAGTATCGACCTCAGGTATCGACCGTCCCTGAATCACTCTCCTCCAGGTATTGGTCGTGTCGAATTTCTAATCTCTTTACACGTCGTCGTCCTATTTAAACATTCAAGCCGTGTCTGACCGCAAGAGGAGCGAATCCTGTGGGAATTCTTTGAAAAGCTGATTGTCAAAGCTGTAATCCACAATTTTTAGGTAGGTATTTGAATTTATCTATTATTTATATAAAATTATTGACTATCGGTATATCGAGGTGCTAAAGTGCTTGTACAACAGCGCCACCATGTCGGTCCGAGTACAGGAGCAGAATTCGGAGGCAATTCCATTGAGAAGCGTGAGACAGGGAGACGTTATCTCTCCGAAACTGTTCACGAACGTACTGGAAGAATCCTTCAAGCTTCTGGAATGGCAGGGACGCGGCATCAATATCAATGGCGAGTACATCACGCACCTTCGATTTGCCGACGATATAGTAGTCATGGCAGAAACGATGGAAGACCTCGGCATAATGCTCGAAGACCTCAGTCGAGTTTCCCAACGTGTGGGTCTTAAAATGAACATTTACAAAACGAATGTCATGTCGAACGTCCGTGATGTGCCCACCCCAATAACATTAAGGAACTCGACTCTCGAAGTTGTAGACGAATACGTCTACTTACGACAAACAGTCCAACTAGGCCGGTCCAACTTCGTGAAAGAGGTCAATCGTCGAATCCAACTCGGCTGGGCAGCATTTGGGAAACTTAGAAAAGTCTTTTCGTCTAATATACCTCAATCGCTCAAGACAAAATTATACAACCTGTGTGTGTTACCAGTGATGACTTATGACACTGAAACGTGGTCTCTCACTATGGGCCTCATAAGAAGGCTCAAGGTCACGCAACGAGGTATGGAACGAGGTATGCCCGGAATTTCTCTACGAGATCGAATCAGTCAATCAGAAATGATGAGATCCGTAGACGAACGAAAGTCGTCTTCATAGCCCAGCGGATTAGTAAGTTGAAGTGGCATTGGGCGGGGCACATAGCACACAGAACTGATGGCCGATGGGGCCGAAAAGTTCTCGAATGGAGACCACATATCGGCAAGCGCAGCATAGGACGACCAGCCACCAGATGGACAGATGACCTCATCCAAGTGGCAGGAAGGCGCTGGATGTAGGCCGCTTCCAACCGGTCTTTTTGGAAATCTATGTAGGAGGCCTATGTCCAGCTGTGGACTTCTTGTGGCTGAATGATGATGATGATGATTTGAAATTAACAAGAACAGTTATTAATTACACAACACATATCTGGGTGTTTCGAGTGCGAGATATAGTGTGTAAGCGTGAATCGAAGTTTTATTTTAGGATCATAAGAATCACTTCAACTTCTGAATCATTCACAAGTCTTTGTTGGCTCAAAATTCCTTGTTAAAGATCCTCCTGCAGCTATTTATTTTGGGATCCCCTTTTTGTTTTTGTTGGGGTTCATGTCAACGGGTATTTTGTTTATAATTTACTTTCCTGTGGTGCGTTGGGCTGTTTTTCTCGTAATAACCTAGTGAGGGGTCATGACCGACTGCAGGTGTACCTAGCATTTGCCGCGTTGGTTGTTACCTTGACGCTTTCCGGCGTGTTTTCGAACGTTGTTTTGTTTTCGCCCAAATATAACTTTTGGTTTCCCAATGTTGCACGGATTAGTGATTCATGTTCATTGGGTAAAATAATCGTATCGAACATTATATTCGGAAGAAGGTTACAGGCAGAATTGTTTGTATTGGTTTCAATTCTAGTTCGAACCTGTGCTGTGGTGGCCTTCTTTGTCTACATTAATGAATTGCGTGTATTATGATTTAAGAAATTTAAAAAAAAACTTAAGTAATAAAATATGTTGTAGTTCGAAAAAGAGAGTAGAATGTTAAAAAAAAAACTAAGTAACTACTAAGTAATTAATACTAACTACTGATGTAGGTACTTCTTTCCATGAAGCCAGACCCATCCATTTCCATAAAGTAAAATCATGCCTGGAGCGGTCGATTAACTGTTTGATTATGACCTTAAAAAGAACAATTTAAAGCCATTGTTATGGTGGCCCGATCGGGTCCTTTAGAATTCTACAGATTACAAAGAAAATAAACTACTTATACGTAAGTTTGCATTTCAAAAATCTATAAACACGATAGTTTATAGCCTGTGCGTGAGTGGCGGTGCGGGCGCGGTGCTATATTTGGGTTAATGGATTCGTCCGTACCGACACATCAGGATAGGAAGCGTCACTTAGCTCGTCCGTCCACCAACCACCACCTAAACGGGACCTCTTCAACACCTATCCTCGGCTCCTGTCTAGTGAGTTCTTTTGAAGTCAACGGTTCTTTGTTGATTGGATGGTTGTGTAGTCCTGGTTTGCTGCGTAGTACAACCTTTCATTTATGGTGTTAGTGACTTGCTTTGTCCATCAGGTAAATACAGATGTCTATGTTTATAGTTAACTGTACGATCCTCATAACCTAACTGTACACTTCTCTCGCTTGGGTTATTATTAGCTTTTATATTAAGACCCTAGACGGAATTCTCGGCGAACTTCAGTAAACTAATTTAATTAAAAAAAAAAAAATCGTATCCGCAGCACTTCCACAGGACGAAATCGACTGCTAGTGAATTATTCGCATTTGACCCGGTTTTCTAGGCAGGGTATTCGCAATTTTAGAACCATCTTGTACTTTTGTCAGAGAAAACGTTCTACTCTCTATAAGCACCTCCAGATCACCAATCTCTCTGCGTTATACCTTGTGCACTCCTCTTACTAGAAAACAAGTTTTAATGCTTTTACGAATTGTATAATTCTACATTCATTCGTCTTCAACTGTTACGAAAACCATTAATATCTCCTTTTTCTTATGGCATAGTTGGAGGTGTTGATTACTAAAACAAACAAGACCTCTTTCTCTCTCTCGAGCGCAATGCAGGCAAGTTGTAGCCATCGACTGTGACGAGTGGACCACAGTGTGAGTCCGTACAAAATAATTTACACAGAAAACTGGTGATCCACCACCATCAACCCCTTAAGGATCTATTACCAATTCTCAATTTTGTTTGAACTGAAACTTTTAAATCAAAATTCAAATCAAAAGTGTTTTATTCAAGGAAGCACAGAAACTGCGACTTAATGAACGTTACAACCTAGTTTAGGTGTGCATTTCAAAATCTAGAATTTTAAAAAAAATGGAAAAAAAAACTCCAAACTTAGTCTTTTCAAAGTCCTTAATTAACAGAGTTTACATAATTATTAAGTGGCAGGAAGGCGCTGGATGCAGGCCGCTTTCAACCGGTCTTTTTGGAAATCCATGGAGGAGGCCTATGTCCGGCAGTGGACTTCTTGTGGCTGAATGATGATGATGATGTCATAATTATTCTAAAACCTAGAACTCATGCATTGAACTGGCTTTAATTCCAGACATTGTCATCTAAACAAACTTTAATGTTATAGTAGCCCTTTTGGCACTAAGTGTGCTCTACATATTTTTTGAATAGCGTTTCTGGCAAGCTTATTATATCCTCAGGGATCTTATGGTAGAAACGTATACAATGCCCCATAAAGGATGTATTAACCTTTGCCAGCCTAAATTTTGGGAACGAAAGTTTATGTTTATTTCTATTATTTACATTGTGTTGGCTACCTACAGTTTCAAAGTTACTGATATTTTTCCTGACTTACATAATATTCTTATAGATATACTGACTTCTCTTGCAAGCAGTCGGACACTGCTCGATACAGTTAATAGTTCTTGGTTATGCACCGAGCTCCCAGAATCTGGCTACCTACCTCTATCTCGATGGATGATTCTTACAGGAAATCTGACTGTGAAAATCTAGAGTTTAAGAGGAGCTAGCGATCATAAGTTCCTTGTTCTTCTGGTACACTTTTTAGCATCCACTGCCCCGCCGCAGCGAACTATGAAAATTACCGTTACGACCCCCCGTTTGATAATAATCGCCAGGCTTCCTGCGTTTATGAATGGAGATAGTTGCGATTCGCTGCGTTTTACGTATGCCTTTTAGTTGCATTACGTGAATATATAATAGGCTGGTTTAATAGCGCCAGTTATATCTGCTAACATTTGCCCGAATTTTAATTATACATTTTTCCGTTTCTCCATTCATATCACTCATTAGTGGTTGTAATCAATGTGTCAAACCCAAACATTAAAACCGCTTCGTTTGCTTCCGAATTTTTTTTTCTCTCAACACAGTGCCACAACCCGCTGTCAGACCGTCCGCAAACCTATCCTAGTAACGATTTACTTTGAGTGAGCAACATTGAATGAGGTCACAAGGAAAAGCCTTTCTTCGAATACATTGCTGGCATACTTATGTAGTAGTGTACTGGGCAACAAGTTAATAGTACCGTTTCTGTAATCGTTGTTATTATTATCCGGTCCTTCGGTCGGAGATACAATACCCTTGAACGCTCTCTTTTCTTCGGTTCAATTTTATTTGTGACGATAGGCTTTAGTCTATTTTCTCCAGCGTCGGATTTAGAATTTCCTTCACGAAGAACGCTTCCTTCTCCGCATTAAAACGACACAATCCCGCTTGCAGGTCGTTTTGTAAGGTAGGACGTCCGCATTCGACGGACGCAACCGCCGAGCGGTTATTATATATGACGGCATCGTGTTGACGCGACATTAGCACTGTATTCATATGGTGGATAGAGAAGGTGCGACAAATATATAGAACTGGCTAAGGAAGCCTAGTGACAGTTTGAAGCAAAATTTAGGGTAATCCAAGAGGCGACGAGTATCTTGTTTGCCATTGCATCAGGATCATTAAGTCCTATTTTCGGAGTTTCATATGCGTTCTTTGGAGTACGTATAGGTGATAAATTAATGACTCGTGTAATACACGCTATGAATTCTCATGTAATACCCGAACCCTGTAATACCTGGAAGAAATTTCTCTTGAAATAAGTCCGCCCTTGCTCATAATCTAAGACATTCATGTTTTTTTAAGTGCTAAATTTTGTATTTTGTGCAATAAAGTGTAACAAACAAACAAACCTTCCTGGAATAAAGATCTATCATTAAAACTCCTGATTTTGGAAGTTTTTGTGCATGATATGAATGCTCATCCGTCAGTCAATCAGCTTCAGCGTTATCTGCGGTTCCAAAACCTAACATTCCATCAGAACGCCCCAAGCGACTGTACATGTACGTCCGCTCAATAGGGTCGTTACGTCTCCCATAATGGAGGTAGCGTGACGTCTAGTCGTAGAAGAGACGCGGTAAACAAGGGGAGGCGTTTAGTGCTTCACTATACCGTCACCGTGTCTGCGTGGAGCAATTGTAAGCCTTTTGTTGCCAGGGAGACAAAATGGAAAAAATTAGACAAGAACATGGAGGAGGCTACCAATGTTTCGCTCGATGGAACTTTAAAGTTTTGTTGATGATAAATGGCGTTGTTAAATTGAAGTAATTAAAGTAACAATAAGTATTGTTTCGTGGTCAGAATTGGGTATCATTTGAACGATTAGCAAAAAAGACGAGTTTGGTCAGCTCCCAAAATATTTTCTGTCAGCAACAAAGTCTTTTGAGCAACAACTAGTGGTTTGCAGAAGATACAACATTGAGCAGCAGAAAATTCAAAATTGATCAGAGAATAATACAAATTTCATAGCAGAAAACTCCGAACTTATCACCTTCCAAATAGTTTCATTCAAATTGGTTCAGCGAATGAATTAATAGATTTTTTTAGTTTCATGTATTTGCTGACCACTTGTCGCTGCTATACCGTACTATGCGGCGAACTTACCTAATGCCATGGGCGTTCTGCTGACCCAAAATAATTGTTGGCTGATGGAAATACTTGCGGATTTTTGTTACTGATGAAGTATTTATTTTGCATAATTTATTAGATTACCTAAGAGCTTATCGCCGATAAAACCACCATCATAATTAAGTCCATCAAAAAACTATTACACAAGCGTAATATGTAGTAGTTCTTAATAGGAGGGGTAATACAATCCCGTCGGCCACCTGGTGCCCTCGGCCCACCTCCAGTTACTTCAGAGTATTAGGCCACCAGGAAGAAATTTAAGTACCCCAGAGCTAATGGCTATGGTGGTTTATCGACGACGCCACGTCTGCAAGCCGGCGTCAGGTCAACGGCCTTGCGTGCCTAGTCTGTGGCTTTGTAAAGCGTCGGTACCACCAAGAAACTGCAGAAGCATAACTCGCTGCAGCAGACACTTTTGGCATGAACGATGCATGCGACTCATACAGTTGATTGAAGTTGACCAAGCAAAGCATTGAACCAAATATGTATAGTGTTTGAAGGAAATTTTACCTTTCTACAAATAGTTGATGGCATTCAGGGCTTACAGTCTGTTCTGTAAACGTATTTGATTGTATTCTTTTAATTTATATTTCCTATGTTAATCAGAAAATTGAATTCATACAAAGCCGAACTTCTCTGTTAAAGTTGCATTTGTTTGTGGCAACACGAATGGTGCGCAACCGGTGCGCTCTGACATTGATTTTTGAGTGGTACTATCGGGTACTAAAACCCTGGCTGAATCTAGATTAAGAATTGTATACGGCAAAACTTAGACATATATATATAAGCCTTTTAATGTATTTTATTTTCTGGTGTGTACAATAAAGTGTTCTTATCTAATCTGATCTATCTATAATGTGTTCTTATGTAACTTCATTTTAAGAAATTCTCTTTTGAGCGTGGTGGTACTATGCATGTTAGTATCTACATATTGTTATTTTGTTATCGGGCTATCTAGTTTTATTTGTGTGGTCTGTCTTGGGGCTTTTATTCAGGTCGAGCAGAGCTAGATTAGTCATTTTATCGAATGCTTTGAACTTCATTATTTGGCCCAGTCCTATCGTGATTGGATTGGTTGGTTTAAGGGACGAGATACTTTTTTTTATTATCTATCTTGATATAATTCTTTAAGCATTTAATTCGTACCCTCTATTTCGATACCTTCACTTAAACTGAGCAAAACGTGATATATGCTTGATGCCTATTAAGTTTCCGATCGTATATTCGATATCGTTTAAAGTTGCACTATTATTATGTAACAGGAAATAATCGATCCTGGAACTAGGCTTACCCTTCCTCTCGCTACAAAACGCATGCGGCGTTTTTCTGGAAATCCCCTCCCAGCGGCAGTGCGATGTTGTGACGCGTCCTCTTCATCGCGAAACCATCGTTTATTATTAGACGGTGTATTAGAAAATAGGACAACGCCCGTGAAGCGACCGTGCCGGAAAGCTCACAACTAGGGAAGGTACAAAAGGTGTGAACCTAGCACCAAGCTAAACCAAGTACAGGAAGAGTGAGGAATCACCTGGGTCCTCGTTTCTGTTAGTGTACTATACTGAATGACAAGGTAAACGTGTTTTTTCGTACCATTGACACCTAGAAGATTAGATACAGGCGTGCGCGTAGACTTAGAGCAGCAATGAAATCGCCGCGTTCATGTAGTTTCCATTGATTGTACCTACTATAATGCATTAACAGAATTTAGGACCGGATTCGTTGGCGTCGTATACAAATGTATGACTTTGCACGCCCAAATGTTGAGTATTGGGAAGGTCTCACAATAGTTTTCCCAGACACTGGTCGTCTACTCCTTCGTTCTAAAAGTTTCAAACTTAAGGTCTCTAAAATGACTTTGAAGACAGAAACATGAGAGCGTTGGCATATTGCACGATTCGTGTTTTTGCTTAGCGGTTTGACGATATTGTGCTAAGATTATAAGTATTTATTGACATCAGAGTCAGACAGATTTCTCTTAGTGAAGGCGGAAACATTTCCGTCCGCTTTTATACAAATATCGACAGAGATAGTAATTGTTCATTTACATAGATACTCGATGAACAAGCTTCTTGTATAGAAATTATTACAAATCCAAGTGGAATATTGCAACTACAAGTAAGCAGGCTAGTTTCATAACTTAAGGTTGTTAGTTTCTTTCCAGTTCAGATTTCTCAAGCTTGACAAGTTATCAATCGTTTTTTGCACAGCTCGATTGCGAACTAATGATTAATGCTCATCTGTATCTCTCAATACAGTCTTTTACCATTCAATTCATTCTCAAGAACCGTGGGAATCATAACATTTAGATACTGATTCCTCAACGCTTGTATCAGTTTTATGCCATTGATTTCATTCATAGAGAGACAAAATTTCCTTGCCTATAAAATTTGTGACGATAAAGAAGTGAGGACCCTAATACCATCCACTTGCATGTGCAAGGCATAAAATATCCTCTTTGTCTAGTTTATTTGGGAGTTTCCTGCTTCCCTCCCTGATCTAAGTGAATTTATGGACTCCATGGCTATATTTAAACCAGCGCTCTAAGTATCCAGTTGTTATTTCGCAGACATAATCAGTTTTCTAGTCCGCAACGTCCCTAGCGACTAGCCTGTACACTGTACAGTCGTTAACATCGAATAGTGCCTTGCTGGTCAAGTTTCGCATTTATATCGCGCTTTGTAAGGCTGCCGCGGTATTGTATAAGCTGTAGCTGAAGCTACACAACACCGCGTTCTCATTATTAGTATGTCAGCTTCCCATTGTATCTGGGCTGGAGGGGGACCTTCATCTACCAGTCTCTATTATGTCGGAAGGTCGCTTGTACCGCAAGGAAAAAACAAAAGTTTGACTTCAACGAGACCGGGAAAATATGAGCATTCATGCTAATGTAAGAAACTGTAGGACTCTTGACGGCGCCGAATCCTCCTCGTGATCAGGTCACATGACAGTTCCTTCCCCGCATGACACGTAACGACATCTACCTTCACTTTTTAATTTGTTTAAATAGTTTATCCGTGGCCTTCCTCGACCTCTCTTTCACTCATAATTATTTCCTTCGATGATGTTAATAATTGCAATTATATAATTCTTTATTTATATAATTGCCGTGACGCAACAAGTGTCCCACCCATCCCACAATTTTCCCCGTTCTTGGTTTGATCGTTCTCAGCATCGATTTTGAATCGGTCTAAAACTTGATCATTTGTCAAGTTATAAGTTCAGCTTATTGTCTCCATTCTCGTGCAACTTAACATTTTTAATCACAAGCTAAGTTACTAGTCTCAAAAGTTAGTAAATTTGAGTAGATAGGGAACGTTCAATATTGTGTCGTGTCAGTACAGTGTGCGTAGCAATGAAGAGGAGCTTCTATTTTTCCAAATTAGAACTCTAACTGTAGGTTTCTGAATTGAGAATTTCACAAAATATCGTTATGTCATTTCAACATTCTCGTAAAATAAAAACTGATAAATAAGTATTTAGTGTCATTCTCAATACAGAAACCGGAGCTTTATCTAAAATGCAAAGTCAGTAAGCGCACTTGGTGCAAAAACCTGCCTGTGAAACTTGGTAATTAGTGACGTTTCTAGATTTCGAATTTATCTTATCACGTTATACGTTTCGACTCGCTTATGGCATACTTTCAGGACGTAGAGCTGATTATTTCTTAGGAACAACTAATCCTATACCTACCTGCGCAAAGTACTAGGTATGTGTCTAGAACCCCTTACATGCTTCTCAGTTTTGTAGGCGACTTTGCAACAAAATTTCCAACCCATTTCTAGGCCTCGAGACTGTTACGTGTGCAACTCATGTCCTCATTTGTTAATTGATGCAAAAATACTTAGCAAAGGCATGGCAAATGTACTGACTTGCTTCTAATTGATCTGCCCCAGTCTAGACTCCTGATTCAGGTTGAGAGAATGAAACGAGCAGACAGAAAATTTTGCGAAAAACAATGGAGTAAACTAAGGTCCTTAACTTTGAGGTACTACATTACATTACATGAACTCACGCCAGTATCCCGGAGGGGCAGGTAGAGGACAGGGTTTGCCACTTGCCACGATCCTGACAGACCACTTTCGCTTCATCAACATTCATTAGTAGTTGCATGCACGCACGTCGGCTTCGGGTA
Source organism: Yponomeuta malinellus (assembly GCA_947308005.1). Classification (NCBI taxonomy): domain Eukaryota; kingdom Metazoa; phylum Arthropoda; class Insecta; order Lepidoptera; family Yponomeutidae; genus Yponomeuta; species Yponomeuta malinellus. Next base: position 6,112,680 of record OX371010.1, read on the forward strand.
ATTTTTATTGACAAAATAATCTTCTTTAAAAGCTTGGCGGAAGAAAATCAATGAGAATTGACAAAAAAATATATCGAAGTTGTACCTTTACCCCAAAAACTCCTGTTACGTGTACATTGGGGTTTGTTTTACGCAAAGTATATCCATTAGTAACATTAATTTGCAGTGTTTACATTGTCAAGTTGGTACAGAAAGGTGGGGCTTAGTAAATGATAAAGCATTACCGCCGATAAAATGTCTTATGAAAAATCGTTGGTTTAATTATCTAATCTTATCTCTACAATAACGTCATTCAGACTCAAATAACTTGAGTCTTTAGTTCAGATGCAACTTTGTTATGTTGCGGATTCAGTGTAATTACATAGTATCCTATTGATTCAAGTACTAATTTTATTGTTTTAGTTTTTACCTGTACATTTCGGGTTTAACTTGATCGATAAATGTGTTGTGCGACTTGTGCGTGACCATAGCAGACCTAGTTTTCTCTCCTTCTTTGATAGTACTAGGATGTGATTATTTGTATTCAAAGTGTTATAAGGTGAATCGGCGAGTCTTCGCGGTTACATTACTTTTGCGTCTAGACTGTCTTTTCGTTGACCCTATCATCCAACGTTGGTCGTTGATATGCTTTCGGATAAACCTGGTTAAACAATCGCTTTTGTTTTAAAAAGGTCCAGTATTAGCGAGTACTGCGGTATAAATCACTGAAACACGACAAATCAATAAATTATGATCTTTAAGAAATTCATATATTTTCGTATGAAACACGCGACAAAGTCGAAAGTCGGAAAAACGTCATTTTCGCCATAATCCCGAATTCCTGAGTAACAAATTGTAGTGTTTTAAAGTATCTTTGTGGTTTGTAGTACATTTAGATCGGTATTTAGCTATCTATCTAGATGTCTAATCTTCGCCGGCATTCCGACCAGAAGAGCTCTTACTGATGGGCTTCATTTTCAGCATAAAATTCATGAAGCCGATGTTGATATAATTATTTGACCGTTTCTTACGGTTAGGTAGATAGATAGAGAACAGTTTATTGCACAACCAGATGAAAGATATTACAAATAGTTTCTTATATCTAAGTAGTAGTATACAATTGGCGGTCTTATCGCTTAGAGCGATCTCTTCCAGATAAAGTTAGATAAGTTTTCGAAAATCAACTGTGGGTCGAGTACTTATTTGTCGACGGATTATTTTTTTTAGAAAACGGCTATTAGACAGTAATGTCCTGTTGTATGTTGTGTGTGCAATAAAGAATAATAAAGAAAAGTTTAAAGAGATCCCTGTCAACATTTTGATTTAGTCTCGCAGAAACCTCAACATTACTCTCGCACTGATAAGGCCCATTTCCCCTTCCGCAGACCGTTGAGCGTGGACCGGCCGTGAGGCGGCGCTGGTCGGCATGACGACCGACATCTCGGTGTCCCGGTGGGACCCGTCCATAGGCCACGGCCAGGAGATCATCGACGACTTCGAGTACGACGGTGGCAACTCGTCCTCGCGACTCTTCGAGAGATCGCGTATCAAGGCGCTCGCTGGTAAGCGTCATTCTCACTATCATAGTCATGTTTTTCACGCACACTCTTTGGGGTCGTCAACAAATGATGTAACGCAAAATTATCTCTCTCCCCTCGTGTAACCTGACCGTAACGCTTGGCCTATGCTTTGTAAAAACCTTCCCCACCCCCAAGCCCCCAATGTACCAGACCGTTTCGCTTAGCTGGACATCCTCCTCCCTCCAAATTGGTTTACGTAATTTGTGGAAGACCCTGTGTGAATTTTGTACCTACCGCTTCCCTTTTGCCTTTTCTACTTTTAATAGTCACAAGCAAAGGTAGCGGCCCTGGTATTGATCACTGTAGAACTCTGATAATAATTGTGAGTAGCTAACTAGAGAAGTTGTGTAATGTTGACATTAAAACAAGGGAAAGTCCTTTGGCGCTCCGGGTTTTAATGTCGTCTGTGTGTTATTTGACCTTAATATTACTCTAACTAAATGTTTCCTTTGGGCATAATTTGTACGTTATTATATGTACGTAACAAGCAAACTTTTCAAATATTAGTAACTAAGTAGGTAAATATACCATACATCATAAGCATTTTAACTCGACAGTTTAGTATAAAATAGTTTTAGTGTTATCACGGGTAACCAGGCGCACATGGCTTTATCATCATTGTAAACATTGGCCTAAAATTTCATCCGTGTTTGCTGTGTGATAAATTCATAGTAAGTTGTGAGCACCCTCAGTTTGGTTGCTCTTGACATTGGTCACAATATGTCTACTATAGAACTAACATAATGAAACAATTGTTAAAATTAGCACATTGTAGCTTATCGCATAATTCGTAATATTAATACTACAGTTTCCGGTAGTTATTTGTTTCAGGGATTGTCAACATTTATTCCTGTAGTTATTAATGAATCATATTAGTACATAAACGCTTAGTACACTAAACTATTTTAATATAGGTATCTCTTTGCTATGTTATTTACTCTTCAGGTTTATCTCTCAATTCACTATCTGGACTCTTGAAGTATTTCTGTGAAGTCCGTTGATTTGTTATCTGTCGCCATTTTAGTCATACGCGGTCACCATGCTCTGTCTAAAATATGTTTTTCAACTGTTTCGATATGGATTTCTCTTTCGTTGAGAAATCCAGCTTTAAAATATTAGTAAGAAAGCACTACTCGACGGTTGCCTACCACTGGAACGCCAGTATCGAATATCGTTGTAGCGTGTGTCAATTTTTGTCGCTCTGATTCTTCCCTGTGCGGGTCTGTGTTCAGTCCAGTCCAGTCTTTGGTCATGACGTCGAGCGAATGCTACGATCTGATTCGGCGTGGTGTAGACATGGAGGTGCCAGGCCTGGAGGCCTATTACGACAAAGTGGTGCTTGAGCTTAGAGGTTTGTCAACGTTACAAGTGGACCTTGGAAGTGTTGTGTGTGTTTTAAAAATCATGTGTGTGTCGTCAGGTCAACCAAGTTATAAGGGTGACGTGGGCAGGTGCTGGATAAGTATAAATCGTCCTGAGATCGATAAGTAGCTATTTCTTATAATATAATATAGGATTGGTGTAAGCACCGCCTCGATGCAAAAATCGATTGAAATTGCCTTTCTAAAGTTATGTTGTATCCTTTGAGGAAATCGCGTCATTTTATTGTATTAATTGCGATACGCTAATAAGGGCGTGGTGATTATCTTTCTTTCGGATTTGGCATGCACCATACAGTAGAATATTGAAAATAATAGCTTTTTCTTCTCATCATCCGTCATATATATTCTCCTCGTCTCATACTTTATCCTTATTCAGGATCTTCCCCTTAACAACCATATTACTATAACAACCCTTGTCGGTTCGCGGCAGGCGAACAGTAACTTGACACTTAATTCTTACATTACGCATATTGGTTTCCACTTCTTCTTGTCGCGAGGCGAAGATGCAATATTGTGTTGAAATGTATCTTTCTACAGTTCGTTTTTTGGTTTTGGTCCTTGTTTATTGTAATATGCATCGTTTCTTTATCAGTTACATAGTTATATAAGAGAGAGGGATTTAGAGTTAAATATAAGATGTAAGTAAATTAATCTTATCATATTTTTCTAATTGCGACAGCCGCGTCTTGAGTTAGCAACTCATTGCCGAACAAATAATTGCAAAAGCGAAAATGAGGTCAATTATAAAAAAAAACTTAGCACCACAACAATCTAACCCTTAAAGTAATCTGACACCGCATCTCGCCTTACGCATATTGGTGTCGGAACTCTACACCTGGAGGCATAGTGGTCGGGAGCGGCGAGCATGGCGCCGGCGCAGCAGCGGGCGCAGCCCGGACCTGCCACCGCCGCGCCTTCCGTTCCGCCCGTACCGCCGATCTGGTCCCCGTGGCGCGGACGACCCCACTGGCGGTTATTGTGTTAACATTCCACTTTTGTCTTGCTACGTTTAAAAGTCGAAGTCTCCCAGTGTGGTTGTTTGGTGATTTGTCGTCATGACTGTCTATTATGTGCATTTTTTGTATGATTTGGAAGGTCTGTGTAGGTTAACAAGGATGCTTTCCTTGGTTGGTGAAGGCGGTCGATGAAGAAAGTTGGTTTAGTATGGCAGTTACATGCAAGTGGCAAGGGATATTTTGGATTTAATTGTATCTCCTAATTTTTCCACCCTAGTCTCATTAAGGATTGAGTAACTGCGTCTGAGCATGTTACAGGGCTCTGGTGTTACGCTACTCTAGCCGGCTAGGTAGTTCAGAATGCTGGTACTTGCTTACCTCAGCTTTTTGTTCTTTCTGTTCAGCACAGTTTTGTTAGGCAAACATATGTTATTCTGGTACAAAACCCTCCTCATTGAAAAGCGGCCCCACATGGTTTAGTAACCTGCAGCATCTTTTTGGTTTCCCAAAGACATCCTACTTAACTGTTGACCCCTACTTTATCATCATCGTATTCATCGGTGTCGTGCAGATGTTTCATACAGCATTTTGAGAATTATCTTAAAGTGCCTCTCCATCTCTGGAGGCTGGCATTCAGCTCTTTAGACCGCTCTCTGTTCAGGGCAACTCTGAACAACTTCATTAATGTACTTGAGCGTCATACCCGTATAATAACCAACCGTAACTCTTTTCCAGACGAGCGCGAGAGTGTTCAGAAGAAGACCTTCCAGAAATGGGTGAACTCGCACCTGGTGCGCGTGGGGTGCCGCATCGGGGACCTCTACGTGGACATGCGCGACGGCAAGAACCTCCTGAAGCTACTTGAAGTGCTATCGGGAGAGCGCCTGGTAAGAGACTGGGGCTAAATGCTAAAAAAAATAAGTGATAAAGAACCTTCTTGGAGATCTTTGTGGCGAGCACATGTCAACTCTGCGCGCGCACTACAAACTCCGATATTCCTGCATCGCGCAAGCAAAATGTTTCACATGACCTACCATAAATATAGCGTCCGACAAACATCAGTCGGACCGGCCGTCCCCAGGCATACGATCTACCTGGCGGGAAATTTCCCTTCATAGTGGAAGAGCACGATCACCCGCTCTTCCCTATAATCTTTAAACACTACGATCCTTTGCAAGAGCATCCAGAAGAAAAAAAAGAGTCCTTGCAGATCATTCAAAAAAAATGTAGGTGAACGCATTTGGGTCTTTCATGTCGATATTGAATAAATTAGACTTTATTAATCACGCATAAATTAAAAAAAATACAAATGTTAGTGGAGAGGTGTACTTAAAATAGTTGTGTGATGAAAAGTACAGAGGCTCAGCATAGTTGCTGTTATGATAGCCGACCACATAAGTCAGTGACAAACCGGGAATCATCATCATCATCATGATAAGCCCTATGATGTCCACTGCAGGACATAGGCCCCCCTCATGGTTTTCATAACCGAGATGATAATGGTTTTGCCATAATCTCCACGCTTGGCAGGCGGGTTGGCGATGGCCGTATGCGGTTGGAATCTCAGGAAGACGCTGCTGCCCGTCTCCTGGTAATTTATTTCCTTAGTCGCCTTCTACGACATCCACGGGGGAAATGGAGTGACGCTTCTCTTAACCACTCGTCTGCCGCGACACAGATCTGTGTCCAACTTAGTGTGGGCCACCTATACGTTCCATTCCGCGAGGGCAGTTCAGAGGTTAATCCGGCGCCACACGGAGTACCGGCGCCACACGGGAATACAAATAATTTATTTAAAAGTTATGTGGATTTTGTGGTATAAATACTAATTTGTAGTAGTGCTAATTTATTTTATTTATTCGTTGATGAAAAACCTGAAGCTGTGTCTATAGAACATCTAGTTCTAGTTAGACCGCACTTAGCCTCATAGTTGGGCCATTGTACGTAGAAAGTGCTAAGGTATCTAAATACCTCAGAAACTAGGGTTTCCTCACGATGTTTTCCTTCACAGTTAGCGAGTGGTATTGCTACTTCAACTTCACAAATGTACGTAACTTAGAAAACAAAGTTATTGGTACATGCCGGGATTCGAACCCACGACCTCCCAAATGAGAAGCCGGCGTTCTACCGCTCCGCTAGCACCGCTCGATAGAACATAATTATCTCAACATGTTTCTTGTAACCGACACAGACGATTGATAGTCTGATTTGGCTGAGCATTTTTTTGCCCAGGCGTCGCCTCGTTGCTGATCCCTTCAAGGCAAAGCAGGGTAACAAAAAAACCATTGCCTAATAGAGGCCCCAAGGACGAGTCCGAACGTGACGTGATGAATGACAAATATATAATCGGCTAATGATCAGATCTGTTATTGGTAGGTAGATTTTTTTGTCGTTTTTTATCCATAAAAGTATATTGCAAAGTCTTTCTTTCAGTTGTAGGAGAACTTGAATTTGGGCCTTTATAGCACATTTAATTTTAGAAATAGTGTAGGTAGGACGTCCTTAGAACTCGGTGGAGCGATGATCTCCGCAGGGCGGCTGGCAAGAGCTGGATGAATGTAGCCGAGGACCGTGCTCAGTGGCGTGCAATAGGAGAGGCCTGTGTCCAGCAGTGGACAAGCGTAGGCTGATGATGATGATGAATTTTAGAAAGGGACTGTATAACTATTTGCCTCCCGCTCACACAATGTAGACAGAAATATTGTATGGGCGAAAGTCATAAATTGGTCCAGTCCCTTTCTTTACTTAACAGTGTAACATACCTTTCTCTCGGCTAAAGTGTTGTCTAATCTATACTACCCTCAGAATCTTGCCTTTCCTGTGAATTAAAAGTCTTTCAGGAAATACTAATTGCAAAGGTACGGGCGGAATAAATGCGGGGTTCCTCTGAAAGGACACTTCAGCCTTAACATATTTGCTAGTATTGTAATTCTGTTAGATACCAGAAATTCACTAATCGATGTACCATTCTAAGTCCAGGGATGAACTAGAACCTCAGGAATGTGACGCACTGTAAACCACCATACTGACTGTTCACAACAGTGACTAAAACACCTCCTCTTTCCACTCAAGAAAACGACGTATACTTATTGCGCTATCACCGTTTTAGCATAGTGACTATTTACAACAGTGACTTGAATATATCACTTTCTCGTTCCCCCGCAGCCTCGCCCAACGAAAGGCAAGATGCGAATCCACTGCCTCGAGAACGTCGACAAGGCGCTGCAGTTCCTGCGCGAGCAGCGAGTGCACCTCGAAAACATGGGCTCCCACGACATCGTCGACGGCAACCCGAGGCTGAATCTCGGCCTCATCTGGACAATCATCCTGCGGTTCCAGGTAACAAACAACATAATCTCCCGCACCATCTCCTTCAGTCAGTATTTTACATCAATCTTATTATTCTTCCTAGAGAATTGATCGCAAACAAGACATTAAAAGGTTTTGGCCCAAAAATTTTGCTACGCTTCACTTGCAGTTATAAGCATTACACGCTTACGCAAATCCGCTTGAGAATAAGAGGTCTCGTAATTGATAAACCCTATGTTGAGCTGGCAAGAGCTCGATGAGAGTAGCCGAGGACCGTGCTCAGTGGCGTGCAATAGGAGAAGCCTATGTCCAGCAGTGGACAATCATAGGCTGATGATGATGATGATGTTGAGTCTGGCTCATTTGAAAAAATTTGTGGTACTTTTTCAGAGTTAACTAAATTGTAAACTGCCAAAACAATTTTTACTAAGGCTGCTTTTTTCTCTGGCATTCCTCTCAATTGCATATTGTGTCATATTTAATTATTGTAAAAAAAATGTGCACATTTGACAAGTGTAGTCTGAGGCAGCACTAAAATTAGGACATTTTAGACATGTTTCAATTTTTATATAAATACTTAGTTTTTGATAGAGGAACATGACGTAGGAAGTTTACAATTTTTTTTTATCAAAAACTAAGCATAAGACGACTAAATATTTCAAATTTTTCTACGATTTTACTTTCTAGTACTGTGCCAAACCATACTTGTCAAAAATATACGCGTTAATTTACAATCATCAAAAATTATAAAGTGCAACTGAGAAGATGTAAGAAAAGTAGCTAAAGTGCTGCATGATTACAGTTTCGCTATTACGCTTCATTATGTATTATTATTATTGTTAATAATACTTTTTTTTTTTTTTTTTTTTTTTTTTTTTTTTTTTTTTTTTTTTTTTTTTTTTTTTTTATTGACTTACTTTGTTATCGCAGAGTTTTAAATTGTACATAAGTAAAAAATACATGGCAATGTATTCACTCACTAGACCATAAATGTTACATCCACTGTATACCGAACATCGTCATTTATTCCAGATCCAAGACATCACCATCGAAGAGACTGACAACAAGGAGACCAAGTCCGCCAAGGACGCCCTGCTGCTCTGGTGCCAGATGAAGACAGCTGGCTACAATAACGTCAACGTCCGCAACTTCACCACCTCCTGGCGCGACGGACTGGCCTTCAACGCCATCATACACAAACACCGACCCGACCTGATCCAGTTTGAGAAGCTCCACAGAAGCAACCCGATCCATAACTTGAACAACGCCTTCAACGTGGCTGAGGACAAACTGGGTTTGACGAAATTGCTGGATGCAGAAGGTGTGTAACTATTGTTCTTATACGTAGACTCGGAAAGGTATTATGCAGATTGGAGTTCAATATCTCTGACTTTATATCAGAACCCAATATTCTAAAATGAAAAGTTTTTAGGGTTCCGTACCCGAAGGGTGCCAAACGGGACCCTACTACTAAGACTTCACTGTCCGTCTGTCTGTCTGTCACCAAGCTGTATCTCATGAACCGTGATAGATAGGCAGTTGGAATGTTCACAGATGATGTATTTCTCTTGCCGTTATAACAACAAATACTAAAAATAGAATAAAATACATATTTAAGGGGGGCTTCCATACAAGAAACGTAATTCTTTGCCGTTTTTTGCTCGATATGACGGCAACAGGCAGACGCTTAAAATATTCACAGAATATTTTGTTCTATATTATCTTCAAAATAAATAATTAAATTAAAATAAAATAAATATTGAAGGTTAGCTCCCCATACAACAAACGTGTTTTTTGCCGTTTTTTCTCGATCTTTGTGTCTAATGTTGTATAGAAAATGGTACGGAACCCTTTGTGCGCGAGTCCGACTCGCACTTGGCCGGTTTTTACTTCTGAATTAACAGTAGTAGTTTCTTGGGAGGGATACTAAAATAGTTTTGATTTTCTTGTACAGTCAACTGTCTTTGATAGAACGTTTTGCTCTATTTACATCAAGAGCCGTAACTTCGTGGACTGTACTCATTTTCGTTACGTATAAATGAAGTTTGTATAACGTCTATTATTGTTTTATTAGCGGCTATTTTAAATCTCGAGTGGCAAAAAAATACAAATTTTATTTCGTAATGTAGTCCCAATCCAAATCATCGACGGATTTTACCGCTACGCAGCGCAATGTTTGCTCGCGATCTCTTTTGCTCAGTTATAAAACGTGTGAGGCCGCAGTACACTCGTGAGTCGTGATTCTCTATTGCTGGTTTTCTGTGAGTGAAGGGTTCTACAGTTGATCGGAGCCTTATTCTGTTCTGAACTTTCTGTGATCCCAGAAAAACAGGCGCCGGACAAACTAGTGAAGAAAATACGCGGCAGTGGTACAGAAAAGGTAGAACACGTGCCTCATATGCGTGGGGTTGATATCCTGGCTTGTACCAATGACTTTGTTTTCTAAGTTACGTACATTTGTGAATTCATGACAGAACTACTCGCTAACTGTGAAGGGAAACATTACGAGAAAATTCAGCTAGTCGCATATTTACCAGTAAGTGCGGGCATCTCAGGTTACCTACGTATACTTGGTTACTACTACCCGTAAACAGTCAATCTGATCTATCAAACTATATTCTGCGTAGACTACATGCAACATTCTGGATAACTTCACAAAGCAATCTCGACTGATTTATTATCCCGTACTTCTAGCCTTCAGCACACCAATCAGCACACTGCTCACTGCTCCGCCACTCCCGACTCCCCCAAGACAGGCCACTTCTTTACGTCCTCGGCCATCCTGTAATTCTAGCATGATCTTCCTCTCCCAGACATCGCGGTGGAGCATCCCGACGAGAAGTCCATCATCACGTACGTGGTGACGTACTACCATTACTTCAGCAAGATGAAGCAGGAGACCGTGCAGGGCAAGCGTATCGGCAAGGTGGTCGGCATCGCTATGGAGAACGACAAGATGGTCATGGAGTATGAGTCGCTTACCAGGTAAGGAGGGGTCGCAGCTTTGTACTGTTGTGGGGCTCTTTTTTTCCGTTCGTTGTTTCGCCAGTTTCCCTCCGACTTGGAGGAAATGGAAGAGAATAGTTTCGGAACGATTTTCTGACGACTTAGATCGTGAGTTCGTACTATCCTGTGTTAAACTAAGACATGCTCGTTCTAAGAAATTTGTGGCTTTTATGGGAAAGCGATCGGCGTAAATGAGTGAAAATTATTGATTTATACCTCTATATACAGACGGTGTGTATTATACCGAAGGAACAATCAGATTTTCTGGTTGAAAAAAAAATTAAATTGAATTGAAACCGTTTATTTATAAAACTTCATTCCATGAAACCAACTCCCAAAGAATATCGTCCATGTGCGCCCATTGGTTAATGCGCGTGCAAGCCGCGCGAATTGACCAATGAGATCCGTGTATTTTTCTCTAGGAGCTCGACTCGTGCAAAGAAGTATAGACACAACCCACAAAACAATTTTAAACACTGGATTGGCGATTTACCATAGACAATTATCACAGTTGTAAATTATCACATCACGCTGGTTTACCACAAGAACTCCTATGGTAATTGTTTTTGACGGCAACCCTATATTCCAGCGACCTCCTGCAGTGGATTGAGAGCACGATCGAGGCACTCGGCGACCGCACATTCGCCAACTCGCTAGAGGGCGTCCGCCAACAGCTGCTGCAGTTCTCCAACTACCGCACCGTGGAGAAACCTCCCAAGTAAGACTGTAATATATAAGCAATCTAAACAAACTACCACTTCCTCAGCACAACGCTGAGTCAGCTGCCTTTTGTGGCAATGTAGATACACCACAGGCTACATCTATAGTCCTGTTTTATTTATTCGTTTTGTCTGTTGTGTATTTAGTTTTCCTTCTGTGTTGTGCATATTATGTTACTTATGTGCTTATTTTGTTTCTGTGATGTATCTTGTTGGTATAATAAATGTCTTTCTTCTTCTTCTTCTTCTTCATACTTTATCCATACAATTTTTGTGGGAAATGTATAGGTTATTAAAATATAAAAAATGTTAACAAATATCAGAAACAAAAATGTTTGGTATACAATACTAGATACATTTCTGCGAAAAAAGCTACTTTTAACCTAATCTGTTGTTTTTCCCGGAACAATTTCTTTTGAAAAAAAAAAACTTAACGATGCGAGTCACTACGTGTGTCCATAGCGAATTGTTGCGCTGGGCCATGTGAACACATCAGACACTTAGAAACAAGTTGCCACAACAAAAGAAACAACACTATAAGTGAGTTATCAAAGGAATGCAGATAACAACTTCCTAAAGATTGACAGGTCGTATTTGTTCAGAACTTTTAATTACATTGCTTATCAATTTTATATTTTTATTGACACAAATTTCCAAAGGTGGACAAAAACAGTAACCGATTGGGTGCCGTGCGATGGCCACCGGCCGTCGTCGCAGACCGAGGCGGAAATGGTGTGACGACTTGGCCAAATATTAACCTGTGTGGCAAGAGTTGGCCAAGTTCAGGGAAAAATTATGGTTTAATGGGGAGGCCTTTGCTCAGCAGGGCTTAAAGAAAATACTGACACAAACAACAAATTTCTAGTTCTAGTTTTGCATTTGACTCAAATTTTTTACTGGATTTTTGTAATTCAAACGAAACTGCATTCTACCTCAACATTCCGAAGGAACGAAGGAAAACATCGTGAGGAAACCTGAATATCTGAGCTATTCACATACCTCAGCGCTTGAAATCACCAATCCGCGGTGAGCACGCGTGGTGATTAAGCCCATACTCTCTCCCTGAGAGAACGCCTGTGGCCTATAGTGGGACGTATATAGGCTGCTTATCTATTCCAGAAATATCTGTGTAATTTCCGTTTTATGTACAATAAAGTGTTCTCTATCTATCTATTCCTTCCCCAGGTTCGTCGAGAAGGGCAACCTGGAAGTGCTCCTGTTCACGCTCCAATCCCGCATGCGCGCCGCCAACCAGAAGCCCTACACTCCCAAGGAGGGCAAGATGATCCACGACATCAACCGCGCCTGGGAGCGCTTGGAGAGGGCGGAGCACGAACGAGAGCTGGCTCTGCGCGAGGAGCTGATCAGACAGGAGAAACTGGAGCAGCTGGCCGCCAGGTCAGTCGATGCGAGAGTTGAGGCTGTTCTTACGTGGAGCGTGCTGTCTCGCTCGCACAATTTAACATTTTAGGGTTCCGTACCCGAAGGGCGCCAAACGGGACCCTATTACCAAGACTTCACTGTCCTTCTGTATGTCTGTCTGTCTGTCACCAGGCTGTAATCTCATGAACCATGATAGCTAGGTAATTGAACATTTTCACAGATGATGTATTTCTGTGGAGGCTATAACAACAAATACTAAAAACAGAATAAAATAAATATTTAAGGGGGTCTCTCATACAACAAACTTTGTCTAAATACAGCGCTCGCCATCTAGCGGCCATCTATGTAACCTTCACAGCGCCGATGTCATGTTGTTAAATGTCAATCGCTTCTTGTTGGTTCAGATCAGTAAACCCCTCCGACCATATTTGTCAAAAGTGAACTCGTTTTATTACAATTACTAAATTGTGCAAGCGAGACAGCATGCTCCACGTAAGAACAGCCTTAAGGGAATAGAGGAAATAATATGTTGTCACTCGATATAAATGCTCAATAGATCATAGAATCATCAGATGGATTATCAGAATCATCTTTGATCCTAGGAATTCAGAATTAAGCGTTACTAGATACTAGAATTTTAGGTTCCTGAATCCGATCCGAGTAACATACGTTGGAAGATTCAGAAATCATACGTTGACTGATCGGGGACGTTCAAAATCATACGTCAATAGATCCTATATTTTGATAGATCCGGAAATCATACGTTGACAGATACGGGGCACTCAGAGTCATACGTCAGTAGATCTAAGGCCGATATTCAGAAACACAGCGTTGAGCTACACTTAACGAGCACTAAGCTGAGCATCGGCTGAGCAATCTCAACAAAGACTCAAGAATTTTGTATTCACAGTCAATATCTCGACTCGAACTCAGCTAAGCCAGAGCTCAAGCTAAACTTACGTGAGCGTGTAATCTGTGGTACAGTTTTTGACGTTACCGGTTTATATTATCTGTTAACGCTACATGAAAGGCATACAATAATCCACAGGAGTGAATGAGATGGCAACAAATGTCGAAACTTTTTACGCGCGGTTATACTTTATTTTGACTTCTCATTACTCTAAAAACACAATTTGACTTTTCGAAGGAAAATGAACATGCAAAATGTCAAATTGTGAATAAAAAAAAGGTTACTTCATCACAGCCACAGGTTATTTAGAGTTCTCGAATTGCCTACAGGTGTCGCTACTTTCTTCGTCATTGCCACCTTGAGTCTGAGCTAAGTCGCCGAAATCCACTACTCAGTCTCAGCTTAGCTTGCGCTCAATTTTTGTTATCTCAAACTCAACTGTGAATACAAAATATCCCTGAGACTTTCATTTTGACAGTTGGAAGACCCGGACTCACATTGAGCTCACGCTCAAAATCGTTTCTGAATATCGGACTAAGACTCACACGTAGATAAAACCAAAGATTCAGGATTGCTAGCGCTCGCTGTTGGCGAAAGGAGAAAGGACTACGCGAGGACCTTGACCACATTCTTATTGCTTCTTCTGCCGACTGGGTCGGCTTCTTCTTCCCGGCTGGGTGTTTTGTCTGCGTTTGCCACAAAAATAACTTTTTTTGTATGGAGTTCTCTTGAGCAAGCAAAGACAAGAGTTAGGGTTCTTGTCCTAAACATTGGAGGAAGTGGAAGGGCAGTCATCTAATTTAGTTTTGTATTTCTTTACATCGTCGTTCACTATTTAAGTACTACACTTTTAACCTACGTTCCAAACGCCTTCTATTCTTCTTCTATCAGCGTTGAGGGATCACTCCCTCAGCACAACGCTGAGTCAGCTGCCTTTTGTGGCAACTTAGATACATCACAGGCTACATCTATGGTCCTGTTTTATTTATTTGTTTTGTCTGTTGTGTATTTAGTCTTCTTTCTGTTGTTGTGCGTATTATGTTACTTATCTGTTTATTTTGTTTCTTTGATGTGTCTTTTTGGTATAATAATTATCTTTTCTCTTCTTCTTCTATTCCAACTCTTACTCCAACCCGCTAACTACATATCTTTGCAGATTCAACCGCAAGGCCCAGATGCGCGAGACGTGGCTCTCGGAGAACCAGCGGCTGGTGAGCCAGGACAACTTCGGCTTCGACCTGGCGGCGGTGGAGGCGGCCGCCAAGAAGCACGAGGCCATCGAGACCGACATCTTCGCCTACGAGGAGCGCGTGCAGGCCGTCGTGGCCGTCTGCTCCGAGCTCCAGGCCGAGAGGTGAGTTATTGAAGGAAAGAAAGAAAGAGGGAAGCCTTTTCTGCACTGTCCGCGAGCGGGTGACTCCTTAAAATTGTCGCTATCATTATCCTCGTCGTTTTATTATGACGGTTCGATGTAGATTGCGTAGCACTCTTACTTCTTTCTAATCTATGGGTTAACCAAGTTTGCAATGTTAGTCAAATCGTAGTACCCAGCAGTCCCCCTCAATACAAGCACCCCGGGGCCCGCAGGTACCACGACATGGAGCGCGTGTGCGCGCGGCGCGACAACGTGCTGCGGCTGTGGGCCTACCTGCTGGAGCTGCTGCGCGCGCGCCGCGCCCGCCTCGAGCTCTCGCTGCAGCTGCAGCAGAACTTCCAGGTCAGCATACCGCGTCTCGGAGGAACAACATTTTTTTTGTCGCCTCAATGAAGAAGAAGAAGAAGAAAAACATTTATTTAACACCACAAAGACATACATTTAACAATGATTAAAACGGACAAACAATTGAATATGAAAAAAAAAAAACAAAAATAATCCCAAAACAATAAGGGAGCCAGGGTATGTCTATGCAGCGGTAAAATGGCCTCGAGCTCAGTATACGCTGCGGTTTTGCCCACAGCACTGATTTTCAGCACGGGCCTTTGGTAAATCACGGAGTTTCCACCGAACGTGAACAAAAAAGTTATACTTAACAAAATATATATATATATATATATATATATATATATATATATATATATATATATATATATATATATATATATATGTATGTATGTATATATATATTAACATACATACACTGAAAAATAATTACTAATAAACTAAATACACTTTAGTACATATAGAATACGACCTCGAATTGTGCAAGGGGAAGGACAGCATTAGAAGGAGTAGCATTTAATGCTGGAAAAGAAAGAAAGGTTCATGTTTTCTGGATACTCAACAAATAACCCCTAAGTTTGACCTTAAAGGCATATCTGCTGGTAAGCAGCTTGATAGGAGGAGGAATGTCATTCCAGCATTTTGACGCCGCGAATCTGAAGCTGCCTCGAAAGGCTGCAGTTCGATGTGCCGGCACTACTGCTCTGGTCTTGAATTTGTACTTATTATGAGACCACTGAATTTTGTTATACAAATATTCAGGGGTCTCAGTTCTGATGATATTGAATAGCAAGCCAGCAAGATAAAGGTTTCGACGCGCGGACATCGGCTTCAATGGGCAATGGGCTTCGTCCTAAATATTGACGACAGTTACAAATGATACTTAATTTTTTAAAGGTATAAGGTCGGTAAATATAATGCTACGATTATAAATTAAGTATAGTATTCGCTGGTTTCTTGTATTTTTGTGAATGATTGTGTGAATAATACGACCTTCTAACGTTTCATGCATGAATGAAAGTAGGTTTGATTTTTTAATTGAAAAACGCCAAGATATTCCGAAAAAAACAAATATAGCCTCTTTTACGTTAAAATCTTAGGTGTCTTTTTAGTTTTCTTTGTTTAAAATGACTTATTTGCACTAAAAACTGACAACACTTAGGATCCCAATTGATGACGTACTTCCGGTTTCGTATACTGTAGTTCTTCTTTTTCGCTTTAAAAATTAATTGAAGCAGCCCAAATCGAAATATTCAGCCCAGGCTCTCAAATATACCAGTTGTCACGAAAAAAAAAAGAACTTTATTTTTTCAGGTCAATGCCCATTGTATCCCACTGGCGTGCGCTGCCCTCATGCACCATAGGTTTAGTGAGGGCGTGGAGATCTGTCACACAGGATCTTTCCTAGTATGGACTCCACCCGAGCCCTCTTCGCACGCGACGAATGGGTTACAAATCAATCAATCAACATATTTAAATGTTAGGTAGCACGCAATGGAACTTTTAGCGTTCTTATGGCACGGAGCAAATAAACCAGCGTTACGCTTGTTTGAGAACGAGATGTTTCAATGCGTTTAGATTTCACATTAGCTTGTAAAATGTCGATTTCCTTGGGTTCCTTTGGAAGATATGTTCGGTATACTATATTAGACGCATTCTCTAAAAATGCAATAAAAATTGTGAATGTTAACCTCAATCACATTGGAAATAATCGTCATAACTATCGCGAACGACACTGATCGCTTCTTCTTTCTCGCAACAGGAGATGCTGTACATCCTGGACTCCATGGAGGAGATCAAGCTGCGTCTGCTGACCGACGACTACGGCAAACACCTGATGGGCGTCGAGGATCTGCTTCAGAAACACGCGCTCGTGGAGGCCGACATCAACGTGCTGGGCGAGCGTGTCAAGGTAACTTATCATCGTGACATCACAGTGGTAAATCTCTAGGGGAGAGGAATAGTTTATTGACCAAAGTTTTCACTAGGATCTCAATTACGAATAAATACTTGTGTTAAAGAGAATTCGTATGGGTATGGCTGCTCACCGCTCCCCGCAACTTATCTTTAGCGCGTTCAGGCTCGCTGCTCTACGTCACTTCTTGCCTGGCTATTGGAGGCGTTTTCTACGCACCACAGGTAGGAAGGCTATGCTTATAATTAAATACTTAAATACTTCGTAAAATGAATAAAATAAAAAATAAAAATGTACATCGAATTGTCATAATAGACTAAGAATCGTAGTTTTATGAAACGCGGCCCAGGATGAATAAAATATTATCACCTAAAATATGCAAATCACTCCAAGACGTGTTGTGTGTCAGAAAATTAATTAAAAGAGAATTTGAAACTCATTATAGTACAAAACAAAATTGCCGAGTTCGGCATAAAGCCTGTTTATTACGGCATCCAGCGCCAAATCCCTACTTGTAATAAACACTACTCGGAGGAATTTAAATAGCAATTCAAATAGTCTGTGGTGAAGAGAAAACGTAACCACAGATTGATTATTTAAACTGCCTCTGAGAGGAGTGTTTTAGAGTAATCGTGTTATTACATAAATAATACCCCAAATATTTACACTCGTTTGCAAAGAAACATTGAATTGAATTTCAAAAAATGTTGACATACCTTCTTCTTGGCCTTGGTACGGACAGTCTCAAAACAGACAAACGCCGACTCAACAGTTGTCTTCACGACATGAATCAACATGAACCTTTATACCCCCAGGTGGTGGTTGGGCAGTCCCAGCGTTTCCTGGAACAAGAGGAGGGCGGTTATAGGCCGTGCGACCCCGCAATCACAGTGGAGCGCATCCAGCAGCTGGAGAACGCCTACGCCGAGCTCGTTCATTTAGCTGTCGAGCGCAGGTGAGATTAGATTAGGTTAGATAGAGCTGGCTGAATGGTTTCAGGGACTATTGATTTGTTCTGAGCCGCGACATCACCGGTCACAGTAGCCACAGTGATAGCCAGCCTCCGATAGGAGATGGCATCACAAGAAGATCGAGCTAGAAAAAAATCAAATTCCACCACCCATCAGTATGGAACGTCCGCTTAACGCACAACAACCTGTTTTCACAAAAAAATATAGAACTTACCCATACACACAGATAGATAGTGCTGCCAGATCTTAAATAATTAAAACAATTTAACCTACATACAGCACAGTTTTCATTGCTTTGTTCATATCACTTTTTCCGTACCCGAAGGGTGCCAAACGGGACCCTATTACGTAGTATTTTAAGAAATCTGTATACCATTATTATTGAAACCATTATATATTGAAACTATAACAACAGATACTAAAAACAGAATAAAATAAAAATTTAAGGGGGGCTCCCATACAACAAAAGTTGTCTAAAGACAGCGCTCGCCATCTAGCGGCCATCTATGTAACCTTCACAGCGCCGCATAGGCTGTATCTAATGCACCGTGATAGCTAGGCAGTTGAAATTTTCACAGATGATGTATTTCTGTTGCCGCTATAACAACAAATACTAAAAACAGAATAAAATAAAAATTTAAGGGGGGCTCCCATACAACAAACGTTGTCTAAAGACAGCGCTCGCCATCTAGCGGCCATCTATGTAACCTTCACAGCGCTGATGTCATGTCGTTAAATGTCAATGTTAAACGCTTCTTGTTGGTTTCTATAGATGGCGCTGTTCTCAAATTCGATCTTTGTCTAATGTTGTATAAATAATGGTAAGGGACCCTTCGTGCGCAAGTCAGACTCGCACTTGGCTGGTTTTTTTTTAAATTCGTATGTTAGTACTGCACTGTGGCTCAGAATTTCTACCGAAAAACATGTTCTAAGTACAACAATTGTTCGGGCACAGGAAGCGTTTGGAGGACAGCCGCAAATTGTGGCAGTTCTACTGGGACATGGCCGACGAGGAGAACTGGATCAAGGAGAAGGAGCAGATCGTCTCCGTCGACGATATCGGCCACGACCTTACCACTGGTACGTGAGAAACTAACTAAAATTGATCTGTGCGATACAACACGATAGAACGATTTTAAATTCCACAATAATTTGTTTTGTTGACGTTCGTGTCTTTTGTTTGTGTACCTTTACGTTTACTTTGTGTTTTTTTTTTTTTATAATCTTTATTTGAAAGGGTTTTGTACAAAAAATGACAATGTCACCCTTATAGTTAAGGACGAAAATCAACACACTACTTTAGATCTTAAGACTACAAGCATAACATGTTACTAAAAATTAACTTAAATATTACTTAAACTACTAACTCTAGCAGAAATACCAAATTTGGCTACTTTGTATAGCATTTTGGCTTCATCAGAGAGGGGGAAAGCCAAAACGCTATTACAGCCGCCCATGGCGTAAAAAAACGTATTACCAAAGATTTGTCTTCTAATTACTTCATTCCGGACACACTCCACAAGTAAATGGTAAACATCTTCTACAAAATTACACTCGTCGCAGTTTGGTGATTCGACTTTTCGCATCAGAAATGCAAACTTATTCAGAGGTATGTGTCCCGAACGAAGTCTCAAAACAAGAACTATGTCTCTTCTATCCATCTCACAATGGTCGAACCATGGTTTACGTAGGGGGCAAGATTGAATCGTCTTATACCAAATACCGGCACTAAGCGATCTTACATCAAAGTATTCCTTCCAAAGTGTATAGCACTCTTTCTTTACATAGGGCAACAGTTCTGTGTAAAAGGGCATACAAAACTGTGGATCCCCGTCTGAGATTGCCAGCTGCTTGTGTTTCTGTAACAATTTAAATAAATATCCTCTTTCTTTCTTTCTATAATCGTTACTGCTGCTGTCAGTGTATTTTATTACAATGACAGATTCACGGTTGAGTCGCGCGATATATTTTTTCATTCCATTAAGACGCTTAGGTTTGATATGTACGCGCGTAGACGTGAAGCGGATATGAAATGGAAAATATTAATTGCACATCAGAAAAGTAACGCACACATTATGATGACGCCCATCATTTATGCTACTTCAGGATCCTACACTATAAGTGAACTTATTGTCTATAAAATATTGAATAACAAAAAAACAACAAAACTGGTCGTTATGTATTTTCCAAACAGAAAACTCGTTTCAAATCTGAACGAATACAAAATTCGTTTTAACTTCGAATTATAAAGATTGCAGTTAAAAAGTATTATTTGCATATAAAAAATGAGCGGACGACGCAGCGTGGACCGACCGCCCACCAGATGGTCTGACGACCTTGTTACGGTGGCGCGGTGACGCTGGATGTGGGCGGCACAAGACCGGGAAGCTTGGAATACCGTGTGGGCGGCCTATGTCCTGCAGTGGGCGTCAAATGGATGATGATGATATCAAAAATACTAGCTACACATCAAACAATCATCATCATCATCATCAGCCATTTGACGCCCACTGCAGGATATAGGCCATCTTCGTAGTTTTCATGAACATGAGGGGTTTTTACCATAATCGCCACGCTTGGCAGGCGGGTTGGCGATCGCAGCATGCGGTTGGAATCTCAGGAAGACGCTGCTGCCCGTCTCCTGGTAAATCATTTCCTTAGTATATGCTGAGTTCGATTCCTTTTGTTGACCCTCCCATTCGCAAGGGATATTTTCGTGCGCAGTTACCCAGTAATCTACGTTACGCGAAATAGGCTCCTTAGAAGTCGTTAGAAGTAGGCTCGTTTGACACCTTCACCGCCACAAATACAATACACTTCTCTAATAAAGACGTTTGTCGGCAGTGTACCTTCTGGTATCGAAGCACAAGGCGTTGGAAGACGACGTGCACTCGCACGAGCCGCAGCTGATGAGCGTGGCCGCCGTCGGGGACGAGCTCATCTCGCAAGGACACTTCGGCGCCGACAGGATCCAGGTGAGACTACGGGGAGCTTGGGGGACTTAAACATAACATAAAGTCACGCCTGCAGCCCGGAGGGCCAGGGTCTGCCACTTGCCACGATCCTGACAGATGTCCTTCGCTTTATCAACATTCGTTAGATCGCGGTTTCGGGTACTTTTTGTGCCCTTTTTAGTACATCTATCTCCTATTCGGTGAACTTGGGGGACTTGCAAAATAAAAGTCGAAAGATAAAGCCGGGAGGAAGGATGTCAACGTTGAGCAACATAAATAACTTACACACATCACAATCACACGTCCTGGTCCCAAACTGGGATACCCCGTGCTATGGTAATCAGGCAAGGACATCACAAACATGGGAATACACGCCGACTGGGTCCATTTGCACAAATGTGCGGTGGCCCCCCAGTGGGAATCGAACCCACGACCTCCGGCGTGGTAATCAGACCAACGAGGCAGTCGTATCAAGGAGTGGTCGTTAAAACTACGGAGATTTGTTTTGAATTGCACTGAACGGAGCGCGTTGCAAAGAGCTGACTGCCAACCTTCAGCGGTGGAGAGGCATTTTAATAAGAAAAAGAAAATTGTCACTAACTGCCCTGTTGTTCGTCTGGAGAAAGGGTTCCCAATCTTTTTTGCGCTACGAATCCCTTTACATGTTGTTTTTTTTTTTGCGGCTCCGTTGTAAAACAGGGTACCTTCGTGTAGAGTATTTTATATAAAGTAAACTCCTAACTACATAATTCTGGTGACGTGGGCATTACGGAACTCAGTCAGGGTGTATTTCCATGTTTGTAATGTCCTTGCCTGGTTACCATAGCATAGAATGTCCTAGTTTGGGACTAGCATAGGCAGTACGACGACGCGTGTCGCGCAATTTAAGTGTGAAACGTCGCTACTTTCCAGTGCATTATTTGTCAAATTCTGACATTTTAGACACAAAAACTGTGACTCGCGCCGTCACTGGAGCACACGCGTCACTCTAACGGAGCTGGGCATGTGATTGTGTGGAAATTATTATTCATGTTGGAGAGGCATGTTAAAAGATAAATTGTTAATGAAAAAAACTGAAATAAAAAATAATCATCAACCCGACTGTTGAGCATTAACAACTAAGCAGGTGGAACCTAAATACAACAATGTAACTCGTTGCGATCTATCTAGGTTGATCCCGCCTGCTTATAAGTTTAATGCTCAGCAGTCGGTTCGATGGTTATTTTTATTTCAGTTTATTGTTTTTGTCGTTTACAGTGT
Source organism: Yponomeuta malinellus (assembly GCA_947308005.1). Classification (NCBI taxonomy): domain Eukaryota; kingdom Metazoa; phylum Arthropoda; class Insecta; order Lepidoptera; family Yponomeutidae; genus Yponomeuta; species Yponomeuta malinellus. The sequence goes on from OX371010.1 coordinate 6,134,724, forward strand.
TTTTTATGTATTTTCTTTCATCATTCATCATTCAGCCACAAGAAGTCCACTGCTGAACATAGGCCTCCTTCATAGATTTCCAAAAAGACCGGTTGGAAGCGGCTTGCATCCAGCGTCTTCCTGCCACTTGGATGAGGTCATCTGTCCATCTTGTGGCTGGTCGTCCTACGCTGCTTTTGCTGATATGTGGTCTCCATTCGAGAACTTTTCGACCCTATCGGCCATCAGTTCTGCGTCCTGTGTGCCCCGCCCAATGCCACTTCAACTTACTAATCCGCTGGGCTACGTCGACGACTTTCGTTCGTCTACGGATCTCATCATTTCTGATTCGATCTCGTAGAGAAATTCCGAGCATAGCCCTTTCCATAGCTCGTTGCGTGACCTTGAGCTTTCTTATGAGGCCCATAGTGAGAGACCACGTTTCAGTGCCATAAGTCATCACTGGTAACACACACTGGTTGTATAATTTTGTCTTGAGCGATTGAGGTATATTAGACGAAAAGACTTTTCTAAGTTTCCCGAATGTTGCCCAGCCGAGTTGGATTCGACGATTGACGTCTTTCACGAAGTTGGACCGGCCTAGTTGGACTGTGTGTCCTAAGTAGACGTATTCGTCTACAACTTCAAGAGTCGAGTTCCCCAATGTTATTGGTGTGGGTACAACACGGGCGTTCGAAATGACCTTCGTTTTGTCCATGTTCATCTTAAGGCCCACCCTTTGGGAAACTCGACTGAGGTCTTCGAGCATTATGCTGAGGTCTTCCATCGTTTTTGCACGCATAATTTTCTTTCGATTTATGCTAATTTTATATAGCCTGTGACACTCGCGCAATCACGACGAATCGATTGAGATCTTATGTGTCATAACCTGACCATTGGTTAAAGACCTATGAGAGAACGTAGAATCGGACATACTTACTTACATACATACGAGCCAAACACATTACCCTCCTTTTCGGCTCCGCCGCAGTCGGGTAATAATAGATGTACTAGTTTGGATTTTCCTCCTAAACCGTCGACTTCACCACCAGGACCGCCTGCGCGAGATCCTGACGCAGTGGAACCACCTCCTAGACCTGGTGTCTCTGCGCAAGTCGCGTCTGGACGCCGCCGTGCGCTACCACCAGCTCTTCGCTGACGCTGAAGACATCGACACCTGGATGCTGGATACACTCAGGTATAATGCTTGACTAACTCAGGTATAATGCCTGTATGTTGGCCCTGTTGGGTACACTCAGCTATAATGCACGACTAATGATTAACCGAATGACTGTCACGTTGCCAGACTCATCGGCGGGGGACGCGGGATATGACTTAGTTTAGTCAAATTAACAAATAGTAAAAGATTCTATAGCTGGTTAGTGTTCGTCGCAAAGTCGTACCGACAGTGAATGTTGTGTCACAGTGAGAGATTAGTCAATCAATCACACTCCGATGTAAGCCAATTACGAATTCTGCCAGTGACGAGGTTTTTGGTTACCGAATTTCCAAAAATTCGCTACGCTTGTATCCAGTGGTTTTGATTGAAAGATTTAAATTGTTTTACAAAAAAAAAAAAACCACCTCTAATCTGAGTTAGTTAATTAAGCAATATTGTTTAGAAGAAATTTTGGGTAACTCGTCAAATTGGCTCGATATTTTTGTAGTTACAAATACTAAGAAAGAATTATTTCCGTACCAGACTCGTGCAATCGGAAGACACCGGCGTCGACGAGTCGCAAGTACAGTCGCTGCTGAAAAAACACAAGGACGTGACCGATGAGCTGAAGAACTATGCCAACGTCATCCAGCAGCTCAAACAACAGGTGAAACTTTCTAATAGTGATAATAATAATAATGTTTATTTACTAAAGGTGAGACATTAAAGTATCTATGTGTAAACAATCTTAAAATTGTAGGTAAACAATATTCAGCGATACAAATTTCCACTGCGGCCCCACATTAGGCAAGCCTCTATCGTGGAAACCATATTCTTCTTGTTATGTTTGTTTATTTTATTTTAGGAAAACTGATAGCAGCAGACATCCCTTTCGTATTTTAACCCACTGTATACCGTACGGGCTTTTCGGCTCCTCTCCCTGAGAGAAGGCCTGTGCCCTACAGTGGTATGTATATGGCGGCTTACGTTTTGCCTGAGATTTCCGCACTAACCCTAGGGTTTCCTCACGATGTTTTACTTCCTCTTTAGCGAGTGGCATTGCTACTGTAAATTCACAAATGTGCGTAACTTACAAAACCAAGTCATTGATACGTGTCATGTGATACCGGCGTAATACCGCTGCGCTACCACCGCTGTCACGTCCTTCGAGGCTACGACCAGAAAGAAGAAGAGAATACGACAATGAACCCGGCGTCTCTCCCCAGGCCAGCGAGCTGAGCCCCGAAGACGCTAGCAGCACTGAAGTGGTCGACCGCCTCGCCGCTATTGACCGCCGTCACGGCGAGCTGACCGAGCTGGCCCGTCTCCGCAAGCAGCGACTGCTCGATGCCCTTTCGCTCTTCAAGCTGTTGGCCGAGGCCGACGCGGCGGAGCAATGGATCGCCGAGAAGGATAGGATGTTGGACACCATGGTTCCAGCAAAGGACATCGATGATGTGGAGATTATGAAGCACAGGTTCGTCTTCACTTTGAATTCCGTAGTAGGTATCACAGCTAGGCTAAGCTGGAGCTGTCGTCTCAGGAATATATAATTTCTAGCAACTAAGTTTGTAGCTCAGGTGGGGGATCGCCGAGAAGGATAGGAGGTTGGACACCATGGTGCCGGCTAAGGATATCGATGATGTGGAGATTACGAAGCACAGGTATGTGTTGTTCTAGATTTCTTTGTCTCAGGAGTAGCAACGGCGTTATTTAGCTTCGGAGGGGTTTTTAGGGCCTATCTAGGTCTTTAGGTCTTCAAGCTTCCACATGGCGGGCGGACTAGATCGTCTCTACGAGTAACGCTCTTTGTATGCTTTTTCGCTCTTCAAGCTACTGGCTGAAGCTGACGCGGCGAAGCAATGGATCGCGGAGAAGTATAGGATGTTGGACACCACGGTTCCAGCTGAGGACATCGATGATGTGGCGAAGCGGAAGTTCGTCTTTACTTTTGATTCCATATTTCACATATCGGCTAAAGGCATAAAGGCCTTTATGTGCGTAAAGGCATAGCGTGTCTGGTATTCCAATAAGTGGGTCTGTAAGGGTGTAAATACACAAAGTAAATAAATAAATAAATAAATAAATTAGAGACCAAAGCATGAGCATTCGAAAAACTTCATTAGGTGTGGTCTACAATCTAGTGAGTGAAGGCGCCACTGAACGCTGCATAAATCATTACGTAGATGCAACGGTCTACAACCCAAAATCACGGTTGTTTGAGTTGTGACAGTGTTTTAGCGGGAGTGCGACTAGTACTTAAGCTTTTTTGCAAATTAAATTTGAATAAGAATATCGGATTGACATCGTATTTTTTGCACGCAGATACGACGGGTTCGACAAAGAGATGAACGCGAACGCGTCCCGCGTGGCCGTGGTCAACCAGTTGGCTCGTCAGCTCATACATGTGGAGCATCCTCAGGCCCCGCAGATACAGCAGCGGCAGGCCAAGCTCAACGAGCTCTGGAGCGAGCTGCGCGAGAAGGTAAGCACTGTGGGGAAATCCGAGCACAGAAACGGTTGAAGCGGTGGATGATCCAAATCGTCTACTTGATAAGGAATCAAGCCTTTGTAATTGTATTAAACGACACAAAATAACAATTTGTTTTCAATGTTCTGATCCGGAGTCGTATTTAAACCCGAGAGTTTGGCACCAACATTTAGATGATGTCTTATTTGTACGTCACGTGGAGGTAATTTTTAACGTCGTTTTGCAGCCTTGAAAGCTTTACTATTCGCAGATTAGCTCTGAAAACTATGTTATGAAAAAATATATATATCCCTATTCTAATGAGACGACATGTAAGGCCTCTCCTTTGCAGGGTATCTGTTCAGACATTCCATAACCATCTTTATTGTATACCCAGTAACGTTTCTAACCGCTCACTGCCTCTTCCTAGGCGGAAATAAAAAATGACGAGTTGATGTCTTTGCAACAAGTCTGCCTATTCAGATACTCCATATCCATATAATCCATCCCTATTCTGTGGCCAGTAAAAATATGAAATTTATTGCGTCACGAAATCTGTACAAAAATACAAAGAATTTGGTAGATAGGCGTGTAATTGTATTATTAAGTTTGCACATCAAAAACTATGCTAGGCATGGCTGTATTATGGATTTCGAAGCTTTGTTTGAAATCTCAAATACGTTTTATTTTTGAGGGTATTTTGATAAAATTACACGTGGAGTGCCAAAACATAGATAGCTTACTTATGATTACGTAAAATGGTTAGTGTAATACAAGCCAAATCACAATATAGCATACGTTTAAAAGCACTAGCACTGTTAGAACAATAAATAATAGTCCTTTTTAATGACTCGCGGTTAGTTATATATTAAACCTAATAAATAATCGCGATTAGACCCATTTATATATAACTAACAATAAATAATGTTTGGATGCACACATGCGTGCATGCAACGACTAATGAATGTTGTGGAAGCGAAAGTGATCTGTCAGGATCATGGCAATAGTCCCTGGTCTCTGCCTGCCCCTCTATATACAGGCGTGAGTTTGTGTATGTATGTATGGTTGCACGCAATCTAACAAATGTTAAGTATCGTATCCCTCCGCCAGGCGGAAGCCAAGAAGGACGAGCTGAAGTCCGCGCAGGGCGTGCAGACGTTCCACATCGAGTGCCGCGAGACCGTCTCCTGGATCGAGGATAAGAAGCGCATCCTGCAGCAGACCGATGACCTCGAGATGGACCTCAATGGTGCGTATAGGCTTAAAAAAACGAATATCTTGGAGACACCTGTGCCGCGTTTCATAAAATGTAGTTACTCATATTTTATTAGAGGTATAATAATACAATGTGCTTAATCGGACTCTCTCTCTCTGAGAGAAGGCCTGTGCCCTACAGTGGGACGTATGCTTCTATGCTTCTTATGATAATAATCCGATGTGCTTGCGTAGCCGAATCGTCATTATTGTTAATTTCAGGGTTAATCTACTTTGCAAAATAGGGCCCAGATAGGTGAATTTAGAACTCTGATGGGAGTCTGGGACATTTTTTTTTATATGATTAAGTTATTGAGATGGACTAAGCCAACTAACTGATATAAGCTGGGAACCGAATTAAAATTATAAAATTTAGACCACGTAATTTAAAGATGTCTCCATGTTTTATTGAATCTGGCTAGTTACAGAAGAAATTAAGATAGTAACTCAAATAGCCAGACCATCCAGAATAGTCTGATCTCTATACTTTTCTCTTTCGTGTGTTTGGGTATGGTATTTTTTAAGTCATCAAAATATGGAGTTCCGCGCGATAATGTAACTTTTTAGTTAAACGTATTATCGCTAGACTAACGAGACAGTATTCAGACACTTACAGACAAACTCATAATGATGGTAAAATCGCTGGCAAGAGACACGTAGGCCGGAGAAAGAAATCCTGTTGGAGAAACCTACGGGAGTGGCTTGGAATCGCAAGTGCTGCCAAGCTCTTCTGCCTTGCGAGAGACAGAGATAAATATGCGGAGCCGACTGCCAATCTTCAGTAGTCGGAGAGCCAACATAAAAATAAGAATACGAAGGAGACAGTCAAAATGCATCAATAAGTATATGTGTGTACTTGTCTTGGTTGTTAACCTTATGTCGTCCACCAGGTGTGATGACCCTCCAACGTCGCCTGTCCGGTATGGAGCGCGACCTGGCGGCCATCCAGGCGCGAATCACCTCCCTGGAGGAAGAAGCCTCCGCCATCGAAGACTCGCATCCTGAAGAGGCGGCTCTCATCCGTGAGCGCGTTCACTCCATCACCGAGAACTGGGAGCAGCTTACGCACATGGTGAGTCCTTATTACCAAGCTATACGGTCCTCTGTCTTGCTGCAACCAGCCAAGAATCATCTCCTTGGCGGAAGGAGCCTCCGCCATCTTACGCTCGCGTCCTGGGCCATGATTTTGCTAGTGCATGGTCGGATTACTTACTGTGTTTTCTCATAGGCCGAAGGCCGAGACAATACACGTTCCCACGCATAAGTCTCAAGTAAAAGTAATTCTTGCGGGGCCGAACTTCAGTGCCAGCGTTCGCTCTTCGTTCGTCATGTTTCGATTTCTTTTTAGTTTCGCTACCCGTTGGATAATTTTCGATTCCATAAGAAAACAAACTTATATGTGTGATCCATCCATCGATCCCATAATAACATCATCAGCCCACCTCTGCCCGCTGCTGGGTATAGGCCTTTCCCCCATCACACCATCTTTCGCGGTCTCTCGTTATCGGCATCGACGGGCCATCTGCCGACCTGACCACATTGTCCGACCATCCGGTTGGCGGTCAGTGGATCACCGGCCCGACCGCCATTTTGTTACTGCTCTGGTCCACCTGCCATCTTTCCGCCTCGCCACGTGTCCGCAATAACGTCCCATAATGTGTTTTTTTTTATTGCCAGCTACAGCGATTTTTTTTTATAAAACCCTTCACATCCCTGAGCTCATTAGGTTTGATTTAATGTTCGATGTCACAACGACACAAACTTGTACTTGTAGCGTGAACCGATCCCATAATAACGTGTACTGAGTTCCTTTATTCCAGAATTCACAAGTTTTAGGGTTGTTACATTTTAATAACTTAACTAAATATTACATACTTTTTGTTGCTAAGGAGTAAACTAAATATTAAATTAAACTAATTAAATATACCGCCCCGGGACACGCCTGATCCAAAAGTTCCACGTGTACTGAGTATACTAAACGCTCTGTCTTCCCAGCACGTTAGAAACCACACTAGGTAGACCCTGTAGTATGGTTTCCAACGCCTCGCTTCGGTTATTGTTTAGTCAAGTCAAATTAATTACCAAAGCAATACAGCAGATCTTTACAGATCAGATCTTTCTTTACTACCATCCACTTAGTTTTCGGTCTTCCTTTGAATCTGGGCTGAGTATACTAGAATGAATGTGAATATCTTTCTCCCCCGTAGCTGAAAGAGCGCGACTCTAAGCTGGAGGAGGCGGGCGACCTGCACCGCTTCCTGCGCGCCGTCGACCACTTCCAGGCCTGGCTCACCAAGACGCAGACCGACGTCGCATCCGAAGGTAACTATGTATAAAAAAACAATAAATAAATAACTTTTTATTGAGCAAAAAATTACTAGAATGTTTTATACAGTTTAACACAGAATAATATTAGCTTCTGTTGCTGTCCAAAGCAACAGCCTGTGCTGTCCAAGGTGCCTGTGTTTGTGTGCCAATTCCTATACAACAAACTACTAAACAGTGCCAATTCCTATACAATAGATAGAGAACAGATATTTGTTATCTAAGAGTATGGATGGCGGCCTTAGTACTAAAATTAAGCACTTAGCACTATATTTTAACGCAACTACATTCTTTCTATGATTTTAAATGGTCAACCGTATAAGTGCCGAAATGCCCATAAACAATACTTTCTTAAGGCTGCTCTTACGTGGTGCATACGGTCTCGCTCGCACAACTTAATATTTTTTTTGTATTGTAATAATATGAGTAAACTTATGATAAATGTGGTCCAAGTGTTTGATGAATAATTAATTTGCGGATATTCAGGGCATATTTTTCTTATCCTATACTAAGTTTTTCATTGAGAAAATTTGATTCCAGAATTAATAGTTTTGGAAACAACTTTTCTTTATTAAATACTATGTATCGGAAAACAAAAATAAATTTAAAATGTCCGTGATTTAATTATGCATCAGACTCACAGACCACGTTTATCAAAAGTTTACTCATTTTATTACAATAATTAAAAATGTCAAATTGTACGTGCGAGACAGCGTGCTCCACGTAAGAACAATCTTAAATCTAATACATACGTTGGTACTAGTACCTATGTAACAAGATCCCATGACTGCAATCAACAATTTGCAGTGCTAAAACATTAGTCCGGTTAGACGGTGGGAGAAGGCTCAAATACGTTACCACTAGGTAAGCTAACAAGCTGGCAAATGGCAAAGAAAATCCCTTTCTATCTGCAGACACTCCGTCGTCTCTCTCGGAGGCAGAGAAGCTGCTGTCGCAGCATCAGACCATCAAGGAGGAGATTGACAACTACAAGGATGAATACGCCAAGATGATGGAGTACGGGGAGAAGATCACTGCCGTGAGTACCTTTAATCATTTATTGTGATACGAGACCCTTTTAAAGACTTTTAAAAATATTGAAAATATCTAATGGCTCTTACATAATTCACTGTAAACCACGAAGGAGGCCTATGCCCTACAGTGTGCGTCAAATGGCTGATGATTACGGTTAGTCGTTTTGTAGTTACTCCCGTGAAAATTATAGAGCAACCTATATAAGTCTGTTTGTTTATCCTCTTTTTGTTTGACAGTTCCGGCAAAGCAATGTATTTATCCAATCACTTTTTATATCATGTCCACAGTCGACGGCGACCCTGAAAAATGACTTGCGTGAGCTCGGATATAGCTGCAGAAGCCGAGACTCTGTCACAGGTGTAACCGTACAGTGGCCCGTTAGAATTGTACGTTTAGTTACGTGGACTTGAGCCGGGCCTTGCTATGTTGGCGTTTAACTGTAAGGTCTTCTTGCCGGCATTTCTCTTTTGGGATTTGCATCATCCTTTAGATTAGATTAGTACTCTTCATTGCACACCGTACATTATAAAAGTATATGAAAAAATTGACATAGGTGTCCTGTCCACCTACGGAGCTAACCCGAAACTCGCCTCTGTTCGATCGCACAGGAGCCGTCGACCCAAGACGACCCGCAGTACATGTTCCTGCGCGAACGGCTGAAGGCGCTGCGCGAGGGCTGGGCCGAGCTGCAGCAGATGTGGGAGAACCGGCAGCAGCTGCTGGCGCAGAGCCTCGAGCTGCAGCTGCTGCAGCGGGACGCGCGCCAGGCCGAGGTGCTGCTGGCCCAGCAGGAGCACAGGTCGGGCTGCCTACTAAAACCTTTTTTTTTGTTGTCGAGGGGAAATTTTCCAGAGAAACCCGACTATCTGGGGGGGGGAAAGCCGGGTTATGTGGGATTTTTTTCTTCTGTCCACTCCATGTTTGGTCTCCCCCACAGACTGGCCAAGACCGAGCCGCCGACGAATTTGGAGCAGGCCGAGAACCTCATCAAGGAGCACGAGGCCTTCCTCACCACCATGGAGGCCAACGACGACAAGATCAACTCCGTCGTCCAGTTCGCCAACCGGCTCGTCGAAGAACGCCACTTCGACGCCGACAAGATTCAGCGCAAGGCCGAAAACATCGAGGCCAGACGCAACAACAACCGCGACAAGGCCATCCAGCAAATGGAGAAGCTCCAAGACCAGCTTCAGCTCCACCAGTTCCTCCAGGACTGCGACGAGCTCGGGGAATGGGTGCAAGAGAAGAACGTCACGGCTCAGGACGACACTTACCGCTCAGCGAAGACCATACACTCGAAGTGGACCCGCCACCAGGCGTTCGAGGCCGAGATCGCCGCGAACAAGGAGCGCCTCTTCGCCGTACAGAACGCCGCCGAGGAACTCATGAAACAGAAGCCCGAGTTCGCCGAAGTGATCTCGCCGAAGATGTCCGAACTGCAAGATCAGTTCGAGAACCTCCAGGTCACCACCAAGGACAAGGGCGAGCGGCTCTTCGACGCCAATCGCGAGGTCCTGCTCCACCAGACCGTCGACGACATCGACTCCTGGATGAACGAGCTCGAGAAGCAAATCGAGAACACGGACACCGGCACCGACTTGGCTTCAGTCAACATCCTAATGCAGAAACAGCAGATGATCGAGACTCAGATGGCCGTGAAAGCCCGCCAGGTCACGGAACTCGAGACCCAAGCGGAGTACTTGCAGAAGACTGTACCGGACAAGATGGACGAGATCAAGGAGAAGAAGAAAGCCGTGGAGCAGCGATTCGAGCAACTCAAAGCGCCTCTGCTCGACCGCCAGAGCAAGCTCGCTAAGAAGAAGGAAGCGTTCCAGTTCCGTCGTGACGTGGAGGACGAGAAGCTCTGGATCCACGAGAAACTGCCCCAGGCCAACAGCACTGACTACGGGAACTCCCTCTTCAACGTCCAGATGCTGCAAAAGAAGAACCAGTCCCTCAAGACTGAGACCGACAACCATGAACCGAGGATCCTGACCGTTATCTCCAACGGGCAGAAGCTGATCGACGAGGGCCACGAAGCTACGCCGGAGTTCAAGCAGCTGATCGATGAACTGTCGGCGAGATGGCGAGAACTTAAAGGTGGGTGATTCAATTGTGTTTTTAATGACTCGTTGAGTGTAAAACTATGGGTGTTTCAATGTTTTCGCTTAGTAATTTCAGGTTCTGAAAGAAATGCCTACCTAAAAAGTGGTTGCCTGGAAGAAATTGCTATTAGGTATAAGGCCGCAAATTGTAACTGTTGTTTCTTTTCTAACCTCTTGTCGCATTGGCTCTTACTAAATTAACATTAATGAGATATTACGCTACACCTACATATAGGTCAAGTTTTAGGATACATCAGGTGAACGTAAATTTGAAGTTCACAAATTTACGTTCTGTATTTGACAGTTTCAATTTCTTGGTACAATTTTATTGAAACCAATGTATATCGACAAATTCTTTCAGTGTTATTTCGATGTCAGTAAACGTGAAGTTAATGAAAAACAGTTTGTTTGTTACGCTTTATTGCACAAAATAAAAAAAATAAAAGCTTCATGACGCCACCGCTTTTGGAGGAAACCTGTGTTCAAAGGCGGACTTATTTCAAAAGAAATTTCTTCCAGCCAGCTTAAGAGAGGTTCTGAATGATAGAACAGGGAGCGAGAGAAGGCAAATAAAGCTCATTTATGAGAGAAAAAAAAACTAAAAATAACCTATTTATTCTATCACTTATTTTAATTTTACTTTTACTTACTACAGAAGTTTATTTTTGGTACCAATAAGTATAAATATATACTTACTAATATACACACTCGTTGTGCACATACTACTTACATAGTAAATAAAATATATATACGTACTTCTAGACATAAATATTTACAGGATAAAAAAGCCTCCACCAATCCGGACTTGGCCCCCGTGGTGGAGTATTGCCTATACCTTCCTCAGGGAAGAGACCCGTGCCCCTCGGTGGGGACATACCCATTATGTATGTTGATATAAGTATGTTGATGATGATGAAACATGCATAAACAAAAGTTATATAGATAAAAATAATAATAATATTACTTATATAATGGAAAGGAAGTGCTGTAGTGTCACCAATAGGTAGGCATACTTTGTCTCGAAGAAGACGAGCCCTGCTGAAATATTTTAAATTCTAACCGTCAAAACTGCCCCGCAGACGCCATCGAGCAACGCAAGGACAACCTCTCCCAATGGGAGAAGGCGCAGCAGTATCTGTTCGACGCCAACGAAGCGGAGGCCTGGATGAGCGAGCAGGAGCTCTACATGATGGTGGAGGATCGCGGCAAGGACGAGATCTCCGCCCAGAACCTCATGAAGAAGCACGAGATTCTGGAACAGGCCGTAGAGGATTACGCGCAGACCATTCGTCAGCTCGGAGAGACTGTCCGTCAGCTCACGGCTGAGGATCATCCGCTCAGGTATTCCACATACATACATACATGCATACATATTTATACATACATATGTATAAATGGCTTACTGGCGACCTCGTGGCGCAGCGGTAGTGCATCTGCATACCATGCGAGAGGTCCTGGATTCGAATCCCGGCTGGGGACAAAAAAAAAACCCCAAGTCTTGGATGTTTACATGTTTGTTATGTCGTTGTTTCTGGTTTCCACGACACAGGGTATCCTAGTGTGGGGCCAGAAGCAATGTATATGCCTGTATGTAATTGTTTATGTTGTTTATGTTTACATACATACACACGCGCACGCACGCAAGCGCGCACAGACACACACACGCACACACTTAAGTTTGGTAATACCCTTAATTTTGATACTTATGCTGGCTATACCAATTAGTTTAGGCAGGTGAAAGTCGTCACGGGTTCCCGTCATTCAAATAACATAGAAATTATGAGTTTCAATAAAAAGACTTCAGTTTTTATTGAAACTTCGGGACACCCTAACTTATATATAAAAAACTACAGTACGATCAGTAGAATTTTTAGTAACTCACGCTCAATGCTCATATGCATCTACCTACTAAACAATCGCTATTACACCCTGATCAATAACAATAACTATGGCCAAAATAAAATAATGAATTGTCGGGCGTGCCGTTTATGCACCTTTTACAGAAACTTACAAGCACGTCAGGCTCTTCGATCATGTATTTTTTTAACGAATTTGGTGTCCATTAATACCATGACCATCTATAGTGTGCGCTGAAATCAGAAGACGGTCAGAAACGATGCCTCGATCGCGCTATGAAATACATCGAGAAGTATTATCCTAACAAATTTTACCCTCCCGCAGCGAGCAAATCTCCGTGAAGCAGTCCCAAGTAGACAAACTGTACGCCGGTCTCAAAGACCTGGCAGGCGAGCGCCGCGCCAAGCTGGACGAGGCTCTGCGGCTTTTCCAGCTGTCGCGAGAGGTGGACGACCTGGAGCAGTGGATCACCGAGCGGGAACTGGTCGCCAGCTCGCAAGAGTTGGGCCAGGATTACGACCATGTCACGGTGAGTGTTTGTCTCTATCCTGTAGTCTTCTCAGCTAGCTCAAGACCGCGCGGTCCAAGCTGGATGGAGCTCCGAGGAGACCTGTAGCAGTGGATCACCGAACAAGAGCTGGTCGTCAGCCGTCAAGATTCGCTCGAGGATAAACCACGACCATGGATTGACCTTGTCACGTTGGGCGCCAAACGGCTGTCTTACGGTCTAAAGTCGGACGAATAGGAGTATTATTTTTAACTTGTTACATTTTTAGGATTCAGTGTTTTAATGTAGATAAAAATTGCGGAACAAACCGAACCATTGAATCACCGGTCGACTTAAGAGGAAACAAAGCTTTTTTGAATATTATAACTCTTGTAGAAACTGTGATCGCAATCTATTTAATAATGTGTAAATATATTTATAAATTGCATGAAATATTGTGTCAGATGAGCTAACCGGAACTCATTAAGATATTTTAAAACATGCGATTGATGTGTTATTATTTTTTTTAGTTTGGTAAGTAATTAATATTAAATTATACGGTTTCAATCTAAATTAATCCTTAAATACTTAACTAAGTTACAGACTACAGTACAAGTGCAAAAAAAAAAAAAAACTGGTCGCACGGGGTAAAGATTTTTTGCGCTAGTATTGTAGCCTGTAACTTTTAAAGTATTTAAGGTGGGATCCTGCCTTTTCGCAGAAAATTGTTACGCTGATTATCACTTGCCAACCAACATTTCACCTATTTTTCACTTTGACAACAAACGATTTACAAATTTTTGTATGGCACGTTTCATTTGGTAGGATTGTTGTTAAGCTGATTATTATAATGAAACAAAACGTTTTGGGTATTTATTATTTTTCAAATCTTTTACTAGGCCAAACAACTATTAGATGAATAACGTTTCGTCTGTGAAACAGTTCCCTTTTCGTAAATAGATATAATATATAAAAAAAAAACAATAAATGTAGGATACGTATTAGAACATGTTAAATTAAAGTTCAAAGCATACGGGTGCTATTTGAATACAGTTTTTTTTTTTTTTCAAACCTATAGGTTAGATTAGGTTAGAACTGTGACCAACACACGCACGAGCCGAGCGAGCGAAGCGAGCGTGCCGCGGCAGCGGCCGGCGAGTGCTAGGAAAATTCTATCCATTTTACTAGGTTTTCCTAACCTTTAGGTTAATCTATAGGTTTGCCCTAACCTTCTTACCAATATAATAATGATAAATCATAAATACCTGTCACAACATTTGGTATACAATAAACAACTGAATGAATATTACGCTAAGTAAAACATACGCTACTTAAAAGATGGCATTTTGAAAAAATGTCATTATAAAAAGCAAACCAAACAAACAGTTGGCAACTGCGAGGTTGGGAAATAAAAAAAAATAATAAGAAAAGTTGGTAAATAATTATTCCGCAAAATAATATTCTTCGAAACCTTAGTTGCCAAATGAAAATCGGCCAAAAATGTTTCTGCAAAAAGGCAGAGAACCATTTAAGGTTTATTTTAGTTTGCGCCGTTACGTCACCGGCCCGTCGTAATATTAACGATAATTAAATTTTGCGAGCGAGACAGCATGCTCGACGTAAGAACAGTCTTAACTGTATCCCTCCCCGCAGCTCCTGTGGGAGCGCTTCAAGGAGTTCGCCCGCGAGACGCAGGCGGTGGGCTCGGAGCGCGTGGCCACCGCCGAGCGTATCGCCGACCAGATGATCGCCATGGGACACTCCGACAACGCCACCATCGCGCAGTGGAAGGAGGGCCTCAAGGAGACCTGGCAGGATCTGCTGGAGCTCATCGAGACACGGACTCAGGTATAGAAACGGTTCTTATAGTGATTTGTAGTGTTTTCACGCAGGTAGGTTCAAGAACCTCGATGGAGGGTAGTCTGTTTATCGAGTCAATACACGATAGAACGTCGCTCTCGTATTTTATTGAAATAAACCTCCCTAAACACCTTATTGGCGACGAGTTCCTTATTCACGCGTGTTAAAAGGGTTTAGAAAGATAAGTTCTATCAATTTGTTTCGGGGAGCAACGAGATGACGACAAATACAGTGTTTGGTAACAGCCTCGTGTTCGACCACCGCGCGCAGGAGTGGGAAATTTTCAAAAGCAGATTTGGCCAGTACTGTTTGGCGAACGACCTGACGGACGACACCGACAAGGCTGGTACACGGCGGAGAGCGATTCTACTTACTGCACTAGTGGAGGACACATACCGCGTCGCGAGAGACTTGGCGTTTCCTTTGACATTGGAAGAGCTCGGCTACAAGGATCTGATCACAAAATTGGACCAACATTTTAAATCAAAGAAGTGTGTGTTCGCTGAGCGATACCAGTTCTACAGAGCTGAGCAACGTCCAGGTGAAGAATTGGCTGAGTGGGCGGCGCGAGTGCGTAGTCTGGCGCAGTTTTGTGCTTTTAAAACGGAATTGGAAACAGCGCTAAGGGACCGTTTCGTGCTTGGACTGGAGAACAAAAATGAAAAAGAAAAACTTTTTTCCGAAAATATCAACACTCTTACGTTCAACAAAGCTTTGGAGATAGCACAAGGAGTGCAGTGCGCTCGCAAGGCGCTCCAGAGCAACATCAGTGGCAGTGGCAGCGGCAGCGGTGCAGGTTTTTCAGACTTATTCGCAATGCGCACCGCGGCGCCGGTGGTCACGCATAAGAAAAAGTGCAGTGTTTGCGGTTATCATAATCACAGTAAAGAGCAATGTAGATATGCCCAGTTTACGTGTAAGAAGTGCAACAAGCAAGGGCACTTGAGTCGAGTGTGCAAAGCTAAAGTTAAAAGTCATAATTTTTTGGCTCAGGATACTGACGACATCTGCGAAGGTATTTATGACTTGTATTCTATTTGTTCAGTTCGCGGTAATCCTATGCAGTTGCGAGTATTAATAAATAACAAACCTGTTTTGTGTGAGGTTGATAGCGGCAGCGCGGTGTCTGTTTTACCTACAGAGGTTTTCCGTCAAATGTTCGGACCAAATCAAACCTTAAGTTCTTGCAACGTAAAGTTAAACTGCTATAACGGTAGCCAAATAACTCCAATCGGTTGTGTGTCATTACCGGTACATTTTGAGGATCGCATAGAACAGATAAAGTTCTTTATTATTTCTACACCCATAAATCAGCTGCCTTTGTTAGGCAGAGATTTCATAAGTAAGTTTAATTTACATCTTTGCAACTTGAATTGCAACAATTTAAACGAAAGCAATGACTCAGCCATTATAAAAAAGCTTCACGAAAAATATGCCGACGTTTTTTCAGACAAACTGGGTACATTCAAGAACTATAAAATTAGTTTAAAAATTAAAAAAGACGCGGAACTAAAATTTTTTAAACCGCGCACAGTGCCTTTGGCTTTAAAGCCTAAAGTGGAAGAAGAATTACAACGGCTTCTTGACTTAGGTATATTAGAAAAAATTGATCGCGCCGAAGTAGCTACGCCCATAGTTCCCGTTTTACGACGTGATGGTAATATCCGAATATGCGGTGACTATTCGGTTACTCTGAACAAAATTTTGTTTACTGATAATTATCCATTACCGAGGATAGAAGATTTATTTTCTAAATTGCACGGAGGGGAACAATTTTCTAAACTAGATCTTTCGCGGGCTTATAACCAGTTTTTGTTAGACGAGCCGTCACGCAATCTAACTTGTATAAATACCCATAAAGGGCTATTTAGATACACACGGCTTGTATTTGGTCTATCGAATGCACCGTGCATTTTCCAACAAAGTTTGGAAAATTTACTAGTTGGCATCGAAGGGACCTGTATTTTTCTCGATGATTTGTTAATTACGGCGCCCAACAAAGAATTACATTTAAAGAGGTTAGAAGAAGTACTGAGCAGGCTTCAAGAAGCAGGACTATGTGTTAAACCGGAAAAATGTGAATTGTTCAAACAGTCTGTGGAATACCTAGGGTTTGTTATTGATAAATTTGGTTTACACAAGTCTAAAAAAAAGGTGGATGCCATTTTAAATTCCAGTCAACCAAAAAATGTAACCGAATTAAAATCATTCTTAGGCATGCTTAATTATTATCGGGCTTTCATACCAAATGCTTCCAGTACTTTGGAACCACTGCACTCTTTGCTAAAGAAAGAATGTAAATGGCAATGGGGAGAAGTCCACAATAAAGCTTTTGAGTGTATAAAAAAAGAGTTAGCTTCAGAAAGAGTACTAGCACATTACAATCCGGAGTACAGTACCGTGCTGACAGTGGACGCCGGACCGGCGGGACTGGGCGCGGTGCTGGCGCAGCTGCAGCCGGACGGCTCGGAGCGCGCTATCGCTTACGCGTCGCGGTCTCTGTCTACCAGTGAGCGTAACTACGCACAGATTCAAAAAGAAGCGGTGGCCATCATTTTCGGGATAAAAAAGTTTCACCATTACTTGTACGGTAGGGCTCAACCCTTTATACTCAGAACCGACCATAAACCCTTGCTCTCAATATTTGGTAGTAAGAAAGGTGTTCCGGAGTTGGCTGCAAACCGGTTACAACGTTACGCATTGTTTTTATCAGCATACAACTTTAATATCGAATATATTAAGAGTGCAGATAACGTGGCCGATTTTCTTTCGCGTGCAATAACAAACTCACAAATGATGTGTAACGAAGCCATCGCTCAGGAGGATGAGACATTGTTCATTAACTTTATGTATGACGAGCTCAATCCAATTACTATTGACAACATAAAAGAAGAGACTCTAAAAAACCCAGTGTTGCAAAAAGTAACGGAATATGTTTATAGAGGGTGGCCCAGGAAAATATCAGATCCGAATTTAAAACCGTATTTTGACTGTCGTTTGCAGTTAACAGTTGAGAAAGGTTGTATTATGAGGGGACACAAAGTTGTTATTCCTTGTAAATATAGAGAACAACTGTTAAATGAATTACATATTCCTCATTTTGGGGTGGTTAAAACAAAAAATGAAGCTCGGAAGCGAATGTGGTGGCCAAATATGGACCGCCATATAGAAGAAAAGGTGGGGTCTTGCAGCGCATGCATCCCCCTACGCAGTGCGCCCGCCCCCGCCCCGCTGGCACCGTGGCCGCGGCCGCGCGCCGCCTGGCAGCGCGTGCACCTCGACATGTGCGCCGTGCGTGGCCGCCAGCTGCTCATCGCCGTCGACGCGCACTCCAAATGGGTGGAGGGCTATGTCATGACCACCACCACCTCCGCCAGCATTATAGCTAGGTTATGCGACATGTTTGCTAGGTTTGGTTTGGTTCAAACTTTGGTTACCGATAACGCAACTAATTTTACCTCTTCGCAATTTAAAGACTTTTGCAAGGCTAATGGTATCGAACATATAACGTCAGCACCTTACCATCCGGCATCTAATGGACAGGCGGAAAACACAGTAAAAACGGTCAAGCGAAGTGTTAAGGCAATTCTATCAGAAAATTTGTCACAGGCAGAATTTACAACAAAATTAAATTCTTTTTTATTCGAATATCGAAATTCAACTCATTGCACGACTGGTTTTTCACCTGCCCAGCTGTTATTGGGCCGTTCACTGCGCTGCCGCCTTGATCTGCTACAAGCAGCAAGTAATAATAATGCCGTCGCGGATGGGTCAGAATCGTTAGCCAATGATAACGTTTTGCAAAAACAGATCTCACAGCGTAGACAACATGGTGGAAAAAGACATATAAACTTTAAAATTAATGACCCTGTGTTAGTAAAAACCTATTCTCACAACGGAACAAAGCACACATGGATGAGAGGGACAATTAAAAGAAAAATAGGTTCTATAATGTATTATGTGTACATTCCAGAATTAAAAATAGAACAAAAAAAACACATAGATCAGTTACTTAGATACAAAGGCGGTCAACCCACAGGAGATCTAGACGATGTAACTCCCACAGACGGAATTTATATGGAGGAGGAAGAGTGCCAATCCAATGCGACAGATGGACAGGAGGAATCTATAGCGGATACACAGGAAGATGTTTCTGAAAACTCCTTTTCGAGTTTCATATCACCACTGGATTCTCCTTCCTCACAAGTGGTCGAGACGCCCTCACGAGTGGAAACGGAAACCGCTACAGCATCCTCGGCCGATCTAACAGTGCCAGTCGACTCCACGTCGACACCTGAAAGCTCGCCTACCGGTACAGCGATACCTGAAGAAGCGGATCCTACTGAACACAGTGAGGAGACCGCTGGCCGCCCTCCTGATCTAATTACTAGGCGTTATCCATTGCGCAAAACGCGAAATTGTAATCCTGAGTACAAACCTTAAAAACGAATAGATTTCTACAAACTGTGTTAGATTAAGTTCAATTTAAGTGATTTAGTTTTAGTCTATTGGTGGAGGGATTTGTAGTGTTTTCACGCAGGTAGGTTCAAGAACCTCGATGGAGGGTAGTCTGTTTATCGAGTCAATACACGATAGAACGTCGCTCTCGTATTTTATTGAAATAAACCTCCCTAAACACCTTAGATTTACACTGTTATGCTGTTACAAAAAGTTTCTGTTCTAAAACGTCATAAGTTCCAGTCCTGAAAGGGGGAATCCACTGTATTATTGTCTCTTTACCATAAACTTACAACGGTATCTTCTTCGTCAGTACGATCTTCACACCGCTGACACGGTGTCACGTGGTGTTAAGAGCGGCCGCTTCATGCCGATTGTATGGTTTTCAATGTATAAGAAACTTAGTTTTTCCTTTGTTGTTTTGTAGCATAAGCATCCTTTCTACGCTCCACTGTAGGACACAGGCCTTCTCTCAGGAAGAGAGTATGGGCTTAATCACCACGCGTGACCAGCCCACTGCCACTTCAGCTTGCTAGTTTTACAGACTATGTCAGTCACCTTAGTTCTTTGGCGGATTTTCTAATTGCGGATTTGATCCATCAAAGAGACTCCGAGTATAGCCCGTTTCATAGCACGCGGAGCTACTTTGAATCGGTGAACTAGTCCTGCTGTCCGTGTCCACGTTTCAGCTTCGTAGGTCATAACTGGCAGGATGCACTGGTTGACGATCCTTGTCCGTATTATTAATTATTTCTTTGTTAGAAAGGGGTTATCTCAAGGGCGTTCCCATATAACTTTTGTTAAGATAAGATAAAGGGGCCCATGAGAAAATCTTCGCACTCTTCATTGCGTATTTTTATTAAAATCGGTTTGTCTTTTAGTAAAAAAGGTTTTAATTTGAATCGCCTTTCTCAGATGCTGGCCGCTTCCCGCGAGCTCCACAAGTACTTCCACGACTGCAAGGACACGCTGCAGCGTGTGAACGAGCGCGCGCGCGGCGTCGGCGAGGAGCTAGGTCGCGACGCGGTCAGCGTGGGCGCCCTGCAGCGGAAGCATCACAACTTCATGCAGGATCTCAGCACGCTGCAGCAGCAGGTGGGCTTATAAACATTACATAAACATTTACATACAGGCACATACATTGGTTCTGGCCCCACACTAGGATACCCTGTGTCGTGGGAACCAGAAACAACGACATCACAAACATAAACATCCAAGACCTGGGGTTTTTGTTTTGTTCCCAGTCGGGATTCGAACCCGGGACCTCTCGCATGGTATGCAGATGCACTATCACTGCGCCACGAGGTCGTCTAATAGGTCGGACACTCGGGTTTCCTCACGATGTTTTCCTTCACAGTTAGCGAGTGGTATTGCTACTATAACTTCACAAATGTACATAATTTAAAACAAAGTCATAGGTACATGCCCGCGCTGGGAACCGAACCTGGGTCTCGCTTCCGAGTCCAATGTTCACTGACCAATGCTACCAATGCTATAAATGTTTAATGGGGTATAAATGTTTTCTTTTAATGGGGTATAAATGTGTTCCCTCCAGGTGGAAGTGATAAGCGCGGAATGCGAGCGCCTAGGCGCGTCGTACGCCGGCGACAAAGCGGCCGAGATCACGCGGCGCGAGGCCGAGGTCCGCGAGGCGTGGGGCGCCCTCCAAGCGGCTTGCGCCGCACGCCGCGCGAAGCTGGAGGACGCCGACGACCTGTACCGGTTCCTCAACCAGGTCCGCACGCTCACCATCTGGATGGACGACGTCGTGCGCCAGATGAACACCGGGGAGAAGCCCAGGTGAGTTTCAAACATTCGGGAAACATTCACAGTCCAAGCCTAGAAGACGGAAGGTAAACTTTCCAAGAAACCAGGTCATATTCACGGGTTTCGTGTGGACTGAGTCTAGTAGACGAAGATCGAGTTGACAGTGACTTGACTCTAGACACTATCGACTGATGGAAGACGAGGTGAGCCTAGCAAAAAACCAGGGCATAATCACAATTGTTTGTATTTATTATTTATTTTAATTCTTTATTTCACTAATTACATTGTAAATGTACAAGGCAGTCCATTCTAGGTCGCCCTCATTCAATTTCTCTGTTTGAAAATATAGATATTGCTATATTTTCAAACAGACTCTCTGAACGGTAGTCAAAGTATCCTAACTTAATCCGCGAGCAAGCTGGAAGACACCGACGACCTGTACCGGTTCCTCACCATCTGGATGGACGAATGTCGTGCGCCAGATGAACACCGGGGAAAAGCTCACGTGAGTGCCGGTCGGAAAGCGTTCCCAGACTAAGCCCAGAAGACTCTGGAAACTTAAAGTCGGTAAACTTTCTAATAAACCAGGTCATATTCACAAGCTTCGTCTAGGCTCTAGAGTCTAAGCCTAAAAGACGAAGAGAATGTTGGACAGTGTCTAGGCTCTAGACACTGTTTGGGGGAAGATACGGTAATCTCACCGAGAAACCAGGTCATGGTCACAGGCATTATCTATACGGTAGGTAGGTGAGACTAGCGAATAGGTGAAGAAAGAACAATAGACAGAAATAAAGGTAAGCTTTTATTCATAGGCCATTCTAGTTAATTCTAAGTCGCGCTCCTTCCTTTGGAAAATATTGAGATATCGAATACAGGTCAAGATAGTGTAATCTACTTCGGGGAACGTGAGCCGCCAATTCTAGACCGATTTGACCATGAAAGCTTCTTATGGATAACCTAAATTATTCTAAGAAGTATTTCTTATCCAAAAGAAGCAGTCATTGTCAAAATTGGCAAAAAGATCACGTTGGAGCTCAAAAGCTGTTATATTAAGAGCTGATAATTTTTCAATAATAAGTTTTCAATCTTATATTAATTATGTACAGTTGACAACACATCCACCTTAACATGCGTGCACCCTAATCGGTTACGTGAAGGAAGACTTTGCAACAGAAATGTTGAGGTCTGTACTTGACCGGCCTTTTCCACTGTATCCAACGATAACTTTCCACCCTCAACAGGGACGTGAGCGGAGTGGAACTCCTAATGAACAACCACCAATCACTGAAGGCCGAGATCGACACACGCGAAGACAATTTCTCCGCTTGCATCTCTTTGGGCAAAGAGCTCTTGGCTCGACAGCACTACGCCACCGCCGACATAAAGGACAAGCTTCAACAGCTGACCGGACAGAGGAACGCTTTGCTGCGCCGTTGGGAGGAGCGCTGGGAGAACCTGCAGCTCAGTGAGTGTTGTTGACTTTTGTAGAGGTCTTAGACAACGCCCACTGCTGGGTACAGCAGTCAAATAAATAGCGGAACGCGATAACACATGTGAGAGTATAGCTGCTCTTAAACAGTAAGCATCATGCATTGAAGTGTAATCCTTTCTGTCAAACTGCAACACCGTCGCATCATCGTCTTCAGCGGCATTTTACCGTACTCAATCAACCAGTCAATACTCGTCCACTGCTAGACATAAGCCACCCCCAAGGCACGCCACTTAAGGTGCCTACCCCGCGTTGGTGGTTTCCACTCGATAACCTTTTTACCGTATATTAGACAACGAGAAACTAAGATTTTACTCTAGACTAACTCAGTTTTAACACTAGTTTAGACGTTAGCTAAAAATACAAGATATTCTTTACACGCCATGCCGCGCCGGGATTATATTTTTTCACTTGTTGTAACGATACCACGATGGTACGGGAGCTGAGCAAGCCTACTTCAGCCAAAAATATGTTCCAGGCGCTACGGTGTCGAGCGGTCACTTCACCTATCTAGTGTTAGTAGAATTTGCCACTAGAAATTGTATATATTGATTACTTCTACTAATATTATAAATGTTTGTGAAGATGTTTGGATGTTTGTTAGTCAATCACGCAATAACGGCTGAAACATGAAACTTGGCGTACAGATCGACAATACACCTGAATTGATATCCCGGTAATGCGTTCTCGTGGGATAATATTTATTTTAAGTTTAAATTAGATGGCGTTGTGCGAGGGAACGTTGTGTTTTAAAAATAGATGGCGTTGTGCAAGAATCGTATAAACGTATTGTATGGCGGTACGAACTTCGCCGAGACAGTTAGTTTATCATATATCTCAGGCCGCATGAATCATCCAACATAGATTATCATTGTAACGTGAGTCCTCTTCGTGACGAGAAATAGCGAGAATCTAACACGCTTTTCGTCCTTAACAGTCCTGGAAGTGTATCAGTTCGCACGCGACGCCGCCGTGGCGGAGGCGTGGCTCATAGCCCAGGAGCCGTACCTGATGTCCCAGGAGCTGGGTCACACCATCGACGAGGTGGAGAGCCTCATCAAGAAGCACGAGGCCTTCGAGAAATCCGCGGCCGCACAGGAGGACCGGTTCAGCGCGCTGCAACGACTCACCACGGTATGCCATTTGTTGCAAGTCAATACATTTATGAAAATATTATGTACTACTACTACTAATCAGCCCATAAACGGGGCCCACTGTTGGGCATAGGCCTCTTCTCTTTCACGCCAACCCATCCGGTCCCTTGCCAGTCTCTATAGTAGATATGTATGTTAGAAAAAATATCAAAGACTTCGAAAATTTTGGTAGCCATCATAATGTGAATACTAGAAGTTAACATTAATTGTCATTTCCACGATTTAGACTTGCGAAAGTTAATACGTCCTTTATGGGGCTTTTTATAAGGTTCTACAACAAGATTCCTCAAGATATATCAGAATTACCTCCAACATGGTTTAAAAAATGTGTTAAGCACACTCTGTGCAAAAAAAAGTTTACTATAGACTTACTATATCAAGAATTATTTAGAAGACAAAGATGTTTGGCATTAAACAGTAAATTAATATTAATGGCAGAACGATTGTGACTAGTATTCAACACATTCATGACTAATATTTTAAGTTGAAAACTCTGTTAATTAAGTTAAAACGTGTTTTGAAAAGAATAAATGTGGAAATTAATAATTATGAAACTAACAACTTTGACGTTCATTAAGTTAACATTCTGTTTTTAAAATGAATAAAAATATTTGAATAGAATTAAATTCAATTAACATCTCTCCAATGTATCCTCAATCAATCAGCCAGTACTCGTCCATGTAATTGAAAAACAAATGTGTCATATGTCCATGAAATAAAACTATTATATCGACGGTCAGGACGCAGCGTAGGACGACCAGCCACAAGATGGACAGATGACCTCATCCAAGTGGCAGGAGTGTTTTTTTAAGTGCTAAATTTTGTATTTTGTGCAATAAAGTGTAACAAACAAACAAATAAATGCTGGATGGAGACCGCTTCCAACCGGTCTTTTTGGAAATCCATGGAGGAGGCATATGTCCCGCAGTGGACTTCTTGTGACTGTCATATACCATGAATTAATTATCGTGGTGAGAATCACGTTTATTTTACAGTATGCACCATGATGACGTCACAAAAATCTTCTTAAAAGTCTGATATTTATTACTAAGTGTTACTGTATTTATGCAATGGCTGGAACATAATTAAACGGTGGAGAAGTTACCGGAGGATGCTCGCCACGATTCGCTCCCTGCGCTAAAGCCTCGGTCATACACACTGAATACTCGTTGTAAGTGTATTCGCTGCGTATAATAGTCGCAGCGACAATTCGCTGCCTGGCTGTCACAAACAGCGAGTTCTACACGAGACAGTGTATTGGTGCGCAAACTCAAATAGGTCGCTGTTCGTCACACACATCTAAAACAGTGTATTCGGTTGGCATGTGCAGAGTTAGGAAACCAAATGCTGATTCAGCTCACAACTCACAAGAAGCGAAAATTAATTCTTAAATGGATTGAACGCAGAGCACAGTTTGGGGCTTCTAATATTAACGAGTAATCTAGAGCAGTGCGCTGAGCAGAATGGCTATTCGCTGCGAGTACTCTGTCACACACAGCGAATTCTCGTGGCGAGTGCGCATGCATAGAGGCGGATTTAACTCGCGGCGAGTGAATCTATTCCCAGCGAATAGCCTGTTACATACAGCGAATGCTCGCGGCGAGTAGGCGTTCGCAGCGATTAGTCTCTGTGTGTGACCAAGCTTCAAGTAGGCGAGAATGCTCACCGCAATCCCCTCCGCTCCCCAGTTCGAGGTGAAGGAGATGAAGAGGCGGCAGGAGGCCGCCGAGGCCGCGGAGCGCGAGAAGCGCGAGCGCGAGGCCGCCGAGGCTGCCGAGGCCGCCGCCCGCGACCAGGTCGACCGCGCCGCCGAGCCCGAGCTGGCGCAGCCGCAGGGTAAGTGCGCCTTTACCGCCCGGGACGGAAGGGCTGGAGTCGCGTGCGCAGGTTGACGGTTACGACTTTTGTGCGGGGACGTTTGTAAATAGAATCGAACAGACAAAAATAGCGATATTTGCGGGGGTCAAATAGTATGTGATAAATCTATACTATCTGTACTAATATTATAAAGAGGAAAAGTTTGTAAGTTTATATCTAGGTACTTACCCTAATCATCATCATCAACCCATTATGTCCCCACCGAGGGGCACGGGTCTCTTCCCTGAGGAAGGTATAGGCCATACTCCACCACGGGGGCCAAGTCCGGATTGGTGGAGGCTTGTAGACTAGTGGCTCGTCTACTGTCAGAAGTTGTCAAGCCGCCCTAAGGCCTCTGACTTGGCTTAACGACTGCCATCTATCGACGGCAGCCGGCACCAACAGCTTAACGTGCCTTGCGAAGCACGGAACCGCTCGGAAAAATGCCACTAGCGTTAGGCATAGACGGCGACCCATCCATGCACTGAACGCGCCCAGTGTTGCTTAACCTTCGTGATCGTTTAAGATCACTCAGGCAGCCGGGGCTACGAGCCATTTACCCTAATAATTAGGTATAATTAATTTTATAAATAGTCATTTCCATCCGTGGATGTCGTAGAAGGCGACTAAGGAAATACATTACCAGGAGACGGGCAGCAGCGTCTTCCTGAGATTCCAACCGCATACTGCGATCGCCAACCCGCCTGCCAAGCGTGGCGATTATGGCAAAACCCTTTATGGTTATGAAAACCACAGAGGAGGCCTGTGTTCTGCAGTGGGCGTCGAATGGCTGATGATGATGATGATGTAGGGGGTAATATCTGAAAGTACTCATCCGATTTCCAAAATTCTTTCACCAGTATTTAGAATAGACATAGGCTGACTAACCCTCTTATCAAGCGAACGTAGTTGTAGGCACTACTAGTATCTCTTGAAATGTTACGGAAACTGACAAAGTTAAAAAATGTATATATTTTGATTGTTTTGTTGTGGTAACGCTACTTCTCGTACTAGAACCATAACAGGTAGTATAACAAAAGCATAGAAAAAAACGGACTCTGTCCGGATAATCTCCGTTATTTTGTTGAAGAAAATATATTAATATCTTCTTTTGTAATTTTATATGGCCGCGGTAGAACTGAATACGTGCTGTCATCAACAAACTTTTTAGAAATAATCATGAAAAAGAAGAAATATCTTTTATTTCAAATTAACTGGGGCATTATTAATTTAATTTGTGCATTATTAAATGTGTTCAAACGTCGTAACCGTCAACCCGAAACATTTATTATCGAATTACCTTAGTGTTTATTGAATACTTTATTATTATACAGAGAATTGGATCTTTGGATTTATAAAGATTATTGTATTATCGAATATCAAAAACACAGAAAGCTATGGATTATTTCAGAAGAATAACATCACTCAATTCACAAAATTGCAATGTAAGCACGCATGTGTATTGTCTAAGCACTCCGCAGAAGATGAGAAGTAAAAATCTATTCAGTAATATTAAATTTCCACTAACTGTCACCCTTCAACTGGTGATGTCTTGCTTGCGTACTGCAATAACACTACCGTAGATCATACTTCCAATCTATGGTCCAAGGTAACTCGCGAGAGAATAGAGACCTTATTATACCAACGACAAGGCACGTTTTGCACTGCCGCGCAGCCGAAACGGCTTCGCTGCCAACGCATCGCAGCTTTCCGTGTGAATTTTCACACATTTTTTTTTTCATACTCCTTTTGCATCGCTCACTTGTTCGGCCAAAGAACTTTTGACCCTATTGTAACTCCCAAAAAGTTTAAATCTAGGCTTTAATCTGTAGACGCAAGGGTGTCTTTGGCCTGTAAAAGTAAGCGATCGTGTTGCTATTACGAAGGGGTGTTACTTACGAATGTGTTGTCCACACATGCACCCGTTTAGTCGTAAGGAGAACGTCCACAAAAGCGGCTGAGAAAACCCAAGAGCGACCGCATTCGCAGCCAGGTAAAGACAGCGCTACATATGTGTGTTCAGTTCACGCCTTTATAGCGGGCCTGGTTTGTCTGCGGTCTTTAGACGAATATAATCCTTGTGCAGTAGAAAAGACGGTTCGAGTTTTCTTGTGTTCAGAACTCTCTCAATTTTTGCAGCGACTTCTGATGCTAATTCTTACAGGCTACAGCATCATGGTCTTTGAGATTGTAACTTTGTCATGTGAACAATATAGAAAAGTCTGTTCTCAATATTCATATCGTAAGAATAAGCGTCAGAGGTTAGGTTTGAGGTTCTGGACTCATACGTCGTACGTACCGTCAGACAAATCTTGAATAACACTGGTAAATTTAGATCTCACTCGCAGCTTTAAACAGTATTTACGTGGTGTCTATTTAATTTTATCGGATTATATGTCTCGCAAGTTAGATATTTATTTAGTTAGCACAGATTTTGTTCGGGCGGAATTTTCTCTTAATTTTTTTATGTGCGTACCAGTAGGTGTATATTATATTTGTCAAGTAGTTGTTGGATTTAGAAATATGGTATTTACTTGTCCAATAGCACTAATTCCACATTGACGCACGCTCGATTCTGTATCACGTAATGGTGAAGGATAATCATGTCATTATTTCTGTATACTTATTCTGTGTTATCTATCACCTCTATAACCATCTTTATAATCTAGAGAGCACTGCAAACTTGATTCTATATCACGTAGTGGTGAAGGATGATCATGTCATTAATTCTGTGTACTTATTCTCTGTCATCAACTACATCTATAACCATCTTTATAATTTCGAAAGCACTGCAATTTTGCCGAAGTGTATCTATGTATCAGGCTTAGATATTTTTTTTACATTTGACCTTTTTTTCTTTGAACCAGATTTCAACGAGATTTTGCTTTCGGATTGGAAAATCTATACTTCCAAACGTCGAGACATCAGTTTAGAAAATTTACGGTGTATATTTTCTATTTATTTGAACGTCAAACGTAAGATTAGCACTGAGCGTACACAGATGGCAAGTTCACGATATCTAACAGTTGGCGTATATCTTGTCAACTTTGTGTCGAATAATATCGATAATTCATCAAAATAGATGTCTAGGTAACATTTTCTATCTGCGGGTGTGCTATATACATCTTATTTTCCTACTATTCTGTCATAGCTCGTAGTAGTTTCTTTATTCCTATTTCTGAATTTTCTGAACTATAATATGCCAAGCATCAGGAGTTCGTTTAAAAGCTACATCACGGTGATGGTTTGATACTCTATCCTCTCCTTTCACTTTGCCTTATGTCTTCTCTGTGCAGTTGTCTTTTACTCTTCATGGGTCACCATAGTTTGAACTAAAACTGGGATACGGTCATCTAAACTCACATCGGTACACAAATAAACGAAGCATTAAGTTACGTATTGAATAATAACTCCATCGATTATTATATTCTAGCTGCCTTACCATCAAAGAAGAGTTTTACCTCATGTTGGAATGTTCCTAGCGTAAATTATAGCGCCTTAGATATTTAAAAATTATAGCGACCCATATTTTAAATCACTAGCTTCATATTGAAGGAGTCTCCGCTAATTCTTGTATTTTATGGAGAAAGTATGCAATTATTTGTCCTTCGTCACGCTGTAAAAAAGCAATTTTTCTGCTAAATTTTTCGCTATGCTGTTTTCTTTATAATAAATTGTATCGTGTTGTGCTGTTTTATATATCTACGCACTAAAGGTAGGTTTACTTTGTATATTTTGCTTTCGCTGTTTACATTTATGAGCTTATTGCTTCATTATATACTTACTTTAGTTGCATGTATGTATTCTCATTTAAGACATCAATATTTAATACAAACATATTTACTCAATTAATAATCAAGATCGATAGATAGATAGATAGAATATTCTTTATTGTATGTACACCAGGAATTACTTTCGAGGTTAAAGAAAGATTATAAGCTTCTTTTATACTTTTGGTTAAAAAAAAACTTCTAGGGTGTTCGGACTCTAATTTCTTTATAACTATAATTTGCATTGTGTTTTGGAGTATGTAGAATGTAGCATGATGTATTAGATTCATGGATGTTTATGTAGAAATGACCAAGATAGCAGAGAATAAAAATTGCAAACGATAGCCGTTCTTTGGCCATTTGACATAAGCATTCATCCTATTAATCCATACAAGTGACGTCGAATGGTGTGAACGGTGACATCAAATGAAAAGTGCTTAAAATAAAATAAAAAATCTAAAAAATTACCCCCCCTGTTCGCTCCCTAACAACACCATTCGCCGTCGCGCGCATGCGTAGTGTTCGTAGCATGAGCACGTAGTTAGCACGTAGCGATTGCACGCAGAGCCGCCGCGGCGCGCGCCCTGGCCGGTGGAGACGCCGGCGGTGGCCCTCGCCGGCGGCTCCAAGGCGTCCCCGGCCAAACCCGCTCGGATGTCCAGTGAGTACGGTGGCCGGTGGGAGTGCGGACGGGGTCGTTACAGGGGGCTGGGGAAACTAGACGTGAATGAAAGGTTAAGAACACTCACTACGCAGCTTGTCGCAAAACATTGCAATCAATTGTGTTCACAGTGAATACTCTAAGGGATGTCTTAATTTACCTTCTTCACTTGTGTATTTTATTATAGGATTATTTTTAACTCATCCTGTTGTAACCCCAGCAAATTAAAAAAAAACTACGTTCGCCTTTCAACAAAATTTTGTTGCGCGCTAAGTACTTTTTAGCAATGTTGTTGCGACGTTTATGCCATTTATAAGTCCCACTGCAGGGCACGTCCTACCGTCACCATTGAGGTAGCCATTGAATGGTGGCCAAGAATGGGTCGACGGTCGGTGAACGGTCGGTGGGACGGAAGGACATAAGCTACTTTTTATCCTGGTTTGCGAATCACGATTCTCTGAATCCTGCGAAATCACATAAATTTCAAAGTAATATCTCGATGATTAATTGTAATACATATTTTTTCAAAGTTTGTAGACACAGATACCAGTCTTCTGTAACGATTTCGTCCACAAAATTGAACCTAAAGTGTACGGGGTAGGGTCTATGTTGGTTGTACTCGTAACTAGTAGACGTAACTACCTCTGTACTGTAGTGAATGTCCTGAATACGGAACGCATGCTAATCCACTCTATACCTAACCTTGATATCTGTGTTTTTGTGTCCCCAAAATAAGGGATCTCTCAAACATGCGCATACTTTCCCCTTTTTTCACGAATATCAATGTGAAATGCGCAATTGCGTCAGTTTAAAAGATCCCTAAAGCATGAATTTTGAAGCTTGAATTACGTTGCTGCCGTGTTCTTTTTTATGTTGCTTTGATATGTTATTTCGTTTTTTTATTCTCCTCGCCTATGCTCCAACATCCTCCCATTCCACCATCATCAACTCTTACCCCTACTTACTCCTCTCCATCTCTTATCATAATGAAACTCGCCCCATTCTCTCGCTAATTTACTTCCCTTTTATCCATCTAAACTTCACCTCTACTCCATTTATCTACAATGGCCGTACACATTCCTATCTTTTTGATCACTTTTCCTTTTGTCAACGATCTGCACTTCCGTTCTATCTTCCTTTGCTCCACTATCACACTCCACCATTCGCCCTCGTTCAACCTTTCCCGTGTCGCACCCACGCCTGTCCCTTGTTGCCTCCTTCTCTCCTCTTTTATTATCTTCTCTCTGCTGCTGAAATCCTTTCCACTTCACTATTACCCCGTCTCACACTGACGTCCTTCCTCTCGTTCCCCTTCTACCCTTTCCTCTGCCACTTTCCACCATTCTCTTCTCCCTAATCCTCGTTCCTTCTCACGCTGACGTCCGTCCTTTCTTCGTTACTGTCACTCTATTCCTTTCTATCATTATTTTCTGTCTTCCACTACTGCTTTCTATCTCACTCTTCTCACTCTCATACATCCCCTTCTATCCTTTCTTCTGCCACCTTCCATCAATCTCTTCTCCGTGATTGTCCTCTATTACCTTTCTCCCACGCTCCCGTCCCCTCCCCCATTGATGTCCTCTCCTTCCCCCACCCAGCGGGCCCTAGCACCAGCCCGACCAGCCCGCCCAGCACGGGTAAGCTGAAGAGCCGCTCCCGAAGCAAGTCGCCGTTCCGAAGCTTCCGCTGGCGCACCGCGAAGAAACTCATCGCCGGGACACATCACAGCGACGACGAAGGTACCAGACACGTGGTCACGGTAGCAATGGGCTGGAAATTTAGCAAGGGTTATGTCCACAGTGGGCATTTTTGCTAAAAGTGGAATGTCAGAAAAAACAAAATGACCAATAATTTCCGATTGTACCAATCCGCCATAAAAATTGGCTAAAATTATCATTGATTTGGTCTCACGCTACGGTTATCGCAAACGTACGTGGAAGGTAAGTGAGAGGCGGTGCTCAGCAGTGGGATACAAAAATGGCTACACAAAAACAATCTATAAGGGCAGTAGAGAAAAATAATAAGTCTTATTTTAATCCATTTTTTTTTACCAATAATGCACGGACCGATAAGGCGAGGCTTGAATCGTGCACGGTCTGGGCATTACTGGCTATAAAAAAAATCCATTTTTATTTGCAATATAACTAAAATGTTGAGTTTGCATTTGGCCCATTAAATTTGTAATAAACTTTTCGTGTCAACTACTTTGTTAAGCAGAGGTTAAAATTTCTTCCAGGATTATTTACTTTCAATGTTGATTTGGCACTGCAAGCGGGATGACCAGTACATATCCACCATTGCTACCAACCACCTATAAAAGGCAGTTTTAAAAAAAAAATGCTTTGATTGTGCTGGTGTGACGTTTGCGCATGATTTTATGAACGTTTTTCAGTTGAGTTGTTTATTGCAATAAATATCATTAATGTCTATTTGCGCGTGGCTTTTTATTGAAGACGACTGTAGATTTTACGTACAATTTAGTTAAATAAACGTATCAAACCAATCACGTATGAAGTTATGCGTATCCTTAGTTCATACTTAGCTTGTTAGACACCTTAGGTTAGAGGAATTATTTCTATTAGACAGTATTTAACGAAATCTAGATGTATGTAAGTCTGTACCTTTGATTATTCTACGTTATTTTTTATGTCCTCTTTTGCCAAAGTGGTTAAACTGTGTTTCAAATATCATCGCCAAGGCTGGCTTCACACATCCGGCATTATCTAGAAACTTACAAGCTTTAATCGACAGCAACTCTTATGCCATACGAGATAAAAAATACAGTTTGGTTCAGTCCGGTTCTGAAGACCAACCTAGCTCCAGACTAACTGCTGGTTGTTTATCGCGCAACGTCATAAGAGCGAGTGAGTGCGAGACAATGTCAACGTCATAAGAGCGAGTGTATGCTCGACATTGTCACCGTCACAAACGTCAAGAGTTTTGCTGCTAACAACTAACAGCTCACACTTAACTAGAATAGCATTTACTGCGCATAATTCGACGACAGAATTCAGGTTCTGTATAAATGATTCCGGAGGTGTAAAGCCAGCCTGAAGGCCCAGAGCATATTGTTAAAGACTATCGCGGCAAAGGGAACGTTCCAGAACATCCAAGAGCGTGTTGTAACGTGCCTACTGTTTTCTGTAGAGGGCGCCAGTCCTGCTGGTGAAGACGAGGGTGTGGACGGCACGCTGGTGCGCAAACACGAGTGGGAGTCCGCAGCCAAGAGGGCCACCAACCGGTAAGATAAGATAAGATTAGATTAGATAAATATTATATTGATTTGAGGATGTACTCACTTACTTAACTAATAAAAATAGCTTTGAGTCCATAACATACACGATATATTATGATATAAGCAGCGTCTATTGGCATCTCTTACCTACGCCATACAGGGTTATTTCTGCGCAATGCGCAATTTCAGGAACATGGCGGATAGAGTTTGTTGTTTACAACCACTTTTGTTCGACGACTTTTTACGATTTTTTTTTATCAATTTTTCATTTTTGAAAATAAATTGAGTTTACGTGGTATTTCTGCTTTGTAGTGAAGGTGGTTGAAAGATAATGCCTAAAACCATATGTGTTACATAGATTAGTGATTTTCTTTATAGGTCGCATATAATGAGAATCGCTCGTAGCCCCGGCTGCCTGAGTGATCTTAAACGATCACGAAGGTTAAGCAACACAGGGTGCGTTCAGTGCATGGATGGATATTATGATATAAGCAGCGTCTATTGGCATCTCTTACCTACGCCATACAGGGTTATTTCTGCGCAATGCGCAATTTCAGGAACATGGCGGATAGAGTTTGTTGTTTACAACCACTTTTGTTCGACGACATTTTACGATTTTTTTTCATCAATTTTTCATTTTTGAAAATAAATTGAGTTTTCGTGGTATTTCTGCTTTGTAGTGAAGGTGGTTGAAAGATAATGCCTAAAACCATATGTGTTACATAGATTAGTGATTTTCTTTATAGGTCGCATATAGTGAGAATCGCTCGTAGCCCCGGCTGCCTGAGTGATCTTAAACGATCACGAAGGTTAAGCAACACAGGGTGCGTTCAGTGCATGGATGGGTCGCCGTCTATGCCTAACGCTAGTGGCATTTTTCCGAGCGGTTCCGTGCTTCGCAAGGCACGTTAAGCTGTTGGTGCCGGCTGCCGTCGATAGATGGCAGTCGTTAAGCCAAGTCAGAGGCCTTAGGGTGGCTTGACAACTTCTGACAGTAGATGAGCCACTAGTCTACAAGCCTCCACCAATCCGGACTTGGCCCCCGTGGTGGAGTATGGCCTATACCTTCCTCAGGGAAGAGACCCGTGCCCCTCGGTGGGGACATAATGGGTTGATGACGAAATGAAAAGGCTGCGACATTGGTAGAGCGAGTAAAGCGCAAATTTAATGAAATTATATAAACTCTCATAGTTCGAAAGAATTCAATTTAAGTAAAAACTTATAGAACAAAACTTGTAAAACACAAACTTTAAGCAAGTGGCAGTCCCTGGTCTCTGCCTACACGTCTGGGATACAGGTGTAAGTTTATGTTATGTAATTTGGGTGTTTAGGAATGGCGCATTTTAGAAATAACCCTATATAATTTATACAGAATCTAGGGGCATCTTCTACCTACACTATTTAGGTGAGGCGACCGCTTAGATAGAAGCCAGCCGTTTAGTTGTATCCGCACTTGTTGATATTGTCTATCCTGCAGATTAAGCCGTCTAGCCAGATAACAAATGAAATTAAATCCATAAACTGCCCTTCCAGGTCGTGGGACAAGGTGTTCGTAGTGGCCAAGGAGGGCCGCATGTACATGTATAAAGACCAGAAGTCGTACAAGGCGGCGCCAGACCAGTACTTCCGCGGAGAGGCACCGCTCGAGCTCAACGGAGCCGTCGTCGAGGTCGCTGCCAACTACACTAAGAAGAAGCACGTCTTCCGGCTGAGGTCAGAAATATGACGTACAAGGTTTTATGTGCAATATAACAGGTACAAGGGCCAGAAGTCGTACAAGGCGGCGCCCTACCATTATTGCCTTGGACAGGTCGCTGCCAATATACTCAAAGAGTACGTCTCCCGGCTAAGGTGAGATATAACGTACAAGTTTTAATGTGCAATGTACCCGGTACACCTTGCCAGAAGTCGTACAAGGCGGCACCAGATTACGGAGACTCGGAGAGGCACCACTCCAGCTCAACGGAGCCGTCGTCGAGGTCGCTGTCAACTACACCAAAAAGAAGCACGTTTTCCGGCTGAGGTAAAATACAACCTATAAGGTATACGAGGTATTTTGAAATTCTGTTTTACGTCCCGCAGACTGGCGTCCGGCGCGGAGTTCCTTCTCCAGGCGCACGACGACAACGAGATGGCCGGCTGGCTGGAGGCGCTGCGCGCGCGCACGGCCGCGCCCGCGTCGCGTTCGCACACACTCCCCGCGCCCGCCAAGGACGAGCCCAAGCGTCGCTCCTTCTTCACTCTCAAGAAGAAGTCAGTTGAAACGCTCACTTTCATATTCTCGCCGTAGCTCTGCATGCTGGGCGCGGCGTGACGCATGTTTGTACATTTTGAACACAGGGATTTAGTCGCCGGTGTGTGTTACTTCATCGCGGGGTGTTTCTTCTACATTGAAGCGTGACGTGACTCGTGTGTTGTCCCGATTGTCCTTTTAGACTTCCGTACCTCAAAAGGGAAAAAAACGGAACCCTTATAGATTGCTTTGTTGTCAAAATAGGTACGGTATTTCCCTCAGATCGGCACCGATCGTGTAATTTCATCGTAGGACGTTTCTTCTCTATTGAACCATGACTTGATTCATGTGCTTTTGTCTGTTTATGATACTAACAGTCTTATTTATAAAAAGATAGTTCCACTAAAACACTCTGAAGACGGAGTTAAAACCGGTTTATTAGAGGAGTTCCTGTTAACTGTCCTGAAACCGGCGTTAATCCTTCATAACAGTTTTTTAGTGGAATCGACTTTTTATAAATAAGACTGTAACAGTGTATTGTCTATTACTAGACTACAGCTGTTAAGTTACACAAGTACACCTGCCATTTTTAAATATGTTTACGAATCCGAAACAGACAGACTCACCTTAAAGTCTGTTTTTTAATTCGATCGCAAGAAAGAGGCAGTGTTACTATCATAAAATATATCGTTATACTCGGTACATTATTGTTTTATCGTAAAAAAGTAGACTGTACAACCTTATTGCGTCAAAGGCATTAATATTTTAGGTACTCATAAAGAGATTAAAAAAAATGCTAACGTAGGTCACAATTTTTATTTGGAAGTAAAATGGGATTATTAATTTTGTACGTATTGGCAATACTTGGATGTTGATAGCCTTGGGTTTGAGGTTTGACACATTCATGACGATGTAATTTATTTTCAAACATTCCGTTTTTTTCATGATTACGCGAATGTTGTGTCCCGTGTTATCTTGTGATTTCGACTATTTTGGCTAGTTTTTCGAGTCCACGGGAGTAGATGCAAAAGATCTTTTTATTGGCATAGATTTAAAAACCTTAGATTTATGACCGTAACAGACGACAGCCCGCGTCTACGACGACTGCGGTTGAATTTAGTATAGAACAAGACATCGCGCGATATATATGGACGTCGTCTGTCACGGCCTTTAAAAAATAATCTTGTATTGATGTCCACATAGAGGACGTCAACAAATATAATGGGTTGTGATGGTTTACGACCCCGGCACGTGTCAAAGTGATCGATGTTTTTTATTTATTCGTTTTACATGCACGATTCCTATATTTAATTAAAAAACAGACTAGTGATCATATTTATTTAATTCTTTCTCAATTCCAGTCACCTTGCATGCCATTTGAAGCTTGCTTGAAACCGCTTGTTTCATCCGTAAGAAAATCTCTACTTAATTTCATGAACGATCAAATTTAATCGTTTTTTACTTTGTGTCTAACAACCATTACTATTTGTCTCTACTAACGATATTTTAAATGCATGTTATCTTTAAGAACTCGAAGCTATGATGAATTGAGCTTTTTAGCAAAGAAGCCTTTGCGCTAGATGATTTATACGGCGTCTAGTGGCAACTACACAACCTACACTAGACAAGCGAAATTGTTACTATGACGCTACTGAAGAGTACTTGTTGATGAGGAAGGCTTTAAAGGAACAGGACTGGCGTACACGAAGAATTGTGAACTGAGAAAAGTCCAACATACATTCATAAACTCCCCCCTGCATCCCGGAGGAAATTACCATGATCCATGATCCTGATCGAACCTCTTCAACTCCTTCAACCACTTCAGAGTCCAACTTTTAAATTATTTAGCATCGGTAGAACGCTCGCCTCACAATCGAGAGGTCGTGGGTTCGAATCCCAGCGTGTACCATTGATTTGGTTTCTTAATTTACGTACATTTGTGAATTTGTAGTAGCACACCAACGTCAGAAAACCCGAGTGTCTGAGGTGTTCACATACCTTAGCGCTTGAAATAGCCTATCAGCGTTGGGCATGCGTAATAATTACGCCCATACTGTCTTTCTCTCTCAGAGAGAAGGCCTGTGCCTTGTAGTGGGTCGTTTATAGGCCGACTAGAAATTATGACGAGTTGTTGATACATCAATCGAATAATAATACTCCCGCTGTAATATAAATCCTAAACCTACATATAATAGTTGCGAAAGTTTGTGTGAATGTTTGTGACTCAATGGAGTAATTGCGTAATTACGCCAGAATGGCTCAACAGATTTAGGTGAAATTTGGCACAGAGGAGGGATAAAAAATGGCCCACGTGCTATTCAAGACTATAACCTGTCTTGAGTAGCACGTAGGCAATTGTTTATTCAAAGTCAAAGTCAAAAATGTTTATTCACTATAAAAACAAATAAACAATTCCCGGAAAAATACACATCAAATTTCCCACGCGACGAATTCGCGGGCAAGTAGGCGAGCCGGTGAATAAACAAGCGGGCTATTGAATAAGCAATCTGGCTAGTAAATAATAATAACTCGTGTTTTTCCACAGCTAAGCCACGCAGAGCGAACGAGATCCCAACGACGACGGTCCCCTGTCGCATCACTTGATATTTCTTCATCACGCACGCCGGCCCCGGCTCGTAGCACGTACGGGCCCGCGCGTACATTTCTCACGAGCTTGCTTTGTGTAAGCTTTGCTACTGATGAAATAAGTGTCAATATGCCACAGCACACTACGTCGAAAACGATAACTTATTATAATTAAAATAAATGTTATATTTACACATTTTTTTTTGTTGCGTACAAACGTTATTTAAGACTGTTCGGTGATTTTCTCTCGAGTGTATGGGTTCGCTTTCGCGTACGTATTTAAATACTGATTTGTATTTTTTTTTCCAAAAGGAGAACAGACTTTGTACATTTCTTTTTTAACTTCATTGACATTGGTTTATTAAACCGATTTATTTAACAATTGGATTGGAAGCGGTGCGTTGTTTAGAAGTTTATAATTACCCATATGGATCCCACCCGTTGTAAAAGTGTATGTTGTAACTTTGAATGAATATACGTTCATGAAATGAGAAGTAAAATAAAAAAGTATCTAAAGCAACAACGCTATTTATGGATAAAAAAAAAGGATTTAGTAATTTAAATTCAGATTGAGAAAATATATAATATTATAATTATATATTATTTATTTATATAATATAAAAGGTGATAGTGTAATATACATTCGGTTGAACTAGAAATGTATGTCATTAAATCTTATTACATTATTCATTCAGATTTAGAAAACTTACTAGAACCTCCTAAATATAAAGTGACCAATTCAATACCCAATTGAAGGAATTTGAATATCGCATTTGATATTTAAACTTACTATTTATTAATAGGCCATCAAAATAATGTAACCGCATTTACAATAGATAAAAATAGTACTAAAATGTACGAAAATGAGAGCAGCTTTGCTATTTTAAAACATAATTTTTTCCTTGTTCATCAAATTTTAACGTAAGATACCTACGTAAGTTCTACTTAGGTTTAGTTTCAATTGTTGCAGCAAGTCAATTTTACGTGGATTTCGAGGGAGAAATAACTTTTTGCAAGGAATGAAAGCGGTTATATGAAAAGCAATCAAATTTTAAGGCAAGTCCTAATAAAATTGACGTGTTGTAAAAAAACGTGTCTTCTTTCAGTCCCTAAACGTTGCTGCTTGATGCTTTAAAAGATCAATTTAAATTTTATTTGTCAGTCCACAGCTGGTTTGTATTTCAACACTGTTTTTTGTTAAGAAATGATGTATAGGTATATTTTAGCCATGGTTTCTTTAGTAAGAAATATTCGTTAAAACGTTGTAAGGCATTTCGGTAAATCACAGAAAACGTTGTCACTTTGAAACTAAATGTTCTATGTGTTAGAGTGTGGCTTTAAGCTTTGTCGTTATTCTATAACACTGCGTGATCCGGCTACAGTGGGCATGATTCTGACATTCTTCGAAGAGACCTATGTATAAAAAAAACTATCACTGGAATAGACACATTTATTGAAGATAAATATCATTGAGCGGCAACGGTAAGGGACAGTATTAGTATTTGACGTGTAAGTAAGCTTCGATGCCTCTTAAGTGCTTATAAAAATGTGAACGTAAACGCGTGTTGAAAATGTCTAAACGTACGTATTTTTATTTAAAGTTAAAGTTCATATGTTACTGCCAATCATTTTCACAAAAACTATATTATTTTTCATAAGTTAATTTAAACTCCAGACACGATTTAGATGCTACGTACACACCTTTGGACTTATTTTTATTATGGATAATAATATTAATTATTATATACGTATATAGTGCGTGCAAGTGGTCTATCTTTATGGTGAAAAAGTGACATTGTCTGTCTGTACGTTTTAATGAAGATTCATCGCCTTACTGCCACATTGTCTCACTATTGTATGAGTACCTACGTTTAAAGATATTTTATTTTAAAATTTTACTTTTTTGAGGAAAATATAATAAATGATGTTTTCAAATAATTTTTAATTTCATTTATACAGACTCATTTTGCGCTTGTTTCGCTTCAACAAGGAACCCTTTTAGTATCGTGCCCGTCTGTCTGTCTGCGGCTTAAGTACGAGTAGGTACTAGAAAGCAGATATTTGTCATAGATTATACATATACTGCTCAAAACAATTAGGAGAAGAAGAGTTTTGTTTTCATGCATAATGTCGCTTTAATATTCGGTGGGCGGTTATAATTAAAAAACAAAGAAATTACTTCGAAATCTTATCCGATAATTGTTTTGAGCAGTATATTAACTCCTGAACTGCCCTCGCGGAACGCAACGTATAGTGGTCCATACTAAGTTGGACACAGATCTGTGTCGCGGCAGACGAGTGGTTAATCACGCCGGGAAAACGGTAAAAGAAAAACGTTAACTTCTATTCTAGGTTCTGTTTGCGAAATATTAAGTTCTAAAGCGTATTTTTTTGTTATAGGGGAGGTACTCCTTTCCCGGGTAAACGGTAGCTCGTAGATAGATGAAAAGAATCAGGGCAGGAAATTGTACTGACACTTTGAAAATACGATCTGTAAACAAGATAATGAGTTTTTCCCTTGGTGTTTGTGGTACTCGGAGTTTCAGAACCTTCAGAAGTTTAGGCAGGTAGTCTTGCTGCCCTATTCCAAATAAACACTTCCAAATTTATAAAAACACGATTCCACAAAACACTCGGTAATGCCGATTAAAATAGTCCGTGATGGAGATTTTAGAAGGAAAAGACGTAACCGCAGTAACTGCATCTGAAGTGATTTAGATGAATCGTGTCTTTATAAATAATGCCGTCTTTATTGAGTAAGCTATCGCCTCGCCTATCTGATGTTGATAGGCAGTATGATAGCTCATTGGATTATGCAATTATTATTAGGCACGTACAACAACATTTGACTATAAAACGATGTGCAGGTACGATTATAGTAATTGCAATAATCTTTGGTGAAGATGTTTTTGCGTCATTGAAGCTAAGTATAGGTATTTAATTTAGTTGGTTATCTACGTATCTGGGATAAGCGCATAGGAAAGTTTCAGTTTAGCAAAACTCAGATTGAGATAAAGAAAGTATTTATTTCGGTCAGGTGCATAATCTATTCCCACAAAAATACAAAATACGTCTTTACAAAAAGAAAAAACCGGCCAAGTGCGAGTCGGATTCACGCACGAAGGGTTCCGTACCATTATCTATACAACATTAGACAAAGATCGAATTTGAGAACAGCGCCATCTATAGAAACCAACAAGAAGCGTTTAACATTGATATTTAACGATATGACATCGGCGCTGTGAAGGTTAGGTACATAATATCTAGATGGCGAGCGCTGTCTTTAGACAACGTTTGTTGTATGGGAGCCCCCTTAAATAATTATTTTATTCTGTTTTTGTTGTATTTGTTATAGCGGCAACAGAAATACATAATCTGTGAAAATTTAAACTGCCTAGCTATCGTGGTTCACGAAATACAGCCTGATGACAGACAGACGGACGTTTGGCACCCTTCGGGTACGGAACCCTAAAAAACGACTACTTAGGTAGGCAGGTTTTACTCGTTAGCTCGTTCGAGGGTCCAATAAAAAAAAATCTATCTAATCTATTTCATTTACACAACCAAAATTGCTACATTACAGGACAACCAAAATTGCTACATTACTGTATAATTTATTGTAGGTCTGAGACATAAAACCTGAGTCGAATCTAATAAGTAGAAAATCTTATCAAACTGAAATTGGTGCATACTTACCTAATTCGCAGATAGGTCTCCATCATCTCACGTTGATACTGTCAATCTTGTAGATAAGGCTTTCTACCACATCGATAGTAGACATCCTAGTTTAAGTAAACCAACTCGCTGTATTGGTATCCAGCATCAAACATGGTGAAACATTTGTTGCCATTAGTTTTGTGGTCTTTGGTGCTATGTGCAACGAATGTGTGCCATGAAAATGAGTATAATTCAAGGAGACCCCGCGTTTCAGCGAGAATATCGGCCGCTGACCCTGCAGACCCTAACA
This sequence comes from Yponomeuta malinellus, assembly GCA_947308005.1. Classification (NCBI taxonomy): domain Eukaryota; kingdom Metazoa; phylum Arthropoda; class Insecta; order Lepidoptera; family Yponomeutidae; genus Yponomeuta; species Yponomeuta malinellus. The sequence goes on from OX371010.1 coordinate 6,176,432, forward strand.
GCAGGCCGTTTCAGGTTAGATATAGCAACACAATGCTCAATATAATCTTGTGTTTTTGTTGGTACCAAACTGGACGCTTTTATTTATTTTTATTTTCCATGTTGTATCTTGTATCTAACAAAGGATCCATAGGATCAAAAACATAAAATAAGTGCTACGGCATAAATACGGCATTTGACACGATCAACAATAAATTATTTCATATGCTTGATTAAAACAAAAATTACAAAATATCTCGGAAAATGTATCTCTTTTAGTCAATTATTAGTTATTACAATTTTTAAATAGATTAAACATAAAAAGAGTGCTCTGAAATGTGACGTCATAAGCCAGTATTTTCATACAAAATTCCGTTTTAAAAGTAACTCATATGATATTTTGTCAAATAACCAATTATGGCTCACAAGGATCTTAAAGTAATAAAAGAAAATTAATAAAAGATCAGTCTAAAGTATGGAAAAAAATAAAAAATATTAAAGCTAAAGGCACTATAAAATACGGTATTATTACAATCAACTTGATATACTGTCGTAGTAGTGCCAAAAGTAATAGCGGCAGATTTTTTTAAAAGCTACAAAATTTGTATTTTTTGCCACATAATAAACACGTCCAACGATCTCGTTTAGTCAAAGGATTTGGGCATGGAAAATACCCCTGTCTGCTGGAATCGAACATACGATAATACGTTATCGAGTCAACGCGGCAGTCCAACCTACCTGTACCTACCTATCATTATGTATGCTACATCCACGCAACACAATTATTTGTCCGTACCTATTTTGGTAAGCAGCCGGACAACAGAAACATGGAAGTCGCAAAAAAAATATCAGGGCTGCGTTTCATAAAACTACAATTCACGGTTTATTGTGACAATGCGTAGCGTAGCGACTCCTCCAACTTGTTAATCTGTGGGTTAATCGGCTATGCAATGTACGTCGAATTGTCATAGTAAACCATGAATTGTAATTCTATGAAATAGGGCCCTGCAGTTCTATACAATTTAATGCCGAATGTGTTAACTTTATTAAAGAACAGTTAATTTCCACACAACACAATCACTTGTCCTGGTTCCAAACTAGGATACCCTGTGCTTTGGTAACCAGGCAAGGACATTACAAACATGAAAACACCCAGACTGAGCCCATTTGTACAAATCCCGTAATAGATTAGATTATAACACTGTTGTACACACCAGAAAACAAAATACATTAAAAGGCTTACACGTCTAAGTTAGGCTTAGTAAGGCTTGGGTTAGTTACGTCTAATAGGTGGCTTCTGTTACACCCTGTATATTCTCTTTGGCTCAATCAGCAAAAACGTCAAGACGGTCAATTTTGCACATGTAAGGTAGCTTACGTTGCTACGTCTTTTTTTCTAGGTAGCCCTATACAAGCGAGTGGGCACCACGGGAGCCCTAGGCTTCTGCGGTGGGTCCCTCATCCACCCTGAGTGGGTGCTGACCGCCGCCCACTGCGCCTTCCACGAAGGCAGCGAGGTTGACAATGTGCAGGTAGACCTCCATGTCAGATGAGCGAATCTCCTCAAATGGGGAACTTGTAGCAAATTTAGATTGGAGTGTCATATTGTATTTTTTAATAAGTAGAGTGACTTCGGGTATTGTGGCACACCATACGCCCTTCTGGAAATTAAACACTAACGGCTTTATTTATAAAAACACGATTCCTCTAAAGCAACCCTCAGAGGCAATTTATTTAATCTGTGGTTACGTCTTTTCGTTGTAAAATCTCCACTACAGACTATTTTAATCGGCGGTTATCGAGTGTTTTGAGGAATCGTGTTCCTATAAATAAGACCTATTTATGAATAAATTAAATTCAAATTAAATTAAAAATATTTTTATTATTAAAAACTTAAAATTACAAAAATTACTAGGGGTCCTTGCCGAACCAATTGAAATTCAACAACATAGTTTCTTATATTAAACAGTAAGTATAAAATATTGAAGTATATATTATAAAATATATAAGTAAATATTTAAATATTGTAGTGTGTGTAACCAGTGATGACTTACGGCACTGAAACGTGGTCTCACACTATGGGCCTCATAAGAAGGTCACGCAACGAGCTATGGAAAGGGCTATGCTCGGAATTTCTCTGCGAGATCGAATCAAATGATGAGATCCGTAGACGAACGAAAGTCGTCGACATAGCCCAGCGGATTAGTAAGTTGAAGTGGCAGTGGGCGGGTCACATAGCACGCAGAACTGCTAGCCAATGGGGCCGAAAAGTTCTCGAATGGAGACCACATATCGGCAAGCGCAGCGTAGGACGACCAGCCACAAGATGGACAGATGACCTCATCCAAGTGGCAGGAAGGCGCTGGATGCAGGCCGCTTCCAACCGTTCTTTTTGGAAATCCATGGAGGAGGCCTATGTCCGCTTCCAACCGTTCTTTTTGGAAATCCATGGAGGAGGCCTATGTTCAGCAGTGGACTTCTTGTGGCTGAATGATGATAAAATATTTAAAATAGGCTAAACATAACCTTATGATAACATTTTTTTTATGTGATATAAAACATGAACTAAAATTAACCTAATTCTTGTTCCTTATACGTACAAGATATTTTGTGTGCTTGTGTGATCAAACAGTCTTTATTGGTATCTACCTATTTAGGTACGAGCACAGATTTTCTGGAAAGTTGTGACTTATATGATATTCGAAGGATTCGTATCGTCATAACCATATAACCTATGCTGTTCTGACTACGAAGAAATCCGAGTGAAAAATTCGAGGAGATTTGCCCAGATACCTCCTTAGATATCTATACTTTCCCTGCATCACCATGCATGTGAACTTTTTTTCAACGATCGAAACAAATAGTGATGCGGGATGAATGAATGACCTACGCTACGACCAGGGGTCTGATTCATAAAACTACAATTCGTGGTTTACTATGACGATTCGATGTATGTTGCGAAGTAGATTAAACCACAGATTACCAAGCAGAAATTAAGGCTCTGCTGCGTACATCGAATTGTCATAATGAACTAGAAATTGTAGGTTTATGACACTCGCCCCTGAGGCCTGTTACATAACATACATAAGCAGCCTATATACGTCCCACTGCAGGGCACAGGCCTTCTCTCAGGGAGAGAGTGTGGGCTTAATCACCGCGCGTGCCCATCGCGTATTGGTGCTCTGACACTCAGGTTTCCTCACGATGTTTTCCTTCACCTTTAGCGAGTGATATTGATGCTACATCTTTTTATGTAGTTACATAAAACTAAAATTCTTAGTTTATTATTACAATATGGTGCAAATAGCGTAGCAGTCGTCTAAGTACTTGTTAATTTGTAGGTTGTTCGGCTTTGGAATGCACATCGAATTGTCATAGTAAACCATGAATTGTAGTTATATGAAACAGGCCCGTGAAATAACTAAAGTACCGGCCTCTTGCTTGAGCTGTGGACCTTTTTTCTCCGTCTCGCTTTCTCGTTCGGCAACCTCTATCACAAGATTGTCGGGGACAATCTATCAGCAATAAGGATTACTATTAGCAATAAGGCCATCCATTGTACCTTTTATTTGTTTTTTCTTCTGTGCAGTAAAGAATTATCTGTTTAAAGATCCGTTGAATAGACCCTGGGGGATCTAGGGGGAAATAGACCGCGTGGCACCGGATTAAGAATAGCGTCACTCCATTTCCTTCCGTAGATGTCGTAGAAGGCGACTAAGGAAATCAATTACCTGGAGACGGGCAGCAGCGTCTTCCTGAGATTCCAACCGCATACTCCGATCGCCAACCCGCCTGCCCAGCGTGGCGATTATGGTAAAACCCTTCATGGTTATGAAAACCACGAAGGAGGCCTATGTTCTGCAGTGGGCGTCAAATGGCTGATGATGATGATGATGGGGGATTTTTCGGTCAAGCAGGTATGCTAAAACCTAATGTAGCTCGTTTTACACTAGGCGATACTCGGTGCGCACTCACTGTACGACCGCTACGAGAACGGACGTCGCATCGTGGACGTGGCCGCCATCGTCGTCCATCCGGAGTGGGACCCGAGCTCCTTCGCTAACGATATCGCACTCATGCGGTTGGCCAACGTGGTTCAGCTTACTGGTGAGTTCTCCAAGACGTCCGTAATATAAAATAGACCATTTATACCTCTGCCAGAAAGTGATATTCAGTAGATTGATGCCATTGCTTTACATGGTTCATAAAGCTACAAATAGTAATAAAGTTACGGTGTTATTTATGAAACTCGATTCCTGAATTGTTCTAAAATAGCTGAAAATTGTAGCAATTTGATTTATAAAAACACAATTCCTCAAAAAAACTCCTCAAATAAAGTTTAAAAGAGAAAACCTTATTAGAAAAGATATTTTCGCCCAACTTAGCCTCACGAGTGCTCGGTAGGACTCTTGAAGGACTAGCAAAAATGACTGACATTTAAGTTTATCACTAATATTGTAGCTTTATGAAACAGGGCCCTGTTTTTATTTGGAAATAGTAATTACCTACGTAGTAGTCTTTTCACTACAATTGCAAATCTCGTTTGCCATCGTCACACTAAAGAAGAGAATATAAAATTGTAATAACTGAGTACCTACCTACATACGGTAATTTATTTAGTAATGTGTCGATTTTAGTTCGCAAAAAGTTTTACAAATAGGTAAACCTTTTTCGAATAAAAATTTTAACAGTCTAAAAACACCATTCCTTTAAACGGCTTTTCTTTACCACAGATTATTTTAATTGACTCTAAGGAGTGTTTTAAGGAATAGTGATTTTATAAATAACACTGTAAACTTTACTTGAACTAAGGCCGACTCGCACCACTTTCTTTCATGTGACTTAAACGGCATTTAACTAAAATTCCACTTTACAGAGACCATCGACGCGATCCAGTTGCCTTACCGGAATATTTCCGCTTTTAACTTTGCCGGAATGGGTGCCATTGTATCGGGATGGGGTATTGCAGCTGAAGGTACGCTAAACACGATTTTCGATTTCAGTTTACAGTTTACAGATTGTCTCTTCCTGACATCTATTTTCGAGTAGTAATACTATATAATTTTTTGTGAGAAAAACCATTCGAATCTGTTGGGGTTGACTTAAAGTCCAGTCCGGTCTTCATGCAGGGCATGTCATACGTGTAGCATTTTCTAGAGTTAAGCGACCAACTACGTTAAAAGTCCATCTTCCAAATGACAACCCTTGACATAACCGCAATATAGTATGGAAGGAGGTGTCATGTTAAGACCAAATTTCATAATAAAACCTGTGATGATAAAAATATATATAATTATATTTTTTATATATACTTACGTAATTTGATTGATAAACTGTAAAAAAGGAAGTACTTTTTTTCTAATTAAATGTTAAACTAATTGCACCCGTGATTTTTTATTTAAATGACCAGTTCATATTTTTTTATTATTATGTCGGTAAGATCGAAAAATATTGTTCATATGTCATCAGTAGCTATGTAATTCGTACCTAAATATCATTTCCAAAAAACACGATTAACCAAAAAAATGGTACCCAGGTACTAACCCTTGTAACAAAACGTTCAGAATTCAATGGAAAAACCAAATCTTATAAGGTTATTGTTATTAGACTAAGTTAAACATTTTCACATTTTTGGTGACCGCAAAAACGCCGAGAAGAAATATTTTTATAGTTTTATTTTTCGAATTTTCCTGAGTTTTTATATGACTTCCACAGTATAAAAGCTATGACAATCCAATATAAGTTAAACGCAAGTTCCCCATTGGATCACAATGAATAGAAGCGAATTACCATGAGTTGTATTTCTATGACATAGGGCCCAGTTGAATCAGACGATTTTTAAAGTAAAACTGTGTTAAATTCTTTACTATCTATTGTGCCGAGAACGAAATCAGCAATGACAAATCCGTAACGATTAAAGGAGCTTCACCTAGAATTGATCTCTTGCAGGTGTAACGTTTGTCTCGCCCACTCTCCGAGAGAAGTTCCTGACTGTGACAACGGATACGCTCTGCAATTCTTCCTACGCACAACAGCTGCCTACGAACATCATATGTGCTTTCGACGTATCTGGCGCCCGCGCCGCGGGGACGTGCAAGGTAAAGAAAATCTTAGGACCATAGAATTATTATAAGTTAGAACCGCAGTCCGAGCTTCCAAAGTGTGACGGGAAATTGGTAGCCAAATTGGCATGGTTAGTGTAGCTGGTTGTCTGTCAGTGTGACACTATTAATGCGAATGTGTGCGTGTCTACGAACGTCACTAGGCACACACACACGTTACGTTAATGTGTGGGAATCGCACCAGCGTCTGTCTGTGCGTGGTTGTATAAGCTTACGACGCTCTCATTTGCTGGCCACATCCTATAGTCAATCCGTCGATAGATAGCTAGCGGACAGATATTTTAAATGAAGAGCTTGGAAAAAGAGTGTTTTGCTTAAATGGAGAAAACCATGGTTCTCTCATGGTTCACACTGAATACTAATAAAATGCTAATACTATTCAATTCAATTCAATTCAATTCAAATATTTTTATTCATTGTAAAAACAGAATGTTTACTTAATGAACGTCAAAGTTGTTAGTTTCACAATTAATGGATTATGTGGAGAAGAAACTAACAAAGAAACTCCACATTTATTCTTTTCAAAACACGTTTTAACTTAATTAACAGAGTTTTCAACTTAAAATATTAGTCATGAATGTGTTGAACACTAGTCACAATCGTCCTTTAAATAATATTAATCTACTGTTTAATGCCAAACATCTTTGTCTTCTAAGTAATCCTTGATGTTATAGTAAGCCTTTTTGCACAGAATGTGCTTAACACATTTTTTAAATCGCGTTGGAGGTAACTCTAATATATCTTGAGGAATTTTGTTGTAGAACCTTATACAGTGCCCCATAAAGGATGTGTTAACTTTTGCAAGTCTAAATAGTGGAAATGACAATTTATGTTTATTTCTAGTATTAAAATTATGGTGGCCACCAACATTTTCGAAGTCTTTGATATTTTTTCTAACGTACATAATATTTTCATAAATGTATTGACATGCAACTGTTAAGATGTTGGTTTCTTTGAAGAAATCTCTTAGCGAATCCCTACTACCTAACTTGTAAATAAATCGGATGGCTCTCTTCTGTAAGATGAAGATCGTCTCAATGTCTGCTGCCCGACCCCACAGTAGTATGCCGTAGGACATAATACTGTGGAAGTAACTAAAATAAACAAGCCTAGCAGTTGCAACGTCAGTGCGAGTATTTAACTACTGTTAAATACTCAAACCAGCTCGTATATTACGAGCACCAAAATCCTGAACTGTCAAATTTCATACTACCTCAACGTAACGGATTCCGACAGGATTTGATGCGCCAGAAAATGAGGTTTTGGCTCTGATGTATATACACTTTGTATTTTCAGGGCGACAACGGTGGACCATTGACGATCTACTACACTCTCGCGGAAGAAACATTGCTTGTAAGTAAAACGTTTCAAGCGGACATACTAAGATAAGATAAGATGATGTTTTATTTACACACCAAAACACACATTTATACATTTGGGTGAAAAGAACGCATAAAACACCTAAAAAAATAAAAATATAAAGACACGAAACACTACCGGACCCATTTATAAAAACACGATTCCTCCAATACACTCCTCAGAGGCAGTTAAATTCTTGTCCTTGTAAAATCTCACCACAGACTATTTTATACGGCGTTTATAAAGTGTTTTAAGGAGCGGTGCATTCACAAATAAGACTGTAATAATATGGCATCAAAACAATGCAGATAAACCTTATTAACTAACTAGTGACCTTCTTTTTGTGTTCTGAGCTAGTGACACTCATCTACGAGTACATAAGCACAACACAATTAATAATGTGAATACAATGATGCAAGTGTTAAGTTTTTACTTCGACCAAATATAGAGAGTTATTAGCGAGAGGGGCAAGATTAAAAGTACCCGACAATAGCGTGCATGCGACGACTAGTGAATGTTGTTGGATGTTGTAATGAAAGAAGTTGTTCGGGATCGTGGCAGGTGACAAACCCTGGTCTCTGCCGACCGGGATACCGGCGTGAATTTATGTAGGTATGTAATATTTGGAATATCTTTTCTCGCAGGTTGGCGTCACCTCCTTCGTCGGTGTCGACGGCTGTACCGTTGACAGGCCATCGGTCTTCACAAGGGTGCAGCGGTACCTCGACTGGATTGCAGAAACTACTGGCATGACACTAATTTGATGGTCTTTCTAGGTTTTTCAATATCGTCCTTAAGATACCAGTGAGTTTTACGTGAAAAAGAACGGTGGAATACCACCATACATGTTTTTTTTTTAAATAATAATATATTAAAAAAAATATATGAAAATGAAACATGCTCTATTAAACATTATTCATTATTGTTTATTCATGTTTTTTTCTAAATTGATTTCGTACAACACTCCTCAGAGGCAGTTTAAATAGTCTGTGGTAAAGGGGAAGGGTCTGTGGGGAAGGGAGGGAATAATCACAGATTATTTTAACTGCCTCTGAGGGGTGTTCTAGCGAAATCGTGTTTATTATTTTATCATTTTGGATAATATCATTATGGATGAGCCTGATTTATTTATCTACATGTTAAATCTTATTGGGAATGGAACTTTACTGCAAATACGATCTATATTTATTCGAAAGCAGATTAAAGCTGATAATATCGCCACTTTGGCGGTGGTAGAATAAAACAAACGGTCCTGAGAGTGGGACTTTAAAATAGATATTAGGTGCATTGTAAGTGACATTTTAAAAACAAAATACAAAAATTTTAAAATACTTTAATTTTATGTAATTTATATTCTTTTTGTTGCACTAACCCGTGCTGAGGACAATTTAAAAACCTGTTTAGAGGCTAAAAATTCCACCCATGCCGGGACTTGAACCCGCGACCTCTGGCTCACCGTGCCAGCGCCCTCCCATCTGAGCTAATGGGCAAGTGCAAGCATCGATGAAATTTGAAGTCCCGGCATGGGTGGAATTTTTAGCCTCTAAATAGGTTTTTTTTATGTAATTTGATAATATTAATAAATTCCACACAAATACAATCACTTGACCTGGTCCCGAACTAGGATACCCCGTGATGTGGTAAACAGACAAGGACGTCACAAACATGAAAATACACCCCGACTGAGGCCATTTGTACAAATGTACGGCGGCCCCCACTGCGAATCGAACCGACAACCTCTGTTTTGGTAGCTAAGCGCCTTAACGGTTAGACCAACGAGGCAGTCTATGAGCCGATCAATAAGGCAGAAGACTCTTATTTTTGAGCCTGCAGGACAAATCTTTTATAATAGATGGCGCTGAGTTTTTGTGAATATGCCACCGTAAAATATTTTTTTCTGGCTACATCTAGATCTATTGTTCTTGAAGGCGCTGACTTTTTACAGGACTGAATGAAATGAGGGCTTTTCAAATCGTCATTTAAAAAAAATACAGTACCGCAAGTTACCGATAGATGGTGCTGACGTCACATAATATGTCAAAATTGACATGACATCACTGTACCATCTCTGTGGTTTCTGTCACGTTGCTCGCTTGTTTCGTTGACGAGAGGAGAGATGATTAGATTATCACAGATTAATGACGATGTGCAACATTTAAAACGTATGATGACATTTGTTCTCCTTGCAGCGCCATCTAGTTTTTGTTAATGAAACTCACCTGGCAGCTGTCATTGAAAAGCCCTCATTGACACCGTCAATTTTGTAAATTTTCGGGCCCGCTAACGCGCTACCAATATTTGATAAAAATTATGATTTTTGATATTACTGACACTTTTAATATGGTCTACTTGGGGGCCTCGGGGGCGCTAAAATGTTTTACATGAAAAATTTGAAAAACACTGATGTAGGTGATCAAACTTGAAACTAAACTTGAAAATTCACTAGTTTTTAAGTTTGCCTATGGTCCTCCAAAATTTCACACTTACCTAATAGTAGAGTCATCTACCTATCAGCTATTCAGTGGCAATCTTTAATCACACACACCGTACATACTTATAATTTTCCACATTTCCTAATCAGATTTACAAAAAAACATCGCCAACATTATATCTCTATTATAACTCCACAATCAATATACAAAATTAAATCACTGTTAATGACTTTAATCGAACTTCGATAACGGGTGGTAGCGGTGATAAGAGAGTCTCGCTATAAAACTCGCCACCCTTTTAGGCCAAGTTTAGTCAAAAATGCATTACTCACTGCTGGTTGGCCTGACGTTGGTGGCCTGGGCCGCTGGTGCCCCAGGCCTTGTGGAGCCGGACCTGGCTCGGGGCTACCACGAGCGGGTCGGGATCCCCACAGCCACCAGGATCAAGGAGTATGAGGACAGGATTCTGTCCCAGAACCAGACGATAAGAATCGTCGGCGGTTCCCTTGCTGCCGTCAACCAGTACCCTTATTTGGTGAGTGTGAATATTTTTCCATCGATAAATTTATTTGTTAACCGACTAGTAACCCCACAGACGATCCAGTGATCAGTGGATGACTCAACAAATTAAGTCCATTCAAAACACCCTGTCTCATCTTTTGTGTACCTACCTTAATTTAAACATGGGCCCTTATTATGAACATCCTTGATTTTACTATGTAGGTGGAGTTCTGTTGTATTCTAAGTCTAAAAATCTATTCTAGGGACATCAAAATCAAAATCTCTAAAGCAAAATAAAAACTAAAAATTAATTCTTTTTCTATAGTTACATTAATGATAGTCGCAACCTCCATTGACCTCATTCTACTATCCTCAGGCCGGTTTAGTGATCACGTTTGTGAACATCGTCGGCACATCAGCCTGCGGCTCCTCCCTCATCTCGGCAAACCGGCTGGTCACCGCCGCTCATTGCTGGAATGACGGCACCAACCAAGCAGCCCAGTTCATCGTGGTCCTCGGCTCCTATTACCTCTTCAGCGGGGGCACCAGAGTGCCCACCTCCCAGGTGGTCGTGCATCCTCAGTGGACGCCCTCGAATCTGCGCAATGATGTCGCTGTGATCTATCTGCCCACGTCGGTATTTTTTACTAGTAAGTTTGAGCTGATTGACATCTAAATTATCTTCTTGGCGTATCGATGGCAAACGACACAGGTACACTGAACGGTTTTGGACCAACATTTTGCAACGTTGACTGCGTTATCACCTCTACATGATCTTAGCGAATCGGAGGGAAACGACACAGGTACACTAAATGGTTTTTGAACAACATTTTGCGACGTTGACTGCGTTATCACTTGCAGTCATAAGCTCCCCCAGAGTGTGTTAGTACACGCAGTTCTGTGTGGCGATGATAGAAGATTCCTGACGCTTAAGCATTGTTATGGGTAGAAGACCAGCTGGTGGAGTATTCTTGAACCAGCTGTGAATTTAAGCGCAGAAATGCTCAAAAACAGAGGGCCTATGCCAATCAGTGGGATATAAGTGTTCTTAGGTTGTACGGTTGAGACTGCCAGGGATGTCCAAAGCAAGAATTAATAATATAGGTACCTATTACTTATTCAGTAAATATTTATCTCACAAACCATCTCACAAAACGTGGTGCCACAACCTCATGACGCCACCTGAAGTAGCATAGTGACAGAGGGTAAACGGGAAACGAAATTTCCTGTCTCAATAAGTAGGCTTAGTATAACGGTCCCAATCAATCAATCTTAAAAATTAATCATATTAAAAAGTAATATTTGTTGGGGCTCCTTTTCCACCCTATAACTATCGTCTAACGTAATAAATGAACAGATGGTGTAGATTCTTACAGCTTTGCTCATTCAAATATCCAAGCTGCCACTTAGATGCGTTACTAATTGTCCCCTATTCTCTTTCCTCAGACAGTATTCAGCCCGTGGCGTTGCCCAGTAGTCTGCATCTGGGTGAAACCTTCCAGGGCCAGTGGTCCACAGCTGCCGGTTACGGCAGGACTAGCGACCGTGAGTACACTGAGATCTTTGACTCTATTTCGGACTATGCTGGTGAACTGATCACATAAACGCCGCATGCCTAGGGCATGATTTTTTTAAGTATTAAACCTTCATTCATGTCCGGAAGGCCACGGTAACCAAACTTGCATCGTTGGATACTATGGAATTTGGCCTACGTGGAGCTATGGGTTCGGCCTCCCAAAAACTCTTCTGATATGCAGCTAATATGGCATGAAAACATTTATTTACGAGTATAGATATGAAATTGAACGTCTTCAAATGACTCAAGACGAAGAAACAACATCAGCTAAAATAGCTAAGGACAATAACACATCTGAGCAAATAAAAACATTAATAGAAAATGACAAACAACCCCCTACTACCTCACCCAAGCGACAACAACCACCTCCAGAAAGCACCGATGAAATCATAAGTAATGCTTATGAAAATTCAAACCGACCGACCGACAGACCGCGGGCACCTAATTTTCGTCGCTTTCTTTAAAACCTTGTTTCAAAATATTAGAAGTTTCAGTAACAAACAACACATTATAGAATCCATTATAGAAAATGACAAAAGTGTTCAGTCATATTGATTTACTGAAACATGGATAGAAGCGACTAAATTAGACCTGTTAAAGTTAGAAGGTTTTAACTGTGCTTCTTATTTCTGTCGAGAACATCACAAAGGTGGCGGTGTATGTATAATGTTGAAAGATAATATTGAATTTATAAATAGGGTAGATTTAGTTAATGTGTCTACTGAATACGTTCTAGAAGTATGTGCAGCTGAAATTCCTGACTATAACATACTGTTGATTGTTGTATACTGGCCAGAGAGAAACAGAGACTCAAATCTATTCCTATCTTTAGTAGAAAAGCTTTTAAACATTATAAATACGAAAGATCGGGGTAAAAATATTATTATAGGCGGGGATTTTAATATCAATATACTAAACAAAGACAAATTAACAATAACATTACTGAACCTTTTAAAAAGACATAATTTTCTTCAGCACCTTAATGACGCCACTAGGATAACATGGAATTCTGCAACATGCTTGGACTTAATATTTACAAACTTCTACGAAACAGAATTAAACATTGCATTAAAAGAATATGGTATTTCGGACCACTTAGGTGTGTTAGTAAAAATTCCACTTAGATCAAAAACAAAAACACCTATCCACTTTCAAGAAAAAAGACAGTTTAAACAACAAAACCTAAAAAATATCAGATCTGAATTACAAACTTTTGACTGGAACACAATTTTATCCCATGATAAGAATATGAACGAAAATTATACGGCTTTCCACAATAAAATGAAAACGTTGTTAGATCGACACTGTCCTGCAATAATAACGAAGCATAAAACTAAACCAAAAAGATCTTGGCTAACGACTGGTATTAAAGTTTCGTGTAAAAATAAACGCCTCCTAAAAATCATTGCGTCCCAAACAGATAATCCAATATTACATAATTATTATAAAAAATACGAAAAAATGCTATAAAAAGCAGTCCAAAAATCTAAAAAGCTAAATTTCATACATAGAATTGAAAGTTCAGACAATATAATAAAAACAATGTGGCAAATTGTAAAAGAATGTACAAATAAACTCCCGCAAAATAAATTACGAAAACATAAAACTCAAATATAACAAACAAGTAATAGATGATCCTTCTGTAGTGGCAAATTTATTTAACTCCCACTTTTTAGCTGTAGGAAAATCCAACACATCTGACACTCGTTCATGTGATACCCCAAGAGGGCGGCCAGTCATTGCACCCACAGAAAACTCAATATTTATCCGCCCAGTAAAATTGTGCGAAATATATAATATAATACGCAAAATGAAGAATAAAAATAGTTTTGGTTTCGACCAAATACCACCGATTTTGGTCAAACATTGCATAGACGAGTTAAGTCCACCACTTACCTTCTTAATAAATCAGTCATTCTCTGAAGGCTCGGTGCCGGACCTTCTTAAAATATCAATCATAAAACCTGTCCATAAAAAAGATGATAAAACTGATACTAATAATTATCGTCCAATAGCGCTTTTGTCGACATTTTCTAAAGTGTTTGAAACGGCTATGTCGAATCGATTGTACTCATACTGCGAAAATTTTAAGATCTTAGATGAAGGGCAAAATGGATTCAGAAAAGACCATTCCACTATATTGGCAGTTTATAAGTTTATAAATGAGGCACTAAACATAATAAATAACAAAAAATACGCAATAGGAATCCTTCAAGACATGAGTAAAGCCTACGATAGAGTTTCATAGGAAATAGTACTTCAAAAACTGTACGGTATAGGAAGGCGAGGGACAGCATTTAACTGGTTTGCCTCCTATCTAAATAACCGGAAACAGCAAGTCGAAATTGATCACATTAACGTAGAATCTGGCCTAATCAGTAAAATAACATCCGCTACATCTCAAGTAACACAGTCAATTCCACAAGAAGTGTACTAGGATCTATTCTATTCTTAATCTACATAAATGACCTCCCGAAAATTATGAGCAATGAATGCATTCTTTTTGCCGATGATATGTCTGTAGTTTTCCCTTGTCAAAATAATAATGATCTCAAAAGTAGCTTAGATATTATCCTCTCTAGTATTATCAGCTGGCTAAATGATCACAATTTGGAACTTAATTTCAAAAAAACCAAACTCATGCAGTATAAACCTTACCAAAAGCGAGAACTAAATATTGATTACTTTTACAATATGAAATTAGAAAGTGTAGATGTTTTTCCATTACTGGGCCTAAATATAGATACAAGAATTGACTGGAAAGCCCATATCCAAATAATATTAGGTAAACTCTCCCGTTTCACCTATGCTCTCAACGAACTAAAGAGATCCACAAATATAAAAACTGCACTCTCAGCTTATTATGCTTATGCACATGCATGGCTAAGTTATGGGATACTACTGTGGTGAAATAGTACTGATGTATCTAACTTATTCGTACTGCAAAAAAGATGCATTAGAATAATAATAATAATAATAATGTAGACAAAATGGAAAGCTGCAGAGAACATTTCATTAAACTCAAAATCCCTACACTTGCCTCTTTGTATATACTTGAAATTTGTAAATTTGTTAGGAAAAACCAACATCTCTTCTCTCTTGCTAAGGACCAATACACGAAACCATTGAATTTAAGAAACAAAAATAAATTAGCCATACCTACCTCAACACTAAAACTTCATAGTTCAGGTCCACATGTAATGGCAATTAAATTGTATAATAAATTACCAAAGTATGTTCTGCAAGAAATTATATATTTATTTCATTACAAGTGTGGAAAGGCTGTCATTGCAAAGAGTTCCGATAAATGTCTACCCGAGCCGAGGCGCAGCCGAAGGCGAGGGTTGACAGTCGGAACAAGTTGCAATGACGGTTCCGCACGTGTACTGAACGACTATTTTTAATACAGTTGCGAAAAAATGAAAAACTATTTGCTTTTTTCTCTTCTCTCCACGCAATAAATTCGTCGTATGTAGAAATGTAGCGACTTTTTGACTTTTCCGGTAAAATGTTCTCCGAAGCATTTTGTGCAATTATACTGAGTTCCGGTGGTGTTAATTCAAAAAAACTGGGGTCGAAATTACTCATCTTGTGCAACAAACAACTAAACTCGCAAAGAAAATTTCTGAAAAATGGCGCCAACCGTAGAATATAAGCAGTTTTTTTTTTCTTCACCCATTCTGGTAGGCAAAGGGAACTATGCCCATACAGCCAAGTCTTCAGTAGAAGTTTTTTATTGATATGAAATGAAAATGAAATTTAATGAGATGAATAAATTAAATGAAACCTAACCAAACTCATTCAATCAAATAATTAAATCTGATATTGAAACAAATTAGTAGCTTCTTTTTAGAAATATACGTATTTGCATGAATCATAAAAACTTCTATGATTTTTTTTAGTAAAAACTTCATGGTTGGTTATTCTTTTTAATAGACATTATTTTGACAGTTGGGAAAGAGAACGCACGAGTGCGGGAAAGGTAAAAAAAAAGCACGAGTGTGTAATAGCCCACATCCCGAACGCTATACGTCCCTGCAATACGCCACTTTTTGAGCAACTGTATTAAAAAGGTATTTAACAGATTTGTAAATAAATTAAAAGATTATCTTATAAAAAAATGCTATTATAGTGTAAAAGAAGAAAACCATTAGAGTTATTGTATTTAACAGTATTAGGGCTAAGTTAGATTAAGTTAGTTTGAGTTTTAGGCAACTACCTACCTACTCATATTAGATGCGTCTAATATTACTTTTATTATAAAAACGTAAGACATTTAGTTCCTACTATGTTGCAGTGCCCTTACAGGGCTCATGTTGAGGATTATACTATTAATTTTAAGACCACATATGTACCACATGAAGCAATAAACGATTGAAATTGAAATATTTCTTCTGTAAAACTTCGTTCTAAAACGTGTCGCTGGCGCTAATATTTTTACAAGCGGAAAAAAAACAAAAGACGATTTACAGAAAAATTATATATGTGAACTAGCAGGGAGGTTACATACTTCTTGGCAGGCGCAATCATGGAAGTATTATATTTTGTAGGGTTCCGTGCCTGAAGGGTGCCAAACGGGACCCTATTACTAAGACATCACTGTCCGTCTGTCTGTCGGTCACCAGGCTGTATCTCATGAACCGTGATAGCTAGGCAGTTGAAATTTTCACAGATGATGTACTCGTATTTCTGTTGCCGCTACAACAACAAATACTAAAAACAATAAAATAAATATTTAAAGGGGGAATATTTAAACAAAAGCGCTTATAGTGCTAGTTGAGAATACATATTATTCTGAACAAGCACTATAAGCGCTCATCCGTAATAACGACGTAAATTTTTAAAATTAAAATTTTTTCGAGGGTTTTGGAAACATACAAACAAACACAACAAAAAGCCTGGCCTGCCTGTAAGTGTCAGTGGTGTAACTTCCAATAAGGATATAGCTGAGCTATTCAGAGAACACTTTGTTGTCAGGTCGCCATTGGGACCGTCATTGGATGGGGTGCTCGATGTTGAAAGATTGGAACAGACACAAACTCAGGCTAGAATATCTGCTAAGGATGTTGCAAAGGTAATACAGTCTACTTCACGTGGAAAATCACCCGGTCATGACTGCCTCAGCATCGAGCACTTTCAGCATGCTGGCCCGCATCTGTGTAGAGTACTGGGAATGTTATACACCCTTTGCCTTAGACACTCCTATATGCCTAACGAGATGATGAGAACTATTGTAATACCCATTGCTAAGAACAAAACGGGCGACTTATCGGATACGAATAATTATCGACCAATTTCGCTTGCTACGATAACGGCGAAGGTATTTGACGGTGTGCTTGACACACAACTAAATAAAAAACTTATACTGCATGACAACCAGTTCGGTTTTAGGCCTGGATTATCGACAGAAAGTGCCATTTTGTGTCTAAAGCACACCGTCAAGTATTACACTGACCGGAAAACACCCATCTACGCTTGTTTTCTTGATTTATCCAAGGCTTTTGATTTGGTGTCGTACGAGAAACTGTGGAAAAAACTGGAGGAAATCAACCTGCCCAAGGAGACCATTAATATTTTTAAATATTGGTACAGACACCAAGTCAACCAAGTGAGATGGGCCGATTCACTGTCGGAGCCATACCGGCTGGATTGTGGGGTGCGTCAGGGGGGGCTGACCTCCCCCTCGCTCTTCAATCTCTACGTCAATGACCTGATTGTCGCGCTCAGCAGTCAGCATGTGGGCTGTCACATAGATAATGTGTGTGTCAACAATTTAAGCTATGCTGATGACATGGTACTGCTGAGTGCGTCAGTCTGCGGCATCCGAACCTTGTTGCGCACGTGTGAGATGTATGCGGAGAGCCACGGGCTTCTCTATAATGCTAAGAAAAGCCAATTTATGGTTTTTGAGGCGGGAACAAAGCGACCAAGCCACGTGCCAGCGATCACATTGAGGGGAAGTAAGCTTGAAAGAGTCGTCAGCTTTAAGTACCTAGGGCATATACTCACACCAACCCTCGAGGACGATATTGATATAGAGAGGGAGCGGAGGGCCCTGTCGGTTAGAGCAAATATGATTGTCCACAGGTTCAGGCGGTGTTCGAGGGGAGTGAAAGTGACTCTATTTAGAGCTTACTGCACCTCCTTCTACACTGGCAGCTTGTGGGCCATTTATACTCAAAAAGCATACAGGGCTCTCCGCATTCAGTATAACAATGCGTTCAGGGCGCTGATGGGGCTGCCCCGACACTGTAGCGCCTCCGGCATGTTCGACGACGCGCGAGTAGACTGTTTTTACGCGATTATGCGTAAGCGTGGCGCGTCACTGGTGAGCCGGGTGCGGGGCAGCGCCAACAGCGTCCTAGCGATGATCGCGGCGCGGGTCGACTCCGCATACATCAACCACTGCTGTAGGCTTCAAGTCGCACGTAACGAGACTTGATGTTTGTAAATAAATAAATAAATATATATGTTAATATGTTAAAATAAATAAAATGCTACTAACATAAATATAAGTTTTGAAATGTACTAACCAAATATGAATCCTGTTGTTCGAGGCAAATAAATAAATAAAATACATTTTTGCAAAAACAGAAGTGATATTTCCATCATTTCGCCGATGTTTTTAGAGTGAATCAGTATGATAATGCATAATGCGTCATTTGACTGAAATTAGGTAATAGAAATTAAGTTGTGTCGATGTTTCCTCGTGTCTAACTTCCCTTTAGGAGTATTGTTGTGTTATACTTACCCCCGGTTTCGCGTACACTAACAAGCTGTTAATCTACTGTTAACAGCTGTCAGTGGTTTATTTTGTATGCACTTTGGTCAATTGACAGCTGTTAACAGTAGATTAACAGCGTGTTAGTGTACGAGAAACTGGGGGCTAGCTGGCCAATTTTTTCAAAAGTGTAATTCCGTCGCTGTTGTCCCGGACGAGCGCTATGAAAACTCTTACCGTTACAATCTGTCCACAGAACAAGTCGGCATCTCGCTCTCCGCTTCCGTGAGCCACGTCAACTTGCAGGTGATCAGCGTGGCCCAATGCCAGGCTGTCTTCGGCACCTGGGCCCAGGCCAGCAACATCTGCACCAACGGTGCCGGCGGCGTCGGCATTTGCAACGGAGACTCGGGCGGCCCCCTCACTGCCGTCGTAGATGGTCGGCCAGTCTTGGTACGCACATAATTTTCACATTACACTTTGCACACATTCCGTGTGGCGCCGGATTAAGAATAGCGTCACTCCATTTCCTTCCGTGGATGTTGTAGAAGGCGACTAAGGAAATAAATTACCAGGAGAGGGGCATCAGCGTCTTCCTGAGATTCCAACTGCATACTGCGATCGTCAATCCGCCTGCCAAGCGTGGCGATTATGGCAAAACATCTCAAGGTTATGAAAACCATGAGGGAGGCCTATGTCCGGCAGTGGGCTGTCAAATGGCTGATGATGATACTTTTCAGGGTTCCGTAGTCAACAATTTTTCTCGGCTACACCGTAAATGATTACTTTGATGATGTTGTTGGTCCTGTAAAGCCGGTAAAAAACCGCTCCTTCTACGGAACTCTACACTGCGCATGGCCTAACACGCACTTCGCCGGTATTTTTTCTCATGATGATGAACATTTGCTTATTGTAAGTGGTTAAACGGTTTCAATTTTTGCTGTTTCGGGTTTGACATTATTTTAATAGCACTTTGAAAGTACGACACACGTTGTACACGTGCGAAAGTATTGATCAATGCTCTCGGTCGTTGCATGTATTTGTCTCTCATGATCACCAACTGCAGTGGGGAACTTTTTTTTCCTACAAAAAAATATGAACGACTATCTTTGTCACTTTAATGAATATTGAAAAAGGTTTGCTCAAAGAAGTCGATATGAATTATTCTAGTAAAAATAAATCCAGAAAAGTTTATTTCTTTATTGGGCACTCCCAATTGCTCCCGCAATCAACGCTCTTTATTCGGTCCTATTATCCCTTAGCTTATCTTATATCTTATTTCATTGCATTGGTGCTCGTCCTCTACTTCTTTTTCCGTCGTCGTGGCCGGTGTCAATGAGATCTTCTTAGCTATCTGGCCCGCACCGGACTTTATGACTGAAGAACTGCAGAACGCTTTGTGTGTAGATTGTGGAAAGCCACGTCTTTACTTGAAGTTCTTCCAGAACAGACCTGTTTATACGGGGTTCTGACTTGCTCCTATGTTACGCGCACCAAATCCTGGAAGATTCCAATTGCTTAAAGGTAAGACCGCACTAGGCGGAACTGCACTGCAGCGGAACTGAGCGACGAAGTTGATCAACTGACCAAAAGTGTCGCTGCCTGTCGCGATGTGCAGTTCCGCTGACGCTGAGTGCGGTTTGACGAACTTCATTTTTCATAGTCAGTCACGCGAGATACCTACTTCGAAGCGATCGTGTTAGAAAAATGTCGATAGACGAAGAAAAAATAATGGAGAACACAAAAGGGTCAATATATTAATATCAAATATAATCGGAGGGTATATCATGTACATTACATTAGTTTTTATTTCACTTCAATACATGCAGTATTTCCAAAGTTATAACGACAAGAAGTTTAAGCCTTTTTTTGAATTTCCGAGATTTCCGAGACGAGAGCGCTCGTACTATGACGTCACACCCCCGTTCAGCCAGCGGCCGCGACACCGGGCGCGGCGCTCGGTTGAAAATTACGCGCGTCTTATTTCATTTTGTTTTCGATCGTCTTCGTTTTCCTATTACCTATAGTGTGCTTGTATTTCAACGACAAAAATAATATAAATTATCCTTTACACTAAAGTGAAACGTGTAGTGTCTAGAATGGAAGAAGGTTTTCAAAAAGGTCAGTCGGACAATCTGCCAAGAGTGGATACTTTGATGGTGGCACAATATTTCATGAAGAATCAGAATTTTACGGCTGCCGAAATTCGTGGAATAAAGATGAAAAAGTATCTATCTATGTTCTAAGTAAGCATTACCTACTCTCGGGTAGGTATTTGTTCAAACTTAAACCCAACTGAAAGCTGAGCTTAAAGTGTGTGTGTTTGATTTAATAGGTACCTATTATGGGCGGCGACAAAAAATATTAGGTACCTAGGTACTCGCAATCAACATTTCGAAGTTGTCTATGATTATTTTATGTATTTTATTAGTATAGACTTAACAAAAATGTCACTATTTCCCATATACAGATGTAGGTAAGTCCTAGTAGGTATTTACGTAGTTATCAGTTTTCCAAGTAGGCACCTACCTATTATTATATTTTTACACTAAACCAGATATTTTTGAATATTCTTGAAAATGTTTATCTTCGTGATAAACATTTTTAACTTAGGATAAATGTGGGCCGCGAGTTCGATACTGTTCGATACTTCTGACAAAACATTTACTTATTTGTAGTAGGGAGAAAATATTTCCACATTTCCACACACGGCAGTTTTTTTGGTTAAAATATAGTTCAGTGAAAACCCCAACTTTACTCACCAACCAAATATACCTAATGATTCATAATCAAAATTATTGAGCCTTTCAGTATGCGAGCACTTTATTTATCTTTTACTAGATGACCCCGTGAACTTCGTATCACCGAAGTCAACCGTTTTTTTTTTTTCTTCTCACTGTTTAAACCTTCCCTGGACTTTCACAAATATATAAAAACAACAATTAGCCAAATCGGCCCAGCCGTTCTCGAGTTTTAGTGAGACTAACGAACAGCAATTCATTTTTATATATAAGATTAATGTAGTATTTTGTCACGGCTATTTACATAGGTACTAGGTAGTAAACAATCAAAAGTAGACAAGCAGGTAGGTTAAGTAAGTCAAATGTGGCAAGGATAAGTAGAGAAGAAGACGAATAAACTTATTATTAACAAATATTTACATCGAAATGGTCTTCACAGCAGTGCGCTTTAGTTTTAGGGGCTATTGAATCAACTCTTTTTACGGCTGTCATCCACTTTCTCCTCATTTTTGGGTCCTCAGGAACATAAAAAAGAGTTTATTGGGTGCACTGAGGCACAATACAGTATTTTTTTCCATTTTTACCACAGAGAACTTTATAATTTTGATTTTTACTGCGCAGTGACGTGCGAATGAGAGCGCGACTGTCGAATGACCGGGGGTGTGACGTCATCGGCTAGTGAGCGCCCGTCCACGTTTTTCAAAACCTTCGGCCGGAAATAAGCACTTTGATCGTAAATATCTCAGCCATTTTTTAAGATATGAAAAAACTAAAAACACAGTTATTTTTTGTAGATTTATTTGGCATGTAAAATAAAAAACGTTTGTCAGACCCATTGTACTGGTGAGCCAGTACAATTAATATCGCGAGTTTGATATGTCATGTAGCCATATTCTTTGTTTTTTCTGACCTGTTCTTGCTCGATCCTTTTCTTTTCCTCGCACAACAACGAAATTATAATCACATCCATTTCGTCGTCCATCTTGCTCAGAGTACTCTGTGGCTCAGAGGTTGCCTAGCTACTGAATATCTTTTTGTAGTTCAGATGCAGTTCAAGTGCGGTTTACCAAAAACAGACGCGACGTGTCGCGCAGTTCAGCTGCAGTGCAGTTCAGTCTAGTGTGGTCTTACCTTAACTGTCAAATACCATACTAATTGATATCGTTAGGACTCTGACAAGATTTGGTGGGAATAATTAGGCCTCGGTCCTGATAAATAACACGTGTTTCACCCACAGGTCGGAATAAGCTCGTTCGTGGCCGCTGCCGGCTGCCAGCTGGGCTACCCCTCAGCCTTCGCGAGGGTCACCAGCTTCTACAGCTTCATCATCCAGAACATGTTGTAGGAGAAGAGGTGCAAGGACTTTCAATTGACCGGACCGACTGGTCCTGACTCCAAATCAACAATACTTTGTTTATCAACGTTCACAAATAAGTGCTGAAGTAGCGCTGTGTTGTTATTGATTAAAGATTTTTTTTATTTATTTCAAATGTTTTTTTTTGTTATAAGATGAGTTACGAGTACGTTTAATTGACACCCAATTAAAAACATAAAATTTTGCTGGATAATTTTGTGGGAAGAAATAGTTCTATGGTTTTTTAATTCGTAGCTATAGAGTAAGTAACCGAAACTGGCGTGCGAGCATGCAATGCAACGACTTATGAATGTTGATGTAGCGACAGAGGTTTGTCAGGTTCGTGGCAAGTGGCAAACCCTGGCCTCTGCCTACTCCTCCAGGATACAGGCGTGAGTTTAAATTTTGTGTGAGGTTTACATAGCATAGGTACACCTAACTAAACCTGCGTCATAAATCATAATCATACCTGATTATGACGCAGATTTAGTTAGGTATACCTAAACCTTTAGCCTGAATGATTTGCTGGACTACAAAACCGATAAACAGTGGTGGCATCATTGGATGTTAACTTATCAAGGATTATATTATACCTCAAATCAGTGACTAGACGATCAATTAACCGCATGGGTAATTGTCGTAGACTAACCCCCAGTTTTTCGTACACTAACACGCTGTTAATCTACTGTTAACAGCTGTCAATTGACCAAAGTGCATACAAAAATACCACTGACCGCTGTTAACAGTAGATTAACAGCTTGTTAGAGTACGAGAAACCGGGGGTAATCGTTTAAGGCCCATAAAAACAAATAATATCCCCGATAATATGATTTCACATGATGGTTTAATCGGGGAAATCTGAAATCGTAACGTTACGTATGTGGGTACAGACGACAGCAGGTCAACCTTTACATTTTTGTTGCAAAATCGTCGTTAACGTAACTGAGAGTGCACGCTGTCAAATGTAGGTGTAATTCCAGAAATATATTAGAGAAAGGAAACCAATGTATATATACTGTATATACTTACATTGGTTTCCTTTCTCTAATTATATGTTTCAGGAATTCCGCATTTTATAGGTAACCCTGTGGTTAGCTTTAAAACGCGGAATTCCTGAAACACCCAATTCCAATTAGAGTTTGTGTTTTACGCGGTGGCAGCGTCTTGGTAGAACCTTTGAAACAAGCCAAAGGTCGTGGGTTCGGATCCCAGTATTTACTATTTCGTCATCTTCACCACCATCAAGAAGAAAACGGTCCTATTTGGCTATGTTGCGGTATAAGCGCTGGGCAAGCCTAGTCCATATGAAAAATATGTCCCAGGCACTACAGCGTCTGAGCGGTCAATTCACCTGTCTAGTGAAGGCGAATGATCGGAATCCCATGACTCATAGGTACATTACTTGTGTAGGTAATGTTCGAAAAATTTTGTGTTTATACTCACACCTGTATCCCGGTGAGGTAAGCCTCTGCTTACCCCTGGTCTCTACCAGGGGCCTGTTTCGTAGACTTACATTATATGGTTTAATATGGCAATTCGATGTACATTGCAAAGTCAATCAACGCACAGATTACCAAGTAGGAAGACTCTGCTACGGCTACATAAACTTGTCATAATAAACTTTATAGGCTACATTAAAAAAAAAAGTTCCACTGCGGGCCACGGACCTTCTCTCAGACAGAGAGTATGAGCTCAGTCACCACGCGTGCCCACAGGTATGCGAACACCTCAGACACTCAGGTTTCCTCACGATGTTTTCCTTAGCGAATGGTATCGCTATTATACTAACTTCACAAATGTACGTAACTTAGGAAAGAAGTTATTGGTACATGCCGAACAAATCATGTAACATAATAATGCAAAATTCAATGATAATGCCTATATTGTAATGATATTTGATGATATTTGATCTATGAGTTTTTTCGAACTATCAGGGTTTACATAAATTCGCGCTTTACCAATGTCTCAGCCTCCGGCAAATCGTTCTCCCACATAGAAGAATATCCATTCTATTCAACAGATTTAAAACTATCTATCAAACACCGCAACTAAAAACAAGAAACCCGTAAAACCATACTTATAGAAAATATTAAAAAATTACAAAGGAAAATCCGAGGTAGTAGATTTTTTTCTGTTGTTCCCGATTTACCTTTACCTTTTGCCATAGTATTTGAAGCCAACCTACTTCAACCTAGATCTGTATATAACTTAGGTATGACTTTAGTAGGTAACATGAATTTAATAAGAACACGCTTTATTTAACAACCTATCTATCCCCGTATGTTATGTAGGTAAAATATCGGCTTCATTGAAATGATTAATTTATTCGAATTCGTCATTTAATTTAATTTCCTCAAATAAACAAAACAACTACGCCGATCGATCTATGTCAGTTACCACTGAAATAATCTAACAACACTAATAACTTGGCTGAGATTAAAATCACAATCCGATAAAAGGCTTCGATAAAACGCCCTTTGTGAGCCGATTTCCGTTAGTCCTTAACCAGAACATTAAAATGCGTGTCGCCTTATTTGCCTTGTTTGTGGGTCTAGTACATAGTCAGCAAGTGACTGTAGACACTAACTTTAATTACCATGAGCTGGTTGGCATCCCTGAGGCTGCTAGGATCAAGGCTGGGGAAGAGAAGATCTATAAAGAGAGTTCGGGGAGGATAGTCGGAGGTGCCGCGACGGATGTCATTTCACATCCTTATTTGGTTCGTGGTTTTATCAGCTATTGGAACTTCGTTCTCGTGGGATTCAGTTGAAAAGTATCAATCTAGGTGAAATCGTTAATACGTGAATATAATGCAGCCTATATAAGTCCCACTTAAGGGCACAGGCCTTCTCTCAGAAAGAGAGTATGAGCTTAATCACCACGCGTGCCCACCGCGGATTGGCAATTTCAAGCGCTGCGGTGTGTGAACACCTCAAACACTCAGGTTTCCTCACGATGTTTTCCTTCGCCGTAGGCGAGTGTTATTGCTACTATAACTTCACAAAAGTACGTAACTTAGAAAACAAAGTCATTGGTACATGCCGGGTCTCGTACCCACGACCTCCGAATGAGAAGCCGGCGTTCTACCGCTCCGCTACCACCGCTCTGTTCTCTCAATGAAGGTAAATTCGTTAATACTAATAATAGTTGCGTGACAAATTTTCATTGTATAGAGGTATGCAAAGTACCTACCTCTATACAACACAAGACCCAGAAAGCATCTTGTGGATCAACTAAATAATATTTTTTGTAATGTGGATTTCTTCTTATCCTCAAAGGTCTTCGAAAATTTTGAAGAGATTAGACACTTAAGCCGGGTTTTGGTCTTAGTACGCTCGGACCGTGTGCGTACAGTTTTAGTTGATTATGACGACGCACTCGGTCCAAGCGCACTGATCGTCGTCATAATGAAAGAAAACTGTACGCACACGGTCCGAGCGTGCTAAGACGTCATGATGTCAAATTCAAGTTTATTTTTGAACTTGAAACCCCGAGAAACCTTTGACAACCGCATCAATTAATACTTTTACATAATTTTCCGCTCTTCTATTCCGCTACAGTTGCCGCATCAAATATGATTATACCTATAATTTGGCAGTGGATTGATTGAGCGCCGCACGTTGACTTTCTTGCTGGCTTTGATCATAATCATTATCATCAGCCATTCGACGCCCACTGCAGGACATAGGCCTCCTTCGTGGTTTTCATAACCGTGAGGGGTTTTGCCAAAGTATGCAGTATGCGGTTGGAATCTCAGGAAGACGCTGCTGCCCGTCTCCTGGATATTGTTTTCCTTAGTCGCCTTCTACGACATCCACGGAAGGAAATGGAGTGACGCTATTCTTATTCCGGCACCACACGGAATTTGATATTTGTAGCAAATAATACAAAGAGCAAGGCCTTACACTTCTCTACATACTTAGCCATAAACTGTACCTACTTGAGCCAAGAAACCAAACCACATATACAACTTTACTAAGCCAGCCTTTCCTGCAGGCCGGCCTCGTGATCAGCTTCGCCAACATAGCCGGCCAGTCGTCCTGCGGTGCCTCCCTGGTCAGCGCCGGTCGCCTGGTGACCGCCGCGCACTGCTGGACCGACGGCGTCAACCAGGCTTCAGCCTTCGTCGTGGTCCTCGGCTCCCAGTATCTCTTCACCGGAGGCACTAGGATCTCCACTTCTACGGTCGTCACACATCCAGAATATAACCCCGCCATGAGTGCGATTCGAAACGATATCGCTGTTATTTATCTGCCGAGTGCCGTTGAGTTTTCGAGTGAGTAGAGTTACTATCTAGTTTGATGTCGTTCATAATCTCTGGCCTTCAGATTTTTGGACTTCTGATAAAGAAAAAATCGGCCAAGTGCGAGTCAGACCCGCTCACGAAGGGTTCCGTACCATTATATATAGGTACAACATTAGACACAAAGGTCGAGAAAAAAGGTAAAATATAAATTTTATTTTAATTATTTATAATTGAAGCGAATATAGAACTAAAGATTCTGTGAATATTTCAAGCGTCTACTTGTTGCCGTTATTAATATCGAGCAAAAAACGGCAAAAAGATACGTTTGTTGTATGGGAGCCCCCCTTAAATATTTATTTTATTCTGTTTTTAGTATTTCTTGTAATAGCGGCAACAGAAATACATCATCTGTAAAAATTTCAACTCCCTAGCTATACGGTTCATGAGATACAGCCTGGTGACAGACAGACAGACAGACGGCAGTGAAGTCTTAGTAATAGGGTCCCGTTTGACACCCTTCGGTTACGGAACCCTAAAAAGAGAAAAATCGTATAGGGGAAAACGGCCACAATAGAAAGGACTTATCAGTGGAAGAGGGATTACCTATATCGCTAGCGGGACACAATATACATCAAAAAAGTTTGCGATCACTTTGAAAAACTGAAATCTTTTTTGTTACTGTAGATTATATTATGATTTTTTCTTCTTTTTAGATTATTTATTTAAAAATAAAGAATTAGAACACAAAACAATGACACCGTTCAATTGTTTTTTCATATTAAAAGGCTTTCAGTCCTAGCTTACGCTCATTCAGAAATCTGATTTAATCAATTATAACCGATTCAAGATATTTTTTGCGGAAAGTTGTGATTGAAAAAATGCCAAGAGGATTATCAGAGGTTTTACGAGCAAGAATAGTAACTTTGAGGGAAGAAGGATACACCACGAGAGTACTAGCACGCAGACTTGCTATATCCCAATCCTGTGTCGTGGCTACGTTGCAGAGGTACCACGGAATGGGGAATTTAGCTGACCGACCCCGCAGCGGTCGCCCAACTGTTTTGACAGCTGCCCAAAAGCGCTATATTAGATTGCTGGCAGCCCGTGATCCAACAATCAACTCCACTAAAATAAAAGCAGAATTCAGGGCCGCCTCTGGGCTTGAAGTTAGCACGCAGACCGTTCGCAATTGCTTGCACCACGCTGGATTACGAGCACGGAGGTCTTGGCGAGCTCCGCTCAATTCCCGGCAACGTCAACAACGAAGATTGCAGTGGGCTAGACTTCGGCAAAATGAAGAAGGTGAGGATGAAAACATTTGGCAAAACTGTCTCTTCGTTGACGAATCCCGAATCAGCACTCATCCAGATAACCGACGTGTCCGTTTCTGGAGAAGACCAGGCGACCGTGAAAGACAAAGAACAGTTCAGCAAGGCGGAAAATCGGTGTCCTTTTGGGGTGGCATTATGATTGGAGCTAGAACGCCTTTGATCCCGTATCGGGGCTACATGACAGCAGACATGTACAAAGCAGTTGTTATTGATGATATCGTCAGACCATTCCGAGTAAACCATGGGCACCAATTTGTACTGGTCGATGATAATGCGCCCGCACATCGAGCTCAACGAGTCAATGCTGCTCTTCAAGAATACGATATCACACGTTTAGACTGGCCTGCCGGCTCGCCCGACTTAAACCCAATAGAGCACGCGTGGGATGCTCTTAAACGAGCTGTATGGAACCGTGAGCCACGTCCCCAGACAGTTCCAGAGCTCAGGGAAGCTGCTATTGAAGAATGGGATAGGTTACCCCAGGAAATGCTGGATAACTTGATCCTCAGCATGCCCAGGAGGATCTCCGCATGTGTTCGAGCCAGGGGAGGAGTTATTTTATATTGAATTTAACCTTTTAATAATAAATTGTTGTTTAAGTTTAATTAAACAGTATTTTTCTTTCTTTGAAATTTCTATCACAATTACAGTATGATTAATGGCTCAATTTTTTTAAAATAAATAATAAAAAATAGTTTTATATTTTAATTTCAAACAGGGTATTCCTATTTAAAGAAAGCATACAACATAGATTTTTTCTTGATAAAGTTAAATTTAAAGAATTATAGGAGCTTATGCTATTGATCACAACCTTTTTTTGATGTGTGTGTACTACGTGCGACTTCATAGTACCAATTAACCTGCTACCTAACGAACAAACCACGTACAAGAAGGTGTAAAACAAGTGGTTCGGCAAATTCGCCTTTCTGACGGAACAGTGTGAATTTGCTGTTTTCGCTTCCTTTGTTTGGGGTTTGAAATAGCGTATAATACGTGTATAATTTTTTGATAACATCAGACCGAGTTTAATTAATTGATTGTTTTATTTAAATTCATCAGAAGGGCAAAAATATGACAAACCAAAAAAGGCGGTTTAACATACGTTAAAAATTTGTAAACGAGGTAACCCCTAATTCAAGACAAGCTTGGTGACACGTGAGAAATATACAGGGTTATTCCTAAAATGCGTAATTCTTGAAACATGTCAGTTGTCATTTACTTTGGTTTTAGGACTAACAAAAATTTAATTGTTGAAAAAAAAAAAGAGCTTACGTGTTACAAAAAATAAACGTTGTTCTTTGTAGGACAACGATTTACCGAATGCTGCGCCATTGGTAGAGTCCGTACTACAGCACGAATTTAATCAAATCATATTAGCCGTGGTGTTTAGAAAAATATAAATCGGGTTACGATAATTTACCAGATTTTATTTCTTTACTTAAGTTCTCCCTATAACAGGCTGTTTTTGTAAGCAAAAAAATATTTATTAGTAATATAACTGTTTCAAATATTCCTAACATTTTGATGTAAGTAAATTGTCGTGCATGCTGCACCGTTAAGGCACCTAGCTACCAAAACAGAGGTCGTGGGTTCGATCCCCACCGGGGGCCGAAGTACATTTGTACAAATGGCCTCAGTCTGGTTGTATTTTCATGTTTGTGACGTCCTTGCCTGGTTACCACAGCACAGGGTATCCTAGTTTGGGACCAGGTCAAGTAATCACTTGACCATACAATAGTATTGTGTGGAAGTTATTATTATCATTATCATATTTGGTACAAAACTATTTCTTAACACAACTTCTTTATTACTGCTTTTAGATTTTTATTTGCATTTTTCCCACGTCTTACTTACTATGTAGAATATCATATATTTTTTTAAACATTTTAAAAAGTCTATGCGGTAAAGTGTTAAATTAAGGATGCTTTTTTTTCTCGCCTACACCATAGTGTGGGTATCGTTGGATTGGCCGTTTAGAAATATTGTGGGTTACCGTTTACGAAATATTAAGCTTTAAGGGAATTCTTTTGTCAGAGTAGGGCGTCATCCCCCCCCTCCCTTGGCTAAACGGTTAATGGTATAAACGTGAAAAAGTTCAGGGCAGTAGCACATATAATGAACTTAAAACGAAAACTATCACAGCTGAGTAGGCTTTACAAGTTAACGAGTAATAGGCGACCAACTTATGAAAACAAAACTTCAAACAAAGTTCATTGAAAGTTACATACTTTGATGAACTTAGTTCAGTAAAGCAGATAAAAAACCCTCTTTCTAGGGAACCCTACATTGCGCGTGGCCTGACACGCACTTGGCCGGTTTTTTTAACTGTAGGTATATGTGACTGATGAATATGATAGATAGAGATAAAAATACTTGCATAGCCAGAAAAACGAATTACAAAATATGATTTCTTATATCTAAGTCATCATCATCATCAGCCATTTGACGCCCACTGCAGGATATCGGCCTCCTTCGGGGTTTTCATAACCATGAGGGGTTTTACCATAATCGCCACGATTGGCAGGCGGGTTGACGATCGCAGTATGCTGTTGGAGTCTCAGGAAGGCGCTGCTCCCCGTCTCCTGGTAATTGATTTCCTTAGTCGCCTTCTACAACATCCATGGAAGGAAATGGAGTGACGCTATTCTTAATCCGACGCCACACGGAACTTATATCATGGCTTTATTAGAGCGATAATGGTGACTATTAACCTTCTGTGTAACGTGATATTTCAGCCACCATCCAGCCGGTAGGCCTACCCAGCTCTCTGGACTTCGCCAACCACTTTAGCGGGCTTTGGGCGACAGCCGTGGGATACGGGAAGACCAGTGATTGTAAGTACTTGTCCCCCCACCCCAAATAAATTACAATCAATATTTTATTGTATTCCACAAGTTTGGGTTCCCTGTATTTCTACAGGTCCACTGAATCCTTCATGAAAACATTTGTCGACATCATATCGACCTTCATAGGCAGTTACTTTATAGGTACAGTTGCGTTACTGGCCAACTGGCACAAGGGCTTTATTGGTTGCAGAAGTGCTGCCTAGCGCCAGGGTTTTAGCGTTTGCAGCAGAAGGGATGCACAGCTCGTTTTGCAGCTACAAGGTGTCATTTATAAAAACACGATTGCACTAAAACTCACCACAGACCAGTGATAGTTAAAAACATAGATGTCTAAATAGCGCTAATAAATAACCCCAGGGTTTGTCAATTGTGTCACCAATCGGAGCGAGCTCCGTGTTACCCGGCAAAATATCTATCCATCTGCCACCGTAAAGACCGCCATCTTGCGAGGAACCTAGATATTTTGACGGATTATACGTCAATAGAGTCGATGGTATGACGTTTTTGTATTTATTTATTTTTATTTTTTTATTTGGACTTTGTCCCGTGCTTGTAGGGTGCACAGGGATTTTGCCAGTGTCTCGTTGTGAAAGGTACACGCTACTTTATATATACCAGAAACCAATGTAGAAGGAAAGAGATATTATAATTTGATGAGGAGTTAAAGTCGAATGTTGAAATAATTAATATATTTACATAGTATTCTAGTGAATTTAGTATGGGTGTACAGAAGAAGGGTTTTAAAGTTGATGGGACGAGGGATAAAGCAAGGGAGGAATGGGTATAAAAAACCAATCATCTGTTACGCTGTCACCCAATAAACGTTGACGTCGTCATGCATCGTGACGTTCATGTATCTTGTTTGTGTACCTACCTTAGTGTTTACTTTGTTTGTGTTTCTGTGACAATTTAAATGAATGTCCCCTTTCTTTCTTTCATGGCGCACAGACTCAACCAATTACAGAGTGATTTACTCTCCACCATTGGCCTAATTAC
The DNA here is from genome assembly GCA_947308005.1 of Yponomeuta malinellus. NCBI lineage: Eukaryota > Metazoa > Arthropoda > Insecta > Lepidoptera > Yponomeutidae > Yponomeuta > Yponomeuta malinellus. Next base: position 6,208,635 of record OX371010.1, read on the forward strand.
GCTCACCAAATCCTGAGCAATTCCAATCGTCTAACTGTCAAACTCCATACTAATTTGACAGTTAAACGATTGGAATCGCTCAGGATTTGGTGAGCGTAATATAGGGGCATATCTTGCGCTAAACCACGACGGCTTTGAAAATCCTCATCGAAAATGTCATCGACCCAAATGCTCTTGTTCCAGTGGAATACGGCATCAGCCTCTCCACGTTTCGGCGTGAGGTGGACGTACAAGTGATAAGCACGGCCCAGTGCCAGGCGGTGTTTGGCTCGGCCGTGGTCCTCGACAGCAACATCTGTACCAACGGCGCTGGCGGCGTAGGCATCTGCGGCGGGGATTCCGGCGGCCCCCTCACTGTCGTCCGCAATGGACAAAGGATTCTGGTGCCTATTTTCACCTTTATTCATCATCATCATCATCGTCATCAGAAATTTCACGCCCACTGCACGACATAGGCCTCCTTCGTGGTTTTCATAACCATGAAGGGTTTTGCCATAATCGCCACGCTTGGCAGGCGGGTTGACGATCGCAGTATGCGGTTAGATTCTCAGGAAGACGCTGCTGCCCGTCTAGGTGGTATTTGATTTCCTTAGTCACCTTCTACGACAATGGAACTTTATTATGCTACGTGAAATAAGGACTTCGAATGAGTTGTAGGCGGAGTCACCATTCATAGGCGCTCTTCTTATTTGCTATCCATATGGATGTAGGTGTCTTTAACCAGGGTTGGAAATTAATCTGTTTTAAACGGTTTTAAAATGCTTAGTTTTAAATATACCAAGCCTGTTTTCAGCAATCTCGTACTCGGTACTAACTTCACACAGGTAATCTAATTTACTTTCCGAACCTCCTTTGTTTTTGAAGTTGCCACAAGAATCAACAGTTTCAAAACTCAACGAACTAAAGTCCTAAATTTAAAACACGGAGCCACTAGACGTGTCTCTAGAAATTGGGATTTTGGTTAATTAGGTTGTAGGCAATCTGACCTAACATATCGATGCGCCTCATCGACTCGTCAGGCGACCGGAAGCTACCTCGGCCAGCGCATTAGTCTGGTCATTCAGAGGGGTAATGCTGACAGTATCTTGTGAACTCTCCCCAGCTGCAGCGGTCTAGATATTTTTGAACTCGTTGTAATTATAGATTTACAGTTAGTAATTTATTTATTTGTAAACATCGGTATATAAAGAAATACGAAAACTTGCTGACCTTAACTATAATAAGTACTTGATGTTTTCCAGGTTGGCGTGAGCTCTTTCGTAGCCCACAATGCTTGTCATCTCGGATTCCCGTCAGCCTTCGCAAGGGTCACCAGTTTCTACAGTTTCATTCTGCACCACCTCTTTTGATTTCGAGCAATTTCTGCGATAACCCCGTTATCGTGAACTAAAAACATCATGATCTTCGCTCAAGTCATTACTGTTTTAGAGCTTATGAGAAAATAAAAAGATTTCTTTTCAATCAAGCTCCTTTATTTTCAAGACAGGTACCGACGTTCCCGCGTTCCTTACATCCATACGTTTGCTCCAAGCCTTTCACGTTCACTAAAATCAGCATGTGCTGCTTCGGCAAATTTATAATATTATAGTTATTTCTACACATTCATAGTTCTGTGCATGTACCGCCGTACTATGGAACCTCCTTCCTGTTAAGCTTGATAGATTGCATACTAAGATGTTCTAATATATCAACATAGAAAACGGAAACTAATTGGATAGATAAGTAAATAATGTGATTAATCTTCTATTATTTAATATGTACCTGGATGACCGGAATTTTTTTTGGTCATCGTGTATTTCGGAAAATATTTTTCGATGCCATGAAAAAAAGGGGAAAAAAGGGTAAAAAGAGAACCGGATTCTGGACTCGAACCGGGGTCTTCTGGTTTCGGGACCGCCCGATTTCTCACCTGAGCTATTACAACCTTGTAAATCGTCGCGAAATTTACCTTCATAATATTCTAATGATATTGTACCAGTCCGGACTTGGCCCCCGTGGTGGAGTATGGCCTATACCTTCCTCAGGGAAGAGACCCGTGCCCCTCGGTGGGGACATAATGGGTTGATGATGATTGTACCAGTTTCTCATTGCCTAAAAACACGATTAAAACGACTATTTTTAAAAATGAAACCTAGCTAGATGGATTTATCGCCCCCGAATCCCTGCATACTAAATTACAAGAATTGTATACAAATATTGTTCGTTTAAAGGTATTACATAGATAGATAGATTCAAACAGTTCCATGACGATAAATAACGCACAGCATTAGCCAAGGTCTAAAATTTTGACGAAATTTTCCACGGGTACCCCAGTGCACGGAGAAGGGATTCTCCATAATTCCACCCCTACGGGGGTGAAATACGAAAGCATACTTTACGTACGAATTTGTGAGCAGCTACTACGGGACAAAACGAGGTAGTAAGTAGCTTAGTTGCTGAAGGTCATTACGTATCAAGGAGGTAATTAAGAACTTAACTGAAATTAAAATGTACTCAGCTATATGTAATAGAAACTTCAGAATTATATAGTTTGAACTCTATTGCACACCAGTAATTGCAAAATAAACATATTTGTAAAACAAGTCATCTTTTTCATTCATGGTTCGGTCTGAAAACCAGCGCCAAAGCCTTGCTTTGGCATCATGCTGAGAATGGCCCATTTTTGGCAACTTTGTGTGTCTAAGTTTCATGTAGGTACTTAGGTACAGGTATTTCGCCAAATGTGTCCTATGGTTTACTAACTTAATTATGCACCTATTGTTTGTAATTCTTTGTAAGGATATTGGCTTATGTGCCTACTGTATGCAATTCTTTGTAATGTTGTCAAATAAAGTTTATTCTTATTCTTAGAGCAAATTGGAGGCTGAAGGTACCATAGTTTGGCATTATTTCAGTAACAGTTGGTTTCATAAATTCATACTACCGTAATCTTGATGAACGTCACGATATGTCGTTAAGATTAAACAAGAGAGTAACGAAGGCTGTTTTCCTAAATAGCGTTTGAAAATTTTAAGTGCGGACTGATTTGGTTTTTTTAAAGGGAGAATCAATCTCGCTGTACACTTCCCTTCACAAAACACTACGCAAATTTTTAAGTGTTCAATCATAATGTTTTGACGTATAATTACTCTTATACGCATTAGTAAACATTTCAATGACAAACAATTTACTTACTTAAGTGTGTTTTACATAAAAATTTTAATGTGCGCCTAAAGCTTTACAAATATTTTTTTTTGTTTTGCCAACAAAATTTTGCTTTAACAAACAACAATATTAGACATTTACCATGCAGTTTACAAGAGTGGTCGATTACATTTTTTTGCTGTCACATTTTTTTATTGTTAACAAATTATTTTACTAACTACTATGAAATATTAAATATTGAGACTAGAAATAACTTAGACCTTAATATTTTACACAGTTCAAGTACATACTTCACAGCAAGAGTAAAGGGGCAATAATAATTTTATTGAAAGTAAATAATATTGGCTTTTTTTAGTTTTAAGTTCTTTTTTCGTTCATAGGCTGCAAAATTACCTACCAACAAATTGTAAGTTGATACCTAAACCTACATTTTGTTGGTAGGTAATTTTCTAGACTACAATATACCTATTACAGACATACAAGTATAACTTAAAGTGCTTTACATGAAAAAACACAATAAAGAAGGCAATTTATAAAAAAATATTTACAAGCCTCTCCATAGCTTTTTTTTTCATGTAATTAGAACTAGGTTCATTTAAGAATATTTATAATTCTAAGTGGTTGAACAATTCCAGTTCAGTACGTGTTATTGTTAATAATAATAATATTTACATTTATAGCTAAAAATGAGATTTCATATTCCTCAAGCGAGTTGAAAAGTTGTTGATTTCAAAATTACCAAAACAGTGTTTTTTTAATTAAAATCTAAAAGGAAGCATTAATGAAATCAATTAACATTCGATATCACAGTTCATTTACGCAAATAAAGTTTAAAATTATTACGGGACTCATGTATCGATACGTCAGTTACATTAGTTAAACGTAAAAATAATGTTACAAACATAGCAAAGTTATTAAAGGTATAATTAAATTAACATTTTAATTATAAATTATGGCAATGTATCTACCAACTTTCTACACTTCAATTCTTTGTCCCTTACAATTAGTAAAGCGGGCGGGATGAATTTATTTAACTACTATGTGCTTAAACGTCGAGTTCGAAAAACGTGATTGTTGAAGTAACTTTTAAAATGGCGTTTCCACCTAGCTGCATTAAAGAAATACTTAAATAATTTTGAACGCAGAAAAGTACTCAAATATTTGAGTACAATATTGTTTTGCATTAAAACAATATTCCCGAGTATCAATAGTTTTACAATTTGACTACATAGGTAACACCTTATATAAAAAGTCTGATTGTCCTCAAATCTTAGGAAGCTGCGTCTAAGAAAAGTATATCTTAATATTTAAAATAAAGCTGTTCTTCCATAAACCGATATAATTACATAGCGCGAAGCACACACAAGTGCGATTTAGTGACTGACAGAGGAAACCTGACTTTCTATACCGGATTTTAAGAGATGCCAAGAGATGAAAGTGACAAGTAAAGGGATCAATTCTTGAAACCTGCATTACAAAAGTACCTTTGCTGAATTACATTGAATTGAATTGTAATTTACACCTTTGTCCGCTTTCAGAATTGACCCCTACGAGTTAAAGTATAGGTTTAAATTACAATAAGTTAGCTAAGAGTGTTGGATGCTTATGTTGGACACAGCACCTTGAGTATATAGTCGGTAAGCAGCGGCGGCACCGTCGGGCTATCTTCATTTATAGCTTTGAGAACTGTGAAAAAGAAAGGAAATATTAAGGACAATATTTTGAACCCGGTAGTGGGTCATAGGTGGTAATTTATAAGAACGTAATATTTTACTGTCAACATGTTTGCGTCGCATTAAGTATTTGAGTTTATGAAAGTTATTTCTATAAGCAATCTTAAATCTGATAAAAAAAACTTAACATCACAAACTCTTTCAAGCTTTTTTGCTCGCAAGTGTAGAGGCAAAAACGGGAATTTGTTTGTCCCCTTTTTTTCTAATGAAATTATCAAAGTAAACTTACTTTTGATGAGGACTTGCAGGGTTCTGTTGTCGGGTGGTCCGTTCTCCAGGTGGAAAGGAATCACCGTCGTCAAATACTGCAACAAAACAATGTACCTATACAGTCGTTTTCGGACTTACTTACTGGATAAACACATAAATAGTGCTGTTTGAAAGCGTTGGCGCAGGCCGGCCTAAGCAGTATAGCTTACCTTGGACTCAGACGCGCCCAAATTGGGCGACCTGGGCGGATGCGCGGACCGCTTTTTCTTCTCCACGTGATGCTGCCGACGCTTGTTCTGCACGGCGAGCAGGAGCGAGATGAAGGTATTCTTCAGCTCCTTCTCGTACTCCAGCTCGTCGCGTAACGCCAGCTCCGCGATCAGGGTCTCGGAGAACTCTCGGATGAGGACTTCAAGCTCCATGTAGATCTCGTTGAGTTGCGCCAGAGAGAGCGTGCGGAGTTCTGTGGAGAACACGGTCGGATTAGGCCCTGAGAAACCGGAAGGATTTACAAAAGAACTCTTGTGATTGATGAAGATCGGGTCTACATGAGTTTTTTGTTAACCGCTCGGGAAAAACAGAAAAACACCAACGCGGGGCGGTGGCGGTGGCGCTCCATACTTACGATCATATAAATATTACTGCAGTAAATGATGTATGTATGGACCGCCACACGCGCCGCGTTGATGTATTTCATCCCTTGGGGATCGTTTATTCAATAGAAATTTGCATTGAACTCTGGGTTCGGACGGTGAGGTCAACAGCTTCTTAAATTAGCAAGTTGTAGTGGCAGATGGTTACGTCGGCCGAAGGACGGATAACCTATGGGGTGAACGATTTTCGAGCCAAACCGAGATTAGAATGATTTTATTCCATTTGAAGAGTTGGCTTATGATACGTTAACTCGCGTAACAAATTATAAATTGCAATCTTCCCACGCAGTCGCCAAAATCATTGAATACAATTATGACATCAATTACATAAACCAGAGAAAAAGGCCAAAAAGACGACATAAAATTAGTCTCGAATCATTATTATTATATGGCGTAATACTCGGTGTGTACAAAAACTTGATCACGACGTGCAGGCCACATAACAGGATCTCAGACGGTTCGACTACACAGAAAGCAATCTCCTTTTGTTTCACTAAGATAAATTATACTAAACTTGTATAATTCTCGCGCGGTAAAATCAGGATGTTGGTCTTCGACCTTGTCGAAGTGAGGTCGATTTTCAAATTTTTGAAGGCAATAATTTACAATCAGTTATTTGCAGCCAAATACAACAAAACCAATAAATGCACGGCCAATATTCGTAATAGCATAAGGTAGTATTGTCATGATTCCAAATACCAAACGTGGCAGTCAACCTATCTACTTATAAGTATATAAATTACTTAGAAGGCACCTGGAGCTGAAAAAGGCTAGCACCTATATTTTAGAGAAAGTGACGTACTCGTAATAATTATTCTCGATCATCATCAACCCATTATGTCCCCACCGAGGGGCACGGGTCTCTTCCCTGAGGAAGGTATAGGCCATACTCCACCACGGGGGCCAAGTCCGGATTGGTGGAGGCTTGTAGACTAGTGGCTCGTCTACTGTCAGAAGTTGTCAAGCCGCCCTAAGGCCTCTGACTTGGCTTAACGACTGCCATCTATCGACGGCAGCCGGCACCACCAGCTTAACGTGCCTTGCGAAGCACGGAACCGCTCGGGAAAATGCCACTAGCGTTAGGCATAGACGGTGACCCATCCATGCACTGAACGCGCCCTGTGTTGCTTAACCTTCGTGATCGTTTAAGATCACTCAGGCAGCCGGGGCTACGAGCGATTCCTCTCGATATTCTCGATATCTAGTGGAATTGACTTCCCGGTGAGCAAGATCTCAGTAAGAAAAGGTAGATGTATTATACTAAATTATGACTTTCGTAACATTCTACTGAGGATTATCTCAGACCAAGAAAGAGACTGGTTTGACTTGTTACGAGGGATTCATTTAAAATCTCACGCGTTTGGTTTCAATTAAACATGATGCAAAAGTAAGAACGTATTCGAGTACCTACCATGGAGGACTGGCAGAAAATACCAATTTGTCCAGATATAATGTAGCGTAAACATGGGTCATCAAACGTTGCAGCAGCTGTGATTGCTCTTTTAACCACATGAGACACGGTTGGTAAAGAAATACGTTTTTTACACATCTAATACAAGACTTATTTTTCCTATGCATTAGGAACGTGTATTGAAAACAATACTTGTCCTAAAGTTCGAAGAATACTGGCCAACCACAATTTAGAGTCACGCAAGAGTGTTACTAAAGTTATGAGACGTCAAAATTCAGTTGAAATTGCGTCACGTATTATAATCCTATAGAGGTATTAATTAATAGACACACGGTGATCTTATTATTTCTATTTTTTCTCACAATACGCATGTTATAAGAGAATATGATAGTAGCAGTTTTTGTGAGAAGACAAAGATTAGAAGGGAATAATGCAGTGCTTTGGAGTGGTCAACACTTTTATTATTTAATGAGATTGAGAAACTAACCACCTGCGTTTAACGACGGTCTCTTTTGTCGAAATTGAAGGGGCTAGAGCTGACTGGAAAACGAGAAATTGTGGGACAGAAAATTCCGATGAATTTGAGAAGCCACTAGCGGCTTAACTATAACTACAACAACATACATCTGCTGTCTCATTTGTTCTCGTGTTTGTCGTGATTTGAGTGACAGAAGCGCACTTACTATCTTCATAGAGCGGCGAGCTAAGCACTTCCTTGCCCTTCTCGAGAGCCTCGTTGTACTCGATGACGTCACCCTCTGAGGATGGCGTCTCCTGCATCATGTCGTCTATTTCCTGTATCACCTGAAAAGATTAAACAGTTTCATTAACCTTTGAGGCTTAGAGGAAAGCATCGCGAAGAAATCCGCGCGTAGTGGTGTCAGCGAGTACTGACTCTGTTTTTCCGGTCGATTAGGGTGACTAAACTGAGGGGATGATATATATGATGATGGTGCTAGTCAAGGGCTTGCCAAGCCCAAAGATAAGGCAATCATGCAGAAGTAATATAAAAAATATGTACCAGGCACTTGTCTGAGCGGTCACTTCACCCATCTAATTTTGGTAAGACTTTTTACTCGATAATTTATAATCTTGTAGCACTAATAATATAACGGTCGAAGTTTTTACCTCATCGGCAGTTTTGACGGGGCACTCGTGGTCCTGATGGAGCCCACCCAGGATCAAAGCGTGCATGTCTAGGTCCGAAGCCACGGCCTCATCCTCCGAGCTGTGGATATCATCATCCGGTGTCATAGCGCCCTGGAAAGTAAAATAGAAATTCTTGGATCAATCCAGTAAGAGTTAGAATATTCGAATAAATAGGATAATGATGAAGATGAAGGATCTGAATAGACCAATGTAGTGATTTTGACCACAGGCCTAATCATGCGCATAAAATCCTGTCGGAAGCTTGATGTTTGCGGTAGCAATTAGTATGGAATTTTAGAGTTAGGCGATTGGAATCGTTCAGGATTTGGTGCGCTAAATATATTATGAAGGTCTGTCATATTGCTAAGTGACTGTCTAGGCACTGACGAAGTTGGCGTGAAAGGGGAGTTCATGTCTAAAAGCGGGCTCTATTCAAGGATTAGTAGATAGATAACCATTATTGCCGATCAACTAGAATCTAGATGATTCGTTAGACTCTTTTAGCCAATTTACACTACATGAGAGTTCTTTGGGAGAATGCGTAGGAGTGGTGTGAACTTTCACTATTTATACCAAATTCAATAGGTCTGCTAATGCGGCTATGCAAAGCATTCGATTTTTAGTAAAGATTTTTCGTTGTAGTATCTTTCAATGTCGTAATTTGAACTATTTTTTGTAACTATATTAAACGGGTCTAATAGCGATTATTATTTTTTTTTTTTTTTTGTTCGTGTACCCACGTCGACTTTCTTAAGCGTTGGGTTTACGCACTAATATTGTAATCACGAATAAAAATAGAAACTTTATCCGAGATGCTAGTTATGAAATCTGCAATATACTGTCATACCAACTGAAAAACCAACAAATAGTATTGTTTTAGTCACAGTGAGTCATTTTGTACGCTGAAATGATTTCACACCAAGCCTTAGCGACCAAAGTGATCTTCAGAGGCCTTGTTGCCTAATTGTTATCACAGTTATGATGATTACGTAAGACATCGACCGCGGTAGAGTAATGACAAGTTGATTGGTACTTTCTGTCCTTCGTGACCAACATAAATACTGCTATAGTTGACTATAGGAAGACATAAACGAAAGAGGAGCTTTGTCCCACAATAATGGTGCACAACATTACTGGCGAGTACTACGTTCTTAGACATCATCGTCATCAGCCATTTGACGCCTACTGCAGAACATAGGCCTCCCTCATGGTGTTCCAAGCTTCCTGGTCTTGTGCCACTGGCATCCAACGACTCCCTGCCACCGTAACCAGGTCGTCAGACTATCTGGTGGCGAGCCTACCAACGCTGCGTCATCCGGTCCGCGCTTGCCAGGTCAGAACTTTTCCGTTCCAACGGCCATCAGTCAGTTCTCCGAGCTATGTGCCCCGCCCACTGCCACTTCAACTGAGCATTTCTTCGAGCTATATTAGTAACTCGGGTTCTTCTGCGGACCTCCTTATTCCAGATTCGATCACGCAGTGAAACTCCTTACATAGCTCTCTCCATTGCTCGTTGGGCGACCCTTTTATGAGGCCCATAGTCAGCGACCCTTTCTTAGACATGTCCATGTGCAATTGTGCATCCAATCACATTATACTGGAATTTTAACCCACCATGCATAACCCAGAATTTAACCTCTGTACACTCTCGCTTGGTGACCGAAAGTTTCCCACCAAAATGGTGAGCGTTAGAAGCAACTTTAACGGTTTTTAGGCTGTGTGACGAATGCCGCAATGCAGGCAGATGAGTGGAGTCACTCAGAAATAAGTTGATTTTTTTTTTCTAGCACTCATTGATTATGCCCAATTATGCCACGCTTAGTAGGAGCTACCGTATCGTATCTATTACTAAAGTACACAACTTTCTCTTAGGCTGAATTAAATCTGAACTCGACTCCATGCCTTCACGTTATGTACATTACCGTAAGCGCACAACGTGAAAGATTGACTAGCTGTCGTCTGTACCAGGTAAGTGGCACGACTAATTGTATGAACTTTGGCTTCGTTCTGGTACCACTATTTTTAGAGGGGATCTTTGATGACATGAGAAACATACCTAACATGGTTCAACGAAGCAATGTCAACTTATGATAGTGACTCGCTTTTACACGCAATTAAGGACATTTTGTGCAACGAATGATCGTACACCATTGTTTTGACGGTTAGCTTTTATGGTCAGGAAGCGACGCCTTGGACATCCGTCGAGCATATGGTACCTTTGTATGGCGTAAATAAAGTACACATTACTCGTTAGCCTTGATGCGTTAACAATGTTAGGAGATTTTACTGTAACGGTATTTTGTGTTATTTGACTCCTCAGACATTAATCCTCACGTTTGATACATAGATAATGTTTTTTTTTTCAAATACAGTTGGAGAATTGGTTACAGATTTAATTTAATTAATTTTGTTGTTTAACTAAACTAAATGTAGAACTAGGCACTTTCTTGTATTAGCAAAGGGCAAGATAAGAAGTACCCGAAACCAGCGTGCGTGCATGCAACGACTAATGAATGTTGATGAAGCGAAAGAGATCTGTCAGGATCGTGGCAAGTGGCAGACTTTGCCTACCTCTCCGGGATACAGGCGTGAGTTTATATTATGTTGCTATGTTTTCTAAGAAATCATATGTTAAGATAGAGAGAGATAAAACTATAATATGTGAATCGTTTTGTGTTTTTTATGTTACACTGTTTAGCGCATTGAATTGAATTGTTATACACAGTTAAGGTGGGACGATACAAATGATTTTTTCCAAATTTTTAAAAATAATTATATACTTATACACTGAAATAATGTATATCTGCATTAATTTAAACTTTTATTTGGGCTAATTTATATTTTCTTGAAAAAAACAATAGTTTATAAGCTTAAATGAGATCGAAAATTTTGTCCATACAACAACATCAATTTAATTTTAGTATTAAACTACTGTTTTTTTCAAGGAAATGTAAATTGGCGCAGATAAAATTCTTAATTCTTGCAGAGAGATATAATTTCAGTGTGTAATTATGTAATTTTTTTAACAAATTCGCTGTGGCAAATTGCATTTCTCAATAAAAATATTCGTCGTGATTAGCCGTATAGGTTATCTCTCCATCTCTCTTACCGAGAGAACACCTGTGCCGTGAAGTGCGATGTACATATTTTATGAGATGATATTGCTGGTTGATGGGTGAAGTGCAAGCTCGTACTAAGTTTGCTAACCTTTTTGTCACTGAGGTTCAGGGTGGGGATGTGCATCTTCCTGGAGAAGGACTTAGTCCAGTCGATGGGCAGAATGTTACCGAAGTTGCCCGTGATCGTCCACCACATTCTGGAACAAACAAAGGCTTTGGTAAGTCAAAGGGCTCGGATGGAATCAAATTATTGGAAGACGAGATTGCAATGAAATAGTTTCGAATTTCTTATCGAGCTTTGACCTTTTTTTTATTAGGACATGTTGACACTTGACCCCAGTCACGCCTGATGGTAAACGAAGACGGGGTCTAAGATGTTACATGTTTACCTACCTGTTAAATGCTGGTTGACTCTAGTTTTAAAGACACCCAGGTGAAAGAACAAAACCGATAACATCGAAAAGGGGTGGACGGTAAAGTAAAATCTCAACAGATTTTTGTGTGATTTTTTCTTATAGCCTGCTCGTGGTTTTCACGAAACATTACACAAAACAATCATTATTATTATTTCGCTTCCCCTAACAACTAAAGTGTTTTACAACAGATTGTTTAGTATAATTTTTTTAGCAGGATCCGCGAGCGTAAAGATTTTATTGTGTAAAATTTAATGAAAAACACCGACCGGAGATGCTTCTAAAGATTTTTTAAGTATTATGGAGATGTGGGCCCCATTTCATAGAATCATGGTTTACTTCGATTACATTGCATAGCTTATTAACCCACAGACTAACAGGTAGGAAGGTTGCCACGTACATCAAATTGTCATAATAAACCGTGAATTGTAGTTTTATGCAACGTGGCCCTATCAGTAATCCTCTATTTTTGGTACGACGACAACACTTCAAAGCATCCAATCCATTTTCTTTAAGCAACCCAAGAAGCTTCTATTGGCCTGTGAAATCTAATCTTATGAAGAAAGCGATAAAATTCCAATAAAAAGGCGGCTAAGATCACGGCGATGGTCAGTTGAGAGTCATTTATTAACGGCTTACTTGGTCCCTCAAAAGGATAATGCAGTAATAAATGGGTCGACCAAATACTTGGGCCTTTGGGCCGCAAGTTCTATCGGATATCAGATGATAGAGGGTATTATCGAGACTGGTTTGATTTATCTGGTGGCGTGGAAGTTTGTTTTTTGGGTGGCGCAAGGCGACTGTTATTTATGCTTGGAGATATCCTTTCTTTGATATAACCTGAGATTGTTTTGTCGCTTTACAAAGGGAGCAGAGTATCAAACGGGACATATTTCGGATGTATAATAAACTATTAGATGTAACGATTAAACATTCCAGATAATCATAGGATTTTAGTATTGGGAGAAGCTAATCTGGTACAGCATTTCTTAATTATGATTGTTTTTTTATTTAAGTAACGTCTTCGATACAATTCATTATAGTCGACGACAGTATCAAACTATAATTTTTATTGCGATGTCGTCCATGGGGCGGCGGCGGCGGCGGCTGTAAAACCACTTAACGTCACAGTATGTAATCGTATCCTAGTTACAGTTCAAGGCTCTAATCTCCGCCTTTGTTTCCACTCACAACTAAACAGACTACATTAGCCTGACGCATCCCAACTCCCAGGGGAAGAGCTCCATTAGGACTAGTCAATTAGGGACACAAGGTCGCCCGGCCTCTAGGTTGTCGACGTTGGTCTAGCGGCAAGTCCGAGTGTTTTTTTTATGTTTATGATGTCCTTGGCTGGCTACTACAGCACAGGATATCCTAGTTTAGGACAAAGATGAGTGATTGTGTTGCATGGAAGATATTTTATTTTTATACAGTCAGTCGCTACTTCGCTGTTTCAAGACCTCTTATTAACATAGAGCTATAAGCTTCTATAGTTATATGCTTATCAATACGCCAAACTTTGTATGCGTCTGTTACGTTAAGATTGCGACAATAATGTAAAGTATAATCAGTTGTCGCTGGTACTTTCTGGATACATATAATACGAATACAGATCAAGGTTTATTCTTTGAATTGTACACGGACGGACGGTCCAGTACTGTAAACTTTGGACCGTAATAAGATTTAGATTTGAATTTATAAAGTAAGCGTCATTCACGCGACTCGTGTGTGTTTTGCTTTGCCATTGATTGTTCGTTTGCTGGTGCAGTAAACAGTTCATATTATACATGCTCTCTTTTTGGTTACATTTATGACGACACGTTTGGTACAAACCTGCAGAATGGAGTAGTTGGTCAGACAAATAGTTGTCTATCGTAGTTACATACATAATATCCCACTGCAGGCCACAGGCCTTCTCTCAGAGAGTATATCGTGAAATATAGAAAAACTATAGGAAACCCGAACATCTGAGGTCAGGTGTCCTCACGGCATATTTTTTTTCCTTCACGGTTAGCGTGCTACTACAAAAACAAAATCTTTGGTTCCCACCCAGGACTTCTCGAATTGGAGACCAGCATTCTACCGATGAGGCATGAACCAATGACGATGTTTTCTAAGTTACGTACATTTGTGAAGTTATAGTAGCAATACCACTCGCTAGCTGTGAAGGAAAACATGATGAGAAAACCTGAGTGTCTGAGATGTTCACACAGGTACCTCAGCGCTTGAAATTGCCAATCCGCGGTGGGCACGAGCCTATACTCTTTCCGAGAGAAGGCTTGTGCCCTACGGTGAAGAATGTACTACCGATGCGCTAATACGGAAATTATACTTAATTAGCGTAAGGAAAACCCCTTATAGGTATGACGAATCTATTGCTTTAGTTTACCAAACAAAACAGCTCATTCATAGCAGTTACAGAGCTCTATATTCGCCCGATGATATCACGCCTCAATTAGAACTGAATCTGAACTTGAAATAGCGATCTTTTAACGATTTCATGAACTGAAATAATGCACCGCATGTTGTTGGGAATTCCTTCGCAACCATGCGTGCCATAAAAACCCGTGAACTGCGAGCTAGATTTGTTTATTGTTCGTTACTGACAATAATAATTATTCTTTCCATTATTGTAGAAGCTTTTAAAACTGATACAGTTTTGAAATGTAAAAGACACCTATTGTGCAGCCTCCGCAGCATGAAACCGCGATAAACGTTTTTGTCCTCCTATCACGTAGATCTATTTCGCTTCACGTAGTAAAATAAAGCAAGATAAATGGTGTCGATAGGTAAATAATTTTGACGGTGTAGTACAGCAGGGGCAGAAATATTATTGAAATTATACGAAACGTAGCATAAAAAACTTTAAAAAAATCATTTTAAGAAACACACCTTTGTCGCCAATGCACTAAAAAGTGTAGATAATTTCCTAGTTTCGTAATGTTCGGTAATCCAAAGCAAAAAAGCATGGGGCGCTTTGTCTAAATCAATAATTAAAAGCAGACCCACAAGATAAGGTACCTAATTAAACAACGAAAGTCATGCTGATAATAGCGCAGTATAGAGATTTTTGAAGAATTCCATTTACTCCGGATCCATCATCAGATCATTTCGATGATACCAAATTATTGTATTGTCATTCGAATTAAGTACCCTTGTAAAGTTTTAAATCGATGCGACAGTTAGAATTATGTTAAAACTGAATTCCTTGATTTGTAGGTAACATGTTGACGACAGGCTAAGTTTGACAGTTTCATACAGGAAAAGCTAAAATTACACATTAAGGGGAGAAAAGAGAGGGTAAAAATGGAAATTATTCCTTCTGAGTACGAGCTATGTAAATCAGTCAATTACTTTGTCATCGCAAAGTTAAGTTGGTACCTAATAAGACCCTCGAAATAACATTGCAACAGTTACTTTAGAGTTATTATCTGGTGACTTCCGATCTAGCGTGACAGCTAAGGATGGACAGGGTGACCAGGTATTGCATCTTCCGACACTAACTGGTGATCTCTGGTTTAAAGAAAAACGCTGAGGTGTCAGAGATCTTCCAAGGCTGGCGGAGCGTGAGTCAACCGGCGCTATAAATTGGCGCTAATTCGAGAGATCTCGCTATGCCACCGCTCAATTGAGGAATGTTTCACTTTACCCACAATACAGTTGACGGCGCATCAACCTTTACATACGTGCACTCTAATAAGTTACGTTAAGGACGACTTTGCAACAAAAATGTAAAGGTATGTATGTTGTGTGGGTACCAAATCGACTATAGACTATGTGGCTGTGAAAAAATAGCCTTCGGGATAGGTACCACACGCTCTCTGTGGTCTGGCTCGCGGAGGCAGAAGCAAGAATCCTTCCCGCAGGTACAAGTTTAAAACATAAAAGAATTTAAATATTGATATGATTACTGTAAGATGTGTTAGGTTAGCTAACTACGTAATAAATAACTGAAGACAGAAGGACCCTTAAGTAGGGACTGAATAAATTATCAGACTTTGTATAACATGGATCTCACAACTTTTTACGGTAGAAGAACTGAGTTGCGAGACTTGGTTTTTTTACAAGTTATGTTTTTAATGGCTAGACCTTTATTCGAATCCCAAGGCGCTTGAAGCAGCGGACCTAGCTAGACGTCCATAAGTGGCGACGCGCGGAGCGGCCAGTCAATCACATGACCCAGTTAAACAGCTGTTGTGCAATGTCATTTTTCTACTAAACTGACTGACAAGTGACAAACTGGGGTTTTGAACGCAATATTTTGCTGTACTGACATGAAAGAGCTTAAGATTTATAATTATGTTAGCGACTGTGCGGAAATTAAACACTTGAATGGCTTTTAAATAGGCTGGTGTGCGTTAGCCAAATATGTGCATCAGATGATACAAGAAATGTATCTGCAAGTTTATCTCTTGAAGTTGATTGTAAAAAACTTTGCATCTACGTAATGAGGTGATATACACAGCGTTAAGTGGCACTCGGACGCTGCAGTGCCAGGGACATTGTTTTTAATACCACAAGCTAACGGTGAAGGAAAACATCGTGAGGAAACCCGCGGCTTAGTTGGTTCCATGCGTACTGATTTGTCTTTCCTGTGGGTTAGACCAACTAACCTGTCAGAATGGTATATGTGCTGGGCCAGACTACTCCATATAAAAAACAAAAGTTTTAATACCTAGGTATTTTTTATCTAGCATATTATAGAGTGTAACACAATCACCATGTGTTTGAGAGGAAGAGTCATGTGGCTCGGTAATATAATATCAGGTAATGGACAGATGTGGCCAGCGTTGAAGACTTGTTTCGCTCGGCAAGAAACGGAGAGCTGATGACCAACCCTTTTACCATGACTTTTACGTTAGCCATGACTTATGAAGCACAAGAAAAAAGTCAAGAGAGAAATCTTCAAAAAGAATAGCCGTCATTCTCAGATAACACAAGACCGCAATCTGGTTTTAACGAGTTCCTGTAAACATTTTGCACGACTTCTCATTAAAAGCTCAAAACTACGGAGCACATCTGCAACCTCTGTAAACGCGATCCGCGTCGCAGGCAAATAAAAAAAAATTGAAAAAAAAAAAAGATAAACCCGACTCATAAAAAGTCTGCCTCCGTTAAATTTTCAACTTTAGAATCTTCTAGGTACTCGTAAATTAGTTTGTTCCCATCTGCTTAGGTTCAAAGGTCGGGTTTTTTAGCAGCTGGGTTTTCTGTTTTTACAAGTTTTGTAGCTTTTTGGTGTCTTTACTAATAACATGACACACTTTTGTCGTCAACACCATTCATTTGAGACTCAATAAATTTAAAAAATTCACAAAGTCGTTTAAGCTACAGAGAGTGCCAAAAAAATTAATTAGACATACATAGTTAAAAAGAGTTAGTATATGAAAAAAGTTTATTTATAGCTTTTCAAAATAGTATCTTCCAACCCTATGCACTTATGAATTCGGGTGAACCAGCCTTCAAGACATTAAAAAAATGTCTCTTGTGGGAGATCGAAAAATAACCGCCGAAGTTCTTCGACGGCCTCTTCTGCAGTGTTGCCCACGAAGCCTTTCTTGGGTAACATTTGCACCCCTGAAGTTGTCAAATAGTCCATGGTTCTAATAGCTGTGTGAGCGGGCGCATTATCTTGGTGAAAAAGAATGCCACGGACGCCGCTCCTTGGGCTCCCGAAGGCTTGAGGCAGGCAAACTTCGCAGTACTATTTATTAGTAACAGATCTACGGTCTTCTAGCGGAATTACTGCTATTGGTCCACTGCGTCGAAAAAAAAACCGCTATCATTTTTTATTAACGCTCCGACCGCGAACAACTATTGTGGGCAACTGGTCCTATTCAAACACCATTGCGTGGATTGCTGCTTCGTGAGAGGATCGTAGCTGTAGATCCAAGATTCATCAGTTGTAAGGATGTAGGATACGTAGAAGAGCGACAGATAATCTTTAAAAATATTTAAAAAAAGAACTACACTTAAGTGGCCAATGATTTGCACCAAGGAGACTTGTATTGAAGTTACCCGTCAATTCAAAATAGTTTCAGGAAACAAGAGATTGTACATATATAATCTGTGGCTAAAAAAAATTCGGAACAATCTAGTTATATACACTCCAAAAACTTTATCCTCCTTCATTCGCAGTCGGGTGAAAACTGCAAATGCCAGGTCTGCCCGGGTCATTAGTGTTACGTCACACGCCATATGGCATGCGGCCCAAGATAAGCTGTAGCGAATGACATGTGCAAGATGTGAAACTCGATATTATTGGCGTAAAATTATTAATCAACTAATAGTGCCCGCGACTACATCCGCGTGGTAAACGGATTAGTCTATACCCCGAAAGTCCATTATAAACTCGGGTGAAAGAATTTTTTAAATCGGATAAGTACTTTCGGGGTTATCCTCTACAACATAGAAATATACAAACATAAAAACACGATTTCTTAAAACACTCCAAAAACGCAGTATAAATAATCTGTGGTATAGTCTTTCCCTTGTAAAGCCTCTACCACAGCCTGTTTTATATGGCGTTTATGGAGTGTTTTACGGAATCTTGTTTTTATAAATAAGACAATAAAGTAAGAAAAATTACAGGCTCACATAAAAATGCGCCATTTCTAAAACACATCAGTTGTAATTCGTAATTCACAACAACTTTTGTTCTACGACTTGCAATTTTTATGTTTAATTTTCGATTAAAAGAAATACTTAAGTGACTTTATAGTTTTGCTGTATTGTAATGGGCGCTGTTTGATAGATTGAAGATTGTATTTGACAATTAGATCAATGAGATATCGCCACTATGTAGGACATGGCTTACCGGAGGCTGCGATTCTGCGATTTTGCTAGAACGCGGGTAAAGTATGTAAACCCTGATACTCCGATTTTTTTTCAATCTGAGAAAAACCCATTGAATAAAAGTTTTTGTAAAACACAAACTCTACTAGCATATGAGGTCTTTCAGGAATTGCGCATTTTAGAGCCTAACAATGTGTATGTAGACTTGTAGAGTCGAAAGTTGATCAAACTCAACGTTTGTGTTGTAAAGGTTACACGTAATTAAGTAGAGTACACGTAAAGGTTGACAAGCTACAGACAGCAGGTACGATAGCAGCTTTCTTTGCCAAGAAAGCAACAACATAACTGCTTTATAAATGCAATAATAACGTTTGGCCTCACACCGGCAGTTTCTGTCCGTATGGTGGTGGACCGTTATCCGTTGTTCGCCTATTCGACACGCCAAAACTTGAGGCATACTTCGAAGGTTTTGGACTATCACTTTCGCTCATTATCTAGATCCTAGGTTACCCAATTTTGATCGTTTAAAGTTTGTTAAGTAACAAAATTATTTTTATCCTTAAGCGGTTTCAACTTAAGTTTGTTTTTCTGTTTGAAAAACTAATCAAATAAAGCAAAACTTTAAACAAATAAAGAGACTAACATAGAAAAATATACAGTTTATTGTCTTTATTTTTATTTCTTTATCACTAGCTGTTGCCCGCGACTTCGTTCGCGTGGTAATTTTGATGTGTATTTTTCCGGGATAAAAAATAGCCTATGTGCTAATCCAGACTTCCACAGAGATATAATCTTATATGATTATATAATAGATATAATCTATCTCTGTGGAAAATTTCAACCGGATCCGTTTTTGGGTGAAAGAGTAACAAACATCCATCCATACATACCAAATTTCGCGTTTATAATATTAGTAAGAATTATTGGTGGTGCCCGTGACCTCGTTCGTGTTGACGTAATTTTTTCCGGGACATAAAGTAGATTCCAGACTGTAACCTATCTCTGTACAAAACTTCATTCAGATGCTAAGAAGTTTATATACAAAGTAACTATACTAATTTACATGGTGTGAAGCATGTATGAAGTTGGCTAAAAGTAGCTAAGGCCCTGGCCACACAGAAGGAACGTAGGGCGAGGGCGCGGAAAAGACACGTCATCTTTCCAATTCACTTACACACAAAATGTATTGATGAGACGGGAAGAAGCCCAGACAGAAGAGACGGGGCGAGGTGATTTCTATACAAGGCGTCGCGTCTTTTCCGCGCCCTCACCCCGCGTCCCTTCTGTGTGGCCAAGGGCTATGAGCAGAAATATAAAGTGCTCCGAATTCAAAGTTAAGTTAATTCGGTACCTGGTAGGAGCACTTAACAACATGGCAAAATAAGAGAAGCGCAACAAAATTGCGAACTGCTTTGCTCATAAATATGAACACCATATAATTTCACAAGCCAGCTCCCTCCAACATGCAAAAGAAATAAGAGTCCATACTTTGTACTCCTTGGAAAAAAAAGAAAGCCACCTTTTTGCCTTCAAGCTTCAAACTTTCTTAATTGAATTTCCAAGAAATACTGGCCAGGCCAGTCTTTCGGGTTCAGACGTTCAGCCAGCATTCCTGTGCGACGAAAAATATTTGGAGGACAATACTTTGTACCAAGAAGTCGGATCTCGCTGTTTGTTAGGTATGGATTCGTAGAATTTGCTGGATCATGCATGACACTTATGAGAATAGGCTTATTATCCTTCCGCGGAGAGTCCCAGCTTTTATTACAGTGCTGTTGTTGTATAAATTGAGTGAATAAACGGTGTAGAATTTACGGTTATCTTATAGCATTAAGTCATTTCTTTTTCCTTTTTTTATGTACAATAAAGTGTTCTCTGTCTAGCTCATTTAACTCTGCGAAGTTACTCTAGTATCGACGTAATAATAATAAGAACTAACAGAACCAGAGCTTAAAATTCCTTAATCATTAAAATATTACTTAATTCTATTTTGAATAGTTCGCGTTAAAAATGACAGCCTTGTAGCCTCTAATTGTGTATTCAACAAGACAAAAAGTAAATAACAAACCAAAACAGCTTGGGCTTCGTATTTGTCATCAATTTGTAGATACAAACGCCCACGTCTAAAGGCCTCTTGAAGTTTTATTGTGTAACGCTGAGGCAGGGTCGAAGGTAAAGTGTATATCAACTATGTCAACCCAATGACATTTTAAAAGGTTAATCACTATTTGAACTACCATTTGCCAACATAGAACTTCAGATTCAGGTTGACGTTAACAAAAACCAAATATCCAGGCAGCATGCAAAAAAAAAATTCAAACATACAGTAACCTTTTTGAATTCCGCGAAGAAAAAAAACCGTATGCTGCATGCAGTAATAGGGATTCGTGCAATAACGATAATAGAGAGGTTCGTTATTTCGCCGCCGCCGGCAACCTCTCCGTTTCATGCACTGCGATTATGTCGCTTAAATATGCTACGTATATAACAACATTTTTTTATTGTTTAGCAAACCTAGCCCCTTGAAGAAAGTCCTTGTTGTTAAAAAAAAAAACATGTGAATATTTCGAATCTTATTCGAACAAGGAGTAACTTTAGCATTCATAGATTGATAGAAAATAACAAATGTAAATTTTCGCAATTTTAAACTGGTCTCTTGACGAAACTTTCTGTGTTTTCGAACGTTTTTATAACATTAATTGAATAAAAAATTCAACATTGCGGGGTTTGATTTGAGCTATACTTACTTAAAGTTACTTACCAATCTACCTATACGTGTCTGTTCTCTGTGCATGTAAGGTCGCTTACTAAATACGATCAAAGTGACGAAATAGGAAATGGAGATAGGCATTTCTTGAATATATTATGACATATTGATGATAGTGATGGCATTTGCAACACAGGCTAAGCCTAGTGTGGGGGCCCAGGCCCAGAATTTTTAATTTTCTTTTTAACCCGGCAGGTAACTAGGTAAATAGGTACTAAATAGGTATTTCAGCGGACACTAAATTAATATGATCATCGGACACAGATCAAACCTAGCTGCACCATACTACCGGTTTTACCCAGTTACCGCAAATCGCTGTGGGCTATCGATCGCAGTGCTCCAAGTCCCGACCAAACCGCCCCGCGTACCCCACTAACCCCGTCGGCGAGGCGCCATCGCCTGACTACCCGGGTTCAATGCATCCTCCTAACCTAACTCTACCCTAATCTCTTTCGAGTTTGTGTCCACGTAATGAAATTGTCCGAAAGGCTGGCCGGTGAAAAACATCGCGTTAACGAAGATACCGGACGGACAAGTGCCGGTAGGACTCGGGCCCGGTTCCGTGTTGTTGTTGCCAGGGTTCCACAATATTGTACAAACTTAACTTTGCAGTCGAAATAAATATCCTCCCGTGCAACCCAACGGCAAAGTTAAATTTGTAATCTTAAAAAAAAACATTTTTTTGTGAAATGAGTAATTACAATTTCCGGATTTTTTCCTTTACTTGGGCTGGAAGCTAAGGTCAACTGGAAGAACTAAAATTATTAACTAGATTCCGGATCACTTAGGTATTTGAATTTTCGTTGGAATGGTCCGATTCGACCAAATTTTGCTATTTTTCGAAGAGCAAACAAGTTGTTTAATTTATTGATATTAAAATAACGGGTTTTCGGTTTAGCGTTTTTTCAATAACACGTTGTATATAGCAGTATAGTTGAGAATCGAATCTATTCATTTACCTTACTAACCCCGCCTGGTTCAATGCATTCTTTAGGTCGCGTGTTCGGTTACACCCCTAGGACTTGAGGTTAACGATGCACACTAGATAACTTTGAAACCTTATCCTTTGTTACTCGACTGCGGCGGAGTGGATGTATGGGAGATATTCTTTGCGAGACCCAAATTCAACACAGTGATTAATTGTGAGGTAACCTAGGTTGGTCCCGCCAGTTGATGCTCATCATCATCATCAGACCACCGTTGTTCACTGCCATGGTTAGGCCTTTTCCCCCCAATGCCATCTTTCACGGTCCCTTGTTATCCGTTGGTGCTCAGCAGTCGGGTTTTTTGTCACCTTTCAATATAATGTTTAACTCCATAAAATAAGCAGCCTATAGGTATACGTCCCACTGTAGGGCACAGGCCTTCTCTCGGAGATAGAGTATGGGCTTAATCACCGCGCGGCCCACCGCGGATTGGCGATTTCAAGTGCTGAGGTATTTGAATAGCTCAGAGAGTCAGGTTTCCTCACGACGTTTTCCTTCACAGTTAGCGAGTGGTATTGCTACTATATCTTCACAAATGTACATAACTTAGAAAACAAAGTCATAGGTACATGCCCGCACTGGGAATCGAAGCTTTAACTCTATATTTAAGGTAAATAGACACAGTCGACAACACAGTAACCTTTGATCCGTGAAATTTCTTCAGAGACGTTACAAGTCTAGTGATTTTGCATCTAAAATGAAAAGATCTTACTTATAAAAACACAGTTCCTCTAAACACTCCTCAGAGGCAGTTTAAATAATCTGTGCTTACGTCTTTCTCCTTACCACAGACTATTTAAACTATATCTGAACAGGGTTTTATTGAAACGTGTTTTTATAAACAAGACTGTCATCGTACCACGACTCCTAATTGCATTTCTTTTAAAATTACTTTTTAGATATCGAATTAGTATCAAAACTGCGTATAGGAAAGGAAAATAGGAAAAGGAAAATCTACGCGGTAAACAAATTTTTCCCATATCTTTTCATATCTACGTAATAAGAGTTGTTACTAATAGGTATACTGTGCAAGTTACAAATTCTTACTTGGTTGAAGGGAAATAATTTTAAAGTAGAGCATGTTCCACAAGCTTTTTCCAGGTTGATAGGTTTATCGTCTTACCATACAACACAGCGGTCAACAACATGGAAAATAAACTAACACTAACTAGTGCGTGAAAATGGGTTTGCCCATAAAAGTTTTTTCTCTTTAAGTGCCCTCTATGGCTTATCGTGATGAAAGCTTAATAGCGTTTTCTATGCCATATTTAAGAGCTAATTGGTCAGATATTGAGTGTGACCTTAAAAATCTTTATACGCTTATAAACTAGCCTACGTTATTCTAATGTGCTCAGAATAGCCGAATTGCCGAGATTTCCAAACAAATACAAAATTCGAACCAAAGCAATAATATTTATAATAAAACTAGCTGACCTGAAATACGTTGTTTTGCTATATTAATTAGCAGAGGACCTATTCTCAGACCTGCCAAATATACACAAAAAAAGTCATAAAATTCGGTAAAGCCGTTTCGGAGTACGATTTTTATATATTGATTATGACGTTATTCAGTTTCGGCGTTCAATCGCGTAGAATGTGCCTTTAAAAGAAAAATAAAAATGTCATATGAACCGTATTTTAAATTCCAACTAGGTATCAGACAAAAATATTTATGAATAAATCCATCAATAACTGTACATAACTAATAATCAAATAACACATTTTGCGAGAGATGGTACGCGGTGCAGAGCTGTACCAGCGATACGCTCACAACGCGAGATGTAATCTCAATTACTTACACCATTGGTAATTACCCCTAGACGACAATGTGGGATGATTATCAATTTGCCACACACCACCGTTATCTTTCTCTATTAACTCAGCAAGTAAATTTAATGAAAGTCATTGTAAAATCTCTCTTTTACGAAACGATACTTTATGCTGGATGGCGCCGACGCTATCTGACAGTAACCCTGTTGTTAATCCAGGGCCCTTTGGGGGAAGCTCTATTATTTTTTTGGATAAATTGTGTGACTGACCCCCAGTTTCTCGTACACTAACACGCTGTTAATCTACTGTTAACAGCTGTCAATTGACCAAAGTGCATACAAAAAAAAGGCACTGACAGCTGTTAACAGTAGATTAAGAGCTTGTTATTGTGCGAGAAACTGGGGGTTAGTGTCTCAATGGTTTATTTGGTGCAAGATTAAAAATTGCAAAAGTTTTTTGTGACATAATACGACTCAACGATAACACATTTAGCTGTAGCAGGGGAGATTCAAATTTAGAATTTTATATCAGTCGCGCGCGTTCATTCGCGAGAACTTTTTCTTCGTTTTTTTGCCGGTGGCGATGTCACTAACCAAAGTGCCATGTGAATGGGGTCGACAGAAATAGACGGTCGCATCGCGGCGGCTAGTGAAATTATAAATTTCTCTCCGATATTAATTAAAATATTTAAACATTGCACATCCGATAACAACGTTTCCCTATTTTCTCTGCGTTGACAATTTAACTGCGTATTTTACTGTATTCATGACTCAAGAAATCGTTGTGTCGTCTTAGGTCTGTCTGCAGGAACTGGGAACTTTCTCCCGTGGTTAGTAATTTATTATTACTTACAGCCAAGGATGCTGTTTTCTTTGAACCAGTCGGAATTTATAGCATATTTTTCAACATAAACGTTTTAAACCCTATTTTCTTCCGACAGTTACTAGACACCCCGGTAAGTAATTTACCGACGGACAGTAGGTAATTCAGTTTAGAACTCGATCCCCAAAATAGAAATAGAACAGCCCCGTGAGTTATTGTTGTTTTTTAAAGCAGGTGCCTGGCATTGAGTTCTCGCAGCAGGTAGCAAGTGGCCAGTCCTATCCCCAATGTTAACTTCCTTAGAAAAAAGGTTTCGAAAAAAAGGTTGGACCTCACAAAACTAATAAATAGGTGCGAAGACGGACGACGAACGTGATGTTATGGAATTTACCAGAGTCCGTAACTGCTGATCAAGAAATGTTTGCTTGGCAAGACGGGAAGTGAATTGATGAAAGCGTATTTCTGTTATTATTTTCATCAAGAGAGGCTGTGACGCGCTGCGCGTATGGCAGCTTGATTATTGATTAAAACTCTCCGAGAGGTCGAAATTGAAAAGACTTCTTAATGCGATCTAATTGGATTGGAAAATATAAACACAGCTCTTCCGTGAAATGCTACGTTGCATAGTCACGATTCTATATGAATTCTATTCAATATAAACTAAGCCTCCTCTTATCTACCACCAACTATACAACATTTTATTGAAAAGAATAAATATTAGTTTTATTTTTCGTACGATCTTAAAGCTTGACGCGGTTAATTTGTAGATGTCTTTTTTTAAATTCCTACCGAATTGGGAAAAATTGGACGAGACTAGCATTTTTAATTCTTTCTTCCCGAATTGGAAAACATTGGACGACAGTAGCAAAGAACCGGATTGGTCGGCGTGAAAGAGAAAAGGCATGTGCCCAACAGTGGGCTCTGTTTATGGGTTGATTAGATAGTTTGATAGATACAGAATTTAAAACTTCTGCTTATATCCCTATTAAAAGTGGTTTCATTTTTGATAGGTACTGAAGAAACGGTTTTCAGACAACATACTAATAATAACATCCATACAATACGCTCACTTGTTCTTGTCCCAAACTAGTGCTATGGTAACCTGACAAGGACATCAAAAACACGGAAAAACATCCAGAGTGAGACCATTTGGTTTTGCGTTACATATGTCAATAACAGCAGCAGATAACTTTGGTAATCTATCGGTATTCCAACTTCCAAGTGAGTGTGTCATCCTCTCCCACGCTGCCCACTTACGCTTCGGTCACACACAGCGACTAATCGCTGCGAGTGCACTCGCCGCGGGCAATAGCCGCAGCGACAATTCGCTGCCTGCCTGTCACACACAGCGAGTTTTACACGAGAATTTCGACTGTCAGTGCATATTGGCAAGGTGTAAAATTGAACATGCTCAATTCTCGTCGCGGCGACTTCAACTCGCGGCAAGTGGAGTGAATCTACTCGCACACCGAATAGCCTGTCACACACAGCGAATACTCGCGGCGGGGAGGCACTCGCAGCGATTAGTCGCTGTGTGTGACCGAAGCATTAGACAGGACAAATTAACACGGGCGATACATTAACATACGGCCTTTGGCACATTTCATTTGTACTGTGGCCGAACGTTGTCAATGACCCGCCACCTACAGTCTGTAGACTGTTTACTAAGGCCGACTTGCACCACTACTAAGGCCGAATTTTAGTTAAACTCTGTCTCAGCCACATTTAAGAAAGTAGTGCATGTCGGCCTCAGTATATTACGAGTGTTAATTTACTAACGCCATCCTCGAAATCCACGTATTCTCTGCATCATTACGAACACTTCTTCCAAAGGGACCATGCCTGGGAAACGGCTTTAGATGCCTATTAAGGCTTCTAGTGTCGTAAGTACACAGAATATCTCTTCCTAAGAAACCTTCCATCTTATCTGTTGCGGAGTAGAGTTTATTGGCTGAAGGCAGTCGGTCTATCTATATAGATGGGAAGACATGCTTCAAGACAGTAGTGTTCTCAGATTAAGTAAGCCTTTTTTCCTTAACCTCAGATATTGCTACTGTTCCTTCATTTTGACGCAGTCAAATTGTAAGTCGCGGCTCAGAACCTAACTAGGAGTTTTTTACACGGACAATCTAGGTATATTCAACTGTATGCTGACACTAAACTAAATGGAAAGTGTAAGATGTAGATAGGTATATCTAAGCGTTGATCAGTTACTAATCGTGTTGAGCAACTTGTACCATAGAGCACATCAAGACAACTTTAAATGTAAAGATTGACGTGCTGTCGTACTCCGTTAGCCTCAGCAACACCCAAAGGCTCCACCTTTTTTGTTTTGCTTACTACGTGTCTCCTATTTGTAAATGATGAACTCTACCTAGTAGTAAACTAAAATACCTCGCTCTCTGTGTCGTCCGTCCAGTCACCTACTTTGTACGATTTATTAGCTGATTTTGAAACTTAACTCAAAGGTAGACTACGTGTCTCCTATTTGTAAATGATGAACTCTACCTAGTAGTAAACTAAAATACCTCGCTCTCTGTGTCGTCCGTCCAGTCACCTACTTTGTACGATTTATTAGCTGATTTTGAAACTTAACTCAAAGGTAGGTACCTACTTAAGCACACCTCGGCCGCGTTAATTTGTTGGTTCAACGCGACCTCTACTTAGGTGCCCACTCAAAACAAACTTAGGCCGACTTGCACCACTTTCTTAAATGTGGCTTAAACAGCATTTAACTGAAATTTATCATACAAAATTCGATTTATATGGTGACTTAAGTGACATTTAAGAAGTGATGTAAGTCTGCCTTAAAAGGTTACTTTTCGTGGCCAGTTATTCACAGAGCAACGTAAACGACCCATTGTGTACATCAGCATGCCAGCCAGAATGATTTGAACAAAGTAATATTTAGTTAGTTAACCTTCGCTATCATCATGGCCCCAGTAGTCTGGCATAAACCTATAAATAGAGCAGGCCTTCTTTTATAGAGTGAGAAAGAGAAAGAACCGCGGATTGACGATTTAAAAGACAATCCAAATTGGATTGTCCGGATTTGATAACAGTCGTAGAAGAAAACTGACTAAGGCATTGGAAATACATGTCGGCTCTTTACTCAAGCTTTTATATGTGCGTCTTCAGAGATATATAGCAGTCACTGCAAAATGTAGGTAATGTACCTGAAAGCGTGTAAGGTAAATGCCTGCATACAAGGTATATAGGCACCTACTAGCTATATTACATAACATGTATGATTACGCAATAGCTGACCTGAATAGCATATTACATTATGTAGGTCAGCATATGCCTCGTATGTAATGTCAAAGCCCTGATTTGGTATTCCTAATGTGCCGCAAAGCAATGTAGATATTAAGTGTGCCGCAAAGCAGGATTGATTAAGTGGAATTGATAATAAATTCCGTGTGGCGCCGGATTAAGAATAGCGTCACTCCATTTCCTTCCGTGGATGTCGTAGAAGGCGACTAAGGAAATATCAATTACCAGGAGACGGCGGGCAGCAGCATACTGCGATTACGGAGATCGCAAACCCGCCTGCCAAGCGTGGCGATTATGGCAAAACCACTCATGGTTGTGAAAACCACGAAGGAGGCTTATGTCCTGCAGTGGGCGTCAAATGGCTGATGATAATGATGATGATGATGATAATAAAATTTATATTGACTTGTATTTGGACTGGATGGATATTTCGAAGATCATCATCATCATCATCATCAGCCATTTGACGCCCACTGCAGGACATAGGCTTCCCTCTTGGTTTTCATAACCTTGAGTGTTTCGAAGATCATGTCATCCTAATTTTTTGGGACTAGCCAACCGGCTGTCTCTATCACATATTACTTCTGTTTTGGTATTTTTGTTAAAATGCTCATGAGTAAGTACAGGTTCAAAACCTGTTTGCTTACTGATGAGCATTTTAACAAAAATACCAAAACAACTATTAATCGATCTGCAAGTAATTTCCCTACTTAGGATCAACAGTTTAACATTACTGTGGCATGAAATGGTTAAATGGTCACAACGATTTGAGACAAGCCGCGTTTTTCCTGTATCGGGCTATTTATCACTAAACTTTATTTGGGCATGGAATAGTTCAATTCATCAAAAAATTTCACATCGCTAATCTAAACCGTATCATATCAATAAACCTTTTCGTAGAGTCCCATAAACATTCAATTATCTCTTCCCATGCCAAGGTGAGTAACTTATAGTCACGCTGAAAACAAAACAGCAACACAGATGGCTAATTTTGGCTTTTTTTCAACCTATCTGTGCTCATGAACCTCCAAAATGTAGTCGGTAATTTCACCTAACGCCACAATCAAGATTATAAAAGGGCACAAAAATGTCTTCATTCTTCAGTGGGAACAGGAAAGAATAAAGAGTTCAATCAGTTCAGTTCAAAGATGACCTTAATCTTTTTTGACTTGAGCAGCGAAAACATAGTTTTTGCTGTACCAGGAATGTGGGTTTTAGCGAGGCTGACATTAGCATCAGTGTTGGATTAACGTGTATGGCGAGTGAATGGTTATTTTCGTTATGGGGGACGCATTATTATGGTCAAGTTCGTTGTAGGGGAACTCATAGTTGTACCTTCTGCACGATCCTATTTAGTGTACGAAGCTTCGTTTACAGCCAGCCGTAAAGTTTTCAGCGCCGCATCCGAGTTTCAGCCCGAACAGTCGGCCTTCACACCGATCGATTCATGTCGGTCGGCGTATCGCTGAGGTTTTCTAGTTTGTCTATTGCAAGTAGGTTGTAAAGCGTTTGATTTATTTGCAGCGGGTCGGTATAGTTGAACGTGAAAATATTGGCGAGCTGGCCTAGTAGCGTTTTAAGAGCTTTGAGCTTTTCAGTTTCATAAAGGGATTCCAGGGATACATAGCCCAAAATTTAGAAGCTGCTGCCAACCACCGTCAGAAATGGAAATCTGTGGTTGAGGCCTTATGCTCCCCTAGGTGTCAAAAGACCGAATAAAGGACACAGATAAAAAATAATCCTGTGTCAATAAATTCATTTAAATATTTGCTTACAAATACGAATAATTCAAATGTGCTCTATATCCAATGGTCAAGAACTTTAGTATGTCGCACGTATTGACTATCGCGACTAGGTATAGTAAATTGCATCATAATCAATATTAGAATCTTAAATGAAAAAATAATTCATCACACAAGCATAAGAAAGTTCATTATCCGAAAGGCGATCGATGATTTCTATCTTCGATCATTAATTCAACAATCATGAACATAAGTAACATACATGGGTAAGGTTTCCTACCAACCATCACTGCCTGAGCGCTTGAACCTGTTCGGTTAGCTTGATGAAAGACCATATTTTTACACGACTCGACTGCTGCAAAGATTGCCATCAAAACTAATGTAGAGTATTTCTTCAGCTGTACCTATGTTATGTTACCTTCTTTAAAGTAGATAATTTTGACAAGCGCTTTCCAACTAGAAAATCGGTGTTGAACACAAACGTAGCCGGAATTGATTGACGTTCGTAATGCATAACTCGGCCCATTGGAAGCGTATTAAAATATGCGCATTCATAAACAACCGATAGAGAACGTACAGCCTGAAGCATCTAGAAGTAAATGTTCAGTTCGATTGACGCACTTCTGCATCACGATATAAGAGTTGTTGTGTTACTCTCCGTGTGTATATTGTATATTCCAGCAGTGGGCGTTTTACCCTTGAGTGCCTGACTTCCCAGTGGAAGGATGGATTTTAAATATCGATAGGCGTTTTCTAATAGCAACGCATATTCAATACAAGAACCGCTTTGATAGTTTGGTGACAGAGGGACGTTTTGTGCCACAGAACGTTTCGTGTAGACAAGATGTGTCTAAAGCTAAAGGAATATGACACAATCCTATGGGAATTCGAGATTGTGACGCTCTCTCACCATTTGCAGGAATCCTTCCGCGATATCACAATGACCCCGTGTACGCATCCTTTTCTGAAAAGTAGTGTGCCGGGAAATTCAAAACTCTCAGAGCTGCAGTCTAAAGCAAAAACGGTAATGACAGCTCCCAAACTTTATACATAAGCAGCCTATGGGCGTCCCAGCGTAAGGCAGTGGAACATATAAGACCTGTTCTCAGAGAGAGAGAGAGAGAGAGTTAGTAACTAGGCATGCCCTCCCCGGATCGGGGTTTGGACACAATATTATCTTCCACAGTGGAAAAGTCAGTGCTGTTTTTCTATGAATCGCGACTTCTGTCGGTATCGAGATTTTGTCATGCAGTCTGTGCATGGTTAAATAATAGTAGACAATTAAATCATCATTCCAACAGCTCCATTCAGCATATGGAGCAATTTTAATCACAATGCAAGTGGAAACGGCTTATCAGCGACAAAGGCAGCAATCAGCGCGAAACAAAGAATGGAAGTGGAGCGCGAAGATAATAAACACGGGGGCGATGACCAGCTGAGACATTTGTTATGACTATTCTTGTGGTCAAAATATTGGAATTAAAAAAAAAATAGGAACGGAAAACACAGCGGACTTAGGGGCTTTAGCCACGATATAATTTGTACAAGTAAAAATCTACTAGATTAGATAAAAACTCTTTATTGTACACACCAAAAAACAAAATACATTAAAAGACTTGCTAGGAAATATCTATCGTCCTACGCTCCACATATTCTACAGACTAAACTAGTACCTAGTGTTAAAAAAACGAATCAACAGGCCAATTCATCGGATCGGACCACTGACAAGTTAACTCACAAAACGATCGTCAGGTTCTGTATAAAAAGCGCTTCTGTTCCTGTACAAAAAAAAAAACGAGGAGGTCACTTGGAAAGAATGGATGGCACCAATGTAGCAAAAACATTGCATCCGGCAACACAAAAACCACAGGAAGATTGCGTTTAGGAAGATTTCTGGAGTCAATACTCCAATGCTAGAAAACATCTTGAAGAAGAGAGGCCAGAGACATATTGAATTGGAAGATCGTTAAGGAAGCCAGACTCACAAAGGATTATGCTGCCGAAGGTGTATGGTTGGGTTTCTCAATTTGAGTTTTAAAAACTGAGTTTAAGGTCCATAATAACAAAGAGCTCTCCTACATCTGAGATCTTGCATGTGCTGTGAAGTTTCTGTTTTTTCCGAATAGCTTCTTGAAATGTGCACGGTAGAGCGGTGTCAGTGAGAACGCTTTGAAGAATAACGAATAAAATTCTATTTTATCTTCGGAAATAGTTCGTGTAAAACAATTATATAGTTAAGTTTAACGACAAAATTTAAAAAAATGTGATATTACCCACCATACTACCTATCGTTTGCGCCCTAGTACTGCCCTAAGTGAAGTTTTGAAGACGTTTTACGTGCGCGTCTTTCCGCGCATCTGAGTGCTCTATGACTTCTATGAGGGTACATAAAATATGCACTTTACAGGCAAGTGCTTTGCATTGCATGTGCTTTTTTGGGACATTGTAACAGTTCAACGATTTCAAGTAAGCCCAAAGTCGACCTCGGAGAACTAAGGCTGCAGAATAAGCCTACAGAAAAAAGTGGCTTGACTTTCAGCAGCATGTGAAAAACTTGAGTGGGATGATTGGTAAGATTTAATTTGGATCTAAGAGAATTTGTCCTATACAATTTGTCATTTCTCGTTTAATCCTTCGTCATAAAGAAAATGGAATGAAATGAGCTATTTACGCAACCACTAAAATTACGCTCTCTGTAACATTTCAAACATTCCCTTTAGCATTCGAACGTCAACATCTAAACGAGAATGTGAGAGAGCAAAATAACATCTCACTCGAAAATTTGGCCAAGTGCCTGTCAGGCCACGGACAGTGTAGGGTTCCGTAGAAAGAAGGGGTTTTTAATGCTTTATAGAACTAACAACTTCATCGAAGTAATGGATTTTCTACGAAGTTTTCTTTTTGTAAGTTGGTCGCCTATTACTAGTTAACTTTTAAAGCATACTTTGATAGTTTTCCTTTTAAGTTAATTATATGTGCTACTCCCTGAAATTTTTCACGTTTCTACAATCAACCGTGCAGCCGGAAGAGAGACGCCCTTTTCGAACAAAAAATTTGCGCTTTAAAGCTTAATATTTCGCAAACGGAACCCTAAATCGAAAAATGGTCTTCCTACACCCGTAATATTTTTAAACAACCAATGCCCTCACACTTTTTTATAGGAGAGAAAAAACAATTGCATCCCTAATTTAAGTGTAGGGGATGTACCTACACTAAGAAAAAAAATTCTTGGATTTTCTTCGACCATTTTGTCGACGTAATAAATACGTATGTCTATAAATAACAGCTCTCTATTACTCATAGTCTCCGTGCTAAGCTGCGGACAGAGACAGACAGACGGACACAGCAAAACTATAAGAGTTCGTTGTTGACTACGGAACCATAAAAACTGGAACATTTTTCTGTTTAGAAATGTAAAATAAACACATGCTCCCTTCTTCGCTTATTTGGTTGCATTGCAACATATGAAAAACATACGTAAGAGCTAGTAAGAAGCTATTGAGGCAATCGGTTCTCTTCAAATTACTATAAACAATTATATTCTACGACAGTTTATTGATGGATTCAGACTACTTGTTTGTATTGTTGACGACGCAGATAGAATCGTAAATTAATGCCCTTGCCATACAAAATGTCACATTGCCATTGCTACATGACCCATAAAAGGGCCTTATGAAGCTCGCAATAAATGCGAAAATCGAACAAGCGAGCAGGTACATAATTTCATAAAATGTTGGCGTAGCTTCTACAGCAGCACAAGTGGAAATATGAGATTGGAAAGTCAGTAACTTGATAACGACCAGCGACAATACATTAGAAAATCATTAAATTAAAACCTCGTTACTCGTTGGCTACCAGCAAGTATGAAACAATTGAAACGTTGTTTTTATGTTACGAACAAACGATTCGAGTTGTTTAAAAAACTGGCCAAGTGCGAGTTGGGACTCGTCCACCTAGGGTTCTATACCACCAACTTATAATATAATTTGTGTTACACTTAATAAAAATGCGTTTTCTTGTTCAGCACCCGTAACGGGAGTTCGACACTATCTTAGCTTGATTTATTTCATAATTGAACTTTAGGGACTGATTTATAGTTTAATAATCAATTTTGACACGAGTATGACCGTTTTTATGATAGAGCATAAAGCTTAAAACTTACGTTTCTTGTATTGACACATGGAATCTTCCGTTTTCTGGTGGAGATACATACCTAGATAGAGAACACGTTATTGCACAAGCAGAAAAAATAGAGATGGAAGATATTATTATAATTCTAGGGTCGGCGGACTACAGTACGTCAGTCAATTTGACATAAAATTATTGTTCTACAAAACATTAGTAATTAAAATAGCAGTTTGCTTTCATTTTTTTAAAGAAACATGTATATTCAATTCATTGTTTCATGACAGCTCTCCGTCCATGTAATAAAGATAATAATAATGGAGTAATTTAATAATAAGTTTTTTTCACCGCCGTGTGTGTTTTACTTATGTTCTTTAGTCCGCCGACAAAACATATTTATATCCGTGTGGCACCGGATTAAGAATAGCGTCGCTCCATTTCCTTCCGTGGATGTCGTAGAAGGCGACTAAGGAAATTAATTACCAGGAGATGGGCAGCAGCGTCTTCCTGAGATTGCAACCGCATACTGCGATCGCCAACCCGCCTGCCAAGCGTGGCGAATATGGCAAAACCCCTCATGGTTATGAAAACCACGAAGAAGGCCTATGTCCTGCAGTGGGCGTCAAATGGCTGATGATGATGAGGATTATATTTATATTCATATATACACCCTGTAGAGCCGACCGAGTCTAATTAGGTTTTTATTACATTTTCACGGACGAAGCCTGGACGTGTTTTCCATGTGTGAGAACACCAATTACTCCACCCTTTTGATGTTGGGACGTGTCAGTCGATAAAACAAAAAAAAAAGCTTCAAAAGCTATTCAAAAGTTTTATTGAGCACGTGAGGCGTTCAGAGGAAGTTCGATTTGACACCGTGGCTTATAATGGTCATTAGTGATTAAGACCATTGTTTCTTTATAGCTTTTTAATGCGTTCGTTTTACATTTTCAAGTCGAAAAATATAACAAAACTACGTCTGTTATGATCATACATAACACAACGATTTGAATAAAAATATTACCAACAACTCGCACTACTAAGATAACGGGACCAACCTAGGTATAAGACACAGTGACTTTGTCGTTTTACTTATTTTAGCATATTTCGACTACGATCTTATTTGTCGAAATTTGACGATTGGTTAAGAAGTTATGAGGGAACCTAGAATCGGACATGCTTTTCATATACAGTACAATGCTCCGCCGCCGCGTTCAGGTTAAAAATGAATCAAACTGTCAACCTAGCTCAGACGTACCAGCAACTAACAAACAGCGCAGACAAAAAGGTAGAAAAATAAACTCTAAGAAAAAATAAGGCGATCCTATTACGTTTCCAGAATAGAAGTTACGTTCATCATGTGACTGGCTGCACACAAACGTGCATTTCTAAGGTTGCCGGTTGCACCATACACGTGAGTGTGCTCTGATTATATACAGAGGTACAGTCGCCTATATATCAACCCTTAGGGTGTACTCTAATGAGTTCCGTTCAGGCCGACGTTGTAACGAAAATGTAAAGGTTGACCATCAACTTTTACATGCGTGACCTCTAATCGGCCTTTTTGGAACTTAAGTGTAACTGTTGTGCTGTCGACTGTACCAAAGAAAGTATTAAAAAAAATGTTATTCTTATTTTAGGGTTCCATACGCGAAGTGTGCCAACGGGACCCTCTTAATATTCAATTACTACTACATCTGGCTTACGATTTATAATCATTATCTCTCGAACAGTAATAAGTATACAGGGTGTAAAAACCCCTATTGTACATTTGAAAATCGGGGCTTTTACTCATCAATGCGTCAATGTGTCTACGGGGAAATCTTTGAAATCTGGAAAACAATGTCAGCTGTTCCTTACTAAAGTTTCCACCACCTTCGTTCGGCATTAAAATCTATGGAACAGGTGAAGTTTATTACACAAGAAGAAGAAGAAAGACATTTATTATACCAACAAGATACATCACAGAAACAAAATAAGCAGATAAGTAACATAATATGCACAACAACAGAAAGAAAACTCAATACACAACAGACAAAACGAATAAATAAAATAGGACCATAGATGTAGCCTGTGGTGTATCTAAGTTGCCACAGAAGGCAGCTGACTCAGCGTTGTGCTGAGGAAGTGATCCCTTAGCGCTCAGCCTCATGGGTGTCCCCATGCATGAAACTTATTTTTGTATCATTTTGGGTTGTGTACAAAGTGTCAAACTTGGTGTGATTGTAGTGTGACCGGTAAAGCGTGAGTCAATCTCCCTCTAAGGGTCCCGGACTGAATAAAGAGAAATAAACGCTAAATAACTAAAACAAAACCCGTGGAAGCAAATGGCGAGAGCTGCGAAAGATGACGTGACAGGGAAAAGGTCTCCCAGCAGTGAGCAGAGGTGGAGTGATGATCATGATGATCTAAAACAGATATATTATGTGGTGGTTGGTATCGTGGTATGGAACACTTACGGCCGTATTAATAAAGCGATCTCACCTCCGATCTTACTCAAGAACGATCTCGGTTGTGAGTGTTCTTTATTAATGCGGCCCTTAGTGGGCAAGTCCGATTCGCACTTGATCTTTCATAATATTTTTCCAGCAAGCCCTATGTTTTATGCGGTTTTCTGCGGTTTCATGACGACCGGCGTGAGTCGCGCGTTTTGACAGTTAATAATATGTACTGGAAAGTACAAATTAGTAAGTTTTCAAATTCGACGAAATTCGGTGACGTTTAAAGACGTGACTAGCCGCCATATGCCACACCATTTATGATACTGACAACCGGTTTTTCCTACAGTACAACTATTGTTATTACTATTAATCCTTTATTGCACAAAAGATAGTGTACAAACGGTGGACTTGGGTGGTATTGTAAACACCTGTTGGTTGGTCAAAGTGCATACAAAAATCCCGGCCCAGTGAGAGTCGGACTCGCTCACGAAGGGTTCTTTACCGTTATCTATACAACATTAGACACAAAGATCGAGAAAAAACGGCGAAAAATCTGGTTTGTTGTATGATGGCCCCCCTTAAATATTTATTTTATCTTAATTCAATCATTTATTTTTGAAGCGAATAATATAGAACTAAATATTCTGTGAATATTTTAAGCGCCTACCTGTTGCCGTTATTAATATCAAGCAAAAAACGGCGAAAAAATTACGTTTGTTGTAATATTTAAGGGGGGCTCCCCTTAAACATTTATCGTATTCTGTTTTTAATATTTGTTGTCATAGCGGCAACAGAAATCATCTGTGAAAATTTCAACTGCCTAGCTATAACGGTTCATGAGATACAGCCTGGTGACAGTCAGATAGACAGACAGACAGACAAACAAAAAGACAGACACACAGACAGACGAACAGTGAAGAAGTAAAGTAAAGCGTCCCGTTTTTGCCCGTTGGGTACGGAACCCTAAAAAACAACAGACTCATGTTAATAGTAGATCAGATTGCTAGTGTACGACCAACCGGGCTTTAGTTTAACTTAAAGTAAACAATTAAATCAGTTTGAGTAGCGAATTTTTTACCTACCTCAAACCTCAGCGCAGCTCTAAGCTAACGTCTAAATATTGGATAATTAGGTACATCATCAAGGTTCAACAGTCGTTTCTCACGCACATTGTATATTTTTGTGGAACAAAGAAATAAAACAGGAAAAAAGTGCGGAATCTTCTTTCGCACTGTTGGTTCTGCGATTTATAGGTACGAATAATAAGTTTAGCTCGACTGCAGCTCTATTTTCTTTTCCACAAGCATTGCACAGCGCAAGTTCACATTGTTATAAAACTTCTAATAGGTAACAAGATCTTATCGCTGGCACAGCTAATTATTGTTATACAAACTAACTACCTATTAACTTGACCGCGTATGTGCAGTGTAAACTTTGAAT
Source organism: Yponomeuta malinellus (assembly GCA_947308005.1). Taxonomy (NCBI): domain Eukaryota; kingdom Metazoa; phylum Arthropoda; class Insecta; order Lepidoptera; family Yponomeutidae; genus Yponomeuta; species Yponomeuta malinellus. The sequence goes on from OX371010.1 coordinate 6,246,628, forward strand.
TCGATTTATTAATAGAGTTCAATTAATAGGGTTCTAAATTAAAGAAAAACCAAAAGCGAACATATTGCGAGTCGTATTTTTATTAAAAAGTCATTAAACAGCTTTAAAAAAAAACAAAACAACCGACTGCCTGGAGTCTGAAACATGGTAATTCATTGTTTTTTTTACCCCAGCAAACGTGACGTAACTAACATCCAAGAAATCGAATGCAAGGTCCCGCCTCAGAAAAAAAAATCAGGCTTTAGGCTTTGTTTGAAACTTTTTAGCAGTAGGGTTTTTATTTCACAATATGTTATTATTATTTTTTAAAACCTACTTAGAGGCTAACAATTTCAGATTTCGCTGCCTGTACGTAATGTAATACAGAGAAGTTTGTAAAGAGGCTCGAAATTTCACTGATGTCTGCACTTGCCCATTAGCTCAGTTGGGAGAGCGCTGGCACGATTAGCCAGAGGTCGCGGGTTCAAGTCCCGGCATGGGTGGAATTTTTAACCTCTAAATAGGTTTTAAAAAAAAAATTGTGCTCAGCATGGGTTAGTACAACAAAAAGAATATAATATGTTTTTAATATGTTTTTCTTTTCCTATTAACATGCATTTGTTGCCAAGGAGGTCGGTAATCCTAGGTTTAATCTGAGCTCAAGAGCAAACCCGTTTGGCGTGAGACTGAGGGTTAGAGTGAACTCGAGAGCCAAAGGCCCAGGATTCGCGGCGTGGTCAAACCGGTATGCGTGTGTACGGATCCAGTTCACCGACGATGACCCCACTTTCTTTTGCTGGTTCTAACAACAAGGCCTACAGTTTTGTACCTGGACCGCTGGCTGAACAGATACAATTGAGAATCTTCATAATTGTCTGGGCTTGATAAAACCATTGTTATGGTTAGTTTAGAAGATAAACGATCAAAAATACCAGTATGTGATAGGAAAACACAACGGCCTGTGATGAGGTTTCCTACAAATAATGTTGACGTTGACGGCACGTCTTATCGGCAACTTTCATCAAGCGTTGTAGGTCGCGTAACGTAATACCAACTATTGCGCAGTCAGAGAACAAAAAGCACCAAACAATCGGCTTAAAACTTATTTTAATTGGAGATGAAATAGTTGGCATTACTCTCAGTGTTACGTGTTCTATTCTAAGCAGCCGTCAATGTTCACAAAGTTTAAGGGACGAAAAAGAATCATGGCTCCAGCTATTTGAACGAGGACGATTTCCTAATATGTTAAGGATCTGTTTTTGAGGCCTATAATTCTGCTTTCAAACCTTACAAAATATACCAAAAGAATCAAAGATCCATGGCTACATATAGGTTATGCTGACTGCTGTGGTCGGTTTAGTATCAATTCCCTTGAACAAATTCCTGGCTATTTCAGTGAACCGACTTCACCCTGTGATTAGTGATGCCATTTATAGCGAGTCAACGTTCCTTTAGGTCCATCGCATACCTAACTGTGGACCTATAATCTTTAAACCATCTGGTGACCTTCAGCTTCTTAGAAATTTGTTCCATGAGCAAGACCGACCAAGGTACCCAGCAATACACACACGATTCTAAAGGACAGAGATTTACGCCTTTCTACCGCGTAGTAGGCAATCAACGGATAGAAAGGAACAAATATGGTAACCCGACTGTTTTAACGTTCGTTCCTTTGAAATGAAAAGCGTTGAAAACGCCCCTCATCTCAAGCCGGGACGATTTTAAGAGGAAAAAGGATAGCGGACGTTTGCGTGCTTGCTCTTACATTCTCGGGATGAGTGGGAATGGCGCAGTTAAAGGATAAACAACATGATAATAAATCATAAAAGACGTAAAAGTATAAGGTGTGAGCTTTTATGTAGGTAGGTACCTACGTCGGAGTCTTTTTAGATGCCAGTGAAAGCATGTTTGAGTTATGAAAGTCTGCGCACGCACAGTACGGCCACAGTACAGTACGGCCTTTACTAAAAGCATACCGCCCACCTTTATTTGATTCTCGCAATTATTTTGTACCCTCCAAGGTCGTCTGGGAATTGGTGGTAACCAATCGGTAACCTGCAAATATTTTTGTGATGTACATCACAAGTACTACTTTAAAACTTGATATGTTGTACATTCGACAATATAATATCAAGTTTTAAATTTCAGTTACTAATTTGAAAATGGGTAGAGTTCTAACTGGGTAGAATGTGCAGGTTCATGTGCTGTCGAATATACTTACGTAGGTATCATATTATCATTAGTAGACATCACATCGTTATTTGCCCTGACAACCTGCATTCACCTTTGCGATAAGAACGATTCAAAGTCCAAAATGTTTAGGTATATTGCCCAGCTGTAAAGTGTACCTCCCAGTAGGGTTACTGTCTATACGAGAGGAAGGAGGAGGGGACGTGAGGGGTGAGAAGGGAGGGTGATCTTTTGTAGAGTGCACGTAAGGAGGGGCCGTCCTTGAAAGAGAAAGACGTTTAGGCAAGGTTACTCGTATTTGGGCGAAACTTGGAAAAATATTTTGATTGCTTTCTGCTGACTGGCCTTGGAACCATTGCATGCAATCATACATAACTTAAACTCACGCCTCTATATTGGAGGGGTAGGAAGAGACCAGGGTTTGCCACTTGCCAAGGTCCTGACCAAGGAGTATTAATACTTCTTGGTCATGACAAACCTCTTCCGATCTATGATACATATGTAACGATATCACCGAGGCACTGTGACTGTTCGAACACAATGTTGTGTCATTCCTTGGCTGTGGTACCGTCGGCTGAGCTAACTTCCTCAAATTACTCATCTGGGGAAGAATCATGCACGCAGTCAATGATTTTCACATCCATGACGCGAATCTTGAGCATACTCGTGCTCCGTATTTAGATCTGTTTACAAACATATTTGCTTTCGGGTGAGTGACGTCATAAACATGTGGAAGACTTCTTTCGATGAAGAGAAACTACAGAAAGTAAGGCGATGATAAGTATGCCATATCGGGTTAAGCTGGTTTTCTAGTCTTTGTCTCCTGCTCAGCATGAGCTTTGTATCAAACTCAGTCGGCGGATTGCCACTTTAAAAGGTGAAAGAGGATAGAGCCACTGAATCTACAATATTGTTTCAATTTGTTGAGCGAGCTCAGTATAAAGTTTATACCGAGCTGAGCCTACTGACGACTTTGCTCCTAAGAGAAATAGGTGCCAAATTAGGTAGACCGGTATACTATAGGACATCTTAAAAGTACATAGGTACTTACTATTTTTTTACTACCTTACATAATAATATCTACCTACCCATGATTGGAAAATCTGACTTGATTGAAGAAGTTTATAAGCGGTACCTTTTGTCAAACAGTGTGCTGCCTACCTTTACATCTCATAATTATAATTATAGCGTTAGATCGATCTGAAACCACCAAGCTGGCGGCACGTCAATAAACGGGGTCGTAAACTCGTAATAGTGGATATCGATTCATCATGGGGAACGAGCAAACGAGCAAAAACCTTCGCTTTTCATGGCTGTCATCATCATCAGTCATCTCGACGGCATCTGTCACTGATGCGGGACACGAGGTGGAGATAACGGTAAGTAATCGATTGAGATAGGTCGGTTGGTGACGTGGCGTCATGTTATGTGCAATCGACAGCACATCTACCTTTACACACGTCCATTCCTTTCGGTTAGGTAATGAAAGATTTACGTTCGGTTTGGTTGCGCTTAATTGAAATGTTATAACCAGTCAGCCCGCTTCTGGTCGTAGACTTCGTCTCTTTCACGCCACAGACAGCCTTCTGCCTTATGGCTGCTGCTGTCCTCCCTGGCCTAGACAATAGCTAACTATTCCAGGCATTAAACTGAGTTGTGATGCACTCACAATGAGATAAACACCTTCACGGTCTACATATATCTTGGTATGCCTGCCTATCATCATAAACTGCTAACCTATTCCTACTAGCATTTTGCATAAAGATACTTGCATGTTGGTATCATTACGCATAACTCAGACGGTCGGTCGGTAGTCGTAATCTATTTTAAATTGATGGAAGGTCATCGTCGAACCAGCAGAGTGCGTGCTTGGTGCAGTTAACACTCGCGCCTATTGAATTAGACACGATAGACTAGAAAAATGCCGTCGTTTATCAGTCACACCCAGATATCACCTCCATGTAGGTAGGACAGTTGTTATGTGTATAAGAGGACAAAATACTTGTACATTATGAGAAAATGCAGTCGACTTGTCTTCAAGATTCGAGGCAACAGGCAGCCCTAATTACAAATGGAAATGACTGAGATTTAGGTTTCATTAAGATCATAATAGACAGTGGTCTTGTATACCTACTATATGATATGGCATTTAGATTGCCGTCTTGGCTTAGAGATTTAATAAATTCCAGGAAACACGACATGTGGCGTTGTTGTGTGCGTCATACAATCCTTTTCAGACTATCAAATAATACATGTAGGCAGCTTTAGCAGTAATTGCATACAGGCTACCAACGCCTCTGCAAAACGCTACAGGGATTGTAACCTTGATCAGTAATGCGAATTCTGAAGTGAATACTAAAGTAGATACAGTTTTGAAGGAAGACTGACTGAGAAAAGCTGTCAAATAAGCCTTGAATTGCTTTTGATTCATGAACTGGTAGCCAGGCACATATAAACTGGCTCCAAAGTTCAATCAATTGCGAACAAAACATTCATATGATATAAACTAAGTGCATAAGTGCTTACAATATGTAATGCGAAAAAAATTAAACAGAACTCATGAACACCCATAGCATCCTGCTAGCTAACTCAATTTAAACGCTAAAAGAGCCATCAGACCCACAACTGACAGTGTCAGTGGCGACAATCATAAACGATACGCTCAGTTGCCCTAAACATCATTACGAACTACTCATTAGCAAGTGTGTGCTCGATTGTATTCAAAATGTTAGCGAAGCTGGTGGTTATTGCACTTGACTTGCTCGACCATGAAACAACTGTATTAATCCAAACCAGTTTATCGACGTGTAGGTAATAGATACTACCAAAATACGTACGGTTAGACTACTAGCCAACTCTACTTTTGGCATATATTAAGTACTTATAATTCTTAGGCTACATCACCATATAATTCTTCCACCTCCTGCGGTTGACTAGTAGAAAATGCTTATGGCATTAAGTACGCCGTATTTTACATTAGGCTAAGTGCAATAAAAGTATTAAATAATAATAATAATACAGTATCAGATATAATACTTTAAACAACACAGCAAAACTGTATGTCATCTAATAGATATTGTGGAAGGACTCGGTAAGAAAGTGGAACACTAGTAGGAAATGTTACTCGCAGGAGGAAGAAGTTAACGTTATGTTTAGAATCTATGGAACCACTTAGCTGAGACTTAACAGTGCACTGGATGAGATTGTTAGAAAGCTGTAACGGTGAAGCTAGACCATAAAACAATTACCATAACCGCAGAACATGTCTTCACTTATATGGTTGCCGGTTGCTTGCCTACATTCAATGATTGTTGACAATTCCTTTAACGTGGACTGAGCGCTTGATTTCAGTACCTATCAATTTTTTGAACATTTAAAACAATATTATGTATTCTGTATATAAAAAATAGTAGGTATGTATATTTTGTAAACTAAACTTACTTTAGTTCTAGCATCACTTTGGACAGCAAGTCTGTGCTTAGATACAATACAGACTTAATTTTATTGTAGATAATGAAATAGAAATTAATTCAGATAGTGCTTATAAATCGAAGAAGGTGTATGAATCAAAGATCATAGAAGTGCCAAATATGGCGTCTCCATTTAGCTCCGAGATCGCTCTTGAGTGCCCATTACAAGATGCTGTTTGTAACAAAACGGCATATTGACAGCGCACCCAAAAGCCATCTCAGAGGTAGAGTTATTTCTTAAGAGACGCGGATCATAAGAGTTTTAGATGCGGTATTTCTTCCTATAATTTTTGTTAGCGCTTTTGTGAAAACTTACTTTTTTTCACGGCTTGTTTTACAGCGCTAACAATTGTGTGATGGTGGTAGGTGCAAAGCTGAGGTTACCCATCCGTGTAATAGCTTCGTTAAAACGAGACATCGATTACACCTACGCATCTCGGAGACACTACACAAAATGCTTTTAAAATTTCGATAAATGAAATTGATTTGGCTACCTTGTCCTATTAACATTGGAAGCCCAGTGTTGTTTTTCTGTATTATGTGATTATGTGTTACAATGTTTTTATAACACTGTCTACGTTTCTATGAATCCTGTTATTCCAGAACTTTCAAATGATAAATCCTTTCATAGAACTTGATAAACTATTCCCCTTTAAGCTCATTCGAGCTTACATAATTGTTTCGAATGTCCGAAGCATTTTAATAGAGATTTAACTATCTGAATTGCGTATGTCATCGCTTAAATAAAAATTAATGTTAGGTTTATATCAACATCGCAATAACAATACCTAATTCAATACAGAGGCTGACGTAACAGAAATGAAGAATGGGCAAAGATTGAGGCAATTTAGCGCAGTCAATTTTTCATCCGAAGACGGCACCTTTTCAAAATTGCTTTTGCAAGAGCGATGGGCTCGAAATTCCAATAAGTAATAAAGTTTAACTTTATGGACCGAGGACAGGGCATGCGTGGGAAAGGCCACCTGAGGTGCTAACACCACTTTAATGATAATCGGAAATTCAATAGGAAATAAGCAGATAAAACCATCTTAAGAACTGACTATATGATGATCGTTTTTTTTTTTCATTATTCGATACGGTCTCCTTGTTTATGAAGATCCAATTATGGTTCATCATGTGGGTAGTTGCGAATCAGAGGGCATTACCCTGTCTGCCCGCATCTGTTGCGTTGACATACCCTCATTTGGCTTCTTATTATGCGTCTTGAAGAAAGCGATGACATCAATCAGAACTGTACATTTTATAGAAATAGCAATTTAAAAGATTGAGAAGTTTAACAATCTATGTTTATAAGTAAGCAAAATTGTAGTAATAGGAGACAAAAGAATTATTAAACTAGGACTTTGTGAAGATATTGCAAGTATAACCAGTATCTACGACGGAAAACGCATAGAAATCAATCAGTTAGGTACATGAAGACTTTAGGAAAGTAAATTCAAAGTCAGTCAACATAAACCTTCTATGTACAGCTACGTCGTGGGGGTTTGAACTGAGGTAGACTGACATTATGCAAATTTGCACTATGCCAAAGAACTGGGGCGTGCTTCCGTCGGGGAACCGGCGATAAACATGTAAATGCGACACTTTGGTAAACTGGCTCTTAATTTAAGGCCTAGTAAATTAGCAGATGAAGCTGTGAAGAAGTATAACGTGACGGAAGTTGGTAGTATAACGCAATGGAAGTTAGGGTTACTCAACTCAAACAATGCCATTTTTAAAGTATTGCTTGAATATTTATTTGATTTTGTGTTATAACAGAGGGAAACTAGCAGATGAAGCTATGAAGATGTACAAAGGTGATGGAACTTACTATAATACACAGATAGAAATAGTAAAGGATTTAGACAAAGAATACAATTTTTAAAATATTGCTTGAATATTTATTTCTGTTATATATAATAGACAGTGCATAGATGCATAGTATTCCATTTATTATCGACGTGAGTAGTGGATTAAGTGTATTGTGTTACAATCCGAGAAGAACTGCTGTAAACACAAAATGAAATCTTGATGACAATAAACAAACAATAAAATAGAATTTGCTTCTTCTAGTCAGTGTTCTGTGATTCCAATCCAGAAATTGGCTGTCTGACATATTATATCAAAATTTGCAGGGTACTTTCCGTTGACCTAGAACTATGAAATTTGGCAAGTAATATCATCATAACTATAAGTACAGGTGAGGGTCTGAAAAATATCCATGTTTTTAAATCTAAAAAAAATGTATTTGAAATTCGGCAAAATTTCTGAAAAATTACGAGACTCTATTCCTGAACTATTTATAATATGAAGTACCTACAAATTTGTACGGAACCCTCGGTGGACGAGTCCAACTCGCACTTGTCCGGTTATTGTGATAAGACCGCCGTCTGCAGTTTAGGATATGTAGGTACCTATATTTATTGAAAGATACTTTTCAGTAGGAGTTATTTAACAAGAAGTTTTTTTAAGATTTGCAAGGAAATGCTTGAGAATTTGGAGCAAATTTTATATAATATGTACATAAGCATAAATGAATAAAACTTGTCTTAGAAAGTTCAAGAATATAGAAGGCTAAATCAATTACAACACTAACGAAGTAAAACGATCAAAAGATAATCACGCGAACTGATATCAAAGTTATTTGAACAAAATTGTTAACTGTAGCAACTAGCCTCGTTTTTAGTATGTTGTGGTTTTGAAATCAGTTTCATGCTAGCCAATACCTAACAATGTTTATACAAGTTGGGAAAGGTCGCAGGTCACTTTGCGCATGTGATACGGTTATCAATAGAACTTGGCGTGTTGGTGATTAATTTATTGTCAAGGTAACATTGCAGCTTTATCCAATAGGACAAGCAAAACGCCACAGAAACGAAAGGCGTTGTTTGTTACTTTAGTAAATATACGATAGAAAGGTTTGAGATACCTAGGAACAGGTTTGGGTCCAGCTATTAACAATTTCACACTTCTAAAACTCGATCCGGATTGAGCTTAAAGATAAAAAAATATTACCTTATTTTCAACTATGATTGAAAGGATTAATCTTAATAACGACCATTCTAGAATAATATGTTTCAAAGAGTAAGTTACGAAAAGAAAAAGTTCCTTCTGTGCGTAAAGGTAGAGATCCAACGAACCAAAACAAAAAACACCCAGCCCAACAAACTTATTTTGACTTCACCGTTACAGGATAAAAGGCTTTCTGGAAGGAAAGAAGAGATGTTTCTACCTCATTCGGTATTCAAGCCTGCAGTGAGGAACGTGCGGCGTGTGCTGGCGGGATCGCTAATATAGTGGCCTTTAATGAATATAAAGTAGAGCCCGCCAAAGACCGAAGAAGTTTTTATTATAATACTTTGGAACTATAAATAATGCAAGATCGAAACGATGTTTATGAGGCCTTTGATTCGATTAACCTCCAGTCCAGTCGGCTGATGCGCAAAAAACTTTATGACTATCTATAGAAGTTCAGCTAGAACATTTTAAATTATAGGAGTATTTTGGGTATCCTTATATAGGTGGTAGCGACCAGGGTTTGCCACTTGGTAGCTAATAAACCTGAAGACGATGCGAAGAGATAAGTGCGGAGTTCAAGAAGTGTAAAAAAAATAATGAACGTGAAAAAGAGACAAATTGGCTCTTAAGTTCTTTATTGTTTGCAAAAGTTAGGAATGGCTTGTGGATCTTTATCCACAAATCACAGGAAGAATCACAGGAAGTCTTCCAATTGGTCGATGGTTTCGGCTACACTGTCGCAAATAATAATACGCCAATAAAGCGGATGCAACGATACCACGATCTCGGAATAAATATGAAATGATGAATGCAATGTGTAAATTTTAAGTGCCCTTGACGATAATTCAGAACTTATTTTGGAACCAACAATTTAATAAGCAACGCTATAATTTATGGCGATAAGTATTTGACACAGGTTGGGTTTGGAAAATCCAAGCTGCTAACGCATCTGTCTTGTGGCCTGTACCACCGCACCTGTGAACCTCAAAGAAAGAAATCAGTGCATGCACCTGTTCAGTTTTCTTTTTTTGTTGGAGCTTTATTCATCGTCGATGATCAGGTGTTTTGCATCCTTTATCTGTTGCCAGCTTTTACTTATGTTATCTTAAGATTGTGTTTTGTTTACCCTATTGTTGAATTATTATGCTTGCATGCGTTTAGTGTCGTCAACGGATGTTCGCAAATCGTTCGTTTACCGTTACATTGAATTTAGTTTTGTTTCCCAGACGTCGTTAGCATTTGGGTCACCTGGACCGTTTCCAAAGAATACCGTGATCCAAAACTTTCGTAGTATTTCGAGGAATTTATTGGTTCAACATAAAAGTAACAAAGTACCTAGCTAGTTGCTTTCCTCTTGTCAATCAAATCGATGTTTGCATGTTGTAAGTAAAAGTATGCATGGACATGATAGAAAGTTGTCCACGACGAACCATAGTTTACCTTTACTAAGTAGAAACAATAAAGTGAAACAAAACAAAGATGCTAGCAATACAAAGTAATTGATTACCCTTGAATGACTTCCCATAAATAATACTACAGAAGACATTTTAGTAAGTTCCCACATTTGTTCTTGCCAGAACAATAGAGAGATGTGTGGGATTTCTATTGTGAATATGACAGGTTCTTGGCAGAAACGTCACAAAAACACCTCTAAAGAGCGTCGAGAACTTATCGTCAAAGGGTGTATTGTCTAGTCTAGATAGGTAGACAGCGCCTTAGCGTCGCGAGAAAAAGCTTCTTATTTTTAATCGATTGCGAAAGCAAAGAATGGTCTGTTTTTCGCACATGTATGGTTCTTTATAATCACCCGGATGCCTAGGGGCTTGCATTATTTTCTCTGTGGGGCTTGCTTGACCGATTTTGACAAGTGAGGTGTCAATTTTTTTTTTTGTTATTTTATGGCCTGGTTACACGACCTTTGAGCCATGTGAGGTGTCAAATAAAAGGTATTGCCGACGTGAGTGTCACTTGCGGGTTCAACAACAGGTTTCAATTTGTTGGTAAACAGTCGCTAAAATGTAAAAACCCGACTTCCAAAAGTGTAGGCTTCGTTAAGTCTTAAGTCTGTGTAATTATCAAGTTCAGCAGGTAGAAGAAAAGTACGTATACAAATTATGGCCTCAGTCTGGGTGTATTTCGTGTATTTCCATGTTTGTGATGTCCTTGCCTGGTTACCATAGCACAGGTTATCGTAGTTTGGGACCACGTCAAGTGATTGTATTGCGTGGAAGTTATATTTAGCAACTGGCTGCCAAACTCAGTTGCCATTGGGGCCGGAGGGATTATTATTATTATTATTATTATTAAATCGAATTAGAAGTCCTGTCTGATGAAGTTGAAAATGCAAACTTATCTTAGGCCTTGTTTGAGAACTTTTAGCAGTCGGGTGTTTTGTGTTTAGAATAGGTAAGATTTTGGATTCGTCGAAAAAGCTTACCTATGTCGTACACGACATTTTGCGACAAGCTTATAATATGAACCACTTCTTTGATCAAAACCTGCAGCGCAACAAAATCTTCATTACATAACGTAAGAGCGTGATGTGTTCACATTATACAATTAACCGGCCCAAAAAGTACTTTTATTATTAGGTAACCTAACTGTGACCGAACCCCCTGTTTCTCGTACACCGACAATCTGTTAATCTTCTGTTAACTGCAGTCAGTTGACAAAAGCGCATACAAAAAAAACAATCGAGAGCAGTTGAAAAAAAATGAACAGACTGTGTTTGAATGAGAAACCTGGTTTCTCATGTAGGAAATTGCTTTTGCCATCGTAAGTAACCGTCGTCGAAGCAAAGCAAGTTTATTACGAATATTATACAAAGAGGTCGGGGGTGCCGCCATGATGCGTCACCGAGCCCCCTCGGACTCTCCCCGGCTACGGGGGTGGGTCACCCCTCGATCAATGCTCGTCGCGAGTGCCATGCGCAACACCGCCCTTTTTGTTTACACCCCGTGTTCCTAAGGGGCTCGGATTTCTCCGAAAAGGATTTGTTGATTGATGGACCTCAATGGTCCGAGGCCAATGCCTCAGTGACGAAATTGTAGATGATGTTGTTGATGAAGACTTTGAAAGAGTGAATTTGGATCACTGTCAAGCTGGGTAGTCTTGTAAATGTTTTGGTGATTCTCAATCTCAACACCCTTTTCATTTTCTCCAAATAAAAATAATCTATCTATATAGTTACTAAGAATCAGGTATACTGAAAAAGATAAAGTAGGTACTTACTGGCACTCGTTCATGATCTCCTCCTGCGAGCGAACCTGCACCGGCGCCAACTTCTCCACGCTCTCCTCATAATTTCCGAAACACTTGGTAATTTTCTCGTCGAACGTGTTGACTAGGTCCTCCAGAGACCCCGAGAAGGTCTCAGTGAAGTTGTCCCCTTCGCCACTCTGCATGTTATCCTGCTTGCACCTGACCACTTTCGGTTCATCGTTGTCGTTTAATTTGTTTGAGTCGGTTTGTATTTTGGCAATTTCACTTTTGAGGTTGTTTATGTTGTTGAGGCGGATGTCGTTGCCGTTGATGGTCTTCTGGGGGTAGTCCTGGGTGAGGCAGTCGTCTGCGTCCTCTATCTGCGCGAGCGGCGCCTCGAACTGAAGCTCGGCCATTCTGGTGCGGAGGGCTTCTCGCATGTCCGTGCGTCCGTCCGCGCCGTTTGCCGCGCGAAAACTGACGCGCCGCGCCGAGGAGGGGCGGAGCGCCGCCGGACGGGAGTACGGGACAGTTTTCGAGTGCTCTCTGTACTGTAACTGCAAGATAAGAATACATTGTATTGGGGCCTTAGGTTAAAAAATATCCCGCTAACCATAACGGAAAACATTGTGAGGAAACCCGGCGCTTGAAATGGCCAATGCACGGTGGGAAAGTGTGATTACGCGTCCCCTCTCTTTCTCCGAGAGGAGGCCTGTGTTCTGCAATGGGACGTACCTATATTTATTTACTATTGGGTGTTTGGGTTTGGCAAAGGGTTTGCTATATGATATAATAGTGTATAGACGAGGTCATTAACATGCATCTCAGCGTACAGTCGACAGCAGCAGCAGCCAGCAGCACAACCGTTACGTATCTTACTTGAAAAAACTGCGAAACTCGATTCCTGAACTATTTATAATATGTAAGTATGTACAATACCTACAAATTTGTACGAAACCCTCGGTGGACGAGTCCAACTCGCACTTGGCCGGTTTTTTTATTTGTAGGGCAGGACGACATTACTTTCTTTTTGGTGGAAAGCAGGAGGGGAGGCCTTTGCCCAGAAGTGGGATACAATAGAGTTAAAAATCCTAAATACGTATCTTTCTACTTATATAAACTCACGTCTGTATCACGGAGGGGTGGGCAAAGCAGAGACCAAGGTTTGCCAATTAGGTACCACGATCCACAAAATAACCCTGATAATGATATGCTGGCGCCACTTAGAGTCGATTATAATACATTGCAAGTTTTACAACATCAGTGCTGAAGATTCGTTAGAAAACCCGGCAATGCGAGGTAATAATATTTGCCAAATACGCAAATTAGAGTGGCCAAAAGTGAGGTGCCGCCATTGCAGACAACCTGTCTGCAACGAGCTCTGAAAGAAAAACATTTTAATGCTGCAGGTAGAAAACATTAATTTATACATTTAAGGGGCTACAGTGTGCTGGAACTGGCTAGCAGACGTTTTTGAATCGCTTGTGACATCCTCTAGGAACACGGCAGACCGTTGAAATTTATATATGATATAATTTAACTCCTTGATTCCCTATTGGATGTTTGACAACTGTCATAACCTTACGCCTTCTATGAGTAAATATATTCCGTAAGAATGCTTAAAAAAAAGCTAAGAATTTATATACCATTTTAAATGCGCAGTGGATTACGTTTAAGCTTATACAGTCTTACGGGCAATATCAAAATCTTGTATGTTAATGTTTAAAACTAACAGGAACCATAGTTACTCATTCAGAAAAAACGTTTTCATCAATTTATCACATTACGCCTTACGAGGTAAGCCCAGCCTACTCGTTGCCTGTTGTCTGTGAACAGGCGCTCTTCGCATCACCATTGATTTCATTGTAACTTTTCATAAGCGATTTATCAATCATAAATCAACCTTCCAAAGTTCACCTCGAGCGCCATATAGTGAAATTAATTCAAAGTCTTTTAATTATTTCAAACATAAAATAAGAGACTTAATTAATATATAAATGATAAAAATATACAAATAACTAATTTTTAGTAGCAATTCTCATACAAAATTACCGATTGTAGGCCAAGGACGTGGGGCGAGGGACCGAAAAAGACGCCGCATCTTTCCAATTCACTTTCGTACAAAATGTACTGGGTCAAGTTTCATAAAACTATAATTTCGTAGTTTATTATGACAATTCGAAGTACACTGCGCAGCAGAGTCTATTTTTTAATCTGTGGGTTAATCGGCTTTGCAATGTACATCGAATTGTCATAGTTACAATGAATTGTAGTTCTATGAAACAGGCTCCTGAAGGGATGGGTCTTTTCCGCGCCCTCGCCCCACGTCCCATGTCCGAACAAAACAAAAAAATATTATATAGCTATTAGTCCAATCGGTGGAGACATTTTCGAGTGTTTGCAAGACCAACGCACGGCAACTGATTTTTGTAGTAGTGATCGAGCTTCAATCGTTAGAAAAACATACAATATAAAATCCCAATTCTTGTATTTTTTTATTTAAGTAAATAACTAAAAAAGAAAAGTAAAAAGGAAACCGATCATTTACTAGTATTCGAACCAAGAGCTCTCTGCCGTTCAAGGGACGCCTCTTCCCATCCGAGCTATTGTAACATTACCAACCTAAGCGAAACATCGTTTTAGTATTTGTGCCTAAATCACGGTAAAAGTGAGGTTCATTAAAAATTAAACCTAACTACCTATGTATTATAATCCATTTATTGTCGCGATTAGGTCGGCCGCACGCGGCCAGACTTGTTGCTCGAGCCTTGTAGTCTCTAATTACTAGCATTTAAGGTTCATTTTAGTTTGATTGAGTTTTGTTTCACTCCTTGCGCTCGCACTTCGCCTCCTCGTTAGATTGTAGGGTACATAGGCGGTAAATAATGTGTTGGTAAATAATAATTTCGATTGGGGCGTTACGAATAATACTTGATTCATAACCTTTGAGTGAACCAAGCCGAATTACAGTACTTAGTATTTCCGCACCGCTCACTTCCGTAGCGACAGAAGAAGATAGCGCTATCGAACTCGGCTCGGTCGTTCCCATCCGGATATATGTATAGAAAAATATTTTACATAGTTATATGAATTGTGTCAATAATGTTATGTTTAGAACCTTTTCTAAACATACAAAATGAATCTGTGTAGATTTCGACTCTGATTTTTTTTTCTATCTGCCTGACATGTTTTTCTGTTTTAAATAAAATAAAACGCTGTATATTTTTATCACGCATTTTATTGTACATGCGGAAGTATTTTTAGAAGAATCAATGGCGTAATGCTAAAAATTTTGTAGGAATTATAATTTATATACTACGTGTGTAGGTACTTGTTTTTAGTTTTTTTATTTTCTCGAAATTCCGCTGTATTGGGATAAGTTATATACACTGCAATAATTATGCTCTTTACCTTCCCTACATGTAATATAAATCACACTTCCATGACATGTATAAGTTGATCCTATTCAATTGTTTTTGCTAGGGTTGGCACAAAATCCGGGTTTTTTTTATTCAAGATTTATTCGGTGCTCATTTTTAGGTACAACGTAATTTAAATATATAATTTAACGCGCATAATATTTTTTGGGTTCCGTAATTATAATGACAACAAAAGAAAGTAGGTAAGTTTTTTGTACACGTAACAAAAAAAAACAACTGAAACCTTAACAAAAAGGAAAAGTGTAACAAAAAGTAACCAAATAGAAATAGAAGTACTGTATCACACAGTAGATTAAACAAAAATCTGCGTTCCTGGTTTACCGATATTACATATTTTTATTTAAGTGTCACAATGAATAGTTTAATGTATCTTGAAAATATTCGTCGGTGGGGAGTTCCAAAATTATAATAATAATAACGTCCACACAACGCAATCAAACTAGAATTCCCTGCACTATAGTATAGATAGTTTTTAACTATCAGCTTTAACGCCAAAAATCACTTAAATGCTGTATGTTTCCTGTGCTATTGGAATGAAATAATAGAAATGGTATGAATTACACTATTAATACAATTATCAACAGATTAATCTGTTATAATATACCAATATAAGTTAAGACGAGGAGGCACTGTTGATTAATAATTATATTTATCAGTCTTTGTGCTGAAACAAGGATGCAGGCCAAATAAGCACTCAAATCCATTTGTAGCTCTTTTGCCAACATCCTTAGCAACGAAGTCTTTTTCCATTTTCAAAATTTTTGTTTTATTTCTTTGGTCAATATCCATTTTGAAATGTTTTTTTTTTCTTCTGTAAAAAATTAATTATTTTGCTTTTGTTCTTAAATTTTTTATAATTTTGTTTGTGTTATACCATAGAAAAAAATTATCCAGTCAGATTTGCTCAATGGACTATTGGCCACACAGGCACGATAGCGATGACACATATTCACCCTTTTGAAACCGCTTTAGTGAATGCGCGTAGTGTAAAATAAAATAAAAAAATGCGTAAAGTCGATGATTTAAATTCAAAGATTTTGAGCCAAAATCTTAATCCAAGCTTCAAATTTATCAAAATTTCCACTCTTTTAAAATGTTTATAAAAACCTCTGTATTTTTACACTATATTTTAAGTTTTCAGCAGCTTTTGTAAAGAAACCTCTCGAGTCATGGAAACACAAGAAGTCCACTGCTGGATATAGGCCTCCTCCATGCATTTCCAAAAAGACCAGTTGGAAGACTTGGAAGCGGATTTCATCCAGCGTCTTCCAGGCACTTGGTTGAGGTCATCTGTTGGCTGGTCGTCCTACGCAGCGCTTGCCGATATGTGGTCTCCATTCGAGAACTTTTCGGCCCCATCGGTCATTAGTTCTGCTTGCTATGTGCCCCGCCCACTGTCACTTCAACTTAGTAATCCGCTGGGCTAAGGTGACTTTCGTTCCTCTACGAATCTCATCATTTCTGATTCGATACCGTAGAGAAAGCATAGGCCTTTCCATAGCTATTTGCGTGACCTTGAGCTTTCTTAGGAGGCCCATAGTGAGAGGCCACGTTTCAGTGCCTTAAGTCATCACTGGTTGTATAATTTTGTATTGAGCGATTGAGGTATATTAGACGAAAGGACTTTTCTAAGTTTCCCGAATGCTGCCCAGCCAAGTTGGATTCGACCTCTTTCACAAAGTTGGACCGGCCTAGTTGGACTGTTTGTCCTGAGTAGACGTATTCGTCTACAACTTCGAGAGTCGAGTTCCCCAATGTTATTGGGGTGGGCACAAAACGAGCATTCGATATGACCTTCGTTTTGTCCATGTTCATTTCAAGGCCCACCCGTTGGGAAACTCGACTGAGGTCTTCGAGCATTATGCCGAGGTCTTCCATCGTTTCTGCCATGACTACTATATCGTCGGCAAATCGAAGGTGAGTGATGTACTCGCCATTGATATTGATGCCGCGTCCCTGACATTCCAGAAGCTTGAAGGTATCTTCCAGTCCGTTTGTGAACATTTTTGGAGAGATAACGTCTCCCTGTCTTACGCCCTTTTTCAATGGAATTGCCTCCGAATTCTGTTCCTGTACTCGGACCGACATAGTGGTTCTGTGGTCATAGTGGACTGTTGTACAAGCATTTTAGCACCTCGATATACCGATAGTCAATACGGCAACGCTGGAGAGACTCGAGCACTGTCCATAACTCGATCGAATCGAAGGCTTTCTCAAAGTCCACAAACGCAAAGCATAATGGCAAATTATACTCCTCAGTCTTCTGTATAATTTGCCGCAACGTGTGGATGTGGTCTAATGGTACTAAAGCCCTTTCGGAAACCGGCTTGTTCGGGAGGCTGGAAGTCATCAAAACTGCGTTCAATGCATGGCGCAGAGTAGTCATCAGCGACCGCAAAAACCTCCAATACTAATTTTCATAGAAAAACGGAGCCAGAGATAAAAATCAGAATTTTTAAATTTTTAGGAGCCAGCTTGAAATTTGACTTACGCCATTTTGTAAAAAGTAAGTTAACGTTGTCATCCAACCCAAGGTCTTATTCAACATTTGTTCGACAAGACTACCCCGTAATGTTACCGTTTTCTCAGGCTTTGACAAAAAAGCTGTAGAGACCGGATTTTCCAAGTCAGATTTTTCTTATCGGTTTGAGGGATCACCCTGTAAGGATGGAAAATTCCAAGTTTACACCATATGTGGAACTTGGAAATCTTTTAGCACCTGATAAAACCGAAATTAGAACAACCAAAAATTCAAGAATTTTCACACGTCTAGTTATTTTAGCATTCAAACGCTGTGTGACTATAAAGTTGATACCATATTAGTCCAGCCGCTAGACCAGCGGGGCCCGGTGGCAAAACCTGCATTAGGTGTTGGTTGAAAATTTAAGCAATTTTACTTTTCAATCGGCACTATTAAATTTGCCATAAAAATTAATTTACGTCACCGTCCTATCTAGGGTTTATGCAACGAGTTTATGTTGTTTTAAAAGACCACCCCTAAGTGTTACCATTATCCCAAGCCGTTGAAAAAAAAGAAACTCATGGAGACCAGCTTCTCCAAGTTTTCGATTTTCTCCGTCGGTTTTAGCAAAAAAACTAATCGTATAGAAAATTTCAAGTTAGTAATATCAAAATGGGACAACAATTTTATCTAGGTGTTTTTCGCTGATCAACTTTATGTACCTATATACATTCTTCACGTCACACCGTGTACATAAAGTTGTTATATGCGATGTATATCATGTTACTATTTTAATTAATATCAATAATAACGGCACCAGGTATTTACATATTTTTTTCAAAATCAAATCAGATCCGGATTATAAATTACTATCTGAGAGCGTGACAACCCTAACGACGTAAAATCCGGATAACAATTAAAATGGTCGTAATTTCTACTTTCCATGGAATTGGCATTAGAAATATATTTTTTTATTTCATATGGGGAAGTCGCTTCCTACGTTCCAATTCTGCCACTGAGTCCCGAAATACATCCATGTGAAATCAAAGTCAAATTCACTTTATTGAAAAAAGATAAGATGATTTTTTTCACTTTTTGACATAAAAACCTGTTGTTGTGCAAAAACATGTACTATTTCATAAGTAGGTAGGTAAATAAATACGTACTTACTAAACATGTGATTTTTGTTTGAAAGCTATTCTTTCTACAAAGCATAGATAAGTTTTGAAGAGATGTATCTACCTTTATCTTTTTTGTTTGTAATGACGCATGCTATACAAGAAGGCATTAGATTGAAGTCTATTCAATCTACGCGTACGCGGGCGGGCTGGCGAGCCGGCTAGAAAAGTAGAAACCGCTCGGCTCGCTCGACGCGTTCGAAATTCGGCTATATATGTGTGCCTTTGGCGGCGTGTGCTTACGCGAAGGGAATGAGACTGTGTGTGTGCGGCAGCGCGAGCGTCTTTCTATGGAGATTACTACTAGGAATTAATTCAGTCGTGTCATCTAGCGGTGAAATGTGGAAGTGCTGCACACCTGTGTCAAACGCTCAAGGTCATCGGCACAGGGAAAAATCTTAAGACCAACACCTAATGCAGGTTTTGCCACCGGGCCCCGCTGGTCTAGCGGCTGGACTAATATGGTATCAACTTTATAGTCACACAGCGTTTGAATGCTAAAATAACTAGACGTGTGAAAATTCTTGAATTTTTGGTTGTTCTAATTTCGGTTTTATCGTTGCCGTATTGACTATCGGTATATCGAGGTGCTGAAATGCTTGTACAACAGTCCACTATGACCACAGAACCACTATGTCGGTCCGAGTACAGGAACAGAATTCGGAGGCAATTCCATTGAAAAAGGGCGTAAGACAGGGAGACGTTATCTCTCCAAAAATGTTCACAAACGGACTGGAAGATACCTTCAAGCTTCTGGAATGTCAGGGACGCGGCATCAATATCAATGGCGAGTACATCACTCACCTTCGATTTGCCGACGATATAGTAGTCATGGCAGAAACGATGGAAGACCTCGGCATAATGCTCGAAGACCTCAGTCGAGTTTCCCAACGGGTGGGCCTTGAAATGAACATGGACAAAACGAAGGTCATATCGAATGCTCGTTTTGTGCCCACCCCAATAACATTGGGGAACTCGACTCTCGAAGTTGTAGACGAATACGTCTACTCAGGACAAACAGTCCAACTAGGCCGGTCCAACTTTGTGAAAGAGGTCGAATCCAACTTGGCTGGGAAGCATTCGGGAAACTTAGAAAAGTCCTTTCGTCTAATATACATCAATCACTCAAGACAAAATTATACAACCAGTGATGACTTAAGGCACTGAAACGTGGCCTCTCACTATGGGCCTCCTAAGAAAGCTCAAGGTCACGCAAATAGCTATGGAAAGGCCTATGCTTTCTCTACGATATCGAATCAGAAATGATGAGATTCGTAGAGGAACGAAAGTCACCTTAGCCCAGCGGATTACTAAGTTGAAGTGACAGTGGGCGGGGCACATAGCAAGCAGAACTAATGGCCGATGGGGCCGAAAAGTTGGAGTCTCGAATGGAGACCACATATCGGCAAGCGCTGCGTAGGACGACCAGCCGACAGATGACCTCATCCAAGTGCCAGGAAGACGCTGGATGAAATCCGCTTCCAACTGGTCTTTTTGGAAATGCATGGAGGAGGCCTATATCCAGCAGTGGACTTCTTGTGTTTCCATGACTCGAGAGGTTTCTTTACAAAAGCTGCTGAAAACTTAAAATATAGTGTAAAAATACAGAGGTTTTTTTTTTTGGTATATTATAACAGATTAATCTGTTGATAATCGTATTAATAGTGTAATTCATACCATTTCTATTATTTCATTCCAATAGCACAGGAAACATACAGCATTTAAGTGATTTTTGGCGTTAAAGCTGATAGTTAAAAACTATCTATACTATAGTGCAGGGAATTCTAGTTTGATTGCGTTGTGTGGACGTTATTATTATTATAATTTTGGAACTCCCCACCGACGAATATTTTCAAGATACATTACACTATTCATTGTGACACTTAAATAAAAATATGTAATATCGGTAAACCAGGAACGCAGATTTTTGTTTAATCTACTGTGTGATACAGTACTTCTATTTCTATTTGGTTACTTTTTGTTACACTTTTCCTTTTTGTTAAGGTTTCAGTTGTTTTTTTTTTGTTACGTGTACAAAGAAATTACCTACTTTCTTTTGTTGTCATTATAATTACGGAACCCAAAAAATATTATGCGCGTTAAATTATATATTTAAATTACGTTGTACCTAAAAATGAGCACCGAATAAATCTTGAATAAAAAAAACCCGGATTTTGTGCCAACCCTAGCAAAAACAATTGAATAGGATCAACTTATACATGTCATGGAAGTGTGATTTATATTACATGTAGGGAAGGTAAAGAGCATAATTATTGCAGTGTAGATAACTTATCCCAATACAGCGGAATTTCGAGAAAATAAAAAACTAAAAACAAGTACCTACACACGTATATAAATTATAATTCCTACAAAATTTTGAGCATTACGCCATTGATTCTTCTAACAATACTTCCGCATGTACAATAAAATGCGTGATAAAAATATACAGCGTTTTATTTTATTTAAAACAGAAAAACATGTCAGGCAGATAGAAAAAAAATTCAGAGACGAAATCTACACAGATTCGTTTTGTATGTTTAGAAAAGGTTCTAAACATAACATTATTGACACAATTCATATAACTACATATGTAAAATATTTTTCTATATATCCGGATGGGAACGACCGAGCCGAGTTCGATAGCGCTATCTTCTTCTGTCGCTACGGAAGTGAGCGGTGCGGAAATACTAAGTAGGTACTGTAATTCGGCTTGGCTCACTCAAAGGTTATGAATCAAGTATTATTCGTAACGCCCCAATCGAAATTATTATTTACCGCCTATGTACCCTACAATCTAACGAGGAGGCGAAGTGCGAGCGCAAGGAGTGAAACAAAACTCAATCAAACTAAAATGAACTTTAAATGCTAGTAATTAGAGACTACAAGGCTCGAGCAACAAGTCTGGCCGCATGCGGCCGACCTAATCGCGACAATAAATGGATTATAATACATAGGTAGTTAGGTTTAATTTTTAATGAACCTCACTTTTACCGTGATTTAGGCACAAATAGTAAAACGATGTTTCGCTTAGGTTGGTAATGTTACAATAGCTCGGATGGGAAGAGGCGTCCCTTGAACGGCAGAGAGCTCATGGTTCGAATACTAGTAAATGATCGGTTTCCTTTTTACTTTTCTTTTTTAGTTATTTACTTAAATAAAAAAATACAAGAATTGGGATTTTATATTCTATGTTTTTCTAACGATTGAAGCTCGATCACTACTACAAAAATCAGTTGCCGTGCGTTGGTCTTGCAAACACTCGAAAATGTCTCCACCGATTGGACTAATAGCTATATAATATTTTTTTGTTTTGTTCGGACATGGGACGTGGGGCGAGGGCGCGGAAAAGACCCATCCCTTCAGGAGCCTGTTTCATAGAACTACAATTCATTGTGACTATGACAATTCGATGTACATTGCAAAGCCGATTAACCCACAGATTAACAAATAGACTCTGCTGCGCAGTGTACTTCGAATTGTCATAATAAACTACGAAATTATAGTTTATGAAACTTGACCCAGTACATTTTGTACGAAAGTGAATTGGAAAGATGCGGCGTCTTTTTCGGTCCCTCGCCCCACGTCCTTGGCCTACAATCGGTAATTTTGTATGAGAATTGCTACTTTGAATTAATTTCACTATATGGCGCTCGAGGTGAACTTTGGAAGGTTGATTTATGATTGATAAATCACTTATGAAAAGTTACAATTAAATCAATGGTGATGCGAAGAGCGCCTGTTCACAGACAACAGGCAACGAGTAGGCTGGGCGTTCCTCGTAAGGCGTAATGTGATAAATTGATGAAAACGTTTTTTCTGAATGAGTAACTATTGTTCCTGTTAGTTTTAAACATTAACATACAAGATTTTGATATTGCCCGTAAGACTGTATAAGCTTAAACGTAATCCACTGCGCATTTAAAATTGTATATAAATTCTTAGCTTTTTTTTAAGCATTCTTACGGAATATATTTACTCATAGAAGGCGTAAGGTTATGACAGTTTTCAAACATCCAATAGGGAATCAAGGAGTTAAATTATATCATATATTAATTTCAACGGTCTGCCATGCTCCTAGAGGATGTCACAAGCGATTCAAAAACGTTTGCTAGCCAGTTCCAGCACACTGTAGCCCCTTAAAGGGTATGATTTCGAAAAGAGGTTACATAGTTTACTTACCTTCCCAAAACCAGAACTAAGGCTCCGGAATATTAAAAAAAATAAGTGAACAAAGTTTTCGCGCCATTGATTGGTGTTGCCAGCAATAAAATGTATTGTGCGAAGCCACACACAGCTGAACTCAGAAGTTCATTAAAAATTGTCGCATTCTTCAGTTTTACCAATTTTACTGATGAAAGTAAAACTGAAAAGATTAATAACTTTCTCAGGTAAAAGTGGAATCAGATGATAGTGTTAAAGACGAGCATGTTAAGCGGTTCACGTGTGCCTTACACATAATACCTATGTGAGGTATTATTATGTTTGCGACTTTTATGACTCTGAACATCACCGTATTCTTAATCCCAATTTTCTTTTTTTTCTTTAAAATTATTTCCTAGTTGTTGCATAGATGGCGCTGAATTTGGTAAGTTACTGCTAGGAACTATTTTTTATATTATTTCACTTGGATGCAATTTTTAGATCATAAAATGAAACTTACATAAAATATGTCAGTGCATATAGAGTTTTTAATTTCTTAGTAACTCTGAAATAGCGATTATTCGGCCTACACTGCAGAGCCCGCCGTATTCCTAATTCGTTGACGGGAACGACTTTATAATTACAATCAACAAATGGCGCTGAACTGACTCCGTTACTATCCGTGCGTTCTGATTTACAAGCGTGAGGGATTACGGGCGAATCGGAACGCACTACAGATTGCTCACACATTTTCGCATGTATGATAGCCGTTTCGAAATGGATGTCAATGGATATTGCGAATACGTGAATGGATCAATTTGGAACGATATTTATTTGTGTGACAATGTCATATTTAAGTTTCGTTTTATGATCTAAAAATTACATTTAAGTGAAACAATAAAAAATAGTGTGACGATCTGTTCCTTACAGTAACTTACCAAGTGCAGCGCCATCTGTGCAGCCTCTATATTACGCTCACCAAATCCTGAGCGATTCCAATCGTCTAACTGTCAAATTCCATCGCTCAGGATTTGGTGAGCGTAATTAGGCCACAGGTACTAGGGAATAATTTAAAAAAAATAAAAAGAAAATCCCTCATTCCGAAAACGTTTACTCTGCTGGAGACGATATCGAATTTTTAAATTTGTTTAGTCCCTTTTAAGAAATTAAAAGTTTTCAACATTTTACATGAATTATAGTAAGAATTTATGGTGTTATTTGTAAATTACGTCAAATTATTCTTTTTTTATTTGATTTTTCTAAAAAAAAGTATCTTTTTGGGGAAAAATTGTTTTGAATCTGGGGAAACTCGAGAAATCTTATCTGGCAGCCCTGCCTGTCACTGTCAAAATTGATTGACAACGTTTTCGTTTCGCGACTCGTTTTGGATCGTATTTTTTTGGAATTTATAAAAATGTAGCATCAAATGAAATAAAATCTAAAATTTTATGTATTCCAAATTCGTTATGTCTACTTTTTTAAAAAAGCCCGATGTAAAATGTGTTAATACACTAGTTAGATTTTACAGGTAATTCAGATTTCGTTTGCAATGTCTTATAATATTTACCTACTTATTTTGGGTCATTCTGATAGCGTATTTATTTTCAGCCTAGTCAAATTAAACCACTATGAAGTTCTTAGATTGAAGAAGAGCTGCACTGACAAAGAAATCAAGGAGGCTTTCTTCAAATTAAGCAAAGAGGTAAAGTTTGTTTTGGACTAAACATTGAAATTCACTTATGTAATGGGCTTGTAGTGCGAGCAGTAGTATCACGCACTTATGTAGGTATACAATTTCATATTGGTCCTTTGCTGTAAAAGTGTACTTCCCCTGTTTCTGAAAAAATCATAGAGCTGCATCATTCACTGCTAACATTCCTTAACAACAAACCACAGTGGTATTTTGAAGTCTGCAAAGGCATTTAATAGTTTAACAATGATATTTTGATTTGAGATTATTCCACATACCTCTGTTCCTTGTACCTGTGAAATTATGAGAAACTATTTGAGATACCTATTGTCAAAATCTGATGATTAGTTGTGGAGTTTTGAGGTAACATACAATTGGACATATAAATGTCATTCGGTAAAAGCAACTCACAGCTGTTAACAGTAGATTTCCAGATTGTTAGTAGACACTGGGGGTTAGTCTCATAGTTGGGCCTTTGTATGTAGCAAGTCTTAAGGGGATACATCTTACAACTGTTGACAAATTGCAAGTATACATAACAAGAGATATATTTTCACACAAGAAAAAATTAAACAAACTTTCAAGAAGATAAGAAGAAAATTTAACCAGAACAAAAACAAATAAGAACTGCTTGAAAGAAAACCTATTAAATCAACCAGTGAAGCCTGGCCAGCCAGCGTGATTAGACCACACCCCACAAACCACATGGTTTGTGGGCCGCCAAGCATGTCCTGGAAAGGGACACCCTAATTATACACATGTGTGAATTGTGCTGAAAAAAACAAATTTTTAGAATTTACATCAATTTACTCATTAATTAACAGGGGTGGTAGCCTAGTGGGTAGAACATCGGACATCGGAAGCGAGAGACCCAGGTTTAATCCCCAGTGAGGGTGTGTACCTATGACTTGTTTTTTCTAAGTTATGTACATTTGTGAAGTTATAGTAGCAATATTCTATAACATCAAGGTTTATTTAGAAGACAAAGATGTTTGGCATTAAACAGTAGATTAATATTATTTAAAGGACGATTGTGACTAGTGTTCAACACATTCATGACTAATATTTTAAGTTGAAAACTCTGTTAATTAAGTTAAAACGTGTTTTGAAAAGAATAAATGTGGAGTTTCTTTTGTTAGCTTCTTCTCCACATAATCCATTAATTGTGAAACTAACAACTTTGACGTTCATTAAGTAAACATTCTGTTTTTACAATGTATAAAAATATTTGAATTGAATTGAATTGAACAATACCACTCGCTAACGGCGAAGGAAAACATCGTGAGGAAACCTGAGTGTCTGAGCTTTTCACATACCTCAGCGCTTGAAATCGCCAATCCACAGTGGGCTGGCGTGATTAAGCCCATACTTTCTCCCTGAGAGAAGGCCTATGCCCTACAGTGATATGTATATAGGCTGCTTATGTATTCATTAAATAATCTGATTTTCAATTAATTCAAGTTAGGTAATAGGGATTAAAGTATGAAATTGCCGTTTTATTGCTATAGGTTCTTTGAATTGACATAGAATCTTCATGGTTTGAGGTTTTCTAATGAAACTTTTTCAAATGGTTTCTATGATTTTCTTTTTTTAAAAAATGTGAAACATTTGAATATCGACTTTCAATTGTTTTTGTTATTCAATTTAGACAAGAAAGATGGATACTGCGAAAATTCGAGTGATTTTTGAATACGAGTTCCGACGCGGAACTAACGCGGCAGAAATAGCCCGCAATATCAATGCTGCGTTTGGAGAGGGGTCTACTAATGAACGCACCGTGCGATTTTGGTTTAAACGCTTTCGTGATGGAAATTTCGACTTAAAGAACGAGCCACGAGGAAGACCGCCCACACAGGTGAATAACGATGAATTAAGAGAGATAGTGGAAGCCGACCCTAGTCAAACTACCCAGGAATTAGCGGCATGGTTTAACGTTACCTTACCCACAATATTGACTCACTTGCGTCAAATCAATAAAATAAAAAAATACGAAAAATGTGTGCTTCATAATCACTCGAATTTTCGCAGTATCCATCTTTCTTGTCTAAATTGAATAACAAAAACAATTGAAAGTCGATATTCAAATGTTTCACATTTTTTAAAAGAAGAACATCATAGAAACCATTTGAAAAAAGTTTCATTCGAAAACCTCAAACCATGAAGATTCTATGTCAATTCAAAGAACCTATTGCAATAAAACGGCAATTTCATACTTTAACCCCTAATATATTCCTTTTTATTTGAGGCATGTAATTAATTAATATTTATGAGAATCTAGTGAAGGCTTATATTACTGTCTATTTAATTGGAGTATCAGAGGCGCCATAAATGAATTACGTCACTGCAAATGTAAGACTAAGCTAAATTGTACAATTCCAGTTTCACCCGGACAAAAACAAGAGCTCCAAGGCACAGGAGAAGTTTGTTCGCATAGTGGAGGCGTATAATGTCCTCAGCAAACCATCGAGTCGGGCCCAGTATGACCACACAACACATGTATACACAGCATCCTCTCCAAATGCCTATAGGACTTATTCACCCAAGTATGTAAAGGTGACCTTTCTAGTTTCAGGCAATCTATGTATGGATTTTAGGCTCACAAAGGAAAACGTAACCTGAGACATTTTTACATTGATTCTACCTATGCTGCTATTTTGTATTCTTAGCCATAGCTGGGCACCGTCAATCAAGCAGTTACCTTCTTTCATTGTTTACTAAAATAGTTAACTTCGTTAAAGCGTTACATTTCGGAAGAGTTAACAAAAGCTAAGATTAAACATTAATCCATTAACATGAGATAAAAATTGCATTTTTATATCATTGCATTAGTAATTTACTTATAAAAACTGCTAGTTTGAGTTTAGGGTTGTTAGGTTAGAAACGAAAATAATTGGAGTGCGTAATTTAGTCATCTGGCATTTTTTTTTTTAATTTTTTTTTTTGAATTGTCACAGCACAAAATAAATTACAACAATACAGCTAAATTAAATTACCACCATGTAAATAAATTACATCATTACTTCATTAAATTAATCTGGCATAATGTGAATATTCCGCTTCATGCTTTATATGTTGAAGACCTCATCTGAAAGCGAGACTTGTTTTAGAAGACAAGTCTCGCTTTCCTATATTGGCCAATATAACTACTTAACAAAAAACGAAAACCGGCCAAGTGCGTGTCGGGCCACGCGCAGTGTAGGGTTCCATAGAAGTAAGGGTTGTTTACCTGCTTTGTAGAACTAAAAACTTCATTAAAGTACTTATCAATGGAATTTGTAAGAAATGTTCCTATAATGTTATGTTGGTCGCTAACTAGTAAAGGCTACTTAGCCGTGATAGTTTTCCTTTTAATTTAATTGTATGTGCTACTGCCCTTAATTTTTTCACGTTTCTACAATCAACCGTTTAGCCGGGAGAGGGGGGATGCCCTACTCTATCTTTCACCTGGTTGTGGAATAAAGTGTTCTCTATCTATTTATCTATCTCTAACAAAAATTTGCGCTTTAAAGCTTAATACTTCGCAAACGGATCCCTAAGCCGAAAAATAGTTTTCTCCTACACTCACAGTATTTTGAAACTACCAATCCAACGATACTCAACACTAGGCGAGGAAAACCAGTTGCATCCTTAATTTAGCGGTGGTAGCCTAGTGGGTAGAACATCGGACTCGGAAGCGAGAGACCCAGGTTCGATCCCCAGTGCGGGCATGTACCTATGACTTGGTTTTCTAAGTTATATACATTTGTGAAACTTCACAATAGTAGCAATACCACTCGCTAACGGTGAAGGAAAACATCGTGAGGAAACCTGAGTGTCAGCTATTCACAAACCTCAGCGCTTGAAATCGCCAATTCGCGGTGGGCACGCGTGGTGATTAAGCCCATACTCTCTCCCTGAGAGAAGGCCTGTGCCCTACTGTGGGACTTATATAGGCTGCTTATGTATGTATCCCTAATTTTGTACCTATGCCAAATTTCATATTTAAGAAGAAGAAAGACATTTATTGGGGAAAATTAACACACCACAAGAAAAAAAAGGCATAACAAGTAACATAAACAAGTACAAAGGAAAAACAAGTCACAGAAAAACATTTCTAGTACTTGTCGTCTCTGTACTGTGCTGCAGAGAGGCAGAAGGACAGACAGACAGACAGACGGACGGATATGGCGAAACTATAAGGGTTCCTTGCTGACCACGGAACCCTAAAACAATTGTCACTATAAGTGCAGGCGCCTAGTAATGAAACTATCAAACAAATAATATAAATTAAATTTCTTCGCAGTTTTCTCACTCACACGCGCCGGCAAGACATATAATAATAATAATAGTCTATCCTTATCAGTTAAAATATTAGCTGTAGCAACATATTGAGATGTCATGTTACTGGTATCTAAATACCAGTACTGGTGCTCTGAACTTCTATATTTTGCCATTATTTCTGTGTGCAGTTTTTAAGAGAGTTTACTCCTCCACTATACTCTTAAAAACTGACTATATAAATTTTTACAATTGTATGAAAATTATATAGTTACATGCATCAGCTTAAAGCTGCTTTGTGTCTTAATTAATAAAACTAATAAAGAGTTTTAATCTAATCTATTTTCGCGAACGGTCGTTTTCCATCGTGATCGGGGCACAGACTTCATGCGTTTCTGTCTGAGAGCCATCTTGAAGCAGCAATGACATGAAAATAAAGCCAGTGGCTCGATACTAACATAATCTAGGGCTCGGTAGTTTACATTCCCAACATACTGTACCTGCAAATCTCAGTCATAAAATGGTTACTGTTGGGCATCATGCCAACCCAAATAAAAGTGCCACATTTTGCATCTCATTTGACTGCCTCTTTGGTCTAGCGGTATCACGTCTGATTGCCATGCCGGAGGTCGTGGCTTCAATTCCCACTAGGGGCCGCCGTACATTTGTAGAAATGGCCTCCGTCTGCGTGTATTTCCGTGTTTGTGATGTCCTTGTCTGGTTACTATAGTACGGCGTAGCCTAGTTTGCCTACCCTAGTTACCGGGACAAGTGATTGTGTTGTGTGGAAGTTATTTGTTCAGTTATTTATTTATATTTCCAGCAACCGCGCCCACTCGCAGTCACACAATTACAGCTACAACTACAACTATTATTACCAAGCAAATCAAGAGTATACGCAGAAAAACAAAAGGCAAACTGACCGGTCTGACTCCCGGGGCTACTACGGGTTCCTGCGTATACCAAAGATGCCAAACTACGTTATAGTCCTGGGCTGTTTCGGTTTTGCGATGATCGGGCTGGTGTTACAGATCGCCATTATCAGGCAAGTCTATCTAGGTATTTGTCCGTATGTTTTTTTTGTTGGTACAGTCGAGAGGATGTCAACCTTTACATGCTTGCACACATACATACATAAACTCACGCCTGTATCCCAGAGGGGTAAGCAGAGTCCAGGGACTGCCACTTGCTACGATCCTGACTGTTGGCAACCCAACAAAGCATAGTTATTTGAATGTTTTGTAGCTGTAGCAACATTGTAACCTTTTCTCTTCTCTGTGTTGTAGAGGTCTGGACTGACTGTGGAGGTTTTGGAGCACGGAAACGCTATATTTCCAATATTAAATAATTTATTGCAGATTAGAACTTCATTACAGCTCAACGATGACACAGAGAAGAGAAAAGGTTACAATGTTGCCACATCTACAAAACAATAAAATAACTATGTATTGGGTTGCCAACACTGACAAATTACTTTCGCTTCCTCAACATTCATTAGTCGTTGCATGCACGCACGCCGGTTTCGGGTACTTTTTATGTTGCCCTTTGCCAATACATCTCCTATTTGGTCGAAGTATGTCCGTCTTCACATATACCTACGTCAATAACACAAACGGTGTTATTGACAAGGCAGGCATGCCTCTCCTTGCCTGGTTACCATGGCACAGGGTGTCCTAGTTTGGGACCAGGACAAGTGATTGTATTGTGTGGAAGTTATTATTATTATTGATAAAAACACACTCAATCAGACGGTACTCGTCCACTGCTGGGCATAGGCCGAAAAACACGATTCCCTTCATAAGCGCTGTATAAATATGTAAAGTCTCCCTTGTAAAGTCTCTACCACTGACTATTTATTCGGCGTCTATGGAGTCTTTTAAGGTATTGTGTAAGTATTCAGTATCATTGTGAGCAATTTTGCAACAAAAATGTTTAGGCTAATCACCTATTGACGCTCAAGATAGAGTAGTTCTAGTGCCAGTTTCATGGAACTACAATTCATGGTTTGCTACGACAATTTGATGTACATTGCAAAGTTGATTAAGCCGAAGAGTAACACGAGTAAGGAGATTCGGCTGCGCAACGTACATATTGTGCATCGAATTGTCATAGTAAACTACGAATTATATTCTTTTTGTTGTTTGCACTAACCCGTGCTAAGAACCGTGTGGCGCCGGATTAAGAATAGCGTCACTCCATTTCCTTCCGTGGATGTCGTAGAAGGCGACTAAGGAAATCAATTACCAGGAGACGGGCAGCAGCGTCTTCCTGAGATTCCAACCGCATCCTGCGATCGCCAACCCGCCTGCCAAGCGTGGCGATTATGGTAAAACCCCTCATGGTTATGAAAACCAAATCGAGGGAGGCCTCTGTCCTGCAGTGGGCGTCAAATGGCTGATGACGATGACGTGCTAAGAACAATTTTAAAAACCTATTTAGAAGCTAAAAATTCCACCCATGCCGGGACTTGAATCCTGTACAAACTTCTCTGTATTACGAAGCTTGAAATTGTGGCGTCTTAGTAATAGGGTCCCTTACCTTTTGAGGTGCGGAACCCTAATAAAAATCATCAACAGTACCATCTAGGGATGATTGTACCTATAAAGACTGTTTGAATTTTCAGAGAGTCGTTTCTAGTGCAAAAAAGGCGTGCCATGGAGGCTTCTGTGGAGGCGGCGAAGGAACTCGAGAAAGTGAGGGCCAATGCTCGGGATAACGGGAATGAGGTAAGATAAGATGGTAGTTAAGATGGCTAAGAGAAGTAGATAAGATGGCTGCTGTTAAGTGGTAGAATACACTGACTTATGGCAATTAAGACCTGTGCAAAAACCTGACTGTGTGTATTCGCAAATAAATATTTTGAAGTTTGAAGTTTAAGATAAGAATACTCCTTATTGTACACCGGAAAAAACAACAAACACAAAATATTTACAACGGTACAAAGTACAATTGGCGGCCTTATTGCTACCAGCAAATTCTTCCAGACAGAGGCAAGTTCCTGTAACTATCGATATCATCATCATCAACCCATTATGTCCCCACCGAGGGGCACGGGTCTCTTCCTTGAGGAAGGTATAGGCCATACTCCACCACGGGGGCCAAGTCCGGATTGGTGGAGGCTTGTAGACTAGTGGCTCGTCTACTGTCAGAAGTTGTCAAGCCGCCCTAAGGCCTCTGACTTGGCTTAACGACTGCCATCTATCGATGGCAGCCGGCACCAACAGCTTAACGTGCCTTGCGAAGCACGGAACCGCTCGGAAAAATGCCACTAGCGTTAGGCATAGACGGCGACCCATCCATGCACTGAACGCGCCCTGTGTTGCTTAACCTTCGTGATCGTTTAAGATCACTCAGGCAGCCGGGGCTACGAGCGATTCGATATAGCATAGTTGTATTAAGAAAGGGACTGAATAACTATTTACATCTCACTCACACAATTTAGACGGCAATATTGTATGAGCCAATCCGCGGTGGGTATACGTAGTGACTCTCTTTTTGAGAAAAGTTGTGGGCTGTGCCCTAGAGTAGAACATATTTTATATAGGCTGCATTATATTGTCATACATTGTATGAACAGGCCAATAGTTGTGTAATCCCTTTCTTTAATTAACAGTGTTATATCTAGATAGATGTATCTATATACTAGCTGCCCCTGCGAACTTCGTACCGCCACAGAATCCGTTTATACGATTCTTGCACAACGCCATCTATTTTTAAAACACAACGTTCGCTCGCACAACGCCATCTATTTTAAATTTAAAATAAATATAATCCCACGGGAACGCATTACCGGGATATTCAAGTATGCTGTGTCTCAATTCAGCTCTTTGTCTATGTGTACGCCAAGTTTCATGTCAATCCGTTCAGCCGTTATTGCGTGATTGAGTAACAAACCTCTAAACATCCAAATCTCCAAAATATCTTTACAAACTGTCACATTTGTAATATAGATAGATAGATAGATATAACTTTATTGTACACCAGTAATTTACAGAGACATAATGTACTTAATATCTAGATATAATATTGTAGGATTACACTGTCAGCGAATAAAGCCCACTGCTGGTCATAAACTTCTTCCCTGTTACCAATCCCTGCCAATCTCGTCCATTGCTTTCCGACGGCTCTAGTAATGTCATCGACCCGTCGGGTCGCTCTTCTGCATCTGATCGTTTACCCCACAGAGCATACTTACATTCTCTGTTCTGTGGTTTACCCAACCTCGGCCACTACTCGGTGACCTCCTTAGTCCATTGATCGAACATGTTAATATGCATTATTTTAACAAATTCCAGTCCATTCCAGTCTAACTTAGACTGGAATGACATTGCTTTTATACCATAGGAATCGTACAAAAAGATTTAGTTTTTTTAATTGAATTCTGAACGTTTTCTTATAAGGGTGTACGTATACGTACATGCATAAAAATGTTATTTTACGAGATAACTCAAATAATTACAAACGCTACATACATTATAAAGCGTGCATTACGTGCAAGTTGTGACGTCAAAGTTTGGGCCCAATTTTTTATGGCGCGTTTTTGTACCACGTGACTATATTGACTTTTCAACGGGTTATATTATTAAAAGTATTAGTCGTAGAGAAGAAAAAATACTACGTTCATTTGTCTTTTAACTTGGTCTCTCCGATTATATTGAAACATTTTTTAATGCAAGTGTTCCGTTATTTTATTTATTCTTTTCAATTTCAGGTGCAGGCACGTCTCCTGCTAGAAAAAATAGTGAGCGCGGCCAATCCCACAGTAGCGACGGCGTCCCTCGGTCAAGCATTGGCTAGTGAGAAAAAGTGATTGCTGGATACATAGTCTAATAGCTCAATGGGGCATTGTCCTAAAACAAATAAGTTCTGTTTTTATATATTTTTCTATAAAATAGGTAATTTGGAGACCCTGGGCTCTCAGTATTTCGATTCACTTTACTCTGCTTTAATTAATTTTTTAACCGAAAAAAATAGAAATGGAGTCTACGAAACCGGAAGTACGTCATGCACGGAAGTACGTAATCGACTGAGATTCTACGAGCTGTCAGTTTTTAGTGATACCATGACTCGATTCAAGAACTCTTTAAATAAACCAAACTAAAACGACTCCTAATGTTTGCAAACGTAAAAGATATATCATGTTTGTTTTTTTTACGGAATTCCAAGATGTCTATAACTTGGCGTTTTTAAAAATATTTCGTACTTTCATTCACGTGTGAATCGAATGTTACAAGGTCGAAGTCACACACTTATTTACAAAATACAAGAAATTAATTTGTTAATTGTAGCATTAATGAAGTATCATTTGTAACTTTTGTCAATATTTAGGACAATGCTCATTGGTCCCAATTTGGTTAGTGAGAAAAAGTTATTGCTGGATACCTCTACTTCAATAGCTAAATTGGTCTCAATTTGGCTAGTGAGAAAAGTGATTGCTGGGTAGGTACCTAGTTTAATTGCTCAATTAGTACCAATTTGGCTATTGTAAAAAGTTATAGCTGGATACCTAGTTAAATAGCTGATTTGGTCCCAATTAGGGCATCCAATCCCGCAGCATTTTTGTGATCTCGGTATTTGCGGGATTGATATTTCTCAATCCCGCGGGATCTCGGTATTGGCGGGATCCCGCAAGTGTGTATGTGGTACATTAAATTGTATATTAGTAAATATAGTGTAAGGATTGAAGGATACAAAAGAAATAAAAATCAACATAGCTTTATTAGTTTTAATTATCAAATCAAGCAAGAAGTACGATTATGACATATTATTTTTTTTGGAAATGTAATAGCAAATACACGAAAAGGTATTCCGTCTTTAGAGGCCATACGAGCCACTCTTTCTTCCATAGAAATTCTATTTTGGACAGGAAAATGGTCTGAGATCTTGACTTTTTTATTCGGAGGAGATTGAAGAGACGAACCTGCATCAAAAGAAGGCCCCGGCTTCGCCCCCGACTCCGAAGACTCCGAACCCGAACTTGCTGCTTTGCCACTCAAATCTTGTATTCCGTGCTTTGATTTTAAATGGACGTGTAATCCCTTTGTAGATCTAGCAGTAGTTTTCAATACCGAATTGCACATTTTACATTTGGCAGTCAAGTCATCATCTGATTTTACAAAGTATGTCCAAACTTTACTCGTATACGTTTTATGCACTGCACTTGTCATTTTCGATTCGATAGTTCGTAAATAATGTTAGTAATGTTCGTTAGTAATGTCAGTAAACGCAAAAAACAATTAACTATGTTAGAAAACGAATTTTGTTTAACGAACGAATAATTACTTGTCACTTCAAGTAAACAAATAAAACAAACATGGAAGCCGGCCGCCGCGGGCGCGGGGGGCGCGACACGGCCGCGGCGATTCACTCTTTTCGCTCGCTTGTCAGTAGTCGCGCGGCAGCGCGCGTAGGAGGGTGTTTCTTTGCTGCAGATCAGTCCCGCAAATCCCGCGGGATCCCGCGCATGTAATCCCGCATTGTGCGGGACTGAAAAATGATGCGGGATCTCGGAATAACGAGATCTCGGAATACCGGGATTGGATGCCCTAGTCCCAATTGGCCTAGTGAGAAAATGTGATTGCTGGACACCTGGTTTAATAGCTCAATTGGTCCCAATTTGGCTAGTGAGAAAAGTGATTGCCGGGCTATTGAGTTAAATAGCTCGATTGGTTCGAATTTTGGCTAGTGTGATAAAGTAATTTCTGGATACCTAGTCGATATTATTATATTTCTGTATGGTACGTCTATCGAAATATGACCGTAAGAGTAATTACTTGTTGTATTATATACTTACTTACCTATTCTACATGTTGATGCACAAGATTGTTCAGTTGTTAAAAGATAAAATTGATAATAACATCTTAAAAATACAAAATCAATCCGACGCACGGATCAAAATGTAGGTATCAGAAAGCGGTAAGTTATATATAAAGGATAACTTTAACGAAAAAATATTAGCTGGTCGGGAAAATTCAGCTGATATTGCGGGGCACAGGCCTTCTCTCAAAGAGATTATTTATTTTTGCGAATTTTTCTCATAGTAAAAGTGGTTGTGTAGAACCTAATTTTTAGGGTTCCGTACCATAGACGGAAAAACGGAACCCTTATAGGATCACTTTGTTATCTGTCCGTCCCTCCGTCTGTCTGTTAAGATCTTCGTCTCGGGAACGCGTGGAGGTATAGAGTTGAAAAAATCAAACTTCTAAGTTAACGCAAAATAAAGATACGGCCGTTTATGGCGCAAAAAACTATTAATTTTATATTTCGACTCTCAAGGGAAACAACATTTTTAGGGTACTTTCCGTTGACCTAAAACTATGACATTTGGCAAGTAATATCGTCTTATACTATAAGTACAGGGAAAAATGTAAAAACTGTGCATTTGTAATTAAATCATAAAAAAATTGTCTTTAAAATTCGGGAAAGGCTCGGAAAAAACTGCGAGACTCGATTCCTGAACTATTTATAATATGTAAGCACCTACAAATTTGTACGGAACCCTTGGCGGGCGAGTCCGACTCATACTTGTCCGTTTTTAACGTTACCGAAGGGTGCCAAACGGGACCCTATTACTAAGTCTTCACTGTCCGACTGTCTGTCTGTCTGTATCTCATGCACCGTGATAGCTAGGCAGTTGAAATTTTTACAGATGATGTATTTCTTTTGCCGCTATAACAGCAAATACTAAAAACAGAATGAAATTAATATTTAAGGGGGGGCTCCCATACTACAAACGTAATTTTTCTGCCGTTTTTTGCTCGATTTTAATAACGGCAACAGGTAGACGCTTGAAATATACACAGAATATTTAGTTCTATATTTGCCTCAAAAATAAATAATTAAATTAAAATAAAATTGATATATAAGGGGGAGTCCCATACAACAAACGTGATTTTTGGCCGTCTTTTCTCGATCTTTGTGTCTAATGTTGTATAGATAATGGTACGGAACCCTTCGTGCGCGGGTCCGACTCGCACTTGGCCGGTTTTTTTAGAAAGATAGAGCGATTTTCTTGCGCGCTGTGTAGAATTACTTTAAATTCTTCGACATGAATCTTGTAAGTTTACTGACGAGTTAGTGTGTTCCAGGGTAAAAGTGGTTATATTTTTGTAAAAATATTTATTGAAGCAATAGAAAGTAACTGTTTTTATTTAGACACTTTGATACCTCATTTTACCCTTACATTGTAAATATGTACTATATAAATAAACTATTTAATCTATCTACTATCGTAAGTATTTGTACTTTCAGTATATTCCTAGAATACTGTAGTAGCTTATAGGAGCAAATATGTATATGGTAAGTGATGATTATAGAACCCTCACTGTGCAGTTTTGGGATGTCTACAATAATAAATGATAGTGGACTGTAAAGGTAAGTATAATGTAGATATATAGGTAGGTATGTACAATCGTTCGCGTCGCGCCCGTACAAGAATCGGTCGTTTCGAGAGACGACGGAAAAAGAAGTGCTGTATGCGGCGGCGCAGCGACGGGGGCCCGTCTCGCCCCTGCCTCCGCCCGCGCCCGCTCAATCCCCGCGCGCCTCCTAGTGCGGCGGCGAGCTGTCTTGACCATATACTCCCGGCGTTGAAGTCTCTTCAAGAAGATTAACTGGTAGAGGGCATATATTGTTGAAGGCACGGCGAAGGATGCCCTTTTTTGTTTTTATGTCTGCGACCCTGGCGATGTTGTCGGAGCCAGGTAAAAGGCGGATGACTCGACCCAGAAGCCACATCAACGGGGGTAGGGTTTTGTCCTTAATCACTACCATGGTTCCTTCTTTGAGCTCTCCTCTGGCTCTGCACCATTTAGTTTTCTGTTGGAGCCATAAAATGTATTCGTTAGAGAATCTCGCCCAAAAATGCTGCTTGAGGTACTCTATGCGACCAAACCGACTTAAGCTGGTGATTTTTTCATTTAAAACCTGCGGATGTGGCACAAAGATTAGAGACCGTCCCAGGAGGAAGTGGGCAGGAGTCAGTGGTGTAAGGTCTGAGGGGTCGGATGAGATAGGAGTAATAGGCCTAGAGTTCAATATTGCTTCTATTTGTATGAGGCATGTCGACATTTCCTCGTATGTCAAATGAGCTAGACCTAGAATTCGTCGTAAATGATGTTTTGTGGATTTAACCGCCGATTCCCACAGTCCACCAAAGTGTGGAGTGTAGGCTGGAATGAATGAAAAATTGATACCTTGCTCTACCATGTCTGAAGTACATTGTTGTTTTAATATATTGGCCAGTTCGTT
This sequence comes from Yponomeuta malinellus, assembly GCA_947308005.1. Taxonomy (NCBI): domain Eukaryota; kingdom Metazoa; phylum Arthropoda; class Insecta; order Lepidoptera; family Yponomeutidae; genus Yponomeuta; species Yponomeuta malinellus. The sequence goes on from OX371010.1 coordinate 6,284,901, forward strand.
GAATGCACCAACGAAAGTGGTGCCATTATCGGAAAAGATGCTTTGCGGCTTTCCCCTGCGAGCAATAAAACGGTTTAAAGCAGCAATGAACGCTTCTTTGGACATATCTGAGACCAGCTCTAGGTGAACAGCCTTGGTAGCTAAACACACAAAAATGCAAATATAAGATTTAATCAATCTACACCCTCTACCTTTGCGGTCTGCTATCAGCATTGGCCCGGCGTAGTCGACACCCGTCTCGAGAAAAGGGAACTCTAGCTGAACTCTCTGTGAGGGTAAATGACCCATCACAGGCTGTATTGTTTCGGCTTTCAGACGACAACATCTAACACAAGAATGAACGGTTTTTTTCGCCAAAGCTCTACCTCCCAAAGGCCAATAGTTATGCCTGATAGTTGCTAAAAGCAGCTGTGGACCAGCATGAAAGAGAGTTTTGTGATATTTGTGAAACAACAGCTGACATATTTTGTGCTTGCTACATAAGATTATTGGATGTTGCACATTGTAGTCATAGTGTGAGTTACCTAATCTGCCACCGACTCTTATGTGATTGCTAGAGTCAATAAAAGGTGACAGAGAGAGAAGCCTGTTTTTGCTAGGTAGCGATTTGCCAGCCTTTAGTAATTCGTATTCTGATGAGAATGATTGTTGTTGGGCTCTGAGGATAAGAATGTCTGTGGCATGTGTTAACTCTGAAGCTGTAAGGGAAGGCAACTTTGTTGCTTTGATTTTACGACAGTTGTTTATGAATCTGAAAAGTAGAGCGACAACGCGCTGAAGCTTCCAAAATTCTGAATATGTATTTAATAGAGAAGAGATTAGATCTGTGTTGGCCGCTGAATTATCAGAAATCATATGGCATGCATGAATAAATTCGGGTAAGTCTGTGTTGGGAACTGAATTTGGTTTCTGTGGCCAACATGTTTTATCAAATGTTAGGAAAGATGGCCCATTCCACCACAAAGATGATTCACCTATACAGTCCGCACCAAGTCCTCGAGACACAAGATCGGCTGGATTCTCCTTAGAAGGAATGTAACGCCAGCTGTTCTTTGAGAAGCCATCCTGTATCTCACCAACTCGAGTGCGTACAAAGGGTTTGAGCTGCGTGGTAGATGATGCAATCCATCCCAACACTATCATAGAGTCGCACCAAAATACACACTCACCGCAACTCAAGGTAAGTGAACTGAAAATTTTTGCACACAATCTTGCTCCCTGTAACGCAGCGCAAAGCTCAAGCCGAGGCATTGTAGTCGGCTTTATGGGTGCCACTTTACTCTTTGACGCTAGAAGATGAACAGTGACTGTACCAGACGCGCTTGTGGAGCGTACATATATGCACGCTCCATATGCTTTTTCTGAGGCATCGGTAAAAACGTGAAACTCTACTGCTGATGGTGAGTCACATGTAATCCATCTGGGAATTTTAATGTTGTTTAAAAGGGGTAGAGTTTTGTAAAAGTTGAGCCATAACTTTCTTATATGCTCTGGCAAGTCTTCATCCCATGAACAATTGTGTACCCATAGTTGTTGCATAATAATCTTTGCTTCTACTATGCAAGGTGAAACTAAACCGAGGGGATCAAAGACCTGTGCTATAACTGATAATATATGTCTTTTATTCAGTTTGCCATCAATTTTGAAATTTATCGAAAATGAAAGTTCGTCTGATGAGCATTGCCAATTGAGACCCAAGGTCTTCGATGATTCATTAGCGCTGAGATCTACAACGTCTGAAATGTTACTGTTTTTGCAAATAGCTTGTAAAATGTCTGAATTGTTTGACTGAAATTTTCTGAGATTGAATTTGGCTGCGTTAAGTGTCTGAATGATGCCTTGGCATAAATGTATTGTTTGCTCAATAGAGTCTGCGCCTGTTAAAAGGTCATCCACGTAAAAATCATGGGCTATAGCAAACTCTATATTTTTGTCTGCCGCTTCTGACGCTAGCTGAACCAAACACCTGGTAGCTAAAAATGGTGCTGACGCCATACCATATGTGACAGTGTTCAGCTTGTATGATTTTAGATGATCTGATGGGTCTTCTCTCCACAATATTTTTTGTAGAGAGTGCTGCGATTCTGTGACATGTATCTGCCTGTACATTTTCTCTACATCCCCAGTTACTACATATTTATGCTGGCGAAAACGTAACAAAATGGAGAGCAAGTCGTCTTGGACAGTTGGGCCAACCAGTTGAATATCGTTGTACGATTTACCAGATGTAGTAGCTGCAGATGCGTCGAAAACTGTACGTAGTTTCGTGGTTGTACTTGACTTTCGGAGAACGCCGTGATGAGGCATGAAGTACTCAATGTCTGTGTTGTTGTCTTGTCTTTTGCCTTCAGTCATGTGACCTAGAGCAACATATTCTCTCATAAAGGAAACATAGAGTTCCTTGAAGTCTGGCTCCCTCTCTAGCTTTCTCTCCAGCGACAGAAACCTGCGCCTAGCTATCTCGAAAGAGTTTCCTAATACTTCAGGAGATTCCCTTAAGGGAATTGTTACTATGAACCTGCCATCGACATCGCGTTCCGTTGTCTGAATGAAATGTTCTTCACATGCATTCTCTTCTGATGTAAAATCGTGTTTAGGAGAAATTGTATCTAATTCCCAAAAACGAGAAAGATCTGAAAATGACTGAGTGTCCTGTGTAAACATGCAAATTGTGGAGTCTGAATTTCGGTCGCATATTGCGCCTGATATGAGCCAACCTAATTTTGTTTCATATAAGATTGGTTTGTTTCTACCTAGCTGAATGCGATTGCTTCCTATGACGGCCCAAAAAATGTCTGCTCCAACTAAAATGTCGATGGAGGACGGCTCGTTGAAAGTTGGATCAGCTAGATTTATGTTTGTAGGTATTGATAAGCTGTCTATATCAATGTAAGATGTAGGGAGTGATGATGTAATCTGTGGTAATATTAAACAGTCAATGTTCACCCTATAGTCGCCGTTAGAAGACTCTATTGTAAGAGAGCAAGATCGAGCGCTTGTGAATGCCTGATTGTTTATTCCTGAAAACCTTGAGCTGACAGGTTGAGTCCGTAAATTGAGCTTACCACAGAAAGCATTAGTAACGAAGTTGGCTGTACTTCCGTTGTCTAGCAGCAGCCGAGCTACGTGTGGCTCGCCTCTGCTGTCCAATACTTTTACCAAAGCTGTGGACAGTATAACGTGTCGAGTTTGTATGCTATCTTGTTGGCAATTCAAGGCAACATTATTCTCAAGTCTGACTTCTTGTTCTGTATGAAGCAACGTATTATGCTTTTCTCTACAATATTTGCAGGGACCGAGTCTACATTTAGCTATTGCATGTCCTGGACGCAGACAATTCATGCATACTTTGGCTTCTTGAGCCACCTTTTTGCGGGATTCTACTGGCATATTCCGGAAAGTTTGGCAGCTGAAAAGGAGGTGTTCCTGATTGCAAACTGGGCATTTTAAATTGAACCCTTTTGCTGCTGTTGCTACTATAAAACTTTTGGGCTTGTGGGGGGCAGAGTCGGCCCTTTGTTTGTTACCTTTTGACTCTTCTAGTGTCTCTAGAAGATCCGCTCTACTGCTGAGAAAAGACATGAAATTGGTGAAAGTAGGTGTGTCTGTTAGACAATTTCTGTATTCTTCCCATTCACGATTTGTCACACTGTCCAGTTTAGTTGACACCATATAAATAATGAGTGTGTCCCAGTGTTCAATGGGCTGATCGAGGGTGGCTAGAGCCCTTAAATTTTTGTTTGTCATGTCGATTAAATGACGCAAAGCTTTGCTAGACTCTTTTTGAAGTGATTCTGTGTTGAAAAGAGCTTGGACGTGATTGTTAACAAGCAACCGTTTATTGTCGAAACGTTCTTGCAGCAACCTCCAAGCCTCTTTGTAATTATCTGATGAGAAGTCCAGACTTTTGATGACTAATGCGGCGCTGCCCTTCAGGGATGCTCGCAAATAATGAAATTTATTAATATTGTCAATACTGTCATTTTTGTGTATCAATGATGTGTACGTATCGCGATATTCGAGCCAATGCTGATAGCTACCATCAAAGTGAGGCAAATCAATTTTGGGCAATCTGACACAATTATTTTGCTTGTTTGTGACCACCGTGCTACACCCAGAACCTACCTCAGATACGTCCGTGGCCGCACCATGTCGGCTGGTGGCCTGACGTTCGATGATATCTCGCGCGGAGGCAAGCAGGCTGTAGTAATCGTTTTCGAATTGCTCGCGCTCAGCTTCCTGCGGCTCGGGGTCACTGACCAGCATCTCCAGCTCGCTCTGTAATGCATCAAATTCTTGTAATAGATCTCTAAATTATTCAAATCGACATTCGAGTTGTTTGACTTCCAAGTGGCCAAAAGATTTGCTTGCAATTAGTGGATTTAAGTATTTACTGAAAAGTACGAGCTTTGTTTTTAAATAACCTCTCTTTTTTACAAGATCCTTTTCTGCAGACATGGTAGAACTAAGCTATCACCAAAAAGAAAGGGGTTCCTGCGAATAAATTAGTAGCAATGAAAAACTTGTGGCTCTTTGCTATTCTTATTTTATAGGTGTTTTGGTGATTTGTTGCTAACACATCTTTGTCAGGAACTTCGATCTTTGTAAGTAAGTACTTAACTGATAAGGTAACTTTTGTATAGATACCTGCTATTGAAATTATAAATTATGTTGCACTCACTATAGACTTAGAAACTGTTTGCTTTGTTATAACGACCAGCGAATGTAAATAGGATATTGAATGTATATTGACTCTGTTAATTATCAAGATAGCTTTGCTAGCTTTTAGGTAGGTACGTATGGATCGATAGAAATGGGTTATGAAATAAATTTATGGATTGGATGAATTTAGGATGTAATAATAGGAACGGTCTCACGGTCTAAGGCTGCAGGTGCTGGAAGTCTCCGTGACGCTGGCTTGCTGATCACGTAGTGATGCGCTGACTTGCAGTTGACCGGCCGATTGCAGGCACTCGAATACCGTTCTTCGTGTGCTCGCGGTGGGCTTGTAGACTGGCTGAAGATGAGGGCCGATGCGATGACCGATGGTCTTGCAGTTTTGCCCTTGACCACAGAGCTTTGATGATAGACGATGTCGCCTTCTTAGAAGTTGTGACCTCTTGCGCACCGACTTCCACGTAGGCTTCCGCAGCTGGTGATTGCCAGTAGGACTGCCGCAGGAATTGTTTGAAGAAGTCCAGTCCTGATCGCGGCGATAGGTATTGGCGGCCAGCAACGGGCGGCGCGGTTACGTAACCCTCACTGTGCAGTTTTGGGATGTCTACAATAATAAATGATAGTGGACTGTAAAGGTAAGTATAATGTAGATATATAGGTAGGTATGTACAATCGTTCGCGTCGCGCCCGTACAAGAATCGGTCGTTTCGAGAGACGACGGAAAAAGAAGTGCTGTATGCGGCGGCGCAGCGACGGGGGCCCGTCTCGCCCCTGCCTCCGCCCGCGCCCGCTCAATCCCCGCGCGCCTCCTAGTGCGGCGGCGAGCTGTCTTGACCAGTAAGTTTACACATTTTTATTTGCGATCTGTAAGGCTAAGACACATGTTACAAAAAAAACTTCGTTCTAAAATTGGACGGTGTTACGCAGAAACATTCCAACCCACATTAAGTAACTTTCTAGAAATACGATTTTTTGTGTATAACATTGCTGTTTTCCATATTCTTGTTCAGACGTGTTTAATGTTATAGTGACAACCTCCACCTTTTGTACACTGTCTTTGTGCAATAAAGAATTAATAATAATAATATATAATAAGTAATATAAAACGTCTGAACAAAAAACGGAACTAGTTTTTCTCGAAAGTTATTATGGTTTGAAATGTTTCAGCGTAACACAGGCCAATTTGGGTTATAAATAAGAGTTCCGATTCATATAGCACGGTCAATATAAGAAAGGGACTGAATAAGTATTTTTACTTGCGCTGGCGCATTATAGACGGCAATATTGAATGAGCGGGAGGCAAACAGTCGTCAAGCCCCTTTGTTTAATTAACTATGTCATACCTGTGCCACCATAGTTCTATTTCGTGAAGGAGAAACTAGAAATAACCTGTCGAAAAGTCATTCTAGTCACGTGGTGCGAAAAAGTGCCATACAAAACAAGCTTAAACGATAACGTCAAATCTTGCCCGTAACGCAATAAAAAATAAAATAAAATAATGTTTTTGTACATAAATACACCCTTTTTAGAACACGTTTAAAACTCAATGATGAAACGAAATCTAATATCTTTTTAGGGTTAGTCTATCTAGTTATACAATTAGTTATACAATATAACATAATGGGACCAAAAAAAATCCTATTTGGTATGCTAAATATTAAATATTAAAGGTAAATTAATTAGTATTTTATTCTAGCCAACCAATAGGTGACGAGAGAAGATGGGGTAGTGCCAAACCGAATATAACTTACTGGATTCGAAAAAAATAATAGAGGTTTGTCCATGTCCATGCAGTTATACCTACATATAAACAGCTATAAATTAAACCACAGAATCTATATTCAAAGGACTTCTGCAATTATTACACTCCTAGCTACTGATAATAATGATGTAATAAAATTATGACTCAATGTTCATGACTTACTTTTGTTTGTCTTATTTTATCTTATTTACTTACTTGTTGGGTCCTTCCCCGTAAGTTAAACTATTCATATTATTTTGTTTAGTTTGTAGCTGTTTATATGTAGGTATAACTACATGGCCAAACCTCTGTGGCTTGCGGGCTATGGGTTAATTATGGGTTACCGTAGGCACTGACTGAAAATCAGCCATGGAAGGGATCACTTCCTCAGCACAACGCTGAGTCGGCTGCCTTTTGTGGCAACTTAGATACACCACAGACTACATCTGTGGTCCTATTTTATTTATTCGTTTTGTCTGTTGTGTATTTAGTTTTCTTTCTGTTGTTGTGCATATTATGTTACTTATCTGCTTATTTTGTTTCTGTGATGTATCTTGTTGGTATAATAAATTTAATGTCTTTCTTCTTCTTCTTCTTCTATTATTGTTTTCGCATCCATTCTGATGCGAAAAAAATAATAGAAGAATAGAATGCAACAAATAGGACTTTTTTCGTCCATTCCGTTATATTGCATAACTAGACGGACTAACCCGTTTTCTATTATTAGAGTAAGTTGATTTTTTTATGGTTTTATTATTTGATCTTTCTTGAGTTTTTCTATGTCTTCTATGACATAAAAGCGATGCCACAAGTTCCCCATTCAGATCAGTGTGGCTTCACAGCCTTCGTAAACTCTACAGTTGATGGATTACTTAAAATTTAAACGTGTCTTTTCAGTACTACATCAGCAGAGGAAGATGACCGTTGACACGAGAAAAATGGCAAAATACATCAAACACGGCAAATTTTTGATACCATACGTAATAGGTAACGACAATGACGGAAACAGGTATGTTGGAATGAGATGGCGTTGTTTTTGGCTGTTTTGACGCAGAACGTTTGAATGACATATTGAAACATTTTGAATTCTCTTCATAAAACTGACAAAAAAAAATTTGTATAAATTTTACAATTTCACAGAAAAAAAAAGAAAAAATAATAATAACATGGCTGAACTGAGTGACGAACTCTAAACATTGATAAACACCTCAGACACTCTGGTTTCCTCACGATGTTTTCGTTCACGGTTAGCGAGTGGTGTTGTTACTCGTACTAAAATTCACTCTGCATTCTTATTTTGTTATATTTGAGCTTGCCTTGCTTGACTAAAATAATATACATATTTTCAGAAAATCGAGCACGAGATAAGGATCGGAGTTACATTGATATAGATGTACATTAATTTCATGTTAAATTTGATAGTATTTTGTAAGTATGAATATTGTGCATAATCTTCAGTGATTAAAATAAGTGTAAGAAAATGTGTTTGGTACTGACGGAGTAAGTAAAGATGGAACCGAGATATTCCCGTTCGTATAAAATCTATACATATAATAAATGGGTGTTATTTAAATGGTTAGCATAGTAATGGTATTTTTGTGAGCAGAAAAATATAATCTGTGAGCAGAATTAGCTAATTGATCAGCAACTCATGGCCAGCAAACATTTCAAAATCAATCAGCAATTTGTGTCATTCTGGATGGCTGTAATTATTTTTGTGGCGCATATTAATTATATAAGCTGCAATGATGAATAAAATTCTGGTAAGCACAAAAAAAATCATTTTGTGCTGCATATAAAAGTAGCAAAAATACTTTACTTGTCATGCGCAAAATGGGCGCATTCCTTACAAAGATTATTATCATTTATTTACTCTCTGAGTGCATGTGTTTGTTTGGGTATGTTTTATTTATAGTAGTGTAAATTAATAATAGATTTTTTTTATTCTTATAAAATATAATTGAGATAAATCAAAAAATATAAAACAATTAAGTAGGTACTTAACCTCTGAACTGCCCTCGCGGAACGCAACGTATAGGTGGCCCATACTAAGTTGGACACAGATCTGTGTCGCGGCAGACGAGTGGTTAAGCGATTGGCTCCTCGTGTCACGCGCCTGCTCTTGCTCCGCCCACTTTTAACGTACAGTACCGATTTTTCAACAAAAACGCAATCCAATTAGTTATTTTGCTCACCATGTTTTAAATATGCATACCAATCAAATACACTGCTTATAGACATGTTTTCTCTGCTGATCAATCATGAAATCTTGGTGATCAAGTAGTTATTTTGCGTACTGAATGTTTATTATGCACACTCATGTTATTGTAAGCTGCCTATTTATGATTTAATTTTTAACCATTGTCGAAATTATTTGCGGATCAACTGCCTGATTTTTTTTATTGCAAACAAAATCTTTGTATGCTGACCAAATTATTAAAATTGCAAAACATTTAATTACTTACTTCTCATAATAAATCTGTAAGTTTAGTCTCTGTCTGACATAATGTCTGTCGCATTTGATTCTTTGTGCGCGCATCACCCAAAAACCACTAGGTAAAGGGAATTGAATAAAATTTACCATGATTATAGCTCATTTTTGCGAAACATTACACAAAAACATTGGCGCATGGCTATATACAATTATTTTGTATTCAAACACAATGTCTTTGTTTTCCGCGGCCGACGGAAAACATTCCTCGCGCGGGTTAGAGAGGGGAAGGATTTGTTTCATTTCTCGTCTTCCTCGTCAGAAGTCATGATGACGGCACAAAATGCTTTGTTTTAGATGGAAACATTTTCCTATAGCAGTGGATGGTTTGTGTATGGACACAATTGTTTTCGTTTCGTGTTTTTTTTTCTATGCAAAGTTTCAAAAAAACACGCGCAGGAAACAAGCCTATAAGTTGGCGAGCGATCATAAAGATTTTTATCGAATCATCGTCTTCGTCATAAAAAAACATAAAACCTGTGTTTTTTATGACAAAGACTTTTGAGTTTTGAATGTTAGACAATAACAAGATCTTGCGACGATTTCGCGCCGGGCGCGATATTGCATTAAAACTATGTATGATTGTACGTACAAATGATAGTTTGTACGAAGTTAATAATGTGTGGGTGGCACGGTCTAATATAATCTATCGTTCTAGCCCGAATATTCATGTTGGGAATAAGCCTCCCCAAAGTACGCCACATCATTCTGTTCTCGGCCATTTTCATCCAGCCGCTACCAGTAATTTGCCTTAGATCGTCGGTCCAGTGAGCTGATGGACGTCCTATGCTGCGTTTGTAAATATTTCGCAAACTTATTCAAACGACTAATCACTGAATTACATTGAGTATTCTATTCCACCTGGAGTGAGTTTGAGCGAGCGAAAAGCTGTGCCGACGGGAGACGGCGTGGCGGGTAGAAAAATATAATGTAGTATATAAAAATCTCGTGTCACAGTGTCTGTTATCGAACTCGTCCGAAACGGCATAACAGATTTTTATGAACTTCTGTGTATGTTTGGTAGGTCTGAGAATAGGTTGTAGGCTAAACAACGTTTGCCGGGTCAGTATGAGACTAGAATTGTCTCTGTAGACTGTATGCAATAGTTTCCAAGATAAAGCCTCTAAAAGTTTATAATTTTTTCGAACTTCGCAATTTTTTAGACGTCACTCGAACAACTCCAGCGGAATGTAGTTCCAATTACCTCCGACGGAGTGTGTTAGCGTTGCTCGTGATTTTTCTCGACACCAAGTCTACACCTGACGAGATAGCAGCAGCAGGAGAGCGAGTCATAATTGCTCTATACGGAGGCAATCCTAACACCCACAACCTTGATGAGCTGTCGTACCAACTATTCGCCAGGGCTGCGACGAAAACCAGTTTCAATCTGGTCAGGTCACCTCCTACACGAGACTCTGCTCGATTTCACTCCTTGAAGACATACCATCCGGTACAAGTTTGTCCTTGCATTCACTAATACCCTCTAATACACATTACATCTCATTCATCATTTTCTATTCAACTGCTCATGTACAATCTTCTGAGATCTAAAAAATTATAACTTTTGAATACTTATCTTTATCTCGAAAAATATTAGGTCTACAGAGACTTGAATTTTGTCTACTTTAAAAACGTCATAGAAGGTAGTATGAAAAACTAGTCCGGGTTATAATCGCCAGAATCTGGAAAAAATCCCAAATTTTCGCGAACTTTAGCCAACATCATCATGCTTTCAGGCGACAAGGTTACTGGACTAATATGGAGTTTTCCTTATACTTTGTATAAAATTTAGTGATCATTTATCCATTTTGATAACTTTTTTAAGGATTTATCAATTTTAGGAAGCATTTACTTTGGGAAGCTTTTGTGTTATGGTATACATTTCATTTATATAAAATCAATTTACTTATTTTATTTTCGTGACCTTTTAAATTATTCTATTATCGAATAATTTCTGGCGAGCTCGAAGGCTTCAAGTCCTTGATATGTAACACGCGATGGTACAAATGGAGCGCTTCGCAATTCGCTTTAAACTAGGAGATCGTTTTCCCTCGTGCTTATTGTCGGTAAACAGGCTTTGGTAGAGGCAGGATGCGTTTATGTGTCCTAATATGAATAGATTAATTTAATTTGGATTCAATTTGTTTTATTTGGGTCTTAGTTCTAGGGGGGTTTTAGTTCTAGGTGGGTCCTATTACTAGGGTACAAAAAATATTTGGTGACCTTTTATATTATACCCAATAAATAAATCAACTCCGTCTAACTTGACGGCTTCAAGTCTTTGATATACACGCGATCGTACAAATGGGGCGCTTCGGGCACTAAGATCGTTCTTCCGTCGTGCTTGATATCGGTATATAGGCTCTCGTAGACACAGGTAAAGCCGTTCCTCGCGGCCGACTTTGCCGAATACTCGCTTGAGGTGTCCATTCGGAGGAGCCGGAGACCACGTTCCCTTACTATGGTTCTGGAAATAAATAAATTCTAAATAAATAAACAACTTCCACACAACACAATCACTTGTCTTGGTCCCAAACTAGGATATCATGTGCATGGTAACCAGGCAAGGACATCACACACATGGGAATACACCCAGGCTGATACAATTTGTACAAATGTACAGCGGCCCCCAGTGGAAATCGAACCCACGACCTCCGGCATGGTAATCCGACCTGATTACGTAACTTAAAACAAAGTACAATGACAGAATACTCATATAAAGTATACATTATTAAATTTTAAATTAAAAAGAAACGTGCAAGGAATACCATTGCACTGCGTTTGTGAAAGGACCCGACGCAGCATTTAATTTTGTCACAAAAGGGGTACCTTCTGTAACGCTGGTATTCTGTCGGTACCAGCATGCTGGTATATTGACATTTGATACTCGCGTCACCAACCTGCTAATGCACTACAGAACACTCAATTATCAATGAATTTTTCATTGCTCTTGCACGGTGTAAGAAAAAAACAAAAAGAGATCTCTTGTTATCTATATGCTTGTATATTTCGTAGGATGGTCTGGTGATAAGAACACTGGATGAGAAACGTTTAGTGAGGTCGGTCAATTATGTGGCAACAAAAAAGATAAAACAACTTGCCAGTTTTGTTTGATGTGCAGTCTTAGTTGCTTTGTAGGTTAGGCATTTGCATGTCAGTAAGGCCTAGCATCGTACACTTCTAGATTCTAGATTTTACAAATACTTACTGTAATGCGCACAGTCGAGTTCACTAGCTTCCAACAAGATAACGATAAACAATAAACGACGGAGGCTTTATCCAAGGGCATGTGTCATAGCCTTATCAATTCGCAAAATTAAAACAAGGATGTCAGATAAGATAAGGATGAAGATGCAATGGGTACAGTGTGGACTTAATTATGTGCCTACCTATTTGAAAGGTTATTCACTTGTTTATGTACCTACTGCATGTAATTCATGCTTTCAATGTTGTCAAATAGAGTTTCTTATTCTTATACATCTTATCAGAGGCCTTAGGGCGGCTTGACAACTTCTGACAGTAGACGAGCCACTAGTCTACAAGCCTCCACCAATCCGGACTTGGCCCCCGTGGTGGAGTATGGCCTATACCTTCCTCAGGGAAGAGACCCGTGCCCCTTGGTGGGGACATAATGGGTTGATGATGATGATGATACATCTTATAAGAACCAAGGCTGTTTACTCAGTCCTCGACAGTAGCTTGTTCATGATCCCCTTCTTTCGCCAACTGGGTTCTGTCGCGGCCACCTTCACCTCAACCAGGGTCTCCTCCTGAGGGAACTTCTCCCACAGTCTAGCGCCTTCCTCTCGCGCCGCTAGGACGTACAGAATCTTCTGGAACTTGGGGTTTTTGCATTGCCGCGCTTGGCTGGCCATGTCGTTGCCATCGGCATCCTGAAAGATAGGACATTCCTATATTAATGAAATTTAAGTTATTATTTTAATTACTTGTAAAATTCATATAAAGTTCTTAGTGATCTTATTCTACTCGTAGTATAATCCCACTGTAGGGCACTAAAGACTGTCGCTTTACCTTTGCATTTGAGGAATATTTTAAGGAATTGTCTTTTTAACCGACTTCAAAATGAGGAGGATCTTAATTCGTCGGGATGATTTTTATTTATTTATTTAACCAACAGCTGATAAACAATATATGCGACTTATATACTAACTAGGTAGTTAGTGAGCCAATTACAGGTTTTCACCTACAGCAACAGAGTTCTAGATTTTTGCTGATACAAAACTTTAGACTTATAGAAACTTAGACATAGTTTAGAAACTTATAGCTAAACCTACATGGAGCATCGCACTATGAAATACTGATGCGTATCAACTGGAGGCATGGATTCCTACGGTTGCTATAGCAGCAGCAAAATCCGCTACAACAATAATTTTAATCATTTAAATATTATTTATTTTTTACATTGTATCAATCATACTAAGTGTTTAGTTGTTAAAGAAGTTAGAAGAAATTATTTTGTGTATGTTCCCCGATTACTCGATGAACGTGAATGGCAAATTCTTTTTTTGTATGAAAGGGTAGACTTCACAGGTGGTCCCATAGTCACCAAGTCAGGATCTGATGATGGGATCCTGCAGAAATCGAGGGAACTGTTCAAATTTCAAAGGCACACTTGAAGCGATTTGGTACGGAACCCTATTACTAAGACTTCACTGTCCGTCTGTCTGTCTGTCTGTCACCAGGCTGTATCTCATGAACCGTGATAGTTCGGCAGTTCAAATTTTCACAGATGATGTATGTCTGTTGCCGCTATGACAACAAATACTTAAAACAGAATAAAATAAATATTCAATGGGGGCTCCTATACAACAAACGTTGTCTAACCACAGCGCTCGCCATCTAGCGGCCATAGATGACAACATGACATCGGCGCTACGAAGTTTAGTCAATGTTAAACGCTTCTAGTTTTTTGAAGTCGGTTTTTATTTTTATTTATTCATAAATATTTTTTTATAAATTGGTTTGTATTTCCGCGAAAACATGACATCGTTATTCCGAAATTTGCGGTTTAAAGTGTGGTTGTTTTTATCTCTAATCGGCCACGATGGAACCCACTAACCATCACTATCTACAACTGAACGGCCATGGACTCTACCTTATAATTTACGTACCTACTACTTATTCGGTCTTTTAATTGCCTCTATTCCAAGAGCATGCACTTGGTAAGTAGGTGGGCGTGTTCTTAAAGTAACTAAACTAATAATGTATTCGAAATAATTAAATTTAAATTTAATTCAATTCTATTTATAAGAACCGGATAATATTATCTCAGACCATGGTGACATATTAACTTGACTTCTCTTTAATATTTAGGTATATCTGAACAGACCGATCCTGAGCAAAATACCGTCGCCCACAACACAGGCTCAGCCTAGTGTAGGTATACTATTTTGTGCACGTTTATGCAATACCATTTATTTTACTTACTATGAGGCTGTGAGCTGTATACTATAAGCCCTTTGGCGCTTGTATGTAGAATAAAGAAGAATTTCAACACGATTCAATTTGTATTTTGTTTTCCTTACCACCAAGTTCAACGACAGCTCACCGCTGATGAGCACCCCGGCTATGTTCCTGTCCTTGTCTACTGCCTTCAGGGATAGACCCTCCTTTATACAGCTGGTGCAGAACTCGTCCAGCTCAGGACACGTGGCGTTTGGTTCGTCGAACAGGCCTACAGCTTTGTTCATAGGCTCTTCCACGTAGAATGTTCTGGAAAGTCGTGTTAATAGGCTTATTCCAAACTAAGCGAGCCTAGAGCGGTGGCAGCCTAGTGGGTAGAACATTGGACTCGGAAGCGAGAGAGCCAGGTTCGATTCTCAGTGCGGGCATGTACCTATGACTTTGTTTTCTAAATTATGAACATTTGTTAAGTTATAGCAGTAATACCATTCGCTAACCGTGAAGGAAAACATCGTGAGGAAACCGTCGGAAGAGTGTCTGAGCTATTCACATACCTCAGCGCTTGAAATCGCCAATCCGCGGTGCCCACCGCGTGCCCACTCGTGGTGATCGAGCCCATACTCTCTGTGAGAGAATGCCTGTGCCCTACAGTGGAACGTATATAGGCTGCTTATGATGAGCCTACTCTAACTAGAATATGTTTCAGGTACAGTTGATCACATCAACTTTTACATCCGTGGACTCTACTAGTTAAGTTACGGGCGACTTGGTAACTAAAATGCTTAGCTTGAGTGCCGTCGACTGTACCATAGCGCCTTTTTAAATCGCAAAAAATATTTCGGTGAAAGCGGTTTCGTGGGTTGGGTGGTTTTTTTTTTGCCATGTCGAAGTTTTCCTCAAAGAAAAAGTTGTTTATATTGCAGAGTACCTAAAACCCCTCCTTTCCGTGAAGATGAGGGAATTTCGTTTCAGTGGGTATACCTAAGTTGTTTTACGTAGAATTTTTCCTTCATGTACCTAAGTAAAAGCAAATGGTCACCATGGATATTAATATGTGTTCGTTTTAAATATCTCCCTCCGTACCTACTTAATATGAATGCGCCCTACTTACTAACTCAACTTTGTAGAGTCGGAAATACTAGTCTTACATCAATACCACTAAGTCTAAATAAACTCACTTTTTTAGTAGTTTGATGACATCACCGGTGTCGGCCGTTGACATCGGCTCGATCGTGTACAAACTCTGTTGCTCCATCTTTGCCCTGATAAAACATAGGTTTTTCTTATAAACTTGCTATGTAAGTAGTCAGCTCAAGTAATAGATACATTAGGAACATCATCATCATCAACCCATTATGTCCCCACCGAGGGGCACGGGTCTCTTCCCTGAGGAAGGTATAGGCCATACTCCACCACGGGGGCCAAGTCCGGATTGGCGGAGGCAACATTAGGAACATAATATGATCTAAAGAGGGGTCCACGTCGAAAGTATTTGGAAGTCATTGAACGAACAGAAGTAGGGTAGCTTGATACTGGTACTAGTGTTACTCATTTTGTACGACGGTTGATTGTACAATTTACGTTACGCGTAACATGTCCGTACCAAATGCATTAGTGCTAGTAGAGTCGGCAGCAAATAAATCTTCACATCCATGCACTCTACTTACCGGCAAAGTTGCAAGTTGCAACTAATAAGGTTGATGAGGAGGCAGGAACCGCAATAATACTTTTGCGAACCATGGAGACGTGATGAGGTTCTTGCTTCGAGACAGGGCCTTGCAATAGCCACTCAAACACGACATGATTATTTTCGGTTCTAAACTGTGTATAAATAAACGAGATCCCACGAGAGGAAAATAGAAATAACTTCTAACAACTTTCAAGAATCATAAACGCCGGCACCAGATTCCTAACAAATGGTTGGACCAATGCGAAGAACGGAAAAGCCAAGAAAAAATACTTACCGGCTTTATATTTACGCTTTGGACATTGTCCTACTGAACTCGACTGTGGAGGGAACCGATTGTTTTGACACTTCACTGATTAAGATTAGATTTCAATTTTTACGATTATATTTAACAAAACTGCGGGAATGCGCGCGCAATCACTGTGCGGGCATCATAGCCCGGACATTACTGCGAAGAGTCGCACGCGCATTTACATATTACGGTAAATGATAAAAATAACACGCTTAGACTCCGTACTTATTTTCTCTGTTCTGTGCTCCGTACACACTCGCGCAACGGCCGGCCAACGTGATAAATGATAATACCTAGTACAGTCGACAGCAGCTCGACCTTTAGGTACAATTAGTTGAATAGTCGACTGTAACCAGTGATTGTTAAAACATAGATGACCCCACGTTCAATTGTAATAAACTATATGGATCATTGGTCTGAAATAAACGTATATTATTTAATTGTGGGGAGGCGGGCGGGGCTTGTCAATTGTGTCACCAATCGAAGCGAGTTCAGTATTAGGTACTCGGCAACATATCTATGCACCGATCACCGTCAGACCGCCATCTTGTGAGCTACCTAGATATTTCGATAATTTCGACGGGTTATACATTCATGAAGTCAATCGTTTGACGTTTTCGTATAAAAACAATCATAGGTTACGCTGACATTTAATATCGCCCAATCAACGTTCACGTCGTTACGCATGGTGCACAGAATGAACCAATCACAGAGTGATTTACTCTACATCACATCTTGCGCTCATATCCTTGGGACAGACTGATCGAGAGGACTGGGGCCGTTTTTGAGAGTGAATTTTGTGGGAAGAAATACTTCTATGGTTATTTTATTCGTAGTCTGGAACGCAACTGAATGTACTGTATCTAAAGGTGAATGTACTGTTATTCTTCTTAGCGTATCGATGGCAATACAATTTTCATTAAAGTATTTATTAAACAGTGGCGGTGCATACCTTAGCGCTGCTGACTGTGTTATCACCAGTGATCGGAGTAGGTATATTGATTTTTCGTACTTGCATGATGATATTATAACATGGACATGCCATTTTTCTTGAAGACTACCATTTGTTTTTGTAAATGGTAATGATGAAATGTAAACGGTAATGATGCCATGTGTGTTTTATTTATATAAATTCTGCCTAAATCTGATATTTTCATTTAGTAACAGTGAAATTTAGTTTAACACATTATAAGTGTTAGACGACGATAATAATAAATGAAAAATAAGCAATAAGTGTATCACACAATTTATGATATACACTTATTGCTCATTTTTCGTAATGTGTTAAACTAAGTAACCGTTTAAAAAAAACAAATGGTAATGATGATAATGGCGATGACGTTTAAGACTTGAAGAAAAATGGCATGTCCATGTTATGACATCATGATGCAAGCACGAAAAATAAATACCTACTCCAATCACTGGTTATCACTTGCAATCATTAGGTCCTCCTGAATGTGCTGTTGACTGTATTATACACGTTACGACGTACCGACCTTCACAGCTTAACAGCGGGCCTCTCGAGGCGCTTCCCATACAGACGTAGCAATTAAACTTTACCAATACCTATGTTAAAAGGACGCAAATCGAGGTTTGATTGTCCTTAGAATTGACCTCTTCCAATAGAAACTTTTCAAAACAATTTTTTTATTGTGATCCTGCGTGTAGGTAAAGTAAAATCAAATTACGAATGTAGATACGGCTAGTGGTTTTATATTCTCTTTGGATACGGCCATCGCCGTTGAAGCACCGCCTTAAGTCGCATGTACCGTGACTCTGCCGTGGTATGACAAAACACAGTAGATATCTATGGATACAGTGTTTTACGGTAACATGAATAATTCGATTCTTCGCCCTTTGGTACATAGTATGCCACCAAAAAATATTGAAAAAGTCTTAATAATACGGAAATTAGCCATGGTAATTAAGACTGTATTCCCAATTTTATAGAGACCGGTTTTGACAAAATACTGCTTCTATAGATAGGTACAGTGTTCTGCCATAACAAGCTGAGTGTTTTCTTATGTCAGGTAATTGTAGATGCAGTGTTTTGTGATAACAATCTCACAACGTGCAGCCTACCTCTTTCTTTACCAACTCTTTGCACAAAACACTGCATATATAGTTGCAGTGTTTTGTGAAATCAATTATTCTGCTTAGCTGGGCCTTTACGTCATAAACTCATAACATAACACGTTTTATGCTGTAAATTCAATAAATAACATACTTTTTTTATTTCTTGTTGCGGCACAATTATGTGTACTATTATTAAACATATATAAAAATTTCAAAGTAATCTGTTTATATTTGACGTATTTATGCGTAATTTTCGTAACAAAATGTTTTTTGCGTTTTTTGGAAAATGCCTGTTTTCAAATTACAGTGTTTTGTCATGATGACACGGCAGGACTACACACGATGGCCATGTGCAGTTGTGCAGTACCGTATACTTAGCGCTCGACAAAGGCCGCTAGAACGTAATGTGCGATCACACGACTTTTAAAACTAAGAACTTAAGACTAGTGTACCTACACGTGTTAAGTAGTTAAGGGGCTCCAGGGTGTGACATTAGCGCCACCGAAGAATAAAAGTCATATATTTTTTTACAGATCAAATAGTGATTTTTAGGACCCATGGCCGTGAACTTAAGGCAAAAAACTTAAGACTACATAGCATTAACGCTAGAAACGGTCGTATTTGGCATAACTGTTACCTAGAGTCCCAGGTTCGTGAATGTAGGTTCTTTGTCGTGGGTCCTAAAAATCACTGTTAAAATGATTGAGAGATTTTACTGACACTTTTTGCAAATATGACCTGTAAAAGAAGATACTTATGTTTTTATTTTCATAGTGGCGCTAGTTAGCTCACACAACAATGTGTAAAGTAAATGTTCCTAAAGATATATTTAGTAGCACATAGCAAGTAAACGATTAAGTGCACAAGTGAATTAGAATCAAGTCTATTTTTCTGTTAGCATCCCCCCTCCTCGCACCCCGCAGATAGTGGTCGTGTCTTTGTGTTTTTGTATGTAGTTAACTAGAACGCCTGACCACTTAAAATTAAGTTAGCTTGCGTACTAAATCATTTAACACGTGTAGGTATACCAGCCATTAGATCTCAAAACAAAAGACCATCTAGACATTTGTCTCTATCTATTGTTATGATGATGACTCGCACCTTGATTTCCTTAACGTCACTAAACAATAATCATCAAAATGGAGGTAAGTACCGCCTACCTACCATCTAACCTACAATCTCGGGCCTATGTTTGCTGAAGACACTGGTTTGAATAGTTCACTAAAAAGCCCCTAGATGGCATTGTGTCGTTAGGTACTTTCTCGCGGAACGCATGAGTTTTAACTGAAGAATGACACCTTCGCTGAAAATGTGTGTATTTCGTTTAGTGACGTTAAGGAAATTAAGGTGCGAATTGTGTTTCAGTAGCAATAAAGAAACACAATCTGGTTTGCATGAAGTTGCGCTAAAAAGTAGGTAATGATTCTCTTGAATAAGTTAATACAGCCGACAGAACATCAACCTTCACATACGTGCGCTCTATTTATTGACGTCACAAGGGTGACTTTGCAACTAAATTGTAAGTTTGATGTGCTGTCGACTGTATGCCCGGTAACAGGTCAACCTTTACATTTTCTCGCAAAGTCAGCAGAGGGAAGGTATTGTCCGTGATGGATCCACCTACTTGACCCACTTTATACTTTGTAGAGTGGTGTGGGTGAAGAAGATTATCTAATCTCTACGGGTTTGATGAAACTATAGGTTAGGTATTGAGAAGTACCTATTGAATAAACATGTTTTTAAATATCTGGAATACTTTCATTGAATTCATTCAAGGGGTCATACATACTCGTACATGCCTAAGCAGCCTATATGCGTCCCACTGTAGGGCACAGGCCTTCTCTCAGTAGTCAGAGTCAGTCAGAGTATGGGCTAAATCACCACGCGTGCCCACCGCGGATGGGCGATTTCAAGCGCTGAGGTATGTGAATAGCTTAGACACTCAGGTTTCCTCAAGATGTTTTCCTTCACAGTTAGCGAGTGGTATTGCTACTTTAACTTTACAAATGTAGGTACATAACTTGGAAAACAAAGTCATAGGTACATGCCCGCATTGCGAATCGAACCTGGGTCTCTCGCTTCCGAGTCCAATGTTCTACCCAATAGGCTACCACCGCGCTTCAAGGGGTCATAAATTCACATAATTACAAGACTTAACTAAACAATAAACTTATACATCTTTGGTAGGTACGGTACCAAAATTACCTAAGCTCAATGGACATTGCCCTAAAAAAATTAAGTGCCGCTTTTATATTTTTGAAAGAAAGAACCAGAGTTCTTTCTTTCGCTTTAAAAATTAATTGATGCAGCGCAAATCGAAATATTCAGCCTAGGCACTCAAAACGAAACCAGGGAATATGCCATACACAGTAGTACCCACGTGAACTGAGATCCTACGAGCTGTCAGTTTCTAGCTCCGATTATCTGAGGTCTCTAGTCATACCAGGACTCGATACAAGAACTCTTTAAATAAACAAAACCATATCTGTGCAAACAGAAAATGTATATTTCTTTTAAGGTACTTTTATTTTTTATTTTTGCGGAATATCCAGATGTCAATATCTTGATTATTAGAAAACTTACTTTCATTCACTTGTGAAACGAATGTTAGAAGGTCGAATTAGTCACACACTTATTCACAAAAATTCAAGAACTCAGTGAATATTATTAGTTTATCATAATTTGTAGCATTATATTTACTGACCTTTTAAAAACGAATTATCATTTGTAACTTTTGTCAATGTTAAGATAATGCCCATTCTTTTTTTAATTTCGTGAATTGTTGATTACTGTTATTCTCACTTATTAACGACACAGGGTATTTCTAAAATGCGAAATTCCTGAACCATGTCAGTTAGACTTCAGACCCGTGTCTCCCCTGGTCAACCCCTGGCGGAGAAATCAGGATTTTCCAGTCCTGGTGTCTCCCCTTGCTGGGGGAGACATCGGTAGGTACTATAGAGTTTGTCATTTACAACATTTGCTACCTATACGGCTTTTGAATTTTTTTCCCATTAAAATTTTTTGAAAAAATAGATTTTCTTAATTATTACGTGGTTTTTGCTTTGTGGTGGTATTGTTTAAAGGAGATATTGAAAAAAAAAAAAGGATTCTTAAATGAAAACAATAATCACATTAGAGATACATTTTATTTGTCTATACCTAGATACTAATAAAATCTTTACATAATATCTTATCAATTGACTTGACGTTAAGTATAAATAAATTTGCTTAGTACTCGCTAAGTGCTTATCACAATATACTAGGAACTAGAAATATTAAAAATAATATAATACCGTTATTTATTTATTCGTTCCTAAAAGGTATTTACTACATATTCCAACATGCTTGGTGTCAATTTCTGGATTACGTAAAACGACGTGAGTAGTGCTATCTCTTTCTTATTACGGTCTACGTAATTATAAAGAGTGAGTTAGAGCGCCTTATATCGATTTATGGAACCTATCATATCAAGCAAGCCTTGCAAATTAGTGGACAAAATGTTAACTGTGAATAGCTACCTACATCGATGTACTCCAAAACATTTCTTAACTGTAATGTTTATTAATATGGTTTATGTGATATTATATTATTTAGATGTGCCTCTAAAAGGTCAAGCTACGTTCAAGAAAACATTTTAAATTAAACCTGAGTTTTTAATGACAGGAAGTTTTTTATCAGACTGCAAAAGCGGTGGGTTGTAGATAGGGTTATAGATATTTACTGTGCGTATGTATGCAAGTATGTATATGTAGTAGCAAAAGAGTATGGAATAAAAAACAAATTACAGAAACAAAAAACCTGACTGTCATACTAAGATTGTCTGGTAGAGAACGCTTTTAGCGATAATACCGCTAATTATATAACGGCAAAACTTAGATATGGGCTTTTAATGTATTTTTCTTGTGTGTACAATAAAGAGTTCTGATCTAATCTAATCTCACTTTTAAAAGTCTTAATGAGATGAATCTGTTGAATTTTCAACCTCAGCAGGCGATACCATTATGATTACGATAAGAAATCGAAAATGTACATTGGAAAGATCTAAGTAATCTTCTTATTCGATGGCTTATCGTATCTAATAAGATAGCCCGATGAGGTAGAAATTTCAAAGTACTATCATCTAAATCTTGATTAAAACTATTAAGACGATTTTTTGTTTCTATGATTTTTTTGCAGTTAACTACAGAGAATACGTACGATATAGGGTTATGGAAATATCGACATATTCCTTAAAAATGCTACATAGCTACATGAACCACAGACCAAAGTATCTGTGATATGAACCATGCAACAAACGTAACATGAATGGGACCTACATTGGCAGGTGGGGAATTTTTCCGTTTATTAGATGTTTCAGATCTTTTCCATTTTCTATAACAGAAATGCATAATAAATATTACACTAGCCTTGTCGCACAATAGCCAGAAGTGGCTGACGGTCCCGAAAAGAATATTATCAAAATACAATCAATCAGAAATATTCTTTTATCGACCTACATTATTGAATTTACATTCTGCTTGTAGAATGTTAACGTACAATGCTAGCCATTGCCTTTGGGTTGAGTTTGCAGTTTAGAAGGCAACGAAAAAAAAAACACAACCCTCCTTCTTTCGGAGTCAGGTAAAAACAATCCATGTCAAAATCACTGCCTGACGTTAAAAACAAACCTTACGTACCTTAAAGTAGATTATTCTAGGAATGTCGTTCTGCGGCGTTATTTTAGTTTCAGTAGAGATGGTATGTATACTCTACTAGCAACTCAGGTGGAGATCAATCTTTATAATCGCAACGTCTTAAGGAGATCCAGTGGGTTAAAAATCACTATTGATACTACATGATTGAGAAATCGTACAGACACCTTTTGCCAATTCTATCTGTAAAAAGAGATTTTATATTCTTTTTGTTGCACTAACCCGTGCTGAGGACAATTTTAAAAACCTATTCAGAGGCTAAAAATTCCACCCATGCCGGGACTTGAACCCGCGACCTCTGGCTAACCGTGCCAGCGCTCTCCCAACTGAGCTAATGGGCAAGTGCAGGCATCGGCGAAACTTCGGCATGGGTGGAATTTTTAGCCTCTAAATAGGTTTTTAAAAAGAGATGTGTTTTTTCCTCGGTGGCGTGATACTCCCTGGAGCCCCTTAACAACAAAAGCGTTTTAATGTCAAGCGTAAACTAACGTAAAGTTACTAACGTGGAACTTGATTAAACTTATTATTTAAACGGCCAACAAATAATTATAAGTATGGTTGTAAGTGTGGTATTTAGTTGATTTGCTTATTTAATTCTGTTGCTGCTCTTTTTTTTTCTGCTGACCTTTAGTTGCTGGCTGATCCATATTTTGTCTTGGTTATTTCATTACCAACTTATACTGATCAGTAGGTACCTATATGAATAATAATAACTTCCACGCAACACAATCACTTCCCAAACTAGTATATCTTGGGCCAGGCAAGGACATCACAAACATGGAAATACACCGAGAATGAGGCCATTTATAAATATCAAGCACGGCGGCCTCCCGTGGGAATCGAATCCACGTTCTCTGTTTTGATAGTCAAACGTGTTAACCGCTAGACCAATGAAGTACCTAATCAACTCGATCTAGATTCTGAAAGTGTCCAGCTACGAGTTGATATTTTGGTTCTTCTCCCGTTTCAAATCTCTTTCTTCTTCTTTTTTTGAAATTTAACTAAGTTAATAAGTTACTGACGAGATTTTTATGTCTGAGTATGTACAACTTATGAACTTTGTTAGTACTTTGACATGCCAAGGTTCCTGAGATTATTGCCCGCAACATATAGCTCTTTCGGAATAAGAATGACATGATTGCATTTGGCGAATTTTACAGGAGAACCTTTCGTCGATGTTTGTACAGAAACTAGGTACCTATTTACAATGAATTGGTACAGAATTCAATTGCGACAAATAGCGTCATTTGGCTGAAATTAATAGAAATTCTGTTGTCTCGATTAGGAGTAGGTATTGTGTCGAACTTGTTGCAAGAGTGTAATTCTGTCGTTCCTAATGAGCGATGTGAAAGAATTTTATTTTCAAAACGTCCTCTCTACCCCTATCTAGAAAGTGTTTTGATTGTATAGGTTCGCTGAATTTACATTAAGCTTTTACATACATACAACCCGGGCGAATTAACACCGACCCGACTGTCGTTTATATGGGAACTCAGAGGGGAAAACTCAAAGCGATGTATCATGTTAACGCCCGGGTTTTACAACTGTCGTTTATCCAGTATATTTATCTTCAGAGTGTAACAAAATATACTAATCCGAATTGTGATCTACGAATTGTGAAACTGGCGAATTCTGAAAAGGTATCACTTTTTGTAGCACCCTATACATATCATGAAAAAGCAAGGGTACAGCGGCTTTATTAAAGAAACATAGCATCTAAAATAGGTAGGTGAAACACTGGTCCAGCTTTTAACCACTGCAGATCGATAGACGTTTCTGAAAGAGAAGAACATTTGTGTTCGTTAGATGCGAGTATTTTTTGCCTTGTATTGGGAATCAATCAATCAATAAGATATAAAGTCCTTTGTAGACGTCACACAACTCGCACAAACTCTACTAATATGGTTCTAAGCTCCTTTGTAAATATTGTCAGCAATATTTCTCATATCAAATTATTGCTCTGCTGTCTACAACATCTGATCTTTCACTAGGTACCTACTTAAAAACAGCATGTTAAATTGAACGAACAATATAGTGACCTGGAAAAATGGTTTGGCGTCCTACAAGAGAATATTTTCAGCCCCATTTTATTTATTTTATATATTAGTGATGTTAGTATTTACACCTAAGGATCGAAACAGACGGGCGGGCTGCTTTCTAAAGTTTCTAAAAAGTTGCAGTTCAGATTCAGTTTGAATGCATGTGGGACGACTGCAATGAAACTGCCAACCAACCGAGCAGTCCGATTGCAGTCGGAGTGTAGTTGGCGTTGTAGGTCCCTGTTCGGTTGGTTGGCAGTTTCATTGCAGTCGTAGCACGTACTGGATCTGAACTGCAACTTTGCAGTTGGAAAGCAGTTGAAATGCAGCCTATACTTACTTTACACTGTATTGCACACATAAAAGACATACAGAAAACACGAACTTACAAAATAAAAAAAAGTATACATGGCGAGCTTATTTCAAGTAGCTATTGTAGTTAGTATAGCCAACGTTGAATTTTTTTTGCTGCGTGGATGACACAGTTCTAATTTTCAATAATAAAATCAAGGATAAAAATGCAGTTAATAGGATAGGTAACTAACTGCTTTTGAAACCTGGTAAGCGTTATTGACACCAGTCAATCACAATGTGACGAAATGAAATCATGTGTTTCTCCGTAACAAAGCTCTGCTCTCCCACACACATTCAATAGTTTGTTCGCATACTCACCGCCCTTTATCCAACAATTGCTCCAGTACTACCTACTATCCATTATTCTGGATGAAAACCTAAATTTCGAAATGCACATTTCGTCCCTAGCAGCAACAGGAAGAGAACATGTCCGTTTAATGAAGCATTAACGCAATTATTGGTGTAAAACATATACCGCATAGGTACTTGGCATTTGCATTGCGCTTTGTATCGGTGCTCACATGCTGCATTTTATGCTGAGGTGGAGCGGCAAAATCACTCTTAATTTCGTTATAACGGGCCCAAAGGTGAATGTAACGCACAACAAGTCTTTCAAATATCCCGTAGATACATGTTTAGTTAATACATGAGCCCCTGGCGCACGCTGAGCAACAATCAGCGAGTTTCTAACGCTGATTGGAAAATCCTTTCATCACGGTGGCACACTCAAGTGCAGCCTTGGAACCGGCGCTGTTATCAACACGCTAAGAAGAAGATGTGTAATTGTACCCACCTTACTGCAGCAGCGTTTTGATATAAACCCTGGCCTCCACGTGCGGCGGTTCCGGGACAGGTGCGTCCGGGACGTCGGCAAAGCGGACTGCGTACATCCTGCGGTACTGCAGGCGCTCCGCCGCCGCTGCGGAGAAGGCGGAGGTGGCGTCCATGCGCATTGCGCCCGCGCCGTGCGCGCGCGCTACCCGTCTACGGGGTGAAGGAGAGAAAATATATGGGGGTTCGTTTGCAAACGCCCTTACTTGAGGCCTGCGTATTCTATGAATTGTACAAATTTTAATGATATATTGATTGATAGATAAAATAATATGTATTTGCATCGGCAAAAAACCAAACAGCAGCGTTGCTGTATCGGTAATGGTACCAATGCAGCAAAAATCATTGTATGACACATCATCATCATCATCATTCAGCCACAAGAAGTCCACTGCTGGACATAGGCCTCCTCCATGGATTTCCAAAAAGACCGGTTTGAAGCGGCCTGCATCCAGCCACTTGGATGAGGTCATCTGTCCATCTTGTGGCTGGTCGTCCTACGCTGCGCTTGCCGATATGTGGTCTCCATTCGAGAACTTTTCGGCCCCATCGGCCATCAGTTCTGCGTGCTATGTCGTGCACATACAGTATTTTAAATGCATATTATTTCTTGTGTAATTCAGACCCTGCTATTGAGGTCAATGATGTTCGCTTGCTTCCGCCGCATCTTATACCTATAGTGATTCTTTTAATTTTGTTCGTTTGCATCCGTTCGGTTAGTCTGTTCCCGACTTAGTATGACTGAAATATTCATTTTATAATCCGATAAACGTCGTAATACTTTATCGATTTCAAGTGACGGTCCTTCGTCTTATTACCACTATAATTTACACCACGAATTCATTCGTGAGGTAGACTTCGCGTGATGAGAATTAACATGATAATCGTGTGGCGGTTTTATTTATTAGCGATACTTAAGGTACTTATTTAGCTTAACGATATTCATATAACTCACTGCAAATGGCAGTGACTGAGAAATATTGGTACTCAGTAACAGAATACATTGACTATGTGCCAGTTCCGCCATCAACTAAGTATTGTATCTAAATGTGTTCGGATTTACTCCAAAACTGGATGTTAAATCCACATTGAAAACATTGACGGTCTTATTTATAAAAACACATTTCCTAAACTACTTGAGGAGTAGTTTACGAATTGTGTTTTAGGAGTTTAGGAATTGAGGAGGCAGTTCATTTAATCGTTTTTCTTTATCACAGACTATTTAAACTGCCTCTGAGGAGTGTTCTAATGAGTTCTGTTTTCAGAATAGAATAGAATAGAAACCGTTTATTTGTTGCACACAAGACACACAAACGAATTTTAACACAGGGTCAACCAAACAAATAATATAGATATTGAAAACAAGGGGTTTACATATTTAGCCGGATGTATACTGTGTGTCGTGGCAATAAGTGGGTACCAGACTCAGCATGTGTGTTTTTATATAAGACTGTGAACGCGTGCGTGTGCGTGTGCGTGTCATTGTGCATGTGCATGGGCGTGTGCGTGTGCGGGTGCGTGTGTGTATGTGTGTGTGCCTCGGGGAGTAATGGTGTGTCCGCTAAAAATACTACTCCATGTTTCACAAAAACTCTTAGAATGAATATACATATAACTTATATTGCTTGGCAAGTTCTTGCTAACAACACATTGCAGTTGTACTTGTCATAACAATGCATTACGAATGTTACATAATGTTGCATCATAATAATGAGACTCTGTACCTAGGGCGTTCTAGTCCAGATGTGTGTATCTGATAGTTAATTAACAGAGTTGTTACGTGCAATAAAATGGCCAGTATACATAGTTACATGTGGTGGTAGCCTAGTGGGTAGAACATTGGACTCGGAAGCGGGAGACCCAGGTTCGATTCCCAGTGCGGGCATGTACCTATCTATGACTTTGTTCTCTAAGTTATGTACATTCGTGAAGTTAGATTAGCAGTACCACTCGCTAACTGTGAAGGAAAACATAGTGAGGAAACCTGAGTGTCTGAACTATCCACATACCTCAGCGCTTGAAATCGCCAATCCGCGGTGGGCACGCGAGGTGATTTAGCCCAACTCTCTCTCTGAGAGAATTCCTGTACCCTACAGTGGGACGTATATAGGCTGCTTATGATACATAGTTTTATATATAATAGTAATAGTAACTTCCACACAACACAATCACTTGTGTTGTGGGTCCCAAAGTAGGATAACCTGTGCCATGGTAACCAGGCAAGGACGTCACAAACATGGACATCTATAGTCCTGTTTTATTTATTCGTTTTGTCTGTTGTGTATTTAGTTTTCCTTCTGTGTTGTGCATATTATGTTACTTATGTGCTTATTTTGTTTCTGTGATGTATCTTGTTGGTATAATAAATGTCTTTCTTCTTCTTCTTCTTCTTCTTCAAATACACGCAGACTCAGGCCATGAACAAATGCACGGCGGCCCCCTGTAGGAATCCAACCCACGACCTCCAGCATGGCAGTCAGACGTGATACCGCTAGACCAGCGAGGCAGTCAGAGATAAAACTGAAGCCAGCTGCACTTACGAAAACCTATAGGAAGAGAGTTCACGAAATTCCACGCAAACGAAGTCACTGCATAGTAAATTTATGAAGTCAAATGGGCAGAAAGCGAATGTCTGTAATTGTAAGCCAATTTAACCTTTCGTCGCCTAACTTGTAGGTTAAATCAACTTGTAGGTATTGCATTGCAATTATATTTAGTTCTATAGTCCGGTAGTAGTCTCAATAAATAACTGGTCACGAGTTAGATTTATGTAGTGTTTGTAGACATCCAGACGACATCGACCAAGAGCGTTAAATAGATATTACTTGAGATGGTCGTTGCAGTCGTTAATGCAATAAATTAAATGTATTTATTTCATAGCTTACAATCGACAGTAGGTACATCAACCTTTACATTTTACTTGCAAAGTCGCCCGTAACGTAACTGATTAGAGTGCATGCTTGTAAAGGTTCATGTTCTGTCGACTGCACAGTAATGCAGCCTATGGATGTCCCACTGTATGGGATAGACCTTCTCTCAGAGTGAGAGAGTATGGGCTTGATCACCACGCGTGCACACCGCGGATTGGCAATTTCAATCGCTGCGATATGTGACCATCATGGATACTCGGGTTTCCTCACGATGTTTTCCATCACAGTTAGCCCACTAGCTACCACTGTATTGCTGCTACAAATTCACAAATGTACGTAGCCTAGAAAACAAAGTCATTGGTTGGCCCGGGGTTTAATATCTGGGGGTTTAAACGTAAATTTAGTGTTCTCTATGGAAGTGAGTGTACGAAAACACGGTCATAAAATAAAGTTAAATAGAATAAAATGGGATAAATATATAAAGGGACTACCTGGAGCTAACTAGCGCTTCTAAGGGAAAACAATATTAACTATATCATCAGTCATAAAACGTTTTTTTATTTAATCTTAATTTTGTTTATTCGGGAAACGAACCAGCCTTACAATTTAAGTTAATCCTCAGAATAGACAAACTTAATAGCGAAATTATAGGTTACCTCAGAAGGTAAGTACATCATAAATCCCAATAATGGCGATAGCTATTTTTAGAACGTACAGCCTAGAACCTAGAATTTTAAATAATCTTTGCCAAAACCGCCGTTTTTAGCGGTTTGATTATATTTTCCTTTTTTCACCCGTTCTCCTCAGTTTGAACAGTACGCTTTTCAACAAAGTTTTCCAATTTCAAAATCTGAGCGGTTTGTAATCGAGCATAATTCTATTATTCTTCTAACTCTACCCCTGCCTACAAGCAGGATCACACAGCGAAACGGACTCTGTGACAGCTTTAAGATTTACAGCCGTCAGTCACACGGAGCTTGTTAGACTGACAGAGTAACAGACTAACAGCGACCGAGTCGCCGGCGGTGTCCCATTAAGACGTTAGATTTGACCACATTGTTCATGGCTAATTACGTGAAATTTCCGGCGGATGGTCTTCATAGAAAAATTAACGCAGGAATACAGAAAAAATAAACTGACTGTAAAGAAAAAATAAAAAAATACTCCATGTGTTTTGGAATGGAATAAAATTTCATTATAATTTTTGTGCTATCTACGAGACTAACCCATGGGTTGTGTATCAATCTTTTACTTATTGTCTTTTCTTACTATAAGTTGTAAGATCTCCAAATGTAAAAACAAAATAAATAAAATAGGTAACTACTTCCAATTCGAATGCTATCCGAACATAATAAACGTAATAAAACAATCAAGTGCAGCGATAAGACATACACGCATCAGCTCTAAGCTGCTACATACATAAACAGCCTATATACGTCCCACTGTAGGGCACAGGCCTTCTCTCAGGGAGAGAGTATGGGCTTAATCACCACGCGTGCCCACCGCGGATTGGCGATTTCAAGCGCTGAGGTATGTGAATAGCTTAGACACTCAGGTTTCCTCACGATGTTTTCCTTCACGGTTAGCGAGTGGTATTGCTACTATAACAAATGTACATAACTTAGAAAACATGCCCTCCACTAAGTCCAAGTTAATGTATTTCCCTAGGTTTACCTACGTAAGTTTATTATTGTATTTAATCTCCTTCTTGCACTACTCGTCGCCAGTCTCTTCAATACCAAAGGTTTGCTGGAAGAGAATGCTTCTTGCATTAAGCACGCCCTTGTACACTTACAATGTAATTAGTGCAATAAAGAATTAAAATAAATAAAATGCAATGGGTCGCTCGCTTCCGAGTATAGTGTTCTAACCACTAGGCTACCACAGCTGCTAGTGTATCAACAATAATAAATAAATAACTTCCACACAATTCAATCACTTGTCCTGGACCCAAACTAGGACACCCTGTGCTATGGTAACCAGGCAAGAACACCACAAACATGAAAATACACCCAGAATGAGGCCATTTGTACAAATGTACGGTGGCCCACAGTGGGAATCGAACCCACGACCTCTGTCATGGTGGTTAAGCCCCTTAACGGCTAGTCCAACGAGGCAGTCAGTTTATCAATAAGCAAAAATAAAGCTCAAATGGTTCTACTTCTTGTAAGATTTGGTACAAATCTCTGAACATGAAATAAAACTAAATATTGTCATGTTAAAGTCTCTTTAACTTAAAGTGTCATGTTGTTAGCATTTCAACTGAGCTGCCCTTATATTACGCTCACCAAATCCTGAGCGATTCCAATCGTCTAACTGTCAAATTAGTATGGAATTTGACAGTTAGACGATTGGAATCGCTCAGGATTTGGTGCGCGTAATTAGGCCACTGATCGGCTTGTCCATACTTATAATTTTTTTACCCTGACGCACCGCCTTACGCCGAATGGTCACTTGATAGCCTGACTAGTCACCATTATTAACAACATCATTGTGATCAAACTGTTGTAGGTACGTGGTAGTACTGTGACACATCGGAAGGCTTCTGGAAGATTCCGTTTTCATTGAGTGCGGTTTTATGACAACTTCAGGGTTGGTCTCATACTTATCATACCTACTTAGCAAGTTCTTTATATTGCATTTATTAAGAAGGTGTAACCTTGTTGTATATTTTAAACAGCATGTTTTTTTTACAATTTGGTTTGAATGAAATTTAATAGGTTTTAGGTAGTACCTAAGTAATTAGTTTTTTTCATACTGTTTCCAAATCCCGTAAGAAGCCAGTTGTCATAACTTCAGAGGAATAATTTTTTTCTGTGACTTATTTGAAAAGTTATTCAAGTTATTCCACAAATTTGCAGATAAAAAATAGAATTACCTAAAACTTGTAAGCACGTCTATAAGTCTAATAAAAAAAATTTATAACATATACGCGTCGAATTGAGAACATCCTCCTTTTTTGAAGTCGGTTAAAATGGTCGAATATTTATTTTCTTATGTATTTCATTCTAAAACTTAATCTACCTAGACAAGTGATAGAAACATAGTCTATGGGATTACAAGAAAAATGGCTTCGGCTAAAAAAGCCCACGGATGCGAAAAGCACAAGACCGAAGTAATTGGGGTTCATTCGAAGAGACCTACACTCGGCATTGGGTGGTTATAGACAGATGAACTGTGTTTCAACTGCGTTCCGTCTGCAAAATTGCATTTCAGATGCAGTTTGAATGTAGTTTGCACGACTGCAATGAAACTGCCAACCAACCAAGTGCCAACTGCATTCAAACTGCATCTGAACTCCAATTTTGCAGTCGGAATGCAGTTGAAATGCAGTCCGTTTGTCTAGACCCTAAATTCCAGTAAAGGTGCGATCACACTCACTCAGACTCTTCGCAGAGGGCTCGCATCAGCCCCCGGCCGCGCCACGCTGTGTGCGTAGAGCAGATCCTGACCTCCATCACTTTGTCGCAGCCCCGAGGCAGCAGCGTCCAGATCTTTGCCTCGCGTTCCAAGTGAGCTAGCACCTTTAGGATCCGTTTGAATTTAGGGTTCGGGCACTCGCTGGACTTGTCTACGAAGTTCTCGCCTTCCTGAAAAAAAAAAGTTTATTACCTATTTATTTTTCTATTCATTAATTACATGAGGTTGCCTGGATGAAATTGCTATTAGCAATAAGGCCGCCAATTGTATCTTTTCTTTTGTCATTGCTGTTTCTGTAACATTTTTTCCGGTATACAATAAAGAATGTTCTTATCTTGACTTACTTGAAATAAAACATTTCCATCAGACCACATTCGTCAACTGCTAGGCTGATGACAGAGTGAGTAGCCTTTGTGCTATTTCAGACTATTATATAATTAAAATCTATCTCTGTATCAAATTTCATCTACATCCCCTCAGCCTTTCTGGCGTGACTGAGTAACATAGGTCCCATAAGACACGTCATTTCTTTCTGTTCTTCTGCCATCCTTCTCTAACAGCATCGGAAAACCGCTTTAGGTCATCGGTTTAACCGTTTGCTGTTCGTGATCAATCAGAAATCAAAAATTTATTGCAACGTAAAGAATTTACTTTGTGTTTGTGGAATGTCAATGTGCAGTATTATCCGCTGCCTTCGAGTCGAGGTGCACCGATGAAAAGGCCAGCGGAAAAAAAACTCCACTCCGTCAGAGTTCTGTACGGTTGGATTTCCGATAACCTAAAGCGGATTTCCGATGCCGTTAGAAAGAGATGGTAGAAGTATCTTGTCTCAATTTATCTTAAATCTGAAATACGAGTACCTACCTAAAAAAACCCCTGAGTGCGATCAATGATATCCAAGGATCTCCACTCGAGAACCCCTTTACAGCTTATCCCAGTGTACGATATATCAGGCCCAGCCATGCCTGCATCTGAGTTCCTTGTTCTCCACTACTTGTGCCTTCTAACAGTGACTGTCCAAAAGTTTAAATTAGATTGTGCACGGTCAGCTGCGTAAGCCACAGTTGTAAACAACAAAAAACCATTATTAACATGTACTACCGATACTTACCCGATAGACCATTTAATTTTTGTTAATCACTTTGTGTTTCGAAGTTATCTGATTAGAGTTTAAGCATGCTGAGGCATTTGTGCTGTGTACTGCACTTATGTATATGCCTTACCTACCTATATTGATCAATAAATAGGTACCATATCCATGCCAATATTCAGCGTTTTTATTAACAATCTTTTTCTGTTTGAAAAAAGTAGCAAAATATTTTCTTTATTTACAGAAATAACAAAGAAAACAGGAATATGCAAGGTAATGTTTTGACAATTAATGTCGAGACACAGTTTGACAGGATTTTCTTTTTCGCTTTTTGATCTGCGATCCCACACTAGGCGAGCCTGTGTCGTGGCGATGTGTCTTTATGGTTATGAACAAACAAACCTATCTATCGTCAAAAAACTCGACAAGTAGCTGAGATTTCCTGAATCACTATCATCTTCAATCAGCAAAGTTGAACCTACCCATGACTAAATCACCATAGCGTTGAACAAATCGTTTTCCGCATAAGGCCCAGTTAGATGAGAAAAGTTTCTTCAGCGAATTGTTTTCTGGTGTGTACAATAAAGAATATTCCTTATCTTATCTTGCGCTAGTCCGATTCCGAATTCCCAATTTTCATTCCCTCCTTTCGAGCCGTAATCAAGCGCAGCGTAGGACGACCGGCCACAAGATGGACAGACGACCTCATCCAAGTGGCAGGAAGGCGCTGAATGCAGGCCGCTTCCAACCGGTCTTTTTGGAAATCCATGGAGGAGGCCTATGTCCAGCAGTGGACCTCTTGTGGCTGAATGATGATGATGATTCCCTCCTTTTATTAAGACAGCCTTCGTAAGTAGAACGAAGTGCCCAATACGTTGTACAGACGACAGCAGATTAACCTTTGCCTATTTGAATTAATGTAATTACCGAAACTGAATAAACGGTTCTGCGTTATTTCAATAACGCGTTGTAAGTCAAATTACTAAAATTTAATTTGAGTGAATAAATTTAAATTTTTTCATCAAGAATTTCTTCAAAAACTTATTCAAAAGCAAATTCTACTTTTTACAATTATTTTCAAAACACAGAATATGTTATGTGGGAAAATCGACAGCCCAAAAAAACTTATCAGAAAATCGACATACATCAAGTTTTTAAAAACTTGTATGTACTCAGTCTTTATAGTCGAATAAATAAACAAAACAAAATTAAAGGTTGACGAGCGTTGAATCTTCGAGAAACTCCGTGTAAAAGTGCCCTTATAAGCAGTTTGTCCAATCAATCCAGATTACTTGGCAAGCGTATTAGACGAATTAGATGTCAGTTTTCCTTATCAAGTTACAAGTTTGTTTGAGGTGAGATGAAGCGCGTCGCTGCGCCACAAAGTTTCAGAGGTCCTACGGACTAAAGCCACCGGAAATATTTGTTTACTGTCTAATTATTATTATTATTAATTCTTTATTGCACAAAGACAGTGTACAAAAGGTGGACTTAATATATCTATCTAATCAGCCCATAAACTGAGCCCACTGTTGGGTATAAGCCTCTTCTTTTTTACCCATCCGGTCCGTTGCTAGTATCGGTTTGGTTTACTATGCGAATGGCAATTGCTGGCTGAATCCATTCTTAGGCCGTTCTTATGGATCTATATTTTCTATTATATGTCTTGTAATAATTTTTGTGTATACTTTTTTCCTTTTTTTAATTTTGAAAGAGCACACGGTTTGTAGCCATATCATTAACGTTTATTATGACGTGTAGAAAATGGTTTCTTAAAACAAAATTTCAATCACCATTAGATTTGAAGCCATACCATATTATGTTTTGTTATAAGTACCTAAGTATTACTAATACTGTAATGCATTGCAATCATATTGTGCAAGTTTATCGCTTAGAAATTATTTTGCAGAACATTAATATTTCAATAACTAGTTACCAGTTGACAGAAAAACATAATAATAATAACTAATAATAATAATATTAACTTCCACACAATACAATCACTTGACCTGGTCCTAAAATAGAATACCCTGTGCTATGGTAACCAGGCAAGGACGTCACAAACATGAAAATACACCCAGACTGAGGCTAATTGTATAAATGTACGGCGGCCCCCAGTGAGAATCAAATCCACGACCTCTGTTTTGGTAGCTAAGCACCTTAACGGCTAGACCAACGAGGCAGCCAACGTTAACATAATAGTAACCATTACGACGCCCCGCTAGCTGCGATTTGTGAAATCAGAAGACCTAACTTACCACAACCTAAAGGTTCTAGTTTTTTATGATGGGGGTGAGGGGGGGGGTTCATACCTCAAGCTCCCCTTGGGGGCCACCGCCTCCACGCAATTCTTATGCGGTTTTTTGTCAATAGGTATTTTGAATTATCACAAAAAATGGAGTTCCTCTCTCTTCAACCTTTTCCTCCTTTTTTAGATATTTTAGCAGAGATTACGCTTTATAAATCTCATGGAGCCCTTTAAACCGCAGCTTCCAAAAAGTCGATAAGTAAATATTGCAAAGTCACCCGTAACGTAATAGAACAGAGTACGCCTGTGAGAAGGGCGACGAGCTGTCAACTGAAACCCCGCGCAAACGCCTTCTGTATGACTCTACATTGTGGTTTCAGTCAACTAAAGTCTCCCTTTCAAATTGGACCATGAACCTGAGTTTTAATTGGATCATGGCTCGGTACTAGCTATTATTCGCGACAGGAACAAATTATGCAAATTAGTGAACGAAGCTGCGGTTGCTAGCGACTAAAGTAAGCGGTGACTCTACATATTTTCTGTCTTACTCATTGTAGTGTTGAGCTCTAAACTTCAACCGAATACCGACCCTTTTTATCCAGCTTCAAGAAAACAAGTTGGTTCTCAATCCGGTATATTTGTTTTGATACACCGAATCGTATGTATGTTCAATGTATTCAATGTATGTATTTTCAGTAAAGAATCTTTTTATAGTTATATAAAATTACGTAAGTTTTTTTTTTTGTAAAAAAGGGGGTCATCGAATTAATTCAAGATAACAGATGGGGTCTATGATAAAATCATTAAAGTCTACAATATTGCTAAAGCGTAGTTTGACACAGACTCCGAAAGTTAAGAGAATTATTAAGAAATAAAATTATTGTGTACTTTGAAGGCGGTTTTATTTTTTGTTTAAATATATATTTTTTTGTTTATAAATATTTTCTTTTTTATATACTTACTTAATTTTTTAACAAACGATCAAAGTCGAGAAATTAACACAAAATTGGGGTGGGTATTTCTAATCAGTAAGATGAATGAATGATGCAAAGTTAGTAATCTCTAAAACACATCTGGTTTCAAAAAATCTTCCATTAATTAAATTAGACCTTCTGGATGGATAGTACTTTCAGATACTATCGCTGAATTCCACGCGAGAGAAGCCGCTGGCACAGCTAGTTTTTAATATTTTAAATCATATTTCAAGACTAATAAGGCTTCAAGCCTGTTTGAAGTCAAGTCAAAGTATCTTGCTTTATGTACCGATGTATTTATTTATGTATCTTCTGGCTACCCGTAGCACAGGAAGTCCTAGTTTGGGAGCCAGTTACCGTCATTGTAACCCTGTTTGGCTATAAAGTTTCTTCATTTCATTTCATTTACTTTCTATTTCAAAATGACGTATTAGTTTTGCTGCACTGGGAGTTAGCACCAGCCAGCCCGGCATCTGAGTGGCCACTTAGCGCATCTATAGTCTGTTTTTTAATTCGATGCAAAAAAAAAATTGTGTCTCTTTTACACAATTTTTTAATGCGCCGGGGTCGTAAACCATCACATTTGCTGACGTACTCAATGTGGATATCAATACAATCTTATTTTTTAAGGGTAGGGTAGGGTATTTTTGACAGACGACGGCTACAAATAATAATAATATATCCGCAATGTCTTGTTCTATACTAAATTCGACCACAGTCGTGTGTGGACGCGGGTTGCATGTTGGATATTGTGTGGAAAAAATGATTTGTTAGATGATGACGACAAATTTAAGACTAAAAAAACGAACTTAGTATCCGAAAGTTCTCGATTATTTCACCATGATGCTTTTCTTTACAAACAATACAGGTGGCTACTTCGTCCCGTGATGTTGCGGGTCGTATGAGTTCTACATTTCTCGCGTTAAACCATTCTGCAAGATCTTGAAGCCACGATGTTACAGTTAGGTAGGTACCTTTTGAGAAAGAAGGGAATAGAGTTCATGAAATACCTACAGTTAAGAAGATAACTCTTTATAGAATACTAGCTGACCTGACAAATGTTGTTTTGCCATATTATTAGCCTATGACCTGTTTTCAGACGTACCAAATATACACAAAAAAAAAAATTATAACAATCGGTGAAGTCGTTTCGGAGGAGTTCGGTAACAAACACTATGTCACGAGATTTTTAGATGATAGATATAGTTAGAATTATTATTATATATTTTTTCCTTCCTATAGTTTTTCAATATTTCCCGAAAAAATACCTACCTGACTTGAACTGAACAAATATCCGGCATTTCAATTCAATTAAAAAATATTCAATTCAAATTTTATTTCACGTCAAATATCCCAAACAGCAATGTGACAAGTTGTTAGCCAGCCTATTACGGTTATGAAGCGCGATTTACATTTACATAAGTTTACATGGCATGCAGTTGAACTGGAAAATTCTTTGGCAAAAATTAATAAGGCATGTATGACTTATATTTGACGTTTTTAGGGTTACGTGCCCAAAGAGTGCCAAACGGGGCGCTATTGATGCGCCTACGACGTCTCTCTGTTAATATTCTGACCGTCTGTCTGACCTATAAAGGGCTTGCTTTATCTCTAAAACCGTAATAGGTAGCTAGTTGCAATCTACCAACAAAGAATACAAACAGTAAAAAAACCGGCCAAGTGCGAATCGGACTCGCGCACGAAGAGTTCCGTACCATTATTAAAACAACATTAGACAAAGATCGAATTTGAGAACAGCGCCATCTATAGAAACCAACAAGAAGCGTTTAACATTGACATTTAACGACATGATATCGGCGCTGTGAAGGTTACATAGATGGCCGCTTAGGGCGAGCGCTGTCTTTAGACAACGTTTGTTGTATGGGAGCCCCCCTTAAATATTTATTTTATTCTGTTTTTAGTATTTGTTCTTATAGAGGCAACAGAAATACATCATGTGAGAAAATTTCAACTGCCTAGCTATCACGGTTCATGAGATACAGCCTGGTGACAGACAGACAGACAGAGGGATAGACAGACAGACCGACAGACGGACAGTGAAGGGTCATAGGGTCCCGTTTGGCACCCTTCGAGTACGGAACCCTACAAACTAAGAGAAAAATATACTTGTAAGTAAATAATTTTGTATTACTTACTTAAAAGTATATGTTTCTTCTATAGCAAAATGATAGTAAAAAACTGTCAAACGTGGTGTCATTATACTGCGGCGTCTATAGCCTAACGATAGACAAAATAAAATCCTGCCAAGTGTAAGTTGGACTCCTCGAACTGTAAGAAAACATATTTGCTAAATGGGATTTCAAACGAAAAGTCACGGATGTTTTTAACTCCAGTAATTTACTACCTACCTTAGGTGTTTGCACGCTTAGTGAAAAGTGACCAGTAACTCTAAGATAGTACGTAATTATTTTCGTTAATATTTTATCTGTGGTTTGAGAATTACCCAAATTTGTAATATTGTTATTATCTGATGATCCGACCCGCACTTGGTCGCTTTTTCCACAAGCCCGGCTCGGCAGTGAGCAAAAGCAAACATGTAAGAAAATGTATGCGCCGGCGCATTTTTCCTCTGACTGGTTAGGGCGTCGGTACTTGTTGGGCCGGTGATGCCGCCTAGTGGAAAAAACGACTATTAAGAATAACTTTTTGTATGGCCTGAGCAGGAAGCTATACGTTGAATATTAAAAGTTATAATAACTAGATGGGTTCAGTTTAACCGGTCAAGTTGAAATCTAGTTATACGGGCAAGTTATTTTGTTTAATAATTAACTGTATTTTTTTGAAAATAAATTCTTTTTGACGACAGTTTATATGAATGCTCAAATCTGCATATTTGTCTACACTATTGAAAAATTTGACAACTGACAAGGCCGTTGACATAGAGCCCGTATAAGAGACACGTAAGAGAGACTGTATTTACCCGACTTATTTCCGCACGTATGTATGTTTGTCACTTTATGACCGCCCACCCTGCTTGATAGATTTTGACAGATGAGATGTCAAATGAAAGGTATTGACGGCGCGAGAGTCTCTGACTCGTGGATGGATCAGCTATCATATTGTTGGTAAAAAGTCAGTAAAAAGTATAGATACAAAAAAAAACTCCAAAAAAAACCAACAGCTAAAAAGTGTAGATAAGACACTTTTTAGACCAAAGAAACTGCCAACAAGGAGTCGAATGAAAGGTCCCAACAGATGAAGTTTAAAATTCATCAGATTGGTCAGGCCTTGTTTACCCTCCTCAGTCCCGACATTGAAAATATCAATTAAAAACCATCGTCTGACTGATGAGGTTAAGACTTTTTAGGAGTTTTGCATTTTCTGATAATGTTACCTAATGTCTCATTTATTGCACAGTCACAGTATCCGCTGCGGTAAACTGCTGCACAGCTTGGCAGATTTTGTTAACCTTATTGTTTTCTCATAAATAAAGAAGTTTGCTACTAGTGTCATACTATATACAGCACGACCACGTCGACCACGGCGCATTATTATTTTTTATTGGTGAACTAATTCATGTTAAAAAATGTTCTTAACTGTACTCTTGACTTAAAATCGTATTGCTACAGTTTCTGGTACGACCACAAGAAATGAAAGACATTATGACCATTAAACCGTGACTAATTACACAAAATAAAGTGTCCTCTAAATGTAGTGCATGTTTATGTGCACATGTGACTTGTGCACTTTCAACACTTTGTGAAAAAAAAACAAACACCTACTTTACTTGGGGTGACACAGGTCGTCATGTTTGAAATACCAAGGATTAAAATGTTGCTATCTACAGTTCTATGTAACTACTTAATAGTAAATTTTATTCATCTTCACATAACAAAAACAAAAACAAAGTGTATTTTTTTAAGACAAAGACGTATTGAACGCGCCCAAATCACATGTGAAACAGCAGTACATTTAGACTACAGTTATTTTGTAGGTATAAGAC
Organism: Yponomeuta malinellus; assembly: GCA_947308005.1. Taxonomy (NCBI): domain Eukaryota; kingdom Metazoa; phylum Arthropoda; class Insecta; order Lepidoptera; family Yponomeutidae; genus Yponomeuta; species Yponomeuta malinellus. Next base: position 6,325,773 of record OX371010.1, read on the forward strand.
ACTGTTTACTCGGTCTTAATGTCTTTAATTTCTTATGTTATGTTTAATTATCTGAAAGATTAAAGTAGTAAAGACTCCAATTAAGTATATTTCATTTCATGAATTTGTATACCAATAAAAAAAATGAATGCACCGTAGTCCTGTTGTGAAATGATTTGTTGCAAGAACTATTCTACTGGTTTGGAGAATATTACTGACATTTGCATTAAGTAAATCCTTGTAAATTTACATTGTTTAATGGTGCAATAAAGTATTAAAATGTTAATGAATTATAAAACGATTTTATTGTCAAATAATTTGTTTTGTTAAAAGGTCTTTTTATGTGTTGCATTTGTATTAAGCTAGTATTGTTTATCGTAATCTTTGTAAGCGTTACTGTATCCTTTAATGCTGAGATATGAACGACTTGAGCAGTGACCCATATTCGTTGCTCAAGATAGATAGACATAAGCGCCAACAGTCTAGCCAAGCAATCAGGCTAAGCGCTAACTCCAGACTCACCTCTCTAGTGACAATACCGTTGATGCAGAGTCCAACAATCTCTCCTCCTTCGTCCACGGCTGCCAGAGATACCTCTTGCTGAAGCGTCACCGACGCGTATTCTTCCAGTTCTATGCATCGCGAGTCTGGACTGTCCAGAAGTTTGACTGCGTTATTCATTGGCTCATCGTGGAAGAAGAATCTGTGGAAGGAATGTGAGTAACAATTATTATCAAAATGGTATGAAGCTGGTTCTCCGGGGGTGCTGCTTTGTAAATTCTCCACTACATGGAACCGTATTAGAATACCATTTTGACACGTCAAGTCACAAACAGTAAAAATGGATAACCCTAGGGGTTACTGGTCTAGTTTTTCATGAAATATTTCTCAAAGCAATACATTTAAACATTGTTTTTATTTTGCTTCCCGTAGCATGAAAATGTTTTGCTCATGGTAGACGGATTGTTTTGTGTTCTAAACCACCAATATTTCTTTCTCAGATCGCTCTAGCTTTCAGATCACAGCACTCGGACTTTGAATTGGAATCCGGTAACATGTTCCCTATAAAAGAGAATTACTTCATCTCCCGCTCACCTAGCGGGTGAGAGCGGTATGGCACGTGTGAATGTTTGTCTATTTTCAGGTAGAATAATAGGAACACAACTCTCTTTCTATCTCTCTCTTTCCTTCGCTTGGGTGAGTGTCTCGATGGTCTAGCGGTATCACGTCTGATTACCATGCCGGAGGTAGTAGGTTCGATTTTCACTGGGGATATGGCCTCAGTCTGGGGGTATTAACATGTTTGTGATGTCCTTGCCTGGTTACCACAGCACAGGGTATCCTAGTTTGAGACCAGAACAAGTGATCGTGTTGTGTGGAAGTTATATATACAAGGTGTTGATTTGTAAAGCAACGCCCGACTCAGGGTAGTTTCTACTGATCAATACCTACAACTTATAATATGGGACCAACTCTAAAATCTTTAAAAAAATCATCTGTTCCATTTTGTTCAGTAGGTATCGAATTTTAGTATGGCACAGCTGTGTTTTTTTCGCGATTCTGAGGTCGACCCAGTAGTAAAAGTTGTTCGTGTTGATGAGAAGAAAGTACCCTGTGTCGGGCGTTACTTTAAAAATCAGCACGTTGTATAATGCACGCCAACTCCAACTCACTGTCTCAGATGGACCAGCATCATCTCCTTATCCGCTAATGTGAGCTTGCGGATCTTGAAGCCTTCTGGCTTGGGCTTCGTGGCCATCGTGCGCGGGCGCAGGCGCAGCTCCGAGATCTTGGCCGGCAGCTCGTCCGCCAGCTGCGAGGAAAACGAACCTTAATACCGATGGCGAAGGTTGGATTTTGTTACTGCTGACGAAAAAGAGGAGATTTTCTATTCGACGGGTACATACTTTGTATGTACGGTCATGAATGTTTTTTTACAAAGTTGTTCGATATTGATGTTTTTTTGTTGCATAGAGTAAACCTCGAAGTAGGCATTTAAATAAAAAAAATATAACATCACATCGACCATCATCATCGACCTATAGTCGAAGACGAGGTGATCAACCCTTAATTTTTTGTGTCAAGTTACTTATAACGTTAGTTGGATACATAAACCATTCATTTACATAACTGAGTAGCGTGCACACAGGTAAAGATCGGCGTGTTAATAACTCTATGAAATAAGCTGCGTCTGGACTAGTTGTCTATTCCTATCAGTTTCCTTTCGAGGAAGAGGAAAACAACGATTCTTAGTTTATTATGGCCCATGGCGATTCGATGTACACTGCGTAACCGAGTCCTTCTACTTGTTAAGCTGTGGGTTAATCGAATTTGTCAATGTACATCGAATTGTCCAGGTTTTATACGCACCGCGGTAGAGTGCAATGTGTGCAATGCCAGGAATGTGCTAATAAGCTAACGCTGATGATATCGCTGCTAACTCGATCGTCATCGACAATGCCAGTACCATCGACAGACCATACGAATGAAGGTTTTCGCCAATCGATTGAAGTCTCCACAAAAGCCTGCGTTTGCTTCACTGACCTATTCAATTCAAATATTTTTATTCATTGTAAAAACAGAATGTTTACTTAATGAACGTCAAAGTTGTTAGTTTCACAATTAATGGATTATGTGGAGAAGAAGCTAACAAAGAAACTCCACATTTATTCTTTTCAAAACACTGTAATCTTTTTTGTACTATAATCGACAGCAGGGCCAAGTTTCATAAAAGTACATTTCTCGGAAACCTTCGGAAACCTTTCTGTCACCAGGTTGTCTGGAAGAAATTGCTGTTAGCAATAAGGCCGCCCATTGTGCTTTTTAATTTTAACTTTCATATTTTATGTCTCGCTTCTTGTTGCAATAAAGAATATTCTTATCTTATCTTATTTCTCAGTTTATTATGACAATTCGAGGTTCATTGTATCGCAGAGTATCTCGTTTATCTGTGTGTTGATCGACTTTGCAATGTATATCGAATTGTCATAGTAAACCATGCATTCATTGTAGTTCCATGAAACATGGCCCTGGTCAAATTTTAAATTTTAGTTGTAGTCGTTCTTAACGCAACCGATGAGAGTGCACGTACGTAAAGGTTGGTCTGCCGGCGACTGTACTTATATTTGAAGTTAGCTCGCTTTTGCCGTAAATACTTACGTCCATTCGCAATCGTTCAGTTGGTCTGAACCAAGCGTCAGACCATTACAGACCATTTAAGACTATACGTACACCAACTAGTAGACTTCTAAGAATTTAAAGGTCAAGGTGTAGTGCACCTTAAGGATTTAAAGGTTAAGGTACAGTTTAACCTTTAAATCCTTCCTTATTGCAGTAAGCCTATTTACTTTAAGATTGTAAAGCCGTTTCAAAGAAAAAGAGTGAATTTTAACTTTTAACTGTATGGTCGCTGTCAGTACCTACCTATCATAGTAAATTAGGGTGATTCAAGAGCGAAAACTCTGGTCTAAGAAAGAGAGCCCTTCGTCACGCTGTAAGACACACTCGTAATGGCTTTACAATTGGCCTTCGGCATTTTGGTAAACGAGCGAGCGTGTGGTTTTTAAACTAGGTCACTACGCCAATTGTAAAAATACGAATTTGCCTACGGCAACTATACATATCACTCGTATCGCTCGTAGCCCCGGCTGCCTGAGTGATCTTAAACGATCACGAAGGTTAAGCAACACTGGGCGCGTTCAGTGCATGGATGGGTCGCCGTCTATGCCTAACGCTAGTGGCATTTTTCCGAGCGGTTCCGTGCTTCGACAGGCACGTTAAGCTGTTGGTGCCGGCTGCCGTCGATAGATGGCAGTCGTTAAGCCAAGTCAGAGGCCTTAGGGCGGCTTGACAACTTCTGACAGTAGACGAGCCACTAGTCTACAACCCTCCACCAATCCGGACTTGGCCCCCGTGGTGGAGTATGGCCTATACCTTCCTCAGGGAAGAGACCCGTGCCCCTCGGTGGGGACATAATGGGTTGATGATGAACTATACATATACGACAGATATAAAATTGCTGTCAACGAAATCGTACACAGCTAGGTACTTACAGTGTTGAGAATACATCGGGTAACACGACTTCTCAAAACTGACCTACAGTATTGCAGGGCCATATCGAAACTCGTAAAGTTCAAGAGGGTCGTGTACTTAAAATCTTAGAATTCTCTATGGTCGCGATTGTTTTTTACCCTCGGCAAAAGTTTAAAAAAAAAATTATTAAGTTACGCTCCAAAAATATTTTGGCAATTTTTTTAATTGAAATTGGCACTAAAAAAAAAATTTAAAAAAATTTAAGCTGTTTATTTCAAAGAAAAATTATATACATTACATGGCATACTACAATATTTATTTTATATAAACTCAAAAATATTGATTATTAGTTATTGAAATTTAAATTTATGTTAATTGAATACGGAACCCTTCGTGCGCGAGTCCGACTCGCACTTCACCGGTTTTTAATTATTAGACTAACGAGATTTTTCGCATTTTTTGGAACCCCGAAAACCTCGAAAAAAATATTTTCTATGGTTTTATAGTTATTTTTTTTTGTGTCCTATGGTATAAAAGCAACGCTACTTCAATCTAAATTAAATAACGCAAGTTCTCCATTAAGTCAGTTTAATCGCGACCCGAGCCCTTACTTTATGTCCGGTTTAGCCGACCTCGGTGTTAGATATTTAAGGGGCTCCAGGGAGTAACACTAGCGCCACCGAGGAAAACAATCATATCTTTTTTTACAGATCAAATTTGCAATAAGTGTTTGTACAATCTCTCAATGAAGTTAATAGTGATTTTTAGGACCCATGGCTGTGAACTCAAGGCAAAAAACCTAAGTCTAGATAGCATTGACGCCGGAAACGGCCGTTTTTGGCATAAATGCTATCCCGTCACAGGTTCGTGATCCTAGGTTCTTTGTCATGGGTCCTAAAAATCACTGTTAACATGATTGAGAGATTGTACCGACACTTTTTGAAAATACGATCTGTAAAAGAAGATTTTGTTTTCATTGATGGCGCTAGTTAGCTCACTGATCCCCTTAATAGTTCAGTCTGCCTAGACCAGGCATTGTCAAGCGTACCTAAGTCCTTTTTCGAAGCCTGTTTGGCTTTGCGTTTATAGCGAGTTAGAACGGTAAACGGAAGGTTGGTTGATATTGCCTTGCGACTACAATATAGATGATTATCTCTCATGTCTGCTTTGTGCCTCGTTGGTGTAGCCGGTAACGCGCTTAGCTACCGGAACAGAGGTCGTGGGTTCGATTCCCACTGGGGACCGCCGTACATTTGTACAAATGGCCTCAGTCTGGGTGTATTTCCATGTTTGTGACGTCATTGCCTGGTTACCACATAGCACAGGGTATCCTAGTTTAGGACCAGGTCAAGTGATTGTATTGTGTGGAAGTTATTATTATTATTATTAATACGTTTATTACACATAAGTAAAAAAATACAATGGCAATGTGGCGGACTTAATGCACTGACTATTATGTTATCTTTGTGATCTTTCCACAAACAAAAATTAATATACTTATGTGTCTTCTACTCTAGATTCGTTTGAATTTGAATCAGCGAAGAGTGACTCTTAAAAAATTCAGCCCATATCCGTTCCACTGTAGGGCACAGGCCTTCTCTTAGACAGAGAGAAAAAGGGTAAAAATTGAGAAATTGCAGAAAAACAAATACGTTTTGGTATTAACCATTTTGGTAGGAACTAAAGAGAAAAAGGGGTCAAATTTGTGAAATTGCAGAAATAACCAATACATTTTGGTATTAATTCCATCATCGGATGTTCGACAATTTATAAAAAAAATACAGTCTTATTTATAAAACGTCGATTCCACTGAAATACTCTTAAGACAGAGTTAAATCAAAATCAATCAAAATCAAATTTTTTTTTTATTCAAAGTAGCACAGGAACTGTGACTTAATGAACGTTACAAGTTAAACTAGGTGTCCATTTCAAAAACTAGATCATTTTGGAGAAAAAATGGACAAAAAAACTCCAAACTTAGTCTTTTCAAGTCCTTAATTTACAGGATTTATATAAATGTTCTAAAACTCATGCATTGAACTGGCTTTAATTCCAGACAAAATTGTCATCTAAATAATCTTTAATGTTATAGTAGCTTTTTTGGCACAAAGTGCGCTTCACACATTTTTTGAACCACGTTTCTGGCAAGCTTATTATATCCTCAGGGATCTTATTGTAGAAACGTATACAATGCCCCATAAAGGATGTATTAACCTTTGCCAGCCTAAATTTTGGGAACGAAAGTTTATGTCTATTTCTAGTATTTACATTGTGTTGGCTACCTACAGTTTTAAAGTCACTGAAATTTTTCTAACATACATAATATTTTCATAAATATACTGAGTTGCAGCTGTTAGGATGTTAGTTTCTTTAAAGAAATCTCTTAACGAATCTCTATTGCCTAGCTTATATATGAATCTGATCGCTCTCTTCTGCAGGACGAAGATGGTCTCAATGTCTGCTGCCCGACCCCACAGTAGTATACCATAGGACATAATACTATGGAAGTAACTAAAATAAACAAGCCTAGCAGTTGCGACATCAGTTAGTTCCCGGATTCTTTTAACTGCGTGTGCTGCAGAACTGAGCCTATTTCCCAATTTTCCTATATGAGGACCCCATTGAAGCTTTGCATCAATTGTGATAACCAGAAATACAGTTTCTTCTACAAGGTCTAGTTTATCATTCCCCAATATAACATTGCTGTCAACCATTTTGACATTTGGTAGAGTGAATTTTATACATTTTGTCTTTTTTGAATTTAATAATAAGTTATTAGAAGTAAACCAATATAGTACCTTAGAGAGAGCATTATTTGTATCCGCAAGGTCATTTTCTTGTCTCTTAATCTTAAAAATAAGTGACGTGTCATCTGCAAACAATACTATCTCTGACATGTTTTGAACCATGAACAGCAAATCATTTACATATACGAGGAAAAGGAACGGCCCCAAAATAGATCCCTGTGGCACTCCCATCTTAACCTCCGACCCTGATGATTTAGTCCTATTTATCTCAGCTTTTTGAACCCTCCCTTCTAAATATGATCTCATAAGTTTTAAGCTCCTCCCATTCACTCCGTAGTGTTTTAATTTTAAGAGAAGTGTTTTATGGTCTACTTAGAACAGGAATTCCTCTCATAAACCGCTCATAATTCACTCAATTTATGTTATCTTTGTATTTTTTTGTGATAATTAAACCGTTTTTCAATTTCAATTTCAAACCGGCTTTAACTCCGCCATAAGAGTGTTTTAGTGGGATCGACCTCTTATAGATAAGACTGTAAGATTTTTGTTGTTAAGTTTTAACAAAAACCAAGTTTAAAATGTAGTAAGTATCTATGTTAATATAATATATAAAAATCTCGTGGCACAGTGTTTGTTATAGGACTCCTCCGAAAAGTCTTTACCGATTTTTTTGAAATTTTTTGTGTAAGTATATTTGGTAGGTCTGAGAATGGTCGTATAGGGAAGAGCGGGTGATCGTGCTCTTCCACTATAAAGGGAAATTTCCCGCCAGGCAGATCGTATGCCTGGGGACGGCCGGTCCGACTGATGTTCGTCGGACGTTATATTTATGGTATGTCATGTGAAACGTTTTGCTTGCGCGATGTAGGAATGTTGGAGTTTATAGTGCGCGCGCAGAGTTGACATGTGCTCGCCACAGTCCTATGCTAAACAACATTTGCCGGGTCAGCTAGTATTTTATATTTGTTTTTTTCTAGTGTCATCATCATCATCAGCTATTTGACGCCCACTGCAGGACATAGGCCTCCCTCATGGTTTTCCATCCAAGTTTTTCTAGTGTACAATAATAATATTACAATAATAATAATAATAATCTAAAAACCCTTTTATATGATAAGGTTTATCATATAAAAGGTTTTTTAGATTTTATTTTTACTGTCACTACTGACTGAGTCGCAAACGAAATGAATAAACGATAAATGATTCTCTAGAACACTTAGTAGTGAATTTAGTTCTTTCCTATTCCACATTTTCTATTACACGTAAGCATTAAGACTGACCACCGATTTCGGTTAATCTACTGTTAACAGCAGCTGTCAAATGGCCAAAGTGTGTATAAAAAAAACGGAGAACTGTTAACAGTAGATTGACAGATTGTAAGAGTGCGAGAAACCGGAATCGCAATTAAAAAGGAAAAGGTTTCCACTAAATTCGCGGAAGCCGTCTTTCTGTGTTTCACTATGCAATAAATAAATAAATTATACGCACTGGCGGTGTTAGGGCCTATTCACAATTATAACGTTTAGCAATTTGCCTACCTTCTAACTTAGCATTTAAGTATTGGAGGCTAAAGGCTACATGATAATCTTTTACAAAGGAATTATTCTTAAGTAATACTGTCGACAGAATGTCAACGTTTAGATTTTTGTTGCAAAATCGCCCAACGATTCAAATTGGAGTGCACAATATGTAAAAGATTATGTGATATCGTCCGCACACTATCCTGTCGTACCATTTCAAGTTTAAACAATAGTGATTATAAATCGTCCCTTGATTAAAAATTAAGTAGGTATAATCTATTTCTACTTACAACAGTCCTTCTCGTGAAAGCCTATCTAAGCCTTATGACTACACCTGAACCATTATAATATTGTTGCATAAATGACATAATAAATAATAATGTCAAGTGTCAGTCTAGCTGTCACCACACAGAGCACTGACTGATTCGAATAACAGTGCGAGCTAGGTTACTAATTGTGGTAAGTAAACCGTTTGTTTTATAATTACGTCTGGGTTAACAAAGGTTTAGAGCTTCTATGTTCAATGTTACATACATACATAAGCAGCCTATATACGTCCCACTGTAGGGCTCAGGCCTTCTCTCAGGGAGAGAATAAGGGCTTAATTACTACGCGTGCCAACTTACCACGCGTGCCAACCGCGGATTGGCGATTCCAAGCGCTGAGGTATGTGAATAGCTCAGACACTCAGGTTTCCTCACGATGTTTTCCTTCACGGTTAGCGGGTGGTATTGCTATTATAACTTCACAAATGTAACTTAGAAAACAAAGTCATAGGTACATGCCCGCACTGGGAATCGAACCTGGGTCTCTCGCTACCGAGTCCAATGTTCTACCCACTAAGCTACCACCGCACCTCTACGTTCTATGTTAATTGTCCATTTAATAAAAATTATAGGATTTGCTGCGGTTCGTCGCCGATGCTGTAGTCGAGTTAATTTTCCACGTTTTTCTCATCGTTTGTTCTGTGTGAAAACAAGACAAGGTCAGCTCAAGATTTTTTTCTTCCTTCCCTCTCGCACCACAAACCATGGTTAAATGACCATAGTTCTGTGTTTGGCTCGTCTGTGTGAATTCGAGAGAAAATACGAGAATATATGTGCAAAAAAAAAACCACGAACCGCGCCGTGTGTGTTTTGTAATACTACAACAATAAATCAGCCCCTATATTACGCGCACTTACGTCTAGGTGTCAAATTACAAACCAATTGCTATCGCAAAAGTCAGGATTCCGACAGGATTTGGTGCGCATAATTAGGCCTCTGTTAATGTTCCCTATCACACGTGCTCCGTGCATTTTTGATATTTTTAGTAAGTAATCAAAAAAAGTCATTGATTTCCCTGCAAAATATTACATTAAGGAATATGATTTGGTGTCTACTGTGAGTAACTTCCGGGTCGGTTGACAGTATTTTAACACCCTATAGAGAAGATTATTTCATGAACTTCATCCTCTATACCTATCATAGGTACTTATTTAGTAGAGTCAACAGCTGATAAACCTTTACATTGTGCACCGTTCTTGTTACTAAAGCATAGAGTTCAATTCAGATTGACGGCGAGTACATTTCTTATATAACATAAGCTGCCTATAGACATCCCACTGTAGGGCACAGGCCTTCTCTCAGGGAGAAAGTATGGGCTTAATCACCATGCGTGCCCACCGCGGATTGGCGATTCCAAGCGCTGAGGTATGTGAATAGCTCAGACACTCAGGTTTCCTCGCTATGTTTTCCTTCAAATTTAGCGAGTGGTATTGCTACTATAACTTCACAAATGTACCTACATAACTTAGAAAGCAAAATCATAGGTGCATAGGTAAAATCATGCCCGCACTGGGAATCGAACCTGGGTCTCTCGCTTCTGAGTCCAATGTTATACCCACTAGGCTACCACCGCTCCTTAACATTCCTTAAAAGTGCAGCAAAATTCTTTCGTCTGTTATTATACCCAACTAGGCAGTAATGATAAATACTTGTGTCGTGGTCGTAAATCCTTGTCTGAACAACTCACTACTTCCTATCGAAAGCATGACTTAGGTTGGTTATTAACTCATGTCAAGTGGAGCTAGTCTAGTGTTTCATGAACACGACTCTGTGACTTGTGGCACTGGAATTTTACTGGCCTCAAAAATGTTACTTTAATAATAAAATACTTTTTAGATTTCCGTGTGGCGCCGGATTAAGAATAGCGTCTTTCCATTTCCTTCCGTGGATGTCGTAGAAGGCGACTAAGGAAATCAATAACCAGGAGACGGGCAGCAGCGTCTTCCTGAGATTCCAACCGCATACTGAGATCGCCAACCCGCCTGACAACCGTGGCGATTATGGCAAAACCCCTCATGGTTATCAAAACCACGAAGGAGGCCTTAGGTCCTGCAGTAGGCGTCAAATGGCTGATGATGACTTTTTAGATTACGTTTTTTCAATGAATTGACAAAGCTGCTTTCTAATAAGGGTGTAATTTAGCACAAATGTGGTTTTAAGTAATTATTAATATCGAGTAACGATACTAAAAAGAAGATAAACCGTAAAATAACGAAAAAGTATTGAAAACATGGAAAAGTTTAACAAAAAAGTTTAATCTCGTCTGGTTTATTGTTTCAGGAAAAATACTAGAATGCGCCGCATATAACGGGACTCTCAAATGTCACATTCGCAGGTAATCTAACATTTGAGTATATACAAAGCCCCGAGAAGGGCCGGGGGTAACTCGCCTCGCAGAGGCGAAAGAAAGAAAGAAAGAAAGCCTTCCCGACAGGAATCGTTCACGTCACTACGTGAACTCATCCACTGATGAGTGCGAAGTGGTGCGAGTACTTCGCTATTTACCTTGCCTGGTGAGCGTGCACGCAGCGAATGATGAACGTTGTTGAAGCGAAAGAGTTACGTCAGGATCGTGGCAAGTGGCACACCCTGGTCTCCACCCATATACCCTCACCCCTTAGGGATACTGGCATGAGTTTATGCATGTAGGTCTATTTGCTTTAACTTGCAGGAAGTCAACGCCAATTATACCTGGGATAGAAGGCTCAGCAAAACCAACCTATGAGAAATCGGATATGTTAGGAATACTAGGAAATAATTTATACGCGCATTTGTATTGTCAACGATATGGTAGAGTCTGGGACGTACTTTTGCCCACGATTTCATACACGTAATGAAGTTGCCTGTGCGAAGGAATTAAAAAAAAAGTGCACCTCTAGCTACATGAAAAATATTTCGCCGATGCCTGCACTTGCCCATTAGTTCAGTTAGGAGAGCGCTGGCACGGTTAGCCAGAATGTCTCTTTACAAACTTCTCTGTATTACGTACAGAGCCAGAGGTCGCGGGTTCAAGTCCCGGCATTTGTGGAATTCTTAGCCTCTAAATAGGTATTTAAAATTGTCCTTAGCACGGGTTAGTACAACAAAAATAATATAATGTATATTTGACTAAAAGTAAAATAAAAATTGTTGATTACATATTTCAGCTTTTTTTTACTTCATTTTAATCCCTTTTCTGGGTAATTATAGTGAATCCTACTGCTTTTTGAAATCTTTAACTCACAGTCATCTGGCACTTACACTTTTTTGCTTTGCATACATTTCGTATTGGTGTAGTGGAACCTTCAATTTTACCTTTCATACGAACGTATTAAAGTGACGCTTATTCCGTTTTTCCATATATGTATAGATTTATCGTTGTGTTGATAGCGATATTTTTTTACATTTTAACGGCTCCCCTGTGACGTTCAAAATCTGTTGTTTACTACCTTTGGCTTTCAAGCGTCGATAAATGTTTTTAAGTCATGGTTAGAATGTCTCCTTAAAATACGGTGAACGAATTCAACGTCACCCTTTCGTTAGCACCGGGTCACCACTAAGGGCTTTTGTCTCTTTTCTAAAAAATAAAGTCGAATCCTAACCTATCATCTATAGGAGATTATAACAAGTGCACTCTATTCAGTTACTTTGGATCAAAAACTAAAAGGTTCAATTTTCGACTGTTCTTGACCAGTTTGAAGAACCTATTTAGAGGCTAAAAATCCCATCCATGCCGGGACTTGAACCCGCGACCTCTGGCTAACCGTGCCAGCGCTCTCCCAACTGAGCTAATGGGCAAGTGCAGGTATCAGTGAAATTTCGAGCCTCTTTACAAACGTACGCGTATTACGTACAGGTAAATAGGTTTTTAAAATTGTCCTCAGCACGGGTTAGTGCAACAAAAAGAATATAATCATTTTGAAGAAACCATGTTAATGATCGACAGTGACATCACAGCCAGCTCAGGCGTCTGTGTTCCAGCCAGCGTTTGTTTGTTTTAGTTCATTGATTACTAAAATTATATTAAAGTACAGACTTATTGTTTGCATTCTACTTGCAAATAGCTATTCACAGTGGAAAATCTTACCACAATAATCATACTCGAGCAATCTCATCATTATCACTCTATTAGTAGTGCAGTTATTTTTTTAATGAGTCTTCAAGATAGCTGAAATTTCAGTAGACGCGGTGATATCAGCTGTAAATCACTTTATTTATTTATTTTATTTATACAAATTTACATCTATCATTACAGGCTTAATGCGATAGACAAAACAATAAGTTCAAATTATTTTGAATGAGAACTTGACTTAACTTCTAATAACTTATATAACCATACGTTATATATATTTTTTTACCTGCCTACGTATCACACGTACGCAAAATAAAATAAAATAGAAACAAAAAAAGTCATAGAGCAAAAGTTGTTGTAACAAACTATAATCGTCGTGTTTCGAAAATTGTGCATTTTCAAGTCAATCTGTATCCACATTAAATATTAAGACGCCTGTAAGTTTATATCTAGGTATAGTACTGTAAGTTGCCATTAGTCTCCTCTACCAATCATTATTAAGAATCAAATCGGTTTTGTTTTGTTCGATCAATCAATTGTCTTTTAGCTTGCTGTCACCTCGCTTCAGACAAAAAACGAAGTAGCTGTAAGCAGTAGATATGCGATAGAATGCATTCATGCACCAGCTGTAATAATAGTAGGTGTAAGAGCTTTTACATAATGTCAAGGTCACTACAGCTGCACACTTCCTTGTTCGCCATAACTTTTCAAAAGACCTATACTTTATAAAAAAACTGCCGAGAAACAGTGACATACAAATCGTGCGCGTATTTTCCCCCACAGTATTAAGTTAATATAAATTGAATACAGCGTGTTGCAGAAAGGTCAGGTGACGAGGGTTTCTACTCATCAATACAAACAACGTTTCTCATGAGACTAACACTGAAACTGAGAAAAAATATCAACGGTTCCATACGTTCCCTGGAGCCATCTTACTAGCATGATGTGATCTACCGATTACGTGGTTGGTTAATTTACAGAACTTATTTTTTGTTCTGTGCAATGTAGTTAGTTCTAAATGAAAACTTTAAATGTGATGTCCTTGCCTGGTCACCATTATCCCAGGATCTCCTAGTCTGGGACCAGGACCAGTGATTGTGTGGTGTGGAAGTTATTATTATTATTATTTATTTCTTCCATTTTTTTCTTCTACTTCCGACTATAGTTGACGAAACCAGTGATTATACATTGCGTTAGTGTTAGACGTAATAAGTAAGAAGTCACTGAATTTGCTAGTTGACCGAATAAACCTAATAAAAGCGACTGTAACATCCTAATCCCAGCAGGATACAAAGGCGCGGACGTCACAATAACATCCGGTCATTCAGCATCAAACCAGCCACAAAAAAGAACTTAACATTGAATTATGAATCAGCAGTACAAATAATTGTCAATCAAAAGCACGACTATCCATGCCATGACACGAAGCGAAGTAGTTTACCTTAGAGTTAACGTCACGACATGGTTACAGGAGATACAGTTCATCTACGATTTGGTAGAGTATTAGTTGCAGCAAATCCTATTGGGAATTCCATAAATTCCGACTCAACATCTTGACATTCGCGATAGCAATTACTACGGAATTTGACAGCTGGACGTTACAAATCCTTTAGGATCCGTTTGGCGTGCGCGACAGCACTACTGCGCTTCCTGTATTTTGTCCCCAGTGACAGCTGTCATGAATACGCACCAAATCCAGTCAGAATTTGAATATGACAGTTAGACGATTGGAATCGCTCAGCGTGCGTATTTGGTGTGCGTATAGGAAGAGCGGTGGTAGCCTAGTGGGTAGAACATTGGACTCGGAAGCGAGAGACCCAGGTTCGATTCCCAGTGCGGGCTTGTACCTATGACTTTCTTTTCTAAGCTATGTAAATTTGTGAAGTTATAGTAGCAATACCACTCGCTAACGGTGAGTAACTGCTACGGTTGTGAGGAAACCTAGCAATTCACATACCCCAGCGCCTTGAAATCGCCAATCCGCGCTAGGCACGCGTGGTGATTAAGGCCATACCCTCTCTCTGAGAGAAGGCCTGTGCCCTACAGTTTGACGTATATAGGCTACCTATGATAGGGACTGAGCTGCCTAAGTCAAATTCCATTCTAATTGCTCTCGCAAACGTCAAGATGCCGACAGGATTTGGTGCGCATAGTTAGACCCCTGTACACCACGCCCGTTAAATGTTATTCCTTATAATGACATTATAAAAATCTATTTTCTCTCCGAGCATGTAAATAACATTTCCATATCGCGACAAAACCATGAATAAACGATGAATGTATATTTATAGAACGTTTATTATCTATTATTCTAACCTTTGTCTCAGATAGATATCTGAAACTGCACTTAATATGATCTTTCAAACGCTGCGCTTGATCTAGTGGAGTAATATTGAGTTTCCAGCCATTCACGGGATGTTAGAAAACGAATAACTAGATAAAACTGGACAAACTAATTTGTACATACAATTTTGCCGGGAAACACTCTAGCATTTGTTGTAACGAATTGGCATAGACGTAAGCGTTAGATTTGGGGTTGAGATCCCGACATTTTCAATATGTTGCGCTTTGTCAATTTGTTTATTTTTCTAATAAACTTGAAAACATCAGTAAGCTTATTTGGAAAGAGATGTTCGGCAAATGATAGTTTATGTATTCCTACAAAAATATGTAAAAACACTACACAGTATTAATGTAATTCCGGATATACGTGTAACTTTGTCGTAGGTCTTACTTGTAATCCGGAGTTAAATTAATAGTGATAATTATTGTAACTAATTCGAAAGAGTGTAGTAACACCTATAGTCAACTGTTCAAAGTGTACAATTTACATTTTTGCCTTTGAATTTTTTGCTTGCTCTAATCGCTAGTGCACGCTTATAAAATTGGACTCGATTTCACATGCCACCGGTTGGAAATGACAGGTAAACAAAGCCCTTATTTTGCAAAAAAATCCTTACATCTGTAAGGTTAATTTAAACTACCTAACAGTCCATACCGACGACTTTTCTAAGCGACGTATATTTGTGAATTTGTAGTAGCAATACCACTCGCTAACTATGAAGGAAAACATCGTGAGGAAGCCTGAGTGCTTGAGATATTCACATACCTCGGCGCTTGAAATTGCTAATCCTCGGTGGGTGCTCGTGGTGATTGAGCTCATTATCTCTCTCTGAGAGAAGACCTGTGGAGTTCGAGTTCGTGTCGAGATATTTTTGAAAATTCCCCTTTTTATAAAACAAACTAGCTCATTCGATAGTTATTGTCAGGCACGTTCATTTTGCTATGTCTTTCAAACCACCCAAAATTAACGCAGTATAAGCAGCATCATAAGCTAACAGCAATTTGATAAATATAACACTGACTCAGACTACAATATTATAATATAGAACAACGACTTCATTTAATGCTAGGGGCGCTCAATTCAAGGCAACTATCACTCGCATTGAGATGTCGAGCGTCGAACTCGGGACCTTGATATTGAAACTGAGATGGCAAAAACTCGGCGAGCCACTGTCAAGGTTTGCATCTCATTATGCTGTAAGGAGTATGCAATTTTCACAGAGATCTATTAATATCCAATTTTTTCTTGTTTCAGAATCTGCTGCAAGTGCTGAAAAAATGAAGACTAAAGTTTGCTTGAAAATCTACTATTATTAATTCTACTAATATTAAAAAAGCGAAAGTGGGTTTGTCGGTTTGTCTCGCTTTCACGTAGCAAAGGCTTAGGAAATTAGCCTTTGTCCCCGACTCCGTCCGTCTTTTCACCCTCTAGGGGGTTAAATTTTGAAAAACTGCAAAATCCGATCACAACAAATATTTTACTCAACTCAACCCTGGTTCCCTTGTCACTTAAGTCGCCATTTTAATCGACTTTATTAAATTCAACATTTAAGAAAGGGATGCAAGTCGGCCTTAGATATTGAATTTTGGTAAACTGCTCTAGAGAATGTTTCATACATACAGAAGACATTTGTCTCATAGCAAAAGTTGTTTATATATTTATGAGTAAAATTCACATACTATTCACCGGCTCTTTCTACAACACGCTGTGTGGGTAGTCTAGGGACTAAATAATGACATAATAATACCCTTATGGTTAGTAACCAAAAACAAATAATTGACTGCCTCGTTGGTCTAGCGGAGGTCGTCGATTCGATTCCACTGGAGGCCGCTTTGTTTAATTTGTATAAATGGTCAGTCTGGGTGTATTTCCATGTTTGTGATGGAATTACACCGTGTTCACACACCTCAGCGCTTGAAATTGCCAATCCACGGTGGGCACGCGTGGTGATTAAGCCCGTACACTCTCTCGCTGAGAGAAAGCCTGTGCCCTGCAATGGGACGCATTAAGGCTGCATTAAAAAAAGTGTGTGACTCGACCTTTTAGCACATTTTTACACGTGAATGAGAGTACCTTTAATATTTTGGAATGAATAAGGCCAAGATATTGACATGCCGGTTTTGCGTAAAAACACAAATATAATTTATATTGTAAGTTTGCACAATTTAGGCGTATATTTAGTTTCGTTTACTTATTTAAACAGTTTTTGTATCGAGCAGTGGTATGACTAGAAACTGACAGCTCGTAGGATATACTTGGAGACGTTTTTCCGTGCGAGATGTACTTCCGGTAAAGTAAACTCGGATAATTTTTTTCACTTCAAAAATTAATTGTAGCATTTCAAAATGAAATATTTGGCCCAGGCTTTCAAAATTACCTATTTTCTCGAAAAAAATATAAAACAGAACTTATTATTAAGTGTGTTTCACAGTTCGGAGTAGGACAAATCGACAGTGGAGAAGTTACGTTGTAGTGCCCCAGGACAAAAGATTATATTATGTGGAAGTTATTATTATTAGATTGCCCATAACTATCCGAAAAGGAGGGGCCTCTTCAGCATACTTAAATCACTTTTGCTATGGTGACAATGTCAGCATCTACGTCGAAATAAAAGTTAGAAAAAATACTTAATAAAAAAAAACAGCACTAAAAGTTTGAAATAATTTAAAAGAATACCGACTACAAATTATACTTCAACAATACCTACATGTATACATACCTACCCACCTATTTGGAAGTCGGTTTTTATTTTTTATTTAACAATTTTTATTTTTCAATTAGTTACTTAATTACTTAATTAGTTGCTTTAAAATTTGAAGTTCTTAGTTTCCATCTCCGAAAGTCTTCACCAGAACATAAAATTACTTCACCAAATTGCTTTGGGACTACTTCTTTGCTATTTTATGAAACATACGGTTATTGCTAAAGGATGGGCCCCATAAGGCCTTATTTACTGCTGTCTATTAAAGAGTTTCGTTCTCCATATCTAAAAGTCTTCATCGGATCTTCATAAAATTAAAATGGGACCAATGGGACGTTATATCTATTCGAACAAAAAAAGAATTGTCGAAATCGGTTAAGATTTGATAGAGTTATGTGAGAACATACCAACTAAAATACGCGTCAAATTGATAACCTCCTCCTTTTTTTCAAGTCAGTTAAAATACAAGAAATCTGTGAATTGTAGCATTATATTTACTGACCTTTAAAATGAAGCATCATTTGTAACTATTGCCAATATTTGGAACAATGCCCATTTCGAGTTTTCCCAATAGTAAAATTATTTTTATAGAGGAGTAAAGCCTTCCATTTTTGGATGAATATACTCGTAGGAGTTTGGACTTGCACATCCCTTTATGATAGAGCTAGAACGTATGACGTATTGTTTTGCAAGCCGAAGTGCGTGCCTTGTAATATTTGAATTGGCTAAAGGCCGATGATGCATCTTCATTTAGCTCGCTACTTCATCAATTTAGCCCTAAACAGTTAAATTGTCTTGATGGCCATCATTCTTACTGCCGCCGTTGCGTGGCTAGAAATTGAACTAGTATTTTTATTAAGAATAAACATGTATCTAGAATCCATTTAGAACTCAAAACTTAAGTAATAAATAACTTCCACAGAACACAATCACTTGTCCTGGTACCGAACTATTCCCTAGGCCACGTGCACAAATATACGGTGGCCCCAGTGGGAATCGAACTCACGACCTCCGGCATGGTAAAAAGACGTGATACCGCTGGACCAACGAGGCAGTCGTTGTCAGTAATTGTAGACAGTAATGTCTGCCCCCTTTGTGATGTTGCGATTAGATTTATTTCCAGTTCGACTATTTGCATTTCGTAAATACTATCGCCGGTCGCTAAACTGAAAGAAAAAGAAAACTGCCATGTCCAGGTAACGTAACACTGTCGAATATAACCTCTAGGAGATTTAGGAAATGTCGGCTTTATTCTAGTACCGGGATATTAGTGAAAGGAACGCAAACAGAGGCCTTCGGTCGTCGGTCGGTCTATGTAGGCAGTAACCGCTTGGGAGGTTTGATAGGACAATGCCCACTGTAGCACTTTGTTACTTTAATTTCATTACGATACAATCGGTAGCACAAATGTCAACTTTCGCAAATCTTCGTATATCAAATCGCACCATGCCCACTTTTATTATAAAATATTTTGTTTTTTTGGTTCTTGACTGCACAAATTGGATCCGTTTTTACGGATCAAAACCGAGGGTTAATTATAAAGTAATAGTCTAAATAATTTTTTTGTTCCTGACTGTACAAAATGGTGGCAATCCACGCATTCAAAGTATTGTAGACCATTGTGCGATTCTTCTTGTTGTGTTCTGAGGTGCGAAACAACAATCCTTCATGTAAGATGTACCGCACACTTCTTGCTGCGCTAGCACTTTACACAGTGACGTACGTATTTTACCTGTATTCACTCAGTGACGAAATAACCTTAGAGTAACCAACACGTATCATTGTGAAAGTGTCAATAAAGAAATAACTACGTTACTCAAAAAATTACTTAATTTTTTGCCGAGGGTAGTGAACTAACAGTTAATGCTTTCAAAAAGACGCCCGTCACCTCAGTCTACCGAGACCACGGCACATGCAAAAGTACCAAAACGTCGGAAAATTGTAAAATGAAAAAGTAAACTCGTAAATATCCGTTAAAATTAAGTTTTTATTACGTTACTCATCTTTAATTTGGACTCCAAACAAATAGCAACTACTTAACTACAACTTCTACTGAATGGGCCCTAAATCCCATTCGCTTCATGTTAATAGTTGGCTTTATGCTATTTTAGGCATAGTGCGATCTCACTTATGAATATTTGAAATACATCGTTGGCATTGTGCTGACTGTATTGAAAAATAATAAAAGTAACAAGGTGCTGTAGCGGGCATCGTGCTATCAAACCGCGTGGGAAACATCCGTGGACTTTACTTGATTGCGATACGGACGACTTTGCAACGTAAATATTAAGGTTGATCTGCTGTCGACTCCACCAATCGTCGAGATCCTTCATTTTCGGAATCGTTGAGTTGGTCTGTTCACAGCGTTGACGTGAGTTGGTCTTTGCGGCAGCCATTACCATTGTTGATAATACATGCAAATATATATGCAATCCTAGTACTTAAAAAGTAAGCATATTTTCAGTTCCATTATTCCGGTTTGATATTGACACAAATCGGTTTTATTGCTATGGGTTCTATTCAAACGGAGAAGCAAATTGGAATTTTAAGATAACAATGGATTTAAATCGGTATCAGTAAAGCACGGGCTTTATACAGTCGACAGCAGGTCCAATTGCAAAGACGCCTGTAACGTAATTGAATAAAGTGCACGAATATTAAGGTCTAGTTAATAACGTAGGTGTAGGGGATCAACCACGCATTACATAAACTAACGCCTGTATCCCGAAGGGGTAGGCAAAGCCCAGTTTGCCACGTGCCACGATCCTTAGACCTCTTTCGTTTCATCAACATTCATTAATCGTTGCATGCACGCATGCCGGTTTCGGGTACTTGTTATCCTTAAGCTTAAGATAACAATCTTAGGCTTTGGTGATACATCCCCTATTTGGTCGAAGGATGGATTGTGGCTTACCTTGTTGTAGCAAAATTAGGTACTATTAAGGTAACTCTCTTGCGATTGTACAATAAATTATCAGCTTTCTTCAAGCTTTCTTTGTCGACATCTTCTCTGATAATGTGTATACATTTAAGGAACAAATCAAGCATATTTTTAAATCTGGTGTACCTACATAACGTTATCTTGCTTTCAACTTAATTTTGTTTATAGCTTAAACGTAGATTTATAAAAGTAGACATAAATTTTAAGTTAACTTAATCACTAGCAAAAGTGCATGCTGTGGCAACCTTAATAGGCTACGCACTTACCTTATAACCCTTTAATTTTTATAATTTAATGTATTAGTGTACTAGCTACTGGTTGTCCTAATTAAATTAAATTAAATAAATAAGTAGAGTGAAGCATGTGTGTCGGATTCATAAATTCATAATTATTTGTAATGTTATTAATTTGACTATGTATGTACCTACTATAAGTAATTCTTTTTAATGTTGTCAAATAACATTTATTCTTATTCTTATAAATCACCAGCAGAATATTCGAGGCTGCTCTTATACTGATCGGTAGAATTTTTTACAGAATATGAGTTATTTTGGAGGACTGCCCTTTAAAGTGAAAATTAAGGGGAGGCGCCGTACAAAAAGTGTGTATTATACTCCCTCTAGGGGTTTCGTGTCTTAACAAAAAAAAACAACATGTTTTGTGAATAACATGAATAATTATTTGGTGGTATGAAACTCTCGATGCGAGAGACCAACTCAAACTTGGCCGTTTTATTCAGTTTATTAAAAATGTAATCATCGGGTTGCGACACGTAAGTTCCGTATTGTAGCTTTTTGTGGCTATGCGCCTTTGATTTGTTTACTTTTGCCTGTCAGTAGCTTTGCTGTTTCTGTCCTGCCAAATGTCCTGGTTGAGTCAGCTACAGCCGGAGCTAAGCGACCGTAGTTCTTATTACGAACGGTACAAGTGCGTGTATTGAATAAAATCTTGACGCACATTGTGTTTTGGGGAAATGCT
Organism: Yponomeuta malinellus; assembly: GCA_947308005.1. Lineage (NCBI taxonomy): Eukaryota > Metazoa > Arthropoda > Insecta > Lepidoptera > Yponomeutidae > Yponomeuta > Yponomeuta malinellus. The sequence continues at coordinate 6,347,392 of OX371010.1, forward strand.
AGGTATTTTATAGTAGGTTTTTGGCCCTAGGTTCCAGACTGTCGGTTCCATAAATGCTATACATACTGTTATTGATGTCTGTATTGGTCACTTTTTGTAAAAACAATAGTATATCCCCTAATATAATTTTTAATGCAACGTTGGTCCAGCGGTGTCACGTCTGATTACCATGCCGGAGGTCATGGGTTAGATTCCCGCTGGGGGCCGACGTACTTGTGTACAAATGGCCAGGGTGTATTTCCATATTTGTAACGGTCTTGCCTGGTTACCAGAGCCCAGGGTATCCTAGTTTGGGACCAGTAATATTGATACCAATAATAATGATAACCAAGAAAACCCTGTCAAGAAACACAGACTTGCAAATCTTTGTATGAAAATGCAACTCCATTTTCTAGACGTAACTAGTTTGTAAGAAAATAGGCACACAACTAAAGGCTCCTTTAAAGAATGGAAATGACTTTAAAAATAACGACTCTACTTTGCAATGCGAAAAAATTGTTACACTGCAATAAAATAAATCCTCTATATTAAAATGCATCCGGCTACAACACAATGTCCGTCGCTACAAATTAATATCTACACAGCTTTAAATAGATTGTTTCCACTGCAAAATCTTTATTTTGCAAAATCTTTATGCTTTCATCAACGTCAAATTGAATCTGAAACAAAACTGAAAATGTTTATCTGCTAAAGCAATGGAACGGTGAAACCCTTTCCTCACACCTGAGAGCAACGAGTACTTGATTTGGATTTTCTTTGTTTAATTCTCTAACTGTGAAGAAGAACATCGTGAGGTAACCCGCTGCCTAGCCGTGTTTCTCGTCTTGGGTAGCTGTGCCGACGATTGAATAAAACAACCTCGAAAAAGATAGAGATTGTGTAAAATGCCATGAAATAGTTATTTGTTATGCAAGGCTGCAAAGTTAATTTTTGGCGCGAGTACCTTGTATTGAAACCTGAGCAAGCGAAGGATTCTAGGATTGAGCCACAAATATAGAATCCTGAGCGTAGCGAGGGTTTCAAAGGTACGAGACGCTAAATAACTTTGCTGCCGAGCGCAAAACACAACTTTTCACCTCACTAAAGCGAGGAAAATGTTAGGTGCAAGAAAAACAGTTTTAATAAATATTAAATTACTGTTTATTTATTTCAAAAATTAAATGTAAAATTACTACAATTGGTAATATTGAAAGTTAATTTTTTTTTTAAATCAAATTTTCTTGCCGGCCAGTGCGATTCTTTAAATGAGGCTGGCGCATGACATGAAATAAGTATTTGCATTTCAATCATCAATAGACTGGCTGCCGAGAATATAAACTATTACGAAACCAATGAGGTTCTATATATATGTAATTTATTGTACGAAACCTTTATTGAATAAAAATATTCGAATTTTAAAAACACTTTCCACGCTAGCGGATAAAGTGCGATTTTCCACGCAGATTTCGAATGATAAACAGAGCTTTTACGAGCTAGTGAGGTGAAAATACATTTTGAAGTGATCGATACTGTATTATTTGGTCGAGCAAGTGTATGTATGCTTATTCCAGTTTTTCTGCCGCTTAAGTGGGAGCACATACAAAATCGCCCGGCCGTTGAGTAGAGCGCATGTATGTAAAGGTTTAGGTCTTGTCGACTTTACGTATAGGTACCTAAGTATTTGTAGAGAAAAAAATTCTAGGAATTCGCAAATTTTAAGCAGACTTTTTTAGTTACTTTATTCCGTTTGTTCAGCTGAACGAAACTGTATAACTTATCACTCGAGAACCTTTGCACGCTGTGGGCCATCGGTTCTTCGGCATATGTGACGAGCCCACTACCACTTCAACTCCACCAGCTCGCTGGACCGACGGTCTGAGGCAAATTGCTGGCAGCGGATGGATGAGGATGGACGAGGACAGAAAGAAGTACGGACTGATTAAAAGTAGGTACGGATATTAATCCAGCAAAGGAGAATCATCAGCTCGGATGACTTATTTTACCATACTATCATTGATAATTAGCCGCGATGATTGGAAGCCTAGTGGGTAGAACACTGGACTCGGAAGCGAGAGACACAGGTTCGATTCCCAGTGAGGGCATGTAACTATGACTTCGTTTTCTAAGCTATGTACATTTGTGAAGTTATACCACTCGCTAACCGTGAAGGAAAACTTCGTTAGGAAAGCTGAGTGTCTGAGCTATTCCCATACCTCAGCGCTTGAAATCGCCAATCCGCGGTGGGCACGCGTGGTGAATAAGCCCATACTCTCTCTCTCTCTCTCTCTCTCTGAGAGGAGGCCTGTGCCCTACAGTAGGACGTATATAGGCTGCTTATGTATTGATAATTATAATAATTAATGAAAATAGCTCAGTATGACAATTTATGAATGAATACTTCGAAGCCTAGAGCCCTTTAATAATATCTGATAGTACCTACTTTTCATTTCTTGTGCTACTTTTTACATGTCTGATAGGGTCTTTAAGAATATTTGACTTAAAGAGGCGATGGAAGCTTACAGGAAATCATGTATTTAGCTTACTGGGCGCCATTTTTTCGGCTTCCTATCAATTTAGGTATGTTAATAAAAAATAATATCATCTTGGAGGACGTCGGCGGTAATGAGATCTTCTTATAAATATTTTTAGTACCTATTGTTTAAATATACAGGTGTTGCAAAAAGGTTACATATTATAAACTCTTTTTCTATTGTAAACGTTTGTTATACGATAAGCTCTAAAAAAGAAAAAAAAGTTGAACTAAATTTTAATAGCCCAGCTCTAGCAAATGTATGAAACGTCTGAATTTGTTTCGCGCTACCAGAGTTTCTACTGATGAGTAGAATATTGTTCGTTATTCATTTAATCCAACAATTACTTTTGGGTAGAGATAAACCTACTCGTATAGCCCTTAGTAGGTAATATAGGTTAATATAGGTAGATTATTTAGGTATTGCACTGTTGTACGCATTACCAAGAGGGGCAAAACAAGATAATTACCGTATATTTCTCCACCCTTTCCTTATCATGCTCGAAGTGTCCCTTCTCGTTCACACTCAGAATCGACCTGGCAGTCGTGATCGCCATTTTACCACTGTTCCGAATTCAAATTTCAAAAAGAAAAAAAAACAATTCACGGACTTTTCGCGCGCGGAAACCCTTCCGTACTCCGGAATAATTCCGTATAGCGGGAGCTCGCGACGAGATTCCAGATTCGAATGGTTTAGACTCAGCGCCGCCCGCCCGCTTTTATAAACCGCCAGATAACAAAACCAGAAGTGCAGCTTCTGCTCATTGCTAATTAAACGCAGTCGCTGTGCAGTATTGCCTGCCTACTTGGTATTGTCACCACTAAACTTCACGGTCTTCCGGTAAACGGGCAGGTCCATTTCAACCAAAACGAAATAGGTTTATTGGTTATTCAATACATTCCTTGAACCCTTAAAACCCACTCCTTAAAATACAAGGGATTTTATTAATTAAGAATATAAATCTATAGATATGTTACAGTAAATCATTCTTAGTAACTTTACATGGAGTAATAGATAAAAGTAAACCGTAGAAGGCTAGATTGTTAAATGAAATAAAATAAGTAGAATTTTAATAGATTGTTACCTAGGAGTAATCTACTGATATTTTTTTACAAAGTCCTCGTGAGAAGGAGCTCCAAAATCAACGGTTGGTGTTTAAATTTTTCTAGATCTATCTCAAATTTTGGGACTGGTGACCAAAAGTTAATTGTAAACGTTTTTGTTGGATTTTTTCGTATTGAGAGAGACTGGGTTAGTAAAGAACTTTTGAAAATTGATTTTGGCAGAATGTTATTTTGTCTGAGCAAAGAAATTTACAGCTGCAAAACAGACTTACTGCGGTAGCGTAGACAATAATGACAATTATTTGTGCATCGCCACTGAAGGAAAGGAAAAATTTTGACATTGGAAATGTATTTTCGTTCGCACCAGTGTAGGCTCCGATTTCACGAGAAAGTGCAAGCCCCTTATATCTCGGAGAGTTGTGAAGATATGATATTAATTAAAGGCTCAAGAGCTGTAAAGTGCAAATAGTTATTTGTTATGCAAGGCTGCAAAGTTAATTTTTGGCGCGAGTACCTTGTATTGAAACCTGAGCAAGCGAAGGATTCTAGGATTGAGCCACGAGCGAAGCGAGTGGTTCAAATATAGAATCCTGAGCGTAGCGAGGGTTTCAAAGGTACGAGACGCTAAATAACTTTGCTGCCGAGCGCAACACACAACTTTTCACCTCACTAAAGCGAGGAAAATGTTAGGTGCAAGAAAAACAGTTTTAATAAATAATAGGGGTTAAAGTATGAAATTGCCGTTTTATTGCAATAGGTTCTTTGAATTGACATAGAATCTTCATGGTTTGAGGTTTTTGAATGAAACTTTTTTCAAATGGCTACTAAGATGTTCTTTTTTTTAAAAATGTGAAACATTTGAATATCGACTTTCAATTGTTTTTGTTATTAAATTTAGACAAGAAAGATGGATACTGCGAAAATTCGAGTGATTTTTGAATACTGTTGTGGCATTTGACCTGGGGTCAGCCATTGCATTTTTCTTTTCCGGTTATCATAAAGAATCCACTTTTCATCATATGTTACAATTCGATCCAATATTCCTTCATTTCTGTACCGGTTCAACAAGGCAACACAAGTTTCAACACGCGTTTCTTTCTGTCAAATCATGAGGCACCCATTTTTCGTATTTTTTTATTTTATTGATTTGACGCAAGTGAGTCAATATTGTGGGTAAGGTAACGTTAAACCATGCCGCTAATTCCTGGGTAGTTTGACTAGGGTCGGCTTCCACTATCTCTCTTAATTCATCGTTATTCACCTGTGTGGGCGGTCTTCCTCGTGGCTCGTTCTTTAAGTCGAAATTTCCATCACGAAAGCGTTTAAACCAAAATCGCACGGTGCGTTCATTAGTAGACCCCTCTCCAAACGCAGCATTGATATTGCGGGCTGTTTCTGTCGCGTTAGTTCCGCGTCGGAACTCGTATTAAAAAATCAATCGAATTTTCGCAGTATCCATCTTTCTTGTCTAAATTGAATAACAAAAACAATTGAAAGTCGATATTTAAATGTTTCACATTTTTTAAAAAAAGAACATCATAGAAACCATTTGAAAAAAGTTTCATTCGAAAACCTCAAACCATGAAGATTCTATGTCAATTCAAAGAACCTATTGCAATAAAACGGCAATTTCATACTTTAACCCCTAATATTTAATAATAATTTAATCATTTACATCACAAATAATTATGCATGTATGTGTATGTGTGTATGTGTGTGTCTGTTTGATGTGTTTCAGAGCTACGCATTTTTTATCTTATTCAATCAAATCTTATTGTCCGTAACGGACAAAAAGGCCTATGATCACAGTTTGAATAAGATCAAGTTGATGGTCTCTATTGGAAAAATTACGTCTGAATCCTGGCCTGGAAAAACGCCTGGCGGGGTCTTCAAAAATAATCATCATCATCATCAGCCATTCGACGCCCTCTGCAGGACATAGGCCTCCTTCGTGGTTTTCATAACCATGAGGAGTTTTGCCATAATCGCCACGCTTGGCAGGCGGCTTGGCGATCGCAGTATGCGATTAGAATCTCCCCTGGATATTGATTTCCTTCATCGGCTTCTACGACATCCACGGAAGGAAATGGAGTGACGCTATTCTTAATCCGGCGTCACACGGAATAAAAATTCAAAAATAATAAGGCTAAAAAAAATTGGCTTAAAAAAACACTCTAATAAGCTAAGTCTAGGCCATTTAGGATATGATAATCTGCCAAATGCCAAACGATGCTATAATGACTGGCTTAAACTATCTTTTTCTTAATTTAATTTAATTTTCATTTCATATCAAGTATATTTTATTATAACAGTATATTTTCCTATCATAAAGGAAAATACATTAACGTCGTTAGTAGTTCCATAACAATATATCAAAGCGAATTAGATACAAAGCTTACAGATTTTTTTGCCTAGTTCAGGAGTCAGGGCACAGTGATATTGTAAACAAATTTAATTTATTTGTGTTCAAATAAACAATTATCTTATCTTATCTATCTTATTTTCAGCCGCACAGTGAACACTGAAACAACATCTATACAATGCACTAGGATAAATGAAAACCATCCATTCGCCCCATGTTACTCGCAAATGCTCAACCGAAAATTTTCAGCGTTCAAAATGTGCAAATTAGGTCCTGCTCCTTGAACAACTGCTTTGGTTTGACACTAGGTACATTTTCCTTCTAGACTTCACAGTAGCGGTTTCCTCTAGATCTAAAGTCTTGGAAGCTGGCTGGCAGTTTGTTTTAGATGCGCTCATTCGCAGAGTGCATTCATTCGTTTGCTGATTGTCAAGATGTCACTGTCTCGGTACCGAAGTACAGTGGACAACCCGACAGTCAGAAGCCCTGCTTTAATTCTTTTGCAAAGTCGCTCATATGGCGACTGAGTAGAGTTCACGAGTAAACTGTTTGTGGTGCTATCGACTGCACTTGGTATCGCTAATATAAAGTTATAGATCTCCCTATACGAAGTAGTTATCACTTACATACAAAGTCACATAGTTACAGCCGGCTGCACATTGACTATAATACTATGTTAGTATTATAAACACGTAAGTGCATTAACGCACTTACGTACTTTTAACAGAAGAACAATTCCAAGCTTAAAATATGTAAAGATGACCTATAAGCTGGGAATCAGTTTTATGAAGAAATTCACCACTTATATTCGAAGAGATGCGAATACAACCAGTATGAAATTAAAATAAAACATAAAATCTGCCTCGTTGGCTAAGCATAAGCAGTGTTACGCTTGATTATCAACATACAGGTCGTGGGTTCGAGGTATTCACGACGATACCCGTAGTGTATACCCTCTCGAAGGCTTCGAAGGAAAGTAGGGCACAAGTATATTCAACTGGAGATGCCTGGGGCTGGCGACGCGGAGGCGGGTCATCCGAACCCCTCAGACACGCCGCGTGACTCACCGCTTAAGGGGCCAATTCTTATAATTATGCACCCTATACACGTACTCCAACCGATGGACCAATTACAATTCCCATGGGCCATCGGAAGAGACGACATCAGCGTAGGCCAACCCAAAGTTGGCAATAGTTGGCGCATGATGGCCACCTTGGCTGGGACAAGGAGGCCCAGTACTTGATGGGCCCATATGGCTGATGCTGGCCTACTACAGGCCATCACCGTCGTGTACAAGAGGCTATGGTGCAGGGTGGCGGATAATTGTCAGTGGGCGATGGAAGGTGATGCGCAATGGCGATGTTGTCGGTTTTTCGGGCACACTTCAAAGGGATCGTGGCGCAGCGTGGCAGGTGGTGTTCACATGATTACTTACATATCCATCGTGAGTGCTTGTCCAGATAGCGATGAGCTGTGCATTGTTGTGTGAACACCTTTCGCCGATGGGCGAAGCTGGCTAATCAATGTGCATGGCCATGCATGGCCTATTGTGTACCTTTAAAAATTATCTCGACTCTACAGATGGCCAACACGATGGTCGAACTCCGATGGACAATCGTGAGACGCGACATTGGCGTATGTTAGCGTGTGTTGGCTGGGGTTGGCGCTTCATGGGCTCCATCACACCTTATGAAATTTTCCTCACGTAGGCAACTAGGTGGTCTAACTCGCTAGAGATTTTTGAAGACACACAACAAGGAAAAGTTGGTATATTATAAGTCGTAGAAATAGCAGCTCTATGGTTGTTGGTAGTTCTACTTGGTGTTGCATAAAGAGGTCCGGTGACAAATGGATAAATAGATACCTACCTAGATATATACCTACTTAGATAGATAAATAAATTATTTTTGCTTTACTTAAAATAATGACTAATAAAAATATGACTTACTGCCGATATCGATAGCACGGCAGAGTGAGATTACTACCTTATTATTTAATTACAACTTATTGTTTCTAGTGCACTGAACAATACCCGTACTAATTAGTGTTTTATTCTATCTAATCAATGAGTTCTCATGGAATAGTTTTGAATTAATTCAAGTATGACTGTGGTCAGTCGTCAATTATGCCTGACCCAGTGAGGTCACATAATTACAAAATGTACTGAGAAAAGCTGACAAGATCCTTTGCTATTCTCCTAATGAGCAGTCCTGGGTTTTCCTTGTCATACCATACCTAGAAAGGCACTTATGGAAACCTTTCTATAAGTACGTATATTCTACTATACTATTTTTCCATTGATGCCTTTTCTCAGAGGGAGAGTATCAACATAACGCTGGGTTCTCCGAGCGCACGGATTTGTATGGGTCTTATTGGGGGGAAAAGTAGGCCCAGTGACGTCACTAACACTTTCAGTGATAGTCATTTTGGTATATTTTTTTATCCAAAACTCAGTACAGCTCAAACAAAACCATATGTAGTGATCATTTAGACTCGTGTACGCGATTTAAAAAAAATCACAACAATAATGACCGACGGCTCTAGATAGGACATTGAAAAGTGTTATATATATTTTTTCAGATTTTAAATACTAACCATTAGAGGGTAAATTGTATTCTAAAACACCTGATTTAGGGGTACTAACTATTAGAGGGTAAATTGTAGGTAAGTATTTTAAAACACCTGATTTTGGGGTAATGTCGGAGAACCCAGCCTTAATTACCACGCACGCACAAAGCGGATTGGCAATTTCAATACTCTCTTTATCTGAGAGAAGGTCTGTGGTATATCTTTCACCTGGTTGTGCAATAAAGTGTTCTCTATCTATCAAAATCAAAATCAAAATATTTATTGCACCATAATGTAAATAAGGTCTTAAATAACACTGAGTGTATAATACCGATTATGGACCCTGTCGGGCGCGGTAATATGACTTAAAAACTAATATGCTTATACACTACACTCTATACACTACACATATTGTACACTTTCCTCCCTTGTTTATAATGTTCGTATCACCACATCAAGGGTTGGCTGGAAGAGATTTGTGCTGAAATAAGCTCGCCATGTACACTTTTTAATATTTCTGTAAATGTTTTGTTTTATTCATGTGATTTTATGTGTGCAATAAAGTATATATATGTATAATTTTATAAACTATACTAGGGGGTGAACCCCCTGCGCGCTTACGCGCGCCAACCCCCAGCCGCTCCGAGCTTCGCTCGCCTAGGGCCTCGCTAGACACTTGGGGTAGGGATTAGATAAGTGGGAACATGTATGGTCTCGGCCTTCGGCCTCGGCCTTTACGGAGCTCGGCCTTCGGCCTCGCCGCGGCGGGGTTCCTCGTGCCCGCTTCGCGGAGCTCGGCCTCCGGCCTCGCAAGTTTGTCCCATCTGGCTTTTGCGTTATTGCTTGTTCGCCGGAAAATGTATAGTCTCGGCCTTTGGCCTCGGCCTGAACGGAGCTCGGCCTTCGGCCTCGCCGCGGCGGGGTTCCTGGTGCCCGCTTCGCGGAGCTCGGCCTCCGGCCTCGCAAGTTTGTCCCATCTGGCTTTTGCGTTGTTGCTTGTTCGCCGGAAAATGTATAGTCTCGGCCTTCGGCCTCGGCCTGAACGGAGCTCGGCCTTCGGCCTCGCCGCGGCGAGGTTCCTCATCCCCGCTTCGGCCTCGAAAAATTGTTTTTTTGAAAAAAAATTCGTCTTTGTTTAAAATTTTGTTCATTTTCAATCGTCGATATCTCGGCCGCCATCTTGAAAATCCAAAATGTCCGATTTTTCTCATACACCCGGGTCCTTTGACAGCCCGATGCCGTTTAGGGCACGTCTCCAGCATATGCCCAGTTGGCTGCCGACTTTTTTGCGCAGAGGTCGATTTTTTGGGCAGCCATATTCTCGCCCCTATTTTGAATTTCGAACGTTCAAATTTTTTTTCAAAATGAGATCACGAAACAAACACCTGTTCTAAATTTCATCCAAATCGGCCAGTAAACAAAAAAGTTAGCCCATTTGTATGGGAGAAGGCGTTCGAAATTCAAAAATCGGCTTCATAGGATGGCTGTATATCATACATTTCCTACAACTTTCTCATACAAAATTTTCACGTAGCTCTTACCGTTTCCGAGGAAACCTATAGATGATCTGTCAGTCAGTCAGTCAGTCAGTCAGTCAGTGAGTATACCGGATTGTAGCTATATATATTAGTAATATTTATAAATTTATAAATTATAAATTTATAAACTATATAAAAAGTCTAATTATTAATGTTTCTATTATTATTGCTTTGAGGTTTAAGGTTTCTAAGGATCGTGGCAAGTGGCAATCTCTGGGCCGCGTTTCACAAAACTACAATTCATATTTTATTATGAAAATTCGAAGTACATTGCATAGCCGAGTAGTACAATCTTAATCTTGTTAGTCTGTGTGTCCTAATGTCGAGTTAAAAACTGTGTTTAGGTATTAGAGGTCGTGGGTTCGAATCCCGGCGTTACCAATGACTTTTTTCTAAACTAAGTAAGTTACGATGAGTTATAGTAGCGATACCACTCGTGAAGGAAAACATCGTGAGGAAACCTGAGTGACTGAGATGTTCTTGAAACTGCCAATCCGCGGTGAGCACGCGTGTTGATTAAGCCCGTACTTTCTCTCTCTCTTTATCTCTCTCTCTCTCTGAGAGAAGGCATGTGTGCGCAGTAGTACGTATATAGGCTACATAAAAAAGTTAATAGAGGTTGACAGGGTTATTATCCACCAACTCGACACAAGAGACTGGACAAGTGGACACACATACCTATTTCTAGTTTGTGAAACTAAAAATTTGTAGGTAGGTATCACTTATTATCTCGTCATCTGGACAGGCACATTTAGGCGTATCTACATACTGAAACTTAAATGAAATATTTTTTATGTTTTTGCCAACTAGAGACATTCAGTGTTTTTGCAGAAAAAGGGTACAGCCAGGTTAATAATCGCCTCACTCACTGAATTAATGAACGAGGCGATTTCATGAAAAAGCTGCCTCACTTTTTTGCTTAAATGAACCTATCTGCTTCTATTTAAAGCACTTTGAAATAAAATAAAACATAACGTAAACTCACGCCTGTATCCTAGAGGGGTAAGCAGAGACTAGGGGCTGCCACTTGCCACCATCCTGACAAATCACTTTCGCTTAATCAACATTCATTAGTCTTTGCATGCACGCATGCCCATAAAATAAATATATAACAATCAAATAATAATATCATCAATTATTAAGTCCGCCACATTGCCATTGTATTTTTTACCCATATGCAATAAAGCAATAATCGTATTATTAATAATAATAATATAAAGACAAGTATAAATGTATTTTTCAAGGATAAACGCAATGACTATTAAAGAAATATAGACTTATCTCACTTCTGAGCCATGTCTATAAGCTGTCCTCAGGAGTCATTGCGAATCGTCTCGCGCGCAAGCTCGAAGACTTCCAGCTCCCCGAACAAGCCGGTTTCTGAAAAGGCTTTAGTACGTTGGACCACATACATACGCTGCGGCAGATTATACAGAAGACCAAGGAGTATAATCTACCACTATGCTGAGCGTTTGTGGACTACGAAAAAGACTTCGATTCGATCGAATGGGCGGTACTTGAATCTCTCCAGCAGCGGTGTGAAATCGACTACCGCTACATCGAAGTACTGAAGTGTTTGTACAAAAACGCCGCAATGTCAGTCCGACTACAGAATCAGAATACAAATCCTATTCATTCGCAGTGCGGAGTGAGACAGGGAGATGTAATATCTTCGAAACTGTTAACACCTGCTCTTGAAGACGTATTCCAACTTCTGGACTGGGAAGGATCTGGCATCAACATAAATGGCGAGTACGCGACGCTGGAAGATTTGAGTTCTTTGGTCAATGACCTGAACAGAGGGTCATAAATGAATATGTCGAACTCCCATGTAGCAAAACGTTCTTGCATGTAGCACCCACTCCTATCCACGTTGGCGGCTCTGACCTCGAAGTTGTCGAACACTATGTACACCTGGAACAAACTGTCCAGTTAGATAAGTCCAACTTCGAGAAAGAGATCACTCGTCGAATTCAACTCAGATGGGCAGCGTTCGGGAAGCTAAAACACATTTTCGCGTCCAAAATACCTTAGTGTCTCAAGACAAAGGTGTGTAACCAATGTGAGTTGCCAGTGATGACTTATGGATGTGAGACCTGGTCGCTGACTTTGTGCCTCATAAGAAGGCCTTGAGCCGTCTCCCAACAGCAATGGAGAGAGCTATGTTAGGAGTTTCACTGTGAGGCACATAGAAAGAAAGAAAGAAAGAGGATACTTATTTAAATTGCCACAGAAACACAAAGTAAACACAAAGGTACACAAACAAAAGATACAAACGTCAACAAAACAGAAATAAAACAAAACAATCGCTTGGAGAACTGATCGCCGTTGGGGCGAAAAAGTTCTGACCTGGCGACCGCGGACTGGACGACGCAGCGTGGAAAGGCTCCCCACCAAATGATCTGACAACCTGGTTACGGTGGCGGGGAGTCGCTGGGTGCGGGCGGTACAAGACCGGGAAGCTTGGAAAACTATGAGGGAGGCCTATGTCCTGCAATGGGCGTCAAATGGCTGAGGAAGATGATGAAACACAATGACCTTGAAAGGTACATTCCATTCCTATACAAACTTGCAAAGCTTGCTTGCTTACTAAATGTAGTTTCAGTAAAGTTTATACGAGAGCGGAGTCAAAACGTTCAACCTTGAGTAGCTATAGGTGGCATCAAGATAATATCTTAATGTGCTCTTAGGGTGGCATAAAATAATAAAATAAAATATCAAAATAATCATCAATAGTAATTGACAAATTTTACAAACAATAATAATTCGCAGGGCGGCTGGCAAGAGCTGGATGAGAATAGCCGAGGACCGTGCTCAGTGGCGTGCAATAGGAGAGGCCTATGTCCAGCAGTGGACAAGCATAGGCTGATGATGATGATGATGAATCATTTTACTTAACTCTGTAACAACAGTATTTAAAACTTTGGAAACCGAGTATTTCAGTAAGAATTAAAGTAGTTGTATCACAATAATTTTACTGAAACTAAGATAATATAGAGAACAATAAAATCAACATAGAATATTATTATAAGACAATACAGTAGTAGACAAGTTCGGAAAAAGCTCGGTACCTACAAGTTTGTGCGGTGCCCTCAGTGGGCGAGTCCGACTCACACTTGTCCGGTTTTTTTTCTTGATTATAGGTCCATCCGTCATAACCCGGCGCCAAAATTCATTCATGTCACTTTTGATCGCGACCAGAAACTACCATAGGTACTTGGTTTCGGTTTAAATTGTTTGGTGATTGCGACACAAAACACTAATCTGCGTGACTGTACTTTGTCATAAATTCGGGTAAAATTCGAACATGTGTCCAGTTGGCGAAAAGATTTAATTTAAGTTTCACTATGTGGACACGCGTAAAAATCTTGGCGAGTCAAGATGACATAATAAGTAATACTGATTTGTCTTATAAAAATAGCAAAATCTAATTGTATTTGGTTCGTCTTCCAGAGTGTCATCCAGATGCCTGGCTTCCGCTCACTGGGTGATGAGGAGGTAGTGGATTTTGAGTTTCACCCACTGGACATACGTGTGTACAGTCTCTTGCATCGGTTTGGTGAATGACCCGAGAAACGAGAAACGAAGGCTGTGGACTTGAATCGCAAGTGCTGCCGAGCCAACCTTCGCAGGCTAGTCGGAGAGGCATCACAAAAAGTAAAAAGAGGTATCGGGGTTGGTAACAGCCTAACAGCACTCCATCCTTCAACTACACGTGTGCGCTTTATTCGGTGCGTTGTGGGTAATGATAACTTAAAGATAAATTAACTTTAAAAACCTATTTAGAGGCTAAAAATTCCACCCATGCCGGGACTTTAACCCGCGACCTCTGGCTAACCATGCCAGCGCTCTCCCAACTGAAATTTCGCTGATGCCTGCACTTGCCCATTAAAAAAATATTCACTTCCGATTTTTGCTCTATTTTGCCGCTCTTCTTTTTATTCGCAAACTGAAACAACATGCTTTTCTATTCAGAGCCGTTGAAACGTGGAGTTTGTAGAGTTGAAAGGGGCGCACACTCTCGTTGATGATGTAACATAGAGCAACGATTGAATGGAGTCAGTTTTCACTCCGTCAGTCACAGTTTTGTTCGATTGACTGCCTCGTTGGTCTACCCGTTAAAGCGCTACCAAAACAGAGGTCGCGGGTTCAATACCCACTGGGAGCCGCCGAACATTTGTACAAATAGCCTCAGTCTGGATGTATTTTAGATAAGATGAGATGAATGCTCTTTATTGCACACCATACATTATAAAAATATATGAAAAATCTTAAATTTCATGTTTGTGACGGCCTTGCCCGGTTACAATAGCATAGGGTATCCTAGTTTGGGACAGGTCAAGTGATTATATTGTGTGGAAGGTATTATTAATTATTTACTTATTCAATTAAATTTACTGCGATAAATTACAGTAAAAAGGTCTTAAGTAGTTATTATTTATACAAAGTACCTACACGTGTAATTTTACCGGGCACGGCAAGGGCACGGCATGGCAATAATAATTATAATTATATTTACTATTAAAAAATAAAATAAGCATTTGGACATATCACTATAATCCTATGTAACATAACAGTTCAATAAAGTAAAAAAAAAATATAAAAAACTTTCAATAATAATTCAGCTTCACTAAATAATTTAAGCCACTAGCATTCATCATCATGATGATCATCAGCCATTTGACGCCCACTGCAGGAAATAGGCCTCCCTCATTGTTTTCCTAACAATGAGGGGTTTTTAGGGTTCCGTACCTCAAAAGGAAAAAACGGAACCCTTATAGGATCACTTTGTTGTCCGTCTGTCCGTCCGTCCGTCCGTCTGTCAAGACCCTTTTTCTCAGGAACGCGTGGAGGTATGAAGCTGAAATTTATATCAATTACTCAGGTCTACTGTCCCTTGAAGCTGTGAAAAAATCAAACTTCTAAGCCAACGCAATCAAAAGATACAGCCGTTTATGCCGCAAATTTTCGACACTTGCAAGGGAATCAAAACCTACAGGGTGCTTCCCGTGAACTCAGAATCTTGAAATTTGGTACGAAGCAACGTCTTATAGCATAGATAAAGGAAAAATTACGAAAACCATAAATTTTTAGTTACATCACATAATATATTTTTTTTTAATAATTTTAAACTTACTACCCATTTCCTCATAAACGCGTAGAGGTATTAAATTGAAATTCATACCAAATACTCAGGTCTATAATACCTTTAAGCTGTAACAAAATCTAACTTCTATGTCAACGCAATCAAAAGAAACAGCAATTTAAGCTGCATATTTTGAAACTCGCAAGTACTCGCAAGGGAATCAAAACCTAAAGGGTACTTCCAGTCGACCTAGAATCTTGAAATTTGGCATGAAGCAACGTTTTATAGCACACATAAAGGAAAAATTCCGAAAACCTTAAATTTTTAGTTACATTACAAAATATATATTTTTTAATAAATATAAACTTATTACTTTTTTCCTCATGAACGCGTAGAGCTATCAAGTTGAAATTCATATCAAATACTTAGATCTAATTGCCTTTAACCCGTGAAAAAATGTTGTTGACATTGCAGGTTTGTACGGAACCCTCGGTGCGCGAGTCCGACTCGCACTTGGCCGGTTTTTTCCATAATCGCCACGCTTGGCAGGCGGATTGGCGATCGCAGCATGCGGTTGGAATCTCAGGAAAACGCTGCTGCCCGTCTCCTGGTAATGTATTTCCTTAGTCGCCTTCTACGTCATCCACGCAAGGAAAGCATTAAACAAAGATATTTAATATCTCCTTCACAAAAATTATCATTATCACAATTATCATAAAATTCATTGAAATTATCAGGAACCGATCAACTGCCTTGATTTGAATTGTTAGTTTATTTTAAACACTAACAGGCAAGGAAGTACTTTTACTGTAAGACGTAGTCCTACAAGGCTTGAATGAAAGGTTACGCTTGTTCGTTCAGCACTAAGAGGGAATTTATCAGTATGCCGTCTGACTAATTTACACATTTCAAAAATAGGTATTTGAAATGTGCCAATTATGGCGGTCCTCCGAGTTGATTTTTATTAACAAAAAACCCAGCCAAGTGCGAGTCGGACTCGCGCACGAAGGGTTCCGTACCATTATCTAAACAACATTAGACACAATGATCGAGAAAACCCAGCAAAAAATCACGTCTGTTGTATGGGAGCCCCCCTTAAATATTTATTTTATTTTAATTTAATGATTTATTTTTGAAGCGAATATAGAACTAAATATTTTGTGAATATTTCAAGCAGGTACCTGTTGCCGTTTTTAATATCAAACAAAAAACTGCAAGAAATTACATTTGTTGTATGGGAGCCCCCCTTAAATATTCATTTTATTCTGATTTTAGTATTTGTTGTTATAGCGGCATCAGAAATACATCATCTGTGAAAATTTTACTGCCTAGCTATCACGGTTCATAAGATACAGCCTGGTGACAGACAGACAGACAGACAGACAGACGGACAGTGAAGTCTTAGTAATAGGGTCCCGTTTGGCACCCTAAAAATAACTCGCGACAAGAAACTCGATTTGATTTGATGGCACACAAAATACAAATGCTGGTTTTACGTGCTGTCTCGCATCCATCTCATCTCTTCTAACTTCTCCCAATCTCTTCTAATTCAATAAGGATCAGTGGAATAGAGGCTATTCTACCCCAAGTTCGTTAGCTTACTGGAACTAGATTGACGATTCGAGACAGATTGCCAGTCGCAGCTGGGTGAGGATGGCTGAGGACAGAACCTTGCCTTGGTCTATGGTCTATGGCTATTGGATTGTTACTATTTTGTTTATCTGGAATGTTGGGTTGGATTAGATTGGATTCGCTAAAGATATTGTCGATAATAGTCAATAGTTACTAATCACACAGATAGCATTTTGTTTGACGTGCTTGAAAAGCTACATGCAAAATAAAATTTAACATTTACTTTTTTTTGGGCACGTGACTGAGCTTAAGACCAGCCTTAATTCGTAGCTCATACGCCCTCTGTATTCATTTGCAAACGAGTGTCGACTACCTACATACCAGTGTATACCGAGTGGAGAAGTTCAATGTTTATATTCTAGGAAACACTGGAGAAGTTTTTAGTGAAAGCAATTTAGTATTCTGAGCTACCTATTCAATCTTTATTTTAAAGCAGATTTTAAACGATAAAAATTTGATATATTTTGGACAGAGGCTAACCAAGCGAAGCATAAAGGACCCCTGAAGTGAGCAATTAGGCTTTCGAAACCAGATAAACTGGCAGGATTTATTGCATCTGTCTACATGAACCTAAATTGAACTCATTTATAAATTGGATAAATATCCGAAATATCTTATAGTAAGCAAACATCAAATTTTAATTTAGTTACCAATTTAAAAACTTAAGTGTCTATTTTTATCATTGTAATAACCGTGTCCTAAAAACAATCGAGAGCAATTAACCAAAGGTTCATACGTCGTCCAATTTCCACGGAAATGCCTATTGCATTTTTCTCAAAGATAGAAGGCTGCTGATGCTGAGGGCTGAGGTAAATGAGACTTTACACACACGAGTTTCGTCACGATCCTTCCTACCTGTGTACCTGTAGTAGGGCGTTCACAGATTGACTATGCAGTGCTGTGCTATTATCATCATCATCAACCATTTGACGCCGACTGCAGGACATAGGCCTCCCTCATGGTTCACCAAACTCCCCGGTCTTGTGCTGCCCGCATACAGCAACTCCCTGCCACCGTAACCAGGTCTTCAGACCATCCGGTGGGGGGCCTGCCCACGCTGCGTCGTCCGGTCCCCGGTCGCCAGGACAGAACTTTTCCGCCCCAACGGCCATCAGTTCTCCGAGCTATGTGCCCCGCCCATTGCCACTTCAACTGAGCAATTCTTCTAGCTATATTAGTAACTCGAGTGCTGTGCTACTTCTTACTATGCATAAAAGATGACAGGGTTACCTATAACAAGTTTGTGCGTAAAATATCCCGTCGACTAAGCACATTGTAAACACAGACGTGAAAAAGTCTGTGATCGTAAATTATTAAAACTTTGTAGAATTAGATGCTGAAATATGGGCCGTGGTTACGTAATCAGTAATAAAAAATTGCATCTATTAATTTTAAGTACTTATACATATAAATAAAAAAATAGTTGATAAATCTTGTTTCGAGTTGAGAAGACTTGTTTAAAAAAATGCGAACAATTTATTATGCAATAAAAGTATCAATAAATAAATAGATCGACCAAATAGGGGCTGTTAAAAGGCAAGATAAAAAGTACCCGAAACGGCGTGCGTGCATGCAACGACTAATGAATGTGGAGGAAGCGAAAGATCACTCGAGTGGAGGAGGAGGAGGATCGTGGCAAGTGGTAGTCCCTGGTCTCTGCCTACCCCTCTGGGGTACAGACGTGTGTTTATGTATGTATGTGTATGTAAATAAATAAATAAATAATGACCCGCGGGATGCGCGCACGATTCGAGTTAGTGTCAATATTTTTTTTAGAAAGTGTCTTTTTAGGGTTCCGTTCCCGAAGCCAAACGTGACCCTATTACTAAAACTTCACTATCCGTCTGTCTGTCTGTCTGTCACCAGGCTGTATCTCATGGACCGTGATAGCTAGGCAGTCAAATTTTCACAGATGATGTATTTCTGCCGCTATAACAACAAATACTAAAATCAGAATAAAATAAATATTTAAGGGGGGCTGCCATACAAAATACGTAAAAAACGACAAAAAAAAATGCGTTAACGTTACCGGCTACAGATAGACGCTTCAAATATTCACAAAAAAATTAGTTCTATATTCGTTTCAAAAATAAATAGGTAATTAAATAAAAATAAAATAAATATTTAAGGGGGGGGACTCCCATACAACAAACGTGACATTTTGCCGTTTTTTCTCTATCTTTGTGTCTAATGTTGTATAGATAATGATACGGAACCCTTCGTGAGCGAGTACGACTCGCACTTGGCCGGTTTTTTTAAAAACAACCTAGTGTATTCGATAGCAGTTGTTAAGGCACATTAATTATGCGGTGGCTTTCAAACCACCTAAAATTAATGGTGTGGACGGAATTCCTGTGGAACCAAGAGGATTTACAATTTCTAGACAAGGTAGGTTTGTCAGTAAGCTTAATTGATATTTTACATTGATATTGAAATCGGTTTAGCTAAAAGCAGGTCAATTACAACGGCTAGATACCGATTAATTATAGAGAACAGACCAACGGCAAAGGACAAAAGACTTGATGAATGTGATTTATTACCTACCTATTAAAGCGGTGATAGCCTATTGGATAGGTACACAAGTTGCCTTACAATCGAAGGGTTTTGGGTTTGGATTTCAGCATAATATCTTTAGCAGTTATTTAGTTATTTTAACTAGGACTTCCGTGTGGCGTGGGATTAAGAATAGCGTCAGTCCATTTCCTTCCGTGGATGTCGTAGAAGGCGACTGAGGAAATCAATTACCAAGAGCGTCTTCCTGAGATTCCAACCGCATACTGCGATCGCCAACCCGCCTGCCAAGCGTGGCGATTATGGCAAAACCCTTCATGGTTAGAAATCCACGAGGGAGACCTATGTCTTGCAGTGGGCGTCAAATGGCTGATGATGATGATGAACTAGGACTTAATACCTTACCCCTTCTTTTTAGATAGGTTTATGGTTTTTAGGTTACTTTTACATTTACCGTCCTTTCACCAGGGTTTTAAGTCGTGAAACATCGCTACCCCGCCCCCTTCCAGCATCGAAAAGTATGAAATATTTTCAGTATCTGTCATAAAAAGAAATATTATAAAATTTGTCCGTCATCATGGAAACAATGTCCGTTATGTTTTCATGATCCCCTCCCCGGTGTTCGAAACTCATGTGATTAATACTATCACCATTAATCTTTATGTACCAGTAATTGCCCGTAAATGCGATCGGCGTGCTTTTTACCCGACTGTGGCGGAGCCCAAAAGGAGCGTAATGTATGTGGCTCGTATGTATGTATGTAAGTATGTCCATGTACTATGTTCCCTCATAACATAACTCCTTAAACCAGTAGTCAGATTTTGACAAATAATATCTCAGTCGATTTGTCTGAGAGAAGGCCTGTGCCCTACAGTGCAGTGGGACGTATATAGGCTGCTTATGATGATTATGATGAAATGCTCAGCAGTCGGGTTGTTGGTTATTTTTATTTCATTTTTTTTACACGTGTATTTTTGCATTTCAATGTAAGGTCACAATAGGAGTGACATTTGTCTAGCAACTGAGCGTCTAGGTAATCGGAGAAAGGAACGAAGGCTGTGCTAGCATTGTGTGGGGGTCTTCCGCTACGTGGGTACAGTTAGCAACACACGGAAGATAAGTCGTTAGATTTTTGCCCAACTGCGCCGGAGCCCAAAAGGAGGGAAATGTGTATGGCTCGTATATATGAAGGTGGTACGTAAGTCCGATCCTATGTTCCCACCTAACTGCTTAACCAATGGTCAGATATTGACAAATACTCAGCAGTCGGGTCGTTGACACTGAGAGGTGGTCTCATATAGGGGTAAATATGGTCAAGATCTGTTGACGGAGTCCATGAAAAAATTGACAATCTCTTAAATTTTCAAAACCACATTTACGGATTCATAACGGACACAAATACTTATAAATAAACTAGCTAACTCGTTAAACGCTGTTTTGCCATATTAATTAGCCTACGACCTATTCTCAGACCTACCAAATATACCTACACAAAAAAATTCTTAAAAATCGGTGATACCGTTTCGGAGGTGTTCGATAACAAACACTGTGACATGAGATTTTTATATATTAGACTAGATGACCCCGTGAACTTCGTATCACCGACGTCAACCGTTTTTTTTCTTCTCGCCGTTTAAACCTTCCCTGGACTTCCACAAATATATAAAAACAACAATTAGCCAAATCGGCCCAGTCGTTCTCGAGTATTAGTGAGACCAACGAACAGCAATTCATTTTTATATATAAAGATATAATAGAATAGCGTTAGCGCCGCATATTACTAAATTTGCGACCTATAGTAAATTCGGTTTAGTGCGTATTTTGAACGATTCGACTCATTCTACGTCCGACTCGCTCTAAATTAGTAAAGAGCGCACGGATGAAAATGTTGATGCGAAATGTAGCCAAGGGATGGGTGAAACGTTCTTGTGTGTAGGCGACTGAGTGACTTGTGATATAGTCGACAGCACATTGCCCTTTACATTTTGGTTTCAAAATCACCCGTAATGTAACTGTAAAGAGTTCACGGATGTATAATATATTTAATTTAATTCAGATTCGGAAGACCAAATTTCCGGACATCGGTGTAGTTACAGGTAGACCTGTAAACACACCGATCACCGAAATCTTATAAATATGGGAAGGTGAATGTCTATAAAATTGTTACCACATTACATAAATTCACGCCTTTAAGCCAAGTCAGAGGCCTTAGGGCGGCTTGACAACTTCTGACAGTAGACGAGCCACTAGTCTACAAGCCTCCACCAATCCGGACTTGTCCGCCAGGGTGGAGTATGCCTATACCTTCCTCAGGGAAGAGACCCGTGCCCCTCGGTGGCGACATAATGGGTTGATGATGATGAACGCCTTTATCCCATAAACTCACGCCTGTATCCCGGTGGGGTAGGCAGAGACCAGGGTTTGCCTCTCGCTACGATCCTGACAGACCTCTTTCACTTCATGAACATTCATTAGTCGTTGCGTGCACGCACGCCGGTTCCGTGTGTATTTTATCTTGCCCTTTGCTAATACATCCCCTATTTGGTCGAAGCATGTCCGCCTGGGACATCACTTACCGGACTTCCACCCACATTCGCTCGATATATTTCTTTCGTTAATCTTCATCCTCTTCTTTCTCAATTGTAGTCACTTCATGCTCTTTGAGTCCACAATGTTCTCTAATCAATCTATTTTGTATACTGTCATTCAAAGTAACATCACACATACTTGTAAAGGACATCATTCCTGCTACATTAGTCCTACTTTCTTGATTCTTCTGCCTGCATCTTGGGACCAGAACGGCATTATATAATAGATTGGCTATCCAGATAGCTAACCTAGCTAATTGTAGGTCATTCATTACACGCATAATTTCAAGAAATATCAACGTTGATAGTATTTAAATTAATTATTTTGGTTTTTACCTATACGAAATCGGAATAAAACGAAAATAAAGGGTGATGTGCCGTCAACAGTACTTTACCTGGAGCACAAAACACGTCTTATCCCACGGGACACTAGGCACGTTTCCG
Source organism: Yponomeuta malinellus (assembly GCA_947308005.1). Classification (NCBI taxonomy): domain Eukaryota; kingdom Metazoa; phylum Arthropoda; class Insecta; order Lepidoptera; family Yponomeutidae; genus Yponomeuta; species Yponomeuta malinellus. The sequence continues at coordinate 6,369,695 of OX371010.1, forward strand.
TAATTCCTTTTGCTATCCCGTCACAAACAACTGTGTCTGAAGCGATGTGTCAACTGAACGATACCTATTACATGCAGGACGATATTATTATATGGGTGCCCGGCGGATGTCTACCTAAATCTAACGGTAGCAACGCAAGCCAGCTCATGAGAATTACCCATCTATACTGACTGACTCCAGACTGTTTCACGTGTCGACCTCATACATACATACATAAACTCATGCCTGTATCCCAGAGAGGTAGGCAGAGACCAGGGACTGCCACTTGCCACGATCCTGACAGATCACTTTCGTTTCCTCAACATTCATTAGTCGTTGCATGCGCGCACGTCAGTTTCGGGTACCTTTTATCTTGCCCTTGGCTGATACATCCCCTATTTGGTCGAAGTATGTCCGCCTGGGACATCCCTGACCAGCCCTTCCACACACATTCGCTCGATATATTTGTTTCGTCAATCTTTCTTCCTTCAGCCTCTCTACATGTCCAAACCAACGCAACACTCCTTAGTCGACCTCCTAGGGAACAAATACTCGCATCTCATTGGTCAATGCGCGCGGCTTGAGATAAGCGAAACAATAAGCGAAGACGGTCCGCTTCATAGGGTAGGTTTACATGCGGGCAGGGGCTATTGAAGGTCCCGTGCATTAACCAATGGGCGCACATGGACGACTTTCTTTGGGAGCTCGTTTCGTGGAATGGAGCATAGGCCTAATACTAAAAGTTTTAACGCTTTGTTTTTCTTTTTGATTCAGTTTTCAGGGTGTGACAAAATCCACATATACCTGCGAAAATGGAGGGCTCTACTCGTCAATACGAACAAACTTCGAAATTGCGAAAAAAATATCAGAGACTATCTCTCTAGGTACTTAGATTTTTTCTGCTTAGGTTCTGTGTCCCACTGCTGGGCAGAGCCTCCTCTCCGTGATCTCTCCCTGTCCTCATCCACCTCACACCATCCCGGCAAGAATGCATTAAGGGGTTCCAGGGAATAACACTAGCGCCACCGAGAAAAAAATGATACTTATATATTTTTTTACAGATAGAATTTGCAAAAAGACTGTACCTACAATTTCTCAATTCTGTTAATAATGATTATTAGGATTTTTAGCCTAGAACCTAAGGCAAAAAACCCAGGACTGGATATCATTAACGCCAAAAATGGCCGTTTTTGACATAAATGCTATAAAGTTCCTGATCCAAGGTCCTTTGTCGTGGGTCCTAAAAATCACTGTTAACATGATTGAGATTGTACAGATACTTTCTGCAAATACGATCTGTTAAAGAAGATTTTCGATGGTAGCGTTAGTCATCGTAGTTAGCCAACTGGATCCCCTTAGCTAAGCGGATCCAGTGGGCTAACTACGATAGATAACAAAATTAGGTACCTGCGCTTAATTCATTGTCTGTTCCATGTATTCTAGGTACACCTTGAATGAACTTACTTACCTACTTAAACGTTCTAATTCACGTTGTATCAGCGCGAAAGTAGTCGAACTTTTAAAAAACACATGGGGATCTGATGTATCCTGTCTTATTGCAGAACATGCTCTATCTCCGTGGCGAATTACATACAAATTAAAAATCGAGAATCCAAATTCGTTCGGCCTTTTAACCTCTGAACTGCCCTTGCGGAATGGAACGTATAGGTGGCCCATACTAAGTTGGACACAGATCTGTGTCGCGGCAGACGAGTGGTTAAGCGTCGTTACATTGGATATCTAATATTGAAGTGTGCTCATAGATACCCGTACTTTCTCTCTCAGAAAGAAGGCATGTGCCCTGGGACATAAAAACTGCTTACGCTTACTGAATTGCTGACCGTACGCGCAGAGGTAATGCGAGCACTCCACTTATTTGCTGACGTTGCTCCTTGTTTGTCACCTCTTGATAGCCTCTTGTTGTTGCGAAACGTTCCAGTGGAATGGAACGGATAATTTGTAAATTACATTTTGATATCATTGGAGAGCCCGTACATGAGCGGGCTCTATAGGTATAGTCCGCACAGATCTTTTTGGCGGTAATGTGAACACAGTCAACATCGCTTACTGTCTTTACAGTGTATGTGTGAGTAATTGACGTAGTGATGTTACTACGAGAAAAACGTGTGATCGCGAAAAACTATTTAGCTACATTTTAATGACTTATCGTCTTAAAACACTCCTCAGAGGCAGTTAAAAAAATCAGTGCCTACATGTTTCGCTTTACCACAACCATTTAAACTGTCTCTGAGGAGTGTTTTAAGGAATCCTATTTCTTTAAAATGAGATCGTTAGGTGCTTACTTTAGTATGAAACAGCTGGTAACGTATATGCTACAGCAGCTGTGTAATTACGTGGCTTCCTTCTTTTTCCATGCCTTCTCTCTTTCCACCTACCCATCATGAGAAAATGTAGCAGATGCCATCTTTTATGTCGTAAAACGTGCCCTGAGAAGGTTCATTTTCGGCTAAGGTTTCTCCTTCAATCGAGGTTCTCAGTAAATCTAACCATCAGCCCATTCTCGTCTACTACTGGACATACCTATGCCTCCCCGAAGGCACGCCACTTTTTCTTCAGATCCTGCCAGCAATCGGTCTCAGATCCTGCGAGCTGGAGGGTGACCTACGCAGCGTCTGTGTATTCGTCTGAAGGCATCACCAGGCCACAAGGTCGCGCTGCCTACATCGGAATGCTAACCAAGTACACACCAGAAAAAAAAAACATTAAAAGCCTTATAATACCCATTTAGCGTTCAAATGCATAGAGAGCGGTGCGACGCGACCCTGTTGCGCTAATCGTGTTAGAGTATGTCTAACACGGTCACAAAATCTGTGCACCTCGCTGGAATGCCTCTTGCCTTCCGACGTTGGCCTTTCACTACGTCGCCGGCTCGCTCCGTCGCATCAGTACGGTTAGCATCTTCGTTGCCGATACGCGATAATTTGGTTAATTTATTTTGCATACCATACCAGAGCGCTGATGTCACGTCATCGAGACAGGTGCACAGATAGGGGCCGTCCATATATTAAGTCATTCTAAATTAGGGGGGGGGGGGGTTGGTCTGCGGATGACGGTAAATGATAGATGGGGGGGGGGGGGTGTTTCGAAATTGACGTCATTCTTATTTATAGTTTATTTTTCACGTACAAAAAGATTATTTCTAAAAATAAATTTCTTCCAGCACACCTAGTAAAATACTAGCTGCCCGCCCCGGCTTCGCCCGTGGTACTTACATGTATTATACATATAAACCTTCTTTAAGAATCAGTCTATCTATTTAAAAAAACCGCATCAAAATCCGTTGCGTAGTTTTAAAGATCTAAGCATACATAGGGACAGACAGCGAAAGCGACTTTGTTTTATACTATGTATTGATAATAAACACAATACTTAAATAATAACTACAACATTACATAATTAATAAAAGTACATATTAATACTATACTTATACTTAAAAATAATAAAAGGTGATTCTATAACCAAGTGTTTTAATCATATAATACCCTATATTTCTCAAATCTGCAATGTTTTATTTTGTCAAACGTAGTAATGACGTCAATTTTGGGAGAAGGGGGGGGGGGGTCATTAAGAAATGACGATAGGATGATTATAAGGGGGGGGTCGAAAATCTGAAAAAATCGATGACGTAATTTATGGACGGCCCCATATTGACACCTTCAAGGACTTCGATGCAGCTTCGACGTGACATGACCAATGTTATCAGTCAGGATGTGTCCTATGAATTTGATGATAATAAAGCAAGACATAGACTATCCGTGTGCCAAATTAAAGTATAGTAGGCATAAGATATCCGTGTGGCGCCGGATTAAGAATAGCGTCACTCCGTTTCTTCCCGCGGATGTCGTAGATGGCGCCTAAGGAAATCAATTACCAGGAGACGGGCAGCAGCGTCTTCCTGAGATTCCAACTGCATACTGCGATCGCCAACCCGCCTGCCAAGCGCGGCGATTATGGCAAAACCCCTCATGGTTAGGAAAACCACGAGGGAGGCCTATTTCCTGCAGTGGGCGTCAAATAGCTGATGATGATCATGATGATGAATGCACTAATTACATTGTAAGTGTACAAGGGCGTGCTTAATGCAAGAAGCGTGCTTAATGTTCTGCAGTGGGCGTCAAGCGGCTGATGATTCACATTTTCAGTATTAAAATGTGAACAAAGTGTAGTGATGGTCAGCTAATATTTATCAGCCAATTGAAGATTCAATTGAAGCGTGCAAACAGGTATCTAAGGTAATAAGTAGAGTAATTAAGTAACAGGAAAATACCCTGAAAATGATTTTATAGAACTCATTTTAAATGTTAATGATAACGTCAATTACATTATTAGTGTGATGGTCAGCAAAGGATATGATATACCCGGTTTTGATTTGTTATTTTTAAACCGATTGAGAGGTATTGCTAATAAATCATAAATGTATTTCTAATCTTTCCCTGATTACCAATACCACTCATCATACCGACTTATGATTTATAATTGCCTTATTTCGCGAAAAAACAAAAAGCAAATCGCTTACATTTTTCGCGAACATACATCAACTGGTTATAAGCAAACTTATGGAATAAAAGCTATTAACTTAATTCCGGATTCACTTGCTCTTTGTCGGAAGAGTCCGACCAGGTTTCGCTCTGATTCGCAGAGCTTTATCATGGTGAGTAGAGACGGAGCTCGCGTCGTCGGTTGTTCGTCGCCGACTAATTAAGTTAATAATGAGTGAATTTCCATGTTTGTGATGTCCTTGTCTGGTTACCATCCATAGCTCAGGGTATCTTATTTTGGGTTCAGGAAAAGTAATTGTGTTGTGTGGAAGTTATTATTATTATTATTAATATTAATTGCCGGATTGTAACACCTGAGTCAGTTAAAACTGAAAACAAATTTTAAATGAAACCGCAAAGATATCTCACAGAAAGTGACTAACATTTAATTAACTACTCTTTAAAATACTTATTCTAAACAGACAGAATATATAACATATCTCTTTTAATATTCTACAAGCAATCAACTCGTTTCAAGATTCGTAAATAAACACGAAACAGTCTTACGCAGAACTTACGTAAACGGTAAAGTTCAGGATATTATCAGTTGCTCACTCTCTAATCTAAGTCACTCTCCACTTGTTCGCTTGGTCGTGATGGTAGAAATTGCAGTGTAGTCTGTTAGCGCAGGTCTTTCCATACCGGCAAGGTTTTGGATGGTAGTAGTGGCAGCCGGGATTTGCGCAGTCTGGGTAGAATTTGCACATGCTCGGTAGCGACGACGCCAGGATGGACTTGAAGTTCCCCACTGGGACGACTTGCGAGGCTGTCGAAGAGAGAAGGACGTTAGGGACAAAGGCGGATAAAAAATAAAGCTAGTACTTACGTAAGCACTACACATTATTAGGAGAGTAACACTAGCGCTACCAATGAAAAAAAAAACATACTTTTACGGATAGTTTTTGCAAAAAGTGTCAGCACAATCTCTCAATTATTAGTGATTTTTTGGACCCATGGCCGTGAGCCTAAGGCAAAAAACCTAGGAGTAGATATCCTCGGTCGTGGGTACTAAAATGACTATTAACAAATGGATGTCTGAAAGAAATTACTTTTAGTAATAAGGCCGCCAATTGCACTGTACTATATTATTGTTTAATTCTCGTATGTAATGCCTGGTGTACATACAATAAAGAACTATTCTATTCTAGCATTGACTAAACCCCATTCAAGGCATTTGGCCAATTATTTCGCACCTGAAATCTTTTGGTCAACTATACCCAGTGACCGTACAATGCCCTTCGTGTTCAATACAATAATAGCTTCGGGATGCTGTCAGGGCTGCCGCGCGATACTGTAGCGTCTCAGGAATTTTCGATGAGGCACGCACGGATGGATTCCACGCGATTCAATGCGAGACTTAAGAGTTCGTGGCAGCGCCAATGGCCTTCTCAAGACCATTGCCGACAAGATCGATAGCCCTATCATAGCGCACCGGGTGAAGGTTCATGGTTCAGGGAAGGTTTGCGAAATAGAGCCGTATGTAACTATCTCTATGTACTTGTGTACTAACATAGTGGTAAGGACTTTTAGTTATTGACGGATTAGGTTAAAATGATTCATAAATATTAATATTTTATGGCTTCTTGTTGATTGCTTTTTTATTGGCAATATTATTATTGAATCTTCAATTTATGGTTTTATTGCCTGTGATATTTATTACTAGGTGACCTGGCACACGTTGTTTTGCCGTATTAATAATAATAAGACCTACCAAATATACACAAAAAATCCATGAAAATCGCTGAAGCCGTTTCGGAGGAGTTCGATAACAAACACTGTGACACGAGATTTCTATATATTAGAAGATTACATTATGAAAACTAGGTATCTCGGTCAGTAATAAATAATTTATTCTAGAGGTAAACCACGTATCAACGCTCGTCATAGATTAAATGAGTTGCTGCCAATCGTTTGCGATGTCTCCTCCAGTTTTTATTACACAATACCTTATCTATAGATACCAAGTTCTTGACTCTCACTCGAGGCTTATTTATTTTAAGAAATCAGATTTTACCGATAGAATAACGGCCAACTATGTGCCTTAGTTCGGCGGCGGCGTTGCGCTTCGTTTAGTAAGCCGAGCCCGCGCAGCCGGAGAGTTAAGGTTGCTCTTAAACCTGACATGCTGTAGCGCTCGCACGCTCGAAAATGTTCAATGATTGTAATAAAATAGGCATATTTTTGATAAATGTGGTCTGATAAAACAAATAAATAAAATTACGGACTTTCAAGACATTTTTTCTTATCCTGTACCTAGTTTTTAATTGAGAAAATTTCAGTCAAAAATTAAAAAAAATTTGGAAAAAAATTCTTTATTAAAACCTATATAGGAAAACAAAAATGTATTTAATAATAGTATAATAATATATTAATCAAATCAAAATTAAAATGTCCGTGATTGTATTATCTATCAAACCCTCAGACCACATTTATCAAAGGCACACATTTTTCTTATAATCACCACACTAGATCATGCGAGCGAGATAGCATGATACGTAACAGCAGCCTAAAGGGGATCCAGTGGGCTAACTAGCGCCACCAATGACAAAAAATTATATGTTTTCTTTCACAGATCGTATGAAATAATAGTAGTTTATGTGACTGTCACATAATGAGGGTTATTAAAACACGAGCGAGATTTTAAAAAACGAGCCCTGGCGAGTTTTTTAATAGCATTCGCGAGTGTTTTAATACCAAGTTATGTGCAGTCTCATGTTGATTGCATTCCAAATTCAAATGTCATAATTCCCTAGGGGATTATGAAATTCAGTACATTTATAATGACCCGGCTAGACCATAGGACACAAATGACTTGCTTTAAGTTGAGTTTGCATGACACATAATATGCCATTGACGAGCAGGTGTTATATAAAGTTACATTAAAGGTCAGATTTTTCACTTTATGTTAGTTATTTTTTTTCAAAAATAACCGTAGATTTATGTATAGTACAAAGCTTGTCAAGCGTGTTTTCCTTTGATTCCTTACTTTGAAGATTAAGACATTTATTTTATTTTATAAATGAGTGTAGATAAAATTATATTTTCTTTCACAGATCGTACTATAAGTGTCTGTACAATCTTTCAACCATGTTAACAGTGATTTTTAGGACCCACAAATAACCTAGGATCACGAACCTGGGACTAGATAGCATTTATGCCAAAAACGGCTGTTCTTGGCGTCAATACTATCTAAAATTCGCTGACCATCGCTCATCGCTGGAGTATACTATCTTCAGCTTATGCTGAGTCAGAGCCCTTTTGCATTTGCCACACCCACAGTACTCACACTAGATAAGGCATTGCTGTGTGTCTCATTTGATAGTGTTTTTTTCTTGTAATAATGTTTAATTGTGCTTTCTATGTGTTCTTATTACTGTATTATTGTTTTTATTGCGTGTGTGTGTATAAATGCAAATAAATAATTCATCTATCTATCTATCTATCATCTAAAAATCACTATTAACATGATTGAGAGATTTTACAGACACTGCAAATGCGATCTGTAAAAAAAGATATGGTTTTTTTTTTCAGTGGCGCTAGTGTTACTCCCTGGAGCCCCTTAAGGCGTATTGTCGATCCATAATCCTAACTTTAATATTTACTCAGCGATAGAGCGATAGGACTCCCGGGTTTAATGTCGAGCTCAGTCAACAATACTTGCTTGAAATGGACCAGCCGTCTAGTTTAAGAGATATTGCGTTGTATAATATCGTTGTTTATATAAGTAACTATAGTGCGTGCCGATCGATGTTACAGTGCTTCTTAAGCCAGTAACGAACCGGTAAACGTTGAAACCTCCGTTTATGATACGAACCTATGCGTCTTACACAACAGATAAGTAACATTATTTCATGTTATAATATCATGATGAAAGCTTATCTATAATCTATTATAATCTATAAGCTATTATATATAATCTAGTTACATATCATTTAACGTGTGATAACATCATGGTAGAATATGGACGAGAGCCAAAGCACATCAAGCCACATACAACCAAATACGACCACTCAGTGCAAAGTATCGTAGACACCCTACGCCGAACGGTCGCACCAGGGCATAATTGTGGCCCGATCCGCTTCTACAAACGGATCCAAGAGCTCTCTTTACTCAAATAAGTAAGCATTAAATAAAATAAAGAAAATTAAGAAAACTTTAATCAACAATAATTAACGATCTTACTTACTTAGTATAGTAGTTCATGTGACTGTCACATAATGAGGGTTATTAAAACACGAGCGAGATTTTAAAAAACGAGCCTTGGCGAGTTTTTTAATAGCATTCGCGAGTGTTTTAATACCAAGTTATGTGCAGTCTCATACACTACTTTATCTACACTCATAATTAAATTTTTGAAACAAAATGGCGCAATTTCGACAAAAGTATCTTGACATTCAATCGTCTGCACTCAGTTTTGCGCGCGCAATTTTAGGTATTTTTAGTTGCCCTTTTGGTACCACGAAAATGAAATTAGGTTTTTTATAGAGTCAACTTTTGACATTAAAAAAAAAACTTAAGTTTTGTTCCGTGATCACAGCAACACTTTAAAAAAAATAACTGTAACATAAAGTGAAAAATCTGACCTTTAATGTAACTTTATATTACACTTTTTTTTATTTTCTTTAAAGTTATGTATTGTTTAAAGCCTGTCAATATGTGTTTACCTTTGAATTCTTAATTTGAAGATTATGATATGAGTGTAGATAAAAATATTAGCTTAACTAATTGTGATTTAAAGCGATTGAGGTTCACAATAATGTCAAGAGCGAAATTTTTATTTGATATTTCATTGAATGACCGACACATGTGTACTAAAGGTTCGTGTTGTGTCCTTACGGTTCTACACAGAGGTAAATTAAATATCTGGTGAGTCTTGGCCTTTTTGGGAGCACTTATGGGCACATTGATCCTCACTTGGCTTAGCAAAAATGTGTTAAGGGTACCATGAAGTATTTTGTGTAGTGTAGTTAGTGCTATTTTAAGTCTGCGCTTTTCCAGAGTCCATACCTTAAATTTTTCAAGCTGTGTTTCATACGATCGATATCGATACTCATATCGAAGCCTGGATCGAAATGTCAATTGCATTGATATGTACCTTGTAATAAGGACTCCAGATCACTGCACAGTATTCTAGCTTACTTCTGATAAGGCTATTAAAGAGGAAGAGAAGTGAAAGAGGGTTGCGGAAGTCCTTGCTAATTCTTGACAAAAACCCTAGTAATTTATTACAAGAAGCAATCAGATATTCGTAATGTGGTCTGAATGTTAATTCTTTATCCATAATGACACCGAGGTCCCTGACGGAATCAACACTTTCGAGAGTTTGATTGATAATGCTATATTCAAAGTCGTTAACATTCTTATGTGAGGTGGAAAACTTCATAACAAAGCATTTATTAATGTTTAGATGCATCTTGTTGAGCTCACACCATGTGACGAGGGAAAGGAGGTCCGTTTGGATATTGTGGCAGTCAGTCACTGTAGATATGGAATTAAATATTTTAAGGTCGTCAGCGTATAACAGACAATTTGACTTTAGTTTAGTTACAAGGTCGTTTATAAACAAGACGAAAAATAATGGGCCAAGGTGGCTTCCTGAGGAAACGCCAGATGTTACGTGTTTAGGAGCTGAGAGATAACCTTTAATCGCTACTAGTTGTGATCTATTTGACAGATAAGTTATAATCCACCTAAGTAGGCTACCGTGGATTCCAAATTGGCAATTAAGTTTACGCGTTAGTATGGAATGTCTTACTTTATCAAATGCCTTCTTGAAATCTGTGTATATACAGTGTAGTGGCTTTTTTGAGTTAAAGGAAGCATGTATATGATTTACGTATTCCATGAGATTTGAAACAGAAGACTTAAATTTGACAAAACCGTGTTGTTTCTCTGTTATGTAATGTTTAACATGTGCATATATGTAGTCATAGACAAGCTTTTCGAACATTTTCGCTAGACAAGACAAAATACCGATCGGTCTATAATTTTCACATTTGCTCAGATCCCTGATTTATGGATTGGAAGTATGTATGCCTCCTTCCAGAACTCTGGTAAACTCTAGCGTCTAGCTAGTTAGGAACACTTTTGGTCGTAGTCTTGTGAGCTAATGCTGATCGATATGAAATAGTAAGTAAATCTAATTTTGAAAATCTTCTCTTACCGATAGAGGGCGTGACGGCCGCCTTAGTTGCGCCGGCGGGCGGGTGCGCGTAGACACAGCCGCGGCGCGTGCAGGCGGTCGCGAACTTGCACGGCGGGTGCGCGAAGGCGCAGCCCACGCCGAAGCGGCACATCGGGAACGCGCGGCACGGTAGCAGCTTGCGCTCGGCTTGCGACACTGTCGGAGGGAAACCAGACCCTAGAGTCGATTGTTTCCGCGCGTTATAAAAATATAGGTAGTCTATGCAGGGTTATTTTCAAGCGCGCAATTCCTGAAATATGTCGGTTAGAGTTGGCCATTTACATTAAACGACAAATTTTGTGTTCTGCACCTTCGTAATTTTTTTCGTTAAATTTTTCATTTTATAAATGATTTTTTACGTTTTTTCTCTTTCGTAATGGCGCAATTTTTGATAGATAATGCTCAAAAACCCATATGCGTTAAATAGAACCGCAGCGACATTGGTAGAGCGCGTAAAGCGCGAATTCAATAAAATTATGCCGCTAATTGGAATGTTAAATTTTTTTTAGACGTAACCCTGTATATGTCCCACTCAGGCGCGAATATTGCAGGGATGTGTTGGGCAATCTCTGTGAAAATTTCAATAAGCTTCCTGTAGCCTTTTACACGTCAAACCGACACGTCCCTTTATTAGTAAGATCGCAGTGGCACCATTCAGGTATAGTACACTATACTTAACTAAAAAAAAAAAAAACTTTAAACTGTTTAAAAAAAATACTAATTTATGTAGCTCTGTAATAAAAGTCTACTCACATGAAGGCAGGGTGTCGTACTTATGCGTGCTGACCGTAGTCGCGATTGTCACGTGGCTATCGCTCCCCGTACTTTCCGTCCGCTCCCTCGCCCTCTCTCTTTCCCTCCTGTCGACATCGAACACTATCGGCGACGCCCGTCTCTTTTTAGCCGGGGGCGGGGAATCTTCGACGGAGCCTTCAGGGCTTTTCCGTTTCTCGGCGTCCACATTGGGCGTCGATGCTTGTATTATCACTTGGGTGTCGCTGTCTTCGCTCGTATCGCTTAGGCGTTTCTTTTGTTGTGGGGGAACTGTGGGGGAGGCAATTTTGGCCGGGTCTTTCTGCGCAGTGGTCTCTATTTCCTTAGGCTTTTTGGGACTCGAAGGTTTAGGTTTGTCGACGGGTTTGGGTTGCTTCACTTCCGCTTCGTCGTCTAAGAGGCCTTCTGTTTGGAGTTTCTTCGCTAAGAACACGTTCGGGTCTAGCCCGTCGAGTGTTACGACGAAGGTGGGGCCTTTTTCCTTCCCGGTCGATGTTTTGTGGTTGTTTCTGGAAGAAACATATACTCTCCATGGAATGAAGTCTTCTAATGAAAACTACTAAAGTACCTACATTGCAAAAACCCACGCCTGATCAGGGTTTGCCACTTGCCACGATCCTGACAGATCTTTTTCGCTTCATCGACATCTTTCGTATTAAAATATCGTACGCATAATTAACAAGAGGCGGTGGCACCCTAGAGGGTAGAACATTGGACTCGGAAGCAAGAGACCCAGCTTCAATTCCCAGTGCGGGCATGTACCTATGACTTTGTTTTCTAAGTTATGTACATTTGTGAAGTTGTAGTAGCAATACCCACTCGTTAACTGTGAAGGAAAACATCGTGAGGAAACCTGGGTGTCTGAGCTATTCACGTGCCTCAGCGCTTGAAATCGCCAATCCGCGGTGGGCACGCGTGGTGATTAAGCCCATACTCTCTCCCTGAGAGAAGGCCTATGCCCTACAGTGGGACGTATACAGGCTACTTATGTATGTATAATTAACAATCAATTGGCCAGGGTCTAGATTCTGTCAATTTAATTCAATTGCCACTTCAAGTCTACACGCATCAAACTTATAATACCACAATGTCATTGTACTATCGAGGCTACGCTAGAATGTGACTACGCAATTGATAATCCGGACTTTACTGTAGTGACGATGTCAATATCGATTCCTTTATTAGGCGCGAGTTCAAGCGCGTTTAAGGGCGTACACAGATATGTGTGTACTGTAACGACTCCTTTTCGCTGGCTGGCGTAGCCGTATAGTCAGATTGTGAATATTTTGAAGGGAATCGTTAAGTTTCGTTTTAGGTGTCAGTCGATCCCTAGCGAGACTAGGCGATGCACGACGAAAAGTTATGAATAAAAAAAAGCTTAATAGTATTTACGAATATCTTTTTCTTTTATCTATCTATCTTTTATTAAAATACATTGCTACACTACTTACATAGTCTCAACGACGAGCGTCTCGTCCACATCGGCACCAGAGTCGTTGCGTCGCGAGGGCACATAGTTAGTGTTGAGAAACTTCTTCGTAAGAGGCGCAGGGATATACTCCGGGTTGTGCGAGCTACTAGGCCGGTTTTCCCTGCGAAGACGAGAGGACAAATTAGTGGACACAGAAAGAGAACGCCTGCTGCCTCGGAATACCACTAGAGAAATGAAGTCAGTTTGCGGCTCTAGAATGTCACTGGTAAGCGAACACACACTTAGGCGCTAACTGAAAATCAGCGCTGCGGGCTCAGACCCCATTGAGTTTGCTGCTTTTTGCAGCAGAAGCACACCGCGAATATTTTGATTTTCTAAATTAATTTGTACGAATGTATTTTCTATTGTAAGCATTGCGTAATTCGGGATACAAAAAAAAAAGTGAACTGCCCGAATCGAAAACCATTTCGAGCTTAGCATCCAAACTACAGTATTTTTAATGTAAGAGATTTTTATCTTAAAAGATGAGCCTTATTTTGAGTAAATATTCTCATTTGACCTCTATGGTGACGTCACATGTTATATCGTATGTGGAAAAACTACCAATGGCTTGTCAACTTCATCTGTCAAACACATCGATGTCATTCGATTCCCGCCATTGTGTCACGTCAAACGTGTAGAGTATCCTTGCGTCAAACAAATATGCCAAAAAGATTTTTTCACGACGACCACTAAAATTAAATGCAACCTGCCCATGCCCATGCCCAATCACGATTCCACTGAAATCCACTGGTACTACTCACTATTATGTATTCTGTTCTATTATGTACTTAGTTTTAACCGACTTAATAAAAAAGGAGGAGGTTCTCAATACATTCCACCGGGACTTATTATGTATGTTCCCCGATTGCTAGATTGATTTTCTTCCCACCAGACCAAGGACAAACTAGATTGTTTGGTCTATTCACACGGCAAACGCAATCGCGCGGCTAACACAGCAAGGGTAGCATATGACGTCACGCAGTTTAATAAAAAAGTATTTAGTAGTGTTTAACTTGATGAATCACAAAAAAAACGAAATGGGTTTCTTAAAATGACTTAAGCCGAGTTTTCACGGTCTTAGTACGCTCGGACCGTGTGCGTACAGTTTTAGTTGATTATGACGACGGTCAGTGCGCTCGGACCGAGTCCGAGCGTACTAAGACCGTGGAAACCCGGCTTTATACTATCGGGAATAAAAATAAAAACTCAACTGTTTCAAAACTTTCCATTGCGAATTGTGTTTTGCCTAATGTTGTAAATAAATGTATGTATCTCTTTCTTTATTTCCTTAGTTTTGGTAATCCGGATGTCACTGTTACACTCCAGATCAGCCAGGCTCTCGCAGTCAGACCCACTGAAGGGCACTCCCGATCTTCGCGATCTCTTACGATCTCTCAGAAAGAGACAAATAGATAGACAGAGAAGAAGAGAGGGAGTCGGCCTGCGGCATTCTTCAATTCAATTAGTAATCCGAACTTCACTGTAGTGGCGATGTCTCGGTGTCGATGTCGACCTCGCAGTCGGACGCGCTAGAGGGCACCCGCTCGGACTGCACTTGGATCACGATCTTCGAGGACTAGGCGGGAGCATCTCAGAGAGCGCGACAAAGTCGGCCTGCGACACTCTCTCAGAGAGAGTTGGCTAGGGGTACTAAGGACATCGTAACAGAAATAGATGGATTGTAGTTACGCACTTGGTAATCCGGATGTCACTGTCGCTCGCCAGGTCTGCCAAACTGTCGGTGTCGATATCGATCTCGCAGGCGGACGCGCTAGAGGGCACTCGCTCGGACTGCACTTGGATCACGATTATCGAAGAAGAAGAAGAAGGAAGAATCTTTCAGAGAGATCGAGGTAGTGGCCCTGCTGCGCTCTCTCAGGAAGATTCGACCTGAGGTGGTACAGCGTCACAAGAGAGTCACTTTGCGGCGCTAGAAAGGTCGACAGTCAATCTTGGGCGCTAGTATGACACTAGAAAGTGGGTCGACCTGCGGCGCTAGAATGTCTCTAGAGAGAGAGAGAGAGAGAGAGAGAGAGAGAGAGAGAGAGAGAGAGTGTGTGTGTGAGAGAGAGAGGGGGGGGGGGAGGGAGAGAGAGAGAGAGAGAGAGAGAGAGAGAGAGAGAGAGAGAGAGAGAGAGAGGGGGGGGGGGAGAGAAATCTTACTTGGTAATCCGGATGTCACTGTCACTCTCCAGATCGGCCAGGCTCTCGGTGTCAATGTCGATCTCGCAATCGGAAGCGCTAGAAGCCACCCGCTCGGACTGTACTTGTATCACGATCTTCGAGGGCTCCACGCCACGCCGCATTGGGAGCACGAGGGCCCGTTTCACCATTTGCGGCTCGACGTCTGGTTTAGACGGTATCTGGTTCGAGGAGAACGGAGATGTCACGATCATCGATTCTTGAGTGCAGATCTTGAATCTGGGCAGTTGGGTTTGTTCAACGTAGAAGTTATGGATTTTATTAATGTATTATGCAAGTTTCTTAGAATGTGTTGCATCGCGTTCGGGTTTACTTTATACTCAATCATTCATTTATAACACCATTTATAGGACCGTAAATAACAGGTAGCTATAGGTATCATTATGGACCTTGTCTGGCACGACAGGAGCCTGAAATCTAAATTCTTAGAGAATCTTGCAATTAAAGAAGTATCCCTAGGAGCCAAGGAATAATGCACAGGAACTCTTTAATAGTCAACATCCCGCATCGCAGCTACATGAGAGTAGCCGAGGACCGTGCTCAGTGGCGTGCAATAGGAGAGGCCTATGTCCAGCAGTGAACAAGCGTAGGCTGATGATGATGATGGTGATGATCCCGCATCGCAACACGTGACGTTCAATGAAGAGGGTCGGTCTGCGCTGCGATGCTAAAATGTCACTAGAGGAGTCAGTCTGCGGCGCTAGATTGTAACTAAGGAGACAAAGAGAGATAGAAAATCAGCCAGTGGTGGTAAAATATTACCAGAAGTAGGGCCTTAGCATGCGGCGCTAGAATTTTACTAAAGGAGTCTGTCTGCAGCGCTAGAAGGTCACTAGAAAGAGAGAGAGATAGTCAGCCTGCGGTGGTAAAATATCACAAGAGAGTAAGCGCGTCGGCGTGCGGTTTTAAAATGTCTCTCGATAGGCCTTATACCCTTATAAGCCCCACCGCAGTGGGACTGAAAGACTTTAAAGGCCGCTTATATAATCGATCTGCCGGTACCGGTACCCAGCGTCTGTTAGTATACACAGGTACGGTAACGTGTGGTACTCACGTTTCTGATCGACTTATTGGCATCAGCGACGGCCCGCAGCAGCAGGTTCGACGCAGGCGCACTGGTGGCGGGCCGCGGGCGCGGGCGCACGCGCACCACACTAGCTGGTCCCGCGCGGGCCTCGCGGCTCTCCAGCAGGGACACCCTGCAATAGGGCCGGCTTTTGAGGGGGAATCAAAGGCTGACTCTCCGTAAGCCTGTTTACGTCTGGCATACTACCTTGCTCATAAAATCCACACTAGCTGGTCCCGCGCGAGCCTCGCGGCTCTCTACAGGGACACCCTATAATAGGGCCGGCTTTTGACGGGGAATCAAAGGCTGACTCTCCTTAAAGCTACTGTTAGGTCTGGCATACTATACTACCACGCTCACAAAAATTAACAGTTTTATTAATTGCAAAAAAATGAGTATGCTTTTGATAAATGTGGTCTGAGAGTTTGATAAGTAAAAAAATTACGGACATTTTTGTGATTTTAATAAAATTTGGATACTTTTGATAAATGTGGTCTGAGGGTTTGGTAGGTAATAACATTAAGGAGGTTTTAAAAAAAGACTATAATTTCATTTTGCCTTATATTTTATAAGTGTTTTCATAATAGTTACTCTACGCGCAGTTCTTTATGACTAGCAGACAATATTGTGCCGAACTATATTGAAGAAACATCGTACAAACGGAAGTAATATTATTATAAAGCTCGCAACAGTAAATGTAGCGTTGAGATTACCTAATTGCGATGAGATACAGGAGAAATAGTAAGCAAGTGGTTTTAATGCATACCTTGACGTTAATCTTCTAGAAGAGCTTGGTTCAGCCTTGGGCTCATCGTCAGACCGTTTGCTGATCTCTGCTGTATCTCCGAGACGACTCCTGACAGACTTTCCAGCCTTGCCCCAGAAGTCTGGCTCTTTCTCAGGAGTGAACCTGTGAACAGATTGTTGATACACCAATTGTGATCCAATTTCAGGCGCGGCTAATTATGCACTAATTACAGGGCTTATTAATTTCCCAGGATAAATAATTAATTTGGACTATTTTTCAAGTTTTCTGAATTGTAAAATTAATTGATTACAAGAGCATTGTTTTATTTCAGATTGTGATCCTTTGATTATTTTGATTAGAGTTTTTTAGGGGAAGAACCAAATGACTGCCATGTTAGGCCCAGTATGGCTGAACTAAAATGTTGTAATATAACAATCTTGGGAAACACTTACAAAACTATTTTGATTGTACAACTACCTTAGTCTCCTCAACATTTTTTTTACTTATAGAACAACCTTTCGGGACTCTGCCTCCTTTCTTTAGACTTTTTTCTTTCCGTAGACTTTTTGGTCTCCGTCTTCTTGCTCTCACTCCTGGCCCCCAGTCGGTCCCTGACAGGTCTTTTGGGGAGGTTGAGCTCTATTTGGGGCAGGACTTCCGGCTCTTTGGGAGCCGGAGCCGGAGGAGTCGGGGGAGCTGGAGGTGTTGGAGGGGGGGTTGAAGCTTTAGGTGCCTCAGTGGGCCGTGGTGGGGATGTAGGGGTTTCTTGGGGTAGAGGACATTCTTTGTCGACTGTGTTTTCGACGTTGGTAGCTGAGGTTTCCTGCGGATGAGAAAAACAAATTACTAACCTACAAGCCCTAGAGAAAAAAAGGTGTACACTATTTATTATGGCTATGTTAACTGCCACAGCATTATTTTATAAAAAGATATAGGATTACCATAATCAGCATATATAATATAGAGATGGCATAAAATCTGCATGTTTATTATATTATATTTGAGTAATTTGTCTTACCTGCAAGGTCTCTTCAGCAAAATCATTAATCAGTTCTTCAGCTTCTGTTCTGATATTCAAAAAGTCTTCATCTTCTGACATGGTATCCAATTGCTCTGCTAATTTCTGCTTCAGACCTTGAATTTTGGATTCAATCTCGTTTATCTCCTTTATTTGTTCACTTTCTGCTATCGTGGGTTCCTTAACTGTGAGTAAATCTTCACTGTTTTGACTAGAACTTGCTTCCTCAACAATGGATGGATCTTCAACTGCATTTGGCTCCGTTGATATGGTAGCTGGATCTATAATTGGTAGAATAGGCCTTTTTAACTCTGTTACTGTTGGTTTGATATCAGGAACTTTAGGGTCTTCCTTTAACGTTTCTAAGGTGATGCCATGGTTTTTTAGTATTTGGCCAGCAAAAACGTCTGTTATAGATGGCTCTGCGTCCTTTTCCATGTTCATGAGTAAGGGTGGTATGTTGGGACGTTTAATTTCTGTATCTTTATCTTTGCTCTTCTTTTTCTTGTGGGATTTTTTCTCTCCCTTCTTGCGTTGTTTCTCTTTGAGCTTTTTCTTGGACTTCTTTGAGCTGTCACTTTTCTTTTGTTTCTCCTTAGATTTATCTCTCTTTTCCTTTGACTTTCGGTCCTTAGAAGAGGATCGATCTTTGCTTGCCTCTACCACTTCAGTTGTTTCTGTAACAAAATAGCATGTATCATAATAATAAACCACTTCTTACAATTGATATATTAGGAACGGTGCCCATAACATTTTGTTGTAAATGAAACAAAATGTCACAGCACAAAACAATTTCCGTAAGTATTTACGTAATTTGCGCGTTATGCACTAGAGATTACATTTGTAGGTAAAATTATAAATTACGATGAGGTATTGTAACTACACAAAAACCTATTGCCTGATAACTCCATTCATGGAATACTCATAATGAATAAATTAATAGAAAGTTGAAATCGCGGAAAAATTACCGACATTTCATGCCGTAGGTTCTGAACTTTTCAGTCCATTTAATATTACGGCCATTTGCTACAGAGAATGCGTCAATGGACAAGCAGCTATTCCATACACTGTATAGTGTCAAAGCGATTAACCGCCTCTTTCTGTCACAGATGTTCCCGCTAAACCACTGAGACAGTCAAAGCCTCCACCTGCGACCCCCATACATTGGTAGTTCATAAAGTTACTTGTAGCAATGATTTTTTTTGCTAAGTTACGTGTGTAAATTCGAAGTAGCAATACCACTCGCTAACTGTGAAGGAAAACATCGTGAGGAAACCTGGGAGTCTTGAGGTATTCACATATCTCAGCGCTTGCTACGTACAATGACTCAAATATGCCGCTAATTTCATGTACTTTTATTACGTCTGGTGTCTACTAGACAAACCCCCGGTTTCTAGTACACTAACGAGCTGTTAATCTACTGTTAACAGATGTCAGTGGTTTTTTTTTGTATGCACTTAACAGTAGATTAACAGCGTGTTAGTGTACGAGAAACTGAGGGTAATCAAAGTTTGAAAATCCGAGGTCTAACTATGTGATATTTCTTAATATTAGGGGTTAAAGTATGAAATTGCCGTTTTATTGCAATAGGTTCTTTGAATTGACATAGAATCTTCATGGTTTGAGGTTTTCGAATGAAACTTTTTTCAAATGGTTTCTATGATGTTCTTTTTTTAAAAAATGTGAAACATTTGAATATCGACTTTCAATTGTTTTTGTTATTCAATTTATACAAGAAAGATGGATACTGCGAAAATTCGAGTGATTTTTTAATACGAGTTCCGACGCGGAACTAACGCGGCAGAAACAGCCCACAATATCAATGCTGCGTTTGGAGAGGGGTCTACTAATGAACGCACCGTGCGATTTTGGTTTAAACGCTTTCGTGATGGAAATTTCGACTTAAAGAACGAGCCACGAGGAAGACCGCCCACACAGGTGAATAACGATGAATTAAGAGAGATAGTGGAAGCCGACCCTAGTCAAACTACCCAGGAATTAGCGGCATGGTTTAGCGTTACCTTACCCACAATATTGACTCACTTGCGTCAAATCAATAAAATAAAAAAATACGAAAAATGGGTGCCTCATGATTTGACTGATCTGCAGAAAGAAACGCGTGTTGAAACTTGTGTTGCCTTGTTGAACCGGTACAGAAATGAAGGAATATTGGATCGAATTGTAACATGTGATGAAAAGTGGATTCTTTATGATAACCGGAAAAGAAAAATGCAATGGCTGACCCCAGGTCAAATGCCACAACAGTATTCAAAAATCACTCGAACTTTCGCAGTATCCATCTTTCTTGTCTAAATTGATGTAGCGTTGGAATCTCGCTCCATTGGCTTACAGCCATAATTAACCTAAATTTTGATAATTTCTTTCGTTTTCGGAACCTTTTGTTTACATTTTGAACTTGACAGTTGTTTTTTTCCCTAAGGATGTCCTACTTTCTTCATTAGATGGTGTGGTCATATCACAACTTTATTTACTGGTTTTTGCACGGACGAAAGCGGAGGTAGATTAATCTGTTGCTACTTTTTGTCTGGTTGTCTCCTTGATTAAAAAAAAGTCCTTGACTCATTCATTCTTTTTCCGGGTCTTCAGACCAAGGCCTCCATCATGTAGATTTTTTTCTTTTCCGCGGCGTGGCCGCGAATATCGTGTCAATCGACGATAAAATGGCTCGATTGATTGTTTATTTTAAATTTTGGTGAGTAGCTTTACTGGTTTTATAAATTATTTTTCGGTTTCGCACTGATTTGTGGAAATTTATCGAGGTGTGTCTTTTCAGATTTTGTCAATTAAATTTTCGACATGTCCCTGAAGATATAGAAGACGGGGTTTGTCATCAATTTCCATTTATGTAAGTATTTCCATTATTCGCCAGGGAGAAGAAGCGAATTTCGTTCGAAATACCTTCAAATTTTTTCATACTAACCTAAGTTACGCATTTTCCATTACAGATTTTCTTACCTTTTCGCTTAAATTGCGACAAAATGCAGACGTCGTGATTATTTCCATTTAAAGAAACTCGGTGAGTGTTCTTGATTTTCCTTTTAAAAGTATGGGGAAGCTTGCGTTCTTTTCCATACAGTTCCCATTGTCATTTCCACGGTTAGAAGTGCTAAAGTGTTAATCGCGGATTTGTTTTCTTTTCCAGACTGTTGGTCGGGTTTCTTTCTTTTCTTTTTTTTCCTTTCTTTCTTTCCATATTTCCCATTTCCATTCCAAAACTCCACATTTCCTCGGGGTTCTACTTTGGTGCGGAGAGGTGGTTGCTTCCTGAAGATAGCAAGATGGACGGCCCCAGGTTTCCCGCTGATAATTTATTTAATTTACCCGGATAATTTTCGGTATGTAGATTTATATTTCCATTTCCTTTTTTTGGAGAGGCATTCTATGTTCACGGTGCTCTCACCAGCCTAACATATATTCAAGCGATAATCTCGGGTTTCCAAGACGTAAATTTCCAACATTATTTTTTTCCCAAATTTCCACGTAGCAATTTTCCGACTTTCTGCTGTGTGATTAAAACTCATTTACTTACTGTTTCCAAGCTGAATTGTAGTAATAATATTACTTTAGATTTTCTAAGTGCGTTTTTTTGCATAAACTCTTTTCTGGCAAGCGGCCAGTGGTTAGGAGTTCTTATTTTCTGGACCCATGTACCTACTGTGACTTTTTTTGGGGACACTGAGACCTAACTACAGACTGCTAATACTAGTCAATCTACCTAATTTAATTAGAATTTTCTAAAATAAAACCAGGTTTGACGGCCTTCAGCCCAAATGTACATTTCTATTTAAAAAATAAATAATTATCATTAGAACTAAATTCACTTTGTTTCCTTAATCTCCCACTGCAGACTCAGTTATCATACCCGCCTTGCGATTAAAACCCAAGCGCTTTTCCTCTGACTATCCACGGTATCTTCTTTTAGTGCTGGCCTGGCGCCCGAGATCATATTTTTCTTTCAGCCTATTTGCCTAAGGTGTTAGGGTAGAGGGGCTCTAGTAAAACTTGTATTCCTTTCTTATAGTTTTATTATTAATTGGTCAGTGCTAATTTTTACATAAAATCATTGGTTCTGTTTGAACTACAGGTCGAGCCCTGCCTTAACTTGAAGTTCAATTTGAACATCTTGTCAATGTGACACCTTAATAATACCTAACAATAAATACCCAACGTTAGATAAAATTCCTTCTCTTTCTTTTTAAAAAAAAAATTCATTACAATTGACGCCTTTTTTTCTTTTTTTCTTCTTTTTAAAAATTAACATTACAATTGCCGCTTTTTTCTTCTTTTTAAAAATATACATTACAATTGTCGCCTAGCGAACAGGGACCTGAAATATTTCTTACATTCATACATACCATACATTATTTCCTTATACTTTTTGACTTTTTCCTGAGTTCTGCTTTTGGAGGTTAAACTTTTAGTTTGCTTGGATTCCTTGGATTATCGCAATATTTTCTTTTTATTTTCCATACATACATGCATATTTAGCAACGTAGTTGTTAAGTAAGGTTCTCTACTGTTATAATTATAATGCTATAACTTTATTTTGACCGTTTTTGCTGTTACCTTATTATTATTTTGAACTGTGTACTAGCTTTAAGCAGTGAATTTTTTGGTACCTACTTTTATAATGGAAGGGTCTTCTAAGGACTTAGTTTCTAAGGACGAGAAGGTAGCTACTAACACTATGGCTACTCAAACTTCAAATATTGTTACATCTGAACCTGAGAGTTTAAATCTTTTGGAGAATCATCCACATCTGGACATGATTGATGTTACAGTTCCATTAGCTACTAATGCCAATATGAATTCTAGCTCTGTTACTCGAGCTGACTTTGCAAATACTGCTTTGTTTCCAACTAAATTAAGTAAATATGTTGACTTGACTAAATCAAAGTTAAGATTTGACGGTTCGACTTGCGTCAGAGAATTTATACAGAGACTGGAGGAGTTTCGACTTGCACGAGACGTTGACAGCGACTTAATTGTCAGGGCTTTTACTGAGGTGTTAGACGGTATCGCGTTACAATGGTACAGGACAATTCGTGAAAAAGTTCACTCATGGCATACATTAAAGGTTGAACTTCTTAAACAATTCGATCGGCTTGATTTCG
The DNA here is from genome assembly GCA_947308005.1 of Yponomeuta malinellus. Lineage (NCBI taxonomy): Eukaryota > Metazoa > Arthropoda > Insecta > Lepidoptera > Yponomeutidae > Yponomeuta > Yponomeuta malinellus. The sequence continues at coordinate 6,392,834 of OX371010.1, forward strand.
ATTACCAAACCGAACTTACGTTACGCACTCGTAAACAATTACCTACTGAAAGTTTAGCAAATTTTATTGTTGAAATTGCATACCTCAACAACAATTTATCGAATCCTCTTGGTTTTCTTACATTATACGAAATAATTCGTCACAACATTTTGCCTACGTACGCCGTACATCTTATCGGCCGGAATATAACTTCACTTGATTCCTTAACTAGGCTCGGTAGAGAGGTTGAGCAATTTTTGCCCCCTGCTCCCGCGATGACAAATATTTCAAACGTTTCAAAAATTTCAAACATTTCAAAAATTTCAAATATTTCAAAAAATTCAAATTTATCCTCGAACACGAATGTGGTACAATCTGAAGTGATTTGCATGAAGTGTCAAAAGACTGGTCATCACTTCAAGTTCTGTAAAGAATTCCTTGGTAAGGTGTGTTTTCGTTGCCGTAAACAAGGAGTCACTGCTTTAGAATGTGATAAATGTAACCCTTCTGTCGAGGCTAATTGTCCAAAAAACTTATAAGGACCGGTCGAACTCGATTTCGAACTCATGAAGTGACACGAACTTCGGCTGGTGAAAATTTAAAATTAAATTCTCCTGAACGTCCTCAGGACTTCAAAGATTGGCTTGCTTATCTCAAAGTGTTTTTTGGAGTTCATAATGCTGCACCCATCCTATTCGTCAAGAACAATGACCAACGTCCATTCTTGGAGTTTCAAGTGGGCGAGAAAAAGTTCTCTGGTTTATTGGACAGCGGAGCAAATCATTGTGTATTAGGTTCTAATTTACACTTAGAGTTTCAGAAATTAGGTTTCAAGATCAGACCGTTGCGTAAGATCGCTCGGACCGCTGATGGATCGAAGACGGATATCCTAGGAGTCATAGACTTGCCTATAACATGCGACTCGGTCACACATATTATTACTTTCATGGTAATTCCTTCGTTTAAACCGCCTATTATATTGGGATTTGATTTTTGGCTACAATTCGGCTTAGCCGATAATCTATTTAAGAATATCACGTTCGTGAACGATTCCGAAATAAAAATTTGCGCAGTTACTGCTGCAACTGAATTGTCTCCTTCTCAAAAAGAACAATTAGATGAAATTATAAAACTTTATGAGGATATTTCTTATGAAAAGAATGGTTTGGGCTTAACCCATCTTGTGGAACATGAAATCGTGACTACAGGTCCTCCTATTAAACAACGATATTGGCCTTTAAGTCCTGCTAAACAAAAAGAACTATACGATGAGGTTGAGGTTTTATTAAAAGAAGGTATAATCCAACCATCAAAATCTCCTTGGAGCTCTCCTGTCTTAGCAGTAGATAAGAAAGATGGTGGTATTCGATTGTGTTTAGACTCGCGTAGATTAAATTCTGTTACCGTAAAGGATTCATATCCACTTCCTTATACCACACGTATTCTAGATAATCTCCGTGATGCAAAATTTATTTCAGCTATCGATTTGTCAAAGGCATTTCTACAGATCCCGCTTGCTGTTTCATCCCGTGAAAAGACAGCTTTCGTTGTCCCCGGCAAAGGCTTATATGAGTTTGTTCGTATGCCGTTTGGGTTGACCAACGCCCCGGCAGAATTACAGCGGTTGGTTGATAAACTGTTTGGTCCAGAATTCGACAGTCATGTATTTTGTTATTTGGGTGATTTAATACAGGTTTCCACAGATTTTCAGGCACATTTAGATCTACTTCGCAAGATTCATAAAACCTTGAAGGAAGCTGGTTTAACGGTAAATCTCAAAAAATGTACCTTTTGTAAAGAAAGATTGCGTTATTTGGGTTACATCGTTGATGGTGATGGCTTACATAGTGATCCTTCCAAACTGGATGTCATTGAAAATTTTCCACGTCCTACAACTGTTAAGCAGTTGTGTAGTTTTCTAGGTATGTGCTCTTATTATCGTCGATTTATTTCCAAATTTGCTGACATTGCATCTCCTTTGACACGTTTAACTGGTGGTAGTAAAAATTCAAAACATTCACTTATTTGGAACTCTGAAGCTGAAAATGCATTTATTGCTTTGAAGCAATCATTAGTATCATCCCCTGTTTTACAGTGTCCTAATTTCGAGAAGCCTTTCTTTTTACATTGTGATGCTAGTTCTGTAGGCATAGGAAGTGTTCTAAGTCAAGAAGATGACGACCATTCTCAACATCCTATTGCGTTTTATTCTCGAGCTTTATCTAAGTGTGAGCAAAACTATAGTACAACTGAAAGAGAACTTTTGGCAATTTTAGATTCAATTGAACATTTTCGACCTTATATTGAAGGCATGAAATTCACGGTTATTACAGATCATGCTAGTTTAAAATGGTTACTTGGTTTAAACAATCCTAGTGGACGCTTAGCTCGTTGGGCTGCTAGAATTTCACAATTTACATTTGACATTATTCATAAAAAAGGCTCTTTACATGTGGTTCCTGATACGCTTTCCAGAATTGAAGTAGCTTCACTTTTTGTTGACGAAATACAAATCGTTGCACCTGATGATGAAATAACTGATGTTTGGTATAGAAATATTTTCATAAATTGTCAAAAACATCCTGTACGATTTAAAAATTATAGAGTTGAAAACGAAGTACTTTATAAATATTGCAAATCAAAGTACTCTTTAAATTCAAATTTAGACTGGAAAATTGTTATTCCTAAAGAAAACATTTTAGATACTATTCGAAATAATCATGATGATGTAAATTCAAGTCATTTGGGTATTCATAAAACGTTAAATAAATTAAAAACTCATTATTTTTGGCCTAAAATGTTTGATGATGTTCGCAAGTATATTAATTCATGTGATACATGCAAAGCTTATAAGCATTCTAATGCTCCCCCTTTTGGTACAATGATAAATCCTAAAACTGTTGATCGCCCTATGGTGATGCTTTCGATTGATATTATTGGAATTTTACCTCGTACATATTCTGGTCATCGTTATATTTTGTCTGTGGTAGATGTGTTTACGAAGTATTGCTGGATTTTTCCGCTGGTCAATGCTACAACTCGCGCCGTAGTAAAGTTCCTCGAAAAAGATGTATTCCTAAAGTTTGGGGTTCCCAAGGTCATTGTATGCGATAACGGTTCACAGTTCATTTCTAAAAATTTTGTACATTTTTTACATCGATATAATATTAATAAAATATTCTATAATACCTTATATACCCCTCAGAATAATCCTGTTGAGAGGTATAATCAAACTATAGAAACTTGTATATCCTGCTTTGTTAGAGATGATCATAGAAGATGGTCTCAATTTCTCCCTCATGTTCAGTTGGCTTTGAATAATAGTGTTAATTTAGCCACGGATTTTACTCCTAACTTTCTGATGTTCGGTAGAGAACTGATAATTGACGCTTCGTTGCATCGCTTCAATGATTCTTTTGATTTAGATACCATTGATTTTTCTAGTAGGCAAACCTTTGCTGATTCTTTATCTGTTCTCAAAGAAATCTTTGAGAAAGTTTCTTCTTCATTGTTGGACGCATATAAGCGTAACGCGTCTAACTATAATAAGGGTCGTAAGGTGGTTTCTTATAGTGTTGGTGATATTGTTTGGAGGCGTAATTTTGTTCAATCTAGTGCTGCTTATTATTTTTCGGCTAAATTAGCTCCTGAGTTTATCAAATGTAAAGTAGTAGAGAAAATTTCAAATAACGTGTATGTTTTAAAGAATCTTCCTAATGGGAAAGTTGGTCGTTTCCACGTTAAAGATATAATAAAAGTTTAAAATTTATTTCCATTTCTAACCCTTTCGGACTATTAGTGATTGCTATATTAGGGTGAGGCTTCTGATAGAGGAGGTGATTTTGTAAAGATGATGAATGTTGTATGAAAGGAATATAGCCTTATGAAAGAGAAAGAGTGTACGAGAAATACTCTGTATACAATTACTAATTTTAAATTAAATATTCTCCAATGCTTAGGACATTTCGGATCTAATAATTCCCATTCTAAATTAAAACACTAAGAAAGTTTTTGTATATATACTTTTTGTATAAAATTTTATGAGTACATTGTATAAAATTTTATATTCTATATACCTCTCTTTAATTTAGCTGTCTAGCTAATATACATTCATGTCCATATAAATATTTAAGCTAACTAGCTATACATACCTTAATTTTAGTCACCGTAGTTTAAGTTGTAAAGAACCTCGGATTTGACACATACATTCATATACTTTCTCGATTTTGACATATTCCCATGTTGTATCAGCTTCGTTTTGGACGGCGTTGTCTGATCAACCAACATTTATTGCACTCTCCGGATTGTAGAGGGTTGCAATCACCTTTCGAGGCCTTTGGTCTCACATACTTTTTACCTCGTGCATGGAAGTCTGGTAGGTTGTTGTTCCAGTCACGTTGGTTACTGTGTTGCTGCTCTAGGTACTGTGTTAGTATACACATACATTCCATTCTATACCTTTTACCTCGTGCATGGAAGTCTGGTAGGTTGTTGTTCCAGTCACGATGGATATTTTTCGTAGCTGCTCTAGGTATTGAGTTAGTTTACACATACATATTTGAACTTTGTGCATGGAAGTCTGGAAGGTTGTTGATCCAGTCACATTGTTTCATCTTACTTTTTCAATTTTTTTTTGGTCGTTGTGCATGGAAGTCTGGTAGGTTGTTGTTCCAGTCACATCGTTCCACCTTTTTGTTACAGCTTTGCTATTATGAAGCTGTAATGAACCTTCATACCATATCCTGAGCTGCGTGCATGGAAGTCTGGTGAGTTGTTGTTCCAGTCTCGTTGTCTCTTATCTTCATTTTATTGGGGTTTATTTTGAAAGGTGATGTTCTACTTTTAGACTCATCGGGGTTGGTTTTTGTTTCAGGGGCGATTCTATTTCTAGATTCATCCTATGCTTTTCAATTAGAGTCAGTGGCGAGGGTGCCTAACTGAACTTCAATTAGTTTTTCTATAGGGTTGTTATTCTTAGAGTCGGTGGCGAGGGTGCCAAACTGATCTTTTGTTAGATTCTCTACGGGGTAAAGTTTTTTGAATCAGTGACGTTGGTGTCTAACTGAATTCTTTCTAGTTCCTTATTTAGTTTATAGATGTTAAATTTTGGGTGAAGTTTTTGAGTCAGTGACGAGGGTGTCTAACTGGTCTCCATTCAATCAGTCAATCATACATACATAGGCATAATATAATTTCGATTTCTTATACATTCCTTGAAGATGGTGTCAGCGACGGGAGTTTGTCCTTCTGATCTTCATTATCTCCTACTACACTACATATTATTTTTTGTTTATTTTTTATTCTTGATTTCGTCTGAAGGTTTCAAGTCAGCGACGATGGTGTCTAGCTGGTCTAGTAGCTTTACATGATATGATACTTTTTCATAATTTGAAATTTTTTCATAAAGACTTTCAGTCTTTATTTTTCTGGGGTGGGGTGTGATGTAGCGTTGGAATCTCGCTCCATTGGCTTACAGCCATAATTAACCTAAATTTTGATAATTTCTTTCGTTTTCGGAACCTTTTGTTTACATTTTGAACTTGACAGTTGTTTTTTTCCCTAAGGATGTCCTACTTTCTTCATTAGATGGTGTGGTCATATCACAACTTTATTTACTGGTTTTTGCACGGACGAAAGCGGAGGTAGATTAATCTGTTGCTACTTTTTGTCTGGTTGTCTCCTTGATTAAAAAAAAGTCCTTGACTCATTCATTCTTTTTCCGGGTCTTCAGACCAAGGCCTCCATCATGTAGATTTTTTTCTTTTCCGCGGCGTGGCCGCGAATATCGTGTCAATCGACGATAAAATGGCTCGATTGATTGTTTATTTTAAATTTTGGTGAGTAGCTTTACTGGTTTTATAAATTATTTTTCGGTTTCGCACTGATTTGTGGAAATTTATCGAGGTGTGTCTTTTCAGATTTTGTCAATTAAATTTTCGACATGTCCCTGAAGATATAGAAGACGGGGTTTGTCATCAATTTCCATTTATGTAAGTATTTCCATTATTCGCCAGGGAGAAGAAGCGAATTTCGTTCGAAATACCTTCAAATTTTTTCATACTAACCTAAGTTACGCATTTTCCATTACAGATTTTCTTACCTTTTCGCTTAAATTGCGACAAAATGCAGACGTCGTGATTATTTCCATTTAAAGAAACTCGGTGAGTGTTCTTGATTTTCCTTTTAAAAGTATGGGGAAGCTTGCGTTCTTTTCCATACAGTTCCCATTGTCATTTCCACGGTTAGAAGTGCTAAAGTGTTAATCGCGGATTTGTTTTCTTTTCCAGACTGTTGGTCGGGTTTCTTTCTTTTCTTTTTTTTCCTTTCTTTCTTTCCATATTTCCCATTTCCATTCCAAAACTCCACATTTCCTCGGGGTTCTACTTTGGTGCGGAGAGGTGGTTGCTTCCTGAAGATAGCAAGATGGACGGCCCCAGGTTTCCCGCTGATAATTTATTTAATTTACCCGGATAATTTTCGGTATGTAGATTTATATTTCCATTTCCTTTTTTTGGAGAGGCATTCTATGTTCACGGTGCTCTCACCAGCCTAACATATATTCAAGCGATAATCTCGGGTTTCCAAGACGTAAATTTCCAACATTATTTTTTTCCCAAATTTCCACGTAGCAATTTTCCGACTTTCTGCTGTGTGATTAAAACTCATTTACTTACTGTTTCCAAGCTGAATTGTAGTAATAATATTACTTTAGATTTTCTAAGTGCGTTTTTTTGCATAAACTCTTTTCTGGCAAGCGGCCAGTGGTTAGGAGTTCTTATTTTCTGGACCCATGTACCTACTGTGACTTTTTTTGGGGACACTGAGACCTAACTACAGACTGCTAATACTAGTCAATCTACCTAATTTAATTAGAATTTTCTAAAATAAAACCAGGTTTGACGGCCTTCAGCCCAAATGTACATTTCTATTTAAAAAATAAATAATTATCATTAGAACTAAATTCACTTTGTTTCCTTAATCTCCCACTGCAGACTCAGTTATCATACCCGCCTTGCGATTAAAACCCAAGCGCTTTTCCTCTGACTATCCACGGTATCTTCTTTTAGTGCTGGCCTGGCGCCCGAGATCATATTTTTCTTTCAGCCTATTTGCCTAAGGTGTTAGGGTAGAGGGGCTCTAGTAAAACTTGTATTCCTTTCTTATAGTTTTATTATTAATTGGTCAGTGCTAATTTTTACATAAAATCATTGGTTCTGTTTGAACTACAGGTCGAGCCCTGCCTTAACTTGAAGTTCAATTTGAACATCTTGTCAATGTGACACCTTAATAATACCTAACAATAAATACCCAACGTTAGATAAAATTCCTTCTCTTTCTTTTTAAAAAAAAAATTCATTACAATTGACGCCTTTTTTTCTTCTTTTTAAAAATTAACATTACAATTGCCGCTTCTTTCTTCTTTTTTAAAAATAATCATTACATTGAATAACAAAAACAATTGAAAGTCGATATTCAAATGTTTCACATTTTTTAAAAAAAGAACATCATAGAAACCATTTGAAAAAAGTTTCATTCGAAAACCTCAAACCATGAAGATTCTATGTCAATTCAAAGAACTTATTGCAATAAAACGGCAATTTCATACTTTAACCCCTATTATTATAGAGTGGATATATGTGAGTCTTACTCTTGATGACCGGTGCAGCAGTGACCGTCACCTCCTGGAGCTTTCGCAGCACCTGATGCAACCAGTTGACGAACAGCACCGTGTTGTCTCCGAGGAAGAGCTGCAGATCTTCCTCCATCTGCGCTCGGGTACGCTTGTTAGCTACCATCACCATCACATAGTCTGGCAGCTCATCGTCTGATGGGAGAGTTATTTTTAACATTTTAAGGGTATCAGTACATATCCATTATTGTTAAAGTGAGGTTCTTGCCATGAAAAAAAAAACTGTTTCTTTTACATTATTGACTCATTTTATTTGTTTGTTAGGCAAAATTTAGTGGATTAGCATGTAAGAATGCTTGTTTTCATTAAACCAAATCCCAAAGGGTGAATTCCCAAACACCACCAATAAAAAATATGTATAAGTAGGTACATCCTTTTATATAATCCGTTTTTTAATAAAAAAAACAAAAGAAATTCGAATAATAGTCATTTATTATAGAACCTACAGCTCTGAATAAAAAAAGTAGGACTTATCAATTTCCACAAAAGTTTGCCTTTGTAGCAACAATGCTCCTAGCACTGTAAGTGAAACCGAAATAACTATCACATACTTTTAACGCCTACCCTTTGACCCCGGGCTTAAGTAGGCCTTAAGTCTGTGAAGTCGGACAGAAGAGATGCAAGCAAAGACAGACTATATTTCTATATTTATAGCAAGAACAGACTTATTTGTAGTGGTGCAATTTTTATACAGTTCTTCATTACAGCATCCGTAACAAATTTAACAAAAAAATTATTTACATTTTGAAAAAGCAATCTAAAGTTTAGGACCTGTTCCTCACTACATACCAAGAATGTGGCTAAAATATCGGTGCTACATACACTGCCTGATGGAGTTAGTGTTGTTCCCTTGGTGATCTGGTCACTTTGGTCACCATTCATCCACCATTGGTGGAGGTCAAAGGCTGAGATGTGTTGATTAAATTGACTAAATTTTGTAGAAAAAAAGGAAAAAAATAGTCTACTGCAGACATATTCACAATCCAGACCCCCCACTGGGGTACCCAGCGTGTATGTACTTGTGGAATTAAAGGTACTTACCAAATTGGGCATGAACACCTGAACACTAACAATTAAGTTGAAATTTAGATGCATACTAAATCAGTTACCTATGTGTAGAGACATTATGAAAGTTCTGTCTCTGCATACACATTGTGCTTGTGTGCTACTAAGGAATGAATTCATGTTTAAAATCAATAGGTAGATATAATAGAAACTTACCAACGTAGCAACCCAGTTCTGTAAGCTTGGCTTTTATGGCCGACTGAAACAAAAGGGTTTCATGAGATTTCTATAAACAAAGTAACTTTACTTCAGTAACAGTGGACAAGGGAACTAAGTATCTAGTGTGAGTCAAGTGAATAGAAATTAGATACTTCGTAAAATTTGTAAGGCTTTACAGGCCATCATCAAACTGAAAGTATAGCATTTTTAATGCTGTAGCTACTCTATGTGGAGTCTACATTTTAGCTGGAATAGCTCTGATGATCTGGTCAAAATAATAAATAGGCACCCAAAATGCTTTGCCACTATAAAATACAGTAATCAAACTGAGTTAAATCAATTAATTCAAATATTTACCCGCATTTTCTGACCAATCTCGCTGCCAACGACGTCCATCTTTATGTCGATGTTTGACCGAATTTACGAACTAAATCAATCAATACAGCATAAAATTACCCTAGATTATTACCTAAATAATGTTTATAAATATATGTACGCTAGTAAAACACTGAATTCATCGTATTTAAATAAGATAATGCGACGGGCCGCATTATGAGACAAATTCACAGACATTCGACGATATTCCACAGAGCACATCGACATTCAGACAAAGTGACAGTTTATGATAAGTTTATAACGATGCGTTCAGAAAAAAATAGTTACGTCCACAGAGTGCAATATTCAATACTTGCCATTTTCTGATAAGGCGCCTTTATAGTGATATTTTCTATGCTCTGTATTAAGTTGATTAGGCTAGGCTTAAGGACTCTGTATCCAATAGCCAATAAACGTTTTATTATTATTATTATTTGTAGACGGGCAGGCAGTTGGAACAACTGATAATTGCCCGCATCCAGTTTCACAAAAAAAAAAAAGTTGACTAGGTATTGACTGACTATTGACCAAAACAGAGGTCGTGGGTTCGATTCCCACTGTAGCAATGGCCATCTGGGTGTATTTCCATATCTGTTGTGTCTTAGCTTGTACAATGTACCTACAGTCGACAGCAGGGCCGAGTTTCACAAAACTATAGTGAGAATCATTCAGATGTCAAAATATGGGACTTTCAAGTACCAGGGCGGATGGAACACAAAAAGCATATCTCGAATCTATCAAGAAATTACAAAGTTAGGGAAGTTTAAACTTAGGCTCTTTCAAAACGCTTGCCGGTGGGTCTTGATTCCTATTGTCACGTCAAAGGATCTGTGGCCTAATTACGCTCACCAAATCCTGAGCGATTCCAATCGTCTAACTGTCAAATTCCATACTAATTTGACAGTTAAACGATTGGAATCGCTCAGGATTTGGTGAGCGTAATATAGGGGCTGACCGGCCGCGGCAGCTGGCTGGAGCCACAATATTTTCTGAGATCCGATTTTCGTACGTGCCCATTTTTATTACAAAAAATGAAATACTAATTTTCAAATAGTAAACGAGAACACCCGAGTACCAAATAATATATTTAGTTAGGGAGGTATGAGTACTTAAAAATCGTACTTTTTCGTTCCCGTAAAACAGAAAAAAATATTTCTTGATCAAAACTTAGCGTGTATTTGAACGTATTTGTGCTTTTAAAGTGCACACAAAACTTGGTATCATCTCTAAATTTCTATAAATTTAGGTTTTGGGTGTTTTTTTTTGCATCTCGAAGATTCTACCTAGTCGCATGCTATTCAAATACCAGAATATTATAAATTTTTCTACTACCTACCTATCGTGATGATTGTGTTCCTTTCCAATTAGGTACAAGCAATTTAGTATTTTTGTAGGTTTGGTCCACATTAGGCCACAATATCTGGACCCCTCGTCAAGTTACCCTTACAAATACCTAGTATAGCATTTATTGATGTTCAAATCTGTGTTTTAATATATACTATTTCTTAAATGTAGCCTATTTTTACGTCTCACTGCAGGGCACAGGCCTTCTCTCAGAGAGAGCATGGGTTTCATTACCACGCGTGCCCACCGCGGCTTGGCAATTTCAAGCGGTGAGGTGAACAACTCACGATGTTTTCTTTCACGGTTAGCGAATGGTAGGTACTATAATTTCACAAATGTACGTAACTTAGAGAACAAAGTCATTGGTACGAGCACATGCCGGTATTCGTACCCACGACCTTCAGAATGTGGTCTAGCTCTCCGGTACCACCGCTTTAAAAGCTTATTTTCCAATTTTATAAAAATGGTTACATAATTTTTTTTTTATTTTACCAAACCTATATCATTATAGATATAGAGATAGATATATACTTTATTGTACACAGAAATACAAATTACACAGATATTTCTTAATCTAAGAGTACAAATGGCGACCTTATCATTAGGTATATGTAAGTATACCCCGAAAACATCTCGATCGAACGATCCCGGCTTATTTGGGTGTGATTTGTACGCAAGAAACTAAATGAATCGCGTCCTATTAGGTACTGTAGGATCTACGAGAAAAAAAACATTAAAACTGAAAACCTAAATTACTGGAATTTTGGGAATGGTTCGAAGTTTCTATTTGCACGTAAAACCGGCCAAGTGCGTGTCGGGCCACGCGCAATGTAGGGTTCTGTAGAAAGAGGGTTTTTTATCTACTTTACAGAACTAACAACCAACTTCATCGAAGTCATTTTCAATGGATTTTGTACGAAATTTTACTTTTAAACCCATATACTCCTTAACTAATAAAGTTGACTTATCCGTGATAGTTTTCCTTATTAAGTCTAATTGATTGACTTTTTTGTGATTTCGTCTGTGGTAGATTAAATTATTTAAGTTACTTTTGTGCATAATATTTAAAAACCGAATCACAATTAATAAATACGTTTTCCTTTTAAGTTCATTATTATGTGCTTCTACTTACCCTGAATTATTTCACATTTCTTCAATCGACCGTTTAGCCAGGAGCCCCTCTCCTTTGAGGCTTACTTCCTGCTAAAAAACACTGCACAAAACATTCCGTTTTCCTGGCGCCAAACATTTTTGTTGCTAGGTGTGGCAAAAAAAGCTAATTCGGAGCAATGAAAACCGATTGTTTTGTGTAATGTTTAATGATAACTACGAGCAGGAGACCCGGCTTTAGACTACATACTTGGTTCAAAACTTGAATGATCCTTAAGTCGGAAACAGACTATTGAAACGCGACGCGACCCGACCCAACGCGACGCGTGTTGAGTCAAAAAATCAGATCTTACTATTTTCTATGATCAGAATCACATTAGGAACATCCGACGCAGAGGATGAGGACGCAACGCAACTATTCATACAAGTTAGGTCGCCGCGGTCGGGTCACGTCGGGTGGCGTATTATTAGTGTGTTGGAACCTTTATTCGTAGTTTATTATGACAATACGATATAGAGACAGCTTGTTAATCTGTGGGTTAATTGACTTTGCAATGTAGGTAGGTACCTACATCGAATTGTCCAGTAAACCATGAACTGTATTTCTATGAAACAACAAGCGCCTGGGTACCAATTATGCGCACCGCAAGATGTGCTGTAGAGTAAATCACTCTCTTATTGGTTCATTTCATTCATTCTGTGCGCCCATGCCCATTCAAGCCCACTGACTTCATGATGTATAACCCGTAAACATCGAGGTACCTCGCGGTCTGACGGTAGCAGGTGTATAGATATTTTGCCGGGTAAAACTGAACTGGCTCCGATTGGTAACACAAGTGACAAGCCCCGCCCGCCTTCTCCAATTGAGCGTGGGGTCATTTTTTAGCGCTGGTTAGACACCTGTGTTTTTAACTATCACTGCGTCTAACTGTCAAATTTCATACTAATAGCCAGTTTCTGAATTGAGAATTTCGCTAAGTACCTAAATAGTTAAATAGGGCCATTTAATATGAAAGACGATCGATTGGAATCGTTCCGAATTTGGTACGCGTAGGTAGGAGCAGGTAAACCAGTACATTTTTGTTGCAAAGTCGTTCTTAACATAGGTACCTTTGTGATTAGAGTGCTCGTAGGTATGTCATGCTCTGAGGTAGGAATATACTAGGTACCTCTATGGCTCTGAGGTTAAGGTACTCGAGGTTGATTGCTGTCGACTGTACGACGGTTTTTTTTTTCTTTTCATTCGGCTCTTGCATCGGTCACCGAATCCAGCTGCGCTAAGTAGGGGTCCGGACCAAATTAACCACCCATACATAAGCAGCTTAATGTACGTCCCACTGTAGGGCACAGACCTTCTCTCAAGGAGAGAGTATGACCTTAATCACCACGCGTGCCTACCGCGGATGGGCGATTTCAAGCGCTGAGGTAGGTGAATAGCTCAGACACTCGGGTTTCCTCACGATGTTTTCCTTGACCATTAGCGAGTGGTATTGCTACTATAACTTCACAAATGTACATAACTTAGAAAAAAAAATCGGTACATGTCCGCACTGGGAATAAAACCTGAGTCTCTCGCTTCACAGTCCAATGTTGTACCCACTAGGCTACCACCGCTATTCATAAAATGTAAATAAAACAAGCGTAAGATAGGGTGTGTTGTAAGTAATTCAGATTTATTTTTATTTTATTTCTTTCTATATAGGTAAGTAAAACCTAATTATTGAATGATGTCAAAATATATAATAGGTAAATAACGAGTCACTTTTAAATTTCAAAAATATACAAAAGGTACCTAAGGGTAGTTATTTACCTACCGAGACGGCTAATCCCTAATCCATTCATATTTCTTACATTAGTATGGCAATTGCAGTACCTTATTAAAAACATGTACTTACCTACTGGGTATACATAACTAAAAGTGCTTACTAAGTATTTATAAATAAAAAAACAACCTTTTTCGTATAATACTTATCAAAAATATCATAAATACTTTTACAAATTCTATTTCATTTTTATTGCAGACCCTTGTATGTTTTATTAATTAATTTAATAAATAGGTAACAGTAGGTACACAATAAATTATAATTAACACATATCAATCTTAGAATTAAAAGTTTTATTAAAAATATTCGAGGAATGTTAAAAATAATGTCATTTTAATTAAACATCAAGATCAATGGCAGCCAATTTCTGAAATTAGCTCTACCTACCTACCCAATTTTTTCTATTTCGTATAAAATAAGAATCGTGTAAAATAAATGCAACGAAGTTGGGATCCTAAAACGTCTATACATAGTCGTAAAATAAGTAGTCAGAAACTTCGACACAAGACATTCATTTTCTTACAAAATAAAACTGAAAATTGGAAGACATGGAGTAAAATGAGTGAGTCAGATCCTAATAAATATCGCGATTAGACCCGTTTAATGTATGTCTACATAATTATAAGTATATTTGTTTTTCTTGAATCCATTAATCCATACCTACCTAAATATTTAGATAGCATTTTTGTTATTGCGTACCTAATTTTATTTAATAAATAAAACAATAAGTAATGCTTTCCATCAAAACTTTTTTTACAGTTCGCACAAATATTGTTGGCGGCAACGTGAACATAGTCACAGATGTGAGTAATTGACTACTTTAGTAATGGGTTTTTGTCAATTACTCACACATACACTGTAAAGACAGTAAGCGATATGCAAACGATCTGTGACTATGTTCACGTTACCGCCAAAAAGACATGTATACGAAAAGCTAATCTGGAATGGAATATAGATCGCTGTTATTTGTATCTTTTCATTTTCCCAGTGCCATGTCGAGGCGACCATCTGTAGTAGGTACTTTATCACATTCTTTACAGATATTGCTATAACCATTGACAATTCAATGCTGTAACGAACTCGAAATGTTATTGCAGGCATAAAGTGAATCGATAAGATTAACCCTATTACGCTTTCTTTTATACGACGTGTTATTGAAATGACGCTAATCCTGAAAACCGTTTCTTCAGTAGGTATACTCTAAATTAAAACACTTCCAATACTTAAGCAAAATTTATCGTTTTATTTGTTTGATTTTTTTTGACGTGAAAAAGTGAGTACCTATGAAAAAAATAATTTCGATGCTTTAGACTTTTCTTATTGGAAGAGGTTTTGCGTTATTTCATTATCACGTCGTAGAGCTCTAACATTGACTGAGTCAGACTAGTCACAGCACTCACGCACTCCACACTTTAGAATCGTCGCTCGCTAGTTGGACGGACCAAGTTTTAATTAAGTTAACGATATCACTGAAAAATAATACTATACTCTTATCATTATGTATTTTGGACAAAGATCTAGCATCTACGAGTAGCACCGTGGATAAATCTTTGGGGTTATCTTTGGCAATGACTGGCACCACCGCAACGTTTGGAACATGACTGCTGCTAACTTGGTCCAAACGATTTGACTATTGGAGCCAGTATAGGTCAAACTACCGAGCGACGAGTCTCACACAGTCGTCTGGCCTACGCTTGTCGGACAGGTACATGGCCCTCGCTTTGGGCCCAACTGAACCTTCACGGGACCTTTGCGGACTACAGAACCCTTCGTTTGGCCTCCTTTACCCTTTTTTTGATTTCCATTGACCTTGGGATCTACAATCTTAGACCTAAAGAGAGACTGAGGCAGGTTGACGGTCATTGAGCTGTTGAGGCCGTCGCGGCTCGGTCGGGGTTGGCCTCGTTGGCCTACCGAGGTCCCGCCGGCGCCATCGAAGCCCGAGGGTCGGCTCTGGACTCGCCCAGAGAGACCTGGCTGAGAGCCGTTCGTGTGTTGCTGTAGCTGTACCCGTGACGCTCGTTCCATTTCTCTAAAACGAAGGGGGACTAGTTAGATGCCTTAGGGGATTTGTGATGCAATCGGAGGCTGAGGACATGCTCATGGTTTAGAAGTACTAAATAAATATTCATGTCTTTATCGGGTGTTATTTTATTAACGCCCTTCCCGAAACCCAAGTATTCTTTGCATTATCCCAAGGGAGCATGTCTAATCAATGGTTTAGGAGATATCGAGGTTCAAAGCGGCACTTTTATGTATATTTTTTGCAGAAATGCGTGGTATCGTTTTCCTACTGACTATTTCTTCTTAAGCAACCTTAAAGGAATTTGATATTTTAATGCACAATGAATTCGAAACATTGCCACCTCACCCAAGCGTAGCTTTGATATTACTTAAGCTCTGTGCCATAGGAATACGGACCTCTTTCAGCGCATCCTTCGTGATAGACAACATTTAAGATGTTTTTGCGAAATTTTATTGATAAAGCAGTATGGTGCCCAGTAGATATTCGTAGTTTTCGGGTCAAGCGTTTGTTTTTTGACACCCTGCCTATTAAAAAAGATCAAAAGAGTCAAAGCATTGTTCATGTCAATGGGTACCTATTGCGTGCAGACACATTCAATGGTGCTGATGATAAAGCCATAATCGTCTAGAGAAGCAGCGAAGACGAAAAACATGTGGGTGCTCAAAGATCTGCTAGATGCAACAAGATTGTTTTCAAAACTCTTGCCATTGAACTGTTACAAACTGGTGCCACCAATCGAGTGCCCAGTCGCGAAGCGTTCGAAACCGGGAAGCAAACGATCAATGCAGGCATACCTTCACGGGCGCACATAGGTGACTTGGTTGGACGTGCGCTCGGTCTTCTTACAGGCATGCGCGTGCGGTGACGATGGATACGCACCGCTGGTCAGGCCGGCCATCCGCGCCAGGGGGCAGCACAGAGCCGCGGCGTACGCGGCCCGGTATTGGGCGTTCATAATGACGTAGATTATGGGGTTCACGCAGGCGCTCGCGTAGAGCAGAAGGTAGCCGATGATGTGGACTACTGCGGATGGAGGGAGAACCCAGTATAGTGCGTCATTAAGTCTTTTGGCTTGCAGAAGAGGTATTGGGTAGGTCTAAATATAAACATACGCCGGTAAGCGGAGACCAAGGTTTGCTGTTGGTAAAGTTCTTAAATAAATCCCCTTTTAGTGCTGGTATATCCTCAACGTATAACAGAGCGTCGAGGTCTAATCTGGCTTTCAGTGGATGGCCAAACTTTTTCTTAGTTCTGATAAACGGCTGATTCGTAAGCGGAATACTTAGATCTCCAAGTCCTCTGTGGCAAAGACTCTAGTATCTATTCCAGGCGCGAGGGGAGAGGCTCGGCAATTTAAAAGAACCCACTAATATTGACCTCTTTTCTTTCACGCCAACTCTCTTGCCAATCTCGTCCATTACGATACGGTGGCTTTAAAATGTCCTCGGCACATCTAGATGGTTCGATGGGTGGATGGCTTTATCAATCCGTGTCTTTTTAATTTTCAGGTAAGTAAAGAAAATGAATCAACCATAACCCTAAGAAGGGGAGGAAACCCTAAACTTGGGAAGATAACTTTGCAATCAGCAAGTAGAAAAACGGACTTACTTGGATGATGCACGTGGCTATCCATGACCTTCGCGATCGTGATTGGAAGGTAGCACACTAGGAAGGAGAGGAAGATGGCCAGGACCATCTTGGTGATCCTCCACTCGTTTCTTCTCGCTTTAGTGTCACGGTTGTCCTTGACTGTGGAGCGCTTGTCTGTGGTCGAGTTATTGAGTGTACCAGCGCCTACTTGTTGCGACCTTTGGTGCTCGCGCATTCGGCTTTCTGAGCTGGAAATAACAAAAGAAACGTAGATGAGTTTATTTGAATAAGCGTGTGGTTTACTTTACAGCTGTGGAGCTCATGACTCCGTACGTCATCATTTGCTACACTTTTAAGAACGATAATCTTTAATATACCTATGCCAGGAATATTACCTACATTGTCAATTGGGTATTTGACAAAATATCAAATGAGTTACTTTTAAAACGGAATTTTGTATGAAAATACTGGCTTATGACGTCACATTTCAGGGCACTCTTTTTATGTTTAATCTATTTAAAAATGGTAATAACTAGTAATTGACTAAAAGAGATACATTTTCCGAGATAACATAACATAACATAAACTCACGCCTGTATCCCAGAGGGGTAGGCAGAGACCAGGGACTGCCACTTGCTACGATCCTGACAAATCACTTTCGCTTCCTCAACATTCATTAGTCGTTGCATGCACGCACGCCGGTTTCGGGTACTTTTCATCTTTTTATCCGAGATATTTTGTAATTTTTGTTTTACTCGAGCATATGAAATAATTTATTGTTGATCGTGTCAAATACCGAATTCAAACTACAGAGTATAGTGTTATACAATATTATAGCTCATTTACTTCGACCAAATAGGGGATGTGTTAGCAAAGGGCAAGATAAAAAGTACCCGAAACAGGCGTGTGTGCATGCAACGACTAATGAATGTTGAGGAAGCGAAAGTGATCAGTCAGAATCGTGGCAAGTGGTAGTCCCTGGTCTCTGCCCCTGGGATACAGGCGTCAGTTTATGTATGGAACGTTCAGCTTTGGTTAACAAAGTGTAACAAATTGTTGACTTCATCATCATTATCATGATCAGCTATTGCAGGACATAGGCCTCCCTAATGGTTTTCCAAGCTTCCGGCCTTGTGCCCGCATCCAGCGATTCCCCGCCACCGTAACCAGGTTGTCAGACCATCTGGTAGGGGGCTGATGTCGAACTGTTGACTTGCAGCGCTCTATTGGGAAAGTCAATACTACTTACGTAGTGAAAGTAAGTAGGTACCTCCTAGAAAATAATATGATTTTTGCAGAGCTTAAGATGTCTCAACTTCTTATCTCATCTACTTCTCGTTTCAAAAAATTACCAGGAAATAGGCAGCAGCGTCTTCCTGAGATTCGAACCGCATACTGCAATCGCCAACCCGCCTGCCGAGAGTGGCGATTATGGCGAAACCCTTCATGGTTAAAAAACCATGAGGGAGGCCTATGTCCTGCAGTTGGCGTCAAATGGCTGATGATGATAATGAGTCAGGAAGAGCACTGGTGCTAGCTTTATTGATGCTAAAATGTTGCTTACGTTAAGAAAGGTAAAGAAAAAGAAAAAGACAAAGAGAACGAAAAAGACTAAGAAAAAGAAAAAGAAAAAGAAAAAGAAAAAGAAAAAGAAAAAGAAAAAGAAAAAGAAAAAGAAAAAGAAAAAGAAAAAAAAAAAGAAAAAGAAAAAGAAAAAAGAAAAACAAACGTAAAGGTCTTTCGAAATGTAAAGGTCCCACATGGAGTAAGCTCTTACCTATGGACCACCCAGAATATCCTGGCGTAGCAAATCATTATGAGCAGCGCTGGCACAATGAATGCTATGACGAACAATGCAGTCTTTGAAGATCGACCGTTGTCATCGGGGAGGATTGAGCAAGTTCCTAGCTCAGGGTCGTAGTCGAATTTACCTGGAAATTAAATAAGTGCGTTGTTAATAACTGAAAACGAGTAGGAATCTAGTTTTCAATTCCTCAGATCGTATAAAGGGGATATAATATATTTGGATACTGGACATAAGTGGGCTATGATTATGACGATTATGACCACCAGTGCAACACCGTGGCTACCACATCTGAACAGGATAAAAGTGTTGCGTCCTACGAACAAAAAACCGTATAAATATTTCTTCCAACAAAATTCTTTCTCAAAAACTGGCCAAGTGCGTGTCGGGCCACGCACAGTATAGGGTTCCGTAGATGGAGGGATTTTTACCACCTTTACAGAACTAACAACTTCATCAAAGTAATTTTGAATGGAATTTGTACGAAGTTTAATTTTTTCACATTTCTACAATCGACCGTTTAGACGGGAGAGGGGGGGGGGGGACTGTAGATACAAAACGCGGCACTCGGAACCAGAGACTTTATTACCTCTAATTTAACACAACACACGCACCATGGATTCGGTCACACAGAGAGAGACACTTCAGTATTACGAACTCAAAGAGCTAAACTAGGAAACTTGACGAAATACTTGTGTTGCCATAAACAGGGGGGGGGGGGGGGCGGCTACTCCAACAAAAAATGGCGCTGTGAAAAAAAGCTTAATATTTCGTAATTCATTTCTTGCACTACCTGTGGTTGACTCGTAGAAAATGCCTATAGCATTAAGTCCGCCACATTGCCATTGTATTTTTTTACTTATGTGCAATAAACGTATTAATAATAATAATAAAAGGATCCGTAAATTGAAAAATGGTTTTGTTACACTCATAATATTTTCAAAGGACCAATCCAACGATACCCCATACTATATGCAGGCGAAAAAAAATGCATCTCTAATTTGGGATGTAGGGGAGGTCCTACCATGAAGAACTTTTTTTACGTTTTCATTCTTCCGTTTTATCAGCGTGATTAATATGTATGTCTATGCAAAATTTCAACTTTCTAGTACTAATCGTCTCTCTGAGCTAGGCCGTGGACAGACAGACAGACTATTTTTAACTATCAGCGGTTGCGTCTAAAAGAGATACTTACTGCGATACAACAGACAACACCATCTTCACGACAGACAGGGAATATAGATAATAAAATATAGATAGCGCTACAGATCAGAGTCGACGAATTTCACTATCAACTCTTATGCTATTTAGTTTCATCAAGCAGATTTGATGTTGGCATCAGATCGGTTTGATGATACAAATTATTATATTGTCACCCGAATTGCACTTGAGAAGTTTCAACTTACGTACGTCAGTTTGAAGTAGGCTAATTCCTAGCTTTGTAACTAACTGCATTTGTACATAACTAATTTGAAAAATCTCTCATTTGTGTTTTACACATCTTCATAAACCTGATATTGGCAGGATCCCAAAAAATATCTAACTTGTACAATCCTAGGGATGCCATGAAAAAGAATTGAAATTTAATAAAAGCGCGTTAAAAAGTCACTGACTACACCAATCTCAAATTCTAATTGGTGGACTACACCTAGTATTGTGTGCCTGAGTGTAACTAACTTTAAGTTGAAAACTCTGTTAATTAAGCAAACCTGTTTTGAAAAGAATAAATGTGGAGTTTCTTTGTTACCTCCTTCTCCGCATAATCTATTAATTGTGAAACTAACAGCTTTAACGTTCATTAAGTAAACATTTTGTTTTTATAGTAAATAAATAAAAAATTTTGACTTTGACTTTGACTATCCACAGAATAAGCAAAGATAAAAAAAGAGTCTCCTTTACCCCAAACCTGGAGCAGAGTCGGCACCTGCATCCCGTACGAGAACATCCATGAGAAGACAATCATCAGAGCAATATTGTGCTTCCGGTAGACCCGGGCGTACCAGCCGTGGTGAGCTATCATTATGTACCTGGAACGGAAAACGCCATTGAGGTTGGAGGTACCGCCTTTCCGCCGAGTCCCCCTTGGGAACGGGGTCTGCAAAGTGATTACGGCTGTCATGTTGATGGGAATCTAGGCTTGTTTTTACTCGAGTGCGGAAGCAAAGGAGAGTGACTTTTTTGCACGTGTGCATGTGTGCAGATAAAAATACAAAAAATAAAGGAGGGACGGTAGAATATGGGACCGCTGAATTGAAGCCTCAAATTACTATGACGAATACAGCGGACGAAACTATAACAAATAAGCGTAAATATTCCCGGAGGAAATTGCTAGTTATAAATATATTAAATAAAATAAGTTTCACAATCTTCCATTTTTCTATTATACAACACAACAAAGAGGTTTTTTTTAATGACTCGCGATGCTCAAACATAGCACTTAATATTAACGGGTGCAGAATCAAAGGTAATTAAATTTTACCTAATAAATAATCGCGGTTAGACCCGTTTGATATATATATTAGGTACTAACAGGTTTTTCTCTACAAAAAAATCAAGGGAACAATGAGGTTTGGTCGTGTGTAAATCTGCTTAGAGTCTGAATATTGTTGTTTTTGTTCGTGTGTCGAAAGGAAAGCCGGGTTTTCACATAATAGTGAAAATACAACAATATTTATCAGTCCAGTAACATCACAGCATGTGGTGCAGAAACCCGACAAGTTATTATTAAACCTGATAAATTGATAGAGAACACTTTACTGTACCTACAACAAAAAAATATATTTCACTGATACTAATTTGTTCATAAAAATGTACCTACTACTACTACTAAAGCCTTATCTCTAAAATTGATCTCTTCTAGACCTTTAGATGAATTGGATTGAGAATGAACAAACAACATAAACTAAACTGGTGGTAGCCTAGTGGGTAGAACATTGGACTCGGAAGCGGGAGGTTCTGGGTCAGGTTCGATTCCCAGTGCGGGCATGTACCTATGACCTTGTTTTCTAAGTTATGTACATTTCGGGAGTTATAGTAGCAATACCACTCACTGAACGGTGAATGAAAAACATCGTGAGGAGACCTGAGTGTCTGAGCTATTTACATACCTCAGCGCTTGAAATCGCCAATCCGCAGTGGGCACGCGTGGTGATTAAGCCCATACTCTCCCTCTGAGAGAAGGCCTGTGCCTTACAGTGGGAGCTGCTTACTTATGAAAACCTACAAGAAATGGGACGAGAGGCCCCGCCTGTTGAGGTTTAAAATTCAACAGATGCGTTTAGCCCTTATTAAAGACTTTTTAGCAGTCGGATTTTTTGATTTAAAATAAGTTTATTTTTTAAAAGATGACATACAACACGTAAAACAAAGTTTTTTTAATGTAGCCTATGTCCCATTGCAGGGCATAGGCCTTCTCTCAGAGAGAGAGAGAGAGAGAGAGAGAGAAATTTAGAAACAAAGTTATAATGCCCGGCATGAACGTTTTCGTGTCTCACTGGCATTGAAACAAGCCCATCGAAGGAATTTTATAGAAAACGTGATATTCCGCCTTCATAAAAAGGTGCGTAGGTGTCGCAAATCGAATTTATCAGCCCAAAATATCTTCACGATCTCTCGAATGAAAAAGGTCTTCTATTGGACATTGGAATTAAATTGAATCATATCGGTAGGGTCACGGATTCGCGGAATCCGATTTTCGGGGTTCCATTAAAATTGGCTGTTTGTTCGCAGAGCGATTGTTTTAATGGAACGTACTTGGAAAATTTTCTAAGTGCTTTTCAAAGTAAAGGTTTTTTTTAATTAGCCGATTTAGTGTCAAAAGTTACTTTGAGAAAATTACTTACATACCTAGTTACTTGTATTGCTACTACAAACGCTAACTGTGAAGGAAAAAATCGTTAGGAACCGCGGCTTGGTTGGCTCCGCACGTACCTATTGACTTGTCTTTCCTGTGGGCTAGGCCGACTAAGCTGTCAGGATGGTATGCTGGGCGAACCCACTCCATCTAAAACACAATGACGCAGGCATTGCAGCGTCCGAGTGGTCCTTAAGACGACCCATCTAGTGTGAGTGATGGTGCCACTGGACGCTGTATAAATCATCACATTACGTAGATGCAACGGCCAAAGTTAAGTTAATTACCTAATTTTATAATGAGGACTGCAATAAGACGAGCGATGCACGTAAAATGAGTGATTAGAAAGTTGCATTGACATCTTCATGTCTGCGGTCCTCGCATTTGTACCTACTAATGCCGTATCTGAATTCTGAATAGAATTATTTATAAAAACACGATCACTCTAAAACACTAATCGGAGGCAGTTAAAATAATCTCTGGTTACGTCTTTCCCATTACCACAAACTATTCAAACTGCCTCTGAGGAATGTTTTGAGGAATCGTGTTTTTATAAATAAGACCTTTATTCTATCCAGCATTAGTAAAATTCAAGGACCAGGGACACAAATGTAGCTAGACAATTTGCATGCAATTTGCTAGCACCGCAATTTGTATGAAAACCAAACCACTATGACGAAAAGCGGAGTGAAATGTCACCTCCTCTTTCGCGCCAGAACCTTTGTTGTATTTTTACAGTTATCACTACTCAATAAGGCATTTGCCTGCCTCATTGGACAAGCCGTTAGGACGCTTACTACCAAGATAGAGGTCGTGGATTCGATTCCCAGCGGGGGCCGCCGTACATTTGTACAAATGGCCTCAGTCTGGGTGTATTTCCATGTTTGTGATGTCCTTGCCTGGTTACCACAGCCATAGCACAGGGTATCCTAGTTTGGGACCAGGTCATGTGATTGTGTTGTGTCGAAATTATTATTATTATTATTTCGTCCATAGCTCAAGAGGCTAAGTTGATCGGTTCAGAATTGGAAGCTGCCGCGAACCACCGTCAGAAGTGGAAATTTGTGTTCGTTTGTTTGTTACACTTTATCGCACAAAATACAAAATTTAGCACTTAAAAAACATGATTGTCTTAGACTACGAGCAGACTTATTTTAAGAGAAATTTCTTCCAGCCAGCCTTGATGTGTAGAGTATTAAACAGACAGCGGGAAAAAGTTATGGTTGAGGCCTAGGAGTTCAAGAATAAGTTAGGACTGAAGAATAAGATAGGTACCTATTTTGTAAATTTTTGAGGACATCCGACTACGATAGCAGCCGAGCGCAGGTTGGAAATATAGAGGCCACATAAGTGCCTCGTACTTATATCTGGTACGCGAAGTAGGTGCGCTTGAATAGTCCAGTTATTATTTAATAGACACTATGCAACTCACCTGTTAAGCGTAATGAGGGCAATACTCAGCAGGGACACCCCGACGTTCCCGTAACGCAGGAACGGCACGAGCTTGCAGAGCACGCTCCCGTGGGACCAGGTTCGAGTCCAGAAGCCCGATATGGCGAACGGGAGCACTATGGCGCAGAATAGGAAGTCCGCTATGCATAAACTGTAAATGACAGAAACGTTTGATGAATGTGTAATGTACAAGACATAACAGTTTGTGTTTAACATTTTCAATGTGATTCTTTATTTCTGATTTTTTGTTTCTGGGTAGCCTAAAACAACAGGCGTAGAATCTGAAACCCCGAGATCAAAGCGTGTTGCTAATATTATAAAGTTGTAGCTTCTTTTCAACGCAGATTCTGAGAATCTAAGTTTTGACCGCCATTGTACATATATAATTAAGCAGCCTATATACGTCCCACTGTGGGGGCCTTCTGTCAGGGAGAGAGTATGGGCTTAATCACCACGCGTGCTCACCGCGGATGGCGATTTCAAGCGCTGAGGTATTTGAATAGCTCAGACACTCAGGCTTCCTCACGATGTTTTCCTTCACAGTTAGCGAGTGGTATTGCTACTACGAGTATAACTTCACAATTAATGTACATAACTTAGAAAATAAAGTCATAGGTACATGTCCGCACTGGGAATCGAAACTGGGTCTCTCGCTTCCGAGTCCAATGTTCTACCCACTAGGCTACCACTGCTCTTTTTTGTGCATCATAAGAAAAAACAAATAAAGTCTGTATCAGACCACATACGCGACCGCAGCGGCAATTGGCAGCATTGTACATAATGGGCCACGTTTCGTATCACTACAATTAATAGTTTAATATGATAATTCGATGTACGTTGCGAAGTCGAAATACAAATAAATAGTCTTCCTACTTGGGTATCCGTGGGAATTGTCATAGTAAACCATGAATTGTGTGTAGTGTTATGAAAATTGTGCCGGAACATATCAAATTGGCAATATTCCCGGGCACGGTACATCAATAAATTACATAGGACGCGACTTTGTAATAAAATGTTGCTCAGTCTGGAAGGAAAAACTATTTCGGTAATTCGTTGTTTCCAAATATACTCGGGCACAAGTTGTTGCAAAACACAAAATACACCAGCGTGGTGGCGGTGGCGATCCATACAAAGTTTATTTACTGCAGTAGTATTTATATTGACGTATGTATGGACCGCCCACGGCCACCGCCATCATCACCATTCATTCTTCAGGGTTGTCTCAGGAATCGCGCTTTTAGAGGTAACCCTGTATTTATCGTTACACTTGACAGCTAGTCGAGTCTTAACATTTTAATTGCAAGATCGCTTGTAACGTAATTGAGTAAAGTGCTTGCTGTATTCCATAACCACTAATTATTACTTACATTCATAAATTCACCTGTATAATGGAGGGGTGGGCAAAGACCAGGGGCCTAATTCATCATCAGCCCCTTGACGCCCACTGCAGGACATAGGCCTCCCTCATGGTTTTTAATAACCATGAGGGGTTTTGCCATAATCGCCACGCTTGACAGGCGGGTTGGCAATCGCAGTATGCGGTTGGAATGTCAGGTAGACGCTGCTGCCCGTCTCCTGGTAATTTATTTCTGGAGTGAAATGGAGTGACGCTATTCTTAATCCGGCGCCACACGGGCCAAATTACGCGCACCAAATCCTGAGCGATTCCAATCGTCTAACTGTAAAATTAGTATGGAATTTGACAGTTAGACAATCAGAATCGCTCAGGATTTGGTGCGCGTAATATAGAGGCAGGGCCGAGTTACATAAAATTACAATTCGTAGTTTATTATGATAATTCAATGTAGGTACATTGCGTAGCAGTCGTCCTACTTGTTAATCTGTGGGTTATCGACTTTGCAATGTACATCGAATTGTCATAGTAAACCATGAATTGTAGTTTAAACTTTTATGAAACAGGCCCTAGGGTTTGCCAGTGGCCACGATCCCGACTTCACCTCTTTCGTTTCAACAACATTAATTAATCGCTGCATGCACGGACTACCTACGTTAACTATTAACCATCGCCATTGCTGTAACCATTTCTCTTACCTAATAATGAAAGCGGCAGCGACATTTCTGACTTTGGGGCACTTCAGCAGTGCAACCACTGTAAGGAGATTGCCGAAAAGGCCAACCGACATTATTATGCCAGTGATCACAGCTGCGAACGTCAGCAGACCTGGTGAAAATCTGGAAAAGGATGGGCATTGTCCTAAATATTGACAACAGTTACAAGTGATACTCTACTTCATAACGTCAGTAAATCTCTGATTTCTTGTATTTTAGTCAATAAGTGTGTGACTATTTCGACCTTCGTTTCAGACGAAAATAGGTTTAATATTGTTAAATAAAAAAATCGTGGGCCACGCGCAGTGTAGGGTTCCGCAGAAAAAGGGTTTTTTTTATCTGCCTTACAGAACTCGCAACTTTATCAAAGTAATGTTCAATGTACTTTGTACGAAGTTTTCCTTTTATAAGTTGGCCGCCTATTACTCGTCAACTTGTAAGCCTAGCCTTGCTAGCTTTCCTTTTATCTTTTACCCTGAATTTTTTCACGTTTCTACAATCAACCGTTTAGCCGGGAGGCGCTTCAAAAAATTGCGCTTTGATGCTTATAATTTCGCAAACGGAACCCTAAATCAAAAAATTGTCTTTCTACGCCATAATATTTTTAAACGACCAATTCAACGATACCCCAGATTATGGTGTAGGCGAGAAAAGAAAGTTGCGTTCCTAATTTAGGTGTAGGGAAGATACCCTCACGGTGATAACGGAACCCTTATAGGATCACTTTGTTGTCCGTCCGTCCGTCTGTCTGTCAAGACCCTTTATCTCAGAAACGTGCAAAGGTATCGAGTTGAAATTAAAACCATATAGTCAAGTGTACAGTCCCTTGAAGCTGTGAAAAAATAAAACTTCTAAGTAAACGTAAAAAAAAAGTTACGGCTGTTTACGCCGCAAAAAACGCAAATTTCGACACTCTCAAGAGAATCAAAATTTATTGGGTACTTTCCGTTGACCCAGAACTATAAAATTTGGCAAGTAATATCGTCTTAAACTACAAATACAGGAAAAATGTGAAAAGTGTACAAATGTAATTAAATCATAAAAAAATAGTCTCCAAAGTTCGCGAAAAGCTCGGAAAAACTGCGAGACTTTAAATTTGTACGAAACCCTCGGTGGGGGAGTCTGACTCGCACTTGTCCTGTTTTTTTTCAATAAACCACTTTCTATTTGCAAGCCAGTTCGAAATTTTAATTAAACCTTTGATAAGTTACTTGCTTGGTTGCCATGTTTCGGAGTAAAAGATCGTTCCATTTTTAAAATCAAAATCAAAAATCAAAATCAATTTTTTTTATTCAAACTAGCACAGAAACTGCGACTTAATGAACGTTACAAGTTAAACTAGGTGTCCATTTCAAAATCTAGATCAATTTGGAGAAAAAATGGACAAATTACACGACAGACATGAATTTTTAAAACGACAGAGCTATGAGTTTACTATGTAATTTATTTGGCCGCTAAAACACGACAGATATGGATTTTCATACAACTAATTGCCGGCCGCTGCTCGCATGTATTTGGCCCATTTGGCCAATACAGCAATTTCGATCTATCTCGAAGAAGGTTGTCAAAATAATGCTCAAATTTCCAAGCATGTTTGAGAAAAATAACAAAGTGTGGAAGTATCTAAGCAAAGGGAAAAAGGGCCTCCTGTGAATAATCAAATCATATCTAAAAACTTTTTATTTATTATAGCGCGGTAACTACGATATCTTAAACGTTACAAATTAGCAGTCTCATTTATAAAAATTCGGTTTCTTAATACAATCCTCAAACGCAGTTTAGATGATCTTTGGTGAAGGGAAAGCCTATTTACTACTATTTCAACTGCATTCGAAGTGTTATGTATGAAAACACGATTGTGTATTTATAAAAATAACACCGTAGATCTTTCTTGATCTACCAGTAGACAGTTATGAAGAAAAAAATTGATAAAAATTCTGAACTCAGTCATAAAACCCATAGAACTCGCAAGGTCTTTAATAACAAAGAAAATCACATCTTCTGAATTTGGAATCGGCAGTGCTCGTTAAATGTTATTTTTATTTTTAAAAAAGCGCCTCTCCTTGTCGTATTTTATTCGAAACAAAAGAAAACCTGTGCTTTGAATTTGGGACTATGAACTGACTGCTTCAAACACAGGAAGGTTATTGTTAAAGGCCCCGCAGGCACAGAGAACAGGAAATACATTGAAAACAATAAAACAAAAGTAGAACATTAAAAAGGAAAGAAAAAATAACTTTGAAAAAGTACTAGAATTCATCATACCTACCTTTCATACATCGCCCTTCTTTTATCCTCTCTTAGTTTAACACGACTGTTTTACTCTTGAGAAACTACTAGAGTTCCAAGCAATAATTGTGGGTAGGTTAGAACTTACTTTGACAATTCACTATTTGGCACATCTGTCGTGATGTTTACAAAATCCTCCATGGCGGTAATCTGTAAACAAAGAAATAAAATGTGTCAAATTTGGTGCGGTTTTTAGGGTTCCGTACCCGAAGGGTGCCAAACGGAACCTGATTACTAAGACTTCACTGTCCGTCTGTCTGTCTGTCTGTCTGTCACCAGGCTGTATCTCATGAACCGTGATAGCTAGGCAGTTGAAATTTTCACAAATGATGTATTTCTGTTGCCACTATAACAAAAAATACTATAAATGGAATAAAATAAATATTTAAGTGGGTTTCCCTTACAACATACGTAATGTTGGTTGCCGTTTTTGCTCGATTGGCAATAGGTAGACGCTTGAAATATTCACAGAATATTTAGTTCTATATTCAAAATCAAAATAAAATAAATATTTAAGGGTGGCTCCCATACAACAAACGTGATTTTTTGCCGTTTTTTCTCTATCTTTGGGTTTAATGTGCGCGAGTACAAGTCGCACTTGGCTGGTTTTTAAAAAGTGGCAACGTTCCTTGTGGGTGACCTCAACATTTTATTGTAATGTTTTGTAAATTGTGAATGAACAGGAAAAGGCTGTAAATTTCCTACTGGGATTAATGTTTGTTACGCTATTCCTAGTAGAAATCTAAATACTTATTACCTGTCTTCTTGTATGTAAAAAAGGCTTAGAAGAAATTCTTGGAAGATTTTAAACATTTTGAAGTAAACCTGAAGTAAAGAGTCGAAAGCACATCAACCTTTACATTTTAGATGCAGTCTCTCGTAACGTACCTATAACTGAGTAGAATTCATGCGTGTAAAGGTGGTTGTCCCTCATAAAAAGCCTGTGCTTATGTGAGCCGATTATATCATCATAATCATAAGCAGCCTATATACGTCCCACTGTAGGGCACAGGCCTTCTCTCAGAGAGAGAGTATGGGCTTAATCACCACGCGTGCCCACCGCGGATTGGCGATTTCAAGCTCTGAGGTATGTGAATAGCTCCGACACTCAGGTTTCCTCACGATGTTTTCTTTCAAGTTAGCGAGTGGTATTGCTACTATAATTCAAAAAATCTACATAAATTAGAAAACAAAGTTATAGGTACGAGTACATTCCCGCACTGGGAATCGAAGATGGGTCTCTCGCTTCCGAGTCCAATGTTCTAGCCACTTGGCTACCACAGCGTCCTAAAATACGCCGAATCTATATTAAAACGTATTATTGACATCATAACGCAAAACTTTAAAACCGTTTCCTCAGTATCGATAAGTTTAACCACTCTTACTTCAAGTTAGTTTCTGATTAGACTTTAATTAGCTTCTTGATTTAATTAAGGACCCATTTGCGGAGGGAGAACTATTGGATCCGTTTCTAAAAGCGGATCAACCCACATAATAATATACTTCAGTTAAATAACTGCGATACGACATTCTGAATGGTCGTATTTGAATACCATGTGGCTTCATGTGTTTCGGTTCTCGTCCATATTTTAGCACGCTGTCATCGCACGTTAAACAATATGTAACTAAATA
Organism: Yponomeuta malinellus; assembly: GCA_947308005.1. Lineage (NCBI taxonomy): Eukaryota > Metazoa > Arthropoda > Insecta > Lepidoptera > Yponomeutidae > Yponomeuta > Yponomeuta malinellus. Next base: position 6,423,095 of record OX371010.1, read on the forward strand.
GGTTTTTAGGATATGTAACTAGTTGTTAAACTTTCACCATGATAATTTTATTATTATACCATGCAATGTTACTTATCTGTTGTGTATTGCAATAGATAAAATAAAATAAGCAGTAAATTTTATTTTTCATTTAAGTTGACCGCATAATTTTTCAAGATTGTGTGACGTTTATTTTCTCCATTATTTTATCTGAGGTGATTATTACGCATCTTTCAGTGAAGTGTGAACCATTGAACTATACATAAAATAAATGTTTCTTTGCTTCCTGGAAGTTGTTTAAAAAGCGAATATAAAGTTGAAATTACACTCCGGATAATTTCAATAACCCACTAGTACAATCGCGTTGGTAGCCTAGTGGGTAGAACATCGGACTCGGAAGCGAGAGACCCAGGTTTTGGTTTTCTAAGTTATGTACATTGTGAAGTTATAGTAGCAATACCACACGCTAACGGTGAAGGAAAACATCCTGAGGAAACCTGTGTCTGAGCTATTCACATACCTCAGCGCTTGAAATCGCCCGCGGTGAGCACGCGTTGTGATTAAGCCCATACTCTCTCCTTGAGAGAAGGCCTGTGTCCTACAGTGGGACGCATATAGGCCGATTATATACAATCGGCAGCAGGTAGACCTTGAAAGTGTTTTTGTAAAGTCACCCCTAATCTACGTACCTGTCTAGCGTATGTATGTAATGGATGACGTGCTGTCGACTGTACATGTACCGGCTACTCCTAAACGCAGGAATCCACTTTAGCTCATTAATGCAGGCTGAGGTTACATCACGGGTCAGAGGAGCAAGTTGGTGTGACCCGGTCAATTACAATAGCAGCAATCATTCTGCCTTGTTGGTGTAGCGGTAACACGTTGGATTACCATCATAGAGGTCGTGGTAATGGCCTCAGTCTAGGTGCTTTTCCTGGATTATGATATCCTTGTCTGGTGATCATATTACAAGACATACCAATTTAGGACCTGCCCCTATATTACGCGCACCAAATCCTGAGCGATTCCAATCGTCTAACTGTCAAATTAGTATGGAATTTGACAGTTAGACGATTGGAATCGCTCAGGATTTGGTGCGCATAATTAGGCCCCAGATCAGGGATTGTGTTGTGTGGAACCAGAAACATGGTAATAAACCTTTATTACATGTTCTGTGGAAGCTACTCTCACCGCGATTACCTGTCCATGGCTAAAAATTGGTATAATTTGTCAATGTCTAAAATCTGCTCTAGAATGTAGAAACCTGTAGGAAATAGTAATCTTGCAACATGTATACGTGCGCTTTACTGCTTTGCAGTTTGGCGAAAATTGTCTAATTTTATTAAGGTTTTTTTATTTTGAAGATTTTGTTCCGTGTGGCGCCGGATTAAGAATAGCGTCACTCCATTTCCTTCCGTGGATGTTGTAGAAGGCGACTACGGAAATCAATTATCAGGGCAGCAGCATCTTCCTGAGATTCCAACCGTATACTGCGATCGCCTGCCCGCCTGCCAGGCGTGGCAATTATGGCAAACCCCTCATAGTTATGGAAACCATGAGGGAGGCCTGTGTCCTGCAGTGCGCGTCGGGTGGCTGATGATGATGATGATGATTTTGAATAAATAAAAATATTAAAAAAATTGAGAATATGTAGAAAAACTGAGTCTAACCGCAATCAATCATCAAAATAGATCTACATTGGGGATGTTGCTGAACATAGGTTTTGTTTGAAAGGTATAGTCGGCTAATGAAGCGAGATCTTTCATAAGCAAATTGTTAATTCTATAGAACTAGCGTAGAACTAACCACTTGGAAGTGGTTTACTAGGTTTTACCTGACATGCCAGTTTTGTATCTAAACATCGTAACATTTTTTTTATTTATTCTCAGTAAAACCAGGAAAACTACAATTTTATTAGTTTGCCAAACTGCCAATGCAGTTTATCGGCAAGCTCTTGGTCACGATCCTTATGTAACTTACACAATCTACAGAACAAACAGTGTCGTTAATACTCTCTAAATCTGAAGCATACGATGGGTTTATAAACTGCTTAAAACAAAGTGCTTAAGCATCCTTTAACTGTATCCCACTGGCTGAAGGTTATGTTAAGAAGTCGATTATTCTGGAACTGAGGACCGAACAAATTTTTAAAAAAGAAAAATATATTTATTATTAAAAACTCAAACTACAAAATTACCAGGTGTCCTTGCACTAGGCTTAGCCTGTATCGCGAGGAACCAACTTAAATTTAACAACAAAATTTGTTATGGTAAACAGTAACTATAAAATATTTAATAATAGACTAAACATAACTTTATGGAAAACCTAATGGGATATGAAACATGTACTAAAATTAACCCGATGTCGTGTCTTCCTTATAGGTACAAGATATTTTCTGTGCATGTATAATCCAGGCTTAAAAGTAATTTTGTTATCGTGGCTTTTGCTTCTACTTCTGAGTTTGATTTAATGTCGCATAGGGCGACAATATTATTATAAATGTGGGAACTTAAGAAGGGATTGAATCTGCGGGCAAAAGTGGTTTTTATGGTGGGAGTCGGAATCCTGAAGACGCGTCTACTCAGCAGTCGCTGGTACTCGTTGGAGTTTAGTGTGGCTTTATGAGCGGCAAGGGAGATTTTTAATATAAATAGTTTGCGGACTGATAGGACTTTTGCCTCATCATACATCATCAAATAATAATAATAATAACTTCTACACAACACAATCACTTGTCCCGGTCCCAAACTAGGATACCCTGTGCTATGGTTACTAGGCAAGGAAACACACCCAGACTGAGGCCATTTTGTACAAATGTGCGGAGGCCCCCAGTGGGAATCGAACCCACGACCTCTATCTTGGTAGGCGCCTTAACGGCTACTCCAACAAGAAATCTCAAACTGCATGTACTTTGCTAGAACAAATACAAATCGAAAGCATCCATAAGGTAGTTATAGTTAGCGTATAGACATGGTCAACCGCTAGGTATATGATGGTATATGGATATGCCAGAAATAGAAGCCATGACTGAATGCACCTCCTTGGAGTTAAAATACCAAAGTAGAAGAAGTGCTCGCTTCTCAGCCAAGTTATAATGGTTGCTGTCAGCTAGGTAAGTGTCTGCACTTTTAAAATACTTGTAACTGGAACTACAGCTCTGGTAAGTGCAATAAAAAAATATAGTTTTTATTACGTACAGTTTATTAGGAAATGAGGAAACGAAATAATATGAAAGTGCAATATCGGGGCTGTCATTTGCCGCTTTTTATCGGCAAGGTGTCTTTATTGTTAGCAGTTATTCTTAGCTTTAAGCTTTATAACTGTCTTTTCTGGGAAGATACCTTTTTATTCTTGTTATCATGGACATAGCAGCGCGGGCACGAGGACTTAAGCAGTATCTACTTTAAGGCTGGGTTTTCCGACCGTACGCACCCCTAAAACAGGTGTTTTAAAATACATATTGTAAAATAAAATAAAAATAAAATAAGAATAAAATAAGACGACCTCGTGGCGCAGCGGTAGTGCATCTGCATACCATGCGAAGAGGTCCCGGGTTCGAATCCCGGCTGGGGACAAAAAAAAACCCATGTCTTGGATGTTTAAAACATGTTTGTGATGTCGTTGTTTCTGGTTCCCACGACACAGGGTATCCTAGTGTGGGGCCAGAAGCAATGTATGTGCTGTATGTAAATGTTTATGTTTAAATAAAAACATTTCATTGGCCTATCTAGGGCCGTCGGTCAGTATTTTTATGATTTTTTTAAGCTTTACAGCACAAAAAAATCATGAACATAAATCTAAATTATGACTAAAAATTTGGTTTTATTTGAGCTATACTGAATTTTGGATAATAAAAAATATACCAAAATAATTATCACTTAATGTGTGTCACTAACACAGTCGGTCGTCAAAATTGTATTAATTAGACGTGGATTCAAAAATGCCTATACTTTTCCCCAACTTTATGCTCGCGCAAAGCAATAAGTCCAATAGAGACCGTACGGTTCGAGAACCCGGCCTTAAAGTGTGTTAAAGTCCTATGCGACGCTCTCGGTTTTACTTAATCATGATCGGTAGATAATGGCTTAAAGTCTTATCCCCTTCCCCATTTCTCAGCTTTAGGACCACGAGGGACACACGAAAGTTTTCGTCAACTATAATAAATCGGTCGACATTTCGAAGAACAGTTTTGGGTAAGTTTAAATCAAGGTAATTTCCCAAAGATAAGATGCAACAGAGCGCAACTACTCCAATTTTCACTAAAACAATAACGTTCTGGTGAACCGGAGTCTCTTTATACTGGCAAGACGGGTAGATGTCACCATTTTTTACACTGTGTTTGTAAACAACTTATCATTTCTTCAGTCTAGTAACTTTCGAACGTAAATTCTAGTCAAGATCTTGATTTTCATGTTTGTGAATGTCTGAAGCATAAGTTGGTCCTGGTGCTGAATATGCAAAATACAGAATTTCTGTTACTTTTTGTTTATGAGATCGTCACTGAAAGGCTCTTGGGGACTCCCTGAAGTAGGTACTGAAAAAAAACCCGACTGATAAAAAGTCTTCAGCAGCGCCCAAAAGCATCAGTTGAATTTTAAACTTCAGCAGGCGGGACCTTTTGTCTAATTAGTTTTTGTCTTGTTGGAAAGTTGGTTCTCGCCTACTAACCGGCCGAGGTTAAAAAAAAAACAATGGTTGCATTTAAGCAGCACTTTCGCGATCTCAGTACGCTTAAACAGAGTGGGTCATCTTAGTAACTATATGTGTAGGCCACTCGGAGGGTAGTGTACACCACTTTTTTCCGAAATCGGATATTGCTTCAGGTTATAGGCGGTTTTGTTACAAACAGTGTTACTGCTCGTGCCAAAAATTACCGCCAATATACTGTTACGATGGATAGAAGCGGTATCAAATATGTTTATCATCGAACTTCAATAGTAGAAGAAGGTTAGTTTTCAGAAAAGAGAAATAAACATTTTCACGATACTTTTAATTTTACAATACTTTCTTATTAGTTTCATACAGCTCCAAAAACGTTAACATTTCGCGGCCACTTTTTTTTCCTAGGCCATGGGAAGCTTCCTTCTATTGGCGCATTTTTAGGGTTCCATAGTGAACAAGGAACCCTTATAGTTTCACCATGTCTATCCGTCTGGCTGTCTGTCTGTCCGCGGCATAGCGCAAAGACGATAAATACTAGATAGCTCACATTTGGCATAGATGTACATATTTATTACGCCGCCAAAACGATAGACTAGGATACGATAGGATAGGTAACTCCTGGCACTGACTGAAAATCAGCGCTGAAGGCTTGACCCTCAGCATACTGCTGAGTCAGTTGCCACTTATAGCAGCAGTGACACGCCGTGACCTTTCGTTTTCCTTTCTTTTTTATAACTTGTCTGTTGAAATATTTTCTGAGTTGTTTTTTGTTTTGTTATTGTGGCGTGTGCACTGTTTTTATAATAAATGTTTTTTCTTCTTCTTCTTCTAGAATAAAACATCGAAAATATTTTTTTCTTAGGGTACCTACCTAAATTATGCATGCAATTTTTTTTCTCGCCTACACAATATCGTTGGATTGGTCGTTGAAAAATATTGTGGGTGTAGGAAAATCATTTTTCGATTTAGGGTTCCGGTTGCGAAATATTAAGCTTCAAAATGCCATTTTTTGTCAGAGTAGGGCGTACTCCCCCCCCGCCCCCTCTCCATAGAAAGAGGAGGTTTTATCTGCTTTACAGAACTAATAAACTAATCAACGTAATTTTCAATGGATTTTGTACGAAGTTATAGTAGCGATACTATAAGCGTTCCTTGTCGACTACGGAACCCCTAAAACCACCCTGACCGTTATTGCAGAAAATTTCTAAAAAGATGTCGGAAATTTTAGTATGAAAGTGTGAAACCTATTTTTTTATTTTCTCTAAGAATACGAATTGCCTTCGGGAAATTTTATTCTTACTGGTTAGCACATCAAGAGGTGTATTTGTGGTATTAATTTCAAGTCTCAATTGAGCGGCCTCATATTGTATTTAATACCCGAGTGGAACATAAACTTTGCGCACGTTCATTAGGTACACGACAAAACTAATTTATTGCGCAGAAACTTTTTATGAAACCCTGTGTTATAGCGGAAGGATGATAGTATAAAATGAATGAACGTCATTTCCCTTTGATAAGCAAAAACTGCAATTGTTAATGAAATGTAAGGATCTCTTTCTTGTTCAATTTGGATAGTTAGCTAGCTGGCTGGCAAAAAACAATGCAGTGCATCTGCATACCATGCGAGAGGTCCCGGGTTCGAATCCCGGCAGGGGACAAAAAAAAACACCCCAGGTCTTGGATGTTTACATGTTTGTGATTTCGTTGTTTCTGGTTCCCACGACACAGGGTATCCTAGTGTGGGGCCAGAAGCAATGTATGTGCCTGTATGTAAATATTTATGTTTAAATGTAATATTATTGTTAAGAAGAGTTTGTGAATTAAAGCAACTATCGGTAATTCTTTCTCCTGGTTGTGCAATAAAGTGTTCTCTATCTATCTATCTAATAGATAATAGGACGCAAATAGGACGTTCTGTATGTAAACATTTACATATTTAAACATATAATTACCCCGGATCCGTTGTGCGTGCACGCAGCGACTAAAGATATGAAGCGAAAGAGTTTTGTCGGAACCGTGGCCAGTGGCAAACACTGGACGACGCACGGTATTTCATAGAACTACAATTAATTTATGGTTTGCTATGGCAATTATATTTGACATTATATTGAAAATTTTAAAAACCTATTTAGAGGCTAAAAATTCCACCTACGACTTGGACCGCTAAGCACGGGTTAGTGCAACCAAAAGAATATAGTCATGTAGGTACAGCGATATCATTCCGATGTAAAAACCTAACTGCAAAGTGGGTTACTCGGGGCTGCAAGTTTTGTAAATTGCTTCTGCCAGATGTGTCTGACTGTACGTAATACAGAGAAGTTTGTAAAGAGGTTCGAAATTCCGCCGATGCCTGCACTTGCCCATAAGCTCAGTTGGGAGAGCGCTGGCCAGACGTCGCAGGTTCAAGTCCCGGCATGGGTGGTATTTTTAGCGTCTAAATAGGTTTTTAAAATTGGCCTCAGCACGGGTTAGTGCAACAAAAAGAAAATAATTATATTGTAAAGTTCATTAACCCACAGATTAACAAAGTAGGAAGACTCGGCTACGCAATGTAGATCGAATTGTCATAATAAGCAATGAATTGTAGTTTTATGAAACGCAGCCCTTGTCTCTGCCTGCTACTTAGGGATACATTTTTGACGTGAGTTTTAAGAGGATGTAAGTCTTTAAGACGTGGGGCATATAGGAAGAACGTGGGACAAGGGCGCGAAACAGATGCGATGCGTTGCATACAGGGTGACATTGAATTCGATTGAGCAATTTTAAAGGGACATTATAACCATGATTTAGAAACATATGGCGCTGGTTTAAAAAAAATGGGGTATCCAAAATGTTTTCTATTAGTTACCCAAACGTGTGTCCCAGGCCTAACGATTCCTCACGTATTGGGGATCACGTATTGGGGATCTATGATAGTCGATGGCATCTATCTGCGCCTCCAAGTGTGAACCAGGTAATTGCGCTGAGCGGGAGAGAGACGACAGATAAAAAAAGAGAGGGGCTCAATAATTAACACGAGACTGCTTAGAGAGCAATTTGTTTAAAGTACCAATTGAGATCACTTAGCGCAAACGCCCCCGCCGAACGAACTCTGTGGATGTATGATATCATGAACTAGACGCTACGATTATGTTGAAACTTACCGGGCTTAAAATTTGACAAGCTGACTATTTATTTCTAATAGAGCCTGACTTGTTAGTCACCCTCCAAAAGAACGGCAACGTAAATTATTCAGAATTTTAGCTGCTGAGATATGTCTTATAATCGATTCTAGAGCGCGGTTGCGCTCTATTTCACTAAGCATTTCAGTTTAATAAAAGTCCTTGCAAGATATACGGCTTTTTAAAGCATACTTTTTAAATATTGAAGGATACGACCAATGATACAAAACAGCTTCAAAAACTCTGAAAAAAAAAAGGAATGTGACGTCGATATTATTGTGTGTCTTGTAAATAAAACTTTAAAGAGAGGTTAGGAAATTTTTATACATTCCTTAATCAGCCAAATTAATACCGCATGAAATGCAACATAGAATCCGGCATAGGTTAGAAGAATCTTGCACACTTCAGCTTTCTGATCAAACACAATATTTTTGCTGGCAGCGGCTGGATGAGCTAGAGCATGGCCAAAGATAAAGAAAATGGCTTACCTAGGTCACCTTGGTGTGCCTTGGTGGACGAGTATGGACCGATTGATCGATAGACGCTACGTTTTACCACTGAGTGGAATAGAGCACAATATTGCTATCACAATCGTCAAAGAAAGTTTTAATTTTCAAAGGTGTCAAAATTTTTGTTAAGATAACTTTTCGTTGCATTTGATTCGCGACATGCCCTCTAAAATATAGGACGTACAATCGGAGAAAAGTAAAGTTTTAGTCCAAAACTTTTGTATTCATCCATTGAGAATAATCGAATGAGAGTGTACCGAAGTTGCGTAAATTTTAATAGGCTGTTTATCGATAAAGTTCCTTGTTAACCTTTTGTTAAGAGATAAATCGGATCGAAGTATTCACATTAAATTGGTTTTATATAGTCGGTAACCTCACTGATTTCACAGTGATCCTATTCTTAAAACATAATATAAACTCAGGTCGGTATTCCGGAGGGTATGGCAGCGACCAGGGACTGCCACTTGCCACGATCCTGACAAATCTCTTGCTTCATCAACATTCAATAGTCGTTGCATGCACGCCCGCCGGTATCCTATTCTTAAGCGTCTAAAATTCTAGTAGTCTGCCATTTTTTAACAAGCGTACATAAAGCTACAGCTGTACAATTTTTTTTAATACTTTTAATAAGATAAGATAAGAATATTCTTTATTGTACACCAGAGCAAATAACTGACAGGCAAAGGTACTAAAAGAGCATAGTAAGATCTGCCGTAGAATAGAGTGCACGTAGGTTCTACAGACGGTCGGTTGGCAGACCACCAGCCCGGTGGGCCGACGACATTGTGAAAACGGCTGGGAAATATTCGATGAGACTGGCAAGGGACCTGATCGGTTGGCGTGAAAGAGAAGAGGCCTATGCCCAACAGTGGGCTCTGTTTATAGGCTGATTAGATAGATAGATAGGCTCTACAGTTTACATAGTACGCTGGTCTACTGATCAACCTTTACATTTTGGTTGTGAAGTCACCCGTAATGAATCTGAGTAGAGAGCATGCGTGAGAATGTTTATGTGGTGTCGACTGCACTCTATGGAGTACGATATTTTATTTGTGGTGAAGAAATAGAATTGAATACTCCTGCATACATCTTGTACAGTTTACAGTGTGTAACAAAATCCCCGTAATATATCCGAAAACAGGTCAATGGGTACTAAAACAATAAGTTAATAATATCTGCGGTTCCATACATTTAATACGTTCAATGTATGGAACAGTAATAATAACTTCTACACAACAATATCACTCGTCCTGGTCCCAAACTAGGATACCCTGTGCTATGGTAAGATGGAAATACCCCCAGACTGAGTACTAATGGCCCCAGTAGGAATCGAACCCACGATCTCCGGCATGGTAATCAGACGATACCGCTAGACCAACTAGTGAAACAGCTGATACTTTTTTGCGATTTGGAAGTTAGGAAAAGTTGTTTGTATTGATGAGTAGATTTTGGACGCCCCGTAGAATTAAATAAGGTCTCCCTTATTAAATAGCAAGTACATAGCAACAGCATTCTTCTTACCATATCGGACAAGGTTGACTGTCCCATCCTGATACATTGGATGAAAATGCACGTCTCAATGACCCAGTAGATTTTTAAGTCTGATTTATTTTATGTTTACTAACACAGGTTAAGCTTATACCTAGTAACAACTATGGATCAATGGTCTGAAACAAACGTATATTACTGTTATTATTATATTTAAAGAAGCAGCACAGTGTGAGCGAACATGATATTTAAATGTTAAGATATTATCAACCTACTCGTATGTATATTTTAACAAAGCCAAAACTCCGAGAGTTACCTAACATAACATACTATATAAGATTACTTAACAATTCGGTAAAAGTGACGTGTACGGTTCAGCTTACTAAACTTTACGAAATTATTCGGGCAAACGTCTCAAGACAGAGTTTCATAAAGGAAAACACTCTTTAGTGGCAAGAATACACAATACTGATGTAATACAGAATTTTCGCGTCTTCAACTAACATTATGTGGCGAACAAAGTTGTACCAACTTGTTTGAGCAAACGTGATGAATTTCTAAGAAGCTCTAGAAGAAGTACGTATGAAACTTCATTGTGGATACATTCAGTCAAGCTAATAATCTTCTAAAGCAAATTCAACTTCTAATAGTACTTTCTTTGAACTAAACCTTTCGTAAACGAAAGTTCGAAACCTGGTCGGACTCTTTCGACAAAAAGCCAAGTAACTTTATTTGGTGGTTAGTTAAAAATCTAATAGCGAACGACCTTATGTAGCATGTAATAAAGGCTGGGTAATAAGAATAACTTTCACATAACAAAATCACTTGTACTGGACCAAACTAGGATGCCCTGCGCTATGGTAACCAGGCAAGGATATCACAAACATGGAAATACACTCAACTGAGGCCATTTGAAGAAGTTAGTAATAGGGTAGTTACTAAGAACTAAAACTTGCAATAATTTGAAGACGTCACTATGAGCTAAATAAATAAGTCTTCAAACAAGGAGAGACAGAAGGTGACGAAGAAAAAGAGAGGTAAAGGAAGAGAGAGAAGGATTTGCTCTCATTATAAGCTCGGAAAACTGATGGCCGTTGGGGCGAAAAAGTTCTGACCTGGCGACCGCGGACTGGACGACGCAGCGCGGGAAGCCCCCCCACCAGATGGTCTGACAACCTGGTTACGGTGGCAGGGAGTTGCTGGATGCAGGTGGCACAAGACCGGGAAACTTGGAAAGCCATGAGGGAGGCCTATATCCTGCAGTAGGCGTCAAGCGGCTGATGATGATGATGATGATGAGCGATTTTACTGCATCTCATTCATTACATCTTCATCTCCTCCGAGCCGGGTACTGGTGCCAAAGTGGGGGTGCGATCCCTGGCACGTGAAAATTGAGTCAGCGACAGGTCGTGCAGAAAATTCTCTCTGACCATATTTGACAGTTTTGAATAATTAAAAATAACATGTGACCAAATTCGATTTTTTTTTTACTAAATCCGATAATGTTACTTGCTTATAATAGACACGGAGTGAGTAGCGATAAAGGGAAATAAAGAAATAAAAGTACTTGGAAATTAATTTCCATTGAACAAATATTACCAAATGGCGTTTTTGTTCTTGACACGTTCTCGGGCATATAATCAATATTAACATATATACTGATAGCTTACATTTATCCACTTAGTATTAAAAGTATGAGTACTGTTTAAAACTGCAAGAAAAACCTCCTGCACCTGGCAGATATTGTTATCCCAATATAATATAATATTATAAATAAATAAATAAACAAATATTTATAAATAATATTATAAATGTGAAAGTTTGTGAAGATGTTTGGATGTTTGTTACTTAATCACGCAATAACGGCTGAATAGATTTACATGAAACTTGGCGTACACATAGACAAAGACCTGAACTGAGACACGGCTTTGATATCCCGGTAACGTGTTCCCGTGGGATAATATTTATTTTAAGTTTAAAATAGATGGCGCTGTGCGAGCGAACGTTGTGTCTTAAAAATTCTTGCACAACGCCTATGTTTTAAAAAATAGGCGTTGTGCAAGAATCGCATAAACGGATTCTGGTCTTATCTTACATATATTACATCCACCGTTCCTCTACAGCAAAGCATAGTGTTCTGAATATGTTTTACTTACAAAGCTCAGTCTGTTCTCGAAGAACAGTTAATTTAATAAAATAATGAAATCTTTACTCCTTTGTTGCATGTGCTAAGAAAATTCTCTCTGGAAAGCTCCGGTTAAAACTTTACAAATTGAGTGGGAATGACCAAATCGTAAATTTCTTTCTTTTTCATATATTATGCAATAAACTATTTGCTAACCTCACTAATTCTATCCGTATTTATTCTAATCGTATTTTCGAATTAAAAACCAAACAACTTATATGGGAATTTTACGTTAAGTCTACATAAGCAGTTTTAATCACCACATGTGCCCACCACGGATTGGCGATTTCATGCGCTAAGGTGTGTGAACACCTCAGTCTTTCGGGTTACCTCACGACATTTTTCTTCACAGTTAGCAAGTGGTATTGTTACTACAAATTATCGAATTTACGTAACTTCATGCCGGGTTCAAACACGGGGTTCGAACCCACGACCTCTTTTATGTGAGGCTGCATTCACACATCGATAAGTATTGAATTTGTTTTAGTCACGGCAATGATTGGTTTCCTTCCGTTTTATAATCCGCTGTATATGTGTAAGTCTCTCTCTATTTTATATTATTATTGATAACGTTTTCTTTCATTCATAATAACTACATCCACACAACACAATCACTTATCCTCGTTCCTAGGATACCCTGTGCTAGGAATGGTACGGTAACAAGGCAAGGATATCATAAACACGGAAATACACCCAAACTGAGGCCATTTGTACAAACGTACGGCGGCACCCAGTGGGAATCGAACCCACGACCTCCGGCAAGGCAATCAGACAGACGCGATACCGCTAGACCAACCAATTTACTTTTACATCTACCGTTCTGCTGCCGCCGCTCTGCCGCCGCTTGCCGCTACCACTGAGCGTAGGCTTACTGTAATTAAGAACCTATGTATACTACGAGAAACAGCCACTAGCAAAAAGCGTAGGCCCTCCGGTGTTGCGAAAACATCCATTGTTCGCGCCTCTTTAGGGTTCCGTACCCGAAGGGTGCTAAACGGGAGCCCATTGCTCTGCATCCGCTGTCTGTCCGTCAAACCTTTAAAGGAATCTTTGGAACCGTAATAGGTAACCAGTGGAAAATTTCACAGAACATGTTACGGCGGATTACTTAACAAATAATAAAATTAGAAAAATAATAAAAAAGGCGTCTTGTATGAAGACGTGTTTTTCGCCGTTTTTTTATTTATGCTCTATCTTAAAAAAACCTGGCGTCAAATCAAACTTGGCGTGATTGTGGAACTTCCTAAGGACAAATAATAAGAAAGGACCAAGCGAGAGTACGGAACCTTCGGTGCGCGAGTCCGACTCGAACTTGGCCGGTTTTTATTTGCTCGTGACTTGCAACAATCTGCTTCAGGAATCCAACCACATTGTGTAGGCCGCGATAGGCTTGACCCGTCTAGCTAATGACCTCTCAGATAAGGGCTGACTGAAGCCTATTTTACGTGCTTGGAAATAGAATGGCCTTGTTGAACTTTTCATTTGAGGCTCCGCGCCCACTTTCCCTAAAGGTGCGTTCAAAGATGAATTATGACCCGCGTAACCAATAAAATAGGCTTGCTGGAGAGGTCATGTTAAAAGATAATCGTGATAGAGATTTTTCTCTTCAACTGAGGGCTGGTTTCTGAATTGAGAATTTCACTAAGTAAATACTAAATTAACGTTCTGTCACGCTCTTTACTGAGAAATTCGAAGAGACAGCACTTCAGTTAACTATGTACTTAGCGAGTCTCAATTCAGAAACTGGCCCTGAACTTTTTGTAACGTGTCGAAAACGTATTCCTATTATTATTTATTTAATACTTTTATTGCACTTAACTTAATGTACAATACGGCGGGCATTTGGTACAGGACTCTAGCATCAGAGCCACCCCGAATACCTCGGTTCAGTTGTTCTAAGCTTAGAAGGCAAACCATTTTAGTTGCACTAAGAACCCGTATTGGATAATTTACCTTCGAATAAGTTCGCACACCTTACGAAAAAAAAATATTCTCCCAATTGTACAGAATGTGGAAGAGTTGAGGATGAACACTTGTTGATAGAATGTACTTGGAACAGTGGCAAAAAGATAGCTACAATATAAAGTTTCTCGATGTTGGCATCCTGCAGAGAATTCTATCCGAGCCAAAATATAGCGCGGCTAAGCTTCTGTACACTTTAATATTACTGCTATTAGCTTTAAGAATATTTTACTTCGCCCCCCTTAAATAATTATTTTATTTTGTTTTTAGTATTTGTTGTTATAGCGGCAACAGAAATACATAATCTGTGAAAATTTCAACTCTCTAGCTATCACGATTCTTGAGATACAGCCTGGTGACAGACAGACGGACGGACGGACGGACGGACAGATAGACAGCGAAGTCTTAGTAATAGGGTCCCGTTTTTACCCTTTGGGTACGGAACCCTAAAAACGGCAATATGGGGCACTTAATGCGCATTTTCTACAACTCAACGACAGGTAAAGCTCTTAAAGACAAAATTTGGCACAAAGATAGATTGAAGTTTGGAATGGCACATAGGCTATTTCTTATCACGGAAAAATACACATCGAAATTTCCACGCGAACGAAGTCGTAGACAACAGCTAGTGTTTTTACATGTATATATACATTCTTATTAGAAAGCGTACAGAATTTCACCAAAAAACAAAATTTAACAAGATTTTGCACATATTTTTTTAAAAAGAAAAATTCTGTTTTTTTTAAACTGTTACGTGAGTTTTTTACACAGTACAATTACTTTTTCTGGTCCCCAACTAGGATATGCTGCGTTAAGGTAACCAGGCAAGGACATCACAAACATGGAAATACACCCAGACTGAGGCCATTTGTACAAATGTATGGCGGCCCCCAATGGAAATCGAACCCACGACGTTCGGCATGGTAACCATACGTGATACCGCTAGATCAACGAGGCAAAAACCAAAAGTTTAAGTCACCTATCTAGTTTCAAATAACGTAATTGCCATCATAATATAAAGATTTACAACTCAGGTAAGCTTCTTCCTAAGTAACCACTTTACTTGTCTCGCTTATCCCATCAGACCTTTGAGGTTGTCGATTTTCTAATGGTCGGGGCATGATTTATAAAAGCGTTTACCTTGATTGATGTATTTTTTATACCTACATTTTCAGCACCGTTTTCGCTGCGCTCTTACAAGATTTCCCACATCTCGGCCTTTTTTACCCCAGGGCGGATTTCGGCGGTCATTTACCCCGTGCTACACACGCGCTGGTTTTTTATTCTTATTTTCAACTTAACTTTTCGTCTGAAAATGTTACACACGCGCCGGTTTTTCATTCTTTTTATCAACTTAACTTTTCGGCTGAAAATGTTACCGTGTAATGTGTTAAGGTGTTTGCAGACTCGCGTTCGTCTAAGCAAATAATGCGGTGAATAATGCGGCAGTTCATTTAGCCGGAATTCACAAACGTCTGAATAGTGTTTAGGCAGTGGAGCTTTTGGGGTTTTAAGTTCCTAGATTGGGGGTCGGGTTAATTTAAGGAGTTGACTTTGTGATGAAGAAATGACCAGAAATATGCCAATAAAAATCGTTATATACCTGCAGTTACATGTACATTTATCTGGAATACGGAAATGTCTGAAAACTGTTGTGGCATTGGACCTTTAAGAGTTTTAAGTTCCTAGTTTTGGCAGTCAGATTAAGTTAAAGAGTTGACTTTGTAATGGAGTGATGTCCTGGAATATGCCAATGAAAAATCTTTTTATATCTGCGGCAGTTAATTTAGACGCAATTCGCAAATGTCTGAATATTGTTTCGGCAGTGGACCTTTTAGCGTCTTAAGTTCCTAAATTGGCGGTCACGTTAATTATAAGAGAAAACTTGACAATGGCGTAAAGCCAAGAAATGTGCCAATAAAAAATCATGACAAATTTTAACCTGGAAAATTGCGTTTTCATCGCTTCAAAATTTCCACTTTTCACACCACACTTCAAGTACTGGTGACAAATGACTTTAATAGTACGTAATAACACGCAAAGTATTGTATAAGCACCTCAACATTACAATAAAGGAGCGGTGTGTGTGATAGCGTCATTGAGCGTTATCGCGCGTTTCAGAACCGCGTTTTAGAACAAATATTCAGAGATATTCTGCGAATTCTCCAGCTAAAGGGTTTTGTCCGGTGTGCCTAAGCACACAAACGTAAAAGAAGGTAACATGCCGCGTGCCTATTGAATGTAAGAGCCCTTTGCCGTCCATTCTATCTACCTAGAAGTGTTCTCGACGTTGAACTGGAATTTGGGGGGAAATTCTCTGATGGAGAAGTTGTGCCAAGTCTGGTAACGTTAGGATACGATCTTATTTCCTTGGCTTTGTAGCGCTACCAATAAACAAAAATCATAATATCTTCTTTTATCTTCTGAAAAAGTGTTATTCAAATTATCTCGGTCTTGATAAAAAATATGTTTAGGACCTGAAACCTAGGGCCAAGGACCTAAAATGAAAAAGTATTTCTGTCAAAAAACGATCGGTTCAAGCAAAAAAATTCTCAATTTCGTTGAATAGGTAAGTTTATTTATTTATTTATTTTAATTCTTTATTGCACTAATTACATTGTAAGTGTACAAGGGCGTGCTTAATGCAAGAAGCATTCTCTGAAACATACTAAAATTGACTAATTTATTACTTTTATTTTAATAGATAATTACGAGACTTATAGATTTGATTTATTAAAACATTGTAAATGATACGATAGACATATTTTTTAATTCACCGAATAGAACTCTCAAAGACACTTATTAAAATATTTCCAATTCGACTAGCGTGCCTTTAAATAAGCTTAAAACTATATGTATCATTTATATAACTAAATTTTTTCATACAAAATTAAACTTGGTTTATTTAATTGACAGTTTGTTAATTTTTGGAATTTATTTATTTCGTTATATGTTTCCTTTTTTTAGTAAGTACCTAATTGTAATTTTTTGACGAAACTACTGTGTATTCTAACTTAAGATACATTGTATTTAAGAAGTGGTGTAAGTCGGTTTGGTTATTATTATTTTTTATTTATTTATTACATTTTAGGGAAACTTGCCACTCACATTAAAAATTAAAGAATACTACAATATAAGTATGAAATTCCGCATGGCGACAAAGTAAGAAACAAACGATGTGCAAGTAGATGTACCTAACAAATTGAGTATAAAGTACCTAAGTCTAAACTACGCTACATCACCAAGAACAAAGTGTGCTTAAAAATGTTAGTTGTAAATCATAATCAATAAGACACCACCAAGAAAGTCTTAAGAAGGATATACCGTGGGTGTTTCCTCTATGCAATGAGCTCATCCGAGGTACTTGTCGTCATTGCTCGTGATAAATTGTTTAATTGGTTCCTAGGCTGAAGCTTAATTCTCTTAACTCCAATGTCTTTGATATATTGTTTCCTGAGCCATGTCCCTTGGAAGAATGGCCGATTAGTGTTTCAGAAAGGGCGTCAGCAGAAAATGTGTATTTAAGTCTTTAAACAAAACCATAACATTTGTTTTTCTCTGAGAAAAGGGTTGTGCCCTGCAGTGGAACTTATAACATGTTATTGAAATAACACAAAACCTGAAAACCGTTTATTAGTATTAATGAATTAAACCACTTCCAAGAACATACATAAACTCACGCCTGTATCTTGAAGGAGTAGGCAGAGACCAGAGTTTACCACTTGCCAGGATCCTGATAAACCTCTTTCGCTTCATCAACACTCATTAGTCGCTGCCCGTTTCGGCACTTTTTTTTTCTTAATTTTTCCTTGTAGATTCCGTATTTGGTCGAATTACAATAACTATGACTTTATTACATATGCGCTTGGGACATCCCTTACCGGGACTTTATATTTTATTCGTCAATAGGTATGTCTTCCTTCATTCTCTCCATATGTCCATTTCAAACCAATGCAACATATCTTTCTCAATTCTAGTCACCAAGAACGAATAGTTTTGAATTCTCATTGTTTTACACAATTTTGAGATCTTACTGTCTCGATGAGGTCAATTAGCCAAAATTGCAAAAAAATATCGATACTGGAAAAAACGGTTTCACGTTATTTTAATAACTCGCTGTAAAGACAGCTTCATGATCATCATCATCAGCCTATGCTTGTCCACTGCTGGACATAGGCCTCTCCTTATGCACGCCACTGAGCACGGTCCTCGGCTACTCTCATCCAGCTCTTGCCAGCCGCCCTGCGAAGATCATCGCTCCACCACTACGACGTCCTACACTACGTTTACCGATCCGCGGTCTCCACTCAAAAACTATTTAATGTTATTTTGAAATCTTACTTACTAGAAAAGACAGCTTATAATGTTATTATGAATGACACGTTTATTTATCTGAAACTATAATGATTATGGTGACCCTGATAGGAGAAGACAATGGCCACAATAGCAATTCAGCCAGAATTGTCTCGAAAGCCGGTTCGGCAAACTGAATGCTTCGCCGGTGACCGTTCCGCCAGTGACCGTTCCTTTCTACTTACAAATTGGGTCTCTTGTGTTGAAAGGAGATTTGAACGTGCGACCGAGACGCGAATTATATGTGAGCGGCAGCGGAGAACGTAATAAAAAAACTGGGCAAGTGCGTGCAGGGTTCTATAGAAAGAGGGGGATTTATCTGCTTTACCGAACTAACAACTTCATCAACGTAATTTCACAATGGATTTTGTACGAAGTTTTCCTTTTATAAGTTGGTCGCCTATTACTCGTTAACTTGTACAGGCTAAGTAACCGTGATAGTTTTCCCTGTAAGTTCATTATATGTACCCTGAATTATTTTACGTTTTTAAAATCAACAGTTTAGCCAGGGAAGGGAAGGGGGGGCGCCCTACTCGGACATAAATTTGTGCTTTAAAGCTTAATATTTCGCAAACGGAACCCTAAATAAAAAATGATATTTCTACTGCCATAATAATTTTAAACGCCAATCCAACGATACCCTGCAATATGGTGCAGGCGAAAAAAAAATTTGCGTCCTTAATTTAGTTGTAGTTTTTAATTTTATTGTACCGTTTTATCGGCGTGATTAATATGTATGTCTATGTCAAATTTTAGCTTTCATCATTTCAATTAGCATCTCCTCTGGCTTGAAAAAAGTCAAAAAGACAGAACAACATTTTATACTACACCTGCTTGGAAAGTACCTTGATACTTTATCAAATTTACGGTAGAAAGTACGTCATTGCATATCGAACAAATATGCGGGGAGAAAACGCATCTGAGCGGGAGAGAAAAGTGTATGAAAATCCATTTCTTACGTGGTTTTTCTTTTTTAATTTTGGGTAAGACTATGCGCCGGTAACCTAAATATCAAAAGCCAAAAAGTTTTTACAGTGAGTTTTTATCTCCAAGTTCGCAAAATGACACTGGCCACTAGCTGTGTGTTGGATGGTGTCGGGCTGGCAGTGCGACCCTGCGGCGGCAGGATAAACAATTTGAAAAAAGAACATGTGAAAATTGCAGACGCCATTGGCGCCATTTCCAATTTGTGTGTTGTTTGAGGATTCAGTTTTCGTAGAAAGTAAAAT
The DNA here is from genome assembly GCA_947308005.1 of Yponomeuta malinellus. Lineage (NCBI taxonomy): Eukaryota > Metazoa > Arthropoda > Insecta > Lepidoptera > Yponomeutidae > Yponomeuta > Yponomeuta malinellus. Next base: position 6,442,623 of record OX371010.1, read on the forward strand.
AAAACTATCAAGCAGGTGTAGTATAAAGCACTATGTATCACTCGAGAGAAACTGCGATTCCCGATCTCGGGTGTTTTAAAGCCCTCGCCTACGGCTCGGGCTTCAAACGACACCCTTGACGGTAATCGGTCACTTTCTCCTCTCGGTGAACAATGTACTATTTCACATGACATTTTATGACTAGATTAATTTCCAATGTGCTCGATAGTCGTGTGAGGCACGAAATATGTGATTTTTTTTTTCACTGCCTTTTTCTCCACTTCAACTCTAAGGCATCAGCTAACATTGTGATTGTACCTTAACATTGAACAAACAAAAACTCGCTACGTTGAAAAAAAAAATCGGTTTCTGATTTATTTTAACTAGACATTTATTTAAATTCTACAATTGCTTTTATATACTGATTAGGGGTCGTCCCTTCTGTTTGGTTGAGTGAGAAAAGGTCACACTGAGCTACGCTTGCTTTTATGGCAACCGTAACGTTGGATTTCACAGTACCACTGTGATTCTCGTCACTGAGGGAAACAGGGCTGCTTCATGCATAACACGCGCGACACGAGGCATGTTCACATCAAACGCCCGGAGTGATAGATAGCGAAATCTATGCACGTCGCATGTATGCATCTGTTGCAACGGAAATACCTACATCTCTCGAAGCATAAACCTTTGGCCTTGCATCTACGTAGTGAGAGATGATTTATGCAGCGTCCAGCGGCACCATCACTCACACTTGATGGGTGAAGGGACCACTCGGACGCTGCAGTGCCTGGGACTTTGTTTTTTTTTATACATGGAGTAGGATTGCCCAGCACCTACACCATCCTGACATAATAACAATAATAATAACTTTCACACAACACAATCACTTGTCCTGGGTCGCTACTACGTAAGTCCTCCACTGTATGGAGTTGTCCGATTCAACCTACTCCGAACTGTCAAGTACATACATATTTTGACACTTTGGAATCGTCAAAATGGTTAACCCAATAGAGTGGACAGTTACGTGATAGAAGGGCTGGTCCCTGACTAGGATACCTGTAGGATACCCGGTAACCAAGCAAGGACATCACAAAGATGGAAATACACCCAGAGTGTGACCATTTGTACAAATAAAATACGGCGGCCTCCAATGGGAATCGAACCCACGATTTTTGTTTTGGTAGCCAAGCGTGTTAACCGCTAAACCAACGAGGCAGTCAATGTGTCGTCAATTGAAATTTTCAGCGAATATGTGCTACTAGCTGTCCCGGCGAACTTCGTACCGCCACAGAATCCGTTTATACGATTCTTGTTACCATGGCGACGCATTAAATAAATATCCTAGAGTTTGGCTCGAAAAACGGTTACAATAACAATAAAATATTATCCCACGGGAACGCACTACCGGGATATCAAGTATCCTATGTCTCAATTGAGATCTTTGTCTATTTGTATGCCAAGTTTCATAATAATTCCGATCAGCCGTTATTGCGTGATTGAGTAACAAACATCCAAATATCTTCACTCACATTTATAACTCATTAAAACAGTCTAAATAGTCTGTGGTAAAGGAAAAGACGTAACCATAGATTATTTAAGCTGCATAGATGGAGTGTTTTAACGCGATCGTGTTTCAATAGATAACACCCGTATAAGCATAAAACATTTATCTTTTTCTGGGACAGAGTATAACGTGCCGAATGACAAGCCGACTTTGAATGGGGTTCCTTCTGCTTTGTCCCTAACAATCGAGGGAATCGAGGTCACCGCAGGCCGATCTGGTTCGCTGAGCGACGGACGGACACTGCGTTTGACCTCAGTAGGGCTAACATAGCAGACAGGGCCTTTTTCTGAACTGAGAATTTCGCTAAGTAAATAGGTACTTAAGTAACGTTCTGTCACGCTCTTTTCTGAGAAATTATAAAAGACAGCACTACAGTTAACCATTTACTTAGCGAAATTCTCAATTCAGAAACTGGCCAATAAACATGGCTTTTGTACAGAGATCCCTGTTCGCTTAGCTTACCGTTTTTTTTTGGAATAATGTATTATAAGCCTGACGACTTTATTAATGATAAGCTCTGAATGATTTATTATAATTCTGACATTTTATGTTTATTATTATTTTGTAAGTAAGTATATAAATTACTAGCTGTTGCCCAGGACTTCGTTCGCGTGGTAATTTTGATGTGTATTTTTCCGGGATAAAAAATAGCCTATGTGCTAATCCAGACTATAATCTATCTCTGTACAAAATATCATCCGGATCCGTTCAGCCGTTTTTGCGCTAAAGAGTAACAAAAATCCATCCATACATACAAACTTTCGCGTTTATAATATTAGTAAGGATTGGAAAAAGCTAAGTACCGATTCATTTTATTATGTAAGAACATTTAATTGATCAATTGTATTACTAAATTAAAATATGTATATGCACACCAATCATGAAGGATCTTAAGAACCTCTGTACCCGTATTCTGGCAAATAAATAGTTACTTTACCCGCTTCCAGAAAGATTTTTCTCTAGACGGGAATCGCCCCATCCCGCGCTCACGTAGTGGATGAGAGTGGGATGGTTCGAGTCTTTGTATTATTCCCGTATTTCCCAAGTCGTCTATGCTAAGCGCTCTGCTCTACGATTTTAATAGCTGTAACTTTTTTGTCTTTCGAGAGTGATCGAAGCATTTAAGGGTCATTTATTACATGAGAAAATTTTAATCACTTTCTGACCCGCATCCCATTTTGTTTGCGTATGTTCCGTCGTCCCTCATCAAGGACATAGGGCTTTTATGAAAGATCTCCACTTGATCAATTCCAAAACACAATAATGTCCTTGAAATCTGTCTTGAAGCTTGACAGCAAAATATGCAAGCTGTGTTATTCAGATCTAACTTTGTATGGTGATTTCGACACAAAATTCTGCTTGGATTATTTACTCCGGCATTCACATTTATAATATGGGAAGTCGTTCCGCACGCTTAAGAAATGTCCTGAGTCATTTTGTGACTCTACCATCTTACATAAGTTAATAATAAGTAAGCAAGAAGATTACCTCAGAACTATACATAATAAAAAAGAGTATGTAATTAAAAAAAAAAATTCACTAAAAACAGACTTCAGCACTAAAAAGTTAGAAATAATTTAAAAGAACACCTTTAAATTAGAAGTATGTATAAATGTAGGCATTGTAGAAGTATAATTTGTAATCGGTGCCTAAAAATTTTTGTCCTGGTCATGAAACTGGGCACCGACTACAAATTATGCTTCCACTATACATTGTATAGATACTTCTAATTTAAAGGTATTATTTTTAATTGTTTAGGGCTGTAGTGTTTTGAAGTCGGTTTTATTTTTTATTTTTCAATATTTAGTGGGGGAGCGGGAAAAAAATAAACAAGTCCCTTATAAACATATTTTACCCTACTTTATTCTCAATTTCCATCTCCGAAAGTCTTCACCATAAAATGACCAAATTACTTTACGACGACTTTATGCCATTTCATGAAACATACAGATATTACTGAGGGATGGGCCTCATTAGGCCTTATTTACTGGTGTCCATTGAAGAGTTCCGTTCTCCATCTCTGAAAGTCTTCATCAGATCTGCACCAAATTAAAATGGATGAGTGTTATATCTATTCAAACAAAAATTAATTGTCAAAATCGGTTAACATTTGACGGAGTTATGTGAGAAAATAGCAAAAAAAAAAGAAACATACGCGTCGAATTGATAGCCTCCTTCTTTTTTGAAGTCGGTTAAAAATATGTAAAGAAGGAAAGTGAAAAAAGAAAGGACAGGACTAAGAGGAGAGAGAAAGAGAGGAAAGTGTATATTAAGATTAAGTGTATCCGGAAAAAAATACATTAAAAATCTCAAATAAATTCAGAACATAAACAGCCTATATACGTCCCACTGTAGGGCACAGGCCTTCTCTCAGAGAGAGAGAGTTGGGCTTAATCACCACGCGTGCCTACCGCGGAGATATATGAATAGCTCAGACACTCAGGTTTCCTCACGATGTTTTTCTTCACAGTAAGCGAGTGGTATTGCTACTATAGCTTCACAAATGTACATAACTTAGAAAACAAAGTCATAGGTACATGCCGGCACAGGATATCGTATCCTGGGTCCCTTGCTTCCGAGTCCAATGTTCTACCCACTAGGCTACCACCGCTGTTAGAACAACTCAGAACACATGATGTTAAAATCTTTGCCTCTTTTTATTCCCAACAATTAAGTCCAAGTTATTTAACAAAACAGTGTTACCGACAGTGGTAGATATCATGAGTGTTTGAAGAGTTAATCTTCTATTAACCAATACTATTTCGCGGCTACAAGCATCTACATCGGGAGAATGTCATTGAGTCAGCGTTAACCTGATCGCTGAATCACCGAGTCAAAGATTAAGCACACACAAGTAACATCATTTGCATTCGTAATTTAGGCACGCTTTCTTGTCTGCAACCTTGTTTTTCACTTAAATGCTCGAAACGCTAACAAAAGTAAGTCTTGGTTTTTCAATGTCTTTTGATTTATAGTTCCGTTTAGTCCAGTTTTCAGTCCAGCCACGCTGCACTCTACTCAGTTACGTTGCGGATGTCTTTGCAACAAAAGTCTACTCGTAGATCAGCTGTCGACTGTCGTCTGTAGGTACAGTTACGTAAACCCCTTAAGGCTCTTACACATAAACACGATACGACGTGGCGTCGTGCTACGACGCCCTAATTTGGCTTCAATTTGAGCGAAATTTTGAACCAATATTGAGCTCTGAGTTGAATAAGTCACGCTTAGTTATGAGTTGACTGGATATTTGCGATTGCGTTATAGTGAGCCAAATTAAAGCCAAATTAACGCGGTGTAGGGGTGTAGCACGACACGACGTCGTATCACGTCTATGTGTAAGAGCCCTAACGCTGCTAGCGTTCCGCAAAACGTGTGCCGCGCGCGGCATACTAGGTATCTCGGTCATCAGTTGATGTGCCTCGGAAAAACGACAAGTTTTTGCCAAAAATGGTTCTCAGCGGAAATCAATCTTCTACTAGTTTCTTGGTCCGATGTTTTAGGTAAAAAAGTTCTAAAAAATGGCCCTACTCTTATTGAGATTTCTGTGTGTACGATTTTTTTTAAAACGGATTATGATATATATGTTTTATTTTCATTTGTTGCGCTAGTTGGCCCCTTAAACACCTTTTGCAATTTATGCAAAAGTGATTTTATGGACAGACAGAGAACACTAATTGATTATTCATTTGTGGTGTACCTCCGAAAATTCCTTATTTCGTAGGGAACCCAAAATTTGTTGCGGAACACTGATGTAGAGTGCACTGCAAGGAAGGCGTGTAGTAAAGGTTGATGCTGACTAAAACCCCCGAGGGTTTCGTACTATGTTTACTATACATGAATTTTGGGTGCTTTGAAAGCCATAGCAAAATGAACGTGCTTTAATAATAATCGAATACCCTATCATCATCATCATTTAGCCACGAGAAGTCCACTGCTGAACACAGGCCTCCTCCATGGATTTCCAAAAAGACCGGTTGGAAGCGGCCTGCATCCGGCGTCTTCCTGGCACTTGGATGAGGTCATCTGTCCATCTTGTGGCTGGTCGCCTTACGCTGCGCTTGCCGATATGTAGTCTCCATTTGAGATAGAATACGCTAGTTTGTTTATTAAAAAAAAGGGCACTTCCCAAAAATATTTCGTCGTAAACTATTAGAATCATTAGGACCATTAGTAGCCAGCAAGAGCGGTGCGTGCATGCCGCGGGTCCGTGGACTAGGTAATTGTTCGCACTTTTTATGAAACAAGATTTCTCGACTCATTTTTCTTATTCACGTCTGTAGGTACTTAAAAGTAATAGTCTAAATAATGTTATTTTAACTGCTAATTACACAGTTCAAACCACACTGATTTCAGCGTACGTATGTGGCGCAGCGTATGTACGAATCTTATTAGGAATAATGGTTTTTCTTTCATACAGTTCAGGACCCTTGAATGAATGAATGAATGATTTATTGCCACAAACAAACATACTTACATACAATAATTAAAAAATAACGGAGTGTGCGTGTGACAATGATACTATTTCAGCGTTGGCTGTTTGTATTTGAAACAGCGCTGGTTTTCAAATAGCACCTTCACGCCAAACGAAGAAAACGTGTCATGCAGGTAGGGCTTACCGCTAAAAAAACTTAAAACCACTAATAAAAAAATAATAAATAGATACATTTGAGCCAATTAAGAAAATTATACTCGTACAGATTGAAATATAAATAACGTTTATGTCAATTTAGGACAATATTTTTATACTTATCAATTGCAATAGTAGGTACAGAAGTTTTAATTTTAATTGAATTTAATTTAATTTAAATTTTAACTAAGCTTTAATTATAATGCCAGATAGTCAATAATGTCATTCATGAATAAAAAAATCTAATACTTATAAAAATAATGACGAAAATGAAATTAAGGATTACTTAATATTATTCTGTTGTTTATAATATCGTCGGCTTATATGTCCATACCTTTAAAAAAAGCGGTTAGAGAGTTATTGCAGTAAATGACTTCTTGCAGTAAGCCGACGATATAATATATGTTTTGTTAAGTCCCTTAGCGAAGTCTGACTCTTGATTGGCCGGTTTTTATTATTCATTGTTATACAATAGGGGCTGCACTATAGTCACTCCAAGTTTGACACTTGAATGTAAGTAAGTATTATCATTTATAACTAGACAATAAAGTGTCCAAATAACTAAGGTGACTAACATAGCCTAAAAGGTTAGCAAGCCGAAGAGGCAGTGAGCTAGTCACATATGCCGAAGAATCGATGGTCGACAGGGCTCAAAGGTTCTCTAGTGGAAACGACGAACTGGCAAACGCAGCGTAGGATGCCCGCCAGCTCGCTGGACAGACAGATTGCTGACAGCGGCCGGATGAGGACGGCCGAGGACAGAAGGATTTGGCGTGCCTTGGAGGAGGCCTATATCCAGCAGTGGACGAGTACGGTCTGATTGATTGATTGAACGTGTTTTCTATCGACCTATCGCATCTTTGCAATTAATATATCGCAAAGAAACCATACTAGCACTTATGTAATTAGGGTTATGTCCTGTCCTGACCCAAGATAATTACGACCCTATGTGAAAAGTTTCGCATTGTTCTTGGTACGTACTTAATACCTTTGGATCGTCGTATTAAGGCCTGAATCATATTTGACGAGCGAATTCAGCAGACCTTGAAGGTGACGACCTCTTTATTGCGTAAAAGCAGAACACAAGACGGACATAATATATTACGGTTCCCGAGGGGCGGTAGCTTTTCAGCGGACTTCTGACAAGCGCCGCGAGGTATTTTCTATTGAGATTACACTCAAGCCTCGAAAAGAGAAGATGCAGAAGTGCCACTTCTGATGGCCGAATACTATAGGTTCGATAGAATGGACTAAAACTGACTATTACGGTAACGAAAAAAAATTGCGCCGAAATAATCATGGATTTGTTTTTTTTATATAAAGAAGATTAGCAGTCTTATTTATAAACAGCCGATTCTACGAAAACACTCTTATGAGGAAATTAAAGCCGGCTTATGACAGGACTTAACTAGATCATGACATATAGTGACATAAATACCAATTTTATTCCTGCTATAGCTCCTCCAGGCGTAAAGTAACTTTTAACTGTCTTTTAATTCATTACAGTTAGACAACGTTAAATTTTTTAAAAAAGTGGGACGAGTTTTAATTTACATGTGGAAATATCGGATTATGGGTAATTTGGGTAATTGTAAAAGAAGATATGATTTTTAGGGTTCTGTGCCCAAAGGCTAAGGGATCCTATTACTAAGATTGTATTGTCCGTCCGTCTGTCTGTCTGTCTATCTGTCAGTAGGCTGTATCTCATGACCTCTGATAGCTAGACAGTTGTCACTTTAACACATAATGTAGTTCTGTTGCTGCTATAACAACAAATAGGTACTAAAACAGAAAAAAATAAATATTTAAGGGGCTCCCATAGCCAAAACGAGATGTTTTTGTCGTTTTTTGCTCGATATTAATAGCGGCAACAGGTACAGGCTTGAAATATTCAAATGTTGTATTGATAATGGTACGGAATAACGGAACCCTTCGTGTGTAAGTCTGACTTGCACTTGGCCGGCCTTTCCATTGGCGGCGCTAGTGTTACTGCATGCAATGGAGCCCTTTATGGTTAATTTGCTGACGACCGTACGCATTTAAGGACTAGATGAGTCCCTTGAACACGAAAAAGACTTCTAAAAAAATTATTACGAAGATTTGGCCTCGGCCTTAACACGAAAAAGAAAAAGGAAAAACGTTAGACCTGGCTGCACGGACGAAAGTCCTTTGCCTATTCTGCTATTAGCAGAATAAGATGAAAAAAAAAAACGAGTTTAGGCTATCACGGATGGATGTATGACAATTGGGTCCCATTTGTCGTCGTGGGTATATACAGGGAGTAAAGAAATCCTCATATACATCCGAAAATGGGGGCTCATATTCGTCAATAGGTACGAACAGCTTAATTTTACTATGGAGGAAACATCGAAATCGCTTAAAAACATATTACCGACTAAGGTTACCACCCGCGGCATTAAAACAGATTCTTATATGTTTTTTCGCGACTTTCAAGTTCTCTTCATAGTGAAAGTTGTTCGTATTTACAAGTAGAACCGCCAGTTTTCGGATGTACATATTTTTGATGGGGTTTTGGACGTCGGGTTTTTGTTACACGCTGTAAAAGTTATTCAGAGAGACCTGAACTTTACTGGGGTCACAAATACATTTCGTTCTTTACTTTTTGAATGTTGTTTGGTCTTATCGGTCGATTGACGATTGCCAAGGCAACCAGCACCTCTACTCTCGACGCTGATTTATCTCATTTACGTTACAATTGGGTATTTGAAAAAATATCAAATGTGTTACTTTTCAAACGGAATTTTGTATGAAAATACTTGCTTATGACGTCACATTTCAGAGCACGCTTTTTATGTTAAATCTATTTAAAAATTGTAATAACTAGTTATTGACTAAAAGAGATACATTTTCCGAGATATTTTGTAACTTTAGTTTTAATAAAGCATATGAAATAATTTATTGTTGATCGTGTCAAATACCGTATTGAGCGCATTTATTTAATAATTTAAGCAAAATATGCTTTCAGTTTCAGTTGCTGTGGTGGTAGCCTATAACTTTGTTTTCTAAGTTATGTACATTTGTGGAGCTATAGTAGCAATACCACTCGCTAACGGTGAAGGAAAACATCGTGAGGAAACCTGAGTGTCTGAGCTCTTCGCATAAGTCAGCGCTTGAAATCGCCAATCCGCGGTGGGCCCGCGTGGTGATTTAGCCCAACTCTCTCTCTCTCTCTGAGAAGGCCTGTGCCCTGCAGTGGAACGTATATAGGCTGCTTATGATGCTTTCAGTTTCCGTTGTGCTCTGAAGTTCCAATAAGTTTAATGCAATCGTTTACTTCTAACGTATTGCATTTAATTCTGACGCAATGTGAACGCGGTAACGTCGAAAGTAGAGGTAAATGGGCCGTTTTTATCGTTCATCTGTACCTATTAGACTACACGTGGTCCTTTTTGCTTTTCGGTCGTTTTAACTGAAGCCCTCTGGGAGGCAACCTCGTTGTGCTACCGAGTCTGGTAAACGCGCACGTAATCGCCTATAGTTTTTTTTACAAATAAGGAAGGTACACTGTTGCGTAGCCTTGACATTACTAACGCAGGTACGGCAATGTTATCTAGACTATGCGCTTTGTTTGAAAGCAATTAGGTACAGAGAAGAAATATCACTAATACAGAGAAGTTTGTATTACAGAGAAGTTTGTAAAGAGGCTCGAAATTTCACTGATGCCTGCACTTGCCCATTCGGTCAGTTGGAAGAGCGCTGGTACGGTTAGCCAGAGGTCGCGGGTTCAAGTCCCGGCGTGGGTGGAATTTTTAGCCTCTAAATAGGTTTTTAAAATTGTCCTCAGCACGGGTTAGTGCAAAAAAAGGATATAATCACTAAGATTGTTGAAATAGATCGTTCGGATTAGATTCAATCGGAATCGGATTGCGTGCTACGTCTCTAGTACTTGGTACTCTCCATAAAATAAGCACTGGCCAAGTGCGAGTCAGACCCGCGCACGAAGGGTTCCGTACCATTATAACATAAACATAAACATTCACATGCAGGCACATACATTGCTTCTGGCCCCACACTAGGATTATCTATACAACATTTGAATATTTCAAGCGTCTACCTGTTGCCGTCAAAAATGGCCAAAAAAATCACGTTTGTTGTATGGGAGCCCCCTTAAATATTTATTTTATTCTGTTTTTAGTATTCTTTGTTATAGCGGCAACAGAAATACTGCAACTGCCTAGCTATCACGGTTCATGAGATACAGCCTGGTGATAGACAGGCAGACAGACAGACGGACAGTGAAGTATTAGTAATCGGGTCCCGTCTGGCACCCTTCGGGTACGGAACCCTAAAAACCGTATTTACCAAATTTGATACATTTTATTTCTTTGTTTACAGATTAGCGCCACGGAGGATTTTTCAAGTGTCAAATTCCATAGCAATTGCTATTGCTAACGTTAGGATTCCGACAGGATTTGGATTAGACCCCTGGTCCTGGACATACATACATAAACGCATGAGTTCTATCCTGGAGGGGTAGGCAAATACCAGGGTTTGCCACTGGCCACGATTCTAAGAAAGTTATTTTGTTTCACTAGCATTAATTAAGTACTTTTTATCTTCCCTTCGCTAATACATCCCCTATTTGATCAAATTACGTCCGCCTGGGACGTCCTTTACCGGCTCTTCAATCCACATTAGCTCGATTTCTTTGGTAATTCTTTCCTTCTTCATCCTCTCCATGTCCAACCAAACCATTGCAAATAGGTACTCTTCATAATGAAGCTTTTAGAAAGGAATTTGATCGGACCTAACCGACATTGTTACAAGTGACATAGTGAATTAATTAGGACAGGTTGACACTTGACCCCAGTCACGCCTGATGGTAAACAAAGACGGGGTCTAAGATGCTTACCTGTTTAATGCCGGTTGACTCTAGTTTGCGTCCTAAAGAAAATAAAAAAAATAAAAGAAAATAAAATAGAGACTAGCGGACTTAGGGGTGTGCAGGGCAACGCCTTAATTTGTGAGTTAGGGCGGCGCTTGAGGGACCGCGGCTTGAACTGTCGTTCTGGGGCATATCACATTCAACGGATCTCCCTGGCTGTTCAACGTGGTAATGCAGCTAGTGTTTGCATCAGATATGGCCCGGAGTGACTAAAAAGGTTGCTATGCATAATAGTTTTGCTTTTTATGGTATAAGTTGTTTATGTTGGACTTTTATAATGTGACCTATTTAATCTGTTGACGATGCTCATGGTGAATTTATTATTATTTTTTGTTTATTAATTTATATTTTTGATTTAATTTGTTTGTAGCACTAAGTTGTTTGCTGAATAAATAAAAATGTAAAGCTTAATCCGACTTTGATAATGAAAATACAGCTTGTACTTGCACCAGTCCGGATGTGTAGTTTTAGTTTACTCGAATTAATATTTGAATAAATCAGTAGGTATTTAAGTTTTTGAATTTTAATTACAATATGGACTGAAAAGTACTTCAAACGTCTGCAGTCGCTCTGCAGATATGTTGGAAAATGTGTTCTCATTGCGGCTTGGCAATCTCAAACTTTTTCCTGAGGTTTTCCGACGCCCATTTTTATACACGTACCATATTTTAAATAAGTTATTATTTTGTTTCAGGCTCAACTCACGCGTGCGTACGTAAAGTCAACAGGACATCAGTCTTTGCATAAGTGAACCCCAACCAGTTGCGTTACGGAAGACTTTGCAACGAAAACATAATACATTTTTGTGGCAAAGCCATCCGTAACGTAACTGATTAGAGTGGTGGCGTGCCGTCGACTGTACGAGTCGCTATGTTGTGTGTATGATAGATAGAACTGTCGCATATACACAGGACGGTGGTTTGAGATCGGTAGATAATGAGGAACTAACTGAACCTGGGACCTCAGCAAAGCGTTTGTAAAATATTTTAGAGTAGTCAGCTATAGTCTGGTAGCGGTGGTAGCCTGGTGGGTAGAACGTTGGACTCGGAAGCGAAAGACCCAGGTTCGGGCATGTAACTATGACTTTGTTTTCTAAGTACATCTGTGAACTTATAGTAGCAATGCCACTCGCTTACTGCGAAGGAAAACATCGCGAGGAAACCTGAGTGTCTGAGCTATTCGCATACCTCAGCGCTTGAAATCGCCAATCCGCGGTGGGCACGCGTGGTGATTAAGCTCATACTCTCTCCCTGAGAGAAGGCCTGTGCCCTACAGTGGGACGTATATAGGCTGCTTGTGTAACGTACAGTTTGTCATCAGGTCGAAGAGTAATTAGCTTTCCATACTGTCCCATCTCAAATTACCACCACACCCCGGTTCAATGGCAAGTGAATAAACTTAGTTTAAATATCGGTATATTTTATCGCTCTGTACCAATATTGCGATCGATGTAGGTACATCGATAAGATTTGTATAGTTATTTACAAAGAAGTAACGTACATATATCGGCATTATTATTTAGATGACAAAGATGTGTGGAATTAAAGCCAGTTCAATGAATCCTAGTACTAGGGTTTTAGAAGATAACGACGTGTAAACCCTGTTATTTATTTTTTATTTTATTTTATTTGGAAAACTAACAGCTTATCACTAACACAATAAGTTGCACACATAGATACAGAAAGCCAACAAAAAGTTTTCACAGATAGTCATATATTTTGACTTAAATAATTGTTTGAAAAGACTAAGTTTGAAGTTTTTTTCTCCGTTTTTTCTCTAAATGATCTAGATTTTGAAACGGACACCTAGTTTTTCTTGTAACGTTCAATAAGTCACAGTTTCTGTGTTACTTTGAATAACATTTTTTGACTTTGACTTTGACTTTGACGGCTGATTCGAGTTAGATTCTCACTATCACCATTAGCCTGTAGAAGCGTAGTAGGCATTGTGGAAGCACTAATAATAGTCAACCGACTTCGGAAACGGGAGGAGGTTCTCAACTAGTCCATATGTATGTTCAGCGATAATACTTTATCACGTTGCCCGATTTCATCGATTCTTTTTTTTTGGTCTCATAAACAATTGATCGAGAGAATGTCATCGAACGCTTGTTGCGAGTTTTTCTCGAAGTCGGTTCTTTTATTGGAAAAAAAACTATTATTTGACCATTTTTCTGTGTCTGGTGTGCGATAAAACGTTCAGCTCCCGCATCTCGCTGACGTACGATCAGGGGCGGATTTCCAGACCTAGGTCCAGTCCTATATTAGGGGGAGATCAATCGCGGAAAAAACACTAAGGGCTGGCGCACATATGGCAAAGTACAGCGCAGAACATGTTTCACTGTCAAACTATTATCGACATTTTCCTCATTGAACTAATATCCAAAATCAATTAACACAGCACTGAATGCAGTCGCTTTGATGCGCTTAGAAATTAAGTGTTGTGTTAATTGATTTTGGATATTATTTCAATGAGGACAATGTCGATAATAGTTTGACAGTGAAAGATGCTTTGCGCTACGCTTCGCCATATCGACCCTTTGGGGAAGAAATGTAGTAAAAGCCATTTTACTTTTAGCGAAAACAAATAATAAAAATAAAAAATGCTTTGCATCTTTTTTCTTTTAAATGCCATGATATACTAAAAATGTAAGGAATTTTATAGATATTCAACTTGAAATTCAACATATTAGAAGTTGGAATGGCTTATATTACAAAAAAGCTGCATCCAATGGCTTTTACAGCAAAGAATTTGCTAATGTTACTAATAAGTTGGATTGCAACCATTAAAATAATTGCAGTATAAGCCATAAGAAAATGCACTACAATGTACTTACATACTACAGAAATTAGGTAGCATCAGTGTCTTTTACAGCATACGAATATTTTAATAAAAAAAACTGTAAAGCCTGTTAAAAAATCAAGGTAGAAAGAGGCATTTTTTGCGAAACAAAATATAAAAATTGAAAAAGCTTGAAAAACTGAATAAGACTGCAATTAAAGTCCATTTTCACCAAAAATGGCTTTTAGCACATTCCATCCCCAAAGGGTCGACATGTACGCCGGCCTTAACTCGCGAGGGATGATATACCGGGATAACATACAGATAATACATACAATGTCATGAATGAAACGTAGCTCAGAAAAAAAAGAACGGGGGCGGCTAGCACCTACTACGCGGCTTAGGGCGGCCAATACTGTTAGTCTGTCCCAGCGTGGGATACTCTGTGATATGGCGACCAGACAACAAAAATACCCTTAAAAAGAATAACACTATATTTATATTTTGTGTTTGTCCTTTTTTCCGGTGAACAATAAAGAATATTCTTATCTTAGACTATTGCCAGGCAAAGACCGAACCTACAAGCCCTGTACTTGTATTTTAAAGTCGAAGCAATGGAGAAAACAAGCCAATATTCACGGAAGCAAATGATTTGTGAGAGATTCCCTGGAATGCCACACGCATCCAAAATGAGGGGATTAGTGATGTGGAAACATAGCGGATTAGTGGAGCAGCGCTACCGGCTTGATGGATGGCAAGTACTACCTCTACTAGCTGAGAGAAGTAATGACCCGATTCAAGACCTTACGTCATCGAACTATCGGTCCAAAACGTAACTGTTAGCCCACTCTAACACATCAGATGTGATAGAGACAGAACGGACGAAACGTGGATAATAGTGTTGCAGAGTATTTGGAATCGGTCACCGAATCGATTATGGCTTTGATTATTGCCCATACTTATTATGAAATCGATTCGCTTTGCCGAGTGAGTCACGAGCGTGACGTAGTGCTTCATAAAAGATGAGGTCGTTTAAGTAAATATTGGAACGTAAAGCGGTTTGCTTGCTCACCTAATCGAAAAATTGAATGCGTTAGCAGGTTTTCCTGGAATAATTTCTACGCTGCGTGGTTTACATTGGGTATTTCATTTATCGTGTGACGTCCAACGTTAGGCTTAGCGTGCATTATACATTGCATTAAATTATTAATCTAATATATAAGAATCTCGTGTCAAAGTGTTTGTTATTGAACTCCTCCGATTTTATGTTTTTTTTGTGTATATTTGATAGGTCTGAGAATAGGTGGTAGGCTAAGTAATACGGTAAAACAACGTGTGCCTTACATACATACGCAGCCTATATACGTCCCACTATAGGGCACAGGCTTTCTCTCAGGGAGAGAGACTGGACTTAATCACCACGCGTGCCCACCGCGGATAGGCAATTTCAAGCGCTGAGGTATGTGAATAGCCCAGACACTCAGGTTTCCTCACGAGGTTTTCCTTCACAGTTATTTATATATCACTCGTATTACTACTATAACTTCACAAATGTACATAACTTAGAAAACAAAGTCATAGGTAAATGCCCGCACTGGAAATCGATCCTGGGTCTCGCTTCAGAGACAAATGTTCTACCTACTAGGCTACCACCGCTTCCACGTTTGCCGAGTCAGCTAGTAATATAAGAAACTTTTACTGTGCAATTCGCGCATAGTGTTTCTTTGGTAATCACAGAAGGAAGTCTCGTCCATCTTAGTTAACTAGTATTTCCGTACTTAAAATTCAATTATCTTAGTCTGCAGTCAGCTTGTGTAGGAGAACATGTATTTCTACTGTTTATTCCATTATACAAAAAAAATCATGCAAGAAATAATAATAAAAAAATCCAAAATGCATCCAGAATAATATTGATGGAAAAGTAATTAAAATAATAATTGTAAACCAAATCTCAGTTAAATGCACCACCCCGAGCCACACTTGACCGAAAGGTCCACATAATGCTAGCAGAGTTACCGCACAGCACAGCAAGGGGAATACTCTGCATCAAAAACGGCACAGGGTAAGTCAAAACTACAGGACCACAGGACTTGCGATACCTCTTTAATCAAAATTAAAGGACCGCCGAACGAGGACCAACTACACAACTGCACTCTTCCTGTACCTCTCCACTATGGACGTAGGCCGTCAGCTCTCATATTCTTCTTCATTTCTTGCCAAGCGAAACTGGTCTTTAACGCTGGCCACATCACTCAATTCCCTGAGGGTCCTCAGGAGATTTCCGACTTCCTTCTTTTCCCGTCACACCTCCTTTCCTCGATCTTGACCATTACAATAAATTGAAGAAGTCTGTACCTAACATAGGTATATCAATGCTCCGAGGTACCTAACGTGTCGCAGCCCTCCCTTAGATATCCCAACGACCACACAGCGGACGTGGGGCGAGGGCGCGGAAAAGACGCGTTTTAATCCAATTCACTTTCATACAAAATGTACTGAAGGGACGGGACGAATCCCCCACAGAAGAGACGGGGCGAGGGGCGCGATTGCTATACAACGCGTCTTCTCCGCGCCCCCGCCCCAAGTCCCTTCTGTGCCGCTGGCTATGGTGTAACTGTCTCCAGCATTCATTTCCATTTGCCGTGTGGCAATTGCAACTTCACTGATTGCAACAAAGTCGAGCCTTGGCTAAACACGTTGTGTTTATTATGTGGCACACGTGCTGCATGCAAATGTATTTAAATCCATCCGCCATGCACTCACTAGTACGAACGTTGTGTTTTATAACTATCGTCGGGCAACTTGCAAAGTAGTTTTGAACTTCACAAAGCTATCTTTGCTGTAGAGTTATTAATTGAGGCTAGTGTGAGTATTGAGTTATGGTATGCCGGGTGTGTCAATAATAAACTAACGCATTTCTCGAAACTCTCGTATTCTCTGCATGATAATGAAAATATTTTGGATAATGAACATTATAATGGTTGTCTGGAAGAAAATACTTAGTAATAAGGCCGCCAATTGTACTGTACTATATTATTGTTTAATTCTCATCTCATCTCTCTCATCTTCTTGTAATTCCTGGTGTACATACGATAAAGAATATTCTGTCTATGTATCTATATTTTGCACAGGAATTGTGATTGGGAAATCAACGGCTTAAGAGATAATTAGTTTCAAAATCACTATTTTTATTATATTTTTTTGCAGTAAAACATCTACAATCATATACCCAATTGCAAAGAATCTGGAATCGTATACTCATTTCTTCCCAAGGAACCTGATCGAAATTTTTATGATTTCTTAGACAATATTAAATTTCTACTCGCCATGTATTACAAACATCGGGTTCCAACACAAGCGCTTGTCCGTGCTATATAAGTGACTTATACTTGTACTTTGGACAAATAAACTTTATATTATCGTATCTTATATATGAACCATAAAAGCTACGCAACCATTGCTGGCTACCATTTCTTCTATTTCAATATTTGTGTGGGGGCCACAGGCAACATCTTCGTGACCATCGTTGTTATTTTATAATCATTAATTTATATTATAAGTCTAAAAACACATTTAATTAAGTTTTCAGCCACAACAAACGTGCAATGTAGCCAGGATTCCTCTTTGATTAATAAATTTATCTTATGTTATCTTATCTTATCAAACCAGTTTAAAATGTTATTTTTTTATATTTTAAGAACCTATTGTTTACTGTAATTGTATTGCTGTGGATGTCTGTTAAATTACTAAAATAGAATAAATATCCTCATTTAATAGCTTAATTCCGGATTCACTCACTCTGCGAATCAGAGCGAAACCTAGTCGGACTATTCCGACAAAAAATCAATTCAATTCAATTCAATTCAAATATTTTTATTCATTGTAAAAACAGAATGTTTACTTAATGAACGTCAAAGTTGTTAGTTTCACAATTAATGGATTATGTGGAGAAGAAACTAACAAAGAAACTCCACATTTATTCTTTTCAAAACACGTTTTAACTTAATTAACAGAGTTTTCAACTTAAAATATTAGTCATGAATGTGTTGAACACTAGTCACAATCGTCCTTTAAATAATATTAATCTACTGTTTAATGCCAAACATCTTTGTCTTCTAAATAATCCTTGATGTTATAGTAAGCCTTTTTGCACAGAATGTGCTTAACACATTTTTTAAATCGCGTTGGAGGTAACTCTAATATATCTTGAGGAATTTTGTTGTAGAACCTTATACAGTGCCCCATAAAGGATGTGTTAACTTTTGCAAGTCTAAATAGTGGAAATGACAATTTATGTTTATTTCTAGTATTAACATTATGGTGGCCACCAACATTTTCGAAGTCTTTGATATTTTTTCTAACGTACATAATATTTTCATAAATGTATTGACATGCAACTGTTAAGATGTTGGTTTCTTTGAAGAAATCTCTTAGCGAATCCCTACTACCTAACTTGTAAATAAATCGGATGGCTCTCTTCTGCAAGATGAAGATAGTCTCAATGTCTGCTGCCCGGCCCCATAGTAGTATACCGTAGGACATAATACTATGGAAGTAACTAAAATAAACAAGTCTAGCAGTTGCAACGTCAGTGAGTTCCCTAATTCTTTTCACTGCATATGCTGCAGAGCTAAGTCTGTGTGCTAATTTTACAATATGTGGACCCCATTGTAGTTTTGCATCGATTGTGATGCCCAGAAATACAGTATCATCTACAAATTCTAATTTTTCATGTCCAATTACTATGTTGTTCTCAACTACTCGTACGTTAGGTAAGGAAAACTTTATACATTTTGTCTTTTTAGAATTTAGCAGCAGATTATTTGCTGTGAACCAATCTAGTACTTGCGAGAGAGCATTATTTGCATCGTCAAGATTATTTTCTTGTCTCCTTATTTTAAAAATAAGTGACGTGTCATCAGCAAATAACACTATCTCAGACATTTTTTGTACCATAAACGGTAAATCATTTATATAGACTAGGAAAAGGAGCGGCCCTAAGATAGATCCCTGCGGGACTCCTATTTTTACAAGTGAACCCGAGGATTTAATACGATTTACGTCTGCTTTTTGGACCCTTCCTTTTAAATACGATCTTAAAAGATCTAAACCTGCACCCTTTATTCCGTAGTGTTTTAACTTTAGGAGTAGCGTTTCGTGGTCTACACAATCAAATGCTTTTGAAACCAGCAAAAGTAACCTACAAGAACCTTGTAGGATTGGTAGCGAGGCACGTGGAACCAGTACCGTCGAAACTTGCAGAAAGATACAAATTCCGGAAACGGGTGCAAAGCAGTGACGAAACCGTAACTCAATTTTCGGCTGCTTTGAAACACCTCGCAAAGACTTGTGAATTCGGATCTAATCTACAAGAGAATTTACGCGACCAGTTTGTGTGCGGATTGAAAAGCGAGACCACGCGGCAGCGCGTTTTCATGGAAGACGTGGATTTCGCCGCGGCATTCAAGATGGCGGTTACACTGGAGGCGGCGGCGAGTAATGCGGCGGCAGTCGAACAGTGTCGAAACAACTCATGGAAAGCAGAACATTTAGTTCAGACGGTACACGCGCTGGATAGGAAACGCACAGGACCGCGCCAACAAAATGGCGGCGGAGGTGGCGAACGGCGAGGCGGTGTGACGAAAGCGAGCGGGGCGGCCGGCGGCGCTGGGAGACTGTGGTCTTCAGGTCGTGGCGCGAAGACAGAAAGCTCATCAGGCTTATGTTCCTGTTGTGGTGCTCGAGATCATGCAAGAAACAACTGCAAATTCCGTGGCTATGTCTGCAGAGTGTGTCTGAGGCAAGGACATTTGAAGAGAATGTGCCCGAACATAGAAAGGAATTACAGGCAACTCTTACGGTTGGAAACCGCAGACACAGACGAGGACGAGGACAGCTATGAAAACGACGTCGATGGAAGTGGACCAAGTGGACTGTACATGGTGCAGCTGTTCGGTCGCGAGCCTGTGATAGCGGAGGTGGACGTGAACGGGCACGCTCTGGAGATGCATGTTGACACAGGTTCCCCTTTATCCTGCATCAGTGAGGCGCTATATCAACAACTATACGCGCGGCACTCCCTAGTGAAAGGTAACATCACACTAAAAGGATATGATGGACAGCCCATTACGTCATTAGGTTACATTCAAGTGAGTGTACGCTATCAAAACATGACTAAACTGCTAGAACTGCATGTAATTCGTAATGGTGGCGTACCGTTGCTCGGGCGTGAATGGTTGAAGGCGCTAGGAATGAACGTGATAGTATCGGATTCAGTACTGTCAGTACAACAAGC
Organism: Yponomeuta malinellus; assembly: GCA_947308005.1. Classification (NCBI taxonomy): domain Eukaryota; kingdom Metazoa; phylum Arthropoda; class Insecta; order Lepidoptera; family Yponomeutidae; genus Yponomeuta; species Yponomeuta malinellus. Next base: position 6,462,775 of record OX371010.1, read on the forward strand.
TAATGATGGAAATAAAAGCGGAAGGTGTGAAGCGGAAGTTTTTGATAAAGAGAAGTTCATGAAGAAATTTCCCCGTGTATTTAGTGGACGCCTAGGTTGCTACGTAGGCGCGCGGGCGACGCTGCGTGTCCGCGCCGACGTGGCGCCCGTCTACCGGCGCGCGCGGCCGCTGCCACTTGCGCTGCGCCACTCGTTGACGCCGAGTTACAGCGCATGGAAAGCACAGGTATCATTTCACCTATACACTCTTCAGACTGGGCCTCATGCATTGTAGTAGTACTAAAAAGTAACGGAGCCTTGAGAATTTGTGGCGATTACAAAAGCACGCTAAACCCAGTTTTAGAAGTCGATAGATACCCATTGCCTAGGGCAGAGTTTTTATTTAACAATCTGAGCGGGGGAAAGCGGTTCACTCAAATAGACCTATCCGAAGCCTATAATCAAGTGGTATTAGACGATTCGAAAATACTAACAGTGATAAATACGCATAGAGGTCTTTTTGTTTACAACAGATTGGTCTATGGTATTTCATCAGCGCCAGCGATATTTCAGCGTATTATAGAGGCAATAATAGTTAACATACCCCATTGCACCAATTTTCTTGACGATATTTTAATAACCGGAAAGTCCGAGGCGGAACATCTCAGAAACTTGCACGAAGTGTTTTGTAGACTAGATAAGGCGGGGCTAACGGTTCGTAAAGACAAGTGTACATTTTTTGCTAAAGAGGTACGCTACTTAGGTTACATTATTTCGGAAAAGGGCATATGTACGGATGAGAAAAAGATAGAAGCAATAGTGAAAGTGCCTAAACCTAACACAGTAACTGAACTAAAATCGTTCCTTGGGATGATAAATTTTTATTCAAAATTTTTGAAAAACTTCTCAGAGATTTTATGTCCATTATATGAATTACTAAAAAAAAATGTGCCTTGGCAGTGGAGAGAAATACAGAATGATGCGTTCGAACAGGTAAAGACCAAGTTAATTACTAGTCCAGTATTGATGCATTACGACGAGCAGCTTCCGCTGATCCTAACGTGTGACGCTAGCGCTCGCGGCGTGGTTGCAGTGTTGACCCAGCGCACAGCTGACGGCGAGCGACCGGTTTCTTATGCATCTCGCACGCTTAGCCCCGCAGAAGCGAATTACAGTCAGATGCAGAGAGAAGCGTTAGCGATAGTTTTTGGTGTTAAGAAATTTCACACTTATGTTTATGGGCGTAAGTTCACCTTGAGAACTGATCATCAGCCCCTAGTCATGATATTTGGACCGAAACACGACATTCCGCACACGGCAGCGGGGCGTTTAGTAAGATGGGCTATTTTACTGTCTGGTTATCAGTACGAAATAGAGTATGTAAGATCAGAGTTAAATCAGGCCGATGCCTTATCCCGCTTGCCACTAGCAGCCACGGATGAATTTAAAACAAATAATGACGATTGCGTTTTTATCAAATTTGTTGAAGATAATTTCGCCCTTAATACCAGTGACATAAGAATTGAATCCACGAAAGATAAAACTATTTGCAAAGTAATCGAATTCGTACGACACGGCTGGCCGATTTCTAGTGAGCGAGCGGGACGGGGCGAGGATGCTGGTAGCACGGACTGGCAGACCTACTGGCGACGGCGAGACGAGCTGAGCGTAGAGGCGGGCTGTCTTATGCTGGGGTGTCGCGTCGTAGTTCCGTCCGTGTTGAGGGCCCAGGTCCTAGCAGAGATTCATGGTTCACACCTAGGAATGGTAAAATGTAAAAGTTTGGCCCGTAGTTTTGTTTGGTGGCCTAATATCGACTCAGATGTAGAAAGCACATGTGCTTCTTGTAGGACTTGTGCGGAGGCAGCCGATATGCCACCTAGAGGTGTGGTCAAGCCATGGACATGGCCATTAAAACCGTATGAGCGGATTCACATAGATTTTTTTCATTTTAAAAATATAAAGTACCTGGTGGTGGTTGACGGTCATTCTAAGTGGTTAGAGATCATACCGATGACTTTAAACACTACTGCCAACGAAACAATAAGTAAGCTAAAAGAGTTATTCGCTCGTTTCGGTATTCCACTAACGTTAGTATCGGATAACGGGCCACCTTTCAGCAGCCGGGAGTTTAAACAATTTTTGACCAAAAACGGTATCAAACACGTCACTTCCGCCCCTTATCATCCCTCGTCAAACGGGGAAGCGGAAAACGCCGTTCGTATATTCAAGAGGGCATTAAGAAAAGCGGACATTGAAAGAATACCAATTCAGAGTTTTCTGCAACGATTTTTGACAGATTATAGGAACAGTGTCCATGGCACTACGGGTCAAACCCCGGCAAATCTCATGTTTGGAAGGCCTATTAGGACTAGATTAGACTTATTACGATCTGGCTTACTAGAACCTATTACTGATAAACTTAACAAACAAGCAGCTATTAAAAAGGGCAAAAGCAGTAAATGGGAACCGGGTAACGTAGTCTGGGTGCGCAATTATAGCCAAGAAGGACAATCTACTAAGTGGACAAAAGCAACAGTTATTTCTAAAATAGGAAACAATGTTTTTGAGGTCCAGACTGTAGGTGGGTCGAAATGGATACGCCATGCTGACCAAATGCGGTCTTCCTCGGTGATCATGGGCGGGGGCGGCGCAGAGACGGCCGCGGTGACGTCACCGACTGCGCGCGAAGAAATAAGAGCCGGAGGTACCGCGGTTACACAGGCAGCTGCACTGAATGCGCCTGCGACGGGTAACAGACCGCTGGAGGCACCGCCGCTGCCGATAATTATTCCGAGACGATCAACTCGTATGCGAAGACCGGTAGAACGTTATGGAATAGATACACAGGTGTAAAATATGTAAATAACATTAATATCAAAGTATAAACCGTAATGATGTTGAAAGAAAAGGTTATGTATCATTGTATATAATATAGAATTCAGATAGTATTATGGGTCAACAATGTATATTGTGTTTAAAGAGGGGGTAGTGGAGTGTGCTTGTGTGTGTAACCTGTACGTACGTCTAGCTAATGAGGTGCAACGCACGCACACTAACGTTCAGTTGGATTAAACGCTTGTACGGACTAGACGCGTATTATTACTCTGCTCCCAGTAGCTACCCAAGACACTACAGTCTACACAATCAAATGCTTTTGATAAATCACAAAATATGCCTACTGCATCCTTGCGATCCTCCCACGCGCTGAAAATATGTTTAAGTAACATAACTCCGGCGTCTGTTGTATTCCGCCCTTTAGTAAAACCAAATTGCTGGCTATGAAAGAGTTGGTAATTATTGAAATGCGTAAGTAATTGATCTAAGATGATCTTCTCAAATATTTTACTTAATACTGGTAGTACTGAGACGGGCCTAAAATTGGTTGGATCGTGTTTATCACCGCTTTTAAATAAGGGTACTAGTCTACTATATTTCATGAGGTCCGGAAATACTCCCTCATCTACACATTTATTGAAAATTTTTGCTAACGGTAAAGCTAGGACATGGATCACTGAACTAACAATTTTTACCGACATACCCCACAAGTCCTCGGTTTTTTTAAGATTCAATAATTTAAATTTTTTAAGAACGTTATGGGGCTCAATGTAATTAAATGAGAAATCGTGTTCGCACGAGGAGACATGTTCTTTTAGTAATGTTGTTGCACGATCAGGTGACGAGTCTAACGGAGCTGTAGTCACGATTGGAACATTAGTGAAGAACTGTTCAAATGCTGCAGCGATATCTTCATTTGTCGTTATTATTTTGTCATCAATCTTAAGCGAAATATCTCGGTCTCCAAATTTTGTTTTACCCGTTTCTCTATTTATTATTGTCCAAATTGTTTTAATTTTATTCGGTGACTGTAAGATTTTATTCTTTATATGATCGCATTTAGCCTTATGGCAGACGGCCTTAAATAACTTGGAATATTTTTTGACGTGCTGTATGAATTTGGTGTCATATGTATAAGTCTTTTTGTCATACAGTTCATAAAGTGTGTCTCTACTTTTCCGGATACCCGAGGTTGCCCATTCACTAAATCCTACTTTATTCTCATTATTTGTTAGCTGCCGCAATTTAAAAACTTTTTCAAAACTACCCGACACGACTTTGAAAAAGTCTACATAATGAGCATTAGCGTTTTGGTAATTTTCTTGAGTTTTTATGCTACTTTCAAGGTCTACTTTAAATGACTCTAATTAATCAAGTAAGTGAATCCAGAATTTAGCTAATAATGTGTAATGCTTACGAAAGTTTCAGTTCAAAAACATAATTTAAGGTTGTACTCATCAACTTTAATTATGGACCACCCACTTAAGCTTCAAGACAAGAGACGTCACACGAGTGGTAGGTAGAGACACGAAGGAATGATTTCCCGACAGAATACCTGTGTTCGGGCAATTTGCCCGAGTGAAAGAGGTAGAAATACGTCATGCTCGCGGTTAGCACCAAGGCACGTAGGTCGTCACCACCTTCGGGAGAAACCTGCAAACGCCAAAAGAAGAACACCGACCTCTTTAATTCGTTCATTACATACATTACACATCATAAATTACATTATAGAGACAGACTCCATACAGTTACGTTACGGATTACTTTGTAATGAATGTTATGTATTTTAAAGGTCGATCTGCTGTCGAGTGTATTTGGTATTGCCAAGTATCAGACCTTTTGACAACATCGCACATGGTTCCTTTATTGATGACTAATATTTTAAAAAGGAAGCAAGTTCAAAAGACCATGGTAGAGTCACTTTTGCTCGTCATCGTTTTAACATACCGGGTGTATCCAAATTCCCCAATATATACGAAAATGGAATGGATTCTACTTGTAAAATATGATTGTATTTCGATGGTGATAACATCGAAATCGCAAAAAAAACAGCTTTTACATATTAAACATATTAAAATATACGGAAGAGTTGATATTTTTTCGCGATTTTGAAGTTTACCAATTAATAAAAGTTGCTCGTAATTACGAGAAGACCCCCCTCCTTATTTTCGTTAATAATATTATTTATTGTAATCCAGGAGAAAAACAACCATATTTACGGATTTGGTTACACCCTATATTGTTAGTGGTTTCTCCTTCTGACGCGGAAGGCATAGTTCGGAATGTACTGTGCGGAAGGTATTTCTCCACAGTGACTCATGGCATGATCTGACCACCAACCAATGACATAAAAAATACCTTATCGGAGAAGCTGACAAATTGCACCTCATTGTGAGAGGTACCTAGGATGGTCCCGCGTGCTTTTTGTCAAAATCTGACTATTGGTTAGTTGCTTATTAGGGGATATAGAATCGGACTTACCTACATACATACTAACGAGCTAAACACATTACCCTCTTTTTGGGCTCCGCCGCAGTTGGGTGAAAATTTTTATATATTCGTGCTCGGGCACATTGGCAATATTTCTGACCCTGTGTATCAATAGGTGCAACCCCTATCACCGTCAAATCCCAGTCCACAAAAGGCCATTCACCCGAGACTTGCTGGTAATTGCTCATGGGGTAAATGGTGTAATCCGTCCTTACTCGCATCGATCTTAGTTCGCAACATTTGGGGCGATAATGTGAGATTAAGCGGCGAAAAGCTTTTAGCTCATTTTGCGGCAGGCGGGCGGCTCCCAGGCTCTTCTGGGAGTGTCACTTCAGTTCTTGTCTTCTCACAGAAAGAGAGCATGTGAGGAGGAAAGAAAGGGAGAAGAAGAAAGAACGATATAAAGAGTGGAGGAAGGGAAAGGGAGAACACATAATTATGCCACTTAAATATATGTTTATTTGGTGTCTGTGAAGTGTGTTGTTGTTATAACAAAACGTATTTTCTTTCTTTTTCTTTTCTTAAGTTAAAGTGATAAAGTTAGAGACTTTTTAAGGAAGAAGATATATATAGAAATCAGAAATCAGAAATCAATAATTTATTTCAACGTAAAGACATTCTGTTTGCTGAATGTCAATGTACTATGTTACTATGTTAGCCGCTGCCTTCAGGCCGTATTTGTAGTGGAGAAAAAGGCAGCGGCAGCATATATATATATATATATATATATATATATGATTGACATATACGCAATAAGAAATGAACATAGGTCCACCTAACGATATTTTAGTTTACAAATCAATCTAATCATGGACAGCGCAGTTTTCTGTCCTTAATGTAATACATGCTTGCAAGTAAAGGTGTTATCGACTGTACAGACGTGTGATTTTATTCCTTTTTAAGCGCTTTGATAAATCTTGTCAGTGGAACAGCCTAAGTAGGTCCTCGTTTCCGTGTGGTTCTCGGTGTAAGAATATGACCTCCCCGACTCGTCCCTTGAGTGTCGTAAGAAGTGACGTCACCCAAGGGATAATTCGATTACTTGTTTATAGGTTAATTAATCCCTAAGATTATAGAGCAAAACATACTATTTTAAAGAGCATTAGTTGTAGTTGGAAACCTTTATTTAAAGTATTTAGGTATATGTTCTTTGAAAAAAGGTTTTCCAAAAACACTCTTAAGACGGTGTTAAAGGCGGTTATTGGAAGGCTACAGACCGGCTTTAACTCCACCTTAAGAGTGTTTTTGTGGATTCTATTTTTAATAAATAAGACGGAAAGTCATTGGTACGGAGTTCGATTGGCACCCAGAATCTGACCGCTTAGAAACAATAATGTGAACAAGTTATGAAGAGAGTGCCGTTTCTTTTTGTACCATGGCTTATTTATGGCTTCGACAAACGGTGCGTAATAAACTACTCGTATATCGGTGCTGTTTTTTTGTGAGTGTAAAAAATTCAACGGTTTATGTACTTGAATGGCTTTCACCGAAAGGCTGAATGTTGTGGGTGGCATTTTGCGAACAAATTGAAAATCGCTGTCACAAAGCACGCTGCGAGTTGCTGAAAACAGTTTTTAAGTGGGATAATTAGCGTTCATTTGGTAGGTAATTTGTTCGAATATGGTGATGACTGGCAAACGCAGTGTAGGAAGGACGCCCGACTGCTCGCTGGACCGATGATCCGAGGCAGATTGCTTGGAGCGGCTGGTTGAGGCTGGCCGAGGACAGAAAGAAGTGCCGTGCATTGCGGGAGGACTATGTCCAGCAGTGGACGAATACGGGCAGATGACTTTTAGTTTTGTGTTACATGTATTTTTCGTTTTAAGGAGCCCCTAAATTCCGTTTAAAAACACCTATTTCTCGAATTCTATAGCGCCGGAGGACTATGTCCAGCAGTGGACGAATACGGGCAGATGACTTTTAATTTCGTGTTACATGCATTTTTCGTTCTAAGCAGCCCCTAAATTCCGTTTAAAAACACAAATTTCTCGAATTCTATAGCGCCTGAGTAATCGGTCACTTCACTGTTTGACTCACCGTTTTTCATTTCGGGGTCTTCATCATGATCAGAATGCAACCGTAGAACTTTGCTAACGCATTCGATGTAGTGCAACTAGCAGCTGCCATTAAAATGTATAGAGCGTAAATGAACGGACCCATTGTTTACTCAATACATTTTATGGTTTATTATCGTCGAATAATTAATTACCTGAGTATTTTTTATACCTATACAGGTGCAATCAACGGCAAATAAACCTTCACATACGTGCACTGTGCTCAGTTATGTAACGGGTGATTTCGCAACATAGATGTAAAGGTTAATAGGATATCAACTGTACAAAACGAATAAGTAAATTTTTGTGGACTGAATTGACTATGTCAATTCGATGTACACTGCGCAGCCAAGTTTTTCTACATGGTGATATATTATATAATAACCCGCAGGTTATTCAACTTTGCAATTTACGTCAAATTGTCACAGTAAATCGTGAATTGTACTTCTATGAAATAAGGACCTGTAGCTCTCGGTCAACATTTTGTAGGTAGGTTTCTCACAATCAGTATTGGTTTAGGTAAATTAGTTAGTTAAACCTGGTTTTCCTGTGGATTGCGAGCATACTTCCTGACTGAATTGATTTTAACAAGTAGGTGAACAATTTGAAATTGCTTCATCGAACAATGAATACTGACACGCCGTCGAGTGCGTGACAAGAGCCTGCTTAATTGAGCTTCCTTATTTCCATAAGCATAAGAACTAAAACAGCAAGCATGTCCGAATGCCATCGTCAATTACATTTAATTGCTCTCATTTGGCCTGTCCAGTTAATGCGGGAGCTATCTCAAGTAGGGTTGCCAGATCCAAAAATAAGATTTTAGGATAATAATCCTGATTTTCTCAACTATTTTCGCACTTATAGTGACACTGTCTAATGCACTATGCAGTCTTCGGAGGCAACGAAAAACGCAATAGTTTAAATTTAAAAAAATACGGACAATTCGTTTTCCAGATTTCCTGACGGAGGATCGTAGTTCCGGACATGTTCGGAAAATTCTTGCCACTGGTAACACTAACCACAAGAGTGATGGATATGGTCAGGATGGACCAATTGGTAGGTTCGTACCCGCCGATAGAAGGTATGATTAGGTAATTAGTCTGTAATTGCCTATGATGACGTAATAGAAATTGCATGGTTCTAATTATATTTTTTTGGTATATTTTTACTTCTACTTATACTTTTACTGAAATAACTGACTACGTAATCGCATCAATTGCGTAATGTTGGACATGTGTTTGCTTTGGTGTGTATCCCCGTTTTCCTTATTATTTGACTTATATTTACTCATTGGATTTAGTTTATTATGGTTTTCCTCTATATTTCACATTAAAATATATTAATTTAAAACTAACAATATATGTTAGTATTTAAGACAATATTTTTTACTTTGTTGCATGGACATTATTGTGTTTATTTGTATTGCTTTTAAATGCACCACGACACGCAGTCCGTGTTACAATTACGAGTTACCCTAGGCACCGACTTAAAATGAGCGCAGAGGGCTCACTACCTCAGCAGTTCAGCACAACGCTGAGTCAGGCAACTTAGACACACCCAAGGATGTTATTTCTTGGACACACCACAGGCAAAATCTATGTTTTTTTGTCTGTTGTTTATTTCGTTTTCTTTCTGTTGTTGTTCACATTATCACCTATCTGATTGTTTTGTTTCTTTTATGTGTCTTTTTGTAATAAGAAATGTCTCATCTTTCTTTCTTCAACATTAAATGTTAAATAGAAATATTTAATTTCTTCAGGGAACAAACATACCGTACTGTTTTAATCACGTGCAGGGCTAACATGGCCGGATACTTTGTGCCACAGGCATTGTGTATAGCACTGTATAATAAAGGGACTGGATATCTTTAGTTATACATTTACGGGTCTAATTTTATAAGGTAAAGTATGAAATTATTATTGTTATTACATAACTATTTACGTCACTCTTACACACAATATTTATGGCATTATTGTACATGCGATTAGCAAAAAATTATCCAGTCCCTTCCTTTAAGACTTTAATTAGGTAACAGTGTAATATTATTTACGCGAAAAAAGAAACTTCAAAGTACTTTAAAGTGCTTTAGGCGGGCCCAGAAACTAATAAAGAGGGGAATTTAATAAAGTCGATAGTTGTACTATCAAGTAATATGACTAATCGATTATGATACCTAATACGAAGAGTTCAATTACTCGCATTCCCGTCGACGGAGTGAGTTCATCGAACCTTTGACGTTTTGTGAATTCAAATTAATCATTTCTTTCCATCACAAAGGTACAGCTGAAAAAGTCGTAAATGTTATAAATGATATAATTAACTTGCGATTTTTTCGTGTTTTGGTAAAAAAAAAAAACAGTCGCATCGGATGTGGCTTTGAAAAAGAAAATTGCCTTTCTGTCCCTTCGGTAAAATGCTCTTGGCGATTTAAAACAGGATCATCCTTCAAGCGATGCTATAATTACTGGGTTATAAGTAGTTCTATTATTATTTTTGTGCTAAGAAAAGTTTTAGGCCTTTTGTTATATTTAGGTGGACGGCATAAACAAGCTTTTTCCATCTAAAATATTTCTGAGAGACTACAGCATCTGAGAAGCCACTTCCTATCTAGTAAAGAAAGGAGTTGTAAATAGACTGTGTAAATCTCATCAGCAATCTCATCTTTATTACGCGCAAATTAGTATGGAATTTGACAGTTAGACGATTGGAATCGCTCAGGATTTGGTGTGCATAATTCGGCTTCATTACCCTCACGGTCAGTAAATACTAAATACATTTTTAATAAACATAAAAAAGCTTACTTTCCTAACAAATTCAAATATTTTATTCGTTATAAAAACAAAATGTTTACTTAATGAACGCCAAAGTCGTCAGTTTCGCAACTAATAGTTTATGTGGAGAAGAAGCAAACAAAGAAACTCCACATTGCTTTTTTTCAAAACACGTTTTAACTTAATTAACAGAGTTTTCAACTTAAAAATTATTATTCATGAATGTGTTGACCACAAGACACAATCGTTCTCTAAACATCGTAAAATAACAATCGTGAATGTTGTGATAACAGCGTGACAGTTGCTTTACTTTTATCTAAGAGTTAATTCAATACCCCATTCATTATTACACGACCTGTGTGGTATGAAAATGATATGTAAATTCCAAGAAGGAGTAAAGCAATAAATACACTCTATTGTACAAAGTGACGTATTTTACATAAGTTGTCTTCCAAAGCAATGAATATGGGATCTGGCAAAATGTTTGATATTACAGCAATGAACAATCCAGTCATTTCGATATGATAAGATAGATAAGATAAAGATTTATTTGTGAAACTGTACAAAGTTGAGATGTTGCAATTAGGAAAAGCAGATCTCTATGTTTTGCCCATAAGGCGTACAAATTTTTCGTGCAAAAAGTAATTGAAAAGGCTACACTGAGCACTCTAAGGTAATATTTAAAAGTCGTTAGTAATGTTATTAAGGAGTAATTTCATATCATGCCATCATATCATAAAAAAAACATATGAACAAATAATCTATAGGATTTATGCAATAAATCCCATATATTATTACATATTTATAAATGACACAAACTAATGTTAGCAAATAGTCTTTATTAGGATTTTCATATAATTAAACTAGCCCTGAGATATTAAAGTATTCGTCAGTGACTCCTGTTCATTGCACTCGAGTGTAGTTATTCTATGGTATAGCATTGACTGTCTTATCACTTAGAGCGATCTCTTCCAAAAATGGTATCGATGTCAAAGAGGGTTGGCTATCGTAGAATGGAATTTATTAGTCTGAGAAGCTCGCTGACTGTTACCCAGAGTGCGCCAGACGTGCAGAACGTGGGTATGACTATCGTTCCGGGGCATACCTGATGCAGAGAATTTCCCTGGCGGTGCAGCGGGGGAACGCTGCTAGCGTCATGGGAACTTTTGGGTCAGGCGTGTCCCGGGGCGGTATATTTGATTAGTTTAATTTAATATTTAGTTTACTCCTGCAAAATGTATGTGTGACAAATAATTGCTATTACCCAATAAATACTTTCAAACAATTTTTAAATAGATTAAACATAAAAAGAGTGCTCTGAAATGTGACGTCATAAGCAAGTATTTTCATACAAAATGCCGTTTTAAAAGTAACTCATTTGATATTTTGTCAAATACCCAATTAGTTAAGGTAACTTAATCAATTTTGATGTTTAAGTTTGGTGTATCTATCAGCAGTATTAACTGTTGTGGAACCTAGTAAATAAAATAATATATTCATGGTTTACCATGACAATTCGATGTAAATTGTATCGCCGATTAATTCACTCATTAACAAGTAATTAGTAGAGTCACTAACTTCAGAGCTCTATTACATATAAGTACAATAATTCATTGTTTATGACAATACAATGTGCATTGCCAAGTCGATTAACCTACTAGAAAGTAGGAAGACTCGGCTGTGCAATGTACATCGAACTGTCATAATAAATTAAGAATTATAATTTGATGAAACGTGGCCCAGATAAACCCATTATCCATTGCGCACGAAGTCAAAATAGATTTATTCCTATTTACAAAACAAAGCTGTCTTCTTTACTTGAATGATCAAAATACTCGTCGTCTACCTGCGTTAGCTGGTAACATAACTTATTATTATATCTCTAATTATGGCAACGTTTATTTACACGCTGTATAGTAATACTTAGAAATAAAATGGTTTGGCTAAGTACGGTGAAAAAAAAAAACACCCAAACATTGTGATAGCCGCCGGCCTCAATAGGTATCACCACCAAAAGAAGATTACCTACTCGTAATATACCCTAGTCTTTTAATGGAATCTTCAAAAGTATAACGCTGTGTGTGATGAATTGATGATCCACGTACTCTAACCCCCGGTTTCTCGTACTCGTAAGCTGTTAATCTATTGTTAATAGCTGTCAGTGTTTTTTTTGTATGAACTTTTGTCAATTGACAGCTGTTAACAGTAGATTAACACCGTGTTAGTGTACGAGAAACTGGGGGTCAGCTAATGATGTACCGTGCCAAGCAATACTGCTAATTTGCCCGGCTACGAATGCTACAACAATCAAAGCAACGATTTTCAACCTACGTAGTAAAATCGATTATTGGCTGCCAGTAAAAATTGTTAAGTAAATGTTTTATTTATTAGTAATTTGTTGCTGTGGATTTCCGTTAAAATAAATAAAAAAGGAACAAAATACGCGGTAGGCATCCGCTCTATTGCTGCGTTGTGCCCGGCTATATCATCAATATACCCGGGCACGAATGTAAGAATAATAATAGCGCGCCAGTGCTATATTTACTAACAATACGCAGATAGAGTTCACTCAGCTAGGGCGGTACGCGCTTTCGTTTGTGTTAGGTACATTAATACCCGGGCATATTGGAAATATTCCCGGGCATGATATATCAAGTCACAGCATTAAGCTTAGCCCCATCTTTTCGTAACATACCTGTTCTTCAATCAGATGCACTTAAATGGTTTTTTAGAAGTGAGATATAAATGACACTTTATATTTAGGTATAAGTATATAAACCTTTTTTCCATTTTAATAAATTAAGACTTGCACAACACTTAACACTAGTATAAACACGAGTACAGAATTTCAAGTGAGCACATACCTCTGAACTCCGATCAGTGAGAAACTATGTTTAAGTTTAAATGTGAATACTGGACTTAGCCGCAATTAAATTGTTATCGCTGCTCACTTGACACAAAACAAGGAATTATTTGTTTTATTGACGTTTATTTTATCTTACTTATTTGCTTCTGGCCTTGATCAGAGCTCTCAATTATTCCAATGTAGATAAATAAACACAGTCTTAAAAACCTATTTAGAGGCTAAAAATTCCACCCACGCCGGGACTTGCACTCGTGACCTCTGGCTAACCGTGCCAGCGCTCTCCCAACTGATCTCCGAAATTTCGCCGATGCCTGCACTTGCCCATTAGCTTAGTTGTCAGAGGTCGCGGGTTCAATTTTCAGTATGGGTGGAATTTTTAGCCTATAAATTGGTTTTTAAAATTGTCCTCAGCACGAAGAAAAAGAATATGGGCACAGTCTGCCATTAGTTATTCACCTAAGTACAATTATTATTATTAAAACGTTTTTTTAACCCTTCATGGTTAAAACCGTGATGGAGGCCTATGTCCTGCAGTGGGCGTCGAATGGCTGATGATGATGAAATGTTTTTTGCACATAAGCGAAATATTGCGTTGGTTTGGACATATGGCGAGGATGAAAGAAGAAAGATTGACCAAACAAATATAGCGTGAGTGAGTGAGTGAGTGCAACGGCCGGTAAGGGAAGTCCCAGGCGGACATATTTCAACCAAATAGGCGATGTATTAGCTAAGGGAAGGATAAAAAGTACCCGAAACCAGCGTGCGTGCATGCAACGACTAATGAATGTTGAGGAAGCGAAAGTGATCTGTCAGGATCGTGGCAAGTGGCAGTCCCTGTTCTCTGCCTACCCCGCTGGGATACAGGCGTGAGTAGATATGTATGTATGTTTGTTTGTAATTAAATATTGCATCGGCAATGCGGCAGACTCGTATTACTCTTAACGATAAACAAAATGTTATTATTATTTTTATTAAAATTCTTTATTGCATTAAGACAGAGTTTTGCGTACAATAGGCGAGATGAAAGCTGCTTACATCATCTACCAGCTAACCTAAGGTTTAGAGATAATATTAGTAGCATATTTACGGAAAATAACTGGATAAAAAATAGCAGTAATTATAGTAAAATAAAGTAAATAATAAAGTAAATGGTACTGGGCGGGGCACATAGTACGCAGAACTGATGGCCGATGGGGCCGAAAAGTTCTCGAATGGAGACCACATACCGGCAAGCGCAGCGAAGGACGACCAGCCACAAGATGGACAGATGACCTCATCCAAGTGGCAGGAAGACGCTGGATGCAAGCCGCTTCCCCCTTTAAGCAGGAAAGAGTCTGAGTAAATGCAAGTGTTAACTGCTTATCCCCATTTATATTAGAGGCTGGAATCTACATCTCAAAAGTTTACAAAGCCTTTAAAGGTATACTGAATACACCAATTTTATGAGGCCTTTTTTGATAATTTAATGTAATTCATTTACTGTGCTGTTTTTGGAAATCCATGGATGGTGGCTGAATGATGATGATGATGAAAGTAAATAATATGACAGAGTTTTTGGTGCATTTATTTACAGTTGAGTTTCACTTCTGCTTCAATGTCATCTTGCAACAAAAAATCTCGTGATGAGATTAAAACATTTTCTTGCAAGTTCTCCAGCCCGTACTCGTCCACTGCTGGATATATCCTATAGGCTTCCCCCAAGGCACGCCACTTCCTTCTATCCTCGCTATATCTCATGAACCGTGATAGTTAGACAGTTGAAATTTTCACAGATGATGTATTTCTGTTGTCGCTATATGTGAAAATATTGAAAATGGAATAAAAAAGCGTGATTTTTTTGCCGTTTTTTGCTCGATATTAATAACGGCAACAGGTAGACGTTTCAAATATTCAAATGTTGTATAAATAATGGTACGGAACCCTTCGTGTAAGAGTCTGACTCGCACTTGGCCGGTTTTTTTTTCTTTCTAAAACTCCCTGTAAGGTCTCTGAACTGAATAATTTTTTTTGTAAATACTCGATGCTGGTACAGAACCCCTCGGTGCACGCATTCGACGCGCACTTTTCCGTTTTTTTATGATCTCATTTTGCAGTTGGATTTAATAAGATAGGTAAGTATTATGGTACCTTTAATTTTAGATTCATCATCATCAACCCATTATGTCCCCACCGAGGGGCACGGGTCTCTTCCCTGAGGAAGGAATTTTAGATAATTGGACGGTAATTACAAACTAACCACTATGCAACAGTAATTGGTCAACCTAACTATTTCAGTTCGTAAATACCACACGTACAATGACGTCACTATTATACTTTTATACCTACTTAATACTTTATTGCGCACATAAAACACACACTTAAAACACAACATTTAAAAAAATTAAAAAATGTACATGGCGAGCTTACTTCAGCAGAAATCTCTTCCAGCCACCCTTGATGTGGTGATACGAACATTATAATCGTGGTGGGGAAAGTGTACAATAATTAATTATGTAGATAGGTATCTCCTAAAGAGTTTCCCTATTCAGCATAGCACAACAGCTCCTGTACCACAACTGAAAACGTAGTTACTATGGTGACGTTATCCGTGGTTAGCGTCTGTATATATTTCGTTTTATCCAGCTTTGGTCTGGATGTAAACAGTTTTTTTAACACTATCAAAATCAAGAAAATTATAATAGAGAACGATGTTTCTTGAATCAATGAGATTCATAACCTAGGACGAGCAAACAACTTGATAGAAACCATGGCTTCTCGTATTTTAACGATTTCTGTCAAGGGTTTGAAGATTTACATTGTAGACCAACGGTAAGTGAAATGCAATTTCCTTAAGCTATGACGTCAATCACCAATCAGCAAATTAATGCATTTATATTTATATCCACTGTCTAAGCAAACATACAGGCTGTGTCGCTAAGTAGATTGCTTAGACCGATCGTTATTATGGAATAATAGCAGTTGGCTTATGAAGATTTTCATAAATAAATTAGGGGTTGCCTTAGTACACTTATTTGTAAATGAACGACTAAAAATAAGAAAAAACAGTTCAAAACACTGTGCAAAAAAATGTACAACACAGTTTTAAACAGCCCTTTTAAAACCACAGAAAAAATGTACAACAGAGTTTTAAACAGCCCTTTTAAAACCGCAGAAAAAATGTACAACACAGTTTTAATCAGCCCTTTTAAAACCACAGTGTAAACTTTATCTGTGATTTATCCCTTTGGACTAATGCCAATAGATGGGTGAGCACTATACTCGGATGAATGATTCAAACAAGTTGTAATACAAGCGTACTGATAGATAGAGATAGATAGATAAAAAGTACCCGAAACCGGCGTGCGTGCATGCAATGACTAATTAATGTTGATGAGGCGAAAGTGATCTGTGAGTATCGTGGCAAGTGACAGTCCCTGGTCTCTGCCTACCCCTCTGGAATACGGCGTGAGTTTATGTATGTATGTAGGTATAGATAGAGAACACTTTATTGCAGAACCAGCAGAGAGAATTACAAATGGTTTCTTATATCTAAGTACTGGTATACATTTGGCATTCTTATCGTTTAGAGCGATCTCTTCCAGACAACCTTTGGATGGAGTGGATCGCAGGAAGAATATAGTCGGTAGATGGCTGTACATTTATAAGAGAATCCGAAATGTAAAATAATAGTGTTTGTTATCAAAGTCCTGCGAAACGGCTTCACCGATTTTTATGAATTTTTTGTGTATATTTGGTAGGTCTGAGATTAGGTCGTAGGCTAATTAATATGGCAAAATAACCTTTGCCCGGTCAGCTAGTAATAAACAATAATAATAATAATAGCTATTAATTTCAGGCACAGGGACCCATATACAAATCATTATTACAAATAATACTGATACAAATAAAAGTCAACATGAAAACTAAATAAAAAAAAAAACAAATTAATTATATAAAAGAATGGGTATTAAAAATTACCTAAATCAGCAGCGGTGGTAGCCTAGTGGGTAGAACATTGGACTCGGAAGCGAGAGACCCAGGTTCGATTCCCAGTGCGGGCGCGTTTATTTGTTACTTTGTTTTCTAAGTTATGTACATTTGCGAAGTTGTAGGAGCAATACTACTCGATAACGGTGAATGAAAACATCGTGAGGAAACCTGAGTGTCTGAGCTATTCACATGCCTCAGCGCCTTAATTCGCCAATTCGCGGTGGGCACCCGTGGTGATTAAGCCCAACTCTCTCCCTCTGAGAGAAGGCCTGTGCCCCACAGTGGGCCGTATATAGGCTGCTTATGAAGACAGCAAATTACTTGCGGTTCGCGCTCATCTACACAGATATCCAATGTCTATGAATAGAACACAACACAGGGTATCCTAGTGTGGGGCCAGACGCAATGTATGTTCGCCTGTATGTAAAAAAAAAACCTTTTGAGATCGTTATAAATCTGATAATTACCCTAGTAATAACTTAGTATTTTCTGAGGTTAACACGAGCACTAGACATAATAAAAAGGACCGTTTCTTTCCTACAATGATACGCGAGGCAATAGAGATCCGCCGGCATCCAAATTTCAATAGAGATCGTGGTTGGAACATAGCTACAGCATAGAAATCAGTGCTTAAGTGCATGAGACCCCTTGCTAGAAGTATGACTGTAGATTTAATTTTTATTTTAATTTCAATAACCAATGATCAATATTTTTGAGTTTATATAAAATAATTGTTTTTTATTTAAATTTTAATAATCAGTATTTTTGAGTTTACATAAAATGATTGTAGGGCCAATGTCAATTTAAAAATTTGCCAAAATATTTTTGGAAGGTAACTTAATAATTTTTGCCGAGGGTAGTAAACTAACAGTTAATACTTTCAAAAAGACGCCTGTCACCTCAGTCTACCGAGACCACGGCACTTGCAAAAGTACCGAAACGTCAGAAAACTGTAAAATGGAAAAGTAAACGAGTAATTATCCGTTAAAATTCAGTTTTATTAGTAATAACTTATTTTGTTAGTATAAGCAAAGATATCATCATCATCATCAACCCATTATGTCCCCACCGAGGGGCACGGGTCTCTTCCCTGAGGAAGGTATAGGCCATACTCCACCACGGGGGCCAAGTCCGGATTGGTGGAGGCTTGTAGACTAGTGGCTCGTCTAGACACAGCAATGAAAAAAGAAAATATAGAATTGGCGGCCTTATTGCAAATAGCAATTTCTTCCAGGCAACCTCATATTAGAGAATTTGCTGAAAGAGAAATAGATACGGGTAGTCAATAGACATACATGTAACAATAATAATAAACTTACATTATATCATACTTGAATACTATACGTACTTACATAAATAGTGGCTTTTAACAATTGTGTGATCTGGAAAGCAAAAAGGTGATATACCTACATAATTAACAGGTAAATTTTATAACATTTAAATTATTATCAAAACCATGGTCTTCAATTGTTATTTTCAAGGATAGGACTAGGACGTTATTAGAAATATTTTAAAACGTAAGTCCCCGCTCCTAAACATGGGCAACGTGTACCTTAGAAGTTAGAAAAGTACCTACTCCACTCTTAGAAGGTATTAAACTATCGTTATCGTGTTGACAAAAAGTTATTTTTGATACTTCCTGAATCATACAGATAAGATAAGAATATTCTTTATACCATTTTTATTCACTGAAAACAGTGAAAAAAGGCATTTTAATTACTATTTTGGTATTTCAATTTAGAACACACCAATATATTCGACCTCCATATCAATGCTTCTACAACCTCCTTGCGCAAAAAATACTCGATACAAACTTCTTGCGCAAAGAATACTTGAAATACAAACTCTTTGTGCAAATAACTCCTCGAGATTTGATTGGTCGATATTTGCGACAAGGCGATTAGCATAAGAATAATGTACTATTTTCTCGTAGTCATGGTATAAAGTATATTATGCAACTCTTGAATAAAATACGGATTTACATTGAGGGCCACGAATCACTCGCGTCGCTCAGGATTCTAACTCGCTACGCTCGTGATTCAATCATCATGGATCACTCCCTACGGTCGTGATTCAGTCGTTAGAATCCTTCACTTGCTCGTGATTCATCCATGGCCCTCGCTTTAAATCCGTCATTTATTCACTAATTGCATAATATACTATTATTGTACACCAGGAAATAACTAACATAATATAAAAAATATATTGTAAATACAAAGATATGTCCATTGGTACGGTACAGTACTGTATTTGTACAGTAGACAGCACATCATCCTTAACATACATGCGCCTTATGTTAAGGACGAATTTGCAACGAATATGTAAAGGTTGACCTGCTGTCGATTGGTCAAAACTGGTTCTGTTTTATTTTCGGTTTTCACCGAAATTTGCATTCGATGAATGACATTACAGACCCACCCACCCACAAACAACTAACTTTAACGACTAATCAAAATGAAATACTATGCTGATAAGAGAATCTATTTGCTATAAGTACTTCCTCTGTATCAGAGTTGTATAATTGACTCCAATAAGTATTTATAAAGTGATTAATCAAAGGAATATTGCAGAAGACATTTATCAGCCGTCTATTTAAAGAAGAGAGAGATTGGTTACAGTTCGATAGTAGATCAACCCTTAGATTTATGTTGGTAGTACTGATGTGCCGTTCCCAGGAATTTTGAGAATACTCTCAATGTTCCCAACATTCTCTGTGCGATATGTAAGAAGATAATGATCTTCTTTTAAAGATATTCAATTGTTTCATGATCTCTGTCCGGAATTTTATGACCAACATGATTCACGGTGATCAGACTTCCCGTAAGTAAATTACTGTCAATTGGGGATTTTCCCAGAGGCAGGTCATGTGAAGTTTATTATGGGAATAGTAATCTATCTATCAGTATAATAATAGAGCTTCGGACCTATTAATATCATGGACAGGGAAGAACTGTCTACTTCTAATTATTTTTAACCAATTTTTTAAACATTCTTCCAAGATTTTTATTTATCTCAAGTTGGCGTGAGATCTTTATTCCCCGCACAGTTCCTCCCACTAAATGAGATTTGGTGAGATACACACTATTGGGTATAAAATATATGAATTTCTTATAAACACGATTTCTTAAAACACTCCTCAAATTGGTCTTTCCCCTTATACAAGACTGCTCACACTTCATTTGAGGAGTTTTATAAATATATCGTTTTTTATAACTAAAATAAATTTATTTCGGATGATATAATGAAATGAAATAAATTATAAATGATACTGTAAGTTTCTAACTTATAGTATAAAACTGAAGATACCGTCTCCTACTCTAAGCTACCTGTCAAATATTTTGTGTGCTAAAAAAATAGAAAAAATATTTTTGTTTTGTCTATTTGTTTGTTTCTTTGAGCATCACGCAAATACTACTGCATTTTATCTTGTTACGATGACGGAAGCCAAAAATATAGCAAGAAAACCAGTTTACAAAGTTACAATCAACGCGAATGAAGTCATGAGCCTATTTCTGATCTTTTGAATTTGATACTTTGGCTTATTGATTTCATATTATCGATACCTGAAGAAACGGTTTTCAGGTTTTGCAGCACACGCTATAGATACTGAAATCTGGGTGGTTTAAAAGCCGCGGTTATGTAATTATTAATTATAAACGTCACCTACTTAGATTATTTCTTTCAACTACAGTGGTAAACAGAAATTAATATTGAGATATTAAATATTGAACAAATATTGAATATTGAAATATTAAATATTGAACAAAAATATTGAGTTGAGACATCTTGTTTCGATTATTATTAGTACAGTCTCTCCGTCTATCAAAACAATGACCCGCGGACTCGCGACACGCACGCGCACGCAGCGCTCTGGCTGGCTACTAACTAATAGTTCTCAAAGATAGTAGTTTGTGTTGAAATAATTTTTTTAAAGTGCCTTTTTTAAAAAAACAATCCAGCTCATTCAACAGCTATTCAATTCAATTCAAATATTTTTATTCGTTATTTTTGTTAGTTAGTAAAGTTGTTAGTTTTACAATTAATAGATTATGTGGAGAAGAAGCTAACAAAGAATCTCCACCTTTTATTCTTTTCAAAACACGTTTTAACTTAATTAACAGAGTTTTCAACTTAAAATATTAGTCATGAATGTGTTGAACACTAGTGACAATCGTCCTGTAATTAATATTGATCTACTGTTTAATGCCAAACATATTTATCTTCTAAATAATCCTTGATGTTGAATCTTGAGTAAGCTTTTTTTGCACAGAATGTGCTTGACACATTTTTTAAACCGCGTTGGAGGTAACTCTAATATATCTTGAGGAATTTTGTTGTAGAACCTCATACAGTGCCCCATAAAGGTTGTTAATTGATATTAATTGTTTAAGAACCTTCATTTTACTATGGCTTTCAAACCAATTAAAATGTATGGCGTAGATACATTAAACGTGGTCTTTATTTATTTTATTATACTTTATTCAGTAATTTACTGAAAATAGTTACTGAATATAGTACACTAGACTTAAGTCTTCTAAAGAGGTGCAGATAAGTTTGTATGAAGAAAAAGACAAAACGTCACGAGTGAAGCCGCGGGCAACAACCAGTTAAGCTATAAATAAGAACCCTAGCTGGAAACAACACGCGTGCAATAACATTTTAGTGATTGTTTTAGTAATCCAACAAGAGCTTGTTTAGTGCAAGTTTTATAGTGTCTCACACATGGCATTCTCCAGGTCGTAAAAATATTACACGTTCTTGCAGAGGAAACGAGTTGTTCAAACGATTCATAGGGAGCCGTAGGGATCTTTTGCTGTTCAATATTGTCTATATTGACCGTTACTGTCTTGTTTGTAAAAAGTCAATTCCACTAAAACCAGTTTTATAGATCAGCCCCTATATTACGCTCACCAAATCTTGAGCGATTCCAATCGTCTAACTGTCAAATTAGTATAGAATTTGACAGTTAGACGATTGGAATCGCTCAGGATTTGGTGCGCGTAATTAGGCCACAGTTTTACTAAAACACTCATAAGACAATAATATAAAAACTGATATAGATATATTCTAGCTGTTCAAAAATGAATTTAAAAAACGCATTTTGGCTACATTATAACGATAAATTGGATAACATTATAGTAAGATGTCAAGTACTTGTTATGAATAGCTTATAAGTGGTTAAGAGTTCCGTTTCCTGTTTAAGTTATATAATTTAAGGTAAACCTGTAACTGGGCCTCATAAATAAAATTAAGCTAAATAGCATTTTATAAATTTAAGAGCCTGTTGGATTACTAAATAAATAAATAAAAGACGGAATTAAAGCCGGCTTATGTCAGGACTTACTGTAAAAACCGGCATTAACTCCGTCTTAACAGTGTTTTAGTAAACCCGACTTTTTGTAATATAAAACTGGTTGTCTTATATTACACGATTCCTTAAAACTCTCCTGTTTAAAATACTCTTTGATAAAGGGAGAAACTGTACCACAGACTATTTAAACTGAGTTTGAGGAGTGTTTTAGAAGAATCATGTTTTTATAAAGAGCACCGTTAAAATCGATGTTCTTTTTGGTCATGTACCCTGAGCCATTTTATCCATTCGGAGCCTTTGTCGTGCCAAAATATCCATCCAGCTTTCCACCTGGGTAAACAAGAAGTAGAATTGTCAACAACGCGGAACATTGTAGTCTTTAGAACGCTAAACACAGGAAAACAGACGTCCAGGCGAATGTGGAAGTAGGTCAAATTGTCTATTTTTCTTTCTAATCTGTGGGTCAGACTTCTAGGAGGTACCCCCAGTTTCTCGTAGATACACTAACACGCTGTTAATCTACTGTTAACAGCTGTCAATTGACCAAAGGGCATACAAAAAAAACCACTGACAGCTGTTAACAGTAGATTAACAGATTGTTAGTGTACGAGAAACCGGCGGGTAGACAGGTAATGTCACACCGCTGGAAAACTGTCGGTAACAGTTGCAACTAACGAAAAAATTCACGGATTTCGTGCCTCACACGACACGACTATCGAGTCATAAATGTCATGTGAAAAATGTCGTTCTTTCTTTTTGACTTTTTTCAAAAAAGTCAGAAACAGTTAGGTTAGGTTAAGGCAAACCCTTAACCCGATCGTATTTGTTTAAGGCTCAAATTGTAGCTGACTAAATTTTTCAGATGAATTTTTCTTAAATTTTTGATATCATTCTTCGTTTCCAAAATATCGAGTGCCAAATTGAAATCAAAAATTCCGAAAAAATATATTTTTATTTCACTATTTCGGTCATAACTTTTTTCGTTTTTGACTTTCTCGAATAATTCTCTTTGCACGCGTAAATACGCGTCTTTTGAGCTTTTATTACATATCATATCTTTACAACTCTCCGAGAGATCGGAGAGTGAAATCGGAGCCTACACTGGAGCGAACGAAAAGACATTTCCAATGTCAAAATTCTGTTACATAAATACTCCAGGAATTCGATTCTAGTTGGAGGCCGTTGATTTGCACAAATGACTTCAGTCTGGATATACTTATTTTCATGTTTGTGATACTATTGTCGGGTTACCGTAGCACAGGGCAAGTTAATTTGGGACCAAGGCAAGTGATTGTGTCGAGTACAAGTTATGCTACAACTCTATGAAAATATTGTGAAACTCTGCTCACTGTCTATACCTCCAAGATACAGGCGTGTGTTTATGTTGTGTTATCTTTTACTTATATTTACTTATAAAATTATATCATGTACTTACTCTAAATGTAAAAATATTAGGTACATACCTACTGTGATTAGGTTTGTGTTATCATTAAGTATTTTGGCTGTGTCTAGCAAGTGTGTTTGCGCAAGCAGTTGTTTAGGTTTGGCTTTTATTTGTTTTATTTTTTTCCAGTATTTGATTATGTATTATACGGATTATGCATGGCTTTTCGTGTTTACAATCTCTTATGGCAACGTATTTCCACTTTAGACATCAAGCATTTTGATAATTATAGCTAATGGCTGGGATGCCTACTTTGGTGTTATGACGTCATAATTAAGAACCATAGAGTGTACACTCTTAAATCATCAAGCAACTAACAATATTAGGCAAACTGCATCTGTATCGATTTTACTTAGAAAACATTAATTTATTATTACAAAATCAATTTGATTTTTCATTGGTATGTCTTATCTCCCTTGCTAGGTACGTCTAATTTAATAGCGTCGAGGAAGCTGTGATTTAAAATTTGTGACTATAAAGGCAGGAAACTATTAAATTATTCATCAGGTAAACATATGCATATATTAAATTAGGGTGCTTCCATCAAGCATTATTCATCTCGCTTGCACATGTCAATAATGAGATTGTAAAAGAATTATACCTATGAATGTGAAAAACCTGATTTGAAAAATACGAACTCTCGCCGCCATATTTATTTATAAAAACTAAGTAGGTATAGTTAGGTGTAGGTCTATGGAAATTTAATTATCTCTAAATGTCCGTAACTCCGTAGTTTCATTTTTTAGTCCTACCTCAGATCACATAAGAATACCTAATCGATCCATTCTATTACATACAATTATAAATTTTTTTTTTGTTAAAGATGATACATTACGATGCGGAAATACAATATTATTGTGTGTTTTAATAACTTGTTATCATATAATATGGCGTTATACTGTTTGTGTTTTGTTAAAGTTTACTCGAGCGTTCGTAGACTATTATCTAATAGTCAAAGTTAAAAGACTTTGGAATCTGGCATGCAAGGCATTTTCTTTTCCCCTTTTGATCCTTTAGGACAGTCGACGGCACATCGATCTTTACAAAAGTACACTATAATCAGTTACATTAAAGGCAAGTTTAAGCTGCTGTCGACTATAAGTACAATACCTAATAATCGTTCAAATTACCGCTCTAATGTAATTTTATATGACTCACGGACGACGTTACGATGAATAACACCCGAGACACAGCCCGAGATTTCCGGTAAAATACAGGTTACTGAGTAAGAATTATAGACACAACCGTGACACAATAAAGGTGTTCAGTTGACAGCACTCCGACCTTCATGTCGACATGCGTGCTCTCTACTCACTTGTCTTATGGGCGACTTTGCAACAATAATGCATCAAATGTAAACCATTCGACAGCAGATAATTTATTTCGAAAACACTGCTCAAAGGCAGTCTACAAAATCTGAGATTATTGCTGATAGGTACTACAATCGTGATACTACTATATAAAGTAATAGTAGTATCACGTAGTAGTATCATGGTAGTATCACGAAGGCCGTGAAACCTACAATGCTTTCATCATCATCAATGGCCTTTGCATCAACTTAGCATCTATTGCAGATGAATATATGCAACGTATTGTGCGCTTTTTAGGACTCTTTAGTTGGCATAATTTACATATAATACACTAGTCTATAATATGGGCAATATTATAGTAAATTAATATCACCTAATATCTTATATATTATGTAGGATACTAGGTGATCACTTAACGTGATACTGATTAAGTAAAACCCACTACGGATATCACCTATAATATAAGTTCTAGAATAATACAATAATATGGGCCTTGTGTTGTGTAGGTCTAATGATATATACTGACTGATTAATTTAATGTAGATACCGGCAAAGTACAGTGAATTCCGAAAGTGAAGTAAATCGTATCGTACGCCGCATAAGTGCTATTTTTGATCAGAAATGGGAGTGTCGTTGACATTATTATAAAGGCTTCGTCCACATGAGAGGTACCTATATTGAGATTGAATATTTTGAATACATACCTCGTTATTTTCCCTCGTTGATTAAAATATTCTGCTTAGCTCGACTCCACCGGGCCGAAGCCAATCCAAGATTTGATCTCCTTCAAGACACTTATCAGAGTATAATAAAGTAACGTTATCAAAACTATTCGCACGACGAATTTTACCGTTTCGGACATCACAGAAAAAGTTTACTTTATTTTTATTTGATTTAGCACCAGCAGCACCACATGACACTTTTTGAAGTTCATTGCAGAATTCGCGCCGAGACACTTTGTCGAATATTTTCGCGCCAAATGTTTTTTTTCCTTCTTTTTTGAAGAGCGTGCTTATATGGCGGCTTTGCCTGTCGAACTGCCAGTGTGTTTTGTATAGTGACAGCGGCCGGCGGTACGGCACACAATGCCCTGCCCAGGCGCAGCATTGACACCGGATAGTTGCAGACAGAAAGCCCGTTCGTTAGTAAATTACGTAAAGTTAATGTTAAAGTTAGATATACAGAATATTCTGTCTTGTACAAAAGGAAAAGAAATTTGAATAAAAATTACAGCACAATTGGCGAATTTACTTATACCCAGTCAATTTTTTGACAAGATTATCAAACTTGTATGCTTTTTAAAATAAAGTGCATTATTTGTGTTTAAGTGCAATGGTTATTCTTGTATATAGATTCCTACATGATCTTAATAATATTACTGCAGGAGGATCAATAATTGGGGTTCAGTTTAAATTATAATTTTGACTTGAGGAAATGTTATAATTTATTGTATAATTTAAATGATATAATTTTACTTAATAAGTTCATTTTAAAAAAACCTATTTAGAGGATAAAAATTCCACCCATGCCGGGACTTGAACCCGCGACCTCTGGCTAACCGTGCCAGCGCTCTCCCAACTGAGCTAATGGGCAAGTGCAGGCATCAGTGAAATTTCGAGCCTCTTTACAAAGTTCTCTGTATTACGTAAAGGCAGCGACATCTGGCCGAAGCAATTTCCATCACTTGCAGCCCCGAGTAACCCACTTTGCAGTTAGGTTTTTACATCGGAATGATATCGCTGTACCTACATGATTATATTCTAAATAGGTTTTTAAAAAATGTCCTCAGCACGGGTTAGTGCAACAAAAAAAAAAGAATATAATCACGTAGGTACAGCGGTTCACTGATGCCTGCACTTGCGAGAGCGATGGCGGGGTTAGCCAGAGGTCGCGGGTTCAAGTCCCGGCATGGGTGGAATTTTTAGCCTCTAAATAGGTTTTTTAAAAATGTCCTCAGCACAGGTTAGTGCAACAAAAAAAAAAAAAGAATATAATTAATAAGTTCATGTTGATCCCACGTTGCGAACCGAGTGAAGCGAGCGTTAAATTTCCGTCCTATATTCTTCTAGAAATACATTGGTTATTGATAAGTATTTTCTTATTCGAAAGGTCCATTTGGTTACAGATTGATTACTTGTGAGGTTGAATTTAACTAATGGCTTTGGCCCATCAAACAACCAACCAAGGTCACCAGTTATGACGTTTTTGGTGACAGGTCTTATCCACAGTTTGTTCTGTAGTTTTATGATATTCACACAATATTTGGCCAAGCTTATCGAAATACCTACATAGCTCCGTATAATAAATAAATTGTTACTGTATTTTTTTAGATTTTAATTTTAACACAGTCCACAACTACGGTGGCCGCAAGCGTGACTCGATAACTAATTACTAATCATCATCAACATCATTCAGCCACAAGAGGTCCACTGCTGGACATAGGCCTCCTCCATGCGCTAAAAATAATGATTAATCCTCATGCATGTAATATAATTCATTTGGTAACAAATAATTTTAAGGGTTTCGTACCCAAACGTCAAAGTAACCCAATTACTAAGACTCCACTATCCGTCTGTCTGTCTGTCACCAGGCTGTACGAGTATCTCCTGAACCGTGATAGCTAGACAGGTGAAATTTTCACAGGCGATGTATTTCTGTTGCCGCTATAGCAACAAAATACTAAAAACAAATAAATAAATAAAATAAACGTTTTTGCCGTTTTTTTTCCGGTAGCAACAGGTAGACGCTTGAAATATTGACAGAATATTTACTTGTATATTTACTTAAAAATAAATAATTAAATTTAAATAGAACAAATATTTAAGGGGGGCTCTCATACAACAAACGTGATCTTTGTGTCTATTGTTGTATAGATAAGATAATGATACGGAAACTTTCGTGCGCGAGTCCGTCTCGCACTTGGCCGGTTTTTTTTACTTTGAATAATTACTAATTCTTTGACTAAGCTGTAGTTCTGTACCACGATTTCCTATGGTATTGTCAATATAAGTTGAGTAAGCGGGACAGAGTGAGTCATTCTTCCATAGTCAGCCGGCGTGTCATTCATAAACTTATATCAAAGCAATTTGAACCTTAATGATCAGAAACAGAGACAAAAATTTATCAAGAATGGGTGCCGACACGTTTTTAAGATTATACGTCATAGTAGCTTTGATGGGTGGAGGGAGTAACCGTAAAACTACGATGAATCGGGAACTTGCCTCAAACTTAGATTGTGACATTGTCTTTATAAAGCACTCCTCAGATACAGTTTAATTAATCTATGGTTGTGTTTTTCCCCTTGCCACACACTATTTAAACTGACTTGAGGAGTGCTTTAAGGATCGAATAGTATCGTGGCATCGCAGTATCACAGAATGATTGATTACTTGTAAATTTTAATTACAGAACATTTTGAGATTTTGATGACTATACAAGGAGTTTTCGGCGAACGTTCAGAGACATATTTGTAGTCATCAAAAGTAAAAACATTTGTTTGCAATGAATGTGAAATACAGCTGTAGGTATACCACGATTCGAACCAGCATGCGAGGCACAGGTTCTACTGATGCGCTGGCAGATATTAAAGTCGCGATTTCAGAGTAAAGTTGGTACCGTGATGAAAGTTGTTTGTACTGCTAAGTAGAAATAAACGTCTTAAGTTCCACAAGCCTTTTCTGAACCACCTTTTGTAGTAGCAATATACCACACGTTTACAGTGAAGGAAAACATCGAGGAAACCCGCGGCTTGGTTGTCTCCGCACGTATTGACTTGTCTTTCGTGTGAGCTAGGCCGACTAAGTTGTCAGGATAGTATAGGTGCTGGGCAAGCCCACTCTATCTAAAAAAATAATGTCCCAGGTACTGCAACGAGTGGTCCGAGTGGTCCCTTTGCCCTTCTTTTGTGAGTGAAGGCGCTACTGGACGCTGTATAAAACATCTCATTACGTCGATGCAAAGGCCAAAGTTTTTTGTGAACCACCTTATAGGTTAGAACGATAGCCAGGTTATGTATACAGGGTTACGTTTGTTCACATAAACTGTAATTGACGTTTTTCAGTAATCGCGCATTTTATATTAACGTTTATTTATTTATCAATACGTATTTTAATGTTTTTACACAGATTGCGTAAATTACCTGTGTAAGTAATATAAAAATTGCCTACGTGATATCTCCCCTAATTAGCTAACGCCCAGGCGAAGGGTCCATCCTCGTTAAGTGGCACCGAAAAAAGGTTTCAGTTGTCAAATAAAAAATGTAATGACACCTTTAAACTGGCGATTAGGAACAAGTGGCGCTCACAGCCTGTCTGGTCTCGTTTACTAATTAGATATTGTGTAATTAGCCTGTTTGAATAGGCGCTTTATCTTTTATTACGTGGAAGTATAATCAGCGGCAGTTTGGGTAGGTTTTTTTACGGGATGAGTATAAAGACTTTTAAAATAAGGATAATCACTACGAAACGATGACTCTAATATGAATAATGCTATTATGCACTACAAAGAAAATTGTAACATTAAAATAAAATAAATCCGCACACAAAATAATTTTCATCACTATAAGATAATTATATATAGCTTAAAAATATATGGTGTCCGCTACAAAACAAAGCGTTCATATTATTAAAGGGTAAATTAAA
This sequence comes from Yponomeuta malinellus, assembly GCA_947308005.1. Taxonomy (NCBI): domain Eukaryota; kingdom Metazoa; phylum Arthropoda; class Insecta; order Lepidoptera; family Yponomeutidae; genus Yponomeuta; species Yponomeuta malinellus. The sequence continues at coordinate 6,492,447 of OX371010.1, forward strand.
AGGTGTAAAATAAAGGGTGCAATGGATTTGATTTGTCCGATGGATTTAATTGCATCTAGTGGGTTAGACAGATCCTACTTTTTGTTCTACAATAGCATTTATAAGAGCTATCGTTGTTGTAGAGTACAATCGTTTAAAATAAACGGACCGACCGAGTAACGCATTTTATGAGCAGGTACTTGGGTGATTAAAAGGAATTTTTATCGTTCTCTCGTTATTCTGGAGTTTCCATCTATTTTAGTTCTATATCAGAAATAGTCCACACGCTCTGCAACATATTAAAATTCCTGCAGACTATGTCATCAAACGACTGAGCACAAGAAGAACGGTGTGGAGAATTTCTATTAAAATGAAATCCTCATATCAATTGAAAACCTCTCTTTCCGGGTTCGTATATTTTGACGACCAATATATAAAAGTGAGTGATAGACACAGAACACACAATATACCCAAGTGATCAAGGTACTCTTTTGTTTTTGTTCTGTTCCACCACGTAGTTGCCCTATTCTGCGTGACATCTTACACGAAATAAGAGCGCTGAGTTATTTCCAATCTTACATGATACTATAAACTACGCTGCATACACAATTTTCAGGGAAAACTTGTCTTGCTTGATATAAAACTATGTTACTGTTATGCCTTTACTCTTGAAATGGAAAAACGGGTTCATCATCATCATCATCAGCCATTCGACGCCCACTGCAGGACATAGGCCTCCTTCGTGGTTTTCATAATCATGAGGGGTTTTGCCATAATCGCCACGCTTGGCAGGCGGGTTGGCGATCGCAGTAGGCGGTTGGAATCTCAGGAAGACGCTGCTGCCCGTCTCCTTAATTGATTTCCTTAGTCGCCTTCTACGACATCCACGGAAGGAGATGGAGTGACGCTATTCTTAATCCGGCGCCACACGGAAAACGGGTTCATTTGTTTCGTATTCAGAGAGTGCAATACCGTGCGGTCTAATAAATTCTACGCATATGTGGCTAGTTATAACTTTCACGGTTTTTGTGTTATTATAGCGCATTGCCATGAAAAATACAAAATCCTATACAAAAAGAGTAGCTCTATATTACGAATGGTAATACATAAGTAAAAACGGCAATTTTAATAAATAGGTGCCTACGTGTGCTGGAAACGCGATTATCATAGTGGATTAATTTAATAACTTTATTTACTGTCGTACGTATTATATTCCAAAGAATAAAATTTTCGCAATAATCCTAGATCTACTCGTAGATAGTTTCTAAAAATTGGATTCCGAAAAATTTGATTTTCGGGAAAATTGAATTTATCTGATATTATGCAGCCGTTGACTGAAGACAGCGACGAGTTTTTCTGACCGTACCCTTTTTCTATGAAAATATGTACATTATTGCATAGTGACAAAAAATACTGGATTTTCATCTGTATTTAATTAAAATTATCTGTTAATGAACATCCATTGTCGTGCTACTACCCTGATTTTTTTCACGTTTCTACAATCAACCGTAGAGGGATGGGAGGGGGGGGGGGGGTTGGGGGGCACCCTGACAAAAGTTTGAGCTTTAAATCATAATATTTCGCAAACGGAACCCTAAATAAAAAAAATATCTTCTTACATCCACAATATTTTTAAACGACCAATCCAACGATATCCCACAGTATGGTGATATATAGATCCTTGTCATCTCAGAATCTCTCCATGATGTTTAGAGTTCCATACCCGAAGACTTACCAACGAAAATAAACTTATTAAGGTACTTTTCTGTTACGATTTTCTTACAACTACACGAACTATATACCTAGAAACAAAACTTATGAACATTAGGCAATTATATATCTATCAAACATGTCTCCTTATTTATAAAATTACACACAAACTTATCCAATCTAATATAGAGTTCAAGGCAAAGCACCACAGATATCAGACTCGCACTAAAAATCACTTACAACTACTGTCACCACGAACCCAATACGGAAAAAGGTCCATACTGTTTGAGGGAGCACAATTGTTTAACAAACTACCGAAAGATATAAAAAATTCAGATTCACTTCCAAAATTTAAGTTCCGATTAAGATGCCACATCAAAGATAAATATAAAATTTAGAATTTAAGCGTTTGTTACAATCTAATAAGTGAAATTGGTATGATGTGTTGCATGTTCACGTTTATATTTCATTAGATTATAGCCCTGGTTTTCTCATTTTAAGTGAATGAAATGTAATTCGTTCTTATGGGAAATAAATACTCAAAACCTAAACCTACTAAAGTTCTACGACGTGTCAACAAGAAGCACGAGCTTTGGAATAATGGTATTATTCTTCGGATGGCCGAAGGAGAAAGATTGCATACTTGGGACTTGTATTCAGAAACCCAAGATATTGTCCCCTATAACTTATTATTAATTACTTCGTGATTTTTAATTTAAATAACCAGTTCATATTTTTTATGTCGGTAAAATAAAAAATATTGTTCATATTTCATCAGTATGTAATTCGTATCTAAATGTAACACGATTAGCGAAACAATTATAATACTGAGCAAAGCTCGGTCACCCAGGTACCTACTATAAATAATAAAAAACTAAGAATTGAAAAAGAAAATAACTAATAATTTAAATAGAAAATCAAAGCCCAATCGCTGCCGTCGGCCGGTAAGGTCTGTTGAAGGCTGATACATTTCTGGTTATCCATCTATTTATCTATATATTAATTAAAAAAAAAAATAATAACAAATAAATATTGTAGACAAAATCGCTGGCGCGCGTAGGCCGGAGAAAGAAATCCTGCTTAAGAAACCTACGGGAGTGAACTGGAAACGCAAGTGCTGCTGAGCTCTTCCACCTTACGAGAGACGGAGATAAATATGCGGAGCTCTGTCTGTCAACTTTAAAGTCAAAACGCACTAGAGCCACACTGCAGCGGGGAGGCGCAAAAAAAAAAAAGAAAAACCCCCAGGTCTTGGATGTTTACATGTTTGTGATTTCGTTGTTTCTGGTTCCTACGACACAGGGTATCCTAGTGTGGGGCCATAAGCAATGTATGTGCCTGTATGTAAATGTTTATGTTTATTTCGAAACTATAAATCAGACAAAAATGTCATCGAATAAAAACTGTTGTAAAACCCAAACTCCAATGTTTCAGGAATTACGCATTATAGAAATACCCCTGAATTGTACAGTCCACATCACATCAGCATTTACACGCGTGCACTCTACTCAGGTACGTTACGGGCGACTTATATATAATACAGGTACGACGCGACCGCGACAGCGGTGGTAGCCTAGTGGGTAGAACATTGGACTCGCAAGCGAGAGACCCAGGTTCGATTCCCAGTGCGGGCATGTACCGATGACTTTTTCTTCTAAGTTATGTACATTTGTGAAGTTATAGTAGCAATGCCCACTCACTAACTGTGAAGGAAAACGTCGTGAGGAAACCTGAGTGTCTGAGCTATTTACATAATATATCCACGCCAATCCGTGGCGATTACAAAATCGCAAATGTACGTAACTTAGAAAACAAAGTCATTGGTTCATGCCGGGATTTGAACCCCAACCTCCCGAATGTGAAGCCGGCGATCGTCCGCTGCGCTAAAAAATATTTTTAGTTATTCAATTACGAGATTCCAACCGCATACTGCGATCGCCAACCCGCCTGCCAAGCGTGGCGATTATGGCAAAACCCTTCATGGTTTTGAAAACCACGAAGGAGGCCTATGTCCTGCAGTGGGCGTCAAATGGCTGATGATGATGATGTCCTTGCCTAGTTACCCTATGGTAACTAGGTAAGTCAGGGTATTTTGGGACTAAAACAAGTGATTGTGTTATGTGGAAGTTATTATTATAAATTCTATTCTTTTGGCGTGCGTGCATGCAACGTCAGATGAATTTGATTAGGCGAAAGAGATCTGTTAGTGGTAGACCCTGGCCTATCCTTCCGTTTGCTTAACGTCTTCACATCAAACAATCTTAGAACTCCACGGTGTCAATTTGTCAAAAATTAAAAGATTCTTTTAACACTGGTATTCCGTAAGAAAACAGTTGAGTTCATCGTTACCTTTTGGGATTCTTGACCTTTTCGTTGAAGTAATACGGCCTTCGTACCTGCAATAAAGCACAAAGATCCTTATCGAGCTTGATAGCGAGATATACGTATATTACGTTTTTTCCGGATCTAAGAGTACTCTAGATCTCTGAAGTATTTACTTGTATTTCTACACTAGCTACCCTTGACTTCGCCTGCATGCATGTTTTGTTTTCGCTACCAATTACAAAATTATTTTCCGCCGGTTTCAATATTTTTTTTATTCTGCGTTCTCATGGAACGAAAATTCACGATTTACGATGACAGTCCGATGTACATTGCAAAGTCGGTTAATCCGCAGATTAACAAATAGGAAGAATACTACGCAATCAACATCGGTCATAAAAATCGGTGCTATTTCTATAGGTAGATATCGAAAGGAAGTAATCGATGACAATTTATAACTTTGTGTTAGTCGAGTGTTTGTTCTGACGCTTTGCGGTGGAACGGAAAAATAAAAAAAATATGTTATTTAAAGAATGCTTTACCTGAATACCGTATCTTCAGTATCGGAATAAAAAAAAACGTTGAGAATTTCAGACTTTTTCTTATTGACTGCAGGAACCGGTTTCAGTATTTGGTTTATTTCAGTAACAGGCTATGTTGTCTAAAATTCACGTTTCGTATATATAGAAAACTTCACCGTTTGTAGACTGCCACGTACCCATTTCAAAGCTAGGTGAAATATAGCCGGCTGAAACATTGTAATATTCTACCTTTTCCCTTCAGCGGGCGTTTTTGCGTAGCATTAAAATGTCGTTTTGAGCCAGTAAAGGAAATGAGGGCAATTTTTTTTTCAGGTCAAGCTATCGCGGCACATTTAATCACGAAGCGTTGGTCGTTCTCCGGACGAAAACAAAGGCAAAGTGGCACTTCAGAATACTATACAATAGAAGGATGTTATGTATGTGGAAAATAGAAGGATGTTATGTCCGTGAAAAATAGAAGGATGTTATGTACGTGGAAAATAGAAGGATGTTATGTACGTGGAAAATAGAAGGATGTTATGTACGTAGTAAATAGAAGGATGTTATGTACGTGGAAAATAGAAGGATGTTATTTACGTGAAAAATAGGAAGATGTTATGTACGTGGAAAATATAAGGATGTTATGTACGTTGAAAAAAGAAGGATGTTATGTACGTAGAAAATAGAAGGATGTCATGTACGTGGAAAATAGAAGGAGTTTATGTACCTACGTGGAAAATACAAGGATGTTATGTACGTGGAAAATAGAAGGATGTTATGTACGTGGAAAATAAAAGAATGTGATGTACGTGGAAAAGATTAAGTACATATACCTTTATAGGATGTAGTGACTACAATTTAGAAAGGAATGTTGGTTTGCACATGCGGAGAGGATGAAGGAAGAAAGATTGACGAAACAAACATATCGAGCGAATGTCGTTGGAAGGGCCGGTAAGGGACGACCCAGGCGGATATAATTCAACCAAACAGGGGATGTATTACCAAGGGCAAGATTAAAAATTATCCAAAACCGGCGAGCGTCCCCTCTGGGATACAGGCGTGAGTTTACGTATGTATGTGTGTATGTACCTTTTTAGGGTTGTGGTCAACAAGGAACACTCATAGTTTCGCCGTGTCCGCTTGTCTGTCTGTCTGTCTGTCCGCGGCCTAGCTCAGACACGATTAATACTGAAAAGCTGTTTGGCAAAGTTATACATATTAATCATGCCAATAAAACTGTAGAATAGAATTAGAGACGCGGTTCTCCTGATTCTATGAACGGCCGCCGCCCGTGCCCCTTTTAAAAGTGGACTGTATGAGCGGAAGATGGTAACAATTAATTTAGGCTTCGACGGGGGTGCTAAGTAAATCTCCACGTACCTCAGTCTGTACATCCACCGGAACGCTCAGCTGTAGACTGCTGCTCCAGGGCTCCTTGCCTCTTCTTCAGCACAACTTGACCAAGAAACGTGAACACAACACTTATTCCCCGGGGAGGGACGCAGACGGTGCAAGTAAATAGAATTTCTTCACACAACAGTTTTTAACAAATCACAATTCAGGCGAATATGCAACTTGGAGTGCGCGCGGGCAAGCAAAACAAATCAACACGTCCAGCAGTAGCAGGATGCGAAGACGCACTGGTCTACCACCCTCCAGCAGATGGCGTGGCGGAGACAACCTAGGTATTGTGGAAGATAACACAAAGCAGTCCCCATCGACTAGCTAACTCTAAATTAACATAGTTTAAGCCATTGTTACTAGATGGCGTTAACATTTCCCCCGGCCTTAATGGGTTGCCATTAAATACCTACCTAGGTGTTCCTACCAGTGCGGGTGTAACCTAATTAACGCGGCGGTTTCCTAAATACTAACAATCGCGGTGTATTTTATCATCTATTACAAACATCAATAAAGGAACAAGATCAAACCTAAAGAAATAAGATTTTTCAAGGAAATCTTAACCTTTACTAAACTACGCGCTAAATCACCAACTTAATCTAAGTATGTTATCAAGTTAAACATAAAACGCGGGTTAAGCCCACCTATTGGTTTGGTAACGGACATAACCGTACAACTGGGCGCCGAAAAGTACCCTTTGAAGTACGTACCGTGACAACGCGCACAGTACCATCCTTGGAAGGATGGAGTTGTTCCACTACTCCGAGAGGCCAGGCGAGAGGTGGTGCGGAATCTACTATAATCAAAACTACCTTGCCCAGAGCTATAGGCACAGCTGGCGTGTTCCACTTCTCTCTGGTTTGAAGCGCGTGCAAGTATTCAAGCCTCCATCGCTTCCAGAACGACTCAACTAACCTATCTAGCAATCTAAACCGCTGAAGTATACTACTCGACTCTACTTCAGCCGCGGGAAACGAGCACAACGGCGCGGTGTGCAAAAAATGACTTGGAGTTAATGCGGTAGGTTCAGCGGGATCTGAACTCAAAACTGTGAGAGGACGCGAGTTGAGAAGACATTCTATTTGTGTAAGAATAGTAATAAGTTCTTCATACGCTAACAGTTGTTGACCCATGACCTTATACAAATGGTTTTTAATAATTTTAACCATGCTCTCCCAACATCCCCCAAAATGCGGAGAACCAGGTGGAATAAACCTCCACTCTATGCGGCTTTCTGACAGCTCTTCTTCGAAACGCGGGCGAAACTCAGAATTTAAAAATTTATATAAGTCCCTGAGGTAAGAACTGGCGCCGACAAAGTTTGTACCATTATCTGAATACAAGACTTTGACCGGACCTCGACGTGACAAAAATCGTTTCAGTGCAGAGAGGAAGCTCACCGTGCTGAGATCTGTTGCACACTCTATGTGCACTGCACGAGTCGTCAAACAGGTAAAAACACAAATATATGCCTTAAGGGCCTTGACACCACGGCGCCTGATTGGTGTGTAGGAAATCGGACCTGCGTAATCGCAACCGGTGTGCGTGAACGCTTTGACTACCTGACGAACTCTAGCGTCAGGTAGATCAGCCATCAGCGGAAATGATGGGCGAGGTTTTCTTCTAAAGCAAACGTTGCAGTTATGAATGCGCTGTCTTACGATGCGTCTCGCGGATAAAACCCAATAACGCTGCCTTAACAAACTCATCACCAACTCAGGACCGGCATGTAAATATTTTTTATGATAATAATCTATAAGTAAGTCAATCGCGTGGTCATGGCGCGGTAAAACAATGGGGTGCCTATGGTCAAAACTTAAATCCGAGTTAGACAAACGACCTCCAACGCGGATCAATCCGTTATCCAAAAACGGCCTAAGCTTCATTAACGCGGGTGAACAATTTTTATTTTCTTTCAAACTGTTAAAATCATTAATAAAATATTTAATCTGTAAATTTTGCATCAATTTTATTTCAACAAACTCTAAGTCTGCAGCGGTCACAAACAAATTTTCTCGAGGCGGTAAAATTTTCAATGCGCGGTATACAAAAACTAAACTTCGCAGCAACTTGCTCCATGACGAGCAGCGGTTGGCTAGCGCAAGTATGACACTCTCCTCGCGATCCGCGGATGACGTCACAGGGTGCGCGAGAACCTTTTGTTCTGGGACGTCCGAGGGGATGGCTTCGATACCCTTAAGTGGCCACTGTGCAGGACTCAAAGAGGCCCAAGGAGGCCCTTGATGCCACAGTGGGTGCGAAACTAATTTTGCGGGGGTGACGCCCCGAGACAGGCAATCAGCGGGATTTTCTGACCCAGAGACGTGAAAGAAATCTTTTGCGGGTATATTGTCGGTCAGTTTAACGACGCGGTTTGCTACAAAGGTTTGCCAGCGGTGCGGGGAGCTTTTTATCCAATACAAGACGACTTTTGAATCAGTAAAGGCGCAGACCTTTAAACTGGAAACGCGGGGAGCGTAGGTATCCATGACAGTGCGGAGAAGCTGCGACAAAAGGACTGCAGCGCACAGCTCCAATCGCGCGATAGACAGAGGCTTCATCGGCGCGACCTTAGACTTAGCGCACACCAAGCGAACCGCGTTACAACTACCAGTCGAGACATGCAGGTACACTACACCACCATACGCATGCTCACTGGCGTCTGCGAACCCGAGTAGGGTGACGACACAATCCACACCTACACCTAAATGTCGAGGGATTCTGAGCTCGTTTAGAGACGGTAGCTCAGAGCAAAACTGCTTCCATAGTCTCACGACATTAAGGGGAGGTTCGTCATCCCAATCGAGCTTCAGCTGCCACAGTTGTTTTATTAACAACTTAGCGTATAAGATGGTAGGGGCTACGAATCCCATTAAATCCCAGAGGCGGGCTACAGTTGACAATATTGAACGCTTTGTGCACTTTTCTGCGGGGGGGGATACCTTAAAACAAAAGGTGTCGTTGTCTGTGGACCACTGCAAACCTAAAACCTTGTGCTGGTCCGACTTATCGAACTCTACTTCACGGCGAAGTACATGAGACGCGGGTAAACTATCCAAAACGACTGACGAATTACTATTAAACTTAACTAAATCTAGCTTGGCGTAACTAAACAACTCAATAAGCTCGGCAGCAGTAGCGGCGGCCTCCTCGTCCGCGGGGAGGGAGAGTGCGACGTCATCCATGTACAGGGCGGGCGCCTCCAGGGCGGCGCGCGCGCGCGGCCAGCGCTCGCCTACATCGTGCACCAGCTGCATTACCGTACGGAGCGCGTGGAACGGGCTCGACTTCAAACCGAAACAAACTCTATTAAACTCGTACAGGACTAGCGGGTGGTCCGGGTTGAAACGATATAATATTCGCTGAAATCGACGATCCCTTTCCTGAATAATCAGCTGTAAAAACATCTGTTTACAATCCGCGGTTACTGCTACAGCGTGTAGCCTAAAATTCAAAATAATCCTAAATAGATCGCCTTGTAAATTGGGTCCGCTATGTAGGATGTCATTTAACGAAACTCCTGAGCTAGTTTTACAACTAGCGTCTAAAACAATGCGCAACTTTGTCGTATCTTTATCCTCGCGTATGACTCCGTGGTGCGGTATGACGTACATCGGCGCGGGCGAGTCGTCGGCGGGTGCGGGTGTCAGGTGACCTTGACTAAGGTGATCGCGTATCACCTGATCGTAAGCGGCGCGAAGTCTGGGCGAAGACACTAACTTCCTTTCTAAATAAAGGAAGCGCTTACGTGCGGTTGCTAAAGAATCACCTAACGTATCCACGGAATCACGAAACGGCAACGAAACAACATATCTACCACTATCCAAATCGCGTTTTGTGGTAGCGCGGTAAAATTCCTCACACTCGATATCATCGGGGTGTTGAGGACGCGGGCTCGGGAGCTCCTCTAGCTCCCAGAACTTAGAAACGAGCTGGTCTATAGGCTGCATCGGCGCTATAGCACAACAGCAAGCGGTTGTGTCAAATTTAGTATCGCCGCAAGTGCACACGGAGGCACTAGTAGTATCTGGGGGGTGCGTGGGCGCGGCGCCCAGCAACACGTACCCCAGCGCGGTGTCGACGGCAGCGACGCCCGAGAGCGGCAGGCAGCGCGCGCGCAGCAAGCGTGGCAGCAGCGCTGCGCCGAGCAACGCGTCCACCGCGCCCGGCGTATCGAACGCGGCGTCCGCCAGCTGCATTCCTTCGAGAGACGGCAGCGCCGAAACGTCAACAGACTGCGACGGCAAGTTGTCTGTGATGCGGCTAACTATTAACGCCCTAACATTAAAATTCACGCTTCGCTGAAAACGTGAATGAATCCTAAAATTCGCGGAACCACGTATGACCTTTTCTGAGCCACCTATCCCTTTTACAACAGTGAGCGGTATATCGTTCGGTACCATACCTAAACGATTCAAACATTCAGACGTAATGAAGTTACTCTGAGATGCACTGTCCAGTAAACATCTAATCATATGTTCGCGGCCTACACTATCAAAAACAATTACTTGCGCTGTTGCAAGTAAAACCGTTGAGTTCGACTTACATTGCTGGCTACGTACGGTCGCGGTATTATGCGTAGGCACGGGAATCGAGTTTGAAGCAGCAAGCGACGTCGTACATAACGATACATCTGCGTGTTGACTCACGGCGGGCGCGCGTGGCCTCGCGTCGGTAGCTATCTCTCTCGTGGGTAACGGGCCTGATGGCTCAGTGGAACGCGACTGCGATGCGGGAGGTACGGGACCTAAGTTCGATTCCCGTTCGGGCAACTTTCCAAAATGAAGCGCGCTATGGTGCTTGCGTTTACACACACTACAAACTGTGTTCGAATTGCAATCGGAAGTAAAATGTTTTAAGCTCAAACAATTAAAACATGCACCTAACTGTTTCGCGGATTTAAAACGAGTATCAGGGGAAATTCTATTAAACGCGGGACACTTATACAAATGCGAATGCTTAGTCGAATCACACAAGCATCTTTTAGAATCAACAATATTAACAAAAGTGTGCAATTTCGAAGGCGGATTACTATCGCGGTGCTTACTAGCTTCTACCTTTCTTGTAGAACTAGAAGCTGTGGAACGTTGTAATATCTTAGATTGATTTACAACAAAATCAACAAAGTTTTCGAAATTCGGTATATCACTACAACCAGTATTCATTTCAAACGATCGAACAGTCTCACAATCAATTTTTTTCAAAGCAATGTGCAACAAAATATAATTTGATAAGTCTTTAAGTTTTAAGTTATTTAAAGCGCGTACGGCTGTTACAAATTTATCAAGGAATAAATCAAAATTATTCGCAGTGGCACAAGTCAGCGGTTTAAAATCCAATAATTGGTTTAAGTAAGTAGAAGCTAACATACGCTTGTCTTCGTACTTACTAATCAACGTCTGCAAAATAAGCGGATAATTATCTGCGCTGGGTGTAATTCCAGCACAGACAGATTGTGCCTTACTTCCTATTTTTCCTAATAAATAGTACAATTTCTCTGAATCTGTAAGCGATGGATTGTCGTGAATAGTTGACTTAAAACTTGCATAAAATAACGGCCATGAGCGAATATCGCCGTCAAATGACATTAAATCAATGGGAGGCAGCGACGGCCGACCCTTTAATGGCGGTTGCTCGCGCGGTGAGCATTGAGAGATCGTGGAGTGCTGTGCTTTGTAGCTCTTGACACGGCTGTATACCTGTTCGAACGCGATCAGACTTTTGTAATTAGGTTTTGCGTCCGGCTCCACAGAAAGTAAACGTCTATTGTAACTATCCAATACTTCAATAAACTCAGTTCTTAAGTTATCAATATTCGATAAGGAACTCAAAAAGGTACTTCTCGCCAATTGGTCACTACTATCTATAGTTTTCAGTGAGTCGTAAATCTCCTGAAAATGCTCAAAAATTGCGTTACGTTTACATTCTAAAATAGTTAACTCCGCGTCAACCACGGATCCCTTTTTCTCAGATGAAGCTTTAGTTCGCTCAGTCATCTTGAACTAATACAAATGACACTAATTATACCAAACAAATAAATCTATAACTCTAAATAGAATAATTCCCCTAACTCAATTCTAATAGGTAACTATATAGGTAGGTAGCTACCTAACATTCAACTTAGCAACAAGGTGAATACAAGCGAGCGATGCTCGGGCGTGGATCGGCACCGGCGCGGCGGCGCGGGCGCACGAATCTACCCTCAACAACAAAATATTAAATTTATTTATTAATGTACTTTATAATTAATAATGCTAGTTATTAAATAGGTATTATACAACTACTTAGACTGTTTCGGAAAACTCGAATAACGTATACCTACCTACTTTTCGGCAAGAAAGTTTACGTTACGTAGTTAACAAAGCAAAACAACTTATTTAACAATGCGGTTTCAACAAAAAAAAAAAAAAACAAGTATTTATTGGCAAACCCAATAAGTATGCGGAACTAAATAGGATCGCATCCTATGCAAGGGAAATAACAAACAAACCTAACTGGTCACGTCACCAGTCTAGCTAACTACAAACGACCCGCGGTGGTCAAATACAACAAACAAAATGTATCCTACTGGATCCGAGGTCCAAGTGACCACAATAATGGATCCGAGCTCGAAGGAACACAACAATAGAGACGCGGTTCTCCTGATTCTATGAACGGCCGCCGCCCGTGCCCCTTTTAAAAGTGGACTGTATGAGCGGAAGATGGTAACAATTAATTTAGGCTTCGACGGGGGTGCTAAGTAAATCTCCACGTACCTCAGTCTGTACATCCACCGGAACGCTCAGCTGTAGACTGCTGCTCCAGGGCTCCTTGCCTCTTCTTCAGCACAACTTGACCAAGAAACGTGAACACAACACTTATTCCCCGGGGAGGGACGCAGACGGTGCAAGTAAATAGAATTTCTTCACACAACAGTTTTTAACAAATCACAATTCAGGCGAATATGCAACTTGGAGTGCGCGCGGGCAAGCAAAACAAATCAACACGTCCAGCAGTAGCAGGATGCGAAGACGCACTGGTCTACCACCCTCCAGCAGATGGCGTGGCGGAGACAACCTAGGTATTGTGGAAGATAACACAAAGCAGTCCCCATCGACTAGCTAACTCTAAATTAACATAGTTTAAGCCATTGTTACTAGATGGCGTTAACAAGAATCTTAAATTAAATAAAAAAAAATATGTCCAAATTATACTTCTACTATACCTACATGTATACATACTTCTAATTATTTAAATAATTTCTAACTTTTTAGTGCTGTAGTGTTTCGAAGACGGTTTTTATTTTTTATTAAAAAAAATAATTTTTCATATTTTAGTGATCCCTCAGGGATGCGCGGGAGAAAAATAAACAAGACCCTTATAACCATAATTTACCATACTTAATTCGTTGCATTAAAATTTGACGTTCTCAATTTCCATCTCCGAAAGTGTTCACCAGAACATCATCAAATTACCTTGGGAATACTTTTACGCTATTTTATATAAAAAAATATATATACCTACGCATCGAATTGATAACCGCCTCCTTTTTTGAAGTCGTTTAAAAATAAATTGGTTACCTAAATTAGGGATGTTTTTTTTCTCTCGTCTATTCCATAGTGTGTGGTATCGTTGGTCGTTTAATGTGGATGCAGGAAGATTTTTGCGATTCAGGAATCCGTTTGCGAAATATTAATTAAGCATTGACGTGCAATTTTTTGTAAGAGTAGAGCAACACTTTTTATAACCGAGTAACATGATTGCTCTTACTTTTTACGCTGAGCCGACAAGTTTTCTCATAAAATGCTCCCTATAAAGCAGTTAAGGCGTCCTATATATTGTGCATGAAAATTCCGTAACATTCACCAGAAGCGAATGATCGCTTTTCCAGTGGCCGACATATCAGTTCTCTAAGTATAAACGCAGAGATCACCAGAACGTTATCTTGCCTAAATACTGGTAAAGCTTCACCACATTAAGTTGACCTATAGTGAGTTAAAGAATGGAAGTAAGTCCATAATGAAGGCACGACTTTATCGGCCAAGCCAACATGGTCAAGTTGTTAAATTGTGCATGAAATGCCTCTTCGAGCTATGAATATAGATGGCTGGAACCTTAGGAATGTGTCCACTAAAACGAGGGTCTTGTGATGTGGTTGCAATCTCCTCAGATACCAATTCAGCGTTTCTCTGAAATGAAAATTGAAAGGAACTCATGGTCCTTTTATGTATACCAACAAGAAGCGTACTCTGCATTTGCCGAAAGTGTATTGGTCTTTTAAAACAAAAAAGATAAATGATGTTTCTGGGAATAGGCATGGAAACATACACATAGAAACATATACATTATGCGTAAACATAATAATAACTTCCCCACAACACAATCACTTGTCCTGGTCCCAAACTAGGATACCCTGTGCTATGGTAACCATGTAAAGACGTCACAAACATGGAAATACACTCAGACTGTATTTGTACAAATCAATTACGGCGGCCTCCAGTGGCAATCGAACCCACGACCTCTGTTAGGCAGTAAAGTAAAGCGCGCTTCAGTAATCTGTGAATAACCACAGACTAAACCGAAAATAACCATTTTGCTCTAATCTGCGGACTAACAAGGACTGACAAATGTGTGCCTCAAAATTCTGACCGAGCCCCGTTCGCTTGTGATTGGCTATAGTCTTGTCTCACCTGACATTGGCGAAGTTGTACTGGATAATCATTAATCAGTGCAGTGAGTCCATAAGGCAGAATTGAGTGAAAAAGTGAGACATTCATTATTCTTTGAAAAATGTTCAATACATGGATTAAGTAAAACTGGTGAATGATCAAAAAGATACAGATAAGTTACAAAAGTATTTATTCAAATAACCACAAATTGAACAGCACAGAAGAAAAGTAGAATAATAGTCGCAGAGACAAAGGAGATTACGAAAATAATGTTAACAAATCAGAAACTTTTGACCACAGAGAAATTTTTTGACAGAAACTTGCATGAATCAGAAACTATGATCACAAACACGGATCACATATTAGACATTTCTGAATGTGAGAAGGAAATAATTAATTTCGCGGGTTTTTTAAGGATTAAACGTAAAATTACAAGATATTTATCCAAATTGCAGTTCGTTTTGTACTACGCTAAAATAAATAAATATACTAGAAAGATATGCAACACGTCTATCGTTCTCAGAGGGTACATGCCAAGAGGAACTAGAAATAACCTGAAACCAATGCAAAAGATTGCAAAAGTGGTAAGCAGAGTACCTACCTACTAGAGTTACCAAACCTCCCGTTATTCCCGGACGTCCCGTATTTCAAGTATAATTTCAAATTTCCCACCGGGACAGACTCTGTCCCGTATTACTCCGGATTTGATAAATAGTGAATTAATGACAGTTTTCAACTTTGATTATGGCTTTACAAATATGTTTGTTTTAATAAAACTTACACGATCATCTATAAAACTAGTAACTAGCAATAAAATAATATTAAATACGTGTTTGTCATTTGTCCCGGGGGAAAATTTTGAATCCCGTTTTTTTTGGCCATAATGTGCATTTGTTCTTTACAGTATCAGAAAAAAAATCTGGCTGCCCTACTACCTACTGACGAAATGAAGAGCAAAGTCTAGAAGCGATTGAATTTGTTCAAGCGAAAGCTTTGCTTAGAACGTGACAGGTAATCAATCAACATTCATCATTCATAAGCAGCCTATATCAGGGCACAGACCTTCTCTCAGAGAGAGAGAGTATGGGCTTAATCACCGCGCGTGCCCACCGCAGATTGGCGATTTCAAGCGCTGAGGTATGTGAATAGCTCAGACACCCAGGTTTCCTCACGACTTTTTCCCTCACCGTTAGCGAGTGGTATTGCTACTATAACTTCACAAATGTACATAACTTAGAAAACAAAGTCATAGGTACATGCCCTCACTGGGAATCTAACCTGGGTCTCCCACAGGGTAATCAATCGCTTCCCTGGAATAACATAACTTAACATAAACTCACGCCTGTATCCCAGAGGGGTAGGCAGAGACCAGGGACTGCCACTTTCTACGATCCTGACAGATCACTTTCGCTTCCTCAACATTCATTAGTCGTTGCATGCACGCACGCCGGTTTCGGGTACTTTTTATCTTGCCCTTTGCTAATACATCCCCTATTTGGTCGAAGTATATCCGTCTGGGTCGTCCCTTACCGGCCCTTCCATTCACATTCGCTCGATATATTTGTTTTGTCAATCTTTCTTCCTTCATCCTCTCCACATGTTCAAACCAACGCAACATTCCTTTCTCAATTCTAGTCACTACATCCTCTTTCAGTCCACAACGTTCTATAATCACACTATTGCGTATCCTGTCATTCAAAGTAACACAAGACATACTTCTCAAGGACCTCATTTCTACTGCATTAATCCTACTTTCTTGCTTCTTTTGCCATACCCAAGTCTCGCTAGCATACATAAGTGTTGGGAGCAGCACTCCATTATGGATAGCCAATCTAGCTCTTTTGAAGATGTTTTGGCCACTCACAAAGGAGTGCAATGCACCGTTTACACATTTTCCTGCTTTTACTCTTCATTCTATATCACCTTCACACTTGCTATCCCTGGTAAAGAGGCTCCCCAAATAGACAAATTCTTTCACTTGTTCCACCCTTTCACCTCTATTCCTTATCTTGCACTCAGTCATTTCATCATATTTTTCGAACACCATTACTTTTGTCTTGCTCACATTAATGTTCATTCCTTTCCTTTTAAACGCCTCATCCATTACTGCTACTTGTGTCTGCAGGTCTTCAACCGACGATGCGAACAAAACCTGATCGTCGGCGTATAACAAGCATTTGACCAGGAGCTCACCCATCCTTATCCCAAAGTCATCCTCTTTCAAATTAGTCAGGCAACTGTCCATGAATAAGTTGAACAACCAGGGGGAGGCGACACATCCTTGTCTCACACCCCTGCGGATGCTAAACCAGTCAGTATACGCCCCATTTATTCTAACGCAAACACTGGAGTCTTCATAGAGAGACTTCAGAGCTCGCAGCAAGATGCTGTCCACCCCATACATGGACAGTACCGACCATAGATCATTCCTCACCACTCTATCATAAGCCTTCTCCAAGTCGACGAACGCACAGAAAACCCTCTGACTTTTGGCCAGAAGTTTCTCCACCATCCGCCTCAAGGAGAAGATTTGGTCCACACATCCCATTCCCTTTCCAAAACCCGCTTGAACATCCCATATCTTTTCTTCAGTCACATCTAGTACTCTTTCAATCAAAACCTTTGCATACAGTTTGCCGACAATGCTGAGAAGGCTGATACCGCGGTAGTTTATGCACACCTGCTGGCACCCTTTGCCTTTATAAAGCGGCACTATGAAGGCCATACCCCAGTCCTTAGGTACTTTGCCACTCCTCCAGCACTTGTTGAAAAGCAGGTATAGCTTGCTAGCTACAATGCTTTCACTAGCCCTCAACATTTCTAACGACACTCTATCATATTCCGCAGCCTTACCTAGCTCTTCCATACTTATAACGCTAGCAACACCAAGTTCCGCCTCACGGTCAGGATCACCTTCCATGAGCCGCTCCTCTCTTTCAAACAGATTTTCAAAATATCCTTTCCAACGTTCCATTACTTTAAATTCCTCTTTCAGCATGGAGCTATCCTCATCCCTAATAACACTCAACTTAGATTGCTCAGATCTACCTCGGGCCAATTTCACCGTTTTCCAAAACAGTTTTACATTGGCCTTGAAGTTTCATGAGAATCACACTTTTCTTTCTCTTCATTCTTTCTTCTCTCCACATCCTTCACCTTCTTTTTTATCATACTATACTTCTCTTTCAATCTTACCACATCTTCTTTAATACTTTCATCCCACCAAGTAGCTTTCGCTTTTCTTCCATTCAGTCTCTTTCTGACTCCACATACTTCGGCAGCAGTCTCTACTATATTAGTTTTTAACTGAGCCCATAACTCTTCCACTCCACATTCATACTCTTCATTTACATGAATGAGTTTGTCCTTGAGTTTCCTCCTATACTCTTCGCTCACATCTTCATCTTGCAATCTGTTAACTTTTATGCGCTCTAGAGCTGTTGTAGCCACCTGCACTCGATGGCGCCAACGCTTGAACAGACCTCTTACCCGGCTAATTACCAGGAAGTGGTCTGTCCCGACATTAGTTCCTCGGTAGACTCTTGTGTCTACAACTTTACTCCTTAGTCTTTCATCCACTACCACAAGATCAATCATAGACCTGTCATTCTGTCTCTGCCATGTGTACATGTGGATCTTCTTGTAACTAAACATAGTGTTAGTCACTTGAAGATTCCACTCCAAGTATATATCTAGCAAACTTACCCCATTTTCATTCACTCTTCTGTCACCAAATCGCCCTAATACCCTTTCATATCCATCACGCTTTACCCCTACCCAGCCATTAAAATCTCCTAATAATACCACCCTTTCATTTCCTTCACACTTGAGCAGAGAATCTTTTACGTTCTGCCAGAACTTCTCTCGGTAGCTTTGAGGTTTTGACATATGTGGGGCATATACGCCCAGAACGAATATTTTCGTCAATCCAACTTTAAAACGAGCCTAGAGGAGTCTGGAACTTACAAATTCATGCTCAATCAAGCATTCGGCCATTCGCCCGGAAAGGATAAGTCCTATTCCTTGACAGTCTCGTTGCGCTTCTGGTACACCTGACCACAAAGCTGTCAATCCACAGTGGTCGTACCACTTCCTTTCCGCTTTGTCTCATTCATACATAACACATCTAAACATTTGTCATGAATCATATCGAACACTTCATCCAATTTCTGCTCCATTCCTCCACACACATTTATCGTAGCAAAGTCGGTGTCCAAAGTCCGCTTTCCGCCCGTTCGTGTGATCCGGCGTGAGGCGCGGCGACCAACCTCGCCACCTTCGATACGTTTTTTAACAAACTTCATCTTGTTCCCACGAGCAGCTAGGGAAAGATTGTCCATCCCGGCAGAGCCCCGCATTCCGAGCCAAGGCTTTTAGTGCCTGAAGAGCGCCTAACTCCAGGACGTACGCTTTAGACTAGGCTCGCCAATAGCCACGCATCCGTCAGCACGTTGACCTTAGATTGGCATTAGGAAGAGGCCCAAGAATCAAGGAAAGGGAAGGTGTAGGGACTGTTGATGAGGAGCAGGTTTGGATAGGAATAAGGTACTAAAGGACAACTATTACTACGAAAAGGATACTTTGTGAGTGTAGCAATAGAGGCTCGAGGAGGTCGGGGTCGCATACCCGAATAGCCAAGACACAATGACCGGACAAGTTACTGTGGTGACCACCCTCTGACCACTTCCTGGAATAATAATAATAAAAATATGTTTTTTTTTGTCTTCTTGATTAAAAAAAACGTCGTAGGTATACAACTTGTTATTGAAATAAGGCAAAATCAGAAAACGATCTTCAGAATCAATAGTTAAATTACCTCCGATAACCTTACAGAGATAAGGTCGCTTTAGTACATGTTATTTCTTGTGTGTTAAATGTTTCGTGCGCAAAACAGTATCGAATATTTTTAATTTCAAAATCACAATATGTAACCTCACGCCTGTATCCTGTAGGGCAAGGCAGAGACCAGGGTCAATCAAGGAATTCAGAAACTTCAAAATTCTCCGATTGTTCATGTAATATTTCAAAATTGTTGATGAAGCGAAACAGATCTGTCAGGATTGTGGCAAGTGGCAGAACTTGGTCTCTGCGTAGCCCTACGGAATACAAGCGTGAGTTTATATAATTTAAAATTTTTCACTTTTTGGACTTGAATTTCGTTAAAATTACTTTCAACTTGACGCAGCCAATTGAATCAAAAATAAATTTTTGTTAATAAAAAAATTGTTAAATAAACACTTAAAATTTTAAATATTTGCTAAGATATCATCATCATCAGCCATTTGACGCCCACTGCAGGACATAGGCCTCCTTCGTGGTTTTCATGACCATGAGGGGCTTTGCCATAATCGCCACGCTTGGCAGGCGGGTTGGTGATCGCAGTATGCGGTTCTAATCTCAGGAAGACGCTGCTGCCCGTCTCTTGGTAATTGATTTCCTTAGTCGCCTTCTACGACATCCACGGGAGGAAATGGAGTGACGCTATTCTTAATCCGGCGCCACACGGAATTATGCTAAGATAAAGTATGATGGTAACTCTCTTCAAAGTCACGCTTTGCGCAAGTCTACCTTAGGGATAGGAAAAGGGGAGGTTGGATAGGCGTAGCCGCTAGCTACCCTAAACGTCCTTAATTGGGTTCCCTTCTTAAACCGTTCTTGGGTTGCCTAAAACTACATGGCCATACACTTGAATAAAGTTATTCGAGAGGCAACTGCTCTGAGTATGAGCTAACAGACGCGGTGGTGGCGTAGCGTTCGAACGCCGGCCTGAAATTCGGGAGGTCGTGGGTTCTAATCCCGGCATGTACGAAAGACTTCGTTTTCTAAGCTACGTACATTTGTGAAGTTGTAGTAGCAATAGTACTCGCTAGCGGCGAAGGAAAACATCGTGAGGAACCTCTCTCTCTCTCTCTCTCTCTCTCTCTGAGGGAAAGCCAGTACCCTGCAGTGAGACGTACATAGGTGACATAAAAATAAAAATTTGCCACACAGACATCTTACTTTTACATACCTCCCGAACTAGGCAGAGAATACACTTTAGCTGTAAGAGGTGGAAATGTTGGCAACACAGAAGAAAACTTGGCAACGCAATGATGATTTTATTTCGGAAAATTTCGAACATGATCCTAATTTGGGATGTAAGTGATGACAATGTTGCAGTGGAGACCGTTTTTGTTTTTTTTTGCAGGTATATCGCGTTGTGACAAACTACTTGGCACAAATAATTCAAAGACCACCAGTGAAGGTCTGTCTCACCCGACCTCACGTTATCACTCGCCGAAATTGGCTTTTTGAGGTATCTATCAATTTCTATTTTTTATTAGGGTTACAGGGAACACAAGTAGTTTGCGGTGGAGTATTGTAACGCACGTGGGTTGGTGATGGTGTAACCCTGGGCGCTAAAATGACTGAAAATTTCTAAGTAATAAACTTCAAATTGTCAGTCAGTCTGCGACATCTTAACTCAACAAAATAAAATTTTTGTGTGTCGAAATCCTTGTTAGAAAACGTTTGCAATTCGATAATAAATAGGAAGTCTTTTAATACAATAAATTATTAGTGTATTTATTTTTTGAATATTTTTATAGTATATTGTGGTATTTTTTTTTTTAAATGTGTCCTAGGTCTTTTACATAAATAAATAAACAATAAATTGTCCTGGTCCCAAAGTAGGATACCCTGTGCTGTGGTCGCCAAGCAAGGACATCGCAAACATGAAAATATACCCGACTATACACACAGGCCACGTGTACTAAATATTTGTATGACATTCGTATGGTGTAAATACAATGTCACTCCAATTGAATTGTGACGCAAGTTGCCCATTGATGTTCCAGTGAGACCAGGATCCTCGCAGCATGGCGAGGAAGGAGCTGCCGCCGCCACTCACCATCCGACCCGGCGAAGTCCGAGGTATGGACTCTCGATGTGCTCCCTATCTTCTTCCGTCTTTGTTCTGTCTCATAATATTATGCATCATTGTAACGGTGATCATCGTCTTCACAAAGTGAATTAGATGTAGAGTTGACTGTAATTCAACCCTTACATTCGTGCACTGTAGTTAGGTATGCTACGTTGCAACTTAAATGTAAACGTTGAGGTTCTGTCGACTATGCTGTCGACAGCTGTTCAACCTCTAGATTGTTGTTGCAAAGTCTTAAAGTTACTGATTAGAGTGCACGTATGTAAAGAGGTTTCCGTGCTGTCGACTGTACTATGCCCCATATGAAAGTTGCCTTGATATAAGTAAATAAACATTGATGTTTGAAATACGATCAAAATCGAGAGAGCTTATATTATGGACTTAATATCATGCATATCCTAGTTACTAGGGCCTAGGATCCTAGGACGACTAAGAAGACATTATAATGTACTTATTTGCGTAGTTCAAAAATCGGTTTGTCGTCAAGGAACTTTCCTTTATTTCTTTAAATTTTGATATTTTGTACTTGGTGAAGTTTTGTACTAGTTATGTAGTTAATTTTGTCTTTAAAGAATACATTGTGAGTTTACTTTTATCAAGTTTGTAATCTCTGTAATTGATAGGTTTATCGGGCACCGGGGTTACTCGGAGCTAAAAACATGTTATCTTCTAGTGTAAGACATTTATGCAAAAAGTGAACACCATAACATAACATAAGCAGCCTATATACGTCCCACTGTAGGGCACAGGCCTTCTCTCAGAGAGAGAGAGAGTATGGGCTTAATCACCACGCGTGCCCACCGCGGATTAGAGATTTCAAGCGCTGAGGCATGTGAATAGCTCAGACACTCAGGTTTCCTCACGATGTTTTCCTTCACCGTTAGCGAGTAGTATTGCTACTATAACTTCACAAATGTACATAACTTAGAAAACCAAGTCATAGGTACATGGCCGCACTGGGGATCAAACCTGGGTCTCCCACTTCCGAGTCCGAGGTTCTACCCACTAGGCTACCACCGCTTGAATTGTCTATTATTGTTCACTTAATACCGAATAAACTTACTTGGGTTTTTGCCGGAAGAGTCCGACCAGGTTTCGCTTTGATTCGCAGATGAAACATTCGGACTCTTGCGACAAAAAACCAAGTATGTTTATCCGGTATTAAGTAAATAATGTGTAGTGCTTACGAAAGTTTTAGTTCGAAAAATGTCTATTATGGTGGTACTTAGTGTTTTTCAAAAAAATGAACATCATAAATCTCAACAAAGTTGGTACTTTAGGAACTAAGGATCAATAACTTAGGTTTCAATGCATTTAAAAAAAACCTGTCCACTTTGATAAAAATGTTTTATACTCCTGGATTTTGGGTCCTAGGCCGTAGATTTTAAAAATTGCTGTCACCTTTGTTGAGATTTATGATGTTAATACTTTCGGAAAACGTATTGTAAGAGAAGTTATGATTTTTTCATTACAAGACAGACGGGTGGACCACCAACTGAGGTTCATAAGGCTTCCGATTTTTCCTTCTGAGGTCCAGAGCCCCAAAAATAAAAGAAAAAAGAAAATTGATATAATTCTTACCGCCAAATTCCACTCTAACAAACTGTAAATTTACTGTTCATAGCTTTCAGTTGTTTTTTTTTCTATACCCTTTGGCCAACTGACAACTGCTAACATAGAACAGCTTGTTATCGTACGAGAAAACGGTTGTTATTGATTTTAACTTGGTTGCTCAACCCGTTCTTGTGAAAAGAAACTTTAGGAGGCGGACGGACGGACGGAAAACAAACTGAGGAACATAAAGGTTCTGAGAAACCTATTTAGAGGCTAAAAATTCCACCCATGCCGGGACTTGAACCCGCGACCTCTGGCTCACCGTGCTAGCGCTTTCCCAACTGAGCTAATGGGAGAGCGCTGGCACGGTGAGCCAGAGGTCGCGGGTTCAAGTCCCGGCATGGGTGGAAATTTTAGCCTCTAAATAGGTTTTTTAAAATTGTCCTCAGCACGGGTTAGTGCAACAAAAAGAATATAATAAAGGTTCTGATTTTTCTTTTTGGGCCCCAGAGGACCGAAAAAAGATCAAAGTAAGTTCTTCTTAGTATTTTCCAAGGTTAACACGAGCGCTAGACTCATTAGATCTACTTCTTACTGCCGATTTATATCAACCTTTGTCAACTGACAACTGTTAACTGGATCAACAGCTTGTTAGCGTACGAGAAAACGGGGGTTGGTATTTGATATTGATTTCAATTTCATCACTCAACCTGACGGACTGCAGATTGAGAATCATAAGGATTCCGATTTTTCGTTCTGAGATCCGGAGCCCTGAAAGAAGAGAAAGGTAAGTGATGTACTTCTAAATCAAGACAAAACACTTAATCTAAAACCGATTAGTGCATGTGCATCCCATGCGAGAGGTCCCGGGTTCGAAACCCGGCTGGGGACAAAAAAAAAAAACCCCAGGTCTTGGATGTTTACATATTTGTGGTGTCGTTGTCGTTCTGGTTCCCACGACTCAGGGTATCCTAGTGTGGGGCCAGAAGCAATGTATGTGCCTGTATGTAAATGTTTATGTTTATGTTTATGATTAGTAATTCCTACTCGATCGGTTGCCGAGGGACCTATGTACGCAGATGGTCCGCAATAGAATTGTGTCGATCCCACAGGTCCCCTGACATCCTTATTACGTCCCTGAGGGGACAAACTAGTTGCGTGTAACGCAATTGTGTTGTTGGTGCACCACTGCAACGTTTATAGTGCTGATTTTATTAAAAGGTTAAGCCTAACCACCAAGGCCGCGTTTTCTTCAGCTATAAACAATTCAGTTTATTATGATAATTCCGTGTACGTTGCCTGGCCGTTTAGTTTTCCTACTTGTCTGTGTGGTTTATCGGCTATGCAACGTACATCGCAATGTTGTCATCGTAAACCATGAAGTGTAGTTCTATGAAACGGGGCCCAATTAAGTATTTGTACAATAACAATCTGTATGACTACTGTTAAAATAGGTCAGTGGTTTTCTTTTATATATATTTTGGTCATCTGGTAGATTAATAGATTGTGTACAGTTAACTGGTGTTTAGTCTTTTTAGGGTAAGGTACCCGAAGGGTACCAAACGGGACCCTATTACTAAGACTTCACTGTCCGTCTGTCTGTCGGTCTGCCTTTCCGTCTATCTGTCACCAGGCTGTATCTCATAAACCGTGACAACAAATACTAAAAGCAGAATAAAATAAGTGTCCCATACACCAAATGTTGTCTAAAGACAGCGCTCGCCATCTAGGGGCCATCTATGTAACCTTCACAGCGCCGATGTCATGTCGTTAAATGTCAATGTTGGCCGGTTTTTTATTATTTAAAAGATGAGTGTTTTAGGTAACTATCAACAGTGGTGGGTGCAAGAACAACACAATAAAATTGTATTGGCAGCAATCATCATGATCATCAGCCGTTTGACGCCCACTGCAGGACACAGTTTTCCTAACCATGAAGGGTTTTGCCATAATCGCCACGCTTCTTGGCAGGCGCGTTGGCGATTACATTATTCTGTTGGAATCTCAGGAAGACGCTGCTGCCCGTCTCCTGGTAATGTATTTCCTTAGTCACCTTCTACGACATCCACGGAAGGAAATGAAGTGACGCTATTCTTAATCCGGCGCCACACGGACACGGCAGCAATACCACCCGCTAACTTCTAGCCTGGAAGTAGCCTGGATGTGTGTATTTGTTTATTTATCCATGCATTCAGATCACTTTACGTACATTTGTGAAGTTTCTGTGCCACTACCACTACCACTTGCTAACTGTGAAGGAAAACATCGTGAGGAAACATGAGTGTCTGAGTTGTTCAAACACCTCAGCGCTTGAAATTGCTTATCCGCGGTGGGCACGCTTGGTAATCAAGCTCACACTATGTTACTGAGAAAAAGCCTGTGCCTGCAGCAGGATATAAATAGGTTACATAAATAAATCGTTCAGGTCAGAGAACAAAACTCTGCAGCGCTCAATCAGTCCCTAAGTGGTGGCCACAAGCTTCGCTTCAAAGTGGTTATTGGGGGAGTGGGGCACAGGGGAGTTAATGAAAACTGCACCTCAATTGACGCGTGTCATGTGGACTTGATGGGAGAAAATTATTATAAGCTTCGTCCGCGTCTTCGTCCACCTGGAATTTACATGAAAATTGGCCAAGTGTGAATCTGATTCGTCCCAAAGACTTAACCAAGATTCAAAAGATTCAAGTTAAGGTTTCGTACCATTATATTCGTAATAATTCCGTGGCTGGCGGGCATAAGATGATGTTATTATGTCGATAAATTGTTGCTATGTTGTCTCTTAATGTTTCCGTTTTAGGGTTCCGTATCCATACAATAAACGTGATTTTTTTGCTCGCTATTAATAACGGCAACAGGTGGACGCTTGAAATATTCGCACAATACCTATATTTGTATATTCACTTCAAAAATAAATAATTAAGTTAAAATAAAATAAATATTTAAGGGGGGCTCCCATACAACAATCTTGATATTTTGCCGTTTTTTTCTCGATCTTTGTATCCAATGTTGTAAAGATAATGGTACGGAACCCTTCGTGCGCGAGTTTGACTCGCATTTGGCCGGTTTTTATGTACAATGAAGTGTTTTTTATCTAGGTCTATCTATTTCAAAAAGATGACAACTTTTCAGGGCTTTGATTTTGAAGTTGTATTTAGAATCTTCATTTAGTTCACACTAAAAGTCTGCAAAAAGCAATCGCGAGTATCAATTTTTTTGCCCATTACGTGTCAAGACGTGACTTTGGCAGAATTGTCGATGTCGTGTGGTAAACATTTCAACAAGAAATAGAAATAACAGAAGTTTGCACTTTATATAGCTAAAGGCTATGCATGTATTAAAATACTTTAAATAGAATCCATAGTTATTTTATCGCGTCTTTAAAACTACCTAAAATTGTAGAAATTGTAAATTCTCGAAAATTATCCGAATCATTAATCAGGTCTTACGTATTAGTCGACTTACCAACTTCTTCCCGCCAGGCACGGAATCATAGCCCGAATAGGGTTTTTAGGGGAAGGAAAATTGGAAACATTGCTCTAATACCTAATTGCAAAAATTCTGAAACTGAAAGTTTTTTTCAAAATCGGCTTTTGGTTACGAAGGATCTTGGCTTTTATTAAAAAAAAAAAACGCCATCTTTCCCCGTATTGCGCACCTTGAACCCTTATAGAGAGCAAGAAAATATGTCAGCTTCCAGCGATGACTGAAGACTTATTTTGAACTGTAGACATAGTCGACAGCTCATCGACCATTACACATGCGCTCTAATCATTAGGAACAACTTTGCAACAAAAAAAGCAAAGGTTAATCTGCTGTTGTCTGTAAAATAAAGTACCTGCCCATGAGTTTTAAGAGGACCTTGCCTTAAGGGCTAGACGAAGTTTAGTAGCGCCACTGTAAATGAGAAAAACAAGTTTTATAAATGATTTTACCTCTTGGAGCCTCTTAATCTGTAAACGAACCTACTTACAGGACCTTCAAGGTAGTCAACGAAACAAATTAAAAACCACATGGGAAATTAATTAATTATAATTAGTAGATTAGTAGGATTTAATTAAGGTTTTACATAGATGATTAATTTTATAATTATGAATGTGAAAGTATGTATGTTAGGTGCTCAGTCACGCAGAAACGGCTGAACGAATTTGGATGAAATTTGGCACACAGATAGTTTACAACCTGGATTAAAAGAATAGGATACTTATTTCGATGGTTGAGCCTTCGAATCCTGGGAAGTTACGTGCATTTGTGACTTTGTAGCAGCAATAACCCAATTCTGATCCACGGAGACGAAGTCGCGGGTAGAAGCTAGTTAAGGGGGTCCAGGGAGGGAGAAAAATAATCATATGTTTATTTTACAGATCAAATTTGCAAGAAGTGTCAGTCAGTCAAAATCACGTTTACAGTGATTTTTGGGACCCACGACAAAGAACCTAGGATCACGAACCTGGAACTAGATAGCTTTTATGCCAAAAACGGTCGTTTCTGGCGTTAATGGTATCTAGTCCTAGATGTTTGCCTTAGGGTCAGTTCCTTGTGTCATAAAAATCACTATTAACATGGTTGAGGGATTGTACTGACACTTCTTGCAAATTTGATCTATAAAAAAGATACGATTTTTTATTCCTCCGTGGCGCTAGTGTTGCTCCCTAGACCCCCTTAATAAATCAAACTGACACAAGAATTTTCTATTTATACAACAAATGGGAAAAAGTGTGTGCCTATTAGGCTCACGAACAACGGGCATGGCCCACTGCCTCAGTTTTCCATAAATAGTTGGGTGACAGCTTATGGGAGGTTGAGGGCGTAGTTACGACTATTTCTGTCATTCCTTGTACCTGCTTCCATGATGGGGCTTAGGGTGTGACGTAATCGGACTCTATTTTTAACCTACTTCGAAACAGGTTCGGAGGTTATCAATTCGACGCGTGTATTTTTTTTTTTGCTATGTTTTCTTATAACTCCGTCAAATCTCAACCGATTTCGACAATTTTTTTTGTTCGAATAGATATAACGTCCCATTAGTCCTATTTTAATTTGGTGAAGATCTGATGAAGACAGTAAATAAGGCCTAATGAACCCCTAATGAAGCCTCCTTTAGTAATATCCGTATGTTTTATAAAATAGCGTAAAAGTAGTTCCAAGGTAATTTGGTGATGTTCTGGTGAAGACTTTCGGAGATGGAAATTGAGAACTTCAAATCATAAAGCAACGAATCAAGTAGGGTAAATATGGTTATAAGGGACTTGTTTATTTTTCTCACGCTCCCCCACTTAAAAAAGTATAATTTGCAGTCGGTGCCCAGTTTCATGACCACGACATATATTTTGGGCACCGACTCGAAATTATACTTCTACAATACATACAATGTATACATGCTTCTATTTCTAAAAGAATACATACCTTTTAAATAATTTCTAACTTTTTAGTACTGTAGTGTTTTGAATGCGGTTTTAATTTTTTGTTACATTTTTTTTATTTTATGTATGTTCAATGACGGATGCAGATGGGTGGATGGATGCAGTGGATGTGGATGACATGGGACTGTGAGAGATGAAATTTGGGGGAAAGGCCTATACCCAGCAGTGGGCAGCGGTGGGGTCAGGACGATGTCCAGCGATCATCCTTTAGGCACTTCTTCTTATTTTTGGTCGTGTCCTCATGACTGAGGGACAGGACTTTGGGCAGCTTCCGCAACCCACGGTCTCCATTCGTTCCGATTATGCGCCAGATACTACGTACTAGGTACTACTTTGCCCGATTTAAATACATATTTTTTGTTAGAAAGGAGCTCCCTCAAGGGTAGTACCACATGGATTTGCTCATTATCTGTTCATAAGATCCATGAAATAGTACATTGTTACTCTAAGGGTGAAAGTAACTTAATAAGTCTTTAACCCGAGGTAAACACTGTGCTTTGCATTACGAATACAAGGAAAGTAAAAATAAACACGAAAAAACGATGCGAAATGCTTTTCTCTGCTGTACGGAAGTATTAACAAAACTCTACAACCCGAAAAAACAAATGAAGATCTCATTGCCGCTTTCCCGCCGATTTTTTTTTTCTGACGCTGGCCAGCTAATCAGCCATTATTATTCATTTTCATCATTAAAAAAATGGTAAATATTTTGCCATTCTATTTAAAAAAAATAGTTGATAGTAAATTGCAGTAGTCATTTAAAAAAAATCTTTATAATACCTAACTTTATGTTATTTAAATTTTACATCGCGCTGTAATTGAGTGGCTGTATAGAAAGTTGAAACGTTGTTAAACAGAATAATTTTTAATAATTTGCTGTCATTTGAAAACAATTCTCCCGAGGGCTGAAAAGTCTTACTCTCAACCGGCTCCTTAGACAACTTCAGACCTACTTTCCGAGTAAAAGTAATGAAAAAATCATTGTACTATTCTATTTTATGCGTGTTATTTTTCAAACCGGTTTTTTGTTAGTACAAAAAAATTTTAAGGGCTTCATTTTGGGGGAAATGTTTTTGCTACACCTGTGGCTGTGATCGATCAGACAGGGCAATGCGAATCTTGACACATGGAATTACCCACGTACATTGATGTCCTGTCAAATGTACGCTCGCGCTCTTTTCTATTCCAGTGGGCTGTCACTTTTTAAACAACTATAGAACTTTGCTCCACGGGGATGTTTTTCGCACATATGTAGGTATGATTCTTTATGACTGAGTAGAGATTTAACAAATGACGTGCCGAATGAAAGTTTGATATGCGACACAAGACACGAGTCACTGTCTATATGAAAAAAAAAAAACAATATGGCAGATGTCAGTGACATGTTAGTAAAAAGTCACTAAAAACCTGGTATAAAAAATGTACTTATTTAAAACACATAAAATCGAACCATCCCAGGCAGACATACTTCGACCAAATAGGGGATGTTTTACCAAATGGCAAGATAAAAAGTACCCGAAACGGGGTGCGTGCATGCAACGACTATTGAATCTTGATGAAGCAAAAGCGATATGCCAGGATCGTGGCAAGTAGCAGACCCTTGTCTCTGCCTACCCCTCCGGTATACAGGCGTGACTTTATGTATGTATGTATGTAAAATCGACTGCTAAACAGTCTTAAGCAAGGGCTTACGCATCCGTCAAAATTTAAACCTCAGCGGGTGGGTCCTAACTATACAAGTTAATTCCTTAAAACGTTTTAGCAGTCGGGTTTTTCGATTTTTTAAATGAGTTTTTTTATCATACAAAAGATTTATGCTTGGAATCAACTCACGTCATATTGTGTCAGAGAGTCTCAAATCGTCACCTCGTACATAATTTCGAACGTAACATTTCAGAATTTCAGTTTTCTTTTATGACATACCGATTACCAACTCGGGAGCTCGATTTCACTTTCATATCGGTACCACAAGGGAAATAA
Source organism: Yponomeuta malinellus (assembly GCA_947308005.1). NCBI lineage: Eukaryota > Metazoa > Arthropoda > Insecta > Lepidoptera > Yponomeutidae > Yponomeuta > Yponomeuta malinellus. Next base: position 6,522,904 of record OX371010.1, read on the forward strand.
GAACTCATTTCCATTTCATCGATTACATTTTGTTGTCTAAAAGCACTAGCTGCGAGGATACAATAAAACGTGTCTGTTATTCGCACGCATTCGGAAACTCGAAACGATATGTGCAACCTTACAGGTCTTGTATGGACACCTGTATCATAATATAACTTTTTAATCATAACGATACACCTATACAACCTCCAGCTGGACCAAGAAGGTTGAACCTTTACTTAAAAAAAAAAAAAGGTTTCAATGAACGAGTCCGCGGCGACGCATGACGCATGCGCAATCGATGTCTGCGCCTTGGCCATTAAAAAAACTTTACAATACATATTTGAACAAAGTTTGGTTCTGTTTGTAAAATAAATTAGTTTTTGTGTAAAAAAATGTCTGAAAGCGAGGATAGTGGTAATTGTAAACCACCAGATATTCTGGAAGCTGCGTCAAACATGACTATGGACCTGTTACTTGCGAAATCTAGGAGCAACTATAATAAATGTTACCACGAGTTTATTACAAGTAAAAATAAATTTGTTGATATTCAGCGTTTTATTTGCAATATTATTTTATGTATTATGTGAGAGTAGATAAAGTAGTGTATGACACTGTACATAACTCGGTCTTATAACAACCGTGTGATACTATAAAAAAACTCGCCTACGGCTCGTTTTTTAAAAACACAAGTCGTGTTATAAGAACCCTTATTATGCAACAGTATCATAATAGTAGTTTATCAATAGTTTATGCAACTGTCATATAATGAAGGGTATTAAAACACGAGTGTGACTTTATGAAACGAGCGCAGTGAGTTTCATAATAGTAACGAGTGTTTTAATACCCGTGTTATATGCAGTTGCATACACTACTTTATCTTCACTAATGCAATTAATCAAACAACAAATTTATTAAATTAAATTCACGCGTACGTGTATAATCACAGTGGTTTTGCCACCATTAAAATTTAACCAATGAGAGCGCAGCTTCAATAAAGCGCGACCAACCTGATTGGCCCTGCAATCTAGTTGGTCGCGTTTTATTGATGTTATAATGAGATTTTTCACTTCTCATGCTCTAAAAGTTCGTCTTTATGTCGTGCGTAGGCGACATAAAGTCGCTTTTTATGCTCTAGAGCATAAAGTAAAATCTTCGTCGAAGACCAAGGCAATCGCTGCAACAGCCACACGAACATCTTTAACTTCATACAACAACCTCTTTATTTTATTTCGTTTCGTTCGTATTCTAAGACCAAGGCAAAGATACCAACAGCCAAAGTACACAATAAAACTTCATGAAATAAACTTATAATTTGTATTTCGTCTCATTTATTATTTTTTATATTTGTTTATTTTTCAATTTAGTAGATCAGTATAGTATTTAAGCCATAACAACAACTTATCATAGTTATAAAAAGAAAATGTTTTTATAACTGAGCAGTATGTAACGACCTTAAGTCAGGTGTCACGTCCCTACAGAAAAAAAAGAAAAAAAAGTTAATTGGCGGGAACTATAATTATTTTTACTATATTTACATGTTGCTGTTTCATTTCCTCGCAATCGAAGTGAAAAGTAGAGTGTACAACTCGTCCATAAAACCCATTTTACACTCGACTTTATATCTATCCTCGCTCGCAAGCTCGCTCGGATGGATAAACGTCTCGAGTAAAATGGTGCGTTTTATGCACTTGTTGTACAATCTACTATTACGATATCGATGTGAATATTATAACATCATGTGAAATTGCTTAAATTGAGTTTTTTGTTGTCTGCGCTATAACAGTAGTAATTATAAGTCAAGTATTGAAAACATAAGTAGAATGTTACAACATTAGTGTAGATAAACTTCTTTTTTATTTTTGACCTATGCGTAATGTTTGTCATAAGAGTTTTGTTTTCAGTTTTATAATCTTTGTATTATAGTATCAGAGTAGATAATAGTAGATTGTACAACAAGTGCATAAAACGCACCATTTTACTCGAGACGTTTATCCATCCGAGCGAGCTTGCGAGCGAGGATAGATATAAAGTCGAGTGTAAAATGGGTTTTATGGACGAGTTGTACACTCTACTTTTCACTTCGATTGCGAGGAAATGAAACAGCAACATGTAAATATAGTAAATGCTAATTTAATTAAAATTGAAAGTCACATTAGAGCAATGAGAAATATTTAAAGTAATCGTTTTGGCTGTTGGTATCTTTGCCTTGGTCTTAGAATACGAACGAAACGAAATAAAATAAAGAGGTTGTTGTATGAAGTTAAAGATGTTCGTGTGGCTGTTGCAGCGATTGCCTTGGTCTTCGACGAAGATTTTACTTTATGCTCTAGAGCATAAAAAGCGACTTTATGTCGCCTACGCACGACATAAAGACGAACTTTTAGAGCATGAGAAGTGAAAAGAGATTTATAATTCATGAATCTGAAAGTATTACCAATGCTGTGTTCACCAGTAAGTGGCCGACGTGTATGTTTAATACTATCAATTTATTACCCAATGTATCGTTTGAACATGATCTACTGTTGGTGCGCCCGCCAACCCGCGACCTCTGGCTAACCGTGCCAGCGCTCTCCCAACTGAGCTAATGGGCAAGTGCAGGCATCGGCGAAATTTCGAACCTTTTTACCAACAATCGCGGGTTCAAGTCCCGGCATGGGTGAATTTTTTAGCCTCTGGGTTGGTTTTTTGGAAGAAAAATATTGAAGAGGCCAATACACACACCGGGTTGTAGCGCCAAAGGCAGAAGAAGAAAAATAAATCTTTGCACGTGAATATGCGCAAAAATTTATGTATTACTAGCTATTGCCCGCGACTTCGTTCGCGTGGTAATTTTGATGTGTATTTTTCTGGGATTGAAAAATAGCTTATGTGCTAATCCAAACTATAATCTATCTCTGTGCAAAATTTCATCCGGATCCGTTGAGCCGTTTTTGCGTGAAAGAGTAACAAACATCCATCCATACATACAAACTTTCGCGCTCATAATATTAGTAAGGATAATGAAGAAAACGAAAGATGTCCAACGTACCTTGGATAGTCCAGAAAGCTCTTCCGAACATCCCCGAATACCCCGACTAAAGCAATCCCACGCACTTTGTCGCTGTAATCATAAAGGGCGGCCGTAATGAGGGAGTTTTATTATTTTCCATAAATCTTCTCCTGTGAACACGCGCAATAAAAAAAGTATGTATTCCCATTTGGGCATGTGACAGTGAATTATTTACATAGCCGCACCGCTTCAATTGTCGTTCACCTGAAGGTTTACTGTTGGCGCTTTTTGCGTATTTTACGGCATTCATTCGATACGACACCGCTGAAGTTGTTAAAAATGTATTGGAGCCAAGTAAAAGAACGTTTGGGGCAGTAAAAGGCAATCCTCCGGTTTCTGAACTGTGCATTTCAGCATAGAAAAGAAAGGAAGAGAAGACATTTATTGTAAAAACACGACACGTTACTAAAATGCATACATTAGGTATCTAACAAAAACTCACGCGTGTATACCGGAGGGGTAGGCAGAGACCAGAGTTTTCCACTTGCCACTATCCTGACAAACCTATTTTGCAAAAAAAAAAAAACAGTGGCAAAAACTAACAAAACAAAAAGTAAGCAAAAATATATTTCCCGCCTCTATGACCTACTGTGTGGAAAATGCATTATTTCAGTACGTTAGTAATGCCCGACAGATAACTTAAACAAAAATCCGTGAAGTCGGGATAAGTTTGGGATGGATACAACAGAGCATTTTTTTATTTGTATTGTATTATTGGCTTGTGTGCCTACTGTATGTAATTCTTTGTAATGTTGTCAAATAAAGTTTATTCTTATTCTTATTTGGGACCCTCTGAAAGTTTTGCAAAAATAAAATAAACTATTCTATGATATGTAAATAATATTTTTTATCAAATTTTTTTAAAGCACTCTCCACCAGCCTCTTTACAAAATTTCATGCGTATGAACCAGTTTTCGAAACACTTTTTCCAGTCTGCCGTCCGCCGACACCTCGTTTACAGCCTGCTTGAACGCTGGCAGCGCATCTTCCGGCAATGGAAATAGTATCTCTTTGAGCAGATAGTGCTAGGTTAGGGATTTAAGGAGGGTGATCCAGGAGTTTGACCGGTATGCTGTCCACGAAGTCCCTCGTTGTGAGCGTGGTGTGCGCGGCCGCGTTGCCGTGGTGGAGCAGTAGCCCGCGGAGCCCTGTGTTTACTTTGGTCGCTGGTTGCTCATCATCATCATCATCATCATCAGCCCCTTGACGTCCACTGCAGGACACAGGTCTCCTTCATGGTTTTCATAACCATGAGGGGTTTTGCCATAATCGCCACGGGTTGGCGATCGCAGTATGCAGTTGGAATCTCAGGAAGACGCTGCTGCCCGTCTCCTGGTAATTGATTTCCTTAGTCGCCATCTACGACACCCACGGGAGGAAATGGAGTGACGCTATTCTTAATCCAGTGCCACACGGATACTGGTCGCTCATACCAGAGAAAACTTCTGCCAAGCATTTGGTAACATTCGTCGTTGATGCTTCTTTGGTTCCATAAAAGATTGATTCTAAATAGCCAGTCATATTGAAAAAGATCGCGATCAAAATCTTCCCCCCGCTTCTAAATCGCTTCACTTTGGTAGGAGTTCATTCGTTTTGAAACACCGAAACCGTCAACTAGCGCTTCATTACTGGATCGTATTAATAAATCCAGGACTTATCACCTGTAATGATGTCGTAAACACGCCGAGATGAGCAAGCTTCAAATTAGTTGATCATATCACGGCACCATTCCAACTGGACCTGCTTATGAGCATCAGTGAGGTGGGTGCCAGCGTGAAACTATTCTCCTCACGCGAAGATGCAGTGTAGAATCTCGTGAAGGCTTCTCGATCCAATCTGCAGTATCTATGTGCTGAATGTCCAGATACGTAACTCGCCTATTGTCTTGGATTTAATTTTTCACTGCTATCACGTTTTCTTCCGCAACAACAACCGTCAAAGGGCGACCATGTCTTTCTTCATCCCCCAAAGTTAGTCGACACCGCTTGAATTCGTTAACCATCCATGAATGCCGTTTGAAGTCTATCGTACGTTTCATCCGGTTTCAGGCGATATCTTTAAATCGTAAAAAATCATAGCGCGGAAATGTTCCCGGCGCACAAAACATATGGAGGGAAATTCGAATTGGAACTTACCTATTTTTAAATATAAATAATCATTATTTTCAAAATAGATTATTACTGGCCAGTCTCTCATACATAAAAACTTTATTTCGCAATATACTTTCTAACTAAACCAGGTCACTAGTCGAAAAAACTTAACCTAGATATGTTGTAGGTACATTATGTTGTTACCACGTTATTACTTTATAACAACTCTGTGTTATATCCTTTTTTGTGTACAATAGAGTCGTTTAGTGTTCTCTATCTATCTATCCATCTATGTTTAGTGGGAGTAACATGGGAGAAACCCCCTAACCCCTGCCCCCTTAAATTCACTCGGATAAGTACATTTTTATTTTCAGGCAAGTTCTAAGGTGAGCGTAAACCTTTTGACACTAAAGGCAACAAAATGTTTTCGGAGTTTTACTTTACAATTACAACCAATTTAATGGAAAAGAAGGAATAAAAGAAACTATCACAATGGCGGGGGTTTTAAAGTGTGTTTTATCCGACTGCGCCGGAGCTCAAAAGGAGTATGTCCGATTCTATGTTTCCTCAAATTCCTTAACCACTGGGGTCAGATTTTGACAAATAATCGATTCCTCGTTTTAGTGCGAGTTTCATAGGCTATATGGGATCAGCATAAATCCACCACAAAATATATAAAAAAGAGGGAGGCCTATGTCCTGCAGTGGGCGTCAAATAGCTGATGATGATGATAAAAATTCAAAGTACCTTGCGAAGTACCTTGGTTGGTCCCTTCTGCTAAGTCGTTGAGTTGTTGGTTATTTTTTATTCAGTATTTATACAACATTATAAGACACAAAGATCGAGAAAAAACTGCAAAAAATCACGTTTGTTGTATGGGAGCCCCCCTTAAATATTTATTTTCAGACAGATGGACAGTGAAGTCTTAGTAATAGGGTCCCTTGGCACCCTTCGGGTACGGAACCATAAAAATGGCATCGAAAAATGGAATATTGAAGAAATGGAAACTCGAACAACCAATTTACCGCTATGCCACCGAGGCAGTCAATTATTTTTCTACTTTGAAGAATGTTCATTCCATTTGATGTAAAGTTTGAAGCATTATCTATTAAATGGCTAAAAAGCAGCATAAAACAGTAAAACAACATTAAAAAAACCGGCCAAGTGCGAGTCGGACTTGCGCACGAAGGGTTCTATACATACAACATTAGACACAAAGATCGAGAAAAAACGGCAAAAATCACATTTGTTGTATGGGAGCCCCCCATAAATATTTAGATTATTGTAATTTGATTATTTTTGAAGCGAATATAGAACCAAATATTCCGTGAATATTTCAAGCGTCTACCTGTTGCCGTTATTAATGTCAAGCAAAAAACGGCAAAAAGACGGACAGTGAAGTCTTAGTAATAGGGTCCCGTTTGGCACCCTTCGGGTACGGAACCCTAAAAAGTACAAATTTGAACTTGATGCTAACAGCATTATTACCTACCTTCCAGAAATAGGCGGGCTTATGGTTTATGTTACATTTACTCGAAAATCACGTTATCGAACACCTATATTTTTTTACTGCCAACTTGAATCTCCTTTAGCGTGCCAAAGTGAACATTAAAACCAATTTACAATAATAATTGTGTTTTCGCCTTAATAATTAAATTATGCATTTAGTTATTTCCTTGCTTCAACTGTATGAGTTAAGTTTCGTAAATTAGAATAATGCTGTGTACACATGTTTTGCAGTTTAATCTAGAGTTTACATATTGATCATATTTTTATTTAAAATGTGTTGGCTAATGGCTATTTTGTGTACCTAACAAATACAATAAAATTACAAAACCCCCATGAGCTTAAGCCGTGGCATCCTACCGGGGAAGGATGTGCTACATACAGACTCAATCATTCATCATTGTCAGGCGGGCTTAATTAAGTTTCTCCGTGTCATCGTGATATTAACTCTTTATCTAATAAATCATCAGGATTTACGCAGTCACGTTTAATTGCTTTGCTGAGAACTGAGCCTTCTTGGAAGGGGATACAAAATGAAATAGTGATGTTGCTCACCGAGGCTGGCTGATATTCAGCTTGGTCTGTGTATTTCCATATTTGTGATGACGATGCCTGATTACCAAAGTACAGGGCATCCTAATTTAGGAACATACTGATTGTGTTGTGTGTATTATTATTTATTTTAATTTCTTATGTGTAAAACAGATATCCAAAGCAAGCACGCATACACACACATTCAGGATATTAAAATACGTTAAAAAAAATATATAGTTTAAACTATGTTACAGAGAGGAGGACCGATGTTAAAACTGTGGATGAATTTTACTATGCCGAATTTCCAGGGCCCGTACTCTCGATACTAAATTGGCCAATTGAATTGACGTTAAAGTTGAGTAATTTAGCCAAACTATACCTTTAGTTTCCGACGTGCTTCAATAATTAAACAATAAATTGTACTTACCACAAATACGGAACACGATAACGACCATATCAGAAGGGCTGAACAGAGAACAATGCAAAGAGCTGAGTGACAACTAATTCCCTTCATTTTTTAAAAAAAGCGGGTGGGAAATATCGGGTTACAGGGTCGTTGGTTTAACGTGAAACGTCTATAAGTAAGCGTTAAATTTTAGCTGAAACTGCGCGGTGTTACGCGGCACAGGCGCCATCTAGAGGCACGAGTCAAGAGGATATGAGTTAAGTAGTGGCTACTTTGTTCTACTCAATGATATATATATGTTACAGTCAGAAGTCTTAAACGGTCAAAACTACGTTTTTGACTGTTAAATTCAGTCAAAACTAGTTTTAACTGCAGAGATTGGTTAAAATAAGTTTTGACTGAAAATTATTAGTCAATAGTACTTACGACTGATGTTTTTCAGTCAGAACTAGTGTTAACTAAATCTTGTGGTCAAAACTGGTTTTGACTACAAGAGCTCGGTCAAAACTATTTTTGACTATAAATGTTTAGTCAAAACTTCTTTTGGCTATAAAATTATCAAATTAAATAATTCATGCTTATAACTACCCAGTCATAATCAAAATGAAACTACAATTTATCAAATACAAAAATGTTAATGAGAAACTTACAAAAAAAGGTTTTATAAAGTAGATATTAAAATATTAGTTAATGTCACTCAAGTTGATAACTTCTATAAATTGTTATTTATTGGCACAACTTAAACTATTATGGCATTTGGAATTACACAGTAATGCTTTCTTCTTGCAAAGACATTTATTGTTCTTGCAGCCCGTGGAGCACACACAGTCATCTTGCATTAGCATATTTCTTTGCTGTTTCAACTTTGAGTCTATCGCGGCCACCATGCCCAATAGAGATATGAGCAGCATCGATGATATTATGAATCTCTTCAGCCGGCAAAAAATACTTAATAGGCTCTGTATTTGTAACTAACTTTTTCATACCGCAGACTTCAATTATAGCAAATCGTTTCAATCGTGTATATTGTACTGGCTTCTTTTTCTCTTCAAATTTAGCATCCTCCACTTCCATAACAAATTCATCAAATTTTTCTTTCGTCATCACATTAAAATGACTGTCTTTCATGTCTTCTATTGCTAATATTCTTTGCAAGAAGCGTTCCGTCCTTTCCTGGTCACTTATTGCATCGAAAATTTCCACAATTCTTTATTAATTTTATAATTATAAAAAAGATATAGCTTTTTCTCTCTAATTTTACTCGACCTTATTAACTTTTTAACAGTTTTCACTGAAATATCAGTCAAAACTAGTTTAGACCAATAAAGCTAGTCAAAACTACTTTTGACCGATGCGATCAGTTAAAAGTAGTTTTGACTAGCTTCATTGGTCTAAACTAGTTTTGACGGAAATATCAGTCAAAACCACTGCTGACCAGAAGCTTTGGACAAAAGTACTTTTGACTGACTTTAGCAGTCAAAACTAGTTTTGACCGTTTAAGAGTTTTGACTGTAACATATACATTAATTGTACACGACACGTAGTTACAGAGTTGCAGCCCTCGCCGAGGGGACGTTGTTTTCGTTGCATGCAGACTTAGCAAGTTACTACAGAACTGAAAGACGTTTTACGCCAAAAAAACCTCCAGTGATGGAGAGGCACTCTAAGAACAAGAATCTAACAATTCATTTAAACGTGTTCTAGGTATTGCGTGATTCCTGAAAAACGTCTGTTGGAGGTTTTTTTACAACAACTTTTGTTCGATGAGATTTTGTCGAAAATTCTTGCTCCATTTTTCCATGCCATTTTTTGTTGTTTTACAGTGTTTCCGTTGCTTGTCAGCTGTTTAATAGAAAACGCTTCAAACTTTACACCAAATGGAATGAATATTCTTCAAACTAGAACCATGATTGACTGCCTCAGCGGTACCATGCTGGAGGTCGTGGGTTGATTCCCACTGTTTCAGTCTCTGTCAGTAAATTCAGTAAATTCAGTCTCGGTGTTTGTGCTGTCCTCTGGTTATCATAGGACAGGGTATCTTAGTTTGGGACTAGGACAAGTGAGTGTGTTGCGTGGAAATTATCTACTGGAGTCGCGAGATTGGTGCGGAACGCCTGCGAATTTAATAAAATTGTGTCAACCCTGACATTTTAAAAACGAACTAGTAGATAATTATTTATTTAGTTCGGAGAGGCATCAGCTTAAACTTATACTATAACAATGTAATTTAATTTAATTAATTTAATTTATCTAAATAGAATAAAGGATGAATGGTCAATGGATTCCTAGCAATAATACAATGCAATAATACAATGTGAATGTTTGTATGTTCTAAAGTATGTCACGCAATTTTACGGGACTGAAATAATTTGGGAGACATCTACTTGTCATATCTTTATTATAAATAATAATATATTATTGTTCAGCCAGTTATAAATAAGACCATAGTTATTGATGTACTGTCGACAGCATATCAAACTTTACGTTTTGGTTGCAAAATCGTCCGTAACGTACAAACGCAAACGCTGAAATAGTATCATTGTCACACGCATACTCCTTTATTTTTTAATTATTGTATGTAAGCATGTTTGTTTGTGGCAATAAATCATTCATTCATTCATTCATTCATTCATTCATTACGTATAGTGCACGAATGTAAAGGTTGATGTGCTGTGCAGCAACATTCTATGGGTACCTATCATAAGCAGTCTATATACGTCCCACTGTAGGGCACAGGCCTTCTCTCGGAGAGAGAGTGTGATTTTAATCATCACGCGTGCCCACCGCGGATTGGCGATTTCAAGCGCTGAAGTGAGTATGTGAATAGCTCAGACACCCAGGTTTGCTCACGATGTTTTCCTTCACCGTTAGCGAGTGGTATTGCTACTATAAGTTCACAAATATACATAACTTAGAAAACAAAGTCATAGGTACATGCCCGCACTGGGAATCGAACCTGGGTCTCCCGCTTTCGAGTCCAATGTTCTACCCACTAGGCAACCACCGCTTCACCGCTTGGGTACCTATATTTAATACCAATTATCATCGTTGGTATATTATATGCCAATTATAAGTATCTATTCTATTATAACTGGTGTATTCTATAGCAATTATCCTGCCTAAGTAACATTGGATTTATTTTCTCCCTCCTTGCTTATTGTTTCTAGGGTCACAGCAACTTTAACCGATAAGGATACTAGAAAATCCTTTCTCAACGACGGCGACAGTCTAGTTCCACAGACCCACTTGCGCAAATTGTAGCCAATCTTGACGATGCCTAATTATGCGCACCTTCATCCTGACGTTTGCGAAAGCAACCAGTAATCAATTGTGGCCGAAGCATAGAAGCACTTACGTCCTGTCTTACGTCTGATATGCCCTGGCCAGATAAATACTTAGGTGGAAATTGCTAATCAATTAGTAACCAATCGTGGCCGAATCATAGAAGCACTTACTTCATGAAGTGCCCAGCGATTTCATGAAGTGTTGGCATTTTATGAAATGACGCATTGTTAATTGGATACTTCACGATAATATGCTCTGGCTAGATAAATACTTAGGTAGAAATTGCTCGTAGATGTAGCACTATTTTACGACAGGCTTGGGTATTTCACCATGTGGCTCGTTCTACGATTTGACCACGTCGATTTACCGTAGATTACCTACATTTATTAGGTACGTATTTCACCGACAGCATGTTCCTGGTTTCGGCAAGTCGACTCAGTTATGTTACGGGCATCTTTACAAGAAAACTGCAAAGATTATTCAGCTGTCGAATATAAATGTTTTCTTTGTTTTTAAAAGGTGGCTCACCATCACTGGAAGTCGGCAGTCAGCTCTGTAACTACATTTTTTGTCAGTCACTGATTTGATTGTGCAATAAACTGGTACCTATCTAACTATTTACATGTTAAGAAGAAGAAGAAAGACATTTATTATACCAACAAGATACATCACAGAAACAAAATAAGCACTTAGTTTATTTGTTTTAAAAACCTATTTAGAGGCTAAAAATTCCACCCATGCCGGGACTTGAACCCGCGACCTCTGGCTAACCGTGCCAGAGGTCAACCGTACGTTTTTTTATTAGTGCAACAAAGAATATAATTATTTGTTATAAGTTCAGGGTTAGTACGCTTTTGTGCAAGTGCGTATCAAGTGCCTATCTACTTAGTTCCAAGAAGAGGCCTTTGCAGGATTTGTAGGTAGGCACCTTGTCCTCAAAGCCTAAGTTCGTAACGGCCAATCTAGAAGTCGAGCTTAGGCCAATCATCTAGCCGGTGATCCTTCCTGAACAAGACAAGAGGGGTATATTCCCGTCCTAAATACTAAGGTCTCCTTTAGAGGTCTATCCACTTTACGAAGAGCCGAGGATGTTAAACTAAGCCTTAAGGTTGCTGTTACACCAGACATGCTGTCTCGATCGCACGTTCTAATATTTTTAATGATTGTATTAATATGATAAACCTTGTAAATATTTAAGACTGCTGTTACGTCTCTTATGCTATCTCGCTCGCGCAATCTAACAATTTCGTAATTGCAAAAAACTTTATACTTCTGATAAAATTAAATGTGGTCTGAGGGTTTGATAGATGATATAATTATATTACGGATATTCAAGACACATTTTTGGTTATCCTGTACCTAGTTTTTGATTTATAAAAATAAATAAGGTGGTAATAAATATTAATGAATATCTTTTAAAACATATCTTCTTTATTAAAACTTTAATATAGGAAAACAAGAATGTATTTAAGATGTCTGTAATTTTATTATCTATCCAACCCTCAGACCACGTTTATCAAAAATATAATTTTTTTTGCAATTACTAAAATGTGACATTGCGCGAGCGAGATAGCGTGAGAGACGTAACAGCAGTCTTAAATATTTACAGGTTCATGTTAGGATAGACCATATTGTTTTAAGCACTATAAGAGTGCAAAAAACTGGCCAAGTGCGTGTCGGGCACTAACACCTTTACAGAACTAACAACTTCATCAAAGTAATTTTCATTGGATGTTGTACGAAGTTTTCCTTTTATAAGTTGGTGGCCTATTACTCGTTAACTAGTAAAGCCTAGTTAGCCGTGACAGTTTTCCTTTTAAGTTCATTATACCTACATACGTGCTACTGGCCTGAATGTTTTCAGGTTTCTACAATCAACCGTTTAGCCGGGAGAGAGGGGGCGCCTTACTTTGACAAAAATTTGCGTTTTATCCGCAAATTAACATTGATGTTGTACTGGTTATATTATGTTTATATGTGTTCAAGTTATACTAGAAAAATAATAAATTAAATCTCAACTGTACAGTTTCCTGAAAACACAACGTTAATTAGTATACTTTACAAAATACTGTGGTTACAAAATATGGAAATGAATTTACGTAAAGTATACTTAACAATGGCAATTTCGGGGTGTAAAATGAAATTACTTAATTAAAAGGACTTACAACCTAACTTTCACTTAAATCAATATAAACAATAATTTGTTAAGTAACTATGTAATTTACAATGTTCTAGGTACAAATTGTTTGTATGAATACTTTATTTCCAAATTATATGACTATCTTTGTATCAATCAATCAGCCCATATTCCCGCACTGCTCGACATAGGCCTCCCCCAAGACGCCACTTCCTTCCGTCCTTGGCCATCATCATCCAGGCGCTGCCAGCAATCTGCCTCAGATCGTCAGACCAGCAAGGCGGTAGGTGTCATACGCTATGCTAGTTCGTGTCCTCCACTCGAGAAGCTTTCTACCATTCGACTATCAGATTTTAGGCATATGAGACCAACCCACTGACATTTCAGCTTGCTAATCTAATAGGCTATGTCAGTCACCTTAGTGGCGGACTCTGGCGGACTGTCTCTTTTCTGAAGTGATCTATCAAAGAGATTCATCTCCGAACATAGCCTGGAAGCCAGGAGATACATTGTATATGTTTGAGCTGCAGTCCTCGAAATTCAGAATTCGCAATTGACATCTTTTCATCAAAAAAACCTACTGATGTTATTTTGATTTTGAAAAAATATCACAAAGATAGGAGACACGTATTTTTTTATTTTCTGAAATACGCACGTTTTCTTATAAATATTTAATTTTAAAGTTTAAAATATTTTTGCCGGAAGTGACGAAACAACGAGGCTCACAGATATGTTTTCCTTTGCCTAACATCTTAAAAAAACATGGTGACAAATGTCATTTTAGTACTGCCAGGACCATGTAAAAAAACCGTTTCTGTATTTTTTTAACATCTGCAAATAGGTTTTTCTTTCATACAATATTAGATCTGCTTAGTTCAATATTCATCATCCCTTATGTATGTATGTAGTTGTTCCTTTTTTTAAATTCACTTTGTAATGCCTTTAACTGCCTTCGGAGTTTTTTTGCTATCAGTTTGTCACATTTGTAGCTACTTTTTCATGGTTACTGATAATGGTAAGTATGGTAACCCTGATATCTTGTGACTGTGTATGGATGGCGTTGACGGATAGAGGTCATTGACGTGACTTTTTTTTATCGTGGCAAAGCAGTGTTCCGTGTTCGAGTTGCGTTCACTGAAAGCCACGATGTGACGTCATCATCGAATTTTTGTGTTTTTACAATTTTCTCGAAAATGCAGCTACAGAAAATACTGAAAGTAATTTTTACGTGCTTTACAAAGCCAAATCTCGAAATGGTTTTCGAATTAGAGCTCCATACAATTTTGAAAAGATGTCAATTATATTTTTCTTCATCAGGACATTAAAAATTTTTTTGCTTCTCAATTGATAATTGATGTTGCTTCAGATGCTTCAGACTATTTCATCATCATCATCATCAGCCCTCTGCAGGACATAGGCCTCCTTCGTGGTTTTCATAACCATGAAGGGTTTTGCCATAATCGCCACGCTTGGCAGGCGGGTTGGCGATCGCAGTATGCGGTTGGATTCTCAGAAAGACGCTGCTGCCCGTCTCCTGGTATTTGATTTCCTTAGTCGCCTTCTACGACATCCACGGAAGGAAATGGAGTGACGCTATTCTTAATCCGGCGCCACACGGAACAGACTTCAGACTATTTACGGCGATGGAAGCGGACCGACCTTCTTTAGTTTCAGAATCAGATTTTCCTCTAACGTCAGAGATCGCATTCCTTTGAGGAAATCGAATTAAAAAAAAGGTTACATAAAGCATCTGCACCTAAATACAACTGAATTAAAATGCCCAAAACCTAATAATAAAAAACGCTCCACACTGCATTATGTAAAGCATACTTTACAAACACTTAACAGACAACATTTCTACGCAGTGATCTATACTTACCTACTTACTTTTTATAACACACGAACCCTTTACTTCTTTGAATACGGCAACTACAGCTTGTACCGGATTGGAACGCCTGGTCTTTGTTGTTGTAACACGTTGCTGTAACAAAATTATAAGGCGCAATTCGAGTTGCTGAATATTTCTTTGTAATGTACTGTAATGCATGCATTAGAGCTAGCCTAGGTCGGCTTGGTCTGTATTGATGTGATATTCAATTCAATTCAATTCAATTCAAATATTTTTATTCATTGTAAAAACAGAATGTTTACTTAATGAACGTCAAAGTTGCTAGTTTCACAATTAATGGATTATGTGGAGAAGAAACTAACAAAGAAACTCCACATTTATTCTTTTCAAAACACGTTTTAACTTAATTAACAGAGTTTTCAACTTAAAATATTAGTCATGAATGTGTTGAACACTAGTCACAATCGTCCTTTAAATAATATTAATCTACTGTTTAATGCCAAACATCTTTGTCTTCTAAATAATCCTTGATGTTATAGTAAGCCTTTTTGCACAGAATGTGCTTAACACATTTTTTAAATCGCGTTGGAGGTAACTCTAATATATCTTGAGGAATTTTGTTGTAGAACCTTATACAGTGCCCCATAAAGGATGTGTTAACTTTTGCAAGTCTAAATAGTGGAAATGACAATTTATGTTTATTTCTAGTATTAACATTATGGTGGCCACCAACATTTTCGAAGTCTTTGATATTTTTTCTAACGTACATAATATTTTCATAAATGTATTGACATGCAACTGTTAAGATGTTGGTTTCTTTGAAGAAATCTCTTAGCGAATCCCTACTACCTAACTTGTAAATAAATCGGATGGCTCTCTTCTGCAAGATGAAGATAGTCTCAATGTCTGCTGCCCGGCCCCATAGTAGTATACCGTAGGACATAATACTATGGAAGTAACTAAAATAAACAAGCCTAGCAGTTGCAACGTCAGTGAGTTCCCTAATTCTTTTCACTGCATATGCTGCAGAGCTAAGTCTGTGTGCTAATTCTAATATCGATCTTGATTAGATTCGATTTTAACTCTTTATGGCACACACCTAAAACAAAATACCTAACATTAAAAGGTATTATTACTGTCTATGTTTTGCCGTAGATAAATACCTGATGTGCTGAATGAATGTATTGTCGAGTTGCTGTTTTTTCGTAACCACATCTTGACAGAGCACGCTGTCTTAGCTGTTAGCTAAGTTAGTTATCTTAGCTGTTAACCCTACTTAATGAGTTGTAAAAATTTAATAAATTGTTTTTCGAGTTCTTCGACTCATTTAGTTTATAATTCCAAACACTATTTCTCACAAATAAAAATTAATTTTGCGTAAAAAGTCAACCTAGTCATCTTGGTTCAAATTTGAGACGGAGCAGTTGGGGCCCCAAAATTGCTATGTAAATACTCGAGCAGTGTAAAGAGTAGGTATTGTGGCATTGGAATCTAATTAGGCTCTCTATTGTTGATGAACCATTCATTGAATAATGTCATATCTTCTTTTACCTTTTTCATGTCCATTTTTAGGGTTCCGTACCTCAAAAGGAAAAAACGGAACCCTTATAGGATCACTTTGTTGTCCGTCTGTCCGTCCGTCCGTCTGTCAAGACCCTTTTTCTCAGGAACGCGTGGAGGTATGAAGCTGAAATTTATATCAATTACTCAGGTCTACTGTCCTTTGAAGCTGTGAAAAAATCAAACTTCTAAGCCAACGCAATCAAAAGATACAGCCGTTTATGCCGCAAATTTTCGACACTTGCAAGGGAATCAAAACCTACAGGGTGCTTCCCGTGAACTCAGAATCTTGAAATTTGGTACGAAGCAACGTCTTATAGCATAGATAAAGGAAAAATTACGAAAACCATAAATTTTTAGTTACATCACATAATATATTTTTTTTTAATAATTTTAAACTTACTACCCATTTCCTCATAAACGCGTAGAGGTATTAAATTGAAATTCATACCAAATACTCAGGTCTATAATACCTTTAAGCTGTAACAAAATCTAACTTCTATGTCAACGCAATCAAAAGAAACAGCAATTTAAGCTGCATATTTTGAAACTCGCAAGTACTCGCAAGGGAATCAAAACCTAAAAGGTACTTCCAGTCGACCTAGAATCTTGAAATTTGGCATGAAGCAACGTTTTATAGCACACATAAAGGAAAAATTCCGAAAACCTTAAATTTTTAGTTACATTACAAAATATATATTTTTTAATAAATATAAACTTATTACTTTTTTCCTCATGAACGCGTAGAGCTATCAAGTTGAAATTCATATCAAATACTTAGATCTAATTGCCTTTAACCCGTGAAAAAATGTTGTTGACATTGCAGGTTTGTACGGAACCCTCGGTGCGCGAGTCCGACTCGCACTTGGCCGGTTTTTTCCAAAAAGTGGGCTGACAAGTCTCTCAATTAGTCTTTTAGAACGCTGCAACAGAGAACCTAGGATCAAGGACTTAGGAGTAAATAGTATTCACGTCAAAAACAGTCTTAACAGTAACAGAATTCCTAGCTTATTAACCTTAGGTTCCCCGTGGTGAATCCTCAAAATCACGATGTATGATTGAAAGATTTGCAAGATACTTTTTGCCGATCTGTAAAAGTTTATTTTTTATTGGTGGCTCTTGTACCCCTTTCGCAGCCTCTTAATAGGCTACGTTTCCCTTGTCAAATAGTAAATAAATAAAAAAAAATTAAAGTAAATAAAAAAATATAATAAAAGAAGGAGTTTTGGCACGAAAATAGCTTTAACTTTGTTGCCTTAACTATGACTACTTGGTTTTGTGTAATATTTTAAACGATCAAATCTGTACATTTGAAATTGAAAGACGTTTATTCAGATACTACAACACTCATAAAATCTTACAAATAATAAAACTCGAAACCAGGAAACACGCTTAAAGTAAAAAATTATAATAAATAATCTAATTCTAAACAATCACCCAGTAGTGGTCATTTATCTGGTTTGCCAATGGAATAATGAAATGTTTTTGGATGCATGCCCAGTACATATTTTTATCATCTAAGTTTAGAATAAGTGGCATGTTTCTGTAATATCTCCGTATTAAATAAATAAATAAAAAAATAAAAGTTATAATTATCTATTCCTTTAGGGTTCCGGAGCGACCGTCTGTTACCCACAGATTAAAAAGAAAAAAAGGCTGTTACCATTGAAGAGCTCTGTCTAAATAGTCAGTTAATAATTGTTCACAGAATAATTGTTTTATCCCTGAGAGAAGGCCTGTGCCCTACAGTGGGACGTATATAGGCTGCTTATGATGGCGGATTTCTTAGAAAAAATTAAAAGGCCATCTCCGTTCAAACTCCGAATAGATACCGAAGGTTCCCTAGGTATATAGATATATTATTTGTCTTTTTTAGCAAATTGTGTTTTTTCGTATACTTTTTATAGAAATGTGTCATTATATTAAAAACATCGGAATTTCAAACACGTGAAGCCCTGCCTGGTATAAACCTAGACGCTCCGCTCCGATAGGGTCCATTGCATCGCCTTCGAACATGAACGGCCTTATTTATAAAAACACGATTCCTCTAAAACCAATCTGAAACTTTGTTTATTTAATCTGTGCCTACATCTTTTCCCTGTCAAATCTCCACCATAAACTGTTTTAAACGGCGTGTTTGAGGTGTTTTAAGGAATCGAGTTTTTATAAATAAGACCGGTAAATTTTAGTTCCTTACCCAAAAAATTCTTGACATCCCTGGAAAATTTTATGGAGAATTTTATGATGTAGTTAGTTCTTTTTGGCGTCCAACGGTACGTGTTCCAGCTTACGAGCGGACGTTACTTTTTTACCACCCTGTAGAAGCAAAAAATACGCCTGCGTCTGATAGACTATTTGTTACCCCGGTTCTGTGGGGCCGCAATTCAATTAAAACTTAAAACGGCTTTTAGAAATTTCATCGGATTTCGTTTACGCCCACTGATTGATGTGCCAAGTTAAATGAGATTAAACACTTGTATGCGACGTGCGTGACGGTTCGAGCTCATGCTGTGGCGGGCGTGGTTCATATAAGCTATATAATATGGCTTTCTTTTCCTTTCTTCTCTAATCCACCCCGGCCCCGCCACATTCGGGCCCTAGAGTCTAATGTAAACATAGTTTTTCAGTACAATGCCTCTATTTGGTAGTCTACTAAGCAATAGAAGTACGATGTCATTCCAATAGTTATTCCCCGCGCAAATTAAATAGGCATCTCTCGCGAAGAAGATAGAATAATTGTATCTCCGTATATATGTGCCTGTATGTAAATTGTTTATGTTTATGTTTTATGTTGCACGGTTAAGTTACCATCGGAGTGCGATTAGTTACTAGACTACGAATGATGTCAATTATATGACCATTACCGCACTAATTCAATTCAATTCAATTCAATTCAAATATTTTTATTCATTGTAAAAACAGAATGTTTACTTAATGAACGTCAAAGTTGTTAGTTTCACAATTAATGGATTATGTGGAGAAGAAACTAACAAAGAAACTCCACATTTATTCTTTTCAAAACACGTTTTAACTTAATTAACAGTTTTCAACTTAAAATATTAGTCATGAATGTGTTGAACACTAGTCACAATCGTCCTTTAAATAATATTAATCTACTGTTTAATGCCAAACATCTTTGTCTTCTAAATAATCCTTGATGTTATAGTAAGCCTTTTTGCACAGAATGTGCTTAACACATTTTTTAAATCGCGTTGGAGGTAACTCTAATATATCTTGAGGAATTTTCTTGTAGAACCTTATACAGTGCCCCATAAAGGATGTGTTAACTTTTGCAAGTCTAAATAGTGGAAATGACAATTTATGTTTATTTCTAGTATTAACATTATGGTGGCCACCAACATTTTCGAAGTCTTTGATATTTTTTCTAACGTACATAATATTTTCATAAATGTATTGACATGCAACTGTTAAGATGTTGGTTTCTTTGAAGAAATCTCTTAGCGAATCCCTACTACCTAACTTGTAAATAAATCGGATGGCTCTCTTCTGCAAGATGAAGATAGTCTCAATGTCTGCTGCCCGGCCCCATAGTAGTATACCGTAGGACATAATACTATGGAAGTAACTAAAATAAACAAGTCTAGCAGTTGCAACGTCAGTGAGTTCCCTAATTCTTTTCACTGCATATGCTGCAGAGCTAAGTCTGTGTGCTAATTTTACAATATGTGGACCCCATTGTAGTTTTGCATCGATTGTGATGCCCAGAAATACAGTATCATCTACAAATTCTAATTTTTCATGTCCAATTACTATGTTGTTCTCAACTACTCGTACGTTAGGTAAGGAAAACTTTATACATTTTGTCTTTTTAGAATTTAGCAGCAGATTATTTGCTGTGAACCAATCTAGTACTTGCGAGAGAGCATTATTTGCATCGTCAAGATTATTTTCTTGTCTCCTTATTTTAAAAATAAGTGACGTGTCATCAGCAAATAACACTATCTCAGACATTTTTTGTACCATAAACGGTAAATCATTTATATAGACTAGGAAAAGGAGCGGCCCTAAGATAGATCGCTGCGGGACTCCTATTTTTACAAGTGAACCCGAGGATTTAATACGATTTACGTCTGCTTTTTGGACCCTTCCTTCTAAATACGATCTTAAAAGATCTAAACCTGCACCCTTTATGCCGTAGTGTTTTAACTTTAGGAGTAGCGTTTCGTGGTCTACACAATCAAATGCTTTTGATAAATCACAAAATATGCCTTCTGCATCCTTGCGATCCTCCCACGCGCTGAAAATATGTTTAAGTAACATAACTCCGGCGTCTGTTGTATTCCGCCCTTTAGTAAAACCAAATTGCTGGCTATGAAAGAGTTGGTAATTATTGAAATGCGTAAGTAATTGATCTAAGATGATCTTCTCAAATATTTTACTTAATACTGGTAGTACTGAGACGGGCCTAAAATTGGTTGGGTCGTGTTTATCACCGCTTTTAAATAAGGGTACTAGTCTACTATATTTCATGAGGTCCGGAAATACTCCCTCATCTACACATTTATTGAAAATTTTTGCTAACGGTAAAGCTAGGACATGGATCACTGAACTAACAATTTTTACTGACATACCCCACAAGTCCTCGGTTTTTTTAAGATTCAATAATTTAAATTTTTTAAGAACGTTATGGGGCTCAATGTAATTAAATGAGAAATCGTGTTCGCACGAGGAGACATGGTCTTTTAGTAATGTTGCTGCACGATCAGGTGACGAGTCTAACGGAGCTGTAGTCACGATTGGAACATTAGTGAAGAACTGTTCAAATGCTGCAGCGATATCTTCATTAGTCGTTATTATTTTGTCATCAATCTTAAGCGAAATATCTCGATCTCCTAATTTTGTTTTACCCGTTTCTCTATTTATTATTGTCCAAATTGTTTTAATTTTATTCGGTGACTGTAAGATTTTATTCTTTATATGATCGCATTTAGCCTTATGGCAGACGGCCTTAAATAATTTGGAATATTTTTTTACGTGCTGTATGAATTTGGTGTCATATGTATAAGTCTTTTTGTCATACAGTTCATAAAGTGTGTCTCTACTTTTCCGGATACCCGAGGTTGCCCATTCACTAAATCCTACTTTATTCTCATTATTTGTTAGCTGCCGCAATTTAAAAACTTTTTCAAAACTACCCGACACGACTTTGAAAAAGTCTACATAATGAGCATTAGCATTTTGGTAATTTTCTTGAGTTTTTATGCTACTTTCAAGGTCTACTTTAAATGACTCTAATTTTTTACTTGTTACGGGCCGGCAGAGAATAACCTGTTCTGCGTTTTTTCTATCTATTTCAAAATGAACAATTTGACCACTGTGGTCTGACTTCAAACAATTTACTGTAGAATTATCTGAAAAGTCGCAATCGCAGTAAACATTATCTATGCAGGTGGCAGTAGTTTCGGTTATTCTAGAAGGCTCCAAGAAAATATTTACTAAATTAAACGACTTGAAAATTATTGTCAATTTGGTATTTAAAGCCGAGTCTACCAATAAGTCGATATTGAAGTCACCACAGACTATGACTTTCTTATTACTGCTAGAGGCTACCTTCAAAACATCCTCTAATATCGATTCAAATGAACTGTAATCGCTGGTAGGGGGCCTGTATATGGCTACTACAATGTGTCTAGACAGTTCAACACATGATATTTCAATTACTTTTTCAACAGAAAGTCTGCAAATGTCTTTCCGTTCTTTAAATTTCAAACAATTTTTTGCTAGTATCAAGGATCCCCCGTGCCTTGCAGACTTTCTATTGAAGCAACTGGCTATTTGATAGTTATTCACAGATAAATTCATTTGTGTTTCTGGTAGCCAGTGCTCTGTGACGCAAAGTGTGTCCACTCTATATTGTTCTAAGAACAACTCTAATTCTAATAACTTTCCAGAAAAGCCACCCTGTATATTCTGATAAGCTAAAATTAATTTATTTAAGGGGGGCTTTTCTTTTGTCTGCGCTGACAGTTTAAATCAGCGGTCAAGTTTAACCTACTTAAACTAGGTTTTTTCACAACCTCAGAGTACAGAGGTTGGGAAGTATCAATTTTCTTACATTTTGTATAGCCTAGAGGTCCCTGTGCTATTGTCTTAACAATAAGGGGGTCATATACATTGAATGCCAATAATTTGGCAATATGTCGCTTAGAAGAGAGGGGCACATACAATGTGTCCCTAGTTAATATAAAATTTCGAATAAATTTATTTGTATCGAAAAAAAGTACTTGGTCTCGATGACCGATATATAATAGCCGGTTTAATTTATCTATCCGGTCATTTTGTGCCTCTGAGAGAGTTTTTGAATAGGGAAAAGCACAGATGATAATTTTTCTTACTTGCAAAGCTACTATGGACTCATAATAATTTATTAAGTCACTTTCTTGAATCCCTGTGCTGTTCCCCATTAATAATACAATAGTTGTATTTCTATCATATTGTTTGCTGAGCAAAAGGTTGACTATTTGAATATAAGAGGCATTTGGCATACATACATTCTCTACATGCTGTCTTAAGTTGTACTGTAGCTTGGTACCTAAACCTACACCTATTTTGTCAGAGAAAATTAGGGTTTTAAAGGGAGTGTCTTGAACCGAGCTGCGGGTGGGCCCCGACTGCAGCCGACCATACATTTTGCTGGCACTGGTGGATGTAGCTCTGCACCCGCTTACAACCTGACGGCTAGGCTTGCCTCCATGCTGCTGTGCACAATCCAGCTGTATAGGGGCTGGTGTGGATGGCACACTGCACGGCTGCAAACTTGGCTGCGGACTGACTTTTTCATTGTTCAGCTGCTGGTTGGAGCTTAGGTGTAGAGCGACTGGGTCTCCAGACAGGTCTGATGGTGGTGGCAGAGGTGACAAGGTCACTCCTTCTTCAGAGTCATCCGCAATCTGGACCATGTTAGACTCGACGCGTTTCAGATTGTCCTTTCTTAGAGCAATCAACCCATTTATTGATGAAATGCAGTCATTATTCTGGGTCTGTACGACTGAGTACTTACAAGTGATGTCCAGTAATTGAAATTGCAGATCTTCCACTTGTAATTGTAACTCAGCCATCCCTAGCTCATGGTCTACTTTGTTGTCAAAAAGTTCCTTCTGGCATTCAGCCATTTCTTTTTCTAATTGCATCTTTTGGCGGTGAATAGGTACACTTTCTATACTCTTCCGGCTTTGTTTAATTAGTTTCTGCACCTTCTGAATGTATTTTTTTGTTTTTATATACTTTTTAGGGTTCCGTACCTCAAAAGGAAAAAACGGAACCCTTATAGGATCACTTTGTTGTCCGTCTGTCCGTCCGTCCGTCCGTCTGTCAAGACCCTTTTTCTCAGGAACGCGTGGAGGTATGAAGCTGAAATTTATATCAATTACTCAGGTCTACTGTCCCTTGAAGCTGTGAAAAAATCAAACTTCTAAGCCAACGCAATCAAAAGATACAGCCGTTTATGCCGCAAATTTTCGACACTTGCAAGGGAATCAAAACCTACAGGGTGCTTCCCGTGAACTCAGAATCTTGAAATTTGGTACGAAGCAACGTCTTATAGCATAGATAAAGGAAAAATTACGAAAACCATAAATTTTTAGTTACATCACATAATATATTTTTTTTTAATAATTTTAAACTTACTACCCATTTCCTCATAAACGCGTAGAGGTATTAAATTGAAATTCATACCAAATACTCAGGTCTATAATACCTTTAAGCTGTAACAAAATCTAACTTCTATGTCAACGCAATCAAAAGAAACAGCAATTTAAGCTGCATATTTTGAAACTCGCAAGTACTCGCAAGGGAATCAAAACCTAAAGGGTACTTCCAGTCGACCTAGAATCTTGAAATTTGGCATGAAGCAACGTTTTATAGCACACATAAAGGAAAAATTCCGAAAACCTTAAATTTTTAGTTACATTACAAAATATATATTTTTTAATAAATATAAACTTATTACTTTTTTCCTCATGAACGCGTAGAGCTATCAAGTTGAAATTCATATCAAATACTTAGATCTAATTGCCTTTAACCCGTGAAAAAATGTTGTTGACATTGCAGGTTTGTACGGAACCCTCGGTGCGCGAGTCCGACTCGCACTTGGCCGGTTTTTGATTTTGTTCGCACTGTTCATTTTCATACTACCGTTGTTCTTGGTAGTGCAGGACCTATCACTGGTTGTAGTTAGGTCAACAGTTGGTATCCCAGCTTCACTCATCATTTCATTGTACAAGGCCATGGTTTTAGAGCTTTCTTTTTGTTCTTCACGCTCACTGATTTGCTGGAGCTCATGGTGTGCCTCAGCAAGCTGGTTTTCAAGCAATTGTATGCGCTGTAGTGCCACATCATGGACATCGTGGCACTTGTTAAATGAGTTGAGCTGACGTTGTAGGTCATCCCGCTGGCCAGTAAGGTCCTGGCATTGGATGTCCAACTCGCTTAGCTCTTCTTTGAGAGCCTTGTTTGTTTTTATTTGCTTTTCTATCTCTTCTTCACTGTCCACTCGTTCTTGAAGCAGCGTGTCGCAAAGCTCTTTGCTCTTTTTGAGCTCGAGCAGGGTCGCCTTCAGCCTCAGCTCCATGTCACGTACATTTATTTTGCCCCGGGTCAGCATCTTACTCACCTGGAAAAACCGGGAATCGGTGTCAGTGTCAGATCGTGAACAATAATATTGACCGATAGCGACGATTGTGACGTTTATACATGTACAGTGTGCGTTTTTGTTGGCTGAGGCTTGGTTTTGTCGTCAACTTTGGTTCCACTTTTCGTCAAGTAAAGAGAGCCAAAACAGTGCCGGTGTATGTATACGACGTATCTCACGTACGTGAGGTTATGTATCGTTAGTTTATGCAGTATGAAGTGCGGTATTAAGTGTAAAATACAAAATTAAAACAATACTTCCCCGGATTTGTCGTTGCAATTCGAACTGTTTGACAGTTCGACAGTCCAGTACAAATTATCAAGTTCTCCTTGAATTTGGTATGTTTCCACTGATACGTTTTAAATTAAACTTTAATACTAGCTTTAATTACATTGAACTACGTTGAAAAAGACACAATAAACACTAGAAATATCAATAAATTTTATATAAAACTACAGAGCTGTTTTCAATAACAGCTGTTCGGTCTGGGGTTGCCAGACTTCCTAATGTGTTTATATTGAACAACCATGCATTTTAGTGTCTCGCCCCCTGGTGAAAATTGTTCAAGTACGAGTAAATGTTTCAGTTGAGGATCTCTTGCAATATTACTATTTTTACAGGTGAAATAAAAGGTATGTTACGTAATCACCCGGACGCCTAGAGCGGTGGTAGCGGAGCGGTAGAACGGCGGCTTCTCATTCGGGAGGTCGTGGGTTCGAATCCCGGCATGTACCAATGATTTTGTTTTCTAAATTACGTACATTTGTGAAGTTACAGTAGCAATACCACTCGCTAACGGGGAAGGAAAACATCGTGACGAAATCCTAGTTTCTGAGGTATTTACATAACTCAGCACTTGCTACGTACAATGGCCCAACTATGAGGCTAGGTGCGGAAATCTCCAGTCGAAATAAAACTAGAACACTGGGACGCCTTCAATAAAAGCCAAACAAAAGAACAAAAGAAGTAAACAGCCTTATTGTTCATAAAAACTTTAACATTTTAAATATGTGAGTGCGTTTGTCTGTCCATTTATTATATGAGCTTCATTATACTGATACGTAGAAAAAAGTCAGTAAGAGGAAATCCGCGGCTGAAACAGTGTGGAAGTGGAATAACTGTAAATATTTGTGATTTTCCTGTTTCATAAAAGTTTACATTTGTTTTTTCTCTTTAGAATTTTATCAGAATGCCTCGTTGGTTGACGATTGCTTTTACAATATTCTTCATTATTTTGATGTTTTGAGGTGAGTAAAATGTTTGTTACCAGACTTATCAGTATTCATGTCAGTTTTTTTTTAATATTCATTCACATTTGCACCGACTACCCGTCTCTTTCTCATCACCACCTTTCCAACATAGTTTTCTGGAATAATTGCTATTAGCAATAACCCGCCAATCGTATTTTTGTGTCTTCATAAAATATGTTTTATGTCACGGTCAGCCGGGGCAACATGTATCTTTAGTTAACTGTTAACCGTGGTCACGTTTCTCAAAAATGTATCTTTAGTTAACTGTTACATTGGGACGTATATAGGCTGCTTATGCTAATTTAGTTACCATAACTTATGTCACATAAAATTAAATGACTCATTACCCGTCCTTATTAACTTACTCATATAAAGCAGGGTTCACGATCTATATCTATCACACTAATTTATTAAATAGTTCAATTATTATTGTTTTCCTGAAAATGGGTATGTCTTTTCTTTTGTCCTCTGGTAGTACTTTATTGTAACTTATGTAACTTTATGTATGTTTATAATTGTTACACCTATAGTATGTAAAGGTTTATGTAAGTATATTATTGTTAAGTATAAGTATGTAAATTAATATTCATATTTGCACCTAC
Organism: Yponomeuta malinellus; assembly: GCA_947308005.1. Taxonomy (NCBI): domain Eukaryota; kingdom Metazoa; phylum Arthropoda; class Insecta; order Lepidoptera; family Yponomeutidae; genus Yponomeuta; species Yponomeuta malinellus. The sequence goes on from OX371010.1 coordinate 6,549,804, forward strand.
TACCCGTCTCACTTTTCCTTCAACATCTCTCCATCGTTGGTTGCTTGGAAGAAATTGCTATAAGCAATAAGGCCGCCAATTGTAATTGCTAGTGAGATATATTTTTGGATGCATGCCTATTACATATTTTTATCATCTAAGTTTAGAATAAGTGGCATGTTTCTGTAATATCTCCGTATTAAATAAATAAATATTGCAATCCAAGCGAACGTATTGAAAAACCATTTTATTTGCTTGGTGCATCACACTGATAAAAATATACGCATACGCTTGCGAGTTGGGGCAGAAACTAATAGAGAATGGGCTATTGCGTCTTTTTCTCTATTTTTCGGCAGACACGTTTGCCCTCATTCCAAATTTCAGGGGTACTGAACCATTATTCTACGTCAACACATCTTATGTCAACATAAGTGAAAAAAAAAACTGCGTGAAACTAAACATTTCAATCAAATAGACTGTATATTGGTACGCACTGCACTGCACCCTAAATATTTGTGAGACGGACAGGCACTGGCTGAAAATCAACGCTTTGGGTGAATACCCTCAGCACAACGCTGAGCCAGCTGCCTTTTTCAGAAACAGGGACACACCGCAACTTGTATTAATACAAAGTGTTTTATTGTTTTTTTTTACATTGTATTGTGATTTAATATTTTATGTTGTAACTTGTTAGAGTATGTGAGTGTTTCTGTTGTTGAAATAAATTGTTTTCTTCTTTTTCTTCTTCTATATCACATTTATGAAGTCTGTTTTTTTTTTAATCGTGATTTTTCTTAAACTAAGCAAAAAAAAATAAATTTGTACCTTAAATTGCACTCTTGACCGCTTGGTAAGCAGTTAGGACGCTATTTCACACTTAGTCAAGAGCTTTTGTGAAAATAGTCATGTTATTGCTGTCCACAGGTTTCTTTTGTAATTCTGCAATAAAAAGATTTCTAGATTCGTTCTACAGAAGAAACAAGACAGATACGTACTAAAAATCAATGCTTTAGATATTGACATGTAATTTTATTAGTATTTTGCGCTCCAGCCGTTACAAGAAATGTCAATACATTTTTGTCGGTATACATTAGGTAAAGTGCTTTAGAAAAAACAAAAAGAAAACGGTTTGAAACCCCTGATTTTAGGGCAAAAGCGTCTCTTCGACGTGATAGTCCCAATCATTCGGACACATTTACCCAAAAATATGAATGTCAACTATCCTAACTCAAATAGTGATTCACAGACAAAATAAAAGTTACAAGAGGTAAATCAATATGTTTTATAATTTTCGTACTCGCTAGTAAAAAACGATTATTAACTATTTATGTTATAAGATTCCATGGGATTGAAAATCACGTGTGATACTCGTCAAGAAACCGAAAAAAGTGATAAAATCTAATATAAAATCTATATAATCTTACTCTTTAAACGTCATTTGTGGCGACATCTGTACTTCCCAAGTTGAAGCTGTATTGCCAAAAATTTACAGGAGACCGCGGAAATAGTAGGTACTAAGTGACACTGTTTTTTAGATATTCCAAAAAGACGCCATCTTTTTACGTTGCCTCCATGATTTGAGTGTCCCACTGCAGAGCAAAGACCTCTCCTCTTTCGGTTAGGTTTTTCGGTCATTAGTCATCTGTGAAAGAATATTCTTATCTTTTTACCAGTAAAAATAGCACGTATAGGTGCTTCTCTTTTTGCGCAATCTTAATTTATAATTCTGCGATAAGAACGGTCCGAAATTCATCTCTTTTGTTACAATTATTGTGAACTAGCTGGTGCCGCGACTTTGTTCGCACGGGATGTCTAAGAGCCATCGCCCACTGACGACTTTTGTACGCGCTTCTGAGCGCATTTTGTGACATTTTTGAGAAGCTATACAAACACACTGCAGCATAGCATATGTTTTTACCATTTTTATTTTTATAAAACGCGACCCTGGCCTTGCTTCAGAGTGAAGAGAAATCGATGTGAAGGAAGTCACAGTACAGATTCAAATGAAATTGCCTAGTCAGTATCGTGGCTAGTGGCAAACCCAGTCTCTGTCTACCCTTTGGGATACAGGAGTGAGTTTATGTATATATACGTCAGCCCGCTGTGGATAGGCAATTTCAAAATTTCAAGTGCTGAATAATCTGTCAGAGAGCCGGTCCTAGAGTCTAATACACACATTGTTTTTCAATAGAATGATATAATTACGAGCTGTTATTTGGCTCTAGTTGGTAGTCAAATAAGCAATAGAAGTACAATGCCATTTCAATGTATAACCCTCGCAAATCAAATAGGCGAAGAACATTGAATCGCGCGTTGCACATTGTTGTACCATTGGATTGCAATTGGTTACAAGAGGACCAATAGTCTCAATGAAACAACCAACCAAGTCTATTGAACAAATATGATTTTACAGTCTTGCCTCTCTGATCTAGTCTGTTTTAAAATTTTATGAACAAATACTGTCACTTTGACATGTGCCGCGGAAAAGGAAACAACATTCGCGGAACCAAGAATAAAATGGAATGTTTTTTTTTATAATCTTTAATGTTTGAAAATAAATTACGTTTTCATGAATGTGTCAAACCTCAAACCCAAGGTTATCAACATCCAATAATAATTGCCAATACGTAAAAAACTAATAATTCCATTTTATTCCAAATAAAAATTGTGTGAGCTACGTTAGTGTTTATACTTTTCTTTTATGAGTAACTAAATTTTAATATCTTTGGGGCAATAGGTTTTTTGTCATACGAGTCTGCTTTGTTATAGTAAAACAAAAATCTATCGAGTAGGTATAACGACATATTTTACAATGATAACAGTGCCTCTTTCTTTTGCATCTAATTAAAAAACAGACTTTGGTACACAAATTAATATACAATGGATTAATGCAGTAGAAATGAGGTCCTTGAGAAATATGTCTGGTGTTACATTGAATGACAGGATTCGCAATAGTTTAATTAGAGAACGTTGTGGACTGAAAGAGGATGTTGTGACTAGAATTTAGAAAGAAATGTTGCGTTGGTTTGGATTTGTGGAGAGGATGAAGGAAGAAAGATTGATCAAACAAATATATCGAGCGAATATGGGTGGAAGGGCCGGTAAGGGACGTCCCAGGCGGGCATACTTCGACCAAATAGAGGATGTATTAGCAAAGGGCAAAATGAAAAGTACCCGAAACCGTCGGCATCCGTGCATGAAACGACTAATTAATGTAGCGGAGATGTAATGGAAGCGACAGTGAATTGTCGGGATCGCGGCAAGTGGCAGTCCCTGTTCTCTGCCTACCCCTCTGGGATACCGGCGTGAGTTTATGTATATATGTGTGTGTTAATGTACAAGTACCTAAATATCGTGGAATTGGGTTCTGTCCATTAATTTTCGGAAGGCATAGCAAAACTTAGTTCATTAATTAACTGAGTGCCAGGTAACTCATCCGTTATCGACACTCGAAATGGCTCAAGTTTGATTAGGAGATAAGATAACACAACATAAATTCATGTCTGTATCCCAGAGGGGTAGGCGGAGACCAAGGTTTGCCAATTGCCCTGGTTCGTGGCAATGAAACGAAATGAAAATTTATTTGCACAAAAATAATTCGTAAATAGTGTTACAACTCAAGGCTGTTAGTTATGTAAAGCAGGTAATAAATTCCTCCTTCTACGGAACCCTAAACTGCGCGTGGCCAGACACGCACTTGGCCGGTTTTTTCTAGAGCTATGTTACGATGTGAGACGGGAAATGTCCTGTAGGTAAGTACGTCTGGCGCACCCAAGCCCGCGTTTCATAAAACTAAAATTCATAATTTATTATGACGATTCGAGAGGTACACATTGCATTACTTATTAATCTGTGGGTTAACCGACTTTGCAATATACATACAATTCGCAAAGACTATTTTTTTTCTTGAGGGCTGAATCAAAAACCATTTCGAGATTAACATCTAAGCATATTTTCTATATTTAAGATAAATATTAAGGAAGATGAGCGTTATTTTTGCCAAAAAACAATAACCTTCATTTGACCTTCTGATGACGTCACATTTTAAAATAAACATAACATATGGCAACACTAAGTTACTTAAAAAAAGACTTGCTGTCATAACTGTCATATGCATATCATTTCCTTGTCTGTGAAAAAAACGTCTGTGATAGCAAATGACAGAAACAAAGTGTGACAGTTTGCGCGACGTTTCGGCGTGTGCACTCGAAAAATATGACGTCACGCTTTCAAATATTTTAAATAAATAATTTATAATAATAAACTTAACAAATCGCTGAAAAAATGAAATTAGTCTCTAGAAATTACTTCTGCTTTAAGAAAAAAATATAAAATAAGATCAAAATAAAAAATATACTGCCCGAATTGCATAGTAAACCACGAATGTAGTTATTTTAAATAGGGTCCTAGAAAACATACAGCGACCTCGTCACGCTGATTGGCAAATTATTTCACTATGATGGCGAACTTCTTTTGCCATCAAGACGCTTAGAAGGTATAATATCAAACCTTTTAGATTTGGTTTTGATACTTGTAAACAGGTTTCTAGTTATTGAATACTGTTTGTCTCTTGCTCATACAATACTGCCGCCTGTGCTGTGTGAACGAGAGGTAAATAGCTTTTCTATTACGTTATTTATGTAATTCTCTTATACCTATCCCCTTTTGTCTACATTTTATAGGTATACACACATATTTTTTTCTCGAAAAGGTGATCATATGGATTATGTACTCACTAATGGCAAATGATGCATAGGTACTTAAAGCTGGATTCCCATCAAGATGCGGACGAGCACGTACATCCACGCACCGCACCGAGCCTTTACCCACGATGCGTGCCGGTGCGCGCTGGAGAGCCTGCCAGCACCTTCGATTTAACGACTTGCGGGTCCGATGCATCAGTATGAAATTTCCTTTTTAAGTACAATAAATTGTTCTCTATCTATCTATCTATTGGCCGCACGCGTCCGCGCTATCACGTACATTCACGGACGTCCACGAGCGAGCCCCTTCGCAAGATGGTTCGCAATTTCACGCACCGTGGGAGACCACCTTTAGGGAGAGCATAGCGACCGCAATTACTGAAGCTCGTCTTTACTGCCATACTCGACAGATAGTACAGAAGTTTAATTTTTTTAAATCTACTATTTTCTTAACAGGGAGGTGGCTGGTGTACCAGGGAAGCCACTGAATGGTCGCCAAGAACTGGTCAACGGTCGGTGGGCAGACCGCCAGCCCTGTGGGCCGACGAAATTTAAGTATGTCTTTGGCTCACCGGGCTGACAACAGCGTTAGACGCAAAGGACCTGATGGGTTGGCGTGAAAGAGAAGAGACCTATGCCCAATGGGCTTGACAAACGTTGTTTCGTCATAATATTAATTAGCCTACGAGCTATTCTCAGACATTATACAAAATATTTCATGAAAATCGGTGAAGCCGTTTCGGAAGAGTTCTATAACAAACACTTTAACTCGAGATTTTTATTTATTAGATGTAACTAGTTACAGGATTCTTACATAAATATACAGGGTGTGGCGTAAATAATGGATAACCTGATAACCGTATCGCCGTATCGATAAATTAAACCACTACTAACTGGTTAAAATTTTTCAGTATTAAATTTTTAAGACTATCTTGAAAATTGATGCGATATTCGTAGGTCAAATTAAAATTTTAAACTTTTGTTTTTTGGAAGTGATCAAATTATCGATACAATAAACTCACCCCTATATCCCGCAAAGACCAGCAAGGGAATATAGTTTTCTTGTTCCTAGAATAACTGGAATTATTATTATTATTATTTATAAGACACTAACAGCCCCAAGCTGACGCGTGCGTGTACATCACTTTTGTGCACTTACAAATTTCAGTTCAATTATTCTGTGAAGTTAAACAGTAAAGAAATCCGAAGTTCAGTTGGCTCCCTTTAAAATCGATGTATGCATAGTCTATTTAGCAAATTGCTCAATCCGCTTTATGCCTAGGACGGTGTCAGTCTATTTAGTAGATTGCTTAAATATTCGTCAGCCCAAGTCGCGTTTTCCCTAAATGACATATCTTTGAAAGGATCGCCTTCATGCAAACTTCTTTAATCGTTCTTGTGTGCTGGCACTTAAAACTGACTAATGATAAATAAACGTTGTCTCTAAGAGATCACTTTTAGTGATAAGGCCGCCATTTGTACTCTTAGGTTAAGAAATATCTGTGTAATTTCCATTTAGAATCTGCATAGTGTTCTCTACCTCTATCTGTCTACGTAAATAAACATGATAGGTGTCATCGTCACTCATTATTAACACATCATTTAAAAAATATTAAAAATAGCAGTGGGACTAAGAGCTGTTCAGTTAGACATACTGAACAGTTCAACAGATAATGAAACTCTATACCTTCCTCTCTTTATGCCTATATCGCAGCAGGTCTAACTAACTATGTGTCAAGTTCGCACTATGCGTAGTCATAACGCGACTCAGTTCGTGTACGCATAAGGTACACCAGTTTCAAAGGGTTGGCTCACGCATTACATTATGCTTCAACTGTATCAAATTTACATACGGACGGTCGGCCAATAACATGATCCTGTAAGGGTACCGGTTTTTTTCATCAGACATACGGAATCCTGAGAATAGTGTGGTTGATTTTGCACTAGCAAAGCTCAGCTGTGGACAGCGCTAGCGCGAATGGTTCGACCTTCTACGGTTTTTATTCGTAAGCTCTTAATGGATATAAATAGTACTCTCAGCCCAAGAAATATGACCCTAATTTCATTACACATTTATCGTTTGCAACTACTTATCTATTAAACGTTCCTCTTGACGACCATAAGTCGTTAAATAAATAATTGTTACTGAAAACTGTTTTTACGTAGAAAATATTTATTAAATACACAACAAACGGTTTTCATGCGCCAAATCTTGTTTTTATTTTGCTTTTCCGAAACCGATTGACTACAAAGTAATGCTTATTCCTTATTCATTAAACAGGTTATAGTGTAATAGATCCACTTTTACAATTTAAATTGAAGCTTCATCATCATCATCAGCCATTTGACGCCCACTGCAGGACATAGGCCTCCCTCGTGGTTATGAAAACCACGAGGTAATTTATTTCCTTAGTCGCCTTCTACGACATCCATGGGAGGAAATGGAGTGACGCTATTCTTAATCCGGTGCCACACGGATAATTGAAGCTTATCACCTTGAAATAAAGTTAATAGTCCAGGCCTGGTTCAGGGTTCACTTACAGAACGCATATACATACACTAATCTGGTATAGAGAAAAAACAGATTTTTTCTATTTTCTACACATCGGTAAATCTGTAAACAAATGTTCAACATCTGAAAGGCACGACAGATCTCATGAACATTGATTTCAATGGCCGTCGCCCGCTCCCCATTTCTCACAATATTTCTTTCATTGTCTGCGAGAGTTGTTCAAGACATTAATCTTTCTCACTGTCTGTGTTGGGCGGGAATCGGTGTCCTTCCTTTCTCAGAACATTGTAGTGGTCTGGAGTTGTAATTGAAAGTATTCGAATTTCAGCTGAATTTAAATTACCGCCTTAAGCGGCAATTCTCATACAAATGTAGTTTAATTTACAATTAATTTAAGTTTATTATAAAGTTTAAGTATGTACTATTCGTATTTGCACCAACTACCGTCTCTCTTTCTCCTTCGGAAACCTTTCCGTCAAAAGGTTGTCAGGAAAAAAATGCTGTTAGCAATAAGGCCGCCCATTGTACTTTTTTATTGTAACTTTCATATTTTATGTCTCGCTTCTTGTGTGCAATAATAGTAGATTATGCATTAAGGGGATAAAGCAGTGTATTATGTCTCGGGCGATATTTTGAACCCCAAGGACGAGGGATCCTAGGGTTAACTCACTCGCTTCGCTCGGGAGTTAAAGCTAGAATCCCGAGGCCGAGGGGTTCAAAAACGCCCGAGACAAATACACTGCTTTATCCCCAAAATTCATACTTTACTTTATATAAACACTTCGAGGCAATAAAACATAATACAATTAAAAAGAAAGTACTTACTTTATTAATTTTACAATTAATAAAGTTAAAATACGCTATTTTGTTACAAAATAACACAAAGATTTGCAGTTTAGCGCCTTTTCGTTCTATTTGTTTTTTTTTGTAGTGGCAAATTCTTCTTCATGCAGGTTTCTATGAAAAGTTTCATTCTAATTTTGAATAAATTCTTCTTGGTGTAGGGCTCTATGAAAAGTTTATATTCTAATTTTGGCGTTTGGTCATGGATTGCAAGGAGCTCGTATATTCAATGTTGATTGCATTCCAAATTCAAATGTCATAATTCCCTAGGGGATTATGAAATTCAGTACATTTATAATGACCCGGTTAGACTACTTTCTACTTTCATGAGTTTAGATTAACACTTAAACTCATGAAAGTATACTTAAGGTAAAAATAAAAACGAAATCTATCTCGTGTATCTCGGGTATAAATGAGCTAAGCATTCTCTACACCATTGCCTCGAACACAAAGCTAGATTTTCACCAAAAGCAATTCTTTGGCTAGTCCTTACCGAATAATTTCCAGTACATCGGGTCCTAAATAGAAAGCGCTAGATAGAGCGTCAGTAAATAAATGTCACCCGCCATAATGCCTATTACATAGAATTTTTCACGCATGAAAAAGGTCGCCTTTGGGTCAGATATAGATGAAGCCCTTATGTGAACCGACTGCTCAGTCGGGTGTGTAATGTGATCTGATCACACGAACACTGAGCATTATTTGAGTTTGACACGGCTAACCCCATTCGGCAGTAGATTCGGCATCTGAGGGCTCTTTTAGAATTTTCCTTTGAGTTCTGTTGTTGCAGTCGGGTGAAAAGGTAAAACTCTGGTCAGAAGTATTCAGAACGGGCTAGAAGATACACTGAAGAAATAAAACGGGCACTTAAAGACCGTTTAAATAATCTGTCTCTAACGTTACCATGCATAAGCAGCCTATATACGTCCCACTGTAGGGCACAGGCCTTCTCTCGGAGAGAGAGAGTTGGGCTTAATCACCACGCGTGCCCACCGCGGATTGTCGATTTCAAGCGCTAAGCTATATGAATAGCTCAGACACTCAGGTTTCCTCACGATGTTTTCCTTCACAGTTAGCGAGTGGTATTGCTACTATAACTTCACAAATATACATAACTTAGAAAACAAAGTTATAGGTACACGCCCGCACTAGGAATCGAACCTGGGTCTCCCGCTTCCGAGTCCAATGTTCTACCCACTAGGCTACTACCGCTTGTTACCATAGATTATTTAAACTAACTCTGAGGAGTGTTTTAGAGGAATCTTGTTTGTATAAATAAGTGTGTAGACACTGTGTAAACAGTATTTAAATAGCTTATTAACATATCTTCCAAAGGAACTATATGGCTTACGAGATATTGAGGCTTGAAGCCACATATTTTACTGTATCGTACAGCGAACATTTCTCGCTAGGAACCCCATCGAAATTCTCAAGGTTTCTTTTACAAAACAAAGATGCGAACGCGCAACGCAATGTGGCATTAAACATTGTAGTGCGGGTTTTTGCTTACGCTCGGTAGCAAACGAACGCTGATCATATATAAAAAATATATATATAATTAATTTAATAATAAATAAAATAATTATACATAATTTTAATATTAATAAAATTTCATCGAATGAGTACACATTAATATCATTAGGTACTAACGTAGCATTAGTCACCATTGTTACTAACACTATATGGGCATTGCCTGAAATAAATGAATACAATACAATACAACAATCACGCGACAAAGTGATGCAGTGACAGACAACTTGCAGGATCTCACGGAGACCTCACTCAGCGCAATCGCAGTGGCACTGTTTTGGGGAGCAAGATGTCTGAGAAGTGGTCGACGCTTTCGACACGAAAGAAGAAGAAAGTGTACCAACATTTTGATAATTTAGAAACTTTTCTTTAGAAAAATTGCATACGGTTATAATAGTAGATTATGTACTAAGGGAATAAAACCATGTATTATGTCATGGGCGGCATATTGAACCCTGAGCGGAGCGAAGGACTCCGAGTTAACTCGCGAGCGCAGCGAGGGAGTTAAATTTTAACTCCTGAGCGAAGCGAGGGAGTTATGTAGAGTCCTGAGTGAAGCGAGGGGTTCATACCGCCCGAGACTAAGACATGTTTTATTCCAGAGGTGAATACTCTACTTTTCACACCATCTGGGAGACAATAAAAAGACAGGGCTGCATAAGTTGAAAATATGTATTAAAACCTGAAATTAAATATAAAGTCCACACTCTTTTACGGCTTAGCAACTTAAATTGAATATAACTTTTAAATTCGTATTTGCAATTCGCGCCTTTTTTTCTTTTTTTTGTTGGTGTTTCGCGCGGTCACAGGACACAGTATTTCAGAAAAAAAAGAAAAAAAAGAGGTGAGTTTCGAACAACAATTCGAATTTCGAATTGCAATGCGGGGCTTCTCCATAGTTTTCATGCGAATTTTGACATTCTAAATTCAAATCACTTTATTCCCTAGGGAAATTCTTCATTATTATTGCCCTCGAGAGACAAGGCCATGCTTTACGATGATATTTGACGGTACGTAATAAGGCATTGTCGAGCAGGAGGTGTGAAAAGCTATTAGCTTAATTCCGTGTTCACTTCTTGATTTTTGTCCGAGGAGCTCCGTCTCTACTCACCATGATTAAGTTCTGCGTATCAGAGTGAAACCTGGTCGGACTCTTACGACCAAAAATCGAGTAAGTGAATCCGGAATTAAGCTAACAATATGTAGTGCTCACGAAAGTCTTAGTTCGAAAAATGTTATACAACTATATGTTTGTTTTGGTTTCCAGTACGAGTCGGGACAGGCGTACGCATTTTAACACCCCGTATGATGAGGGAAATCGCAAGAAAGCGGTTCTACAAAATAAGTGTACACTTGTACGACAGCACATCAACCTTTACATACGAGCGCTAACCAGTTACGTTGACTTTGCAACAAAAAATAAAAAATGAAACTGAATTTAAATTACTGTTGAATAAATTTCCATTGATGTATTAAATGTCCCTGTGGTGGTAGCCTAGTGGGTAGAACATTGGACTCGGAAGCGGGAGACCCAGGTTCGCTTACCTCTGCAGTCACGTACCTATGACTTTGTTTTCTAAGTTATGTACATTTGTGAAGTTATAGTAGCAGTACCACTCGCTAACCGTGAAGGAAAACATCGTGAGGTAACCTGAGTGTCTGAGCTATTCACATACCTCAGTGCTTGAAATCGCCAATCCACAGTGGGTACGCGTGGTGATTAAGCCCACACTCTCTTTTTGAAAGAAGACCTGTGCCCTATAGTGGGACGTATATAGGCTGCTTAAGATGAAATTTCCATTTCAGAGTTAAACTTTGAGCACAAGCAGCGAGGCTTAGTAACAAATTTATTTCAGTAAATTAGTACAATGGTTCAAGAAGGAACCACTTAAAGAAATAGGCTGTAACTCTACAAGAACAGAACACAGGGATTAACGTGTCAAGACTGTTCGTAAATAGCAATGGTACCCTGTTGGAACGCCGACTTGTTATTATGTAAGCAAATTGGAACTTGTATCGACGTAGCTCGAGACTTATCTTTTGCAAATAGATTGTGTTTTGTCTTCGACAGCCATCAGCCGAACAAAATAATAAGTGTAAGAAAAACGAGCAAAAACTAATAACAAGTCCCTGAGAGGACTTGATTCTGAATTCTTTAACGATATTCCATTTTATAAAATTAAATGTCGTTTTTGCCCACCTTAGGTAACGCGTACAAATAGAGCATCGGTAGAATGCTGGCCTCACCTTCGGGGGGTCCGAATCCCGGCATGTTAAAACAATGACTTTGTTTTTTTTTTTTGTTTTTTACGTGCATTTGCGAATATGTATCAGCTAACGCGCTAACTGTGAAGGAAAACATCGAGAGGAAACCCTAGTGTCCGAGGTGTTTATATACCTTAGCGCTTATTACGTACAATGGCTCAACTCTGAGTTAACTTCAGAAATCTCATTCAGCTACTGAATGTCAGGTACACTACGCTAGTAAATGGATCAATTGGGGCGTCTGCTCACCAATTTTTGTTAGCAGATAAGAGAAATAATGAAATCGAGTCCGCCGAAATTCAATTACAAATAAATCCTCGCCATGAACGTGTTGACATCTGGGCAGTCGTGGACTGGACTGAGGCCCCATATAACTGAAAGACTGCGACAATCGGGAATTGAAACAAAAGAAACTTTAAAGACAACAGTCGTTCCGAAACAGACGTGCGTGCATGCAACACTGAGGCGTTTAGGGTCCGAGGTGGCTGGGCGCCATAGATTACTGTATGGTACCCGGCTGCCTTTGACTCTATATGCCTCACATGTTCTCTTCACGATTGTTTTGTTTTATCTCTGTTTTGTTGGCGTTCGTGTCTTTTGCTTGTGTACCTTTATGTTTACTTAGTGTTTCTGTGGCAATTTAAATAAATATCCTCTTTCTTTCTTTTCTTTCAATGACTAATGAACGTTGGACACTGGGCGTTGGACACGGGCGTGAGCTTATGTTATGGTTTGTTAATTTTTTAGGGTTCTGTATTCGACAAGGAACCCTTATAGGTCGCCATGTCCGTCAGTCTGTCTGTCTGTCCGTCTGTCTGTCCGCGGCCTAGCTCAGAGACGATTAGTACGAGAAAGCTGAAATTTGGCATAGACATACATAATAAATCAAATAAATAACGCTGACAAAACGGTAGAATAAAATCTTTTAGGGATGCAATTTCTTTTCTCGCCTACACCATAGTGTAAGGTATCGTTGAATTGGTCGTTTGTGAAATATTAAGCTTTAAAGCGCAATTTTTTTTTCCGAATAAGGCGTCGCATCCCTCTCCTGGCTAAACGGTTGACTGTAGAAACGTGGAAAAAATCAGGGTAGTAGCACATAATATACCGGGAAAACTATCACGGCTAAGTAGGCTTCACAAGTTAACGAGCAATAGGTGATCAACTTATAAAAGGAAAAATTCGTACAGGGTCCATTGAAAATTGCGTTGACCCATGCAAAAATGTTACCCGCGCGGTAATCCCCCGCGATACTCCTGGACTGACCTGCATCATGAGGGATCTAGGTGTTATAATTATACTACCCCTAGGTTTAGAACGAAGGCTCTGACAAACAACATGGGTAGACTGGTAACAATCCAAATTTCACGGCATTTAGGCGCTGCGACCTTGGTCGATCGGGTGATTAAGGGGAGGCACGACTAGTGTAGGGTTTTGATAAATAATTCATGAGCACACGGGACATTTGGGTCCGTTTTATTAATTACTTTATTATTCGGCCTGGGTCTTCGCCTTGACATTGTTTACGGGAGATATGTTGTCGATAAATTAGGTGGGAGTCTAGTAGGAGATAGATAAAAAATACTTAGGTGTCGGGATCTTGTGGTCCCTGTAAGAGACGTGTTTTTGTAACGTTTTTGCTCTATACAGTAAATGTTATTTTCATTATTATAAAGTTTATTAGTAATAATATGACAGTAATGGCTTATCTTTGTTTATATAAGCAGCCTATATACGTCCCACTTTAGGGCACAGGCCTTCTCTCAGAGAGAGAGTATGGGCTTAATCACCACGTGTGCCCACCGCGGATTGGCGATTTCAAGCGCTGAGGTAGGTAAATAGCTCAGGCACTCAGGTTTCCTCACGATGTTTTCCTTTGTTTAAACCATTATTATTACTTTTATTTTGAACCAAAGGTTGGAAATCACGAATATTCGCGATGGATCGAAATGGTGGACACAATTTCAAAGTGAAAAATGTTTTCTATTATGTTACAGTCTGTCGTCTGATACTCGTAAAAGAGTGAAATGGCAATTGAGTTGTAAAACCATAGCTTTTTCCGATTTTTGTTACTTCTCGTGCTGATACTGTTCTTTTATAATTCTTAAATGAATTACTTTTAAGTAACAATAAAAAAAACCTTAATCATCCCTCATCTCCCGCATGCCTGAGATAAAGGTTTCAGTACCTGTTCTCAGGAGAAAGACCAAAAAGATCACTTAACTCCCATCTTTTTAAAATTCCTGCTCACAATACTGGAGCTTACGGTGACTCCTTCACGGTCCAGTCGGTTAGGCTGTGGAACGCACTGCCACAGAACATATGCACCAGTCCCACTATTTGTACATTCAAGAAGCGGTTGAAAGAGCATTATCTATCCCTATAATAACATTGAGCTATATATTTTTTATTTATAATTTAATATAATTTATTTATATCTAAGTATGTACATATTTAAATTCTGATATCTAGTTTATGTAGTTTTTGTTTTTCTTTTTTTTACTTTGTGTAAATAGATTGTGGCGATTATGGCAAAACCCCTCATGGTTATAAAAACTGCAAAGGACGCCTATGTCCTACACTGGGCGTCAAATGGCTGATGATGATGATGATACTGATGAAATAGATTGTTCTTTCTAGCTTATGTAGTTTATTTTATGCACATATATAGACCCGTTTTTCTACTGCTTCTCCTACGCCCTAAGGTTTGCTGGAAGAAATCTCTTCCAGAGATAAGCTCACCTTTGTACATGTTATTTCTTATGTAATGTCCTGTTAAATGTATTGTGTGCAGTGAAGTATAATAATAATGAGGAACCAAAATCAACAAAATCATGGTTAAATTGTCCCCTTAAAAACAGTGAACGAATTCGAAGTCACGCTGTAGTCACCTACCCACATATGCTCATCAGCAACAACGACGGGATTAAGCTTTTCCAAAATGAGTTAAGCATATCGTAATACTCCAGCACTGGAAACATCGAGACTGAATTTCTGTTAACTGTCAGTCAAATTACTCTTCTTGTCGCTATTGCATTCTGTACCAATTCATTGTAGTATCCAGACATCAACGAAGGGTTTTCCTGTAAAATTCACAAAAACGTAATCATATTCATATTCTTTATTGGTAAATCACGTACATAGCTATAATTACAGGTGGTATTGGTACTTTTAGGTAAGTACATGATACCCTGTAAGGGCACTGCAATACAGCCAGTATTATATATAACAGCTCTTTGCGTTAAATTATTATTATTTAGATATTGATCACTTACATGCAAAAGAATAAATGACGAGCATATAAAATACTTCATAATTCCTCAACGAGCTTGAAGGTTAAGCAAATATTCGTTTAAATTATAATAACAGTTTTTGCCTAACATATTTTTGAGTTTTTTTGTAAATAAGTTGTCTTTTGTTTCGTCTTTTGTTTTCAGGTAGTTATATATTTTTATCGTCATACATAGAGACTATTCGAATGTAGTTGCAGTTTTGAGAAAGCAATCATGCCGTTGTTATTCCGGACGAGCGATATGTTACTGTGAATTACTTATTTTCAAAATTAAAAAATTTAATCCTGGGCTGAAAATAAAATTTCATAAAGGGCCCAGCCAAACTAAGCCACATTATCGGAAGTAGCGAGATGGTCGCAAATCCATATCTCAAGATAAGACGTCATTGGGCTAACAAAGAGCATTTTTAGCGTTCATAGCAAAACTATTCAAAAAAGAACCGTATTTGTCGCTAGATTCGAGTGAATTTTCGGGTTCAAGCGCGACGTTAATGACCCCACCAAACATGCCATAATGTTATTCATAATAAGGGCCCTGTATCCCGAGCGGCGCGGCGTAGGCTTTGTCACTTGCCACGATCTTTCGATTCATCAACAAAGTTCCTAATATTTATCCAATATTGGGATGCTATGTACGAAAATTAAGAAAATTATGTAACTTCTTTCCCTTTTCGCGATTAGAATTATTATAATAAAGTTAGGCAGTGTAACTTCTTTATCACAAAACCATTACGAAATTAATATTCTGAAGGGCCTATAGTCTTCAAAGGTAATTTAAATTAGGGACCTAACCTCATTTAATCTTCTACCTTATTTCGCCCTTGTGGTAGCTGGTAGGCCACTCGTAATTTGCAATGTAAAAGGTGTAAAAACGGGTGTCAAGGCTGCTGTTACATCTGGCATCCGTCTCGCTCGCACTAGTATTTTAATGGTTATACAAAATTATATGCCTTTGATAAATGTGGTCTGAGGCTTTGCTAGGTAATACAATTTCGGACAATTTGTATATAATTTTGGTTTTCCTATGCTAAGTTTTTCCTATGCAAAGTAGCGGTGGTAGCCTAGTGGGTAGACCATTGGACTCGGAAGCGGGAGACCCAGGTTCGATTCCCAGTGCGGCCATGTACCTATGACTTTTCTTTCTAAGTTATGTACATTTGTGAAGTTATAGGAGCAATACCACTCGCTAACTGTGAAGGAAAACATCGTGAGGAAACCCTGGTGTCTGAGCTATTCACATACCTCAGCGCTTGAAATCGCCAATCCGCGGTGGGCACGCGTGGTGATTAAGCCCATTCTCTCTCTCTGAGAGAAGGCCTGTGCCCTACAGTGGGACGTATATAGGCTGCTTATGATGATGCTAAGTTTTTGACAGAAAAAAGTTCCGGCCAAGATTATTAATTTTAGTAACACCTCAATCAAAACCTAAATATAGGAAAATAAAAATATGCCTTAAATGTCCGTAACATTAACCAATCATCAGACCACATTGATCAAATATATTATGCGAGCGAAAATTATAATAGGTTGCCTGCTTATATTAAAATTCAAAAGAAAATTATACGACGGTCTAATAAATAAATGCTAAGTTACAATGACATAAAATAATTCTTGGGTGACAAATTGTAACAATAATTATATATCTGTATTTGTACTATTTATTTAATATTTTATTCACATTTGCGATTACTTGACATTTTTTATTATATTTTAAAACATAAACATTTACATACAGGCACATACATTGCTTCTGGCCCCACACTAGGATACCCTGTGTCGTGGGAACCAGAAACAACGACATCACAAACATGTAAACATCCAAGACCTGGGGTTTTTTTTTCCCCAGCCGGGATTCGAACCCGGGACCTCTCGCATGGTATGCAGATGCACTACCGCTGCGCCACGAGGTCGTCTATTTTAGCGTAAGTCTTTAGTTAAGTTTTAATATTTTATTTTATATAACTGCAATTGAATTGTAATTACAATTTATTACTTTGGACATGATTTGTATGCCTATTTTGGCTGAGCACATAGCAACTTTATTTTTAAATTTTTATTTTTACATCATTAAATAGGCCAGTTGTTAATGAAGAGAGAGTGGACTGTATAAATGCTTTAATTAGAAATAAACGTTAAATATAAAATTACACCTCTGCTCGCTCGCTGATCAATCGGAAAAGTAAGTAAGATGGCGGCACTCCGTCGCTGCTTCTATAAGTTGGCCGTGAAGGGCCAACGTGTGCATATTGTGTCGTAGACATTCTGCCGCCCGGCAAAGTTAATCCATAGGTAGGGGACAGATTCTGTTGAAAGCTCGTCGAATTGTCCCCTTTTGTGTTTTGATATCTGCTACTCGTGCGATGCCATCTTCTCCTGGATGGAGCTTTGTGACGCGTCCGAGAAGCCATTGAAGTGGTGGTAATGACTCGTCCTTGATGACAACCAATGCACCCTCTGTGAGTGCTCCCGTGGACGTCCTCCATTTAGTCCTCTTTTGCAATTCTGAAATATACTCTTTGTAAAATCTATTCCAATAATGTTGGCGCAGTTGTTCAACTCGCTCGTGTCTTGGTAGACGCTGTGTATTGCACTCAGTTATCTGTGGATAAGGTAAGACAGTCTGAGTTCGTCCGATCAAGAAATGAAAGGGAGTGAGACATGAAAGATCTGTTGGATTTGATGATATTGGAGTGAGGGGCCTAGAATT
Organism: Yponomeuta malinellus; assembly: GCA_947308005.1. NCBI lineage: Eukaryota > Metazoa > Arthropoda > Insecta > Lepidoptera > Yponomeutidae > Yponomeuta > Yponomeuta malinellus. The sequence goes on from OX371010.1 coordinate 6,567,635, forward strand.
TAATATGCATTCTATTTGAACAAGGATAGTGTACATTTCTTCGTACGTTAGGTGAGCTAGTCCTAAAATACGTCTGAGATGATGTTTTGTTGATTTTACACATGATTCCCATAACCCACCGAAGTGGGGGGCATAAGCTGGAATAAAATGAAACGTGATGCCTTGCTCTGCGGTGGCTGCGCAAATATTGTCCGAATTGTGGGAAATAAATTCGCCTATTACCCTTGAGGCACCCACGAAATTTGTACCATTGTCTGAATAAACATGAGTAGGTTTACCCCTTCGAGCAATAAATCTATTCAAGGCAGCTAGGAATGACTCTTTGGTCAGGTCAGTGACCAACTCGAGGTGCACGGCCTTCACTGTGAAGCATATGAAAACACAAATGTATGCTTTTATTAATTGAGCTCCGCGACCCTTTCGGTTGCTTATCATCACCGGCCCGGCATAATCAGTACCTACGTGAATAAAGGCGAAATCTGCGTGCAATCGATGCTTAGGTAAATCACCCATAATAGGGGTAATTGTTTTTCCTTGAAATCGCCTGCATTTTGTACATGACGATGCTGTCTTACGTGCTAAATTGCGCCCACCAATGGGCCAATAAGTTTCCCTTATATTGGAAAGTAGGAGCAAAGGCCCAGCGTGTAAAAGTGTTTTGTGATAAGAATCAAATATGAGTTTACATATGTGATCCTTGGATGACAAGAGTATTGGGTATTTCTTATCATAATGAAGCTCCGAGTTGGAGAGCCTGCCGCCCACACGTATGACGTCATCTGAATCTAAGAATGGAAGTAGCGAGGCTAACCTGTTTTTTGTAGGTAAATTAGCTCGCCTTATCAGCGCGTTGTACTCTTCACGGAATGTAATCTTTTGTGATATTTTTATTAATTGTTTTTTCGCATTAGCGAGCTCTTGTGTTGATAAATAGCTTTGTCTAACTGTACTTTTCTTTCTGCAGTTATTAAAGAATCGTAGTATGTAAGCTGTTATGCGTGTTAGTTTTGTAAAACTTGAAAATTTGTGAGTGAATGAATTAATAATGTCTGATTGCGTGGTGAAACAGTGTGAACTTAATGTGTGTGCTTTCGTTTCTGGAAGGTCAGACTCGCGGATATGTCCAGATTGAACTGGCCAGCGGCTTTCATCATTCCTCAGAAACTCCGGCCCTGAAAACCATAAGTCAGAATGAATTAATTGATTTGCTTGTAACCCTCTGGAGATTAAATCTGCGGGATTTTGTTTTGTAGGAACATAACGCCATGTTTTTGAATTGTCTTGTATTTCCGTTACCCTATTACTAACAAATGGTGTTAGTTTTTGTGTAATTGATTTTAACCACCCTAGAACAATCATTGAGTCGCTCCAAAAAATGCACTCATCAAATTTGTCTGTGTGACGTAGTGACTGTAATACTTTTTTACACAACCTAACTCCTGTAAGCGCGGCACATAACTCGAGCCTGGGAATGGTGAGTGTTTTGATTGGTGCGACCCTGCCTTTAGCTGTCAGCAGCTGGACATGTACCGTGTTGTCAATACCTACAGTGCGTACATACATACATGCGCCGTAGGCGCTCTGCGATGCGTCACAAAAAATGTGTAATTGTATTTTTTGTGATGAGTCAGAGAATGCCCGCCGATTGATTATCAGCTGATTGAGTGTTGGTAGGGTTACCATGAATTTTTGCCATCTTGTTTTTATTTCTGATGGCACTGCCTGATCCCATGACAATTTATGTTGCCACAGTTTTTGCATAATTATTTTCGCCTCAAGTATGCAAGGACTGATGAGGCCTAAGGGGTCAAATATTTGGCCTATAGTGGCCAATATGTTGCGTTTTGTAATAGTGGAATTTGGTTCCAATGAAATTGTGAATGCGATTGTATCGTTTTTAGTGTTCCAGTAAACACCTAATGTTTTGGTTGTGTCACAATTACCTAAGTTTACTGTGTTGTGATGTGATTGGTTGAGACCTAATCTCAGCAACAGATCGCTGTGATTGGACTGCCATTTTCGAAGAGGAAGCTGAGCGTTATTTAATTCTTTGTATACGCCCTTTGCGAGGTGATATAAAAGTGATTCGTCATCGCATCCAGATAAAAAATCGTCGCAATAGAAGTCGTGGATGATAACTTCCGCTATCTTTTCGTCAGTAGGTACAGTCCAATCCCAGCTGCCTGATGCATCGTGTGGCCAGGTATGGAGCTGACGCTGTGCCATACGTGACCGTATTTAATGTATATGTTTCTAATGCTTCATTAGGATGAAAACGCCAAATTAATTGTTGTAATGGTCTTTGTGATTTGTTTATATGAATTTGCCGGTACATTTTTTCAATGTCGGCTGAAATTATGAACTTGTGCTGTCGAAAACGTAGCAAAATTGATAACAGATCGTCTTGTACGACTGGTCCGACCATTTGAATGTCGTTGAGTGATTGTTTTGTTGTGGTGCGGGCAGAGGCGTCGAATACAACTCTCAACTTGGTAGTTGAGCTGGCCTCACGCACTACAGCATGATGTGGTAAATAATATGAAGGTTTTCTTGTTTGTTTGTCATGAATGCTTTGGTTTTTTGTCATGTGACCTAAATTGATATATTCCTCCATGAATTGTAAATAACGCTCTTTGAAGATCGGCTCTTTGTGTATTTTCTTTTCCATATTAAGAAAACGACATTTTGCTCTAATGTATGAATCACCGAGGCATTCTGGGGATTGTTTTAGTGGTATTGATACAACAAACCTACCCTCATCGTTTCTGTATGTGGTGTCGGTGAATAATTTTTCGCATGCATTGTGTTCGTTCAACTCGTCGTGTGATTGTGGAATGTTGATGCTGTCCAGTTCCCAAAAGCGAGTTAAATGTTGTGAAATGTTGTCATTGACAAAAAAACATGATGAGTCCTGCTTTTTATTTGTTGGATCAATAATACAACCGGAAATTAACCACCCTAATTCGGTCTCTTGCAGTGTAGGCTGATTTTTACCTAACTGAATTCTGCCTGATCCAATAATGTTCCAGAATATTTCTGCACCCAACAATAAATCGATGGGTGCCGGAACACTGTACTGGGGGTCGGCTAACTGTACATGTTTTGGTATGTTGAAACTGGTTGTTTCTATGTATGTGTTTGGTAATGTTTGTGATATTTGATTGAGAACAAGACATGATGTGTCTGTGTTGTATGAGTTATGTAATGATTTAATGTGTATGGTTGCTTTGTGTGAAATGTTGCTTGTTTGATTGTTGATACCTGTGACTGTGTTTTGAATGGATTCAGTTGGTATCTGAAGTTTTGTACATAGCTCTGTAGTTATGTAGCATGAAGTACTGCCGTTGTCTAGTAGGGCCCTAGCTGTATATGTTTTGCCGTTGCTACCTACAACTTTTACCAAGGCGGTCGACAGCAGCACTGTTGTGTTTTGTGTGCTAGTAAATGTAACTGCTGAATTGTTGTTGTTGTTGTTTGACTTATCATTGTGATTGTGTAACAATGTGTTGTGTTTTTTGGAGCAATATTTGCACACACTACCTCTGCATGTTTTTACCTCATGCCCAGGGTGTAAACAATTGGAGCAAACTTTAAATTGTTGAACTTTTTGCTGTCTAACCTCAACTGAAAGTTGTTTGAACTCACTACAAGCGAATAACATATGATGTGCTTTGCACAGTGGGCATGATGGCGTTTGATATGTGTTATTGTGTGTTTTTGCATTTGTTCTAGACCCTTGAGGCTCGATTTTGTGCTTAGATTTACCGTCCTCGAGGGTTTCTAGCAAATCGGCACGATTTCGCATGAACGTTTCCAAATCTGTGAGTTTAGGCATGTTTTTAAATGAGTTTTTTTGTTCTTCCCAATAGCGTAGTGAAACTGAATCTAGTTTGCTTGTGACTAAATGAATTATTAGTGTGTCCCAATGTTGTGTGCTTTCACCTAATGTTGACAAGGCTCTAAGGTTTTTATTGAGGTTATCAAGCATCTGTCTCAGTGCTACAGATGACTCGCGTTGAATGCTATTGATATTAAATAAATTATGTATGTGATTGCTTATTAACAGCCGCTTGTTGTCATAGCGATCGCATATTAGATCCCAAGCAGTGTCATAGTTATTTGATGAAATTTCTAATGAATTTACTATCAATGAGGCACTACCCTGCAACGACGCACGCAAATAATGGAATTTTTGTATTTTGTCAATAGTATTATTGTTGTGAATTAGTGATTCGTATGTGTCACGAAATTCCAGCCAGTGTTGATAATCACCCGAAAAGTGTGGTAGGTTGATGGTGGGTAACTTAACAAAAGCGTTCGCACCTGAGTGAAGGTTCCCTGCATCCGTTGAGTTCATCACTGACCTGCACTCCTTTTCGTAGTCCTCAATCAGCTGCTTACTGATCGCTACGTATAGGTAATAGTCGCTCTCAAACGACTCGCGCTCCCTGAATTGTTCCTCTGGAATTGGGACAAGACCTTCTATTATGGTTTGAATTTCATCATAAAGAGGGTACAAATTGGTGAATGGGGTTAATCTAGTTTTAATTTCCAAAACTTGTAAACTGCTCAATGTAGGGGTACTGCAAGACTTTAAAAGCTCGATGAATGATTTGTACATTGTGAGTTTTGCTTTGAGTGAAGCTCTTTTTTTTGTTAAAGATTTTAATTGCGTGACATCATCAGCGGCAATGTCTGATGTCTGGGTATTGGCCGCCAACATTCTGGACTAGTGTTTTCACGAATTCTATGGAAAAGATAATGAGTGAAAATAAGTGTTTTAATTGACCTTGAATTGTAACGAAATGAATTGTATTCGATACTTAAATGAGTTTGAATGATGAGTTGCGATAGGTACAAATTCGAGGTAGGTGCCCCAACGCCAAGCAGGTATGCGTCAAGGATGCCGCGTACAGACAGACTCACGCAGCCACCGCAGCAAGGACACTGAAAGACAGAAAATCTCGTGTTTACATCAGCTTATACCTTGCTATACGTTGATAGCTGTTTGAATGTGAATCAATTAGTAAAATCTGCTAACGGTTTTTTTTTTTTTTAACGAGGGTATTTGTATTGAAATTGGATGATGCAATTTTTGTATGTAAAGGTAAAAGCTTGAACTGGGATTACTATTTACTGCTTTAATGAAGCTTGGAGGAATATATTGCTTGAAATATTATGTGAAATTATGAAGTGATATGAAAAAAAGAGTTTTATGAATACTTGTTTGACTGACTAAGTATGTTTGGTTGACTAAAATAGAATGTTTGATCGGAACGAACTCACGGACTGCTGTTACCAAACCATGTATGTGCTAGTAGATTTGTTTGCGAGCCGAGCGTTGACCTCTGATTGTAAACTTGAGTATGATGCGATGTGACTGGATGCTACGCCGCCGTGCTGTCCTGGCTGTTGCAAAGACCGCTGAACCGGGTGGAGCTGAATTCCAATCACTGTGAGTGTGTCAAACGTCTGAATGTGGCCGGATGCTAAGCCGTGCGTTCTTGTTGATGTGAAGATCGCTGAAGCGTGATTAGCTGATTTCAGGCACGATGAAAGTGACTTCCGACGATCTTGAAGTGGTGCAGGTGTGGCGCACAATCGATTTCTCCTTGCGACGCGTAGTGTAGGTAGTAGACTCGGTGCGATTATCGCGCTGACCGCTAGGTACTTGCTGCAAAATTCGCCGCGGAGATTCCGTAATCGTAGGACCACATAAATAGGCCAGTTGTTAATGAAGAGAGAGTGGACTGTATAAATGCTTTAATTAGAAATAAACGTTAAATATAAAATTACACCTCTGCTCGCTCGCTGATCAATCGGAAAAGTAAGTAAGATGGCGGCACTCCGTCGCTGCTTCTATAAGTTGGCCGTGAAGGGCCAACGTGTGCATATTGTGTCGTAGACATCATCTTCATGTACTTGTGACTTACAGATCAATAAATGAATTATGGATTAATTATGAGACGGATGCCTTACGGGTGATTATTTGCACCATCGCTTGCGAACCTTCTTTATTTTTCAAAGTAACCATTCGTGGGAATTCAACGGCTTACGAGGCATTGAAATCACTTTTTCGTTGCATCTTTTTTCAGAATTTCTTCCTTGGATAAAAATACTTGGTTTAGTATCGTATACTAAGCATTTCTTTCCAAGGAAGTCGAAAGGCAAGAAATAATAAGAAGTGGCCACTCAGATAATGAATGAATGAATGAATGAATGAATGAATGAATGAATGAATGAATGAATGAATGAATGAATGAATGAATGAATGAATGAATGAATGAATGAATGAATGAATGAATGAATGAATGAATGAATGAATGAATGAATGAATGAATGAATGAATGAATGAATGAATGAATGAATGAATGAATGAATGAATGAATGAATGAATGAATGAATGAATGAATGAATGAATGAATGCTAGAATGAATGAATGAATGAATGAATGAATAAATGAATGAATGAATAAATGAATGAATGAATGAAAATATTTATTTCAGACCTGGGTCCATATTTGACAATAATAACAGCAATAATCATTGCTCGACCTTTCTCAACCGAAGATTTCCTCGCGATTTTTCTTTACGAGTGGTATTGTTACATATTCAGATAATGCTTTATTTTTGTGGTTAAAGTAAACATTTTATACTTTTTGATACCTTGTTAATACAGATCCACAAACAAGAAAATCCTACCTACTACAGGCGTAGGATCAAAACTCCAGCTCATGAGTTCAGTTTTATTTGTTTGTATTAAAAAAACTTTGCTGCCGTTCAAAGGAAAGCTCACTGTAATAACTGCTCATAACTTTTAAAGAAGATCTTTATAAGTCTGTGAATTTTTTATCTCATCAAACAAAACCACTTATGCGATTTTTTGTAGAGAATTTAGCTGGGGTTTACAAATACAACCGACTTGTTTTAAGTCTTATTTCTACTTTCCAGCAGTCGGTTTTTCATGTTTGTAAGAAGGTTTTTTCTTTGATACACTTTAGCACAGAAATTTTTGTGACTTACCAACAATATGACAACCGGGTATCCGCCATTTAGTTCTTTCATGACACTTGCGTGGCCAATAGCTGCCTTTCATTTGGCACCTCATTTCTCAAAATCTGTCCAGCCGTTTGACCTCTGCGTGGTTGTAAGGAAACATCATACGTATAAACACGCCAAAAACAACTCTCCCCTGCGTCGCAAAGTTCCGAGTACCGTCAGCAGAACATCAACCTTTACACATGTTATCAGTTCACTCAACTTTTACGAGGTTATAGTTTGGGGACTTTGCAACAACAATGTAAGGCCGACCTACCGTCGGCTGTACCAGCCAGCGTCATTTACGGGGACCTCTGCTCCAGAAACATTGACGCCTAAACTATTCCATTACGGAGAGTCACGTTCGCCCGAGAGATGAGTTCACAACATAAAGGAAACAGAGGTCCTGTTACTTTATTTATTGAACTTACAAACGAAACTCATATCCATTCAACACAACCGCATGTCCGGTCCCAAACTAGGATATCCTGTGTTGACTATGTCGGTAAACCCGGGTTTACACGATCTTAGTACACTCGGACCGAGGGACCTATTTCGTCGATATTTGTACATTACATTACATAAACTCACGCCTGTATCCCGTAGGGGTAGGCAGTGCAATCTTAGTATCCTCTGATCATCATCATCATCAGCCCCTTGACGCCCACTGCAGGACATAGGACATAATCGCCACGCTTGCCAGGCAGGTTGGCGATAAAAACTGATGAAAACAGTAAATTTTTGTACTAAGTTCGCCGGTGTACACGATACGAGTAGCTTCCGAGTAGCTTTACTTAAGCTACCGGTAAGTCACTCTGATCATGAAAACGTGGTTTTACCGACATATTAGCTATGTGAAAACCCAAAAGAAGTGGAACTTGTGGAATGCAATAAAGTATTGAGTATTGAAGTTAAAAATATAAATGGTGTTGATAAGATCACTTACGGAGCTTGAAGGCTTTGGAGAGCTAAAGTTGAGCAGCTCATTGACGATACACCAACTACAAATATATACAAAATATTGAACTATTTCATTTATTTACATAAACAGTATACAATGCTGTCATAGATTAATACCATCGTTGGATGGCGAGACTTATCCTCTGCCCGAGATAATAGCCAGCCAAGTCCCTGGTCGTGTTGATGAGGCGCGACGATAGTTCTTTGAAGAACAGTCATGCCTCGGGCACTCTCGAGTGTCTCGACACCAAACGGCACAAATACGTGACTCTGTGCTAGAGACCCGTACTTGCACCGCTTGATGCCTTCTGCACTTGATGCCTTAGCGCCGGCTCTTGTGGAGGTGGCCTGGATGTGGGACGGCGCTAAAGTATCCGGAATGTTGCTTCCCACACGAGGGTTTTCCCATTTTTTCATGGGATCGACGACATCCCATCTGATCTCTTGCCTGGGAAGGCTACACCGTTTGGCTCTAGAATGGCCGGGACGTTGATTGTGGCAAGAGTCGTTGATCGACATGGCGCGGAAGTCTACCAGCACTCCGCTGGCGAGACAGACCATGTCCAGACGGTTGACATTTTCTCCGCAGAGGCAGCGCTGTGGCACATTCAGTTATGCGCTGAGTCGCAGACCTACGGCTAATGTCAGGCTCATGTCGTCTAGTATCGTTCCAACGCTAGGCGATGGCAATGCATGCAGCCAAAGTCCGGATTCATTCACTACTACGCGGCGAGCACGCTTTGCACGGCTTTCTGCATTATCTAGCAGTTTGTTTTTAACCAATTTGCAGAGCGGCTCGTCCCACAGCCTTTGTGAGTGAAGCACGGTCGGTAGATCTTCCCCGGACAGGCCTGTACCCAGGCAGTCATGTCCTCAGCCAGCCGCTCGGCCTCCACGTTACCGAGTGGTCGGTTAGTGATCTTAACGAAAAGAGGTCTTGTACGCTGTGAGCCGAGGACAGGAATGACGGTAGGGCCCCACTGGAAATTTTTCTTATGCTTAGAAAATTTTTCTTTTGCTTTTCTTATGCTGGAAAGTTTTCTTGTATAATTGTATCTTGTATAATTAACTTTTTTCGTCTATCTTACAATTTAGAAAACCAAGTCATAGGTACATGCCCGCACTGGGAATCGATCCTCTCTCGCTTCTGAGTCCAATATTTGTTGGTTTATTATACTTAATTGCACAAAATACAAAATTTAGCACACACCCACCACCCACACCTACCCACTAGGCTACCACTGCGGCTAACCAACTAAAGTCCAAACATTTAAGAAAGTGTCACACGCTAGCGTGCCTTCTGGTTCTTGAAAGGTTTCCACTTTTCAACTGGAGCCAATAATTACGTTTACTACTTGGCTGTCGGTTTTCGTAATCCAACAAGAAACCCCTATAATTTCTTCTCGTCTATTCTATCAGTAGTTTCAACATCGTTAGTTAATCAGATTTCTATTCTACAGGTTGACTTTGAATTCGTTTACCGTATTTTAAGGGGACATTCTATCCATGATTTAGAAACACATGGTGCTGCTTTTTGAAAAATATTACGCGTCAAAAAAATCACCTCCCACTTTTAATTTACTGTCAACAGCCGGCCTTTACATTTTTGTTGCAAAGTCGCCCTTAACTTAACGGATAAGAGTGCACGTACGTAAAGTTTGATGTGCTGTCGACTATACAATGTCTATGTCACGCTGTTCCCACGAAACCATCAGACTGTATCGGGTAACAACCCTTTCCCGACACAGTGAGATTTTCTATTTTATGTTGGAGTGAAAGACCTACCTACATAATTCCATTAGGTAGGTCATTTATTATGAGTTCTTAATGAGACCGAAACTTTATTTATGAGCAGGAAAGCTTTTTAGCTCCGAAAATGGTCCACCCAGAAGAAAGATTTACGGGTTTGCCTCTGGCCAGGCTCGCTTGCCGATTTGTCTCAAATTAAACAGCGCGATGTAGGTGTAATGTCCGGCAAATTACTTGACTTTAACTTCGCATGGACGAATGTGGGGTCTTAGTGGCGGGAGACGCTGTAACGTCAATATACTTTATTGCACACGGAGCATTAAACAGGACATTACGTTAGAAATAGCATGTACAAAGACGGGCTTTTCTCTGTAAGAGATTTCTTCCAGCGAACTAGTTTGGTTTTTAATTACCAACAACAATCGCAATAGAATTTTTTGAATTCTTATGAGGCTATAATTTCTTGTTATATTGTTATTCTCAATTGTAAGCACGATCAAACCTCGATTTGTGTCCTTTAAGCGTATCAGTAAAGTTCTATTGGACGGATTAAGAATAGATTCACTCCATTTCCTTCCGTGGATATCGTAGAAGGCGACTAAGGAAATACATTACCAGGAAATGGGCAGCAGCGTCTTCCTGAGATTCCAACCGCATACTGCGATCGCCGATCCGCCTGCCAAGCGTGGCGATTACGGCAAAACCTTTCATGGTTATAAAAACCATGAGGGAGGCATAATATGTCCTGCAGTGGGCTTTAAATAGCTGATCATGATGATGAAAGTTCTATTGATATCCGGCATGTCGTTGGTAAACAAAAACCAAACTAGTTTGCTTCAAGAAATCTCTTACAGAGTTTAGCTCGCCTTCAGTAATGTCCTGTTCAATGTTTCGTGTGTAATAAAGTATAATTACTACGTTTGTATGGGAATTGCTTCTTGTAGGGCCGCCTATTAACAAGTACCTACTAAAAAAAAATGCTTTACGTGTCCATCGGAAACTCATCCCGACTGCGTGGATTTAGTTCAAGTTCTGTCGGGCATTATTAAGAAAAACCGGCCAAGTGCGAGTCGGACCTAAGTACTCGCGCTTGGTCGTTTTTAGGGTTCCGTAGTCAGCTAAGGAACCCTTATAATTTCGCCATGTCCGTCTGTTTGTCTGTCTTTCCGTCCACGGCCACGCGCAAAGACCGTTGGTACTAGAAAATTGTAATTTCGTATCTGTATACATATTTATCATGCCAACAAAATTAAAGAATAATATGTAGGAAAAATAAAATATTGTACTGAAATATGAAACTTAAAGCTCAAATTTTTGGCCTAGTAGGGCGTCCCCCCGCCCCCCTCTCCTGGCTAAACGGTTGATTATAGAAACGTGAAAAAATTCAGGGTAGTAGCACATATAATAAACTTCAAAAGAAAAGTATCACGGCTAAGTAGGCTTTACTAGTTAACCAGTAATAGGCAGACAACTCATAAAAGTAAAATTTCGTACAAAATCCATTGAAAATTACTTCGGTGAAGTTAGTTCTGATTAAAAAACCCTCTTTCTACGGAACCCTACATTGCGCGTGGCCCTACACCCACTTGCCCGGTTTTTTATTATTATTAAATTTTATTATTTTTAGGTAATCCGCCGTAATAACACATATTCTGTGGTTACCTATTACGGTTCCAAAGACGGACGAACGGACAGACAGCGGAGGCAGAGTAATAGGGTGCCGCTGGGCTAAAAAAAATAACCTCATTACGTAATATGTAGTTTCGCAGGTAGGAATGGTTTACTCTTTATTTGCTAACTTCACTACAGATCTCTTAGTTGTGGCTTTCACGTAATAATACTCGTATCTCATGCACACGTAGACACACACACACCATAATAAGATAGGGATAGATCCCTGCTTAGGGTATTTTATTTTATAAATCAACTTCATATCAGGAGTATTCATATAAGAGGAATCGATTTTTTCACACCTCCTGCTCGACAATGCCTTATTACGTACCGTCAAATATCATCGTAAAGCATGGCCTTGTCTCTCGAGGGCAATAATAATGAAGAATTTCCCTAGGGAATAAAGTGATTTGAATTTAGAATGTCAAAATTCGCATGAAAACTATGGAGAAGCCCCGCATTGCAATTCGAAATTCGAATTGTTGTTCGAAACTCACCTCTTTTTTTTCTTTTTTTTCTGAAATACTGTGTCCTGTGACCGCGCGAAACACCAACAAAAAAAAGAAAAAAAGGCGCGAATTGCAAATACGAATTTAAAAGTTATATTCAATTTAAGTTGCTAAGCCGTAAAAGAGTGTGGACTTTATATTTAATTTCAGGTTTTAATACATATTTTCAACTTATGCAGCCCTGTCTTTTTATTGTCTCCCAGATGGTGTGAAAAGTAGAGTATTCACCTCTGGAATAAAACATGTCTTAGTCTCGGGCGGTATGAACCCCTCGCTTCACTCAGGACTCTACATAACTCCCTCGCTTCGCTCAGGAGTTAAAATTTAACTCCCTCGCTGCGCTCGCGAGTTAACTCGGAGTCCTTCGCTCCGCTCAGGGTTCAATATGCCGCCCATGACATAATACATGGTTTTATTCCCTTAGTACATAATCTACTATTATAAATAGGACTGTTAGAGATTTTCTCACAACATTTTATTTAACATATTTATTTACGTATTCTAGTTAAGAATACGTAAGTAAGTAAGTAACCGTTAGCGAATGCTGGAGCGCCTGAATGGTCAACCAATAAACCGTAATAAGCCGTAACTATAACCATTCAAGTCTCCATCCCTTCCCCGTCACTCGATCAAGTCTGTTCAAGAAGGGAGTTTTTCCGCCAACCATGCGCTAACTTCGGAGTTTGTTTCAGAAGTTAATCAATTAGTAACTCTGGCCATTGAGTAACGGACTAAAGAAGTTCCTCGTAGTGGTTACTACGAATGAAGTAATAAACGAGTTAAGTAGGTAGTTGGATCTCTAGCCATAAAATATACATAGGAGAAGTTTAACTGTAGTGTGCAGTTGACGGTACGAGAACCTTTCCACTGTGAACTCTATTCCGTCATATTACGGCTTCTTTTTTTTAATAATTAAAAGATTTATTAAGCAAGTTCATTACAATTCTGTAGGCACTTACAAGTTACAGTTTATTTTACATAGCTAGTTAAGTTCTTGACTCCTAAACTAGGGGACCCTGTATCTTAGGAGTCAGTTTCTTCCTTCAGTACATGTGAAACTACCGTACAATAACTGATACTTACATTAATCTGTCTCCTCTTTACAATGGTCATTTGGTTTCAATTCTTTGTTATATTTTATTATGAGCGATATCAAGCTATTGCTATATTAGGCTCCCAGATAAAAATTATTTTGAAGAGCGAAAAGTAAGTAATTTAGTTTACTTAAAGCGGTGGAAATAAAATATGGTTAGTTAGTCCACACATTGCAGCATGAAGTGCCTACTTATGGTATATTAGTTTTTCCTATAGCAATATCCATTTTTTACCATAACAGTCTAATGTTGCTTAAAATGGACACATGTGTTTAATTTGTAACGTGCAATAAGTTGCAGTTCATTCTGCGCTAAAAATAATTAAACAGAGAGGGTTAACGTGACAGGGAAGAGGCCTAAGCCCAGCAGTGGGCTCTATTCTTAACTCTTAATGTCATGGAGTGGATCCCACTTTAAATTGAGCCCTATCGCTTTAAAATAAAATCCAAAACCAATAAAAAATTCTTAGTACGTACTAATTTCTGGTTAATGGTCAAAATTAATAAATGTTTTTTATTTACATTTTTATTATTTTATACTACGCCGTCTATTAAGTAACGTAAATAGTTACTGTAACTTTCAGATTGAACACACCTTTAATACCTCATTGATTGAATTTACTGAGTTGTGCTTTTGTAGAGAATATTTTTTTATGGCAAGAGTGATTTGTCGCTACCTCGTTAGGGGATGTTAGGGACATTCGCATTCGATTACCACGCGAATGGTTGTTTTTGCGTTTGCCAGAGTTCAGTTCGTCTGTTACGCTGTGTTTGCATCACTCCCGCTACACATGGAGTGAGAAAGAAAATGTGAAAGTCACCTTCAAAAGGCTTCAAAGATGTTCGGTGAGGAGTAGCGTAAGAAGTAACAAAACGGAATGAATGTAAATGTGGCAACAGTAATTTGGCCGTGCGACGGGGTGAAAAATTGTCCTGGTATAAAATCACTGAAGGAACTTACTCAGTGGGAAAAAAAGAGTTGGTGAAGTACTTTAAGCGGGTATTTGTATTCTTCGTTTTATATTTAGTATTACAGGCCTTCTCTCAGAGAAAGAGAGACAGAGAAAGTATAATACCGGAAATTGGCAATTTAAGCGCTTACGAAATAATTATTGATAATGTTTTATTAGAATAAAGTCTGTCTGTGCTGAAGAGAGCCTTGTCAGGAGTTTCACTACGTGATCGAATCAGGAATGAGGAGATCCGCAGAAGAACACGAGTTACTAATATAACTCTAAGAATTTCTCAGTGGATGTGGCAGTGGGCGGGGTACATTGCTCGGAGAACTGATGCCCATAGTAATCTATGTGATGCCCGTTGGGGCAGAAAAGTTCTGACCTGACGTCCGCGGACCGGACGACGCAGCGTAGGCAGGCCCCCCACCAGATGGTCTGACGACCATGGCCTAGATTCTGTTAATGCATTGTAGTATCATGACAACTGCATGAACATGGCGATTTCATTTCATGGCTGCTTTAAGTCTACGCGGCCACGCGTATCAAACCTTCTAGGCGTCAATGGTATGAAAAAACACGTCACGTGACCCGACAGTGTATCTGTCATTATACTACAATACACTAACAGAATCGAGGCCCTGGTTACGGTGGCGGGGAGATGCTAGATGCGGGCGGCACAAGACCGAGAAGCTTAGAAAACCATGACGGAGGCCTATATCCTGCAGTGATGGCTGATGATGATAATGATGATGCTGAAGATGTTTGTCTCAGCGTGAAGGGAGAGTTTCTCAAAATTAAGCGCAAGTGAAACTGCTGAATAACTATGAATGTATTATAATTGTGTTATTCAGCAGTTTAGTTAATCCAGTTGTTCACTAAACAACTGGACTAACTAAACTAAAACCAAAGCCAACTATACAAAGATGGATGGCGGCCTTTGTAGCGTTAATACAGACATTCTGTATGTCAGACATTCATGTCTGACTCCGATTGCGGCCTCCAACCAGGGAATGTGATCAGCGATCATGCTTCTTATTTTGTTGACACTTTTAATTACTGTAACTTCCAACAATGTAATTCGGTAACTAACGCATACGGCCGTATATTGGATTTGGTATTTTCTAACGATTATGTGTCAGTAATTCCCTGCCCTGATCCGCTGGTTATTGAGGACCCCTATCACAGAGCACTATGTGTAACGGTTTCATTTGCAGAAATAGAACCCCTCCCATTTTCCAAGCGTACTGTATTCAGTTTTTACCGCGCCGACTACCTATCAATTAATAAAGAAATTGCAGCCCATGACTGGTCCGCCGCCTTCAGCGAGTGTGATGTCGAAGAGGCAGTAGACTTATTCTACAATTTTATTTACGGATTGCGTGACAAGTATGTTCCTAGAACTACAAAAAGTAACAATAATTATCCTCGGTGGTTCAATCGCCCACTCATAAAAGCGATCAAAGAAAAGTTCAAGTATTTTAAAAAGTATAAGACTTACGGCAATCTGTCAGATAAGTATACTTTTGAATTACTTAGAGATCGGGTCAAGCGGCTGGAGCAGGAGTGTTTTACGAACTACATTAATCTTATCGAAACCTCGATTAGGTCGAACCCTAGATTCTTTTGGTCATTCATAAAAAACAGTCGCACTGGTTCTTCATTTCCGGCCTCAATGTCGTACGCCGGCTCAACATCTGACTCTGGAGAAGGTATTAGTAACTTATTCAGTGACTATTTCCATTCAACATTTTTACCGAAAGATGCTACAGCTGGGCCGGTAAATTTAGATGAGCCAACCATCTCTGTCGTGGCCGACCTTTCATCAATTGAAATAATAACTGCTGAAATCCAAAAGCTATTAAAATTACTAGATCTAAATAAATCAGCAGGCCCCGATCATCTGCCAGCAGTGTTCCTTGTCAATTGTGCCGAAAGCCTTTCGTTGCCTTTGGCTATTATTTTTAAAAGGTCACTTTCAAATGGTATTGTGCCATTTTAGTGGAAATCTTCATTTATTACGCCAATTTTCAAGAAGGGACCAAAAAATATGGTGGATAATTATAGGCCAATTTCGAAATTATGCCTTGTTGCTAAAGTTTTTGAACGTATTGTTTACGACCAAGTATACGCCGCTCTTAAGCCTACATTTAGTCCACAGCAGCACGGGTTCTTAAAGCAACGATCCACTGATACCAACTTAGTTTTATTTAATGAGTTCATATCCAGTAATTTGGACAATAGTCACCAAGTGGACGCCGTGTATACAGACTATAGTAAAGCTTTTGATCGCATTGACCATGATCTACTATTAAAAAAACTTCTTGCTGTTGGTATACGAGGCGATCTTTTCCGTTGGTTCTCATCCTACGTCACGAACAGGTCTCAGGCAGTCGTTTTGAATGGATTCACATCTTCTTGGATGAGCATTCCGTCCGGAGTTCCTCAAGGGTCCCTGCTTGGACCGCTTTTGTTCATAATATTTATATATGATATTTCAGCTTGCTTCAAGCATTCTGACGTACTTTTGTTTGCTGACGACTTAAAAATATTCAGAATTGTGATAATGCCCAGGACTCAGCTTATTTGCAAGAAGACCTTGTTAGATTTGATCAATACTGCTCTACAAACAAACTCGATATTAATGTGTCCAAATGCTTTTCTATCTCTTTTAGCCGTAAACTAAATTTATTTAATTCCATCTATTCATTAAAAAACATATCTATTAATAAATGCAACGAAATACGAGATTTGGGGGTGATTATGGACAGCAAGTTGATGTTTGATCGCCATATTGAATATATTGTCAACAAAGCCTACAGAGCACTTGGATTTATCATACGCTCCTGCAATAACCTTCGGCAGCTTAAATCAATTAAAATTATATACTGTGCCTTTGTCAGAAGCCACCTTGAATATGTTTCCCAAGTGTGGAATCCATGCTATAATATTTATATAAGCAAACTAGAAAGCATCCAAAGGAAGTTTATTCGTTACCTTAGATTCAAATTCAAAATCCCTAAGCAAGACTATAGCCAACTTTGTGTTAAACTTTACCTACTGCCCCTTCATATTCGTCGTAATATTAGCGATATTTCATTTTTGATGAAAATTGCCCAAAATTTCATTGACTCTCCTGAATTGTTAGCTCATTTGAATATCTTAGTCCCTTCACGTCTATCTTCCCGCAATAAGTCTATTCTATATGTTCCCCGCGCTAATCCCAAAAGCCACGGGATATCATAATAAATCAGCCAGTTCGAATCGCGTGAATTAATGTGCCTTCTCCATTAACGTCTGCAAAACACAAGGCACAGTAAAATCTAATCAGAGGATTTGCGATAGTGTATCTCAAGCCTTCCTTTCCATAGGTGAGTGAAATATATGGGAGGCAAGGTGGGACGTTAGCAGTGTATTATGACAATTCAATGTACATTGCGTAGCCGATTACTAGGTACATTATTAGTCTTCCTACTTGTTAATCTCTTGGTAAGTTGAATTGTCATAGTAGACCAAAAATTCAGGTACTTTAAAATGGGGCGGCGCCTCGATTACATATCTTTTAGTTAGAGCACCGCATTTTGATTATTTCAGACAATAAATGTGTGTGCAAAAAGTGCAGTCGGACTCGCGCACTGAGTGTTGCGTAATACTATAAACATACCCCAATGATAAATAAATTCACACAAATAACATTTCCGTATGCCTATCAATTATTTTCATACACACATGCGGTTGGCTGGAAGAAAATGCTTATAGCATTAAGTCCACCGCATTGCCATGGGACTGTTTTTACTTATATGCAATAAATGTATTAATAATAATAATACTACGTCACAGACATTTGTTTTCTTTCATTCAGTTTGGGACCCGGCTTTCTACTTTTTGTTTTAGCATAGGGACATCGTAATTATTCCAATTAGTATTTATTACCGTTTTTACGATAAAATAAAAAACCAAAACCGTAAAAATGTAATGTTTTTGTATAAAGCGGGCAATAACGCAAACATTTCAAGTTGTTGCCATTTTGCATCTGTTGCGAGCACATGTCAACTCTGTGCGCCAACTGCATACACCGACATTCCTGCATCCCGCATGCTATGTGTTTCATATGACATACAATAAATATAATAATTTAAATATTTTATTTTATAATAAAATTTTATTTTCGAATATCAAGATGTATAATACAAAATAACACATAACAAGAAATATAACATCCGACGACCAATAGTCAGACCGGCTGTCCTCGGGCATATGATCAGTCTGGCGGTAAATTTCCCTTTGTAGTAGAAGAAGAATACGATCACCTACTCTTCTCTACAAATCCATCGAAATAGACCCCCTATAGTATTTCTATCCCCAAAAATACTAACGCTTAAATCAGGACCCGTATTCCCCGGCGACATCGTTTAAGGCCTCAATTAGATACGGTAAATAGATTTTAATTGGGTCTCAGAATTCAATGACCTGGTAACAGGAGATCCGTACTTAGATTTCGTGTAACTAAATGCTAGCCATTATAGGAGATATCATAGAATATCTAATCAAACGTAACGACCTATTGAATGCAGAGATTCTGTCCCACTTTAGGCCCTTTTAAAGGCTAATCAAAACATCATAATATCAAAACATTAATCTATTCATTATTCACTAAAATTAAAGTTACCTTTCACATATTCTTGAAATGGTGAAACTGTGGGTTGAGACCATTCTGCGTATTAGCGTCAATAGTATAGAACCCTGATGAAGTTAACTCGATATTAGAATTTCGAGTGCAACCAAATAATTAACATACAAATAAAACACAGCCAATAATGTTACTATCAATATCCATGCATTGTACATGTTACATGGGACATACACTTATTCGGGTCTTAACCCACAGTTTCACCATTTTAAGAAAACGGCATCTAATGTTATATATGTTTTCCGTAGGCATAGGCACAAAAAATATTATTGGAAATTAGACTTTGGGCAGAGTAAAACGACAACACTGAGTTTAACTTATATACTTTTACTTGATGGGCACTACGAAGGTTAGGTCTAAATCCTATCATAAGTTAATGGGGGTGGCAACTGTCAAAAAATTTAAAGGGAGGATGTCGGATGTCAAATGGAGGATGAAGATGGAGAATGGAAGATGGAGGTGGATGGATGGAGGCGCTCTCCATCAGTCTATGCAATGGACAGATACCTCTCCGTGACGGCGTTTTCATAAGCGTATCCAATTGTGTTTGGCTGCAGGAACCCCGGCATTAATATACATTAGTTCCAACGAATAACTATAGATGAAAAATAAAACCCATATATTTATTTATAACTATTTATTGTTTTTAAGAAAATGCATGTTAAAGTACTATTGGAGTGCAATAAAGTGTTCTCTATCAAAATACGGATCTTATTCGTTTACAGCGCGGAGTAACACAGGGAGATGTAATATCTCCGAAACTGTTTACAGCTGCTCTTGAAGACGTATTCAAACTTCTGGACTGGAAAGAATCTGGCATCAACATAAATGGCGAGTACATCATTCACCTTCGATTCGCCGATGACATAGTGATTATGACTGAGACCCTGGAAGATTTGAGTTCAATGCTCAATGACCTGAACAGAGCTTCTAACAGAGTGGGTCTTAAAATGAACATGGAAAAGACTAAGACAATGTCGAACTCCCACGTAGCACCCACTCCTATCCACATTGGCGGCTCTGACCTCGAAATTGTCGACCACCATGTATACCTGGGACAAACAGTCCAGTTAGGTAAGTTCAACGTCGAGAAAGAGGTCACTCGTCGAATCCGACTCGGATGGGCGGCGTTCGGGAAACTAAAACACATTTACGCGTCCAAAATACCTCAGTGTCTTAAGACAAAGGTATATAACCAACGTGTGTTGCCAGTGATGACTTATGAGTGAGACCTGGTCGCTGATTATGGGCCTCATAAGAAGGCCCAAGGGGTAATAGAGAAAGCTATGTTAGGAGTTTCACTGCGTGATTGAATCAGGAATGAGAACCCGAGTTACTGATAAAGCTCCAAGAATTGTTCAGTTGAAGTGGATGTGGGCAGGGCACATAGCTCGAAGAACTGATGGCCGTCGGAGCGAAAAAGTTCTGACCTGGCGACCGCGGACCGGACGACGCAGTGTGGGAAGGCCCCCCACCAGATGGTCTGACGACCTGGTTACGGTGGCGGGGAATCACTGGATGCGGACAGCACAAGATCGGGAAGCTTGGAAAACCATGAGGGAAGCCTATGTCCTGCCGTGGGCGTCTAATGGCTGATGATGATGATGATGAAAATAAATAAAACAGGTAAAATTGTCGTAATTACCTGCTTTAAGCCGTTAACTAGGACAATTTGACACAGGATCACGCAAAAGAGACCAATATTGCAAGAACGGCCCGTTCTGTATGGTTTACTCTGACAATTTGATGTACATTGCAAAGTCGATTAACCCACAGATTAACAAGTAGGAAGACTGCTACGCAATGTACATCGGATTGTCACAATAAACTATGATTGGTAGTGTTATAAAACGCGGCCCAGCCCGGTGTGCCGATGACTGCAATACGATAAGAGCAAAGGACCCCGCAGGCGTGAAAGAGAAGAGGCCTATGCTCGCCTTCTGCGGCCTTCACGAGCATTGCATCTCCGTTCTCCGAGCATAATACGTCTGATTATTCAAGCTCTTTCATTGTGACATCCATGCACCTTTGGAATAGCTTGCCTCTACACAAGCAAATATTCAAAGCCAAAGTTTCTCACTATCTGTGTCTCCAGTAATTATTATCTTAATTTATTATGAGTAGTATTCACATGTAGACATCACATTATCATTAGTTAATTAGTAGGTTCTATGTATTTATTTATTATTATGTTGTATTTGTATAATATTAAAAAAATATACAGAGGGGGTATATTTTTTTCATATATCTAGATCTAAATAAGTAATTAGTATATTTTATATTCTGAGTTGCACTACCTGTTAATGTCTTCTTCAAAACTTAGGCTAGGTGGTACATAATGCTAAGTAGCATTAAGCTCGCTTATGTGCAAAAATATGTGTTTAAATGCAATAACGGATTTCAATAATACGGGCTGTATTTGTGGGGAAATTAAATAGATAATTTATTTTGCCAATTCGATGTAAGTACATTGCGTAGTCGGTTAACCAACTGTGCGACGTACAACAAATTTTCATAGTAAACCTGGAATTGTACTTCTATGAAATAGGTCCCACGGCATTAACTACCGACAATTCTTGTTATAAAGGCGGCGGGATTTATATTACTCATTAACATTCAGTTATTTGAGGAAGCTTACAGTTTCTTAACGTTTGCAGGAAATTTTTCGAGGTTTTGAATAAAAGACCTAAAAATTATGACGCCTCGAAAGTTCTAGCGCAAATTAGTTGTTTTTCAACCTTTGCAGACCTTTATGCGGAACAAAAGGCAAATTTTTGGCGGGGAAAAGTTTAAACGTATTATTATGCGGGTCCGCCCAATGACTTGAGAATTATGTACGAACTTCGAATTGGCAATGTTCCGTTCGCACTTAGGTACAGAAAGAAACCCAATTAAAGATATTGCGACCGTTTGTGAGACATTGCTGTCATTGCCTAGCTAATATGTCTGTCATTAGATATAAGATATATAGTGTGATATATAGTGATATATAATGGTATATATGAGATACATAGTGTAAAAGAGCGAGTAAGATAGATAGAGCAAACTCTGTCTGATAGTAATAAAACTATAGAGTGCAGTTTAACCTAGCACCAAAAAACAACGCGATTCGAATTGTGCTTGTGCCAGAGGGGCGGGACTTGCAAATGTTGTCAGCCAATAGACTTAAGTATAATTTACAGCGTAAAATTACAAAATTGTATACTTGAAAACCTAAAATTAGAAATGAGAATTTTGCTCATTGGAAGTGTTTAATTTATCGATACTGACGAAATGATTTTCTAAAACGTGACATGACATGGTTTGGCAACATTCGCATTTCACTACCATATTATGAGTACACGTTGCATTATTTGGGATATGTATTTAATACAGAAGCTGACAGAATACCCGAGAATGAGTTAAATATCATTAAAGACAGGTGCGTGCAGTGCCTCATTGATATTTGTGAAGAAATTACAAAAAGGATTTCTTGAAGAAATTCAAGAAAGGAAAAAAGTATTCGAATCCTTGGGAAAGTATCAGTTTTCTGCCCAGAAACAGCAACAAGCCAAGTACGGCCTGACAATCAAGACATCGCTGTTGCTTTTAAAAATGTAGTTGGAAGTGTACAGAATATTGATAATATTTTACTCTTATAATATTTATAAGAGTGGAGAATACTTCCTCTTCAACCGTGGAGTAAAACTGAATCAACCGATGATTTAGGGGGTGAAGTTTTATCATACAGAAATGCTGCTGGGGAAATAGCGTTTTTTCACATAGTAAAATTAGCCATATCCATGTTTATTTTGCCGTTCACCATTGGAAGTGTACAAAGAGCTTTCTCAATCATGAATATGGTCAAAAACAAGCTAAGAAAAAGACTGCTGACCAAAACGGCAGACCATTTAATGAAGGTGACATACGGAGTAGCAGCCCGTGGTGGATGTTCGCAATTTGAGCCGACTGCTAAAATGTTACAACTGTTTTATTCCAAAAACGTTTACTCTGCTGGAGAAGATGTCGAATTATTAAATTTGCTTAGTCCCTTTTAAGAAATGAAAAGATTTCGACCTTTTAAATAAAATTATAGTAAGAATTTATGGTGTATTTAGTTGTAAATTACGTCAGAATAAGTATGGGAAATATGGGGGATTTTTCTAAATATGATTTTGGGGAAAATAGTATTGAATCTGAGGAAATTCAAGAAATCTCTTCTGGCAACCATGGCACTTCCGCCAGTTGCACTACGAGCGCGTGCGTGCTTATCATAGGTAATGGTCTGCTTTATTTTCCAAAACGCCGTCCTGTGCAATTGTCACAATGTAAAAATCGCAGTGAATCAAGAAAATTCCATACCGATGGCATCACATTTCACAGGTAAATACTATAAAATCTATTTTATTCTAATAAAACAGCGTGTTCTAAGTAACAATAGAACATAGTACATAGTAAACCTAGCGCATGGTACACACATTACGTTTTATTCCAGTCTCTCTCACGCCTATAGATACCTGAGAAAGAGACAGGAATAAAAATGTCATGCTGTGCCGCGAGCCCTGCGCGTCGCTGCGTGTTGCTATGTTAGTGATAGATGTTTTATAGACTTACCCCCAGTTTCTCGTACACTAACACGCTGTTTATCTACTATTAAGTGCATACAAAAAAAAACCACTGACAGCTGTTAACAGTAGATTAAAAGCTTGTTAGTATACCAGAAACCGGGAGTTAGCCTGCCTAAATATCAATTGTTTCATTTGTAGGGCGCGGGCGACTCAGGATGTAGGGCGAGGACGGGGCGGAGGCGCGATGCGTTGCATTGAGTTCGCGTCCTCGTTTTATTTGTGTGGGCTACCTACTAAAAGAACGGCTCCGGGTCTTCACTCTGTTTTCGTCCGCGTCCCTCCTCACGTCACTAGGTGCTGATTAAGATAAACATAAAATGATTAAAGTTATTTGCTTATAAAGCTAACGCTTAGCTCCGAATTCACTAACTTGGTTTTTGTCGGAACCTCTGCGAATTGGAGTGAAACCGGTCGGACGACCAGGTTTCACTCCAATTCGCAGAGCTTAATCAAAAGCGGTGATAGCCTAGTGGGTAGAATATTGGACTCGGAAGCGGGAGACCCAGGTTCGATTCCCAGTGCGGGCCTGTACCTATGAATTTGTTTTATAAGTTATGTACATTTGTGAAGTAATAGTAGCAATACCACTCGCTAACGGTGAAGGAAAACATCGTGAGGAAACCTGAGTGTCTGAGCTATTCGCATACCTCAGTGCCTGATATCGCCAATCCGCAGTGGGCACGCGTGGTGATTAAGCCCAACTCTCTCTGAGAGAAGGCCTGTGCCCTACAGTGGGATTTATATAGGCTGCTTACGAGTATAATCATGGTGACTATACAACGATATTAATATCGTTGTGACGTAGAGACGGAGCTCCCGTGCTGGTTGCTCGTCTCTGGTTGGACTGTATTGCTTAAACTTTTAGTGCAAAAATTATTTACTTAGTATGCTATGCAGGTATATATGTATGTTAATTTTATGTGTACCAGCAATGTAGCCAAATTTTCGATTTTGTGGTTTAATTTTGATTTTGGACATATTTTTTTAGGTTTCCAAGCAACCTCTAAAGCAACCGTGTATCGTTGGTTTAGCAAATTCAAGAGCGGTCGACTAACTCTAGGGGATGAAGAAAGAAGTGGTCACCCTTTGACGGCTGTTACGGAAGAAAACGTGCTAGCAGTGAAAAATTTAATTTTATTCAAGAAAGTAGGTGAATGACGTATCAGGAGATTCAGCAACTGCAGATTGGATAGGGTAGCCTTCACGAGGTTCTACATGTGCTCACGTGCAGAAGATAGTTTCACTCTGGGTGCCGCACAACCTTACCGACGCTCAGAAGCACGCCTGAGTGGAATGGTGCCGTGATAAACGAATTTGAAGCAAGCTCGTCTCGGCATCTTTGCGACGTAGTTATAGGTAGGCCTGGATTTCTCAATACGAGCCAAAAACGAAGCGCCAGTCGACGGTTTGGGTGTTGTAAAACGAATCAATGCCTACCAAAATGAAGTGATCTAGAAGCGAGGGGAAGACTGGTTATTTGGTATTAATTTAAAAAAAAAAATAATGTCAAATGGTATACTACCAAATGCTTGGCAGAAGTTTTCTCTGTTGTGGCACGGTTAGCCAAAGGTCGCGGAACTTTTAGCCTCTAATGTTGTTAGAACAGTAGTAATTGTTTACGAAATTAAAGAAGTTGTTTGTCTCTAGTGTATAGTATGGAAAAATGACTTGTATGGTGTTGTTTTCTAAACGACAAAATATAGGAAATGAGTCAGAGTTTCGAACCGTGCTTCCTCGAACTATTTCACCTGTTAGTGTAATGTACAATTCCACTCGCTGCGCTTTTGAGCGGTTTCTTCCCAAATACTCGTACGTGATGCAAAAAAAATGAATATCAGCACTGTAGGTGAAATAAAAATAAAAAAAAGAATGAAAAAGCTTTTATTTAACAGCAGCAGTATAATGGTTACAATCTAAATAGGAACTTAAGTAACATAAGTAGCTCGTGGCGGTTTGTTTGGTGCGATTACAGTTAAATTAAGATGAATTAATCAGTGTCCCCTACACTAGGCACAGCCTGTATCGTAGGGGACGGTATATACAGCTTGTACGTAACTAACTATGGGAGCAGGTTTCCCCAAACTTTCAGCACATGCTGAGTCGGAGCCCATTTATTTTTGCCATACCCACGTCGTCACTATTTTAGGGTTCCGTACCCGAATAATGCCAAACGGGACCATATTTCTCTGCTTCGGCTGTCTGTCTGTCCATCCGTCCGACCTTTAAAGGGCTCTATCTTTGGAACCGTAACAGGTAGCCAGTTGGAATTTTCACAGAATATGTTTTATTACGGCGGATTACCTAACAAATAATAAAATTTAATAATAATAAAAATGGGGGGGGGGGGGGGGTCTTCATGCAACAACGTGTTTTTTCGACGTTTTTATTCTTAATGCTCTATCGTAAAAACGGTAATATATACAGGCATCAAACTTGGTGTGATGGTGGGACTTATTATATTATAGTCTAACGACAAATAACAAAAAACCGACAAATAACAAAAAAAAGTGCGAGCCAGACTCGCTCACGTAGGGTTCCGTACCATTATCTATAAAACATTAGACACAACGATCAAGAAAAAACGGAAAAAAATCACGTTTGTTTTATGGGAGCCTCCCTTAAATATTTATTTTGTTTTAATTTAATTATTTATTTTTGAAGCGAATATAGAACTAATTATGCTGTGAATATTTCAAGTGTCTACCTGTTGCCGATAATAATATCGATCAAAAAACGACGAAAAGTTACGTTTATTGTATGGGAGCCCCCCTTAAATATTCTTTTTTTAGTATTTTTTGTTATAGCGACAACAGAAATACATCATAATGTGAAAATTTCAACTGCCTAGCTATCACGGTTTATAAGATACAGTCTGGTGACAGAAAAACAGACAGGCAGATGGACAGTGAAGTCTTAGTAATAGGGTCCCGTTTGGCACCCTTCGGGTACGGAACCCTAAAAACGGCCAAGCGCGAGAATACAACCCTCGGTGTGCGAGTCTGACTCGCACTTGGCCGGTTATTCACCAATCGGTACAGACGACAGAACATCAACCTTTACATTTTATTTGCAAAGTCACCCGTAACAGGGTGTAACGATTGACATGTAGTCGACTGTACCTTCCGTATCGAATATTATGACAAATAGCTACACTTCTGTTATAAAATTTCGCAATGCTTCTGTTTTGTTTTGTCGTTAGATCATTATGAAATAATATTTCTGATCAGATATATAATGCTTTGTATATGCGTAGACACAAACAAGTAAATAGATTTAATATATCTATCAAAAAGTGAGACATTTTTTCACATAGGTAACATCGGCTATGACGCGCACCAAATCCTGAATGATTCCAATCGTCTAACTGTCAAATCCCATACAAATTATGCGCATAATTAGGCCTCTGGCCACTTCTACCGAAACCCCTGAAGTCGTTCGCTTATTTACCCAAAACGAGGAAGCTTATTTTATTTCAGAAAGTTTTTTCCATTTGTTTACCCCAGCTGTTCAGTACCAAAGCATCTATAAGGATTCAGCAAACAAGTCACGGCCTATTTCTAGACCAGACCAGAAAAAATCCACTAAAAATGTTATTCAAATACCTACATACTTACCGTTGTTTGCCTTACGAGGTTGCCACCCCAATTGGTCACTTCTGAACTGTTGAAGCACGTTCCTAGTCCCTTGTTTATTCAATTTATGGCATGTTGTCCTAATTGAGCTGCTGGAACTAGTAAAATTCAGCATAGTTAAAAACTGTTTATCTTGAGTATTTTTCGTATCAATTGTATTATCATACCCAACACACACTATGTTAGAGCTAGAATATACAGGCTGAAATTTTAGTCACCATACATTGATCGAATGATCGTTCATTTTCTCTGCCATCCTTCGATCCCACCAATATTGCAACATTGCAGTATTTTCGAAAGTGCCACTTCGGGAAAAAATGTATATACATACATACATTACCTCACGCCTGTATCCCAGAGGGGTAGGCAGAGACCAGGGTCTACCACCTGCCACGATCTTCACAGATCTCTTTCGCTTCATCAACATTAATTAAAATCAAAATCAATCAAAATCAAATTTTTTTTATTCAAAGTAGCACAGAAACTGCGACGTTACAAGTTAAACTAGGTGTCCATTTCAAAATCTAGATCATTTTGGAGAAAAAATGGACAAAAGAACTCCAAACTTAGTCTTTAGTCTTTTTATCTTGCCATTTGCTAATGCATCCCGTATTTGGTCGTAGTATGTCGGCCTGGAACGTCCCTTAGGCTACCAAGTAGGCTGTATTGAGTACGTTACTAGTAGCAGTAAGCCCCGTGCCTTAAGCTTCGGTCACACACAGCGACTAGTGCACTTGCCGCGAATAATAGTCTGTCACACACAGCGAGTTCTATACGAGAATTTCGACTGTCAGTGCGCATTCGCAGTGAGTAAAATGTAACATGCTCAATTCTAGTCGCGGCGACTTCAACTCACGGCGAGTGAATCTTGAGAGATTAGCCTGTCACACACAGCGAATACTCGCGTAGTATGCACCAGTAGGCACTCGCAGTGATTAGTCGCTGTGTGTGACCGAAGCTTTAGTTATAGACCCTGATTCACATTTCTTTTAACTTTAGGTTGTTTGTTTGTTGAAGATGTCACTTACATCTCAGCCAGTTAGGACTACGGGTAAGCCAATTTTCTGGCAAGCCGGGCCCGGCCGCAGTTTTGCGAGAAATATTTAATTTTTGCTTTACACGAATTCTTTTTAAACATCGATAACAATTTCGTGCGTTCAACAAACTTTGTTAGAGTTAGAATATACCTACAGCCTGAAATTGTAGTCACCATCCAATTCATCATCATAATTTCTATAAGTATTACCTACCACATGGTATTGTTCACATACCTCCTCAGCGCTTGAAATTGCCAATCAACGCTGGGCATGTGTGATAATTAAGCCTATATACTCTCTCTCTGGGAGAATGCCCTGCGGTGGGACGTATCATAAGCAGCACGGTAGGTACGTTCCACTGTAAGGCACAGGCCTTCTCTCAGAGAGAGAGTATGGGCTTAATCACCACGGGTGCCCACCGCGGATTGGCGATTTCAAGCGCTGCGGTACGTGAATAGCTCAGACACTCAGGTTCCTCACGATGTTTTCCTTCACAGTTAGCGAGTGGTATTGCTACTTTAACTTCACAAATGTACATAACTTAGTAAACAAAGTTATAGGTACATGCCCGCACTGGGAATCAAACCTAGGTCTCTGGCTTTCGAGTCCAATGTTCTACCCACAAGGCTACTACGCTCTTTAATACGTATAAAGGGAGGTATATAGGCTATAAAAACAATATATATTACCTCTATTTCCGAATTTGCTGCGATGTTGCAATAATGGTTGGATCAAGGAATGACAGAGAAAATTCAACGTCGGGAATCTAAGGTAATTAAATTTTACATAATAAATAATCGCGCTTAAACCACTTTAATATATTACTATGTAATTAGCGATAACATGAGTGACCAATTTCATGAGTTTAACATTATAAAAGCTGGAATCTACAGTCGGTTATTTTATCACCATCGATTCTTTTCCCGCAAGTCCATGTAAAATAAAAAAAAATTACGCGTGGTGCCGGATTAAGAATAGGGTCACTCTATTTCCTTCCGTGGATGTCGTTGAAGGCGACTAAGGAAATAAATTACCAGGAGACGGGCAGCAGCGTCTTCCTGAGATTCCAACCGCATACTGCGATCGCCAACCCGCCTGCCAAGCGTGGCGATTATGGCAAAACCCTTCATGGTTAAAAACCATGAGGGAGGCCTATGTCCTGCAGTAGGCGTCAAATGACTGATGCTGATGATGATGATGAACCTTCCTTAACAAATATCTGCAATACTAGCACTATGGAGTTGTTCCAAAATAAGTTGAATTGAATGTTAATGGAAATGACCGTGTTATACAATACCGGAGCCAAAATAGAATAATGAGTTATTTTCTACATTCATTCTTAATTGAGATGTTTTACTAATCTTGCATTCATTCTGTTTGCATTATGTACCTACTCTTGTGTGTATTCTACATTTGTGTGTGCTGTTTGTTTGTTGATTTATTTGATTTTGAGTATATAAATTGAGTGATTGATGTAACAGATTGATTTAAATTAGAGGTTTCCAACCATAAGTAACGATCTTTAAAATAAATGGTTCTGTGTTTAAATAATGCATTCCCAGTGAATAATGTACGCTCAATATCCGTGTACCACGAAACACGAATTTATTCCCCGTACGTCTGTGCAAGTGTTCGGTACGAGCGACAATCCGAAGTTTTTTAAACAAATATGTATAGCCAAATTGATTTAGAAAAGTGTGCATCTTAAAAAGTGAACAAGTCACCAAGACTAATAAAACTTCAAAGCAAAGTTCAAGTGGTTGAAACGTTTCACTGCTTGAAAAAATATCAAGCGCTGCTACAGACAGACTAGTGGGGTGCAGCCAGTGTTTATGATAACCTGCTGCGACGGTAACGCTCTCTTTTATAACCATTTACATTCATTTATTCTATTTACATTTACTTGTGGCTTCACTTCTCGCTTTATGACTGGAAACAAAAATACTCTCTATTTTCGAGATCAATATGTGGCTGCAAGCATTAAACAAAAAAATGCTGCAGTGGTAGTAAAACTGTGGCCTCTTTTGAAAGGCGCTATAGCCTCATAAAACTATCTTGTGTGTGTTCTCTATGTTTATTCCTCACGTGTTTGTAAGTACATATTGTGCTAATAAAGAACTTTAACAATGAAAAAAAAAAATACCATTAAATTTTTAAACATTATTCCAGATAAAATTACTTATACTTACTTTTAATGCATCGAGCTTAAAATAGTTCAACTGGTGCTTGTTTTTAGAATATTTTCATAAAATATTTACTTTGTCAAATTTACAAATCCATTGGAATTAGCGCCAATCGCTGAGGAGGAGGAACGTGTTTACACGAATTCATTTCTGGCAGTGGAGGTATTGTGACTACAGCATTATGTAAAGCACCCCCCTAGGCCGAAGGGGCGCGACATTGAAAACCTTTTGGGAAATTATTATTATTTTCTTTTTCTTTTCTCGGCGAGCATAAAAGGATTTCTCGTAACTGCCAGTTTAAATTGGGGATTCTGGTAACTAATGAACTTTTCTGTGCTAGATAGTATGAGATTAGGGTGCTTTTTTGCGTCCTTTTTTCATACACCCATTTTTCGTCTTAGCCTGGATCAGAGGTCTCTGAGGCCTTTAGTAAGGTACAGTCGAGAGAACACCAAACTCTTCATAAGCGCACTTTAGGCTACTTTCCAAAGAAGTAGGCATACCTGCTTTACAAGTGGAAATTAGGGTCTCAGTGCATTACAAAGATATCATTTCTGTAGTATTACGACAAAATAATATTTGTATTACCTTACTATGTGTACTCCCGCCTTTCAAGTAAATTAATTAAAAACTTAATTTATGTGCGCTTCTAAAACGCGGAGCTAATTTCTTACCTCCAAGCATGTTCCGCAGAAGATAAATTCGCGGTTACTTTATTAGAAGGTAAGCTACGTAATTAAATTCTTACATTAGGGTACACTCCATATTTTCAAGAGAAACGCTCTACAAGTTGCTTCAGAAAGTTCCTGTAGAATTTGAAGCCAGCTGCCATAGAGAAAGGACGTGGGGCGAGGGCGCGGAGAGGACGTTGTATAGAAATCGCGCCCTAGCCTCGTCTCTTCTGTGTGGGCTACATTCCGACCCCTTCAGTATATTTTGTATAAAAGCAAATTGGATTAACGAGGCGTCTTTTTCGGGCCCACGTCCCTTCTGTGTGGCCGCTGGCATAGAGGTTGATCCACCTAATCAATTTGAGAAACTCTTATTACGGGACCAATTCTGAAATCACTTTTACTCGGGAAAACGTATTCAATGTATTTAGTGTGACAACAGAGTAGAAGTTTCCACGAAATAAAAGTTGTTTGTATTAACGAGCAATATTTGTATGTTTATAGAGACCTCATTACTCCCTGTAGAATGTCTTATAAAGGAAATATTAACCTTTGCGAGCCTAGATCTTGGGAATAAAAGTATATTGTTATGTTTATTCATGTAACAGCCTCTATCTAACAAACAAGGCACAGATTACATTATGTAGGCCTACACCGTATTATGTATACAGGGTATTTCAGAAAGGTCTGGTGAAACTTGAGGGCATACCTTATCTGATTGCTATAGTACGGGGTATCCTAGTTTGGGGTATCCCAGGAGAAGTGATCGTGTTGTGTGGAAGTAACTTGCTTATAGATTTTATTTTATTTCTTCTCATCAATATAAACAGATTTTATTGTAAGACTAACTCAAAAATTTCGACAAAATATGTTCATGTGTTCCATAAAAAAAATTGATATTTGCTCTACCGAATTTATGAAACTGCTGATATTTTTTCTGTATTTCTAAGTTGCTGTCATAATAAACGTTAAGTTATGTCTGACCTTTGGGAAACATAGTGTGAAGAATGTCATCCATAATAATGTCGGTGACTTTATTTTGATACTCTACTAAGCTAAGGATTTTTTAAAAAGCTAGGTGATATTTGCTCAACATTATAGGATTACCAGCATAGATAGTGATTTAAGTAAATAAAAATACTATTTACATTGACAATGGATTACAATGACAATCTTTCACACAACTCAATCACTTGTCCTGGTCCGAAAATAGGATACCCTGTGGCAACCAGTGAAGGACAATAATCAGCGACGGTAAAATAGAATATAACTACCGTGTCCAATCTTACTCTAGAGAAGAAGACTAAAAAGAATTATTAAACGGCGCTATTTTTGTCGATAACCACTACTGTCGATGACTTGTGGCGAGCACATGTCAACTCTGCGCGCGCACTATAAACTCTAACATTCCTGCATCGCGCAAGCAAAATGTTTCACATGACATACCATAAATATAACGTCCGACGAACATTAGTCGGACCGGCCGTCCCCAGGCATACGATCTGCCTGGCGGGAAATTTCCCTTTATAGTGGAAGAGCACGATCACCCGCTCTTCCCTATAGTGGTGACCCTCGACAGAACAATGTCAACCTTCCTTCGCTCTCGCAGCACCCCACATACAATCAGTCTCAAAGCAAGGCCAGCATCCTCTTCCCTCTCACCTCATCAGTTCCACTACAGTCAACGCACCGACTACTGGTACTGATGGTGATCTCCCCCAACCCCTCGGCACGGCAGCCACACAGCAACACGTTGCCAGTGGTACAGCAGCCTTCACCGGTTCCTACCACATGCGCGGTCCCCATGGTACTGTCGCCGGTGAAGTGACTGTTAGCCGCCGAACACCCTCAACCGCTAGTCGACTCACTGACTCAGCGCCTCCTGGCACTTGCAGGCTTTAGAGCACAGACTTCGATTCCTATCAGACCTAGCTATGCGTAGCTATGGTCTTGAAGGGGAGTGATGTGGCGAGCACATGTCAACTCTGCGCACGCACTATAAACTCCAACATTCCTGCATCGCGCAAGCAAAATGTTTCACATGACATACCATAAATATAACGTCCGACGAACATTAGTCGGACCGGCCGTCCCCAGGCATACGATCTGCCTGGCGGGAAATTTCCCTTTATAGTGGAAGAGCACGATCACCCGCTCTTCCCTATAGACTAATATTAGATTAGATTAGATTATAACTGTATTTTCTAAGGTAAACACGAGCATTAGACATAATAAAAACTGAATTTGCACGGATATTTACTCGTTTAAATAGTTATCGTTGCAAAATGTAAACTAACAGTTAATGCTTTCAAAAAGACGCCTGTCACCTCAGTCTACTGAGATTACGGCACTTGCAAAAGTACCGAAATGTCGAAAAATTGTAAAATGAAAAAATTAACTAGTAAATATATGTGCAAATTCAGTTTTTATTAGATTAGAACTCTCTATTGTATATACCAGAAAAAAAAACAACCATAAAATCCTTACATGTCTAAGTTTTGCCGTATAGAATTGGCGGTCGTATCGCTAAAAGCGAAGTTTATTAATTTGTATTTAACGGGTCTAATCGCGATTATTTAGTAGGTAAACTTAATTACCTTAATACGTTTCGGCAACGGCCACTTCAGTCTACCCGTGACCGCGGCAATGGCCACTTCAGTCTACCCGTGACCGCCGCAACTACATTGTTGCCGAAGCGTCGATAATTAAGGTTGTATGTAATCACGATTAACTATTAAAAATTTCTCCGAAAGTGAAAACAATCCAATCCAACATTTTGAAGTTTCTTTGACAATTTTTTCTCTAAAATCATCTAGATATCCTTACTATTACTAATATTACTATGTTACCCTTACTATTACTTGCTATTACTATTATTACTAATATTATAAACGCGAAAGTTTGTATGTATGAATGGATGTTTGTTGCTCTTTCACGCAAAAACGGCTGAACAAATCCGGATGAAATTTTGCACGGAGATAGATTATAGATGGCTATTTTTATCCCAAAAAAATACATATCAAAATTACCACGCGAACGAAGTCGCGGGCAATAGCTAGTATTGTATAAAAAAAACTCTGACGTTGAACAATTGTTGTTCATTGTAATTATGTTCCTTTTTCCTTAAAAGCAAACGTTACCTTAGATAAGATACCTACTGCACATCCTAAGCCAGGACTGAAACTATGCTTCCCGTAAACATACAGGCGTAAAATAAATATAACAATCCGTTACGCTGTCAATGCAGGAAATGGCTAAAAGGGTAAACAGTATAAATCACATTTCGGGGCCGATTTCTCTTACAGAATAAATCCTCAATAGTTGCCAAAACGAACACGCTTCGGTTCCCTGCTCCTCTTATACAGGGTGACCGAAGATGATTGATAAATAAATACATTTAGTTGTTAACTCTCGTCTCTGCTTATGCCGCCGGTATAATTACTTACTTATATACTGTTGTCCCTCATCAGGCACATAGGGCATTTACAAAAGATTTGCTTGCTGCGGTCTTGAGCGGCGACTTCGAGGTCTTCCCATGCCAGCCCAAGTGTTTTCGCCTCTAACGCCACTGATCGGCACCAGGTGATTTTTGGACGCTCCCTTCGTGACATTTATGTGTACTTCTGACGTAAAATTAGATTTGCACACACAATGCCTGGGGCTTATTTGATTTTAATGTTCCGTAGTCAACAAGGTACCCTCATTTTTTTATTTTATTTGTTTCCACAAATACGTATCATTACAGGCTTAGCCTAATTCGATGTGTATGCTACTTACAGATACAATGATATCTTAATTGTAATGTAATATTTACGAAATAACTATTAAACGAACCTGTATACTGTAACATAATATAAACATTTATCACTAATTACTAACTTAAATAACGATTCACAAGTGAGTCCCGATCAAAGTCAACGATGAAATAAGTATTTTCACTTTTTTGTTTTCTGTTTGTCTGTCTGTACAGACAGACAGACAGCAAACAGACACAGGTCTGGGGGGGATTAATAGAAATTATTGTAAACCTACATAAATGATTACTATCATTTAATAAAAATAAATAAATAACAACAAAAATACGTACAGAAATATTGAAGATAATTACTAAACACGATTACTTACACTTTGTACTTTGTATTACTTAAACATCTCTGTATTACGTACAGACAACGACATCTGGCCGAAATTTTGGCCTCTAAATAGGTTTTTAAAAACTTGTCCTCAGCACGGGTTAGTGCATTAAAAAAAAAGAATATATGTAGTAGAAAACGGTTTTAAAAAAAGCCTGCATCTAAATTAGGCATGCATTTTTTTCTCACCTACACCATAATGTGGGGTATTGTTAAATTGGTCGTTTTAAAAGTGCGTGTAGGGTTTCAAGGAGGGGTTCTTTACCTGCTTTAAAGAACTAACAACTTCATCAAAGTATTTTTTTTATAGAATTTGTACCAAGCTTTCCTTTTGTTGACTACGGAACCCTAAACACGGCTGTTGTAACAAAATACGCATGGATTTATTAAACTCCGGCTAACAAATGGTGTTTTTCCAAATGTCTCAAAAATCAAAATGGCCAAATCGGAAAATGGCTGGCACATAGCCGAGAATACGTCATGCGAAAAATAAAATACAATCAAACGTCTTTTGTCTCTCTCTCTCTCTCTCTTTCTCAAGAAAGTTCCTGTGATGACAAGCAGTCTTTTTCTCAAACATATTTGGAAATTTCAGCATTATTTTGACAACATTCTTCGCGCACACTTCGGCAGCGGCCGGTTGTATGAAAATCCATATCTGTCGTGTCTTAGCGACAAAAAATGGAACGATCTTTTACTCTGAAATATATCAACTAAGTAAGTTATCAAAGGTTTTATTTAAATTTTGAACTGGCTTGCAAATAGAAAGCTGTTTATTGAAAAAAAAAACAAATGAACACTTTAACGCGGGAAAAATTATTGTGGTTCGTTGTTCGTCATTGATTTTGAAAAGTAAAACGTTCTGCCTAGGTACCACCTAGTTTTTTTATTATTTGAGAAAAGTACTTGGCCACAACAAGGCATTGCTGGACTTAGGTATATGTGACTCGGCTTCGCCTCGGCCCACATTTACACGTTCGTCCATCAATGCCTGTTTTGCTGGCAGCTGCAGTGATCTACTGTGTGTTCAGCTTATTATGTTGTGCGGAAAGTCTTGTTTGTATATATGATAGATACCGACCTACTGTGCCTAAAATATAGATCTGAAAGATAAGTTATGGAAAAGGCATGAGTATCTTACTTTTCGTCCTTGATACTATTGCACGGATAAACAAGATGTTATTGAAATAACGCAGATCCTAAAAAAACCGGACAAGTGCGAGTCGGACTCACCCACCGAGGGTTCCGTACAAATTTGTAGGTAGGTATATAATAATTAGTTCAGGAATCGGGTCACGCAGTTTTTTCCGGGCTTTTCCCTAACTTCAAAGACTTTTTTTTATGATTTCATTACAAATGTATAGTTTTCAGATTTTTCGCTGTGTTTGTAGTATACAACAATATTATTTGCCAAATTTTACAGTTGTAAGTCAACAGAAAGCACTCTATAAATTTTGAGTTCCATAAGTGTCGAAATATATAATACTCGTACGTTTTTTGGGGCATAAACGGCCGTAACTTCTTTTTACGGACGGACAACAAAGTGATCCTTTAAGGGTTCCGTTTTTTCTTTTGAGCTACGGAACTCCCAAAAAACATGCCTTCAATATATTTTAATGATATAATCAAAGAACTTCCTATAAACAAAACATTTTATTTTACTTAGCTTATTTCTACAATAGGTACGTTGTACTTATATAAAAACTTATAGCTATAATATATACATCTTGATTTCTCGTTTCATTATTCTAAAAGTTTGTAGTACCTTAAGCATAATTTAACAATGGAGAAACTTAGGGGATGGAGACGGGAAATATTTGCAAATGTCAAGATAAAAGGTACCCAAAACTAGCGTGCGCGCATGCAGCGACTTATAAATATTGAAGAAGCGAAAGAGGCTTATCAGGATTTTAGCAAGTGGTTAGCCCTGATCCCCACCTAATCCTCCGGGATATAGGCGTGAGTGTAGTTGTGTTAGGCGCGAGACACACAGATGGGACGTGGGGCGAGGGCGCGGTAAGATGTATAGAGTCACAAACCAAAAACGACCGCAGAGCAAGGACTGTGATCTGTGACTCTATACATATAACCGCGCCCTCGCCCCACGTCTCATCTGTGTGTCTCGTGCCTTATGATTTAGAAAATTATAGTAGCTCAAAAGGTTCTATGGCTCTACAGCGATCAAACCTACAAACCGCTCGCCTGTTTCGAGGTCAATTAACGCCTACTGAAATGTTGTGGGAGTTCCCGTCACGTTTCTTGTAGAGTACATAACAAACGTTCAATTACAATGTCGGACCCCTCAGAATCTTGCCAATTCACTCTTGAAATTGCTGTTTACCCTCAAAGACAAACGAACGTTTGCCGAAGGTTTCGTTTTCGTCAATAAATGTATACAATATTCTACGCTTATTTGAACTTTGTCGACGGGAAATTAATCAGGAAGAACATTATACGGGGTAACGTCAAATGTGCTGTTACTGAAACACATAGCGTTTGTGTTTTACAACAATTGTCGATCTATGATTTGTTCACAGATTGATTGATTTTTGAAATATCACGGTTAACATTACTTCATAAAATTTGCAGTATACGCATCGTCCTACATAGAAGAATAAACAAGCGTTTCAGAGCAGAGAAACCATAAAACCACGTAAAAAACTTAATAAAATGGATAAATGTCAAAATTTAATTGACTTATTTCAGAAACTAAGCAGTTTAAAGATATCCTTGTGCAATATTTTAGAGAGCAATAATATATTTTGAGAAGCATTTTACTAGCTATAAAATTTATTTATTTATTTATTTCATTATTTATTTATTTATGTAGTCAATTATGTATTATCCATTATTAGGATCGCTTATTTTTTTCTTTTCCCTTACTGCAATGTGCTGGTTTCGTTGGTTGTGTTTTCGCAAAATGATACATTTGGTAAGCATTATTTATTTTGAGAATCAATAAAGTATTATGATAGCCATAAAGTTTATTAATTTAAAGTATTTTTTTTTAATTCAGAATAAGGGTCGATACTTTTCTTTAAATTAATTTTTACGGTTTTTTTTTTCGCTGCGGTTTAGAAAAATGGATAAATTTTGGTAAGTATTCATTTATTTTGAGTAGCATTAACTTTCGAATGAAAAGAGTGAATTCATTTAGGGTCAATTTATTTTATTCCACCCTGTGGTGGTCTGTTATAGTTATATTTACTCTATTGTTGTTTGTTGCGTATTTGCCTCAGATCATGTACATTTAGGTCGATTTGTGAATGGCAGAAATATTTTTGTACCGGTACTGGCCGGTCATATAAAAGAGAGCACGTATCTCTAAAAGACTCGTAACTTGTATAGCTAATACCAATAAGTTACTCGTAAAGTACCTAATAAGTTACCCATAATAAGTTACCCCAACTCTTGTCTATTGTATTGATGGGCTGACTTTTATGTCGTAGCGACGCTGACGTGGATAAACAAGTTAAAACCTTATCAACAACCGCTGACGAATGTTCTTTTTCGCGTAATTTATTGGGGCCATTAATCCGCAGGTTTATTTTTTACAGAAGACATTAAGTAGAATCTTGGCTGGGCTTAAATAAATGTGGGTAAAGGAAGATATCGTATTTTCACTAATTTGCAAGGCCACGTGATCTTTGTTACCTATTTCTTTTGATCTATTTGATATATCTATGATTGGATACGCGGCCCTGATTAAGGTTCTAGTCTGTTCGTTATTAGTTTTCTCCGTGCTTACTGAAGAGATAGCTTACCGCAAACTCCCCCAATTCCTTGAATTTGGGGATTTTTTTTTAATATAATACACGAATGCTTAAAAGTCTCAAAAACTGAAGTAAAAAATAAGCAACAACCCGACTGCCGAGCATTAACTACTAAGCAGGTGGGACCAAACTAGTTACCTCGTTAATGCTCGGCAGTCGGGTTGGTTATTTTA
The DNA here is from genome assembly GCA_947308005.1 of Yponomeuta malinellus. Lineage (NCBI taxonomy): Eukaryota > Metazoa > Arthropoda > Insecta > Lepidoptera > Yponomeutidae > Yponomeuta > Yponomeuta malinellus. Next base: position 6,606,506 of record OX371010.1, read on the forward strand.
ATTTTTACCTTCTTGGATTTCTGCTGATTTCATAGAGACATCTCATTTGTCAAAATCTGACTACTACTTAGCCCAACACACAACACAAACACGTCCGGTAAAAAGCCCAGCTTTAGTTTGCTAAGTCTCATTTATATAAATTGGTCGAGTCGTTTGGCTGTTGGTCCTAAAGAAGCATACCAACATACTTACGTATGCAAAACATAACGTCCAATCCGATCTCTAAAAAATTCATGTATACAATGAACCCGATCTATATAGAAAAGACTCGGTAGGCTCTATGGGTTCAGTTTCCTTTGCCACGAACATAAACAAAAATGTGTCTATCAAAGAACAAAAATGTTCGGTGTTGTCCATAAACTATATGGCCTGTTACATACTACATTTATGCCTATTTGTGGTCTGTGCAGTGGCGCTAAATATGGTAATGACAGGAGAGCCAGCCAGTCAGTTGGTTGGTTGGTGTCACTGTGTGTATGTGTGTGTTTGCTCGCATTGTTTGCGACCGGTATATTATATATTGGGCCAAAATATCGAAATATTGATATTTTTGTCGATATATATTATATTGATACATTCGAAAAATATCGATACGATATTTTATATATCGTTTTTTTTTCCATTCGCCCATCTCTAAGCCGTGTATCTTTATCAATTCGTAGCCAATTTCCGTTTGTAGCTGCTGACAGCTCTAGACCTCTACACCTCATGAATTTGATTTCCAAGTAGATTGGACTCAGTTTCAATTGGGGTTCGACGTAATGCCAATTTATTGGCCTGACCGCTCGAGTAAGCTCCTCGATATTAAAAAGAAACGAAAGGAATATCACGTGAAATGTTTTTCACAAACCTGTTCGATATTGAGGCTCGTTTGTTTGGATATTTAGATCGAGATAGACAAATCTTCTTCTTATACCTTGTATAGGTACCGAATATACCTTGGCAATTTTTCATGGATTTCGGTAGCAAGTTAAAGACAAAAAGAAAAAAAAACCGGCCAACTGCGAGTCGGACTTGTGCACGAAGGGTTTCGTTACCATTATCTATGCAACATTAGAAACAAAGATCGAGAAAAAATTGCGAACAATCACGTTTGTTGCATGGGAGCCCCCCTTAATTATTGATTTTATTTTAATTTAGTTATTTAGTTTTAGCAAATATAAATTTCAGGCGTCTACCTGTTGCCGTTATTAATATCGAGCAAAATAAATAAATAAATAAAAAACGGCAAAAAGTTGCTATAAATAAATATGTATTTTATTCTGTTTTTAGTATTTGTTGTTATAACGGCAACAGAAATACATCATCTGTGAAAATTTCAACTGTCTAGCTATCAAGGCTCATGAGATACAGCCTGGTGACAGACAGACAGACAGTCAAGTCTTAGTAATAGGGTCCCGTTTGGCACTCTTTGGGTACGGAACCCTAAAAAGACTTAATAACCGCCACAGTTTGAGACCTTTTTTACGACGACGTGAAGAAATCGTAAGTAGTATCGTAGGTATTTAGTTAAAATTTACCCCCTTTTTACCCGACTGCGGTGGAGCCCAAAAGGAGGGTAATGTGTTTGGCTCATATACATGTATGTTAGTATGTCCGATTCTATGTTCCCCCTTAACTCCTTAACCAATTGTCAAATTTACAAATGAGGTCGCGGGTACACGGAGCGGGCGCCCGCGCGGCGTGCTGTTTTATATTAACAGTGCTGCGTGAGGCGACCCCGCCTTGCGGGCAACGGAACACGCTCGTGTGTCGATATTTCTCTTGCCTACGTCGGCTTTTGGCTAGGTAGTAAATCCACAAATAACTAATTACAATATCGACTATCTATAAACCCACGCGATCGAAATTGTGGCGGTGGAGTGGCAGCGCTTGGAGAGGCGGAAGCCAGTCGCGGGCGCCCGCGACAAGTTGTAATTGTCCGCGACGGAGCACGGCATGGGTATCCGCGGCGGGCGCCGGCGCCGTGCACCTGTACAACGCAGCGGACGGCCTAAAACAGCGCGGCGTGAAGCGGGTCTCCGGTCACACGCCGCAAGGGCGAACGGAGCCCGCCCCGCGGATAACGGGACACGATCGTGTGTCGATATTTCTCTCGTCGACCTTCGTCGGCCTTTGGCTAGGTGGTAAACCAACAAATAATTCATTACGATATCCACTATATACCCGCGCGAGTGGTAGTGCTCCGAAAGTCCGTTATATTTGTCCGCGACGGAGCACGGCGGTCGTGGGTCTCCGCGGACGGTGGGCGCCCGCGCCGTGCACCCGCTCAATGCACCGGAAGGGCTTATCGTCATATTTTCGCGAGTGTCATAGACTATATTATGAAATCAGCATAAATCTAAGAAAAATATAAAAAAGTCACTAAAAAGATAAAAATATAAAACTGAAATAAAAATTGTCCTTTCTAATATTTATGTATTCAGTAAGGCATGGGCAGAGCTATATTTTCAGGAAATCTGTTCAACCGTGTAACAGAAATAACAAGAAATAATAAGTCTATCTAGAATCGCTCGTAGCCCCGGCTGCCTGAGTGATCTTAAACAATCACGAAGGTTAAGCAACACTGGGCGCGTTCAGTGCATGGATGGGTCGCCGTCTATGCCTAACGCAAGTGGCATTTTTCCGAGCGGTTCCGTGCTTCGCAAGGCACGTTAAGCTATTGGTGCCGGCTGCCGTCGATAGATGGCAGTCGTTAAGCCAAGTCAGAGGCCTTAGGGCGGCTTGACAACTTCTGGCAGTAGACGAGCCACTAGTCTACAAGTCTTCACCAATCCGGACTTGGCCCCCGTGGTGGAGTATGGCCTATACCTTCCTCAGGGAAGAGACCCGTGCCCCTCGGTGGGGACATAATGGGTGGATGATGATAATAAGTCTATATAACTTTTTTCACTTAGCCTTAGCCTGGGTGTAAACATTTTTTTGTATACTAAATGTCAAGGTCAAGAAATTGGTGATACAGGTTAATATTTCTTAATTAATGAAAATAATGAATGACCTAGGACGAGGAAACAACCAGATTACATTATTGCTTCCAGCATTTTAACGATTTTCTCTAAAGCTTGTTTACTTGTCGACCAAAGTTGATTGAAATAAAATATAGAAAAGTACATAAATAAGCTCTTTTAGTGTTCCAAAATAGTAGAAAAATATACTTAAGTTCTGAGTAGAGTTCAAAGGTATGATTGCTTAGGCGTTTCAACAGTCGCGTTGTTTTTGTTGCCTAAAATCGATTTGCAAAGGGAAAATGGGTATTTACGAAAGGGAATTGAAATACACTTGGTATAAAAGTCTAAAGACGGTGAGAGGTGGGAAATGTGTGAAAATGTCAAAATTCCTGCGTATTTACCTTCAAAGCAAATAAAGCCAGCCAAGCGTGAGCCAGACTCGTGCACCGAGGCTTCCTTACTGCTATAAATATATTATAGATATCTATTGTTTATAATGATGACGATGTAGGTATTAGATCCGTATTAAATCCTTGGGTTCACTTGTATAAATCTATCTTAGGGCCGTTCCTTTTCCTAGTCTATGTAAATGATTTACCGTTTATGGCACATTAAATGTCTGAGATAGTGTTATTTGCTGATGACACGTCACTTATTTTTAAAATAAGGAGATAAGAAAATAATGTTGATGATGCAAATATTGCTCTCTCGCAAGTACTAGATTGGTTGACAGCAAATAATCTGCTGCTAAATTACAAAAAGACAACATTTATAAAGTTTACCTTACCTAACCTAAGATTAGTTGACAACAACATTGTAATTGGAACTGAAAAACTAGAATTTTTAGAAGATACTGTATTTCTGGGCATCATAATCGATGCAAAACTACAATGGAGTCCACATATTGTATAATTAGCACACAGACTTAGCTCTGCAGCATATGCAGTTAAAAGAATTAGGGCACTCACTGACGTTGCAACTGCTAGGCTTGTTTGATTTAGTTACTTCCATAGTATTATGTCCTACGGTATACTACTACGGGGCCGGGCAGTAGACATTAAGACATCTTCATCTTGCAAAAGAGAGCCATTCGATTTATTTACAAATAGGCAGTAGGGATTTTCTAAGAGATTTCTTTAAAGAAACTAACATCTTAACTGAAAAATTTTGTAATGCCACTGAAAAATATTATGAGATATTTTTCAGTGGCATTACAAAATAAATGCGGGCATGTCTTTTATATTTTATTTCTTGTACTGCGTTTTACGTGCTCAATAAAGTATAATGAAAATGATAAATTAAAAACATATTTACAGAGCGACATCACTTTGATTTCTTACTGTGGATTAACTGGTATACCTCTATTGATAATCTGAGTTGATAATAGTCAATTCTGTTCTCACATCCCTCGGCCGTCTTCCGTAGTCGTTTAGTATCCTTTTCTTAAAGGCTTCTAACTTTTCTTGCTGTTTGATCATCTTTTACATTCAAGGATGGTTCCCTACTCTCACTTGGTAATTGTGTGTTTTATAATAATTATTATTTCATTATATTTTGTTATGAAACGTCACTCCCGTAGAGTGATTTTCTGACTTCTATGCTCAAAAAGCCACTGAATGACACGGAAGTTACGACCAAAGAAGTCGGAAAATATATTAGGGGTTAAAGTATGAAATTGCCGTTTTATTGCAATAGGTTCTTTGAATTGACATAGAATCTTCATGGTTTGAGGTTTTCGAATAAAACTTTTTTCAAATGGTTTCTATGATGTTCTTTTTTTAAAAAATGTGAAACATTTGAATATCGACTTTCAATTGTTTTTGTTATTCAATTTAGACAAGAAAGATGGATACTGCGAAAATTCGAGTGATTATGAGGCACCCATTTTTTGTATTTTTTTATTTTATTGATTTGACGCAATATTGTGGGTAAGGTAACGTTAAACCATGCCGCTAATTCCTGGGTAGTTTGACTAGGGTCGGCTTCCACTATCTCTCTTAATTCATCGTTATTCACCTGTGTGGGCGGTCTTCCTCGTGGCTCGTTCTTTAAGTCGAAATTTCCATCACGAAAGCGTTCAAACCAAAATCGCACGGTGCGTTCATTAGTAGACCCCTCTCCAAACGCAGCATTGATATTGCGGGCTGTTTCTGCCGCGTTAGTTCCGCGTCGGAACTCGTATTCAAAAATCACTCGAATTTTCGCAGTATCCATCTTTCTTGTCTAAATTGAATAGCAAAAACAATTGAAAGTCGATATTCAAATGTTTCACATTTTTTTAAAAAAGAACATCATAGAAACCATTTGAAAAAAGTTTCATTCGAAAACTTCAAACCATGAAGATTCTATGTCAATTCAAAGAACCTATTGCAATAAAACGGCAAATTCATACTTTAACCCCTATTATATTATTTCGTTTTTTTAAATAAAAGACTTTTTAATTCGAATTCTAGAGGATCCGTTCGGGCCAGCGTAATAATGGTATTTTTTGTTTTCAAGCTCATAATGTAACAGGTCTGTGTGGCGCCGGATTAAGAATAGCGTCACTCAATTTCCTAGAAGGCGACTAAGGAAATAAATTACCAGAAGACGGGCAGCAGCGTCTTCCTGAGATTTCAACCGTTTACTGCGATCGCCAACACGCCTGCCAAGTGTGGCAATTATGGCAAAACCCCCCATGGTTATGAAAAGCATGAGGGAGGCCTATGTCCTGCAGTGGGCGTCATATGGCTGATGATGATGATGATGAATCACTGCTACATTTTGGCACTGTTATACATATTTTACAAAATATCACAAATCATCAGAATCTTTATTGTCCTAAATATCAGGTGCACAGAATTCAGAAATCAGCCTGGACCAAATCTGGCGAAACGCGTATCAACTATGAACGCCTTAAAGTGACCTTGCTTTCTTGGTTTAAAGGTGAGTCTAGTAGGTACATCGATTCATCACCCTTCTGGAATGCTGTATGAATGATGTACAGCATGGTTCATACGTGCCACTGCAATCAGGCGTAGGTCCACAACACTCAGAAAACATGATTTTGTGACAATACTACTGTCTAATCTTCTGTGGAATTTAATTTATACGTACTATTAACTAATCTGTAATACGGGAATATAATTTAATCGTAAAAGTATGACTTACTTTTTAAGCAATTGACTATTGTATGTTAGATTCTGGTGAGGGACGCGCCACGGAATATCGGATTTGAGGCCTTCTAGATTTTTTTTTCAATTATATTTTAGAAGGATATTTTAAAAATTTACATGCTGTACAGGTAGATGAACATCCAAACTAAGTGAGGTAGTTTTTGCAGAATTTTATTTTAATATTTAGGCAGTGATTCTAACGGGGCCGCTGAAAATCTCACCCGTGAAGAAACGCTGAAATAAGATTAATACTTTGTAGGGTACTTCCGAAACGTAGACGTTGTAGTGGTGCCATTATTATTATTATTATAATTTTTTATTTGGACTTTGCCCCGTGCTTGTAGGGTGCACAGGGATTTTGCCAGTGTCACGTTGTGAAAGGTACACGCTACTTTATATATACAAGAAACCAATGTAGAAGGAAAGAGATATTATAATTTGATGAGGATTTAAAGTCGAATGTTGAAATAATTAATATATTTACACAGTATTCTAATGAATTTAGTATGGGTGTACGTGCCATTATTTAATTCTTTAGACTTTCTGACACAATAATTTTCCTGCTGTCAATCAATAAATTCGAAATCCAAACAGAAATAAACTTATCTCAGCTTGCGTGCAAACAGGAAACTCGATAGAGTGGGTTGAGATGAAGCCACATGACACAAGCACTTGCAAAAAGAGGCTGGCAGCCCCTGTGGGTGCCTTTTGGTGGTGCAAATATTGACTTAGGACCCTCGTGTTGCCTCGCCCATCTTCGCCCGCCTCGTTTTTAATGGATTGAAAATTTATTATTTTAGAATCCCACGGGTATCGGAGGAAGCCGTCTTTATTAATGACGAAGGCAGCCGATTATTGCATTTGAAGATGACAGCTGACATTGGAAAACGAGTTCCGAGAGCGCCTTTTGCTGTGAAACGATCGTTTTTCTTTTTGTATCAATATTTTCATGAATATTCAGCATGTTTCGTCGCTATACTTGGCGGAATGGTTTATTTATTTTGTATCTATCTTTTGACGCGCTCTTACCTCCTATTTCATTCTATACTCTTCTCTTTTATTTTCAGCAGGGCAAGAAGGCACCATTTATTTTGTGAGCCAACTTGATCTGGTGCTAAAACAAACTTATGAATGAGCGAGGCGTCCGTAGCGATGGCAATCCGACGCAATTGCATAGAATAGATATTTGTACGCTCAGATGTGAAATTTTTATTGAGATGATAATATTTATAATTTAATGAAATTGACATAACCCTATGTAAACGATTTATGTTTTTAAGTGACTATTTTTTAGCGAATGCGAGAAGCGAATATATTTTATGTTGAATTGAAATCTTATGCATTATAATTATTGTGAGTTTCTTTTATACAATGATATTTTTAGTGTAATAAAAAAAGTTATATAAAAGATATTTTTATTTTTATTTTATTGTAGTTATTTATTTTTACCAGCGTGCGTGCATGCAACGACTAATGGATGTCAAGGAAGCGAAAGGGATGTGTGCGCGTGGCAAGTGGCAGTCCCTCATCTCTGCCTACCTCTCTGGGATACAGGCGTGCGTTTATGTATGTAGGTATCATCATCAACCCATTATGTCCCCACCGAGGGGCACGGGTCTCTTCCCTGATAAAGGTATAGGCCATACTCCACCACGGGGGCCAAGTCCGGATGTGTATGTATGTATGTTATTTATTCGAAGTAGTGTAGTATTGTGCATTGCGTAAAATATTAATATATTGATATGATCGATGTTCCGTATTTTTCTTTTATTTCTGTGGTGCAATTGTTGTTTAGCTGGTGCATTTGGTGGAAAACCTGTGAGAGGGGCATGAAATGAATGAAAAAAATAAAACAATTGGACTAACCTACTATGGTAAAAGGCGCTTCTGCAGCACCTTCGTGACATTAAGGTGCCGATTTCTTCCCTAATGAAGGGTGCTAATGTTTACGACGACGTCTGTCTGTCTGACGACCTATAAAGCGGGTTATTTCTTAAGCCGTAAGTAGTTGGCATTATTAGTGATATGTGTTCTTATGACGGACAAAGAAATAAAGAAAAATACAAAATGAAAAATATGTGGATGTTTAGCGTAAAAACATTAATATATAGGTACAAGTGTCAAGTTTGATGTTATAATAGTGGAGCGAACCGAAAGAAAGCTTTTTACCAAATACGAAATAGTAGGTAGTTTATGCGACTGTCACATAATGAGGGTTATTAAAACACGAGCGAGATTTTAAAAAACGAGCCTTGGCGAGTTTTTTAATAGCATTCGCGAGTGTTTTAATACCAAGTTATGTGCAGTCTCATACACTACTTTATCTTCACTCATAATGAAATTTTTGAAACAAAATGGCGCAATTTCGACATAAGTATCTTGACATTCAATCGTCTGCACTCAGTTTTGCGCGCGCAATTTTAGGTATTTCTAATTGCACTTTTGGTACCACGAAAATGAAATTAGGTTTTTTATAGAGTCAACTTTTGACATTAAAAAAAAACTTAAGCTTTGTTCCGTGATCACAGCAACACTTTAAAAAAAATAACTGTAACATAAAGTGAAAAATCTGACCTTTAATGTAACTTTATATTACACTTTTTTTTTATTTTCTTTAAAGTTATGTATTGTTTAAAGCCTGTCAATATGTGTTTACCTTTCAATTCTTAATTTGAAGATTATGATATGAGTGTAGATAAAATTACATTTATTGTAGCGAGTCCAACTCGCACTTGCCTGGTTTTTTACCTTGCTCGAGATTCAAAGTGTAATCATTGAAATTGTGTCTGTTGAAAGACAAAGCTAAGAGAGTAGATTCAATGCCTATAAAGTCTCATGAATAATAAATCCGGTAACTCAATCTATGTAGGACATAGACGAATGTCCATTCTATTTAACAGATATTATGGTATATTTCGTAATCTATCAAAGAGCGCTACTACAAAGCAAAAAAAAAAACGATGAAAAAAAAACCGGCCTAGTGCGAGTCGGAATCGCGCACCGAGGGTTCCGCACTCGCGCTTGGCTATTTTTTTATTATTTTTCGTTAGAATATAAGTCCCACAATCACGCCCTGTTTGATGCATATAATTATGTATTACAGTTTTTACAATACAGTATAAACAAAAATTCGGCGAAAAAATTTTGCTTTTATTGTATGGAGACCCCGCTTATTTTATATTATTTTTTAAATTATTACATTTTACTAGCTACCTATTACAACAGTTCCAAAGATAGAGCCCTTTAAAGATCGGACGGACAGACAGACAGCGGGGGTAGAGTAAAAGGGTCCCGTTTGGCACCCTTCGGGTACAGAACCTCGAGCTTTTCGACACTTTTCGTGCTTCAGGGACATATAAAAGAAAGTATAAAATTAATTTAATTGACGACACAATACCTAATTCAAACACATAAAAACATAACACACAAAACACAACATTTAACAGAAATCGCAAAAATGTGGGTAACAGTAAAAATATGTACAACACGAAAATACAAATACAAAAATATTTGTTCATCCAACCAATTCTATTGCTAACATACCCTTTTGTATTTTATATTTTGTGTAACTTTTAAGAGGTGATAATTATGTCACTGTAATTTATTTCACAACGATAATTATATTGTAGTTTATTTATGTAATTGAAATGTCAAAATACCAGAATGAAATTAATGAATTACAAATGTCCAATCCACTAAGGAGGGTAATCTTTTGAAAGTTAACAATAATAAAATAGGAAGGAAAAAAATAAGAAAGACAAATAGGTAAAAAGGGTGCCTAAAGTGTTGGGAGGTATTGACCCCCCAAAAGCCCAACTCAGCATAATGTTGCAACAGAGTGATCCGTTGCAAAGCTGCTTTTCAGTCGGCGCCAAACTGCGGTTAGCAACGCGTTGCGCGTGTCTGATCGAAATAGGAGAGGAAATATTCTGTCTTAACACCCAGGCAGTGCACCAATTTGAACCAATACGGTATTTGACACGATAAACAACAAATTATTTCATATGCTCGATTTGCCACGCAGTTTGGCGAATAATTTATAAAATTTAAAACTCTGCGATACCAAAGTAAGTCAGTAAAAAAAAAAATCTCGGAAAATGTATCTCTTTTAGTGAATGTAGTAGTTCTTACAATTTTTAAATAGATTAAACATACAAAGAGTGCTCTGAAATGTGACGTATTTCAAGCCAGTATTTTTATACAAAATTCCGTTTTTAAAGTAACTCATTTGATATTTTGTCAAGTACCCAATTGGACGAGTAATTATTTTATTGGTAGAATTGCACAATATATACTGAAAAGTAGCCTCTTAAGCCTCTTAAAGTAGCTCTATTGGGCCCCTTAAATAAAACCTGTACTCACACTTGACCTTTATTTTCTTAGCATATAGACTGCCAGCGAAGCGAGGCAATATCTTTCATGTTTGACTAGCGATATTTCGTGCAACCGTTTTTCTTCCATCTCCAATACAGAGGACAAGCAAACACTCCCAAAATTTAGACCGGGGTTAATATGGACAACATGCGTGTGGTACGTCTTTAGTCGCTATGTGCACGCTCGGCGAACATTCACAACAAGTGATGGTTGGTAAATCAACAAGTCCATAGTCAACAAGGAACCCGTAGGCGTGGGATACATAGGAAGGACGTGGAACGAGGGCACGGAAAAGACGCGGCACCCTTTGAATTCACCTATACACATACTAGGCACACCTAAAGAAGCCTACGTCTCCCTATAAGGCGCAGGACATCTCTCTGAGAGAAACTTCTCTCTATGATAACACCTTAGGCACTGATGTTTCGATGGGCATTCGAGACGTTTTCCTTCACCGTTAGCGACGGGGATTGCTTCAAATTAAAAAATGTACATAACTGATAAAATAAAGTTATTCATGTAAATATGCCAAACCTGCGATCTCTTTTTAATACAAGCATACCTATACCTAGTAGCAGCTATGATATACTTTAACTACTAATTGAAAATACCTGAAAAACATATTCTACTATACGTGTAAAGAATAACATATTTGGTCCATAGAAACTCAATAAGTACTTAGGATTATATTTTCAAAGGTCGTCGCCAGACTCTCAGAAAACGAAGATTGGACGGGATCCGTTAAAATATCATTCACATTGGAACGGCTAGCTATTCAAATAACTGCAGGAAATGAAAGACCCGTTTGTGTCGTTTTATGTATTTGTAGGGTATTGACAAAACGTCTACCGACTCATACCAATGAAGATCTAGCCAATTTTTTTTTTATTTAATGGAGTACAAGACAGATCAGATCAAATTACAGAAAACATGTTATGACTATATTCTTATTGTTGTACTAACCCGTGCTGAGGACAAGAATACGGCTCGAAATTTCGTCGATGCACTTACCCATTAGCTCAGTTGGGAGAGCGCTGGCACGGTTAGCCAGCGGTCGTGGGTTCAAGTCCCGGCATGGGTGGAATTTTAAGCCTCTAAATAAGTTTTTAAAAATGTTATGACTAGTTAGTAAAAATTAAATTAGTCAACTGTCCACCGCTGACAGCGTCACATATACCTGCGTTTTTTTACAAAGCATCTTAAAACCGTAAATCGTACAACATCGTGTCGTAGAGTACAAGAAGGTCGATGTTCTATCGACTGTATAATAAGACAATACTATGTTCTTAGCAGCCCTCATCAAGGTTCAAGAAGGTACTGCCCTCGCCAAGGGGCAATAATGCTGCATACAGACTAACCGAACGAATGCGGACGAAGAAACTCGCTAATCGGTACCGCACACGACCGAAGGTGCCCGAACACACCCGTTTGCGTTCGCGTCACTGACTTCCACAGTTCTATCACGTGGAGGTCAATTAAGTTATCTTGCTTTCGACGCACGAAAACTGGGCTTAACTGGCCGCGAGCAATTCGAAATGAAAATGAAACTAAATCTACTATTATATTAACATGAAAACTATAAACAAAACATGCTATAGCAGTAAACCTGGATAGAAAATGTCATCAAATGGGCTAGATTCTAAGTCGGGACAAAGGACTCATTTGGATCCATAGCCCAAGACGCCAGGGTCGATCGCCATGAGCTCGCTTGAATTGGAAGCAGTCGTGAAGCACCATTAATAGTGGATATCTGTGGTTGAGGCTGTATAAGAGTCTGTTCTGGGCTCTATGCTCCCCTAGGAGTATATTTATTTACTAGCTGACTCGGAAAACGTTGTTTTGCTATGTTTATTAGCCTGCGACCTATTCTCAGACCTACCAAATATACACTACAAATTTCATAAAAATCCGTTTCGGAGGAGTTCGATAACAAACACTGTGACACGAGATTTTTATATATTACATTAAGGAACACCACCAGGCTAAAGATCAACTTATGCACTAACAACACAGTTTATTTAACATCTAAATTTGCCTAATAAAATTAAAATTTGTATTTGAACAACACAAAACTAATTAGTTAAAGTAATATACGCATTTTATTATATTGAATTATTATTTATGACTTAAATGACCGCAGAAAAAGAAATCTTTCGCCGTAACGTCCGCACTTAGGCGTGGGCCACACGAAAAGGACGTGGGGCAAGGGCGCAGAAAAGATGCGATGCGTTGTATTGCGTCATAGACCACAGAGCTAGGACTGACTCTATGGACCTTACTCTATTCTTGTGTGGCCCACGCCTTATTCGTTCACCTTCGATCGGCTGGTCTGTACCCGGCATAAGAAGGCAATATTATTGGAAACTCGTTAAAAAGTCATTAGCACGTGGATACTGGAAGAGAGCGAGCTCAGCTAGGAACTTTCGAGAGCACATGGGAATAATGCGACATATGGCGAAACAACTTTATTACTCTGTTCATAATAAAGGAACATGCACACATGGTGTTACAAAAATACAAATTAAATTTATTTGTTACCACTAAGTATATGCACAAAAGTTCTTAATTATAAACAGAGTACTTGGAAACTCAGCTAACTTTTACAGGTATTGCAACACAGGGCCTTATATGCTATAACCCACAAATATCCTGAGTTTACCGTAAATTACTTTAATAAAGATAATTCACGTTTTCCCAATCTTAAATTCTCCTCAAACAAGAATATTTTCTCCAGCCCATCGTACATGATTCTTTCAAAACATATGTATTTCAATGTTAAATTTATGAAATTAATGTCTTACATTATACTTCACTTTGATTATTTTGATATTGTATTTTAATTTAAATAATATCGATTTGTAATTAAATTTAAATTTTTCTAATGATCCGGTCTTGCCACTTTAATAAGTGTGTACAATTTTAATGCACCAATCTATTCTAATTTAATTCTAATAATAATTTAGTTTGGTTTAATCTAATTTAGTTTTTTGCACTAATAGCAAAAAATATATAAAGTGTTATCTATTTATCTATGTATCTATATATAAATATTTATAATTGTTTTTGATTATACTAACCCTCAATTGTTTTAAAAACCTTTTGTCCTCAGCACGGGCTAGTGCAACATAAGAATATAACCTCAATTGTTTGTTTTTGTAGGAGAGCTTAACGCTGCTGTTGGGTCCCGAGTAAAAACCAGCGCTGCAGTCCATTGCTTTGCAATACTTGAAACATATGCTGCGTTCGGGTACCTTTTTTATTGCCATACACAGCACATAATTGTAGGTGTGCATGTACCTACTTCCTGTCTCCTCCTTGTTACGATTTATTATATTGTTTTATTGATATTTGAATAGATATTAAAGCAAGCTATGCCTGTTAATAGTATATCGTTGTGTGATGTGGCAATTTCATCTCATATCTGATCTTATCTATGTTTTTTTTTACTTTTGTTCTGTTTTAAAAGTACATTACTGCAGCGGCCAGCAAAAGAGGCATTGATGGACGAACGTGGAAATGTGGGCCGAGGCGAAACCGAGGCACACATACGTGAGTCCATCAATGCCTAGTTGTGGCCAAGGCTTGTAAATGATTTTTGTCAAATAATGCGCGGAAATTAAAACTAAGTAGTACAGAACTTTTTATTTGAAAAATTCAATAAACTTTCAAATCAGACGAACCACGAACGAACAACAATAATTTTTGCCGCGTTAAAGCGTTCTTTTTTTTCAATAGGTATTCCAGCTTTTTATCGCAAGTCAGTTCGAAATTTAAATAAAACCTCTGATAAGTTACCTCCTTGGTTGTCATTGTTCGGAGTAAAAGATCGTTCCCTTTTTAAATAACACGACAGATATGACTTTAGTATGTAATTTATTTGGCCGCAAAACACGACAGTTATGAATTTTCATAGAACTTTTTCCGGCCGCTGCTCGCGTGTAATTGGCCAGTCCAGCAATTTCGATTTATCTCGAAGAAGGTTGTCAAAATAATGCTCAAATTTCCAAGCATGTTTGAGAAAAATAATTATTTGAGTGCTTAGAACGTAGCTGAATATGTACACATTATATTTTAACGGACTTCAATAAAATGAAAAAGTTCTCAGTTCGTCTGTATATTTTTATGTATGTTCAGCCATAATTGCTTAGCACGTGGTGCGATTTCATTGACTCTTTTTTAGGGTTCCGTCCGGAGTCAACAAGGAACCCTTATAATTTCGATTATCCTGTCTTCGCCTTCCGAGATTTATCTTTGACCATATTGTAGTAGCCTTGCTACGCGCTAACCATATCGCACAAGTTACCAAGAGAGAGAAAAAGTCTTGCCTTTCACTCTCTCCTCCCTAGTTGCCCCATAAAGCCTGTCCTCATTCTTTGTCTGTGCGCGCGCGGCTTCGCACAAGTGGTGAATGGAAAAACATTCAAATAAAAGAAATGCCGAAACGTGCACGTGAAGAAACCAAAGAAGAAAAGTGGGAAAGGAAAAAGAAAAAATACGAGCAAAAATTGAAGAAGCAGCCCAGTCGTCGACGAATAATTTACTCCAAGGACGAGGATGTGCAACCTGAAGGTGGATTTTTGTTTGTTTTATACTTTTCCTGCACTTCTTTTTTCCCATTGAATTCTTTGGGAAATACTTTTTTATCCGTTGTATTCTTCGGATATCCCGATGCTTTCATTGGGCATAAGTCGTTGTTGCTAACATCGTTAAGCAATCCATTACGCAGTGGAATAATGTGAATACCGTTGGTTGATTTTATTCCATTTAAATCCTGTGTTCGATGTTTGTATACCGGGAAAAATAATACCTAGTTAATTTTCAACCGGAGTACGTGGAAAATTTTTAATCAGCCAGCATTCTCGGGCAAAGTACCCTACAATCTGAAACTAATTCTCAACAAGTTTTAATTCACTTGCATTATGTAATGAGATACTTAATCCCTTGGCATTTTTCGAATCAGAGTGTTGTTTAAAGTCTGTGTTTACTTTCTTTACCTTTTTTCATTTCTTTGCTTTTAAATATGGAATGACGCCTTTGCTAGGTTGAACCATGACTTGCAAAATTCGTACCTAGAACATTTCGAAACGGATACAAATCCAAGAATTGAGACCACGGTTTCCACAGAACACGACCATAACTACATTGAGGACGTTGCTGAATTGACTTTTCATCCTATACAGGAAACAGCTGATAACGAAGCTGCTGTCGAGGATATTTTCGATTCTGATTTGTTGCAAGAGCTTGGTGATGAAGAAACTGACAATATCGAGTATGGTGATGACCTCCAAGCTGACGTGGCTGCACGATTTGAAAAGATATTAAAAGATGGTCTTAAAAAGGAGACAAAAGAGGAACTCCATAAAAAATATCTGTTTCCCAAAAATGTACCGCTTTCAAAGGGCCCTACTCTAAACCTGGAAATTAGTGCTATGCTAGCAGACCCTCAGAAACAAAGAGACAAGCGGCTACTAGCAAAGCAGGATCAGTTAGGCCGAGCGCTTTCTGCCTTAGGGAAGGCTTTAACCAACCTTTTAAAAAAGAAACCCGAAATTCCGGAGATTATACGAACTTTGACTGACGCGGGAAAGCTCTTGGCAGATTCTCACTACGCCGAGACTGAGACGCGACAAACTGTGATTATACCACTGATTGATAAGTCGTTGTCAGACCCCTTCAAGAACAGGAAAAGAGACAGCCTCCTTTTTGGAGAAAAACTAGGCGATTTGGTAAAAGATTCCAGGGGCATAAAGAAAACTAGTCAGATGATGCAAGCATCAACCCCGTCGACATCTGGTTTAAACTCAAGAGGCCCATCGCTCCGAGGGCGCCAACAACGCGGCGGCCAACCATACCAACGTCGAGCCGGTGGGCCGAGACCGATAACGTCATATCAGTTCCAGAACCGCCTGCGAGCGATCGCGCCACCGCGGCCGCCACCCCGGCGCCAGCCCCCGCCCCCGCCCCCGCAAGCGCGCCGCGCCCCGCAGCCGCCGGCGCCGCCCGCAGCACAGGTGTTTGCGACTCACCGCTCAACTTAAGCCGGCTTACCCCGCAATCACAGGTACATGCCGGGCGTTTACGATATTTTCTCGAAAACTGGAGATTAATTACTAACGATAGTTTTATTCTGCAGACAATATCTGGCTATAAGATTCCATTCATTGAAGTACCTACACAAAGTGCAAGTAATTACCCAAAACGTTGTTTTGAGACTATCGAGTCCATTGCTATAAAAGAGGAATTACAACATTTGTTGCAAATAAATGCTGTAAGAAAATGTAGACCATCGCCAGGACAGTTTATTTCAGATATTTTCTTGATCCCTAAAAGTGACGGAAGCCATAGATTTATTTTAAACTTGAAAAAACTGAATGAATATGTCTTTTCAGAACATTTCAAAATGGAAGACCTTAGAACGGCTACCAAACTTATGACCAAAGGATGCTACATGATTAATATTGATTTAAAGGAAGCATATTTTTTATTACCAATACACGAAACTCACACCAAATTCTTAAGATTCTTTTTCGAGAACATCTTATATGAATTTGTTGCACTACCTTTTGGTCTATGTTCGGCGCCCTATATATTTACAAAAATATTACATCCGGTTATAACCCATCT
This sequence comes from Yponomeuta malinellus, assembly GCA_947308005.1. NCBI lineage: Eukaryota > Metazoa > Arthropoda > Insecta > Lepidoptera > Yponomeutidae > Yponomeuta > Yponomeuta malinellus. The sequence continues at coordinate 6,623,607 of OX371010.1, forward strand.
AAGAACCCTTGATCTGCTGTCCGTCAGATATCTAGATGATATTCTTTGCATAGGAAATACCGAGAAAGATTGCCTAGAAAATGCAAATACTACTATTCAATGCTTGACACAATTAGGTTTTATTATTAATTACGAAAAAAGTAATTTGCAACCTAAACAAATTTGCAAGTTTTTAGGTTTGATTTTGAATTCCGAAACAATGACATTACATCTTACAGAAATTAAAAGACAAAAGATTTTTAATTCAATTTATAATATATTAAACAGGCGTACAATGCGAATTCGAGAATTTGCTCGTTTTCTAGGCCTTCTTACAGCGGCATGCCCAGCTGTTGCTTATGGTTGGTCACATACAAAATCTTTAGAAAGAACTAAATACTTAGCTCTACTGTGAAATAATGATAACTATGACGCCTTAATGACAATTCCAGATAGTTTACGTGACGATTTACTTTGGTGGAAAAACAACATTTTTGTGACGTTTAATCCAATTCGTGACCACAAGTATATACTAGAAATTTATACAGACGCCTCCACAACGGGTTGGGGCGCTGCTTGCGGTACGGAAAAAACAGGTGGTCATTGGACTTCGAATCAACAAACCCATCACATAAATTATCTGGAATTGTTGGCAGCATATTTTGGTTTAAAAACTTATGCAATGAATAAAAATAACTGTGAAATCCTATTGCGTATCGATAATACTACCGCCATTTCGTACATTAATAGAATGGGTGGAGTGCAATACCCTCACCTAAATCATATAGCCAATCTGATATGGAGATGGTGTGAGGAAAGGAACATTTTTATTTTCGCCTCTTATATTCAGTCATCTTTAAACGTAGAAGCTGATAGTGAATCTAGGAAAATGAATGTCGACACAGAATGGGAGCTAGGACCTAGAGAGTTTGAAAAATTGATCAGAGTATTTGATAAACCTTCTATTGATCTATTTGCATCTCGAGTTAATGCTAAATGTTCTCAGTACATATCTTGGAAACGGGACCCCTTTGCCTATAGTATTGACGCCTTTACCGTCGATTGGTCTCAGTTTTACTTTTACGCATTCCCACCGTTTTCGTTAATTTTAAAAACTCTAAATAAAATCGTTTCTGACTGTGCAACAGGGATCGTAGTAGTTCCACAGTGGCCATCGCAACCGTGGTATCCCTTCTTCAAATCGCTTTGTGTGAGAGAAATCGTGATATTTCCAGCAAGTAAATATCTCCTCTCTTCTCCTTTCAGAGCTCTCCATCCGCTGCATCGGCACCTTTCCCTGGCAGCGAGTGTGTTATCAGGGAAAGCTTCCGTAGGCAGTTTGTACCAGAAACGGCTTTAGAAATTATGATATGTTCTTTGTCACAAAACACGATAGCTCAATACTCAAGTAGCCTTAAATTATGGTGGGAATTTTGTAATAGTAATAGTGTTGATTTTTATAATTTTAACATTTCCTCGCTATTAGAGTTCCTTTCTAGCTGTTTTCAGAAAGGATCATCTTATGGCACCCTTAATAGTCACAGATCGGCCATTTCATTAATAGCCTCAAATAGGATAAGTGACGATCTGAAGCTAAAACGTTTTTTTAAAGGCATCTTTAAGTTAAAGCCTATATTTCCAAGGTATAGTGTTACTTGGAACCCGTGTACTGTTCTAGACTATTTGGAAAATTTCAACAATGATGCTGTTAATCTGGAAGTTTTAAGTAAGAAATTAGTAATGCTACTAGCGCTAGCAACTGGACAAAGGACACAGACTCTCTCTCTGATGAAAATTTCTAATATGAAAACTCTTAATGATCGTATAATCATAAATATAACAAATTTGATAAAAACTTCTGCCATTGGTAGGACGCAACCAGTTTTGAATTTGCCTTTTTTTCGTCTACGTCCAGGTATTTGTCCGGCAATAGCGCTCCAAAAATATATATCAGTAACCTCTGTACTAAGAACAAATTCTGAAGATATAATCATTCTTACACATAAGAAACCGCATAGACCTGCTTCATCTCAGACCATAGGGCGCTGGATGAAGCAGACACTTTGCGAGAGTGGCATAGACACTTCCATTTTTGGTGCTCACAGTACGAGGCATGCCTCGACGTCTGCCGCAGCTCGAGCGGGATTGAGTGTCGATGTCATTAGGAAGACTGCCGGTTGGTCTGCTCAATCAGCAGTCTTCGCTAATTTTTATAATAGACCGATTGTTGATTCGAGGGCCAATTTGTTTGATTCCATTGCGATTCCATAGATTTTATGTAATACTTTCAGAATTATTTGTTAGTTATTCGGAGTTGTGAAGTTTTACGTTGTTTTATGGAATTTTTTTATTGTTGTCTATTGCAAAGGAAAAAGTAAATTACTTGTTTTTTGTGTGATCTTTTTATTTTTGTTGTTTATTTTACTCGCAACATTGAAAACGGTCTCTAAACATCTACAATATGGTCAAAGATAAATCTCGGAAGGCGAAGACAGGATAATTAATAGATCAAACGAACTTACCTGAAGTGAAGTTCGATCTTCATTATCCTGTCTTCGCCGAAGAGATTTAGGGTCCCTCCCTACCCTGAAATTTCGTCTCCCAATAGGTTTCAATATTGCTCCTTACTTAACTACTCTTAAAAGAATGAGGACAGGCTTTATGGGGCAACTAGGGAGGAGAGAGTGAAAGGCAAGACTTTTTCTCTCTCTTGGTAACTTGTGCGATATGGTTAGCGCGTAGCAAGGCTACTACACTATGGTCAAAGATAAATCTCTTCGGCGAAGACAGGATAATGAAGATCGAACTTCACTTCAGGTAAGTTCGTTTGATCTATTAATAGTTTTGCCATGTTCATCCGTCTGTTTGTATGTCCGCAGCTTAGCACAGAGACGAACTAGTATCGTTGGATTGTTCGTTTAAAAATATTGTGGGTGTAGGTAGACCATTTTTGGTTTAGAGTTCCGTTTGCGAAATATCAAGCTTTTAAGCGCAATTTTTTGCTAGAGTAGGGCGTTCCTCCCTCTCCAATTTGCAAAAAAAACTTCACGGCATTATCAAATCGCGATAAGAAATACAGTAAGCGCCACCTAGTGTTAATTCTAGAGAGCTATAGTTTCTTTTTTGTGAGTATTAGTATTAGCACAGGTGAAAACCGGCGCTGTCCGGGACTGACCTTTTCGCTTATCGTTATAGTATAATTGTTAGTTGTTACCTAGTTGTTAAATCTTACTTTGTTCCAAGTTGTGTTTTGATAAGGTAATAAATATTTTGTTATCTTTTTTTCATTTTAAAGTGTTTTTTTTTCTTTCTTGACTTGTTGTAAATGACGAATTGTAAGTATATACAAGGCAAAATCCCTATGGTCATCCCCATCCGGCGGACTGGTTGAATAATGCCGGATGTGCACCCACCCTTAGTACTAAATTATCGTTCAACATTTGCAGCCTATTTCTTTCCTCCCGACTGCCACATAACTCAGACACGCATATTGCTCCCAAAACACACACGATTAAATTCACCTCCTTGATACTTTTCCTGGTTACCTATTCTGTAGGGATCTATGTTGGTATATTAAGCGATTTAATTAAATAAAAAATAAAAACCGACTTCAATTTTTTATTTAAAAAATTTTATTTTTAAATTTTTTGTGTAATTTAGTCATAATTTACCATACTTAATTCGTTGCTTTAAAATTTGATGTTCTAAATTTCCATCTCCGAAAGTCCTCACCAGAACATCACCAAATTAACTTGGGACTACTTTTACGCAATTTTATGAAACACACGGATATTACTAAAGGATGGGCCCCAATAGGGCTTATTTACTGCTGTCCATTGAAGAGTTCCGTTCTCCATCTCTGAAAGTCTCAGATCATCACCAAATTAAAATGGGACCAATGGGACGTTATACCTGTTTGAACAATAAAAGAATTGCCGAAATCGGTTAAGATTTGTCGGAGTTATGGAGGAACATAGCCAAATAAAAAAAAATTAAAAAAAATAAACGCGTCGAATTGATAACCTCCTCCTTTTTTTAAGTCGGTTAAAAAAAACATAAGAAAGTTTTAAGCTCGCCACAAAAGAGGCGATTTAGAACAAGAAGGCTTTCAAACCCTACTCCAAATTTGCAAGGTAAAGGTCAATACATTCCAAATCCTCTCTCAGTCCCTTACAGAAAAACCGTGTTAGGCCAGAACTTAATTCCACGTATATGCCAACTTTATAATTAACATAGTAGCATGCTAGATGTGCACTTTGACATTGCATAAAATTAACGAAAAAATATATTTACTAATTTTGTGTCAAGCACTTGAGTAACAATATTAGACTGGTTACTTATTATTAAGATCTAGCTGCAGGTTCTTAACTACGTTTGTCATGAATTCTCTATAATTACAAATAAAATTAGTTATACATAACCTCATATTAAAACCTAATTAAATAAATAAATACGACCTCCACTACCAAGGCACCTTATCCAGCCGCTGTGAGCAATCTGCCTCGGATCGTTGCTTCAGGGATCTAGTGGCTCCCTACGAGGTGGTTTCAGAGTACAAGTTTGTATTTTTATTTATAATAATATTTCTGTTGCAAAGTCATTGCCTGTGAGTGAATTGCAAAAGAAGGATAAAGGAAAAAGTTTAGGGAGCGAATCTTAATTTTTTTTTTGGTGGAAGTAAAGGAAAAGAAATTCAACATCTCTCACAATTTACAGAGCTGAGCACTCACCACAATATTGCTTAGGCTCTTTAAATTATCGCGTTTGTTGTACGGAATTTTAGCGCTATAAGCGCTTCTGTTATAAACTTTAGATTGGGCCACCACAACGATGGTTTTTAAGTGTTCTTTTCAAAGTCATAGTCTAATAGGTTAACATAAAACAGACCGGCTCATTTCATTTGCATCATTTTTAGCATCTTAATAAGTTTAAATTGTAGTAACGACGTTGTTACTTTTGAGCTAGCTGGAACTCTCACGCGCGCGCTTACAGTAGTAATAACCTACTTATAAAATAAAGAGCAGGCTCTCAAATAAAACGTGTAATATATTTTTTTATATTGTGTTAGTTATTTTTCGCGCAGAACTTATTCGTTTTGATGATTCTTTTTATAGAATAAAGGCAGTTTTGAGGATTAGTCCCATTCAAACTACATTGATGCGTGACATTGGACTTCGATGCATCATCTCTACCGAACTCTTCAAAAGCAAAGAATCGATTGGCTTATAGGTTAATACCTAAATGCTAAGACAAGGCATATTTGTGGTTATTCGCTATCTGGTATTAAGGACTTCTAATATAGACAAGCACTAAAAAGAAAGAAATAATAGAATATAATACGGCTTTAACAGAGACCTCGTACATTTTGGCGTCTGAGCCAAGCTACACGATCAGTCCATAAAGTAGCTACCTACTCCAAATTTACAATTTAATTAACTCCGTATTTTTATGGAGTCAGTGTTTTTACAATATTTATTTCTGTAACAATGCACTAGTTGTAATACAATTAACTCCTAAAGAGTAAATAACTAACACGCGAAATGTAACTAACTAAAACTAGTTTGCTTAATAATATAACAGAAATAATTATAATGTAAGTAAGCAGCAGATAACATAAATAGCCTTTATGCGACCCTCTGCAGGGCGCAGGCTTCCTCTCAAAGAGTGAGATAGTTTGGGCCTGAACACCACGTATGCCCACCGCGGAATTTCGATTTCAAGCGCTATTAATACCTCAATTACTCAAGTTTATTCCGGATGTTTCCCTCACAAATTGCGTGTACTAGAAATACCTACTGCAAATTCACAAATGTAGGTACAGTCAACAGCACATTGACCTTTGCATACGTGCACTCTACTCAGTTACATTACGGGCGAATTTACAACTAAAATGCAAATTTTAAAAACCTATTTAGAGGCTCAAAATTCCACCCATGCCGGGACTTGAACCCGCAACCTCTGGCTAACCGTGCCAGCGCTCTCCCAACTGAGCTAATGGGCAAATGCAGGCATCAGCGAAATTTCGAGCCTCTTTACAAACTTCTCTGTATTACGTACAGGCAGAGACATGCCATACTCGCCACGCTTAGCATGCGGATTGGCGAGCGCAGTATATGGCATTTCCGCAGAAGGTGCTGCTGCCAGGAGGTCCTGGTAACAAAAAAGAATATAAAATGCAAATGTTGACCTATTGTCCATTGTACTTGTAAAACAAAGTTGCAAACGTAAATAAATAAAGAATAATATGATGTACGAGCAATGAGCATGCTTTGTTTGTCACGCAATTTCATAGTATTTCATACGAAAGTGCCACAAAAAGCTCATTTATCTATCGTCTGTCTGTACTCTGTGCCAGAAAAAAGTTCAACTCACACTTTTGTATTAAGCTCGCCCTTGTGCTGACGTATTTCTTGTGCAATAAAGAATTTTCAAATCAAATCAAACTCTCCAAGTAGGGAATGGACAGTTTCACATTGGACGGTAACCGTAACGACACAACACCTAGTTACATACATTTACTAATTACTAGCAGTGTTATTTATAAAAAGTCGATTCCACTAATCCACTCTGAAGACGGTGTTTATGGCAGAAATTCCGTTTACAAACCGGCTTTAACTCCGTCTTGAGAGTATTTTAGTGGAATCGACATTTTATAAATAAGACTGTGGCCGTTCGTTGTTTGAATAAAAAAAATCTTGCGCTGACCATTATCGTCCAATGGAATACCGTCGTATCCTACCCCCGTATCAACATTAGCTGAGCCAATTCTTTTACCTCCCTAATAATTTACCTTATAAGTCTATTTTGGTAACAAATTTTATTAATTTCTATTTCTAGAAAAGGAAACAAGCAGACAAAATGTTGTTGTTTTTTAACCACCACTGAAAAACAATATTTTTGTCTTTCTATTTCCTTTTCTAGAAATTGAAATTAATAAAATTTGTTTTGAGGAGTGCTTTAGAGGAATCGTGTCATCACGATTCCTCTAAAGCACTCCTCAAAATAAATTTGGCTTCATAGCCACTTCTATCGCAGGGGGTAGCTCTCGTGAGGTCTCGGGCGCAAGGCCTTTTGCACAAGGCCTTCCGAGATAGCGTCAGATGCATGGTAGAGTGAGTTTCCCCACAGTCACAGCTGATGTTGGCGTCGAGCGGTAAAAGTCCTAATTTTTGGAGGTCATCTTTATATCGTGTCCATCGTCTCTTATAACAGTCTTATTTACAAAAGGTCGATTCCACTAAGACACTCTTAAAACGGAGTTAAAATAGTCTTATGGCAGAATTTCTTCTTATAAACCGTCCGTGTTTTGGTAGATCCGATTTTTATATTTATATAAGATTGTTAGCCTATAAATCAAGGGCATTATTTATTCCAGTAATACTAGGTAGTATATTACTGAAATAAAAATAATGAATGCCCGGCATGCGTGCATGCACGTGCATCCAAGGACCATTAAATTTTAAACGACTAATGAATGTTGAGGAAGCAAAATTGATCTGTCAGGATCGTGGCAAGTGGCAGTCTCTGGTCTCTGCCTACCCCTCTGGGATACAGGCGTGAGTTTATGTGTGTTTTTTAATTTATTATGAATGTGTGTGAATTTATAACGTATAAATGTCCCATACTAAATATTTCTGTATTTCGTTTACTTACATTTCGAGGACTTTACTTTCATTTGGTACAGAGTTCTTCAGGTGCTTTGTACTCGTAACAAAAGCCGCATAAATTGTCAACATGAAATAAAATAAATAAGCAATAACTACCATTGAACTTTCTTGTTTGTTTTTCTGTCTAGCTTTCTGTCTCTCACGGTAGAATTATAGCGCCGGTAGGTGTGACACAGTTATCATTGTATGTATGATAAGTGAATCAAGAAATTAGGATTTAATGCAGTAGAGAAATGAATGAGGTCCTTGAGAATCATTATGTGGTATTACTTGACACTTAGAACTATATGGACTGAAAGAAAATACTCCATAAACTTATATATTTTTTTGACACCTGACATTCCAATTTTCTCGGTTTTATTGTAATATTAACCCATAATAATTAAGTAACGGCGCTCTCTCCTACTAAAAATTTGTATGTCTACAATGACAAAACATGCAGAACAAATATTTATTATTGTACCATCTATGCATACTCATGTTTCACAAATAAATATCTTTATCTTATCTTATCTTTATGAGTAGTCGTTGACTATTTGACATTTATATCTCAATTTTACTTACTACTAGTCAGTAGAATTGACACATAAATGTTGCGTTGGTTAAGACGGTGGAGGAAGAAAGATTAACGAAAGAAATATGTCAAGTGAATGTGGCATTCTGGAGGTTCCACTGATTCTACTATACGTATTTAGCAAAAATGTATAATAACGAATAATAATACCTTCCATCACTTGACCTTAACGGCTAGACCAACGAGGCAGTCATATGAGTATAGTCTGTATAATCTGAAACGGCTCCAACGATTTTCATGAAATTTAGTATGCAGAGGGTTCATTTTTAGAAAACGTCGTTTTATTCGTGTTTTTAGGCAATTAAAAACTGCTAAAATGTCGAAGGTAAATTCGCTACCATCTAAGAGGTTGTAATACCGGTCCAGTCCGATTACTTGTTCCTTTTTTCCCCTTTTTTTTCACCGTATCTAAGTATCATTTCCAAAAAAACACGATTAACAAAAAAAAATCCTTACCTATATCTGTTGTTAAACTATAGAGACTGCACTATAATCACATCACTTTTATTTATTACCGGTTTAACGAAAGAGCAAAAACCTTCAAAAACACCTTTCGGGTATATTGTACCGGGAATCCTCTTAGATTTTTAGTGTTTATTATTCATTGGACAATCCACCATGAAGCGCATATTCTGTGACATTGTCAACACGGGTTAGATGAAACTATTTATAGGTCAGACGGACAGACAGACAGATAAATGACAGAGGCCTGTTTGGCACCCTTCGTTACGGATCGCTAAACTAGCTGAGTTTGCTAACTATGTAAAGGGCTCACCCACGCCTTTCTTCTTTATCCAAAGCCAAGCGAATATTAATGACAGCCAAAACCTTTATTGTGATTTTTTAGAAATCGTCAGCGAAAGCGATCATCACAATACAGGCGTTTATTTTTAGGCATAATAAAGTCCCTTGTTAATGCTGTTTAGTAAACATTTCCGCGTTGATTCAATCGGCGTAAATCACCCGCTCGATTGAGCCCGTGGCGATATTTTGGCAATAACGAGGTCGAATTCGATATTTCATTGAGCAGCCCATGTAGGGTTCTTGAAATAACTCAAAATCTGAAATGAAAGCCGTTTCTACAGTATCGATAAATAAAACCGCTTTTTAAGCATTATTTCAAATAATTTAATATTTTTTTTGACATTACGTTTAGCAGCCCATGTCTTGAAATAATGCAAAAGCTAAAATTAAAACCGTTTCTTCAGTATCGGTAAATTAAACCACATCCAAATGTAAGCACAAATTAATATCATATTTTATGCACGTTCCACTCCAGGTCCATGAAGTGCCTATGAAGCCATCTCTCAGAGAAAGAGTACCTATGGGCTTCATTAATGCGCGAGCCCACCGTGGACTGCCAACTTCAGGCGCTATGTGAACAGCTCAGACACTCAGGTTTCCTCACTATGTTTTCCTTCACAATTATCGAGTGTTGTGGATACTGTAACTCCATAATAAATGTTATCAATTTTACTTTTTTTATACAAAACAGTCTTGTCAATTGATGCGGCTAATTAGCATAAAAATGAGTTGTGTGCTTTTTGGATTTTGTATTTATGGCATTTCTTTTTAACAATTGCGTTGTGTACAGAGTGTAAGAAAATCCCCGAAACTGGGAGGTTCTATTATACTTACGTTCTACTCGTCAATATGAAAAAGTATGGGAAACACTTCGAAATCGCGAAAAACTTATCAGCAGTATGTTTTATTGATCAGTGATGCTCATACATTCATTACATTACACAAACTCACGCCTGTATCTTGGAGGGATAGGCAGAGACCGGGGTTTGCCACGATGCTGACAGACCTTCATTAACATTCATTAGTCGTTGCAGGCACGTATGCCGGTTTCGGGTACTTTTTATCTTGCCTGGGACGTCCCTTACCGGTCCTTTTACCCACATTCGATTATATTACTTTTGCCAATCTTTCATACATACTTATTAGTTCTAAATAATCGCAATTAGGCCGACTTATGAAAACACCCAGAATACGATATCAGTTTCCACCCACAACGGATCGCGTGATCAGATTCTACGAACCCACTAAATATATAACTAAATTACCTTTATCAATGTTACTTAGTAGTTACTTTTTCTTTTTTTAGGGTTCCGTACCCAAAGGGTGAAAACGAGACCCTATTACTAAGACTTCGCTGTCTGTCTGTCTGTCCGTCCGTCCGTCCGTCTGTCTGTCTGTCACCAGGCTGTATCTCAAGAACCGTGATAGCTAAGAATTGAAATTTTCTCAGATTATGTATTTCTGTTGCCGCTATAACAAAAAATACTAAAAACAAAATAAAACAATTATTTAAGGGGGGCTCCCATACAATAAACGTGATTTTTTTGCTGTTTTTTTTATCCTTGTGTCTAATGTTGTATAGATAATGGTACGGAACCCTTCGTGCGCCATTCCGACTCGCACTTGGCCAGTTTTTTATATTTATGGCACTGCACGGTTTGCGCTTAATAATTACTTCGATACTCCTCTTAACATGTTCGTGAGCCGAATTTACCACTCAATGTAAACGCGGTTCTGTCACGTAAACTTGCCTCATTATATTATATGGAGCGTGCCACTCGCTTCCAGTTTACCACTTAACGAATTTTGCGGTGAAGAGATACAAGATGACGCGTTCACTCTTTAAAGAGCTGTGGAGGCTGGCTGGCGCGCTGGAGGGCTGGCGCATAGCTCGGCCAGAGATTCAGTCTGGCCGTCCAAATGGGGAATGTTGCCAGCATTCTGGGCTCCCTGCCGCGGGAAACCGACCTGGGGCAAGTTTTTTACCTGTAAATATGTTATGTACTAGCTGTTGCCCGCGACTTCGTTCGCGTGCTAATTTTGATGTGTATTTTTCCGGGATAAAAAGTAGCATATAGGCTAATCCAGACTATAATCTATCTCTGTGCAAAATTTCATCCGGATGCGTTCAGCCGTTTTTGCGTGAAAGAGTAACAAACATCCATCCATACGTACAAACTTTCGCGTTTACAATATTATTAAGGATTGTACTATGTACTATGGTTAGCAGTGGACTTCTTGTGGCTGAATGATAATGATGATATTATGTATACATAATTAGAAATTACACTCATTAGTATTAGTTTATATTAATTAGTTACATAGTTTATTGTTTTCTTAATTTCTTTTGTCATCAGATAACAATGAAAATTAAGATAAGATTTATTGTATGTACACCAGAAAACAGTAATTACAGAAACAGCAGTTAGAATACAAAAGGTACCTACAATTGGCGGCCTTATTGCTAATAGTAATTTCGTCCAGGGGGCTAGTATATGTAATTATACTAAATATTACATGAAAGTGTAACGATTCTGCTAGACTTAGGATGGAATATAATAAAATTCAACTCGCTTGCAATAAAAATTTTAAGACAGTTCTTATTGATTTCCATTCCAATCCTTCTCATTTCAATCCGCTGAAAACTTTGTCTGTCAAAATTGGAATGGATTAGACAAATCTGTTAAATAAACAAAACAATACAACAGAAATTTCAACCAAGGCACAGAATACTCAAAACCGGAATAGTGGCGACCTTTACATATGTGCACTTTACTCAGTTACGTTAAGGACGACTTCGTTACAAAAATGTAAAGGTTGGACTGCTGTCGACTATATGGGGTATAAACTCTAGCACCTATTATGTAATATTAAGTAGTTAGCAAAAATCTGATTCACACTTGGTCAATCTTTATTAATTGGTAATGTTATTGGTATTTATATTAAATGTACCATAATTACACCACATTTGCACTTATTTTTGTTTTTAATTAATTTTATTATTTTTTTTATTTGACATGAAACATTTATAAAACTGAATATTACATACGAAATAACATACACAAAGGCGTTTTGGTAACTGAGCAAAAACAAATAACCGTTTTTTTTTACGAAGAGATTTGCACAGAAGTAAACATTCTGCTTTTGCTATTTTCAATCTAAAAGCTGTTGCCTGTCTCAATATTATTTATGGGAAAAGATGGACGGAGAGAAATTTATTGTTTTGAATAATCCCGGCGTTTAGGTTTAGACTAGTCGTTATTTATTCTGAAAATTAAGCTTCGAATTAGAGGCCGAAGACGGTGCGACAAATCGTCTCGCTTAAATTAGTATTGTTCTAACTAGAAATCCTTATTGTTTATTCATGAGATTGGATCGTCAAATAGATTGAAGTCACGACAATGCCCTCTCTTTGTTGCTAGCTCCTGTTTGCTGCAATCGAAATAAAGTTCTAAATGCTAGTGTAAGAACTGCATCTCATACAGAATGATATGATACAGACAGGTTATTTTTATTTTATACTAGCAGTGACCACGACTACTCGCGTACCTAGTTAATGGATTAGACTTTAGCCTATGTCCATTCCAAAGATACATTTCTAAATAATGATACTCGCATACCATGCGAGAGGTCCCGGGTTCGAATCCCGGCTGGGGACAAAAAAAACCCCAGGTCTTGGATGTTTACATGTTTGTGATGTCGCTGTTTCTGGTTCCCACGACACAGGGTGTGGGGCCAGAAGCAATGTATGTGCCTGTATGTAAAAGTTTATGTTTGTTTAGTGATGAAATAATTTTTTAATTAGTATATTCGTAGATTACCCCCTCTATAGAAACTTACAACAATATAAACGTACAAACTTTGCGTCCTTATCATTTTAGCTCAACAAAATATACGTTGAGCTGTCCACCGTGACAACAATATTATGTGAAATTTTAACTAGCTGCCTATTATGGCCTACTCAAAATATAAATTTTGGCCTTTGCATCTACGTAATGAGATGATTTATACAGCGTCCAATGGCGCCTTCATTTACACTAGAGGGACTTTGTAAAGGGACCACTCGGACGCTGCAGTGCCTGGGACACTGTGTTTTTTAGATGGAGGAGGCTTGCCCAGCACCTATACCATCCTGACGGCTTAGTCAGCCTAGCCCACAGGAAAGACAAGATAAAAGATAAAGCTCAAAGGATAAAGCGATTAATAAGTCACACAGGCATACAGATTTCTGAAATATTGTTATAGTTGACGTTGTGCTACTGATTGTATTGAATTAAAACCGGCCAAGTGCAAGTTGAACTCGCGTAGAGAGGGTTCCGTACAATGCCAAAGTCAAATGTTTTTATTCAAGACGCGAGTTAACTACTACTAGCGCTATCTAGTGGTGTTTTAGTGAACAATTTTCCGTAAGTGAACGTATTATATTGAGTTCACCACTTTATTTTCCATTGATAGAATTGTCAAAGGCTTTCCTGTAATATGAAAGCAATGAACTATATATGAAATTTTTTTCAAAATTTTAGGCTAAACTACTGAAGTTTTCGATATCAGCGGGAGAATTGACAATTTTCGTCTTCTTTCGTGAATAAAATCAAAACTATTTCTGTAACAAAAATATATTTGAGATTCTCATAACAAGTTCTTTCAGTAAGGTTTGCAAAACTTTTTTTCAATTTTCCTAATTTGTCCCCGAAAATAACCCTCATTTAAAAAAAATATATTTATTTACTTTGCAAATTTGTGTTTGGGTCATAGGATTACACCATCCTATTAAATTTCACCTGATTTGGTCCAGTAGATTCGGAGCAAATTAGCTATGAAATACGGGCGGGCAGACACGCACGAGTGAGCTTAAGTAAGGGGTCTGTTTTTTTACGATGTACGGAACCCTAACAATACAAGTAACAAAGTGCTGTAGTGGGCATCATCCAATCCCATTTGTGAATTTGTAGCAACAACATCTCGGAAAAATGATTGTCTCTCTCTCTCTCTCTCTCTCTCTCCCTCTCTCTCTCTCTCTCTCTCTCTCTGTGAGAAGGCCTGCACGTAGCAAACCTGTTTTGAAAAGAATAATTGTGGAGTTTCTTTGTTAGCTTCTTCTCCGCCTAATCTATTAATTGTGAAACTAACAGCTTTGACGTTCATTAAGTAAACATTTTGTTTTCATAGTGAATTAAAATTTTTGACTTTGACTTTAGCTTTAGAAAACAAAATCATTGGTTTATGCCGGGATTCAAACCCACGACCTGCCGAATGTGAGGCCGGCGTTCTACCGAACCCGCTACCAAAGCTTATTATTATGTTTATGAAAGGAAAAATAACTCCACACTTGACAAATTAACTGGCCCTGCAATTACACGGGAGCATCAACTTAATTAAGGCGCAGCCGCCAAAAGAGCTTAATTTGGTTCTTTTTTCACCGAAAAAAAATGGTGGAAATTTATAGCCTGAGCTAAAGAAATATGAACCTTATTGTGATTTAGACGAGAGTGTTATTGGCTTGCACTTTATTTAGCCCATCGTGAAATAATGCTTTTTCTTCATTATTTAAGAAAGATGAAAAAGCTGAAAAAATTGCAATTATTTCCTATGTTCGACTTTTTTCTTCGTCTGCAGAAAAGTGTGGCTCTTTCTATAAAGTTCAAATAACAATTTTAGGATATCAATTTAATAATACCAAGAGTTTTTCATCAGAACAATGTTCGCCATCTTTGAACATTTTCATCAGAATATTTGACGCTTAATACCACTGACGTCTTTAAACAATTAAATATATACTTTATTGCCCACGAAACATTGAACAGGACATTACATAAGAAATAGCATTTACAATTCAATTATTCATTGATCTGTGCTTATAGACACTTACCTCGTAATAAAGTAATTTTCTGTACAAAGTACCCATCATATCTCCTTTCGTTTAAAGTTTTTGACATTTAAACTTGATTGTAAGTTTATTTTTAGGGTTCCGTACCTCAAAAGGAAAAACGGAACCCTTATAGGATCACTGTGTTGTTCGTCCGCCTGTTTGGCAATACCTTTTATTTCAGGAACGCGTGGAGGTATCGAGTTGAAATTAAAACCATATTATAAACACTGTCTACATTCCCTTGAAGCTGTGAAAAAATCAAATTTCTAAGTTAACGTAAAAAAAATACGGCAGTTTATGCCGCAAAAAACGTTTATTTCAACACTCAATGAAATCAAAACTTATAAGGTATTTTTCGTTGACTTAGAACTATAAAATTTGACAAGTTATATCGTCTTATACTACAAGTGCAGGAAAAATACATTTGTACCTAATTAAACCATAAAAAAGTTGTTTTTGAAGCTCGGGAAAAGCTCGGAAAAAACTGCGAGTCTCGATTCCTGAACTATTTATAATATGTAAGTATGTACCTACGACATCCACGGAATGAAATGGAGTGACGCTATTCTGAATCCGGATAAAAATAAAATTATAAATAGTGAATACTATTAATTTATGATTGTAAATAAATATTGTAAGTATGTACCTACATACGGAACCCTCATTGGGCGAGTCCGACTCGCACGACTCGATTTTTTTTACTTAACCTAACAGAGCATGCCTTCACTTCCACTTGTGATTTAACTCATATAAAAAACCGCAGAATACGCTTTATTGAGTAAAACTAGAAATATTTTTGAATTTGAAATATTAGCAACGCCGTCTATTGAGCCAATCCTGTGGAGCATCGGTGGAAAATTATTATTAAATTTTATTAGGAAGTCACTCGTAACATAATTGACTATTTCGTCTATATACAGTCGACAAAACATCAACCTTTACATTTTTATTGCAAAGTCGCCCATTTGTAACTGAATAGAGTGAACGGGTGCAACAGTTGATGGACTGTCAATTGTACAATATAAGTACACGGATTCCTAACTTTGACGTTACCTCCAGTTGGAGAAGATTTCACACAATCTGCAGTTTAGTAAATGCAAAAAGCTGAAACAAAACTTGGCTTTGTAAAATCATTATCATCAGCCACTCGACGCCCACTGAAGGACACAGGCCTCTTTCATGGTTTTCCCTGACCATGAGGGGTATTGCCATAATCGCCACGCTTGGCAGGCGGGTTGGCGATCGCAGTATAGACGCTGCTGCCCGTCTCCTGGTAATTGATTTCCTTAGTCGCCTTCTACGACATCCACGGAATAAAAATGGAGTGACGCTATTCTTAATCCGGCACCACACGGATAAAAGTAAAATACTTCACGGTAATTTAAACATAACAAACCGAAACGAACTCAGGCCCCAAACTTTGTTGCTGCTGTAAGTAGAAACAAATTTAAAGTAAATTATCTCAGTAGCAGAAAAGAGAGCCTCAATTTGTTCTCTTGGTAGTATTCGTATAAAAAAGCGAACGTCTGACGTTTCAAGTTGCAAAAATCTAGGTCGGCTAACTTGCAAACTTTGTTGTGGCGCAGAGATAAAATCTTCTCAACTTAAAGGTTCAAATGCACTGCTTCCTTCTAAAGCTGGGTCTCCTCGCGTTTTTCTAATTTATTTTTAATGTGAAAAACACAATTTTTATTTCTTACGCATGTATTTTTTATGCCTTTACGCTTTTTTTACTAGGAACATGGATCCGCTAATGTTGTCTTGACTGCAACGTCGAGTTATCAACATGAGATATCAACATTGGTTTATAGCTTCGATTTTTGAAACGGGCTGACATCAGCTCTCTCTCTCTCTCTCAGCTTAATCACAAAAAAATATAAAGAAAATAAAGTGAATAAATGTAGTCATATACACAAGTATATAACTAAAACTTGCTTATGTACTCCACAGTATGTGGGAGAAGGGTCCGGTAGAACGAAGGTTTAGGAAGTTTATCCACTCGTCATTATGATTACATAATTTTATCGTGCTGGAGCAAATATCAGACTGTGGAACACTGATACTTTTTTGCTATTTAAGAATTTGCCCCAAAATTAAAATTGTTTGCATAGATAAAACGAATAACTCCCTTAAGTTCTACCGGACCTTTTTGCAACAACCGGCCGGTATCACATTAGACGATAACCGTAACTGCAGAACATCATTGGACTATATTAATACAACGTTCACACAACTACCAGTTCTACAATGTCGTGCAGTTACGATTATCATGAGTTCCACAAAACAATTATGTAATGCGATGAGTTGAAATAAACTGTAGATTATTATTCCGGAATCACTTGTATTTTTGTCGAAAGAGACTGACCAGGTTTCGCTCCAATTCAAAGAGCTTTATCATGGTGAATGCCGAGCTCGCGTCGTCGGTTGCCCATCTTTGAAATTCAAGTGAGTGCTTTGGCAATTAAGTTAGTAATGGGTAGTGCTTAGGAAAGTTTCAGTACCAAAAAGCTCCAGAAGTATAAATATAAAGCGGATGCAAAGTGCAGACACCCCAAAAGTTTCCCCGTCGGCTTGACTTATCGGACAGACGTTTGGAGTTATTTACGACGTCTCCACTCAAGCTCGATCTTGTCTGCGAAAACAACACACCACGCGAAACAAACACTCATATTTCTTAGGAATTCTTGGGAAATCTAGTCTTTTAATAAGAGAGAAACAAGAAGTAGGTGCTTGTTAAAGTTCGGGAAATACGTCTTCTTTAAGCGTCGCGACCAATAATACAGATTTTGAAAATATGCCACGTGAAACAAGTATTAACTTTTCTTAGGAATTCTTGACAAACTTAGGCTCTGTATAAGATGAAAATAAGTGCTTATTAAAGGTAGATACATATTTTTTAAGTGTCTCAGCTAATAAGGCAGATTCCAAACACTGCACTAGTTATCAGTGGCGGTTGGTGGAATTATAATAATCCGGAATCCGGTTCAAAAAAAGACTCATCGAGTGGATGCAATCGCGTTAATTCTACGAAATCTTGACGTGTTCTCCAGACGATAAGGCCTCACTTGCCTCACGATAAAACCTCTGATGATTTGATGATGACAATGTCTTTCAAGTATGATAAAAGTGGCTTTTTAAAAAGCCTTTTTGACGAACCCAGAATCTTCACATGCATATTTGTCAGAGGGTACTAGGCTACGTTAACGCAAAAGCAAACTAAAATAAAAAAAATAAAAAATTATCTTATCGAACCATGCCGACACAGATTTACAGATTGTTTCGATAAAATGTACGGAGTGGCTGACATTATGAGTGTAGCAAATCTGGATTTGGTGGGAGTCGGATTTTTTAAAAGGGAAGCCGATGGGAATCAGCTTAAATGAACCCTTCGTCACGGCTAGTTATATGTTTTAAATGAATCTTTATTTCACGTTCTTTAATCCTTTTATGTTCACGTAAATACCAAGCCACTTTTTGTTTTGTTTCATTTACTAATTGCATAGTTTAAGGCTTTTATTACAATGTCACTTAATTTATAGTTCTTTGACAATTTGTGTACACCGGCTTAATGTTTACTCTAGCATCACCTGCTAAAAATGTTGTGCCAGAAGGGTCAGATAAAGAAAGAAGAATCTACGCATTTTTATTCAAATATCTTTATAAATTACCGGTAGCTATAAAAGGCGGGTGTGTGCTTATGCACGTATGATAGAAATAGTATCTTACATGATTTCCTAAAGTTGGGTGATGACTGGAGTCGAGAATACGCGATTTAGCATCACAGGTCGACCAGAGCCGAGTATATCTATTTCGTCGTTCCGAGTCGCCGAGCCGAGTATATCTATCGATCGTGACGACATAAAACTGTTCAGAAAAAGAGACCCAAAAAAAAATTCGCTGCAGAAACTCACAAAACAACAAACTTGCAAAAACAAAACAGTTGAGCAAAAATTTGCATAGACGAACCGTAGGGTTGGCGATTAGCGATGCATCGGACGTCACCGATGGCTTCATAAAAGCGTCGCTATACACTCGCAAGTGGAATACTAATGATATTGGATCAACAACACCGTCCTTCTGATGCACCGTTATTATAAACGCTTTATAAGTTAAAAAGCGTTTGAAAGTTCGCAAAAATATTGTTGTAAAATCACTATTACCAGTAGCTCTTGTAGTACCTGTTTATTAGACCGGAGGGGTGCCGACGGGATCATATTAATCTGCAACGTTCTGTCTATCTGGCTGACTGGCATATGAAGTGAAAGTAAAAAAAAAAAAAATTATTTACCACAAATCCATAACAAATAATAATATATTTTTCACATGTTTATGGTAAAAATGTTTGCTCAGCTTTATCTGGGGGTACGGCAGTGTCCCCGCCAAGTCGAGCAAAAAAGCGGCACGGCCGTACCATCCTTTTCTACAAGCAGTTCAGGCAATTTTTGACCCACTATAACTTCGTTGTGGATAAAACTAGAAACCTGAATTACATTTCAAATTTTATTCAATTTTAACCAGTAATTTAAGAATTATAACAGAAGTCTTAATTGCGCTTAATTTTGTCACTCACTGACTGACCGATCATCAAAACTTTAAGGCACTTCTAGAAGACGTAAAAGCTTCAAATTTAAAGTACAATTAGTGTTTAGTGTATTAAAGGAAAGACTAAAACATTTGGCAATTTCGGTCCAGTTTTCTAAATACACATATAGGTAATTCTATATATTTTTTATGCAGTTGGTGTTGTCAAGTCAATCTATTTATTGAAGAAATTAACCGACTTGGTATTACGTGGATCTCACAACTTTTTACGGTAGAAGAACTAAGTTGCGAGACTCGGTTTTTTTACAATTATGCTTTTAATGGCATTGCTTTATTCACGCCCCTTAAAGGGCTTTTTCTTTTGAACCTTAAAAGGTAGCCAGTTGAAATTGACAGGCTTTTTTCGGGTGGATTAACCAACAAATATTAAAAAAGTTAAAAATAAGTGGGAATCCCCATATATCCCCTCACTTAGGTTAAACTCGGTTTGAAACTCGGGCAGTCTCTATAGTATAACATAGTATAAGTGTTAGTCGGACTCCCGCTAAGTATCTCAAACTGAACGAAAGAATTTTTTTTTTAATATATACGTAATATTTCATTAATAGTGGTGAACCCTCGATGCGCGCTTAGGCCTTGCACTTAGCCGGTTTTTTATTAAGGATCGATGCCTCGTGGATGGTACTCAGACACCAGGTCATAATCATTAATGCCTGAGTACTTTCATAAAATCGTTCATAGCTTAATAAGTTTATGAGGCGCAATGACAGCAGCGCTTTGTTCAAAGCATTGGCGTTGAAAAGCGGTAATGAAACATTTTGACGACAGATTCGGTTCTTTACAACCGAACCACGTAAACGGAACTTCAAGTTCCTCCGACTGGAAGCCTGCCTCTTTACTCTGGTCGTAAATATGAATATATTGCACTTCAATGGGAAACATGCTCCAAAATGTGATTCCACTGAATTCATTCCACTCCACTCAATATTATCCACATACAAAGTCATTCCACTGAATTCTAAACGTTTTCTATTCAGCGACTACACCCATAAAAACATTATTTTCCGAGACAACTTAATATGAATAAATGCTACAGGCGGCACTAGCAACTTGTGATGTCACAGTTCGCGCCTGATTTGTATCGATCTTTTTTGTACCACTTTGCTAGTCAGCATTACATTTCGACAGGTAATGTTATTAAAATTATTATTTGTAGAGATAATCTTTATCACGATGATTATTCTTTTAATGTCTCCAAAGATAAAATAAAATACATAAGACAAGATAAAATGGTATTTACTGATTGAAATAACAAATAGAGTGGTACAGGTAAAAGTGAAACAATATGAGCAGTAGTGGTTGCACACATATTAAAGTAGAGTTATCCGTTGGTTTCCGCTCCAAAATATTTCTCCATTAAGAAATATTTTGGAACGTTCTCCATTAAGTTCCTTTTGCTATCGAGTTAAAATAAAGGTTAGTTTTCTAATAAATGTTAAAGTATGTAATTATGTAAATTTGTACCTAAAAGGCTACTTCGTGTGTTAATATTGTTTATTATCATCTTTTTTCTGAATTAATCATACTGAATTGAAACCTAATATGACAATATTGTAGCCAAGAGTAGAGGGGCTACGCTACGGGAGGAAATTGCAATACAGTTATCTTTGCAAATTGTTATGACGCCTTTAAAACTATTTTGCTTTAGAGTGTATTGATTTTTCTACCTTTTTTATTTAGAATGTTTGTTTCTTTTGTGTCTCCCGCCCGCCAGCCAGTGGCACCACCTGTCAATCTTTTTATTTAATTTTTGATAAATGAATATAACTACATCGCTCATCCGGAAGAACAATTTTAAAAAATTAAATAATATTAGTTGAGAAATATTGTTACGAGTTGGGAAATCTTGTTGCAAAAAATTCGGTAACAATCATTACCACCAGGACCCGCCGCGGCGTGTACCTACGCACAGCTCTGGCTGGCAATTAATAGTTCTTAGAAATTTGAGTCTGTGTCAAAATACTTTTAGTCAGGGCCTTTTTCAAAATATTAACTGGCCTATTCGATAGCTATTGTTAAGGCACGTTGTGTTTGTTACGGTTTTCATAACACCCATAATTCATGGTTTATAGGCAATATGAAAAATAAATCATCTCTTGAAATTACAAACTTTATCTGGCGTTTTTCAGGTAGGTAATGCGCATTTTTATTTATTTCGAAATAAGCAAACGTAGTTTTGCTATATTAATTAGCTTGCGACTTATTCTCAGACCTAGCAAATATACACAAAAAGTTTCATAAAAATAGGTGAAGCCGTTTCAGAGGAGTTCGATAAAAAACACTGTGACACGAGATTTTTATATATTACATTTAATTGTTTGGTGTACAAAATAGATCGCAACCATTACACGAGGCCGTTTTGTCTTTGTCACTGTCTTATTTATAA
The DNA here is from genome assembly GCA_947308005.1 of Yponomeuta malinellus. Classification (NCBI taxonomy): domain Eukaryota; kingdom Metazoa; phylum Arthropoda; class Insecta; order Lepidoptera; family Yponomeutidae; genus Yponomeuta; species Yponomeuta malinellus. Next base: position 6,645,488 of record OX371010.1, read on the forward strand.
AAACACGATTCCTTAAGACACTCATCAGAGTCAGCTTAAATAGTCTGTGGTTGAGGGAAAGACCACAGATTATTTAAACTGCCTCTGAGGTGTGTTTTAGAGGATCGTGTTTGTTTAAATAAAACCGTAAAACTTTCGTTCGCAAACTGTATAGTTTGAGTAATGCTAACGAAAGTTTAGTTAAAAAGTAATGAGACGTTAACATTGAAATAAATTGCTAATTATTTATTAAAATTTTAACTAAAACGCTGCGACAAAGGGTGACACTTATAAATTTTGAGACAAAGATCCAACTCAGGAACCCTTTGAAATTGGTTTACGAGTAAGTAGCTCCTGAAAATCTAATTTTAAGTTTCAATTAAAACGTCAAATAAACATTATTTTCTTTACAGTATCTTGCTTGTAAAAGTTTTTGATTTTGCATTTTTAATCCTCACAGTTATGTTGAGGGTAAAAAACTGAAATAAAAAATAACCAAGAACCCGACCGCTGAGCCTTAACTGCTTAGTAGGCTGGACCTACCCAGATACGCATTTGGGTAACGCCTGATATTAGTTTCTGCTCAGCAGTCGGGTTGTTGGTAATTTTTGTTTTTATCTTTTTAGTGATTCCTGTTATATTTTTCTCAGATTTATGCTGACTTCATATAGCTCGCTTGTGTAAATGCGACTCATTTGTCAAAATCTGAGCATTAGTTGAGGGTTAAAGCGGAATATAGAATCGGACATAATTACATACGTACATACATACGAGTCACACACATTACCCTACTTTTGGGCAGCGCTGCAGTCGGGTAAAAAGGGCTATTCTTTTCATCAATATTAACTCGGAAGACTCGAAATTCCAACAGCTGGTAGCGCATCGGTAGAACGCTGGACTCACATTCGAGTGGTCGTTGGTTCTATTCCGGCATGTACCAATGACTTTTTTAAGTTACGTGCATTTGTGAATGGACAATGGGAAAACCACTAGCTAACTCAAAGGGTAAATATCGTGTTAAAACCTGACTATGTAATGTGTTCACACCTCAACGCTTAAAATCGCCAAGCCAGTCATTTTTATATAACAAAAAGTAAAAGAAAGATAAGTAACAAAAAGTAAAAGAAATATTTTTAAATCGCGACCGACGACGCGACCCTTTTTACGGCAACGCCAATAAATCGCAAGTAAATATATCATAAGTTGTTTACATACTATATATTGGAGAGAGAGGCATTTATTATCTACGTTACGAGTTTCGAAGCTGTAAAAAATCCTAAAAAATAATATAGGTAAGTACGTCATTGCCTAACTCTCAGTTTATTATAAACGAATCCTTTTGCGGCTCAAGACATAGGTAAAAAATACCTCTTCCGACATGACTAAGGCAGATTTAATTACAATGCATTGTACAACGAATTGTACAATTGCCAGTTACTATTAGAAAACTAACCCCCGGTTTCTCGTGCACCAACAATTTCTTATTCCACTGTTAACAGTTGTAATAAGGTTTTTTTTGTATCCACTTTGGCTATCTGGCAGCTTTTAATAGTAGATTATCAGATTGTGAGTGTACGGGAAACAGGGGGTAAAGCCGCATTTTCACGATCTTAGTACACTCGAACCGAGTGACCAATTTGATACACGGAAGCTACTCGTACACCGGCCACCTTAGTACAAAATCTGCCTCTCTGATGAAAACGGCCATTTTTTGTTTACTCGGACCGTGTCCTACTTTCTCTGCTTTTACGTATCTGTCCACTGTATTGCGTTACCCACGTTTACAAAGTCTCAAAATAAGTATGTATTTGACAGTTCGGATTATTCCAATTAAAATTGGACGAGTTCACACAGTGGAGAAGGTACATAGTAGTGACCCAGGTCTCAAGATTGTAGAAGTCACTCAATAGGTTAAAAAACCAGATCGGCAGATTCAGAAGCACCTATGTAAAAGGAGAAAGAGCTCACTCCATTATTTATGCGGTACCTCCGTACAAACTATGAGGTATCTCACTACATGTCCCTCGTGCCCAACCTGCACTCGTGAGGACTTGCAAGAGGCCTCGGAAACTGGTGTGCGCATTTGGCCATAAAATTTGAATAGTTCGCCACCGACACGATAAGAAGAAGATCTCAAGATTTAATGGGGTTTTTTTACTGTGTTCAGTTGTGGTTTCTATCTTTAGGACAGGTCTCAGAGACTTCTCTCAGACAGCCAAAATTTTCAACACTGAGCTGGGGACAGTATATACGGCTGCGTAATTAATATTTGCCACGTTACAACAGGCCTACGATGTGCGGGTGGAACGATTTATATCTATACTTATATATGCTCTATAGATAGATAGATAGATAGAGAACGCTTTATTGCACAACTAGGTGACAGAATATATGAAGAGGAAAAGCTTCCAAGCTTATATGGTTATAAATTTATTTTAATTTATTTTTAGGGGGCAATCTGCGAAAGTACTTATGCGATGTCAAAAAAATATTTCAAAAGTATTCAGAATGGCCCTTCAGGGTAGACATAGGCTAATCCGTTTATTACGGGCACTGCTGGTCTAAAATAATCTTTAAATACTTACGAGTTTAGAGCCTATAACAAAATGCAACTAAAAGCACGTTTCGGTGACGGGCCCGTCGGCTGTATGTGGCCGGGCTTTTTTGCGCTAGTTTGAAATCATTGAAGTATTTAAGGTTTATTTTAGTTTGTATCGCTGCGCCCGCACGTCGCCGCGCGCCGGCCCGTTGTGATAAAATCGGAAATCAAAAATTTATTTCAACGTAAAGATTTTGCATTCTGTTTGCTGAATGTACAACTTCTTTTTGTGTTCTGTGATTTACAATGTAAGCCTCCGGGCCGTATTTGCTGTGGAGAAAAAAACTGAAATAAAAAATAACCAATAACCCGACCGCTGACCATTAAATACTAAGCAGGCGGGACCAACTTAAGTACTTAATACTAAACGACAGGACATTGTTGAATTTGGGTCCCACCTGCTAAGTATTTAATGCTAGGCAGTCGGGTTATTTTTCACTTCAGTTCTTTATTATTGTCTTTTTAGTGCTTTTTTATTTTATCGTTTGATTTATGCGAATTTCATATAGCGTATGACACTCTCGCAAACACGACGAATCGATTACTTGCCAAAATCTGCCCATTGGTTATGAGGGAACATAGAATCGGACATAATTACAAACATACATATATACATACGAGCCAAACACCTCTTTGGGCTCCGCAGTTGGGTAAACAACTCCTCTAGTCATGTGGATAGTCCTTTACTTTGCCTGTCCTGTCTGACTGACGCTGATGTTCCAGACTTTCGCTCTCGACTGGATAATGGGTTTTAAATTATAATATTATTACCATCACAGTAACGTTCCTTTAGCGAGAAGTTTTTGACAGCTCTCGTGTCATAACTCAGTTTTCGAGCTGACAAAGAAACTTTCTAAATTACTTATGCAAACACGCCTTTTCGCAGACAGAATTATTTAGATGAAATTGCTCTATTGTAAGTCACGAAACTTAATTGCTATACTTTTATGTATTGTTTCCTTTCAGCGATATCAAAGCTGATGCCTGCAGTGTAAATAAGTATATAATATAATAATATTATTATTCATACCACACAATCACTTGTTCCGGACCCAGCTTAGCCTCCAGTTTCTCTTGCAATCTACTGTCAATAGCTGCCAGTGATTTTTTTATATATATGCACTCCAACTTATCGACAGTTGTCAATAGTAGCTAAACAGATGGTTAATGTACGACAAACAGGGGGTAGGATGCCCTTTGCTGTCCTGTTACAACCAGGCAAGAACATCAAAAACACGGAAAAGCACCCGCACTGAGGACATTTGTACAAATCGAGTACAGCAGTCTCCAGCGAGAATCGAAACCACGAAATCTGGTTTGGTAGTCAAGCGCCTTACCGCTAGAATATCGGGGCAGTCTTGTTTCTTCCAGCGATATCAAAACTACCGCCTCTAGAGCAAATACAATCGCCGAGTTAATTGATTCCATCGACATGGCGTATTCAACGATATAATCAAGAGAACGAGTAATTGTAGGCCAGGGGTTCCCTTGCTCCCGGGAAAGCGGCGCACTGTGGTTTCATTGGAAAACACTAGATGGACAAAATTATTTTCTTAAAATTTAGTTCACAAAAGTAAGTGTTTAATAAGTAAAACTATATTAAGAGTATTAGTACCCATGACACAGGTTATGCCTAGTGTAGGTGTTACTGTATACATTTATTTGTCTTCTGTTCAATAAACCGATTTTTTATTTCCATTATATAAATTACAATATTTTTTTAACAGTTATGTTATCAAAGGATGCCAAACGACGAGCTGTAAAGAGCTTATCTTATCTTATGAGTTTTATCTTTAGAGCCGTTATATATAGCCTATGTTTATAAATGACGTGTCATTATGATGGATATCTTAAACGTAAAAAAGCTTTAAACCATTATTTCAAAGTGGTCTGCAAAAAAAAATTACAATAGAATTATATTCAACTAAAACTTCTCAGTCTCGTATTCTCAGAACGATTATTCTTTATCAGGAGTTAGTTCCTCCAAACAATATCTGGGAATCGTAAAGTATGGTGGTCTTTAATAGTAGGTAATGCTAAAATAGGTACATGGTTATTGTCCAATCAGGCAGTTGTATTGAATTCATAGTGCGGCGAGAGCCGTCTTTAGAGGTCGTTCACCCCCCCCCCCCCCCCCCCCCCCGGAGGGTGCGATTCACAACAACCAGGCTTTCCCACCCCGCGCGCCGCGCGGAAGCTGGAAGTACCATGTGCTATTATTTTTGAGGCGACTGAAAGCAGCGGAGTCCTGCCTGCCAGTCAGTCGACGCCCAGCCGTGGCCACGGTAGGACACAGCTGCGCACGTCGAGCTAGCGAATTTCGGTCGTCCGCGCGTAAAAAACATCGTCGATGAACTTTGTTCTTTTTTTTTTTAAGTGCGATTTTTCCGTTGTTTTGCTTAAGTAATGAATGAGTCACGATTTCTAATGTTTGTTCAGTGAGTGACTTTGGAACTTGGTAGCAAAAAATTGTTTTATGTAAGTAAATGAGATGTAACTTAACGGTCACATTAAGTGACCTAAAGTGAAAAATAAAATAGAATAAATACCTAGACACCGCCAAGCGTTAATGAAGAAACTAATAACTTTTTAGTACAGCCGAAGTAATCCGGTAGTTAATCAATTCAGCAGAAGATAATCGTAAACACGTCCGAAGGAACGTTCACAGCGGCCGGTCGGTGAAAACGTTCAACAGACGACTCCATCGTGTGTAAACACACAAGACACAAAAGGATAAGCATTCGGGCAATTAAAACCAGTCCATTTTAGCGCTACATTTGCAGTCTTGGGATAACGAGAAGTATCAGAGTGTGAACAACGTCCTCAGTCTCTTCTTAACTTTATAAACTACCGCACTGGCGAAGTTGCTTCCCACAGTGTGGATACACCACAATTTCGACTGACAGCTTCCTGCGATGACAGCATACGGAAATCGGCCCCGAACGAAATCTGACTGCGTAATCAGCGTCGTTCCGAAATAGAACGTCGTGACTACAACGCGCCATCTCCGAGCTTCAAAACAGAACGGTAACTTTCTTCTCATTATTTGTTTTTCATCACATGCAACAATTTAGTAGGAACTTAATCGGAGCCTTCCGGCCTACGTGTTTGGCTGTGGATGTGGAACGTTCTGACGGCGGTTTGTTTAATGTTTACAGTTAAACTGTTACCATTAGTCATCGGTTATGCTTTGATTCAATTTATTGTTTCCCATTATGTTACCGTAACAGATTCCTTTCTCTTGACTTTCTCACAGGTTGAAACGTTTATTATCAGTATCCATGTCATTATGCAAAACGCGCTAAGTAGGTAGTGTATATTGCAGGTGCTCACCTAGTTACGATGGTTTTTTAATCACGGCCACGTGACACTATAATCACTTGCCCCTCGCCAAATTAGGATATTCTGTGCTACGGTAACCAGAAAGGGACATATTTCAGAAATGTCCAGTTAAACTTAAGAGGATTTTCTACTCATAAAATGCAAACAACTTTTACTATGAGAGCAAATATGAAAATTTTGTCTGTAACAATATAATAATACAAATTGTATTAGTATTAATTATTCTAATAGGTATCGAACCCCTGTTTGCGTGCGCAGTCCTTGTGTTGGCAGTGAAACGTGTTACCGCTAAACCAACAAAGCATCAGGTTTTTACTAGTACTTTGGTTCAAAACGTTTGTTTGACATTAAAAAAAAACTGTGTACCTATTACCTTATCGATGTTTCACGAAGGTCGGTTTTCCGAAATAAAAAAGAAAACCCGTTTCGACAATTTTTGTAATTGAGGAAGGTTTAGAGCTGACCAAAGTGTAAATGCTCAACCTCTTTTCAATTACATCATCATCAGCTTTTTGACGCCCGCTGCAGCACATACGCCTCCCTCATGGTTTTCATAACCATGAGGGGTTTTTCCATAATCGCCACGCTTGGCAGGCGGGTTGGCGATCGCAGTATGCGGTTGGAATCTCAGGAAGATGATGCTGCCCGTCTCCTGGTAATTGATTTCCTCAGTCACCTTTTACGACATCCACGGAAGGAAATGGAGTGACGCTATTCTTAATCCGACGCCACAAATAAAAACATACGCATTTCCTTAGTCGCCTTCTACATCCACGGGAGGAAATGGACTGACGCTATTCTTAATCCGGCGCCACACGGCGCTTTCAATTACATACAAAAAGGCAACATAACGTAATTATGAGGATAATCGCACGAAAAAAAAGGAACAGCTCTTGCTTTTTTGTCATCATAACAAAAGTCGTAATCTAATTGAAAAGGGTCCGGGGTTATACACATGATAGTCACGACACAATATGGCTTTACAGAGCCTTGGTATGGTGACACACTTTCATTCAGTGAAACATTTTGATATGTACATATTTTGATGCAATTGGGTACTATCCCAGGCACTGAGATATGCGGCATCTGAAAAGCGTGTCCTATAAATAAACCCTTTTTACGCTATTATCGCCTTATCGGCATTTGGGAAAATTATGGTTTTTAATTACAATTTGTGTGTAAAATATCACAAAAGATCCTAAAATTAATTTCGATTAAATCTCCGTGAGTTACCAAAGGCCCGTGCTGGAAATCAGTGCTGTGGGCAAAACCACATCCGCTAGCGCTGCATGGACAATACGGACATTGGATATACCCTGAGTTCCTGTTGTTCCTATTGGGTTCCCATTGTCCTATGGACTATTTTCTTGTTTAATTATTTTGTTCGTCTTTAATAACTAAATGGCTCTGCGGCGATAGATAAATGTTTTTCTACTTCTTCCAAAATTATAACTTTTGACAAATTGAAACCTAGATTTGTTGAGAGATGTGCGGATTTGGTTTATTAAACTTTTAGTCGACATAACAAATATATGTTTGACATAATATTATACCTAGATAGATACATAGATAGAATATTCTTTATTTACATACAACACCAGGAATTACACATGGGAATTAAACAATAATATAGTACAGTACAGTACTGAAAGTTATTTCTTCCAGACAACCAGTGTCGGAAAAAAAATTTGAGAAGCTAAATGACGTGTAGTCGGTGCAACTAAACAATACTAAGCAAGATATTTCTATATTTAGCCCACATACATAAACGGTATAATGATATTAAATACCTACATAATACACATAAATAAATATCATATGGAGGGAGGAGTGAACGAAAAATATATTTATACCTACATCAAAAATATTCTCCTGATCTAATCGAAAGTTTTACGTCGAAATAAAGAAGCTGCTTGACTGAGAGCCCTTTCGAAGATTCCCGGGGAGAGAGGGTATCGGGAGTCAAAAAGCCAGGGGACCAAGTTATGCCGATAAACTAATAACGAGTCGGCTAAGATCAGTTTCAATCCGAACTAGTTAGCCTCAGATCGTCAGTTACTTATAGTTTGCGCGGATCGAATAAACACGGTAATTTCTGAGACTTAAGTACCGTCTATAGTCGTAACGAAATTGTCCGGTTCTGCGAACCAATCAGAGCACACCGCACTGAGCCATCGACCAATCCTGATTACAATACTGCACTGTTTCTAAGCATTTATTTGATCGTTCGTCCGGTATTTACGAAGACGAGCTAGCCCGTTTTTTTAAATTAAAAAAATACAGATATAATATTCTTATTAATATTTAATACTCTTAATTTTTCTCCAATTCTAGACCTCCTACATCGATAGCTCGCTCTTGATTAATTTTAACCTGATCAATTAATGTAGCGATCCTTTTTCATTCTTTAATACAAAATGGCTTAATACAAAATTACACTTAGAACAAAGAGGAATTGGGTATTTGACAAAATATCAAATGAGTTACTTTTAAAACGGAATTTTGTATGAAAATACTGACTTATGACGTCACATTTCAGAGCACTCTTTTATGTTTAATCTATTTAAAAATTGTAATAACTAGTAATTGACTAAACAAGATACATTTTCCGAGATATTTTGTAATTTTTGTTTTAATCGAGCATAATATGAAATAATTTATTGTTGATCGTGTCAAATATCGAATTGCTTTATTTCCCCCTTATATCTCAATTTATTTTAATTACAGTTAATAAACTGACCAACATCAGTCTTTGTACCCATTATGCGGGGAACACAATTGCGCCGAACGTATGGCACTTTGTTACTAATCAGTCAGCGTGTCCGAACAGTAGGTACATAGGTCACAATTCAATTGAAGTTCATCACGACAAAAAAAAAAACAAAATTTTATACAATTTTAACCAGACAAAACTTTGATCTACGATTCGTCGTAGCTACCATAACATTGTTTTGAAAAACAAAACAAAGTAGGGGCAGCATAGAAAGCAGCTTTATTTCAGGCGAGAAAATACACTAATTAAATTACAGGTCCTCAAAGCATAATGTACTGCTTAGAAACATTGTAGGGCCTATTTGTTTAACCACCCCTAAGAGTAATTTAAGAATCCATGCCAAAGGAAAATGGGCGTTAACTCCAATGGTAAATAAGCCATTTCATTACACAATATATAAGATCCGCAGTATGAGAATGGGCTACATATTAAAAAAACCCTCACAGTTCAACCAAATTTTATGTGTGTTAATTGGACAAATTATAGCTCTCATATTTAATATAGCAACACCTACCTAAACTAATAATATCTGGGCCACGGTAGTGCCCCCGCCAAGATCAGCCAAGCGAAGCGCAAGGGCACTACTACCTTTTCTCGAAGTGCTTTGTCGTTTTTTTTTTACCCTCATAACTTGGGTTTGTATTATGCCAGATAAACAAAATTCATTAAATATATAGAGTTTCAATTTCATAGCTCTTTTACTTTGTTGATTTATTGATATCTGGAAAACCCCGATTTCGTCACTGACTCACTGATGATCATCAAAAGCCTTAGTGTACTTCCTGAATTCATAGAAAGATGGTATGTAATCTGGTACTAGTACGCAAACAACAAAAAAATTGTAAAACTTGGATTTTTTACCCTTAATCCCGCCAAATTCATTTTCATGTAAAATATTGCCAAGACAAGACCACATAGCACTATCAAAAAGTTATCAGAATCTCATGTAGAGCTAAGCTTCTAACTCTACACGCCCTAAGTTCGCTAACAAGCACAAACTCTACACCTTAGCCAAAATATGTAGCTTGGCCGTTTCTATAAGATAAGAAACATTATTTTACGAGATAATATTGGTGAGCGCTTTACACATCAAAAGGCGTTAGGTGCACTGAGTGACGTCATAGCTTGAATCCGATTTGTATAGCGCGTTTTTTTGTACCACTGACTAGAATTTGTATTCGACAGTTTACATTATAAAAATATTAGTCGTAGAGAAAAAAACTTACTACGATTATTTATCCTAAAACATGACCTCTTCGATGTGATTGAAATATGTTTTAGTGCAAGTTCTCCATTTGGGCTTAATTTTTATTGCGTAACAACATATTTATTTCATCCTTACTAATATTGTAAACGCGAAAGTTTGTATGTATGGATGGATGTTTGTTACTGTTTCACGCAAAAACGGCTAAACGGATCCGGATGAAATTTTGCACAGAGATAGATTATAGTCTAGATTAGTACATAGGCTATTTTTTATCCCGGTAAAATACACATCAAAATTACCACCCAAATGAAGTCGCGGGCAACAGCTATTTGTAGATAATAAATTTTGGGTGAGCACATGTTAGTCCTCGCCTCAATGTTTGGTCAACGTGTTACGCGCGAGCCATAAATCAATAACGGTTGCTGACCGAAACTGAATGTGTACCTACATTATGTAATAGTGAAAATGATTGGATAGCCTGTCCAAGTCGAACCTAAATGGATTCTTAAGTGACAGGAATTTCCTATTTATGACGGTGTCTGCGTCCAGAGACCCGTAGTATAGTATAGTCGAGAGCATCTTGCTCTACGTCGCTAGTATTAGCATATAAAGGTTGAGCTTCTATCGTGTCGACTGCACTCAGACCTTCTTATTACAAGTGCCTAAGTGAAAGTGAAAGTCAACTACTTTTATTGCCAAAAACACACTTTACACATAAATATGTTTTTGGCATAATTAATTAGGGCCAGTATTGAACAAACAGGTTGAAAATCAAGGTACAAAGCAAATTCAGTTTTGCCCTCGCTTGTGCTGTAGCTCTATGTCGTAGATCCTCTATAATCTTCCAGACTCTTTGAACTTTCAGAAAAAAGATTAATTGGTTCATTCGTAGTAAAATTTTATGTTTTGCCGTACAATTTCTCTTTGTTTAAATTTACATACAGACATTAAAAAAAGTTAAGCGGTGGTACCTCAGCGCTTGAAAATGCCAATCCGCGGTGGGCTCGCGTGGCCTGTGCCCTGCAGTGGGACGTATTTTGGCTACATCAAAGAAAATAAAGAAAAAACAATATAAATAAAGACATGCCTATGTCCCGGATAGGATAGGCAGAAAGCCCCTTGCTGTTTCCACTTGCCACGATCTTCGCAAACCTTTGTTTATTTCACTTTATCGACGTTTGTTTGTTACACTTCATTGTACCAAAAATCATTACTAATATTATAAACGAAAGTTTGTATGTATGGATGGCTCTTTGTCACTCTTTCACGCAAAAAGGGCTGAACGGATCCGGATGAAATTTTGCACAGAGATAGATTATAGTCTGGATTAGCACATAGGCTATTTTTATCCCAGAAAAATACACATAAAAATAACCACGCGAATTAATAAAAATTACGGGCAACGGCAGACTTATTTCAAGCAGAAAATTCTTCCAGCCAACCTAGAAACTTGAGCTGCTAAAAAGGAGAGCGGGGGAGGACAAATATTCTTTTCTCAGCAATTTTCTTCTCGGCACGTTTTATGTTGTTATTCTCAAGTATTTCTTTATGTTACGGGTCGTAATTCCACTTGACGGGCCTATACAAAATAATGATCAAACACCGACAACAACAATTCATAAGCAGCCTATATACGTCTCGCCTTCTCTCAGAGAGAGAGTATGGGCTTAATCACCACGCGTGCCCACCGCGGATTGGCGATTTCAAGCGCTGAGGTATGTAAATAGCTCAGACACTCAGGTTTCCTCATGATGTTTTCCTTCACAGTTAGCGAGTGGTATTGCTACTATAACTTCACAAATGTACATAACATAGAAAACAAAGTCATAGGTACATGCCCGCACTGGGATCGAACCTGGGTCTCCCGCTTCCGAGTCCAATGTTCTACCCACTAGGCTACCACCGCTTCTATTACCACATCCACAGAATCCACAATAAGAATATTTAAACTTATTGCTCAGTGCGGGAACGTTTCACTTGACCTATATCGCCAAGCCAGAGATTTTATTTAATAAGTATAAATAGGTTATATTTGATGTTTAAGAAATTCATGTATTTTTTTTAGTTTATTTATTCACACGATATAAAAACAACATCTTTAATATTTAATAGTGCCAAACTGTAATATATTCCATCCATTTTCGTTTAGCTGAGCATATCATGTGATGATGAATCGTAAATTATTAAATTGTAGTAAAATCTGACTCTGGTACAACGCGTTTATCATCCACTTTATGAGTTTCAAAAGGATTCATTAACAATTAAATCAACTAACAAAAGAGTTCAGCGCTAATGGAGTTAAAAGAGCAACAAGGAACTATAATAATAATAACTTTCACACAACGCAATCACTTGTTCTGGTACCAAACTAGGGTACCCTGTGCTACGGTAACCAGGCAAGGATGTCACCTGAGGACGTCACAAACATGGAAATACACCCATACTGAGGCCGTTTGCAAAAATGCACGGGCGGCCCCTAGCGGGAATGGTACCCACAACCTAATCAGAATCAGACGTAATGATACGTTATATCGCTAAATATGAAAATTAGCTATATCTACGTAATGTTTTTTTTTTATTTCTCAGTTAATTGATTATCGAATACTTTCAAAATCGCAGTGTAGTTTTATTATCTTAATAAACTTTATAATGTTGTCTTTATTAAAAAATATTATTTAATTTTATTACTATAGGATAACTTGTGATTTATTCATACTTTAACCAAATAGGGGATGATAAAAAGTATGCGTGCGTGCAATGACTAATGAATGTTGAGGAAGCGAAAGTGAGCTGTCATCATGATCATGGCAAGTGGCAGTCAATGGTGTCTGCCTGCCCATCTAGGATACTGGCGTGAGTTTATGAATGTATTTATTCACGTTTTCGTAAGTACAGTCGTACCAGTTGCGAATTTGAAAAAAAACTGTTTTCCTGAATCTTGAGTGAATGAAGACGCGAACGTGGCATATAAAAACTAACTTGTCTTGTTCTGCGTTCTACGCAGAACGTCGTCATAATGCCATCAATTAAACAATTACCCATCTCTATATTTCAAGAGCACTTTCCATTCATTAACCGACGCGAACATCCGTCATCGCTACGCTACCGCTTGATCGATTGTCCTGTGATGGACGGGTTTGAAACCCGAACGGAAATTAGTTGCAGTCTGGCTTCTTTCTTTTATGACCACTGCATCATAATTTGTTTTATTAGCGTTCATGATTTATTTCAGTGGAAAAATACGATCATTCTTTATGGTCACAGGAAAAAATGTGAAATTTTCTTTTTTACTGTTTTATGGAATACTACATTCTACGAGTTTCTAATTTAAGTTTTAGATTTCGGATTTTAAGCTCAGTTCAATATTTAGATCAGGTTATTGACAAAATAAAAACGAGAACCGTGATCGTGCCCGAGATAAACAATTACCTTGTTAATCTTCAGCGTTTATAAACTCATATGCTTTAGTAGTGTACATGCCAAACAGTGCGTTGGCTCTTGTATCAGCAACCCACAGCATAGACTTATGCTTGAATTCCATTGTGACCTAAAATAGTTCATACCACCGCTGGCGTAAAGTGTAAAGTTCTTTGAAGCTCCAGTATGTAGGTTTACGAAGGTGCGCTATTGTTATGCCATGTGCCGAGTTATGACGTCACACGCCATGTTGTACCGTAGTCTTAGGAACATTGAGTTTAATAATAGACGCGGAACTATAGGGTTTAGTGACTTGCTAGAACGATAGCTTTCATCTCTTCAATACTGAATAGCGCAAGCCATCAAACATTAGGAAGTTGGCGCACTGTTAGATTTGCAGCTCGTGAACGTGTATGAGTAAAATAACATTTAACACATGTATGAAGATAGTCAGTGAGGTATGCAACATCCTTTTTCAGGTACCTAGTTAAGTAGTTTTAAAAAAATAATCTTTGAACACGCATAATCTCGTTTTTAATCCGAAAAGAAACCTTTTCCACTTGCATAAGACACTCAAAGAATTAATTCAGTTCTTTCCTAAATTTATTCAGCAAACGAGCAAGATTTCCTCTGACAAATAAGCTTTTCACGCCATGCCGATACGAGTATATCGAAGCAAGAATAGAAAGCAGCATTGCATGCAACTAGACACAACAATAAGTGCATAAAACTACCACTCGACAGTACACCTGCGACTCTTTTAAATGTATCGCCGCAGAATAAAGATCGCTCTGAAAGAAAGAAAAAAACTTGAAAATCGTGGTCTCACCCGCAGGGGTAGTAAAAAATATGCCACAATTAATATCACTGTATGTGTTAGTGTTAGTTTGCTGTGCATTTCTGTGATTTTAGAAAATTCCTTCTGTCCCCCCAAATATTCACTCGCGCAGCGCAGTATGTCCTAACAGAAATCGTGCGCTCGGAGAGCCCGGCCTTAAACTAGTACTAAACTGTCCGTTGGCTAAAGTGCATAGGAAAAAAAAATTACAGCTATTTGTTAGTGTACGGGTAACGGGGGGTAGGTCTCGCGAGGTAATGGGGACGCCAGGGGACTCGCTCAGAGACGGCAGTGATTAGGCAGCATTGTTTTATATTCAATTCCCGCTTTCTTTTCTCAGGTCGTGTGGACGAAGTGTGAAGGAAAACATCGTGAGGAAACCTGAGTGGTTGAGGTGTTCATATACCTCAGCGTTTAAAATTGCCAATCCGCGGTGGGCACGTGTGGTGATTAAGCCCAAATTCTCTCTCTGAGAGAAGGCCTGTGCCCTACAGTGGGACATATTATATAGGCTGCTTATGCATACATATTCGTACTTATTACACTGACAAAACGGTAGAATAAAATCCCGAAAAAGAATTTTTTTTTAGGGTACCTCCCCTACATCTAAATTAAGATGCATTTTAGTATACTACAACATAGCATGGGGTATGGTTGGATAGGTCGTTTATAGTACATTGTTTACCGAGAGGAGAAAGTGACCGATTACCGTCGAGGGTGTCGTTTGAAGCCCGAGCCGTAGGCGAGGGCTTTAAAACACCCGAGATCGGGAATTGCAGTTTCTCTCGAGTGATACATAGTGCTTTATACTACACCTGTTATCACTACTTATCATTTTGATAGTTTTATTTTACTTTCTACGAAAACTGAATCCTCAAACAACACACAAATTGGAAATGGCGCCAATGGCGTCTGCAATTTTCACATGTTCTTTTTTCAAATTGTTTATCCTGCCGCCGCAGGGTCGCACTGCCAGCCCGACACCATCCAACACACAGCTAGTGGCCAGTGTCATTTTGCGAACTTGGAGATAAAAACTCACTGTAAAAACTTTTTGGCTTTTGATATTTAGGTTACCGGCGCATAGTCTTACCCAAAATTAAAAAAGAAAAACCACGTAAGAAATGGATTTTCATACACTTTTCTCTACCGCTCAGATGCGTTTTCTCCCCGCATATTTGTTCGATATGCAATGACGTACTTTCTACCGTAAATTTGATAAAGTATCAAGGTACTTTCCAAGCAGGTGTAGTATAAAATATTGTGGATGCCGGAAGACCATTTTTTTGGTTTAGGGTTCTGTTTGCGAAATATTAAGCTTTAAAGCCCAAATTTTTGTTAGAGTAGGGCGTCCCCCCCTCTCCCGGCTAAACGGTTGATTGTAGAAACGTAAAAAAAATTACAGCAGTGGCACATAATAATGAACTTAAAAGGAAAATTATCACGGCTAAGTAGGCATACAAATTAACGAGTAATAGGCGACCAACTAATCAAAGGAAAACTTCGTACAAAATCCATTTAAATTTACTTTGATTAAGTTGTTAGTTCTGTAAAGCAGATAAAACCCCCTCTTTCTACGAAACCCTACACTGCGTGTGGCCCGACACGCACTTGGCCGGTTTTTTTAAACTACACAGACTACTAGAGTTTCATCGATGTAGAGCTTCTGTATACTGCTTACGAGTACGAACGTGCTTCCTTAATTAGTTATCTGCAGACGGTAACCGAATGAGATCGAAATAGAATTATAGATCTCTCTGATGTATCATGGAATGAAGACAGAAGAAGGAAATAATGGAGAAATGCACTGAACTATGAAGAGAAATATCGCTAGCGGGCATTTTCATGACAGACTAGTCTTTGGTGTTCAAAATGCACCAAATCTGTGTTGACAGATGTTCTTTCTTTAATAGATGTTTTCATTTCATTGCCGCTTTAAGAATGCCGACACAAACAATACACATATCGAATTGTTGGCCCTGTTCTTACTACGTGCTCTAATGTCCGTTTTTTGTGTTCAATCTGTTAATAGATAAGGCTACCAACAGTACAAAGTTAAACATCGTTTAATTGCACATTAACTTTAATTAGTACCTACTAGATTATAGTGTTGACAGGATAATAACAAAATATAACAATTAATCTAACTGTTCCCTTGCTTTAGTTGCAAAAGTAAAACAAAGTAGGTAAGTAACCTAAAATTAACATATTTTTTTCAGAAATTAACATTAGTGCTAATGAAATAATAAAGTGGGTACTGTGGTTTTCATTCTTCGTTATTAACTGTCAAAGACCAACTATTAGTAGGAGTGTCTATCCGCCTACAGGAATTGGACATAAGAAAATTATTCCTGTGGTGTGTGGAGAAAAATAAGGGACAACAGCTGCGTAGTGGATTGAAATCCTCAAGAAAAACAACAGCAACCCTTCACTTCCGATCTTGTCTACGCAATGTCGAAGGCTAGACAAGAATAAACAAACACAGGCTTTTGAACCTTACTAGTTCAAAGGAGTTTTGAGATACAGATTAATCTCGACAGAGAAACCTCTCTTAAAATTGTATTTGACATTATTTAATCTCATCATCAGAAGTCATCATTGAACTAACCTCTCTCATAATGAAAAACAAAGTTTCTATCAAAGGAAAATGGTGTCAAAGACTAGTAGAAGCCTTGTACTCCAAGTGCAGAACGAGATTGGACATGGACGATATTGACAAAATACTTACAGGAATTGTGAATCATAAAATTAAAAGTAGTCATACTTACCTATTAAAGCAACGACAAGCAGGTGGTCATATAAAACGGAAGAATGCATAAATGAGCAAGTTCTTGTAACAATAAAGGAGAAGACCGTTGGTGACGACGATAATGTAGAAATCTGAGAAGAAGATCCTAGGCCATGTTGTTGCGTCACGTCACGAAGAATTATGAAGAATTTCATAGAAGAAAAAATAAAAGGAAAAAGTAGTAGCGGAATAGGTAGATTTGGCAGTTTTTGTAATGATAAAGGAGAAGACTGTTGGTGATGACGATAATGTAGAAAACGGAGAAAAAGATCCTAGGCTATTAACAAAAACTGCCAAATCTACCTATTCCGCTACTACTTTTTCCTTTTATTTTTTCTTCTATGAAATTCTTCATAATTCTTCGTTACGTCACGAAGAATTATAAAGAACATCATAGAAAATAATAAACGGAAAAAGGGGTGGCGGAATAGATAGATTAGCAAGGAATCAAGTAAGTATAATGAGAATGAGACAGAGATGCTTAGTTAATCCACTAAATTTAACTCTAACCTTACCTTACCAACTCATGGCGCATAACGTTTTTTCCTTAATTATTGTTAATTTATGCCGTAAAAATAATTGGAGCCCGTAAATAGCCTAAAATAGAGGTTTATTTCTAGTTTCATTTACGTTATCTTTCACATGCACACTTATTTATTTGAAAACTTCATCTTCAAAGTGAGAAGAGTCGGTTCTTTCTGTTACACTCATCTCTAAGCCCTCAATCAACACATTTTGCGGAATGGTGTTGACGTCTTGACTAACAAACTTGAGGAAAGTTCAGGAAAAAAGGAGGAATTTTATGTTTTGCATCGATTTCGCTGTCACTGACACTCACAAATTTTTGGTTTGATACTGGCCTGGTCAGAACTGAAGAGTTGGACCCTGAAATATCGTTTATGTCATCGTCTGCCATTAATGACAGCACAAATAACTTTTTAACACACGTTTCTGAATATGTAGGTTTTTGTTATTTCACAGATTTCAACGCCTCGATTAAATAACGAACATATAAAGAAGAATGGAAAATACATATTTTCAGAAGAAAATGCCTTTCGTTTAGTAATGTCAACGTCGCGACATGGGTTATCAAACTTCAGTACGATTGGCAGCATATGAACATTTATCCACAGAAACTCTACATGAATCTTTATCGTTACCTTGTCTACGCTTCGGGCGACTTTACAGCAAAAAATAAAAGGTTAGTCCACCCAGAGGCCAAAAGGCTTGACCAACTTTGAGTAAATGAAATGTCATATGAAAGGATTGTCATTAATTAATATTGACGACGCAAGTATCACTGCTACACGAAAATAAAACGAACTAGTTGACGCCATGCTTTAATCAAGGCCTAGCTGAGTCCTTTATGCAACATCAGCAGGCGAAATCAAACCTACAAGAATTCAAATGAGTAATCCCGTCTGATGGAGTTGGAATTTCAACAGACTCATCTAGGCCTCGTTTAACACATTTCAGCAGTCGGCTTTTTAGTTTTTTATTTATGCTCTATCATAAAAACGGGAAAACATACAGGCATCAAACTTGGCGTGATTGTGGGACTTATTATATTCTAACAATAAATAATGAAAAAACGGCCAAGCGTGAATGTATTGGCCGTTTTTTTAAAATAATTTAGCAAATTTTATAACATTAAATTAAATCTCTATAAAGGCCCTACCTTCTAGTCCCGACATAGCTGAACCCATTTTTTGTTACGCAAAGAAGGGCCGACGACCCTCTTGAAACTGATCTCTCATCGGAAAACTCTCGAGGCCAACTTTAGGGCTGCATGCTGAACGAACGCCTGTTTGATAGACGCCCCGAATAAATTGCTGACGTATTATAGCCCTCTCAGAGTTGTTTGGCTCCTACTTACGTCTTCGTTTTGCCCAACAGCACAGACAGCATGACCTATCGTCGCTAATCATCAAATCAAAAATCGCGTTTTCTAGCGCCACAAAACTGGCAGTGCTGGCAGAGAATGCTTTGTATATCGTACCGAACGCCGTCCGAACGAGTCTATCCTAGAAGAACTTCAAATAAAGACGAGGCTTTTTACAATCTGCACTCAACGAATTTTGAAGTTCTTCGTCCATACCATCCTACGTGTCATCATCGCGCAGTTATCATCGGTCGCGCAAACGATAAAATGAAGCAGAGGACGAGTACCAATGTAATGGATGGACACCATAAGTGAAGCTACGGACCCTACAAGCAGCCATACAATCTGGTGCATAAACAGACCGAATGGCGTCGGTATGTCATTGTTGGTGTCGAAAGCTACCATGGGGCGGCTTGGCCATGGGGGCGAGCCAAGTAGATGTGCGGAAGTATTAAATTAGTTTTAGCACAACCGGCAGGATGAGGCAGTAACTTCGGACGTAACATATGTTAGCTGGGACCTTCATTGTCATGTTAATGTATGTAGAACCCCTTCAGCCAAGAAAAAGTTTGTACAATAAAAAGCTTTCTGGGGTGTTCGTCCGGAAAATTTTGCCAAGGGATAGACAGTACCTGTGAACTAATACGTCTAGAAAAACAATTGAATTGTAGCCCCTCCTTGCACCTCGAACGTGTGAAAAAGACAATGAGCCTGTTTTTTTGTCGAGCAGAGGAGTCCCAGGCCTATGGGGCGGCCCAATATTAGGGGTGGCCAATCGCGGAACACCGACCAAGTGCGAGTCGGACTTGCGCACGAAGAATTCCGTACCATTATCTATACAACATTAGACACAAAGATCGAAAAAACGGCAAAAAATCACGTTTGTTGTATGGGGTCTCCCCTTAAATATTTATTTTATTTTAATTTAATTGTTTATTTTTGAAGCGAATATAGGATTTAATATTCTGTGAATATTTCAAGCTGTTGCCGTTATTAATATCGAGCAAAAAACGGCAAAAAATTACGTTTGTTGTATGGGTTGCCTACCTTAAATATTTATTTTATTCTGTTTTTCTATTTATTTCATTACTAACATATTTATTTTATTCTATTTTTTGTTATTGCGGCAACAGAAATACATCATCTGTGAAAATTTCAATTGCCTTGCTATCACGATACATGAGATACAGCCTGGTGACAGACAGACAGACAGACAGACGGACAGTGAAGTTTTAGTAATAGCACCCTTCGGGTACGGAACCCTAAAAGCACTAATTTGTGAGGGATGTTTCAAATTATATAGGAACTAAAAATAACATAATAAGTAACTTTGAATAACATAATAATAAGAATCGCTCGTAGCCCCGGCTGCCTGAGTGATCTTAAACGATCACGAAGGTTAAGCAACACAGGGCGCGTTCAGTGCATGGATGGGTCGCCGTCTATGCCTAACGCTAGTGGCATTTTTCCCAGCGGTTCCGTGCTTCGCAAGGTACGTTAAGCTGTTGGTGCCGGCTGCCGTCGATAGATGGCAATCGTTAAGCCAAGTCGGAGGCCTTAGGGCGGCTTGACATCTTCTGACAGTAGACGAGCCACTAGTCTACAAGCCTCCACCAATCCGGACTTGGCCCCCGTGGTGGAGTATGGCCTATACCTTCCTCAGGGAAGAGACCCGTGCCCCTCGGTGGGGACATAATGGGTTGATGATGAAAGTAACCTTTCACACAACATAACATATTATTATTAATACGTTTGATGCACATAAGTAAAAAATACAATTGTGGCGAACCTAATGCTAACTAAGGTCACTAGATGATCTGGATAACAAGATAGTATACAGAAAATTTATAGAATGTCATATGTAGCTCAGAAAATAGAGAACGAGGGCTGCCGCAGAACTGCTAAAAAATATTATTATTATTAAAATTATTTATTGCACAAAAGACATGTTTGCTTCTTCTCGCGATCGCGATAAAAACAGCTGTTCCATACTGAAATTCGATACCAACTGTACAAAATGTATGGAACAGCTAATTTTCTTTTGAGATATCAGAGTTGGTCCCATAGTGAAAGTTGTTAGTATTGCTCATATTTTTATTGGAGTAGAAAGAACTTCGAGACAAGCGTCACTTTACAAATCATTTCCTATTGCACACCACTAAGCACGGTCCTCGGCTACTCTCACCCAGCTCTTGCCAGCCGCCCTGCGAAGATCATCGCTCCACCGAGTCTGAGGACGTCCTACACTACGTTTACCGATCTACGGTCTCCACTCAAGAACTCGTCTACCCCATCGGTTATCAGTTCTTCGGATGATATGGCCGGCCCACTGCCACTTCAGCATGCTAATTCGGTGGGCTATGTCGGTGACTTTGGTTCTCTGTCGGATCACCTCGTTTCGAATTCGATCTTTCAGAGAAACCCCGAGCATAGCCCTTTCTATAGCACGCTGAGCGGCTTTAAATTTGTGGACCAGCCCCACCGTGAGTGTCCACGTTTCGGCACTATATGTCATGACGGGTAGGATGCACTGGATGTATCGCCAGTCGACTTGGCATCGCTGCAAAGATTCCAGAACAGACCAGGTCTCGACCGAGTCAAAGGCCTTTTCATAGTCCACAAACGCCAAGCACAGGGAAAGATTATACCCTTCGGTCTTCTTTATAGTCTACCGCACTGTGTGAATGTGGTCTATGGTGCCGTAACCCGATCGAAAGCCGGCCTGCTCAGGTGGCTGAAACTTTAAATTTACAAATCAACATCCTATATA
This sequence comes from Yponomeuta malinellus, assembly GCA_947308005.1. Lineage (NCBI taxonomy): Eukaryota > Metazoa > Arthropoda > Insecta > Lepidoptera > Yponomeutidae > Yponomeuta > Yponomeuta malinellus. Next base: position 6,667,083 of record OX371010.1, read on the forward strand.
TTATATTCTTCATTGCAAATAGTAAATTCGAAAGATAATAAAATAAAATTTGTCACAACGGCGAACCTATCTCTAAGAGAGATCTCTTCCAGCCAACCATAGCATAGGGTGTTTAAATTAAGATAGCGGGAGGAAGGCAGAAATATTTACAATTACGCAAATAAGTAATAATACAATAATATACTTACATATACATATTATACTTATACGTACATAAACCTATTAAGTACGACATATTAGAAAGATAGTGCTCTTTTAATCTCGTCTTGAAAGAAGATATGGAAGAGCTCTGTTGAATATAGTTATGAAGCTTGTCACAAAGTTGCGAAGCTCGGACATATAGGACATAGTCCCTTGTTCTCCGTACATAACTGAGTTACATTACTAGCAATGTATGAAAAAAATATTCTTCGTACAAAACTGGGTAATGTACCGAGAAACCTACCTTCTTTGAGACATATTATATATAGAGAGCAGCCGATTAACTTTTAACTAACGATTATTATGTACCCTTCTTTCTAACGTGTTGACGTCACTATCGGCAAAAAAGTATCAATGGAATTGGAGAAAAGGCACGAAATAGAATATAATATGAATATTCTTTATACCAGAAAACTGTAATTACAGAAAACAACAGGTACTGATTACTGAAATTCTATATTTTGTAACATAGCCTATAATTTCGAAATAACACTTTAGAATCCACTTACTTTACTATAGCCACTTGAACTAGAACCTGAAATGTCCGGGATAAATCTTAAGAATAATGGCCTAAATACAGGGGAAATCATTTGCAGATATGCCAAAGATATTACGTTTTTTACGACAACATTGTGGTATCCAAGCAAATGCTTTTACTTTCTTGATTGGAATGCAAATCAGCTACTAAGAGCGTACAGCTTGTAAATAAAAGTGTGTCGCTGGTAGATACTGTCGAAAATATCTAGTTGTACCTCAACATATTGTGGCTGTGGTTGCGTTATGGGTGGATTTGCAACAACAATGTAGTAAAGGTTGAGCAGCTGGCGCCTGTCGTTTTTTTTATACAAGATTACCGCGCGCCGTCAGCGCAGTCAAAAAACGTCGTGTGCAAAGGCCCTAAGCTGCACGGCATTATCAGACATTTGGTAGTTTCAAACATTTTATATGGCTCTTGTGCGAATAATATGTGAACGCTGTATGAAAAGGAGGTCTCAGCCTTGTAAAATATGTTTGTAACATTTTGTTTCAGAAATAAAATGTATTTCAATTTTTTTTCAATTTTCAATTAATATAGTCCAACGATGTCATACAGTGACAGTTATAGTCCAATGTAAAACCGGTCATTTGCTTACGTCCACTGTAAGGGAAACTTAGCTGTCATTCGACCAGTCAAGCGAGTCTCTTAAATGCATATTTGTTCAACAGAGTTGTCATTCGACCATTCGGGCGAGTCTCTTAAATGAATATCTTAAATGAATAGTTGTTCATCATCATCATTCAGCCACAAGAGGTCCACTGCTGGACATAGGCCTCCTCCATGGATTTCCAAAAAGACCGGTTGGAAGCGGCCTGCATCCAGCGCCTTCCTGCCACTTGGATGAAGTCATCTGTCCATCTTGTGTCTGGTCGTCCTACGCTGCGCTTGCCGATATGTGGTCTCCATTCGAGAACTTTTCGGCCCCATCGGCCATCAGTTCTGCGTGCTATGTGCCCCGCCCACTGCCACTTTAACTTACTAATCCGCTGGGCTATGTCGACGACTTTCGTTCGTCTACGGATCTCATCATTTCTGACTCGATCTCGTAGAGAAATTCCGAGCATAGCCCTTTCCATAGCTCGTTGCGTGACCTTGAGCCTTCTTATGAGGCCCATAGTGAGAGACCACGTTTCAGTGCCATAAGTCATCACTGGTAACACACACTGGTTGTATAATTTTGTCTTGAGCGATTGAGGTATATTAGACTAAAAGACTTTTTTCTAAGTTTCCGAATGCTGCCCAGCCGAGTTGGATTCGACGAATGACCTCTTTCACGAAGTTGGACCAACCTAGTTGGACTGTTTGTCCTGAGTAGAAGTATTCGTCTACAACTTCGAGAGTCGAGTTCCCAATGTTATTGGGGTGGGCACAACACGGGCGTTCGACATGACATTCGTTTTGTCCATGTTCATTTTAAGGCCCACACGTTGGGAAACTCGACTGAGGCCTTCGAGCATTATGCCGAGGTCTTCTATCGTTTCTGCCATGACTACTATATCGTCGGCAAATCGAAGTTGCGTGATGTACTCGCCATTGATATTGATGCCGCGTCCCTGCCATTCCAGAAACTTGAAGGCATCTTCCAGTGCGTTTGTGAACAGTTTCGGAGAGATAACGTCTCCTTGTCTCACGCCTCTTGTCAATGGAATGGCCTCCGAATTCTGCTCCTGTACTCGGACCGACATGGTGGCGTTGTTGTACAAGCACTTCAGCATAGTTGTTCAATAGAGTGATATTAGTACTGTCATGGTTGTTTCAATGACACTTTTGTTTGGTAGTCTACTAACCAATTGCATTTCACTGGTGCAACTCAACTCGGAGCCTCGCGTGATTCGATCGCGAGAGATGCCTATTTAATTTGGGCAGGTCATACTATTGGCATGACATTGTAATGCTATTGCTTAGTAAACTACTAAATAGCGTCAACTAACAGCCATTTTCGTGCCAATATCACTCTATTGAACAACGATATTCCTTGATTAAACTCGCGGCCCTGTTTAACAACACTGTGTCTACACAGATAATGAATTCATCACAAATTAAATCGTCCAACCAAACGGCAGACTGCCTGTACCTAGGTACTTGTTTCATCTTCTATCAGCAAAATAATTACGCCCCTCAATTTGCATACAATGAATTCGTTTAAAGACGAGGACTCCCTATTTGGAAAGATATTATATTCCTTTCGGCAGATTTCGTAGATATTGATTTCAATTTCATTAGATTGATTTGATTTCATTGTAGGGAAGGAAAAGAAAGAAAGTTCATTAGGCGCTGTGAAACAGAAACCCTTATATTTTTCTATCGCATTTTTTCCAATATTGTAATTCCCGGGAACTTCATAAAAAGATTTATTCGCCAAACCTGGTCTCTTGAATTTGAAGAACCTACCCAGTCTCTTGAATTTGAAAGGATTAACAAACGGTGTTTTATCGATTTTTCTTGATGCCTGTTTGATACTTTCTTCGTTTTCTTTTCTACATCTCATAATGTAACTACTTTCTAGTGACAGGTTTTTTTATTTGTAGCCTGTTCCACAATGTTCAAATACCAGATGATCTATCTATCTGTGTCTCTTATGTACATTGTTGGCGCCAAGCTCTGGCACAGAAGGCATGGCCAATGCCAACGTCATCATACTGCCTCCGACAAGCGGGGTTCGAGGTGCGGGAGTGGTAATACCTCCGACAAGCGGGGTGCGAGGTGCGGGAGTGGTACTACCTCCGACAAGCGGGGTGCGAGGTGCGGGAGTGGGGACAGGCTAGGACGACGACGCGACGCAGAGCTCGCGACTCGCTCTCTTGGGCTTTCTCGACAAGTAAGAAAGACATGTTCTAGTGTCATTGTGAATTATGTCATAATTTGACCTTGAACTGTTACTTGATACATGTTATTGTTACGTGAACAAATTATGTGATAATTTGACCTTGAAACCGTATAAGCTGTATCCATAAAAATGGCCAGTATGATTCTTTAATAACGTAAAAGTCCAATAAGGTAGGGTATATGGAACTTCTACTCATAAAAGGGTAAAATAGGGGATAAAACATTGTATGGAAGTGCTTTGTTTCGTGTTTTTACATAAGCTGGAAACGTAAAGCGCAATTTTTATTAAGATCTAGTTTGTAATAACACGCTTCTTCTAAAACTGTTTGATTTGTCGTTACGTTTTTCCCTTTACCACATACTATTTAAACTGCCTCTGAGAAGTGTTCTAAAGAATCGTGTTTTTATGAATAAGACTGTTAGACATTTGATAAGAACTGAGAATTTTACCCCTAAAGGGGTACTCTTACAAAGTTAATTCTACACAAAGGACGCACAAATAGTTTTAAATATAAGAAAAAACTAAGTATTATTACCAAGTGCTACTATTTGTTTTTTAGGGTTCCGTACTCAAAGGGTAAGGGTAAGTATCACTTTAGACTTCGCTATCTGTCAGTGCGTCTGTCTGTCTGTCTGTCACCAGGCTGTATTTCATGACACATGATAGCCAGACAGTTGAAATTTGAAATAGAGAAATATATTGCATGAATCACTTGTGTTTTACACAAATGCGCCAATCTTCCAGAGCATAGCTAAAGAGAACATCAGGGGCAGCGTATCTACTCGTGATACAAGTATGTGTAACGAACCATTATTTACGCCCAGTACCATGAAGGCAGACGCATCAGCATTGTGCTCAAAGACTTCCTACTTGCAAACGGGTTTCTTTTGAACTCACTGAAGAAGGAACTATTTCTAATTTTGTTTGCAGCTGGAATTACAGAAACGCTGAATCGGTATTTGATTGAATAACTAGAAGGAAAAGAAGATCATTTTGTGCTATAGTGTAGTGGGCAGCAGGTTAACCTTTACATTTTGGTTGCAAAGTCGTCCTTAAGGTGCACGAATATAAAGGTTGTTGTGCTGCAGCTTACAAACAAGCTGGTTTTGTTTTGTTGACGTTTTAATCGATGTTTGAACTAGTTATGGGGTGTGGTCGATGGGTGTGCGGCGATAAAACTAGAAGCTTGAATTTTCAGTAAGGGGCCGTCCATATATTACGTCATTCTAAATTAGGGGGGGGGGGTTGGTCTGCGGATGACGGTAAATGATAGATGGGGGGGGTGTTTCGAAATTGACGTCATTCTTATTTATTTATTTATAGTTTATTTTTCACGTACAAAAAGATTATTTCTAAAAAGAAATTTCTTCCAGCACACCTAGTAAAATACTAGCTGCCCGCCCCGGCTTCGCCCGTGGTACTTACATGTATTATACATATAAACCTTCTTTAAGAATCAGTCTATCTATTTAAAAAAACCGCATCAAAATCCGTTGCGTAGTTTTAAAAATCTAAGCATACATAGGGACAGACAGCGAAAGCGACTTTGTTTTATAGTATGTATTGATAATAAACACAATACTTAAATAATAACTACAACATTACATAATTAATAAAAGTACATATTAATACTATACTTATACTTAAATACATGTCTCATACTAAGGAAAGATAATGTTCTTGTGATATTTTGCAAGTATCCAAAGAAAAGTAAAAAATAAGTAGTTATATTATATCAATGATTATTGCCAAAGTAAAAATAATAAAAGGTGATTCTATAACCAAGTGTTTTAATCATATAATACCCTATTTCTCTCAAATCTGCAATGTTTTATTTTGTCAAACTAGTAATGACGTCAATTTTGGGAGAAGGGGGGGGGGGTCATTAAGAAATGACAATAGGATGATTATAGGAAGGGGGGGGGTCTAAAATCTGAAAAAATCGATGACGTAATTTATGGACGGCCCCTAACCAAGCAGGCATTGTATAAACACAGTATATTTCAAATTTAATTCCATTTGAACCAGTAGTTGAACAATTGTAACTACTTTCAAAAACCTATTTAGACGCTAAAAATTCCACCCATGCCGGGACTTGAACTCGCGACCTCTGGCTCACCGCGCCAGCGCTCTCCCAACTGAAATTGTCCTCAGCACGAGTTAGTGCAACAAAAAGAATATAATCAATTATAACTAGTCAAATTTTCTTAATTTTGTCACCCACACGCTTCCTTAGATGGTTTAGTGCGATTGCCAAGTCAATCTATTGATTTAAAACATGAAAGAGTTTTAATATTGATATGGTCACTATAAGATTTTGTAAGGTTAGCTAATTACGTAATAACTTAAAACAGAAGGCCCTTTAAGCAAGGATTGTATAAATTAACCGACTACTTGGATCTCACAATTTTTTACAGTAGACGAACTGAGTTGTGAAACTCGTTTTTTTTACAAGTTATGTTTTTGATGGGTAATATATTTTGTTACCAATTAACAAGCATTGGGAGCAAGATAGAATCATATATGTAGTGCGTTTCTCGTACATAAAAATTCAATTAAAATGTGTGCTCTCAAACCAACCAAAAGTCACGGCGGCAAACCCTTCTACACTACACAGATAAGTGAAGTGACCCTAGTGAGCCAACCAATATATACCAATATATATATATCAGTTGGTACAGGACAGACCCGGACTAGCCATACAGGCAAATCAGGAATTGTCCGACGGGCCGTCGGTTTTGTTTTGCTAGTTCTAGTTACTTTTAGTTCGACTGGAGATTTCATGGTTGGGCCGTGCTGAGGTATGTAAATAGCTCTGACACTGGGGTTCCCTCACGATATTTTCCTGGTATTGCTACTATAACTTCACATACGTACGTAACTTCGTAACTTCGAAAACAAAGTCATGTACCATGCTAGGATTCGAACCTACGACTTCCCGAATGAGAAGCCGGTGTTCTACTGCGCCACTACGACCCCGTGTTTAGCTAGGTATTTAATAACAAAGCAGCGCGAAACGACAATTTGCGGTCTCAAGTGGAAACACTTTCCCGTATATTTTTTATTTCAGTTTAAAAGCTTTGGCACCATTCGGGCACGGAACCCTAAAAAACATTTGGATGCCGCACATGGAGACTTTATGAAATGAAATGGTATGAAACGGTCGATATTTTTTTGCGACTTTGATGTTTTGCGCATTGTCTAATTTGTTTGTATTGACGAGTAACCAAATGGTGGATTCTACTCATCAATACAAAATACTCAAATATCTATAGGGATTATATATTCTTTTTGTTGCACTAACCCGTGCTGAGGACAATCTAAAAACCTATTTAGAGGCTAAAAATTCCACCCATGCCGGGACTTGAACCCGCGACCTCTGGCTCACCGTGCCAGCGCTCTCCCAACTGAGCTAATTGGCAAGTGCCTGTATTACGTACAGGCAGCGACATCTGGCCGAAGTGAATTACATTTTTTTTTATATCTATAGGGATTTTGTTTCAGGCCGTATTGTATACTTTTCATAGAGTCGATGACTAACAAGGTTCGCTACCATAGTTACAGTCAGACGTTTGTAATCGCTCAGGATTTTGTACGCGTAACTAGGCCACTCGTTACCATAGCACAGATTATCCTAGTTTGGGACCAGGACAAGTAGTTGTGTTGTGTGGAATTTATTATTATTATTATTATAGTGAAAGGATTTTCCAATCAGCATGAGAAGCTTACTGATAGTTGCCCATTGGCAAATACAAGGTTATGTAGATAGGTCTTATAATATTACATAAAAATTTCAGCGCTGTTTGATTTACTTTTCTCGTTTACTGGTGAAATTCAATTGGCATCCCGGCGAGCATATTGTTTTGTTTCCAACAATTAAGCAACAATGCCGCCACGAGAGAAGCGGAAAATCTTTGTTTCCGAACGAACACGAATGTATTTACCGCGCTAAGTGCCCCCGCGTAACTCCGCTCAAGAAATCCCTAAACGTCCCAGATTTCGTTTCCGAATTGATTTATAGAAATCAGTATTCCGAGAATGTAAGACAAAAGAATACGGCTTGCGGTTGGTTTGCTCTAGTTCCTTGTACTGCAAATCAGAATGTATCTGCAGAAGATCTACTGACCCAAAATATCAAAAACCTCATCTTCTTCATATGATCCAGGGCCGGCACATCCGGTTACTGCGAAATATTCAATTATCAACTTACTCTCTCCCTTGGAGAAAAGATCTGTACCTTACATCTGGCGTCTTCTTACACTATTGAAACCGATTTTCCATAAACGCTATGAGTAGGTACAGTATCTAACCGTTGTTGTTGTTGTCGCTCTATCTGACTGTTGTTGTCGATACCGAATTACCGATAGAGCAGCATAAAATAGAATTTGCGGTCTCAGCGAGCTGACGCCTAAACAGCGAAATCTGTGCAGCAAAATGTTAAAGCTTTACAGGAAAGAAATTTAAAGAAAACAAAAAAAAAAAAACACAGACAGAGTGAAATGGAACATACGTGAAATTTCGCTAAATGGTTTGCGGCATAATATGTCACAAACCGTGATATTACAGCGAAACGGTGATAAAAAAGTATGTGCAGCGAAATATTAGCAGTAATCTCCGTTTAGTACTAAATAGAAAATCACCCAGACTGATGACATCTGAATGAGGTCATACAAACTCTTCTTACCTAATATTCGAAGGTGGACCTTCTATACTTTAATATTTACGCCTGAAATCATAATTAGAAAAGTTTGGGTATGTATCTGAATGTAATTGAGAGGAAGAAGGCCAATCATAAATACTAGAGTACTGGGTCGCTGTTTGGAAGTTGGGACACCCATCTTAATATTACATTTCACTGCGAATTAACTTTAGCATTAGAACCTCAAGAGATGAGATAACTTTGGAAGTATAGAGATTATAATAAGTGTTACTGAAATAATGCCAAACCTGAGAACCTTTTCTTCAGTATCATTCAGTAGGTATCTAAATCAGTATCGCTCACTATCTTAAACGACTTCCAATGAGAAATAGTTAAAAATTCTCAATTTTATTTTTTCATTTTTATTTTGATTGAATTTTTCATAAATTCTTATTACTTGACACCGTCAATTCGTATGAAATATAAATATTAAGAACATTCAAGTTTTGCTCATTAGTTTTGTGTCGTTTAATGAGATAGGTACATCTCTCCAATTAAAGAGAGCGACATTATATTTAAACCATAAAGGCTACGAAGAAAAAAATCACAGATTTCGTTCCTCAAACGGCTATCGAGCACATTGAGAATTAATCGAGTCATAAATCATCATCATTCAGCCACAAGAAGTCCACTGCTGGACATAGGCCTCCTCCATGGATTTCCAAAAAGACAGGATGGAAGCGGCCTGCATCCAGCGCCTTCCTGCCACTTCGATGTCTTTCTGACTTTTTTCAAAAAAGTTAGGCTACAGGACTAACCCTTAACCCGATCGTCTTTGTTTTAGACTCAAATTTATCAAAATATCGTGCGCCAAAATAAAAAATCGCAAAAAATTGAATTAAGTTTTCACTATTTTGATCGTAACTTTTTCGTTTTTTACTTTCTCGGATAATCATTTTTGCACCTTACAGCTGTCGTGAATACACGTCTTGTCAGCCTCAGATAATATAATATCTTCACAACTCTCAGAGATATAAGGGGATCGCACTTTTTCGTAAAATCGGACCCTACACTGGAGCGAACGAAAAGACATTTCCAATGTCAAAACCACGGAAGTATTTTCTTCCTACAAAATTCACTTTCAAAAATCAGCCCCTGTCCTCTCGATTAGTCTGTACCAATGAAATGAGCACAAGATGTGCTGTAGAGTAAATCACTCTGTGATTAGTTCATCTGTGCGCCATGCGTGACGACGTGAACGTTGATTGGGCGATAGTAAATGAGAGCGTAACTTATTATTGGTTTTATACAAAAACGTGAAACCATTGAGTTCAGTATGTATAACGCGTCGAAATATCTAGGTACCTCGCAAGATGGCGGTCTGCCGGTAGCAGGTATATAGATATTTTTCCAGATAGTACTGAACTCGCTCCGATTGGTAACACAATTGACAAGCCCCGCCCGCCTTCCCACAATTGAACGTGGGGTCATTCTTAGCGCTAGTTAGACATCTTTGTTTTTAACTATCACTGCATAAAGGTATTAAACCTTTATATACATACGTGCACTCTTATCAGTTACAAATATGACTTTGCAATAAAAATGTAAAGTTTGCAGTTGACCTGCTGTTGACTGTACAGTATACAAGAGCGTGAGGAGAGAATGAAATAATCCAGCTCCAGAGTATAATTGTTTCGCCTGTTTTAGGTAACAACCGGTTTCATCATTCAACATAAAGCTGAATAATATGAATATTATAACAAAGCGATAACAATAATGTAGCAAGAAAAGAAAAGACTAGTAGAATGGATGGAGAAACTCAAGAGAATAGAGAGGTCACATTTTACTTACGATCGTCGTCGGAGGACACATAATTTACGTAAAATAAATATTTCCAATAGTACTTGCATGTAAGGTACCTCACCTTCAGGGATCATGGATTTGCCGTTCGTACTTGGCGAGGGGTAACTCTGTAATTACGTGTCGAGTGCAATTCATTTACTTATCGTTGAGTTGAGTAGAGCCAAGTAGCCATTACTCAGATCCTCTTGACTCATACCTTTTGAGCTAAAAATTAACGCTTACTTATAGACGTTTCACGTTAAACCAAATAATAACCAAATGAAATTTGTGTAACCGACACAGCCCCACCCGCTTTTAAGGAGAAGAAGAAGAAGAAGAAAGACATTTATTATACCAACAAGATACATCACAGAAACAAAATAAGCACATAAGTAACATAATATACACAACACAGAAGGAAAACTAAATACACAACAGACAAAACGAATAAATAAAACAGGACTATAGATGTAGCCTGTGGTGTATCTACATTGCCACAAAAGGCAGCTGACTCAGCGTTGTGCTGAGGAAGTGATCCCTCAGCGCTGATTTTCAGCCAGTGCCTACGGTAACCCATAATTGTACTACGGAGTGCGTGCCGTGGTGCAGTTAAAGAATTAAGTCAAATTCAATAACATACATACAATAAAGTAAAAAAAATAACTAAAATATCGTCATAAAATACTTACATATATTATTAGTTTTAAATTAATATGTATGAAATATAAAGGAACACCATAATAAATTAAATTCAATAAGTAAATATAAGTGAAAGAAATATAAGTGAAGGAGAAGAGAGGGGAGGATACACACCAAAATAAATAAAAAGTAAATACATGCCCAACATTTTACTAGTAAGTGCGACTCGGACTCGCCGTTTTTCCGCGCTTTTCCCGAATTCAAAAACAATTTTTTTAATTATTGAATTACAAATATACTAGTAGTGTACGACGGTATTACTTGCCACGTAGTTCTAGGTCAACGGAAAGTACCCTATAAATTTTGATTCCTTTGATAGTGTCGAAATATACGTTTTTTGCGCAATAAACGGCCGTAACTTTTTTTACGTTAACTTAGAAGTTTGATTTTTTCACAGCTTCACGGTACTGTAAACATGAGTATATTTTTAGGGTTCCGTACCTCAAAAGGAAAAAACGGAACCCTTATAGGATCACTTTGTTGTCCGTCTGTCCGTCCGTCCGTCCGTCTGTCAAGACCCTTTTTCTCAGGAACGCGTGGAGGTATGAAGCTGAAATTTATATCAATTACTCAGGTCTACTGTCCCTTGAAGCTGTGAAAAAATCAAACTTCTAAGCCAACGCAATCAAAAGATACAGATGTTTATGCCGCAAATTTTCGACACTTGCAAGGGAATCAAAACCTACAGGGTGCTTCCCGTGAACTCAGAATCTTGAAATTTGGTACGAAGCAACGTCTTATAGCATAGATAAAGGAAAAATTACGAAAACCATAAATTTTTAGTTACATCACATAATATATTTTTTTTTTATAATTTTAAACTTTGAACTATGGGTATTTCCTCATAAACGCGTAGAGGTATTAAATTGAAATTCATACCAAATACTCAGGTCTATAATACCTTTAAGCTGTAACAAAATCTAACTTCTATGTCAACGCAATCAAAAGAAACAGCAATTTAAGCTGCATATTTTGAAACTCGCAAGTACTCGCAAGGGAATCAAAACCTAAAGGGTACTTCCAGTCGACCTAGAATCTTGAAATTTGGCATGAAGCAACGTTTTATAGCACACATAAAGGAAAAATTCCGAAAACCTTAAATTTTTAGTTACATTACAAAATATATATTTTTTAATAAATATAAACTTATTACTTTTTTCCTCATGAACGCGTAGAGCTATCAAGTTGAAATTCATATCAAATACTTAGATCTAATTGCCTTTAACCCGTGAAAAAATGTTGTTGACATTGCAGGTTTGTACGGAACCCTCGGTGCGCGAGTCCGACTCGCACTTGGCCGGTTTTTTTTTTATTTCAACTTGGTACCTCCGGCCGTTCCCGAGATAAAGGGTCTTGACAGATAGACAGACGGACGGACGGACGGACAACAAAGTGATCTATAAGGGTTCCGTTTTTCCTTTTGAGTTTTTCGTTTTTCCAAGCGGGGATTCATCCTGTGACCTAACCAAGACCAAGCATGATGCCCTCTTAACAAACGAGATACTCAATATTACAAGGCAAATTATATAGAATAGTAAATTAAAGTTAATAACCGCCATTCACCAATCACAAAGGACGACCTGTATGAATCATTACAAATTGCGAATTATCGCGTTTACCGTTGAAAAGGTAATCAAATAGTTTAAACATTTTAAATCCTGCAATGATGTTTAGGTACTTCTGATAAGTGTTTTTACTGCTTATATTGGACCCCGATTACAAATTATAAGCCTCTTAGGTTATAGAAATGAAATATAGCAGGCATTAATTTGTTACATCGGAGTAGAATCGTAAAAGGTTAGACAAATGAAATTTCTATCAAAATGGTCCATGAATTTCTCTCGGAAATTATATACAGAGGAAATTCGTCGGCTACCCTTGATGGTAGCTTCAATAGGTCCATAGGTTCATTGTGGGGTCCCCAGATACCATTCGTTTTAATAACATTAAAATTGTAGTGACAAATTCATCATCATCATCATCATTCAGCCACAAGAAGTCCACTGCTGAACATAGGCCTCCTCCATGGATTTCCACAAATTATTAAGCACATTTTATTTTTATTTTAAGGCGAATATTTGTACCTATATTGTATATTGTATCGTTTATTGACACCTCGAAAACTGAACATTTATTGAGTCTGAGGCAGTTCAATATTTGGGACCACCTCGATAAGTTTATTATTAAGTCTTAGGTAAGTGCTCTCGGTAGGTTGGTATAATCTACCTATGCCATCGCAGGTTATACCAACCTACCGACAGATGAGACATTTTATATCCTCAAAGATTATTATCAGGTTAATGAATAAGCAATCAATATTGAGGCGATTCTCCCATTGGCAACGCGTCTCGCCGCAGTGCGCGTAGCGGCGAACAACGCACGGAGTGATGGAGGTGTGCGAATTGTCGTGGAAAATTGTTGATACCGAACATTTTCATGATGCTATGCTACAGTTATTTTATCAAAATTAGGAGAATATTTACGATCGATATCTTAGACTGAACGTCCTTTATGCATAAAAACACGCGTGGTACTGCGGAGCCAGTGTGTTATACCTCGCGGCACGCCCCGCGCTTCCACGCGGTTTGGCGGAATTCGCGAATACCTAGCGTTCCAGGCGTTTCAATTAAAAACGCGAGTTTATTATATCCATAACTCTGTGCGGGAAAAATCGGATAAAAACATATACAATTCCTGGTTTCTATTGGTGAACCGAACTAACCGCGAAAAATAAATGGAAACTACCTTCATTTTTTATTTAGATTCTATTAATGTGTCCCACTGTTGAGCAAAAACCTCCCTTTCTAGATGCCAGTTTTCGATTGTTTCAGATTCGCTTGTTTCGATTTTGCCGTCTTAATAATAATAATATACTTTGTTGCACACGAAACATTGAACAGGACATTATATAAGAAATAGCATGTACAAAGGCGAGCTTATCCGTCTTCTTCTTCGTCTGCAGTTACCGCTACGCGGGCACCGACTTTGTAGCCGATATTTTGAAACATGAATCTGCTTATCACTCTTTAACAACTAACTCTCTTGCTTGTAATTTCACTAATAAACTAATTTGAATAAACAAATTCATATACCTATACGAAAGAATAAATACCTATGTATATAAATGTTGATGAAGCTAAGTGATCGTGGCACGTTCCAAACCCAGAGAGGCATTTCATAAAACTACATTTCATATTTTATAACGAAAATTCGATGTACATTTACATTTTTACTAGTATTTTCATTTTGCTCGAAACCCAAAGCTTAACCCAGTGCTTAAATTAAGAACTAGACCTATAAGATACCCCCGAGTGTTGTAACAAAACATAACATCGCTTACCTAAGTTATAATAATTAGTCTCACACATATTTGTATGTTAATATGGTTAGCTGACTCAATTAATGTAGTCACGTGTGGAATATATTTTAGTCAACGTATTATGCGCGCACTGACTGTGAAAACAATTACTTATATATATTGTAAAGTCAACTACCAACCTTTTAACGTGCGCGAAACGTCTTTCAGTTCAGTAGTAGTAGGTCACTTGCTAAACTCATATATATATAAACTCACGCCTGTATCCCAGAGGGGTAGGCAGAGACCAGGCACTACGTTTTGCCACGATCCTGACAGATCACTTTCGTTTCCTGAACATTCATTAGTCATTGCATGCACGCACGCCAATATCTTACATAGACAGTCTATATGCGTCCCACTGTAGAGCACAGGCCTTCTCTCAGGGAGAGAGTATGGGCTTAATGACCCTGCGTGCCCACCGCGGACTAGCGATTTCAAGCGCTGACGTACGTGAATAGCTTAGATAGTCAGAGTTCACCGTTAGCGAGTGGTATTTGGACTATAACTTCACAAATGTACATAACTTAGTCATAGGTACAAGCCCGCACTGGGAATCGAACCTGGGTCTCCCGCTTCCGACTCCAATGTTCTACCGACTTGGCTACCACCAACTTGATGAAAAGCGTCACGTTGTTATTCCTCGTTGTTTGTCATCATTAATTTCGACACTTCAATTGTCTTACTTGACTGCCAATTAGTACCTATAATAGAAATTTACATTATCGTCATTCCTAAAGTAAAGTAAAGTAAGTTCCACACAACACAATCACTTGTCCTGGTCCCAAATTAGAATACCCTGTGCTATGGTAACCAGGTAAGGACATCACAAACATGCAAATACACACAGACTAACGCCATTTGTACAAATGTAAGGCGGCACCCAGTGGGAAGGGAACCCACGACCTCCAGCATGGTAATCAGACGTGATACCGCAAGACCAACGAGGCAGTCGTATTTAATTACAACGTAGTAAACTATTTAGTCAAAAATATTTAGTCATGGCTATTCAATTTTTTTTCAAGAAACCTTCCTCTATATATCGCCATCAAATAAAAATCTCAGTCATCGAATGAATAATCCAAATTTAAAAACCACTAAACACAATATAAACACACCTTAAAACACATGTTTTACGATAGGTAGGTATGTTATGTTCCTTTTGAACGTAAAGATAATAATATTTTATAGAACACGTGGTGCTTAGCGGCTCATATGCGGTGTAACAATAAAAAGAGAAATGACACATTTAGACCGCGCGAACCAACAAATGCTCCTGGCTTGGGTTTCTTAAATACCGTGTTATTTAAATAACGCAAAATTTTAATATAGTTTCGTTAGTAGTAATAACTATCAATAAGGAATAACCAGTTCCAATAAGAAGAGTTTAAAATTCCTAATTTAAGTATTTTTTATTTTTCATACCATCTTAAAACTGGACGCGGTCAATTAAAAAATAATAATGATAACTGAGACCTTCTGACTTCTACCTGTCGAGGGTGGTTCTATTATTATCAATACTAATTTTACTGTAGTACCCGGACGTACGAGTACATGTCACTGCTGTGCTTAAGGGTCTCTCACAAGTCTCTCAGCAGGGTCGGCATTATAATATAATGCCAACGCTGCTGAGAGAATGTGAAAATAGTTTAGCCAATGCTATAAGTATAAGCTTTTTTAAGCAAAGGGTAACTCACCTCACAGATAAAGCTATAAAGGTTTCAGTGAGGGTCTTTTGTATTAAGAATGTACTTAGTGAAATTAAAAAGAAAAAGGGAAAAAGTGGTTAAAGACGCGTGTTTAAAACACTTTGTTTCTGTTAAGACCCTGTATCTCAGTGTGAGTGGTATTGAGTAGTAAAGAGAGTGTGAGCTTGTTACTAACGCTTTTATTTAAGACCTTTTCTTTTGTTGTTTCAGCAAGCAGTACATCGGGCTTACGAATTAACATCAACCTACAGCGAGTTTAAGGTAGGAATACATATTTTAATTTGATAGGGATAATATCCTTTAAGGTATATCTTTTAAGGCGAGTTTATTAACAATGGAGTTTCATTGAAAATGTATAGCTCCGACACCATTGCTATCAGACTATCACTGCTCCCATATGTCATGATAAGATAGAACAGGATGGTCACATGATATCTTCCAGTCGACAAAGGATCCAAGAGGACAACGAGGGCACAGGGTGTCTACATAAGCAGCCTATTCACGTCCCACTGTAGGGTACAGGCCTTCTCTCAGGGAGAGAGTATGGGCTTAATCACCACGCGTGCCCACCGCGGATTGGCGATTTCAAGCGCTGAGGTATGTGAATAGCTCAGACACTCAGGTCTCCTCACGATGTTTTCCTTCACGGTTAGCGAGTCGTATTGCTACTATTGTGTGTGTTACCAGTGATGACTTATGGCACTGAAACGTGTTCTCTCACTATGGGCCTCATAAGAAAACTCAAGGTCACGCAACGAGCTATGGAAAGAGCTATGCTCGGAATTTCTCTACGACACTAACAGGGTGTCTATTCTCTGCTTAGTTACGTTTTTTATTTCCATGTTGTTTTTCTTCTTTTAGGGTTCTGTACCTCAAAAGGAAAAAACGGAGCCCTTATAGCATCACTTTCTTGTCCATCCGTCCGTCCGTCTGTCTGTCAAGACCATTTATCTCGGGAACGCGTAGAGGTATAGAGTTGAAATTAAAACAATATACTCACTCTGCAGTCCCTTGAAGCTGTGAAAACATCAAACTTCTATGTTAACGTAAAAAAAAAGATACGGCTCTTTACGTCGCAAAAAACGTATGTTATGACACTCAAGGGAATCAAAATTTATAGGGTACTTTCCGTTGGCCTAGGAGTATGAAATTTGGCAAGTACTATTGTCTTATACTACAAGTGCAGGTAAAAATCTGAAAACTATACATAATGTATTTATATCATAAAAAAAATCTGTTTGAAGTTCGGGAAAAGCTCGGAAAAAACTGCGAGACTCGATTCTACAAATTTGTACGGAACCCTCGGTAAGCAAGTCTGACTCGCACTTATTTGGTTTTTTTTTACAATAAATAACCTCTGATGGCGAGAGACATATGGGAGAAATCATTTATCGCGTGGTCTAAACTCATCGTAACAATAAAACGAGGATGATGGTACACCACAGGGCGATCTCACACGGAGATCAACCGATAACGACCGTAAATGGTTCAAAATAAACTTCAACGGAAAAGGGGGAAATGTATTGAATATAAAAAGTGCTTTTCAGAGATAGCGTACAATAAAATCCGTTACAATTTATGGAGTGGATGCATGAAAATATTACTGATAAGCTCGCTGGGCCTTGCAAAAAGAAAACAGAAGACCAAAAGTATACTTTGTAAAACTAAATGAAAAGTAGAAATGTTCTTTTAATCGATCGCAATTTTTTAGTGAACCTGAAACCTGAATGTCTGAGGTGTACCTCAAGCGCTTGAAATTGCCACACTCCAAGGTGGGCACGCGTGGTAATTAAGCCCATACTCTCTCTATCAGAGAAAGGCTGTGCCCTGCTGCAGTGACGCATATAGGCTACATTGAAAAATTAAGGGTAGGTACTCGACGGGTGCCATCCAGAGCCTTTCATCTAAACCTTTGAATAATTACAGGTAAGTTTAAAACTGTAGTTATATTTTATTTCACTCAGTTTTTGTTTGCTTGTAAACAAACCATTACGTTAACAGAAATACTTACGATAACCAATAATGTCTACTTGATAGATGTTTACTTGTCTTACGTATTTTTACTCGTCCTAGGTATAAATACCTAAATTGGCCATACCATACCATAAATGGCATTCATTAAAAAAATATCAACCTTATTAATAACTTGAAAACTGTCAAAATATTCATTTATTTTCACCCAGATAAAAGCAGAATAGAATGAAATATAGTTCAATATTCAAATACAATTCTATCAAACATTTATTTCCCGAGAGATAAGTATCATGTATGTAGAGTTAAGAGAAAGACCAGTAAACAACAATAAATCCTCATTGTTTTCTATTTAAAACTCTATCTATTACAAACCTCTAGTGCGTATTTAGCACAATTTATCTAAAAGTTATGGGAACCTGGTGCATTGAAAACAAATTATAAGGCAAGGCTTTGTGTTGGACAAAGCAATTATCGAACCTATACAACGTTGTTAATTATCTCCATAGACTTTGGTCTTATTTGTGATTTTACTTACATGAATTCTCCAATATGCTGTGTTTAGTAACCGCCTCGTTCGTATAGTGGTAACATTTTTTATTGGAGGCAGCCGTACTTTGATCTGGATAAATTACCTTATTCTGAGTCTTTTTATGTATTGTAATTGTACCTATGTTTTCCATATCACACAGTATCAAGGACCAAAACAAGTGATTGTGCAAAAAAACAGCCGATTAATATTAAGCAGCCTATATACGTCCACTGTAGGGCACAGGCCTGCTCTCAGGGAGAGAGTATGGGCTTAATCACCATGCGTGCCCACCGCGGATTGGCGATTTCAAGCGCTAAGGTATGTGAACAGCTCAGACACTCAGGTTTCCTCACGATGTTTTCCTTTACCGTTAGCGAGTGATATTGCTACTATAACTTCACGAATGTACATAACTTAGAAAATAAAGTCATAGGTACATGCCCGCACTGGGAATCGAATCTGAGTCTCTCGCTTCCGAGTCCCATGTTCTACCCACTAGACTACCACCGACTTACTCTACTCACGTAAGTGAATCCGGAATTAAGTTATTTTTTTACCTATTCTCACTTCTGTATCCCGGACGGGTAGGCAGAGACTACAGTCAAGATCTTGACAAACCTATTGCGCTTCATGAACATTCAATGGTCGTTGTATGCACGCACGCCGGTTTCGGATATTTTTTACCTATTTGGTCGAAGTAAGATTTGTTTTTTTTTTATAAGATAAACGTAGGTAATTGTTTGCTATTTGGATCGGACTTCCTTCAAAGTTGTGTGACGATGAATAATGAATAGTCAAAATGGAAATTTATTCGCCGAATGGGAATTAATCCAATCCATTAGTGTCAATTTCGTAGTTCTATCGGAAATCACCTGGTTTAGGGTAATCACCATTCAACCCTGGCCTTTCTAGGCAACGATTACAGTCCATTAAAGTAACCCAACGACAGTCAGTTTGTTTACAAGTTTGTTTATGCCTCTATGCGAATCATCATAATCATCATTCAGACACAAGAAGTCCACTGCTGGACATAGGCCTCCTCCATGGATTTCCAAAAAGACCGGTTGCTGGTTTTTTAGTTTTCTGCCATGAGGGTATTTGCCATACTCGCCACGCTTGGCATGCGGGTTGGCGAGCGCAGTATATGGCATTTCCGCAGAAGGCGCGGCTGCCCACCTCCCAGTAATATGTCAAGAGATGGGGGAGTACTATTCTAAAGCCAGTACCCCACGGCAAGCGAATATCTATGCGAATACAGCATTATAACTATGCAGATTATGATCATAACCTACGAATATAGTTTTCTTGTCCACCGCGCTATTCACATAGCTAAAAACAAATTATTGTTGTAGTAGTCAAGGTGATCTTATTTAACATTGACATCATGGAGTAGGCAGAGACCGTGATTTCGCTTGCTCGATGAAGCGAAAGAGCCGCTTTCGCTACAAGGCAACCCACCGGCGGTTTTGTTGGGTGACTAGCTTTTATCTTGCCCTTCGCTAATACAACCCCTAATAAATTGGTTTCGAACAATCAATAAACTAGGGTAATATAGTAGAAATCAAGACCTTGAGAAGTGAATATCTGGTGTTACTTTGACTGACAGGATACATAATAGTATAATTAGAGAACGTTATGGATTGAAAGAGGGTTTGATGTAGTGACTAGAATTAAGAAATGAAAGTTGTGTTAGTATAGACATGGAGAGGACGAGGGAAGAAAGATATTTGAAAGAAATATATTGAGCTAATGTACCAGTTAGGGACGTATGCTATTTAAATCACTTTCACAGGGCGTATCATAATCGCTCATCAGTTAATTATCACGAAATAGGTTACAACCTCAATTCTACAGGCCGAAAGCTCTTAGCATGCCTACTCAATTTTGCATTAACCACACTAATGTCAGGTCCTACTTGTGAAGCACCCATTAGAACATTCGAGGCATTCCTGTGGCCCTCGCAGACGTCATAAAAGACGAGAGGGAGATTTCTCACGACTTATGGGCACTTTGTCAGCGTTATGTGCTGCTCGAATTATTTTTCTCTCGCGAATTTATTCGCCGCGAAAGGGTGGTGCTGAGAAGCCAGTTACAGAACAGTGGGTCTGTGCGGATCGAAGTAAAACTTAAAAACCGTATCTTCATTAGTAATTTCCTCTGTGATATTAATAATTAAACCGCTTCCATAATCTCATCCATAAAATATTTAAGGTTCACAATTTTATTTTTTCCTTCTTTTTATACAAATTGTTCGTGTGGCGCCGGATTAAGAATAGAGTCACTCCATTTCCTCCCGTGGATGTCGTAGAAGGCGACTAAAAAAATTAATCATCAGGAGTCGGGCAGCAGCGTCTTCCTGAGATTCCAACCGCATACTGCGATCGCCAACCCGCCTGCAAAGCGTGGCGATTATGGCAAAACCCCTCATGGTTATGAAAACCACGAAGGAGGCCTATGTCCTGCAGTGGGCGTCAAATGGCTGATGATGATACAAATTGACCGCATCAAGTTTCAAGATTGTACCGGTAGGAATAATTGAAAGATACGTTAAGTATTCAGAAAAATCCATGGCTTTATATTCTGTAACACTTAAAAAGCGCACAGTTGGTAACCCTAAGTTATTATAAGTTAGCGAAATTAGATTTAGTCTCTTTTTAGGGTTGTAAGCGTAACTTAAAAATGAGCGTGAATGTACATGTTAAACATTTTTATCATTCCTAGTGTGGAGCATTTTGTGGTCAACAAAAAAGTCGACCACTGGTTGGGTTTAATTCACATCAAATATGCGATTCAAACAGCCTTAAAGTTTTGGTTGAAGCATGTTTTTTTTTCAGCAGAGTTTATGATGACATTGTGCCTGTGGATCCAAGAGGCTTTTGGCTAGTGCCTACCTCGATTTCTGGATTGAATACAAACTTTGACCCTATTTCTGGGAGGAGCTGTTCTTCTGTGTTGTGTGTGTTTTGTACTAGCGTTGGAATTTGATTGAATGGGTTAGTTTAGGGATTTTGAAATAAAGATCAAGAGAAAGATTGATGTATTTGGTATGCAATGGTTACGATATTCGCAAAACGATTTGGAGAATGTAAATATATTGCAAGCGATTTTGCTGAAATATTCTTGTATATTTTAAATTACGAAGAGATGAGACAATGTGATAAGTTGATGGCTGGTAAATATCAGTTTACATAATTTCATCTTGAACGTACATAGACAAATGAAATAGATGAAAATGCGTTTTTCAAAGTTAAAAATTAATATAGGCTCTTTTCTTTTTACAGCTGCAATCTTAAATTAGGATTTAATTATTTCGATTTATTATGCATACAGTAGAAAATACTAGAAAATACTTACTAGTTCAACAAAAGATGACATTTTAATGCTAACTATATAATAAGCCCGCGTGTTGTACAATATTTACTTGTTGCAATAAAGAATTTTAACAATAATAACAATACATATCGTCGGCTTATTGCAAGAACTCATTAACCGACATAATATTCACTATTGGGAGAAAAACGACTTTTTAGTTCGTGTTAGTTAATGGTTGTATTTTCTCTTCCTTATTCCCTATAACATCGTTAAAATAATGCCTGACAACACCACTATTGTGTCATTTTTAAAAAAAGCGGTTAGTGAGTTTTTGCAGTAAATGGCTTCTTGCAATAAGCCGACGATATTATGTTTTTTTGTAAAGGTTTAAACCTACCTAGAAACAATGTAGCTTAACGACTTCCTAACAACTTTAGTCAGCCTTATTTAGTTCCGAAACAACAATATACCTCCGGTTGCGGGCTGTAAAGACAGGAATGGACTGAATGTTCTTGTAGGCTTGCCCTTTTCTATAGCTGCAGGTATATTCTGAGACAATCGATAGCGAGGAAAAGAAAAAATATGTAGACCGTGAAAGGCTTAAGTGATTGCAGAAGAGCTAACTTTCTGCTAGCTGGAAGAGTTAGCTTTGTGCTAGCTGGAAGAGTTACCTTTCTTCTTTAGAGACCATAAAGCAGGCATAGTTAAAACATAGATGTCTAACTAGCACTAAAAATTACCCCACGTTCAATTGTGGGAAGGCGGGTGGGGCTGTCTTACTCGGAAAAAATATGTATGCACCTGCCATGTTACAAGGTATTTCAACGGGTTATAAATCAATTTTTTATAAGTCATTGGTTTGACGTCCTTGTGTACAACCAACCATCAGTTACTGTCACTTACTATCGCCCAATCAACGTTCACGCCACGCATGGCCCACAGAATGAACTAGGTATAAATAGGTGTCGCGCCCTTTTTTCAGTGCTTTTCTGCGCTCTTTTCTCCTTTCAGTGCTTCTTCGATTACTATAAAAAATATGAAAGTAACCAAAGAGTTACTAATTGAGTTCCACATTATACCACCATTTATATCTTCTGTTATCTTTGTCAACTGTAATCGATTACGCTACATCGATTGAATTGAAGATGAATAACACAATGACGCAATCGGTCGATAACCCGTACCACGTGAGTCAGAATAGGGCTCTTCGTCACAGTAAATAAAAGTCGGTGTTTAAAACGTAACGAGTAGAGAATCAGGTCATGTGTTTGTGTACATTAAAAGAGCCGTTAAAATGCCACTGAATGAAAATAAGCCTAGGATTCAACGTAGAATAAATTCCCGGTGGCAGGCAGAGAAAATGCAAGTGTATTTAGTGTGCTTACCTAGATTGCGCGTGGCTGAACTCTATCCATAATTTACTTACCTAAACCATTCAATTGTCTAGACTTACGGTTATGTTTTACGTAGTCGTTTATTACCAATTTTCTTCATAATTAAGGCTGCCTTTACATTTGGCATCTGTGATTGTCTGAAGCGTTGCTAGAAATCAGGGACATTTTAGATATATTTTTGTTATACTATACTTAGATTTTAGTAAAGATAATTGGGCACTAAAATTATGAACTTATTTCTCTATCAAAAATATACCTACCTAGTTTTTTGCCTCAAACACAAAGTGTACTCGTTATCTTACAATCATTTAAAAATGTTACAGTGTTTGACCGAGAAAATAGGCATCTCTCGCGGAAAAGATCGATTCACGCGAGGCGCCGAGTTCGTTTGCACGGGTTATGACTTTAGAATGCGATTGGTTAATAGATTATCAATAGTGTCGATGAAACAACATTTACCGAACTAAAATAACTCTATTGAACAACAATGCATTTAAGGGACTCGCCAACACCTAGCAACAATTTCAATTTAAAATATGTTTATTCATTATAAAAACAAAATGTTTACTTAATGAACGTCAAAGTTGTTTGTTTCTCAATTAAAAGATTATTTGAAGAAGAAGCTAACAAATAAACTCCATATTTATTATTTTCGAACATTTTAACTTAATTAACAGAGTTTTTAACTTCATAAGTGTTACTCATGAATATGTTGAACACTAGAGACAATTATACTCTAAATACCTATTAACATTAATCTACTGTTTAACACCAGACATCATTGTCTGCTAAATAATCCTTGACGTTATAGTAAGCTTTTTGCACAGAGTGTGCTTAACACAGTTTTAAACCGCGTCAGAGGCTAATAAACCTTGAGGAATCTTGTTAAAGAACCTTATACAGTGCTCTACAAAGGATGTATTAACTTTTGCAAGACCACATCGTGGAAAGGACAATTTATGTTTATTCCTAGTATTAACATTATAATGGCTACCAATATTTTTGCAACGAACATATCCACTAAGCCACCACCGCTCTCTTTCCGCAGAGATTGCCGAAAATTCTCATGCGACATTTTACACATCCAAACACTCAATCCCTACAATAAATCAGGGGACACAAAGGGTCGCGTGCAAATTGCTGGTGAAAAATTGGAGACTAATCCTGTCTCCAAATTACACACGAACGCGGGATAGGGACTTTAGAAGGTTGACTTCGCTAACCTGTCGGTAATCTGTGCTGTATGTTACTGATTTGTTTACAAATTTAATGTGAACCGCTTGTTTAGTTTAGACCTCTTCCATTTGTTCAGTTGCGGTAAGCACATTGTAGGCGGATCTAACATGATTAACACCAAAACTTCTATGGGTCACCTGTTCTGTGGTGGGCGACGTTGGTGTCGTATGATTGCTTACACTAGCTTCGGACACAGAGGCTGATTGTTTAGGCTTTATAACGCTCGACAATACTGCGATTGTTTTGCAGCTTGTATAATTTAATTCACGACCCCTCAGGCCTGGGTTGAGTTCTGTAGATACAAAATTAGTTTGATTTATTAACTAGAGCGTATTTGCCTTGTTAAGTGAAACGAGTAACTACGCCGAGGGTAAATTCATTTTCCTATTGCATATCAAGAAATTTTGTACTTCTATAGACATCGCTTATTGTCGCAGACCTTCTTTTCAGCAATATTGTCAAACTGAAAAATGGTAGTTGCTTTGTATACGAAATTGTTTTGTTACACATACTCGTATTTAGGCTGATTCAGGGAAAGAGGATGTAGTGAACAGAATTAAGAGAGCAATGTTATGTTCCACCGCAGAGTATTCGCAAATTCAGTTTTATTTCATTCAGTTATGACCCCTAGCAAGAGTTCGACTCTCACTCTGAAGTTATTTTATTATATAGACTGCACATTAGGAACACTAAATTTGACAGTTGAATTTATTACCATTGCCACGATTGAGCAAAAGCAATAAAACGTTAAAAAATCATGTTTCTCATATGGGTACGCCCCATTTTTGTTATTCGTATTTTTTAATTATTGTTGGGTAATCCGCCATGATAATACTTCCACGTATTCTGGGAATTTTAACAGGTACCCTTTTAGGGTACAAGAGAATAAGGTCAAACCGACGGACGAAGAGTCAGACGAACTGATGGACGGTCAGACGCCCGAACGGACGGGTGCACAGCGTAGGTCTTATAATGGGGTCCCATTGACCAGACAGATTAAGGAATCCTAAAAAAATATGAACATTAATGACAGCCCCTTTGTCCAATTCAAAAGGAAATGTCAACTGAAAAGTTGAATCAATTCACCAGAAAGTGAATGGGCACCCGGAAGCCAAAAGGGAGGCCCTCGGAAACTTACTAAAGTCAGTAAGAGCTTTGAAAAACCGAAATTTCGCTTCGTAGCCAACAAAGTCGATGGAAAACTGAAAAGTTTAAGCGTTGTTACCGTCAGAAACAATGTTATCAAAGAAAAGAAAAATTATAGAGAGGTAATTATTTCCAAAGCGATCCTTAATGCCGAGTAATGCGAGAAACTTTATCTCGAAGAATAAAAATCGGCCAAAGTCGGACACGCGCACGAAGGGTTCTGTAGTCTCAGAATATAAATATTACATACTCTCTCTCTCTCTCTCTCTGAGAGAAAGCCGGTGCTCTAAAGTGGAACGTATATATCCTGTATTGTTATCATTTTATTAAAAAAAAGTATCTTCTGTCATTCAATTCGGAACCCCTAGAAGGGAGTTCGACTTGGCCAGTTTTTACTATTTGTTAGAGTCTAGATAGCATAGTGTGTGTACTATAATCACGCGAAATTTGGCGCTTGTACAAAAACATAATATATCAGACGAACACGTTGTTCGTTTGGGTTTGCCTTTAATGATTCACTTTTGGCATAACATATTCTGTGAACATTTCAATTGGCTAACTATTACGATTTACATGCGAGTTTATGACAGTCGGACGAACGGACAGATAGAGTTGAGTTTTTCACCACTCGCTAACGGTAAAGGAAAACATCGTGAGGAAACCTGAGTGTCTGAGCTGTTTACATACCTTAGCGCTTGAAATCGCCAATCCGCGGTGGGCACGCGTGGTGATTAAGCCCATACTCTCTCCCTGAGAGAAGGCCTGTGCCCTACAGTGGGACGTATATAGGCTGCTTATGCTTAACACCCTTTTGGGCACGGAACCCGAAAAATATATTTCCATGGAAAAGTTTTTCCGCCAACCATTATACGTGTCACTGGGCAAGAATTTAGTGCGACGATGAGCCAGTTACTCTTATTTTCTTTCAACTTAGCTGCCCAAGTTAAACAATCTGTGAACTTTATCTTCTTAATAGCTAAAAGATGAAATCGTCCCCCAACTAGTCGTATACAAAACAAGCAATAAAAAACTTTTATCTCTTTATCGCTACGAAGTTTTTTGTTACCACATTTTATGGGCGCCTCACATTACTGATTAAAGAGGTATTCCCTAAACTGCTTATCCGGATTTTTGATTTTTTAAAGTTAAAAACTTTTCAAATCATTTTGTAAGTATGTATAATGTGCCTGCATATATAAAATCAATGTTCGGCATCGAGTAAGTACTTGGTCACAAAATAAATAAAAAAAACAAATGCACCGCCCTGTTTCAAATTGGAACATGTGTTAGCAACTGTCATTTGACTGAGTAAGTATAGCATGCAGAGAGAGCGTGAGAAAACTAAGA
The DNA here is from genome assembly GCA_947308005.1 of Yponomeuta malinellus. Taxonomy (NCBI): domain Eukaryota; kingdom Metazoa; phylum Arthropoda; class Insecta; order Lepidoptera; family Yponomeutidae; genus Yponomeuta; species Yponomeuta malinellus. The sequence continues at coordinate 6,693,831 of OX371010.1, forward strand.
GACGAAACTATAATTAACCAGTCTGTCTCGTGCAGGGAGCTTCGAATACTTTGGGCACTGAGCCCGATGTAACCGTGAACTGAGAAATGAGGCATTCTATGACTACGAGTTATCGTAATGTTGTGCAAAATTACGTGCTCTGAAGAGGAACTTTCTTCGACAGCTGCCGTTTCATATATTTTATTAATATCAACCGTAAAATTATAAAGTTTTCAATACAATGTCGAACTCAACTATTATAGTGAACAGCAATAAAAGTAAAGTTGATTACTTACGCGATAAACCGTCCCAGTCAGCCCTAAGTTATTTTCCTTCAGCCACTATCCACTTGTATCTCAATTAAGAATGTCACTAAGTAAATCGTCCTGCCCCTATATTACGCGCACCAAATCCTGAAAGATTCCAATCATCTAACGTGGTTAGACGATTGGAATCTTTCAGGATTTGGTAGATTTTTGGGTTGAGGCTAACTGTCAAATTCCATGCTAATTGCTATCGCAAACGTCAGGATTCTAACAGGAATTGGTACGCACAATTGGCCCCCTGATTTTTCAGATTGCTCACAAGACAACGAGACAGATATAATGGTTAATCGATAGATTAAAAGATGCTTTACCTAAATTCTAAATTCAGATGCCGGCGCTAAAACATATCGGACTCAAGTGAACCTAATTTTACTTGCACTAAAGAGGAAGTTGTCTGAATTTCCCAAAATGAGAGTCGGAAATGCCGAGCCAATGCCCGGCCTATTTAAACAAGCAATTAGTCACGTCAAACTCTTTTTCGCCAATAGCGATGCGGATTTAATTTTGTATGTTCCAGTTCTGTCTAATTGTGCTATTTATTTATTCAACTTAGGTAGTCATTATTTAGTTTCCTCGTGTATCGTGAATTATTTATGAAAATTTTCAAATAAGCCTCTTATTTTAGTATCATTTGATTTGTCCTAGATCGCCTCGAGCATTTGTTGATGGCTTTACTATAGATTAAAACGAAACAGAAACAACAACACGAATTTAATTAGTAGTGTCGTAGTTAAATGTTCTTATTGTATAATGGACAGTGAAGGATTGAAAAAAGATTCCTTTCTTAGCAAATATATTGCAAATTTTCAGTTAATTACTAACCAATAAAAAATCCCTTTTGTGATGTCATAATCTTAATAATAACTCAATAACTTCCAATTATTCGCTAAAAGACTCGCACCTCTCGCGATACCTAAATATTTATTTCTTTTCCTATGTCCAGTTACATAAACAGCCTAATATACGTCCCACTGTCGGGCATTATGTGTGTGAATAGCTCAGACACTCAGGTTTCCTCACGATGTTTTCCTTCACCGTTAGCGAGTGGTATTGCTACTATAACTTCACAAATGTTATAGTTACATGCCCGCACAGGGAATCGGACCTGGGTTTCTCGCTTCCAAGTCCAATGTTCTACCCACTAGGCTACCACCGCTCCGCCAATGTCCAGTCAACGTTAGTCCATTGATTAGAATCTTAAAGAGATTTAGGTGCAGTAAAAAATTACCCCGCACCGGGAACAATCGCGTAATGGTCGTGAGCGTCGACAACATCAAAGAAAGATTTTTCAAAAGACATCAAAACTGTAGCTGTTCATTTAGTCCCGATTTTGTACTTTATGACCTGTGTGCGTTAAAAGGACTGCACGACGAGCGCATTTAAAACATCAAACGAATGTTAAATTAGATTGACCTCTTAACTTATAAAAATTTTGATCCGTACCAGTCGACAGCACATCAACCTTTACCTTTTAATATAGCCCACAAAATAAGGGAGTAGAGTGCGCGAATGTCAAGGTTCATGTGCTGTTGCCGGTAGCTCCAACACAAATATCTGTTGCCTGGAAGAAGTTGCTATAAGCAATAAGGCCGCCAAATTGTGCTGTATTTTTGTAAACATTTTATGTTTGTGTTTTTCCTGGTACATTCCTTACTAATATTGTGTATGGATGGATGTTTGTTACTCTTTCCCGCAATAACGGCTGAACGGATCCGGATCAAATTTTGCACAGAGATAGATTATAGTCTGGATTAGCACATAGGCTATTTTTTATCCCGGAAAAATACACATCAAAATTACCACGCGAACGAAGTCGCGGGCAACAGTCAGTAAAGAAAATTCCTATCTTATCTTACAAGTATCTGTCTATAAAATACGCTGGACCATCCATAAAAGTCAATGTGCAGTTGACTGCTAAGCAATAAAGAAAGATAAGCATATTCTAGCAATGTTATTGTAGGAACATTTAATCATATCCAAGATATAACTTAATTAAGATTGATTAAGCAAAGCGTGAAAGTTGCTAATGTTAACGAAGAAGGCGGGTTTATCTGTCCAGATTCATTAGTGACTTTATCAGTATGGTAAACTTTGTTCGCAATTTGTTTCATTTAATATTTTTTTCCATCACGATTAGTTTTTATTTACAAAAAACCGGACAAGTGCGAGTCGGACTCGCACAACTAGGGTTTCGTACGAGTCTCGCAGCTTTTTCCAAGCTTTTCCCGAACTTCAAAGACTTTTTTTTTATTGAATTACAAATAATGTATAGTTGGCATAAACAACCGTATCTTTTTTTACGCTAACTTAGATGTTTGAGTTTTTTACAGCGTTAAGGGACTGGAGACTTGTATATTATTTTAATTTTAACTCCATCCCCGAGATAAAGGGTCTTGACACACAAACGGAAGGACGGACGGACGGACAACAAAGTGATCCTATAAGGGTTCCGTTTCTTCCTTTTGAGGTACGGAACACTAAAAAGTACAATTTAATTTGCTTGTGACTTGGGCTCTGACATGCATGTCATATAAAATATGTATTTTAATAATAATTAAGGGGTTGTGTTTTATTAGGTACTAGTCGCTCACAAATCACAAAATTCTTTGTTGTAGGTACCTTCTTATTTTAAGACTGTGGTGTACTCCGCATTTAACTAACTGTGACGTTGATAACGTACCTATACTCGTCTCCTACAATTATGACCAATAGTTTATAATAAGAATAAGAGAATGATGTCACTCTCATCATCATTATCAGCCATTTGGCGCCTACTGCAGGACATAGACCTCCTGCAGACCTCCATGGTTATGAAAACCATGAGGGGTTTTGCCATAATCGCCACTCTACTAAATGTCAAAATGATTATCAACAATGTTATATTGGGGAATGATAAACTAGACCTTGCGTAAAAAACTGTATTTCTAGGCATCATAATTGATGCTAAACTTCAATGGGGTACTCCTATAGAAAAACTGGCAAATAGGCTTAGTTCTTCAGCATATGCAGTTAAAAGAATCCGGGAACTAACTAATGTCGCAACTGCCAGTTTCGACAATTCTATGTTTCTACAATAACATCCCTGAGGATATAATATCATCATCATCATCAGCCCTTTGACGCCCACTGCAGGACATAGGCCTCCCTCATGCTTTTGATAACCATGAGGGGTTTTGCCATAATCGCCATTCTTGGCAGGCGGGTTGGCGATCGCAGTATGCGGTTGGAATCTCAGGAAGGCGCTGCTGCCCGTCTCCTGGTATTGATTTCCTTAGTCACCTTCTACAATATCCACGGGAGGAAATTGAGTTACGCTATTCTTAATCCGGCGCCACACGGAGTATATAATAAGCTTGCCAGAAACACGGTTCAAAAAATGTGTAAAGTACACTTTGTGCCAAAAGGGCTACTATATCATTAAAGATTATGTAGACGACAATTATGTCTGGAATTAAAGCCAGTTCAATGCATGAGCTCCAGGTTTTAGAATATTTACATAAACACTGTTGATTAAGGACTTGAAAAGACTAAGTTTGGAGTTTTTTTGTTCATTTTTTCTCCAAAATGATCAAGATTTTGAAATTTACACCTAGTTTAACTTGTAACGTTCAGTAAGTCGCAGTTTCTGTGCTACTTTGAATAAAAAAATTGTCATTTGATTTTGATTTGATGATGAATCATGATGACAAGCTCTAAAAATACTTGCCTACCCATTTACAAACTTTACCTCTTCAACGGATGCTTTTATCCGAGGTTACAATAAATTGTGCGAAACATTTTGATATTAAAATAGTTACAAGAAAATTACACAAATTCTTGTTATGGTGACTAATGTCAGTTTCCTATTCACGTTTCATGGACACACGACAGTGACAGAAAATATCCAGTTCTTCCATACTATATTACAGCATAAATAAAATGAAATAAAATAAAATATACGTCCTAGTGGGTAGGTACTGGCCTTCTCTCAGTGAGAGAGAGATTGGCCTTATCACCACGCGTGCCCAATGCAGATTGGCAATTTCATTTCGAGCACTGAGGTATGTGAACACCTTGTATCGCTACTCAGGTTTCTTCACGATGTTTTCCTTCACGGTTAGCGAGTGGTATTGCGATCGTAAGTCATTTGACAAAGTTAAGAAATAAAAAGCAGACAATGTTGTCCTACACTATAAAACCAACGGCCTTATTTACACAAGCTAGATTCCTTAAAACACGCCGATTAAAATAGTCTGTGGTGGAGATTTTACAAGGAAAAGATCTAGCCACAGATTAAATAGACAGAGTTTTAGATTGGTTTTAGAGGAATCGTGTTTTTATAAATAAGGCCGTAAACATGATTTTATGTTTTCCTTCTAAAATCTCCACCACAGACTTTAATAAAAGTAATAACTTTACTTTACTTTTAATCGGCGTTTTTGAAGTGTTTTAAGGAATCGAGTTTTTATAAATAAGATCGCGAGACTTTAGTAGCTGTAAAGTGTACTATTTCAATTTATTAGTACGCTATAAATACCACCATAAACTCTAAGCTCGGTGCAGAGTTAGTTTCAAATTTCGCACTAAAGCCAAACCACGTGTACTTATCTCTAAACGGTTTAGTACTCCGAATTCGAAATGCGTTGCTAATTTCAAACTGAGCTTAGTGGAAAGCCATACAATTAATTCCCCTTTTATGTTATGTACCACTACTTAGATATAATAAGCTATTTGTAATATCTTTCACCTGGTTGTGCAATAAAGTGTTCTCTATCTATCTATCTATCTACATCTAATAAAGTTTGTTGTGCAACCAATTGTTTTCACAGAATATGTTTAGTACCTACATAATTAATATTTATTTACAATCATAAATTAATAATATTCACTGTGTTTTTTTAACCTATAATAAAAAATAACTAAATGTACCCAGATTGCTGGCCACGTTACCTTGTTGGATGGCCAGACGAGGTAATTGCCAGCCCTGAGGTCTATGTCCTGCAGTGGTCGTGTCGATGAGGCGCGACTATAGTTCTTTGAAGAACAGTAGCGCCTAGGGCCCCCATGGTCCGAGTGCCTCGTATCCGAATACGTTTGGTATGTAAAAATCATTTTTAATGATTGTGAACGTTTTTGAACTAAAACTTTCGTAGGCACTAAACATTGTGTATATAATTCGTGAATCACTTACTTGAATTTTTGTTGAAAGAGTCCGACGTGCAGCCGACGACCTGAGCTCCGTCTCTACTCACCATTAAGCTCATCGAATAATGTAAGAGTAAAACCTCGACACGTATGTAAGTGATTCCGGAATTAGGTTAATAATTTTGAATGATTTTTTAGGGTTCCATACCTCAAAACGGAACCCTTATAGGATCACTTTGTTGTCCGTCCGTCCAACTGTCTGTCAAGACCTTTTATCTTGGGAACGCGTAGAGGCATCAAGGCGGAGGCAAGGTGGAGGCAAAAAGTTGAATTTCAAACCATATATTCAGGTCAAAAATCGAACTTCTAAGTTAACGTAAGAAAAAGATACGGCTGTTTATGCCGCAAAAAACGTATATTTCGACACTCAAGGGAATCATATAGGGTACTTTTCGTTGAGCTAGAACTATGAAATTTGGCAAGTAATATTGTCTTATACTACAAGTACATGGAAAAATCTTAAAACTGTACATTTGTAATTAAATTATTAAAAAACTGTCTTTAAATTTTGAGAAAAGCTCGGAAAAAACTGCAAGACTCGATTCCGGAACTATTTACAATATGTAAGGAAAAATTTGTACGAAACCCTCGGTGGGCGAGTCCGACTCGCACTTGTCTATTTTTTTGTTTTGGTTTTGCTCGATTGTAAAAACGGTTAAATACAAATTGCAAACATGGTGTAATTTAGTGCGGTATCTGTGTTTTTTTTTAATTTCATGTATCTAATTCATTCATCGCGATGAACCCTTTCACTGCTGGAATTATGCCTCTTAATGTTCATAAGACAATAAAAAACCCTTTCAGCATCAATCTAATCAGTCTCCAAAACATACGGCAATAAAGTTGCAAAATTTTAAACAAACTACGTAGCGGAGCGAAGCCGTTTCAAATTTATGACCTCATTATAGCAAATCGTAAAACGGGACACTAACCTATTTTTGTGTCACATTTAGGGTTATTAGCCATTTAATGCTTATCCTTTAGGGTCGTAACATCGTTCGATGGCTCTTTCTTTAATCTTCACTTAACCAAGATAGAGTCCTCCAGTATTGAAGTGTCTTATACTGAAGGTACTCAATTAACAGAGTTACTTGATCCCTGAGATGTCTATTCAGATAGACATCTCATTCAGATAATGATGTGATGTAATCACATCATCATCGCATTTAATTTACAGGACTGAATCAATTAAACTTTTGATATTCCTTCCGATCAATATTTTGATTGGTTCAGTTTCATTTTTAGGTGCGGAAGCACCCGAAGGGTGCCAAACGGGACCCTATTACTAACACTTCACTGTCCGTCGGTCCGGATGTCTGTGACTAGGATGACTAGGCTCTCATGAACCGTGGGAGCCAAGCAGTTATAATTTTTACAGATGACGTATTTTTGTTGTCGCTATAACAATAAATGCTAAAAACAGAATAAAATAAATATTTAAGGGGGGCTCCCATACAACAAATGTGATTTTTGCGGTTTTTTATCAATCTTCGTGTCTAATGTTGTATAGATAATGGTACGGAACCCTTCGTGCGTGAGTCCGAGTCGCAGTTGGCCGTTTTAATTTACATCGACTAAATATTTACCTGGGTGGTAAGAGTTAACCAAGGACAAGAAGAAATAGTAATAATAATAATAACAGCTTCTACAAAACACAATCACTTGTCCGTGCCCCAAACAAGGACACCCTGTGTTATTCTAGGCAAACATGGAAACACTCAGACAGAGGCCATTTATACAAATGAACAGTGGCCCCTAAACAAATCGAAGCCACGACCTCCAGCGTGTTAATCAGACGGGATACCGTTAGACCAACGAGGCAGTTAAGGAAGGACGAAGAATGGAAGTAGGAGGGCTTTTCCTAGCAATGGGAAGCAATCCTTGGGAATTGATGACATAAATTATTTCACAAATATATTTCACATTCTATATCGATTAAAACAATAATTGAACTGTTCCGATTCGATCCTGGGTGAATTTAATAGTTAATCAAATATCGACTTACACAAACAAATAATACATAGCAAACTGTTGATAGCGTATTAGGTGCGCTCGTATTTATTAGCATATCTGTTAAGTTGTAAGCTTGTTGCTATTAGGTTAGTTTGGGAATGAAACTAGATTAAACAAACGTTAACGATTGGCAAACGTAACAACCTACATTTTACTTAGCCCGCTAAGGTAAACTAATTTATATTTAGCTAGGAATTTATTTTAATCATTGAGTTCATTAACATTCGGTTTAAAACAGAATTTTGAATTATTTGTAGTTAAATTAACGCGCAGCCCATCGTTATTCCTCGATTCTCGTCTATATACGGTTGCCAAAACAATTGGTCCTTTTTACATGATATGCTGAAGGATTTATATAAAGTTTAGAAAAAATCCTAATCACACTTTTTTTGCTTATTTTCAATGAAGTGTCTATGTAAAAGATATAGATGAAGAACCACTCTGTCATCTGAGTGAAGTGGGTATTTTATTATATGCAATAGAGAGATACATCTGTCTAAACAACTCTATGCAATTCTATCAGCTTAGATCGATTAAGCTCGCCTTTGTGCAGATTTATTTCTTGTGCAATGTATAATTTTTGAATCAAATGAAACTTTTTGTGAAAGTTACGATATTTGTTTAATTTCAGTTCACAAATTACATTCAATTGTAACAACCACAATGAATAAATGATATACTGCAACAGAATGTACCATTTTTAAAAAGACTGAAGCCTATACTAGTTCAAAATATCTATAATAATATGTTAGGTTTGCAAGCCTCCCAAAATACAAAAGATTGATATCATAATCAACGAGTCACAAGCACAAATAACACTGTACGTATCAGTGACAGATGTTATCATAAACTGACATAAAAGAACTTACATGAACGTATGCCTTTGCTCAGAGATAAGTAAATAAAAAATATTTATAAGTAGAACCTTCATTTTATTTGCGTGGGTACTACTATTACACGGCTGAGCTAGCTTTTCTCAAAAGACGTCAGTGTCTGACAATGTGTCTCACTTTGTCGATATCACGAAGCCCTTATCCGATTTCTAAATTCCTAAGCAAATAGCGTAGCGACGGCAGCCCATAGCGTTTAGTAATAAATCCCAATTTCAGGGAATGTATCGGCTCAATGCGGCTCATGTCAGACATATCGAGAGACCGAATTGTATTTTACACAATCATAGAGATTCAACTCCTGATCCGCCATTCAAAATAAATTTCATAAGCCTATCCTGTCCAACAAATAGTTCTTTTTTTTATTTTGAAGTCATATTTTTTATGTTCAGTTAGTTATCGATTTATACAAACTGGAAAAGAGAAAAGCTACAGTCGACACTACATTAAACTTTACACGTGTGCACTCTATTCGGTTTCTTTACGGGCCACTTCATTCATTTTTTCTTTAGCTAATTCATGTATTAATTTTTTGATTTTCTTATATTCGTAATGAAAAGCACAGTCTTTACCTCTGGTTAAAGACTTATTTAGTCCCTCGTCTCGGGACCAAATAAGTTATTTTCACCGATAGGGTAACAATGTACTACTCGTATTGATGGAATTAGCTGCTTAGAATTATTGCATTTTCGTCTGTACACCAACGATAAGATTCAGCGTGAAAATCTCCTGCTGGTACCATGTTTAAAATGAATCGCTTTGTTCAAAATACTGTTGAAAACAATTTGGTACCAATCCTTCGAGAACAAAGTGCCGGAGTTTTATCAAATCTTCTATTTAATCACTGTCATTTTACTGGCTGTGATTAAAAGACAGAGTCTATTGAGTTGGTTGCCGCTTGTTCCGTCGTTTTGATGTACAATATTAATTATTTCTAGTTGGAGCCGATATCTTACATGGATCAGCAAATTGTCATAAATGACCGACCCCTAGAAGAACATAGAACAGTAAAATTACAAGAGTAGATTAAAAAACTTGGGCTTTTATACAAATAGTCGGTACTCCATAACGCTCGACTCTCGCCGCGCCGCAGGTCGCGTCCCAATCCGCGTAGCCGGTAGCTGTGGCATACTTCCTACAATTTGTTTTCGCCATTCACCGCTTGCCGCGCCGCAAATCGCGCCGCAATTTGCATCGCATGTGGCTGTGGCCAAGGGGTGAAGACCTTCACTGCTTAATGAATATAGAAATTGCCACTTATTTAAGTGGAGTGACCACTTAGACGCTTTAGTGCCCAGGACTTATTTTAAGATCGAATAGGCTTGCAACGGTAGGCCAAAGGATAACTATCTCTAAGAGAATGCCTGTTCCCTGCGGACATTTTAGATGCGAAAATTTATCAGGGTGTTAAAAACAAATGAAATTTTATTAAGGGATCAAACTGGAGGCCCAACGTACAAACACTCGTTTTTCACCCTGTAATTAAACGATACCATCGTTCACATTACACTTAGGTCGGTATACGTCTACTAGAATAGGAGGGATATATATGATAGGAGGCTTATTATTATTATATATAATAAGCCTTGTTAGTTGGACGAAGACCACAACGAGCGATATGAGGCGATAGATATATAATTTTGAGAGTTAGTCCTCTAGTCTACGCCATTTTGAGAATCAGGTGTTCCACGTATATATAATATAACTTAAAAAAAACTACATTGCATTGACATTCAACGAACCGAACGTAGATTATTTTTACCACGATAGATCTTGTCACACTAACCCATTTGACGCCCACTGCAGGACACAGGCCTTCCTCATGGTTTTCCTAGCCATGAAGGGTTTGCCCATAATCGCCACGCTTGGCAGGCGGGTTGGCGATCGCAGTATGCGGTTGCAATCTCAGGAAGACGCTGCTGCCCATCTCCAGGTTTCCTTAGTCGCCTTCTACGACATCCACGGAAGGAAATGGAGTGGCGCTATTCGTAATCCGACGCCACACCGAGACACTATATATAATAGTGTATATAAACGTTAAAATCTGAATTTTATGTTTTTAACGTGTGAATAAACGTTAAAAACATAAAATTCAGATAAGTGATATTATGTGAAATGGATCGTCGTATTTTCGCATCCACCATGTTGTTTTTTATCACAAAATCAGTCATCGTTTGTCCAGCTAGCAGTTGAGAGCGTTTTCCGTACTCCGGTCTGAGAAACAGTCCCTTGGCTTCGAGTTTTGCTGCTTCCCCATTTGAAGAATCGAGTGTAGTGCAAGTGTTAAACTCTTTCGAGCCACTTCCTACAAGCTCTTCCTCAGTGCCTCCGTGTCCTTCAGATGCCGACCAGCTTAACGAATTGAGTGCAGTGGTGGATGCTTTCAAGCCGTTCCCTGGAATCTCTACGTCAGAACCACATCCGGATTATGTGGGCAAAAAATAAATTACCTCTCTCTGAGGAATTGAGGTGCTTATTTACTGAATAGGAGATACGGGCAAAAACAGACTTAGTGCACTCATAATTAGGTTACTGATAGGTTCAAATGGCTTCAAATCCAAGTCACATCTCACCCTATTTTAATACAGTGGTTGTGGTTACCTCCCAAGAGTATTATATGATAATCTGGACCATAAAGTACTTGGTTACTGGATAGAAAACATGGGCTAAACTGTAGTTTATTTTGTTAGGTTGATGGTGATAAAAGCACAAAAAACTGTCTTTAGTAACATAATCTTCTTATTTTATTTCCGGTCGCACTATGAATAAGTCCTAATTTATGTGATAATTTATTATTATAGTTACTAAATTTAAGCTATAATAAGGTTTTTAGTAATAAACATGGTTCAAAATATGTCAGAGATAGTATTGTTTGCAGATGACACGTCACTTATTTTTAAGATTAAGAGACAAGAAAATGACCTTGCGGGTACAAATAATGCTCTCTCTAAGGTACTATATTGGTTTACTTCTAATAACTTATTATTAAATTCAAAAAAGACAAAATGTATAAAATTTACACTACCAAATGTCAAAATGGTTGACAGCAATGTTATATTGGGGAATGATAAACTAGACCTTGTAGAAGAAACTGTATTTCTGGGTATCACAATTGATTCAAAGCTTCAATGGGGTCCTCATATAGGAAAATTGGCAAATAGGCTCAGTTCTGCAGCATACGCAGTTAAAAGAATCCGGGAACTAACTGATGTCGCAACTGCTAGGCTTGTTTATTTTAGTTACTTCCATAGTATTATGTCCTATGGTATACTACTGTGGGGTCGGGCTGCAGACATTGAGACCATCTTCGTCCTGCAGAAGAGAGCGATCAGATTCATATATAAGCTAGGCAATAGAGATTCGTTAAGAGATTTCTTTAAAGAAACCAACATCCTAACAGTTGCTAGTCAGTATATCTATGAAAATATTATGTATGTTAGGAAAAATATCAGTGACTTTAAAACTGTAGGTAGCCAACACAATGTAAATACTAGAAATAGACATAAACTTTCGTTCCCAAAATTTAGGCTGGCAAAGGTTAATACATCCTTTATGGGGCATTGTATACGATTCTACAATAAGATCCCTGAGGATATAATAAGCTTGCCAGAAACGCGGTTCAAAAAATGTGTGAAGCGCACTTTGTGCCAAAAAAGCTACTATAACATTAAAGATTATTTAGATGACAATGATGTCTGGAATTAAAGCCAGTTCAATGCATGAGTTTTAGAACATTTATATAAATCCTGTAAATTAAGGACTTGAAAAGACTAAGTTTGGAGTTTTTTTGTCCATTTTTTCTCCAAAATGATCTAGATTTTGAAATGGACACCTAGTTTAACTTGTAACGTTCATTAAGTCGCAGTTTCTGTGCTACTTTGAATAAAAAAATTTGATTTTGATTTTGATTTTGAACTGTCTAAAATTTTGTCAACATAACCTCAAGTTTTGTTTTCAATCTTTCTCCCCAAATCTATTATTAACCCTTAACTAAACGGATGGTATTGGAAATTCCAGCCCATAGAGTACGTCAACAAATGTAATGGGTTGTGATGGTTTACGACCACGGCTCATGACAGTGACAGTATTTTTTTTTTGCAACGAATTAAAACACAGACTTTAGTCAAGTGGAAGATACCTATTTTTAGATCGCAAGAAACCTAAATGGCTAAGCGTGAATGGGGTACAAGCCTAGCTACCGGTAGGGGCTCATAATTCTCGAAATCTCGACCAATTTGCGCGCCATTCAATATTTGGATTTAGTTGTGATTGATTACAAAGTACATTCAAATCAGACTAGAATTACTGTCCTTAACACTGACAAATATTGAACGTGTACATTATTGTAAAATAAACGGGATTCATAGCATGACTATTAATTAACTATAGCTGTCTATGTGCTGCAAAGTTTAAAAGCTATGTAGATCCTCCAACTACTGATAGCAGAAGATAAGCTACATACTTAATCCTCTCGTTTTTTAGGGTTCCGTAGTCCGACAAGGAATCCCTATAGTTTCGCTATGTCCGTCTGTCTGTCTGTCTGTTTGTCCGTCTGCGGCTTCCCCTCCCCTCTCCTGGCTAAACGGTTGATTGTAGAAACGTGAAAAAATTCAGGGTATCAGGGTAGTAGCACATATAATGAACTTAAAAGGAAAAATATTACGGCTAAGTAGGCTTTGCTAGTAAACGAGTAACCAACTTATAAAAGTGAAATTTCGTACAAAATCCATTGAAAATGACTTCGATGAAGTTGATAGTTCTGTAAAGTAGATAAAAAAACCCTCTTTCTACGGAACCCTACATTGCGTGTGGCCCGACACGCACTTGGCCGGTGTTAAATAGATATTCTGCTAAATAAATACTGAAGTATCATTCTATCTCGCTCTTATGGACACGAATTTGTGGAATTCTCAATTCATAAACCGGCGCTTTTCCTCGATCAATCATCAGTAAACGGGAGTTAGTCTTTACAGTCTCAAGAGCATCATACACGCGCTGTACTGTCATAGCGCGGCTATATTATACATCTTGAAATAGTACGACGTGCTATAACGCGCGTCTGTGATGTTTTAGTACCGTTTGCAGATTATCTTGTCCGGAATCGCTTAGAGCAATTTTCGATGACCTTGTGATAGGTAAAGACAAAAAGACAACACATTTTTTTTGCAATCCTAATTTCAATAAATCGCAAGTCATTATATCAGATGTAGTTAGCTTACTTTAACATGAAGAGAGAGATTTTAGCATAATGAGTTTCAGAAATATAAAAAAAAGTTTTAGTTCTCAGAAAAGTGTTAACGAATCCTTTTGAAACTCGAAGCCTAGACATTAATTGCCTCTCTCTTCATAATGCTTCAACCGGATTAAATAACAATTCAACTTGCGATTATTTACAAAGAGACCAGGTAGCACCGCTCTCAAGACTGAAAGAAAAATTAAACCGTAAAATTTTCAGTTACCTTAAATCTATTGAATAGAACTTCTTAATTGTGAGTTATAGACAATTCCTGTACCGTGCTACACAAAAAGCAGTTTTATTTTCACTGACACGGGGTCGGACGAGCTTACTTTATTAGAAATTCACCGCAAGTTTCGCTGTAAGCGGGGTTTTGTTGGAGCCTCGCCAATTTTGCCGAGCCTGATTTTTACAATAGTAACGATATCATCCGCTTTGTTGCAGAATAAAATATTGTTGTTTCCTTCACGGTTATGGTTAAAGGTTACAACGGGCCGTCGACGTGTGGGCGGTACGATTTCAATCTAAAATAATCCTTAAATACTTACAAAGTTAGACACTTAACGGTCTTGTTTATAAAAACACGATTCCTTGAAATAATTACTCCTCAGAGGCAGTTTAAATAGTCTGTGCTAAAGCGAAAGATTAAAACTGTCTCTGAGGAGTGTTATAGAGGAATCATGTTTTTATAGACGACACCGTGCAAATAAGTGCCCGTGGGCCGCATGTGGCTGGGATTCTTTTGCGCTAGTATAATATATAAATAGTCTCTGACTTTAAAAGGGTATAAGATTTTTTTTACTTTGTGCCGTTGCTTCCGCACGTCTGTCTGTGTACCGAATCCTTTAGTAGATGACGATGGCGGGGCTATGAGTAACTGGGGTAAAAACACAGATATCTCAATATAGGGTAAGAATTAAGCAAACTTGCTTTGATTTTTCACTAAATCTTTTATTTTTGTGGCACTAATGACACTAGTGACACTAATAAGAAGTACATACGACTGAATGTAGATATTAATAAGAAGATCGATCAAGTCAAAATGGCTTACGTTGGTACTACGACTCTAATGTAGGAAACATTCGGAAAACTGAACGTAAAAAACCAAATAATTATTATACCCAGTACCCAGGCGCTCCACAAACAATTCCAAAAAGGTGTTGTAAAAGATCCGTAACGCAGTCCATTTGTATGAAAAACTAACAATACTTTACGTACGTGATATTTGCTTACAAGTCTTATTACTTGTGATAGAATTCATAGAATTGTGGAAACAGTTTCAAGTTTTCCATTAGTTAAAGTGTAGGTAGGCTTCTTTGTTTTTACAACAAGAAAGATCTTGGAAGGTTTTTACAACCTTCCAAGATCTTTCTAAACTTCAATAACATCAAACAGATTCTAAAGGTTATTCCTTGTAAGACGCAAGCCGTGAGCGCTTACTATTAGTTGTGTACTTTCCTTGTTTGTTCAGAAAGCGAAAATTATTTTTTTCGCGCGGACCAATATTTGATTAAAGTCTTATTATGTTTGTGCTTGCCCTTTCTGTTCTTGGTTGATTGATTCGATTTTCTGAAAGAAGTTCCTTTGGTCTTTGACCAAGACAATATAGTGCGGCAACAGTTTGTTCAATTCGCAATTCCGTTATAGTATTTTGTGTGACAAAACTCTAAGATACCTAAATAATATTTACAGCATATTATTATCTCTGCAAATCTATGTCTCCGCGCACACATGCTTTAATGAATTAGCATGTAAGTGCACAAGTATGATCAAGCCATTAAACTTTTGTACAAAATTGCCCTTAACGTAACTGGAGTTGGATTCTACCCAATTCTATTCAATCCATGAGCTCGAATTCATGCATGACGTAGCCTTCCCTTAAGCAAACTGGACACCACTCTCACCTGTCGGACTATCACCCAGCCGTCACCGATAATCTGTTCCACAGAAGCAGATCTAGTGACTGCACACGCATAAAGGTCGACGTACTCTCGACAGTTCTAACTTATTTTCAATCAAGTGCCTGTGTTCTATTTGTAGCTACCGCTTCCACGACTGCGAGTATAATTATGCCTCCACGGCACAACCACCCCCAATCTCTGATAAGCGGATGGTAATGATTCACGACAGTTCACGGGCCCCGAGATACCGCGGTAGACGAGCCAGATGGCAGCGCGGTATCTCAAGGGGCAGAGGCCAAGTGGTCCCCAAGAATCTCCCTTTTTGGCTCCAGCTTACACGTTACTTGTTACCCAATGATCTTTGAATAATAACTTAACCTGAACTCGTATTAAGTTATACGAGTGTGAGTGAGTACAGAGTTGCGCGTAAAGTGTTGATAAGACCTGAATGCTTACCATTTAGTGATTTAGCGAACTGTATTTAATTATTTCCATCCTATGTAAGACCATTATCATAACATATTTTTGGGTGACAACTGAAACGGATATTTTATCCAACGTTTTTTATTGCAATTCAAATTACTTTGAATAATATTATGTTTTACATTATGAGAGCGGTGGTAGCTCACATTCGGAAGGTCAGGGGTTCGAATCTCGACAAATACCAATAACTTTATTTTCTAAGTTACGTACATTTCGTTTTCCATTTTTATGTACGACAAAGTGTTCTCCATCTACATTAAATGTAGATAGAAATTGTTAAACCTGAGATTTCCGCACTTATGCTCATAGTTGTATGTAGTAGGCCATTGTACGTAGAAAGCACTGTGGTATGTGAACACGTCAGAAACTAGGGTTTTCTTCACGATATTTTCCTTCACAGATAGCGAAGTATTGCGCTACAATTTCACACATTTTGTGAATAACACTCGCTATCGGTGAAGAAAACCCTTGCTTGCTACATGCAATGGCTCCCTACATACAACTATGAGGCTAAGTGCGGAAATCTTAGGTCTAACTATTATGTATTGTGATAAGTTATGTGAAATTCTGACAGCAATTAGGTGCTATCAAGTACATATAAGATATTTAATGCAAATATATTCAAGTTCCACGCCTTCCAAGTGTGACACTATCAACACGAAACTCACAAAAATAAGTCGTAGGCACAAATAGTTTTAAAAATCAATGTGGTTTTACAATTCGTCTATTTTAATGATTTTGCATAATTGGGTTTATTCGAGGCTTTGAGGCACAATACTTTCCCGTTTTACCCGTATTATAAGAATAAATAAATATAAAAAAATAACTTAACAATCACTTGAGCTGGTCCCAAACTAGGATACCCTGTGCTATGGTAACCAGGCAAGGACCTCACAAGCATTGAAATACACCCAGACTGAGGTCATTTGTACAAATGTAGGGCGGGCCTCAGTGGGAATCGAACCCACGACCTCTGTCTTGGCAGTGAAGCGCCCTAACGGTTAGTCCAACGAGGCAGTCCTGAATAAATTGCAGCCCCTTCCACTCCAGCGATCTCCTACGCCCTGAGTCGCCGATTTATTTCGCACGAGTAGAATATCATTGAAATGCAACACGCGAGTTGACTCACAACAAAGTTGATTAAGAAAAACTCGTATTTACAGTATTTAGTCTAACGAACCTAAATATATCGGTTTGAATACATATAGGTGGAAGATGGCTGTAAAAATTAAATTTAAAAATCCAACGCAGAAAATTTAGTTACCATAATCGTGAATTCAATCCATCTTGCCTAGTGTTTGTTTTCAAATTATGTGACGTCATGGCAGAGGTAATCTTATAACATTATGGCTGATAGCGTTTAAATTCGCAAAAATACAATATTTTTACGGTTTAATCTAAATTTAAAAATTTAATAAAAAATCTCGTTTTAAAGTGTTTGTTATCGAGCTTCTCCGAAACAGCTTCATCGATTTTTATGAAATGTTTTGTGTATATTTGGAAGATCTGAGAATGTTAAAACAACGTTTGCCGAGTCAGCAAGTAGAACAACAAAATTGTTTACAACTGAACGCAGGTATTTAAAATAAGGGTCCAACACCGTATTGTTTAGCAGACTACAAATCTCCTGGTCAACTCTAATGGCCAGCTATGCATTCAGTAAATGACTGGCCAATACATTTTCATAATTATATTTCTGCCTACTTAGTTTTCCCGGTGATGTCAAACGAAAGGCATTTTTACACTCTAATAAAGCAAGCATTAGAATGGTAAACAATACTTTCATTGACAGCGAGGTCTCCCTCTCGACCCAAATGTGAAATTCGGGTCGCAGCCTATTCTCACTTCGTACACAGCTGGTGCTGTGCACAATTGAAGTAACTTAATCAATTTTGATGAAGCGAAATTCCTGGTCGCTACCTATGCCTCCGGGATAGCGTGAGTGAGTTTATGTATGTATGTAAGAATGAAATGTTACTTACAGGTGGAGCGGGTACATAATTTATTTTTAAGAACGGATTTGATAATGATTAGATTTGTGTAGCATAACGTGTTGAACAAGCTCACTTTACACTACATAAATAAAAAACATGCCTCAGACATTGAAGCGTGTGTTTGGTCACTACAGGTATTTTCGGCGAAAATGCATTGTCCGAAAATCAGCAATTCTGATATACCTGGGCATTTCTCCACGGGGTCCGAACTTGACGGCCCGGCGCATAACATGTCCAGATTATCAAAATATACCCCTGCAAAAAATACTACAGTATCCTCTAGGTCCTCGTCTACCTGGAGAACATGCAAACATTGCTGAAAACCGTTTGCAACTCACAGAAAAAAAATCTGAAATGGCTGAAAATGACCTTCGGTGGCTTGTCCCCAACCCAAAACTTGACAATTTACAATTATTTTTGTAAAACTCAGACTGTTTTCGGGGAATGTATTTATGTTCACATATTCTCAGATAGTTAAAGTACCTCTCATTTAAATACCATAAGAATCTAAACAATAGCTCGCCTACAATAGCAAGATGTTTGAGTGTCCCTTGCTTCTGCCTGAATCCGGTGGCACTTATGAACCAAGCGTTTCTTCGGTCGTAGATTACTCTAGGAATTCGCGGTGTGGATGAGCCATTTTGTCAGTCACGCCGTAGCACCCGAGGTCAACGGACGGGTGATTGAATGAAAGTCTTGGGAAATATCAGGGTAAGTAATTGATTCTTGAGATTTGGTCCAGGGCACACTTTGACTTCGGTGGAGGTGTTATTGGAAAGAATACTTGTTGACTGTAAAATCTAGTGCTTACTGTATAATTTATCTCAGTGACTAATTTCTAGTGCCTTGAGCTGGGGTTGATACGTGTTGTTGTTTAAGAGTGAACTTGAAAAAACATATCTTTTCTGATTTCGGTGTGCCTGATTTCGGTGGCTTTTTGAGCACCGAAGTCAGAAAAACTTCCACCGAAGTCAAATTTGCCTGATTTCAATGTATTTCGTTCGACTGTAGAGAACCGAGGTCAGATTCCTTACATGTAAGTTTCAAGTAGGATATGCGCATTTGTTTTTTTTTTTAAACTAATCGCTAACTGTAAAAGAAAACGTCGTGTGCTACTGTGAATAGTTTTACACGTGTAGATATTTTCTTTACTGTTAATAATAACGACAAAAATACATGTGTTGTTTCTGTCATAATTGATTTCAGTTAGATTGTTAGTTAACTTGAAAATGTGAAACATGTGTACCTATTCGTGTGTACATTTTTTCATGTGTATATGTGTGCTTATTATGTCTGTATTTGTGAATTATGTGAATGTGTCAACAATGGCAAGTTAAAGTACCTACAAGAAAGAAAGTGGGTGTACATTTCTTTAACATAGTTTTCTTATAGTTTGTGGTCAGTCGGTGTGTACGTTTAGGCTCTACATCAACCTACTCTACCTACCAATCTATTCTATTTCAGCTGACCATGGAGCAAATAAAGCAAAAACAAGCTGCGAAAAAAAAAACAGGAACAAAAAGAAAGAAAGAGATTGAAGGAGCGTGCTAGGAAAGTAAAAATCAAGAGTGATCCAGTCCTTTATGAACGACTTAAGGAAAAAGACAGACAGCTTTACTTAAAAAGGAAGATGGCAGGGAAGATTGTAAAGCTATCTTTACCTGTACTTTGTATTACCTCATAAATTAAGTATAAAAGACAATATTTTTAAGAAAGATATATTTTTCTTAGTAAGTTTTTTCTTTATGTTAAATAAATATTTTCCGAAGACTGATTTAAGTCTGAAAAAAATTTATGGAAAGTTATGATTGTCGATTTTTTAATCATCTCAATTACTATTATTGACAAGTACAAACCGTAGCATAAAAATTAATAATAAAAACAAATCTTTGAATGTTTACACAACATTTTGTGTTGAATAAGTCCAAAAGACTATTTTGCTAAGTAAGTTTTTATAATAAGGTTATCGACAATGTTAAACAAATATGTTCATAAGACTGATTTAAGTTTAAGGAAAGTTTAAAACACCTTTTACCTAGGTACGTAGATTATTTTATTCCATTTTATGGCATTTGAAGTTGAGTAATGTTAAATTCGCTTTTTATGAAAAAAAACGTTAAAATGGAATAAAATAAAGTCCGGAAATAAAATTCGCATAGTACGTGTAATTTTATTAAAATCATTTATCTCTTTCATAACTAATTATGCCATGTTAAAACCAAATAAAGGGTGTCTCGAATTCCTTTTTGTTTTTGGTGTAGTCACTTTATAAAAACAAGGCTATACTGAGACAAAAATGTATAGTTTGACTTTATTGCGAGTTTTGATAAAATTTTGCCACTTTTTTTTTTGAAGGATTATTATTTTTCGTTCTAGAATAGTTAGCTAGAAATAGTTACCTACTTACGCAATTCGTGTTAGATTTTTAGCGCTTGCATGACGAGCTGACAGACTGACAGATGAGAAAAACTGACTGAAAAAATGTGATTTTAGGTAAAAGAAGTAGGTACTTTAGAGCTTAATAATGTATGAGAATTACAATAAACAAGTTGATTGATTATATCTGCCCGGTTTTTATTTATTATATCCTCTTTTAATTACTAGACAATGCCTAACATTAATGGTATCAAATTGTGACTTTGGCACGTTAAATGATTATTTTTATTTCCTGATGTCGATGCTTACAATCTGATTTCGGTGCAGGTAGTCAGATTTCGGTGTTAGTTTTTCTGATTTCGGTGCTGGTAGTCTGATTCCGGTGTACAGTTTTCTGATTTCGGTGTAGTCTGATTTCGGTGATTTAAATATTTCGTTTTCTAACCGAGAATCTGGCTACCCAAAATATATCATGATTTATAGTTTTTAGCCCTTTATCCAAAACAATCGATAAAATTCCTGAAAGACGAAAAAAAAAAAACGACCACCGAAGTCAGCCATTTTTGCCTCTTCTGGAGAAATACCCACCTACGTAATGTTCTTCAACATTTTTTGATGTCATCACCATCATCATTCAGCCACAAGAAATCCACTGCTGGACATAGGCCTCCTCTATGGATTTCCAAAAAGACCAGTCGGAAGCGGCTTGCATCCAGCGTCTTCCTGCCACTTGGATGAGGTCATCTGTCCATCTTGTGGCTGGTCGTCCTACGCTGCGCTTGTCAATGTGTGGTCTCCATTCGAGAACTTTTCGACCCCATCGGCCATCAGTTCTGCGTGCTAAGTGCTACGTTTTTTGATGTATTTTTTATAATCATCAAAACCGTATTTGTTATTAGCAGCGTCCGGGACTACGTCCGCATGGTAAACGGATTAGTCTTTTATAGCCCAAGTCCACCCTGAAGGTCCATTCTAAACATTGGTGAAAGAATTTTTGAAATCGGTTAAGTACTTTCGGAGATTACAAACTCCGTTAAACTGTTCCTCTTTATAACATTCTCTTTATAATAAGAAAACATATAAACTGTTCCTCTTTATAATATTAGTGTAGATATGAAATTGACATTCATCTATTGAGGGTGACAAGAGCTGCAACATTAATAAAGCCTGTGGTAGACCGTATAAGACGCGTAAAGAAAGTTAAGGAAAAAAATGTCCAACATAGTTGGGGTGTTACTTACAGGAATTGTCCTTTTTTAGATAACTTCAGTTAAATTACAAGAAGGAACAATCTCGCTAACTCCCGTGTAAAAAAAAACAATTGTGACAGATAACAGACATGTTTTTGTAGCACCTCTTTTGTTCTACTTACCACCTTGTTACAGCTTATTTTCAGCCAATTGAAGACGAACTTGCTTCAGATAGAGGGCTTATTTCAGATAGATATATAGAAAATACTTTATTGGACACAAAAAAGGAAACAGGGCCCGTATTATGAAGCTGCGATACTATCGGAAGGGTCGTCAACGTCGCGCTTGAGCCCGACAATTCACTCGAATCTAGCGACAAATGCGGTTCATTTTTTGAATAGTTTCCATAGTCGAATAGTTTAGTTGAATAGTAATAGCTATTCAAAAAGAACCGTATTTGTCGCTAGACTCGAGTGAATTGTCGGACTCAAGCGCGACGTTGACAACCCTTCCGCTAATGTCGCATTTTTCACAGTAAGGGCCCTGCACAAATATTTCAGTTCATTAGTTAAGCGAAAGAGGTTTGTCAGGATCGTGGCAAGTGGCGAACAGGATCGTGCTTGCCACGATGGCAAACAGGATCGTAGTAAGTGGCAAACCCTGGTCTCTGACAACCTCTCCAGGATACAGGATGTGGGTGAATCTACTCGAAATTGTCGCCGTCATTATCCTCAATTGTCACAATTCATCGTTGTCAGCGGAACAAGTGTTAAAAAATGATTTTTTTCTATATTAGTTGGATTTTATTCACACTTTAACATATTGTAAAAACCAAAACTTTACATTTAGTACATTTCTGTTGTGTTGAGAACTGTGAGAGCTTGTTGAGAAAAATGATTAATTGGCGACAATTTGAGTAGATTCGCCCATGTAGGTGCCATCAATAACTTTAAATGTTTAAGCAATCATGTAGGTAGCAACTGATGTAATATTTAATCCCGACAAAACATACATTTAAAAAGTGTCCAACTTGTCGTCTCAAAAAAAATTATATGCAGGAACTTACTAAATTCCTTGCCTTCATGGAATGAGCAGTATTTTAATATGTTTTACGTTTTTAGAGGACAGAGAACGGTTTTAAATTGAAACCTAGCAAAGTATGATCTGTAAATATTAAAGTTACACATTTTTTTTTATTATAATTTTATATTTTTATATGCTTATTTTATAAATAAAATAAATACCTACATAACTTCCACGCAACACAATCACTTCACCCGGCCCCAAACTAGGATACCCTGTGCTATGGTAACCAGGCAAGGACATCACAAACATGGAAATACACCCAGACTGAGGCCATTTGTACAAATGTATGGCGGCCCCAAGTGGGAATCGAACCCACGACCTCTATCTTGGTAGTAAGCGCCTTAACGGCGAGTCCAACGAGGCAGTCTGTTTTATCATCACTGACTGCCTCGTCCTAAAATAAGATATTTTATTTGTACTTAAGTTATTATTAGTTCTATTGTTATTATGATGGTATATCTTAAGATTCACGGGTCCATAGGGACCCGGTCTTTTGAGGCATGAGTGGGGCCGAAGCCGACAGCACAAAGGCTTTCATACCATT
Organism: Yponomeuta malinellus; assembly: GCA_947308005.1. NCBI lineage: Eukaryota > Metazoa > Arthropoda > Insecta > Lepidoptera > Yponomeutidae > Yponomeuta > Yponomeuta malinellus. Next base: position 6,717,033 of record OX371010.1, read on the forward strand.
TACTCTAAATATTATGATTGGTGCTTCGGCCGCGTCTCATCTTTGGATAAATATTAAGAATCAATCCAGAGATAATCTCCGTCAGATACATGAACTATTGCCAAATAGGATTATTATTTTTATTATTATTATTTCAGTTATTCCTGTGTCTAAAGTAGTAACAAAACTCTATGTTTTTTCGTCGAATAAAATAAAATAATACTTTATTCATTTATTTGCTTCTTACTAAGTAAGTTACAGAGTGAGCCTAAAAATAACAGGTGATTTAAAAGGATGCTCTTTGATTTAAAAAAAAAATAGTGGCCTACTGAGTTCGACTCTTTGAGAGTCTTTTAGAATTTTTCATTATAATTTATCCTGCAAACATCTACACTAGGTATATTGTGGCTTTTTAATAGCTTTCAGTTCAGAGAAGCGCAGAGATAAGAGGAGAGTCTCTCAACGCTAATTTGGCCAAATTGCGTTACAACCATCGATAAGATATGCCTTTAGTTTCCGGTGTGTTCTACATTTTCAATGAGCTTAATGGCCAAAATTAAAATGAAAAAACGCCAAAAAGGTCGTTATTTCTGACTTACTGCATTTTATTTTGCACAATGTTGAACACGATTAGGTCAAGATTGACTAGTTGAGCTGGCCGAAGATGACTACCTCGATGAAAAGGCATAGTTCAAAGTAGGTCTATGTGAATGTACTTTAATGCATAACATAAACTCACGCCTGTGTCCCGAATGAATAGGCAGAGACCAGGGTCTGCCACTTGCCACGATCCTGACAGATCTCTTTCGCTTCATCAACATTCATTAGTCATTGCACGCACGCACGCCGTCTTCGGGTACTCTTTAATAAGATAAGATTCTTATGTAGGTCCCATTGCAGGACCTAGGCCTTTCTCTCGTGCCTCTCGAAATTTCAAGCGCTGAGGTAATAAGATAAGATAAAATAAGAATATTCTTCATTGCACACAAGAAACAAACGCACAGAAATAAAAGTTACAATGGGTGGCCTCAAATTCTTTCTCTTAACATCTATGAAACCAGGAATCACAGGGGTCGACTGAAGTGAAGTGAAATGAATGCAAAGGCCGATGAGTCATCGCTCCACTAAGTGCCTCTTTGCTGCCCTCGTTGCCGTCAGGGAATGTTCCGTAAGACGTTAAGCTTGAACCAAGTAGGGCAGCCGGCGTGGGCGTGTGACGCTACACGCCCCTGATTTCGGCAACCTACAATTCAGAACGCAGGGATAAATCTTTCGCTTGATGAACCGACCTATATTCGATAGAATATATTTGTTCTTATGAAAGCAACTACAAAAAAAAAGTAAACCTACCTGCCGAAAATTAATAAACAGGGCCTAGGCTTGAGGATCAGAACCAAATTAGTTGTATACTCTCGAAAATACTATCCAATTGATACTCTTAAATGTTTCTAGATTTTGAAATGGACACCTAGTTTACCTTGTAACGTTCATTAAATCGCAGTTTCTGTGATACTTTGAATAAAAAAAATTAATTTTGATTTTGATTTTTTTCCCAAGTTTGTCCATCCCGACAATAAGAGGAAAATCAACAAAATATAAAAAAGTACTAATTCATACTTCGTATGAAAATGTACTAAAGCGCGCGTATTTGCGGTAGGTACAATGGACACCACATCAACCTCTATATGCTTCACACACAGTACACTACTCGGTTACATTACGAGTGACTTTTGCTCTAAAATTTAAAGGTTTAAGTGCAGTCGACTGTACTATTTTTTCGTTCGGCAGTAGATGCCCAGTGACACTAGCAACGCCAAAATTAACACTGCATTTATCAAAATCAGCAAAGGCTGGTTGTTTGTTCATATCTGTACATACACAATCATCATACAAACTCACGAACCCACACAAAAACCTTCCTTTGCTTTCGCAGCAGCATAAAAAACCTACTCTTGGTAAAGATGATTTCTGCTCAAACGCGTCTGATGTAAATGTGTCTAACGATTCTTCCCACACGTACTAAGGTCACATCCATCAATATGCCCTCGCCTCCAACCCTCAAATCTTACCTGACGTTAGAAGAGGATTACCTTTTTACAGTTCGCTTGCCGATGAGTTGAGTCTTTCTGTGAATGACATAATTTAGAAGGTTATAACAGTATTGTTTATAGTTGACTAAAAACTGAAGTTTGAAAGAAGTCTTGCGTTCTACGATATCACATATTAGGAGTCTTAGTCCGACTTGCACCACTTACTTAAATGTGGCTAAAACAGCATTTAACCGAAATTCTTCATACAAAAGTCTATTTAAATGGCGACTTAAGTGACTCTTCGTCACTCATCACATATTTGACTAAACAGATTTCGATGAAATGTGGCACAGAACACCTTATCCTTTAAGATATATTATATTTTATCCGAATCCCAGAAGTCGCGGACAGAGCCAGTAAAACATTTGCATAAATAATCAAAGTATTGCCGATCTAATCCAATCCATCAGCCCATATTCGCCCACTGCTTAACATAGACCTCCCCAACGCACGACACTTTATTCTATCCTCGGCCATCCTTATTCAGCCGCTACCAGCCATCTGCCCCAAATCCTCGGTCCAGCGAACAGATGCCGAGGTTTTGTTTAATTTATAAGGTCCAATATTATAAAATTGTAATATTGCTTTAGGTATTTTTGTTGTAGGTATCAGTATAAACGAAACAAAAGTATTAAAAACAGCACAGACAGTTAATTGTAGAAAACATAACATAAACTCACGACTGTAACCCGAAGGGGTAGGCAGAGACCAGGGTCTGCCACCTGTCACGATCCTGTCAGACCTCATCCACTTCTTCTTATTTGTAATTGTTTTTTTTAATGTACAAAAATGTGAATGAACCAAATATGTTCCTTTTTATCCAACAAAGAAATATTTTGAATAGTTTATTTGTTTAAAACCTAGTTAAAACCTCCTTGCGAATCTCCTTTCACGGCAACCAGGTTTGACGTCAAAAAAAGGAAAAAAAAAGTTATCTTGTCTTTTTAAAATTGTAGTTTAGTTTAAGTTAGGGCCAGTAAAGGACGACCCAGGCGGACATACATCAACCAAATAGGGGATGTATTAGCAAAGGGCAAGATAAAAAGTACTCGAAACCGGCGTGCGTGCATGCAACGACTAATGAATGTTGAGGAAGCGAAAGTGATAAGAAGAAGTAGAATATTCTTTATTGCACACAAGAAGCGAGACATAAAATGTGAAAGTTACAATGAAAAAGTACAATGGGCGGCCTCATTATTATTGTGATCTGTCAGGATCGTGGCAAGTGGCAGTCGCTGGTCTCTGCCTACCCCTCTGGGATACAGGCGTGAGTTTATGTATGTATGTATGTTTAATTTATAGAATAGTATCTGTGTTACAAGGAAAATATTGTATGTATGCTTACTTTAGATAGCTGTACATTAGCCGTATAAAATAAGCATACAATGGAAGAAAATACTTGTAATAAGAAAGTACTAAGCTCGCCTTTGTGCAGATGCATCTCTTGTGTAATAAAGCATTTTCAAATCAAATCAATACTATGTTTAGCGATTTGTAGAGCCAACGCCCACGCCCATAGAGGTGCTCTAGAATTTGAAAAAAAAAATGCAAGGAAAACAATACACAGAGATATTTTCATAATATTACTGCCGTTAATATCTAATGCAATACAAATCATTCAATAACTCAATCGCCTAACTAGCTTATGATGACGGCACGGCTGCTAGCGAGCGCCATTGCCTATCCACATCTCAAAGTTATTGACTTATACCGAGTTTCAATCAGCCGATAGAGCCACATGGAAGCTATCCGTTCCGTATCATGTCTGAAACTTCTCACCGCTCATCTGTCAATGTCAGACCCAAAGTTGCGGCTACCTTAGCCATTTCGATTATTACAGTATTACCGAGAAACATGTTCAGTTTTAAGTTTAAGAGTCCACTTCAATCGCTCGTAGCCCCGGCTGCCTGAGTGATCTTAAACAATCACGAAGGTTAAGCAACACAGGGCGCGTTCAGTGCATGGATGGGTCGCCGTCTATGCCTAACGCTAGTGGCATTTTTCCGAGCGGTTCCGTGCTTCGCAAGGCACGTTAAGCTGTTGGTGCCGGCTGCCGTCGATAGATGGCAGTCGTTAAGCCAAGTCAGAGGCCTTAGGGCAGCTTGACAACTTCTGACAGTAGACGAGCCACTAGTCTACAAGCCTCCACCAATCCGGACTTGGCCCCCGTGGTGGTCCACTTATAAGCGTTCCTAGATTTTGCAGTTGAATGGATAAACATAACATAAACTCACGATTGTATCCCGGTGGGGTAGGCAGAGGCCAGGGTCGGTCACTTGGATTGATATGCGGTATCATTAAAAACTAAGACATAAAAAATCAAAAATTAGTCTTCATGAAAATGTAACAAACGTGAGTTACGATGTATTCACTTTACAACGAGTCGGCGAGACACGCGAGGTGTCACGAATTTTATCTGAAATAATCCTTAAATACTTATTAAGGTATAGACCACAATACAAGTGCAAGATAGCCCTTTCCCGTATCGTGCTCGAGAGCCTCGCGTGGCCGGCCTTTTTAGGTAGTCTTTTGCCTTAAAAGTATTTAAGGTTTATTTTAGTTTGTATCGTTGCGCCCGCTCGTCACCGGCCGTTGTAATGTGGATAGTCTTTCGTTGCGAACCACCGCGCGCGAGCCTGCAGCGAAGCACCGCGGAAATCGGCTCGCTCGTGGAAGTTCGTAGTAGCGCGGACATGTGCGGCCCGGTGCGGCAGATGCGAGGCCACAAGTTAGTAACTTCAACGATACGAGCACAGGATATATATGTTACAGCCAAAGTGATTAAATAGCTATTATACATAATGACTGGTCATTATATATAATAGCCAAATTCACTAGACAAAGTAATAAATTATTATGCTAACGTTTTATTTTGGCAAGTGTTATATAGCAAATAATTGTTTGATTAAATTTTTTTTTTTTATATAAAAGCGAAAAAAAATATTTCACTAAAAAACTTAGTTTCGTGTCAAACTTAAACAAGGTTGGTGCATGGAAAAGTCATAGGTACCCTACATTATGATATTAATATGATATTAAATAAAATTGCTAGTAAATGTGATTAATTTTGTGTTAATTATCACTTTATCTAAACTGAGTAGACATTATATATAATGACCAGTCATTATGTATAATATCCAGATTTATTACTTTGGCTGTAACATATACACTAGCAGCCAGAAAATGTTAACGACCTTGAAGCTGCTATTACTTCAGGCACTTTTATTTAGGTAGTCAATTAAGTTATTAAGTATTTAATTAAGTCAGTAAGTCAACAATTTATTAAAGTCTAATAAGTACTATTCTATGGTATTTTAGTCTTTTCTGCACATATAATTTAATTTATAAACGATAAACATTTTATACCATGACCGTTATTTATTTTGCTATTAGCGCAATAACACTAGGGGAATGCCCGGATTTATTCTCTTTAGATAAAATTGTGAAAAACCAGAGTAAAACGTCTGACTCTGACGTCTGTCCTATTTCATTGACACATCAAAGGCTTGATGGTTTTCTGTATGCGAACTTGAAGCGGCAATGTATTAAAGGTGAACCAAGCCGAACAGCGGTAGCCTAGTGGGTAGAACATCGGACTCGGTAGCGAGAGACCCAGGTTCGATCCCCAGTGCGGGCATGTACCTATGACTTGGTTTTCTAAGTTATGTAGGTACATTTGTGAAGTTATAGTAGCAATACCACTCGCTAACTGTGAAGGAAAACATCGTGAGGAAACCTGAGTGTCTGAGCTATTTACATACCTCAGCGCTTGAAATCGCCAATCCGTGGTGGGCACGCGTGGTGATTAAGCCCATACTTTCTCCCTGAGAGAAGACCTGTGCCCTACAGTGGGACGTGTGTAGGTTGCTTATGTAAGCCGAACGCGTCGAACGAGCTGAAAGAAATGAGTTTCAGAATTCTTTGTATGAAATCCTACGAAACCTTTCTCACCAACCCGCGCCGCATGGAAGGCTCCTTTCAATGTTAAACATGTTTAAACTTGGAAGGCTCCGATAATAGGTGCCATCATAGTATCGAGACTGCTTTTAGTCTGACATCGCTCTCGAGTCTCCCATTTTAACATTATTGATGGATGAATATACAAACTTTATGTAGTGTGGTCCCGGATTAAGAATAGCGTCACTCCATTTCTTTCCGTGGATGTCGTCGAAGGCGACTAAGGAAATAAATACATTACCAGAAGACGGGCAGCAGCATCTTTCTGAGATTCCAACCGCATACTGCGATGGCCAACCCGCCTGCCAAGCGTGGCGATTATGGAAAAACCCCTCAGGGTTAGGAAAACCATGAGGGAGGCCTATGCCCTGCAGTTGGCGTAAAAAGGCCGATGATGGTGTAGTCTAATAATGCTAAGAGCAAATATAAACATCTTACGCCATGTTTACGTACCAAAAACGAAGTAGACATGTTTTAGTTTATTCATGTCATTATATTTTCTAGTGCTTCTATGTATATACCATATTTGTCAAAAGGATACTGATTATTTTACTATCATGACAAAATCTTATCTCATACGCGTCTAAGTGATTGGAATATAGAGTTACAATCTTCCGCTACGAAAAAACTATAAGAATGGGGAAAGATAAAACACTAACAAACAGCATGTACATAAGTTGGTACCTACCTATCTAATGGCCAGTGATTGGAATAGGCTGAGTATAAATCCCCACAGTTGACATGGCGTGAAGTTGTTAAAATTACAATATAGTTATGTTTTGTAGAATTTCGAAATCCTGGAAACTGGGATATATATTGTACTTACACCTTTCTAAAATACCCTAAAACTTGTTTTAAATTTAATTTTACCTCGAAATTTTTATTGACTTTGCTACTCATATTTCTTAACAAGAAGTTACATCTGTAATAGTAATATTTATTGAGAGCTGCGTATAAATGCACTTTAGCTCGGATTTTTATTTTTCTCGTGGTATTTAAAACACTGCTCACAATGCTTCTTAATTTATAAGAAGAAATGTTTTCCTTAAGTTTTATTACTACAAAACTGAATAACTTTTCTTTCTGGTCTTAGAAAATGGGCACTTGGTGACGCTGACATCGCACATCTAGCAATTACATCCCCATCACTGGTTCAAACGTCAAGTGAAACGTCATCGAAAAAGTCAGATCGTCTGTACAGTAGTTCTTAACATGTATGATTTTTCCGGGGACATCGGGATTTAAAAATTATCTAGAAATATATAATAATGCGGTGGTAGCCTAGTGGGTAGAACATTGGACTCGGAAGCGAGAGACCCAGGCTCGATTCCCAGTGCGGGCATGTTCCTATTACTTTGTTTTCTAAGTTATGTACATTTGTGAAGTTATAGTAGCAATACCACTCGCTAACTGTGAAGGAAAACATCGTGAGGAACCCTGAGTGTCTGAGCTATTCATATACCTCAGCGCTTGAAATCGCCAATCCGCGGTGGGCATATAGGCTGCTTATGTATACTCTCTGAATAGAATAGGTATTTCAGTCACGTGATTTTTCACAGTTCCCGAAATTTCGTAATTTGTATTGTAAATAATAATTACAAAATTAATTAAAAAAATAACAATTTATTTGATGTGTTTAGTAATCTTGTTATTTATCTTCGCTAAGTGTAGCGTAGGGCACGCGTGGTGATTAAGCCCATACTATCTCTCTGAGAGTAGGCCGGTGCCCCGCAATGGGACGTATATAGGCAACATAAATTGTAGGTACTCAGCCTATTCCAACCACTGCTAATGACCTACAGAGATAATGGACGGAACACCACAGTCTACGCGTGGCGGTGACACAAAATTAGGGGCTACCCTGAGCGAGCTGGTGCGCAGAGTAGAAAAAATCCTAATACAGTTTGAATACTTACTTTGTAGGTTTCTGCACCACATGCTGTCACATTATTGGACCGAATAATAACTTTGTATTTGTATCAATTGGCTCTGCTCTATTCTCTACTGCTGTTATTTCCCTTGCCGGTAAGTTCAAGTGCCAAAAGTCCTTAACCTCCTCAGTCCTGACCTTGAAAATAACAATGGTTTTCAACTGAGGAGGTTATGACTAATTATATGTTTTGGTTCACTAATGGCAGACTACGGGGGGGTTGAGGGGCACGGGCCAAGATCTTTGTGAGGGAGCTGGGGCACCGATTGAGGGATCGGGGGCTTGACTGCCGCTCTGATGCGTATCTTGGCCAAAGGATCACTCTGGCGGTACAACGTGGCAATGCAGTTCGGGAGGCCTGCAAACCTGAGATACAGATCTTTAGTTTAGGCTCCATTCTTTTCACAAATGGCACATTCTTTTGCTGTGTATCATTTATTCAATGTTGTTTTTTATGCGAATGTATTTTGTGGACAGAAAATAAACAAATAACTTAAACAAATGCTGCCAGCGTTTTAGGGTCCCTTGGTTCGCATGTCTTTTATGATAGTTTGTTTGGTTTGGGATTTTTGAATGTTAAGGTTTTGTATGTATTTGGTCTTTTATTGACGAAATTTTTGGTGGATATTGTATGGTGGATGATTTTTTCCGTAATTTCAAATTTTCCTTAATTATAGTAAATAGTAGTTTAAAATATAAAGAATGGAAAGATATTAGCAGACTTTCTGTTGAAAAACTTGTAGAACTATCATATGTTGAACTGGCTAAGCACATTTTAGTTTTTGCTTCTTACTAAGTGAGTTACAGAGTAAGCGTAAAAATAACAAGTGATACAAAAGGATGTTTTTTGAAGTGTAAGTGTACAGGCCCCCCGCCAATGACTACAGTTTATTTGAATCGGTACTTAAAGAGGATGTCTTAAAAGTAGCTTCAAGTACTAGCAAGAAACTTATCATCATCATCAGCCACTCAACGCCCACTGCAGGACATAGGCCTCTTTCGTGGTTTTCATAACCAAAAGGGGTTTTGCCATAATTGCCACCGCGCTTGCAGGCGGCATAGCGATCGCAGTATGCGGTTGGAATCTTTACCCGTCTCCTGGTAATTGATTTCCTTAGTCGCCTTCTACGACATCCACGGAAGGCAATAGAGGGACGCTATTCTTAATCCGGCGCCACACGGAAGAAGAAACGGATCGGCGGTCCCCAGGCATACGATCTGCCTGGCGGGAAATTTCCCTTCATAGTGGAAGAACACGATCACAGAAAAAGGGTCTTCTCTGCGAACTCTACTTTTCCATTAAAAAAAAAAGAAACGTACCTATAGTCTGTGGAGATTTTAATATCGACTTGCTGATAGATTCCCCTTTAAATACTATGTTTAAACTTATTTTGAAGTCTTTTAATTTAGTTAATATTTTCTTAGAGCCCACTAGGATTACCAAAATCACAGATTTGATAATGTGTATTGTAACGGATTTTTAGCATTATCCTACAATAAATAGCACAGTGGTCAAATTGTACACTTAACAATTAGAATAATAAAAAAAAATAGAATAATTAAAACTGACTTACAAAGTAGCTTAAGAAATAAAACCCTCAATGCTAATGCCCATTATGCAGAGGGATTTCTTTAAGGTTGTTTCAGATAGTTTTGAAAAAGTTTTTAAATTGAAAAAGTTGTCATCAAAAGGAAATAAAGTAGGATTTAGTGAATGGGCCACTGCCCGCATTCGGAAAAGTAGGGACACACTTTATTCACTATATGAGAAAATGACATACACAATACATATATGACCCTAGTTTTTTAAAGTATGCTAAAGTACATTCAAAATTATTTAGGACCATCTGCCACAAAGCTAAATGCGAACACAATACGAAATCCAAAATTCTTAAATCTTCTAATAAATCTAAAACCATTTGGACTATAATAAATAAAAAAAGCAGTAAATCCAATTTCACTTCAGATAGATGATAAATTAATAACATCAAAAGAAGACATTGCTGCGGCTTTTGAACAGTTCTTTATAAATGTTCCAGTTATAACGACGGATCCTTGAGATTAATCTCTTGATCTTGCATAAAGTATTTTGAAAGATTATGTCTCCCTCTGCGATCACAAATTTTTGCATCGTATGATTATATTGTAGACTAGTGGCTCGTCTACTGTCAGAAGTTGTCAAGCCGCCCTAAGGCCTCTGACTTGGCTTAACGACTGCCATCTATCGACGGCAGCCGGCACCAATAGCTTAACGTGCCTTGCGAAGCACGAAACCGCTCGGTTTCTACAAGCTTCCACCAATCCGGACTTGGCCCCCGTGGTGGAGTATGGCCTATACCTTCCTCAGGGAAGAGACCCGTGCCCCTCGGTGGGGACATAATGGGTTGATGATGATGATGATGATTATATTATATTGTATATGATTATATTGTATCCGTGTGGCGCCAAATTAAGAATAGCGTCACTCCATTTCCTTCCGTGGATGTCGTAGAAGGCGACTAAGGATATCAATTACCAGGAGACGGGCAGCAGCGTCTTCCTGAGATTCCAACCATGCATTGCAATTGCCAACCCGCCTGCCAAGCGTGGCGATTATGGAAAAATCCCTCATGGTTATGAAAACCACGAAGGAGGCCTGTGTCCTGCAGTGGGCGTCAAATGGCTGATGATGATGATGATGATTATATTGAAGCTCATACCATGAATAAAGCATTTAAAAAGCTAAATCTTAAAAAAAATTAAGCCTTGTGGGGTATGTCAGTAATAAAGTTAGCTCTAGCACCCCATTTGGCCAGAATCTTTTACAAATGTTTAGATGAAGGTACATTCCCTAACCTAATGAAATGTAGTAGGCTAGTTCTTGTTTAAAAGTGGTGATAAGCAAGATCCCACAAATTCTGGACCAGTCTTGGTTGCACCCTTGAGTAAAATATTCGAGAAAATAGTTCTAGGTCAACTACTTACACCCTTCAATAATTATCAACTTCTCCATAGTCAGCAATTCGGCTTCACTGCAGGGCGGTCTACTACGAATGCTGGTGTCACGTTAGTTAAACATATATTTAGTGCATGGGAGGATCGCAAGGATACTATAGGCGTTTTCTGTGACTTGTCGAATGCATTTAATTGTGTAGACCGTGATGTATTTCTCTTAAAATTAAAACACTACGGAATAAATGGGAAAAACTTAAAACTTGATCATATCTTATTTGAGATCATATTTAGAAGGGAGAGTTCAAAAAGCTGACCTAAACAGGGCTAAATCGTCAGGGTCAGAGGTTAAGATGGGAGTGCCACAGAGATCTATTTTGGAGCCGTTCCTTTTCCTTGTATGTGCTTACAACTGAGAATAACAGAATACAAAAGAAATTAGAGCCTAATTTAAAGGCTTTTCATAAAAACTATTCGCAAGACCGCAAAATCAAACCTCGGTTTGTGTCCTCTTTACGCATTGGCAAAGTTTCCTTGCAATCTGGCATTTATTATAATAAATGACAGCCTATATAAACGTCCCACTGTGGGGCACAGACCTTCTCTCAGAGAGAGAGTATGGGCTTAATCACCGCAAATTGGTAGCGCTTAGAGCGTTGGTAGCCTAGTGACTTACAACTTCTGCTATCACTGACACTTGCGTTAACCAGCTGTCAGTTGAAGTTTCTAGCAACCTAAAGTACTTTCAATCAGAGATTAACAGTCTGTTACGTAATTTTTAGGAAAAAATGTGTACAGGAAACCTGGCGTAAGGGTGTTCTTACTCGAAGCATGCTGTCTCGCTCGCACAATTTCACATTTTTAATTATTGTAATAAAATTATTAAACTTGTGACAAATGTGGTCTGAGGGTTCAAAGCATAATTAAACATTTTAATTACATTTTCTGTTTCCTGTTCCCAAAATTATAAATTTCGGAATCAAATTATCTCCATCAAAAACTTTGTACAGTGTAAGAAAAATATATGCTTTAAATATCCGCAATTTAGTTATCCATCAACCCCTCAGACCACATTTTATCAAAAATATACTCATTTTATTACAATCACAAAAAATGTTAAATTGTGCGAACGAGACAGCATGCTCCACGTCAGAACAGTCTTAACGGGTTCCATGCAATAACACTAGCGCCACCTATGGAAAAAAAAACATATCTTTTTTTACAGACCGTTTTTTCAAAAACTATCAGACTAATCTCTAATAAAAAACAGTATTAACTTGGTTCCTCCTTTTATTTTTAATTTTCAGTATTTTTTTATTACATGTTAGGAAATCCGCCATAAATACACATACATATTCCATTAAAAACTTAACTGACTGTCTATTAAAACGTATAGCCATTTATAGTCAGACAGACATACGTCATAGGCGGAGTAATATGGTCCCACAGAACATAGGAATAAGGTAGAAAGCGCATGTAGGCGGGGCGCGCGTGCCACGAAGTTGTACAAATGATCATATTTTGCAAAAACATACCCAGTCGCCCGCGGAGTCTTACCGAGCATGTTACTGAAGAAAAACTGCTAAAAAAAAAGGGTAAAAATGCCATCACCAGCAGAGCTCGAAGCAGAGACGTTAGTCTGACTAATGGAGGGATTTATTTTCATCGGTAAATAAATTAAACCTTTATTTTGAGTGATTTGATCGAAAATATTGAAAATAGTATGTTTTCCAGCAATAGTAAAAAATATCGCAAGTTAAAGAATACCGGCAGTGTTGTACGCAAATAATTCCTGTGCCAACCTTGTACGCGAAGTACGCGAAGAGCAATGAACGATTGACTTCACAATATTCCTTGGTACTCCCCAAAAAGAGTAGCGAAGGGTATAACTTATCTATAGTGTTGGGTCAGTTTGTCATGGTGTCGATATTGTTTCAACTTTGTTATTACGGAATATTTAATTGCTCTTAGAAACGGGCTAAGTGCGAGTCAATATAGTGCACCGAGGGTTCAGCACAAACTTGTAGATATGTAAATAGTTCGTCCATTGCAGAAATCTAGTTTCCAAGATATATATATTTTTGTAACTATTAATTTGCGGATTTCGTATTTTTTCCATTTCATTTTTTATTATAAATTCATTTATTAGCAACTACAGCCCCACACACAAAGCGAAATAATACAACATGAAATAAACATAACAAAAAAAAAAGAAAAAAATAGGCAGACGTTAAAAGGTAAAAATTTTTGCACATTCTGAGACCTAACATACACCGAAATTTTGTTTTATGACTTTTTGCAGTCTGAGTTTGAGGCGAGTTTCCCATTTAACCACTTCTAACACACTTGTCACGAGTATTTACGTAAAATTGCCATAAGTAAATAATGAAACCTAATCTGATAGAATTAAGCGCTAAAGAAGAGTAGAGACACACCAGTACATGCAACAATCAATAATTACACACAAAATATCAAAATTTTAAAATTACATTCACTCGCAAAAAGCTTCGCCAAACAAAGTTAATAATATCGATATCTTTTAACTTTTTGTCAATCCATATTGCTTTGCTTGTTCGTACAGGTGCTCGCAACCATTAAAAGTCGCGTTGGTATGACTGCATTGGCCAATTGCAACGCTTGCTTTCGCGGCCTTCGACTCACGCACACATGTATAAGCCTGCGTACGTGTTGCTTACATTAGTAGTAGTAAAGAACGGTGGGGAGTGAAGCGGCGACAGCGGTTCCCGTAATACGGGCTAGGGCCATTCTAACTTATTTTCTCTGTTCTGTGTATGGTCCCATTGGCACCCATTGGCTACCGAACCCCAAAACCGACAGACAACCGTCAACAGATTGTTAACGTGCAAGAAACCTGGTATCATAATTAACAAAATGGTGTTTATGGACTTAACAGGAAGTCTGCCTTCTGTCTAATTTTGTACATTGTGCTCTGTCACTGAACACCGAACATTAATATCTCAGACTAGTTTAATATTATGGAGCATTTGCGATGGATGTGAAACATTTGAGGGTTATTTAATCGCCTTAAAGGTTGTTGAACGGATTAATAAATCGAGACGTAGTTTTTTTTTTATTTAAATACTTACTTGAAATATTGAAAATATCTTTCAGGCGCTCTGTTTTCTAACTTGCGATATCTGGCATTGTGTTGAATACCGATTTTCGTCGGCAAAGCTACTAAATAAAATATGACTAAAATATACACCATGAATTTTTGTGGTTTGAAAGTCAAAATCAAATCATATCAAAATCAACCTTAACAATAGCTATTGAACACGATAGTTTTTTTTAAAGGCACTTTTCAAAAATATCTGGATACAAACTCGAATCTATGAGACCCAGTAGTAGCCAGCCATAACAGTGTGTGCGCGTCGCGGGTCCGCGGTCATTGTTCTGATAGGCAAAAGATTCGCGAACATTTATATTAATACAGTCTATTTTATTTTATTTTATTTTACTGATTTTATTTATTTTACGTTTATACTTATAAGTAATAGTCTAAATTGATGCTATTTTTATTACTAATTACATAACCGCAGCTTTCAATCCACCCAGATTTCAAGGTGTAGAACCAAATAGAATATACCTTCATATTTTTTTAGAATTGACCCATTTACTATACTTGACAGCACATGAAAACAAATTTCATATTTACTACGCTTCCAAGATTTATCGCCCGCCGTCGGGCGGACTTTCGTAACAGTTACACTTTTTATATCGCATTCAAAACGAACTTTTATTATCTTCCTTTTCAGATGATGACATCGGGAACAAATAAAAACAGGCAGCCGATACGGGAGCCCTTCCTGGACAGCTGCCGGGCTATCTCGTTACGGAATGTATCACCACACAAACATAGCGATACGAGCATAACGACGCACAAATGCACCCGCTATCACTCCCGCCGACCAGGACAATAGTGGCCATTACTCATTAAAGGCAACATTTCGTGCCGATTAATTGCCAGTCCTAGTTAAAAGTCTGCTCTAACGAGACGTGTAAAATGTGACAGTAAAAAGTGTCTTCGAAAACAATGGGTGATCTACTCCCTGGCTTGGAACAGAGCACGTATTCCGGCAGCGTGGAAGTGAGAAACTTCAGCGTGGTCGGGCTGGATGACTATACTACAGACGAGGAATTGGCCGCCGTCAAGCTGTTCAAGGATTATCCTGACGGTCTACTGAAGTTCGCCTCGCTCTGCTGCGTACTCTTCATGCTCGTCGGGATACCGGGGAACTTAATCACGATTATTGCACTAGCCAGGTGTAAAAAGGTGAGTGAAGAACTCTTGTTTTGACTAAATGCTAATGAGAGCTCGAAAAACCGCTGCATTCAGATCGGAGCCAATCGTTCTGGAGTTACGATCGACGGGTAGACAGACACCCCACCGGTTCGTCGGAGGTCATAAAGGCGATAAGATAACGTCATTAAAGAGACGATACTATTTAGGTACTCTATTCTTTTTAAACAAAAGATAAATTTAGAGATTAGGCTTATTAGCTAATGGGGGCACCTAAATGTTGTCCTAGAATTGTTTTGTTTATCTGATCAAGTATTTAATACAAGGTTACATTTTTGTGAACTCTAAAAACAAGCTTATAAGATACGCAACGAGTATGTGCGAGGAAGCATCGGAGTGCGCGACAGCGCCGATAAAGTGCAAGAGAGTAGGCTGAGATGGTTCGGTCATGTGAAAGATGGTAACGAAGGGCTTCGTCTATCGAATTCTGGGCGGAGATCCAGAGGAAGACTGAAAACTAGGTGGATTGATGCAGTAAAAAAGGATCTCACAGAATGCAAGGCCTCGATAAACGAGATCATGAATAGGGTGAAGTGGAGAGAGAAAATAAGGAAAGCTGACCACACCACCATGTGGGACTAAGGCTGGGAAGATAGAGGAAGAGAGACATTTTTGTGAATTATCTGAGTATGACACAGGTTTTTTTCTGAATCAACAGGAAAATGCGTAGTGTTTATTAGAATACGTCATTTTCATTTTAATAAAGAACTAAATTATTAACAGAGATACTTAAAACTACCTACTTCAGGCTATATTTTAGTTCCCTAATAAATGGGTGGTTACAGTAAGTACAAAAAACCTTCTCGACAGATTAGAGGCCAAACTTTTCTCTACTTGCAAAGTTGGGTGGGGTACTGAGTTCGATTAATGGTTTGGACTATCCGTAAACCCGAAAGATAGATAGACAGAAATTAATCTATCTACCTATTTCTGGAGGACAAAGTGATCACTGTGCCTCGCACAACTTCTATCTACTTCGCGTACTTGCGTACTCGTGTAGTGAACGCTGCCTGTCCAGAACGACAGAGTGTCATGACTCATTATCTGCTTTTAGACGTCGCTGAATATTTACTCATAATTTAAAAGGTTTCTATGAACGGACTCTATGGGTGGTATTATTTCGCGTAAATATATAATATAATAATAAACTTTTTCTATAGAAGACAATAGCTTATTAACGTGCATATTAGGATTTCAGTGGTGCTGCGCTGATTACTAATAGCAACGAGATGATTTATGCTCGTGAGATAGTGCTGACAATAAAGCGTTGATGTAAAGAAACAGGGTATTGTCTTCCTACGTTATCCTTAACACTGCGTAAAAATTCACAAGCAAGATCACGTTCTCTTACACATTTGAGTTTAACTTTTTCTGTACAGAGTCTAACAAAATATCTTTAACATATCTACCATATTTGACAAGGGCGGCTTTTTCTCGTCAATACGAACTCATTTACTAAGGAAAAAATTAGAAAATAGAAAAAAAATCGACGGCATTAAAATCCATCCAATGGACAGGTGATAATTTTGTCGCGATTTTGAAGTTGTTCTAAAAGTAAAAGTTTCGGATGAAGTTAGTTATAATTTGTGTAAATAATTCTAAGGCGGAAATATAAAAAATATTTAATGTATGAACGACATACTGGCAATCCCTAAGCATTGCCAAGAATTGTTACTAATCAATTATCATCCAGCCCGGGAGATACGCCCACTTTATCGAGTACAATAATGCGATAGGACGTCGCATCATCTCGCTATTATATCACCTGCTATCGGGCTCGATACAGCGGCCCTGCCGCAGACCAAGAAGACATATTTACTCTTTGACGACAATTCAGTGTCAAGTGCGACTTGTTTGTGGGTCCTGGAAGATATTACCCTATTTCTGTATACCGTGATGTACTTTGAGATAGTAGGGAGCTACTTATTTTCCTTGGTGCAGGTCAGTGCTCAGCAATATCATTATATCAATGCAGTTTCATTTATAGAAAGTTTTGTCATTCATGATAGAAAATTTAAAAAATCTACAAGCAATAGCAACATCGATAAGACTATCTTGGCTCCACACTTCTTGCTTACCTTATTTTAGTTCTTAATCCTATTTTCCTATTTACATAAAACTCCTTGTTGTGTACTGCATTATTACATCCGCGATCCGCAGAATCAAAAGAGAGAACGTATCGTATATGAATCTAGAAATTGACCTATTCTCAAGGCAAATATGAAACAAATCCTTCTATCAATGGACTAAAAATATTATTGATTATCAATATTTCCCTGCCGTCCAGATTCAGCCGCATAAAATGTCGATACAAGTCACCACAACGCTACTGACCTTGAACCTTTCCTCCAGGTGCGCAACGCGACAGCAGTCTTCATCATGAACTTGTCCTGCTCTGACCTACTGTTTTGCTGCTTCAACCTGCCGTTGGCCGCCTCTACGTTCTGGCAGAGATCCTGGGCACACGGCACCACGCTTTGTCGCATGTTCCCGCTAGCCAGATACGCTCTAGTCGCAGTCTCACTCTTCACTATACTGGCAATCACCATCAACAGATACGTGATGATATCACACCCAAGACTGTACCCAAAGTAAGTTGATCTATCTAACTAGTCCCGGTAGTAAAGGCCCTTAACTCGCGCAGCGGATGAGAGCGAGACGGCTCAGTTGGATTTATTAGGCGATCTTATTTACCGTTCAAGGGAAGGTGGTCTGCGTTCAAGATTAGACAGGTTTTTTGACTAATCCCCACTGGAAATCCCCACCAGTGGGGTCTATACCCCATTGGTCACCGTAATAAACGTACTCAAAACTCACTACAGCGATAAATTACGTCACTCACCTCATTTGTCCACCGGTGAGGGACAACACAAGTAGAATGTTGCCGAGTTCGAAAAATCGAACAAGTTTACCTAATAGGTACCTACAGTAATTAAATAAAGACACCACAACAAAAAAGAGACAGAAACGATAGATTTATCTATAGAGCAAGGGTAAATACAGAACACTGGAAGTTTTTGGTTCAGAACCCGCTTTCATCTTTTGTCCCTTTGTGTATTTTTAAAAGAAATTAAGGTAGTCTTATTTTAGAAAGTAAAGTAATCATATTAAGACCCAACAAAGCAATATTCCAACAATGATACTTAATCAAAAGATGCGAAGCGATTCATTGTGTGCCATCATGAAAACCATAATGTATAAATTTTCATGCCTATAGGATAATATATAAAAGTGTTTTTTCCTTTCCTCAGATTGTACAGACGGAAGTATTTGGCAATAATGGTGGCAAGTACATGGGCATTTGCATTTGGAGCCTTAATAGCAACATGGCTTGAGAAGTGGGGCCGTTTTGGACTGGACCCAACCATTGGTTCATGCTCTATACTCCCAGACAAGAACAATCGATCGCCAAAAGAATTTTTATTTGTGGGGGCATTCATGCTCCCGTGCCTCGCCATAGTTGTTTGCTATGCTAGAATATTCTGCATTGTAAGGGAAGCAGCTCTGCGTTCTCGAGCACCCATTGGACGACCGAGGTGTGCATTAGAGGACTCCGCCGTAGGGTCAGCGTCCACAGCGCTCGAGCGCTCACCAGGTCCTGAGAACGGCAACCACGTAGTGCCGCCTAAGAGGACATTACTGGCTCCTCCAGTGATACACTGCCCACCAACTCCAGGCCCGGAGCGATCCTCGTCTTCGGGAGTAGACACTCTAGATGGGCACGATGAGGAGTGCGCTCTGGATGCCAAGCCACGCACACCGAGTGCGGGAGAGACGGCTAAGCGACTTAGGCAAGCTGCAGCAGTGTTGCGACGCTCACCAGCGCCCGTCAGACCTCCTAGACTCACGCCAAAAGACAGAAAGTTACTCAAAATGATCATGGCCATAATGCTTTCATTTTGGGTGTGCTACTTGCCCATCACACTGACAAAGATATTCAGAGAGTTCACGTCGCATCCCACGGCGAATATTGCGGGGTATATCCTGATATATCTTACCACATGTATCAATCCTATAATCTACGTAGTGATGTCGAGTGAATACAGGCAAGCCTACAAGAACTTATTGATGTGTCGGAGAAAGGCGTGACGTTCGCCCGGCGATGGCGCCTCGGAGAAGCGCCCGCCGTGATAAGTTGAAGACTTTTAACAGGTGCAATGTGGTAGCGATAATAGAATACTCCTAATTTTTAACCATAGGTTAAGAGTGATTAAGCGAGGAGACGTTTAATGATAATATTATAATGTTGGTGATAACTGCGAGCCGTCCGTGAATGTGCTAAATGAAAGAATGGGCATTACTAAATAGGAGTTGTTTCTGATGTGCTGCACGGTGTTTACTTTATTGTGGACCTCGCCGCTGGTTACCTCACAGCAGTTCTTGCCCCGTGTGGTAACAGAACGAGTATCCAACCAAAGGCGTAGCAGGACGCTAGGGCCACTTGAACTACCAATCTCGAAGAACGTGATGACAATTCCAAAGACCTATGTTAAGAGTAAGCTTCGGTGATAATATATCCTATGTTTTAAATACATATTATTATATGTAGATAGCACGTAGTTTGAGCAATCTTGTATTTTAAACGTCTAGGTATTTATATGATGTGAATGGACCGTCAGAATAGATGTTAAAAATTTGTTGTAGTAATGGAGAAATACGTTTTGATATTAATTTAAATGTCGCGCATGTCTCGTGTGAGGAAGCTAATGCTTATGGATCTCTATTTAGGGATTGAGGTCCGATCTTTTTCTTAACTTACAATCTATCGCTAAAGCATTTTTTTTTTTTTGAAGATTACTAGAGGTCAGTTAGGTTAGATTAATAATGCGGTGGTAGCCAAGTGGGTAGAACATTGGACTTGGAAGCGGGAGACCCAGGTTCGATTCCCAGTGCGGGCGTGTACCTATGACTTTTCTTTCTAAGTTATGTACATTTGTCAAGTTATAGTAGCAATACCACTCGCTAACTAGCTATTCATATACCTCAGCGCTTGAAATTGCCAATCCGCGGTGGGCACGCGTGGTGATTAAGCTCATACTCTCTCTCTGAGAGAAGGCCTGTGCCCTACAGTGGGACGTATATAGGCTGCTTATGATATGATATGACTAGAGGTTGTTCGATTACCTACAGTAATTTGGTTTTATAAAAACCCAAAATCATTCCAGAATGTTTTTATATTACTGATACCGTGTTCAATAACACGTTGTATACGAATTACTATTCTTATTTTGAAAGCAAGTGTTGAATTCATATTTTCTATGTATGTTTATTATGCGTTAAAATGTAGTAGTAAGAGACTGTAACTTTATCACAAAGGTCTGAAGACTTTAATTACCTCATAATAAATTTCATTCGCTTCAAAGATAAACATAATGAATTATCTAATAGTAGTTACAACAAACCTTCCTTATCTGCCATTACCTTTACTGAGTTCCTTTCTTGTCTATATTATATTTTGAAGACCATTAACTAGGCACTAAGATTTGGTACGCAATAAACAGGTATCTAAGCTCTTGATTGAAAAGAGGCACAGAAATTCCAGAAAAAAATACATTTTCTAAGAAGAATTTCTCTACTTAATTTTTCCCTTTTTTCTATTTGAAATTTAAAAACTTCTGGCTCACTTTTATAATAATAATATCTCGCATTAAAAGCCTTGGTGCTAATAATTTCTCTATAGCACCACCAAAAAAATCCAGATCCTTGCTAATTAAAATCAAAAGTTACAATTCGATTTAACCAAAAATTATAAAAAGCATTACCAAAAAATCGTCACCCTGTCTCGTTGCAAACTCTGGTCACTGCCAACCCCTCTGGGATATAGGCGTAAACTTTCATAATGAAATGTAAAAACATCCAAACCCCAACCAAAGTAGATAAATTCTCAGATTCGCAATTCTTCTGAATTTTTGTTACCTATAACAGTTTTATTGCAGTGTAAAAATATTTTCATAGTGCGAAGTAGCATTATTTATGTTAGTCATTATTTATCATTTTCAAAGAGCCTTTGTAATAACACCTTCAGAACCAAAAAAATCAAAGTCCCAACTAAAATTTATAAATACTCACCAAATGGCGACTACAAAAAAGCATGGTTCAATTCTGAGCTAAGCAAAAATTCCTTAAGTATGTAAAATTCAATTTTATTTAAGAGTTAGACTCTTACAGGTGCCGCATCTAAAATAAAAATTTGTGTATAAAAGTATGTACGATATAATATCCTCATAAGTCCTGACCTTGAAAATTACTTGTAATATTCAAGGTCAGGATTAAGAAGATTATAATATCTCATAGAATCTTAGTACTATAAAATAAATGCAAAAGATGGATGCATGTTTGTTACTCAATCAAGCCAGCATGGGTTGTACGATGACACGAGTCACGCTTTTTGTGGCGCCAAAATGTCAGAATTTGACAGTTAATGTACTGGAAAGTCGCGACTTTTGACATTTACAACGCGCAACTAGCGTCGTCGTACTACCCATGCAGAATGGTTAAACGGGTCTGGATGAAATTTTGTAGAGACATAAATTATAATCTGGAATAGCACATGGGCTACTTTTTTAAAGAAAAATACATACCAACATTTCAACGCGAACTATGTCGCGGGTAACAGCTAGTATTACTTCAAATTAGGTAAGCTTTTATCGATTTTGGTAAGTATTTATTTATTTTATGAATTATTTTTGTGAATGCTTTATCTCGTTTTATATATTTGTTTAGATATGATTTGTTTATTTTGCTTTTAACATACTATATCATTACCTGACCTTTATAGAAGGTCTAACAAAAATAGGTAATGATATATAGAGTATACGATATTTTCTACAGAAAAATAGTGCGTGATAACGATCTCATTTACAAAATATCACGGAAACCGAACATAATTTTTTTTTAATTATGATTTCGATCGTTTGGTTGTACTAACGCTACAATTCTTACTAGAACCACAGAGCTAGCTAGAACGAACGGAGGCACATCAAGGTCGAAAATACTATCACGTCTGTCTGAGCCGTTTTTCATTCAATCTGGTAAGAAAAGTAGTGTCAGCACAGCAAAACCAATTAAATAAAAAGAATCTAATAATATTTTCGATTTCCGTGTATATATTATAAATGATATCCTCAAACTATTTGACCCCCAAATACAATTTAAATATATCGTCACCTAATTTTGTTAGGCCCTATACAGGTATAAAAACTATAATATGTGTAGTCCGAATCGTACAATATCAATGTGTGATACTTTTGTAAGTTAATAAATTGGTATTAAATAAGTAATAAATTACCAAATAATACTGATGAAAATATGTCGAGGACATTAGAAAATGTTTGCCAAAATAATTACCTAAGTAAAAATAACATAATAAATATATGGTGTCGCAATACGGTGCTGATCTTGTCTGTTATATTTGATGAGAATGTTCACATGTAATGTTGTCGCATTACGAGAACGTAATTTGGAAAAAAGTGTGAATTGTATTCGACCTAAATTATGTGTTATCTCTGTGTTATCTTTGTTTAAATAAGAATAATTTACAGCATATTCAGTATATTTATGGAATACCCTCCACAGCGGAGCGGAATTAATTGAACGAAAATATCTTTTTCATAATTTCTCACCATAAGAGAACATCTCTCCGATCCTCTACTAGACATTCCCAATACTCACAATAACGTTTTTATTAAGCCTGCTGGCTTAAAAAATGTGACCCAGACTGCAGCGTCGGAGTGGTCACCCTACCTTAAGGAAGTGCGACAATGCATGCCGAAGTTTTCATGTAGGAAACGTAAACAATAGTCGATCT
Source organism: Yponomeuta malinellus (assembly GCA_947308005.1). Classification (NCBI taxonomy): domain Eukaryota; kingdom Metazoa; phylum Arthropoda; class Insecta; order Lepidoptera; family Yponomeutidae; genus Yponomeuta; species Yponomeuta malinellus. The sequence goes on from OX371010.1 coordinate 6,740,048, forward strand.
ACAAACTGTTGGCGTGCCTGACAGCTATCGCTGGCGCTGTAGTCGCCTTAGTTCGCTTGAGAGAACAGCGCCTTTTATATTACGTAGTCTCCAGCAGACTGGAAGACGTCATCTTTAGGGTTCCGTACCCAAAGGGGGAATAGACCCTATTACTAAAACTCCACTATCCGTATGTCTGTCTGTCTGTCACCAGGCTGTATCTCATGAATTGTGATAGCTAGACACTTGAAATTTTCACAGTTGATGTATTTCTGTTGCCGCTATAACAACATATACTAAAAACAGAATAAAATAAATATTTAAGGGGGCTCCCATACAAAAAACTTTGTCTAAGGTCAGCGCTCGCCATCTAGCGGCCATCTATATAACGTTCACAGCGCCGATATCATTTCGTTAAATGTCAATGTTTATCGTTTATTTATTGGTTGGTTTCTACAGATGGTGCTGTTCTCAATGTACCTTATCTATCTTGACTCGATCTTTGTGAAATGTTGTATAGATAATGGTATGGAACCCTTCGTGGGCGAGTCCGACTCGCACTTGGCCGGTTTTTTATTTTTTTCAAGCCACTGCAGTCAAATAAAAACCTGGTCGGACTCTTCCGACAAAAAATAACATAACATAACATAAACTCACGCCTGTATCCCTGAGGGGTAGGCAGAGACCAGGGACTGCCACTTGCTACGATCCTGACAGATCACTTTCGCTTCCTCAACATTCATTAGTCGTTGCATGCACGCACGCTGGTTTCGGGTACTTTTTATCTTGCCCTTTGTTAATACATCCCCTATTTGGTCGAAGTATGTCCGTCTGGGTCGTCCCTTACCGGCCCTTCCATCCACATTCACTCGATATATTTGTTTTGTCAATCTTTCTTCCTTCATCCTCTCCACATGTCCAAACCAACGCAACATTCCTTTCTCAATTCTTGTCACTACATCCTCTTTCAGTCCACATCGTTCTCTAATCACACTATTGCGTATCCTGTCATTCAAAGTAACGCCAGACATACTTCTCAAGGACCTCATTTCTACTGGATTAATCCTACTTTCTTGCTTTTTTTGCCATACCCAAGTCTCGCTAGCATACATAAGTGTTGGGACCAGCACTCCATTATGGATAGCCAATCTAGCTCTTTTGGAGATGTTTTGGCCACTCACAAAGGAGTGCAATGCACCGTTTACACAATTTCCTGCTTTTACTCTTCTTTCTATATCAAGACAAAAAATTATGTAAGTTTATCCGGCATTAAGTTAACAATAAATAAAAACCTATTTTTAGATGGGTAAGACAACAAATTAATACTTACGTAATGGAGGTGCTGTTTGCTTTAGCGGTTACTAGGTTCCTCGTGACACCGACTATCACTATTAGCCAACTGTTTGTAGATGAACTATATTTTTGATGCTAGAGTTAGCTATCACTTTAAGCCTGTCACACACTAAGTCCACACAAAACAGATAACGTTTGGCCGTGATTTGTATGGACCCCGGCTGCCACAGCGACCGCGCTAGTGTGTAGTAGGCTCGAAGGTTCATTTTGACACAAAAATTATCATTGCGCGATTCGCAAGGTTAGTTTACTTGTTTGCACCGAATAAATGCTACAACCATCTACAACTTACTTTATTGAACCGAATAAGGTGCTGAGACGTTAGTGTGACAAGATTTTGAATCTCATGTTATTTTTATTACCATTGACTTACTCATTGTTACAAAAGTATAAATATAGCCAACATTGGTCCAATGTTATATTTCATGACTTGATCTGATGGTTTTTTTGAATCCAGTAAGTTTCACGCGATGCGTTTAAAAAATCGATTTGCAATTAAATCAACGAAATATACTAAATAACTCCAATATTGGGCCTAATATACACAGTATGTAAATATTTTATATTATACCATTATATGCTCTGTTATGTTGATCATGATTTTTGAGAAACAAGTTTGTGAATTAGCCATATTTTTAAAGAATTAAGTCATAGACAATCTCGAGTAAGTGTAAGAAAAAAATTGACAAATGTAAAGTAACAAAAAACCAAAGAGCCAACCTACTGGGGCCATGACATGACACGCTCCGTAAGCAATTGTACTTACCAAAGATGTACCTAAGCTATTAATTAAAATGTTCTTGTCAAACAAACACAAGTTTTATTACGTGCAATCAAATAACACAAGAAATATGTATAGACATGTTCTTACAATAAAGCGAAAATAAAAAAACGTAATAAAAACATGATCCTTGTCCATAATTTTTAGTACTTTTTGTATTTCTTATTATTTGGTGGGTAATCCGCCGAAATAATTATATTGTTTTACAGAATATGCGTTCCTATCACTGCTCAAGAAAGAGCGGTGGAAGCGGAGCGGTAGAACGGCGATTTCTCACCCAGGAGGTCGCGGTTTCGAGTCCCGGCATGTACCAATATTTTCTTTGTTTGTTTGTTTTCAAAGTTACGTACATTTGTGAAGCTATAGTACCAATACCACTCGCTTACGGTGAAGGAATACATCGTGAGGAAACCCTAGTGTCTGAGGTATTTACATACCTCAGTACATGCTACGTACAATGGCGCAACTATGAGGCTAAGTGCGGAAATAAATAATAAATCTTTATTTACTATAAGTGAGACATGAAAGTATCTATATGTATGTAAACAATCTCCAGTTGAACTAGAATACACTACATTTTTGTAGCAGTCTCCCGTAACCTTACAGAGCAAAGCTTTAAAGAGATCAAAGCTTCGTGTAAAGCTTTATGTGCTGTCTGTACGAACCTGGGACTTCTACGATGTGAGGAAAGTGTTCTACCCACAGACTAACAAGAGATACCAATGACCTCAAAGCACTGAAAAAAGTTCTAAGACGAGAACTGGCAGAAAGAAAAAGTCCGTTGACATTGTAGAAAGACAAATAAGATTGGGAAATATGTCGAGCAAAATTCAATAAAGTATATCTTGTTTTTATATTATTGTTTAGATCCAAAGATTTCGGAACAATGCCGTTTTATTATATGCCAGCGGCAGAGCAGTATTTTTTTTGCATACCACTTAGAACTGGCACATTAGGGGTAGCAGTATTACATATAGTTTGCGCAATCCTAGTGTTTCTTTTCCTTATTACTCGTGTCTGGGATGTAAGCGATATGTGCCACCTGTAAGTACTTAGGTATTTATATATACGCGCGAACCTTTCCCTAACGGCTCGTAAGTAATGAGGGAACGCGCAAGAAACGTATCTTTCGGGTATTATGCATAATACTGGGATGCTGAATTGAAATCTAAAAGTAATACCACAAACACAAAGTATTGATACGCCAATCAATCATCATCATCATAATTCAACCACAAGAAGTCCACTGCTGGACATAGGCCTCCTCTACAGATTTCCAAAAAGACCGGTTGGAAGCGGCTTGCATCCAGCGTCTTGCTGCCACTTGTTTGAGGTCATCTGTTCATCTTGTGGCTGGCGTCCTACGCTGCGCTTGCCGATATGTGGTCTCCATTTGCCAATCAATAAGAATAAAATTTCCTGAAGGAAAGGAGAATGATCAATTTACTATAGGAGTTAGTCTATTTTTGCGTCTTCTTGCGCATTGATGAAACCAACGGTAAAGTATAAGAAATTAGCTCTAGATTATGCAGGAAAAATGGGAGTTTCGAGAAATCTTAATTTTGAGCTCATGTTTTGAGGTTATGACAACTTCGGTGGTTTGGTGTTATTTTGGATTTGAATTGGCACCTAGTCAGTTTGAATTATAAACATAGGTCATTATTAGGTAGGTATGATTAGTTAGTGCTAAGTAATAATTCAAAATATATATGACTATATCGCTGCAAAAAGTCGCAGTGTTTAAGGAGCCTAATGGGGGACAAAGAAATAATTTCTGATAAATAAGCACAAACAGTCTTAGGTCCTGCGCACAATTGAGACAAGACTAAGCCCACAATGGCGGTTTATTTTAGTTATTTATTCCACATATTGTTCATCATCATCATCAACATTTCAGCCATTGGACATCTACTGCTGGACAAAAGCCTCCCCCAACGATTTCCAGAAGGGCCGGTTGGATTATTTATACAGATGGTCATTTTAACAAAAAACTACACTAATTAAACAGTATAAAATTCACTGGAATCAATTTGCAAAAATAAAAGCGTAATAAAACCGCTCGTTTGAATTTCCGTCAAAAACTTTTGCAGTTTGCATTTTCGCATTTTATTTATGTACACGATTTGCGATTTTTGCAATAATGTAATCTAATCTGTGTTTGTAATTTGTATGACTGACTGAAGTTTTTTAGTTATACAATCAATACAGATATTTTTTAATTATTACTTTTAAACCCCTGATTCTTTTAATTATTCAAATAGAACTATGAAATCATTTTTCAAAAGAAACATTTTGAGTAGACATAGACTGTTTTTGATCATTCTCCTTTGTATTCGCAGAGAAAATGATTAAAATAGGTTTTACACTTTCATACCAGTATTTCCGAAATCATTTTAGTTTATTTTTGCAATACCTGTCAGCGTGGTTTTTTAATAGGAGGATTCTCTCCATTACGTAGAGTAGGGCTTACCACTTGCAACAAATACTAATTTAAACTTTTAACTGTTTCCAGTGATTATCGCCTAAACGATTCCGCTAACCTAGCAGTGAGCAACTATTCTGTTCGTTGTGGATACCATTTTAAATGTTGCGGGACATACGGTAACAACTATCACTGCCCAGCTGGTCCGCATAACGAGAAAGACTCGCAATACGTTTACGTGTGCTGTTATGTTAAGCCATACAATAACTATTCCCACGGTTATGGTGAACCAAAACCTGGAAGATATTATGATTTATGGCATGACGATGAAAACACGTAAGTGTTTGTTAAGGTACTCCGCGAGGACTACATGCACCACCACAACCGCTTACATAAGCAGCCTATATACGTCCCACTGTAGGGCACAGGCCTTCTCTCAGGGAGAGAGTATGGGCTTAATCACCACGCGTGCCCACCGCTGATTGGCGATTTCAAGCGCTGAGGTATGTGAATAGCTCAGACACTCAGGTTTCCTCGCCACAACCGCTTACTGATTTGTTTTTTTTTTATTATCAGCCCGTGCTAGTCCACTGCCGGACGTAGGGCCTCTCCAAGGCACGACACTTCTTCCTTCTTTCTTCTGTTTAACAATAATAAAAGCTTATTAAAATACAAAAAAATAACCGACTGCTAAAAAGTCCCAAGTGTGTTGGAACTAGAACTAGAAGAGTACCATGTTGACTTTTCAACCCCATCAGAAGAGACCTCTCATTTGATTTGTTGTAGGTCAATTTCTTTTGTCTCGCCTGTTGAGGTTGAGTTGAAATTTCATCGCACTCATAAATCCAAATTCAAAAATTTTGTTCATTATTAGCTGACTCGGCAAACGTTGTTTTGCTATATTAATTGGCCTACGACCTATTTTCAGTTCTACCACATATAAACAAAAAAAAATCATAAAAATCGGTGAAGCCGTTTCGGAGGAGTTCGATAACAAGCACTGTGACACGAGATTTTTGTATATTAAGTAAAAACAGAATGTTCACTCAATGAACGTCAAAGCTGTCAGTTTCACAAATAGTAGACTATGTGGAGAAGAAGCTAGCAAAGAAACTCCACGTTTCAGGCCTTGCTCAAGATTTTTCTTGTAGTTGTTTTGTACACTTTATATTGACTTCATTCTCACAGAAATGGTGGTAGCCCAGTTCAATTCCCAGTGCGGGCCTATGACTTTATTTTCAAGTTACGTACATTACATACGCTAATTTTGAAGGAAACCATCGTGAGGAAACCCGCGGCTTGGTTGGTTCTACACGTATTGACTTGTCTTTCCTGTGGGCTAGGCCGACTAAGCTGTCAGGATGGTATAGGTGCTGGGTAATCCTACTCCATCTAAAAAACAATATCCCAGGCATTGCAGTGTCCCTTCACCCGTCTATTATGAGTGAAGGCGCTACTGGACGCTGCATAAATCATCTCATTACGTAGATGCAAAGGCCAAAGTATATAGGGACTTCTTTTAAACAAAAACACAGCTGGCGTCCACCATTTTCTTTTTCGTAACGTCATATAGCCAGATAACTGTCAATACCTTTCGCTTGACATCTCATTTGTCAAAATCGGTCAAGCCGTTTGGCCTTGAAAATTAAAGAAAAGAAGAATTGCTTTCGCAGTAGGTTAAAAAATATTTTACATATCTATCTATTACCTTTAAACGAGCAATCCTTTTATATAATCTATACATATAATCTGTATCTCTGAAACGGCTCCAACGATTTTCATGAAATTTAGTATGCCGAGGGTTTCATGGGCGATAAATCGATCTAGCTAGGTTTCCTTTTTAGAAAAAACAAAAAAACCAAATCCCAAAAAACACGATTAACGAAATAATAATAATACCGAGCAAAGCTCGGTCATCCAGGTACTTTTTTTATTTGTGATGATAGTGAACCTCGGGGAGCCCCTTAATCAGAATTGGATCGTTTATAAAGAACCCGGCTCATTATTTAAAAGTCCTATTTGCATGGTGATAAAAACGCACAGTAAATTTTATGTTATCTTCTAAAATAAATTTTATGGGGTATTGTATACGTTTCTACAAAAAGATTCCTGAGGATATAATAAGCTTGCCAAAAAGCACTTTGTGCCAAAAGGACTACTATGACATTTAGATGACAATGATGTCTGGAATTAAAGCCAGTTCAATTCATGAGCCTTAGGTGTAAAATATTAAGCACTTCGAAAAGGCTAACGGTCTTATTGATAAAAACTCGATTAAAAACGCCGATTAAAATAGTCTGTAGTGGAGATTTCACAAGTAAAAGATGTAGCCACAGATTAAATAAACGGAGTTTTAGATTGGATTTAGAGGAATCGTTTTTTTATAAATAAGGCCATAGATTTGGAGTTTCTTTGTCCATTTTTTCACCAAAATGATCCAGATTTTAAAATGGACACCTAGTTTAACTTGTAACGTTCATTAGGTCGCAGCTTCTACGCTACTTTGAATAAAATATTTTGAATATTAAATTGTTGGATAAGCTGTACGACGATATATGTAGAAACTATAGTTTTAATACAATATTTTAATCACGCAAGCCACCATTTCACAATTCGTATCCAACGCCTTTCAGCTGTTAACCGCGTTTAAGTTCGTATACATGGTGTTAAAAAATGGGGCACCATAGGGAACCTGAGTCTTTGTAACTTAAAAGAGAGAGAAGTAATTCGTCTGAAAAACACCGTCGGTTTTGTCATCGAGAAGATTAAAATATTCTATTCTTTTCAGATATGAGCCCATGAAAACTAAAAGTTATCGTAGCCTTATATGGGTGAAATACGTATATATAGTCTTTTATGTTATAAAAATTCTATTAGCGACGATATGTTTGGTGCATATTGTGGTGAGTTTTTTTTTCTTGGTAGAGTAAGGTAATCGACCTTTACATAGGGCTCTCTAATCCATTATGCAGCGAGCGCCTTTGCTATGAAAATGAAAAGATTTGGCTTGGTACCTAGTTAGCGTTAACTCTAAGCTACCTATGAAGAGTTTTTGTCTTCTTTTTTTTTCCACATAGAAAAAATGCGATGACTTTTCAATAGAATCAATGTTTTTGTTTTTTTATTGAAAGTTCTGCTTGCCCTAATATTTTTACAAGAGACGATTTACAGAAAAATTATAAGTTTACACTAGCAAGGAGGTTGCCTGCATTTTGGCAGGCGCAAACAACCTGTTACACAAACTTGACAAGGAAAGACAGATTTCTGTGCTAAAACGGGACTCGAACCGGCGGAAGTTTGCAGCTTTGCAGAATAAAGAAAGAAGTACATTAAAGAAGTAGCGCAAAGTAACGGACAAAGATTCATACGTGACATCTGAAAGCATAGCACACTTTTTTGCTCGTATTTGAGTGATAAAAGCGAGTATTTTCGTTTTGTAGCCAAAACCCAGTAACTGCAGTTTCTTTCTACTCAATCTTTTACAAAAAACAAATGTATTATACGTCCCACAGCAGGGTACAGGCCTTCTCTGGGAGAGACAGAGATTGTTCTTAATACCCACGAGTGCCCAGCGCGGAATGGCAATTTCAAGCGCTGAGATATTTTAACACCTCAGGCACTCAGGTTTCCTCACGATGTTTTCCTTCACCGTTAGCGTATTGCTACTACAACTTCACAAATGTACGTAACTTAGAGAACAAAGTCATTGGTACATGCCCGAACCCACGACCTCCTGCATGTGAAGCCGACGTTCTGCCGCTCCGCTACCATCGCTATTAATAGTAGTTTATGCAACTGTCATATAATGAAGGGTATTAAAACACGAGTGTGAGTTTATGAAACGAGCGCAGCGAGTTTCATATTAGTAACGAGTGTTTTAATACCCGTGTTATATGCGGTTGCATACACTACTTTATCTTCACTAATGCAATTAATCAAACAACAAATTTATTAAATTAAATTCACGCGTACGTTTATAATCACAGTGATTTTGCCGCCATTAAAATTTAACCAATGAGAGCGCAGCTGCGCGCTTCAATAAAACGCGACCAACCTGATTGGCCCTGCAATCAAGTTGGTCGCGTTTTATTGATGTTATAATGAGATTTTACGATATCGATGTGAATATTATACCATCATGTGAAATTGCTTAAATTGAGTGTTTTGTTGTCTGCGCTATAACAGTAGTAATTATAAGTCAAGTATTGAAAACATAAGTAGAATGTTACAACATTAGTGTAGATAAAATAATTAAAAATATTAGAATGTGCGAACAAGAGGGTATTTCGCCAAATATCCCGTCGGTATTTCATCCCGCTCGCACATTCTATAATTTTTGTTAATTATAAAATATTTAATAAGCATACTATTGTTAATCCTAAACTAAAATGGAAGATAATAGACAGTATAACAAATAGAAATAACAAAAAAGAAAGACCCATAGACCTACTCAAAGCGGAAACTACACCACAAAACGCTCTCAACAAAGCCAATACCTATTTCACTAGTATTGGTAAAGAACTAGCTGAAAAAATTATAGCCCAAAAATTGCACATTAATGACGATCCTGAACGTACCCATAATCCAGTAAATTCGATGGCCATGCTAGAAACCTCCGAAGAGGAAGTTGAAGCGATCCTAATGAACTTAAATTCGAACAGTGCCACAGGATGGGATGATATCCCTACAAAGCTTCTGAAAATGCTAAAAGCAATAGTAGTTCCTGTTATGACCCGTATCACAAACTCGTGCATTGAAACAGGTGTATTTCCTGAAGTATTCAAGACATCACTCATCCATCCAATTTACAAAACAGGAGATAGAAACTGTGTCGGTAATTACCGCCCCATATCTGTATTACCAGCTCTGTCTAAAATAGTAGAAAAAATTTTGAACAAAAGATTAATATCGTACCTTGAAAAAGAAAATATTCTGTCTACCAATCAATTTGGCTTTAGAGCGGGCAGATCTACAGCAGATGCGGTACTGGAACTTACAGAATATGTTGCCACCCACATTGACAAACAAAATAAATGTATCGGAGTGTTTTTGGATCTTGCAAAAGCCTTCGACACGGTTTCTGTCTCTATTTTGCTAAACAAGATGGAACAACTTGGTATTAGAGGGACATCACTGAAAATATTTAAAGACTATTTAAAAAATAGGAAACAAAGGGTAAAATTGGCAAATTACTACAGTAATGACGTTGTATGTTGTGAATATGGAGTACCACAGGGTAGCGTCTTGGGTCCAACACTCTTCTTATTGTATATCAACAATTTGTGCGATTTAGATATAAATAGCGGAAGATTATTCACTTTTGCGGATGATACATCTATTGTTTTTCATGGTAGAACTTGGGATGAAGCAAAGTCAAATACAGAAACTGGATTAAATAGAATAGCAAAATGGCTTAACCATAATCTATTAACGCTAAACACTACCAAAACGAAATTCATTCTCTTTGGGAATACAATACGATCGTTACCACCTGAAAATAATTTCAAAATTCAACTACACACCTGTCAATACAACAACCAAAATAAATGCAACTGCACATTTCTAGATAGAACCAAAACAATTAAATACCTAGGAGTGCTCCTAGATGAAAAATTAACATGGGTCCCACACATTAACTTACTAGCGGAGAGAACAAGGAGACTTATATATATTTTTAAAAAACTGAGGCACGTAGCGGATTACACACTACTAAAAAATGTGTATACTGCTCTAGCAGAGTCTATCTTGACTTATTGTATCTCGTCATGGGGCGGTGCTCGAAAGACGCATCTTATAAACCTAGAAAGAGCACAACGTGCCTTACTCAAAGTAATTAAATTTAAACCTTTCAGGTACCCTACAGTCGATCTTTATTCAGAATGCGACGTCTTAACAGTCAGACAACTATACATAAAAAATATAATTATCTATCAACACAAAAAATTAATTTACGATGATGCCATCGCAAATAGACGAACACATAAAGTCTGTCCCACTATTCGAATTAAAACAAGTTACATACAAAAATTCCAATGTTATACAGGCCCCATGTTGTACAATAAGCTGAATAAAATCCTAAATATTTATCCCCTTAATATCTATGAATGTAAAATAAAACTGGTTGAATGGCTAAAAACTCAAGAATATAATAAAATAGAAAGCTTGTTTGTTGATATTATATAAAATAATAAAATTTGCCTATTTAAAATTTCTAACTCCAGTCTTTAAAATTGTTCTAAAATTAAAAGAATAGAAAATCTTAACACTAAATAGTTAAATAAATACTAATAAGTAAATAAATAACGGCACTAACTTCATATCTCGTATTCAAGTTTCTCATCCACAACACTTAAAAACTTTGTCGAAGTTCACATTTACCATGGTCTAACCAATTGCAACCACTTATATAGATTCTACCCTCATATTGCTGAATAAACATCTAATGAATCAACTTAACCAATTTGTCAAAACACTGGAAGGAACTAGCGTTTAAGATACAGGCTAGGCCTAGTTTAAGCGCTAGTGCTCATAGAATTATATTATGTATAAGGTTAACGAAAATGAATGAGTGTATCCCAACGATTCGTTGGGCACCTATTGTAAGTTTACAACCTTTAGAATGTAAGTACTATATGTAATTGTTTATTCTTACGTCAAATAAAGATATTTTTATTTTATTTTTTTTTTTTTTTTTTTTTTTTTTTTATATAAATTACGAACCAACGTTTTAAAATCATTTACCCCCAGTGTATATACTTTCTAGTATCTATGTTTCCTATATTTATCAAAAGTATACTAATTATTTTACAATTAATAAAATGTGAGTGAGAGTGGGAATTCCGAAGTCTTACAAGCCGTTGATGCTAGGGGCCACTTTCATAGAACTACAATTCATGTTTTTCTGTGACAACTCGATGTACATTGCAAAGTCGATCAACCCACAGATTAACAAGTATGGCTCTCGGCTACGCAATGAACATCGAATAGTCATAATAAACTATGAATTGTAGTTTTATGAAACGCGGCGCTGGTTTTTTTTTTCTTGTAGGCCGAGATAGAGCAGGGGACATTTTTCTTCGATTCTTGGGTGTATTTTATGATACTTGACACTGCAAGATGCGTGGTTATGATATTGTTACTCAGTCAAGTAATAGGAAATGAAGAACTAGAACTGGGTTGGCCTCACTGGAAGAATAGTTTGGAACCACACAAAATTATATGTCACAATTGCGACGTATTGATTCAAAAAGCCACCGAATTGTTATATATACAAATCGGCGAATTTTTATTTTGTAAGTACTTGTCAGTAGCAATACATAATTATTTTTCACGTTACACAAATTCACTTTTAAGGATAAGGCCACCGTCTGGACTTTTATGTCAAGAAATATCTGTGTAATTTTGTTTTGTGGACAATAAAGGTAAACTCAGACCTGGCCGCACCGCACGCGCCGCAGTCGCCGCAGTCATTGCTTTCGTTAATGGTCTCGCACACCTGTCCGCGCCGCAGTCACCGCAGTAGTCCCCGTCGCCGCACGCATCGCACTAGATCAAGTAGCGGCGGCAGCAGCGTCCGAAGCGGGCGGGCGACCGGCGCGGATGACGTCATCAGCTGCGGCTTGGGCAGTTTGGCCGCTTCAGAGCGCGGTTGGGTGTGCGAGGTTGCACAGAACTTCATATTAGGAATTCGGTTGCGGCGACTGCGGCCAGGTCTGTGTTCACCTTTAAGTGTTCTCTCTATCTATCTATCTACTGAATGCGGGTAGGAAAGTCAATTATAAAGTCCTTGGTATCTCAGAAATGCTAAGAATGCTAGCTTACTGCTAGCTACAACTAAAGGTGAAATAATGACCATTTATCATTGCATAAAATATGAAATATGACGTCATTAAATAATATTTTTTAACATACAATAATGTTCTAAAATCACATAAATTAAAATGTATTTATACTGTCGTAAAATAGAAGGTTATTTTATTAAGCTAGCATTCTTCACTGGTGAGATTAAAAAAGTTTTTAACTCACCCCTATTCATTACTCTAAAGTGTAAATCAAATACCTTCCAATCTTTTCAATTAAAATTCAAATTGCGATTCGCTATTGCCGCGATCTGAACAAAAGTCTTCAAAGCCTTTTAGAATACCATGATTAATCCTGAATGTTACTCGTATCTGTTTTTCGGGGTACAGACAAATATATACGAGTAACGAACTGTATCCCCCTCTGACCCTGCGTTACCTCTTTTCACAAGAGCCTCATTCACCTTCAATTTTGTTTTGTACAGGTAACATATATTACATCTTCACTATAAACAGCTACAACATTGAAATGGACTGATGATCATCTAGATCGTTGATGCGTGAATGGGTAAGTATTTTCACCTATAGAATTTCAGCTGCACCAACTACCCGTCTCTCTTTCTCCTTTGGTGGCCTTTCCGTGACAAGGTTGTCTGGAAGAAATTGCTATTAGCAATAATGCCGTCCGCTGTGTCCTTTGTTGTAGATTTATAAGTGTTTTGTTTTTTGTGTGCAATAAAGAATGTTCTTATTCTTATCTTGAGAGGCTGCCGTGCCACACGTACAGTCGACAGCACATCAACCTTTATACACGTGCACTCTAATCGGTTACGTTAAGGGCTACTTTGCAACAAACACATAAAGGTTGAAAACCTATTTAGAGGCTAAAAATTCCACCCATGCCGGGACTTCAACCCGCGACCTCTGGCTAACTTCGAAATCAACCTGCAGTAATTATTACCAGTGATCGTATTGAGAAAGTCGTTTTGGGGCAAACGACGTCTTACGATAGGTGTGACGTCCTACGCCCGGTTGCGTTGTTTGGAGGAATCGGATGCATGCACTAGCTAGATTGATATGGGTTGTGTTTTTGTTTGTTAGCCGGTTTTTTGTTAGCCCATGTTGATATGGACTAACACAACACCGAGTAAATACATAACATACATTCATAAGCAGCCTATATACGTCTTACTGTAGGGCACAAGCCTTCTCTCAGGGAGAGAGTATGGGCTTATTTACCAAGCGAGCCCACTGCGGATTGTCGATTTCAACCGCTGAGGTATGTGAATAGACACTCAGGTTTTCTCACGATGTTTTCCTTCACCGTTAGCTAGTGGTATTGCTACTATAACTTCACAAATGTACATAACTTAGAAAACCAAGTACTTATTGGTACATGCCCGCACTGGGGATGGAACCTGGGTCTCTCGCTTCCGAGTCCGATGCTCTACCCACTAGGCTACCACCGCTACGCCGTACCGCCGAGTAAATAAAACCTCCAAACTGTCGAGAACTCTATCAGCTATTCCATACATTCACTAGAGCAGATAGATAACCAAATTTAGATTTATGTATTACATGTTACATCTTCCTTTTCCAGCCTCTTGCACAATGTGACAGTGTCTACAGAAGGGAGCTGCAATAGGATCTCTGCGGATAATCCTTCACTTCATTCTGGTGGTATGTGCGACAAGCAAACTTGGTGCCGACTCCCGATTGCAATCAAATCTAGGTATCTACCGTACAGTGAATTGGTTATCTTATCTGAGCTTCATAGAACATCATATTTGTGGTGAGTACAACAATAGAAGACTTGATGTTGTCCAGTAAAGTTAAACATGACAAGGGGGTCGTGCTTGCAAAAGGTCCGGTCATTCTGATTTTTTATATGTTAGGACCTAAGCGAATATTAAGAAACCAGATTAGCAATTTCTTGCTTTCAATTATAAAGAAACCGAAAAATATCCGAAAATTTCATGGTTTTTTGAGTATACCTAATTTCCTAACAACATATAAAAAATTAAGAACGACCCGACCTTTTGCAAGCCCGGATGTATATCTTGACTGTACTAGTATCTACCATACAGTGAGTTGGTTATCTTATCTTAGCTTTATAGAATAACACTTAATTGTGTTGACTCGCGATTGTTGAGTTGGTTATCTTTTCTCAGCATCTACAAAGGCTTGATCAAAACATACGGTCTTATTTATAAAGACACAATTCTAGGTAAATGGAAAAACGCAACCACAGGTAACTTAATCCGCCTCTGAGTAGTGTTTTAAAGTAATTGTGTTTTTATAAATAACACCGATTTTCTTTACTACTCATCCGTACAAACTACTTTTATTAAAACTTTCGTAAGCACTACGCATTATTAACTTAATACCGGATAAACTTACTCGGTTTTTTGTCGAAAGAGTCCGACCAGGTTTCGCTCTGATTCGCAGTCTCTGACTGCGGGCGAGCGCGCGAGAGGCGAGCAACCGACGACGCGAGCTCCGGCTCAACTCTCCGTGATTAAGCTCTGCGAATCAGAGCGAAACCTGGTCGGGCTCTTTCGACAAAAAAAAACAAAGTAAGTTTATCCGGTATTAAGTTGATAATACTTTTATTAATTACCATTGTCTAAAATCTCTAAGATCTCTCTTAGAGATAAGTTCGCCTTTGTAACAATGCTATGTAATTAATTTTCTAATTTATGATTTGCAATAAAGAATATGTTGTTGTCTGAATTACTTAAGTACTTGTAGTATTGTCGGATGCCATCAGCCCCTGCCCTAAGCTGTGAGAGTAAGAACGAAACCTGGTCGGACTCTTGCCACAAAATTACCCTAACTTCAGAAGTAACTCAAACTTTTTAGAATCATAATGATAAAAATAACCATTGTTCAGGGTGAAAAAATATTGAGCTTTCGGTTAGTAGGGTACAAAAACATTCGACGACCGGTTTAAGATGTGTTAAACAATCTATTTTCACAAAAATACACACAGACCAAACTTTGCCACTTGCAACTATCCTGATGTACCGATTTTCATCCCACTACTATTAAGTTGAAAGTTTGTAATGTGAAAGTTTAAATACAAGTCAAAGGGAAGTTTAATATAAATGTGAAACTTTGTATGTTTTTGAACGTGTGACACAGACAGGCCATCTTTTAACAAAATTCCCTACTAACTACGAATAAAAAACCATAGTAACCATAGTTATTAAGTACAAAATTTGCTCTCAAAAACGGCTCCTGTCCTCTCGATGTACTAATGAAATGAGCGCAAGATGTGCTGTAGAGAAAATATCTCTGTGATTAGTTCATTCTGTGCGCCTTGCGTGACGACGTGAACGTTGATTCGTCGGTAGTAAATGACAGCGTTACTTGTGATTGGTTTTATACAAAAACTTCAAATCATGAACTTCATGATGTATAACCCGTCGAAATATCTGGGTACCTGGCAAGATGGCGGTCAGACGGTGGCAGGTGCATAGATATTTTGCCGGGTGATTTTGTACTCGCTTCAAGCTCCGATTGGTAACACAATAGACAAGCCCCGTCTGCCTTCATTTCG
The DNA here is from genome assembly GCA_947308005.1 of Yponomeuta malinellus. Lineage (NCBI taxonomy): Eukaryota > Metazoa > Arthropoda > Insecta > Lepidoptera > Yponomeutidae > Yponomeuta > Yponomeuta malinellus. The sequence continues at coordinate 6,755,944 of OX371010.1, forward strand.
GTCATTTTTTGCGCTAGTTAGACATCTATGTTTTTAACTATCACTGCCTGCCAACGAACTCGCGGGCTCAGCTGAAGTTAAGCACCATGATAGATTAGTAACTAAATCATAGGAAACTACTATACACTTGACGGCCTAAAAACTGTATAATACACAACCTTGGAAAAGTTTCAGAATCTCACTATTTGCCAGTTTCCGCAGTGGGCATTCACACAAATTGCCATTTTCAACATAAGTCCTTTGTAAACTCATATTATGCCGTTTCGAGAAATGAGTATTAGTATTGGGCATGTAAATTAAAGAATCACGTCTTTACAGTTTCGTGTTTTCCTGTTCCAGATAAGGGTGGTGTGGAAAGTCCAAATACACCTCGAAACCGCTCTTGGTGGAGAGCCGACCTAATTTTTCCACATTTTTTTGGCTGCACTCTCGCTAACTTGTAATTAAACTAAACGATAAAATTTTGTGTCTGCGTTTGAACCTAGACTTGGCTGAGACCATATACGTAAGATTGAATTGTTTTCTCGATATTTACTTCTTTTATTGTATAGTGTGTTTCACAAATATATAATTTTATTTGAATTATTTTGTTTTTCATAGCAGCCTAAAACGTCCCGCCTATAATATCCGCGGTGGGCACGCGTGGTGCTTAAGCCAATACTCTCTCTCTGAGAGAAGGTCTGTGCCCTACAGTGGGACGTATATAGGCTGCTTATGCTAAACGTCCCACTGTAGGGCACAGGCCGTCTCTCGGAGAGAGAGTAGCTTAATTACCACGCGTGCCCAACCACGGTTTGGCAATTTCAAGCGCTGAGGCACCTCAGCCGCTCAGATTTCCTCAAGATTCGATAGATATCACGCGAGTAATATCGTCCTATACTACAAACACAGGGAAAAAACTGAAAACTATTAAAAAAAATTGTCCTTGGAGTTCGGGAAAAGCTCGGAAAAAACGGCGAGAATTGGTTCCTGAACTATTTATAAATATGTAAGTTCCTACAAATTTTTACGGTACTCTCGCTGGGCGAGTCGGACTGGGACTTGTCCGGTTTTTGATATAGGAAATAGCTAAGGAAAATAATGAACTTTGAGGTCTTGTTATCTTCGAACTAAAGCTTCCATCTTTGGAGAAATCGGGCCTAAACCTTTTGTAAGCACTACACATTATTTACTTAATTCTGAAACTGCTTACTTGAACTTAATATTATTTAGAATATTTCATTTTTATTTTTGTCATGTATACCTATCAAAACTAAGTACCTAGGTATATGAAAATAAATATACGTCTAAAATGTCTGTAATTTTAGTTTTCTAATGCCGCCATCTGTAAAAGTATAGATGTAATTTTTTACAGTTTTATCAATATCAGTTTTTTATTATCATCATCATCATCAGCCATTTGAAGCCCACTGCAAGACATAAGCCTCCCTCATGGTTTTCATAAACATGAGGGGTTTTGCCATAATCGCCACGCTCGGCAGGCGGGTTGGCGATCGCAGTATGCGGTTGGAGTCTCAGGAAGACGCTGTTGCCCGACTGCTGGTAATTGATTTCCGTAGTTGCATTCTATGATATCCACGAAGGAAACGGAGTAACGCTATTCTTAATCCGGGGCCACACGGAATTAGTTTTTTATGAATTGCGACAAATATGGTGAGACCAAAATTATCTATTAGGAATTATCCTTGCTGAAACACAGACTGTAGTTTCATCCTAAGTTGGAATGTTACGCATAGCAGATAGGTAGCACTTATGCAAAAAATAATGCACAGATGCGAATAAAAGTTTATTGGCAATAGTAACTAGTTAAGATCTATAATCTCTCTTGGATCCAAGGAAGGAAGGCGGTGACCCTTGCGTGGCCAGCCGGCAGACCGACTTGGCAACCACTGCTCGACCCAAACGATACGATGCCGATCTGAAACAATGATATTCCTCGTTATCACATGCACTTACTAATAAAAAAATAATTAATAATAGCCACACAACCCGGGCTAAACCAGGCCTTAACTCGGCCCTTCAAGGAGCAAGTCCCATATAAACGTGGTTTGGTTTTTAGGGTTCCGTACCCGAAGGGTGCCAAACGGGACCCTATTTCGAGGACTTCACTGTCCGTCTGTCTGTCTGTCACCAGGCTGTATCTCATAGCCGTGATAGCTAGGTAGATGAAATATTCAAAGATTATGTATTTCTGTTGCCGCTATAACAACAAATACTAAAAACAGAATAAAATAAATATTTAATGGGGGCTCCCATACAACAAACGTGATTTTTTGCCGTTTGTTCTCGATCTTTGTGTCTAACGTTGTATAGATAATGGTACGGAACCCTTCGTGCGCGAGACCGACTCGCACTTAGCCGGTTGTTTATTATTTACAAACGACATGCTGGATCGCAGTGAAACTTTACCCATACGTTTAGATGACACAAATCAAGGTTTTCTTACAACTACGAATAACAGATTAAAAATAAATAAATTATAGCCTCGTAAGACTTACATAACTAACAGGACAACATATTGGGATCCCGAGAAAGACTCGGTGAATCGGCGGTCGACACGTAGCAATAGGCCGGGCGAAGCGCTCGAGGTTAATTTATTATTATTAATAATAATAGTAACAATAACATTCACACAACAGGTGCCAAACTAATTTAAAACCCTGTGCTTACTAGGCGAGGAGCTCATAAACATGGAAATAAACCATACTAAGGCTACTTGTACAAATCAAGTACCGCAATGAATAAATTAATGTCGGCGTAACCGGTACTCATAAAATTGTACTAAACAACCGCTGGTTTTCAGTTAATACTCCTATGGCATACCTATATATGCCCAGTGGGCCAATAGAATTGTGAAAGCGGCTGAAAAACATTGGACGAGACTAGCTATCAGCTACATTCCGTGTGGCGCCGGGTTAAGAATAACGTTAAGTACTCCATTTCCTTCCGTGGATGCCGTAGAAGGCGACTAAGGAAATACATTACCAGGAGACGGGCAGCAGCGTTTTCCTGTAATTCCAACCGCACACTGCGATCGCCCACCCGCCTGCCAAGCGTGGCGATTATGGCAAAATCTCTCATGGTTAGGAGGCCTATGTCCTGCAGGGGGCGTCAAATGGCGGATGATGATGAGACTAGCTACCGGATTGGTCGACGTGAAAGAGAAGAGGCCTATGCCCAACAGTGAATCAATGAATAACCATTTATTGCCAAGAACAGATTTTTCACACTTATACACTAAATTACTTACATAATAATTATTTAGCGGGCATAGGCCCCCTCTTCTTTCTACCTAATTAGGCCATAAACCTGTGATTATGGTCTGATTACATAGAAAGATATATGACGTACCAGAACATTGGTACCGTAGCTGTTGTAGACGACGGGGCCGCCGGAATCTCCGCTGCAGGTACTGGCAAGGTTCAAACCCTGCGTACAGAGGGTCGAGCCGACAACGATGTTGGAACCGTACGTCAGCGCGCAGAGAGCGTTGGGGATGACCTGGAGGTTCACGTGGTTCAAGCCGTATGACTCGGCGATGTTATCTGGAGAAAGGAAGAATAGGTTATATTTTTTAATGGCATCACGTGTCATTACTACAACTATACACTTGTTCAGCATCTCAACCTCTACACGCGGGCACCGTGTACATGATGTTTCGCGATTAGACCCGTTAAATATTTAATAATGAGGAATCTGTTGTTAAGGAAGCAATAAAAACGTACAGTCAACAGCACATCTTTAAATTTTAGTTGCAAAGTCGCCCGTAACGTAACTGAACAGAGTGCACGTAGAGGTTGATGTGATGTATTACTTTGATAATAGTAGGTAGTACGATTGTTTGCGGCCGGAATTTACGTCAGCTGGTAGCTGCATGTTGAAACGTTCACTATCTGTGACTTCCATTTAATAGTTTGTTAAGCCATTTCAACTAAGTGTGGTTTATCCCCCTTCTGCAGAAGCACTCTTGTCAGCCTACAAAATTAATAGAACTTCCGAGTTTTTTCTTTCATGTCCTTTTGTGCTAGTTAATGCGTTTTGTACGGGTTATTTATGTGAAGTGTGCACACCGGACTCTATTTCTCTGCCTAAAACTTCTGTCTGGCAGTCCGTCTGTCTAACTTATATAGGGCCTTCCTAATAAAACCGTAATAGGTAATCGAATAAAATTTTGAATTAGTTGAAATTTCGAGTCAGGACTTGACTTACGCTAACCCCCAGTTTCTCGTACACTAACACGCTGTTAATCTACTGTTAACAGCTGTCAATTGACCAAAGTGCATACAAAAAAACCACTGACAGCTGTTAACGGTAGATTAACAGCTTGCTAGTAGATTAGTGTACGAGAAACCGGGGGTAAGCGTCTCAAGTATCCTAAACTCTTACCCGTAGGAAAAATTGTTACCTAAGTATACAAAATTATTGCTAAATAACTAAGATAGTTGTACATTAAACGGGTCTAATCGCGATTTTATCACTTATTAGATTAGAATTAGAACCACTTAATATATAACTAACTAAAAAAATGTACTTTCGTGTGATCCGAAACCCTCGGTAACTGGGCTTATTCCCACTCAAAAATAAAGACTAAGCTCTTTTTGCGTACTTACTGTCAGTGGTCCTGCCGTAGCCGGAAGCAGTCACCCAGTTGCCGACGAAGGTCTCACCCAAGTAGTAGCTAGGTAGAACGACAGGTTGGATGTTGGCTGAAAATAAATTGTACGATCCTTACACAAAATAGATGAGATGCCGTTTTGAGAATCGGGCGTTCTATGTCTACAGCAGGCAAGAATAGAACTTAAAAAATAATGTACCTACACTAGTTTTGAGTAATAAAACTTAAAAAATAGCAACTGGAGGATTCCTCACTCGTAGGACAGTAACGCACTAGCGATTACTTAGCATCCAGTCAAATGTCCGTATTTATACAATTTTCAAATTGTAATGAAGCTCGCGCGCTCGCGATGTGATTTTTTCGTTTCATTAAACAGGACCCGCAAAGTACATTATAAATAGATAAATCATTTATTTGTGCTTAGAGACACACACACACATAAGTGCATTCAGCCTTAGACTTACAAGTGAATGTGATCCAAGGGACGCTAATCATAGCGATGTCATTGTTGAGCGTATTCGGGTTGTAGTTGGCGTGGACCTCAACGTCAGAAGTGGTGACCCTGGTGCCTCCGGACAGCAGCCAGATGGAGTTGAACACCGCCGTGAGTTGCCTAGCGTTGTTCAGACCGTCGGTCCAGCAATGGGCGGCGGTCACTAGCCGGGTGTTGGTGAGGATGGAAGCGCCGCAAAGGGAGGTGGCGCCCGACGCTAGAGTTATAAGGAGGCCAGCCTAGAAGAAAATAAAGCGGCCTTTACACTTGGCTGAATTCAGTCCACAAAATTAAGACAGTGACCGTGGGCGAATACAAGCTTGCTCTTTACACTTGATCTAATTAGCTAGCTAACACAGTATAACAGTGAATTCATCAAAACTTTAAAGGATACGGCTCGTCTTAGCTATGGTTGCGTCGAGCTCGATTTTAATTAATAAAAAAGATGCGGGAAGAGTTGGATGAAAAAATATTTTCTTTTAAGAATAAACTGTCTAAAACGAATTATATATTAAATTTATTAGAACCGGAAGATGTAAGAAATTTTCTAACTACTACTATTACTGGTGTGCAATAAAGTGTTATCTATCTATTTATCTGACGAGTTTAGATCGGCAGTGACGACTCTGATTGTCTAATAAGTGTGTCATCATCATCATCAGCCATTTGACGCCCACTGCAGGACATAGGCCTCCCTCATGGTTTTCATAACCATGAGGGGTTTCCATAACCGCCACGCTTGGCGGGCGGGTTGGCGATCGCAGTATACGGTTGGAATCTCAGGAAGACGCTGCTGCCCGTTTCCTCGTAATTGATTTCCTTAGTCGCCTTCTACGATATCCACGGCAGGAAATGGAGTAACGCTATTCTTAATAGCCAGCTCATGTTACATTATTTGTTTGTCCCACTGGCTATGGAAACTATGGTAGCATGGGGGGATGAGGGAAAAAGTTTTCATTAGGGAAATCAGTCGGCGTCTGAGGATTCGTGGGTATGACCATCGTTTCGGGACATACCTGATGCAGATGATTTCCCTAGCGGTGCAGCGGGGGAATGCTGCTAGCGTCGTGGGATCTATTTGGGTCGGGTGTGGCCGGGAGCGGTATTTTTGACTAATTTAGTATTATAGTTTTATGTTCTGTGGTTGTTGTGGCACTTTTTATGACGCACTTTTTGTGTGTGTTCAGATTTGGTCTAATTATAATTATATGTAACACGTTCATTAATAATATCGCATTCCAATAGCATAACCCGTGCAACTTAACTCGGCGTCTCGTACGATTCAATTTTCTTCGCAAGAGCTGCCTATTTAATGTGTACGGGTTAAACCATTGCAATGGCATTGTACTGCTAATGCTTAATAGGCTACGAAATAGAAGCTAATAACAGCTATTGACGTGCTTATATATAATTCTATTGAACAACTACGTATTTATTACTCTAGGCTTAGGTTATCAGTTGCTGGAATAATGTACAGATTACATTAATGTATAGACTCCCGATACATAGACAGAGAAAATCACGAGAAAAAACTCGATAATAATACCTAATAATAATTACTAATGTCAGTTTCAAAGTAGATAGATAGATGGATAACTCTTTACTGCACACCAGAAATTTACAGAGATAAGGTACTTAATCTAGTTCTTAATAGTGTACAAAGTATTTACTCTTTCCAATATAGGGACTGCATTCATATTAAAAGCAGTGGTAGCCCAGTGGGTACAACAATTTACTCGGAAGCGGGAGGCCCAGTTTCGATTCCCAGTGCGAGCGTTTACCTATGACTTTGTTTATTTTCAAAGTTACGTATGTACATCGGCGAATTTGTAATATCAATACGAAACGCTAAATGAAGGAAAACATCGTGAGGAAACCCGCGACTTAGTTGGCTCCGCAAGTATTAACTTGTCTTTCCTGTGGGCAAAGCCGACTAAGCTGTCAGGAGGGTATAGGTGCTGGGCAAGCCTACTCCATCTAAAATACAATTTCCCAGGCACGGCAGCATTCGAGTGGTCCCTTAACCTATATAGTGTGAGTGAAGGTGCCACTAGACGCTGTACAAATCATCTCATTACGTAAATGCAAAGGCCTAAGTTTGTGTTGAACATCAGACACGGACGTCGTAAGCTATTTTACACAAAGTGTGTTTAATAAAATTTTTAATCTTTAAAGCAAATTAACAAGTAAAAACACGATTCCTTAAAACACTCCTCAGAGGCAGTTTACACAGTCTGTGTTAAAGGGAAAGATGTAACCACAGATTATTTAAACCGCGTCTGAGGAATGTTTTAGAGGAATCGTGCTTTTATCAATAAAACCGTTATAATCTAGCCGTTGTATCGTGGAGTCGGTCGGCGGAAGGTTCGTGGATGTGGATGGCGACGGACCGTGAAAGATGTAGGTAATAAAGTCGAATAGTCCAATACCCAGCAGTGGGCAGGGGTAAGCTATGATGTTAATGTCTCATAATCAGAGTCACTATCGCTTTTCTCCTTAAAATTATGTAACATTTTCCTTCAAACAACACAATAACTTGTCCTGGTTCCAAACTAGGACACCCTGTGCTATATGCTAGGCAAGGGCATTACAAACATGGAAATACACACGGACTGAGGTCATTTGTACAATTGTACGGTGCCCGTCAATGGAAATCGAACCCACCACCTCCGGCGTGGTAATCTGACGTCATACAGCTAGACCAACAAGGTAGTCGATTTACGTACCTGATAAGGTAGCTGGCCAGCGAAGGCAGCCGTTCCGCCGACGATCCTGTTAGCCAAACGCGCCTCTTCGGCCCTTTTCAGTTCTTCAAACTTCGGGATACCCACGTCCCGGTGATACCGGAACGTTATGGGCTCGAACACCGAAGCAAGTTCTGCTGCTGCCGCGCCAAAAGCGACTATCGCAACAATCAAAAAGGCCTTCATGATGGTTCGCTTAGAGATAATCTAAAGTTATGCTTTGGTCATGAAAACAGACGCATTATATACAATTCTGGTCAGTCGGCTATCGGTTGAAATACAGTAATCGGATAGTAAAAACAGATTAGAGCACCCCAAAATTGATGTAGGTATATCTAGTTGATTGTTTTTTTTTTATTATGATGTTAATGAATAACAGTCAATGAGTGTTTACATTAAGGGGCTCCAGGGAGTAAGACTAGCGCCACCGAGGAAGAAAATCATATCTTTTTTACAGATCAAATTTGCAATAAGTGTCTGTACAATCTCTCAATGAAGTTAATAGTGATTTTTAGGACCCATGGCTGTGAACTCAAGGCAAAAAAACCTAAGTCTAGATAGCATTAAACGCCGGAAACGGCCGTTTTTGGCATAAATGCTATCTCGTCCCAGGTTCGTGATCCTAGGTTCTTTGTCGTGGGTCCTAAAAATCACTGTTAAAATTATGGAGAGATTGTACTGTACAGACGCTTTTTGCAAATACGATCTGTAAAAGAAATGTGATTTTGTTTGCATTGATGGCGCTAGTTAGCCCACTGGATCCCCTTAATAGATAACTAAATTGTAACTGCGGAGATACCTACACCTTACGCCAACCTACGATGTTTTTCGGATTTCCAATATTGGACAGCGTACACAAACTTAAGTCACAATAACAACACGTGTATATTTTTGAATGGACAAGTACTTACCATACTTATGGACACGGACTATTAGAGCGTGTGTTTGCCAATAAATTTTACTCTATGGGTTTTTGCTAGGATTTTTATTGTTCGAGATATCAAAAGAGATTATATAATTTTATTAAATTCGCACTTCACTTGCTATACCAATGACACAGCCTGTACCTATCATTGTTCATTCTGTCTTTTAATGGAAAAATTATCAATTTTTTTTTTGGTATATGACCTACTCTAACTGACATGTTTCCGGAATTGGGCATTTTTTAATGCCCTGTAATGTGTATCGAAATTGTTAAAAGAAGGGATTTCTTACTCCGTGGACACCGCGATACACCAAAATATTTTATTTACTTCCATTTGTTAAGTTTATTCGATTCCAGGACCCGAACACTACGTGAGATGAAATTGAAAATGCTTCGCTGTGTGACTAGACCTCGTCCGACTAGATTATAGTAAAATGTGTATGTGTTTGCTCCTATCTGAGATCTAAATTATAGTCTTGACTGAACTATCACAATTTTTTTGTTTTTAATTTATGACAAAAAAATGTTTACTTAATAAACGTCAAAGCTGTTAGTTTCATTTCAACGTTAATTCACGTTAAACGTCTATCTCTCTTTACAGCCTTTGAAAGACACCCACTACCAAGCATAACCCAACGTCACGCCAACCTCGCCATAAAACAAATGTAACATTAAATTTTAAGCAAAATTTTTTAATTATATTTTTTGGTACTTTACGGGTGTTCCGCTGTGTAGTAGTGAGTGACACTGTTTGTTAGATGATGCTTATAACGATATATAATATGTTAAAACGTATGAAGATTTTTCTATGTGGGCGATTTACCGTGGCATTGGCAGAGCGCGAACAGTGCGAATTTAGTATTTTCCTGAGCTATGGGTAACCAGGCTGCCTTCGTGTGCTGAACTTAGTACTGTAATGCTCTCCCTATTAAAATCCGGATTAAAGGGCAAATATTACCTTTATTGTAATCTTTTTCATCGATTCCCTAGCCTAGCTGGGGATCGACTGACTTCTAAACCAAAACGTAATGGTTCCCTTCTAAATATTCAAAATATGACTAGACGGCTCTGCCAGCCAGCTACTATAAAGAGGAATCGTTACATTTCCCTCCCCCCCGTTATCATGAAATTTTAATTAGAATTAAAAAAAAATACTATAGGTACGTATGCCAATTATTAAAAATACTTATTAGGTACTTATAAGACCACATTCAATTCACAGCAAATTAGTACATCCAGTTTTTTTTTTTGTTTTTATTGTGGGTATTTATAATATAAATTTAAGAATATATTCATACACCAAGAGCTGTCAGGTATAAAATACAAACTTAATTTATTTTTTACTTAGTAAATCCGCAATTAAGTTAATAATTTAATTGGGTATTTCAGGTATTGCGTATTTAGAGGTAGCTGCGCCTTTTGAGGTATAGAAACCTAAAATGAGTCTTGTGATTAATTTCGGTTACTATTCAGCCACGATCGTTAATAATACGTAGTAGATGGTAGAAGTACTGATTTGATTTTCTTATCGCATCTATTGATACTTCCTTCACTTTTTGAGTCACTACGATAGTCTGATTTCGTTTTAATAAATAAAAATCGGTGTATTGAACAGAAGACAGATTATGATATCACATAGGATAATATTATCAATTTCTTTACTTTGATAGTATATCAAAATAATATTGTTTATGAAATTAAACGAAATGAAATGTTATGTAGGCTGTTTGAGATATTTTCCAAACTTGGGCCACTATCTACGTACGACTATAGGAAAATTCCTTATGTAAGAAAAGTGGGTGCTGGGACGGTTACGTAAGTGCAGTCGACAACTGTTCGACTTTTACATTTGTTTACTTGAAAGCACCTTTATATTAAAGGCATAGAGCCAAATTCAAATTGACAATGTATGCAATATCCGATGGTAACTAATTCATTGTGAAATTATACTGAAGTATCTTCTTCGTGACCTAAAATTAGTTTATTGTCCTCTGTAAACCTTCAGCAGCCGACATTCTTATACATTTAAAACTCATTGTATTTCAAAACAAGGTAACATGAATAAATCATTACTTTATCATTCGGTTTGCTACTCATGCTGATTTATTCGTCAAACACGTTTGATAATATTATTGTTCACGCCAAAAGCGTGACGTGTAACACCACCAAGCGATGCAAGCGTGTGGCACCGCGATGGTGACGTTTGACAGCTGTCGCGATGGCAACACTCGGACTTGAGTAGACTCTCAAAAAAGATAACCAAAAAGCTCCGGAGCGTGTGTTTGTAATATCTCGTAAAATCAGCTCATAAAGTGATAATTATTGTGAAGTGTACATTGAAAACATTAAAGGGAGTGAAGATACAGTGCTTCAAACATTCTGCCCACAAAACCTGCAGCCTGCCAAGCAAAATCAGCACATAGCCACGAGGGTGGCCCGAAGCTGCAGCAATCGCTTTAGCCAGGATCCCATATTAGAGGTAGACCAGCTTACTATTCAATACTTCTCCTGTTCCCACACAAAATCTTTTAATAATCCCCAACTGTATTTTCCTTCCACCCCTTTGTCATCCACCTTCACGAAATCGTGAAGCCACTTACATCTTTTTTTGGTCTCTTCGAACCGTTGAATCAACCACCATGGATTTTTAAAGTCCTCTTTTCTCTCAAATCAGCCCAATTTAGTGAAATCCTTTTCCCATTCACCCATTTTGTCTCCAGCTCATTAATGGTACCCTTTCTCTTTTGGTCTATGTAACCATTCAAATCAGCCCTATTTCAATTGTTTTTACACTAAAATATCTACCCTTACAGTCCGCTTACATCTCAATCAAGTTTTTTTCATTGTTAATTTCACATATCTGGAACACTAAAACCAGATTTCCAACAAAATACTCTGTGTAATTTTTACCATAACTTGTTAAAGGTTAGAAATAAGTAAATTTGTTCTCATATTCATTTATAACATAATACTCAACTACTTATTAGAAATAAAGTTACCTACATAGTGAGGTGACTGTTTGGTGTACATTGCTTATAAAACTACTTGTGTTGTGATTGATTTATCATATTATTATTAAGTTACTAGAAGTGTCTGCATCTCATACAATTTGTACCACATAAATTTGTACCAAATAGTTTGTTTACATAGGTTGTCTTCTCATAGAATCTGTTGTATGGTTTGGCCAGATAGGAGTTCATAAACGAATAAGATTGTCACTCGCATAGGACAATAATTAGGAAATTGTCAAGCATACCCATTTCACTATCGGCCCAATAACCTTAAAACTTTATTATTATTCAGTTCCATACTCCGCTTATTACAAGTCAACTCATTGCACAACTGCTAAACAACACTTGTAAGTGGCCATTCAGCACAATAATCTGCACATAATAAGCAAGTTTATTTACAATAGTTCAGTTCAAAAGTAATAGAATTGTCAGCGCTTTGCTTTGGAAACGACCAACAGTTGGTTAAGAACAAATTGGTGTACAATAACAAAACTAGATGTCGCCACTTACATGTAACATAACAAATTAGTTTTGGCGAACAAAAACAAAAAAAAAAAAGGCTTAATTTAAGTACATAACTTGCAACTTTGTTCATTGTTATAATTGTTTGATGGAATAAGGACCCATAGACAAAAGTGAGGTAACAATTAATTCTGAATTTTTTTTTTGTTATGTTATCGTTTTCTGCGCATTTTTTTAAGACCTTTGTTTGTTAACTATTTTTCTCTCAACATAGTAGTATAGACAGGGTGACCACACTTAGAACTACGTTAATATAGTTTTTCTTCAACAATTTTTTTTTTAATTAATTTTTGAAGAAGTTTCTCGGCTCATAACCCATCGTAAAATTTTAGTGTAAGGGGTCATTTACATTGCTCATTAAATTTTAGTAGGAGTATTTTTTTTTTTAATCACATTAAGAATTAAATTTATTTTGAAGTTAGCTGCTCCGCACATGCTTGACTGTTGCATTTCACAGTAAGGCCTTGTTCCCACTTGCTCATAAATTTTAAGGCCTTGTCCACACTTGCTCATAAATTTTATTATAGAAGAATTTTTTTTTTTTTCAAATTTCTTTGGAATTTAACTTCTCCGCTCATGTTTAACTGTTACACTTCACAATAAAGGCTTGTTCACACTTACTCATAATTTTTTTTTTTTTTTTTTTTTTTTTTCATAAGATTTATTTTTTTTAACTTGGTTTTCAAATTTATTTTTGAAATTTAACTTGTCCGCTCATCTCGTTTAGTAGTATTATAGTAAGGGCTCGTTCACACTAGTAAAAAAAAAAAAAAAAAAAAAATTTTTTTTTTTTTCTTTCTTCTCTGCTCATTCTTTCTCGTGTTCTTTAGTAGTTTATAATCTCATTACCAAACATGCCTACCAAGTCCCAAGCCGCTAAATTCCGAGCACGGAAAACTCAAATTGAGAAACTGCACGCCATGGCTGTATCATTGTCGGCTCGTGAAACGGAGTACACATTAAATCAGTTTAAGGCACGCTTCTCAGAATTAAGGGACACCAAGGAAAAACTCGATGAGGTGTATTATGAAATAATGGATGATGGGGACACAGACGATAATACATCAACCTCTTACACCGATAGCCACACAAAGATGACAGACATATATATGGAGATACTGGCCCTAAAGGAGGACATAGATGAGATCTATAGCTTCACTCAGCCCACCACCGCTTCTAAGACACTCAGCCCAAATATACCTACAGCGGTGTTACCAACTATTGAACTCCCCAAATTCAGCTCAAAGATTGAAGACTGGCCATCATTCATTACAATTTTTAAGAGCCTCACAAATGATGTCGCGCACCTCACAGATGCAGTCAAACTGCATTATCTCCTCTCATGCCTTTCAGGTGAGGCCCTTAGCATGGTGTCACACCTAAAAATAACAAATGAGAATTTTGCAATGGCTCTAGATATTTTGACAAAGAGATACGAAAATAGACGTGTACTCATAGATAGGTTTGTGGACATCATACTAGGTCTGCCCAATATTACAGCGCGTGCTGACATCCGCACACTCTTCTTAACGCCTCTTGTTTCAGCTCAATCCGCATTAAACAATCTAGATCTCCCAATGAAAGATTGTGATTATGTCTTTGTCTCAATTGTAGTGAGAAAACTTAAAGGCGAACTCCGCACACTCTTCGAGCGCAAATGTGGCTCATCAACTACTCTGCCCACCTTGAAAAATTTAATCTCCTTTCTAGAGGAGCACGCGCGCTGCGTCGAGACCGAATGGTCTGGTCCTGCGCCGATCCCTCAGCACACCCGGTCCTCACCTCAACAAACCTTTACTCGCAGGCAAACGCCCCCTCGTTCTTCGGCTCAACAGCCAGCTCGCCATGAGTTCCGGCCCATCACACCAGTACGGCAATACCAACCTTCGCCTGTGCAACACAGGCCGTCTTACTCAGCCCAACCTGCCCGTACTTCTCCAAATGCAAATATGTATTGCCCCTACTGCCGTACTGAAGGTCATAAATTAATTGCATGCCCAAAATACAACAACGAACCTGTACAGGGACGTTGGGATTTCATCAGCGCTCGTAACCGATGCCGTCGCTGCCTCGGTCCGCACTACCAAAACGAGTGCAAGTCCACTCGTTCTTGTAAGGAGTGTGGTAGGCAAGACCACCACACATCTCTACATCGCCCAGGAGCAAATTCTCCAATTCAAGGTTCGCAGCACCTTCTTCCTGCTCATTTAAGAGCTCAGCCCAGGGAAAGACCTGACAATAGTCGTCAGCAACCTTCCTATCACGCCAGACAAGCCCCCCGCCCACGTCATTCACCACAAAGCCCTGACAGATCCCGCCCAGGTAGCACACAACTGTGACTACCTACAATCACAGAACATCCAGAGGCTGAACAACCAGATCTGCCCACCACACCAGCACAATTAAATTCAGCACAATACTCAGCACAAATAGAAAACCCAGCCCATTCACACTCAGCACACTCAAACTCAAACCACTCAAACTCAAACCACTCAAACTCATACCACTCAAACTCAGCACACTCAAACCCAGCCCATACACATCCACATCATTTACACACTTTAACATCCCAGCCCGCTCATTCAACACAAAGTAGTGACAACTTAACTCACTCACCTATCTTATTGCCTACCGTGTCGCTCAAGATAGCGGACGTACATGGCCAATTTCATTCCGCTCGTGCATTATTAGATTGTGGCAGTATGTTAACACTTGTTACTCAACGCATGGCAAAATTATTAAAATTGCCTTTAAAACCTACATCTTTAAAAATAGCAGGAATTGGTAGTGAACACACACAAAACTCAAAAGCAACTGTCACAATAATTTGTCGTCCCACTCATCGTGATACACCTACCATCACAGCCTCAGCACATGTATTAAAAAACATTACTGGTCATCTGCCCATAGAAAAAGTCCCAGACGTAGTTAATGTTAGTAACAAACCGCGAATCCGGTTAGCAGATGAGGATTATCACACACCAGCCCCTATCGATCTCTTGTTGGGATCAGACGTTCTAGGCCAAGTATTAGATGGCACTAAAGTTTCGCTAGGCCCGGGGAAGCCTATAGCCTTCGGCACGATTTTTGACTTTGCTCTGATAGGCCCTATTGAAGATTTGTATACTCCATCTGCACATCAAGTAAATTCAGCACATATAGTTAATTCAGAAGCAGAGCAGTCCACTCATGATATTCGTAAAAGCATCGAGAGGTTTTGGGAGTCAGAAGAACCCCAACCTCAAGTAATAAATAATCCTTTGGAGGAAAAGTGCGAGGAAGTGTACCAAAACACAACCATACGCGACCCCTCAGGACGATACATAGTTACTCTGCCCTTTCTACCAAATGCTCCTGAAATAGGAAGCACTCATGCTATTGCTTTACGTAGATTTCTGAATCTTGAAAAGAAGCTACTAGCAAATCCATCCCTCCGCACAAAATATATTGATTTTATGAATGATTACTCAAACTTAGGACACATGTCACCATGTCACCCCAGCACTTTTACTAATAAACCTCACTACTACATCCCACATCATGGTATTTTCAAAGCTCATTCAGAGAAGCTCCGTACTGTCTTTGACGGCAGTTGCAAGAGTTCAAATGGCGTCAGTCTTAATGATTGTCTCCACACCGGTCAAGCTCTTCAACAAGATATCGTAGATATTATCATGTCATTCAGAACTCATCCCATAGTTTTCAGCACAGACATCCGTATGATGTTCAGAAATATCCTTGTAAACCCAGAGCAAAGACACTACCAGCTCATTCTCTGGCGCTCATCCCCAGATCAGCCCCTACTCACATACGCGCTAAATACAGTCACTTACGGTTTACGTTCCAGCCCATATCACGCCATCCGCACACTCCTTCAACTAGCACAAGACGAAGGTCATCGCTACCCAGATGCTGCCCAAGTTCTACGCAAATCTATTTTCGTCGATGACATTCTTACTGGTCACGACACTATTGAAGATGCTATAGCACTTCAAACTGAACTCATTGAACTTCTTGCCTTAGGTGGATTTCAGCTTAGTAAATGGACTTCAAACTCATCCCAACTCCTGGAACGATTTCCAGATGACCAATGTGACATGCCCAAGGACTTTGACATGAGTCCGGACTCCAGCTCTATTAAAGTATTAGGTACTCAATGGTTCCCTCAAACTGACGAGTTTACATATCGTATCTTGTTGCCTACAAAGTCACACATCACTAAACGCTCAATCCTCAGCACAGTGGCTTCACTCTATGACCCTAATGGATGGGTTACTCCTGTAATATTCCGCGCAAAACTACTCCTACAGAAGTTATGGCTTCTAGAACTCGGATGGGATGATCCCATACCCAGTGAAATTCATGCAGAGTGGCATGACATCTCACACGACCTGCCCAATTTATCATCTCTTCGCTTACCTCGGCGCATATGCTCAGATAAGCTCAGCTCCACATTCTCACTTCACGGTTTCGCAGACGGCTCTGAAGCTGGTTTTGCTGCCGTTGTATACCTCCGTGAACTTCATACTGACGGACAAGTCGACGTTCATCTCGTTATGGCAAAGTCACGCGTAGCTCCCATAAAAAATCGTCTCACAATCCCAAAAATGGAGTTGTCCGCCGCAGCTCTTTTGTCTCAACTTATGTCTCGTGTCTCAGCTCAATTGTCGGCTCATCTTACCATAACCCAGCACCTCTGTTGGTCGGACAGTACTATAGTACTGGCCTGGCTCAACACACCCCCTCATCGATTACAGACTTTCGAAGCTAATAGAGTTAACAAAATAACTTCTTCTCCGACCAGCTCAACGTGGAGACATGTACCCACGAACCTTAACCCTGCTGATTGTGCAAGCAGGGGAATTTCCGCTCAGTCTCTTTTAACTCATGAATTATGGTGGTCTCCTGATTGGCTCAAGGAACCTCAGGACACCTGGCCCAAGATGCCTCCCGCTATGGGACATCACGCTCTCCCAGGCATTAAGCCTAAGAAAATACCAGTTCATATCGCAGTCCCTGGACTCGATAATGACTTACTCACCCGCTTCAGCTCTCTCGATAAGCTCATTGGAGTGACTGCATGTATAACACGCTTCACTTTTAATTGTCGGCACAACAAAGAGACGCGTCGTTCTGGCCCTTTGACCGTTGGTGAACGTAGGGACGCGTTACTCTTCTGGATCCGCTCTGTTCAGCAAAATGAATTCGCTGAAGATATTCATCGCATCCGCACTAACAGACTTTGTACTGTTCGTTTACAACGTCTCTCACCTTTCATCAAAAATGACCTCCTAAGAGTTGGTGGTCGCCTCTCTCATGCGCCCATCCGATATGATGCTCAACACCCGCTCATTCTGCCCAGCACCAGCCCACTAGTAGCCCTCATAATAGACCACTACCACAAATTACACTGCCATCCTGGCGCTGACACTCTACACGCTATCTTACGCCAACAGTTTTGGATACTCTCTGCACGACGTATTATCCGACACCGAGTATTTAAATGCATCAAATGCTTTAGATGCCGCGCTCAACCTGTCGCCCCGTTTATGGGTGATCTGCCAATAGATAGAGTTACACCTCAACCCGTGTTCAGCCAAGTTTCTACCGACTTCGCGGGCCCGTTTTTAATTAAATCGAGTACGTTACGTAATGCTAAACTCTTAAAGGCGTACTTCTGTATTTTCGTGTGCCTCGCGACCAAGGCAATTCATTTAGAAGTCGTATCTTCACTCAGCACAGAAGCGTTTCTTGCTGCGCTACAGCGATTCGTTTCACGTCGTGGTACTCCTACTCTGATTCGTTCAGATTGTGGTACAAATTATGTAGGTGCTAGGAATCAACTTATTGAAATACAAAATTTTCTCACTCGTAGTAATGATGCAATCACACACAAGCTAGCCAGTCAGCACATCACATGGCTGCTAAATCCTCCTACAGGCCCTTGGTTTGGCGCTCTACACGAAATAGCTGTAAAAAGCACCAAACAGTTGCTCCAACGTGTTGTAGGTGAACAACATTTCACTTTTGAGGAATTTTCTACACTTTTAACTAGAATCGAAGCTGTACTTAATTCTAGACCTCTCTGCCCACTTTCGTCTGACCCTTCAGACTTTCACCCGCTCACCGCAGGACATTTCCTTATCGGACGTCCCCTTGTTGCTCTTCCCGAACCATCCTTTGAGGATATGAACATCCCAGCTCTTAAACGCTTCCAGCTCATTCAAGCTCTCTCTCAACGGTTTTGGACATTGTGGACAAACTCCTATCTCCACACCCTACAAACCCGCTCCAAATGGCTCTCTCCTTCCTCACCTCCCACCGTCGGAGAACTGGTCCTCATCAAGGAAGAAAACCTGCCTCCCCTGCAATGGAGGCTTGGAAGAATAATCAGCACAATACCAGGCAAGGATGGAGTTGTACGAGTCGTGGACCTGGATACAGCCCACGGCACCCTGCGAAGACCTGTGTTCAAGATAGCCAGGTTGCCTTTGGATTCTGCTCATGAAGAAACTCAGCTCAGTTCCGCGCGGCCCCCAGGATGTTCACGCCAAAAGCGTGACGTGTAACACCACCAAGCGATGCAAGCGTGTGGCACCGCGATGGTGACGTTTGACAGCTGTCGCGATGGCAACACTCGGACTTGAGTAGACTCTCAAAAAAGATAACCAAAAAGCTCCGGAGCGTGTGTTTGTAATATCTCGTAAAATCAGCTCATAAAGTGATAATTATTGTGAAGTGTACATTGAAAACATTAAAGGGAGTGAAGATACAGTGCTTCAAACATTCTGCCCACAAAACCTGCAGCCTGCCAAGCAAAATCAGCACATAGCCACGAGGGTGGCCCGAAGCTGCAGCAATCGCTTTAGCCAGGATCCCATATTAGAGGTAGACCAGCTTACTATTCAATACTTCTCCTGTTCCCACACAAAATCTTTTAATAATCCCCAACTGTATTTTCCTTCCACCCCTTTGTCATCCACCTTCACGAAATCGTGAAGGCGGATACAATTATTTACCTACAATCACGGTTGTAGATAAATCACCTTCGCACCCGTCCGTCATTTATATTGTTGCTTTTTTACCTAATAATATTTAAATTGATTATCTACTAAGACTGTAACTTTTTTACACCTTTAACTTTTTATTATGCAATAAATGTAATATACTAGTAAAATAACAAAATTCATATTTACAATAAATATTATCTATATATAAAAGATTGTCTCTAGACTGCTGCCGTTGGGGAGAGTTCCCAAGATACTGGCAGCATTACCCCTCTGGATGGCCAGGCTGATACGCTGACCGAGGTAGCTACCAGCTCTAGGGTCGCCTGACTGTATCTGTATCTCATGAACCGTGAAAGTTAGACGGTTGAAATTTTTACAAATGATGTATTTCTGTTGCCGCTATAACAACAAATACTAAAAACAGAATAAAGTAAATATTTAAGGGGGACTCCCATACAGCAAACGTTTTTTGCTGTGTTTTGCTCGATATAAATAACGGCAACAGGTAGACGCTTGAAATGTTGTATAGATAAGTGTACGGAACCCTTCGTGCGCGAGTCTGACTCGCACTTGGCTGCTTATTTTCTAGAATAAACTCAATTATTAGATTGGAAAAGCATTGTTTGTAGAGCGATTGCATTGGGTCAGTTTCATAGCAAGAATGGAAAATAATAGGACTATTATAAGCCTGTGTTTGTAAGGTTTTAGTAAACGTACATTTGTTAGATTTTCCTTATTGCGCAAAATGGCTGTAATTTTTATTGAAACGCATATTACTATAACGAGACTCTGCCTTCGCGTTACGTAAAGAAAACATAAAACATGAATTATTTAGGGACAATCAAAATGGTATGTACCACAGCAGTTCATACAGGGTGTGACTTACAAACAACAAGGAATAACTAAGAACATAACTACCCCGCACGTAGTCAACATTATGTGTAAGTTAAGCTACAGACGACTGACACGAAAGTTTTATGGTTTTATATTCCAGAATTATGTATAATTGGTTACATAATTCCGGAATCACTTACTAAATAAGTAGTAAGTAAGTAGTACTAACTAATACTAATACATACTTAAGCCGAAATAAGTATAATGCAGATGTGTATAATGCCCGACAGATAACTTGAACAAAATTCCGCGCAATTGGAATGTGTTTGACTACGCAAAAGTCCGAAGAATTCTAAGGCGTGAGACACACAGATAGCACGTGGGGCGAGGGCTCGGTAAGATGTATAGAGTCACAGACCACAGTCCTTGCTCTGCGGTCGCTATTGGTCTGTGACTCTATACATCTTACCGCGCCCTCGCCCCACGTCCCATCTACGTATCTCGCGTCTGAGCCACCCGAAAGACCCGAAATACGTCCATGCGAAGTCAAAGTCACTTGTTCAAGTTCTTTGTCGGGCATTATGCAACGTTTGCGGCAAGACAGTATTTAACCGGTTGATTTAATCCGTGGATTCCTGAGTGAATCTTAACTAAAATATTACAGTTGCTCTTTAATAAAACCACCTGTTTCCTTGTGTGTATATTATTTAACAGTGATGTGTAAACTTTAACGACACACAATTTTGCACTTGTGATTCTACAGCAAAGCCTAATTGAAAGTTTCAGTTTATACTTCAATTATTACAAAGGTTTAATATTTAATTTTATTTTGTGTTGCTGTGGAAAGGCGTCATTCATCATCATGTAGATATGTATCTGAAAAGAAGCGTCAATAAGTTCATAGATAGAAGAGAATCTTTATAGTTAAGTAAGCGAGTCTTAAATTATAATGAAATTGAAATTTATTTCAAGTTAAAATTCATTTCTTACAGAAAGGTTTAACAATTTTATGTTTCATCACTTATCCATTTTTTTTTTTTTTGCAAAACTAAAGGGGATGTTTTAACCCAGCAGAGTGACATGCACAATAAAGCCAATAAAAGTTGCCTTAACAGAAAATCCAACAGCAAAAATGAGACTCAGCCCCCTAGTCTATATAACTGATTTTAAACCCGTTGTCCTCTGGCTGGACAGCTCTTAAATCTAACCTAACCTTGTGAATAAAAAGCTCCACAAGGAACACAAACCACAGCCACGGCAGCGTCGATAAGTAGCACCTGGATCTCTGGCCAGCAGTAATGCAACCTGATAGAAAGACACGACAGCGCCGCTGAGTGAGCACGCGTTTGCTCAAAAAGCCTAGTTCTAAACACCTCCTGCTTTGGATTGGGAGTAAACCTGGTTTTTTATCTAGACGTTAGCATATCATCATCATCATCATAATCAGCCATTCGACGCCCACTGCAGGACATAGGCCTCCTGCGTGGTTTTCATAACCATGTGGGGTTTTACCATAATTGCCACGCTTGGCAGGCGGGTTGGCGATCGCAGTATGCGGTTGGAGTCTCAGGAAGACGCTGCTACCCGTCTCCTGGTAATTGATTAGTATATCTGGTCTATAAAATCTTCCACAAGGAATACAACCATAGCCACGGCACTGTCGATGAGGAGCACCTAGATCACTAACCAGCGGATGGTCAGCTAGATGTAGACTAAGCCACAAAGTGGCTGGTCCAATAAGATTTGAGGCAAAACCCTCATTCTTTGGAACAGGAAGTGAACCTGTGTTCTCCACCTGGATGTTGGCTACAAAAACCTCAACAAATTATACGGCCACAGCTGAGTATGTGCCGACCAGCATGACTTGGATCGATAGCCAGCAGTTCCTCAGCTCGATAGAGATGAAGACGTAGACTAAACCGGCGAGAGAGGTGGTACCGCATTAGTAGAACGCCGGTCCCACATTCGGCAGGTCGTGGGTTTGAACTCCAGCATTGTTTTCTAAGTTACGTACAAAGTTTGTAGGAGTAATATCATCGCTAACGTTGAAGAAAACATCGTTATGATATCTCCGAAGTATTTACATACCTCAGCGCCTACAACATCATCATCATCATTATCATCAGCCATTCGACGCCCACTGCAGCACATAGGCCTCCTTTGTGGTTTTCATAACCATGAGGGGTTTTGCCCTAATCGCCACGCTTGGCAGGCGGGTTGGCAATCGCAGTATGCGGTTGGAATCTCAGGAAGACGCTGCTGCCCGTCTCCTGGATATTGATTTCCTTAGTCGCCTTTTACGACATCCACGGAAGGAACATACACACTATCTAACTAGAGTAAGCTGGTAGTTATCCAAAAGACTGGGACAAGACTTAAAACTGTGTTCTCCATTTGGACGTTGACGGACCTTTTCAACAAAGATCTCCACAAAAAATACAGCCACAGCTAAGGCGGTACCGACAAGCAGCACCTGGATCGCTGGCCAACAGTCCCTCAAGCCAATAGAGACGAAGCCGCTGAGTGAACTGGCGTGGCAGAGTGGCTTGTCCACGTTCCAGATGCGGCTGTACCGATCCATGAGCCCTGTCTCGCGGTGCCAGCGCAATCTAGAGGTCAAAGAGGTTAGATAAAAATTCAAAAGTATTCACAAGAAATGGTAAAGCTAAAGGCAAAGGGCAATAAAATAAAACGACAATCTAACGATCGGGTGATGTAATGAATTCAGCAGATGTAGATGACGAGAGACTATGGAAAAGCAAGAGGTAAAATACCTGCTTACATCCAGCATTACGTAAACAAGAGCTGATTGATAATGATGACAAATGCTTATCGTTTATTGATCACACATTCAGGCCATATTTGTGTTGGATACACAAGTCTCAAGAAGCGGTGGTAGCCTGGTAGGTAGAACATTGGACTCGGAAGCGGGAGACCCAGGTTCGATTCCCAGTGCGGGCATGTACCTATGACTTTGTTTTCTAAGTTATGTACATTTGTGAAGTTATAGTAGCAATACCACTCGCTAACGGTAAAGGAAAACATCGTGAGGAAACCTGGGTGTCTGAGCTATTGACATGCCTTATCGCTTGAAATCGCCAATCCGCGGTGGGCACGCGTGGTGATTAAGGCTATACTCTCTCTCTCTCTGAGAGAAGGCCTGTGCCCTACAGTGGGACGTATATAGGCTGCTTATGACACAAGCCTCTGCGCCATATGGTTTCATCCTCAAAGATCGTCAACCCGGCAAGCTGGAAGCTAAGGCACAAATCTATTGATCTTAATTTTTTTGCATACAACATAGGAGAATGAGTATGCTTAGGAAGCTACGCTTGGTGTGTGTATATGATAATCGAGTTGTAAAACAGAACCTAATTAAAAAGAAGGTCGATTTACGTACCTAGCAGCCATCAACTGCTTATAACCGGATTTTTTCTTCACAAGCATGCCCAAGAGGTTGAATGTGAACGGCTCAGTGTAGTGAAGACCACATTTCTCTTCTTCCGTGAACGTCTTCATAACTACGAACCAGCCGGCGCAGAGTTCCACCTAAGGATTCAAAATATGCTCAAATTGTACTATTTATGGCTTGTTTTAGATTTATTTTATAGATTTGATGGAGACGCTCACCTGACAAGCGTACTGGCCTGTCCGGACCATAGCCATTCCATCAGCCACGCTGTAACTAAACGCACTTTCGCTTTTGTCTTTCAGTTTACGATTGTACAGGTAAGTGGTGGCTGGATTCGAACCTTCCTGTTGGTGCAAATTTAAACCATTATTTAATATACAAACTGTATGTTTTTACTCAAATAGGTATTTTATTACGTCCTAGAGTAATAAAATACCTATTTGACCTAAGTTACTTCAGGTAACTTTTGTGTCGCAAGATCAAGATTCTGCAGAACTGGATAGCGTATTAGATGTAAAACATGTGTCATCACGGCAAGCGCTCATCATAGACTAACCCCCGGTTTCTTGTACACTAACAAGCTGTTAATCTACTGTTAACAGCTGTCAGTGATTTTTTTTTTGTACCCACTTAGGTCAATTGACAGCTGTTAACAGTAGATTAACAGCGTGTTAGTACGAGAAACTAGGGGTAAATGACTTGCAGCCAATTGACTGCAACTTTTACGACGCAACATTTGTTTGAAATGTGTCCTCTAACAGGACTCATTGTTTTACTTCGAAACAAATTAGTATAAATTTCAAAATAATGACTTTTATGCTATAGCAATCTTTCTTTTAAAAGTATTAAGAATGATCAGGTTCATTGAGTAATTAATTAACAAGCGACGATCATGGAGTTTTTCACGTGACATGAAACAGTATTTAGCAACTTTCCAGACCCAAACTTGTCCACCTCGTCGCTCTTCAGATGTTATCTAATCTCTAAAATATAAGTAAAGAGTATCAATGTATATTCGTTACCCTCAAATATTGTGTTAAAACTAAACTACTATCTCTTACCGTATAAAGGACTTTCTTATACGGGGCATCCTGGGTGATGCACTTGAGAGGAGAGTTCGCCAGGTCTCTGAGGGTCTTGATGGCTTTGCTGGGAGTCTGTAGTGTGACTAAGATCTTGGCCGTGTAGGAGGCGAAGATGAACATCGCGGACAGGCTTGTAACGAATATTACAAGCCGTATTGGTTGCGAGTGAGGTAGCTTATAAAAACCTGGAACAAAGTCGGTTTAGTTACATCATATAAAACTCAAGAACGGGTGGACCGGACTTTGTGATCTTTGATTTGCTGGATTTATCTCCGCCCCGAATAGCGATAGCAAAAGTAACTATCAAAACATGGGAGAATTTGGAGCATTGATTAACCATTGATTTTGTGGCGGTACGAAGTTCGCCGTGCCAGTTAGTCTAAGCATAAAAAC
This sequence comes from Yponomeuta malinellus, assembly GCA_947308005.1. Lineage (NCBI taxonomy): Eukaryota > Metazoa > Arthropoda > Insecta > Lepidoptera > Yponomeutidae > Yponomeuta > Yponomeuta malinellus. Next base: position 6,780,988 of record OX371010.1, read on the forward strand.
TTTCACGTTTACATGCGCCAGCCGACTTACCTTGTTGACAAACAGCTCCAACGGCGAAGGAGAAAGTCTCCCCCACCGTGAAGCTGGCGAGGGAGGGGTCCATGCGGACGCAGCATTTGGAGAACACGGCTATGCAGACGGCCACCAGGAGGAACAGGCAGCCAGACGCCAGCCACACGCCGCGGCTGAGCGGCAGGACGAAGATATTGGTCACGGCCGAACGCGGCGGCTGACGGAATATGAAGCCCACTCTAAAAAATAAATATATTGTTTATTTTCATTAATAAAATTTAACATATGTTACAGTTCTTTTAAAATAAATTAAGCTAACATATAACAAATTTGGGTACTTTAATTTAGGAATATTAATATACTGTTCGCAAAATTAAACAATAATTTATACAAAGAGATTTGCTCCGATAAATAAGTGTATGAATGCATGAAATATTGATTGTTACAAATAAAATACCTAATTCGGAAATACAAGTATGTTTAATTTCTCAATCCACAATTCTGTAAGGAAGAGATGATATTAGGTTAATTTTAGTTCATGTTTTATATCCCATAAGAAAAGTTTTCCATAAGGTTATTTTTAGCATTTTATTAAATAATTTATACTTAAAAACCTGTTTACTATGAGAAATTATGTTGTTAAATTTTAATTGGTTCGTCGCGATACAGGCTAAGCCTAGTGCAAGGACCCTTGGTATTTTTTGTAGTTTTAAGTTTTTAATAATAAAAAAAAAATATTTTTATTTTATTTTATTTTAGTGCAGCTAATATAGATATAAATGGTGATTGCGATAGTAGAATTGAATGAACTCCGAGCCCGGGCTTATGCATATGTCATTGATTTAACCTTTGCTAAAATATAGAATGTTGAAAAAAATTTAATATAATAAAACTAACTGATGCGTGTTTTGCCATATAAATTAGCCTATGACCTATTCTTATTCTATTCTTATACTCAGACCTACCAAAATACACAAAAAAATCATAAAAATCGTTGAAGCCGTTTCGGAGGAGTTCGATAACCAACACTGTGACAAGAGATTTTTATATATTAGATTTTCTTTATTACACCAAAAAAAGATTGGAATCCTTATCAAATAAATATTGCAGTACAATTGGCGGCAGCATATTTGAAGCGAATGAGGTTTTTCAGGATCGTGGAAAGTGGCAAACCCTGGTCTCTGCCTACCACTCCGGGTTGCATGCGTGAGCGTATGTAATGTATTTAATGTAATTTCCGTCCTTATTACTAATAGTATTTCTTACAGACAACCACTGTTCCGTGTGGTGCCGGATGAAGAATAGCGTCACTACATTTCCTTCCGTGGATGTCGTAGAAGGGGACTAAGGAAATCAATTACCAGGAGACGGGCAGCTGCGTCTTCCTGAAATTCCAACCGCATACTGCGATTGCCAACTCGCCTGCCAAGCGTGGCGATTACAGCAAAACCCCTCATGGTTATGAAAGCCACGAAGGAGGCTTATGTCCTGCAGTGGGCGTCAAATGACTGATGATGATGATGATGATGACCCACTGACCCAAAGACTTCAGCTCCTTCCGCTTCTTTGGGTGCAACTAATAAATAATATTTTGAAAAGAAAATTTAAATAAAGATATGTAGTCTATTCATAAATATATAAATAGGGCACAAAATAGTAGAATTAATTAATAACGCGGCAAGGTTGGTAGTACTATCAATCATGTCTTTCGTTAGCATGCTTTGGATTGTCCGCGTCCGTCCAACGAGCTGGCGTTTCCACCCACAAACGTGGCCAGCCAACTCCAGGTTGCCCATTTATTTCAAAAAGTTACCCATATATTTTTGTAAGCTCCGCGCAAATAATCTTGGAATATATGACTTGCCATTGGCTTTCGAATCACTGACTATTCCACGAATAACAAACCTTTTTGGGCTTGTGTTAAGTCTGAGAATCGAATAAGGAGTCACAATTTTCTTGTATTAATAAAATCCGTGTGGCGCCGAAATAAGAATAGCGTCATTCCGTTTCCTTCCGTGGATGTCGTAGAAGGCGACTCAGGAAATCAATTACCAGGAGACGGGCAGCAGCGTGTTCCTCAGATTCCAACGGCATACTGCGATCGCCAACCCGCCTGCCAAGCGTGGCGATTATGGCAAAACACCTCATGGTTATCAAAACCACGAAGGAGGCCTATGTCCTGCGGTGGGCATCAAATGACTGACGATGATAATGAATAAAATATCAAGGAAATATTAGTTACATCATACCTGCTTGGCATAGGTGGCCCACAAATCAGAAAGTTCGAACAACGGCCAATGCTGTCAGTTTCGACAGAAGATTAGCAAAGAGCAGAAAAAGCGCCATACCTGAATTTAAAAGCTTCTGAAGCGTAATCGGTCACCTTCCAGCGACTCAGTTTGTAAACAGCTGGCTGACCAATTTCAATCTCGCCTCGCTGCAACAGGCCGACTACACCATCGAAGTGGGTACCGTTTATCAGCTCTCCGTACTTCAATGGGTGCACCAAGTCGTAGCTAGAAAGCCAATTAAATCAAGGATAATATAATGGCTCCCAAACAACACAATCACTTGTCCAGACCCAAGATACCGTTCATGCATTGCAGTACAATGACAACTGCATGAGCGCCCCGAATTAATTTTATTGACACTTCAAGTCTGCGCGCACAATAAATAAATAATGTATAATGTATGTTAGGAAAAATATCAGCAATTTCGAAAATATTGGTAGCCATCATAATATTGATACCAGGAATAAACATAAATTGTCATTTCCACGTTTTAGACTTGCAAGATTTAATACACGACTTTATGGGGCACTGTATACGGTTATACTATAAAATTCCTCAAGATATATTAGACTTACCACCGAAGCGGTTTAAAAATAGTAGATTGTGTCTCAAGGGAGCAAAATGATATATTTACGGCGAGGGCGGTATATTGAATCCTGAGTGAAGCGAAAGATTCTACAATAGAATCCCGAGCATAGCGAGGGATTCTAAAGTAGAATCTTGAGCGTAGCGAGGGATTCAAGTGTTTACGCCCAAGACGGAAATAATTTTGCTACCGAGTGACACATACTACTTTTCACACCTGCTATAAGGAAAATTTAAATCAAACACAATTAAGATATCGAAAGAAGTGTGGAAGACAATTATGATCGATTGCAACAAAATAAAAATCGAATTGGAATTACATTTTGTGAAAATCTGCACACGGATAAAAAAAAAACTAGAATATCAGGGAAGAAAAGTACAACTTTGATCCCTCATTTGAGGGAATCAAGGGATCTTTTCTGAATAGCAGGTGTGAAAATGTGTTAAGCATACTCTATGCAAAAAAGCCTATTATAACAATAAGGATTATTTGGAAGACAACGGTATTGTTTACGGGGACGATTGTATCTAGTGTAGTGTAACTTTAAGTTGAAAACTTTGTTAATTAAGCAAACCTGTCTTGCAAAGAATAAATGTGGAGTTTCTTTGTAAGCTTCTTCTCCGCATAATCTATTAATTGTGAAACTAACAGCTTTGACTTCCATTAAGTAAACATTTTATTTCTATAGTGAATAACATTTTTGACTTTGACACACGCATCAAGCCCTCTAGTGGCAATGGTGTGAGAAAAACACGTCACATGACCCGACCTAACCCTGCAACCCGACCCGACCTTGTAACCATCATTAAAATATAATGCACTAACAGAATCGAAGCCCTGGTCCCAAATTAGAATACCCCTGGTGCTATGGTAACCAAGTAAGGATATTACAAATATGAAAATACACCCAGACTGATGTCATTTGTGCAAATCAACATGGCGGCCTCCAGTAGAAATCGAATTCACGACCTCTCTTTTGTTAGTCAAACGTATTAACTGCTAGACCGAGGCAGTCAAGAATAACGCAACGCGTGCTCAAAGGGACGCGCTTCTTAGTTAAAATTGCACTTACTTGATATTGAGATCTTCTCCAATAAGAAGCAGTAAAGGGTAGCAGCTTTTTGAGATGAAATCAATGTGCATTGTCCCTACGTCGTCCCAACCTCGAAACTCTTTCGGCTGTGTTATCTGGAACAAAGAACCTATTATTAAGAAATTACTTCCAAAGACGAGGCGTACACAACAGAAATATATAGTAATAGTTTCTCGATCTAACCTGTAGCGTTTATTAACATAAACTAGTCTGCTTATGTTGGATAAACGCTACGATCTCGATTGCTGCTTTGCTACGAGAGTACTACAAATTCAACACCGTAGTGTCCGTTGCTCCCCCGAATTATCATATTAATAGTTTCTCGATCGAACCTAGCGTTTATTAACATAAGCTAGTCTGCTTAAGTTGGATAAACGCTACGATCTCGATTGCTGCTTTGCTACGAGAGTGCAACAATGCCGTAGCATCCATAGCTCCCCCGAATCCTACAGTAATAGTGACTTTGAAAGCTTACAATAAATATGTTAAATATTTGCTCTTCTAGATACAGCATTTATTACAAGAATTGCTCATTTAAAGTATTAAGATATTTTAAATACTTACACAAATGCCAGCTCTCAAAGTGACATTTTCCAAGTTCCTCCTTCGGTTCACAGTAGTTGGTAACTGACCCCAAAACTGTTCCATATCGTGTCGTTCAGTTTTATTTCTTGGTATGTTAAACTCCGTGAGGCGCAATGGCTGGTCTTCTTTTATTCTGAGAAGATTGTTAGCCGATTCAGAGCCTACAGGCTTATATGTAGATTATGTAATGAAATGATTCCATAAAAAAATACTTTCGAAAGGTACTCAAAAAGTTTGTTGCTGAATATTAATAAAATTTCATAATCAAAAGGAGGAGTGGAGTTATCTTGATCATTCCAAACCCTTTTTGCTACGAGGAAAACTGTGTTCTTCGGAAATTATTTTTTATTCCATACCGATGTTTCTACGGATCAAAATGACGGAAGATATTTTATTCGCGATTACAAAGTTTTTCACTCTGTGAAAGTTGTTCGCATTGAGGAATTGAGTGACCCCCATTTTTAGATGTAAATGAGGATTTTTTTTACAACCTGCAGATAAAGTTGGTACTATGCTTACCCCCGGTTTCTCGTACACTAACAAGCTGTTTATTTACTGTTAACAGCTGTCAGTGGGTTTTTTTGTATGCACTTTGGTCAATTGACAGCTGTTAACAGTAGATTAACAGCGTGCTAGCGTACGAGAAACTGGGGGTTAATCATCTAGCTTCACTAACCGATAAATGTCAAATGAGAGATCAGTGGAGGCCCACAGGACCTCGGCATTTGGTAATATCGTGGAGTTCACCAGGTAAGAATGTAGTTTAGATGCATTGAATGGTTTGTTGTCCAAAAATAACCAGGTGTACTCGTGGCTAAACTTCCGTTCCACTGAAGCCTGAAAATAGAGAATAGTGTAATAAAATAAATATAAGTATGTAATAAAATAAATATAATACTTAATTGTAATTTTGTTGTTGTTTTATGTCTTGTCATTAAAGTAAACTATATCTATCTATCCAAAAAGAGCAATCGATATTTCGGAGCATTTATAAACAATGTTCAAGGCACTACAGCGTCCGAGTGGTCCCTTCACCCATCTAGTGTGAGTGGAAGTGCCACTGGACGCTGTATAAATCATCTCATTTCGTAGATACAAAGGCCAAAGATTTATATTTTTATGAATTAACATTAAATTCCCTCTCGTCTCATTCGCGTTTTAGTTTGTTTATGTAGCCTATATACGTCCCACTGCAGGGCAAAGACCTTCTCTGAGGGAGAGACTATGGGCTTATTCACCACGCGTGCCCACCGCGGATTGGCAATTTCAAGCACCGAGGTATGTAAACACCTCAGACACTCAGGTTTCCTCACGATGTTTTCCTTCACCCTTAGCGAGTACTTTAATACTATCAATAATTATGGATGGTGTTATTCCGGACACAACAAACAAACGTGGAAACATGGTATAAGAATTTAATGGCATAAGTTTCGACAACTTTCTTTAACAAAACTGGATAGACGAAAACAAAAATATGACAAATGCGGTAGTTACTGTTAAAAGGTGGGCGGTGGTAGCCTAGTGGGTAGAACATTGGACTCTGAAGCGGGAAACCCAGGCTCGATTCCCAGTGCGGACATGTACCTATGACTTTGTTTTCTAAGTTATGTACATTTGTGAAGTTATAGTAGCAATACTACTCGCTAGCGGTGAAGGAAAAACATCGTGAGGAAACCTGAGTGCCTGAGCTAGTTACATACCTCAGCGCTTGAAATCGCCAATCCGTGGTGGGCACGCGTGGTGATTAAGCCCATACTCTCTCTCTGAGAGAAGGCCTGTGCCCTACAGTGGGACGTATATAGGCTGCTTATTACTGTTAAAAGATCCGTTATTGTATTTCAAAGCCCCGACAAAGACCACATTAGTCATTTGAGCGAGAGGGCATACCGATTCATAAATCATCTAACATGGATTCGCGCTCTTAAATAACTGGCTCGTGAGCGTAGAAGAAACTATATGCAACGAATTCAAAATTTCGAAGAGTTTGCCGTAATCATTGAGATTGAAACTTTTTTTTTGCAAGTTCTCCAATATTGTAATTGGTCTACGGGATTCAGAAAAATGTATAGTCCCTTAAATAACTGGCTCGTGAGCGTAGAAGAAACTATATGCAACGAATTCAAAATTTCGAAGAGTTTGCCGTAATCATTGAGATTGAAACTTTTTTTTGCAAGTTCTCCAATATTGTAATTAGTCTACGGGATTCAGAAAAATGTATAGTCCCTTAAATAACTGGCTCGTGAGCGTAGAAGAAACTATATGCAACGAATTCAAAATTTCGAAGAGTTTGCCGTAATCATTGAGATTGAAACTTTTTTTTGCAAGTTCTCCAATATTGTAATTAGTCTACGGGATTCAGAAAAATGTATAGTCCATTACCGACTGATAGTACTCAAGCATTACATTTTTGTTGCATGTCAGGTTACTAAATACAGTAGTGACTGCATTATTGTAGGTATGTCATAACACAGATGATTGGTTATTGGATACATTCCTTGAAGAGGTTATTTTGAAAGCTAGGAGAAGTTAGTTTGTTTACAGCTTTCATTAGTTAACTTTTAAAATAATATTAAGGCATGTTTTTCTTTCTTACATAGTCACTCACTTGCCAGCTATGGAAAAAGTGAAAAGAGTTTTAAACTGACTTTGACCAAAAACTGTTTTTAATCAGTTTTTGGTCAAAATCAGATTTTTTCAGGAAACTCTAAAAACCAGAACAGCTCTTCGACAGTTTTTTATTGTCCACTTATAAGGGGATAAATTCGTTCCTGTAGAATAACCCCCTTCAACCAACGTATCGAATGACCAATCATCCTGTGTAAATCACGCCTTGTATAAGGTACGTTGCTTGTGTATACGTATTGATTTATGGTGCCCGGTCATCATCATCAGCCATGCGACGCCCACTGCAGGACATAGGCCTCCTTCGTGGTTTTCATAACCATGAAGGGTTTTGCCATAATCACCACGCTTGGCAGGCGGGTTGGCGATCGCAGTATGCGGTTGGAATCTCAGGAAGACGCTGCTACCCGTCTCCTGGTAATTGATTTCCTTAGTCGCCTTCTACGACATCCACGGAAGGAAATGGAGTGACACTATTCTTAATCCGGCGCCACACGGACTGAGTGAATATGGACGGACCGAATATGAGTGTAACAAAAACAAAAGCGTGCTAGCGCTATTTTTCCTAACAATACGCGGGAGGGAGACGTCCACTTTTACACGACTGCGGCGGAACCCAAAAAGGGGGTTTTTTTTGGTTCGTAGACGACCACGTGGCACAGTGGTAGTGCAGCGGCATACCATGCGAGAGGTCCCGGGTTCGAATCCCGGCTGGGGACAAAAAAAACCCCTGTTCTTGGATGTTTACATGTTTGTGATGTCGTTGTTTCTGGTTCCCACGACACAGGGTATCCTAGTGTGGGGCCAGAAGCAATGTATGTGCCTGTATGTACATGTTTATGTTTATGTATAGACATCGTCGTATAGACGTAGCTATGTCCGATTCTACGTTCCCTCATAACCCGTTAACCAACGGTTAGATTTTGATAAATAAGATCTCAATCGGTTGGTCGTATTTGTGCAAGGGTCATAGGCTATATAAAACAGAATAAATCTAACAAAAACAGTAAAAAGACAAAAAATGACAAACTGAAATAATTAATAACAAACAAACAGACTGGTATCTTCATGGAATTATGGGTACCGTCAGCGCCAACCAGTGTTAATATTAGCGAACTATAGTTTCTGTTTAGTACGTATTTTGAACGCGTTTAATCGTTTATTCAAAAAGTTAACCCTTTAGTGTCCAGTCATGGAGATAACATACCTGTTCAATAACATTTTCAGCGCCAGGGCATTCTACGTCCAGTATAACCCCCTCACGGATATGCAGTGTAGGATTCCCAGTCCAGTCATGATTGAAATCCCTGATGATGTTTATGCGTAAGCCGTCGGGTGCAGCCAATCTCTGCAGTTGCGTGAAGTCTGAAAATTTTTTTCTTCAGTATCAAGGTTGATTTTACTGTCTTTTATTTGCATTTTTAATATTTTTTTTCCTTATTGAAAGGCTGTTGTTATTAAGGCATGCTATCTCGCTCGAACAATCTTAATTTATTAGCGATTTAAAAAAAAAATTGATAAATTTGGTTGTCGCTTTTCTAGATAATAAAATTACTGACATTTGAGTCATACTTTTATCCTACACCTGGTTTTTGATTGTGAAATAAATTATTTTGGAAACAGCTCTTCTTTATCAAAAACTAAGTAGAGGAAAACAAAAATGTATTTAAAATGTCCGTAATTTTATTATTAATTTTATACTTCCAGCTATTGTAGTTTGGAAGATGTGGGGGTCCGCCTGGGAGGTTCGTTACAGGCGTTTCCGTCTACATTCGCTAGGATACCTTGTGATGTGGTAACCAGACAATGACATCAAAAACATGGAAAAACCCCATATTATCTACAAGAGACATTTTATTCTACTCAGCTAACACCACCTCTTGCAAATCGCATTTTGACACTTCACTATTTTCGCTACATATTGTCTGAGCAGAGACAATAAATTCGTTACGTGACGAGTGATGCCAAATAATCGCGTCGATCGAAGGAAAGAACTAGCAAAAACCGACCTTGAATTTTTTCACGTTTCTACAATCAATCGTCTCGCCAGGAGAGAGGGGGGGAAGCCCTACTCGGACAAGAATTTGCGCTTTAAAACTTAATATTTTGCAAACGGAACCCTAAATCAAAAAATGATCTTACTACACCTACAATATTTTTCAGCGACCAATCCAACGATGCCCCACATGATGGGGTAGACCAGAACGAAAAATCATCCCCACTTTTCATGTTAGGGGAGGCGAAAAAAAATTGAACATTTTATTCTGTAAAAACGCTTTTTAGAGGCTAAAAATTCCACCTATGCCGGGACTTGAATCCGTGACATCTGGCTCACCGTGCCAGCGCTCTCCCAACTGAGCTAATGGGCAAGTGCACAAGCATCGATGAAATTTCGAGCCTCTTTACAAACTTCTCTGTATTACGTACAGGCAGCGACATCTGGCCGAAGCAATTTACATCACTTGCAGCCCCGAGTAACCCACTTTACAGTTAGGTTTTTACATGGGAATGATATCGCTGTAACTACATGATTATATTCTTTTTGTTGCACTAACCCGTGCTGAGGACAATTTTAAAAACCTATTTAGAGCCTAAAAATTCCACCCATGCCGTGACTTGAACCCAGGACCTCTGGCTCACCGTGCCAGCGTTCTCCCAACTGAGCAAATGGGCAAGTGCAAGCATCGATGAAATTTCGAGCCTCTATACAAACGTTTACAAACAAATTTTATTCTACGACGTGTGATTTTTTAAACTTATTTCCTTTCTTTACATAATTGACTTACTTTTTTATGTTTTCTAAGAGTTCTTTTATGCTTTTCAGAGACGCTGTTTGACACCATCGGTGTTATGGTCCAGGCTATAGGTGTTAAATTAAAATGGTCGTTCTTCTATGAAGGAGATCATTTACCTGAGGCAGCGAAATTGATGTAGCGCGTAAAGGGCGAATTTGGTACAGCGCGTAAAGGGCGAATTTGGTACAGCGCGTAAAGGGCGAATTTGGTACAGCGCGTAGAGGGCGAATTTGGTACAGTGCGTAAAGGGAAAATTTAATAAAATTATGTAAACTCTGATAAGAATAGAAAAGTTGTTGTAAAACAGAACCTCTATTGGGGTGTTCGAGGAATTGTAGATATTTGAGGTAACCCTGTATATACGTAGCTCTTCAAAACGTCTGTATTGCAAAATATATCGCCTTAGTGTAAGAAAACTTGTGTTAGCCGCCAAATCAGCTCTCTGTGAATTTATTTTCATTACCTGACCAACAAATGAACGCAGTTATGTACACGATGTTTTTAGTTGCAAAGTAAGACAATACGTAGTTTATCAAGTCCATTGTAGCGTAACAGGCACCAGCTGACTTAGGAATTTTCTCAAGGGTAAAAACTAGCTGGTCGTTTACTTTTTGCCCCTTTGCCTCGTACATAAATAAGACTAAGCTGTCCCACTGGTGTTTACTTAGATAAAAAGAGAATAGATTTAAATTAGTCGTAAGCATGTAGATAAAGGCAGCAGCTAAGTATGCCAATTAGATGTATGTACGTAAAACGTCAATTGTCAGATAATTAGTTTGAACTACTCTTTAATGCAACTGATTTGCTTGATCATCCATTTACTGTGAAATTACCCGACAATCAAATATTGGTTCTCTAATCGACCAATCGTTATAGGAAAATTTCCTAGAAAAAAATTTGTTGAATTCAATTGTTAGTGTGAATATCTTGAATATCTACGTTCTGTCGCATAGGGACATCAGTCCTTATCCGAATGTTTTTTTTTTTTTATTTAGATCAAAAAATGGAAAAAGGAAAAGGAGAGAGTAATGGCAAGGTGTAGTTGAAAAACAAATGATCGAACACAATTATTGTCAAATAATTTGCACCAATTTAACGATTCAATTGAGAGAGGTCACATTTGTGAGATCCCCCCGTCACATATTTTGCAAATTATACATCTAGGAATTGTTAAGTTACAACAGCAGTTCCGAAATTAGTTTTATTTCCATTTGTTTTGTTAATAATAAAACAATAATTATTAGTTATATTTTTGAAATGTGACGTCACAAAACTTAGGACCCTCCCACCCCTTGTCACACAATGTAACACAATTGTCGACCTCCCCCCTAAGGCGTGACGTACTTTTTGGATGATCCCTAATGGCGCCTGTACACACTCGCCGAGATACCCCGAGATGGGGCGAGAGCGAGTATGTACATAGAGCTCTCCTCTCGTCTCGCTCTCCCTCGCCTCGCCTCGCCTCGTTCGGTCTCGGTCGCTTGTCGGTTTTTGCGCCCGAGTCAAAGGATCTCGTTGGCTCCCGCGAGGAAAACGAGAGCGATGATGTGTACACACTCGTTTCATGCAGTTGCCGGCTGACTGTATTTAGGTGAAGACGCGTCAAAATGTGGTCTGGTGGTAACGAACGTGAATTGGAATTTTTGGAGTGTTTTCAAAGGGAGCCGGTACTACTAAAAGACTATGGTCTATTTAAGTTTACCTGTTTCTATTGCGGTGCATGGTAACCATCCACCATCTCCTTCTTCTAGTAATTCTAAGTCCATTATCTCGGGAGACTTCAGTACAACTAACAGAACGATCATGTACAGGAATGCTGAGACTCTCGCCGAGAGGCCTAGCTGTGACACGCTTGACTATTACATATTTCGTGAGTTTCTGATCTATATGGAACAATGGAAAATAAATACCTACCTATATGGAAAATAAATGTGGTGTTTCTTTGTTAGCTTCTTCTCCACATAATCGATTAATTCTGAAACTAACGGCTTGACGTTCATTAAGCAATAATTTTGTTTTATAATGAAAACCTTTGTTCTAAGGTTTTTAAAAAAAAATAAATCCTACTAAGAAACTTTTATGAAGTAGTAATGTAATAATTATTTGATTAATAATCTTCCACTAAACCAAGCTACATTAAATTGCGCTACGCTTTTATCTTGCCTGGGGCTGGGCTGAAAAGAACGTAGCTGAACATTTTCAGGTCATTTAACAATGACACGACGAGTGAAAAAGCCCATAAAGAAACCCGACCTGTTTCGTGTAAGCCTAGATTAAAGGTGCCACTAGACTCAAACCGTAAATGCCTAAAGCGCTGCGCTAATTGGTAAGGAAATATTCTGCACAAATTGCTTAGATTCAAGAATGTATTAAAACTTTCTTGCTTAGATCTTGTTCGATTATGTATTTTATTATATCCTTTTAGTTGCACTAACCCGTGCTGAGGAAATTTTTAAAAACCTATTTAGAGGCTAAAAAATATTTTTATTTTTTGTGATCACTTAACATAAAATACCTATTTAGAGGCTAAAAATTCCACCCATGCCGGGACTTGAACCCGCGACTTCTGGCTAACCGAGAAGTTTGTAAAGAGGTTCGAAATTTCGCCGATGCGTGCACTCGCCCATTAGCTCAGTTGAGAGAGCGCTGGCACGGTTAGACAGAGGTTACGGGTTCATGTCCCAGCATGGGTGGAATTTTTAGCCTCTAAATAGGGATTTTATAAATGATCAGAAAAAATAAAAATATTTTTTGTGGCCAGCGCGATTCTTTTCTGATTAAATAAACATATTATTAGATAAATTTTATTGCGGCATCAGAAAGACAATTTTACTATTTACGTTATGAATTAACAAAAAAAAAATTAAGTTAAGATTCAAAAAAAATTTTTTTTTGGTGAAATTACGCACTTAGTATTAAATGCATTTTTTTTCAGATAATTTGTTATTAATACAGTAATACTTGATAAGTGTCTTACAGTGGTGAAACGTGGACACTAACATAAAGCTAATCTACTGATTCAAATTCCCTCAGCTTATTATAGAGCAATCTCTCCGGATCTTATAAAAAAATGAGTTGATTGTCTAAAACTAAAATGACTAAAAAACGAAGTAGAACCTACCAAGCACACCTACATAGAACTGACAACTGCATTCTCGATGTGTTGTTGCGCCAACGCCAAATACCTAGCAAAGTAAATCTGACTCATCCGAGGCATTTAAATAGTCTACACCTACCCTTAGTTAGAAGTTAACATTAGACGGAGACCATTATTTTACAAGAATAATTCATAGCCTTTTTAATTCGGCGTAGGAGTGGGAATGGGCAGCCATTATAACCGGTTTTTATTTCGATAACTAAAGTACTTACAGGGAGTGAATACACTGCAATAACGTGTAATTTATTACCAAAATCCACTCGCCTTTCAAAACTCTTTCTGCCGCTTTGGCCTGTGGCAGCAACAATCATTCAATATGTTATTGAAACTTCGGAAAACCTAAATACTATTTTTCATTATCAATAACTAAACCTTTTGTAATGTAAACAAATATTTAAAATAATTTTATTTTTCAGTCTTGCAATGCGGCGTTCAATTTGTATGAAAGGTGAAAAATTTTAATTGAGAGTTTTAAGCTAAATAATAAAAAAAAACCAGCCAAGTGGGAGTCGGACTCGCGCACGACGGGTTCCGTACCATTATCTGTACGACATTAGACAAAGATCGAGATAAGATAGATTCCATCAGAACAGCGCTATCTATAGAAACCAACAAGAAGCGTTTAATATTGACATTTAACGACATGACATCGGCGCTGTGAAGGTTACATAGATGGCCGCTGACAACGGTTGTTGTATCCCCCCTTAAATATCTATTTTATTCTGTTTTTAGTATTTGTTGTTATAGCGGCAACAGAAATACATCATCAGTGAAAATTTCAACTGTCTAGCTATCACGGTTCATGAGATACAGCCTGGTGACAAACAGACAGACAGATGGACAGTGGAGTCTTAGTAGTAGGGTCCCCCTTTGTGTACGGAACCCTAATAAAAACGAAAATATAATCGTTTAATGTTTTAAACGTTTTTGTTTTTAGATGCTGAGTGTCTATTTTATTACGATGCCTATCAAAACCAGGCATAGTCATTATTAGTAGGTATCTTACTTCAAAGTCTATGTGGAGTACTTCAAAGTCTATGTAGAGAGGCGGTTGGTATTTCGCGAAAATAATTTACTATCCACAAAGAGGGTGACTGATGTACCCTTAAGGCCTAGTAAAATGAACAAAGTAAGTAAATACAGAGTGTAACATAATCTCATGATCGCTGAGTCGGGAACCATTTTAGGGGCTCTATACTTTAAACTAATAATAATATTATTTAGGTATGTTCGAATTATGATTTTAAAATTTTCTTGTGCTAATCTATTCAATTTTTATTTTATGTTTTTGTTAAATTTGGAGTATTGTGCCGTTAAATAAATTGTTTCGCTCTCTCTCTCTCTCTCTCTCTTTCTCTCTCTCTCTCTCTCTCTCTCTCTCTCTCTCTCATATAGGTCCTAAAATGCGGGGTTCTACTAGTTAATACGTTAGCACTTTACTAAGGGGTAAATTTCGAAAGTGCGAATTGTTCTATCACAATCACGGTTTTTGGACAATCATAGAGTGACGGTCGAGAACAGGACGACGGTCAGTGGGCAGACTAAGGCCGTTTCTTCACCTCCACCGTCACCAGGACTGTTGTAGATAGTGAATACTAATCTCGTTATTGTAGACTACCTATTTTTAAGTTAAACTCTTTTTATACTGACGTGTTCTGTATGTTATTTTTTTTTATTTATGTAAGGTACATGTTCTTTTCTCCTTAGTTACCAATTACTTGATTATAAACACTTCAACAGACAACATCTTTTTACTGAGTATCCCAATAATTAGAACATAATACTTTAAATTCCCCGCGCCTCCAACAAGCACGTCACCGAAGACGAGATTATTTCTGGCCGAGATCAAGTGGACGTGACGGCGATTGTTTATCCACCGTGACGATCTCGGTGGTTCAGTCAGTTTGTTGCAGTTGTCTTGCGTGGTAATGCGTAGAAATAAAACAAACTAGGGAATGTCTGCGTTCAACCTATGACAACTTCTCCTTCTGCCCGATGATTGGACGATACTGTTGTGTCGGCGGAAGGATGCGGATGGCAAGGGACCATGAGAGATGGCATTTACGGGAAAAGGCCTATAACCAGCAGTGGGCTGCGGTGGGCTGATGATGATGATAAAAAGTTGTTCGTATTGTTCGTTTGTATATGAGATTATGTTAGACTCTGTATTTAGTTACTTTGTTCAACCCCCTATTTTAGGATTTTTGGGAATATCGTGACACCCTGTGACTACTCCATCTAAGTAAATATGTCCCTAGCTCTACAGCCTATGAACAGTTTCACATTGAACGATAACTGTTGAACGATAACTACAACACGATATCGTGGAATATTTTAAATAAAAGAAAACAGATTTATTTCGGAAGTTAACCGGATGGATAACTGTGTGCTCTATGGATAAAGAGCACACAGTACACAATACATAACAATTACATTAGATATTATATTATATTGCACCTCAATCCATCCTGGTGCAAAACTGAGACACTCTGAAATTGATAATATTAGTTGCTATTTCCTGAACTAATGTAATTGAATGAATACCCTAAGACATAACAGACAACCTGTCAGACCCCCGACAGAAACTTAGGCTTATTGCTAACGCAGTAGATAGAATTGCACAGAACAAAATACTGGTTCCTTTTACTATTCCCAAGGCGGCAGCGCTAAGCGCTCAAAACTTTACTCCACCTAGGATTTCGCCAATATTTACAAGAATTGTGTTTAAAAGTACCTAAATGCTGAATACCAAATAACGAAAAGCACGTTCCTTCTATATCTCGTACCTACGCTAAAAAATCGATAATAATTTATTTTAAACCTATTTTAACCGTGTAGGTACATGCCCACACTGGGAATCGAACCTGGGTCTCCCGCTCTGGCTTTGTTTAAACCTACGTACCACACGCTAACTGTAAAGGAAAACATCGTAAGGAAACCCATAGATTGGTTCGCTCTGCACGTATTGACTTGTCTTTCCTGTGGGTTAGGCCGACTAAGCTCTCAGGATGGTATAGAAAGGAAGAAAGAAACCATTTATTTATATTGCCACAAAAGCACACAAAAAAAATCGGTATAGGAGCTAGGCGAGCCTACCAGGTACTGCAGCGTCCGAGTGGTCCCTTCACCCATCTAGTGTGAGTGTATAGTGAGACGCTGTATAAATCATCTCACTACGTAGAAGCAAAGGCCAAAGTTTTTTTTTCTCCGTATTGTACCGCAATTTTGAAGGTACGGATGAGTAACCGAAGACTAGTCCGCTTTGCATGGGATGTTTTAGCTGAAAGTGGGCGAAATTTTATCAAAAACGCCATAAAGTTTATGGTATATCATGTTAAAGTTCTTATTATTCTTTTACGTACAGGCAACATTTTTACTTTTTTTTATTTATTAGGTACACCAACAGAAAGCACGCAAACATGACAAAGCTTATTTTATAAGCTTTTATAAATGTGACTTAGGGCTAGCGATGATGCCAATTAAAGGTATACACAGCATTTTTAGACTCTACTTGTAGTATGAAAACTACTAAGACATTTTAGGAAGTACTTGTATAGAATTAACTTAGAAATATAATATTGTAACATGCATGCATGGTATGAATTACATGGTTTTTTTTAGATTTTGATTTTGTTGATCTATATAGAAGAAAGGAGAAACCAAAGGACTTCATTAAATCCGCCTTATGTTGATGTGACGGCCGGCCTCCATTACTATAAGATGTCTGGCCAAATAATTCGCCTAATAACATAAAATTCGCCTAATACAACTTTTACTGATGGGACTGAAAGGGAATACCGTATCTTTCTTATTATATTACATCGAGAGAGAGCGTCGCGCATTGGCTGTAAGGGCGAATATGATCGCCCGCAGGTTTGCTCGATGCTCCAAGGATATAAAAGTAAAACTATTCAGAGCACACTGTACATCATTTTATACGAGCAGCCTGTGGGAGAGATATGCGCAAAAACAGCACAATGTTTTACGTGTACAGTACAATGATGCCTTCAGGGTGCTGATGGGGCTGCCTCGCTTCTATAGTGCATCTGGCATGTTTGCAGAGGCCAGGGTAGACTGCTTCTACGCTACTGTGCGTAAGCGGTGCGCATCGATGCTTAGCAGGGTGCAGGACAGCTCCAACAGCATCCTGAGCATGGTAGCAGGCCGCCTAGATTCGCCTTACATGCGTCACTGTGCCAGCCTGCACGTACCCTCT
Source organism: Yponomeuta malinellus (assembly GCA_947308005.1). NCBI lineage: Eukaryota > Metazoa > Arthropoda > Insecta > Lepidoptera > Yponomeutidae > Yponomeuta > Yponomeuta malinellus. The sequence continues at coordinate 6,798,345 of OX371010.1, forward strand.
AATGTGTACTGTTAAATGTAATTTATAATTGTGTCTTTAGCTATAATTACGCACAGATATAGTTTTTAAGCCTACTAATCATAATGAGTGTTACTTACTTGAAATAAATAAAATTATTATTATTATTATATTGAAATCCCATTTAGATTATTATTTTGTATGTCTACCGTAATCCCGTAATGTCGTATGATCTCCAGCAATTTTTCATTTGCCTACTGACTATTAAATACTAAGCTAGGTACCTTCTTTTTAGTCGCAGTCGCAGTCGGATAACATTTTTGTAACGGGAGTTGGGAGTTGGAGACTGGGAACTTTAAGTTCATAATAACTTTTTCTTATCGAAGCGCAGAGGGAATACAACGAGGATGTATACACGTTTTTAGGGTTAGTAAGAGCAGTAAGAAGAATGTTCGAGGTATTAAATTGATTTATATTTGTATTAAATTTTTCACAAAAGCACTTATTTAATTCGCCATCAACATGTTTCAGAGAAAAGATTGTTTACAACAATGCCGCTTATACAAGTCAACAACTGCCGATAAACTGCTGCGCAGTTTGGCAAATCTGTCAACCTATTTGTTATTTTCTTTTTAATAAAATCTTTAAATACAAATAAATACCTTCGCATGTTGCTACAATATACCGTTTATGGAAGTGACATTATAAGCACTAACTCGCGTCGCTAAGTGCTATATTATGACTGTTTAATTCAAGACTCATGCATAAATGGAGGCGGATATCTTAGACAAGTGAGTGTGAAGACTAATAGTTTCAGCATTCGCTGTAAGATATTGATGTGCCGTGCTCGGGAATATTGCCAATATGCCCGGGTACGAATGTTCAAAAGCGTGCGCCGCGCTAGCTGATCGGATTCTCTCACGTATTGCTAGTAAATATAGCGCTACCGCGTTTTTGTCGTCGTTACATTCGTAACTATACAACTATTGATGTACCGTGCCTGGCAATATCGCCTGGGTACGGTACATCACAAAATTTATAGTTCCGGTTTTTTTTACTTAATTTCTAGCTAGATTATCTTGCACAATTGCACAATACACAGGACTCCACTGCCGGATTTCCTTTCTGTTATTTACTTCCACTTCAGTCCAATAAAATATTTAATTTACACTTAATAAGGCACACGTAAATACAAGCCAATCCAATCTAGCAGTCGGCCGAGGGTTTTGTCAACAAAAAAATAACAAAAAAGAAAGAGTGTGTGCTTAAGACTACGCAGGAAAGGTGAAAAATTATAAGAGATAAATACAAGAATCCCTACAAATAAATCGCTCCGAACCAGATATGAACCAGAATCCTTTGGCTCAAATATGCCCCAGAGCGAAAATCCAAGCCACGGTTCTTCAAGAGGTGGCAAGCCAGCTCACGAATAAAAGCCATGCCCTGCGTCCTCCATACATATTCGACACAAGGTAAGGTTGATTTATCTCACGTATTACATTCGTATCAAGGATAACATAATATTACAATATTTCAAACGAACTCTCTCCAAAGCTCCTCTTTTTTTATAGCGAAAGGTAACTCGGTAACCTCTTACGACGACGAAACAAAGTGCCGAATCACCGAGAAAAAATACATGGCAATTTTGTGGAGGCGTATTCTTTATTAGAAAGGAAAGTGGGAACCACAATGTTTACTGCCCAGGCGCGTTTGACCGCCGACCTCGTTCCCTCGATCTGGTAACTTGTCCCGATCGAGCTCTGATAAACAATGTTCAGTTCTGAATACAAATCTTGCGAAAAGAACAAAAACAAAAATTCAACTTTTTTAATAAAACCTCCTTACTTGCACACTGGCCGCTTTTACAAATAAAATAAAAAGTTGACTGCGAGAAAATTTGCGCAACAATATCTACAAGATTTGATTCCTTGATTCCTCTTATTTGCTGCTATATTTTATAAAAACGGCCTAATTTTTCACTGGCAAGTAAATAAGCTTTCATTGTAATGTTTTGAAGTTTCTCCTTGAACACATTAGTCGCTGGGCTTTTTCGGTTGTTCACTATTCAAAGTACCTACTTAGCTTAAAATTTATAGTTTCGCTACACACCCATATTAAGGAACTATTTAATAGGAGAGAATTGCCTGCGATAAATAATACTCTACAAACACGTTTCAGACTAGCAAACCATTATATTATTTCAGGCGCCACGTGTGATCAATTTCCAACTCGGAACCTCTCAACCATGAGTAATGCTAATAGACAAACAGATCACTAGGTACTGAATACACATAAATCCTTAATCAATTAAGTATCTAGTAGTAAAAGGGAATTAATGTCAGCTATGCGACGTTGTGGAAAAAAACACGCCAGGGATCTTGATCAGTGTTTCCCAAACTATCTTATTATATCTCATGAGATTATTTTCGAACTAAAACTTTCGTAAGCTCTGTGACATTACTTCAACTTCTAAATAACGTGAAAAGTTATCTAGTTATGCAACTAGATAAATCAACTTACCTGCTGCAGACTTTTAGGTACCACTCAGTCTACAGTAGTAAGTTGATTATCGAGTTCTAAGCTTACCTAATGTAGACGCATCTTTACCTTGAAGCTCCACAGTGGAGCATCTACCGCGATCAAAGTAGTGCGGTTCCAAATGCGGAATTTCTGAGGATAAGTCGATGCTTTCGACACGAAATAAGAAGGCGAGGAATTTTGGAGCCTGCTAAGAAAGTACTTTAAATATAATGGTGGGGCAATATGTAAAACAATAACAAGCAAAGTAGAGAAGAAGAGAACGTAAACCAGACCTCCCGGTAGATGTATTTAACATATCATCAGGAATTTATCTTAACAAGTTAAAGTCCATAAAAATACGTAATTGGGAAACTACGGAAATAAACGAAATATTTATGGGATGATTTGGACAGACCCGCGGATTCTCTACCTCTGTTCTTTCATTTAACTGTACTTTTGTGGCAGCCTGTATTTTTAACAGATTTTTCGGAGAAAAGGGTTTGAGCAACGTATGCTTATACGCAATCGTAATTCTTACATCCAGCTGCGCTATTCCCGCAGACGCTACGCTTACCTCTACCATCTCACAAACTATCCAATATCCAAACGGACGAGGATACCCATTGAGCGATAAGGAATGTAGCCTGCGTAGATAATAAAGAACTAGGTATTGTTTGCAGCTAAGTAATATACTACCTAGATATTGCTTACTAGCCCGGTACTGGAACTTTTGTTTATCGAATCAACCACTCTACCGAGCAATGACATTCTCGGATAAAAATGAAACTGGATAATCAACTCAAGACTGGCGTACTCTCATATACTCTCTTTCACACAAACGTATATGCACGTACATTAAAAACACACACACACACACGCGCACACATTCACTCACTCCCACTCACTTTACTAATAGATAGATAGATAGATATTCTTTATTGTATGTACACCAGGAATTACTAATCACCTGCCCTTTTGTTTATTTTTTTAATTTTTACTATTTTTGTCATGTTTAATACATAACTTTTAATGTATTCTGACATGCAATCAATATTGTTTAGAAGATCATTTTTCGTTTTAGGGTTGGGTTCCGTTTGCGAAATATTAAGCTTTAAAGCGCATTTTTTTTTAGAAATACATCATCGGTGAAAACTTCAACTGTCTAACTATCACAGTTCATGATATACAGCCTGATGACAGACGGACGGACGGACGAACAGCAGAATCTTATCTTAGTCTTACCCATTGGGTATGAAACCCGATAAAATGGCAATCCTATATTAGAAAAATCCCTTGTTTCACTCAAACCACCACCCAAAACTGTTAAAATACCCATAAAAAAAATCTACAAAATTAAATCGAAAAAACTACTTCCAAGGAACTATAATTGCGAGTTCAGCCCATGCTCTGCACCCCAACGTGAATTTACATACTAAACGCACACGGTCTATACGCGCAAGAAAATTGCTTCCCCATATCTTCTGAATCAGCTAACTGAAACACTTGAAACGCTTTCCTAGCGTCCATGATAAATGGGTCTAACTTTTAATATTACATTAGCTCAATATTATGTACTCGTAACCCACTTGCGTAGCGGAAGTAGCCTATAAAACCATTCGTATTCCCAAAATCTGCGTAGGTTGTTTATTTGAATTGCTCACCCGGGTTTTGTTATGAATGGAATCAGGAAACTCTGGAGTTTATTGAGTAAATTATAGGTCTAAATTCTAACGTGATTATATAAGTTGTTTAAATTTATAAATAAGTACGATTCGAATTGACTCAACAAGTCAACACGCGTCAAGTCAGTATATGCGTTAGAAGAGTGTCGGAGTACTATTAAAAATTTTACATAAATTTTTCATTGGTAGGCTTGGAAAGAAGTGCTAAAGAAACAAGTGTAAACAACTACTTGTGTACAATAATAAGTACAAGTACAGTACAATAATATTAAAAACCTATTTAAAGGCTAAAAATTCCACCCATGCCGGGACTTAAACCCGCGACCTCTGGCTCACCGTGTCAGTGCTCTCCCAACTGAGCTAATGGGCAAGTGATATCGATAAAATTTCGAGCCTCTTTACAAACTTCTCCGTATTACCAGTATTACGTACAGGCAGCGACATCTGGCCAAAGTGATTAACATCACTTGCAGCCCCGAGTAGGTTTTTAAAATTGTCCTCAGCACGGGTTAGTGCAACAAAAACAATATAAGTACAATAATAGTTCTGTAAATCTTACTTTATCTGAACTTCTCAGAAAAGTTATAAAAAAAATCGGAAATCCGTTATGTTTACTAGGTACCTAGATCCAATCTCCCTTACTAAGTTGTTTATTTAATGTGAATAGTAATAGGTTTGAGCAATATAAGAAACCATTTTATGTAAAGTCAAGCTTGTCACTCATACAAATTCTCAACAGTTTCTATTTCCGTATCCTCTATAAGTCAAGAAATGTTTTCACCGTGAAATCGCTGCACTCAGTGACGTGTTTTATTCGTCTACTGCACCGGCACAATTCAGCGAGGTGGAATGGTTTCACATCGGAAGATGACCGTAACGACACGACTCATGTCACTGTTGTAGATCTACAACCGGTCGCAAACAGGTGCGGCAGAACTTAAGTGTGGTATTTTTTCTATAAAATTGCGAAAAAAGTATCAACTGCTTAGTACAAAATGTTAACACTTACTCGAGTGAATGTAATAAATAATGAATGTAAAGAATGATATTTTCCTGATTTGCCCTAACAAAAGTTGTTTGAAAAAGTGTACAATGATAACCTTAAGTTCTTTCCGCTCGAACACCCCGCGTACAAAGTTTAATGTGTTCCAGATTGAATGTCATATTCTTTATTGGTGTGGTGACCTAATATATCAAAAGGTTAGCAATAGAGTGACATGTCGTAATTCTCCCTTCAGTATATTGAGACGCTTGACCATACTCCTCTCTACATATTCATAGGCTGGATTTAGCCTTCATCTAAATTGAACCGACGCGAGGTGGCACATTGAGGTCACTCCAAATTGAAGATGAAAGGTCATTACAACGACTGTCTAGTATAATAGAGCTCAGGAGTTGTTAACGGTGTAATAAAATAGGGGGCACAAGTTAGCTACAATCCAGCTCAAGACTGACTCTTATACCTATAATTAAGTAAGTAAGTAGGTTCGAAATCTGATTCAGATTGAATAATTCGGAAGTCACAAAACCATATAATAGGTTTTGTGGGTTGCGTGGGAGCTGGCAGTATAAGACAAACCCTTAACGCCAGGGCGGCGTTTCATAAAACTGCAATTTGTTTATTATGACAATTCGATGTACATTGCGTAACCTAGCCATTCTACTTGTGACATGGTACAAGTGCGGATATAGGCTAGTCATTAGAGATTCAAATCTAGGGTGTACGATGCAAAAGGTGGCGCAGTAATTTTTAGGCTTTTATAGAAGAAGTAGAAGAAAGACATTTATTATACCATCTCGTATATATGTATGCAACTAAATAAATATAAAAAATAGCACGAGATATCTCGGGACTTTTAACAGCTACTCGATAATTCATGACTTTTTTTGTTTCTCCCTCATAACTTCTGTACGGTGCATTATAGCGAAAAGTCACTTCCAACCAATTACGAGCACCAAAACTTTAAAGTTCGGTCTAGCAATGTAAAAAACTATGGCCAAAAACGAGGTTTTTCCCCAACATTTTAAATAAAAAGTACTTGTACCAGTTCAAGTACCAACCAAATCTGATAAGATAATTTAAGAATATTCTTTATATAACACCTGCTCGTCAATGGCATATTATGTGTCATGCAAACTCAACTTAAAGCAAGTCATTTGTGTCCTATGGTCTAGCCGGGTCATTATAAATGTACTGAATTTCATAATCCCCTAGGGAATTATGACATTTGAATTTGGAGTGCAATCAACATTGAATATACGAGCTCCTTGCAATCCATGACCAAACGTCAAAATTAGAATATAAACTTTTCATAGAGCCCTACACCAAGAAGAATTTATTCAAAATTAGAATGAAAACTTTTCATAGAGCCCTAAATCAAGGAGAATGTATTCAAAATTAGAATGAAACTTTTCATAGAAACCTGCATGAAGAAGAATTTGCCACTACAAAAAAAACCAAATAGAACGAAAAGGAATTTATCTAAACTAATGTTGTAACATTCTACTTATGTTTTCAATACTTGACTTATAATTACTACTGTTATAGCGCAGACAACAAAACACTCAATTTAAGCAATTTCACATGATGGTATAATATTCACATCGATATCGTAAAATCTCATTATAACATCAATAAAACGCGACCAACTTGATTGCAGGGCCAATCAGGTTGGTCGCGTTTTATTGAAGCGCGCAGCTGCGCTCTCATTGGTTAAATTTTAATGGCGGCAAAATCACTGTGATTATACACGTACGCGTGAATTTAATTTAATAAATTAAAAGTTAATTTTACTCTTGTTGTTTGATTAATTGCATTAGTGAAGATAAAGTAGTGTATGCAACTGCATATAACACGGGTATTAAAACACTCGTTACTATTATGAAACTCGCTGCGCTCGTTTCATAAACTCACACTCGTGTTTTAATACCCTTCATTATATGACAGTTGCATAAACTACTATTATTGCCTCGCAGTGTTTATATAAAGTAGAGTATGCATTTTGGGGATAAAGCAGTGTATTTGTCTCGGGCGTTTTTGAACCCCTCGGCCTCGGGCATCTAGCTTTAACTCCCTCGCTTCGCTCGTGAGTTAACCCTAGGATCCCTCGTCCTTGGGGTTCAAAATATCGCCCGAGACATAATACACTGCTTTATCCCCTTAATGCATAATCTACTATTATCGTACACCAGAAAAAAAAGCAAATATAAGGTATCCGGATATTTTATCAATTACGTAGACATTCTTTTTTATTGCATTCTTTAACCATTCTTCAGAACAGAACTTAGACCCGAATTGCTATTTTCCATATTCAGCCTTTTATTATAAGTTATAATAATTTCTTCCTTATGTTATGATAGAGTTTGTTATTCAAACACAACACTTACACATTCTCTAGTTCTCTCTGTCCTCGGTTCGGAACTGACCCTTTTTGTACAATTACGTAGTCATTCAACGGCTGTGTAAACTTTACTCTTTCTTGTTGATATCGTTGGGAATAAGGGTCCGCAAACAGTAGGTGGCTTATTCTCATCTGGCCTAATGTGCGGATTATTTCTTTGTCTAGTGCCATAATAGTTGCCACTGTGGCCCTGAGCTTTGGTGAAAGTGAATAGAATTTCTGAGGTGAGCTCGAGATGAGGTGACACGTCAATGACCTTTATCTAATCCGCTGAGTAAATGAGCAAAACTTACCAACAACATCACGGACATATACTCGTACCAGTCATTCTAGTATGAGCCACACGTGTGTCAAGTGTTCTGGAATAGATAAACCTTTTTAAAACTGCTGGCATTCACTGAACGTGAGAATATTAAGCAGCCCATATGACGTCCTGCAGGACTTCTCTCAGAGAGAGAAAGAGATAGAGCGTAGGCGTAATCACCACGCTTATTCACCGTGGATTGGCGATTTCCAGCACTTCTCATATACTCAGGTCTTTTCATTATGTTTCCCTTCATGGTTGACGAGTGGTTTTACTGCTTTATATCGACAGATGTACTCATTTTATTTTTTTTTGTTTTATTTTTTGATAAGCGCACTGCTTATGGAACTCAAATTAGAATACTAAGTAATTTGTGAAAATGCCTAGATTCAAACCAGGTATTCCAGAAACTGGACTGATTTACTGCTTTATCACCGCTCCTGTACGCAACGATAACAATTTGTATTAAAAATCTTCTACCATTCTTAGCTATAAAAATGGTGGTCTTAACATACTTACCTACTTCTCGTCATTTCCATTACGACATCTTGGGAAACTATGTACAAAACTTTCGTCTGAAAATACGCAATGTAATATTAATATAATCATTTGATTAAATCTAAGGGAGAAAAGGTCTGGATGATGCAGGAAAATAACCTATTATTTCTACCTCTCATTTTCTGATAAGGGTTACTGTCTAGAATCATATTAGGAAATTGCAGCTGACACACGCAATAAGATATAATTACTTGCGTTACGTAAGTAATACTTGTGACTTATTATGTAAGTGCATACACCGATCCTTACATTTAAAATCTAAAATTAGCTTTGCAATAAAAACGTTCGATGTAAAAGTTGATCAGCTGTCGTACTACTTCAGATGTACGAGTACAATAAAATAAAAATAAATAACTCCGTATATTGCTAGACGTTACTCAACGAGCCTGCGAGTTTATAGAAATAGCCTTAATAAAGTTATAGTACTCATGCATGAAAAACGCGATGCTTTTCTCAAAAAGCGGAGATTTTGTTTGACGCGTTGACGTCATTTTAAAGCCGCTGGTACAGTCGACTGCACATCAACCTGTGGTTATGTACACTCTAATCAGTTACATTAAGAGCTACTCTGCAACAAAAATGTAAAGGTTGACCTGTTGCCGTCTGTTCGACGAAAGTGCTTTTGTTCAAAGGCCACAAATAATACTGATGATGTTTTCAGCGAGTACCACGTGAGTATAAACGAAAATAAAACAGGAAAGTGAAGTCACCACTCAAACCCTGTTGTACTTAGGTCCTAATGTCCTAAGCCTTAGGACAATAAAACCGGCCAAGTGCGAGTTGAACCCGCGTACCAGGTTCCATGCCACTTATTATATTTGTGTTCTGTATTTACCACAAAAAAGATTTTCTTTCAGGGTCCTTATTTAAGGGGTGATTCCGGGTTACAAAAGAAGATATTTTTTCGATTAGTGGTGCAAGTAAACCCCAACAGCCCCCTATAAAGCTTGCTAGCCACCCTTACTAGGGGTCAATAATCGTTTCACAGATATTGGCCGTACATTATTGGCTGCATTTTATTTAAAATATTGTATTTTCGCTTCGACAAGATACCATCGCATTTTAATCGCGCGCGAGGACCGGATCAGTGTACTTTCATCATCAGCCCACCGATACCCACTGCTGGGTATAGGCCCTTTCCCTCAAATGTCATCTCTCAGCGTCCCTTGCCATCCGTATCCATCTCCGCCGACTCACCTATATCCCCCGACCATCAGGCAGGCTGCTGGTCTGCCCGCTGACCGTCGTCCTGTTCTCGGGCGGCACTCTGTGATTGCCCTGGTCCACCAGCCGTCTTCCCGCCTCGTCCTGACGCCCCGTCCCCGCCTATTTCCACTTCAATCTCAAGACTCTTTCACCAATGTCGTCGACATTTGTCCTGCGACGAATGACCACATTGGGCACCCGATCTGCGAGTCTGTGACCTAGCATAGCGCACTCCATAGCTCTTTGTGCTACTTTAATTCGATACATATTCTGCTTTGTGAGCATCCACGCTTCGGCTTTGTATGTGAGAATGGGCAGACTGGTTATATGTCTGTGTCCTTAGACATTGCGGAATTTTTGATTTGAAGACATCGGCAAGTTTTCCGAAAGCAATTGCACTTTGTTCACACTAAATACACTTGAGACGTGTTAAGTAACAGACTCCATATACGTAATAGGTTACATGATCAAACGTATATCCCAGCCCAACTTGTTTAATAACTTACACACAAAGCCCACTGGGGGTCCTAAAATTACTTGTAATAGGAAGATCCAGAAGACTGGTACAGCTCGGACGTTCTTGTCAATACAAGGTTACGAGTATCTCAAAAGTGTGAATTTAATTAAATAGAGTTTTTCATTTATCACAACAACTTCATGGAGCTTTCAATAATTTTTTGTTTAATTTTATGCTTTTTTTGCCTGACGGTAACGGACCTCATCAGAACATCTATCTATGTATCTAACCAGCCCATAAACAGAGGTCATTGTTGAGCATAGGCCTCTTCTCTTTCACGCCAACCCATCCGGTCATCAGAACTTACTGACGGTAAAATATACTATTGTACTTACACGATACTAAACTTGTGGTGTCTATTATCTACAGTTCGATAAACAGGGTTATCACCGAAATGTGCATTTCCTTAAACACCGAATTATAGTTTGTGTTTTACAACAACTTTTGGTCTATGATTTTTTCTCAGATTTATATTTTCTGAAATATCATTTTTAATAATAAGAAGATTTATAATTTTTTATGTGATCCGCGGTTTATCTAGAATAATGTCCGCTGTATCAAACACTTTATTTTAAGAATTATTTATCAAACAGTGCAAAGCAGATAAACTGTATTTTGTATAGCTAATATTCATGTTACATGTTCTGAAAAATATTCTTATCTTATTATAAAATGACCGAAAATCTTGGTTTGAAAGGGGGCTTTGCCCAGCAGTGGGACATCCATTTTATGGAGGCAACATAAAAAAAATGAACAATCTAAAATTTTGTTTCTTCGTTTCAGCAGCGGTGACGCCCATAGCAGCGGCTACAGCGCGCGTACGCCCGTAGCAGCACGTACATCCGTAGCAGCGCCTACGCCCGTAGTAGCGCCTACGCTCGTAGCAGCACCTACGCCCGTAGCAGCGCTTACGCTCGTATTCGTAACATTCGTATATAATTATGTCGCCGCCAACTGGTAAAATTAGCCGTCGGATTAAGTGCCTAGGACTTTCATTAGGCGGCGGCGTCCAATAAAAGAGCTGAAGGTCGTTCAGCCATGTCATTCACAAAACGTTAAATAACCCGGCTGAAGGTGGCTAGCCAAGTGGGCAGTACTGGACGACGCGTCTGATTTGGTAGGGTGACCAAGATACAGTACCTTCTCATCACTACAGTTTATCCGTGACTTCGGCAACTGCATCGTTGGCCGTAATTTACTTCTACAACTGCTCTGGCGCTACGAGATGTCCAGCCCCTTCGCCCTTACGTAACAAAGTGTAGGCATCCATGCTAATCTCCGCAGCCACGGCTTGCTGATCTTCGTCAGCTGCTACGGCTTGCACGAGTGCCTGCTCTTTGTTACGGCGGGAAGGGGCTTTTTGGCTTAACCAGAACCATGCGTGGAAATAGGATGCACTGAGTTAGTTTTTAAATCATTTGAACCTATCAGCAACCGAATCATGACTACGCCTATCCTGTTTTACGCCATTTGAACCTATTAACCGTTCAAAAGTAGATACGCTAGAAACAAAAATTGTCGAATTTACATTTAAAAATTCCGTTTTCGTGCCATAATGCGTTTCGTTTCTACACATTGTAATGTATGTCTATGTTTTTTTTATTTATCAAAAACGCCTTTTTACTAACTATTTTGTCTCTTATCAGTTCAGTTTCAACCAAATATCATGTTCACTCTACCAAAGTAGACGTGTGTGAAGTAAATCAGCTGTTGCGTTGATGCCATCTTGAATTTTCTAAATTTACACTAAATGGCGGCTCTTCATTCAGACTTCCAATAAAAAGCCTAGTTGTCGGTCAGCCAAGTAGTCAAACGTCTTAGACAATGCTGTATAACTAAAAGGGCTAGCCGTGTTATTGAGTGCCGCCGCCTAATTATCTTCGTATGGGAATTGCACCGCTGACTTACTGAGTTGGCGGCGACATATGCACCATGAATTTTAGGTGCTTTAAAAGCAAATTGACCGTGCCTTAACAATAGCTATCGAATATGCTAGTTTGTTTTTTTTAAAGCACTTTAAAGGAACTCGAATCTAACAGATCTATTAGTAGCCAGCTAGAGCGGTGCTTGCGTGCCGCGGATCCACGGGTCATTGTTCTGATAGACGGAGAGATGGTTTTAATAGTACCTACGCTAAATTAATAAACAGAATTTCTCAACCCTAAACGATTTCTCAATTAATCAATTTTAAATTTATTCATAACACAACAAAAAGAAAACAAATTGAAATATAAAAAAAGACCAAGTGCGTGTCAAGCCACGCGCAATGTAGGGTTCCGTAGAAAGAGGGTTTTTTCTGCTTGACAGAACTAACAATTTCATCGAAGTAATTTTCAATGGATTTTGTACGAAATTTTACTTTTATAAGTTGGTTGCCTATTACTCGTTAACTAGTAAAGCCTAATTAGCCGTGATACTTTTCCTTTCAAGTTCATTATATGTACTACTATCCTGAATTTTTTTTACGTTTCTACAGGAGAGGGGGGGGGACACCCTACTCGGACAAAAATTTGCCCTTTAAAGCTTAATATTTCGCAAAGTGAACCCTAAATCGAAAAATGATCTTCCTACACCCACAATATTTTTCAACGACCAATCCAACGATATCCCACATGATGGGGTTGACGAGAAAAAAAAGTCATCCTCATTTTTCATGATATGTACAGTAAAAAAAAAATATTTCCAACATCTTATTGTTTAACTTTGTCGGCGTGATAAATATGTATACACACACCAAATTACAGCTTTCTAGTACCACCGGTCTTTGCGCTAGGCCGCGGACGGACAGACAGACAGACAGACAGACGGACATGGCGAAACTATAAGGGTTCCTTGTCGGACTACGGAACCCTAAAAACTTGACTTAACTAATATATAAATGATAATAATATATAAATGCCATAAATTCTATCCGTCCTAAGTCCGTGTGGCGCCGGATTAAGAATAGCGTCACTCCGTTTCCTTCCGTGGATGTCGTAAAAGGTGACTAAGGAAATCAATTACTAGAAGACGGGCAGCAGCGTCTTCTTGAGATTCCAACTGCATACTGCGATCGCCAACCCGCCTGCCAAGCTTGGCGATTATGGCAAAACCCCTAATGGTGAGGAAAACCATGAAGGAGGCCTATGTCCTGCAGTGGGCGTCAAATGGCTGATGATGATGATGATGATAAATTCTATATTTGCAAATAAAACACATGCCCCAGGTCACTGTCCCGCGGCAGTGAGCCCAGAACGCTGGCGACGTTGCCTCTTTGGATGGCCAGGCTTATCCTCTGGCCGAGGTACGCGCCAGCCTTCTGGACTCCCGTGTGTAATTAAAAGTAATAGTCTAAATAAATAGATGGCATTTTTATTAATAATTACATAACTGCGGCTTTCAAACCACCCAGATTTCAGCGTGTATAGTTACGATAAATACACATAAGCTATAATAAAAATGATGCAATCACACAATCACTTACCTAATCCAGAGTACTGTTGTCCTGTGGTTTCTAAACAAGAACAACCCTAAGAAGCCATCTAAGTAACAGTATATTAGAACTATTTACCAACTACTAGAAACGAAACGTTGTGTTGTTCTGTCATTTTACTGTCTCGTCCTGAAACTTTCAAGTTACGATCGTTTCAGCGTAATCCTAATAAACTGCGTGTAGCGACCTCCCAAAGGGCTAGTTGGCTCGCTCTTGATTCAATTTACGGATTAACTTTGGTTCCTGAGGATTTGCGCAATGATTTCTAGTTACTTATTTGTTGTTGGAGTTTTTGAATGAGATAGAAAATATCCCCTCTAGGATATTATTAATAACATTCAGGCTACATAATCACTCCCGGCACTCCTAATCACGAATTAAACGAATTACACTTCAGGGTGAAAGGTCCCATAATCCGCTTAGATCTTTCTGATGGGTATTGGGCTCTCGAAGTGGAGAAAATATAGTTTTTTCCTAATGTTATATGTAATACTAGCTGTTGCCCGCGACTTCGTTTGCGTGGCAATTTTGATGTGTATTTTTCCGGGATAAAAAATTGCCTATGTGCCAGTCCAGACTACAATCTATCTCTGTGCAAAGTTTCATCCGGATCCGTTCAGCCGTTTTTGCGTGAAAGAGTAACAAACATCCATCCACACATACAAACTTTCGCGTTTATAATATTAGTAAGGACGCTAATCCAGACTATAATCTATCTTTGTGTAAAGTTTCATCCGGATCCGTTCAGCCGTTTCTGCGTGAAAGAGTAACAAACATCCATCCATACGTACAAACTTTGACGTTTATAATATTAGTAAGGATTGAATAACAGAAGCTGGCATATTACTATGATGATAAAGAAATCCTGAATGATAGGTCCTTGGGAAATATTTGACCACTTTTCCCCACTAATATATACTCGCTAGAGGGTCATTGAACACTTATGGGCAAAAATCCCAGTAGGTTCGATGCCTTATTCGTTTTAAAGTTAATAGAAGATTTTTTCAGTTATAAGTAGCCGTTTCAAAGATTACTTGTTTATAGATAGTAGCCGTAAAATAACGTAGTAACCCATTTTTCTAACGATCATAAGTTCGCGTCATGGCTGAAAACCTCGATTTTGTAGTATATTTGAATATACCCCTTAATACAACGGGACAGAGGCGGTACCATCAGAATCTTGAAGCTTGTAGTGAAGTCAAATCATGAATTCGATATGGAGTTCCGTAAAACAAACGGGATTTGTTAGTGTTTTATAGTGCCTTAAAAGGTTTGCAACCTGTCAATCTAGAATATAGTAGCTAGATTGATAAGAATTTCGTTGTTTGATTTAATTTAATTAGATTTTATTCAATTCGATTTAATTTAATTTAATTTGGTATCATCATC
The DNA here is from genome assembly GCA_947308005.1 of Yponomeuta malinellus. Taxonomy (NCBI): domain Eukaryota; kingdom Metazoa; phylum Arthropoda; class Insecta; order Lepidoptera; family Yponomeutidae; genus Yponomeuta; species Yponomeuta malinellus. The sequence continues at coordinate 6,813,352 of OX371010.1, forward strand.
ATCATCATTCAGCCACAAGAAGTCCACAGGCCTCCTCCATGGATTTCCAAAAAGACCGGTTGGAAGCGGCTTGCATCCAGCGTCTTCCTGCCACTTGGATGACGTCATCTGTCCATCTTGTGGCTGGTCGTCCTACGCTGCGCCTATTTGGTTTCATAATCAACCCATTATGTCCCCACCGAGGGGCACGGGTCTCTTCCCTGAGGAAGGTATAGGCCATACTCCACCACGGGGGCCAAGTCCGGATTGGTGGAGGCTTGTAGACTAGTGGCTCGTCTACTGTCAGAAGTAGTCAAGCCGCCCTAAGGCCTCTGACTTGGCTTAACGACTGCCATCTATCGACGGCAGCCGGCACCAACAGCTTAACGTACCTTGCGAAGCACGAAACCGCTCGGAAAAATGCCACTAGCGTTAGGTATAGACGGCGACCCATCCATGCACTGAACGCGCCCTGTGTTGCTTAACCTTCGTGATCGTTTAAGATCACTCAGGCAGCCGGGGCTACGAGCGATTCGGCAGTTTCATCATCATCATCATTCAGCCACAAGAAGTCCACTGCTGGACATAGGCCTCCTCCATGGATTTCCAAAAAGACTGGTTGGAAGCGGCTTGCATCCAGCGTCTTCCTGCCACTTGGATGACGTCATCTGTCCATCTTGTGGCTGGTCGTCCTACGCTGCGCCTATTTGGTTTAATTTCATGTAATTTAATTTTATATGATCTAACTTTAGTTTAATAACATTTAATTTTTTTTATGTTGTTTAACTTTGTGTGCACTGACAATAAATCGGGCAATATCAGCACTGCACGTCTAAATGACAATCCTATTTTGTGTAAAATGTCGTCGCCCACGATACAGGCTCAGCCTAGTGTGGGGACACGGCCACCACTACCTAATGTTATTTTAATATTATTTTTAGTATTTTTAGGGTTCTGTACCTCAAAAGGAAAAAATGGAACCCTTGTAAAACCACTTCTTTCTCCGTCCGCCCGTCCGTCTGTCTGTCAAGACCAAGACAAGATCTTGAGAACGCGTGGAGGTATAGAGTTAAAATTAAAACCATATACTCAACCTACAGTCCCTTGAAGCTGTGAAAAAATTAAACTTCTAAGTTAACGTAAAAAAAGATACGGCCGTTTATGCAAATAAATAAATATGTATATGTGTTCACTGTCTTAAAATGCTACTAACATAAATATAAGTTTTGAAATGTACTAACCAAATATGAATCTTGTTGTTCGAGGCAAATAAATAATTAAATTAAAACGTATATTTCGACACTCAAGAGAATCAAAACTTATATGGTACTTTCCGTTGACCTAGAACTATGAAGTTTGGCATGTAATATCGTCTTATAGTACAAATATTATAACAATTTAAAATGTGCACTTTGTCCGTTATGTTTAAAAAAAATAATAATCATTTTAAATTCTGAAGTACTACAACTCCCTACTATGAGGCAAGTACTGTACAAACTACGTATCTGTGAAGGTAATTTCTAATAGCGTGGGCAATTTTCGTGGGTCTGTCGGTCGTATTTGTAGCCGTTCGTTTGTTTCGTAGCGGTGTCTGTGCCAATTTCGTAGCAATCCCTTTCCGTACACCGTAGTTAATTAATAGCAGTTGTGTATTTCCGATAAAATACATAGTACAAATGTATTTTCATCATGACTCTGTTTTTATTATCGTGTGCATAGTTTTCAGTGTATTGGCAGTGGCTTTTGATATTTACTCGTATTTGTTACTAGCAAAAAAAAGTACCCGAAACCGGCGTGCGTGCATGCAACGACTAATGAGTGTTGAGGAAGCGAAAGAGATCTGTCAGGATCGTAGCAAGTGGCAGTCCCTGGTCTCTGCCTACCCCTCTGGGATACAGGCGTGAGTTTATGTTATGTTATGTTATTAGCTGTTGCCCGCGACTGCTTTCACGTATTCATTATAAATGATTCCGGGATAAAAAGTATCCTTTGTGCTATTGCAGACTATTATCTATGTCTGTGCTAACACCCACATCGGTTTACTCGTTCTGGCGTGATTGAGTAACAAATATCCGTTCATCCAAACTTTCACATTTGTAAAATTAGTAGGAATAGGATACAATCGAAGGACACCTTGAGTCCTTCTTTGACCTCCAGCACGTGCTATGTTATTGTAGCCATTATGAGTTTTATGTACCTCCAACCTTTCCTATTATTGACCGTTTTACGAGACAATAAAAAAATACATCCTCAAACGTAAGTGCGGGGACAGGAGTACATTCACAAAAGAAGGTATTTCTATTGAGAAAACGAAGACAAAACCGTGGACGGTCTGTCTGTCCGCGGCCTAGCTCAGAGACGATTAGTACTAGAAAGCTGTAATTGCTGGGCATAGATGTAAATATTTATTACGCTGACAAAACCGTAGCATAAAAAAGTTTTGGGGTTGCCTCCCTTACACCTAAATTAGGGATGTTTTTTTCTCGTCTATCCCATAGTGTGGGGTATCAATGGATTGTTGTTGCAGGAATATTATTTTCCGATTCAGGGATCTTATCATCTTCATCAGCCCTTTGACGCCCACTGCAGAACATAGGCCTCCCTTATGGTTTTCATAGCCATAAGGGGTTTTGCCATAATTGCCATAAGTTGGAATCTCAGGAAGACGCTGCTGCCCGTCTCCTGGTAATTTATTTCTTTAGTCGCCTTCTACGACATCCACGGGAGGAAATGGAGTGACTTAGGGAGTGATCTATTGGCAAAATATTAAGCTCTAAAGCAGAAAATTTTTGTTAGTGCAGATCGTCATCGTCATCGTCGAGCCCTAGTACCCCGAGAGGCAGACCGCACATATTCATATATTTTTACTTTAGATAATGTGTAAGTTGTTTATGGCACTCACGGGATAATAAGATAAGGTACCAAGCGAAACTGATCTGTCAGGATCGTGGCAAGTTTCAGTCCCTGGTCTCTGCCTACCCCTCTGGGATACAGGCGTGAGTTTATGTACCGGTGAAACTTAATATGGTTGTTCTACTCAAAAATAAAAACAACTAACATAATGGGGCCAATTCCAATATAAACTAATAAAAACTTCAACACAAACACCTATCATAGTCCCAAACTAGGATACCCTGTGCTATGCCAACCAGGAAAGGACATCACAAACACGGAAATACACCTCGACTGACGCCATTTGTGCAAATGTACGGCGGCCCCCAGTGGGAATCGAACCCATGACCTCCGGCGTGGTAAACAGACATGATACCGCTGGACCAAATAGTCAGTCAAGGAAAATTTTCATCTGTTCAGTATCGAAAAAAATGTCATCTGTTCTATAAGCCAATGTATGAAACAGCTGATGTTTTGTACTAGGGGGTTCAATAAGTAGTGAGAATGAATAAGATGCAATCAACTTTTATCAAATGTTATTTTATTTTTCAACATAGTCACTTAGCATAACTTTTTTCTAAACCTAAAATTCCTTTCTTAAAAAGATCTTCATTTTGATTCTCTAAAAAACCTTGTATTGCGGCGATCACTGCGTCTTTATCGTTGAATTTCTGGCTTCTTAGATATTTTTTCAATCTCGGAAATAGATAAAAGTCACTAGGAGCAAGGTCTGGAGAATATGGAGCATGTTCTACCAATTCGAAGCCAGCATCATTAATGGCAGCCAACGCAACTTCGGACTTGTGCGCTGGGGCGTTATCTTTCTTCCCCTCTTAAACTCAGCACACCAACGCTCAACCGTAGAATTAGTTGGAGCATGAACCCCTAAAGCACCTTGCAAGTCTTTGAAACATAAAACTAACTTCAATTTTCTCCATTTTCGATTACTCGTTGCGACAGAACACATGTAAGAACCTTTATGATTGAAAAAGCAAAAGAGCATCAAACTCTTTTTATTTTATTATGTCGATAAATAAGTGGGCTGTGCCTGCTAATATTTTCTTTTTTTTTGTATCCAAGGAGTTTATACCTCATTCTCACTACTTATTGAACACCCCTCGTATGTACATATTTCCAGGTTGGTCTTATAATAAAAGTTGATTGTATTCACGAGTGAAATAACCCTCAGTTTCACCCGATGTTTTCTCGTGGTCCCAGGTAGTTTCTTTGCCCCGTTCTTCTCTACTGCTCATAAACCCGAAGGAAACTTGCACTGTATCAAATAATACTCACAAAAGTAAAATTTGTGATTTCTGTACTGTTAATGTTATGTAGACTATGTGCTATACATTGTTGTTATAATAATTATTAAAAAACACGAACTTTCATATTAAAAATTGGTGGGACTCGTGTTTCAAGGTTTGTAAGCTGGTATTGCTATTTGTGTTGTTTCTTGTAGTCGTTACTTACGTTACGGTATAAGAACGTGTAGATATTAGATGCTATTAGTAACTATTGTAAAACACATATTATTATGTATTTTGGAAGAAGCCTGGCTATCCATAGCACAGGGAATCCTAGTTTGGGAGCCAGTAACCACTTTTTTAACCTTTTTCTAAATAAAGTTTTTGTAATTTTTTTTTAAGTCGATAAGTGAAACCCACCACAAGTAATACAACTTTCGTAACCCACTAAAACTTTCGTGAACACTACACGTTATTAGCTTGAGTCTGGCTTCACTTACTTGTCAAACCTGGTCGAACTCTTCCGACAAAATCACGAGTAATTGAATCCGGACTTAAGATAATAATGTCCTAAGGCCTAACTATGCGCAACAAATCCTGTCGGAATCGTGACGCATAGCATATAGTAGGAATTTGACAGACGATTAGAATCGTTGAGGATTTGGTGCGCGTGATATAGGAGCAGAAGTGTCATTCTAGGAAGAGACTAGCATGTCTCCCTTCAGCATTCCGTGGCCTATTTAACTTAGACAATGATATCTCCGAGCCGTTTATTGCCCCGGCAGCCCCGAGGAATGATTTTATTACGTTGACACGAAGGAAATGGAGGAATTATTCCACTTCACACGTCGCCGGGGGCATGGGTCGTTCGTGAACCAAATTACCATTGATTTGGGTATTTATGCCTATTGGAGGTGCCATAATGTATTCTACGTCAAATTTATATGTAAAATAGAGATATGGTTAGATCTTAATTCATAAAATCTAAAGCGTAACTACAAACATCCATTATTATTCATAAAAAATACTATTTCTTAAGATACTCCTCAGATGCAGTTTAAATATTTTGTGCTAAAGGGAGAGACGTAACCACGGATTACCTACTCTGAGGAGTGCTTCAGAGGAATTATGTTTTTTAGGGATCCGTGCCCAAAGGGTAATTACTAGGACTCCGTTGTCCGTCCGTCCATCCGTCCGTCTGTCACCAGGCTGTATCTCATGAACCGTGTTAATTAGACAGTTAAAATTTTCACAGATGATGTATTGCGGTTGCCGCTTTTGCTATAAACAACAACAAATACGATAAACAGAATAAAATAAATATTTAAAGGGGGCTCCCATACGACAAACGTAAAAAGCTTTTAACAGCGGCAACAGGTAGACGCTTGAAATGTTCAAATGTTGTATAGATAATGGTACGGAACCCTTCGTGCACGGTCCGACTCGCACTTGGCTGGTTTTTTATAACTAAGACACAAGATTTTGGTAACATCACGATGACATATGTATGTTTACACGTGTGCACTGCACATCTCCCCTAACTTCAATTGCAATGGGCAAAATGTGAACCAGGTACCGAATTGAGGTTAAAATTCAGATTAGACCTCCTGTCTTCCGCCAGAAAAATATATAAGGCTGTGAGAATTCGGACAGCTCATCTTTTCGAAGGAATTCAGGTGTGAGGTCTAAATGCTTACGTAAAAAACGTCTTTATAAGCAATAGTATTTTAATGACACGCGATGCTTAAACATAGCTGTACATTTAACGGATCCAATCGCGATAATTATTAAGTAAACTTGATGTGTAGAATTCTAAATGACCCGATCGAACCAATTTCTTTCAGAAAATTCTTTTAAGTCCGCCTTGGCACATTCTTATCACAAGCCTGTTATTTAAGTCTTACTTTTGTTAACGTTTTTTATTGTGAAATAAAGTGTAACAAACAAACAAACAAACAAACAAACAAACAAACAAACAAACGAACGAACGAACGAACGAACGAATGAACGAACGAACGAAAGAACGAACGAACTAACGAACGAACGAACGAACGAACGAACGAAAGAACGAACGAACGAACGAACGAACGAACAAACAAACAAACAAACAAACAAACAAACAAACAAACAAACAAACAAACAAACACCATAACAATGATTTTTAATTGTTCTTTTCAAGGTCATAACCTAACAGATTAAAGACCACCCGTGACCACGGCAACTGCAAAGTTGTGAAAATGTCGAGAATTAAGGTATTATGGTGTTTATTACCTAATAAGAGATCGCGATAAGGTATTATGGTGCTTATTACCTAATAAGTGATCGCGATAAGACCCATTAAATGTATAACTTCGTAATAAGTAACTCAATAAACAAGAAAGAAGCAATACCTTTTTTATCCGAAATGTTCAAATATTAGCAGACAAAATACCCGCATATTTGGGCGTAATCCGTAAATTCACAGGAGGACTGTGCCATTTTGGAATGACAAAGCCCAACAGTGAAAGGGAAAACGGGCCGCTCCTGATTTACAGTGTAACAATTTAAATTTATATGAGACGGGTCTTTTAAATCGGGGTCGAATAAATCCGCGCTACTAACATTGACACGTCAACAAAGGCCATTAAAAACGTACACCTTTTGTTTTGCCGACCAGGCACCACTGCCTGGCGCCGATAATACTGGACATAAAACGAACGATGATTTTGACAGATGAAGCAGGAAAGCCACTGGCCGTTTCGGAGGAGTTCGATAACAAACACTGTGACACGAGATTTTTATATACCCATATTATACGGTGCAATCACATTGAAGCAACGCTATTGAAATGCATTAAACATTGGACATTGAACGACTTTGCCTATTTACGCGGTTCAATCACACTGAAACAATGCTATTGAAAAGCATTGAACATTAAAAAATGCACCACGAAAATGCACTCCGTGCTTACACTTTTCAATCGCACTGAATGATTGTCTGCGGCACACAAAAAGGGCAATAGGATAATATGGAAAACAATGAGAGAGAAAATAAATAACCCAGGTCGAGCAAACATAATAAAAATAACTTCCACACAACACAATCACTTGTCCTGGTCCCAAACTAGGATACCCTGTGCTATGGTAACCAGGCAAGGACATCACAAACATGGGAATACACCAGGTAATATACTGTGGCCATGTGTACAAATGTAGAGAAGGCCTGTGCACTACAGTGGGACGTATATATGCTGCATTATTAAATGGTTTTTCCAACACCATCACTGACAGATTCTTTTTCTGTTCTGACTTTAGATACAAAATAAGAAGAAGGTTTTTTGGCGCGCAGCAGCCTCATCTCCTTCACGCCTGGCCGCCGCATGAGCCTATAGTCTCTAAGCACACTATGCCGAAGGTACGCGTCCGAAGTCCCGGGCTGATTTAATTTTTTTAGCTCCGAATCATGCCGCAGAAATTCATTTGCGCAATTAATTTGGTTGGGCATGCCTGCCTCCTGCTGCCCCCCTTGATCCCCGGCAATCGAAACGAGTTTCGGTTACGTTGCCCGCGAATGGCCGCCGAACTTACGCCCGAAAAGTTCTGACCTGGCGACCGCGGACCGACGACGCAGCGTGGGAAGGCCCCCCACCTGGTTACGGTGGCGGGGAGTCGCTGGATGCGGGTGGCACAAGTCCGGGAAGCTTGGAAAATCATGAGGGAGGCGTATGTGCTGCAGTGGGTGTCAAATGGCTGTTGATAATGATGGTTACCCCCGACCGAGGCTTGACTGCACGCATTGCAATGCAGGCCAGGCGTAATCACGCCGAACTTCAATCGCGTATTTTCGGCGTAGTGTGTATATATAAACGAAGGGTCTTTCCACGTTACAACGGGCCGGCGACGTGCGGGCGGCATGATTTCAATCTAAAATAATTTTTAAATTCTTACAAAGTTGAGACTACAATAAAAGTGCGAAAAAATCCCGATCCCGTGTCGTGCCCGTCGGCTACATGTGGCCGGACTTTTTTTGCGTATTGTAGTACAAAACATTTAAAGTAAGGTTTATTTCCCGTTGATTCGTTGTTGTAACCCTTGTTGCAATCGTCCGTTGTAATGTGAATAGTCCTTTAGTCGGTTGGCGCGCGTAGTCTATACAGGGATTTATGCTATCATAAGAACTGGGTACAAACGACACGATAATATTAAATTACACTATTCTATACGGCCAAAGCGGTCATTATCGCTCGAAATATGCGTGTTAGAGGCTAAACTCGGGCTACTCTCAACAAGTCTTATTACTACTAACAATTGAGAAATCTGGGGCCTAATTATGCGCACCAAATCCTGTCAGAATCCGGACGTTCGCGATAGCATTTTGTATTGAATTTGATAATTAGATGATTGGAATACTTCACGATTTGGTGCTTGTACCTAATATTGGAGCTGAGAGTAGATTGCAGATCTAGCTACTGCTTGGTAGGGTGTTAGAGTAGGCTTATAAAGCTCCGTATTCATTGTAAACATTTGTTTATCAACATTTTGCCGCGTTGCTGTCAACATGTTGCGGGCAACACTTGTGTTGCGGAGTTGATTACGCCATGTTGCAGATTTGCCGCCCGGCGAGCGAAAACATCGGTTTATCAACAAATATTGTGGTGTGTGGACGTGTTTTAAACATGGCAGTAGTGTGTTTCATGATCAGCACATATATTTTGGGCACCGACTCCGAATTATAATTGTTCAATACCTACATGTATACATACTTCTAATTGAAAGGCATTCTTCATCATCATCATCATCATCATTTATTTATTGCATGTCATGGTAATAAAACGGGGAGTAATAATAATTAAAAAAATAACTCATGCTCTACATGACATCCTGTAAGGGCACTACAATTTCTTAGATCTAATTATCATGCTACTATACCAATACTTATGAAACTACTTATTTAACTAGTTATTTCCAAATATATTTACAATTTATCTATAATTTAAATTTAATCATCTATCATTTACAGTTACATACATGTATATTATTTATATATTTAATAATTCTTTCAAATTATTAAATTCTTTAATAATAAAGCACTAAAAAGTTAGAAATAATGTTATCTAATAATGTTTCTAATGAAATAATGTGTTTTGAAGTCGGTTTTTACTATTTATTAAAAAAATATTTTTCAATTTTTAGTGGGGGGCGGGAGAAAAATAAACAAGTCCCATGTTTATTGCCAAACCATAGGTACGGTACACGTATAATTAATTTCCGAAAAGATGTTACAACTTTCAGTGATGATGAAGACGGAATGTCTGGAACGTAAATAGGTCTACATATAAGTAAGTAGTGACTGACTAAAACCAGGTGACGAAAAACTGGGATCCGACACCGAGCAACCATACACCTAGCGAATAATGACCTTTTTGCAGGTGAGTCTTAATAGGAATAGCCTGCGATTCAGGGTATTTTTTTCGTTTGGTATTCACATCACGTATAGCTATTGCCTTATTAGCCATTTGTATGTGACAAAACGTCCCGTGTGCTTAATCATACGAGTAGAGTCGGCCCGTTTTCGTAATCAAATCACTATCGTAAATTAACATTTATGGCCGTTTCGTCGTCTCTGTTTTCGCATTTTAGCGCAAACACTTGTGACCTAGCCGAGCATCGACAATGCATTGAGGTGTTACTACGACAAAGCTCTTTGACAGAGCAATACTGTTGTACAGGGTTTACCTGTAATTTCCGCCAATTCCTGAAACACGTCAATTACCTAGATCAACCGCTTCGTAACGACGTTGCTGTTGATAACTCTTTATTGCACACCACTAATTTACAGATTTTTTTTTATGTAGCCTATATACGTTCCACTGCAGGGCACAAGCCTTCTCTCAAAGAGAGAGAGTATGGGCTTAATCACTACGCGTGCCCACCGCGGATTGGCAATTTCAAGCGCTGAGGTGTGTGAACACCTCAGAAACTCAGCTTTCCTCACGATATTTTCTTTCACGGTTAGCGAGTGGTCTTGCTGTTGTAACTTTACAAAGCACACAAAACACACATAAAAAAACCGAGTCATTGGTAGGTACATGCCGGGATTCATGTGCGGTGGTAGCGGAGCGGTAGAACGCCGGCTTCTCATTCGAGAGATCGTGGCTTCGAACCCCGGCCATTTACATACATAAAAAAAATTAAATTACTTCCATATAACACAATCACTTGTCCTGATTCCAAACTAGGATACCCTGTGCTATGGTAACCAGGCAAGGACATTACAAACATGGAAATATACCCAGACTAGGGCCATTTGTATAAATGTACGGCAGCCCCCAGTGGGAATAGAACCCATGACCTCCGGCATGGTAATCCGACGTGACATCGCCACCACCGGAATGATATTATGAGGACGAGGCAGTTGGGTAAGGGTTGATATTATTCGAAATAACCAGAATTTATTCACACAATATCATTGAATTCGCACTTTACGCGCTCTACCGATGTTACAGAATCTGATAAATCATCGTCATACATAGAAGAATATCTATTACATGGTTTGCTATCAAATAACGCCATTCCAAACCAAACAACCTTTTTTATAAATGCAAAATTGAACATGTTTGCGCTTTCGCGCGGCAGACAAGTAAATTTATTTCGATCTCCTTTTAAAATCGTAGAACAGAATTGCTGTAAATGACAAATTCTGATTGAAGTGTTTCAAAAATACGTTATTGGACCCTACAAAAATACATTGTTTTTAAAAATAGGTCTGTAGTAGTTCATTAATTACATATTTATGAATTCATTAATTATATATTGCGGCTCGGGCCTTAAACTTCTGCGATATCGGCCTTTCTTTATTTTACCGCCCTAGTTATGTAGTGTACTATTTACAAACCTTCCAAGACTAACAGCTTCCAAGACTAATTAGAGTATTGTACTAGTGTATTTTTTTTTTGTTTTTATTCATCAAACCAAAACCTAATTGACTCTAACAATATTAGCTAATGTTAATTAGTTGGTAATTACAATTTTTTTTATTCTAATAAGTTTTGAGAAATATGGCCCGGTGGATAAATAAATAAGAAATCAAAGTTTGACACTTCTTATAAGTGAAACTTTTAAAGTAGATAATGCATTTGGGTTTTAATGCTAAACATATTTTACAGTAGCCCGTTTTACACAAAGTATGCTTTACACATTTTTAGAGTTCCCAATGATCCCTTATAGTTTTGAAATGTCCGTCCGTCTGTCCGTCTGGCCGTCTGTCTGTACGCGGCTTAGCACAGAGGCTGTGGATGTATTATATAGTTAGTACGCCGATAAAACTTCTCGCCTGCACCATAGCGTGTGTAGTATTGTGGGTGTAGGAAGACCATTTTTCGATGTAGGGTTCCGTTTGCGAAATATTAAGCTTTAAAGCGCAAATTTTTGTCCGACTAGGACTCAGAACACAAGGACGTCCCCCTTCTCCCGGCTAAACGGTTGATTGTAGAAATGAGAAACAAATCAGGCCAGTAGCACATATAATGAACTTAAAAGGAAAAATATCACGGCTAAGAAGGCTTTACAAATTAAGGATTAATAGGTGACCAACTTATCAAAGGAAACTATTGTACAAAATCCATTGAAAACTACTTTGATAAAGCAAATACAATCCCCTCTTCTTACGGAACCCTTCACTGCCCGTGGCCCGACAGGCACTCGGCCGGTTTTTTTAACCATGTCTCTGCAGTGAAGTTTAATAAATATTCAAGAATCTTATTGTTGATGCGTATACAACGCTGCCTAAATCTTGGAAATGAAAGTTTATGTTCACTACATTGTTCTAGCGATTTACCTAGATTGTGTTGGCTGACACTAGTTGGAAACTAAATGTTTCGAATTTACTGATTATTTCCCAGACATATTATAATAAAACGTTAAAATGTAATCTAAAATATTGTCATAAATATGTTGGCCAGTAACTGTTAGGACGTCCGTGCTTCAGCATATTAGTTTATTTCAAGTAATCTCGATTCAATCTCTACTAGGCCCAACCCGAGTTTTGGATAAAATAACATTTCTTGATCCAGTTTAACAACATACATGTTGCATTTATACGTAGATACATGACTTTTTTGACTGCCTCTTTGGTCTACCCGTTAAGGCGCTTAGATACTAAAACAGAGGTCATGGGTTCGATTCCCACTGGGGGCCGCCGTATATTTGTACAAATGGCCTCAGCCTGGGTATATTTTCATGTTTGCGATGTTCCTGCCTGGTTACCATAGCACAGGGTATCATAGTTTGGGACCAGGTGATTGTGTGGAATTGTGGTATTGTGTGGAAGTTATTATTATTATTATTACATAGTTATTATCTCATAGTTGACGTAGAATGGTACTCACAGTAGGCAGAAAACTTGTGTTGTGACAGTTCTGTCAACGAATAATGAGGCAATGGCCTTATTATTTTAGTTAAACTTACTTGCGATTTTGATAGATAGATAGATTTTGATTCATGAGTCCGAAAAGGTTTTACTCGGATCATTTAAAGTAGGGACGGATCCCGCGTCGAACGCTCGCCTATTTTGCGCGCTCGTTTTCGTTCGTACGCTCGTTTTAGTTCGAAAATAATGAGACGAATCCAGGACGGACCGATCAATGGACGGCATTGATTGACGAAGCGTGTCTCTTTTCAGTCGAGTTGTTTTATTCACGCTGTGCCGGATCTCCTGCTCGTGTTATTCATCAAATATCACACAACACAATCCGCTTTCAATACAAAAAGATTATTTTTAATTACTTTCTCTGGCAACGAAAATCTGTTGGCTCTACAAATAGATAAGCAGAGAAAAAAGTACTACAGACCGACCTACTCCCTACGTAATTTTCTCGCACTAAAACGAAAGAAAGCATTTATACTTTCACCTCACATTATTGAAGGTTATTTCATTACAGTCCAGAAAGGGCAGAAATACTCACAAATAAGGTCCTAATGAAGCCTTTTGCGGTCGTATTATATTATTAGTACGTTAGGATTATGAAACTGCTCTCCGTAGCTAATAGAAAGGGATTTATAAATGTTCGCCTTCTGCTATAGGAGTACCTATATATAACTACAAAACTAACGATAGTGCCACGACATAAGTAAAGAATTATGAATTTTAGAAAAATTTGCCACGCAGAAAAAAATGTAACATTCTTCTTCTTAGCGTGTCGAAAAAGCGCCGGCTTCAAACTGGACTTGAGTTGGACATCGTAGTGAAAGGATGTGCCAATCAGCGTTAGGGACTCGCTGGTTGTTGTACAGGGTGCGCCACGCCAGACGCACCTCAATCAATGGCACAGTCTATCAATGTTACGTAAATGTAACATTAATAGACTGTGCGTTTTTGTTCCTATTTTTTGGAGATTTTGGAGGGTAAAGGAATGGAAAATTACCAGAAAAATTAAAACATGTCGTGTTTAGCTTATTGGGCCCTAATGATTGAGGTACGCTATCAAAACTTCCATCTACGTGGCCCCGTAGCAGTACAAAGTCTTTTCTCATAAATGCACGTGCGCTAAATGATTCGTATAAAAATTCATAAAAAAATATATATGTATAATAAATAAATATGAATAGGTCATATTACCTATATCAACCGCAAATTGAAAATGAAAACTAAACTACAAGTACGTTTGTATGTAAATCGCCTCGTAAGGTGCCCTCTTAAGACTTATTTAAATAATGACCTAGCCAAAAAAATACGTGCATATTCGTTTGAAATTGACAAAACCCTGTTGTGAGCTTCAAACAAACATGCACGTAATAGTTTTGGTCCATCTATTTCCCATGTAACAGTGCAAACAAGGTTAGTTGGCCTGCGCGTGGCTATAAAGAGAGCTAATATTACCTAAAATTGGGTTTACGACGGTACCTATTGGTAATTAGTCTGTATATAACATTGTATAAAATACGGTATGTTACCTTTTTTTGCTTGCCAACAAATACAATAACGCTACACTAATTAAAATGAATAATGCGGTGGAAGCCTAGTGGGTAGAACATTGGACTCGGAAGCGGGAGACCCAGGTTCGATTCCCAGTGTACCTATGACTTTGTTTTCTAAGTTATGTACATTTGTGAAGTTATGGTAGCAATACCACTCGCTAACTGTGAAGGAAAACATCATGGGGAAACCTGAGTGTCTGAGCTATTCATATACCTCAGCGCTTGAAATCGCCAACCCGCGGTGGGCACGCGTGGTGACTAAGCGCATACTCTCTCCCTGAGAGAAGGCCTGTGCCCTACAGTGGGACGTATATAGGCTGCTTATGCAAGGTAGGCATGCAGGGCATTGCAGCCACTTTTTTAGCACATCATTCGTAAACTTGAATTACGTTAGTTTGTTCGTTTATCCGAACGAGTTGTATTCTTTCATTGTAAGCAATGTAAATTAATATATAACTATGACGCAATATGCGTCACGCGTAACTAAGCCTAACAAAATTAGATGCGATATGATGAAGAAATGGAATGGAAACTAATATAATGGATGGGTTCGGCAATGTGGAAAATTATTCGCTTAGTAACTGCTGTAGCCCTTATTCACTTTCTATACATTAGGATACATCGGAGGACATTATTTTTGACTGCAGTTATGTTTGTAACCGAATGTTCTGAGCCTTCGGGTCGGTAGTCCAACTCGCACTTGTCCGGTTTTTCTAAGTTTACGTACTTGCCTATGTGAATTGTTGGTCGCAATACATCGCTACGACCGTTATAACGGCGAATTTGAACTAACATTTAAATATATACATAAACTCACGGATGTATCCCGGAGGGGTAGGCAGAGACCAGGGCTTGCCACTTGCCACGATACAGACAAACCTCTTTCACTTTATCAACATTCACTAGTAGTTGCATGTGCGCACGCCGTTTTCAGGTACTTTTTTCTTGCCATTCGCTAATACATCCCGTATTTAAGAAGAAGTATGTCCGTCTGGGACGTCCCTTACCTTATAATAATATTTGTTACGGCAAATGTATTCTATATTGTCGGTCATGAGACGAATGCTTTTATTTCAGCTTCCATTATATTTATGGGCCCCACGACAGCAGTTAGGTACGAGAAACATCTGCCGTTTACTTAGCAGATAGTATTAAGTGACGCTCATTTGGTGACTGATGGCTAACGCTTATATACAAATTGCTCTTTACCTTTCATATTTCAAAGAAAGATGTTTTTCTTCAAAACGCGTAAAGTAGGCCATATACAAAATTGTTGGAAGCCTTTTTTAGGGTTCCGTACCCGAAGGGTACGAAACAGTAGCCAGTTACGCGTACGATTGTCTGCCTGTCTAACTGAGTATAACGGGCATTATCATTGGAACTATAATAGGTAGGCTGGCAAATTCACCAACAAATAATAAAAAAATAATCTACTGAAAGGTTCCTAATAAATGAAACTTAAAACCTAGGTACTCTCTCATAAAAACGAGAATACATACAAGTGTCGAACTTGGTGTCATTATAGTATATACCTTCCCTTTTCATTGATTAGATAGAATATAACAATAAGTGCAATAAGTAATAAGCCGGCCAAGTGTAAAATCGACTACCGCTAAGGGGCCCGGAGTTATTCTCCTCAGTCCTGACCTTGAAAATAAGAATGGTTTTCAATTGAGCTGAGGAGCTCTCATCTCTCTCAATTCAACTGAGGAGCTTAATGAGGGACAACACATTTCTGCTAAATACGTAGGTATATTATGCGGTGATACAAACCCCTCGATGCGTGAGTCCGACTCGCACTTGGCCTATTTTTTTTTTATTTCCGCTGTCTATCGGAGCATTATTTTGTTCCCACCGGTTGACCTCGGGAACAAACCCAACAGAAAAAAACAGTACTGTGGTCTTAATTAATGTTTCTTCTTCTTCAGGATATTCCTTATTACACAAAAGAAAAAACACACACAATTTTTATTTAGTTTCATACATGCATAAGGTTAACTTAAATATCTTCCACCAGCGGGCGAAGGCCACAAAAGGTTTATCTGCCGCTGATCGCTCAGTTAGGTAATATACATTATTATTCCGAAATACATAGATTTTAGTACTTATATGTTTAGATTGCTGAGGCCTCCTCTGTATGCTATATACTGTATGTTAAAATTAGAAGAGGGCGGCTGTATTGCTGATAGTGATTTTTTCCATGCAAACGTGTGATGAAAATCTGATCTACAACACCGAGTAGAATCTAATTCGTAATTCCCCTGGTAATTCTTAAGTACCTAAAGTATTAAATCAGATTAAACCGTTAAACCAATCTGCGGGCTTAAGCTAAGTAGCTAATTAAGACCACAATAACCGGTTCCTTTAATTTAATTAAACCCAACCCTGCAATAAATGTGTAACTTTCCGTCTGACATTTGTCAGAGACATTCACAGCGAATAGACCCTCGAATTTTTGTTACAATGTCGGCCGAAACGTAACGCAACGTAAAAGTGTGAAAGTTTGCAGCAGACTGTACCTATCATTATATTCTCTGTGGTACCTATTATTAATCGGAACTCGACTTTTCAGAAGGGATATTAAGTCTAGTCAGTGATAATAAAACTATTTGCGATTTTATCAATGATCTCTAAAACTAAAACTTTGCAACAACTGTGTCGGTTTAACAGTAACAGAGCAGATTACTAGATTTCCTAGTGTGTGTACCGCAGATTTGTTACAAATAAATATTTTATATCTTATCATATCCGCTACTTTCATAAGCAGCCTATATACGGCTCACTGTAGGGCGCAGGCCTTCAGTTCAGTTATAGTAGCAAACTTCACATGTACATAACTTGGAAAACAAAGTCATATTTACATGCCCGCACTGGGAATCGAACCTGGGTCTCCCGCTTCCAAGTCCAATGTTCTACCCACTAGGCTACCACCGCTTCCGCTAGTACTGGGTACTTATTAATAGTGTACTATCTTAAACAACGTGTTAACAAAATAGAACGAGAGAGCAAAACTTTTCTTACCCCGAAAGCTGCAAGCCGTCATTTGAAATCAGTCTATGTCATAAACACACTCGCAATAAGCGTAGCTTAGCTATAGTCTAGCTAACAATGTGGCCCAAAGCGTAGTGTAGCGTCTGTGACCAGGGATCTAAGCGATTCCTTCAGAAGATTGTTTAGGGTGCTTAGGAAGTGGCCATCTCGACAACTATAAAAGTTATATCTATTAAATTAGGGGTAACTAGTGACTAGGAGTAACTAGGAGTAAGGGGACCTTCAATGCAAACTTGTTACATTGTAGGTTTCATAAATTTTGAGTTTGCGCCGACATGTCAGCATCGAATATCGGCGTGTCGACGGCAGCAGTTGACACTGTGTCGTTCGCAACGTGCCGCCCGTCTATAAGCGCCCTTATGGGGAGGGGTCGAAAGTAGCTCAAAATGGTTCGTGTAATATGATAAGTGGCAAATGGCTGAAATATTTCATTTCATTGAACATGACTTGACACACTGTCGCGTGTCTAGGGTTCTTTTTCAGATTAATTTAAAGCTAGGGGTTTATAGGCGGTGTACAAACGATACATTTTTTTTTAGAAAATCCTCATTCTTCTGGAGCGTAACTCAAATACGGTTGGTAATTTGAAAAAAAGTTATAAGTAATTTTAAAAGCTCTTGACGACGTCAGGAGGCTAGTAAAAATTTAAAGAAGAAACAAGGCTATATGTCAAAGAAGTACAATGCTAGTCGGAAAGATGCTAGAATATATAAGACTGAAGATATTGTGGTGTGGAACAACGCTTATACTAACTCCGAGACGGGCATTAATAAAAAGATAGATAAAGTGTATGCAGGGCCTTCTAAAGTGGCAAAGGTACTACAGAATGACCGTTACCAAATCCGTAGCATAAAAGGGATGAAGGGATACAAAAGCTTCCTTGCAATTGTGCCAGCCTATTCCCTGCGCCGGTTCTGTCAGCAATTATTCTGATTCTGGAAGTGACAGGGAAATAATCGATCGACAAGATCTAATTGATCTCCTAGAGAGTTGTAGCTGGTTCCGAATTGTTATACGAGCCCCGAGTAACCCACTTTGGCCAGATGACGCTGCCTGTACGTAATACAAAGACGTTTGTAAAGAGGCTCGAAATTTCGCCAAAGCTTGCACTTGCCTATTAGCTCAGTTGGGAGAGCGCTGGCACGGTTTTTTTTTTTTTTTTTTTTTTTTTTATAGGAGGAGGGGAATACTCATGTATACCGCCGTGCCCTAACACACGGCGGTATGCCCGACTCTACTGAGGATTTCTCTCAGCAGCCTACGGACTAAACCCCTCCCCCTTAGCCGGTACCGCCACTATTCATATTGTGGCGACCTTTGTTACCTTGATAAAATAATACAATAAAATTAATGTGATAAAAGATCCTGGTCAATTGTTTAAAATTCTAGAATATATGTCCTATGGTAATATAATATAAAAATTGGTATTAAAATTGAATTGTACATTGTCTTAGAATCCTTATAAAATAGTAAAATAATAGTAAAAAGTAGGAAGTAAAATTAGACTAGTGAAATAGTACAATTAATTCACAATTTAAAAATGTAAAAAGTATATACCCCGACGCCTTGTCTCTGACTACTCCTAAGAGTAGTGACAAGCAAGGCGCCGGGGTTGGACATAAAATTTAAAAATATAAAGTGTTGACATGTCAATATTGGTTAAAATTAAAGAACTTAATCTTAAGTGTATTCTCTTTTTCTTAGTCTTTTCGTTCTCTTTTCTTTCTCCTCTTTTTTTTTTTTTTTTTTTTTTTTTTTTTTTTTTTTTTTTTTTTTTTTTTTTCCTTTCTCTCCCTTATAGGTGTCTCGTATTAAGATAAAAATAATTTTATATAAAAAGGGTCAAAATATTAAAATAACTATAATTATATTCCTGAGCAGTCATAAAAAATTTAAGAAGAGAATGATTCTCTGGAGGCCCCGACGCCTTGTCTCTGACTACTCCTGGGAGTAGTGATAAGCAAGGCGCCGGGGTTGAACATAAAAATTAATGGCGTAAGAAGTATGTTTGTCACAGTTAAAATGTTAAAATGTAAAGTGGAGTATAAAATGAGGTAGTGCTACAGTGAAAGTAAAAATAAAATGAGAGACACTTTAAACCCGGCCTCCATTGGCCTTAGAGGCCGCGCGCGTCACCCCCAGGGCGAAGGGCAGGAAGATCTCTCGACTCTTCGAGTCGGCCATAAAGGCGGCGAATGCCTCGCACCTCACCGCTGCTCCCAGGAGTATCTCGCAATCGGCCCGTACAGCTCCAAAACGGGGGCACTCCTCCAGCAGGTGCTCCAGCGTTTCGGGAGTCTCGTCATCACAGATGCAGGACGGACTCCCCGCGAGCTTGAACCTGTGGAGGTACGCTCGAAAGCCGCCGTGCCCCGTCAGGAGCTGCGCCTTGGCATTGCACATTGTGAATTTGCCAAGGACTTTATGGGCCGATGCGACGTCCGGGAAGAACAGCGAGGTGACGCGGCCTGTGACAGACTCGCTGTAGCGGGTCTGCCACTTTGCCACTGTCTCCCGTCTCACCTGCAGCTTTGCATGTGAGACGGGATACAGGTCGTAGGCTGCCGCGTCTTTGCGAGACAACGCCGCCCTCTTGGCCAACTCGTCTGCGCGCTCGTTGCCGGGGATCCCGACGTGGGCCTTGATCCAGAAAAACCGGATCAGGCCCCCGTGTGCTTGTATGTCCCCCAGCTGGCCGTGAATTTTCACGGCCAGCTGGTGTGTGGGCGAGGGGTTCCTGAGCAACTCCAGAGCAGATCTGGAGTCGCTCAGGACGCTCGCCCTGATGGGACCGGGACCCCCGGCCACGAGGTCGAGAGCCTTGGAGATCGCCACCATCTCCGCTTGGAAGACGGAGGCGAATCCCTCCAGCCTGAACCCCCTGGTGCGGACCTCAACGCCATCCCTCCACAGGGTGACCGCACCCCCCACCCTGCCCTCGATCTTGCTGCCGTCCGTATAGGCCTGGGCCCAATCGTCGGGCACCTTGCTGAGCTCCTCCGCGCTGGCCACCTCCTCGAACTCAACTGGAGTTCGTAGAGCGGGGTGTGCCAGCGCGAACGGGCTGCAGCGGCGCTCGACCTCCCGGCCCGGCAGCGGGGCGAAGGGCCTCCCCCTCTTCAACTCATAAAGCTGAAGGGCCTCCTCGGCCCTAAGGTCGAGGGGGAGGATCCTCGCCAAGAGAACGGCGGCAGTGTAGGAGGTGGTGCGATGGGCCTTAGCGATGCGGATCGCGAAGGCCCTGGTCACCCTGTCGAGTAAGGCCCTGACCCCCACTCGCTGCGCGACAGGCGCCCAGACGTTAGCCGCATAGAGGATGGTAGGTTCGATGACGGTAGTGTAGAGCAGCCGGACGATATCGGCATTTAAGCCCCATGTCGCCCTGGCCGCCCTAGACACCATCTGGAACCTAGCCATAGCTTTGCCGCAGACCCTGTTGAGGTGGCTAAGAAAATTGAGGTTCTTGTCGATCGTCAGACCCAACACGGTGATCTCGTCCGAGAACGCGATGTCCTCCCCCCCAAGCTTCAGCTTGGGTGGGTTAACATCGCGCTTCCTGGTGACCACCATGGCTTGGGTCTTCCGAGCGGCGAACCTCATCTTAGCCCCCTCTCCCCACTCGGACACGGCGTCCAGTGCGGCATTGAGGATATCCTCGAGCTCACCCACAGTCTGCGCCGCGGCGATAATCAAAATATCGTCCGCGAACGCCTGCAGGTGAGCCCGAAGGTCCCCACCGCGCCGGAGCAAAGGGTCGAGTAACAGGTTCCACAGCAAGGGACCGCACGTCGAGCCTTGGATGCAACCTTTCGAAGTAGGTCTGTCTACTTGTGCCCCCGCGTACCTGACTGTGACCTGTCTTTCGCTCAGGTAGCTGCACAGAAGTTGGTAGACAGACTGGTCGCTGCTGGCACGGTTAGCCAGAGGTCGCGGGTTCAAATCCCGGTATCGGTGGAATTTTTAGCCTCTAAAGAGGTTTTTAAAATTGTCCACAGCACGGGTAAGTGCAACAAAAAGGATATAATCATGTAGGTACAGCGATATCATTCCAATGTTAAAACCTAACTGCAAATTAGGTTACTCGGGGCTGCAAGTGATCTTCGGCCAGATGTCGAGCCTGTACGTAATACAGTGAAGTTTGTAAAGAGGCTCGAAATTTCGCCAATGCTTGTGCTTGCCCATTGCTCAGTTGGGAGAGCGCTGGCATGGTTAGCCAGAGGTCGCGGGTTCAAGTCCCGGTATAGGTGGAATTTTTAGCCTCTAAATAGATTTTTAACTTTCCTACTTGTTAAATTCGATTTCTTAACATGAGATCCCATCTGCGGAGGTTTTCAATTCAATGGACTTGTTTAGGTTCTTGACTTATTACCAGTCGGGATTTTGTTTTTTTTTATGTACCCCTTATACGTACCACTGCTGGGCACAAACCTTTATTCAGAGAGAATATAGTAATATTACTGATTGTAATATAATTCACCCTAATCGTTACATTATATTAAGTTGAAAAAGTGAAAGGAAAATTAAATTCTGTTCAAGGTTAGTCTTTTGTCCTATTTCATTTGTGAGCCTACAACGTAATACCATTACGTACTGGTATTTCAAAGTAGTTTCCGTAGACGAACGAAAGTCGTCGAAATAGCCCAGCGGATTAGTAAGCTGAAGTGGTTGTGAGCGGGTCACATAAGACGCAGAACTGATGGCCGATGAGGCCGAAAAGTTCTCGAATGGAGACCACATATCGGCAAGCGCAGCGTAGGACGACTAGCCGACAAGATGGACAGATGACCTCATCCAAGTGGCAGGAAGACGCCGCAGCAAGCCGCTTCCAACAGGTATTTTTGGAAATCCATGGAGGAGGCCTATGTCCAGCAGTGGACTTCTTGTGGCTGAATAATGATGATGATGATTTCAAAATGGTCTCCATAAAAGCGTTCGTCATCTTATGAAAACTACACTTTTTTAGGTAGGTAGTTAGCTATTGTGTTACACCCTGTATGTAATTTATTTTAAAAAATACTGCTTTTCACTTTATCAGCACGATTTGTCAGAGCTTGTCATGTCAACGTATTTAAAGAATTGAAGTCCGTTGACAGTGACGTTGACGTTGTTCAGTGTTACCATGTAGAGTATAGTTGACCGGAGGGACAAATATCGGTGAAAATAAAAAAAAACTGACGATTTCTGCAGAAGACTACTTTGGCGTGGATACATTAATACTGTGAATACATTTTTTGAATCCACGAAAGCGATATAACACTGGTTATAGTGTTGTGCGACACAAATTTTGTTCGGGATGGGGCGTCTCTTTACGTAATACTCAAACTCAATAATAGTGGAGGCTTTCCTGGACTTGCACTAGCCCATCGCTGCATAGCCCAAGGCCCATGTACAGTCAACAACAGATCAACTATAACATCTTAGTTGCAACGTAGCCCGTAACGTAACTGAATAATGTGCATAGATGTGAAGATTGATATGCTGTCGACTATACACGAATATTAGCGGTTTCACATTGAGGACGATAAGCGTAATGACACGACATCATCGCACTGGTAGTTTCATACATTTAATAAAGCTGTTTTGCGAACGTTGTGTATACTTGTATGAATACTAGTCCATCTATGTCGTGGTTATCGTCCATTACAGGTGTGGTTTTGGATGGGAATTTCTTACCGTACGCTTTTGACTGTGTAAATCAAAATTTTTAATTCATTCATCGGTAGGCATGGTAATATAGTGATTACAGTAACAATTTAAAGCTTACAAAAACGCTAAAACTGGGAGAATTTGTACTAACTTTGATTATGTTCATAACCGATCTTAAGCGACCAAAGCCGCAGTTAACATAAACCTCGCGAAAAAAAAACAAAAGTGCAATGGAAACTACATGGGCTAAGATTTGATAACAATGCACTAGAGATTTCGATGTCGATATAATTGTTAGGAGATATCGATAAAAAAAAATACGTTGCCAAAACGTCAAGTATTATAAGGTAATTTATTTTTACCTAATAAAATAATCGCAATAAGACCCGTTCAATCATCTAGTAGCAATACCACTCGCTAACTGTGAAGGAAAAAAGTCGTAAGGAAACCTGAGTGTCTGAGCTATTCACATACCTCAGCGCTGGATATCGCCAATCCGCGTTGGGCACGCGTGGTGATTAAGCCCATACTCTCTCCCTGAGAGAAGGCCTGTGCCCTACAGTGGGACGTATATAGGCTGCTTATGTAATCATCTAGTCAGTATCTGGTGATTAAACAATAGATACGGAAATATAAAAAAAGATACTAATACATTTTTAACTTTAAAAGTTTGTATTTGATCGGTATATACAGGCTATGTGTATGGGGTATGTATGTATGATTAAGGCAATTCGGCTTAAAACATATATACATACCCCATTCCCGTAAATGTCTAATAAAAAAAATGGTGCTTAACCACATTTTGTTCTATGAAGTTTTTGTATATGCTTAGAATATAAGCTACATAGAATTTCATATATTTATTTAGAATACACTACACAATGTATTAGTCTTAACCTTATTAAATCATCGAGACTGTTTATTAACAACAACACCTACCACTAATTATTATATTTATTTACGTTTGGCATAAAGGCAGTTTTTACCGGTTACGTTACGGGCCACTTTACAACAATGTTAACGCAATCAACGGAATATTTTTAAATTTTATCGTTTACCTATCTTTATCGACTGCGACTACATCTATACTGAGCCCAGAGCGCTGTGTTTTGAATCGAGCCCAACCTAGTAGCACCCGTTTCCCAAAGAGCTAGATAAGTAGCCAATTCACTACCACGTTCACCATTACTCTACAAAACTCTGCAAGTTACGCTGGTGTTATTGAGGCCACAGTTTTTTATTTTATCTAAAGTGAACTAATGACTTACATGTACTCATAGTTACCCAGTGTTTGTTATCCTTATCATCAGGTATGTGCACTCAGATTTTTTGAAGCTAACCGCCAATGTATATTTTAAAATAATAATAGTTTATTCGAGGTGAATCAAATTCCCATATAAATCCGAATATGGTGTGTTCTACTACAACTTTTTCATGAAAAAAGCTTTAGTATGGATCAGCTGATATTTTAAGTATGCCTTCAGCATGGTAAATTACATTGCATTAACCTTTTTTTTTAATCAAAATTTGTAATCATTTATCGAAGAGTTAAGTCCGATTTTTTTAGGTTTTTCGTATCTTCCTCATAACATTACGCTCAAGCAATTTTTCACGAGGATGACCAAACGCCAGAACCTTCTTCTACTATTGGTGATTAATTTCTTCGAGACGGGCCAATCAATGAGCTGCGAATTGTCGAAAGGCAGTCCACATTGCACTTGTGATACAACTGACTGTGAGTAGAGAAAAAGGGTCATTGACACAGTCGAGAGCACAAAAACTTCACTCATATTCATAAACAGAGTTTCCCGTACTGTGTACTGTCGACTGCACTAATTACAATCCCCGGATCTATGATTGTTCGAGCCATGGCAATAGCTGGCCAGAAACCGATTAATCTACTAAACTACTTAGTTTTTGCCTGAGAGTTTGTTTGTGAGGAGTTTGAAACAGAATAATAAGACGAAAAAGCAACAATTGCCATTGCTTCGATAAGCTAAAGGAAGAGTATCTACAGCGTGTTGCAGGACAGATCTTGTTTATATGATGATTGATGAATTGAGTAGGCCTCGCTGAATTTGAGCATTATATTGGCAACCTTCTTCGAGATATCGAAATTGCTTTACTGGCCAAAAACATGTGAGCAGCGGCCGGCAAAAGTTTCTATGAAAATCCATATCTGTCGTGTTTTAGCGGCCAAGTAAATTACAAAGTAAACTCATATGTCGTGTAATTTAAAAATGAAACTATTTTTTACTCCGAAACAACAAGAAGGTAACTTACCAAAGGTTTTATTTAAATTTCGAACTGACTTGCAAATAGAAAGCGCTTTGTCCACACAAATTCATTGAAATCGCTGCGGACGGCGCCAGTTTGGTTATTTAGACAGGAGTCCCAGCGTTATGATGAAGTTCTGAAGGATCTTTTAGAAGGGGTCCTCAATGTCAGCTTGTCTGGTGATCAATGGGCCCAGGCGGCGCTTCCGGTAAGGTATGGTGGGCTCGGCTTTCGGTGTTTGGAGTACGCGCAGTTGCCGGCTATTTTGGCTTCGTCACATGGGGTGTTACAGCTCGTCACTCGCATTTTGCAAATTAATGGTGACGGGTTTAGTGTTCCCCATGCGGCGGAGGCTTTACGGCTTTGGCAGGCTGCGTGTCCTGGTAGCGCGGTGCCGGAGCAGCGCCAGCGCGCTTGGGATGAAGAGTTGTGCCGGAAAACTCTGGAGACACTTCTGGTGACTAGTGCTGATGCTCAACAGGCGCGCTTGCGGGCGGCTTCCCGGCCGGAGTCCGGTTTGTGGTTGCACGCGTTGCCATCGCCGCAGTTGGGGACGTTATTAGATGACGATTCATTGCGCATGGCTTTGGCACTTCGCCTTGGGTGTTCCGTGTGCGAGCTGCACTACTGTGTCTGTGGAGTGGAAGTGGATCGCTTGGGTCGTCACGGGCTTCACTGCATGCGAAGTGCGGGTAGGTTCTCACGGCTAGAGCATGGACTACCGGACCCTTTTTCTAAAACCGGTATTTTTTCGATATCAACATTTGAAACAGAATTCCGGTATTTCGGTATGTTTTCGGTATTGATGATTTTTTTGTTAAAATAACATAGATGATTGTAAAACAGTTGATTTACGTGGCCTCTACGATTTGTCCCACTGAGCTTTCCCCACATTATCAGTTCAAGTTGACAACTGAATAAAATATAAAGTAAGCAAAATTTTCTTGAACAAATACAATAAGTCCGAGAGAAAACTGAACTCAACCCGATAGTATTAGAATATTTAAAACAAACTAAATTATTTTGTATTCATAATTATATTTCTCTTGCTCGGACTCTTTGCACTATTGCTAAAGCAAACCGAAAGAATGGCCATTGTCCTTCAAAATATAAGTTTTGTATTTATATATTTTTTCGAGAATATAACTAATTTTGAGAGCCTAGGCTGAATATTTCGATTGGGGCTGCTTTAACAAATTTTTAAAGCGAAAAAAAAGAATCGTAGTCTACGTAACCAGAAGTACGTCATGCACGGAAGTACGTCATCAACTGATATCCTACGAGCTGCCAGTTTCTAGTAATACCATGACTCGATACAAAAACTTTTAAATAAACAAAACTTAAAAGACTCCTTATCTATGCAAACGTAAGAAAAATATACATATTATATTTGTTTTTTACGGAATACCGAAATGTCAATATCTTGAAATTTTTTATTTAAAAATATTAAACCTACTTTCATTCACGTTAAACAAACGTTAGAAGGTCGAATTCATTCAACACACTTATTCACAAAGATACAAGAAATCAGTGAATATTTACAGATTTATTGTATGTTTAGATTCGAATACTAAAGCACAAAATTACTTACATTAGTCAATTACTAGTTATTACAATTTTTAAAAACATAAATTAATAATTATAAGTAAAAAAAATTAATATAATAATACATCCACAATTGTTTCGTCCAAAGTAATAAATCAAGATGACGAATAAATTAACTGTCAAACAGACCGCCCCGAGACATACTAGAGCCAAAAGTTCCCATAACGCCGGCAGCGTTACCCCGCTGCACAGCGAGAGAGATCCTCTGCATCAAGTATGCTTCAGAGCGGTAGTCCATGCCGCGGTTCCTCAAGCGACGCCCTAACTCCTTTATAAAGGCTCTTCCCTGGACTCCCCATACCCCAGTAGTCTTAATAGCTAGAGCCACAAAGAAGTAGCTACTCATTAACGAGCTGTACTTGGAACATTTGTGGCTAGCAGCCGCTTCCGCAGCAGCCCCAGGAATGGCCGTTGAGCCTAAGTGAGACGGAGCAAATGTACAGACACATGTGGCATCCCAGAGCAGGCACCGACCCCTCTCCCACGGAATCATAGTGAGACCGTCCGGACGTTTCCCATCACTGCGACACAACCCTGGTGGTTCAAGAATCGCAGGAATGTCAGCAGTAATAAGAGCCCTCCGGACGATGTCATTGATGGAATGATGCCGTGAGATCCTACCCGCGCTCCGAATGCAATGGAGTCCGTGGCGCCCCAGTGAATTCACCTCTGCACCACAAATGCAGCGGTGTGGTTGACAAATGTCGCAGCCTAAACGAAGCGCTACAGCCACGCGCAAAGAATTGTTGTCCAAAAGTGTTCCCAGTTGCGGTGATGGCAACGCGTGGAGCCACAGCCCAGAGTCTGGCCGCGAAACTGCCTTTAAACGTGCCAGTTCGACTCCTGAACTCCGCTCCAGTAAAGCGTCCAAAGTCACTCGACATATCTCTTCATCCCAAGCACGTTGCCGATCAGGCTGCTGCGGAACATCAAGAACCTGCCACAACCTCAAAGCCTCATCAGCAAAAGGGATGCGAAATCCGTCACCATTAACATTTAAAATACCGAGTGACTAGGTCCCACACCCCCCGTGACGAGGCCAGGAAAGCCGGCAGCTCTGTGTCCTGCAAACGACGGATGCCCAGCCTGCCATTCCTAACAGGCAGCGCAGCTTGAGACCACTGGGGAGCAGACATCTTGACGTTGATCACACTCTCCAGTAACTCCCTGAGCGTGTTATCATATAACTGTGACTCCTCCCTGTACAACCACACCGGAGCAGTACGCAGGGTATACGTCAGCCGTGGAATGGACAAACAGCTGCGCAATATTGTGAGAGCAACATGAGCCGAAAGTTGGACAAGGTGCGGCTTGGTCTCTGCTAAAATTTTAATTTTTTCTAAAATGACACCTGGCACGCCTTCCGGAAAAATAGGTGCACCCAAAAGAGCAAAACTAGTCTTGTCTAACTGCTTTATTCCAGGAACCACGCAGTTGACTTGCGAAAAAACTTCGTGGCTGAGCTGCCCTGAGCAGGGAAATATTTCACATTTTTGCGTGTTTAGACGTAGCCCTAAAGTATTAAAGGTATTATCTAGTTTCCCTAAATCGTCCAACACCACCTCAGGACTACCCCCCATTGTACCATCGTCCAGATACCACACATTTAAAGGCGACTGCAATGAAGTCACCACATCCTGGATAGCCAAACTAAAAAGGAGGGGGGCCAAAGGATCACCTTGTTGCGCACCCACCTGTGACTCCACCAGGTTATCACCAAAAAATAAATTATGTTATGTTTTCGAGAACCAGAAAGGTCCTCCAACAAAAATGATGATTTGTATAAGACACATAATGTCGCTATAAAAACAAGTAGGTAGGTATCGGATTCTACATCTTACTATATCTTTCACCTGGTTGTGCACTAAAGTGTTCTCTATCTATCTATCTATATCAGCAATCAATTCGCTTTAGTAATACCTACGTCATGAGACATTCTTTGATTAATTGGGAATTAGGTTATTAAATTTATTATTGATAACCTAAGTGACCCTATGAATACTGGACATACAGGTAAGCTCGCTCTGCGCTGTGAATAAGGCTACCCATCAATCAAAGTAAACTTAAGTTAAAGAAATGCTACCACCATCAGCATCTTCAAATCATAGAGTACCTAGATAGGTAAATAATTAGTTTCACCAAGTAGTTTTAAAATTACCTAAAATTGTACTTCAGTTTGCATAAGTGGGTCAAATTTAATCCACATGTAATTAATATCGTTCATAACTTACATCACGATAACATAACATGAAATTCATTACAACGTCATTTTCGTTTTATTTCGTGCTACCTCGCATTACCTACTCTTGTCCATTAAATATTAAGTATATTTTATTTGTTTTATCTTATTAAAGATCACCAGCAAGAGTTATACAAAAATGACATAATATAAAAACTTAATATAAGTTCTAAAAGGCCATTGTGCACTCTTACTTATAGGTAACCACAACATGCGTTAGTAAGGCAAGTACCTAACGACAAAAAATGCTTTAAAGTGGGCAGACCCACGTAATAAAAATCACAATAATTATTTGCTTAAGCTGAACGTGTAACAAGTTAGGTTTATTCTTTGATTTTTATTAATTTAGAAAGTACCTAGGTAGAGCTTTGCTAATACAAGACTTGATGCGTTAAGTTGTTAATGTCAGATTTAGAATACTTAGAGAGAGCATTGTAATGACGGCAACATCTCGGTATAGGAGCAGTAGTTCCCAAATTTGTTTTAGAGAAAGGTAGTTTAAGGAGGACATCATTGAATCTAAATAGTCTCTTAGGAGCATTAAATGATAATTGAAGTAGCAGTTCAGGACAATCTACAGCACGATTAACCAACTGGTGTAAAAACGCCAAGTCGTGGATTTTCCAACGAACTGATACAGGACTCATCCGGTAGTGTGCTAGCCTAGAAGCTCGGTAGCATTTTAGCTTTGAAATTACTCTGTTAAAGATGATATAGAAACATTCTCTGAACACTCTCTAAACGTTTTTTTTTTTTGTATAGGTACCTTATTAAAAGGATTCCAGGCTGTGCAACAATATTCTAGCTGAGATCTTAGAAGAGCATTATAAAGTTTTAGTTTAGTAGCAAAATTTTTGAAATGTTTACTATTTCTAATTACAAAATGTAATGTATGTATACTAACGTAATGTTATGTAATGTTTACGTATACTTACCTACTTATGTCTAGCGAACTCGTAAGTATAAGTTATACATGATTTCTATTTCAGGCATTATCCATTTGGTGTTATTACATCAACAAAATTGGTGAATGTTAACAAGATAATGATAAGTGAAAAGTTTATGCAAAGGTACAATAATAATATGCATAGACATTGTTATTTTTTTGGAAAAGCTATGCACTGTATACCTACTGTCCGTGTTACTTTTGTCGGTAGTTTAATTAACTTCATTAGTTAGAATTAGGTCCGTTATTTTGTTTAAGGTTGTATAAATTTTGAGACTATAGGTTGTTAAAATATTGTAATTTACAAAATAATTTGTGTTTATAAGATCTTAGGTCGCTCCACTTTCTTTTTGAAGATACCTATTTTCACCTTTTATTTAGTTGTAATTTTATCTAACCAATACCTATACTATGCTTCATTAGCGAGTTTATCTGAAACATAGTTCTAAGTAATAAGGCATAATGTCTTCGCTTTCCAACAAAGGATTGACAATAACCATACAAATGTCCCGACGACTTTGGTTTATAGTTTTACAGAAGACATCACCTAGTTAATCAGTCTGTTGTATCTATTAGATACCTAGCACAAATAAATTATTATCTAACTATCTATTAGACTTGCTCTAAATGTGCCTATATGACTAAATGTCATATCTGATTGAGGGAGTAATCAGATATCGTGTCTTTTATTTTCGGGACATAATATTCTAATGACGCTCAATGCTCATATATGAGACTAGTTGTTGCTCGCGACTTCGTTCGCGTGGTAATTTTGATGTGTATTTTTCCGGGATAAAAATAGCCTATGTGCTAATATAGACTATAATCTATCTCTTTGCAAAATTTCATCCGGATCCGTTCAGCCGTTTTTGCGTGAAAGAGTAACAAACATCCATCCATACATACAAACTTACGGTTTTCTCCGTACCATATTCGTTCATTATTAAGGAGGAGTTCACTTACTAGACACACCGAGGTGTCCGTAAGTAAACTTATGATTTGCCGTTTAGAAGAATTATTTCTCAAGTATCCCTACGGTACGTTACGAAGGAATCTTTCAAAAGTCTATTCCCAAAGAGGATAATAACAGATAATCAAGTCAGAATGGAAATCGTCATTTACATCAACAAAGTCGTGGAAAACCTGATTATAGAATAAAGACGACATGGCGTATGTTTCATTTTCTCTGGTTAAAATTACGTTTAAAAATTCAATAAGTAAATAACTGCCATGCATTAAATTGTTTCGTACGTGATACTAACAAAGTATTTATTATCTTACCAATTATCACTAGAGTGCAACATTGACAAATATTAGCCCTGGGAGGCCTAACATAACGGAACCGTCAACTATTATGTTCAATTCAAATATTTTTATTCATTGTAAAAACAGAATGTTTACTTAATGAACGTCAAAGTTGTTAGTTTCACAATTAATGGATTATGTGGAGAAGAAGCTAACAAAGAAACTCCACTTATGGATTCATATCAACTTATGAATGATACCTACAGTATCTTGTTACAGCATCCTTCAAATTATGCTCCTTTAATAGGTGACTTTGCCTATGAAAACTTAGGTATGTAGGAGAACCTACTAGCAATTTTAAGTACCTATAGACCCCCGGATCATCATCTGTTCCTTTTCAGGGGGATCAAACTTGCATAATGCGTTAGGTACGCATATTTTCTAATTCTCAGCATTATCAGTACCTACGCATCCTATTGACTAAATAGCACATAATTTAAAATAACAAGTGATATACCTAATGATTATCGTTGGCACGCCGCTAGACGCCACAGCACCAACCCGTTGCCGTCGTGTTTGCCGCAATGTACTGCAAAGTACCACTATGCCAGTACGCAGCCGGCGCTCTGTAAGGCACCACTGCGCCAGTGCACCATTAGCTCGACCGCTGAAGCATTACCAGGCGTCACTGCTTCACCGCCGGTGCGCTGCAGGATGCCAGTCTGCATTCAGGACGCAGCAACGTGCCTCCGACCTCATACGCTGCGAGACACCACTGCTCCGCCGACAGCGCGCAGCAAGGCGCCGCTCCGCCAGCTTGACGCCGCTGGATTCCATTGTCGGCGCGTTGTACCCGTCCGTAGCTTGCATGCTACAAGTCGCCTCTGTGCTAGCCCGCCGGCGACGCGCTGTAAGACGCTACTGCGCCAGCCCGCTGCAAGGCGTCGCTCCGTCATTTCGCCGCTGCTGCATGCCATCGCCGGCGCGGAGTACCAGTCCGCAGCCTGCACGCTGCAAGTCGCCTGTGTCAGCCCGCCGGCGACGCGCTGTAAGACGCTACTGCGCCAGCCCGCTGCAAGGCGCCGATCCCTTAGCTCGCCGCTGCATGCCATCGCCGGCGCGGAGTACCAGTCCGCAGCCTGCACGCTGCAAGTCGCCTGTGTCAGCCTCCGGCGACGCGCTGTAAGACGCTACTGCGCCAGCCCGCTGCAAGGTGCCGCTCCGTTAGCTGGCTGCCGCTGCATTCCATCGCCGGTGTGCTGTAGGGGCCTGCTGCACCAGTCCTCAACCGGCTCACTGCGCCAGTCCGCAACCACCGCAATGCAAGGCCTGACCGCGCTCGCCACATGGCCCGCCGCCCGATGGTGTGTGGCTGATCTGACTGCTCACGATCTGCAGTCTGCTTTCCCCGTCTCTACAAACAAACCAAACATAATTCGCACAGAGGACTGCTCATTGCCTAAAAGGTCGAGCGAAATTCAGCTTCTAAGTTTTAAATTAAACTGAGTAAAAATAAGTATTGATCAAATCGTTTCATAAACGACCAAGGAAACAATATATAACACGTTCCCAACTGTTTGTTTCAACAATAAAATAAACAAAATAAAAACCAAACTGTGTTACATATTACGTTAACTAAATAATCAGTGAAAAAAAAAACCAGCAAGTAAAATGAACTGAAATTTTGATCTTGTCTACGGCACAGATGACAATTTAGTACATTAGTAAAGTTGGTATATTTTTTTTATTCTTGTCTACCACATCTAAATGTGAATTTTATTGCTAAAATTTGCAAACAGATTGGCCGTGAATTCATCCCACTTTTGAAATGTAAAGGGACACCCCTGTATTTTCTTATGGTTGACTATGGAAATAGTGGCAGAGGTCCCTATTTGAAATAAAATACTTAAAGACATACTCACATTTATATTTATACTTGTCACATCGTCAATTAGTTAGCATTATTACAATGAATAATCTGCAGAAGATAACAAGATTATAAGGTACCTACTCGAGTAATTTTCTTTACAAAATTACAATTACGTCGTTCGCGCCAGAAAAACGATAAGCCAAGGTGGCGCCTACCTTTCTTTTTTTTTACAGTGACGTCATCACATGAAGGTTTCATACCTTCATGTTTATCTAGATGGCCAAGCAACTTTCCGTACTAGCAAATTAGTCAAAATAAATACTCTTAAGTTGTTATGAATACAATAAAGTTCGACTATTAACAGGTACCTAAGTATTTAAGTCCTAAAGCGTCGCTGACAGTAGTATTTCTATTATATTGTTTGCTGAGCAAAGCGTTGACTAATTGCATATAAGAGGCATTAGGCATAAATATGTTTTCTACATGCTGCTTTAAATTGAACTGCAGCCTGCTACCTAAACCTACACCTATGTTATCTGAAAAAATTATATTTCAATAAAAAGATATAATGTTACCAGTTCAAAGAAATAACGTTTCTTTCTTCAGCGTGAGGTAGCTTTGCTCCAAGAGCAATGTTTCCCCGACATGCGGTGCAAAGTTGGAACGTGACAAAAAAAGTGAGGTTAGATTATGAAAGAACGCAAATGTAACAGAAATATTTGTATTTTCGTGCAGTTAAATACACTCAAGAAGACATAAAAACATACTTACAAACATCCCATTAGAGATCTTACAGAACTACGTGGCTTTTTCACAATATTTTTTTCCTTAAATTTTTTTTTTTTAAATTAATGGCAACTCAAATCGGTCCTGTCTTGGACGACTACTTCTGCCAATGACGAGTCAGTCATGGGAGTGACACAATTACTGTTGACCGGTTAATTGGACTGTAGCCGCAGGCCGGTGGGGAACCTAAAGCCAAAGAACAAACACAAACATATACCAACACCACCAATTATTAGAATATTAATGTCTAATAGCAGACTTTTACAGTTTAATATTGTTAGAACAAATAAATGAAGCCAAAGTTTTAACAAAGGGAGTAAGATAAGATAAGATAAGAATATTCTTTATTGTACCAGGAAAAACACAGACATGAAATGTATTATTAACATAAAATGGAGTATTAACATATTTTAGAACGGATTTAAAGTCAGTAGGTCTTTGGACAAAAGGAGGCAACAGGTCATAAAGAGAACACGATAACTTCGGGCAGTTGAAAAATATGTGATCTGGGGTTCCCTCGTCGAGACCGCACTCGCAAAGAGAGCTGTCCCTGACTCGAATCTTGGCTAAGAACACCGGAGAGCAAATGTGATTAAGGCGGAGGCGGCATATCGTAGATGTGGTTCGTTTGTCAGCCAGGCGGAATTTAAAAAACCACGGTCTAACGGGAATAGAGGGTTGGATATCTCCATAATGTTTGCCCTTAATTTTTCGAGAAGTATTCCATATCTCGCCCCAAGTACCCTGCAATCTAGGTTTAGCGGTAGCGCATATGTCTTGTGGGTACAATTTATGTGACACAGTACCAACTTCAGTAGCCTCCTTGGCATAAGAATGGGCTACTTCATTCCCTTTAATTCCACAATGGCTGGGGATCCAAG
Source organism: Yponomeuta malinellus (assembly GCA_947308005.1). Taxonomy (NCBI): domain Eukaryota; kingdom Metazoa; phylum Arthropoda; class Insecta; order Lepidoptera; family Yponomeutidae; genus Yponomeuta; species Yponomeuta malinellus. The sequence continues at coordinate 6,847,966 of OX371010.1, forward strand.
CCAGCACAATCTCGAGGTTCTGAGAATGGCATCTGTATAAAGCTTCTGAAAATTACTTCAAACTTGTTTTTAGCCCGGAATAGATTGGAAGAGATAGCCTGAAGACAAGATCGACAGTCTGTGAAAATTATAGTTTGAGGAATTTCGTGAGCTTCAATATATTCTATAGCCTCTAGCAGAGCTAGGGCCTCGTCAGTGAAAACTGAGGACAAGGGAGGGCATTTAGAATTGAGCAGTATACTGTATACAGGTATCCATACAGCAGTACCAACACATCCCTCAGGACTAAGTTTTGAGGCATCCGTAAACATAAGTAACCAGTTGTTCCAGTCCGACCCTATTATTTTATTGAAGATAGCGTCTGCAGTCGGGGAATCCTTCTCAATCCCAAAATTTAGAATAATATTGGGTTCAAAAATTAAAGCATCATAATTTGTTTCAAAAATGGGGTTCTTGAGCGATGTGGCAATTGGAGAAGGGATATCTGAAATATACTCAAAACTTTTAAGAATACAGGGAATGTCTTTATGTGCCCAATATTTACTCGAAGCTGTTTTGGAAAGTGACTCAAGCCGAGTGAGAAGGGGATGTTGAAGGTATTGCACAAGTTTAAAGACAAATCGATCCGCCAAATATTGTCTACGAAGATGAAGAGGAGGCTCAACGCATTCCACTTGGAGAGCGTTAATAGGGGAAGAACGCATAGCGCCAATAATGATGCGCAAACATTTTGATTGGATTTTATCTAAGGTTTGGAGTGCCAACTTACTACATGGTTCCAACACAAAGGTTCCGTAGTCAAAGTGGCTTCTTATCAAAGCATTGTATAAAATCTTTTGAGTGTATGGGTGGGCACCCCACCACACTCCTGACAGAGCCCGGAGGATATTTATATTCTTCTCACATTTATCCGCAACATATTTTAGGTGATAAAGGCCCGTCATATGTGAGTCAAGAATGACTCCAAGGAATTTAACCCTGTCTCAGACGGGAATAGACTCGGAACAATATGTTATATTAACATCCGGGATATCTCTTTCTCGAGTGAATACCACAACACTACTCTTGGATGCAGATAAAGATAGTCCGTTGGAATCCAACCATTCGTTTAGATAATAGAGAGCTCTATTAAGGCGACCGGAAGCAAGAGAAATATCGTCAGATGATATATACAAAGCTAAATCATCAGCATATTGAAGGACGTTGGAGAATGAATTAACTGAAAGTTCCAAGTCATATGTATAAATATTGTAAAGGAGGGGGCTAAGGACAGAACCTGAGGGAAACCCTTCCAGACGATTCTGGGGGGAAGAAAAGAACCTCGAACTCGTATATGGATGGATCGAGCCATTAAGAGGTTTATGACAAAACGAACTATCTTCTCCGGGATACTCAGATGAAGCATTTTCTGCCTGAGCAGCGGAAGTAAAACGTTGTCGTAGGCAGATGAAACATCAAGAAAGACACCCACACACGATTCATTCCTGGAAAGGGCCAAGCGTATGTCAGAAACGAGAATGCCAACACTGTCCATAGTGCTCACTCCCTTCCTGAAACCAAACTGACTTTTTGCCAACAGACCCCTGCTCTCCACAAACCACTCCATTCGGTTTTTCATTAAATGCTCCATTACCTTGCTGAGGGTGGGAGACATAGCTATGGGACGATATCCTGTGCAATCTTATTATTATTATATAATCTTATTATCTTATTACGGGATTACAATCTGCGATTTCCACTGTTCGGGAGGGCAACCAGTCATAAATATTGTATTTATAATATCCAGAAAGATTTTTTTACAGCATCTCCTGTATTTACTATAAAGGAATACGGAATGCCGTCTAAGCCGGGAGAGGAGTCAGTAAGATGGCTCAGAACCAAAGTCAGTTCAGCAAGAGAGAACGGGTCATTTAGTCTATGACTTGGATTAGAAGAGAGACAAGAAATAGGAGTAACTTCTGAGTGCAGTGGGACTGATGCTGGAGCTAGTTTACTAGCGAATCCTTCGGCCCAGAATGAAGGGTCATTGGACTCTCTATTATTGTCTCTGAAACAACCACGAATTTTTTTTTTATTTTTCCATACGATGGAAGATTTTGTGCGAGGAGATAAGTTATCGCAGAACTTCTTCCAGCCCTGCCGCTTCTTTTTAAATAATAACCTTTTAGTTCGAGCTGCAACTTTTCGGTAATTTAGAAAATTCTCTAAGGTCATTGCCGAATCATAACGCTCTTCTGCCTCTTTTCGTAGATGTATAGCCTCTGTACACTCAAAGTCCCACCAGGGTGGAGACAAAATTCTAGAATGGGAGTTCCCCTTTTTTAAGGGGAAGGAGGCATCAGCAGATTCTGTCACAGCCTTTAAAAATTCGTTGTAGAGATTTAAAACGTTACAGCTTTGCACTGAAGGAAAATTTGCCACTTTCTGGTCTACGAATTCTGAAAATTGTTCCCATTTTATAGGGATTATTTTGTGCTTTAACAAAGGAGAGCTGTCAACTACTGGAAGAACTCGATCTGGAAGATGAAGTAAAATTGGGAAGTGATCACTCCCAAAAGTATGAGGGAGAACAGACCAAGTTAACTGCGAAGCGAGGGCCGTGGAACACAAAGATATATCTACAACACTTCTAGGGTTCTGAGTAGGGTATACTCTACGAGTAGGGGAGCCATCATTTAAAAGGACCACATTAAATTCATCAAATAATTCCAGCAACAGATATGAAAAGGGATCACAGTGATGGGATCCCCATACAGTGTTGTGACTATCGAAGTCACCAAGAATAACTAGTGGAGCTGGGAGAGAAGAGAGCAACAGACCTATTTCAGGAATGAGTGATGGATGAGGATGTGGAATATAGAAGGAGATGAAGGATATATTGAGAGCCCTGACAGCTAGGGCATTAATACTTTCTGGATGGGTAGGAAGATTAATTCTGCTAAATGGTAAAAGTTGTGAAATTAAAATGGCTGTACCAGCATAGCCATCAATTCTATCCTCCCGGAGGCAGGAGTAACCTGACACCGCAAAACGGAAGCCAGGCTTAAGCCATGTCTCCTGGAGGGCAATAACCGATGGCTTGAATTTGGAAATTAAATGTAATAAGTCTGATTTCTTTTTGTTAATGCTCCTACAGTTCCACTGAAGGGCTGTTGGAGCCATTGTTGAGTAGAGATAGGAGAGGGATCAAGCTATTGCGGATATTGTTCTGTATGTACTCGGGTTCAAAGCGAGAGAGAATGGATGTTAACGCTGCTGCTAAAATCTCCAGGAGGTTGTCTTGTGGAGTTATGTCCTTGTCAGGTTGCTGAAGAGCACACCCATTGGGAAAACTTGAGGGAAGAGTTTGAACAAGGGTCTGGTGGGACTGAATGTTGTATCCTACAGAGGCGGCTGGAGAGTGAGGACGGTGAGAACGCGTGATTGTTTTATTGTGCGATTGAGATGCACAAGGTGCAGGCTCAATCACTGATGCAGAAGAATTGGAAGACGTTACAGGAGCAAAAAGAGTCCTGGCAACTTCAGCGTACGGTTTCCTTTGAGTTTGAGGGAATCTAATTGTTGCCTCTTGGTATGAGAGGTTCTCCTGACTCATGACGACTTTTATAGATTTTTGTCTATGGAGCTCTGGACAAGTGGGAGAATTGGCAGCATGTGCGCCAGAGCAATGTAGGCAAGAGGGGTTGGAAACATTGCATAAATCTCCTTGATGAGGCTGCGCGCATTTAAAGCAACGCGGCTTTGATCGGCACTGTGTTTTTATATGTCCAAAACGACAGCAATTTAGACACTGTATGGTCGGCATTAGGTAGTTTTCAATAGAAATAGCTGAGTGGTAACTGAATACTCTGGGAGGGAGAGTTTGACCTGAAAATGTCAATACAACACTTTGCGTTGGAATCCAGCTTGGTACACCATCATTGAAGACTTTCCTATTTAACCTGCGAGCGCGAACTACCTGGCCAAAGCCATCAGGGACTTCTACAGAGGTAACCAGTTCTTCCATGGAGAAGTCAACTGGGATACCTCTGGCCAACCCCATTCGTGAAATATTATATTATGATGGGATTGAGGCAGAGAATTTACCCAGGGCGAGTGATGGGTGTTCCAGAAAAATATTTGCAGAATCAGCACTTTTAAACTCCACTGAAACTTTGTTTCGCCCAATATTTTTTACGCCATCTGTCTTAATATTTTTTATGCCGTTTTTGAATAAAAACTGCCCAAATTTTAGAGAACGTATTGTAGATCCAGCTGAGGGATCATCCTCTTTGCGGGAAACTTGGACTATATAGGGACCTTTGTCAACAACAGGATCATATGTTTTCTTGTCAGCAAATGATGGTAGTGAAAACACTGTTTGAATGGATGCAGAGGCCTGAACTGGGTCCACAATCGTTTTTTTGGGTGCTGCTCCTCCTTGTTGGTCCACAGCTCTCTTACGAGGGTTTACACTGTTCTCTGGTAATAAAGGTGAACACGACACCTCCATGCCATCAGGAGGGTCAGGGGGTTTCAGGTCCCCCATGACTTATCGCGGGGAAAACAATACAAAACACTTAGTTTTACCAATAAACACACACACACACACAGGCTTACTACGAGGTTAAGGAGCCCAAAGGGCAAATTTCGACGCTTTTTCTGTGCAAAAACTAATTGGTATCAAACACGCGTGTGACCCCCAATCACTCTGACAGCAGAAAAAAACTTCCTTAAATTTTACGAGCCGCAGCGAAATGTCACCTGATGGAAAATAAAATGGCGGAGAAAAAAAAGAATAGTCAGTGTTGCCAATAACCCATCAGATATTTCGTTAGCGATGGGCGACTCGAGTCAATTTACTCGAGTTACTCGAGTTGGGCTGCCAGCGAGTAAACTCAAGTTGGAAATTCCGTCAACCGAGTTGACTCGGCGGGTGTGCGCGAGCGAGCTGACTCGCGAGTGTGGCTGAGTGAGGCAGTACTATGCGACCGAGCTGTGTGTCAGAGTAAGAACGGTACAACATGCAACTCGAGCTACAGTATCAACGTGGCTATGGATACATAAATGATGAAACAAACCAACGCGGTGGCGGTCCTTACATATCCATTTACTGCAGAACTATTTATATGGACGTTTGTATGGACGGCCACCGCCACCGCGTTGGTGTGTCAGGTCCGACCGACTCGCGCAACTTGACGGCGGTGTGCGCGCTGAGACAACGCTGACTCGAGTTGCTGCTCGAGTCAGCCCTTATTTAAACTCGAGCTACTCGAGTTGGACAAAATGTGACTCGGCCCATAGCTAGTGAACGTGTCATAGAAATAGGCCAGTAATGCAGTGAAACTTTTTTGTATTACCCCTCAAATATTATCCCTCAAAGGGATACAATAAGTTTCAAGACAATCGACCAGTATGAGTGTGAGCATAGCGAATTATGTAAAAAAAAACATAATGTAAGACGTTAAGAAATTATTTATTTTCTAGGGCGTATTTCTTGGCATGCGGCCCCTACAATGACTATTCATCAAAATGCCACATTAGACCATAAAACCGCACCATGGCGGGGTAGATACCATGACAGGAGTTATTTCAATTGCGAGGGACGCCTTAATTTCCAAGTAAGTGCATCTTCAGAGCATGCAAGATCATCATCGTCATTAACAGCCCATAAGGCCCAATCAGCATAAACATTATCCCATAAGCATTTTCCCCCAAATGCCACCTGTCGCAGTCCATTGCTATCCGCATACATAGATCCTCTGCCAACTCAACGATATCGTCCGAATATCGGGCTGCTGGTCTGCACACAGGCGGATCTAATTATGCGCACCAAATCCTGAGCGATTCCAATCGTTTAATTGTCAAATCCGATACTAATTTAACTATTCGAAGATTGTAATCTTTCAGGATTTGGTGCGCGTAATATACCCGCCTCGCCAAATGCAAGATAAAGCATAAGTAAGTACGTATATAAGCACGGTGGCAAATTCAGATTGGACAGCGAAGGGAACGAAAACCTGAGCAGCTACTGGAAAAAAGCAGAAAAAAACTGGTATCCAATCAAATAAAAATATTACAAATAATAGGAAGGAAAACATATTTAAGACAAATTCTAGCATTCCGTCTCGCTCGCACATTCTTACATTTTTAATGATTGTAAGATTGGCGGAATGTAGCAAATAAAATTACGGATATTTAAGATATATTTTTATTTTTCTATCCTTGGCTTTTGATAAAGAAAACAATATTCATCATCAGCCATTTGAAGCCCACTGCAGGACATAGGCCTCCTTCGTGGTTTTCATAACCATGAGGGGTTTGCCATAATCGCCACGCTTGGCAGGCGGGTTGGCGATCGCAGTATGCGGTTGGAATCTCAGGAAGACGCTGCTACCCGTCTCCTGGTAAATGATTTCCTTAGTCGCCTTCTACGACATCCACGGAAGGAAACGGAGTGACGCTATTCTTAATCCGGCGCCACACGGAACGAAGAAAATATTATATTAAATTAATAAATACTTTATTAATTATTAATTAAATTTAACTAAAATTATTAATCTATTTTGGGTCGCTGAGCCAGCGAGAATGAATTTATATATTTTTAGATGGTATAAAAGCAATATTGGTATTAGGTTGGGGTGACGGTCAAGAGGCCTATGGCTAACAGAGAGTGCCTTCCATGAACTGTATAAATAGATCGATAAATACAAAAGCAGGTGTTAAAATTTACTAATCACATATATTACATATTGTTTAGTATTATTTTATACTATTTTTGCAGGCACCAACTGGATGCACGAAACCTGAAGCAGTACAAGTGATCGCGTGCAGTTCTAGACACTCACCAATCGCACCACATATAAGAGAGACATCAAAAACTTTTACTAAGATCTATTACGTGTATCCATACTACGGTAATGCATATCACTGCGCAAGCAATGTTATTATCAGCACATCCATAACCTTTCTTTGCAAATACTAGCTGGTAAAAGACAAATTTAACATACCACTTTCGTAAGTACTACTGCTTTGCGATGCATGAAAAGCGACATGCGTCGCAAAGCAGTATAGGTGGGTCTAAATTGGGTCTTTTTAGCGCGTTTTGAGACTGTCCCAGCAAACAATATGCATCCTACCCTACATATCACCTTAATTATTACTCACCGGCGGCATGACAGCAGGCCGCCTAGATTCGCCCTACTCACTGTGCCAGCCTGCATGCTGGCTACTAATGTGTACTGTTAAATGTAATTTATAATATATTGTGTCTTTAGTTATAAGTAGGTACTAACATATAGTTTTAAGCCGACTAACTAAAATGAGTGTTACTTACTTGAAATAAAATAAATATTATTATTATTATTATTATTAAATAAATGTAACTTCTCTCAGAAATTACATTTATTTAATGCAGGGCACGGGCCTTCTCTCTCTCTGTGACAGAAGGCCTGTGCCCTGCAGTGTGATGCATATAGGCTGCTTCGCAAAAATGTTTCACAAACCTTAGGAGCATCTCATATAGCAGTTCTTTCTTATAGTGTCATTTAGCAACAGAACATTTGTTGACTTTTTTTAACATAACTTAGGCCTTTGCATCTACGTAAATGAATCCTTTCTTAACACAAATGAATAAAATCGACAAAGTTCTACTGATAACAGGGCAACGGCGTGCAGGGGGCGAAACCCCCCTGCGAGGGAGGCGAAGCCCTCCGCATTTAAAAAAATCATGCTCGCCCGGGAACTGTTGGTTGGGTTAGGCTTGTGATTTCGCTAAGCGGAGCGAGCGAAACGAGGGCAGCTTCCTCTTTGTTACCAATAGGTGCTTCTGACAAAACAAAATTAGATTCTAAAAGGTTACTTTAAAAAGAAATGCATTATTTACTATCCGTCAAACGTTGACATGTGTCTTTTAAACATAATATAATAAATATTATGTTTGTGTAATTTCTTCTGAGCTACGTATATTTGTAAAGTTTTAGGTAAGTTTAATTTAAGTAATTTGCTGAATAAATAATTCATTTTCAAAATTACTGCATATCGAATTAATTCCTGTATTTAGATGACATTGTTAAAACAATGCTTTGTAAAATTAAACATTTACAAATATTGCTTGTGGAATGACATTTATAATGAAATGTAAGTATAGGTTAAATATTATGCAAAAAAGTGATTAGGGCGAATAATTTATAAAATTTAAAACTCTGCAATAACAAAGTAAGTCAATAAATTTAAAAAAAAATCGTATTTTCTGTTTTTGTATTATTTTTTCTTTGCAAAAATAGGTAATTTTAAGAGCTTTAGGGCCGGTTTCTGAATTGAGAATTTCAATAAGTAAGTACTTAAGTAACGTTCTGTCACGCTCTTTTCTGAGAAATTCGATGAGACAGCACTATAGTTAACCATTTACTTAACGAGATTCTCAATTCAGAAACCGGCCATTTTGATTACCGGTAAGTTTACCGGTCTCTTAATATATTTTACCGGTAAACCGGTATTACCGGTAAAAATCAAATTTTTGTAAAGATGCTTCAAAATCGTTCTATTTTTAGTTCTTATAATTTTTAGGGAAATAAAACCAACTTTACACGCACGACGTTAAAAAATCATTTAAACAAAAGTTTTTTAAATATATTTTCTTTATTAATCTTTAGCAAAATTAACAAATCACGATCACATGGGATAACAAAATTTTACGTATTTCTTTAAATTAATCAGTTTAACAAAGTTAGTCTTTCTTTTCATAACCTTAGGTCTTACTTTATTGCCTAGCATACATTAGAAGGCTGCAAGCTGCAAGGTATATTGTAGCTTGCAGCCTTCTAATATATTATGCTAGCAACGTACTGAATAGTTACGAGGGGCGTTCAAAGTATTCTCGGTATAGATATGAAAGAAAAGATAGAAAAACCTGAAATAATTTTATTTTTCTATGTAGTCCCCTGAATTTCCATACACTTACTAGATCGCGAAATCATCTTTATATAAAATAATTTTCGTCCTTCCGTGAAAAATGATCATTTATGGCCGCTTTGAGCTCTTCATCGTCCGAAAATCGCTTTCCACGAAGCTCTTTCTTCAGGTTAGGGAACAAAAAATAGTCGCTAGGTGCCATGTCTGGGCTGTACGGTGGATGATTAATTTCTTGGAAACCACACTCCTGAATAGCAGGCCACACGCGCTGAATGAACGGGCGCGTTGTCGTGGAGCAGTAAGGTCAACATTTTCGCGTCAGCCATTTTGTTGCACTCAAAGCAAGATTTTGAAAAAACGTATTATGATAAACCGCCGAAAATTTTAAGTTGTCACCTTGGATAATGTCATAAGAGAACCATAGACAAAAACTACCCTCATTACTAACAAAAGCGAGTAACGAGTAGCGAACTCACTGCGCGCGCATGTATCGGACACCCCCCCCACACACACACGTTCCCGATTTCGCGGTCGCGCGCACATTTCCGCGCGAAGTTTTGTTTTATTTTGTATAAATCAGATGGATTTATTTAGATAAATTCTGAAATAACTATATTGAATAGAATAGACAAAACGCGAAAAATCAAATTAGGTACTCTAATAATAAAATTGTATACTTATACGTAGCACAGGGCATCCCGTTGTTTAATATAATATATGGGACTAAAATAAGTGATTGTGTTGCATGGAAGTTATTAGTATATATTTTAAATATGTAAGCTTTTTGAAGTAAATTCATCATCATCATCATCATCAGCCGGTGTCAGTCCACTGCTGGACATAGGCCTCTCCCAAGACACGCCACTGAGCTTGATCTAAGGCTCTTCTTTCCCAGTCACTGCCCACCGCTTTGCGAATGTCGTCGCTCCACCTGGTCACAGGGCGTCCTACGCTACGTTTGCCGATTCGCGGTCTCCACTCTAGGACCAATCTTCCCCAACGGTTATCGGTCCTGCGGCAGATATGACCAGCCCACTGCCACTTCAGTTTGCTAATCCGTTCAGCTAGGTCGATCACTTTGGTTCTCTGGCGAATTACTTCGTTTCGGATTCGATCCCGCAGAGAAACACCTAGCATAGCTCTCTCCATAGCTCGCTGAGCGACTTTAAATTGGTGGACTAGTCGAACCGTGAGTGTCCACGTCTCGGCCCCGTATGTCATGACGGGTAGGACGCACTGATTAAAGACTTTTGTCTTTAGAGACTGCGGTATAGGCGACGAGAAGACTCGACGGAGTTTCCTGAATGCTGCCCAGCCCAGCTGAATTCTTCTCTGGATTTCCTTCTCGAAGTTATGTCTGCCTAGTTGCAACGTCTGCCCTAGGTAAACATACTGCGAAACAACTTCGAGTGGGATTCCATTTACGGCAATCGGTTCCGGAACAACGTGCTCGTTGTACATAACTTTGGTTTTATCCAAATTCATCCGGAGACCGATGCGACGAGAAGAATCACCTAGGCCATTCAGCATATTTTGTAGGTCTTGCAGCGTCTCTGCCATAATGACTATGTCATCTGCGAATCGTAAGTGAGAGATGTACTTGCCGTTAATATTGATGCCACAGTCGTTCCAGTCCAGCGTCTTAAACACATCCTCCAAGGCGTTAGTGAACAGTTTCGGGGATATGACGTCCCCCTGTCTCACTCCTCGACGCAGGTGGATATGTTTAGTTCGCCGGTTCTGTACTTGTACGGTCATCGTTGCGGCATTATATAGACATCTCATCACTTCGATATATCGCCAGTCGACTTGGCAACGCTGCAAGGACTCCAAAACAGACCAGGTTTCAATTGAGTCGAAAGCTTTCTCATAGTCCACAAATGCTAAGCACAGGGGCCGATTGTACTCTTCGGTCTTCTGTACAATCTGTCGCACTGTGTGGATGTGGTCTGTGGTGCCATAACCGCTTCGAAACCCTGCCTGTTCCGGAGGTTGAAATTCGTCGAGTCTTCGCGCAAGACGGTTCGTGATGACCCTTGAAAACACCTTGTAGACATGGCTCAGAAGCGAAATCGGGCGATAGTTTTTTAATAGGGTTTTATCTCCTTTTTTAAAAAATAAAATCACCGTGCTTCTGTTCCATGCCTGTGGAGTTCTCCCAGTGAAGAGAACGGAATTAAAGAGCTTTAGGAGCTGACTTACAGCTGGGGCTCCTCCAGCTTTCAAAAGCTCTGTAGTGATTCCATCCTCACCTGGGGCCTTTCCATTTTTGAGCTGTCTAAGGGCCAACACGATCTCATCTCGGCTAAGTTCGGGCAGGTCTTCTGTGAAGTGGCGGGTCAAGGTGGCTCTGCAGTCCTCAGTATCGGGTACGGGCCTAGAAGCATGCGATGCGTAGAGCTTGTCGTAGAAGTCTTCAACTTCCGACAGAATCTCCGACTTGGATGTGAAGATATTCCCGATTGACGTTGTCAGCTTTTTGAGGTGGCTTCTCCCTAGAGGCTGGACGAATAATTTTGACCCCCGATTCTGCTCAATTGATTTTTTAATCAAAAGCGTGTTATAGGATCGGAGGTTGCGTCGTACCAGCTTCTTTATGGTTTTATTGCGCACCTGGCTGATTGACAAAGCTGACAATGGGTCTGTTCGTCTCTCTTCCATTAGTCGAAGTGTTTCTGCTGAAAGTTTGGACTTTTTACCCGTACGCTTGCTCTCGCAAAACTTCGTCCCTTCTTCCCTGAGAATTTCCTCCACTTCCTCGAGTTTCTGGTCCACGTCATCTGTGGTTTCCAAGGCAGCGAATCGATTTTCCAATTTTAATTGGAATGTTTCGGACCCAACTGCGGTTTGGAGTAGGTTCGGTCGGAGCGTAGACTTCATCAATCGGACTCTCTCAGCTTTGAAGTCGATATCCAGAAAGCCTCGTACAAGTCGGTGATCACTTCCAGTATTAAACCTAGCGATCACCGAGACGTCTCTGAATATGCGCCATTTGTCCGTAATGATAAAGTCAATCTCGTTTTTTGTCACAGTGTCGGGGCTTTGCCAAGTCCACTTCCTTTCTTGAAAAATGAGTTCATCAAGTAAAGCCCCTCTTTCTCGAGGAAGTTGACGAGCATTTGTCCCCTGTGATTCCTACTGCCGAATCCGTGTGGTCCTATAGTCGATTCACTGCAGGTCTGTACTCCCACTTTAGCGTTAAAGTCTCCCATGACAACGTTGTAGTGAGCCTTAGAAGTGGTATGTAAGGCTTTGGAGATGTCTACATACATGCTTTCCACCTCGTCATCCGAGTGTGTCGAGGTCGGTGCGTAAACCTGGATAACCTTGAGGTTGTACCTCTCGGTTAGCTTAATAATGAGGTACGCAACCCTGGTCGACACACTTGAGATTTCTACAACGTTGTCACAGAGAGCCTTGTTGACCAGAAACCCGACGCCGCCCTGAGATGGTTGGTCTCCTTCTCTGTAATACATAAGATGTCCCGATTCTAGAGTTACGGTGTCCTCGCCCTGTCTTCGAACTTCACATAACCCCAAAATGTGCCATCTTATGTGTCCCAGCTCCTCCTCCAGCTGCACCAGATGATCATTTAGTCTAATCGTGCGTCCATTATATGTAGCGAGGGTCAGTTTGTTTTGGCGGCCTTTCGTAGCCCGGGGATTCTTAGCACCCCCTGCCCTACCGTAACCGTGACCGCCGCCATGGTCAGGAATAGCAGGGCGGCCGGGAACTGGGGGCCTTTCCAGTGGGAAAGTGGGACTATCCATGGGAGGTTGAAGTAAATTATTTTATTTTAATAAATAAGTAGGTATTATACTACGTACACTTACCGCCTTAAGAAAAACACGATTCCTCTAAAACAGATACAGTTTAATTAATCTGTGGTTACGTTTTTCCCCTTGCCACACACTATTTAAACTGACTTTGAGGAGTATTTTAAGGAAACGCGTTTTTATGTAAGTATAAGACCGCCAGTTTGTAAAAGTAACTACATAGTGTAACGTCATACATACAAAAATAAATAAGTTTTTTAAACCACATACTATTTACCAGTTACTTACACTGTATTTAAACCAGTCGAACAGTATCGTGGTATCGCAGTAACATAGAATGATTGATTACTTGTAAATTTTAATCACAGGACATTTTGAAATTTTGATAACTATACCGGCTACTTTCGTTAATTTTTAGCTAAAAAGAAGAGACTGCGATCATCAGCGTCATCAACTGAGCTCCTAAAAACTTGCAAGCTCTGCGGCAGGCTATCAATTTCTAGTAATACTATAACTAGAAAAAACTGTACGTAACTTGTCAATGAAACAGCAGAGTTTCTGCCGTGTCTTCACTATATCGAAAACTGTTTCATTTAGTTTAGTAGACTTGAATTGCTACGCCGTAGTCTCTCGTAGCGCTACGCGCGCTCGAAGAAACGAAGTCTTGTTTGTAGGGCTTGTGTCGGCATGCATGTTTTGTACGCCCTATTTTTTGTTACGGTAGTAACCCAAACGACCCACGCAAAAACCTTCAAGGTATCGCGAAATTCAAGTAGCTAGGCTGTACTATAACGGACGTTCGAGAAGGCGAGATCGAGGCTAGGGTACAGAATGCGCTGAGATGCTCCGCAGCCCTCCACAAAGTGCTCACGTCCAAACTTCTAATAAGAAGAACTAAACTACATCATCTATAAGACGGTCATGAGGCCAATCCTTATGTATGGATGCGAAGCTTGGACGCTGACACAAGAGGAGAATAAACTCCTGGTGACAGAACGCAAAATTATGCGAAAAATCTTTGGCCCCTTAAGATGCGAAGATGGCTCATGGAGGATCCGCAAGAACGCCAAACTCGAAAACCTGATGGCCGAGCCCAACCTAATAGGAGAGACAAAATCTGCAAGACTCCGATAGCTCAGCCACGTGGAATGAATGGGAGAGGATCGGACTGCAAAAAGAGCATACGAAGGGTGTCCCGTTGGGCGTCGGCCGGTCGGACGCCCCAAGTATTGCTGGAAAGACGCGGTGGAAAGAGACCTGCGTGAGCTCCAGGTGGATGATTGGAAGGATGCAGAGCAGGATAGGGAAAAATGGCGTCTTTTGGTTGCGGAGGCCAAGATCCATTTTGGGTCCCTGAGCCAAAATGAATAAATCAATAAATTGTTACGGTAACTTATGTACCTATCTTTGAATATACTTATCTATCTTTGAATGACAAATTCAAGAAATAAAAAAATAAAATATATTTTCGTGTTATTAATTGCTTTTCCCAACACAAGCACCCCGAGTATCAATAGTAATTTCGCTTCCACGCTCTTTAATACCTGTAGATTTAAGTAGCAATCTACGCCAACACATATGAACAGTAGTGCACAGGCTATGCATATCCAGTTGATGAATGGATGAACTGCACACTCAGATAACAATATCTGGACGGTAAGGTGACCTGTTATTAGGAACAACTGCACCTGAAAAAGAAGCGAGGGAGAGGTTCGTATTGGTTAAGCAAACAAGGCCAAGTTGAGTCAAATCTCTAATAAATAGACTACTATTTTTGGATAAAATACTGACTCCTACTTTAGCACACTCTATTTAGAAACTCGTGGAAATGTACACTTTTGTGTCAGGTTTATTTTAGGGACTGTGGCATAACACAACATGATTCCACATGAAATTCCTCATACAAAATTCGATTTCAATGGCGACGTCTGGGTGGTGCGGGTAGGGCCGCTAAGTTAAAATACTTAAAATATTAAGAGCTGTAAAAGACTGATTGTAAACCATAAATTATAAGAGCGTAACGCCAATAAACTGCACCGCAGTTTGGCGAAACATTTTGGCGTAAAAAAATGTAAAGTTCTTTATTAATTAAATACATAAAAAAAATTAAAAAAAATTACAGGTGAGATGCCCGGTTTCTTTTTAATGTTCCGTTTTCCTCAAAAGGAAAAAAATAAATCCCTTTCGTAAAAAGAAAATTACAAAATTGCAGTTAGGATATATCAGATACCATTATTCTCAACTGCATAGTTAATTTGTAATCATTTGCTAAGAACCCACAGCCAGCGGCCACACAGAAAAATCGCAACGCGTTGTATAGAAATCGCAATTTCTATACAACGCCTTGCGTCTTTCCGCGCTCCCGCTCCGCGTCCCTTCTGGGTATATATAGTGAAACGAGATAGACTTCATCCTGACTTCCAAGAGACAAATATTCAATGATGTCTCTGTGATCAACATGGTGAAAACCGGAAGCGATCACCGAATGGTAAAATGCACATTGAATATCAATGTCCAACCTGAGAGGTTTCGTCTCATAAAGTTCACGCTTCGACCTACTCGTGTCCATATGGGCACTCAAAGCGATTTGAGAATTCGAGTTGAAAGTTCTCGGGGTTTTGGATATCAAAACTCCGAGAACTTTCAACTCGAATTGTCAAATCGCTTTGAGTTCCTGGAGAGCGCCGCATCGGTGGTCGAGATCAATAACAGGTTTGTAGAAACTCTTCGTACAGTGGGCTCGAGGTTCTACAAACCCAACTGTATGAGTAGACCACCAAACTCTCAAACTATGCTCTCGACCTGATGGCTAAACGACGCTCGTTGCAACTGCAGTCCTCCGAGGATGCTGAGTCATATAGGCAGCTCAATAGGCACATATCAAAGTGTATGTGGCATTCGTTCCTTTAATACCGAACGTATTAAAAAGACTATAGAGCGGAACAAAGGTTCCAAAGTGATCGCAAAAGACATGTCTATTGGGCAAAGCCAGCTGACGAAGCTTAACAGAGAGGACGGCAGGATAGCGTCGATCAAATCAGAGGTGCTGAGGGAGATTGAGGTTTTCTACGGACAGCTATACACCTCAGTCGCAAAACCCGTTAACAGTTTGAAAAAAGATCCTAGAGCCAAACTGACCCGACATTCTACAGAAGATATCTCGGACATCAGCCTGTATGAGATTAGGATGGCCTTGAAACAGCTCAAGAATAACAAGGCACCAAGAGAGGACGGAATTACATCAGAGCTCCTGAAAGCGGGTGGAGCACCGGTACTTAAAGTCCTTCAGAAGCTCTTCAATTCCGTTGTGCTTGAAGGAAACACGCCAGAAGCATGGAACAGAAGGGTGACGCTGTTTTTCAGTGGTGACGATGTTTTTTCAATACAGGGGATAACACTGTTGAAGAACTACCGACCCATCTCGCTGCTGAGCCTGTTTTCGAGGGTCCTCACGAATCGTCTCAGCCTCTCGAACAAGCCGGTTTCCGAAAGGGCTATGGTACCATAGACCACATCCATACGCTGCGGCAAATTATAAAGAAGACTGAGGAGTATAATTTGCCATACTGCTTAGCGTTTGTGGATTATGAGAAAGCCTTTGATTCGATCGAGACATGGGCAGTGCTCGAGTTTCTCCAGCGTTGCCGTATTAACTATCGATATATCGAGGTGCTGAAGTGCTTTTACAACAACGCCACCATGTAGGTCCGAGTACAGGAGCAGAATTCGAAGGCAATTCCATTGAAAAGGGGCGGGAGAAATGGAGACGTTATCTCTCCGAAACTGTTCACGAACGGCCTGGAAGATGCCTTCAAGCTTCTGGAATGGCAGGGACGCGGTATCAATATCAATGGTGAATACATCACTCACCTTGATTTGCCGACGATATAATAGTCATGGCAAAAACGACGGAAGACCTCGTCGGCCTCTGTTGTGCCCACCCCAGTCAGAACTCGACTCTCGAAGTTGTAGACGAATACGTCTACTTAGGACAAACAGTCCAACTAGGCTGGTCCAATTTCGTGAAAGAAGTCAATCGTCGAACCCAACTCGGCTGGACAGCATTCTGGAAACTTAGAAAAATCTTTTCGTCCAATATACCTCAATCGCTCAAGACAAAATTATACAACCAGTTTGTGTTACCAGTGATTACTTACGGCATTGAAACGTGGTCTCTCACTATGGGCCTCATAAGAAAGCTCAAGGTCACGCAACGAGCTATGGAAAGGGCTATGCTCGGAATTTCTCTACGAGATCGAATCAGAAATGATGAGATCCGTAGATGAACGAAAGTCGTCGACATAGCCCAGCGGATTAGTAAGTTGAAGTGGCATTGGGCGGGGCACAAAGCACGCAGAACTCGTGGCCGATGGGGCCGAAAAGTTCTCGAATGGAGACCACATATCGGCAAGCGCAGCATAGGACGACCAGCCACAAGATGGACACATGACCTCATCCAAGTGGCAGGAAGACGCTGGATGCAAGCCGCTGCCAACCGGTCTTTTTGAAAATCCATGGAGGATATATGTATATATACATATATTTATTTATACTTTATTCATTTATTTGCTTCTTACTAAGTAAGTTGCAGAGTGAGCCTAAAAATAACAGGTGATATAAAAGGATGCTCTTTGATTTAAAAAAATAGTGGCCTACTGAGTTCGATAAATATATATATATATATATATATATATATATATATATACATATATATGCAGTGTTTTCCACTCACCACTTGCATCATGGTCAAATATTTCTTCAACCACAGAGCTCTCACGAACCTGGGCCCCAGCGCCGCCATGCCAAAGTAAAAGTACACCACAGTGCTTATACTGCAGTTGACTGCGCCCATGAAAGCCCATTGGTCAGAGGGATCGTACTTGACGCAAAACCATGCCAACGGGAGCACCACCACGCGTTGGAAAACGTGTAAGCAGGTTATGTGACTGTACTTCTTCAACAGGACGAAGTGAACTGTGTCAGAGAGGTCTAGGATTTTCGACACCATTAAGCGCCAGTACAGGAAGGCGATCTCCTAAAAAGAAAGCATCAAACGTTAGAAAACGAAACAATAATGAGCTGATTATTAACTTAAGTCCAGATTGACTAACGAATTTCTACACTTTTAAGTTAATAATGTGTACTGCTTAAGAATCTTAGTTCGAAAATCCCGATTTTGAAGATTTTCCCATAGTTCATCAACAGCCTTTGACGCCCACTGCAGGGCATAGGCCTCCTTCATGATGAAGGATTTTGCCATAATCGCCACGCTTGGCAGGCGGGTTGGCGATCGCAGTGTGCGGTTGGAATCTTAGGAAGACGCTGCTACCCGTCTCCTGGTAATTTATTTCCTTAGTCGCCTTCTACGACACCCCCGGGAGGAAATGGAGTGACGCTATTCTTAATCCGGCGCCACACTGATAGTTCGTAATAATAATAAATAATAACTTCCAGGTCCCAAACTAGGATATCCTGTGCTATATTAACCAGACAAGGGCATCACTGACATGGAAATACACTCACTCAGTTGTTTGTATTAACGAGTAGATACTACTTTTTGCAAAGATAAGAAAAATTATAAACATTATAGGTAAGTTCGCCAAGAGTTGTACTTATGAAGTTTTTTGTCACCCTCATGTAAGATTTAAATGATAGATGGAGCGTCGCAATCTCTTTACTCACGTAGCGAGTCCATTCTTCATGTTCACATGTCACCGGGAACACACCCTTATCCATAATGGAGGAGACGAACTGCGAAAAACGTGTAATTTATTTGAGAGTGGAGACAATAATTTTAAGGTTATGTGTCGCCCTCATAAACCGCTGTAAAGGCGATACGCGAAATGATAGTCTGCTAGATTAGCTTCATCACAAATGTAAGGACTTTGGTAGGTATATTATAAGTACACTGAAAATGCTAAGACTAGATTAGAAATCAGTTTTTGTCCGTAGTTGTTTTTTTATAGACATAGAAGTAAAGAAATCTGCCACTAGACCGGTTCAGACACACACACTCGGACACGCACGCACACACACACACACACACACACACACACACACACACACACACACACACACAAACACACACATACCCGCGCGCACGCGCGCACGCACGCACGCACGCACGCACGCACATACACACATTGATCTGAGTGGCTTATATAAATTATACCTTTTTGTTTTCTCTGTTTATTTTATTTTAGTTTTTCGATGCGATGAATATAGTCATGACTAGCAGTCGTCCGCCCAATGTATCACGAATATTTATTTACGCACATTTTATAGGTTTAATCTAATGTCACGAACTCCTAAGATACAGGTTTTCGCCTAGTTTAGGAGATAGGATCGTTGCAACGAGATTATTGTACAATACAGGGTGTCTTTCAATTCGTTTACCGTATTTTAAGGGGACATTTTAACCATGATTTAGAAACTTATTATCCACTTTTGGGAAAAGTTGCGCATCAAATATATGTTTTTTTTTTTTGTTACTCAAAATTACTTCACTTAAGCATAAAGAAACAATATCAGGACGAAATTTTCCGTGTGGCGCCGGATTAAGAATAGTGTCACTCCATTTCCTTCCGTGGATGTCATAGAAGGCGACTTAGGAAATAAATTACTGCGATCACCAACCCGCCTGCCAACCGTGGCGATTATGGCAAAAACCCCTCATGAGAAGCTCTGAGGGAGGCCTATGTCCTGCAGCGGGCGTCAAATGGCTGATCATGATGATGATGATCAGCACGAAAAGTAATAAAAATGCAAAAAAAACGCTAATGCTCCGGCCAATTCAATTGTTTTTTTAATAGTTTACGCATATCGGACATCACACTTTTAAGCATTTTAACAAGTATTAGAAAACATTCTCAAAGTTACGGTACTTCCCACAACTTCGAATTTGATTTCAAAGGTCAGAAATCACGAATATTTACAAATATGTTAAAAAATTGCCGATTAATCATTAATAATAACGTTTTTTACAATGAAAAGAACGTTCCCTCAAAATACGGTAAAGGTAAAGGTGAAAGGTAGATTTACACTTGCAGACAAACGATTGTTGTCATATTTACATGTACTTGGGTTTCAATACAAAACAAAAATTTGGCCCCTGCGGCACGGCCGCTGCACAGTATATTTTTTCGCCAAAAAAGGAAAAATTATGCTGTGCGCTGTATTGAGGCCAATAACAGGCGATATAATAGAGCCACCTTGCTTTTTGTGGCGAGTAACAGTGAGATGGCGTGTGGTTATATCGCGTTGTCGTACTCGATACAGCGTGCCAGCGCTCTCCCAACTGAGCTAATGGACAAGGAAATGGAAATATTTCCGAATAAAAAGGAAGCACAATCAGCTCAAATCTAACATTGATAAAAATCTAATATATAAAAATCTTGTGTCACGGTGTTTGTTATCGAACTCCTCCGAAACGTATATTTGGTAGGTCTGAGAATAGGCTAATTAATATGGCAAAACAACGTAGTAACATAATAAGACATTTGTGTTTGAACTAGGTAAAAAAAAATAACCTGTACCTACCTCAAGCGTCAATGAAATTCTATACGATGCGTCTACTCCACTGACTCCACATAAATCTCCGGTTGAGGCGATGTGGTTTGAAAGAAACCCTTTTCTTTTTTTTGTTTTACCGACTTACCCGATCTGTTAACAAGGCAGAGTCGACAACCCTTGCAGCATTGTAAAAAACAAGCCACCATTTCATCTTATATGGGCGTCGAGCTTTCAGGACATGTGGTCCCAACTTGATGACAAAGATCAGGTAACAAATCAGAATGAAGACGATGTCGCTAGCATCTGTCACTGGCCAGTTGTCAACGAACCGGACTGGAAAAACAAGAAAATAATTAACATCTTCTGTGATTGATTTCGCATCGGAAACTGCTAAGGTGTTTTGGAAAAATTATTAAGCCTGCAATTACGTCTGACATGCTATCTCGCTCGCACAATCTAACATTTTTAATGATTGTCAAAGAACTTGCATAGATAGATAGATAGATAGATAGATAGAGAACACTTTATTGTACATGAAAAGGGAAATTGCACAGATATTTCTTAACCTAAAAATACAGACGGCTGCCTTATCATCACTAACAGTTATCTCTTCCAGACAACCTTTGGAAGGACTGGACCAATACATTAGGTAGGTAGTTTTGATAAATGTGGTCAAAAATACGGATTCTAGACATAGGTAAACCACCCTGTTGTTGGCATTCCCCAATTTATTGGCCCTCTAATATTTTTTCTTTTTAACAAGCAAACTATAGCCACTGTTTCAATATTGCAATAATAAAAAAATGGTAGTCTTAAACTTCATTAAACTAGCAACACTATCGCTGAAAACGTCAAACAGACGCCATTGTATTGTGACCGTTACAATTTCGTGTTTCAATAAGTCCGTTAAAAGCTGTCTTCTTTTTACGTTTTTGCTAAGGTAAGTGCTTTCAAATAACTTGTTTTTGTGACAAATTAATTATGTCTGTGCAAGCCATATGTTTGTCAAGAATTTTTTAATAGTTTTGCAACTGTTTTATGGCAAAAGATTTTAATTTAATACACTGAATTCTGTTTATAGGCAGTGATAATATTTGGTACGTAGAGGTACGTTGGTACGATAATTGGATTTAATGAAATAATATTTTTTTGCCATCTTAGATTTTAATTTCATATCCTTATGAACCATAATTTGTTTAGAAAATTTAAAAATACGCATTTCATACTATCTTTTCAGATTTTGGCCCCATGGCAATAACAATGAATCTAATTATTGGCACTACTGCCTATTGGCAGGTTGCATACATGCTAATATTGCGAGTAAATTTTTTTTTTTTTGCTATTTCAGGTACAAAATTTTAAAAAGTAGCCAGGAGATTCTTTCAAAATGAAACCAAAGACAAAAACTACTAGTACAAAAAAAGTTAGAAAAAATAAAATTAAAAAATATACTGAAGCTTTGGAAGCTATAAATAACAATAATATCTAGGTAGGTACATATATAATAAACCTGTCTTGGTCCTATGAATCTTGTTTAAAATACCCTTCGTATACCCTGATGTCCCCCATCCCGGGAATGAAGTGCCAATAAAAGTATATTCTCATTACATCATTATCATCATCATCAGCCATTTAACGCCCACTGCAGGACATAGGCCTCCTTCGTGGTTTTCATAACCATGAGGGGTTTTGCCATAATCAAGTAATAAAAACAAGTTATTTGAATTCTCATTACATACCCTTCATGTCAATAATTAGTTTTCTTTGCCAATAAGATGTCAATATATGCCAATAAATGGTGCAGGTGCACGTTTTAAAAAAAATACAAAAATATAATAATACTAGTAAACATTCCGTCTTTGGAAGCTAAAAAAGGTTTTTTTATAATATTTCATAATTTCTAAACGCATAAATAGAATTATTGTGTTATTAAATTTTGATATTCACATGTTTTGGAGTGTGGTCTGACCACATCAAAAGTATATAAATTTTACAAATATTAGAGACAGCACGCCAGAGGAGACAGCCACTTTAAATAAATGCATTCTATTATAATGCAAGTTGGTTAAATTGGCTTCGAAAGTAGAGAGGATTATTACCTCGATTAATCTAATATATAAAATCTCGTGTCAGTGTTTGTTATCGAACTCCTCCGAATCTGCTTAACCGATTTTTATGAATTTTTTGGTGTACTTATATTTGGTAGGTCTGAGAATAGGTCGTAGGCTAATTCATATGTAAAACAACGTTTACCGGCTAGTTAATTTATATATAGTCAAAGTTATTTGAGTACACACATTTTCACTGTTCACATGTTAGGGTCATTATTTTTAAAGTGATTTCGGTTGGTGGGTAAAGTTGGGTTTCCATTATTTTTAAAGAGCCTTGAAATAGGTCCTGATTACTTACATTTGCTCGTGGGTAATCTGAAGCCTACGTGAAAGCACCACGACATTTTGCTTATGCAATCTCGGGATAATCGACCCGTATAATGTAGAAAAAGAAAATTATTAAGGAAATGTACACGAAACAACTCATACCCGGATATAATTATATTATATAGGTAACTATATTGTGTGAACGAGAGGCAGATAGGTTTTCAGTCCCTTTCTTAAATGAACCGTTCTATATTCCACAGCCACTGTTGTGGTAAACTAAAAAAAACAAATTTGTTGATGACAGGAAGAATAACAATCAATCAATGCAGATTAATCATACATAGCAGAACACAGAAAATAAACGTAAAAATGCACTACGGTTATTTCTGCATGGATATTTAACACGAAATATTCTATAAAAAAATCAACTATAAGAACTTTCGCACGCGACGAGACGACGCGTTTTTGATGAGCGCGTCCTTTGCCCGTTATCAACGCGTATTAGCAGACAGAATCGCTCGTAGCTCCGGCTGCCGGAGTGATCTTACACGATCACGAAGGTTAAGCAACACAGGGTGCGTTCAGTGCATGGATGGGTCGCCGTCTATGCCTAACGCTAGTGGCAATTTTCCGAGCGGTTCCGTGCTTCGCAAGGCACGTTAAGCTGTTGGTGTCGGCTGCCGTCGATAGATGGCAGTCGTTAAGCCAAGTCAGAGGCCTTAGGGCGGCTTGACAACTTCTGACAGTAGACGAGCCACTAGTCTACAAGCCTCCACCAATCCGGACTTGGCCCCCGTGGTGGAGTATGGCCTATACCTTCCGCAGGGAAGAGACCCGTGCCCCTCGGTGGGGACATAATGGGTTGATGATGATTAGCAGATCACAAATGCGAGGATCGTGTGCAAAGGTTACAACGTGCCGGCAGCCTTGCGTTCAACGCGCATTGACTATGTGCGTACAACGCAATCAGGAAGCGTTCAATAAACGTCGTGTGTATAGACCTTAAAATGTGTTTGCACATGTTGACGCTTATATTAATACTAGGCAGAGAAAATCATAAATATCCCGAGCATGCTTATGCTTCCACGGTGTTTGCCATTTGCCACGATTCTGACAAACCTCTTTGCTTCATCAACAATAGCTAGTTAGTCGCTGCACGCACACCGTCTTCGGGTAGATACCTACTTCTCTTCTTCTTCATCGTCTCGGGTACATTCTACATTCCCTATTTGGTCGACCTATGTCCGTCTGGAAGGTCCCTTGCCGGCCCTCCCATCCACATTCGTTTGATATATTTTTCTTTCCTCAAACTTTCTTCCTTCATCCTCTCCATATCTCCAAACAAACGCAACATTCCCGTCTCAATTCTGGCCACAACGTTTGCATTACAATTTCATAATCCAGATCCAATCCGAGTTTTTTTTTCCAGACCCTATATTATGTTTGCGTAATTTATACATGACATGATATATAAAATTACGCCTTTCACCAGTAGGTAAACCAGAAGGATCTAGATTCTCCCCAAGTGAATCCCTAAAGTAATTCCCGATTTCCCGTTGCGCTAACAATCAGTTAAGAGACTGTTAACTGTTGTCAGTTCGGTAAAGTCAAGGATTGGGTAAAACGTTCTTGGCTAAAGTGCATACGAATAAAAAACAACTGATACAGTGATTGTCTGGAAGACTCTGGTTTTCAGAAATAATACTACCAAGTGTTGTTTATTCTAATATAACCTCATACAGCGGAGTTTAAAGATTAAAACCGGACAAGTGCTAGTTGGACTCGCCTACCGAGGGATCCGTACAAATTTGTAGGTACTTCATCATCATTCAGCCACAAGAAGTCCACTGCTGGACATAGGCCTCCTCCATGGATTTCCAAAAAGACCGGTTGGAAGCGGCCTGCATCCAGCGTCTTCCTGCCACTTGGATGAGGTCATCTGTCCATCTTGTGGCTGGTCGTCCTACGCTGCGCTTGCCGATATGTGGTCTCCATTCGAGAACTTTTCGGCCCCATCGGCCATCAGTTCTGCGTGCTATGTGCCCCGCCCACTGCCACTTCAACTTACTAATCCGCTGGGCTATGTCGACGACTTTCGTTCGTCTACGGATCTCATCATGTAGGTACTTACTATAAATAGTTCAGGGATCGAGTCTCGCAGTTTTTCTCGAGCTTTTCCCGACAATTTTTTTAATGATTTAATTACAAATATATAGTTTTCAGATATTTCGCTGTACTTGTAGTATAAGACGATATAGCTTAATTCCATAGTTCTAGGTCAATGGAAAGTACTCTATAAATTTTGATTTCCTTGAGTGTCGAAATATACGTTTTTTGCGGCATAAACGGCCGTGTAGACGATAAAATATTGTTTTGTGTAATTCATATTTTTAATTACCTTAGTTTAAATCTTTCATACGTGTAACGCCATCTGTTGGCCAATTGTTTAAGGTTAATAAAGCCTGACCCCACGCGCGTCGGTGCAGCAGGACCTTTGCACATGCGTATTATCAATTATATAAAAAAGTGAAATCTGCGACTCTCTCCGCGGCCATATTTTTTTCAGTTTTGTTCCAGCTAATTAATTTTATATTTTTTATTGTGCAAAATCCATCGCCGCACCGTCGTCTGCCTGTCACATGAAAACCTCGTCTGATGCTTTTATTGCTGAAAGGCAGTCCATCCGTTACAGGCCGTATCTTTATTTTACGTTAACTTGGAAGTTTAATTTTTCACAGCTTCAAGGGACTGTAGACTTGAATTTCAACCCGATACCTCCAAGCGTTCTTGAGATAAAGGGTCTTGACAGACAGACGGACGGACGGACGGGCAGACAACAAAGTGATCCTAAAAGGGTTCCGTTTTTTCCTTTTGAACCCTCGGAACCCTAAAAATGTACGCTTGTCAGTCGTATTTTTTTTATATTCACTTTGGCCAACGGACAACAGTCAACAGTTCATTTACGAAGTGTAAGTGTACGAAAAATCAAGGACGTAATCGCAACATTTGGTTTTTTCTAAAGGGTTTTTATATCTGTTTTTTTTACTTTGTCTCTGCCATTAAATAAATGTTATTTCTTCTTTCTTCTCAACGTCTTTCTGTTCTAGTTAATATACCGGCTTCACAGGGCAGTGATCCACTGAGGCCACCCTCGGATACGAAACCATCTGATTGAATCCGAAACAGCCGCCCAGAATATTGTGTATTTCCTACTAAATAAAAAGCTAGGACGATTATGTAAGAAAAGGTTATGCGAAAGGACGGCGGGCTAGGCACCTATGCTAAGCCCAGCCTAATTAGGAATTCTAAGCCCTAACGAATCATATCCCTAACTAACCGACATAAAGTAACTCTAACAGGCGGTTATTATTATTATTTATTTATTTCAGACCAGTTGCCCATATACTAAATTACAATTTACAAAACATAATATTTTACAAAAATCAACAGTGTCACAAGATACGTTATCTTATAATGACTTCATTTTATTATCGCGATTAATTCTTGTCTATAGGTGCGCACAGCGATAGCTTTTTCGATACTTTGCTTATGCTGACACTGTACTTGGCTATCCGTATTCAAGTACTTGCCGAAGATTTATAATACATAGCAGGTTTTACAAAATCAGTGCTAAAGATTCGTCAGAAAATCCGGCCGTGGATGGTTTATATCTGCCAATATAAATTGCACTGCTCCAGACCACCCATGAGTAGCTTGAGATCCTCTCGCCATCGCCGTGAGGCAAATTTAATGAGATGAGTATCGTCAGTCACTCCAGAGATGACCCCTTTCGTCAATTCTCGCCCTTCTGCGGTACGGCATAAGATACATGGGTTACTCGTGGCGGTCCCTGGCTGCAGGTGTATTCAGCGACGAAACGTGTCTGTTTGATACCGAGACGTCAACACCAGCAACAGGGGATATTGATATTTGAACAGCTCCAATATTAGAGCCAGACGCGGCGCCTGGATTCAGACAGGTGCTAAATAAACTCAGGTCAACGTGGCTTATGAAAAAGTTCTGTAGTCTCAGCTCTTTGTCGCGTCTAGTCTATATCACTTTGCTTACATTCTCAGGTGTTTATTCTTAGGTATTAAGGGAAGAAGCAAAATTTCTAGTTCAGGTATGATCAAAAGTAAATACAATTTAGATTGATTGATGTTTACTCAGTGCTTGTTCATTTTTTCCTTCAGTCCTCGATCACACATGGTTTAAAATAAGCGTTCATTTTTATAGCACGGTCAAACGAAAAGGCGTAATTTACGCACATATATCCTATTCGTTCATGTATAGTCCGCACAATTTTTTTTGGCGGTAACGTGAACATAGTCACAGATCGTTTGCACATCGCTTACTGTCTTTACAGTGTATGTGTGAGTAACTCACGTAAAGTCACGTAGTGTGATGTGTAGTAAATTAGATACTATTAGTCAATTACTCACACATATACTGTATAGTCCGCACAAATCTTTTTCTTCTGTAGAATCTCCTAAAATCTCCTAAATCTCCTTTTTAACTAACGGTCAAAACCTGCTTTTTGAGCTGTCAAAAGTAATAGGGGTTAAAGTATGAAATTGCCGTTTTATTGCAATAGGTTCTTTGAATTGACATAGAATCTTCATGGTTTGAGGTTTTCGAATGAAACTTTTTTCAAATGGTTTCTATGATGTTCTTTTTTTAAAAAATGTGAAACATTTGAATATCGACTTTCAATTGTTTTTGTTATTCAATTTAGACAAGAAAGATGGATACTGCGAAAATTCGAGTGATTTTTGAATACGAGTTCCGACGCGGAACTAACGCGACAGAAACAGCCCGCAATATCAATGCTGCGTTTGGAGAGGGGTCTACTAATGAACGCACCGTGCGATTTTGGTTTAAACGCTTTCGTGATGGAAATTTCGACTTAAAGAACGAGCCACGAGGAAGACCGCCCACACAGGTGAATAACGATGAATTAAGAGAGATAGTGGAAGCCGACCCTAGTCAAACTACCCAGGAATTAGCGGCATGGTTTAACGTTACCTTGCCCACAATATTGACTCACTTGCGTCAAATCAATAAAATAAAAAAAATACGAAAAATGGGTGCCTCATAATCACTCGAATTTTCGCAGTATCCATCTTTCTTGTTTAAATTGAATAACAAAAACAATCGAAAGTCGATATTCAAATGTTTCACATTTTTTAAAAAAAGAACATCATAGAAACCATTTGAAAAAAGTTTCATTCGAAAAGCTCAAACCATGAAGATTCTATGTCAATTCAAAGAACCTATTGCAATAAAACGGCAATTTCATACTTTAACCCCTAATATTACCTATACCTTTCACGCCCCTAGGATTCTGTCAAAATAAAGGGGAAAAAAAGATCCTAATCTGTAGGCACCGGGCGTCACCTTGTCAATCTCACAGCTACGAGTCACAGTTAGGGATGCCATACAAAAGAATTGAATTTGTGTTCTGATCCCCACTCTTTTCGTGAAATTACAAGAATACCATTCTTTTACATGCCCTTCCCAGAAACGTTTCTCGGTGTCATCAGTCTCCGAGATGGCACCTTATGGGAGGGCCCATTTTCTGATGTAATGGCCATCGAAAGCCACTGTTATGCCAGGTAGATCGTTTTAGGTAAAACTAAATACGGATCTCAATGAAAATTGATGGAGATGGAGTCTGAGATGACCGTTGTGCATCCAAACTTCGTTTCAAACTCCCAATCTTATCTTAAAGTTGTCGCACGGGGGCTGACAATTAGTTAGCAAAAGGTCGACTCAGTGGGATCCTGTGTCTGCTCCTTCACCTCATACCTTTGCCATTCTATGAAGTCACTCACGCTTTTTAAGGACAGTTGCCTTAAAACTTTCAGTTCCCACAAAACTCTCTTTTTTTAGGTGGTCACTCGACTGTGGTGGTGTCCCGTTACCATGGTTCTAGCATCCTATTTCTAGTATCATATTTGTAGTAGGTAATATGAATGTAATACTAAGTACTAAATAATGTAATACTAGTACCTAAGTACTAAAATACACTCTTGATAAGGGACAACAGGGTCTCATGGTTATGAACAGTGACTCCTTACGGTCTGATTCATCATATTTAGGGCTGCTTTTACTACCGGCAAGGACATCCCACTCGCTCGGTCTTGCAACATTTATTGTAAAAAAAAATCGCATACGGCGACACTAAAACATAAAGTTACGAATATTTTATACGTATTAAATATGGCTACTTCGTGCGCCAACTCTTTCTATGACAGACTATTCATAGAAAAATTTGGTGTAAGAAGTAGCTTAAGTTCTTCATTAAAAACTATGTGTACTTATTAAAAATCACACACAAAATATTAACATTAAATTAATTCGCAGAAAGCTTTGTAAAACCATGTAAAATATACAAAGTGAAAATGAATACAAAACACGCACAAAAGAAAACACGCAAAGAATGCCACTACGAAAATAATCCGCCCGGGACACATCCGACGCAAAGGTACGTGGTTCCTGTTATGGTGTAGCTAATGTCGGTAGACGAGAATAAATTAATAATCAGTTGTCATTCTATGCTCTCGTGTTTCATTACATAACAGTTCCCACTACGCCGGCAACGCTCTTATCTCGCTCGCTGCACTGCCAGGGAGATTATTTAAAGAGTGAGAATGAGTGTATTAACATATGTAAGTAAGTAAGTAATTTATTTTGACAATACATACAGTGTAAGTTTGAATATACAGGGCGTCCCAAAGTTATGGGCCATGAAGGGAAAGTACCTTAAATATCGTAGATAGGGTATTTTGCTGAAAGAAGACTTTATGTTATTTTTAAGTTAG
The DNA here is from genome assembly GCA_947308005.1 of Yponomeuta malinellus. Lineage (NCBI taxonomy): Eukaryota > Metazoa > Arthropoda > Insecta > Lepidoptera > Yponomeutidae > Yponomeuta > Yponomeuta malinellus. The sequence goes on from OX371010.1 coordinate 6,877,348, forward strand.
TAATTCTGCATTCAAAGATTTTCTAAAAAATAATTGCCTTGTCTGGGAATCGAACCGACTTAAATAAATAAAAAAAAACACCCCTACTTTTATGATGCCAATCGAAATAATGGCCAATTAGCTCTTCTTAAGTAATTTAGTATTTTAAAAGAAAGGAACAACGTAAAATGTTTGAGTCAAATTTCAAGAAAGTTTTTTATTGCCGACGACGTTCGAAAAGTAGCCATATTATCATTCCATAGATAGCATTGATTATTCGTAAATAAGTACCCACTTCATAAAATACTTTATAGCATAGTTTTCCTTATTATAAGTGGAAGTGTAGATAAAATGATAAAATTTAGTATTTCAATACGTCCTTGGTAAGCTAGACGCAAGCCAAATTTAAAACAAAAATAATGTTCTTGTTAAATTTGAAAATGTAACAATTTATGAGAGCGTTTGTTTGAATGCATGCTTTTTAAGATATTTTAAAAAGAAGACAAATTTTTTATGTTATTTTCTTTTCAACTTTTTTACTGTTCTTTTTTATGCAGAAAACTTTGACATGAAATTAAACAATGAATTCAAATGGTATCACAGATTTTATTTACGCTTCGGTATAGGCTATACAAATAGAACACTTAATACGATTTATACTTGTTTTAAATTCGGCCAAGTGCGAGTCAAAGTTGTGCACCGATGATTCCGTGCCGTCACATAAATTTACCAAAAATGCGGGAGTCCGACTGACTCTTAGCCAGTTTTTATTATTTGTTATAGCATAGACAAAATTTTGGTCTATGGTTATAGGTAGGTATAGGTTCTGCGCTACAATCACAGCAACTTTGACTTACATCATCACTATTTTTACGATGCGGGACAAAATTAATAAAACGTTAAACGATCACGTTTTATCTGTATATAATTTTTTTCTTATGAAAATTTCAAACGGCTCTCTATATGGTTCATGAGATACAAACTTTAAAGGTAAGATAGACGGACGGACGGGCCGACAACTTAAGCTTGGTAACAAAGCTCTATTGGCATCTTTCGGGCAAGAAAAGAAAAGAGAAGACTCCTTAAGAGGCTACCCAGAGATAAGTAGCACCAGTGAAAATCATATTTTCCTTCATAATACATGCAAAACGTGAACTACGTATTATATATTATTAACTTTATTCCGGATTCACTTACTTGATATTTTGTCGAAAGTGCCCGACCAAGTCTGATTCGAGAATTCTCAATTGCCTAGCTGAAAACTATTTTTAATCTAGGATGTATAACCTACAACTTAGGTCGATTTTCTCTAAAAACGGCCAATTTTGGCATTAATACTTTAAAGTGCTGTAGGTTACCTAGGCTGTAGGTTCTAAAGATAGCCATCACTATAATTGTGACTTATTATGTTCACTCACATCGACCATCAAGGTCGATGATGACGTTATGATCTCGACAAGTTCTTGGCCGAGTGGCAAATGACTGAACATCTTGGTAAAAGGCGGGAGGCCTTTACCCTACTGTATGGAGACTAAATAAAAACAAAATGTTCACTTTTGCAAAAACTTACTAAAAGATATTTCTTTTTCCATTGGTGACGCTTGTAGCCCCTTAAAACCCTTGCGACTTTTAATTTGGATATCATAACCAAACCACGATTGTACCATTTCGTCTTGCTTTGTTGGCCATAGACGCCTAGATTACAAGAACCGCTTAGAAAGACAATACCATCCTCACACTAAATCCGGCACTTCATCGGTCCACCAGAACACCAAGCTGTTCTCATAATCACTAGAGTACTTCACGTCACTGGCACTATCACTCGTTTCCACTTTCTGTTCCCCTCCAGCGGCTTCGTGGTCCCCGTGGAGTGAAAGAGGGTCACTGAAGTGGTGCTGGCCCGAGCCGGTGGCCAAAATCGGCCGGCACGGGTGTATAGAGACACTGTTGCAGCAGTCACTGTGAAGGGGGAACTGAAAACGTGAAGACAGGTTAAAATCATTTCGCATTGGGTTCGGTCATAATCGGGAGGTCGTGGGCACCGGCATGGACCAAGGACTTTGTTTTCTAAGTCGGGTACATTTGTGAAGTTGTAGTATAAATACCACTTGAAAGAAAACATCCGTGTGGCGCCGGACTGAGAATACCGTCACTCCATTTCCTTCCGTGGATGTCGTAGAAGGCGACTAAGGAAATCAACTAGGAGACTGGCAGCAGCGTCTTCCTGAGATTCCAACCGCATACTGCGATCGCCAACCCGCCCGCCAAGCGTGGCGATTATGGCAAAACCCCTCACGGTTATGAAAACCACGAGGGAGGCCTATGTCCTGCAGTGGGCGTCGAATGGCTGATGATGATGATGATGAAGGAAAACATCGCAAGGAAACCTAAGTGTCAGTGAGGTGTTCACATACCCCGACGCTTGAAATTGCCAATCCGCGGTGAGCACGCGTGCTAATTAAAATACTCCTCTCTCTGTGCCCAGCAGTGGGGCACTGACACTGCTAACTAAAGTATTTCTAGTCACGAGGTACAAGAAAGTCCCATACAAATCGGGCGCAAACTGTGACTTTATTTTCTTGTAATAATGTAATTCTGTAGTAAATAACTTGAGTGTCGTAAATAAACTACAGTGAAGTGATAATCTTCTTGTTCCAGCGCAGTCCAACAAACAACATATTCTGCTGTGCGACAGAGCGAGGGCTGCATACGCTGTCTCCTTATAATGTAATTAAAATAAAATAAAACGAATTGTGGATTTATGGCGATATTTTCTAGTATTATTGATACTGAATCAAGCCAAGTATTAAAATATCCTAATCGATACTGAATATCGTTGATTTAGCACGGTTATTTAAAGAAAGGGACTGAATAACTCACACATAGACGGCTTTATTGTATGAGTGAGAGGTAAACAGTTGTAGAGTCCCTTTCTTCAATAACAGTGTATATCAACCCGTATCAAACGTATTTATCACTGTATTCATATCGCAGACTACAATACGCCTAATGTTCATACGACGTTACAACAATTCCAATTCAATTAGCATTCTAGAGTTCGTCGGATTAATTAAATATTTTAATCCAATCAATATTAGTGATATTAAACCATCTATATTTTGAACGGACGGACGTAGTCACGACAAATGATTCTCAGAGATAAAAAAAGGCACGCAACGCGGCACCGAGATATTTTAGCGAGTCTTTCTGAAAGGCTTGATTAATTAATACTATAAATACTTCTCTCACCTTAAAGGTATCTCTATCCATATCAGTGCAATCCAAACTGGAAGTCCAGTCGTTCTTGTTCGCGTCCCAGATCTTGACAATGCCGTCCGTTCCACCAGTAACCAAGTACTTTCCACAGGGTGATATGTCGAAGTAGATACGCTGGTTGGTGTCCACGGCCCGGTTGAGGACGTTTAGTGGTCTCCGGTAGTATCGGATGTCCCAAATTAACAGGCGGTGATCTTTGCGGGCGCCCGAGACGAGCTTTAGCCCGTCCGGTGTGAACTTCATGTGGGTTATGCCGCCTGTAACGACAGAACAGTGGTTTCATTTAATGGAGCTTCTTTGCCTCCCCCTTACATGGTAACATAGAAATTTGAGCCTTAGACAAAGTGGTATTGAAATAACGCAAAATCTACAGACCTCCAGTTTAAAATCTTTTTATTTTTAAATATCTCAGGTATTCTTCAGGAATTTTTACTCTGCAAAAAGTTGTATTCTCATAAGTCCTGACCTTTAAAATAACAATAGAAAACCAGGCGGACTTAGGCGGATATTACCGTAGGACAATTCAAAATCGATAAAAGCCCAAGATAAATCCTATCCAAGATGGGACGCAAGTGGGGATCGAAGTCACGACATGGTATGGTATTCATTCATGTTACCGTTAGATTAACGAGGCGCTCAAACGTCCGGAGCCAACTAGGCCGCGGGTTTCCTCTAATAAGTGTCTCCACATCTACACCCGTAAATGGGGAGTTCTGCTCATCAATAAGAACAATAATATCGTCGGTCGAATTCAAAACATAATGTTTGTCATTAACGTTTAAAAATGTGTAGTTTTTTTTTTATTCACAGTAAAATCATTGTTTCTGCACTAGTCCAAGTAGTTTTAGTTTTTTACAATTAACGTTTGACTTGCAAAATGCTACCGCCTTTTGTAGCTTCGGAAACACACCGCGACAAAAAAAATGTATTTATATAAGTCTTAGTGTACCTTTAGTGTTTTGTGTGTGTGTGTGTGTTTGTTGGTGTAATAAATGTTTCTTTTTCTTTCTTTTTTTATATATTTTTTCGCGATTTTGCTACACCCTGAATATATTTTACCTGAATGGCCATGCATTTTCCCAATACTCTTGTAGGTGCCCATTTCGCTGACGCTGTAGAGTCCAATGCTGGTGTTCCAGGAGCCCGCGGCCAGCAATGAGCCGTCTGTCGCTAGGCAAGACGCCGGAGACTTGATCTTGTGTTCCGCACAGTCTCGACCTGGTCTAGAAGCATAATAATAAACATAAACTTCTGACAGAAGGACACGCCTGGGGCCTGTTTCATAGAACTACATTAAAGTTTTCTACGACAGTTTGATGTACATTGCAAAACCGACTAAGCCACAGAATTAGACACTGCTACGCAATGTAATTGGATCACGCATTTTAATTGGACCAATAGCACCGCAGTTGAAAGGTCATAATCACATCTTTGATATTAATAACGTGTTGTGTGGCTCATTCTTTAAAAGTAATGCTGTGTAGAAAATCTAGGGAGGTGGCCTTAGACTGCCATAATACCATCCCTCCCGAATACCCACTAGAATGCCAAGAGCGAACACTAGAACAAGCTATTGCTGTAAAATCGATTGCTGCAATTTCGAAAAACTTAATGGGCTCGCTCCACGTCTCACACCTCGAGGTGTGAGACCCCCAAATGCAGAGTTTGAGTTGTTGTTCCTTCATATACTGATAGTCTCTATGATTGCATTGCCGCAGCCACTTCCTCAAATTCTCATAACAAACTAGTTGTAGTTTTATGAAACTTGGCCCTGCTCTCAAAGAGATTACTCTTTGTATTCTATATTCAAAATAAGCCTATCAACAGTAATTATTTAAATAAATTGTGAGAAAAAAACTAAAATTTTAACTAATATAAAGCCATGGGTTGTCTATAGCTGTACGGCCATAACATGGGCTTAATCAGTACAAAAACAGTAATTACAGTAGTTACTATTTTAGTAATTACTGTGCTAGAGTGCTGGTCACAACACTTATGTATGGTAGCGAGACTTGGGTATGGCAAAAGAAGCAAGAAAATAGAATTTATGCAGTAGAAATGAGTTCCTTGAGAAGTATGTCTGGTATTACTTTGATAACGTTGTGGACTGAAAGTGACTAAAATTGAGAAAGGAATGTTGAAATAGAGCAATGCAAATAAAAAATAGTATACTCTAGCTTTTTACCTATCAGTGTCAAATGTCCGTAACATCTTCTTGTATCCTGCTACGATCCGAGAACCATCTGGCGTAAATGTGACAGAGATGGCCGGCTCCATTTCATCCACAGAATTAAAACCCCTATAGGAGCAGCGCAGAGAGCCATCAAATGCATCCCACAGTTGTACTGGTGCATTCTGCAGAGTCGTCAACCAACTGAAACGTCAAAGTACTTATTCTATATTGAATCACACATTAAATCAGCTTCTAGTCCCAGGACTGATTCCAGATAAAGGTTTAAAAGAAATACATAGAAAACTGGATTTAGTTGTAAAATTACTAGCTACTAATACTACTGATATTATTGTAGACCAACTGAAGCTCCACGCTTCAATAAAGCTTTAAGCTTCTCATAGCTATTATCAAACTGTTGCTATTGTTTTTATGTGCCAAAGTACAAAGCTACAACTAGTGGAGAAACCAGAGATTATTATAGTTTAATGGCGCCTAGATGGATCTTTACTACAAGTAAAGTCTTTATGGGACATTTGAAAGGTATTAGATTATTTTATACTAACCAACAGGATTCGGGGACTGTACTATTCATTGCCGGAAACCAACAAAAGTCATACACGAGCCCGGCTTCCTTCACATGGATCACGGGGTCTAATACATCAATAATCCGATTGGCGCTAACGGAACCCTCGTAAAGATCTTTAGGCAACTCCATGATCTGCATTCCATCGTTATTGACCACAGTGAGGCAACATGTCCCATCTGGAGACCATTTGCAGCCCCGCAAATATGGCTGCACGTTGTCTCTAGCCTTTAAAGGGCGAGACCAAGAGGAATTGCAGAGTTCTAGCAGCGTTTTTGTGGTAAATAACGGAGGGTACACGTAAGTGTTTTGGTTTTCAGTTATTTCGGTGATTTGAGGCGCTGCTTTGGGTGGAATGATATAATAATTTACGTCTAAGTTTTTATCGACGATTACTTCGTTTTTGTTGTCGGTTTCCACTGATGTTTCTTCCATTTTTTTCGATTTCGGTCCTGAGTTAACAGGTTAGGTTCACAAAGTTTATTTTTGTTTTGAGCACAGACAATAGATTGAGAATTTGAACAGTTTTATTTTTAATCAACGTCACAGATTAAAGGTGAAAGATTTGCCGTCAAGAAAGTGGATGCTTGGTGTAGTCTGCAATCTGTGTGTATCTGTAGAAGAAGCGTGGAAGAAGCAGATGAAGATTGATAGTACTGGTATTTAGATAGTGATAGCAAATATTAGCAAAGGGCAAGATAAAAAGTACCCGAAACCGGCGTGCGTGCATGCAACGACTAATGAATGTTGAGAAAGTGAAAGTGATCTGTCAGGGACGTGACAAGTGGCAGTCCCTGGTCTCTGCCTACCCCTCTAGGATACAGGCGTGAGTTTATGTATGTATGTATGTATTAATCTGAATCAAATGTCTTGGTTGGCCCAATGTGTGAATGCGGTTTTAACGGGAAAGTTTGCGAGTTTGGCGACACTGCGTTGTGTTGCCTTTTATCTGAGTAGTTGTAGAAAAATGGTAGAATTTGATTAAAATCACCTAATATGAGAACATGACGTTTAGATGTTTCGTCTGGCAGCACCGAACAACAACTGATCGAACCGAAATCAATTTTTCCTCGGTCGTTCGTCATATTTGTTTCGATTTCCTTAACAAAAAATATTCCAAGTGCCGATTCAGTGCTACACGATCGGGCGATAAATGAAGAAGCCCTACGAGAATGGTACAATGACAAAAAAAATCGTTCACGAAGAAATCTGTAATTATTGTCATCTATCCATTCGTTAGCTGGTGCTTTGGTTGTGATCAAAACAAACTCCTGAGGATTTACTAGTGTTTTATATCATTGCAGATGGGAATTAGAGTGTTTAGACGGCACTTCGGTTTGGCTGTTAAGAGGCTCTACAATATGTCTTTTACGGAGTCGCCCGCGAAGGCTTCGCTATGCTGTGAGGACTCAGGCGAGGGAGCTCCCCCGACCTTCGCTATGTACGAGGCTCTCAAGGACTCCTGCCAGAACAACGCCACTTACTTCCAGCCAGATGACAGCGAAAATGGCCAGCGACTGTACCAAGGCTTCATGACTCTTATGGACCACATAGACACTGTTTGGCCTCTTGTTGATCATGTTCGTAAGGTAAAAAAACCGGCGTGAAAAAAAAAGTGCGTGTCGGGCCACGTGCAATATAGGGTTCTGTAGAAAGAGGGTTTTTATTATCTGCTTTACAGAACCAACAACTTCATCAGTCATTTTCAATGGATTTTGTAGTTTTACTTTTATAAGTTGGTTGCCTATTACTCGTTAACTAGTAAAGCATACTTAGCCGTGATACTTTTCCTTTCAAGTTCATTATATGTGCTACTACCCTGAATTTTTTCACGTTTCTGCAATCAACCGTTTAGCCAGGAGAGGGGGGGGGACACCCTACTTGGACAAAAATTTGCGCTTTAAAGCTTAATATTTCGCAAACGGAATGCTAGATCGAAAATGGTCTTCCTATTCCCACAATGTTTTTCAACGACCAATCTAACGATACGCCACATGATGGGGCAGAGGAGAAAAAACCCACTTTTCATGTTAGGGGAGGTACAGTAAAGAAAAATAATTTCCAACATTTTATTGTTTAACTTTGTCGGCATGATAAATATGTATACACATACCAAATTACAGCTTTCTAGTATCAGACAGACAGTCAAACAGACAGACAGACGAATATGGCGAAACTATAAGGGTTCTTTGTCGGACTACGGAACCATAAAAATGTTTTATTGATGGCCTACCGTATTACAAGCAAAAATTTCCAGGCATTATATCATTCAGCGTAAATATTTGAGAACAAAATTATAAGAAGAAAGTGAATATTCTATTAGATTTCAGTGCCCATAGATATGTGAAACTTTCTTTCTCAGAGAAGGTCTGTGTCCTGCAGTGAGATTTGTACAGGCTTCATGTGTTCTGTAGTCCATTAGATGGTTTTTGTCCCACTGTGATATAAGTATAAAATTTACTAATCCCCATTACTGTTTCAGGTGGCTCCTCTGTATGATTTTGATGCACAATCCCCTGGGAATGGATACCGTAGCTTCGTTTCCGTGGTAGACTCATGTGTACTGCATGGTCTGAAGATCAGTCGCCAAGTCTGTACAGGCAGAGATGCTTTGCTCTTTCGGAAAGGATATTTTGTCCGGTGAGTGTTCAGATATGATGTTTTCAGTAGATTCCACCTTTAAGGTGGAACGCAATTTATGATCAAAAAAAGTTTTGAAATCAGGTCCACAGTACAAACAACAGCACACCATTCTTTAACTACACAGTCAGAGATTATCTCTGTCTTTGCAAAACAACCAAAATGTAAGGCCTGTATGTATTTAACTATTTTGTGAACAGTTATGTAGTAGTTAGAACTGAGATTTCCGCACTTAGTTCACGTAGTTGTGAACAGTTATGTTTCAAGAACTGATGGCCGTTGGGGAGAAAACGTTCTGACCTTACGACTGCGGACCGCACGCGCAGTGTGGGAGGGCCCCCCACCAGATGGTCCGACTACCTGGTTATTGTGGCGGGGAGTCGCTGGATGCGGGCGGCACAATACCGGGAAGCTTGGAAAACGATGAGGGAGGCCTATGTCCTGCAGTGGGCGTCAAATGGCTGATGATGATGATGTTTCAAGCAATGTTGCATCGAAAATTTAAAGCCTTTTGGTTCTGTAATGATTGTCACCCCGGCTCATTTACTTAGAGAATCTTGCTTGGTATGAGAGAAATCGAATACCTACTGCTAGCCTTACCAATACATTGTAATCAAAGCATCTTCGTTATCTTCATTATAAAAAAAATACGCATTTTAATGTGTTTTGCACATGTAACAGTGACCCTGAGTGTAATTTCAGTTCATTTATCTAATCTAAGCACAAATTTACATCTTGTTGAATTACACAAGTTAGAGGTCTTGTTATCAAAATGTCATTGACTTAAAAAACTTAAATAACTTAGGTTAGCTGATAGATAATGCTAAGTAGCATTAAGCTCGCCTTTGTGCAAAACTGTGTGTTTAAAATACAATAAAGGATTGAAATAATAATATACTATACAAGAATTAATCGTTTAAAGGTAATACTCGTAGATAGATATTTAGTTTTCCCATTCTATTCCAGTTTTTCCATAGAATTAGAAACGTTTTCTTACAACGGCGTAGACATTATTTCACGAGATAACTCAAATAGTGATAAATACTTCATACATTACAAGGCGCCACTAGCAACTTATGACGTCACAGCTTACGCCCGATTTGTGTTAAGCTAATTTGTACCAAGTGACTATAAGTACTTTTCGACAGGTTATCTTCAATCTTTATAATGATTACTTCTCTTTTAAGATGCCCTCTCTAATAAGATCGAAATTAATATTTTTTAATATAGGGTCAAAACGAAATAGGGGACCAGCTAATTTATAACCTATACGTATTTTATTTAACATAACTAATTGATAAGTAGCTAACATTGAATTTACGAACACTTTATTATCTGAACTCTGCTTGTGATGTTTTTGGAAATAAGTGTTTTAAAAGGTAAGTTCTTGCGAGGTGGAGTCGTGTAGCCAACCGCTGTACTCGCTGAAAGGGCCGTTTATTTGTGGTTTTACTGTAAGCGGGCTATTTAGGATTTTTTTATAGTTTATCTAGTTTTATTTTGTTCACGCGATTATAGACCGTTATATACCCGTTTTCAAGGTTTGCTAAAATAAATCTCTTATAGTCTGTTAAACGTTTCGCGTGCAATTAGGTCTCCAAGTCCACCTTCCCTTCCAGCGAGGTGGAGTCGTGCAGCCAGCTCCTGGCCTCGCTGGGCACGTGTCTGCAGCACGTGCATGCGCTGCTGGGCTGGGCACCGCCTGGGGAGTTGTTCCCCAGCGAGATGCACTCACCCGAGGAACTTTTCGCGCAGGCCGACACCATCAACCAGTACTGCTTCTACGGCCGCTGTCTCGGCTTCCAGGTACCATTCAATTCAATATATTTGTTTCAGACGTGCCTACGTCCATGTAAAATAAAACTACATTTACCTATAAATTGAAAAAAATAATTTCATAATAAAAGACATTGTGTTATATTGTTGGTGTCACCACAATGCTAAAACAGCAAATAGGTTCGAGCTGAAAGAGTCCGAGATTGCTTTGAACGTTTTTAGTCTCTGTAGCGTGTGGAGGTGACGCATGACTAAACTCACAGTACCACAGGACCTGAACACCAGAATTTGCAAACTAAGGATTATGGAGAGATTTCGGCCCCGATTTTTTTCTTTATACGTGAAGTTTGTTCATATAGTTCTCATTTTTCTTTTTGCTGCGGAGCTAATGCGGGTTTTTGGATCAGGTTGTTCCGTATGACTCCAATAAAAATGTCCGCTATGACATAGGCACAGGGCATCGTGTCTATCCATCTGCCTTATCCAAATGCCGCCACTCCCCAATTTAGTGCGGTTATATTGTCCTGCCTTATCCACTACACTGTTCGCGATAAACAATGCTCTATAAACTTTGACACTTTTAATACCAGTGTAATCTACTTTGCTTCGAGTCTGCGATAGACAGACATAGAGAAAACACGTCTTCTGTATAGCAAAATATAACACTGTCGGTAGCTGGGTCAACGCGAACACGTTAATCATAATCAAGATCGTGCAAAGCCATATGTTCGAGAACAAAGAACATCTATTAATTTGTATTCTAGGAACCTTTGACCTAGTATGTCGGAGTGAGTATGTTTATGTTTGCTTAAATTGGCGTACAAATTAATCATGCCCGACGGTTGTTAGAAATAGATAGTTATTTCAAGCGAGATTGTGGTTCCTGAACATTTTTACATCGTACTGATACATTAAAAAGTCAAAATTTGTGTGATATTTAGCTACTGAAACTGAGATTTTGTTTTTAAGTTAGATAAATATTTTAGTGCCTTTGCATGGTGTCTTGTAAAATAGATTCAATTGTAACATTGTCACGATTTATCTAAAAATGAATTATTGATTAATTGCTCTCTTCACGCGTGAGACTAGGTAAAATGTAGTATTCATATCTCGTTTCTCAGACAAAATTGAAACAATTGAACTGAACTGAAATCGAACCGGAAACAATTAGTTAATCAGAAAATCATCATAAAAGAATCATTATTATTAAAGAATATTCTATAGATACCTATAATTAATTATGTCCATTAAGAAAATTGCCCTACTAAAAACACAGACCTCAGATAACCTTCAGTGCTTTCGTTGGGCCCCTCCACACACGTGCAATGTAATGGGGGTGGCAACTGTCAAAAAATTCAAAATGGAGGATGTCCTGTCTTCTAGTATATTTGCATTGGAAAAGCACAATATTTGTAATTATATAAACCCCAAAGATACGTATGTGTAGTGTATTTTCTTAAATAAATCAGTGCCTACGCATTTACTGCTCAGTTTCCAACAAAAAAAAACTGTGGCTCCTAAACCATGTGGAGGAAGTAAATAGATTATCAAGAAGTCTATTCGTTATGATTCTAGTAAACAAATACCAATAAAATATTTCTGTGCAGGTAAATACAAATAATACTAATGAAATATATTCAGAATCATTATTAAAAGTTATGTTTTATCATTCTTGTTTGTTTTCAGGTCCGCATCTTTCACACTCGTTAAAAACGGAGGCAGTGTTTAGGTACCTAGACTGTAAAACCTAAAACCTTAGCAAATATGTAAAGCCAGCTATTGTTGCTGCAATTGTAAGTGAAGTAAAACAACGTTCCTGAGTACTTGTAAACATCGGTTTTATTTAATAAAAGCATAAACATACATTGTAACACGCATTTCTTTGCGCCTAAGCCCCTATCTCAAAATAGGTAAGCAGCAGCACTTAATTACCCAAAGCCAGCCCATAGTATTGAACTGGGCAAATCTGAATAGATATCAATACTTCTGATAGGACAATTTAGTTGTTCGTGATAGGAACCTTCAAGTAGTAGTCCCGCAGAATCATTTTATGCTCATAAAGCTCCAAACTGGAATAAAATTAAATGATTACAACGATTTTCGATGTTTCTGAGTAACTTTCTAAAGTAAATTTAACATTTTACACTTTGTAATCAATAAATCAGCCAGTAAAGTATTTAATCAAAGGTATGCGATTATTTCTGCAAGAAATGCTTAAAAAATATTTTCGAGGTTACCTTTGTATTACAGTCTGTATTCCTTTCGCGGTATACAAAACTTTTCTTTTTCAGTTTTGGGTATAAACTATAGCTTTCCCTTTTTTTTAGTGAAAACCATTTCATGATGTGTTCATGTTGAATTTCCATGAAAAAATCCGAAAATAAGCAACACTTATAAAACAAAACAAACATTGTCGGGGCGCCCATCTGTAATTAGTTTCGTGTTGCCATCCCCATTCTCTCCAATTGATAGCAATTTAACTATCTGCTCTGACCAGTATGCGCTTGTTTATAATTAGTGGAATGGGCTCGACTAAACTGCATGTCTCAACTGCTGTTAAGTTAAAACGTGCTTTAAGAATAAATGTGGAGTCTCTTTGTTACCTTATTCTCCACATAATCTATTAATTGTGAACATAATAAACATCAAAGTTGTTAGTAACTTTGATGTTCATTAAAAAAATATTTTAGTTTTAAAATTAATAAAAAATTTTTTTTACGTAGCCACGTTTGTGTCCCACTGCTGGGCAAAGGCCTCCCCCAACTCAGACCAGATGTTTCTGTCTTGTGCCACCTCAGGCCACTCCGGCATAAAAATATTTCAATATTTTTGACAATCCGCGGTGGACACGCTTGGTAATTGCCCATTAAGCGCATACTCTCTCTCTAAGAGAAGGCCTGTGCCCTGCAGTGGGACGTATATAGGCTACATAATAAAATATATATTTGATTTGAAGTACAGACATACGCGTACAGACATACAGGCTGATCTATTAAATCGTAAATCCAACCAAACTGTCTCAAATCCGAACTTGGGTATGTGGAAAAATGCCTCAGCTAGGTTACTGGTAATTAACTACAGTTATGTACTGGTATTCAGCAAAATTAGCATACCGTAGTGAAAAAAAATTATCAGAATATTTCTGAAAACATCCGTCTCCGAAACTACCGTTACGATAATCGAAATACCACGATAAAAAAATTTGAAAGTAATGTACTCACCCTTAAAATCTAGCATTAATATATCTATTTATTTATTTCAATTTATCGATAATTTAAGGTCAAAAAGTCAACAACTCATAGTAATATATAATAAAAAAAAACCAAGCCTTTATATTTTTTTCCAATTTTTCATCCTTTCGAGCCCTCTAGGTGCCAAGAGCCGGGAAATCCTTACATATCGATTTATCGGTCATATTATAAACTACCACCAAAGTTTCCAGTTTCTAGGGTGCCTACGTTCCGGATATTTCGTGATGTGTAATTTAGCCAGTGGTATTTGATTCATTAAGATTTGGTAGCGTCACTCCATTTCCTCCCGTGGATGTCGTAGAAAGCGACTTAGGAAATAAATTACCAGGAGATGGGCAGCAGCGTCTTCCTCAGATTCCAGCTACATACTGCGATCGCCCACCTGCCTGCCAAGCGTGGCGATTATGGCAAAACCCCTCATGGTTATGTGCGTGAACATCCTGCAGTGGGCGTCAAGTGGCTGATGATGATGATGAAGACAAGACTATGAACTCTTGACTAAGACTCTTTGTTAAGAGTTCTTCATCTGTTTGTTTCTCCGTTTGCCTGCAGTTCCTGCCATCAATGCGCGGCATCCTGAAGGGCATATCCATCTGCATGGCGGGCTTCTCCGAAGCCTATTACAGCCACGGCAACCTCATAAGCTCTGTGTGGACAGGCGGCCAATATCTCATTGACCCCGAGATGCGCGCGCGCCGGATCGTCAACATATCGCAGTCCGCGAGCGTCGAGTTCTGCAAGGCGTTCTGGTTCTTGGCTGAAAGTGGTGAGTGGAAAGTTAGGACTTTTATGACTATGTCGAGATGCGCGCGCGCAGGATCGTCGACATATCGCAGTCCGTGAGCGTCGAGTTTTGCAAGGCGTTCTCGTTTTTGGCTGAGAGTGATGAGTGAAAACGAGACTTTTATGTCTATGATAGCCGATTCGATAATTTATATTACGGCTACTGGTAACTTAGATGCTTGATTGTGAGAAATATATTAAATATTATATATTTTCCTCTTAGTACTGTTTACTCTATGTAACAACTGCCTTAGGTATTGAACAAACGATTGATTTATGTTACCCACTGTAATAAAAGCAAACTTATTAGTCTTGCGATTAGTTGTTAGCTATGAAAGCGGCTTTGCAAAAAAAAATGTCCTACTTTGCAGAGGTCTCGGGGTTATTCTACTATTCAATACAAACAACTTTATTTTCACCGAATCTGTCTGAAACATCCCGTAGAGATTCGTATAATTTCTTTGGATACCTTAGACTTTACACTTTGAGCTTTCGCCGCGCGAAACCAAAAAGCAACTGAGAAACTGTCCCTTGCCAGAAATAATGCGTCGAGTGCCCAGCCTGATGTCCTCGACGGTGGCGGTGAACAAACTCATCACCCTGCCGCCGGAGCCGCTGACTGTCATCACCAGAGAGGGTGATGAGAAGACCGTGCTGCCGCCCACTGCGCACATCGGCCTGCAGAGCCTCAACGTGCGACTCATCAGCGTCAACAAGCGCGCTGGCATGGTGAGACTTGCTACAAACTAGGTCTTCTGTAGGTACGAATACTTTGACGGTCCGCCCAGTGGAATGCTTATTTCTAGTGCCAGTACACATTTCATTGTGCATTCAAGTAAACAGGTTAGGTTGTGCCAACGTGCAAATCAATGTGTAAGCTGGAATCGAACACAAGTAAAGAAAAGGGTGATTAGCTCTTCTGTTGTGTTGGGTAAAAGTCACTTTAGAATCGCTCTGAAATATTCTCGCGAGTTCAGTTTTTTTAGTGGTTCTTTACATTAACACAAAATCCGCTCATAACAATCTGTTTTCAATGCGCAAAACATCCTTATTATTTGGTTTCCCATACCAACGATAATGCTTTGCGCATGGACAACGAATTATTTTGTCATGTTTTTAGCGGGTAGCCTTCCTTTCTAGGCCAGTTAATTGTGAATTGTAATGCACTAGGTGTGGAGTGCAATCGTGATGCGCTTGTAAGGCGTGCTCTAATGGTGTCAAGATTCAACCGTGCTACTTTGGCTTCACAGTCACGTAATAATCTTGGACTAAATGGGTGGCGTCACGGGCAAAGTCCATGGTTTTATATCAAGTCGTCTATAATAGACTACAAAATATTCTGCAAATGCAGTCTTTATTAATTTCAGGACAAAAAATTACAAATCGATGAGACTTAGATACATAGATAGATAGATAGAATATTCTTTATTGTATGTACACCAGGAGTTACATATGAGAATTTAACAATAATATAGTACAATAATTAAAAAAATTAATTTGAAAAGATTTAGATAAAGACCTAGTCGAAAAGGAAGGTGAAGTGTGAAGGAAAACATCGTGAGGAAACCTGAGTGCCTGAGCGATTCACTTAGCGCTTGATATCGCCAATCCACGGTGGGCACGCGTGGTGATTAAGCCCATACTCTCTCTGAGAGAAGGCCTGTGCCCTACAGTGGGACGTATATAGGCTGCTTATGCTACTTAGTCGAAAAGGTCGCCCGACTATTTGTACCTGATGGGTATCTCAGGGCGCGGAGGCACAAACTATTCGCCGAGATAGAAGCCCGCACCAACCAGTACCAGCACTCGCCAGTGGCGCGTGCGCTGCGGCTACCCTGTGCCCTGCACGCTGAAGCACCAGAGTGGCATGTGTTTGCGGATGGGATTGGAAGTGTGATAATGGTGTGCTAGAGTATGCTAGAAGATGTTTGATAGGTAATATTGTAACGCTCAGTTATAATATTGTAACGCTTTGGTGTAATTTCTGTTATATGGCAATATTTATGGAAATAAAATAAAAAAATAAATTTAATCACACTTTCTTATAGATTATATTTACCACCCATAGCAAGGAGAATGTATTCTCATTGATTATAAATAGTATTTAGAGAATTCAGTTTAAACAACTTCTATCTAGGTAATAGAATAGAATAACTCTAAGCCAGATGTATGAATAGCTAGGCTTCATCATCATCATCAGCCATTCGACGCCCACTGCAGGACATAGGCCTCCCTCGTGGTTTTCATAACCATGAGGGGTTTTGCCATAATCGCCACGCTTGGCAGGCGGGTTGGTGATCGCAGTATGCGGTTGGAATCTCAGGAACACGCTGCTGCCCGTCTCCTGGTAATTAATTTCCTTAGCCGCCTTCTACGACACCCGCGAAAGGAAATGGAGTGACGCTATTCTTAATCCGGCGCCACGCGGAAGTTAGGCTTAGGATGTTTTTTTATTATTTAAGGAAAATATATGTATCAATGACTTTGTTTTATAAGTTAAGTACATTTGCGAAGAAAAAAAAATGTGCTTAGGTAATGATATATTATTATACAATTGTTTAGGAGTGTTAGAAAAATGTAGATAGAGAACAGAAGTTAATTATCCTCTCTTCCCCCCAGTCCAATGAAGGCTCATCAAGCCTGCCTGCCTCCGACGGTGTGGTGTTCCACTGTCACGGCGGCGGCTTCGTGGCACAGAGCTCCAAGTCCCACGAGATGTACCTGCGAGACTGGGCGGCCCGGCTCAACGTGCCGATCCTGTCTGTAGACTACAGCCTCGCCCCACAAGCGCCTTTCCCGCGTGCGCTTGAGGAAGTCTTCTACGCTTACTGCTGGATGCTCAATAACTTCAAGGAGATCGGGACTACTGGTGAGTGTCTGGTTATCTTTAGGTCAGCGGTGCTGCTAAACGCGCTTCCAATCTAGACATATTGACCTATGACGCTCTAAACTATCCCTATGTGGTCTGGAAATAAGGCTCAAAAAATCAAGGAGATCTCTCGGTGAGCGCCCAGAGTAGATATTAAGACCTTTAAGAAACTTTTATATCAAGCTCACAAGCTCTAGGGCTCATCGGCCTGTGGCCCCAGACAGTCCTATAATGAGCTTTCGGTGTAAATGTATCTGCCTGTGGAGTTAGAAACTTTTGTAGTGAGCTTCAGTCCAGATATTACAGCCTGCGGCGCTTAACAGCGTCCTGACGCGGTTTCGGTCTTGACATTTTTGCCTATGACCTGGAAACTCCCAATGAAGTGGTACATACTAAGACAGTGGTACGTAAAGTCTCACGAGATGTATCTGAGTGAATGGGCGGCCCGGCTCAACGTGCCGATCCTGTGTGTAGACTACAGCCTCGCCCTACAAGCGCCCTTCCCGCGCGCGCTTGAGGAATTCTTCTATGCTTACTGCTGGATGCAGTATAAGATAGATAGAAGTAAAAGAGTTGAAGAAGATCGAGACTACTGGTGAATGTCTGGAACTACTGGATCTTTAGGTTTGCGGCGCTAGACACTCACCGAACAAAGCTTAGCGCTAGGTACGTCGTTCTGTAACGCTTGAGTCTTCGGTCTGGACATTTTGGCCTGTGACGCTGAAAACTGTCCCTATACGGTCTGGAACTGAGGCTCAAACGAGGATATCGGGACTACTGGTGTGTGCCCAGAGAAGATATTCGGGCCTGTGGTAGAATCTTTTCTATCAAGCTTTAGGGCTCATCGGCCTGCGGCGCTTAACAGTCCCTTCATGAGCTTTCGGTCTAAATATATCGGCCTGTGGAGCTGGAAACTTTTATAGTGAGCTTCAGTCCAGATTTTTTTGCCGACGACGCTAGACAGTCTCCTAACGCGCTTTCTGTCTTGACATTTATGCATATGACCTGGAAACTGTCCCAATACAGTATTACATACTAAGACAGTAGTACATAAAGTCGCACAAGACGTTCCTGCGCGACTGGACCGCCCGGCTCAACGTGCCGATTCTCACCGTAGACTACAGCCTTTTTGGCGTGCTATACTGAATTACTGATTGGTATGCCGATCAAGAAATTATAAGAACCGAATTGTTCTCATAGTGTTTGGAAATTCAATAATATAACGCGACCATTTTCAGAAGTTCTAATCAGCTCCAATAACCGTTACCGCCCAGTAACCTACAGCAGTCAGTAACATTCACCCTTCTCTCCCAACAGGCAAGAACATAGTTTTCGCGGGCGATTCAGCCGGCGCCAATCTCATAGCGGGATGCACGCTTAAGATCCTCGAGGCCAAGCTCCGAGTCCCCGATGGCCTGTTCATGGCCTACGCGCCGCTGTTCATCAGCTTTGTCCCGAGCCCGGCGCGCCTGCTCTGCCTAATGGACCCTCTGCTACCGTTCGGTTTCATGATGCGATGCCTTAAAGGTACTGAGATATGCTTGAAAAGACATTAAAGTGTACATTTTACAATTTTGATATTATCAATATTTCTCAAAATCTGACCATTGGTTATGGAGTTATGAGAAAACATAGAATCGGACATACATACATACATACGAGTCAACACATTACCCTCCTTTTGGGCTACGCCGCAGTCGGGTAAAAAGATCACAAACTGAACTACGTAGGACAGTAAAAATACGTAGTTTAGCCTTGTGTATTAAAATTTTGATTTTGATTGTCTTATGACACAGTAAAGAGTAACGAGTGAACGTAGTTTGGCCTTGAGTATTACAATTTTTAGGGATCTGTACCAGAAGGGTGCCAACGGGTGCCAACAGGACTGTCTGTCTGTCCTATAATGCAATTAGCTCCTAAAAACAATGACGATGATAATGACAACTATAACAGTAGTTAAATAGATGGACTAAATTTTCCCAAACACAGAAATTCTCCAAGTACTTTTTCCAGCATACGCGTGTCCCAATGCAGTGGCTGGTGACAACAAAGACAACAAGCGAAGCAGCAATCAACAAAGCACCGTGTCCAACGCCACTACGCCTTTAGATAGCAACGGTTTCCTAAAAATCAGTCCTACGCAAGGTATGTCACTTAGTACCTATCCGGAATGACATTCATAATGAAATGAGTGAAAGCATTGAATTTTATAAATTCAATGGTGAAAGTCATTTTCAAGTTATTTGTCGGGTAAACCAAAAACAATCAAGTGCAGTGATAAGAAATACGTGCATCAGCTCTCTGCTGCTAGTGTATAAAACAATACATATTATTCCGGAGAGGTAGGCAGAGACCAGTGCTTGCCACTTGCCACAATCCTACGAGCCCCGGGCCACACAGAATGGCCGTGGGGCGGGGGCGCGGAAAAGATGCGTCGTTAATCCAATCACTTTCATACAAAATCTACTGAAGGGGCGGGACGAAGCCCACACAGAGGAGACGGGGGCGAGGGCACGATTTCTGTACAACGCGCGACGCGCATCTTTTCCGCGTCCCCGTCCCACATCCCTTCCGTCTGGTTGGGGGTTACAGACCTCCTTCGCCTCATCAACATGTATTTATCGTTGCATGAACATTTCGGGCACTTTATCCGATGCTAATACATCCGCTATTTGGTCGAAGTATGTCCGCCAAGCGGTGGTAGCCTAGTGGGTAGAACATTGAACTCTGAAGCGGGAGACCCAGGTTTGATTCCCAGTGTGGGCATGTACCTATGACTTTGTTTTCTAAGTTATGTACATTTGTGAAGTTATAGTAGCAATACCACTCGCTAACGGTGAAGGAAAACATCGTGAGGAAACCTGAGTGTCTGAGCTATTTACATACCTCAGCGCTTGAAATCGCCAATCCGCGGTGGGCACGCGTGGTGATTAAGCCTAGTGGGCCCTACGTATATAGGCTGCTTATGATGTCCGCCATGTTATCAAACAATAATAATAATTTAAATTTTACAAGGGTAATAATTATATCCTTTTTGGGGTATTGTACACAATTCTACGATAAGATCTCTGAAGATATAATAAGCTTGCTCGAAACGCTAGTCAAAATAGTAGTTTATGCAACTGCCATATAATGAAGGGTATTAAAACACGAGTGTGAGTTTATGAAACGAGCGCAGCGAGTTTCATAATAGTAACGAGTGTTTTAATACCCGTGAAGTTGGTCGCGTTTTATTGATGTTATAATGAGATTTTACGATATCGATGTGAATATTATACCATCATGTGAAATTGCTTAAATTGAGTGTTTTGTTGTCTGCGCTATAACAGTAGTAATTATAAGTCAAGTATTGAAAACATAAGTAGAATGTTACAACATTAGTGTAGATAAAATGTGTAAAAGCACACTTCGTGCAAAAAGGGCTACTAAAACATTAAAGATAGGTATTTAAATCACAAAGATGTCTGGAATTGACAACATTTCATTTTTTTAGCATACGTATTTTATTGTCTTAAAGGAAACTAGATACAAAATAAAACGACCCATATTTTTTTATTTTCTGAAACACGCACGTTTTCTTATATTTTTTAAATTTTAAAGTTTAAAATATTTTTACCGGAAGTGACGAAACAACGAGGCTCACAATATGTCTTCTTTTGCCTAACATCCTAAAAAAACATAGTTCCAAATGTCATTTTAGTATTTCCAGGGCCATGTTAAAAAAAACAGTTTCTGTATTTTTTTAACATCTGCAAATATGTTTTTCTTTTATACAATTAAATCAGCTTAGTTCAATTCATCGTCCCTTATTTATGTAGTTGTTCCTTTTTTTAAATGCACTTTGTGTTGGCAAAGCCTTTATCTGCGTTCGGAGTGTTTTTGCTGCCAGTTTGTTACTTTTGTAGCTACTTTTTCAAGGTTATTTATAATGGTAAGTATGGTAACCCCGATACTTATGTTGTGTGGCTTGCTAGGTTTTTTTTTTTATCGTGGCACAGGCATGTTCACTGAGAGCCATGGTGTGACGTCATCAGCGTATTTTTGTGTTTTTACCATTTTCTCGGAAATGCAACCACAGAAAAAACTGAAAAAAAAATTTACGTGCTTTACAAAGCCAAATCTCGAAATGGTTTTCGAATTAGAGCTCCATACAATTTTGAAATGTTGTCAATTGTAATTAGTTTAATGCATGAGTTCTACTTTTTAGAATTCTGTTAGTTGAGAAGGAAAATTGAAAAGACTGCGTTTGAGTTCTATTTTCGTCTATTTTTCTCCAAAATTATCTCGATTTTGAAATGGACACCTTGTCTAACTCGTAACGTTCATTGGGTCGTCGTTTCTGTGCTACTTTGAATAAAATCATTTTGATATTGATTGAGTGCGGTGTGGCGCCGGATTAAGAATAGCGTCACTCCATTTCCTTTCGTGGATGTCGTAGTAGGCGACTAAGGAAATCAATTACCAGGAGACGGGCAGCAGCGTCTTTCTGAGATTCCAGCCGCATACTGCGATCGCCAACCCGCCTGCCAAGCGTGGCAATTATGGCAAAACCCCTCATGTTTAGGAAAACCATGAGGGAGGCGTGTGTCCTGCAGTGGACGTCGGGTGGCTGGTGATGATATTGATTGTTTTTTTATTTTCGTCACCATCATCATCATCAGCCCACCGCTGCCCACTGCTGGGTATAGGCCTTTTCCCCCAAATGCCATCTCTCACGGTCCCTTGCCATCCGCATCTACGGACCTTCCGCCGACTCAGCAATACCGTCCGACCATCGGGCTGCTGGTCTGCCCACTTACCTTCGTCCTCTTCCCGGGCGCCTCTCTGTGCTTGCCCTGGTCCATCTCCCATCTTCCCACTTCAATCTCGGGACTCTTTCGCCAATGTTGTCGACCTTCGTCCAGCGCCGATTTATTATTTTATTTCCATGTTAATAATGTTGGATTTTTATTCTCACCTCCCAGAGCCGTTCAGCGGAGGTCCGTCGTCGTTCGAGGAGGTGTCACCGTCGGATATGGCGGAGCTGCAAGCGCACAAGTCGGGCGCCGAGCGGAGACAGTCGTCCGACACAACGGTTAGCGGCGGATCGCTGCAGAGCGAACACACGCACACGGGGGCGGGTGAGTCGCATCGTCCTGAATACACGCACTCGGGAGAGGGTGAGTCGCATTATACCGAATACACGGACACGGAGGCGGGTGAATCGCATCGTTCTGAATATATATACGCACTCTGGAGAGGGTGGGCTACATTATCCCGATCACAAGCACACGGGGGCGGGTGAGTCACATCATCCTGAATACAGGCACTCGGAAGCGGGTGAGTAGCATTATCCCGAACACCGCACACGGGGGCGGGTGAGTCGCATCGTCACACGCACTCGGGGGATGGTGAGCCGCATTATACCGAACACACACACACACACACACACACACACACACACACACACACACACGGGGGCGGGTGAGTCGCATCGTTCTGAATACACGCACTCGGGAGAGGGTGAATCGCATTATACCGAACACACGCACTCGGGTGCGGATGAGTCGCATCGTCCCGTAGACACGCACACGGGGGCCGGTGAGTCGCATCATCAAAAGGATGGGAACCCCTCAGGTTACATCACGATGTTTTACTTCACAATTAGCGCAACTAGAAACTCATAAATCCCGGTCGCTACCACCGACTTTAATTTCAACCTGACATTGGCGTGCGTGCATGCAGCAACTAATGAATGTTGATAAAGCGAAAGAAGAGTGCCAGGATTGTGGCAAGTGGCCAACTCTGGACTCTGCCTACCTTTTCAGGATAAAGGCGTGAATTTACGTAAATGTAAATCTTTGTTTCTTGAACGAGGTTTCATTATCGATATTGAAGAACTGGAGGGAGGGGGGGAGGTCACGGTTTGCGTTACGCACGATATTACTGTATTACTGTGCCAGGTGGCACCTGACAATAGGTCTCTGCGTCTTCTTCAGACGCAGAGATAGCTACAGAAGATGTGATTCGGATTCTGGTTTACCTTTAATACGAGTACAATGTATTAAGAAATGGAATCCGTTTATAGATGATTAAATAATTATCTTCCGTCTTTATACTTTCGTATTGTTGTTTGTTTTGTTTAAAAAATATAAATTCTTCTTTAAAAATCAAACTATGTACCTCTTTTTTTCTGAATATTCGCCCAAGGCTTTTTACAAAGCACTTCTTACGTAACGGAATGGAGAGGGGGAGGGTCCCGGCTAAGCGTTACGGTCCTTTTATTTGGAGGGAGGGGGGGTCAAAAATTTCAGAATTTTGCGCTACGTAATTGGGTATTTGACAAAATATCAAATGAGTTACTTTTAAAACGGAATTTTGTATGAAAATACTTGCTTATGACGTCACATTTCAGAGAACTCTTTTTATGTTTAATCTATTTAAAAATTGTAATTACTAGTAATTGACTAAAAGAGATACATTTTCCGAGATATTTTCTAATTTTTGTTTTAATCGAGCATATGAAATAATTTATTGTTGATCGTGTCAAATACCGTATTTGTGGACGCCCCTTAGTCGATTGCTCGTTCAGATCGATTTATTGTCGCCAGGCATATCACCACCGGAGGACCACTCGCAGAAGGCAGTCTCGGAGTTCCTAGAAAACTACGTGTTGGAAAGCGACACAGACTCCGAAGGTCGGCGGGTGCCGATCTTTAAGCCCATCGCACAGACAAACGAAGCGTCTAACAGGTGGGTTCGAAGTGTTCGAACACTTCTATCACATGCCTTCAACATGAGGTAATAAGGCCGCCAGTTGTATCTTTTGTTTTGTAATTATTGTACTCGTACATACAATCAAGAATATTCTTTCTTATGTTATGCTTTAAACAAGATTATTTCTTAAATGCGCAATTTCTGAAAATGTCCCCTAAAGTTTGTCATTTACGACAACTTTTGTTGTAGGGACTTTTGAAATTTTTTCGTTCAATTTTAAAAGAAAAAATATGATTTTTCGCTATTTTTCTGCTTTGTCGCAGTCAGTTTGATAGATATAAATACAAATATTTTTATTTTCTCGTATGTGTTACATAGAATGGACATTCATCCATGTAAGACAAAGGTTTACCGAAGGCCACGGCATTAGTAGAGCGCGTAAAGCGCAAATTAAATAATATTATGTAAACTATATTTCGGAAAATATAAATGTGAGAAAATCTCGACACAACCAATTATGATGTTTTAGGAATTGCGCTTTTTAAAAATATGGGGAAGCGAAAGTGATCTGCCATGATCGTGGCAAGTGGCAGACCCTGGTCTCTGCCTACCCCTCTTGGATACAGGCGTGAATTTATGTATGTATGTGTATGTAGAAATATGCCTATACATCTATGTTAGCTATGTTACCCATCCGGAATACAGTCGTGAGTTTATATTATATTTTTTGTCTCTGTTAGATGATTTATACAGCATCTCTCACGGTCCCTTGCCACCCGCCTCCACGGACCTAAGTATTTTATTACTAATACTTATGTATGCATTTATACTGATATATACTATAATAAATATACTATGAAATAGTATACTTATCTATTTCATAGTATAATATAAAAGTATACTAGATAGGTGAAGTGACCACTCAGATGTTGTAGTGCCTAAAAATATTTTTAGACTAGGCGTATTGGAGAAGGGGATGTAGCGTTATTGTTGTGGTAATATTTTCTGGATATTACAAGAAAAAAAAACTATTATCATAAGAATACAATGGTAACAAACAGGGAAACTAAGGCTATTCTAGCTTTTCCGCGCAGTTGTTTTTATATCCCTCAGAGTGGTTTTAGATTGAAATACCTCGTGAAATGAATAACATAAATTACATTCAGGCGAAATTTCAAAATATGGCGATGCATGCATCATAGAAGTTAAACTATTTTTTTCTGTGGTACTTACAGAATGATTAATGCTTTCACTAGTGACAACTCCACTCACGCAAAAACGGTCAATTCATATCTGACTTACCCCCAGTTTCTCGTACACTAACACGCTGTTAATCTACTGTTCACAGCTGTCAATTGACCAAAGTGCATACAAAAAAAACCACTGCTTGTTAGCGTACGAGAAACCGGGGGTTAGATATAAGGCGTTTGCTGTGCCTGACAGGGTCTATAATGATACACATTTCCGTTATTTAAGATATTATTATTATTAAAATTCTTTATTGCACTATTAAAACAAATTAAAAAGTACAAAGGCGAACTTAATGCTTACATCATTATCTTCCAGTTAGGTGTTGCTGAACTAGAAATATATAGGGTAGTGCTTGCAAAAATGTAATAAGCATAAACAGATTATAGTTAATATAATAAATTTTTACCTAAATTAAAGGAGGTGTTGGGCAGCCTATAGATAGATAAAGCTAACATAATATAAATATATAAAATAATACTTACTCTACTTATAAAATTAAATATAAATAAAATAAAATTTATTTGTAGGCAAACATGGTACAATAAGTTCTTAAAAGATTACAATTCAGTAGTTCACACATGTATGCGCCAGACTCTGGCAAACTCTGACATTATACGTCGGTAGATGGCGTATCAATATTACATTATATACATGTCATGTGATAGCTTAACAAGAGTACATACATAATTAGGATAAGTTACAGTTTTGTAAATTTAGGAAATGATTAAAGGGCTCGAAGAATGAATACAAACCATTCCACAAACAAACTGTCAGTCACAGTAAAGTTGTCCGAATATCCGGCCATATTATGCTCTGGGGTGCGGAGATGAAGAGTCCCGCAGGGTCGCAGAGGGCGGCCATCCGCTTGGAGAAAATGAAAGCGTTCCCTGAGATACTATTTCTGAAAGATACTACCAAACTTATGGCTGCAATAAAGTAATGAGTATTGAGACTTCATAGCTCATCATAAAATAAAGGCATATTATTAAAAATAAACCCACTGAATTGTAACAAAAGTTAGCCAAATTAACGTCAAGAGTACGGAGACAGATTTACCCACTTTCATACATCCAGTGGGGCATTTTGCGTTTGCCAGACCCATTAATATCTATTGCGATTCCAGGGAAGCGGAATCGGAGAACTCGAGTACGTTAATAGGCGAACCGCCTCTAGTGAGGGAGTACCCAGACCAAAGAGACAACAGAAGGCTGATTAAAACACGGTAAGATTAATAGTTATGCATGTAACGGGTCTAATCGCCATCATTTATTAGGTAAACTTACCCCCTGGCCACGGGGATCGGCGGCGCGAACGGGGATGCGAGTGGCGAGGCGACCATTCGCGCGGCACCGCTTGCAGGCCACGGGCAGTCGCGTTCGCCGCCGCGACCAGTAAGGAAGTCCGAGAGCGAAATGTCTTTATCAAAGTTATCTCGATATTGCTTAGAAAGTAATAGTTTTTTGGTTCAAGACCTAATATTTGGAAGAGATTCACTTTTCTTCAGAATCTGGGAATTTTGTTTTAATTTCTTCCCACAACCTCTTCACTACATGTTTATATTTATGCCATGGGTGGTCGCCGCGACTGCCGCTCGACGCCGTGGCTTGCGCCGTTCTGATTCATGTGTTTGTTTCATTCGCCGGTCGCGCCGCCCCAGTCGCCCGTGCGATTCGCTCGGTACATTTCGCCGGTCGCCGCTCCGCGTGGCTTACTATGTAAATTTCTATGCGTTTGTTTCAGTCGCTAGTCGCGTCGCCGTTCGCACCGCGCGAATTTTCGCTATGGCGAATGTCCCGTGGCCAGGCCGTTAATTACCTTCATTCCCATCGCGAGTCTTTAAAAATGTTTCCATATTGCTGTACTTTTTGAAAGAAAAGTAAAAGTATTTATTTTAAATTACACAGTTATTACAGAATTCTATGCCCGGAATTAGAAGTTTCATCATCATCATCAGCCATTTGACGCCCACTGCAGGACATAGGCCTCCCTCATGGTTTTCCTAACCATGAAGGGTTTTGCCATAATCGCCACGCTTGGCAGGCGGGTTGGCGATCGCAGTATGCGGTTGGAATCTCAGGAAGACGCTGCTGCCCGTCTCCTGGTGACGTATTTCCTTAGTCGCCTTCTACGACATCCACGGAAGGAAATGGATTGACGCTACTCTTAATCCGGCGCCACACGGTGTAGAAGTTTATGTTTTACTTAATATGTAGGTTTCAATGGCAGCCCCAAACTAGGCAGAGCCTGTATCTTGGGGACTCTTATTTACGTTTTAATAAATCTTAATAAAAAATATATTTTATTCTTTTTGCTGTAGATTTCTGCAGAGCGAAATTAATGTGCAACGCTAGTTACAGTGGGTGTTTCGTTTAGGTAGACCAAAGCTATGTTAACCACGCCTTAACAGACTGAACCAGTGTGTCTGACTTTCTTGTTTTGCAACATTCTGTTCCCCACGTTGAGCCGTTGCATTCTATAAGAAACGTATTGCAGTAGAATATAATTATGATGTTTTATATAAATGCCTCTATTTAGCTCAAGGGTAAAGACCGCACGTACCTAAGCACGTGTACATACAATAAAGAATATTCTATCTATCTAAGCACTGAGCTTCAATATCGGATATGTTACTACTAAAGCGTGTATTTGCACAAGATCAAATATTAGGTAGTTATAGCAGCATCGCCAATCCGCGGTGGGCACGCGTGGTGATTAAGCCCATACTCTCTCTCTGAGAGAAGGCCTGTGCCCTACAGTGGGATGTATATAGGCTGCTTATGATGATGATGATGATGATAGCAGCGGAAGGGTAGAAGTAGAACATCGTAAATTATGTCTTATAACGCACGGCATATTTGCGATGTATACTTAAAAGCAAAAAATATGTCTGCTGTTGAGTAAACCGAAATCCGAAGAATTCAAAGTCATATCCTACGTCACTCGCCACTGAGAACAGTCTTATTAGTACGGTAATGGTTGGCGCTATTGGTAGTCTAGTTACCAATCGCATTCCAATGGTCCCGTGCAACTTAAATCGGCGCCTCGCGCGATTCGATCTTCTTCGCGGGAGATGCCTACTTAATTTGCGCGGGTTATACTATTTAAATGACATTCTACATCAATTGCTCTGTAAACCACCAAATACGGGCAAAACGACTGTCATGCTTACATCATTGTACTGAAGAACTATGCGTGGACTCTTGGGCCCGAAATACGTCCATGCACAGTCAAAATCGTATGGTCAAGTTATGTGCTGGGCATTATACCTTTCTAGAACAGGCCTTGAGTTTAGTGCGTGATACTAACCTCGTGTTTGTTTGTTGGTAATTTTGATCGTATTTCCAGAATAACCGAGGCGGCCACTGGCATAATGGGCGCTATGTCGTCGCGGTTCGCCTATATTACCGGCTCCAATAATATCACTAACCCGTCTAGAGAGGAGTGAGTGTTCCAATAACAATGTAACAATGGAGAACTTGCGCAAAAAAAAATATTTTAATATAGACAGATGACCTCATCCAAGAGGCAGGAAGACGCTGGATGCAAGCCGCTTCCAATCGGTCTTTTTGGAAATCCATGGAGGAGGCCTATGTCCAGCAGTGGGCTTCTTGTGGCTGAATGATGATGATGATGATGAGTATAGTCGGAGAGACCTGTTAAAAGATAAATAAATGTGGTATTTTTTTTTCTCTCTCTCTCTCTCTTTCTAATGTGATCTGTCAAAAAGTCATTCTAGTCACGTTGTACAAAAACCGTACTCAAACTATGACGTCACAAATTGCACGTAACATAATAGTGTATGAAGCGTTTATCAATATTCCAGTTATCTCTTAAAATGCATAAGATCTTTATAGAAAACTTAGAATTCAATGAAAAAACTAAATCTAATTTCCTATGTTACAAAATTCAAATGCCACTTGAATCTAAGTTTGGCGCAAGTTCCCCATTGTAACTTGAGTTAAGTTTCCTAAAGACTGTAAAAACTGTGTTCTCACCTTCTACGCAGTATGAAATGAACTTGTGACGAATTTGCCTCCGTTTGTACATATGTGAGATTATTGCGATCCTGCAGGGAAGCTGGTGTAAAACTAAATGCAAATACTTTATTTATCAGTTCTGAAAATCGAAGCTCTCTTCGGACGTAGCTGACTCCTGAGGCACGAATCCCGCAGCACAAAACTTTATAACATAGGAATGAAAAATATAAACCACTATTGTAATCATTAAGTAATAGCCGTGAAGCACGTTTTCTCGTTTTTGGAAACTATGAGCTGAATCTATATCGTGTGTCGATTGGCCCTCTCTAACGGACTTAGTAGCGCCTTACTCATTTATAACATTAAAACGTGGATGACTTTATAAATGAGTAAGGTACTACTAACTCCGTCCTCGTAGTCTTATTTATAAAAACAGGATTCCTTAAAACACTCCTCCGTGATACGGGCGTAATTTTTAGTACGCGTGTACGTTACCAATTCTCTGCCCTTCAGGTTAGAAGTCCGGACGAACCTGGACGCCCTGATAGCGCGCAGCCCGTCCGACGAGTTCATATTCTCAGTGCCGAAAGACCCGCACCTCTCGCCGTACTGGGCCGACGACGAGTGTCTCAAGCAGTTCCCGCCAGTCCGGATACTCGTGAGTGTCGACTGTCACTGACCCCCGCGCTTTGATTGCAGTGGAACAGGTGTTCAATAAATTTTAATGTTTTTAGGGTTCCGTACACCGTAAGAAAAAACGGAACCCTTATAGGATCACACGTGCGTCTGGCTGTCTGTCCGTCCGTCTGTCACAGCCAATTTGCTCCAAATCTACTGGACCAAATCAGGTGAAATTCTGTAGGATGGTGTAATCCTTTAACCCAAACACAGATGTGCAAAGTAAATAAATATTTTTTTGAAATAGGAGTCTTTTTCGGAGGACAAATTAGGAAATTAAAAAAAAGTTTTGCAAACCTCACTGTGTCATATATCAAATGAAAGGGCTCGTTATGAAGATCTCAAAAATATTTTTGTTATATAATATATATTCATAACTCATTACTATACATATACTCATTAACGAGCTATACTTGGAACATGTGGCATCCCAGAGCAGGTACCGACCCCTCTCCCACGGAATCATAGTGAGACCGTCCGGACGTTTCCCATCACTGCGACACAACCCTGGTGGTTCAAGAAACGCAGGAATGTCAGCAGTAATAAGAGCCCTCCGGACGATGTCATTGATGGAATGATGCCGTGAGATCCTACCCGCGCTCCGAACGCAATGGAGTCCGTGGCGCCCCAGTGAATTCACCTCTGCACCACAAATACAGCGGTGTGGTTGGCAGATGTCGCAGCCTAAACGAAGCGCCACAGCCACGCGCAAAGAATTGTTGATTATTTATTATGGAATACAATTGGTATTATTTTAGTACCTGTTATATTCTGCATTCTCAACATTCACTGCAAGCATTTATTAACTTCACACATGAATTGAGTTGGAGCACCGTAAATGTATAAGTTACACTTAACTAATTCTAAGGATTTGTAAGCTAAAGTTCAACTGTGGCCTACAACGCCTTAGAATTTGTTAAATAAAATAGAATTAATCCGTTTTTCATTCACGTGGGAAACAAACATTAGAAGCTCAAATGAAAGTCATTAACTAATTCAGAATAATATAAGAAATCTGTGAATATTATTTGTTACTTTTGTCAATATTTAGGGCAATGTTTCTCCCACAGACGGTGCATCTGGACCCGTGCCTCGATGACTGCGTGATGTTCGCGAAGAAGCTGAAGCGTCTCGGGAACGTTGTGGGCATCGACGTGCTCGAGGGCCTACCGCATGGCTTCCTCAACTTCTCATTGGTAAGTTACGATGCGACGGTATAGTTGAGTATAGTTAAACCTGACATTTCCGCAATTAGATAGATAGATATAGAACACTTTATTGTACATAAAAAAGGAAATTGCACAGCCTCATAGTTGGGCCTTTGTACGTAGCAAGCGCTGTGGTATGTAAATACCTCACGACGCTAGGGTTTTCCTTGACAGTTAGCGAGTGGTGTTGCTACTACAACTTCACGAATGTGTATAACTCAGAAAAATAACCCGAATGTGAGACAGATCGTGTAGCTTTCTGCAGTGGCCACCAGGGCAGAGTTTCATAAAACTACAATTCGTATGTATGACTACTTATGTTTTTGCAATAAAGAATATTGTGGTATGAAAGTGCAAAAAGCCCGTTCCGGTGACGTGCCCTTCAACCGCTATTGGCTGGGCTTTTTTGCGCTAGTGTTGTACTCTCTAACCTTAACAGTATTTTTAGTTTGCATCGTTGCGCCCGTTGCGTTGTAATATGGATAGTCCTTAAAGCTGTCTGACCAAGTTTGAGGAGTATCCTGGGCCTAATTATGCGCACCAAATCCTTTTGGATAACTGACGTCCGCGATAGCAATTATTCTGGAATTTAACAGTTGAATAGACTTAACGAATTTAACAGACGATTGGAATCGCTCAGGATTTGGTGCGCGTAATATAAGTGCAGTTGTGCGAATAGAAACAAAAGCCTAGTAAAGTACTGCCTTTATAATCCAGTAGCAAAATCGGGTTAGTTACACCATTTGTAACTCAGATTAACGGCTGGACCGATATTTTTGATCATTTATTTGTTGGATTCAATGATCATAAAAATCTGTCCTCGCCCCGAATAGCAGAATAATTATTAAATCATTTAATGACGATTTTTTAATATTTATTGATTGTAAGGTGGTACCATGTGGTACGAAGTTACTTATATAAGGGTCAATCAACTATTCTTTGTACTAAACAAGAGCGGCAAAATTAAGTTTTTCCTAAAAATAATAATCGAAAATGTAAATTATTTTACTGCACATTTTAAAGATTAGTGAATAAAGTTGTAGATAAGATAACGGGCAGTGCACTTTTTTAATTTTTAGTGTCATATTTTGTTAAATATACCGAAACTATGACAGTATTTGGTCCTCTGCGTTACCGACTATACGAGTGCTATTTAGGTGATAAAAATATAAAAAATATTTGAATCAACGTTTCTATTTAGTACAACTAGCATCAGTCTTGTACATTAAAGGCTTACATTTCAAATTCTTTTAATAGAACTATCATAATCATGAGTTATTGTGTCTCTTAAGTTACTTTATGGTTTTTATAATATCGTTTTTTAAAATAAATCAAGAACCTTGGTATTTTTTTATTTGAAGTCTATATAAAACAAAGCGTCCATTATTAATGCCTCAGTTATAAACTTTTCCAGCAACAAAAATAACAAAATAGATTTTTTTTTCATTTTTTTAACTTAAGACCTTAGGGACATTATTGTAACGTAAGAGACATTCCTGGTAACTTAAGAGACTAACTAAGAAATAATACACATAACACTGTTTTCCAGTGTCAAATACACAAAATCACGCTAAAGTCTGCTAATATAACAGCTTAATTTTTTTGAATTTCATGGACGCATTTCCTAAATATTTTAAATTGTGTCTTTATGTTATATACGTATTTTTTTAATAATTTTAGTTCTTTGTCAAATCTCTTCTCGTATTCTCTAATTGAAATGTTTCGTGGTTTTTCATTGTGTCCAAAAGATATCTTTTTTGTACTTTATCCTTGTTTTTAGTGACTGTATCTTTCTTTCCGGCTGTCATTCGTGACACGTCATCTCGCAAAAAAATGCATTTATTTTTGCCTGCAAGGGTGAATTTTTTTTTATTCCTGGCAAACGTGTTCTTACTGTGCCTTTAATTCCAAGAGCATCTTGCACCATCGTCTTCTTTAGGCGACAAGTGTTTAAGTTATGATGTGAAAATATCTCTTTCAACATTCTTTTGTCTTTGTATCGCCTCAACCTTTTGTATCTTTCATTGATAGCATTGCTCAATACTTTGTATTTCTTCTCTTCATGTCCTTTAGTTCTTGACACATTTTCTAGTCTATTTTTCATTCTTTCGTACCTTTTCTTGTATTTCTCGTATTATTTTTTTTGAGTTGTTCCTTTTCAGATTCCAACTTTTTGTTTTTCTATATAGCTTAGATCGGTCTCTTCGTACAGTCTTCCTTCTCCTTGATTTTGGACTTTTATTACTGCATGCAGATACAGGTGAAGCGCAATCTTGGTTTCGTAGTAGTCTTTGAGCTTCATTTTGAAAATAGGGCGGTATCGGTGATTGAGGAGGAGTCTCATTTATCACGTTGGTAAGATTTCTTAGACATTGGCGTTGAGCTCTTTTTCGAAGTTTCCAAATTACTCTTGCGTTATTCTTTTCTTTTGGTGTTAGGGAACTTACAATTTTTTTTTCTTGTGATAATTTTCTCTCTGTTGTTTTTTAACTTCTTCATATTTTATCTTATCCCGTTTCAACCTTTCTCTATATCTTTTTTATTTTTCAGCAGCAGATAGCGCCATTTTCTAGAAAAACCAAACCTATTACCAACAAGTGTTTTATTACCATTGTAATACATTATTTGCAATTGATTAATATATAACTAAACGAGGAAAAGTTATACAGTTACAGTGCAATGTCCACTGTGATACTAACTAAGTCTCTTGTGTTACCATTTAGGTAACGTAGGTGACGAGTAACAGAGGAGACGAATTACCATGAAAATTTCACCAAGTGATTTCTAAATCAATTTCAAAGCAAAATGGTACATATTCACTGTACCAGAATAATTTGCAATAATAATAAACAAGAATTGGTTAAAAAAGTCTAGAAAATACCTGATTTTTCGCAGTTACACTGGAGACACGGAATAAACACACCCTAGTCGGAGCGCACTTTATGAACGACTAGCCGGCACGTGGCAACCAAACAAGATGGCGGATACTTACAACGTGACTTCTAGGAACCTAAAGCCGCAAATAATCACAACTAACACCATCTCTTTTGAAAGATTTAAACTTTTTGCACAGTTACGTGGGGGACAATATTTTAATCGAACTCCGTGGGACAAAATTTAAAAATAATATATAATCTATATCATAATATATTTTATTATCTTTGTCAATGTCAAATATTATAATTATTAACTACTACTATTTAACATATATTTTGTCTGTTTCAAAGCAAACTGTAATGAAATATTCGCTTTGGAAGTTTGCGAAGTGGCTGAAGGGACAGCTCGAATTTGTATGGCGTGGAAACATTGTCCCCTAAGTTACGGTAAAAATAGTAAAACATTCTTAATTAAACTAATATCGGTCACTGAAAAACTTTTAACCAATGATCTAACAATCCTTTGTAGTAAAAATACTATCCTAAAATTACCTCCTTTAAAATAATTTATTTTTATTTTTATGGGGACGCACTTTAGTACATAGAATAGTTGATTGACCCATAATCGTATGATACAATGGATCATCGGCGCTCGTATTTCCCTCCCGGTAGCACACTATTTCCGTCTCTATTCGCACGCGCCTGTCTGTACGGATAACAAAAATGTGTTTTAAAAACATTTCTTTTTGGACCTGAGGTAAATTTACTGGTAGTGACTGAATTTACGGTTGGGCGAGGAAAGAAAGAAGTGGTGTGTCTTGGGGAGGCCTGTGTCCAGCAGTGGACGGATACGGGCTCATTGATTATATCACTGAACATCTGAAATTTTGCTTTGACCTGCCTATTTGCAGCCAATATAATAATAAATAATTGTTTATTCTGTAAAAGGTGCATACATTTTTAAATAGTCTCATTTCCGCCAAACTAAATAATAGTTTGTTGGCAGATAAATAAAAATTATATATAAATAATATAAAAAAACAGGTCAAGTGCGAGTCGGACTTGCCCACCGAGGGTTCAGTAGAAATTTGTAGGTACTTACATTATTATAATTAGTTGGAGAATCGAGTCTCGCAGTTTCTTCAGAGCTTTTCCCGAACTTGAAAGACAAGATAAGATAAGACAATTTTTTTTTATGATATATGTTTAGTTTTCAGATTTTTCCCTGTATTTGTAGTATAGGACGATATTGCCTTCCAAATTTCATAGTTATAGGTCAACGGAAAGTACCCTATAAATTTGGATTTCCTTGAGTGTCGAAATATACTTTTTTTGCGGCATAAACGGCCGTATCTTTTTTTTACGTTAACTAAGAAGTTTGATTTTTTCACAGCTTCAAGGGACTGAAGACTAGCATATGGTTTTAATTTCAACTACATACCTCCACGCGTTCCCGAGATAAAGGGTCTTGACAGACAGACGGACGGACGGACGGACAACAAAGGGTTCCGTTTTTCTCTTTTGAGGTGCGAAACCCTAAAAAGAGTATTATTGATGATTTATCGCCGTCAATGCCATACAGACGCTAGGACATATCTTTAGAAGGAGTAGGCCTGCCTCACACCTACACCATCCTCTCAGATGATAACAGTTCAACAATGCTTTATTATTTCTTTTTGTTGCACTAAGCCGTGTTGTGTACCTAACCGTGCCGAGGACAATTTTAAAAATTTAAAATTAATTTTATTTTTTTTTCACTGGCTCAGTTGGGAGAGCTCTGGCACGGTTGGCCAGAGGTCCCGGCGTGGGTGGAGTTTTTAGCCTCTAAATAGGTTTTTAACATGCTTTATTATGAAAATTTCTTTTGTAGATGGCAAAAGAAGCTAACGAAGGATCCAAACTATGTGTGGAAAGAATCAGACAGCTGTTGGACCTTGACAGTACTGCGACAGTGGCGAACGAGAATACCGACTTATGAATGTGCGGCCTTTGCTGCTCCAATTAGAACCCTAATGCCAGGTAGGTATGGAAGCGAGAATCGCTCGACGGAGGGTCCTAATGTGACCCCCTAGTAGAAGGTAGACTTTTATTTGAGAAGTGCGTAAGTGTTGAGGCTAATGGGTCAGTGAGGAACAGTACTAATCGATTAAGTTGAGAATTTTATTATATTCGTTATTGCATACTTACTTCACTGGAATGTGTGCAGTGAAGCAATTGCGGTGTTTTATTACTAATCGTTTTTAAATCGAGTTTTATTTAATTGAAATGAAGAATAAAAATACGAATTGCCGATCAAATCCGTGAATTTTTAATTTTATATTTAAAAACACAATCTTAAAATGCAGTTACAATGGTCTCTGCTTTTCCTCTAGGCCTCCAAGTAATGGCATTTTAGGAGTTTTTATGTGTGTGGAATCATGTTTTTATAAATACCACTGTAACATCACATTATGTTTAAGATTAGGGATTGGATTTTACAATGGAGCGTAAAAATAATCTAACTTTAAATGCTCACCATTGCTATTGTAATACTTACTTGGTGTTTGGTAGATGGATTGTCTACTGGTCATTGGCATAATATGCCAATGATCAAACATCGTCGGTCGGAATCATTACCGGAACATCTACAAAACCACGTGTTTTGAGTTAAGTACCTATGCAGAATTATTAAGAATTTAAGATTTTTTCCTAATCACTAATGGTGCAAGTCAAACTTTAATTGTAACTATTATAAAACGACTTCGGCCAGTAAAGAAACAATGATTTTAATGCGGTAGGTCAACTTCCAATAAGAGAGATAAGTATATGTATATTGCTATCTCTACTTATACAGCACGCATCATCTTATTTAATGGGACTACGAGAAATACTTTATCCCTCGTGGGCCCATTGATGACGAATAACGGGACAAAATAATGGGACCACGAGAAAACACCGGATTTTAGTATCAATTATAAAATTTTACCGATTTTTAAACGTCAATTATAATAATAGTATATACCTATTGAAATGTTCCAGTAATGAATTCGACCTATCATGTAGGTTTATTTTCCTGGCCTTTGAAAAGTGTGACTCGTTGGGATATTTTTTTGTATAAATACCCAATGGCATCTATGTTCGTGAATATTTTCCAGATTTGACATTAGTCTAGTCTTAGTCTTCATGTTTTCTTCTGTTTAAAAGACCATGGACATAATATAACACCCAACATACTGGGATGTTTAGAGAATTCCGACTTGTAGCCCACTCGGCTCTCCCTTAGCTACGCCTATGCAGATGGCAATAATAATCAGTGTGAGACTTAGCGGTAAATATGGCCTGATAGTTTCCAAATTACTTACCTTTAATTTACCTATCATTCACCATTACTATATGACAATCTAGTTGCCAAGTCTCCCCTGTATGTTTTTTTAGAAATCTCACTGTCCTCTGAATGTGACCCAGATTGTATAGGTAACTGAAATGTCAGGATACAAGTAATTGCCTATTTCTCTTATATGAATTACCCTTTTAGATGTTATACATGTCGGTTATCTTTTTATGCATTTTTATAGACCTTATTTAAATTTAAACTTGTTGCATTAAGCACCATAATCATTATTATAGGCGAAATAGACTGTTAAATCTCGTTTCTTTGTTCTACTGTCTTAATTCCTCTTGAGTTTTAGGAAGCTTTGAATTTGTGGAAAATGTATGGGTACCTTATCCAAAGCAGTACATTCCAATGGCAGCAACATTATCTTCTATCATAAAGGTTGACATTGGTGTTAGTGATTGTATTGTGTGAAAGTTGTTATTATTATTATAAAATAACGCTCTCTAAACACACACGAAAAATACAGTTCGCTAACAAATTGTATGTAAACTGAAAATCGATTGGCTGTTTTGTTGTCCAACTAAAACCACAATATAAAGTGATAATTTATATACTCATGTACTTCAGAATGTAACAAAAAATAGTTACGAAAAGGAATTATTAAACTGTCTGTGATAGTGAACTAAAGCTTTCTGAAAGCGTTACAGTATTCTTGCATGGCTAGGAAAGTTATGCCTACGTCAACATTTTGCAAAGGCTCGTTGTCTTAATGTTAATTTTCTCGACAACGACCCCCAACGCAATGCATTCCATTCAGTTAGGATGCAACACAAAGTTGTGCCTCCAATAGATGTTGACGTAGGCAATTTTAGAGATGTAATATTAATAGATATTTTTATTGTGTAACTAATGTGTTTTGTTTTTGTTGAGATGTGAAATACTAAAGTAATTATTAAATTTAAATATTTTTATAGAAAGTAAAAATTGTTCTTCATAAAGATGTGTACCTTATCGTAAAACAAAATTATTTAGGTAACGAGAAAATATACGAATAAAACTATCTAAAATTAAACAATGAAAGCTAATAGAGGGCCATATCAGTGTATGTTCAGTGGAATTGTAAAGATGATTTCGTAGTTCGATATTTTATCAGAAAGATTATTTTTGTAATGTTTTGTTTTCCAAAGTTACTAGTCACCTAATTACGTTGTTTTATTTTATTGTAATACAAATCAAATTAAAAATAAATATGCTTACACACTACAATCATGAATTTCTTTGCTCATATGCTCATACACAACCGACCTATTATTTTTATAAGATATTTTTGGATGTTAAACAGTGTAGTGATCAAAGGAACAGTTCTGCCAAATATAAATAAAACAAAATATAGTTCTTTATCATATTTATATTACTAACATTATGGTTGTTTGCGGTGAATATATTAAAAAATACCAGTTACAGAACATACAGGTACAGCCAGGGCCGACTAAGTAAAAATGAACTTATTTATGTATAATCCATTTATAAAAAGAAGCATGGGTAACAACAAAACTAAAATTTTAAAAAACAACAAGAAGTTTTTTTGATTTTTCGTTACAAATTCAAAAGAAACCTGCGAAATTTCAGTAAACTAAATTTGGTACAAATTCAAAAGAAACCTGCGAAATCATTTTCAGTAAACTAAATGCACACCAAGAATTTTAGTATGGCGATTACAACATTATTTTATCTTCCTCAGAAGTAATAGTACAATAATTCTTTTTCTATTAGGTTTAAATGAGTATGTGGCATATGTAAGTAAAGAGAAGGTCTACCGATGATTTAGAAATTGAGACTCTCGCTAAGTAAATAGCAACCTTCTTTAGCGTTCCATACGCGAAGTATACGTATGGACCCCATTAAAATGTCTAGAACGTCGTTTGACTAACCTAGAGCATATTCACTTGAACCGTTGTACCGTCACTTAAAATTTTCACAAAATATGAGTTGCAATTAAGCCTGTAATCTCTGTCTGAGAGAAGGCCTGTGCCCTAGAGTGCGACGTATACAGGCTGTACGTTTATTGTTATTATTATGGAGTTAATATTAAGTCCAACTCACACTTGGCTTCTTTGTTTTAGGAAATCTGAAGGGAAGGGACAGACGGACACTTAGTGTTTACTTAGTGAGACTCAAATATCGAAACTGGCAGATAGTCATATTTGCTTGCAACATTATCGAATCAGGACAGGGTAAGAAAGACATTCACTGAGCCACTGTACAAAATGCATGAAATACTCCTTTTCCCAAGTATATTTGAAGAATTAAACACTTTGGTCTCCAACATTTATAAACAGAGTGGAGGAAAGCATAAGTCACTAGAAGAATGGTAAACAAAGATCCTAGAAGGTAAGGAAGATTAACAGTGAAAGTTAATTTAAAAAGTACATACTAGTTAGAACAATAAGCATAGCATTGAATAAATAGTTGTCAGTTTAAAAATATCCATCAAAATATTGACAAACATCAGCATCAATTTATTGGTATGCAATCCCTCTGTGGTATTATAGTAAAAGCAACAGCTTCAACCAACAACATTATAAAATGTTGTCGCTTCCACCTTTAATTTTACATTGCATTTGTTAATAAGTACTTGTTTTTTCTCCCAATGCTTAACATTAATACAGTGTGACTGGCGAGCACAAAACTACTTCAAAGACTGAGCATTAAAATGGATGTAGCTGAAAAGTGTCAGACTTATCGCTGCTTTCAGAATTGAGAATATCACTAGTGAATACTTAAATATCTGTCTGTCTCATTCCTTTTAAAGAAATGTGAAGACAAGGATGATACTTAAGTACTTACCATAGCGATAATCTTAATCAAAAAACAGGCAGTTAGTAACACAATTCATGTAGATTTAGGCCTCTAAAGTGACATACAAACTATGATCTCCCCCACTATTAATACCTATAGCTGGGCACCTTAAATCAAATAGTTAACATCGTTAATCCATTACTAAAACAGTTAACTTGGTTTAACATTAAATAGTTGCACTTCGTCGCTATTTGTTATGTAATGTCCTGTTCAATGTTTCGTGTGCAATAAAGTATAACTTAAAAGTTAATCTGTTAATCGAAATTTAAACTTCGTTAATTAATGATAAACAGATTAACAAGTTTTTTTTTTTTTTTTTTTAATCTTTATTGAAGGGCTT
This sequence comes from Yponomeuta malinellus, assembly GCA_947308005.1. Lineage (NCBI taxonomy): Eukaryota > Metazoa > Arthropoda > Insecta > Lepidoptera > Yponomeutidae > Yponomeuta > Yponomeuta malinellus. Next base: position 6,917,879 of record OX371010.1, read on the forward strand.
GGTCACATAGTGATCATGTCACCATAAATTAACAAGTTAATGCCCAGCTATGATAATACCCAAGGTAGAGGTAACATGTCTCCTATAAATCCGTTAATCAAAAACTGAACTTCGTTAATTAATTATGAACAGATTAAAACGTTAATGCCCAGCTATGTTAATACCCAAGGTAGAGGTAACATGTCTCCTATAAAGTACTGATCCAGTAACTTTTTGCAGAAATATTACTATGACCTCAGTATCCATCAAAACAGTACACAATAATCTTCAGATGAATTATAGTTAAGTACTTACAGTAAACTCACTTATTTGTACAAAATGTATGAGCTTCCATCAATATGCACCAATTTTCATCAGAGGCAAGGAACCTAACCACTTCACAGATAGTAAGTTTACTGCCAGTTTTTAAATTGAGAACTTCGTCAAGTATATAGTAGTCACGGTGTTATTTATAAAAAACATGATTTCTTAAAACGCAGATTAAAATAGTCTATGGTGGAAATTTTACAAGGAAAAGTCGTAACCACAGATTGTGCTTTAGAGGAATCATGTTTTTTATAAATAAAGCTGTCAATGTCTTCTAATTTTATTGAGAAATCTGATGGGACAGATTATATTAAGTATTTAATTGGTAAAATTCTCTATTCAGATACCGGAGGATTTGTATGCTAAAATTAAAGTATGAAATGTGAACATACGGATATGTTCACATTTCATACTTTAATTTTAGCATACAAAGTTTTGAGACAAATTTATTTTCCTGTTCTTTTAGCCTTAAAAGAGAATGACTGGCAAATATACATTACGATGATCGAGATATTTATACAAATGTGTACCTGTTTATTCCACAGTGAGAAGGTTGAGGCTTTGTACAAGTATTTGGGGTTGTGAATTTATTCAGTCGTGCCCATTTGTCTTGGCATGTGACACTGTTCCATTTACTAATGGAGCAACAGGCTCTCTGAGTGTTTTCTGTAGGACGTGAGCATCCGCCGGCTCTATTCTCTTGTAGTAATGTTCTTTTGTCTCAACAATTTCAAATCCAAACTTCTTATAAAAATCTATTGCACCCTCGTTGTTAACTTGGACATGTCTGGAATAAAGGAAAGAGCCAATTTACAACATGGACTAGAATATGTCGAGTCAGTTAGCAACATAACCTTGAATTAAGAAAACTACTAAACTATCTTTGTTACTCAAGATAAGTAATTACCACTTATCTGGTTGAACAACTAACACAAGAGGTACATAAGTTATGGTAATGAAGTAAATAATATTATACTTACAAGAAAACACTGTCGAAGTTTCCATCCTGTTCCACAAACTTGAGCACATGCTCAACCATTAGGGTGCCTATACCAAGTCTTCTGTAAGGGTATAAACAGCCTAGGGTCATTATGTACAGTCTCCGCGAGTTCTCCGAGGTGTCTATCCTACAGCACACTGCCCCAACCACTATGTCATTGTAGTAAGCGAGTTTCGCCAGCTCCCCAGCTTCCAAAACATCTTTGTAGAATTTGTCATTATACGACACAGGGAAAACCACTGTGTTCAGTTTCTTTAACTGCTTTATATTATGCGGGGTCACGTCACCTAGTTCTATTTTGGCTCTGGAATGGGAAAAGTGTTCTATTTGAGAAAACCTGCAGAAAGAATGAAGCTACCTACTCCTTTCATTACCTTGATTGCAATCTTTATGTAGGTTAACGAGTAAGATTTTTATGGCATTGTGGAGTATGTAAAGATGCTTACCTAGTCATTTTTAACTAAATCTAACACACTAAAATTTAAAAACTAAACTAACACAATTTATTATATCACACGAGATCACTCCCGCCATCTATCACTCAAATCGCGATCCGCCATGAAATACTAGGGATGAACACATATCACAATAACGCAAATTACTATCGATAAAATAACGATTAGGTAAATAGCAGGCTATCAAGAGATTTAATTTTATAACTCAGTAGAATATCAATAAAAAATTAAATTACTTAAGCATTTAACTTATGAAGTTGCTATATTTTGAGTATGTAATTTTACTTCACTTTGACATGTGCTAGAGTCGTAAACCATCACAACCCATTACATTAGTTGACGTACTCTGTGTGGACATAAATACAAGTTTATTTTTTAAAGGTCGTAATAGACGACGGCCATAAATAATAATATATCGTGTCTTGTTCTATAGTAAATCCGACCGCAGTCGTGTGTGGACGCGGGGTGCATGTTGGATAATGTATGGAAAAATTATAGAGTTATTATATTAACACCGTCGTCTTTTGGCCGTCGACGACGGCGTTAATATAATAATGCTATAATTTTTCCATATAATATCCAACATGCTCTCGCTGAGGACTGGGGCTCCTTGTCCAATACTTTGCTAAAATTTTTATCATCATCATCATTCAGCCACAAGAAGTCCACGACTGGACATAGGCCTCCTCCATGGATTTCCAAAAAGACCGGTTGGAAGCGGCCTACATCCAGCTCCTTCCTGCCAATTGGATGAGGTCATCTGTCCATCTTGTGGCTGGTCGTCCTACGCTGCGCTTGCCGATATGTGGGCTCCATTCGAGAACTTTTCGGCCCCATCGGCCATCAGTTCTGCGTGCTATGCGCCCACTGCCACTTCAACTTACTAATCCACTGGGCTATGGCTTATGGCACTGAAAAGTGGTCTCTCACTATGGGCCTCATAAGAAGGCTCAAGGTCACGCAACGAGCTATGGAAAGGGCTATGCTCGGAATTTCTCTACGAGATCGAATAAGAAATGATGAGATCCGTAGACGAACGAAATTTTTTATATTTGGGGTCAATGTGTTAAATTTATTTCTAATTTTGTTTTTAATTTCGTTATGTACCTACCTAAAGAGTGTTTAATTAAAATTTGGAATTTATTATAGTATGAATCGATTGAAAATTTGTATCAATGATGAAAGGTTGTTTAAAACTGTTGGTTGGTCGCCTCTCAGGGTACCATCGTCTAGGTACCAGATGTTCAACTTCAAAGAAAGGCCTGATATTATGGTATGAATGGCGAGGCGAAATATGCCCGGCCCAAATGGGTCTCCCTGTTGACAGCCCACTGATAATATGAAGAAGGTGATCTCTATAAAGGAATTTTGAGGTTCTACTGTGGCATTGCCAAAGGTTACCTAGTCATTAATGCAATCAAATCAAATCAGTTTATTGCTTCATATGGTACAACAGTTCTTACAATAACTGACCATGATATGAGCCCTGCAAGGGCACTGCAATTTTATGATAATTTACTTAAAGAATATTGACTTCAAAATTAATCTTATAACTATAAAGCTTATATTAGTGTCTTCCATAAACTCTTTTTAGTGTAATGGCATTTACCTAGAAGATATTGCTTTAACTTATTAAAGATATTTTCTTCTAAAATATCGCTAGGTATCTTATTATAGGTTATCTTAACTGCCATCACATGAGTACCTGCACTATGAATTTTAAGTGTTGAAGTGGGTAGTGCGAGTTTACTTCGGTTTCTTAGATTAATAATGGTTTGGTGTAATTATCCTTTGAAAGAAAATAGAGATGTTGATTGTTTTAAAAATACATTGTTAGAATGTTAAGGTCGATAAAGTGCTGTTTACAAGTTTCCATTTTATTTACATTATTAAATAATTAGAATTAAGTCACAATTATAAATTTTATAATTGTGATGCACCTCTTTGGTAGGATAAAGAAGTGGGTGCATCAGTACTGTTTCCGCACAGTATTATACCATAGCTCAGCCAATCATACTAGGCTGTGATGTCTGTTTTAGCGTCTGAAGACCTTTTGAGTTCATTTAATGCATACTATGTACATTTTGAAAGTTTAGCGGATATTATTTGGATGTGAGCTTTCCAGTTGATATTCGTGTCTATATTAAGCCCCAACAGAGGAAAAGTATCTACAATATGTCTGCGTCGTTATATTTATATTCAATATCTAGGTCTCTTAGGGAACGCGCATTGCTAAGGGATTGCATTGGTGACTAGGTAACATTTGGCCGTATCGATATGTATAATAGTTGTATTGACATCACATCACCATTGAAATATTTTTTTAATGTTGCTATTGTGATTAAATGAAAAATCTACCTTTTTCCAAAATATTACATGAAAATTACCATAGACAAATGGAGCTGGCTGGCGCGAAATTTCAAAATCTTTTTTGATTTCAGATTTTATTTTCCTTCTCGTGTCAAATAACCTGATGTCAAAAAACAAGATCGATATTATTTCGCAACAAACACAAAGCAACACAAAGTTTTTCAAGTAAATTCATAGATCACTGAAATAACAATTGTAATGCTTCTAAATCGTCTGCTTAACATTCAGCAGCTTGGAGTATGTCGCTTCAGGAATGGCCGACACATAGTTTCATCTACATCTTCCTTTGACAAAGGTCAAGCCTACGTAGCTGAAAGCGTCACTGAGGATGAAGCAGTTAATCCACCACGCCTAGTTACGGATCACATGGTTACCACCAGCCGCATGATGCCCATCCCTGTTACGGTGACTAAGGTCAAAGATCTGCCAATTTTACCATTTGACGACGTCCCTGGACCGAAGTCTTTGAAATTCCTGTCGAACTTTCGCCATTACTTCTCCAGTATCGGAACTCAAGTCATGGCAAATATGTTGACCTTTGGCCTTAACATCGGTAAGTAAGTCAATATTAGGCAAGGCAAGTAAATAGGTATACTTACCTACTTTCATGGTTTACTATGACAACTCGATGTACATTGCAAAGTTGCTTAACCCACATAAACAAGTAGAAACACTCGACTGAGCAATGTACATCAAATAGTCTTAGGGCCAGTTTCTGAATTGAGAATTTCGATAAGTAAATAGTTAACTGTAGTGCTGTCTCTTCGCATTTCTCAGAAAAGAGCGTGACAGAACGTTACTTAAGTATTTATACTCAGTGATATTCTCAATTCAGAAACCGGCCCTTGGTTTATACATATATTAAAAACTAAAATTGTTGTTTTATGAAACGCGGCCCTGTAGGTATTACCCTAGGTACTTACTATCTGTGGATGACTTACCTACTTACCCATGTCGATGGAATTATCTAGGCACCTCGCTTCCCTCGTTCCGCATCGCACTTCATCCCCCAAACTCGTCGCAGTATCATACTTTCAGGGCACTTCATATTTTATTATGTGACAATTCAATGTACATTGCAATCGATCAGCTCACAGATTAACACGTAGAAGGCCAGCTACGCAATGTAAATCGAATTGTCATAATAAACATGAATTTAGTTTTATGCTCAGATTGAGGTTTTATGAAACTCGGCCGAGGGCGAGACCGGGGGTAAAGAGTATGCGGGATGGAGAATTTACTACTGCTATAATGGAGAGCGAAAGTTGACCGAAAAGAAGACATCAAATTTTAGTATGAACTCTGCTATAGCCGAGTTTTTTTGTTTCCCGAGTTGACGCCTAAGCCGGAAGCGAGGTGTGTGCTTAAATATTTTCAACGGTTAATACCTGTTGCTTTCGATTATAGGCACATACATAAGTAAAAGGAAACCATTGAAGAATCTGTCGACGTTATTCGACCAGTACGGGCCAGTGGTGCGCTTTGTGAGTCCCGTGGGAGGGGACATAGTACTTCTGAACCACCCTGACCATATCCGGAAGGTTTTCGCGTCCGAGGGAGACTACCCTGTCCGATCCATGCTAGACTCGCTGGAAAAATACCGTTTGGAGAACAAGACCACTGTATATAAGGGATTATACTCCAAGTAGGTACCAACGTTTTTACTCTGCTCTTTTCCCGTTTTCATAAGTTGTTGGTATCTCATTCATTCAGCGTATTTTATTATTTCCAACTCAACTACCTAGGTAAGTACTTACTCTAATTGAGTTGGTGCCCTGCTTACCTATTCCAGAATATAATTTTGTAGAGTAATTGTAGACAGTAAGTATACAATATTTTATTGAATGAACGCTAAACTCAAATTACCAAAGTACCAAACTTGCGATTGTGATCTGAAACCTACTCTCTCACAATCGCACTGGATAGTCGCCGCAGTTGGCGGCTGGGGTTGATGATATTTTTCTACTCTTCCAGCCAAGGGGAAGACTGGAATCGCCACAGGATGTCTCTGAACGAACCGCTCCAGGTGTCCATAGCCGAAAACATTGGGGGCATCAACGACATTTGTGACGACTTTGTGAAGAGGCTTTACAATATGCGCAACCAGCAGGATGAGGTCCCGTCAGATCTCTATAGGGAGCTGCATAAATGGGCCTTTGACTGCATGGGTAAGGATTGGCTTCAGCTTAGAATCAAAATGCACGACCAATTCGTACCTTTAATCTTTGAGACGACTTTGAGGTGAATCAAGGAGTGAAGATTTCTGTGCGATACCAAAGGCAGAATCCTAAATTAGGATAATTTTCATCGTTACTTACGGAACTAGACCTAGGGTTAAAACATTGTTCAGTTAGTCCCGGTAACAACTTTCAGGCTCAGTAGTGCGATTGTATTGCATTGCCGAACTACTGCGATGAGTCTCATCAGTCCGGTCACCAAACTACTCGAACGTGCACTCATCTTATGCTAAGTTTTGGAGCAATTACAAACTGCCCATCTCAAACTACCACCCTTCTATACAATATAAGCCATTTAATCGTCGCGCCATTCGCAGTATCTTGCCATCCGCAATACCGCATCCAAGGGCTCTCTGCCGACTTCACCACTTATTCCGACCATATTATTGATCACTTGATTGCAGGATTAATAATATTCTCAAAAAAGTTCTCTATTCTGGACTCAACGGTCACGTACAATCAATCCGATGTTACATGGCTGTACCACAGCCTGGATAAAGCTACCGATGCGGTAGTTAAGTGCGAAACTGGCCTGCAACTCTGGAAGTTGTTCTCCACGCCTGCTTGGAAGAAATTGGTCAAATACTGTGACAATGTTGATTGGTAAGTGAGGAAGCAAAACATTCCTAGCTACAGCTACATAATTATTATGCCCTACCCTACCTATTCTTGTCACTCACGCTTTTAGTGTGAGACAAGTTTCGGTGTACAAGATTGATACACCTCCGATTCGAAAAAAAAGGAGACTCGATGTACCTATCTCAGGCACCCTTTTTCCTTTTCAGTCTCGTTGCAAAAAATGTTATCGAGACGGAACAGAAAATTACATCTTTGAAATGTAAGAGCGATGTCACATATCCAAATCACAAGCTTCATGGTAACATACAACAAATATTACCTACCACTTTACATAAACTGGTTTGATGAAAAGTAAAGACTCCAGTTTTCTTTTGCAGTAGGGGAGCACACAAGTTCGGTCATTTCATCAATGCTATTGAACCAAGACAATATGACCACTGAAGACATTACTACAGTCATAATGGACATGCTTCTTATCGGAGTCAATACTGTGAGTTTGCATCAACTATAGGTACTCGAAGGCCGTTACTTACAGGTTCTTAAAGGTACTTGCGTGAGAAGGTCCCCCCTACCAGATGGTCTGACGACCTGGTTACGGTAGCGGGAAGTGCTGGATGCGGGAGGCACAAGCTCGGGAAGCTTGAAACACCATGAGGGAGGCCTATCTCCAGCAGTGGGCGTCAACTGGCTGATGATGATGATAGGTACCTACTTGATGCATCCATGGCTATCGAACTGACCCAGGTGGAAAGAGTGAAACCTGATGATTTCGAAAGTAGTTTTCTTATTAATCTTTGGTAGAATATGAAAAGATTAATGGTGTTTTTGAGTTCTCTTTTTTCAATGTTCTTTGTGATGAAAATCGTATTTTAAGTAAGATCCCACAAGCATAATACACCGATTATTAAGCCTTAAAGCGCGTTAGTCCAGACCGGTTACTTGGATGAGTAAGAGAACTACCGTGTCTACCAGTTCTTTTCCTTTCACACAAGTTATTCCTTTCAGATTACGTCATCCATGTCGTTCCTGACTTACTATCTGGCCAAGTACCAAAGGGCTCAAAGGGAACTGTACAAGGAACTTGAGAAACTGTATCCCAACTTTAGCCCTCATGACGTTTCGCTGTTGAGAGACGAATGCCCTTACCTCCAGGCTTGCATAAAGGAGACTTTAAGGTAAAAACGAGGTTTTCTGAACGAGTTTCTGAAGATATTGGCGTACGTAGCAGTAGGATTCGAACCACTGACCAGCTGACAATTATGATTAGAGGTAGGTTAGTGGTTACTGATTTCAGTGGTCGTGTGTTCGATTTCTGTCGGGTAGGGACTTATTATTGGCTCCAGTCTGGGTGTAGGTGTGTACAGTCGACGGAACGTCTTACTTAACGTATGCGCACTACGTCGGTAGTACGACCTGGGCCTCGATTCTGTTAGTGCATTGTAGTATAATGACAGGTACACTGTCGGGTCACGTGACGTGTTTTTTCGTACCATTGACGCCTAGAAGGTTTGATGGGTGTGCCCGCGTAGACTTAAAGCAGCCATGAAATGAAAACCGCCATGTTCATGCAGTTGTCATGTTACTACAATGCATTAACAGAATCTAGGCCCTGGAGGTAGACATTTCATATTTTTGCGGTACCTACCTAGCAAATATTTTCGTTTATTACAGGCTGGTTCCACCAATACCTTTGCTGACAAGGATTCTCCCAAAGAATATAACTCTGGACAGATACAAGTTAGTATTGGACCTACATAGTTAGAATTCAAATGGGGCTTCCCTTTTCCACTATGGACCCGCTGCTTAATATCGTTCCAATGAATTTAGATTTCACGACCTGTTTAAGGAATATTATATTTGTACACAGCATTCCAAGAGGGACTCTCATAATAATGTCAATCCAAGACTCGTCAACGAAGGAGAGTAACTACGACGATGCATCAAAGTTCTGGCCGGAGCGGTGGCTGACAACCGTATATAAGGGCAACTACCACGAATTTGCATCCATACCGTTCGGACATGGCGGGCGGAAATGTTTGGGGCAGAATATATCGGAGACAATGCTTGCATTGATGACTTTCAAGGTAGGCCTAAATTAGCATGATAGGTACCTAGCATTGGAATCCTCTCCTATTACCGGAATTTTCAATCGGTGTGTTGGACTATTTCCTTGAATGACTTTACATTCAAGTCCAATACCAGTCGCATCGAGAGGAATTAGAGGCCAGTGAACACCATTCAAAGTCCCAATTTCGTCACTTCGTTGTAATCAACCTGACTCCCAGTTTCCCGCCAGACCCACTGTTAATGGTGGTGAGATTTTTTGACACGTTCCAAGATACCTACTTCTAACTGTCGATGTCGTTAACTTCTAAGTGTCGGTTTAGAAACTAATGTAATTCCGAAGACAATACTACCTATCTATAGTATCTTCAAGCCGCACAGTGGTTCCATATTAAAAATCGGTGGACATAGGACTGAAAGTTAAGGAAGCGATCTGGTTTTTTTTTCTAAGCCAGCTAACATTAATACAAACATCTTTTACTCTTTTGTATTTTTCCTTCTAACGCATTGTTTTCGAGAAAAAAAAATACTCTTTCTTTTTTGTATGGAGAAAATTAAATTTTATTTTTTTTCTCGCAATGTTTTAAATTGGTCAAGTTTTAGCTTAGATTATCTTACACTCTAAGCTAATGTGAACATATAAAAAAATAAGTCATACGCAGCCGCTTGCAGCTTTGCAAGATAAGGATGTGACACGAAACCTAAAATTGTTTCCTATATTTCGCCAACATTGATTGAAAATCTGATGGGTATTTTTTAGTGGGGGTATAAAAACATGAGCTTAGAAGCTTCTGATATAATATAATAATTCCATAAAGTTAATATTTTTAGCGCAACGCACTTTTTGGTGGTTTTTTGCAATCTACCTATATAAAATACCACGTGAGAAATAAAATGACTCATCTGCATTCATCAGTTTTACTGTCATTAGTACTCGCGAGCTTCTTACCTAATTGCGCTCCTTGGATTCTATATAAATATGGGGTGATTGATAATTGCTTCGCAAGGCACGTTAAGCTGTTGGTGCCGGCTGCCGTCGATAGATGGCAGTCGTTAAGCCAAGTCAGAGGCCTTAGGGCGGCTTGACAACTTCTGACAGTAGACGAGCCACTAGTCTACAAGCCTCCACCAATCCGGACTTGGCCCCCGTGGTGGAGTATGGCCTATACCTTCCTCAGGGAAGAGACCCGTGCCCCTCGGTGGGGACATAATGGGTTGATGATGATGATGGGGTGATTAGTGATTTGGCTTCATTCTGTTCTTATCGCTTGACTGTGAAGGCAATTCAACTGCTGCTACTTGATGCAGTAAGCCAGGATTTTGAAGAAGAAGAATTGATGACGATGGATTCTGAAAATATACCAGATCCTTTAGCGTGACAAGGCTCCAAACCAGTCCTATATTAGACAGTCTTGTCAGGGCTACAAAAACAGCTCTTTTCAGAGCTACACATTTTTCTACAAGTTTCTTAACGAATAAAGCGAAATCACTAATCATTCCATATTTACGTAGAATACCAGGAGCGCAATTAGGTGAGAAGCTCGCGAGCACTAATGAAAGTAAAAATGAGGAATGCAGATGATTAATTTTATTTCTCGTGGTATTTTATGTAGATTGCAAAAAAACACCAAAAAGTGCGTTACACTAAAAATATTAACTTTATGGAATTATTATATTATATCAGAAGCTTCTAAGCTCATGTTTTTATACCCCCATCAATGTTGGCGAAATATAGGAAACAATTTTAGGTTTCGTGTCACCTCCTTTTGCAAAGCTGAAGCGGCTGCGTATGACTTATTTTTTTATATCTTCACATTAGCTTAGAGTGTAAGATAATCTATGCTAAAACTCGACCAATTTAAAACATTGCGAGAAAAAAATTAAAATGTAATTTTCTCCATACAAAAATGAAAGTTTTTTTTTTTCTCGAAAACAATGCGTTTTAAGGAAAAATACAAAAGAGTAAAAGATGTTTGTATTAATGTTAGCTGGCTTAGAAAAAAAAAACAGATCGCTACCTTAACTTTCAGTCCTATGTCCACCGATTTTTAATATGGAACCACTGTGAGCCGATTTGATGTTGGAGCCAGGAGTGGATAGTGAAGATCTTCGATATTGGAATAGAGAGATTTGCGCCATCTATTCCTAGTCTGTTAATTTCTGTTGCTAACATTTAACAGTGGCACCAATATGTAGTTTTTAGAGTTTGTTGGTAGGATGGCGCAATTTCTATTATGACTAAAAGGTATAAAGTTATTGTCTAACCATAGACCAAAATCTACCTAACGAAATTAAATTACTAAACGACACGCTTTTGTCCGTGTGGCGCCGGATGTTCCGTGTGGCGCCGGATTAAGAATAGCGTCACTCCATTTACTTCCGTGGATGTCGTAGGAGGCGACTAAGGAAATCAATTACCAGGAGACGGGCAGCAGCGTCTTCCTGAGATTCCAACCGCATACGGCGATCGCTAACCCGCCTGCAAAGCGTGGCGATTATGGCAAACCCCTCATGGTTATGAAAACCATGAGGGAGGCCTGTGTCCTGCAGTGGGCGTCGGGTGGCTGATCATGATGATGACGCTTTTGTCGGTAATGCAGTAATCATTACAAAATAAGTAACATGAAGTGGCTCCAGCCTAAAAGAGTAGGTCGCTTTGTCTAAATTAAATGAAGTAACCAAAGGCGCCCCAGTTTTTTGGCAAAATCACGATTCCAATAAAATAATTCACAGAGGCAGTTTAAATAATCTGTGACCGCAGACCATTTAAACTGGCTCTGAGGGGTGTTTAAGCACATAACAGGACTAGCGTAACAGTAACAGACCGTTATTGTTTTGTATTTTTAGTGCATTAACGCGCGTTTAGTTTTTTAAACAATTCTTTTTATTTATCTGCTCTGTTACAATACATACAGATTGTATTGTAAATTTGTAACAGAGCGGACGAGAAAGCGGGGTTCAATCGATCGCCATTTTAAATGAAATCCCGCCTTGCTTATGGGACAAGTTTTTAGACAATTCCAAGTAGCTAGGTACCTACATTTTCTAAACTATTCAACAAATGGAAACTAATGGGAACAACTTAAATATGTAGTACCTAATCCATATTTATACAATGACGGTTTCCGAAAGGGCTTTAGTAGGTACCATAGACCACATCCACACGCTGCGGCAAATTATACAGAAGACTGAAGAGTAGGTACCTATAATTTGCCATTCTGCTTAGCGTTTGTGGACTACGCGAAAGCCTTCGATTCGATCGAGACATGGGCAGTGCTCGAGTCTCTCCAGCGTTGCCGTATTGACTATCGGTATATCGAGGTGCTGAAGTGCTTGTACAACAGCGCCACCATGTCGGTCCGAGTACAGGAGCAGAATTCGGAGGCAATTCCATTGAGAAGTGGCGTGAGGCAGGGAGACGTTATCTCTCCGAAACTGTTCACGAACGCACTGGAGATGCCTTCAAGCTTCTGGAATGGCAGGGACGCGGCATCATTATCAATGGCGAGTACACACGCACCTTCGATTTGCCGACGATATAGTAGTCATGGCAGAAACGATGGAAGACCTCGGCATAATGCTCGAAGACCTCAGTCGAGTTTCCCAACGTGTGGGCCTTAAAATGAACATGGACAAAACGAAGCTCATGTCGAACGCCCGTGTTGTGCCCACCCCAATAACATTGGGGAACTCGACTCTCGAAGTTGTAGACGAATACGTCTACTTAGGACAAACAGTCCAACTAGGCCGGTCCAACTTCAACTCCTGAAAGAGGTCAATCGTCGAATCCAACTCGGCTGGGCAGCATTCGGGAAACTTAGAAGTCTTTTCGTCTAATATACCTCAATCGCTCAAGACAAAATTATACAACCAGTGTGTGTTACCAGTGATGACTTATGGCACTGAAACGTGGTCTCTCACTATGGGCCTCACAAGAAGGCTCAAGGTCACGCAATACTCGGAATTTCGCTACGAGATCGAATCAGAAATGATGAGATCCGTAGACGAACGAAAGTCGTCGACATAGCCCAGCGGATTAGTAAGTTGAAGTGGCAGTGGGCGGGGCACATAGCACGCAGAACTGATGGCCGATGGGGCCGAAAAGTTCCCGAATGGAGGCCACATATCGGCAAGCGCAGCGTAGGACGACCAGCCACAAGATGGACAGATGACCTCATCCAAGTGGCAGAAAGACGCTGGATGCAGTCCGCTTCCAACCAGTCTTTTTGGAAATCCATGGAGGAGGCCTATGTCCAGCAGTGGACTTCTTGTGGCTGAATGATGATGATGAATCCATATTTTACTTTTACTTCTAGATGCTGGAGAAATTCAAGCTGGAATATAATTATGGAGATATTGAACCAACAAGAAATTTCTTCTCAAGACCCAACAGAGCATTAAAAGTTAGGTTTATTGATAGAATTCCAATTTAATAAAATTATCAAACAAAAATATGGTAAGTTAAATAAAAGCTCTACGATTGTAGGTAAAAGCATATTTGAAACAGTTTTGTCTCTGATTTCATGTCACAAATATAACTTAAATTCTATTTTATTGTTAACAAACTTATTTAATAAAATTTTAAACTAAATTGCTATGTTGTTACTCATTGTTAACACCTTCTTAGGTATAACATTAAACTGGGTAAATAAAGATTATTTGCAGCCAAAATGCATCATAATGTGCAGTGTAATTTTCCAAATTATGCATAAACCCAGGGTTTTATTCAATGTGCCTTGGTCTGAATTTGATGCTTCAAATTCACTGAAATTGCCTGAAAGTAGGAAGAATCAAAATGGCCTCACTGGTTAGACACCATTTACTGTGTATTTAAAAAGTCTCAAAGGTCATATTCACGGTTTTCACTCTGGGGGCTCTGTACTACCATCTAGAAAGTGGGCCACATGGAGGGGATCAAATGCTACAGACATAGGATTGCCAAACAACAACAGACTTGCTTTTAGCCTTCTGCTACCACTTCCCACAAGACGTTTAAATAAGGCACCACACATGGGATGTGAAAACTGACATGCAATCTTCATTAAAAAATATATATATATAGGTTGTGAGACCAATCAAAGGAAGAAGGTAGTAGATAAAAGAAAAAAAAACACAATAGGCTTGTGAAAACATTAAAACATGGGAAATGTTATATTGCAAAGTATGCTCCACATAGTGTTGCAAATAATCTGTGCCCAATGGAAAGACTTAAATATTTTAATATGCTATATATCACTATCTTAAATCTACATTAGGCTTCAGTAATTACCGCTGCCTCCTTGAAGAGAATATGTTGAGATACTTCCCGCGGGTCATCTCCTTAGCTTCTTCAAGGCCCAGCTGATAAGCTAAGTCATGGAGTTTCTTCACTTCCATTATTAGTCCACTGGTGGTTAATGTGCCCAATTCTGCGAAGAAACAGCATAGTATTATTAAACTGTTTGGTTGTGGTGAGTAGTGGGAGAGCTTGCATCAGCAGCTGACCTCTGAGTGCTTACGAAAGTTTTAGTTCGTAGTTTGGAATGGCCATTAACAAAATTCAAGAAAGTTTTAGACTTTAAAAATCGAACACAAGTATCTACAACAGGTTGGGGAATAAAATAATACAATATTTGTTTATTTACTTTCTACTTAACCTATGCTAGAAAAAGCTGTTGTTTTGAGCATTAATTAAGTAGTAAAATGGGGTTCCAATGTAGGTACTGTTATTTTAATGTACAATGAAAACAGAGTACTTACTCTGCATCAAGTTGACATCCTCCTGGGAAGGTCCGCGTTTCCAGCTGGGGACCTCTGCGTCGGCACTCTGCAAGGGCACGAACTCTGACACTCCGGGAACTGTGAACGAATCGGCGGAGCACCGAGACTCGTCGTCAGATTGAGAAATCTTAACATCCCTATCACACATCTCGACAAAAATTTAAATGAAAGTCAGTTGTAACCGAAACGACCAAACAAGAATGCAATGATTTGAGGGAATCCGAAATGGAGGACAGAATTGACAACTTGAGAACGTGAACACGACTCCCGCGCTATTTTGAAATTGGTGAATTTACATTGCATAAACAGAGGTATCGGTACGTAATAATGTTGACAGCTTACTTTGTTCAGGCCACAGTTCTGGAGAAGTCCGATCGAGTTTCTCCAGGCTGAGAAGACTTTCTTCCAATGATGTCAAAGGAATATCCTCAGAGGCTGCCTGGCCTGGGTAAACAGAACTATATTTGAGCACTTTCTCGGTACTTTATAACGATCATGAGATTGCTAATCAAGCATTTTGGTACTGCTGGAACTTTACAAAGCTCCGTGAACGTAAAATCACAACATTTTAATCATTAAAAACTATTATTACCTTCATTCCCCATTGTGTTTTGTTTCGCGGCCATTTTCTAAATTCATTTGACATTCAAAACAACCAAGGACAAGATAGAGGCGACATGTTTTGAGGATTTTCTACCGGATGTGGAATTTTTAAGACAAGACAAAAATATACTCTTTTACGTTTCCAGCCTATACCTACATTCGCAAAAAGTAAATCACTTTTGTTTGGCTATTGTTTATAAGCAGTTGCGCTTATAAGGTATTATTACCACTGCCGTACTACAAAGACCACTTTCTGTAATCATAATATCATGCTGCGGAACTCTTTCAGGGTAAACATTTTTAATCCTTCTGTAGCAACACTGTAATTTGTTGTCTCTTTCTTTCTTCCGGTTGCTAACACACGGCAAGGTGCGTAAACCCACATGGTTTAGTGAATATTTTGTGCTAAAATTGCTTAAAACTGTTGTTTAGTTATAAAATAAGTGAAAAAGGTAATGTTGGTGACTATTTTCTCAGTCTACTTTATTGTTCTTTGTGCGACTTCGTTTCGTTTTCAAGTTGACATGGACTATCAGTAGAAGTTTCTCCAAGTCTTCTCGTTGTCAAGGACCCCATATCTTTATTTGCCACGTAGATTATGGCTAATTTACCGATTGCAGCACTGCACACTCATTAATCGGACTGGCTTGAGACACGTCCGGTTTGCCAGTGAAACATAACCTATAAACTTGTCAGCACCTATCTTGAAAACGACATAATTATCTACTCAATGCTGATGATGATACATGTTTCAGTGGTGGACAAATTCAATGAGCTCGTGAACCTGGTTACTTGGATTTAGCTGTATATACATATGATTTTATTCTTAGGTTCGATTAGGAGAACTTGAAACTTATAAATTTCCTTGTGGTACTGCATTAGCTAGATAGATAACGTTACGGACCAGTCATAACATTACTCGCCAAGCATAACTTCTTCTGCCTTTGCAAAATTCTTGTAATTTTCAGATGCGTTCCGTTACGCTAAAGGATGTTGAGCAGGACAAGGTCGTCAAGACCGTCGCCGCCCACTTAAAGAAGTAAGCATCAGTGTATTTTATTCCTCTTGCACTAAGTCTATTGCACACATATAGCACACAAAAGATGCCCACTGTTGTTACATCTTTACACCAACCTTCCCAGTCTCCTGCCATTCTCGTCCATTGCCCTCTTAGCTCATTCCATGGTAATCAACACCACAATATGATTTTAGTTAAATTTGATTATGTTATGCTTACTAAGTAAAAGTGAATACCTACATTTTATCTATCACAATTACTTTGGTAATTCATAATTTAATCTATAACTGAAAAATAAATCTGCTTTATGATGACATCAACTTTAAATCTCTTACCTACACCTTTTTTAGTTATGAAAGGCAATTGGATTTTTTATAAATTTAAGATTAGATTAATACTCTTTATTTAGCAGGATCACCATTTTCTAAGGTTTCATGAATGTGGCATCGTTGTGCATCCCTACAAAATCCCTACACACCTTATTGCAGTGATTTTGAATAAACGCATCATCATCATCAACCCATTATGTCCCCACCGAGGGGCACGGGTCTCTTCCCTGAGGAAGGTATAGGCCATACTCCACCACGGGGGCCAAGTCCGGATTGGTGGAGGTTTGTAGACTAGTGGCTCATCTACTGTCAGAAGTTGTCAAGCCGCCCTAAGGCCTCTGACTTGGCTTAACGACTGCCATCTATCGATGGCAGCCGGCACCAACAGCTTAACGTGCCTTGCGAAGCACGGAACCGCTTGGAAAATTGCCACTAGCGTTAGGCACAGACGGCGACCCATTCATGCACAGAACGCGCCCTGTGTTGCTTAACCTTTGTGATCGTTTAAGATCACTCAGGCAGCCGGGGCTACGAGCGATTCATATTTGTCCCTATTAATGTCAGACGTGGATTCTTGAGTGGAGACCGTGGATCGGTAAACGTAGTGTAGGACGTCCTCAGACTCGGTGGAGCGATGATCTTCGCAGGGCGGCTGGCAAGAGCTGGATGAGAATAGCCGAGGACCGTGCTCAGTGGCGTGCAATAGGAGAGGCCTATGTCCAGCAGTGGACCAGCATAGGCTGATGATGATGATGATGAATGTCAGACGGGCAACATTTATATTTTGTTTTAGCCTGGGATTTTTTTTTTAAAAGTCATTTTATGTCTTCTATGAGCGATGAAGCAGGAAGATGGTTCGTCCTCACAGTTCGAATATTGGCATGAACATCTTAGAGCTGCGTGAGGAGCACGTTCGAGCTGCGTGAGGAGCACGTTCAAAGTTTCAACCTGCTTGTCAACAGATCTGTAACAGATGACCAGTCTATATTCATTGCATCCTCACAAAGCTTATTCTGATCCATACCACAAAAGTTACTCTGTTGAACTCTCGGCTTTGCCTTGGGGGACGAATTTTATAGGACAGGAAAATTAAATTGTTATAAGAAAGGTCGCCCAATGAGCAATGGAGGGAGAGGCGTCATTAAATCAGGAATGAGGAGATCCGCAGAAGAACCCGAGTTACTGATATAGCTCGAAGAATTGCTTAGTTGAAGTGGCAGTGGGCGGGGCACTTAGGTCAGAGAGCTGATGGCCGTTGGGGCGAAAAAGTTCTGACCTGGCGTCCGCGAACTGGACGACGCAGCGTGGGAAGGCCCCCCACCAAATGGTCTGACGGTCTGGTTACGCTGGCAGGGAGTCACTGGATGTGGGAGGCACAAGACCGGGAAGCTTGGAAAACCATGAGGGAAGCCCATGTCCTGCATTGGGCGTCAAATGGCTGATGATGAAGAAAAGGCATCAGCTAAGCATTGGCCGTGCTGTGCAACATGATTGGAGGACAATACAATAATCAGATCAAGAAGAGGAGTTACTGTTGGGATGTTGGGAAAATGATGCGTAGCGCTTAGAAGAAGAATATGCATGTTGCTGGAATGTGAGTCATTCTTTAGAAGGCGTGTATTAAAGTAAAGCCATAATGATGGAGTGACCTAAAAGGGAAGAATGGTTTTCCAAGAGATTTGTGAAAGAATTAAAGAAGTTTACTAGTAGATATGGGCTGTATGTAATACACACCAAGTAAAACCTCGTAGCCCCGGCTGCCTGAGTGATCTTAAACGATCACGAAGGTTAAGCAACACAGGGCGCGTTCAGTGCATGGATGGGTCGCCGTCTATGCCTAACGCTAGTGGCATTTTTCCGAGCGGTTCCGTGCTTCGCAAGGCACGTTAAGCTGTTGGTGCCGGCTACCGTCGATAGATGGCAGTCGTTAAGCCAAGTCAAAGGCCTTAGGGCGGCTTGACAACTTCTGACAGTAGACGAGCCGCTAGTCTACAAGCCTCCACCAATCCGGACTTGGCCCCCGTGGTGGAGTATGGCCTATACCTTCCTCAGGGAAGAGACCCGTGCCCCTCGGTGGGGACATAATGGGTTGATGATGATGAAAACCTTGGTATGTGACAAAAGGACTTCTATGACCATATGTTCAGAAGGGGCTGAGCTGGCATGATGATTATGGAGTAGGGTATATGAGCGCGGACGTAGATGGCAACTCCACCACCGCGCCCATGAGAGCGGTCGTTTCTCATGAGACAAGAATGGCGTGTATATTTTTGCGCCGGAATGTTTTGCGCTTTTATTTTTTTCTGAAAAGAAGATAAATTGCACCACCTGTGGTTGACTGGAAGAAAATTGTTACAACATTAAGTCAGACACATTGCCATTGTATTTTTTACTTGCACGTAAGGTATTAATAATAATAATAAATGGGACTCTAGTGTGTAAGCTAGAGAAAGTAACCTTCCAAAGGTTACTTTCTCTAGCTGACACACTAGAGTTCCATTACTACTACTGTCCAATCCATCAGAGGAGAAGGAAAGGTATTGGTCGTCATCATTACTGCTGTCCTTTTGTTCCATAATATTATTTATATTATGCAAAAATATAATAAATAAGATAAGATGAATATATAATATGCTTAAAACTACGAAAATAAAATAAATCAACAGTGAACAACCACCCGCCCCAGTTGAATTGGATGAAAAATGTTTAATATCAACTGTGTATTGATAAGAATCAATTAATTACCAGGAGACGGGCAGCAGCGTCTTCCTGAGATTCCAACCGCATACTGCGATCGCCAACCCGCTTGCCAAGCGTGGCGATTATGGCAAAACCCCTCATGGTTATGAAAAACCACGAGGGAGGCCTATGTCCTGCAGTGGGCGTCAAATTGCTGATGATGGTTAATAAGAATTGTGGTGATGTAGGCAACTTTCCTTCACTAACTATCTGAACTATTCCAATAAATATATATATTATATATCATAATTAGCAAACATACTGAATCATGCTTGTAATAACCAATTTAGTTTCCTTACGCGTCACACCCGTCAACAGTGATTAAAATCGTTGACAAATTTAAAAAAACTAATTTCTTGATGAGTACATATTCTGTTTATATTTTAATTTTCGCTCAAATGACAAAAATTAGGAGATCCACTGCAACAGTTGACAATGACATAAGTGTATTATAAGAGCAAGAACTTGGTGGCTAAAATTCAGACCCGGCAGGACTTGAACCCGCAACCTCTGGCTAACCTTGCCAGCGCTCTCCAAACTGAGCTACTGGACAAGTGCAGGCATCAGCGAAATTTCGAACCTCTTTACAAACTTCTCTGTATTTCATACAGTACAGGCAGCGACATCAGAATTTAAAAATTGTCCTCACCACGTATTAGTGCAACAAAATTTTGAATGTTAAAGACTTTGGGTAACCAATAACAATTATATTGTGGAAAAAGGCTAGAGTTTTACAAATCAGAGACTAGGTTTATGGATTGATAGAGGGCATTTAGAAAACTATGTTGAAGTAATTGGAGGTTTACCCTCATTTTAACAAAAATATCAAACAAATAATTAATCGTCCAATTTAGTATTAGCACAGTCTAAGTACTACTTACATAAATTTCGCCGAAGCGGCGTTTTTTCGCGAGAGTAGAACAGGTATATGAGTTTCTAGTGTAATTACACATTATTAATCTTCCAGGACCGGCAAGGTCAAGGTTCCCGAGCACATGGATCTGGTGAAGACAGCTCGCTTCAAGGAGCTGGCGCCCTATGACCCCGACTGGTTCTACGTGCGGTGCGCGGCCATCCTCCGCCACATCTACATCCGCTCTCCAGTCGGTGTCAAGACCGTAACCAAGATCTTTGGTGGCCGCAAACGCAACGGTGTCACCCCCTCACACTTCTGCAGGTAAAAAATAGTTGCCTTGCTTTGAATATTGCTTTTATTTTTGCAGTGCACTCTTCTGATTCAGTACTCATGAAATAATATTCCATAGAAGTTGAAGAAGAAACAAACCAATTAATAAATAAAATTATTGTTTGATTGCCTGGGTGGTGTTGCAGTAACATGTTTGATTTTATGTCAGAAGTTGTGGATTCAATTCCTGCCAAGAACCACTCTACTTTAATTTGTACAAATGACGTCAGTTTTTAGGGTTTCGTAGTCCGACAAGGAACCCTTATAGTTTTCGCCATGTCCGCCTGTCGGTCTGTATGTCTGTCTGTCCGCGGCCTATTGCAGACCGGTTGTACTAGAAAGCTGTAATTTGGTATGTGTTACATATTTATCACGCCGACTGTTTGAAAAAATTTTTTCACTGTACTTCCCCTAACATGAAAAGTGGGGTGATAACTATTTTTTCTCGTCTACCCCATTTTGTGGGGCATCGTTAGATTGGTCGTTGAAAACTATTGTGGGTGTAGAATAGTAGATTGTACAACAAGTGCATAAAACGCACCATTTTACTCGAGACGTTTATCCATCCGAGCGAGCTTGCGAGCGAGGATAGATATAAAGTCGAGTGTAAAATGGGTTTTATGGACGAGTTGTACACTCTACTTTTCACTTCGATTGCGAGGAAATGAAACAGCAACATGTAAATATAGTAAATGCTAATTTAATTAAAATTGAAAGTTACATTAGAGCAATGAGAAATATTTAAAGTAATCGTTTTTCCTGGCATATTTAATGTTGTATTAGATTGTATTTGTGATGCGTGTGGCTGTTGCAGCGATTGCCTTGGTCTTCGACGAAGATTTTACTTTATGCTCTAGAGCATAAAAAGCGACTTTATGTCGCCTACGCACGACATAAAGACGAACTTTTAGAGCATGAGAAGTGAAAATACTATTTTTTTATTTGGGGTTCCATTTACGCTTTAACCCTTAACTACTCGCATGGGGTCAGCGCACTTTTGCGCGCCAAAAAAATATAGTTTGGTTGTGGTAACGTGGTTGTCCCGTTCAGTAGCTTTCTTATTCGCGCCAAAGATGTCATTTTAGTGTTTGATAGGACGTTGGAGCGTGCGCCACTTGTGCACAAAAAATAAAAAGATCCCAACGAATTGAGAACCTCCTCCTTTTTTGAAGTCCGTTAAAAAGATACTGTAAATCACAGAAAAAGTCCCTCTTTTAGTAAAAAACTTTGTCTCCTATTCCAGGTCATCAGGCAGCATCGCCCGCAAGGCGCTGCAGGCCCTGGAAGCACTCAAGCTGGTGGAGAAGGTGCAAGACGGAGGCCGCATCCTCACCACCCAGGGCCGCCGCGACCTCGACAGAATCGCCGCGCAGGTTCGCCTAAAGGCCAAACAGCAGGCCAAGCAGGCAGTCATTGTGCTGTAATTTTATTGCTAAGGAAATAAAAAAAAAAATAAAGTCTTACCAGTGGCTTTTATTTGATGTGTTATTAGACTGATCTCCATTAAGTTGTTAACTGGTTAGTTAGTGCAAGAGGTGTGGC
The DNA here is from genome assembly GCA_947308005.1 of Yponomeuta malinellus. Lineage (NCBI taxonomy): Eukaryota > Metazoa > Arthropoda > Insecta > Lepidoptera > Yponomeutidae > Yponomeuta > Yponomeuta malinellus. The sequence goes on from OX371010.1 coordinate 6,940,067, forward strand.
ACTTTCTTGTTTCATCTAGCCAAGCGAACATGAGTAGACAGGTACATAGCCTCTACTTTGCCATCAGTATTCTCTCTACTCTACTAATGCAAACAATGTTCCATAGCAGTATGACGCGGAGTGACACGAGTTGTTAATCTATGCTCCACTCCTAGAAGGATGGTGTAAGTTTTGTTTATTAGTGTATGCGGATATGAGGAAGTAGCATAGAAAATTAGGTATATAATGGTATTACAGTGTCGTGACTATGAGCGTTGCATAGGCCGTAGATTTGTGAGTCAATATCTGAACAGACTAATGATCAGCCAGTTTCCGACGAATACAACGTAGTGTACAAAGCCACTGACTCCCCATGGTAGCTAGGAGTAGGCTTGCCAAGCCACTATATTAGGGGCTCAAATACTATATTTCTAAAAATATATAGTAGGCGAAACTACTATATTTTGCGTAAATCGGAACCCAGCCTTAAATCTTTTTCTAAAGCTCGCTCTTCAAGTAAGTCCGTGAACGTGAGCGGCACGACTGCCGCTATTTTTTACTATTTCTTTGCCATCTACTATATTTTTAGAGCTTTGAAAATACTATATTTGTTAGAAAGTTGGCTACCCTCTACCCTACCCTAGCTAGGAGTAGCTGAAAACTACAGAGGTAATTTATATATCCGAGTACGAGGCCAAAGACAGTCGCCCATTGTGCGGAATATTAAGGCTCCTCTTCTACACAATGGCTCATGATGGGCGAGTACAGCCACGCACGATTGTGTAGAGAGCATAATCGTCTGAGTGGCCATCATCGCCTGTAATCGTGAGTAATCGGTGAGTTGTCGGTACATCAAAAGAATGCGTGCCGATGATCGTGCTCGTGTCCATGTCGTAGCCATATCGTAGATTGTGACATATCATGATGTGGTTAGCCATATCAAGAAATGTGTCCTTTTCATGAAAAGCCCAAGTCAAACTGGCCGTATCGTTTAAGCATCAACGTTTGACGATATGGCAATCTACGTTTTGCCATATCTTAATGTAGGCCCCATGACTTTTCCATACACCAACCTGATTTAAGTTTGACATAGGTATTTACTGCATTGAGCTGAAAAATAGATTGAAGATGCCTAACGTATTTAGTGTTATGGTGCATTTGAACCTTATAGGTTGAATAAAATACCAATAAAAGAAGCAACAGTTTATATTTTATCACTCGTAAAATAAAATGCGGTACAATGATAACAACAAAATGATATTGCTGCCCTACTTTCCTCATTTTGCACAGTGTTTACGAGAATATTGCCGTCACTAGAAATATTTTCTGTCGCCTCCATGGTAGAAATACACAACCACAGTACACAACAAACTAACATCAGCGCCTCTAACGGTGGATAATGGAAGTATTTTACGATATGGCCGCTAACGTTTGGCCGCATCATGAAATAGGAAATAGTCATGCATTTCGCTACATATTCAAATCGTCAAACGTCGGTCGCTCACTGATCTGGCTAAGCCAATTCATGATACGGCCAGTTTGACTTGGCCTTTTCATGAAAAGGATACATTTCGTAATATGGCTAACCACATCATGATATGGCTACGACATCCATACAATCTTCCACCAATCAGTCGTACGGAGACATGAAAATGAAAACGCAGGCAAGAGCTACGCAAAATACATAAATAAGATTACTGCACCTTGTCCTGTTACGGTGAATAGTTAACATGCACCACCTTCTCTTCCTCCATCTACGTTTCACGACCTTTTTTTGATGCACATTCCGATAGTGATTATATGTACTCAACAAATAGATAGCAGCAGCCGCTATCACTTCGACGTCCATCTTCAACAGATGACAGTGAGTAAATGTAATGTAAAGTCACGATTGTGTGGAGCTGTGGTGTGGAGAGCAATCCATGATCGTGGCGGTGATGGCCACTTTTTTAATGGGCCATTGTGTAGAGGGGCTTTTATACAATTCTTATCGACCCCAATTTTTCGACAATAATATTTCAGCAGAAGTCTATAGTCCTTGATTTTTTAATCAGAGGATACATACAGTACAAAGAAAATATTTATACAGTACAGTCGCCAAAACAAATATATCGAGCGAATGTGGATGGAAGGGCCGGTAAGGGACGACCCAGACGGACTTCGACCAAACAGGGATGTATTAACAAAGGGCAAGATAAAAAGTACCCGAAACCGGCGTGCGTGCATGCAACGACTAATGAATGTTGAGGAAGCGACAGCGATCTGTCAGGATCGCAGCCAGTGGCAGTCCCTGGTCTCTGCCTACCCCTCAGGGATACAGGCGTGAGTTTATGTTATGTTATGTTACAGTCGCCTGCACCACAGATTAAAAAGAAAAAAATACAAGTAGAAAACATCAGTGCTGCCAACTAGAAATTAGTAAAATTTGCGTATAAAAAGTTCGTAGATCTATGACCATGAGTGAAATGAAGAGGATAGGTTAAATAATACGCGTATTATTCTTACGGTAAAACTGAATAAAACGAGTGTTGTAATACAATTTATTAATTTATATTATTATTTTCAGGCAAATTGAATTTATACATTTTTTTTTGTGTAGCCTATATTCGCTCACTGCAGGGCACCGATCTTCTCTCAGAAAGAAAGAGAATGGTCTTAATTACCACGCGTGCCCACCGTGGATTGGCAATTTCAGGCGCTGAGGTAAGTGAACATGTTAGACACTCATGTTTCCACATATATATATATATATATATATATATATTCAAATGTTAAATATGTTCCTGCGAAGGCTCGCGTTCTTTTTTGCCATTTTTTTATTTAGGTATATGGTAAACTTCAAATTTCACGACGAGACGTTTCGTAAGAGTGCGCTAGTATGAAACGGAACGTTTGTTAACTTTTTTTCAAATGAAAAGGAAATTATGCCCATTCAGCCTAATGTGTTATATTATTTTGCAAATTTGTACAATTTGATAGAAAATACGTAGGTAGATTCTAGGACTGAAGTTCGTAGGTTTGCAGGAAAGACCTAAAGTATGTACATCTACATAAAAAGACGTTTGAATTGGCACCGCTGCTTTACACCCATGCTCTCTACTCCATTACGGGTGACTTTACAACTAAAAGGTAAAGGATGTTGTACTGTCGACTGACTATCTTTTTCTAACACGCTATCGGATTGTCCATTATATACATTTATTAAAAAATTGGTTAGTTCCTATAGTATTTGGCTTATCAAGATTTGGCTGAAGCTAAAGAGAATTTTGAAATGAGAGTTAAATTAACTTTGGCGCGGTTTTACTTAGTCCGTTTTGTGGATACATATTAATGGCGTCTGTGACCGAATGGAGCGAAACTAAGATAAGAATGAACGATTGTTGTTTATGGTAGATTGGCTTATTCAGATATTTCGTGGGACGGATACTACGGGCGTAAGCATCCTACGGGGGGTAGGAGTTAGGACGGATACGGTACACGGCTTACAGAAGGTTAATGAAAGTCAGTCAACACAACACTAAAATGGAACGAATGAATGAATCATCAATCTGACATCTGCAGCTCACTTCAGCTACCCGTTTCTCATTCATTTAGTCACAGATCATATAGTATTATGCATTTAGATTGTTTGCTTTGCTTCATCATAACACGACTTGTATTTTTGATTTCAAAATTCGTTCAACATCAGTAATCAAAAATTGAATGTGCTGCGCCGCAGTGATAACACAATGTCGAAGACGTTTAGGCGTCTGTTGGGTGTGATAGCTGTACTGTGTCTGTTTTCGTGCGTAGCCGGGGTTCATCGCTACGGAACCCCAGGAAACAGTCTGTACGTGGCAGAAGACCCGCAAAAGTCCCCTCGCAGTCCTATAGTGATCAATAGGAGCCCTGATGATCATGTAGTGAGGAGTAAGCGCGATGCACCGACTACTCCGCCGACAACGACTACTCCTGTGCTACAGAAAAACATAAGTACTTGGGTAATGTATTATTTCCTTATTAAATTCAATCTGTCCCCCTATTGTCTGATTACCGTCGTTGTTGTCGCCGGCAGCGATGTCTGGTTGTAATTCAATGAAAGTAAATTTGTGCTCTTGTTGGATTGACTTAGGAATTGTTATAATTGCAAGGGTGGAGTGGTTTTGTCGCCTCACGATAATGACCACGCAATTTTCAGACGTCAATAACAACAAGACCTTGGCTCTATTTTTAGTCTATTTAATTTTCGTTACGAACTGCGCTCATACTTTCACTTAACAAACATTTGAGGATGCAATATTAATTAATTGTTTGATGGATTAATTAATTAATTCAAAACAATGCATTCACTGTTTATTCCACATACCTACTTTTATTTGCTTACTACTTGATAAGATAAGGACAATTTTATCAAGTACCTGCAGTTTAGATAAAAACCAACAAAGGTGTTCGACCTTGCTCTGGCTACCATGTTGAGCTGTGGAATATTAACCCTTAATACTCAGCAGCGTATTCATGAATACGTGAATTGTATGACTTAACGGCTGCCAATAACTTCCTATTCTAAAAATATCTGGGGTAGATTTTTAGAATAGTTTCTCTACCAACAAGAAAGAGTCAACAAATAATACAAACAGTACTTCTCCTCTGTACAGACAAATCACCTGAACGACTCTCACCAGCAGTTAATGGTTCATTGGACTGGAGATGGCTCTGATGTGATCATCTGCCTGGCACGAGACTCCAGTCCTAAGACCAGCAAGGGGTCCATTGTACCGTCCACATTGTTTATCTCATACGACTATGGCCAAAAGTTCACTAACAAGACTGAGAGCTTTAGGTTGGATGATTCGCCTGACAGTGGCTATGCACAATTGGACAAATTCTTCAACCATCCAAAGTATCCAGAGTTTGTAAGTATTTTCATTCTTCTGTTACTAAATTTTTTTCTTTATTGTTCTATGTAGTATGATGTGTGTGTGTGTATACAAGCCATGAGATATTGTCAGAATTGTCTACTTGAGAGAATTGTCTACCTATCTACAACAAACTATGTTCAATGTTACGTTTGTCTTTTAGAACTATAACCTAAATGTAGGTTAATGTTTCAAGTGCTTGAAATTGACAAGGTATGTTAGTTGAACAAAGAAAACATTTCTGAGAGTAAACAAGAGGCCAGTAACCTCAACATTCTGTATCTGATGTGAATCACTCTGATAAATAAAATATGATTATGCAAAACATGTGAAATTGTGAATGTCTGTATACAATACATTATACATAAGTAGGTACTCACTTTCTGCTTATTTGTAATGCCTCAGTATTTCTGATACCTATAACATTTGGAAAATGGCAACCTCGCAAGGGTAAATAATCAGTTGGTAGAGAACCAACCACTTTACGACAATGCAGTGGCTGTGTATGGCATCAAAACTAATGACAAACCCAGCATGGGTAGAACGACGACGCGAGTCACGCGGTTTAAATATCAAAAGTCGCGACATTCCAGTACATTTATTGTCAAATTCTGACATTTCAGCGCCACGAACTCACGCCGTGACTCACGCCATCTTACTACTTATACTGCTACCTTCAATAGGCTGAAAAGAATAGCATCTCAAGACATGCTGGAAGTACACAAAAAAAAATCTCTTATATATAATTTCCCTCCGGTTTACTAGGACCGAATGTCGTAATGTCATCTTACCACCTTGGCTAAATTTCAATTCGACTTATTCCCAAAATGCCTGAAATCCAAAATGACTGATTTGACAATACCTAATTTTAAAAATGCGTCGTGGTGTACAGTTGCGGCAGAAACGCAAAAGGCCAATATAGCTACTTACATTTTTGGCCAATCGCGTAAATGGCCAAATTAGAAAATTACCGAATATGCAAAGTGAACTTTGGCCAACCGCGTATTCTATCACGAGATTATTAAGACTGTTATCTATAGTTGAAACTTCAATTTGTATTACCACTGTAATGCACAATATTATACAAATACAACACTAATTGTATTTGTTTACCTCCGTTACCCTTGTTCCAATACACAATATAATAAATAAGACGACGTAATTTAGGTGCTTACCTACGTACAGGGTGACATTGAATTCGATTGACAAATTTTGGGGGGACATTCTAACCATGATTTAGAAACATATAGCACTAGTTTAAAAAAAAAATAGGGTGACCAAAAAATTTTTCTTTAGTCTTATGGTCGGCGCCGGCCAACTCAATTGTTCTTTTAATTGTTTACGCATGTCGGAGGACAGAATCTTATACATTTAACATATTAGAAAACATTTTTCAACGTCGTGCTACTTCCTACCACTTTGAATTTGATTTCACAGTTTCGAGCAAACGGTCGGAAGTCACGAATATTACAAATAATTATGTTATACTGATAAATAGTATTATTAATTACTGATAAATAATTAATAATACTGTTTTTCACAATGAAAAGAACATTCTCTAAGAATATAGCTAACGATTTCAAAATCATTTTGTAAAAATTATTAGTCACAAGTTTTACCACAATAGCCACTTTTAAATTATTTTTCTATTTGTCGGTTTGTGGGTGCATTATGTCGTCTGCTATCATACCCAGGCAGAGTCTGTAACATCAATTATGCTGAGCCTCTATACTTTTTATCCGGTGTTTTTATCACACATCTATTTTTAAGTGTACTAATGTACCTTTTTCTATAACTTTTGTATTTGAACTGTAACTTGCGTGATAAATGAAGTCCGATTTATTTATTTTTTAAAGTTCAAAGCATTTTTTGCTCACGTAACTTTTTTTTTGTACGTGCAGATTTAGTTACTTATGTTCTGTGGCCCCTCATCAGGGACGTAGGGTCTTTATAAACAATATCCACAAGCTGCGGTCTGAATGTTTTCGCCTCATAATCACTGATCGGTCGGCGCAGATTTAGATAATTTTATTAGACAGATTTATTGATAATATTCCTTACGAGTCAAGGTGAAATTACATTGATATCTCAAATTACGTATAATCGGAATAAAATAGTAAACAATCATATTAACAAATTTCAAAAATTATAAAATAAATAAAAAAAATAGTTTTATGAAAAGTAGGTATATCATATTTCAAAAACCGGCCAAGTGCGAGTCGGACTCGCGCATGAAGGGTTTCGTACCATTATCTATCTCAACATTTGAATATTTCGAGCGTCTACCCGTTGCCGTTATTAATATTGAGCAAAAAAGGGCAAAACAATGACGGTTGTTGTATGGGAGCCCCACTTAAATATTTATTTTATTCTGTGTTTAGTATTTATAGTTATAGCGGCAACAGAAAGACATCATCTGAAAAATTTCAACTGTCTAGCTATCACGGTTCATGAGATACAGCCTGGTGACAGAAAGACGGACAGTGGAGTCTTAGTATCCTTTGGGTAAGGAACCCTAAAAAAGTATACCGTATAAAAAATATGTATATTTAATAAATAGCTTACGCTATGTCGTCTATTTTATAACAAACGAATTCGTCATACGTACCAATAAAAACACTTCTCAATAAGCCATTTTTTTATTTAGTTTAAAACTCACTACTTGCACTCGTAATATCCTCCGGAAGTTGTATGCTTCCGGACATATTAATTAAGAAACGTCTCTGTCGCGATGCCCTCCTTTCTTTGTATTAGTTATTAGTAATGTAGGGATAAGAGGGGGAAACCATGCAGCGTCGCGTATGGAGAAGTGAAAAGAAAAATAAAATTATACCCAAGTGAAGTTAGTCTGACAGTTGACGGCTCCTTTGCTTCGCATCACTTGTGGACCGAAGAGCGGGAAACCCATCCACCTCCTGTGAAATACAGTCAGATGACATGGACTGAGTCGGTGCCATATGCAGTGGCCACTCGGGAGGATGTACTATTGTCATCTCATAGCACAAACCCACAACCAGCAGCATCTATGCTATACCTACAACAAACTCACTCTGTCTTTCATGAATAGGCCCTTGACCTGCTGTTCTACTTCGGGGAAAACCACGTCGCTCACTGGTGTAGTCAAAGCGACTTTATTCCCTTTGTGTGAAGCTCACTGCGAAAAGGGCTACTGTGATATTAAAGATTTTTTAGATGACAAAGACGTCTGGAATTAAAGCCAGTCCTAGCATGACTTTTACGTTTCAGAATAATAATTTAAACTCTATTAATTGAGGCACAAAATTTAAAAGACTAAAACGGTGTTATTTATAAAAACAAGATTATTTATAATACTCTATAACCGTCCTATAAATAGTCTGTGTTAGTGGTCGTTATGGTAGAGAAATCAGAATAAAAAAAATATTTCCTCGTAAAGAATTTACATTCTGTTTGCTGCATTTGTTTTTACATTGAACAATGTTCGCCGCTGCCTTCCGGGCGTATTTTTAAACTTTACAAACGTAACTCTGGAGTTTTTGTGTAGATTATTTCTCCAAAACGATCTAAGATGTTAAAATTGACCTATGTTTAACGTTTCTGCGTTACTTTGAATAAAAACATTTTGACTTGACTTTGAATTTTATTGCAGTGCGTGTTTGTGGACGCTGCGAACAAACGACTCTATTACACCCGCGACAACGGGATCAACATCTACAGATCCAACCTGAGTTTCAGCCCCAGTGAACTGGCCTTTGATGACGAGATTCCGGATAAATATGTGGTCTTGGACAAAACGGACTCTAATAGAAAGGTGAGTTTTTCACTTTCAGGTTTAAAGCTATCGGTCTATAAAGTGAACGATCAACTGCACTTTGTGTCGAGACAACGCATAGTTCACAAGGATAGGATTATCATCCCTGTGCACCGTACGATGGCTTTTCGAGGTAGTTTCCGTTTTGCGGCGTCCAAGTGCTGGAATGATATACCTCCCCCAGTCCGTGACGCTTCCAGTAGGTATGCCTTTGGGCGCAAGCTCAAGGTATATTTGCTTGAACAGCAGAGACTATCCCGCCCGATTTTTCGCCGCTTCTGACTCTGATTTACTTTTACTTCTACTTTTACTATTTAGTAAAATGACCGACTATGTAATCGCATCAACTAAATCATAGGCCACCATTGCGTAATGTCGGGCATGTATTCACTTTTTATTTATTTTGGTGTGTATCCTCCTCTCTCTTCTCCTTCACTTATATTTCTTTCACTTATATTTACTTATTGAATTTAATTTATTATGGTGTTCCTTTATATTTCATACATATTAATTTAAAACTAATAATATATCTAAGTATTTTATGACGATATTTTATTTATTTTTTATTTCACGTAATAAGAGCCTTGAGTTAAAGAAACGCGCGGATTACCTATTTGCCCATTGATAACACAATATGGTCGGACACACTGTATAAGCAAGAGGCAAATGGGTGTCCAGTCCCTTTCTTTAGTTAACGGTTTTAAATAGTTCCTGAGAAAAACGGCCTTGGCAGACAGACGGACGGACAACAGCGTTTTTCCTTAATACCGACCGTTCACTAACCCGCACTTCCCTTTCAGCTTTACCTAACGCTCGACGGCGGCAAGACTTTCAAGCAGATACAGAGCTTCGTCAAAACATTCTTCTGGTCCTCCGGGCCTGGTTTCCCGAAGACCTTCTACTTGGAGCGGTGGAAGGCCGACCGCACAAGCACTGTGTTCAGTGCCAGTGATCCGACCACCTTGAACGCTGCCAAGGTGCTTTTCGAGGACGCTACGGACTTCCAAATCAATGACGATTACATGTTTGTGACGAAGGTGGCTAAAGCGGTAAGTTTTCTTAGAATAACATAATTTCGTACCGTTTACTGCTTATATTACGAATGCGATAGTTGTATGATTAGATGTTTATCTGTCACGCAATAAAGTTAAACAGCTGAATAATTTGGATCAACTTTAGGTACCAGATAACTACGAATAAAAAAAAAACGAGCGCGAAATGAGCGCAAGATGTGCTGCACAGTAAATTCTTCTGTGATTGGTTCATTCTATGCGCCATGCGTGACGACGTGAACGTTCATTGGGCGATAGTAAGTGACAGCGTAACTGGTGATAGGTTGCATAAAAAAAAAGTCAAACCCGTCGAAATATCTATGTACGTCGCAAGATGGCGGTCTGACGATGGCAGGTGCGTAGATATTTTGCCGGGTAATTCTGAACTAGCTCCGATTGGTAACACAATTGACAAGCCCCGCCCACCTTCCCACAGGCGAACGTGAACGTGGGGTCATTTTTTAACGCTAGTTAGACATCTATGTTTTTAACTATCACTGCCAGATAGACAATGTCCTGGACTAAAACATAGTATACTTTGTATCCAAACCCACGCGAACGTAAGATAAGATAAGAATATTCTTTATTGTTTACCGGAAAAAAAAAACTTTGCACAAAGTATAACGTATTCGTGGGCACATCTAATACATGGATAAATTAACGCCGGTGCCCCTTAGGGGCAGGCGAGACCAAGGTTCACAGGATGTATTACTGACGTCTCTTTTGCTTCATCGAGAAAACGGAAACACGGAGATATTAAAATTTTGAACTTTAACTGAAACACGTGTAATGCGCCTGTAAATGAAAAATTATCAGTGTTTTGCTGAACTGAACAATTATTATACCTTACTAGCTGTCCCGGCGAACTTCGTAGCGCCACAGAAAACGTTTGTATGGGAAATAGAAAAGGGCTGTTTTTAGGGTTTTCCCGGAAATTATTCGATTTTTTCTCGCCTTTTAAACCTTCCCTAGACCTCCACGAACATTTCAAGACTAAGATAAGATAAATCTTAATTATATTAATAAAATTTTAGTGAGACTAACGAACAGCAATTCATTTTTATAGATTGTAGCATTCATTGTGACTGTAAACTATTCAAAACAGTGAAACGATTTTAGAATTGTAGAAACTGGTGCTTCATCTAAGCCAAATAACCAGTTTACCGGGCACAGTGTCAAATCAGCTGAATTATTCTTAATAGAATAATGAAGTGAATACTGTGTTAATGACATGAATAGTTTAAATTGCCCTGTTTAGCTACCAAATTGAAAAAACCGTGAAATAATTGAAATTCCCGTCACACTATTCTTGTTTTCACCTAAATGTTTTTACAGCGAATTGCGTCGCGTGTTGCATTATTTCTGAGTTTAATTAAATAGGTACGTCTCTAATTTTAACGCAAATGGGCAACTCACGACCAGAAATAAGATCGACTTACTATAATTACAAAACTAATTTGATACCGTTTGCACAATGATTTCGACCTACTCTTTGTGTTCCAAATATGTTACGTATCATGTTATTGACGATAAGGATTTGGACAGACGGTGGACAGTAATATCGGAAATTGTAAGGTGTTATTGATTCTCGGTCGTATGTAGCGCACGATAAGAGTCCTCTTTACTCTTTTTCTTGGTATTTGTTCAACATAATAATTATCATGCTAACAAAAAAAAATTGAATCAATCAATCATCTTTTGCGCAAACAAAAAGAAAGTCTCAGTCACCTTGGTGTGTTCACACAACGACTTGTTCTTGTGATGTCCTTGCCGAGAGTTATTTTGGTCAAGATTCTAAAAATGCATATTTCAAAATACATTCTCCGTCTCGAACAACTTCTCTCAAATGTTTCTCAAAGGGCCATCTTTTCTTGCATGACTATCACTCTTCGATACGGTCGAAAGGCCAGTGCAGGTGACAGTTGCCAATTGCGAAACAATTTGTACTAAATCCAATAAATTATTTGTATTTTTAATAATTTTGTTGCACGACACATCTACAGAGTGACTTCCAATTCGTTCGAAGTTTTTAAGAAGACATTCTAAGCATGATTTAGAAACATATGGCGCTGGTTTAGATAGTATTAGGGGTTAAAGTATGAAATTGCCGTTTTATTGCAATAGGTTCTTTGAATTGACATAGAATCTTCATGGTTTGAGGTTTTCGAATGAAACTTTTTTGAAATGGTTTCTATGATGTTCTTTTTTTAAAAAATGTGAAACATTTGAATATCGACTTTCAATTGTTTTTGTTATTCAATTTAGACAAGAAAGATGGATACTGCGAAAATTCGAGTGATTAGGAGGCACCCATTTTTCGTATTTTTTTATTTTATTGATTTGACGCAAGTGAGTCAATATTGTGGGTAAGGTAACGTTAAACCATGCCGCTAATTCCTGGGTAGTTTGACTAGGGTCGGCTTCCACTATCTCTCTTAATTCATCGTTATTCACCTGTGTGGGCGGTCTTCCTCGTGGCTCGTTCTTTAAGTCGAAATTTCCATCACGAAAGCGTTTAAACCAAAATCGCACGGTGCGTTCATTAGTAGACCCCTCTCCAAACGCAGCATTGATATTGCGGGCTGTTTCTGCCGCGTTAATTCCGCGTCGGAACTCGTATTCAAAAATCACTCCAATTTTCGCAGTGTCCATCTTTCTTGTCTAAATTGAATAACAAAAACAATTGAAAGTCAATATTCAAATGTTTCACATTTTAAAAAAAAAGAACATCATAGAAACCATTTGAAAAAAGTTTCATTCGAAAACCTCAAACCATGAAGATTCTATGTCAATTCAAAGAACCTATTGCAATAAAACGGCAATTTCATACTTTAACCCCTATTATTAAAAAATCGCGTCATTTGTTATTACCCAAAATTACTTCACTTACGCTGAAACAAACAAGGTCAGGACGAAAAGTAATAAAAATCGAAAAAAAAGCTATGGGGCGAGTGTCTTATGGTCGGCGCCGCCGGCTAACACTATTGTTCTTTCACTTGGCATATGGAACTTCAGAAACTTAACATAAATAACTTAAATATTTAACGTAATACAGAGCACTTTTAGGGTTCCGTACCCGGGACTACGGGACCCTATTAATAAGACCACTTTCCGTCTGTCTGTCTGTCTGTCACCAGGCTGTATCTCATGAACCGTGATAGCTAGGCAGTTGAAATTTTCACAGATGATGTAGGTATTTCTGTTGCCGCTGTAACAACAAAATAAATACTAAAAACAGAATAATATATATATTTAAGGAGGGCTCCCGTACAACAAACTTACTTTTTCCGTTTTTTGCTCGTTATTAATAACGGCAACGGGTAGATGTTTGAAATATTCACAAAATATTTAGTTCTATGTTCGCTTCAAAAATAAATAATTAAATAAAATAAATATTTCAGCGGGGCTTCCATACGAACGGGATTTTTTGCGGTTTTTTCTCGATCTTTGTGTCTAATGTTGTATAGATAATGGCGCGGAATCCTTCGTGCGCGAGTCCGACTCGCACTTGGCCGGTTTTTTAACGTTAACGTTACCGTCCTATCACTTGGAATTTGGATTCACAGTTTCGAATCAAGGGTTGGAAATCACGAATGTTTACAAATATGTACGTTAAGTGTATTATAACTTTTAATTTTATTAATAAATAATATTACCTCAAAATATTGCTAACAATTTCAAAATTACGTTGTAGTTTCATACACTTACTACAACCTTGGCCTTTTCTATGAAAAATGTGCAATTACCGTTATAACCAGTGCAAAACAGCCCATTGTCAACTAACGTCACCGATTCAGGCCGTCAGCTGCGTTGAGTACACGGCGCGGGCACCCTGCGCGGCTTGCTGTTTCATGTTATCTCATAAAACAGCGCTGCGGGTCTTCCGCGGTATGAGATAATATGAAACAGCACGCCGCCCGCGCGGGCGCCGGGCTCCCACGCCGTGTACCCGCTCAACACAGCGGATGGCCTTATAGTGTGAGCTTTTCCACGCACTTTCTAATATTTTCAATTATAAAAGAATGAACATAAATTTCACAAATGTGGTCTTTGACGTCCCTTTACGTGGATCACTGCCTTTTTGGTGCATAATTGAATCGTGTGATTTTAAAACAACACATGTCACACTTTTGTGAAAATCAAGTTTTTGAACGAATTGTATTCCTTAGAGGAGTCTAGCTACATGTTCTCAAAATACCACACATGTCCCTACACTCTAAATACTATTAAGCGAGAGCATCAAAATACGGTATGGTTTTAAAAGCACACATCTCCAGTCACATTGGTTTTAAAATCACACAATGTCCAGTCACTTTCAAACTGTGTGTTGTTTTAAAACGTATCCCCATACATTAGCGCGCAATCTTGACAGTTGCCATCTAACCTTAAAATCACAATGGCGTCAACGAGTTCTTCTGGTGGTGATAAAATAAAAAGGAAAAAAGGTGTTAATGAAATCACTTATAAGTGTGATACAATAAAAAAGGCAAAATTAAAAGGTATTTCATATATTAGGGGTTAAAGTATGAAATTGCCGTTTTATTGCAATAGGTTCTTTGAATTGACATAGAATCTTCATGGTTTGAGGTTTTCGAATGAAACTTTTTTCAAATGGTTTCTATGATGTTCTTTTTTTAAAAAATGTGAAACATTTGAATATAGACTTTCAATTGTTTTTGTTATTCAATTTAGACAAGAAAGATGGATACTGCGAAAATTCGAGTGATTATGAGGCACCCATTTTTCGTATTTTTTTTATTTTATTGATTTGACGCAAGTGAGTCAATATTGTGGGTAAGGTAACGTTAAACCATGCCGCTAATTCCTGGGTAGTTTGACTAGGGTCGGCTTCCACTATCTCTCTTAATTCATCGTTATTCACCTGTGTGGGCGGTCTTCCTCGTGGCTCGTTCTTTAAGTCGAAATTTCCATCACGAAAGCGTTTAAACCAAAATCGCACGGTGCGTTCATTAGTAGACCCCTCTCCAAACGCAGCATTGATATTGCGGGCTGTTTCTGCCGCGTTAGTTCCGCGTCGGAACTCGTATTCAAAAATCACTCGAATTTTCGCAGTATCCATCTTTCTTGTCTAAACTGAATAACAAAAACAATTGAAAGTCGATATTCAAATGTTTCACAATTGTTAAAAAAAGAACATCATAGAAACCATTTGAAAAAAGTTTCATTCGAAAACCTCAAACCATGAAGATTCTATGTCAATTCAAAGAACCTATCGCAATAAAACGGCAATTTCATACTTTATTAGCTATTCAAATCTACGAGTACCAGCAGTGCGTACGGGTATTTGCAGGCCTACCACACAAAGCGAAGATTCTATTGAGGAATTGTAAATTTTGTTTAAATTTCATTAATAAAATTGATTATATTTAATTTTCTCAAAAATGGTTTAATTTATTTTATGTATCATTATACATTTAAAACAACACATGTCCTAACTCATATAATTTTAAAACAACACAAGTCACATGTGTTTTTAAAATAACACTTGTCCATTTTTTTTTATTAAATTATTTACACCTACCTATTGATTTACATTAGAAAAAAATTTGTAGTTTGTTTATTCATACAAAAATTAACATAATATGCTAAAATATTGTTGTTGTAGAAATTAGTATTTGAATAAAACAGTTTTTTCTATTTCCTGACAAGTTGTAATCAAAGGACATGTGTTGTTTTAAAATCACACGATTCAATTATGCGCAACAAATCTTGTCGGAATCCTCACGTTTGCGATAGCAATCATTACGAATTTGACAGTAAGACAATTGGAATCGCTCTGAATTTGGTGCGCGTAATATTGGAGCTGGTCGGCCGTCAATATCGGTCCTGTATATTGTTCTGTTTGGTTCGCCTCATCCCTCTGTAGACTCAACTCTAAACACTTATGCAGCGCATTGCGGAGTGCGAAGGAAGTCGTTTATCAAGTTCCAAGTGGGCCAAATTGCCCTTAACTTGCGTTCTGGAAAGAGCCGCGTAGGTAACGCGCATACATCATATGCCTACTCAGAATGTCCGAGCGATAAGCTTTGTTGTTGTTACATTGAACTATCGATGTTTAAGACATAATTTGATTTGTTACCGTAGTTCACGTTCTCCGTGTTGGTATGAATGAATGAATGAAGATTTTTATTCAGATAAGTACAGAAAAAAAATTATTTCTGCCAAACTGCATAACACTTACAATAAAGGAATCTAAATTAATAGCTATTAACATAAATAATTCTACTTTGATCTGTAAAAATAAGTTAAAAAATTTAATAAACGATTTTTTTTTATAAATTCCACTACAATATAATCTGCGTAATTTATACCTACCTTACTCACTGGGTCACGTAGTATGGGAACGTTCTCTTAACAAAATAAAATAAGTACATTTAAATACACCCCCAAATCTTATGTGAATCATATAGATGAGTATTCCCGCAAAAGAGCAAAAGTGGGTAGTAACACGAGTTATCGAATGTCATATTGAGTCACATAATTCTCTACACATTGCATGGATTATTTCTAGGCACAAAATTGTATTATTAATTCATCTCCAACTGGTTGTAACGTTATTAGTATGTTTATATATCCATATTGCTCAAACAACCGCAATTAGACCCGGTATATGTATAAATTAAACGTTATTGCCTTCAATTCAACAATACTGCATGTAATGTAGAACTTGCACTAAGAAATGTTATAATATAATCCGAGAGAATATAAATAAACATGGTGTCTTTTTTTCTCTACGACTTATCCTTCTCATAATATAACCTCGTCGAAAAGTCAATATAGTCAGGTGGTACAAAAACACGCTATACTAATTGGGCTCAAACTATGACGTCACAACTTGTACAATATTTGATTTACGAATATCTCGTAAAATAATCCTTTTATGTTTGTACGATGTACATTTCTAAGTAAACGTTCAGAATTCAATGAAAAAGCTTATAAGGTTTTTGTTATTAGAGTAACTTTATTTATCGCATTTTTTGTGACCCCGAAAACCACGAAAGAAATATTTTTATTGTTTTATTTTTAGATTTTTCCTATGTTTTTATATGATGTCTATGGTATAAAAGCAATGCCACTCCAATCTAAGTCAGACGCAAGTTCCCCATTGTTGAAACAAAATGATAAGTACTGAATTATTATTTGTCGCTTGATAGGTATAACCTTTACCTCTCCACTTCACCAGTCATAGGGTTCAGAGTAGCGATGCCACAGGACTAGGTAAGATCAAATTAATAGCGGGGTGGCGTCAGCTGTACACTCGATAGTACATCAACTTTACATACGTGCACTCTAACCAGTTACGTTAAGGACGACTTTGCAACAATAATGTAAAGGTCGATCTGTTGTCGACTGTACATTCAGACTGTTTGACTCTCCGGCGGTTTCTGAATTGAGAATTTCATAAGGAAAATTTCCGAGGTTTTTTCCGAGAATTCTGAATATGTAGGTAGTTAATAAAAGGACCATAATATTTGTAACTAAATTTTAAAAAAGTTAATTATAGGTAAATGGTACTATTAAATTCATGAATTCCTCGACGATAAGTTATAGATCGTTCGTTGAAGCATTTTAAGAGGGTACTTCTTAGAAGATGAAGTGTGTTAATACATAAACTGACGCTAAGGCTGTCTCACCCCCGGTTTCTTGTACACTAACAAGCTGTTAATCTACTGTTGACAGCTGTCAGTGTTTTTTTTTGTATGCGCTTTGGTCAATTGACAGCTGTTAACAGTAAATGAAGTGTGTTAATACATAAACTGACGCTAAGGCTGTCTCACCCCCGGTTTCTTGTACACTAACAAGCTGTAAATCTACTGTTGACAGCTGTCAGTGGTTTTTTTTGTATGCGCTTTGGTCAATTGACAGCTGCTAACAGTAGATTAATAGCGTGTTAGTGTACGAGGAACTGGGGTTAGTCTGCTAAACTGCGAGTATTATTTTTGCCAAAGAATCCACTTGACATGGATTAGTCATGTGTTTAGGCTCCATTCTTTTCACAAATTGTACGTTCTGTTGCTTTGTATCAATTATTCAATGTCGTTTTTGTTGGACAGAAAATAATAGTAGTTTTATTATTGTACCATCTATGCATACTCATGTTTCACAAATAAATATCTTTATCTTTATCTTTATCTTTATGATACTGTTACATAATAAGGGTTCTTATAACACGAGCTATAGTATCACACGAGTTTTATAAGACCAAGTTATGTACAGTATCATACACTACTTTATCTACTCTCATACTATAATACATAAAATAATATTGCAAATAAAACGACAGGAAGCGTTATTGGAGGTACTCGGAGAGGGTATGTTAATGTTGACCTCATTTCTGTTATTTTCAATACTGTTAACTTATTTACTTTACAAACAGAACCAAACTTTGTTTAAATATTGAAAAGTTTTTTTAAATGTAAAATGTAGGCGCCAAGGCGCAAACATCAATTGCGCATGCGTGTTGCGTCGCCGCGGACTCGTTCATTGAAACCTTTTTTTTTAAAGTAGAGGTTCAACTTTCTTGGTCCAGCTGGAGGTTGTATAGGTGTATCGTTATCTTAATTATCTTATGCTCAAAGAGGGCAGAAATCACTGTGTTCAGAGCGTATTGCTCCTTTTTATACGTGCAGCCAATGGGTTAATTACACGCAAATGTCGTACGGCGCCCTCCGCGTCCAATACAATAACGCGTTCAGAGTGCTGTTGTGGCTGCCCCGCTTCTGTGGCGCATCAGGGATGCTTGCTAGCACGCGTGGATTACTTTTACTCCACAATGCGTAAGAGATGCGCGTCCCTGGTGCGGCGGGTGCGGGCCAGTGCCCACAGCGTCCTGAGTATGATCGCAGACAGACTTGGCTGTCCATACATTAATTGCTTCTTCAGTGTTTCCACATGGGACCACTGAGACCGTGAAGTGTAAATTGTAAAAAAAAAGTGAATATACACATACACACTTACTAACATACTTATAAGAACCTTTGTTCTATTATAGAGAGGAAAAGTTTGTAAGTTAAGGTTTTATGTAGGGGGTAATCTCGGAAAATACAATTTTTAAATACTAGTATTTTTTTCCATAGTGCGAATGCCATTGCGACCAAATCCGTCTACTGAAGATACAAAGTACATGGTAAAAATATAATACCTGCTGTCCCGGCAAACTTCTTACCGACATAGAATCGGTTTATACGATTCTTGCTATCTCAATTCAGGGCCTCGATTCTGTTAGTGCACTGTAGTATAATGACAGGTACACTGTCGGGTCACGTGACGTGTTTTTTCGTACCATTGACGCCTAGAAGGTTTGATGGGTGTGCCCGCGTCGACTTAAAGCAGCCATGAAATGAAAACCGCCATGTTCATGCAGTTGTCATGTTACTACAATGCATTAACAGAATCTAGGCCCAGGTCTTTGTCTATTTGCTCGCCAAGTTTCATGTAAATCCGTTCAGCCGTTATTGCGTGATTAAACCCCGGTTTCTCGTACACTAACAAGCTGTTAATCTACTGTTAACAACTGTCAGTGGTTTTTTTTGTATACACTGGTCAAATGACAGCTGTTAACAGTAGATTAACAGCGTGTTAGTGTACGAGAAACTGGGGGTGAGTAACAAACATCCAAACATCTTCACAAACTTTCACATTTATAATATTATATAGTAGAATGAGTTGAAAACCCACCCTATTTTTTATCGGATGTAACCGGTTTCACAATAAATCCTAAATTACATTTAGTCCACCTTCAGTCAAACCGCAATAAAAGTTACTTTTAACTTAGATTAAGAGAATTAAAGTTAAAATCACCATGCCAAGCGTATTTTTTTACGATTTATCATAGTATGACACAATCACAGAACACAAAATGAAGGATACAATTCATTGAAACACCGCCCACCATTATAAGAAACAGATGTATTGTTACAAAGTAAATCACTCACTACTGTTTTATTATTATGTGGATAGCCGAGATACTGTAAAATGACTCATATTTTGTTGATAATACGATCGTTGCGTCACCCAGTTCGCTAGAATTAATCTTGATTACTTGAAATTCTAGACCTTTTAATTAAACAATAGTTAGAACCGACTTATGCTAAATGAAAAAGCGTTGGTAGCGGAGCGGTAGAACGACGGCTTCCCATTCGGGAAGTCGTGGGTTCGAATCGCCGACATGTATCCATGACTTTGTTTTCTAAGCTACGTACATTTGTGAAGTTACAGTAGCAATGCTACCTACTCGCTAACTATGAAGGAAAATATCATGAGGAAACCTGAGTGTCTGACGTGTTCACATACCTCAGCCCTTGAAATTGCCAGTTTACCATTACCATACTCTCACTCTGAGAGAAATCTGCATTATTTGTTTATGTTAAATTAATCCTGAAATGATCTTTCGCTGTATTATATTTGGTGAATCAAAGCGTCAATAAATTAAGTCTTCTGTGAATCGGCATTGAACGCTTGAAACTCGACAATATAATGATAATAATTATTATTATACTTTATTGCACACAAGACATTTAACAGGACATCACATAAGAAATTACATGTACGAAGGCGAGCTTATCTCTGGAAGAGATTTCTTCCAGCAAACCTGAGGGTATACGAGAAGCAGTAGAAAAACGGGTCTATATATGTGCAGAAAATAAACTACATAAACTACAAAAGGTCTAAATAACACTCTATTTCCACAAGGTAAAAAAAAAGTAATTAAACATAAACATTTACATACAGGCACATACATTGCTTCTGGCCCCACACTAGGATACCCTGTGTCGTGGGAACCAGAAACAACGACATCACAAACATGTAAACATCCAAGACCTGGGGTTTTTGTCTCCAGCCGGGATTCGAACCCGGGACCTCTTGCATGGTATGCAGATGCACTTATTTTGATAATTTTTGGAACTACGTAGGGAAGCCGGATGGCTCGACCTAGCGTGGTAACCACTGAATTAATGCCTTATCACAAGCAGCCTATATATGTCCCACTGTAGGGCACAGGCCTTCTCTCAAGGAGAGAGTATTTATGCCTTGAATTAATGTAGAATTAATGCCTTGGTTGTAACATTTTTATTTTTTTATGTAGCCTATATACGTCTCGCTGCAGGGCACAGGCCTTCTCTCAGAGAGAGAGAGATTGACTTAATCACATCAATTTTATTATTTTTTTACTGTTCTTTACATTGTTTTAAAGATGGTAATTATTATGATCACAACAAAATCATAAATTAACTAGCAGTGCCCGCCACTACGTTCGCGAGGTTAACGTATTAGCATATAGCCTATGTCCACCCTGAAGGTGCATTTTAACTACTGATGAAAGGATTTTTGAAATCGTATAAGTACTGTCGGAGATTACCCCCTACATACAAATTTAGACACATAATAAACTTTCAAACTTTTCCTCTTTATAATATTAGTATCTTTGGATAGTATAAACTAATCTACATTTTCAATATACCTATCCTCGTAATTTGTTACAGAAAAACACCCTGGACCTGTACATCTCCCACCAAAGAGGTCCGTTCTACAAAGCGGAATTCCAAACCGAACTCGACCTGAAGAAGTTCCACATCGCCGATGTGACTGACCAACGTATATTCGTCTCTGTCATGCACACGGAGTCCTCTGCTAACCTTTACGTGTCTGAAATCAGTCGCAACTTCACTCAGTACAACTTCGTTTTGAGTATGGAGCAGGTGCTATGCTATTTTCCGGATGGCAACTGGAAGAATAGCTGGCTAGAGTAAGTATATACCAATATTTTATAACGCTTCTAAGATATTAATAACTAAATAGGTACTTGGTATTGACTTAATTCCAGCGCTGAAGTAGCTCGCTTCTTCAGCACATGCTGAGTCAATACCATGACTGCTGAGGCAAGTATACTACATCAAATAGGCTTACCTATTTGATGTAGGTGCATACCGTACCTTGCATCCTTGCATGTTTGATTTGTTATGATTATCTCTTTGTCACAGTATAATGAACACCCAGTAGGCCATCTTGGCCGTCCGCCGGATTTTATTACCTACGCTCGCTCGACCGGAGTAGGCGACAGGGTTGACGCGCTTGTGTTTCGAATTCGATACTGCCACATTTAAATATTGTCGTCTCATTTACCAGGTATTTCGACGTTTGTAATACATTCTAATGGAAAAAAGAGAATAAAAAAAAAGAAGTATGTAGGTAGGTACTTAGGTACTTACCTTAAAATAGGTAAACCAGTTTAGTTTGGCGTTCGGCAGTTTCCTCAAAACCCTATGCGCATCAATATAGGGTTCACATTTGTATAATTATTGTCTATCCCGTATTTGTATTTCAAGAAATTTCGCAATAAAAAAAATTACTTATTTCAAAAAAGGAGGTTATCAATATTAACTATAATACGGATAAAAGCTTCACGTAAAACAACACGTGTTTTAAGGCTTAGCGACAAAAGTTTTAGTTTGAAATCAACTTCAATCAATGAGAGCTTTTTAATGACAACCAGACATCCGTACACCGAGCAATTTGATTTCGACATTTCTGTCTAGCTAGCCGATCCGAAGCGTCGCCCGTCTGCACTCACGCGCGGTGAACACCGTTCTGCCACCGAACCGGAGCGGACCGATATCCTCGTGTTTCGTAATTACGTATATTGTATAGGCGCGTTTCGGACGTTAGTATGAAGATGGGTAACTGTTCTTATTTAAACTGTGTCTTTGTTGTGTTTCCTCTACCCACTGTACCCTGCTAAGCTCTGTACTAAGCTGTTTCGCTTTTGTACATTTAAGTGTCTGTGTGTGCAAGTGTAAATAAAGAATTTATCTATCTATCTAATAATATTGTATACACATATATACTTAATATCATTCAGCGTTTGCATGACAATTAAAAAGCTTTTTAAGCCAAGAAGTTGATAATAAAGATTACTATTTGTTCAATTAAGGTCATGAATTACCTAGGAGGAGCAAAGAATTTGATAAATAATTTATCTATCTATCTAATAATATTGTATATACATATATACTCAATATCATTTAGCGTTTGCATGACAATTAAAAAAAACTTTTTAAGCCAAGAAGTTGATAATAAAGATTACTATTTGTTCAATTAAGGTCATGAATTACCTAGGAGGAGCAAAGAATTTGATAAACATTTTTTTATTGCACAATGAAAAATGTACAATGGGTGGACTCAATGCTAGTGACATTATTTGTTTCCGTATTTTGACGATGTATATCAATGCGTTTTGTTTGCTTCCAAGGAAAAACGAATATAATTAAAAATATGTATGAGTGAAATGAAATACTTATGGCACGATATTGACATGACTTTCCGGCGTTTCGACGTTCGCTCTTTGATAATGGCTATACATAAAAACCCTTCCTCAGGGAAGAGACCCGTGCCCCTCGGTGGGGACATAATGGCTTGATGATGATGATACATAAAAATATATAGGCATAAAAATATATAAATCCTCTACAGATCGTTTTTGCGTTTAGAAGCTTACAAATATCTCCTTGGTGTTAAGCCGAACTTAAGATTCAAGTCCGAGAACCTAAGGCCAAAAACCAAGAAACATTTTTAAGCCACTTTCACTACCTACTTACATTATTGAGAGACGTTTTGCAATTCCGATCTGCAGCACATGCAGATCTGAAAAAGAAGATATGATTTTTCCATTGGCTGCTCAAGTTCACCTCATGGAGCCCCTTAATCTTACACAAACGAAAATGTCGATGAAAATTACTTTCTTGACTGTAGATTTGCACTTAAATTCACTTACATAACCTCGATATAATTCGTTCGTTACTGTTTCCTACTCTGCTTCATAACTGCTCTCCATAAATCCAAGTCAATGTCACCTGTAGATAATAATTGTAAAGTTTTTTAGTAGCAGCCGGATGGATTTCGTCGTCTCATCTCCGCTTATGAATATTTTGCACGAGCTTGTTTTTCCAATGGTCGAACTTATTACATTGGTCGTGTTCGTGTCTGATAGATAAATAATTCATAGATTACGTAGCGAAAACGCTGTTATTATGTTACAGCACTAAGGCCAAGTGCAGGAAATTAATTATTTTACAGGCAAAACCTGTTGTTCAGACCAGTTCCGATGTCTATATTTCTGTTGCCCTTCATTATCACCTCCAAACAGGTTTCGGCCTCTTTCCTGAATTGCTTTTTCTTCATCCATCGTGAGGAAACTCAAGGTTTAGTTGGCTCCGCGCAAATTGATCTTGGCTTTCCTGTTAATTAGTAAATGCTGGAAACTACATCGTGAGACGGAGGCCTTTCTAGTGCAAATGCCAGCAAACATCTTAAGCAAATAGGCGCAAAGGGGAAAAGAACCATTCGCGTGGCCGATACGATCCTCTCCTAGCCCGCGCCAGCTTCAGTCGGCTATAGAGAACTTTAATTCTATGTCATTTCCTTGTTCACATTTTTAAATACATGACATAGGAAAACAAAAAGTCCAAAATCTTACTCTTTTCGCCAAACTCTACGAAGGAAGTCAAGCAAGATTCTATACTTCATACAGTTTGGCATTTGGGTTCGTTTTCAGGGTTCCATACCCGAAGGGTGACAAACCTATTACTACGACTTCACTGTCTGTCTGTCACCAGGCCGTATCTCATGAACCGTGACAACGTAAGATTAAGCGCACTGTATGTAACAATCTGAACTGGTCACGTTGATGACGAACCTACTCTGCCGCAATACAGTTTCTAACTAGCGGTAGTGGTAATCTTTAACTGTTACCAAGTTACTGTTGCAAATATTTGTAAATCTTAAAGTACCCCATGATTAAGGAAATGTATTATAGTGGTTTGTAATGTAAGACGTCCGATGGCAACTAAGACCCGCATTAATGGTCAGGTGATTCAGACGTTATAGTGCTTGGAGAATTCTGTCATTTAGCTACTACTTATGGAATACTCTTTGTAACAGTATGTCGTGCACCTTTTGTCAAAAATAAAATGATTTTGATTTGATTTTGATAGCTAGCCAGTTGAAATTTTCACAGATGATGTATTTCTGTTGCCGCTATAACAACAAATACTAAAAAGAGAATAAAATAAATATTTAAGGGGGGCTCCCATACAAAAAACGTTGTCTAAAGACAGCGCTCGCCATCTAGCAGCCATCTGTGTAACCTTCACGGCGCCGATGTCATGTCGTTAAATGTCAATGTTAAACGCTTCTTGTTGATTTCTATAGATGGCTCTGTTCTCAAATTTGATCTTTGTTCAGTGTTGTATAGATAATGGTACGGAACCCTTCGTGTGGGAGTCCGACTCGCACTTGGCCGGTTTTTTGTTTGAACGATTGAACTTTATCTCCTATTTTTCCACCAGAGACGTTACCGAAGACCGGTTCACGGACCTGTACCGTGTGGAGGGTCTGAAGGGCATCTACATAGCCTCCCGGGTGGAGAGCAAACAGTTCGTGGCCACTATCGGGCCGGAGCATCTGGTATCGCTCATCACCTTCGATCACGGAGTCACGTGGTCGCCGATAAAGCCGCCCTCGGAGGATGAAAATGGTAAGTGGACCTTCAAGGATGGCCCGTGTGAAAGGTTTCAAGGGCATCTATATCCCTTCTCGGGTGGACAGCATGTAGGTTCGTGAAATAGACACCTTGTATAGATCTCTACCTATGACCACGGAGCTACGTGGTCGCTGAAAAAGCCGCTCGCGGAGGCTGAAAATAGTAAATGGACCTTCAAAAATAGCCCGTGTGGAAGTTCTCAAGGGTATCTACATCCCCTCTCAGGTGGACATCAAATAAGCTCATGAAATAGGCACCTGGTATTACTCATTACCTATGACTATGGAATTACGTGGTTCATCATCATCAGCCACTTGACGCCCACTGCAGGAGATAAGCCTCCTTCGTAGTTTTCATAACCATGAAGGGTTTTGCCATAATCGCCACGCTTGGCGGGGGGTTGGCGATCGCAGTATGTGGTTGGAATCTCAGGAAGACGCTGCTGCCCGTCTCCTGGTAATTGATTTCCTTAATCGCCTTCTACGACATCCACGGAAGGAAATGGAGTGACGCTATTCTTAATCCGGCGCCACATGGAATGTTACATTACGTGGTTACTGATGGCAAAATAACAGAGAAAGTTTTGCCGAAGTCGTATAAAACCTAAGGGAAGTCCTTAAGTCCTGTAATAAATGTGGTTTGTACCAGTATTGGTGAGAGTATTGCTTGTAAATACTGGTTTTTGCTTGTTGTAATTCTAAAAGTAAAACATCCAACCATACATACAAAACATATATATATATATATATATACCTATATATAAATAATAGCACGCCCGTAAATGAAAAAAAAAAAAAAAAACTTCAAAAACTCCCTGACAAAAAAAAATCTACAAACTTTCGTCGGTATGTACATATTCTTAAAGAACTAGAACAGTAAGTTTAGTTCTGTCTGTCAAAACAGGTACCTACTTGAGTATTTACATACTTAGTGAAATAAACATCCAAGTCTGACAAACATTTTCGTCCTTGCAGGTATACCATTAAACTGCCACATTGAGAATTCATGCAGCCTTCACTTGTGCCAGAAGTTCAGTCAGCTGTATCCGGTGACGAGGTAAACACTCTTGTTTTCATTTAAAACATACCTACGATTACAATCTTATCGGATCCATGTTATATTTCTAAGGTCTCTTAGCTTGACCTCGAAACATTCGGCTGTCAGTTTCATTAATTCTCTGAAAAGCATGATAGAAAGCTAAACTGAAACTTTTGTAAGTAAGTACTACAAATGATATGTTATTCCGAAGACTTTTTCCTGTAATTTGATCGGAGATGTCCGACCAGGTTTTCTGCTGATTGCATGATTAGGCTCTGGGCATCATAGTGAAACTTGCTGGACTCAGATGACAGGCGTAGACTCTGTATTTGTCTAAGCTCAGAATCCTGTGGTTCTTTCTAACCTACGAAACTTTAGCATTACCGTCTCACTTAGGAAAAGACAAAAGTCGAGTCTACGCCTGCCTTAACATGGCACGACTGGCTGTAAATTTCCGACAAATTCAAATAAGTATATCCGGAATAACATTAACATTGAAGGCTGAGTTTGTATTCGTAATAAATTAGTTCCCACGTTTCAACACGCGAGGAACTATTTAGGACATGTGATTTATGTTCCAAATCAATCAAAAAATGGAAAGTAAAATCTTTACATAAACTTATTATTAAATGCTGTCGAGGACATTAATTCATTTAGCTTTAATAATATATGATGCTCAAGAG
The DNA here is from genome assembly GCA_947308005.1 of Yponomeuta malinellus. Classification (NCBI taxonomy): domain Eukaryota; kingdom Metazoa; phylum Arthropoda; class Insecta; order Lepidoptera; family Yponomeutidae; genus Yponomeuta; species Yponomeuta malinellus. The sequence goes on from OX371010.1 coordinate 6,967,063, forward strand.
GTTTGCCGGCATTTGTACCTACCTACGTCGAGGGAATTCCCGCTAGAATTCTGGGAATATAATAATAATATGTAGCACGTTGGTTGCACTCAAATCCCCCACTAGTAGGATCAATCAACTTATTGTATTGAGGTTGCGTGTTGAACGCTGTAAGCACGGTATAGTGGTGAAGCGTCGCTGAAGTAGCACAGTTTTAAAATGTGTTGTGGGCGGTTTGATATAATAATATTGACGCATACTAGTCTCGTGATAGTTAGCGAGACGAGTTATCGTTCAAATTAATGCTAAAGCAACAGTTAATGTTTGAGATAACATTGAACTTGACCTGCTTAATGATTTTGTTGCTATGTACTTATATATATGGAACGAAAAGCAGGCTATTGTTAGCAATAAGGTGTTATGTAGATACCTACCGGAGGAAACACCCTTTTGTGTCGCAAACAAACTGTTGTGTCGCGCGCGACGGTTGCAAAAATTACGTTTACACAAGCCGCCCTATGTACGCCTCACCGCAGGCTTTCTCTCAAAGAGGGAGTAACCACCACCAACAGGCATTGTCATTGTCCTGTCACGGTCGCCAGATGTTGTGAACTGGACCAAACTGGTAATAAGGGATGAAATTAATTTAATATTTAGAACACCATGCTTTTAGACGCACTGAATTTTCTGATCGACATGTTTTTGTAACGACTGCCTCGTTGGTGGCGGTATCACATTTGATTACTATGCCTGAGGATGTGAGTTCGATTCCCCCTGGGGCCGCCTTACATTTGGCCTCAGTCTGGGTGTATTCCCAGGTTTGTGATGTCCTTGCCCGGTTCCTATAGCACAGGGTATCTTAGTTTAGGACCAGCACAAGTCATTGTGTCGTGTGGAAGTTATTGCAATTGAAAATGTCAAACTTCAAAATAAAAACTATTACATATCTAATTTTTCGCACCTCATTCCTGAACAGTCATAGTTAGGTAGAAATATCTACGAGATCCTTGCGCTTTCCTTCCACATTGATGCAAATACATTATTTCCAGCCCGCCAGGAAATGTCCTTAGTAATGACCAAAGGTAACAGGGAAGATCATCACAGCCTCCTAAGTCCTGACCTTGAATATAACAAAAAACATTGTTATTTTCAAGGTCAGGACTTAGCAGGTTAAGTATATATGGGAAATTAACGTTTTTTTGCACTTCGCACATTAACCTTAATAGTGTAATCTGTAGAATTCTAAATGGTCGGATCGGACCACCATAAAAATAGTTTTTAATTGTTCTTTTCAAGGTCATAATCTAACAGGTTAAAGTTCAATACGTTTATGCTTCTTATTCTATTAACGTAGTGGTAACAAGGACGCGTTTATTTTGTGTATGTTTTTTTAATGTTTAATAACCTGAAGCACGAGCAAGCTAATAGCACGCAGAACTGATGGCCGATGGGGCCGAAGGGTTCTCGAATGGAGACCGCATATCGGCAAGCGCAGCGTAGGACGACCAGCCACAAGATGGACAGATGACCTCATCCAAGTGGCAGGAAGACGCTGGATGCAGGCCGCTTCCAACCGGTCTTTTTGGAAATCCATGGAGGAGGCCTATGTCCAGCAGTGGACTTCTTGTGGCTGAATGATGATGATGATGAATAACCTGAAGATTGTGCGATGTTGCCTGTTTGTATGTTACATTGTACTCACTCGCACCCTTCTACTGGAACAACATTAGCTTCCTTTATGTTTTTCGATTTAATCTTAGCACGACACAGCAAAACCCATCATCATCGTTTCATATAAGAATGTTCAAAATGATTTTATCATATTAATAAAAACAATTATATTTTTATTTTTGCGTCGATCTTATTCTTTGTTTAGTTGAATCTGTATTTATATTCATCAATGGCATAGCCTAACGGTCTTATTTATAAAAACACGATTCCTCTAAGACGCTCCTCAGAAACAGTTTAAATAGTCCGTGGTTACGTCTTTCCCTTTACCACAAACTGTTTTAACTGACTGAGAAGTGTTTTAGGACACCGTGTTGTTATAAATAAGACCGTAAGTTAAGAAGACTGTAAGTTTTCGGCACCGGTTCAAACTCCTCATTTTACCCAACAGGTCAGCAAGCATAATGACGTCAAAGTCAGCCCCCGGCATCATAATGGCAACAGGAGTGATGGGCAAGTCGCTCAAAGGCATACCCGGCGTCTACCTGAGCAGGGATGCCGGCCTAACGTGGAAGAGGATTCTCAAAGACTATTATTTCTTTAACTACGGAGACCACGGCGGCGTCCTAGTGGCCGTCAAGTATTTCAAGACCAACGGTGAAACGAGAAAGATACTCTATTCGACCAACGATGGCCTCGACTGGAACTCTTATCAGTGAGTAATAAATTAATATCAAAGTCAGTTTCTGGACTAGTTAATTAAAGCGCTTTAAGTTATCGCTTTAATGCTTGAAGTTGAGTTGGGATCGTTCTAGACTCCAATAATAATAAATCTACTCGTTTTCTAAATGTGAATGTCCTAGTCCTCGCTGTTTCGCTAAACAGTCTCTAAATTCATACTTAATGGCTCTGTTATAATAACAATAACCTCCTATCTCCAGGTTCAACGCCGACGACCTGCGCATCTACGGTTTGATGACCGAGTCCGGCGAGAATACAACTACTTTCACTATGTTCGGCTCGGCACAGAATCAACACCAGTGGATCATAATTACCGTTGACCTGAGAAACGCATTTGCACGCAATTGTACGCCTAACGATTATAAGTTCTGGTCGCCGGCGCCACCCAATGCTTCTGTCTCGTGTGTTTTGGGCAAAATGGACACGTTCCAAAGGCGACTAGCTTACACGAACTGTTACAATGGCATCGGCTATGAAAGGCCGGTCAAAAAGGAGATCTGCGAATGCAGCAGGCGAGACTACGAGTGTGACTACGGCTTCAAATTGTCAGGAACTGAGTGCGTCAGGCAAAAGAGTATCCTCTACGACCCCTACAAGGTCCCGGCTGACTGCAAACCCGGACATTTCTACAAAAGAACCAAAGGATACAGGAAAATTGACGGTGATGTTTGTGTGCAGTCTAATTATTTATCCTACGCTCCAGACATGATCCCCTGTCCTCTCGAGGAGCCGATCGAATTTATGCTAGTCGCAATAAGGGACAAAATTGCTCAAATCAATCTCTCTGATAACACTACAACGTATCCTATTACCGGACAACAGAACATTGTTGCTCTCGAATTCGATATAAAGAACAAGTGTATTTACTGGGCTGATATAGATGTTGATAGAATAAGCCGCCAGTGTTTCGACGGGACTACGCAGGAAGTCGTAGTTGATACGGATCTGGCGAGCATTGAAGGAATGGCTTTAGATTGGGTATCGAATGTTCTATTCTTCCTTGATGGGATTAAACAGAAAATCGAAGCCGTAAGAACTGATACGTCAGGTGAAGGCAGGATGAGGGTGACTATTCTCGACTCAAAAGTGCTATCTAAACCCCGTGGCATAGCCGTGCACCCGAGAGCTGGTTACTTATTCTGGACGGACTGGGACAAGAATAGCCCTTCGATTTCGCGCTCCAACTTAGACGGTACCAACGTGAAGCGTCTGTTCGAAAAACCTAAAGTACAATGGCCGAACGGCATAACCATAGACCAAATGACCGACAGAATATACTGGTGCGATGCTTCGGAAGACTACATTGGTATCTCCGATTTGAACGGGAAATACTTCCGGCGTATTCTGTGGAACGACGACAAAGTGGCCCATCCGTTCTCCATAGCTGTGTTGAAGGACAAAGTGTACTGGGACGATTGGAAAGCCAAATCTATCTTCATAGCGGACAAAGATACAGGCTCGAACATAGTGACGCTCAACGACTCTTTCTCCGGTCTGATGGAACTGAAGGTCTATGCTCATTTTGTCCAGCACGGCAGTAACGCTTGCTCGTTCAAGAACACGAGCTGTGAGACGATATGTCTGGGGGCACCGGGCAACAAATTCAGTTGCCTGTGCCCCGATGGGTTTACGAAGGTAAACGGGACGTGTATGTGCCCTAATGGACTGCCCCCCGGCCCCAATATGACTTGCCCGAAGAAGCCTGGCGATAGCTGTGATACGGTGACTGTTCTTTATTTTATTATCACTGCTTAGTTGTAATGGTGAATCTCTCGCTTTTTGACACTATAATCACGTTTCATCTTTGCTACGCAGTGAAAACATTTATTGACTCTCTACTTCATGTTGGACCTGACGCTCAGTGACTCGTCCGTAATCGGTACTTGCGTTTTTTTTTACGTAATACCGGCCTTTGTCCAACAGCCCTCTTACACCCATATAATCTCTAACGAACTACATAATTAAACGCTTTAATGTCCCTTTTTTCAATGTCTGACCTGACGCTCAGTAACTCAGTAAAATCGGCACATGCGTTTAGTTCCGTAATACTGGCCTTAATCCAATAGCCCTCACCTGACCATAGTCTCTAACTAAATCTCTACTACAGATTGAAAAGCTTTGAAAAGCCCCTCTATTGAGTGTATGGCCTGAGGCTCGTGAATTGGGTATTTGACAAAATATCAAATGAGTTACTTTTAAAACGGAATTTTGTATGAAAATACTGGTTTATGACGTCACATTTCAGAGCAATCTTTTTATGTGTAATCTATTTCAAAATTGTAATAACTAGTAATTGACTAAAAGAGATACATTTTCCGAGATATTTTGTAATTTTTGTTTTAATCGAGCATATGAAATAATTTATTGTTGATCGTGTCAAATACCGAATTGTTTATAAATCGGCACTTGAGTTTTATTCCTTACATAAGCAGCATATATACGTCCCACTGTAAGGCACAGGCCTTCTCTCAGGGAGAGAGTATGGGCTTAATCACCACGCGTGCCCACCGCGGATTGGCGATTTCAAGCGCTGAGGTATGTGAACGCCTCAGATATTCAGGTTTCCTCACGATGTTTTCCTTCACAGTTAGCGAGTGGCATTGCTACTATAATTTCACAAATGTACTTTACTTAGAAAACAAAGTCATAGGTACATGCCCGCACTGGGAATCGAACCTGGGTCTATCGCTTCCGAGTCCAATGTTCGCTAGGCTGCCACCGCTTATATTAAACCAGCCTAAGTCGCACAGCCATCTCCCTCCCACCCAGTGTCTAACTAACTCGTTCCCCCTTCAGAGCCAATTCACGTGCAAGAACGGCAAGTGCATACCGTCCAACTGGCACTGCAACGGCGACAACGATTGCGGCGACGACTCCGACGAGACTGGCTGCCCCATCTGTGTGCCGCCCATGTTGGCCTGTGATGCGGAGACCAGGTGTTATCTGCCCCACTGGCGCTGCGACGGCGATCCGGACTGTCGGGACATGAGTGACGAGAAAGGTACGTTTTCTAGTCTGTTCTAGAGTTTCCAACACATTTCCGACATTTGCAGCATTAGATTAGAGACTGGATTCTTGTAACAAATTGCTTTGGATCTGGTTCGTATTGCTTACTTTTTTTTTTGTTTTCTCTATCTTAGGAATATATTTAAAATTTGAAACACATCAGAACTCTTTTCCTACTCTCTAAACACTATTCCTTCGACTTCGAGGTCTTCCCATCTCAACCCAAGTGTTTTCGCCTCTGACGTAACTGATCGGCGCCAGGTGGTTTTTGGACGCCCCCTCTTTCTCCGTCCCGGAGGTTTCCACAAGAGGCTCTGGAGGCTCTCCCAATTGGAGGTGTACCAATTCTGATTCAATTTCAACTAATTATCAGCACTCGTACTGGAAACGGTCTTATTCATAGGCTTAAGAAAGAACTTCAAGAAGATGCGATTCTAGGGAGAATCCCTGCATTGATTTCACTGTCAAAGTTAGTCTTTGCTGTCGTATTCTTACTTCTTACACGCGCTTAGGACACTTTTGTTTACTACAGGTGGAACCTATTCTTGTAACATAAGTAATATTAAATGTAATATTAGTAATCCGACGAATGTAGATCCTATTGTTAATACCTACCACGGTATTCACTTTGATATTTAATCCGGGCGGGTTGATTTCACCGATATTCAGCGTCTGTTAAGGTATCGTATTTCTTAAAATATTAATAATGATATCGCGAAGTCGCGACAAAGCTTTGATTTGTATCGTTGTTTTATTCTATTTTCACATGAAAATACACCGAGGAGAAACCAAACTAATAAATACGTAAAAGAAAAGAAGTAGATTAGATTAGAACACTTTATTGTACACACCAGAAAACAAAATACATTAAAAGGCAGTAATAAGATGCGAGAAAAAGATGATGTTACGAATAACGAGTTGGAATATGTAGACACGGGCCTGCAGTAATAAATATTACTTGGCTTTATGATCAATATCAGTGATACTGGAAAATATCGGAATTAACATACTAATACTGGTAACAGGCTGTGCTCCAGTCAACTGCACGGGGTCTAAGTTCCGCTGCGACAACGGACGCTGCATTGATAAAAAGTGGCAGTGCGACGGTGACGACGATTGCCTTGACAACAGTGACGAGCGCGGATGCCTTGTAAGTGTATTGGACCACATTACATTATATAAACTTAAGCCTGTATTCCGGAGGAGTAGGCAGAGACCAGGGTGCCACTTGCCCCTGACAAACATGTTTTGCTACATCAACGTTCGTTAGTCGCTACATGCACGCACGCCGGTTTCGGGTACTTTTAATCTTGCCCTTTGATAAGTCATAGAGGCGTTGCTAACAATACTAAATAGGGGATTTGGTCGAGGTATGTCCGCCTTTCAAGTCGCAAACATCTGAGTGGAATGTACAGTGTTATTGTAATGACGTTATAATAGTAAGTTTATCCGGTATTAAGTTAATAATGTGTAGTGCTTACGAAAGTTTCAGTTCGAAAATATAATAACGTTATTATAAAAACCTGAATCCGTGAAATGAAAATTTAGTATCGATAAATTTTTCATACAGCCATAAAACATAACATAATAAAGTATTTATTCAAGTAACCACAATTTGAAAGGTACAAATGAGAAAGTTACAATACAAAAGTAGTGATAGCACAGATAGAGAGACGTGGTCAATTTTTATGAAAAAAAAAACGGTAATTTAAAACTTTTGCTTATTGAAACTCACTAAAAACTCACGCCTGTATCTCATGAAATCTCAAGAAATATTTAGAAAAGAATGTCCATATTTTAGAAACCCTGAAAGATTTTGCGTTATCAAAGAATAAAAACCGGCCAAATGCGAGTCGGTCTCGCGCAGCAAGGGTTCCGTACGATTTTTTATACAACATTTGAATATTTCAAGCGTCTACCTGTTCTTGTTTTTAATATCTGTTTAATATTTATTCTGTTTTTAGTATTTGTTGTTATAGCGACAACAGAAATACATCATCTGTGAAAATTTCAAATGTCTAACTATCACGGTTCATGAGATACAGCCTGGTGACAGACGGACGGACGGACAGCGGAGTCTTAGTAAAGGGTCCCTCACCCTTTGGGTACGGAACCCTAAAAAGTCAGTGTACTTATGCCGCCGCAACCATAGCAGAACCGCTTCCGGCGCCCGGACACCGGCTGCGCCTCCCCCAACACGTTCGCGTGCTCCAACGACAGCCTCGCCTCGCTCTGCGTTCCCAACGGCTGGGTCTGCGACGGAGAGAGGGACTGCCCCGGCGGCGAGGACGAAAGCGACGGCCTGTGCAAGCAGCGGACCACCTGCCCCGTCAACATGTTCCGCTGCACCAATGGGAAGTGCATCTTCAAGTCCTGGGTGAGTGTTTGTTTTGTCTAAGACGGTTCTTACTTGGAGCATGCGGTCTCGCTCGCATAATTTAACATTTTTATTATTATACCTTAATTTATTGCACGCAATACATTTAACAGGAGATTACATAAGGAATAACATGCACAAAGGCGAGCTTATCTCTGTAAGAGATTTCTTCCAGTAAACCTTAGGGTATAGGAGAAGCAGTAGAAAAACGGGTCTATATCTGTGCACACAATAAACTACATAAACTAAATATCAGAATAAAAATAGATACTTGATACAAATTAATAATATATATAAATATTGTTGTAATAAAATTAGTAAACTATTGATAAATGTGTTCTGAGGGTTTTTACGCATAATTAAATTATGGACATTTTAAATATATTTTTGTTTTCCGGTATGTAGATTTTATTAAGAAAAGTTGTTTCCAAAATAATAACTTTGGAGTCATATTTTCTCACTGAAAAACTTAGTACAGGATAAGAGAAAACAGCGTTGAATATCCGCAATTTAATTATCCATCAAACCGTCAGACCACATTTATCAAAACTTTATCATTACAATATATATAAAAAAAAAAAGTTAAATTGTGCGAGCGAGACAGCATGCTCCACGTAAGAGCAGCCTTAACCACTCGTCTGCCGCGACACAGATCTGTGTCCAACTTAGTATGGGCCACCTATACGTTCCATTCCGCGAGGGCAGTTCAGGAGTTAAGCGGTTTACTGACGGGCGTCCCCGGTAGAACAATTCGAATTTACGGCTCTTTTACGCCAGAGCAACATCGTGCTACAGTGCGGCATGCCACACACCCGCGCCTATACGTAGATCCTCCACAGAACTTAGCATCAATTTAATTAGCACCGCTTTGTATGCTCGATGAAGTGGATTATTTTATAGAAATATTATTTTCCGCAGTTATGCGACGGAGAAAACGACTGCCAAGATGGCTCGGACGAAGTAGACTGCGCCGCGATCGGCCACTCGAAAGTGATCCCTAGGCCGCCCGTCAAACCGGTCGAGTTTCCGAACGGTTCGTGTCACGATTGGATGTTCCGGTGTGACAATGGGTACGTTTCTTTTTCTATAACATTCGACTTCATGAAGGGCCGAAGAAACCGAAGGGCTTATTTGTGAACAAAGTTATCTAAGGGCCAATTTTTCAATAGTCAGATAAAAGTTAATTGGAGAATAAATTGCATGCTATCACTGTCTAAATCATACGACAAGAGAGTGACAACATCAGTTTTATTCTCCAGTTATGTTTTATCTGACTATTGAAAAATCAGCTCTAAATCTAATGAGGTATTATTACTTCCTTACTGTAGAAGACATCTTTCAAACAACTTTCGTATTGCAAAGTCAAGATTTTGCAGAAGTTACCGATGAAAACAGTTTTTTTTTTTAAATTCGTACAATATTGCAAGATAGAGGACAGCGTTTTTTTTATTCAAATTTAAACTTAAAACATGCCAAGTGCTCGTCATAGACAAAAAGACTCAGTCTTCAGCTGCAACTTTTGCTACACAAAACATGTTTGAAAAAATATGTCTCCTCTGCGCGATTACTTAGCTTTAGCCAGCTTACCAACTTTTACGAATGTACTTTTCGTGTAGATACACAATTTTATTTCACTACGACCGTTCCAAAGTCCGCACCGCTAAAGGCCAGTTTCTCACAGCCGATGCCTCCCGTACTGGTGGCGGTGCGACGGCGTCGCCGACTGCGGCGACGGCGACAGGTCTGACGAGGTGGGCTGCGGGTTCCCACCCGCTGAGGAGACCACCACGCCCAGGATCAGCCGGCAGCGCTGCGGGAAGAACGAGTTCACTTGCTCGCCCGGTAAGTGCCAGAAAAATCTACTTGTATTTCGTTTCATTCAGTGTTGGTCTGTGTGTGCGGCCGGCAAGACCTGGATGAGAGTAGCCGAGGACCGTGCTCAGTGGCGTGCAATAGGAGAGGCCCATGTCCAGCAGTAGACAAGCGTAGGCCGATGATGATGACCTAATGAATAAACATACCTATTACTCACCGTCCAGGCGCGTGCATCCCTCTAAACTGGGTGTGCGACATGAAAGAAGACTGCGAGGGCGGGGAAGACGAGCGGGCGTGCTCGCGGCACGAGGGCGCCCGCTACACGTGCGCGGCTGACGAGACGCCGTGCGCCGACGGCCGCGGCTGCGTGCCTTACGCGCGGCTGTGCGACGGCACGCCGCAGTGCATGGACCGGAGCGACGAGGAGCACTGTACTGCTGTCGTGAGTATCAGACTAACGAGTAGTAGGGTACAAGTATTTACACCGTATTCTTGGTGATACGGGTAGCTTCCGGAAGTTTCAAGAGAGACGGTCGCAGCGTCCTTCTTAAGGAATGGAATATCGTTAGAAATGGCTTCAGAAAGTGAGAGAAAGAAAAGCAATCAGGAGGAGAGAAAATCTAGTGGCACAGTTGCGATACTCGCGGGGACAGAGGTGAGAGTCACCTGCAGTATGTAGACACTAACGCGGCGGACGAGACACAGTGCGCGGGCGCGGCTTACGCGCGGCTGTGGGATGGTACTCCGCAGTACCGGAGTGACAAGGGGCATTGCACTGGTACCAGCGTTAGTACCAGCTGTATTTTAGTATAGCGAAAAATAGGTTAGACATGGCTCCTCTTTATTATTGCTGATGCGGACAGTTTTCGGAGATTTGAAGTTCCGCGACGATCGTCGCGTCCTTCTTTTGAAGATCTTTAGGAAGGCTACAGAGGGTGAAAGTAAGAATGAGAGAGCTGTTGCTGGAGACAAATACGTGCATGACTGACGAGACGCCGTGCGCTGACGGCCGCGGCTGCGTGGCTTACGCACGGCTGTGCGACGGCCCGACGCATAGCATGGACCGGAGCGACGAGAAGCATTACTGCTGTCGTGGGTATCGGCTGTATTACAGAACCAGAGTGACGAAAAGTAGAGTAGAAATAGTTTCTCTATTGGTGCGTTGCTGAGTGAGTGAGAGTAAGAATATGCGAGAATGTGACAGAGGGAGAAAGTAAGAATCAGTGGCTAGAGACAAACACGTGCGCGGATGACGAGACGCCTTGCGTGCCTTACGTGCATTGTGCTGCTGTCGTGAGCACCAGCTGACTGTATTACAGACTAGCGAAAATAGGGAAATAATCTACTTTTTATTGTTGCTGATACGGGTAGCTTCTGCAAGTTATAAGCGTCCCAGAGACGATCGCAGCGTCCTTCTTTAGCAGTGGAATATTTATAGGACTGGCTTCAGAGAGTGAGAGAAAGAAAAGCAGTCAGGATGAGAGAAAAGGAATCTAGTGGCACAGTTGCGATACTCGCGGGGACAGAGGGAGAGAGTCTGCCGCGGCTGCGTGGCTTACGTGGCTGAGCACTGTATTGCTGTCGTGTGTACCGGCTGTATTCTAGAGGAACGATACATTGGGTAGAAGTATAAATAGCTAGTATACAAGGTTATTTTTAAAAGACCCAATTCCTGAAACATTCTATTGGAGTTTGTGTTCTGCATCAACTTTTTTTCCATGACTTTTTTTTCTCAGATTTATTGTTTTTGAAATATCAGTGTTTATATTAATTGTTTAAGTCTGGCTTTACGCGCTCTTAGATGTCGGCTTTATAATGTTTGTTATATTCTGGTGTGTCAATGAAGAGTTCTAATCTCATCGGTTTTCTTAGGATGACAGATAAACTTCGTAAACATAAACTCACGCCGGTATTCCGAAGGGGTAGGCAGAGACCAGGGTCTTCCACTTGTCGAGATCCTGACCGATCTCTTTAACTTCAATAACATTTATTAGTCGTTGCATGTGCGCACGCCGGTTTCGGGTGATTTTTATTGCACTTTGCTAATGCATCCCCTTAGGATCTGATCTGATACTGATCTGTTATTCGCTTTTGAGGCAAGCTCTCCATTGTCCCCCAGGACTACAAGCCCCGCGTGGAGTGCGGGCCGGGGCACTTCGCGTGCGCGGACGGCGCGCTGTGCATCTCGCTGGCTCGTGTCTGCGACGGCCGACAGAACTGCTTCGACAGCTCCGACGAGGCCAACTGCACCGCCGCCGACGCCGACGCCAAGCGGATCTACCAGGTGAATCAATCAAGTCACAGTATTTTTTTTTTTTCAAAATAACACAGAAACTGTGACTTAATGAACGTTACCAATTGGACAACGTGTCTTATTTATAAAAACATGATTCGATATACGATCCCTGAAGAAGCTTGCCAGAAACGCACTTCAAAAAATGCGTAAGGCGCACTTTGTGCCAAAAGGGCTGCTAAATTAAACATTATTTAGACGACAAAGATGTATGGGCTCGTCCCCATCACTCACTACCGGCGCGGCGCCGCCACCGTGTCACGGCACGGCACCGCCGCCGGGAGACGTCGCGACTGTACGGCGCGCCGCGGCGATGCACGGTGCACCGCTGCTTGGTAGTTTGTGTTTGCTATTGCATAGCGCTCACGTACCTACCCACGTTACCAAAAAATGGCTGAAAATTTACATATCGACTTTTTAATTTCTCTAGTGGAAGCACGTCCCGTACTCTGGGACAAGACGAAGGAGGAATGTAATGTCATCACAACACATTTTCAACGCTTCATATTTCTTCTTAAAATGGCTTCCATCGTGGTTCATTATAGAAAGGTATGGATTCACCCAATATCTTCTTTGTTTTTGTTTTTTCTTCATTCGTCGTCTCAACAATAGCAAGAGCACAATACGTGTTTCGCGGTCCACAGTAAAGTATGTTTTGGAACGATCGTTACTACCGTGTGCCGCCGCGGCGCGCCGTGTACGGCGCCGCACCGTATACATGTGTCCGCGCCCTATGGAATTAAACACAAAGATGTCGGGAATTAAAGTCAGTCCAATGCTTTAACAGTTCTAGGTTTTGGAATAATATGTAAACTGCCTGCAATCTGCCTCGGATCGTTGGTCGATTTACCAGGTGACGTTTCTTAGTCTCTTCTTCTTTTTAGTCGTAGCCTCATGACGGGACGTGACTATGGGGCAGCTTTCGCCACCAACGCTCTCTATTCGAGCTAACGCTCTCTACTTAGAACTAACGCAGGTCGAAAGCTACGAGAGCTGGAACGAAACGTGAGCCGTTGACCTGCTGAACGTCTAAAGTCTAAGATCACTGTTGGACTTAACAAGACCATTGAGCCAGCTCGTTTCCCGTCGGTGAATAAAACAAGAGAATCGAATAGTCGTAATGGGGTGATTCGCTGTGATATCTTTTTGGAAGACTGGCGTTTTTCATATCGCTTTTGTTCTTTTTAAGTTTTTGTATCTTGTATCTTACTATTTTAAGAAACTGTTTTTATAACCACTGTGACTTTCCGTAATACAGGTTTTCATGTAGTACGGGGTCTTTACCCTTTAAATTGTAACATTTCGTAATTCCTCAGCACGGGTTAGTGCAACAAAAAGAATGTAATAAACTAATATTTTATTATTTATTAAAGACGAAATGATGATCCGTTCAATACCAAAACATTTAATTTCGATCGATCGATCTATAAAAGAGCGGTCGATCTATAAAATAAGTTCTTCTCTCCACAGTTCCTTAGCCTTGGCGTGGACCAGTCCTCGATCAATTCAACGAGTTTCCTCACCTCCTGCTGGATGGCTCAGCCCAAGATGGTCATGTACAGCTTCCTGCCTTCTATCTCTGCCGTTTCGGATGGAGTCTGGCGTAACATGACCTGGACCAACGATAGCATTTACAGGTGATGAAAATTTGGAATGTGTGATGGCCTCGTTAGTCTAGCCATGCTACGGTTGACCATAAACAGTGTACAGGGTTCGATTCCTAGAATAGTGACTAGTGTCACGGGAAAATTATCACGGGAAAACGAGAAGTAACTAACCACTTCATAAAAACCTATTTAGAGGCTAAAATTGTCCTCAGCACGGGTTAGTGCAACAAAAAGAATATAACCACTTCATGTTCTAACGCAACAAATGAAGAATGAGAAAGTTTTTAAATTCTAGCAGTGCCAATCACAATGTCCTCTGTAACGCTTCGTTGACATCTGATAAGATAAGAATATTCTTCCCGTAACACCACAGCATAAGACATAAAAACATGTAAAGATACAGAGTTCAATAAGCGGCCTTCTTGCTAAAAGCCATTTGATATTCGATTTGCTGATATTCGTATTGGCTGAAATAAATCAGCACAAAAGTTTACTATCCTATAAACGGAATATTTATGTGTGTTTTATACTTTAGGTTCACGGACCTGAAGCCGTTTACAAACTACAACGTGACGTTCTACATTCGCGACAGCAAGTCTAACAAGACTTACCCCTCCAACAAATACGTCAACACCACTACTGGCGAAGGAGGTAAGTTTCACCAAACGGTAATTTTAAGAAATAAAAACCTACACATGCCCTATATAGGTTTAGATTTTGAAGCGACCTATCTAACGCTGTGTAGATTATCTACCATTTTATTTATCTACGGTATCACTACGAACGTCTATTTAATCTGTGAATCCTCAGAATTTTTTTCGTGACACATTAATCTGGAAATATAATCGGAACACTATCATTTACTATCATCTAAACTTTCTTTGCTGTTTTGTGTCGTTTTGTAACGGCACACATTTTGGATTGTATGATTCCTACCATTTAGGTATTGGAAAAACTTATTTATCGACAAAATTAATAAACTTGTTTTTTTTAGGGTTCAGTACCTATAAAGGAAAATAACGGAACCCTCATATTATCGCTTTGTTGTTCATCCGTCCGTCCGTCCGTCTGTTTGTCTGCCTGTCAAGACTATCGAGTTGTCGAGTTGAAATTAAAACCATTAACCATAACAAAGACTCAGGTCTACAGTTTGTTTGTTACACTGTATTGCACAAAACAACACACATACACTGTAAAGACAGTAAGCGATGTGTAAACGTTCTGTGACTATGTTCACGTTACCGTCAAAAAGATCAGTGCGAACTATAAACATCCACCCCATCGGCAGTGCCGTCCCCGCCGCAGCGCGTGGCGGTCCGCCAGCTGGTGGGGCGGCGCGTCAGCGTGGCGTGGGACGCGCCGGCCGAGCCGCGCGGCCTGCTGCAGCATTACACCGTCCACTACGCGCCGCCGCTGCCGCCCATCGAGCACACCGTCGCCGGCACCAACATCACCATCAATGGATACTTCACGCCCAACGTCAACTACACATTCTGGGTGAGTTTGCTTATTGCTAGTCACATTACAACGGTACGACGAGCCAGGGACGTGCGAGGGACGCAACAACGATACAAACGAAAATAATCCTTGAACCTTGCATCTTTCACCTTGGACGTAACGGTCTTGCCATCGAGCATCAAGTTGCCGGCACCAACGTCATGAATTATGGATGCTTCACACCCAACTACACATTCTTGGTGAGCCAATTTGCCTCCGTTTTGCGGTGCTGACATTCTTCAGCGCTTGCCAATCTGCGATGCCCACGCGTAACCTCACACTTTCTCTCTGAGAGAAGCCATGTGCCCAGCATTGGGACGTTCACATGCTGCTTATACTACGTTTAACTCCTGAACTGCCCTCGCGGAACGCAACGTATAGGTGGCCCATACTAAGTTGGACACAGATCTGTGTCGCGGCAGACGAGTGGTTAAACATTAACCAAAACCCTCAGGTGACGGCCTCAAACAACGCCTTCACATCCGAGTCCTCGGAAGTGATGGACCTGCTGTTCGACGAACTGGGTGACCTGGACGACCTGGCCAATGTGAGCATGTCGCGGCCCAACGCCTCGGCCGTGTACCTAGAGTGGCACCAGATCCGCGGCGTCGAGGGCTTCATCGTACAGCAGCGCTATCCCTTGCAGTACATGCGTCCGCCGCCCATACGCACCAAGGAGCACAATATCACATGTGAGTACCCTTTCTAATTAATGACTGTCCAGATAAAGAAGACCAGAAGGTTCGTGGAAATCGCAGCCAGATGGAGATGCAAGCGAATGAATGAATGAACGAGTGAACGGATGGATAAATGAGTGAACGGATGGATGAATGAATGAGTGGATGAATGAGTGAATTGATGAATAAGTGAATGAAAGGATGGATGGATGAACGAAAAACAGAAATGGAACGAGTGATTGAATTCAATAGATTCAGGAATACTGTACAAACCGGGAAAATGAGTATGTAAGAAAAAACTTCTACCCCCACTAAGCTGCGCTCTGCAGAGTTTTCTTAGATTTTGGAAATAAAGTATTAATTTATTTAAGTAAAAAGTACCCGAAACCGGCGTGCGTGCATGCAACGACTAATGAATGTTGAGGAAGCGAAAGTGCTCTGTCAGGAATGTGGCAAGTGGCAGTCTCTGCCTACCACTCTGGGATACGGGCGTGAGTTTATGTATGTGTGTAAATAAATAAATAAACCATAAAGGATTCAGTATTTTCTTCAAAAAACGTTAAATATCTCTTTATTTCCAGTGACGGACTTCCCTCCCGGTATCACCATGTCCGTGGACATAATGGCCTACAAGAAAGAAGTTACCGGAACTCCCTTCACGATCACTCTGCGCACCGGCGGCACACCGCACGAGACTTTGAACCTTACTGCCATACTGTTAAAAGAAAAAGGAACATCGGTCAATGTGTCCTGGTCGCCGCCGCTTGGGGATCGATACAAGGACCAGCAGCTCAAGTATAACGTGCTCTACGCGGATCTGATTCATTCGATGACGCCGGGAGAGCTGATGAGTGGTGAGTACTCATATACGTACATTCAAAAAACAAACGCTTATTTTCGTTATGTTTTATATTCGCTTATATTTCACTAGCTGTCCCGGCGAACTTCGTACCGCCACAGAATCCGTTTACAACGCCATCTATTTTTAAAACACAACGTTCGCTCGCACAACGCCATCTATTTTAAACTTAAAATAAATATTATCCCACGGGAACGTATTGACGGGATATCAAGTATGCTATGTCTCAATTCAGGTCTTTGTTTATCTGTACGCCAAGTTTCACGTAAATCCGTTCACCCGTTATTGCGTGATTGAGTAACAAACATCCAAACATCTTCACAAACTTTCACATTTATAATATTAGTAGGATATGTCTTAGGAAAAACACGACGGCAACACGTTCAATGTCTGCCGTTCTTATTATAAACGAAACCGCGAATCGTTTGGTGCGAATCAAATTAAGTATACGTCCTATATCTCATTCCATTCAGCTTAAGAAACAAATTTTTGAAATACTACAATAGAAGTAAAATTGACAATAGAATTGATATTTCTCAAACTAATGAAATAAATGAATGATCTAGGACGGACAAACAACTTGATAGACTTTATTGCTGCCCATACTTTAGCTTCTCTTTTTTTTTTCCGTCAATGGTTGTCTGGAAGAAATTACTTTTAGTAATAAGGCCGCCAATTGTACTGTACTATATCATTGTTAAATACTCATATGTAATTCCTGGTGTACATACAATAAATTCAAATTCAAATTCAAATTCAAATTGTTTATTCATAATAAATTTACAAATAATATACAGGGGCTGGACCCTCCTAGTAAGTATAGAAATACCTGTGTCAGGAGGGCCCGCTCTTCCACAAATATACATTTAGTAATTCGAATAAACAACCTAGTATTAAAATATAACATGCAGTTTAATATTTTAGTTCGTAGAATTAAGGATAGAAAATGTGTGTGTGTGAGTGGTGTGTGTGTGTGTGTGTGTGTGTGTGTGTGTGTGTGTGTGTGTGTGTGTGTGTGTGTGTGTGTGTGTGTGTGTGTGTGTGTGTGTGTGTGTGTGTGTGTGTGTGTGTGTGTGTGTGTGTGTGTGTGTGTGTGTGTGTGTGTGTGTGTGTGTGTGTGTGTGTGTGTGTGTGTGTGTGTGTGTGTGTGTGTGTGTGTGTGTGTGTGTGTGTGTGTGTGTGTGTGTGTGTGTGTGTGTGTGTGTGTGTGTGTGTGTGTGTGTGTGTGTGTGTGTGTGTGTGTGTGTGTGTGTGTGTGTGTGTGTGTGTGTGTGTGTGTGTGTGTGTGTGTGTGTGTGTGTGTGTGTGTGTGTGTGTGTGTGTGTGTGTGTGTGTGTGTGTGTGTGTGTGTGTGTGTGTGTGTGTGTGTGTGTGTGTGTGTGTGTGTGTGTGTGTGTGTGTGTGTGTGTGTGTGTGTGTGTGTGTGTGTGTGTGTGTGTGTGTGTGTGTGTGTGTGTGTGTGTGTGTGTGTGTGTGTGTGTGTGTGTGTGTGTGTGTGTGTGTGTGTGTGTGTGTGTGTGTGTGTGTGTGTATTTGTGTTCAGAGTCTTATATTAACATTTGCACACTATACAAGAAATTTTATTAAATGTTCTGTTTCATTGTAGCTTAAACTCTTAAGCCATTCGATTAAGACCTTTTTACACTCAAAGTTTGTTTTAGGGTATATGTCTAGTTTTTTGTTAATTTTATTATATAAAAGTGCAGATTGTTTTGCCATTTGGCAACTAGCAAAAGTAGTCCTTGTGCGAACCATTTGTGAAACATTTCCATTTCTCTTCTTTTTATAGATATTTATATCAAATAATAGGGACTTATGCAGTCTAAGAATGATGCGTAGGATATATAAACGTCTTACTGAGAGCATATCACAAAGGGCATACAGAGATGCTGTAGGGAACCGATATGGCTTAAATAATATAGTTTTTAGTAAGGCTCGTTGTGCTCTTTCCAGTTCTATAAATTTTGTCTTGGAAGTCCCACCCCAAACCGGAATGCAATAGGTTAGTATTGATTGTGCTAGTGCTGTATATATTTTAAATATCAGTTCTTTATTTGCTACATGGCGCAGGACCTTAAAAACCCAAATCATCTTCCTAGTCCTAGCCACCAAAAGATCTATATGGGCGTGCCACGATAGCCTTTGGTCAATCATGACACCCAAATATTTGACAGCAGGTACCCGAGTTATTCTGGGGCAATCGCAGTTAATGGAAAAAGGGATCTCACAATTATGAATTTTTAAGCCGAAGCTACTATCTGGCTGTCCACGGCTATTGATCGAGAAACAAATGTAATTAGTCTTGCTGGTATTTAGGGTTAACAGGTTAGTTTCAAGCCATCTAGCGACCTCGGCGAGTCCTATTTCAGCATGATTATAAACATCTCGCCAATTTGAGCCTGAAAATACTACCGCTGTGTCATCTGCATATGAGAAGATATGACCACTACAGACATTGATACTACCTAAATCGTAAAGATAGATCAGGAAGAGAGTCGGACCAAGGACACTTCCCTGAGGAACGCCAAAAGTAATGTCATCACAGTCACTGAGCTTACTCCCTATTTTGACACTCTGTTTACGCTCACTCATGTAGTCCCGGAGCAGTTTCAGTGGGATACCCCTAATTCCAACAAGCTCAAGTTTCCTGATCATAATGGGAACAGCCACGGTATCAAAGGCCTTTTTGAGGTCTAAAAATACAGTGAGGCACCTTTTTCCAGCATCCAAATTCTTAACTATTATAGAGCTCAGAGCTGCCACAGCGTCCTCTGTAGATTTACCTGGTCTGAACCCAAACTGTGAGCTAGGTAGTATATTAAATTCTTTTAAATATTGTACTAATCTATTATTTAGTATTTTTTCTACAATTTTTGAAATCGCTGGCAACACTGATATCGGCCTGTAATTGTTTATGTCTAGCCTGTCTTCGCCACCTTTAAAAACAGGCGTGATAATTGACCTTTTAAAGGCTGCAGGAAAAATGCCTTTTGCAAAACATAAATTTGTTAAATAACTAATCAAAGGCACAACTATTTGTTTTGCAAGCTTGAGAAAGGAGATGCATCGTGGCCTACGTACAACGACTGCTATGAAATTTATGTCACTGGAAAGCTTATTTAATATGTAACTTCATATAATAATTTATAATTTTTAGAATACTGCCCAAAAATTCTAAATAAAATGATTTTTTTCTTTTTTTTTTCTTACTGTTACCACCCAGAGGAATAAAAACTTCAAATGTCAATGTCATGTCATAAATGAAACATAACCTTCAAAATGCTGATTGAAGGACTAATTGTGTGATTATAATAATAATATCTGTGAAAATAAGTCTCAGTGAAACGTTTTTGAATGTGGAATGATTTATACAGCCAGTGATCTCTTGGCTGGCTTACATACGCATTGTCTGAGCTTACTGGACTCCCGGTTTCTTGTACAGTAGGTAACAAGATGTTTTTGGTTTTCTGCGTATACTTTGGCCAACTAAGAGCGGTTAGCAGTAGACAGACATGTTCACGAGAAACAGGGGGTTACCCTCCATTAAACGGGACTTAATACCAAAGCAGAATCAATAAATTAGCCCTTTATTCGTCCACTGCTGGACCTAGACCTCTCCTAAAGCTGACAAGTTCTATTTGTCCTCGGCTATCTTCATCCAGTCGCTGCCAGCAATCTGCTTCAGATTCTCGGTCCTGTCCCGGGAGTCCTGTGCTGCGTTCGCCAACCTTATATTGGAGTGACATTGCTTTTGTACCATAATAGACAAACTCAATTCAAACGGGACTTAATCCTTAGGAAATCTATTGGATAACTAAGCCACGGGCTTCCACACTATCTTATCAGTCATACATGCTGGGATACGACCTTAGGACCTTATGATGTGAAACAAACTGATGTAAACACTGCACTACTAATACCTCGCACGCATGTGAAACAACATGTATCCTCTGGGCTACCACTTCACATCAAAACGCCCAACTAAGCATCTACTTTCCACCCGCTTCACATCATAGGATAAGTAATAGAATTACACAACAGACCAAGTTAAAACAACTTTTTATTGTACAAAAACAATTATTACCTACAGACCTTATAGTATTAAGTTAGGGCGTCACCGAGAGCATTCGCCTTTTATGTAGCAGATTCAGCATAACATTACAGTACTGATGTGTCTTAATTTTGAGCATTCGCTTGCAGTCGTTTTTAAATGTCTGGCAAAGTGGTCATTACCACTGAGCCCGGCAATATTAATCGGCGAAACGAACAAATAACTTCCAAACAACACAATCACTTATCCTTATCAATTGCTTGATTATGTAGCGCTTTTGGGCAACGAATACGTTGCGTAAGCGGATTTTGGAGTTAACACAGCATGTGGCGCTTTTCCTTCCCCCAAAAGTTATGAGAGAATTAGGGAGAATGAGGGAATCGCGTAAATAATTGTATGAAAACGTAACATTTAATTTAACCTGACCGCCAAGAAGTTTAATGCCGTCGTAAGTTACATTTACACACATAATACTTACTACATTGACACAGTATAACAAGTAATGACAAGTTAAATAAAGTACCAGATGATAGCGTACAAACCTCAGATGACTGTTGATTCGACGAATGGGGGACCTGGAGCTAACTAGGGCTGTGAACAAGTAATCGCTTTTAAAAAAATCGATTAATTAAAAAAAATAATTGTGAAAAATATTTTTAAAAAGAATAAGAAAAAGAGAAATGATTTATTAAAAATCGTTTTAATAAATCGTTTCACTTTTTCCTCTTTCAGTTTTTAGTTTTTGTGACACAAACATCGATTTTTGCAAAAAAATCTTTATTTTGCTTAGAAAATCGATTTTTTAAATGAATTTTAAAAATAACTTAATTAATCGATTATGAAAACAATCGATTTTTACGTGCAATATCACATCCCTAGAGCTAACTAGCGCAAATGATGGATTAAATCTTAACTGAGTATTTTCTTATACGTTCTTGCAAAAAGTGAACATCATTAATCACAATAATGGTTATAGCTATTTTTGTTGGGTTAATAATATGAGAATTTTATCGTTTTTAACTAAAAACGGATGTACAAGATGTAATAAGAGAATATTATACAAGATATAGAGGTCTCGTATTAGAAAAAATCTAATCACAGACTAAGGAGAAATATCTGAGTGGCATACCTATCGTACGTTGGGCAACCCTATATTATTTTTAAAGTGACAGCTCGTAATGCGGGTTGCAAGCTCAATTATTTATGTTCCACTTTATTATATTTTATAAATTATAGGGCAATAGTTAAAAATCTGATTATACATCTCATAATTGAGCAAGATTATCGTCTCTACGGTCGTGAAAACTTGGTTCGAGTCGTACTCCTAGAACCAGCTCTCATACATTTTTTGGATCTCCTTTGGTTGTGACATTATCCCACCCCGGAGCACTGTCAGTTTTAAGGCTCATTAGGATGCTATGAACCTCTTCAGGAAAAGTTTCTAATAAAAGAAAGGAGGAGCACTGCCTGTTATTTATAGAGTTATCTTTTTTAACTGACGCATTTCTATTAAAACCCTTTGTTATATTTTCTGCCAGAGTTTTTCCAATATTACTGAAATATTTATTTATTTTATTAATCGATTCTGCCGATGTCGCACATGTGTTTAATAAAACAGTATTGTCAGCTTTATTACTAGTTAGGTTAGTTATTAAGAATATTCTATCTATCTATCTATCTATCTACTTCAACGATTTCTATCGACGGCTACACATGTATGAATGAAACCGAATGAAACGAAATACACATAATATTTATGTGTTTGCAGAGTTTTCCTATTGCATAATCTTAATTAATGTTTAAAAATTCAAAGTGGGTTTCTATTTCATTCTAGAAAAGAAACTACGAAGTTATTTTCATCTCCTGAAAAATTGACAATGAAATGCATGTTCGCGATATTGAAGTATAAGACGTGACGATATAACTTCCACATTTCTCCCTGCCCTGTAGACTCGCGTATAGAGACAGGGGACACCACAGTGACGATCGACGGGCTGCACGCGTGTGAGAGCTACGCGTTCACCGCTGGGTTGGTGAACGGACCCGTCGCCAATCCCATAAGCATCGTGACACGCGAGAACGCTAAGTAAGTACTGTTGTATACAAAACTTTATAAAGTTTTTTTTTTATATTACATTTATCGTGAAACCGTGGCTTGGACTACCGCTCTGGGGCATATTTGATCTCCCTCGCTGTACAGCGGGGTAATGCTGCCAGCGTTATGGAGACCTTTGGGTCGAGAAAGTCTCGGAGCGGTCTGTTTTGTTGGTTCGCATTGTATTTTCAATTATTTTTTTAAAGTACTGTTCTGACTATACTGCCGTGAAAGAATTTTTTTTTGCTTGCTTGTAAGTAGTGAATAAATAAATAAATAATTGGTTTATACTACACCTGCTTGGAAAGTACCTTGATACTTTATCAAATTTACGGTAGAAAGTACGTCATTGCATATCGAACAAATATGCGGGGAGAAAACGCATCTGAGCGGGAGAGAAAAGTGTATGAAAATCCATTTCTTACGTGGTTTTTCTTTTTTAATTTTGGGTAAGACTATGCGCCGGTAACCTAAATATCAAAAGCCAAAAAGTTTTTACAGTGAGTTTTTATCTCCAAGTTCGCAAAATGACACTGGCCACTAGCTGTGTGTTGGATGGTATTTTGATAAAGTATCAAGGTACTTTCCAAGCAGGTGTAGTATAAAGCACTATGTATCACTCGAGAGAAACTGCGATTCCCGATCTCGGGTGTTTTAAAGCACTCGCCTACGGCTCGGGCTTCAAACGACACCCTCGACGGTAATCGGTCACTTTCTCCTCTCGGTGAACAATGTACTATTTAACGATTACGATGGTTGCAATACAGGGCTCCCATCAAGAACCTGAAGTTCGAAATGGACGCAAAGAATTCGACGCTCAAGATCATTTGGCGCGCTAACTGCGATGTCGTCCGCGAACCAGTCACCTACAGAGTAAGCTGCTCTTTGCTCCATGACAGATACTTCAGCTTATATCCTTTTGTCCCTCATCAGGGCCTTCACAAAAGATCTGTGCTTGCTGCGGTCTTAAACGGTGACTTCGAGGTATTCCCATCTCAACACAAATATTTTCGCCTCTAACTTCACTGACCGGCGCCAGGTGGATTTTGGACGCCTCCTGTTTCTCCTTTCCGGAGGCATGCGTAAACACAAAAACGTCAAAATAATGATTTGTTATTAGTAAAAAACAGAAACGTGTAAACACGACATTTTAAAGTTGCTGATGTTTTCGTAAGCAAAATAGTTTTGTATAAAACCATTTGGTGCTTTGATGATGACTCAGACAGCAATATAATAAAATAGTTGAATTTTGCGGACGGAAGACGCTGCTGTTTCATAAGGATTTCATAACTAGTACCGACATCATCGTTCAATTCCTATCACTAATTGAATATTATTACATTTTCTTCGAATGCTGAAATTTCTGTAATAAATAAAACTTAAATTTCCTTCAACTTTCCGTAATAGTAGATAGTACAAAATTTAAACGCTTAGTTCTTTTAAGGTACATTCGTTGTATAGCTAGATTGCTGTGTGTGGAGAATACCAAGGTAGTAAAAGCGAGTGGTGGCAGCCTAGTGGGTTCGATTCCCAGTGCGGGCATGTACCTATGACTTTGTTTTCTAAATTGTGTACATTTGTGAAGTTATAGTAGCAATACCTCTCGCTAGCGGTGAAGGAAAACATCTTGAGGAAACCTGAGTGTCTGAGCTACTCGCATACCTCAGCACTTGAAATCGTCAATCCGCGGTGGGCACGCGTGGTGATCCAGCCCATACTCTCTCTCTGGGAGAAGGCCTGTGCCCTACAGTGGGACGTATATATAGGCTGCTTATGGTGAAAAGCTCTTACTATAACATATATATAATTGTACAGCTGGACATTACGGAGGAGACACACGACAAGGTCAGTCGGTACGCGCTGGAGCCAAGCAGCAACGTGTCACTGGCGCACGTCATACACGGCGTGCCCGTCGGCGGCCGTTACAACATCTGCGTCTATGTGAGTCAACTTTGCCGTCACGACGTGTTGAAAACTTTCCGTCAGAGAGCGTGTGATACTAGAACATTGCAAGTCCCAGTCTGCAACACTGAGTTCTATTTCGACGCGTTTTCTGTGCGTGCTAGTGGAACTCTCTACCGAAGGCAATCACGGATAGTCCAACTGCGTCACAGTTCCGAAGCAAATTGAAAGAGCACTTTATTTTTAATCTATAATAATATTAAATTATTCATGTAAGTATATCTAGTTGTCTGTGTAATATATTTATATATATAGTAATTATTGTTAATGTATATATTTACGATTAAATTAACAGTTTTATTTTTGTTAATGTTTGTTATTGTGCAATAAAGTGCAGTAAACAAGAAAACCTTTAGACAAGGGCGCGAGTCTCCAAAATGCATAGTCCTTCAATAGTAGTTGTTTCAAATATACTATTGGTAGTCTTGTAACCAATCGCATTTCAATGGTATAACCCGTGCAACTTAACTCGGCGCCACGCACGATTCGATCTCGTTCGCGAGATATACCTATTTAATTTGCGCGGGTTATACCATTGGAATGACACTGCCATTGCTTTGACATTGCCATGGACTACAAAATAGAGGCAAATAGCAACTATTGTCGTGCTTATATCATTCTATTGATAAACGTTGTGTAAATTTGACTCTATACAATCGAATTTCCGAAGGCCAAAAATTTTTAAGTTGCTACAGCTTGTTCATTAGCTCTTCAGTACCAAAGAGGTGGTAAACTTAACATGCGACGATTGTAAACCGATTGTTTTTTGTATGTATGTATGTATGTATGTATGTATGTATGTATGTATGTATGTATGTATGTATGTATGTATGTATGTATGTATGTATGTATGTATGTATGTATGTATGTATGTATGTATGTATGTATGTATGTATGTATGTATGTATGTATGTATGTATGTATGTATGTATGTATGTATGTATGTATGTATGTATGTATGTATGTATGTATGTATGTATGTATGTATGTATGTATGTATGTATGTATGTATGTATGTATGTATGTATGTATGTATGTATGTATGTATGTATGTATGTATGTATGTATGTATGTATGTATGTATGTATGTATGTATGTATGTATGTATGTATGTATGTATGTATGTATGTATGTATGTATGTATGTATGTATGTATGTATGTATGTATGTATGTATGTATGTATGTATGTATGTATGTATGTATGTATGTATGTATGTATGTATGTAAGTATGTATGTAAGTATGTATGTAAGTATGTCCGATTATATGTTCCCTCATAACTCCTTAACCAATGGTCTGAATCCCTGCGCGAGTGTCATATGCTATATTAAATTAGCAGAATAAGAACAAAAAACAAAAATCGATATTAAGTAACGTTACAGTACAACCATGAGTCACTAGATGGCGCTTTTATATTTAATTTGTTCTTCCCTAACAGAACGACGTGCCAAACGCTGCGATTCACTGCGAGCGTGTGCGTGGCGTCGCGATACTCCCGCCGCAGAATGTGGTCGCGTTCGTGGCGCCCAACGGCCACGTGGTGGTCAGCTGGAGTGAGCCTAAGGACGAGCTCATGCCGCTGTGAGTACCGTTATTGGGCTACGTTGGGCTGGACTGAGCTTACCAGCTGACACCGGAGTACTGGCATTGGGCTATAACTTCTTCATAGATAGATGGATATAGAGAACAGTTTATTGTACATAAAAATGGAAATTACACAGATATTTCTCAACCTAAGAGTACAGATGGCGGCCTTATCACTAAAAGTGATCTCTTTCAGACAACCCTGCTAGAAAGTATTGGTACTTATGTACATAAATTGATGCCTGTTATGCGCGGAGGATTGGGCAAGCAACAGGGTTTGCCACTTGCCACAAACCTTTTTCGATTCATTAATAAAGTCTATGACATTGGGTGCATCTAGCAAATTCAGCTACCATTTCGAGTGACAGGCAAAGGTGTAGATGCTCGACGTTGTTTGTGTCTATTTGTGCTATAAAGAAAGAAATTCCGCCGCCGCAGAATAGACCACATTCTGCGACGGTGGAATTTCTTTAGTGGTGCCCAATGGACACATCGTGGTTAGCTAGACTGAGCCCAAAAACGAGTTCATGTCGCCAACAGTACCGTCGTTGGGCTAAAAACTTGCGAGCTCATGCCGCCGTAAGTACCGTGATTAGGCTCTTGTCTTAATAGCTTATGCCGCTGTGAGTACAGATGGGATCTTCTTGAATGATGAATTATTCGCGCTACTATTTAGAACGTGTAGATAAAAGAAACTGAAAGTAACCAGAAGGATTCTTAAATTTCCTGATCTTTTATTAAGTCTTATTTATAAAAAGTCGATTCCACTAAAACACTCTTAAGACGGTGTTAAAGCCGGATTATAACGGGAATTTCTCTCATAAACCGGCTTTAAACAGTGTTTCGGTAGGATCGGATTTTTATAAATAAGACTTAGACTTTAAAACCGCACTTCCGTCCCCAGCCACAGCTACGAGATTCTGATATCGGAGCACGAATTCCCCGAAGACCTGGTCCACCCGAGCGAGGACGTCCTGGTGGTTCCCGCCTCCATGTCGCCGCTGCTGACGGCAGTTCCCGCGGCCGCCAGTGCGCTCTATGTGGGCGTCCGCGCTCTGAGCGAGCAGGGCTACTATAGCGACCTCAGCGAGGTCCACACGCTCACTATGGAAGGTGAGGACAGTGAGATATAGAACTTGCATTCCGGCGTGTCGTTTGTAAATTAAAACCAAACTACGGGTTTATGGGAATCGCCTAGCGAGGAGCTCCTTAAGAAAGGATCATGTAGCCGCACATAAAACACCATGCCTCCTAGTGTTAACCTTGTACGTTGCTCACAGGTGCTGAAGCGGAGGCTGAGGCGTCCACCTACATGACGGGCGTCTGGTGGGGCACCATCGGCGCGTGCCTCGCCGCCGCAGTATTGGGCGGAGCTCTCCTACACCTGGCGTTGAGGCACAGAAGATTGTCGCGTTCCTTCCTGCGGTTTACTTCTGCGACGCCGCGGTACGACAGCCGCAGAGGACAGGCTACGTTGGGAGATCATGGTAAGTTCCCTACCACATGTACGTTAATGCCAGCTTATTGAATTCTAGGCAATAGGCATAGCTTGTCCTCTGCCGCTAGCCATTCGATAGCGGCAGGGGACAGGCTACGTTGGTAAATCATGGTAAATTAGATGATACTACTGTTGAGGTCGGGTTACGTTGATACACCTGGTCATGAGACAAAAATTCATTGGCGCGTTCCTTCTTGAAGTTTGCTCATGCCACGCCGCGGTACGAAAAAAAAAACGAAACAGTGTTAAACAGCCCGTCTTTACTTTGCCCTGCAGATGACGACGACGTACCTCCCATCCACGGGTTCTCGGACGACGAGCCGCTCGTGATCGCCTGAGTGCCACCGCGGCGCGCGCGGTGAACTGACCCTGGCATCGGGCTGTAAGCTTTACCGACAGTGAACGGCGCTCAATTAAATAATGCTCACATTTCAAATTCAAATTAAAACATTTTTTAATTATAAAAACAAGCGGTCTTATTTATAAAAACACTATTCCTTTAAACACTCCTCAGAGGCACTTTAAATAATCCGTGGTTACGTTTTACCCTTTGCCTCATACTATTTAAACTGCTTCTGAGGAGCATTTTAAGGAATCGTGTCTTCATAAATAAGACCGAAAATGTTTACTTAATGAACGTCAAAGTTGTTAGTTTCAGAATTAGTACATTCTATTGAAGGATTGGCACCTGTACAAAACCAAACGAAATTAGTTAACGTAACGTTTGTAATCAAACTACTAGTTTGGTTTTAAAAATAATTTACAAACGCAATGAAACTCTACCAATACGTTTAGAGGGCACAAACCGAGGTTTCATTGTACTTAGAAATGCAAATAATTTGAGACTTGTGTAAAGGTTCTGTGTTTCATAGTTATACATTTAACATAGTTGTACAGCCCGTACGCGATTTCTGTGTTTTGGCCTATGTAGCTCGAATTTTTTTTTTATTGATTTATTCTCAATTCTAAGCACGATCAAACCTCGATTGGTGTCCTTTTAAAGATTCATTGCGATCGCATGTCGTTTGAGAATCAAAACCAAACCATGTTTGTATCGGAATGAGAGAGGAGAGAGAGGAACAGGCTTTTTTCAACAGATTTTGCGTTTGCCACTATACGCGACATCGCATCGTGTTATCATACGCATCTTGTTTCGACAGCACTGATTGGGAAATTAAGAACAATGTTAGCTGTTAGCTCTTATTCAAAATGCTTCTGTGAAAAGAATTTTTCGACATTGGAAACCTCAAAATGACTTGGTTCAGCCCTTAAAATAATAAGCTTACATCCCGAATTAACTGACTATACGGATATATTCTATAACTAAACTAAGCTTTCACTCGCTTGGCCCGAAGACTACAAAGTACTTTAATAAAGAGAGTCTAATGTCTCTGTATTGAGTAGGCATATCTACCATTGATATATGAGGAGTTCTTCCTAAGTTATTACTATTAGCAAGATGTCAATGTAGTCAAAATAAGGGGTTTACTCTGCTTCACAGTGGAAGAGGGATGAAAGAAGAAACATTTGGAGTCTTGCTATTGATCAAAATAGTGGTTTAGTCTATTTGATGTTAAAAAAAGTGATACTGTAACAGGTAGTGTTGAACAAAAAAGAAAAATACGGTATGTATTACGTGGTGTGTTGTGGGTTGCGGTTCACTGCACGTCTAAAAAAGAAAACAATATAAAATGCGATCTTGTCATAAAACTAATACTATGTAAACTAGTAAAGATTTGTTATATTCATCGTTATACATGTAATAGTGAGTTGAGTTGCATTTTTATTTAGATTTATGTCGGATCTGGGTTGTGAGTGTGTTTGTGTTAAATTAGGGCTATATTTCGTTCATGTTTTAACCACAATTCCATCTTAAAAACTATAAATAGTGATATCGATGTAAACCTAGACGAGCGCAAAGCTTTTGACTCACTGATCGGCTGTCCCAAAAATAAACACAGCAAGGGACACTTTTTTTCAAAACCGAAATATTTCCACTACTCGTTACTGGAATCAACTAGTAACCAATAGGGGTATTTCTCTTTTTTGAAAAAAAAAAGTCCCTTACTATGTTTATTTTTGGGACAGCCGACTTGCCCGACTGTACGTCACCCCCGAGTGATTCATATAGAAAGCCCTTACAAACACGCGACAGTTGTCGATATATTATTTATTACTCAGAGCTTTTGGTTTTTTAAGAGTATTATTAATTTTACTGGTAGTCCAATATTAGTAAAAATATGTGCACATTTAATTTGAAAAATTGTCTATACAGGTTCTAGATTATCATTTTGTTTAATTTAAGTAGGTAGATAATGGAGTTGCAAATTAAATGTGGCAAATAGAACGGGCTGTAATGTTACTATAAAAGACTTTTTCGTGATCTTCATATGCTCCAAGTGTGATGTGTTGGGAGCTGTACGGATAAACTAATCGCAGCTATCAATTATCTTAGTTATCAATTATCTTGTTTATAACCATAAACTATCTCATAAATGTGACTTGTGCTAAGTACGACACCAAAGATGAGTGTTATTTTAAGTAAAGTACAATTAAATGTGATTGTATTAATGATACATTTTGTCAAATTTTGTGTTGAACATTAACGGTCTTAATTATAAAAAACACGATTCCTTAAAACGCCGATTAAAATACTCTGTGGTGGAGATTTTACAAGGAAAAGTTGTAACCACAGATTAAATAAACTGCCTCTTGGGAGTGCTTTAGAGGAATCGTGTTTTTATAAATAAGTCCTTAAATTTATAAAAAACAAAAACTAACCAAAAGTCACAATATACGTCTCGCTTGACATTCCGGAGATATAATTATATTTCATTTTTATTAACATCCTATTAGTTCTTATATAGGTTATTGTACAAGTTAATATTATAATCAAAATTTTGTCCAGCCGTATTTAACTGCACTTAAATTATTGTCTTTACAGCAAGCTCGCAATGGCTCGTAAAAAAACAATGAAATGGGAAACGTAGCGTGACCTTCCTCGTCTTTTTACGTTCCGTTCCGTCATATATCTGTAACTTCTACTATTTATGCTTGGCTGGATTGTGTATAAATTGTAATATGTCAAAATTCGTGTAAATCAAAATAAAGATATATTGCAAAATGCATTCGCTCATCCGTGTTTCACTTTTGACCAGCCAAATCGCCATTACACTATCCCCAATCCGGACAGTGCTCTTCTGATCCAGTCGTGGGCCGGAAGTAGGACGATACGGGATGGGACGTCACAACTTTCTTTAGAGACCACCACTCCTACCGCCGCTCGCTTTCCGTTACTGCTGCATACCAGTGTGCCGCCAATTCCCGTCTGGAAGATAACCACTACAGTAAATTTTACTTTACACCTGAAAGTAATATTTGATTTGGTGACGGTGAAATGTGATTAGAACATGATTAAAAGACCTAGGTGACAATTCATCCGCAAAATAATACGAGTATTTCTTCCCACAAAATTCACTCTCAAAAACGGCCTCTGTCCTCTCGAGTCTCGATTAGTCTGTACCAGTGAAATGAGCGCAAAATGTGCTGTAGAGTAAATCACTCTGTGATTGGTTCATTCTGTGCGCCATGCGTGACGACGTGAATGTTGATTGAGCGATAGTAAGTGCAAGTGAAGCAACTTATGATTGGTTTTATACAAAAACGTCGAAAAAATTACTTCATCTGTGCTTCAGGATCCATCGAAATATCTAGTAGCATAAACGGCCGTAACTTTTTTTACGTTATCTTAGAAGTTACATGTTTTCACAGCTTCAAGGGATTGTAGACCTGAGTATTTGGTTTTAATTTCTCGGTACTCGATACTGCCATGCGTTCCAGAGATAAAGGGTCTCGTCAGACGGACGTATGGGCGGATGGACGGACAACAAAGGGTTCCGTTTTTCTTCTGAGGTACGGAACCCTAAAAATGTAAGATAACTAAAAAAAATTACACGTACATACGTATACGTTATAAACGTACATACATACATCAATACAGCATTAATTATGGGTGGTTTGAAAGACATAGCAAACAATTGAAAACCTACTCTAGTTTGTTTTTTTTAAAACGCACTTCAAAAAGATCTCGACACAAACTCGAATCAATTAGAATCATTAGTAGCCATCCAGAGCGGTGCGTGCGTGCCGCGGGTCCGCGGGTCATTGTTCTTTAACCAAGCAGCACATGCTTGTCTAAAAAAGGGTTAAAGAATATCTAATAGAATTAAAATGACTCGTCTACCATAAGAGTTAATAGTCCTTCAAGATATCCCTAAGATTGCTAATAGACACACTTTAGCCAAAGTGGGCACAACCTTCCCTGTAGCTTACTAGATTGTTTTAAGAAAATGCCATAAGACAGTGTTGAGAATCAACTCTTATCAGCTTTTTTCTAGAATGCTACTAAACAGTTTGTAGATAACCTTTAGGCGTTCTAGATACTTAATCTTAAGGTAAAATAATAAGCATAAGGTATAGGGCCGGTGAAAAAATTGCTTAGAACCATTTTAAAACCGAAATTACTAGAGCATAACATATACGAGAATAAACAGTTTCAATCAAGATTTTATAACGTTATGCAGAGCAATGACAAGATAATTTTATTGTAGGATAGCGAAATTATGAATACTTACAATATTTCTCACCTTTTATCGCATTGTTAATGCGTGTGTATAGCGTGAAAGTAACTGCGGATTTTAATTTTTCGCGAAAGGTATATAAGAGTTTATGTTAAAACAAATGCGCCCTTATTTCGTTCACATATTGAAGTAATTTTAATATTTCATTTATTAAGCGTTTAATTTATTTTTCGATTATTCATAAAAAATGAAACTTGAAAAGATAAGAAATAACATTGGGAATAATTTGCTGTAAACGATTGAAAGCTTCTACGGATAAAATAGGTGTAAAACGAATTTTGCAAATGTGAAAATTCTACACCGTTTATGACTGTTATTATTTTTGTTTATAAAATGGCGACAAGACAAAAAGGGCTTAGCCAAAAGAGAGTTAGGAGCGATTACTCTAAAGATTTAAGTTGAGAATTCCTTTAGAGTAAGTTAAGGTCAAATTTACTTATCTGACTCAAACAACGCCTGTTGAAGAGCAATTGCTCTTAAAAAGGTTCTAAGAAGGTCTTATGAAGTGCGCTTGTGGAAACTGTTTTTCTATAAACAGTCTGACATTATTATTATCTTTTAAGTACTGCTGTACTTTTCTCCGAAATCCGCCACTTCTTTTAATATTTTTCAGTTTATTCATTATTCTTCTAATGTGTCAACTCGTCCCGCATATTAAAGGCAAAAACTCTTTTCTAAGCTATTTTGTACACTAAAATCACTAGACGTACATGTGGAGAGTCTGTCAATAGATATTGTACTAAAGCTTATCTGCAAGAGTATTATATCTAGAAAAGTCTTATGAATATGCGTTTTTAGAGTATTTATAATCTTTATTGAATATTCCTAGAATGGTTTTTCTTAAAATAATCAGTATAACTATAGAACTTCTTAAAATAATGTTCCTTGAGAGCTATTTACCTTATATTACACTTTTCCTAGAGAAGATGTCGACATCCTTTAGCCAATTTACTGTTTATCAAGTATATTGGTGTAAAGGAGGTTTTTAAAACCTTCATAAAGTCAAACTTGAGACAAAAACCACTTTAGAACATTGAATCTTATTTTACACCATCTTGAGTATGCCATTATCTATAAATATTCCACAAATAGCTACTATATTATAGATGAAATAGATTCAAAGTTTCCAAAGTTTGCTGCTTGGGAGAAAAATTGTAGAATAATCTTGTTTCCAGTTGAAAAAAAACTGTTAACTCTCCGTCTAAATTCTCCTATTTTTTTATTTTTCGTTTTTACATATTTATATAAGTAATAGTCTAACTAGATGTCATTTTTAATTACTAATTCAAACCGCCCAGGTTTAAGTCAGTATAGATCTACATAGACGTAGATACATGTGTGGACTTTACTCAGTTACTATGATTTCCATTTAAAAAATAATTTTATCTGATTATCCTACAATAAACGGGTTGAAAGTAAACTTACCACGCAACCCTGGTTGTCAACCGAAGCACAGAACGCATTTTTCGGAATCCTCCCGCCTCTCCTCTTAGCTGGTCTGTAGCACTCGCGGGGGGTGATTACCGAAGCACGTTGCCATTGCGGCCGCTCGTTTATTGCTGGAACAATGGGCCCGTTTCATCTCGACAGTTCTTGTAGCTTTCCACGGTGCCGGTGGTCACACGATAGATATCATTATCTACTAGCATATATAGTGACTAACATCTCAGAACAGGGGGCGTCGATACACGTCGACGGCGGCAGTTGGCACTCATGCCGCCGGTCTATAAGCGCCCTAATTATGCGCACGAAATCCTGACCGATTCCAATCGTCACTGTCCAATTCCGTGCCAAGTTGACAGTTACACGATTGGAATCGTTCAGGATTTTGTGCGCGTAATATAGGAGCAGGACTTGTAAAACGAAGTAAAAAAAATAAGGAAAGTATCATCGATAAAATGGAAAATATACCTAGGTAGGGTACCTCATTTAGCGACATCTATGCAAATCTATAGTTCATATTTGGTACCGATTTTCCACCAAATGGTACGGTCCGTGTAGTTTTAAATAAAGTACCTACCTACTGTAAAGAAGTGAACTGAACTAGATACGTCACATTTCATAAACTCACGCCTGTATGTCTGTACCCGGAGGGGTAGGCAGAGTCCATGGTATGCCACGTGCCGCGATCCTAAAAAACCTCTTGCGCTTCAAAACTAAACCAGACATTTTGGAAATATTTTAGAATCTTTTGGAAAATTTGTTAACATCTTAGTCATTGATTCATCATCATCATCAGCCCACCGCTGCTCACTGCTGGGTGTCTTTGCCCCCAAATGCCATCTCGCACGGTCCTTTGCCATTCGCATCCATGGACCCTCTGCCGACTCAACGACATCGTCATCGTCCGCCCATTGGGCCGCTGGTCCGCCCACTGACCTTTGTTCTGTTCTCAGCCGCCACTCTGTGATTGCTCTGGTCCACCTGCCGTCTTCCCTCCTCATTGTTTTGAGATGCTTGGTTAAAACGCATACTGGATTTGGCATAATGTCAGCGTACCTTAGCATTATATTGTTTACCTTGTCCCCGGCCGCCCCAGCCAACAAACCCACAGCAATCGCCGACATGAGGATCGGCTAAGCAAGCCGGCTGCACGTTCGCGCCCAGACGCAATGGCCGATTCCAGTGCTGCAAACATACAAAAGGGGATATGTATTTTATAAAGGCCAAACCAGACGATTCACTCGGACGAACGTTCAGTCGAGCGATTGTTCATTTTCTCTCACATTTCTCGACCTCACGGGTAGTCCAGTCATAACGTCGGAAAAAACGGGTTAGGAATGCATGTGAACCGAGAAGGTTACGTTTTGGATATTACGTAAGGGGGAGGGGGTAGAAAAGCTTCAAATTGTCGACCAAAATTGTGCATTTTCCGCCTTCTTGAAAAAGGGGTTAAATTTAGTATTTTCACAATAAGTCGGTTCTCCGTTGAGATACGAAAATTTTGTTGAAATACTTTTCTGTTGTTTTTTTACGATCTACAATTAAGGTCCTTTACATTTTTCACCTGTCGTTCATCGTTATTAAGATGTGAAATTGAAAAAATGTCGAGTATCAAACTTGTAGAGCGTGTTCAGACCTACAATTTCCAAGGTCCGGGGTCACAATGAACGTTAATTTTGATAACACGGTGATATAAAATAGTATTTCAACAACTAGCTTTAACTTTACTCATAGATATTTTGTAAATATCACTCTCGTATAAGCCGTTGCCTTTCCAATAAACAATACAAAACTATTTTGACATCGTATGAGGAAGAGGCAATAAGTTGCTCAATATTTTTCTTCAATTTAACGTGTTGTACCTACAATACGGGAGGTAAATAGAATTACCCGATCCGAATGTAGGTACACTTTGTTTAGTCTAGTCTAGTCATTCATTCATCTTTAATTATGGAAAATGATAGATGCACCGATCCATGTGTTTAGATGATTACTTCCGAGTGAAAGAGAGAAATGCGCGAAAAATGAAATGTCATTTCTATAAAAGTGTTTTTAGATTAAAAGTTAGCGGGAGTGAATAGCTCCAGTTTTATTTTAAATGGCCGGGAAAGGGCTCGAGCACTGTAGGAGATTCCATTGCGTAGCATACAGTGAACTGTGGAACCCACCCAAAAGAGTTTCAATTTTTTGGTTTCTCCGAAACTGCCTATTTTAGGAGGAAGAGGGCTACTGCGAGGTTATAGAGATATAGGCGTGAGTTTAAATTTGATTCGGTCGAAAAGTTCAACTGTTTCTATGAAGAACGGCTGCTAACTTAGAAAAAGAAGGAACAATTTTTTTCGTAATAAATTAATCCGGCGTTTCAACAAAATAGGTAGTATGTACCTACCAGTATTGCCAAGTCATGTCCACTGTCGCTAGGATCGTAGCGGGGGTGAAGGTGGACTGAGGCCATACGCTGCTGAGTCAGTTTATTGTTTTGTTCGCTGATGTCCCACAAACCGGCGTAGAGGATGATCTCGCCAGGCACCGCTCTGCAAGATAAGGCCACGTATATAAGGACTTTTCAATTATTAATTTTTTCATAATGTTTTCTTACAACTGACTTAGAAACGTCAGTTTAAACTACTACCGTTTGAACTAAATTGAAATTACTGCGAAATTATAATCATAGCGTTTGATTACCGGTTTGCTTCTTCAAGAGCGTGTTTTTAAATTCACTCTAAATGCATGTAAGCAGCAGTTTCACTCGATTTCACGTCCAATAAGGTGGATATTTAATATTTATCTATACGAAAAATTACTACCTAAATATGGTCATTTTCTGAAATACCCCAACTTTCCAAATATCTTGTTTCGAATTTCAAAAGACGTAGAATTGAAGTTGGAAATTGCGAGCTCTAATTGCCTTACCTAACCCTGTATAAGCAGACGCATACAGGATTATTTCTAAAATCCTGAAACATGTCTGTAAGAGTTTCTCATTTACAACAACTTTTGTACAACTTAAAACTAGTTAAGATTGCATGCTTTAATTATTATAATTTGGTCTACTTAAGGGACCTCCAGGTCTATTTTTGTATACGCAACACATACTTTTTAATTTTTTCTGTATGACTGTTCGTGTCCTAAATAAATTT
Organism: Yponomeuta malinellus; assembly: GCA_947308005.1. Taxonomy (NCBI): domain Eukaryota; kingdom Metazoa; phylum Arthropoda; class Insecta; order Lepidoptera; family Yponomeutidae; genus Yponomeuta; species Yponomeuta malinellus. The sequence continues at coordinate 7,003,995 of OX371010.1, forward strand.
ACCGTTCAAAAAATTACTTTGCGGTTTTTCTTATTTGTGGTACCGCTGTTATGCTTAAAACCATATCTGTTACATTGAATAGAATTGGATATTCTTCTATGTAGGATAATGATCTATTGTTACGATATTGGTAGACAGCGTAAAGCACGACTTTAATCAAATTATGTGAACCCAGATATTTCGAAAAGTACAAATCTGGGAAAAAGCTCATAAAACCAACGTTGCCGTAAAACAAAAACAGGAGTTGTTGAGGAGTTGCGCAGAGTTCTAGAAAAAACCCTGCATACGTATTTTATGATAATGTAATTCCTGTACCCCTGTACGCAGCTGGCAGCAGTGATAGCGGCGCGCGTGTGCACCAGGGTGGCGTGGCACATGGTGCGGCGCTGCTGCCGGCTCCTCACCATCAGGCTGAGCCACGGGTTCGACCCGTAAGACGCCTCGCCTTCGCGCTCTGCGATTGAATATCGGCGACATTTTTAGCTAGGCAACACCCTTTTTTACCCGACTGCGGCGGAGCCCAAAAGAAGGGTAACGTGTTTGGCTCATATGTATGTATAGGTAGGTATATAATCATGACCCATTCTATGTTCCCCCTTAACTCCTTAACCAATGGTCAGATTTTGACAAATGAGATCTCAATCGATTCGTCGTATTTGCGCGAGTGTCATAGGCTATATGAATACAGCAAAAATCTAAGAACAATATAAAAAATAACTAAAAAGATAAAAAACTGAAATAAAAATAACCAATAACCCGACTGCTGAGCAGGTGGGACCCAAATTCAATGTGAGGTACCTGAGTTGGTCGCACCTGATTAGTTGTTACATGCTCAGCAGTCGGGTTGTTGGTTATTTTTATTTCAGTTTTTTCATACGACTGCCCAATACCTATCCAAACCAAAAATGCGATGTGTTTTCGGGTTTCATGTTGTCGGTTTCTTTGTCCCATTATAATTTCTAAACGATTAAACTGACTTAGTATTTAGTGTTGTTAGATTCGACAACATTTGGGCAACAGCCCCTATACCTATTATGCGCACCAAATCCTGAGCGATACCAATCGTCTGTCAAATTAGTATGGAATTTGACTGTTAGACGATTGGCAGGATTTGGTGCGCGTAATGAGGCTCCTGTTCTTATCTTAAGACTACAGATAATAGGTATAGATGAAAAATGCCTTTGTCTCCATAGTATGATCTCCTTTCAATTACTTATCATCATGCATTATAACCTGCGATCATCGATACCTGCGATACGTTCGCGTTGTCACAAAAATGTTTGCGCAGGTCGCGGCTTAGAAAAAAAATCGCTTATAGCTACTTACTGGCGTGCAATTAAGTGTTATCTATCTATCTATTATCATTAATCCACTGAAAAATGGAGCCACCGGACAGGAAAATTTGTCAAACTGTGTTAAAAGAACTGTTTTACGTACAACGTTTTTTGATCAGAAGTCGGTGCATAGCACAATCCTTTGTTTACGGTTCCATTAACTCCACCGCCCTGGCACGATTTTGCAAGGAACTTAGGGATAATGGGGTTATGATAGTGGATTGAGCATATACATTTATACTTATTCAAATAACTTATTGCTCCTACGCTGCCAAACTACAAATACAAAGAGGTCTTACCATTAAAAGGTTGATCATTCCAAGTCCTCCCACAATCTTTAAAGACTTGTTCATCAGATACAACAAACTCCTCGTACTCCGAATCGCCTTTGTCATCACTTGCATCCATAATCACAGATCCCGGACTATAGTTATCGTCGTATACACTTTCCGTCGTTGATTTTCTCGAGTTCTTCGTATGAGTTCTGCTTTTGTTTCTAACCAGGTTTAGGAGTTTGAATCCTTGTAGGACGTTGAAATTGGGGTTGGATTGGTAGCTGACTGTTTGGCTTCCTGATTCGTAGGATGACTCTTCAGAGGTGGATACTTTTACTGGGATCTTCCGTTGTGGCGGTTTGGCCGTACTTCCTCCTTTCCGTTTATCTAAAATTCAGGACACCTACATATAAGTAAGTACTACATATTAGTTACGGTCAAGATAAAGAGATAAGATAGAGATATTTATTTGTTTAACATGAGTATGCATAGATGGTACAATAATAAATATTTGTTCTGCATGTTTTGTCATTGTAGACATACAAATTTTTGGTAGGAGAGAGCGCCATTACTTAATTAAACAATAATAGTAGATTATGCATTAAAGGGATAAAGCAGTGTATTATGTCTCGGGCAATATTTTGATCCCCAAGGACGAGGGATCCTAGGGTTAACTCACGAGCGAAGCGAGGCAGTTACAGAGTTAAAGTTAAAGTTAAAGCTAGAATCCCGAGGCCGAGGGGTTCAAAAACGCCCGAGACAAATACACTGCTTTATCCCCAAAATGCATACTCTACTTTATATAAACACTGCGAGGCAATAAAACAGATTGTATGCATTCCGGTATCACATCACTTTCGTCACTGTCAGTTGACATTTTTGTTAAAATACGCTATTTTGTTACAAAATAACACAAAGATTTGCAGTTTAGCGCCTTTTCGTTCTATTTGTTTTTTTTTTGTAGTGGCAAATTCTTCTTCATGCAGGTTTCTATGAAAAGTTTCATTCTAATTTTGAATACATTCTCCTTGATTTAGGGCTCTATGAAAAGTTTTCATTCTAATTTTGAATAAACTCTTCTTGGTTTAGGGCTCTATGAAAAGTTTATATTCTAATTTTGGCGTTTGGTCATGGATTGCAAGGAGCTCGTATATTCAATGTTGATTGCATTCCAAATTCAAATGTCATAATTCCCTAGTGGATTATGAAATTCAGTACATTTATAATGACCCGGCTAGACCATAGGACACAAATGACTTGCTTTAAGTTGAGTTTGCATGACACATAATATGCCATTGACGAGCAGGTGTTATATAAATAATAATACCTAATAACTTCCACACAACACAACTACTTATCCTAATCACAATCTAGGATACCCTGTGGTAGGCTAACCAGACAAGGACATCACAAGCATAGAAATATAAGCAGACTGAGGCCATTTATACAAATCAGGTGCGGCTGCCACTACTGGGAATCAAACCCACGACCTTTGTTTTGGGAGGCAAGCTTGTTAACGATAGAAGTCTCTCAATAACGGCAATGCTTACCTAATCGAGGATCTAGTGTAGAAACCCCGTAACCAATATCACCATCTTCTTCCTCGTCTGTGACTACGTCATCATTTTCAAAAGTCCAAGTGCCGGACCAGTGACCATCTGAATACAAACCTACTAAACCAGGCCTCGGTAATTCTCCCGTAGGACCATAGTCATAGTCTGGGACGCCATAGCTAGGTTTAGTGAATTGGTATTTTGTTTTCTTCGACGGTGTGAACGCTTTGTTCTTTATGTTAGCATATGGATCGACATAATCATCATCTTCGTCGGGTGTTATGATCCTTTCTGTTATTTGTGGTGAGTTCGTAACTTTAAAATTTTGGAATCGTGAAGATATTCTCCGAATCAAGGCTTGTCTTTGCTTCAAGGCCATATTTTGGTCGTTGTTGGTCGATCTCGTGAATCTTTGTTTTGTAGGACTGTTTTCTGGGAATATCACCTTGTGGGCGGCAATGTCATCACTTTTTATTGGGAGAATACAACATACTAATGGGTATCCAAATAAGTTGTTGATTTGAAAGCTGGACCTAAAATGTAGTATAATAATAATAACATTAACTTTCACACAACACAATCACTTGACCTGGTCCCAAACTAGGATACCCTGTACTATGGTTACGAGGCAAGGACATCACAAACATGGAGATACACCCAGACTGAGGCCATGTGAGATTCCGTGTGGGGTGCCGGATTAAGAATAGCGTCACTCCATTTCCTTCCGTGGAAGGCGACTAAGGAAAAAAAATACCAAGAGACGGACAGCAGCGTTTTCTTGAGATACCAACCGCATACTGCGATCGCCAACCCGCCTGCCAAGCGTGGCGATTATGGCACAACCCCTCATGGTTATGAAAACCACGAAGGAGGCATGTGTCCTGCAGTGGGCATCAAGTGGTTGATGATGATGATGATGATGAGGCCATTTGTACTAAAGTACGGCGGCCCCGAGTGGGAATCGAACCCCCTACCTCTGTTTTGGTAGTTAAGCGCCTTAACAGCTAAACCAACTAGGCAGTCTCTATATTATAGATTAATTGATTAACGTCCTCGTCCACTGATGGCTATAGGCCCTTATCCTTATCCTTATCCAGCCCCTGCGTGTAATTTGACTGTGATCGTAAATTACTGCGAATTATTCCAAAAAAGTGTGTTACCTTTTCTGGTTTGGTTTGTATACCAATCCATCGCAAAGTCTGCATTCTCCCTCATCCATATAAGAACAAATACTTTCATGGGAATTTTGATTTTGGTTTGAAGTTATTTTATCGTTCATATTAATACTGTTAAGCGGTATATCACTTGGGTATGACATGACGTTACTTGAAGGATTATGAGTAACGTTCCTTAGACGGACCACTTTCTTATCATCAGGATAGTAGAAACTAAATTCGTCATCATAATTTTGAGTTGTTGTAACAATTTCTTTTTTAGCAGTAAGTTTTGTAGATTTGGTCTCATTTGCTTTGATCGTTTCATGAGTGTGCCAAACCACGCCACTCCTATCGTCGTATCCTAAATCGATTATGTTAATTTCTTTACCTTCCCTCGTGTTATTTAACTTTTCACCGGGTCCTATTTCGTTATCACTTGTAACATCACTGCTAAAAATTATTTTATCGTTTTCGTCAGTATCAAACGCCGTCAAATGTTCGAATTTAGGCCCTTCTATTTTATTAGCGTGTTTTAATTTATCACTTAGCCACCAAAATTCACCATTAATTTGAGCCATAACTGTTTTATGGAGACTTATCACTAAAAATAACTTTAAAAACATTTCGTCTGGGATTTCTTGACACAATGTGGATGGACGCTAATCCCTTAAAAAGTTTAAGTATACCTCTAATATTTGGCTTTACATAAATTTTATACGAAGCAACAATTTAGCGGTCCGCCCGTTTTGAAATCGACGAATATTTATCATTTGTTGACTGACACAAAATGCGGCGTAGCCATTTAAACCGGACAGAGTAACTGCAAGTATTTATAAAGCGCAGGATGTAATGCGTCCGTAAAGTTGCGTGATTTGCTGCGTGGACGTTATCCCGCTGCAATTACAGGCCTTTGTGACTGTATTGCCGCGGTCACGCAGTGATGAAAAGGGTAGAAGGGTCTGTTGAATGAGAGCGCGTACCTATCAGAGCCGACAGAATCGACTGCTCTGAAGTCAATGAAGTTTCACAGGGCCTTAATACATCAAGATGAATGAATTTACTAAATCAATAAATTTCCTTGCCTTTAATGTAGAAGAAACTATTTGAAGTATTTTTTTCAGAGTGGAGCTTTAGAAAGCAGGGAAAATCAAATCAGTCAAAGCAAATCAAACGTTACGAAATATTGACATACACAATGTGACAGATTAGAAGCAGGTTGCTGGCAGCGGCTGGATGAGGATGGCCGAGGACAGAAGGAAGTGGGGTGCTTTGGAAAAGACTTGATTGACTTTGATTGAAGATTCAAATTATCGATAATTCGAATGAAAGCAAGTTAATTTAAGTATGCGAGGCAAACGGGTTATGCGAGATGTGTGAAGAATTCTACCGTGCCAAACGAACCTACCGCGCCGAAAGAATTTCATGACAGAATGCGAAGACATTGGCCGCTAAGTCCGCACTGTTCGCCCGAATCTGATGACGTCATAGGAACTAGTCTGATAATTGGTAGTCTTCCGAATATTTTCAGCGATTTGCCGGATGCGGTGCATTTTGGTGAGACAGGTTTCAAAGAATTTCATAAATTCGTTTCGTTCGGCTCGGCGAAGTTACTCTCCATACTCATCTTACAGGGTTACCATAGTCCCTAGTACCGTAGGGTATCCTAGTTTGGGACCAGGACAAGGTGATTGTGTAGTGTTGTGTGGAAGTTATTATTATTATTATTAAAGGTGTGCGTGCATGCAACGAGCAATGAATATTGATGAAGCGGAAGAGATCTGTCAGGACCGTGGCAAGAGGCAGGCCCTGGTAACTGCCTACCCCTCCCTTTTTATGTTATGTTATTATTAATGGTCTAAAAAAATAAGTTACAGGGTGTTACTTCTGTTAGTACCCAGTCTGTGTTGCAGTGGGCACCCACAGGATCTAGGTTAATGCGTGGTCAATCAGCGAGCGCCCGCCTTTTTGTCTCGCGTACAGTCGCATACATAATTGAGACATTAACTTGCTTTCATTCGAACTATCGATAAATTGATACTTGTGCAATGATAATTGCCACATTGTGTATTAGATGAGCATTTCGTAATATTTGATTTGTTTTAACTGACTTGATTTTCCTTGTGTCTAAAGCTGAAACTCTGAAGAATATATTGCAAATATTTTCTTCTATATTGCAAGTTAAGGAGAAATTTAAGTAGATTTATTGCAAGATCTATTTTATAGTTAAATTAATTAGGTAGGTACAATTAAGTTAAGATTCCAGAGTACCTTAGATAGACCTTTGTTCGATAAAAATTTTCATATTATTAATAATATAGGTGTCTCGCTAATATAAGTGTAGTTGTGTTCCTCACTGTGCTAAAAATATTTACAAGTTTATCATACATACCTAACTGTTATGATAAACTTAAATATTTACAATTATAAAATCATTTCGCATTTAAAAGAGATGCGTTAATCGCCGATATTTCCGTTGGCTGACCGTGACACAATTACGAGTAACTGGAGTAAAGTACTCAAGTATTTATGTAGTTAACAATTTCCTTGATGATAAAGTATTACATTGTAACAAACAAATTTAATGATGTCTTCAGACACCACTTCCTCATTATGACTGTCTCGTTAGTCTAGCGGTCTTCCGATTACCATGCCGGAGGTCGTGGGTTCGATTCCCACTGAGGGCCACAGTACATTTGTACAAATGGCCTCAGTTTGGGTGAATTTCCATATTTGTGATGTCCTTGTCTGGTTACCATAGCACAGGGTACCCTAGTTTAGGACCAGGACAAGTGATTGTGTTGTGTGGAAGTTATTATGACTATATTGACTGCCTCGTTGGTCTAGCCGTTGAGGCGCTTAGCTACCAAAACCGAGGTCGTACAAATGGCCTCAGTCTGAGTGTTGTTTGACAGTCTGGATATTGTTATAACTATTATAACTATTATAAACAACCTATATGCCTCACACTGTAGGGTACAGGCCTTCTCTCAGAGAGAGAGAGAGAGAGAGAGAGAGAAAGAGAGAGAGAGCGTGCTACGGATTGGATATTTCAAGCGCTGAGGTAGGTCAATACACTCAGGTTTCCTAGCGAGGTTTTGGTTCACTTTTAGCAACTGGTATTGCTATTACAAATTGGTGCATGGTGGCATCGAACCCAGGACTTCGAATCTGAGACTAAAGTGCTGTCAATCCGCCACCACCTTTCTCATCTTTCTACTACTGTTCTGTGGGACTACTAAATGTTGCCCGCAATCGCAACTTCATTCGCATATTAAAAAGCCCCTTCCCAATTTTTTGGCTTCCGTTCGACAACCCTTATAGTTTCGCCGTACGTCTGTCTGTCTGTCTGTCTGCGGCCAAGCTCAGAGACCATTAGTATTAGAAGGAAAACCGTCTTTCGATTTAGGGAGCTTTAGAGCACAAATTTTTGTTGGAGTAGAGCGTTCCCCCCCTCTGTCGGCTAAATGGTTGATTGAAGAAACGTGAAAAAATTCAGGGCGGTAGCACGCTTTACAAGTTAACAAGTAATAGGCGACCAACTTATTAAAGGAATACTTCGTTCGAATTCCATTGAAAATTACTCGATGAAGTTGTTAGTTCTGCAAAGCTAGAAAAAACCCCTCCTTCTACGGAACTCTACACTGCGCGTGGCCTGACACGCACTTGGCCGGTTTTGCCCATATAGTGCAGCTATCTTTTTAGATATCAGCCCATAAATAGAGCCCACGATAGGCCTCTTGTCTTTTACAGTAACTCAGCCGTTCCTTTGCCAGTCTCGTCCACTGTTCAGCCGTTTTTACAATTCATCGTTCCATCGGGCAGGACATTTGAGGAAAATGGACGCTGGACTATGGTAGCCATTGAGTGAGTGAGTGGGGGTGAGTCTCTACAATGGACAGTTCTTCAATAGATTCACATTAGTATGGTAATGGTTGTTTCATTGACACCATTGGTAGTCTAGTAACCAATCGCATTCCAATGGTACCTATAACCCGTGCAAATTAACTCGGCGCCTCGCGCGACTCGGTGTCCATTGCGAGAGATGCCTATTTAAGTTGCGCGGGTTATAACATTGGAATTACAGTACTGCTATTGCTTATTAAACTACCATATAGAGCCAAATAACAGCTATTGTCGTGCTTATATCATTCTATTAAAAAAAATATGTGTGTATTAGACTCAAGCGCCAGGTCGACAGTTGGTGGGCTTAATGATGTTTGAGTAATTTCTATCGCATTGCCATCCACATGTTGTGTGCTTAGGTAGATATTTGTTATATTTTCTTTTGCATTCTGCTTGTGGAAAGTTCCTAACTCTCCAGAAGCAGAACGCACAACTCGAATGAAGCCTTAAGTCCATGCTCAGTCACAAAAGTTTCCGAATTGATTCCGATCGGCTGGCGACTTAGAAGCCCAGTTGATTCTTCGAACAACTTGAGTCCGTAATTCGATTTGCGAACGGTTCCTTCGACAACATAGCACGGGTAAAATCAAGACTTCTTTTTGCCTCAACGCTCTCTTAACTGACAAAATTCGTTTTGGAAACTTGGCTTTTGTTGAATAAATTCAGTTCTGAATCCTACAGATACCTATCTAAAAGTTGTAAAATTTTTGCCGGCGCCGTCTCCAAAAATAGGATTTAATTTATTTCATTCAAGAGCGACCTACAAACTGAGAAACAACGATTTTCAATGGTATTCCTTTTGCCAGATATTTTTGATGACAAAATTATTAAAAAAATGCAAAAGTACCTAATTCTGTCCAACAAATGTGATACGCCTACCCGCTCGCCGCCGGCCGGACTGATGATCTGAAGTGCATCACACACGCGCGCTTTACTCGTACGATATCAAAAGCTTAAAAAAAATCATTGTAATTGTATACATTCATCGCGTTTATACGAAAAATAAAATTAAGTTTTTTTTATACCTGCTTGAGCTTAATGGATGTGGTTTAGTTATCAATACCGAAGAAACCTGTACGATTTCGAGGCCTATTATTGAAATTGGAATTGAATTGAAATCGAGGCCTATTATTTTAAAGTATATCCGCGTTTGGACATCGAGATTTTGTATGGAAGCTATGCTGCGTATGCGCGTGTATGCGCCCGAAGTACATTGCCGGTGGCGGTGGCTGGATTTGGATGGCCGAGGAGAAAAAGAAGTGACGTGCGTGCCTGGCGGAAGCCTATGCCCAGCAGTGGATGAAAGCGGACTGATGGATTCGGTTGCATAATTCTACCGAAGAGGTTTATGCCCATAGATGTATTACACCCGTGAGTAGTTAATCTAAGTTTATGCCATTATTTCATTTGAAGCATTATTCCAAGCAATGTTGGGCTCCAGCAAATCTCTTCCAGTCGAACGATTGCCTTTCGAAACATTTAGTGCGAACATTGTTTAACGTAGTAGTTAGTATTTTGTTTCAATAGTCTCTATTTGCATAGCAAGAAGCAAGAAATGCCCATGAAATCATCCCAACCAATTGAGGCGCCTTTTACAAGAACTGCCAATGTCCAATTTTAATTATTTTCTGTTTTCGGTTGTTGGGAACATTGTTCAACAAGCTGCATTAGCCTCACTAATCAGTTTTTACAAAACGTTATTCCGAAAGTTTAGGCAATTTTACAAATACCACCAAGGTTTGCTTGTAGGACAATGCTTTTGGCCAAAAAGCACCAAAGATACTCTGGAGACAAAATTTGTGCTTGTAAAGGCGCCTCAATTGGAAATCATACTTTTCTCTTGCTCATTACATTTTTAGGGAGAAATTTCAGCTTCGTGTTGGCTGTCAAAGTCAGTTTGTTCTAATGTTGTTATTGGAGTACCTACCAGCGGTCCCCGCGACATCGTTTGCAAAAACCCAAACATCTTCACACGATGCAAAAGAACGCCATCTCGTGTCAGTTGTTATACCATCTATGGCTCGTAGAGAAACGCAAATTTTTTGAATTTTTATTCAATCTCATTTCAAGCAAGCAGCGTAGCTCAAGCCCTGTACCATCAACGTCAACAATGCGTTAGAATTTTACAAAAATCGGGCATTCGTTTAATATACTATAGCTACAGGGTAACCTCTAATATGCGGCTCTTGTTCTAGTGTTGACTATTGATATTTTTTTCATAAATTTTGATTTTACGTGGTCGTAAAAATTGCTTTAGATAGATCATACACACTTCTATCTTCTATATAAAGCAAATGGTAGTAGGTAGTAGCAGTCGTAGGATGCGACAGTATGCGATAATTTTGCGTTTGGTAACAAAAGTTGTTATAAAACGTAAAATGTAACTTTTATTTTAGAGATAACAATAGAACTTAACCTTAATGGGATATCACAATATTGACATCGAGAGTAGAGGCAATGCCTAGTCAGTTTGAACGACTGTGTTAGTGAAATATTCAAAGCATATTACAAGCGGTTCGATTTTTATTTACATTCGCATATTGAAAGATGAATATTTCAGTAGAATCACATATACAACGTGTTATTTTAACAGAGGTTTGTCAGCATGGTGGCAAGTGGTCTCTCTTTTTCCTTCCGGTTTATCCGGCGTCAGTTTATGTATGTATGTATTCCAACAATGCAAAATCAGGCTTATTCAGTAACGATATTTAAACCATTTTTAATAAGCAAAAGTTTATAATACTCGATTTAATTTTAATTTTATTCAGTCTTGAAACTGAATGAGGTTATTTTGTTTACTGGAAGGGTTTTTTTTAGTAACGAAACCGTTTTCAAGTTTTGCCACATTTGAATAACACGCTGTATATATTTTTTCCAGTTCGAAAGCTATGCTCACGTTGAATAGGTCTGTTCATTTCCTATTACCTAGATGGTATTCAGATAGATGAACATTTCGGTAGTACCGGGGAATAAAAAAAAACATAGAAATATTCCTTCATACAAAATTCATACTCAAAAACGGCCCCAGTCCCCTCGATATTATCAATGAAATGAGCGCAAGATGTGCTGTAGAGTAAATCACTCTGTGATTGGTTCATTCTGTGCGCCATGCGTGACGACATGAACGTTGATTGGGAGATAGTAAGTAACCGCGTAACTAATGATTGGTTTTATACAAAAACGTCAAACCATGGACTTCATTGATGTATAACCCGTCGAAATATCTTGTACCTTGCAAGATAGCGGTCTGACGATGGCAGGTGCATAGTTTATCTATAAAGGACTATTGAGAAGCCACATTTTGAGGGATACTTCATTGTTGATTTAGAACTTTCCGTTGTTTTTGTTTTTAGTATGCACTCACACTTGTCTTCAACTCCTTGCTTTTAACTTTCAACAATGTGAACGCAACCTTTTGTTCATTTTTAGCGCACTCTTTTATTATCAAACTAACGATCACAAAAAATCTTATTCACGCTTACTTTTAAGAATTATACGCGAATTGCCGTGGCGCGTTACCTTATATAATAACTACCAACATATAATTATTGTTTCTCAAGTAAGTGAATCATTGTGATGAGAAATAAATTTCTTAAATCACACAAATCACATATTTTGCCGGATAATACTGAACTCGCTCCGATCATTACCGTATAAGTGCCGTAATATAGACATTTTTAAATTTCAGCAAAATTTTATGCCTAACATTAAATATTTTTACAAATATTAAATTATGTTAAGGTTAAGATGACAAATAAACATTCGATTTCATCAAATTGTATATAAACACAAATTAACTTAACTAGAAACATTAATTTATAGTTTATTTAATTTTTAAAATTGCTGCTGCTCCGTTTTTCCTGTGCCTTTATTGAAAATGCGCGCGCATCAAAGGTGCGGCGCGCAAAAAAAAAAAAAAAAATTCGCGCCGTTTTCAAACATTTGGTAAAGTTTCTGCTGTCTGGTTAATTAGTATCGAAAATGTCTGCTTCAAGTTATTAAAAATACTAGTTTGTTTTTTTCCTCGCAATTGTGTGTAAAAACGTCGTATGCAACTCGTGTGCATTGATCATTAGCTTCCTTACCGCGCTCGCCTACAACTCGCGCTTACAATAATGCCTCGTGTGTTATTGACCAACTTAGCACACTTGTATGATAATGTACTGATAAACACTAACCTATAAACTTTTTTTAGTTAGCCGTGTTTGTGTCCCACTGCTGGGCAAAGGCCTCCACCATGATCTTCCACTCCTCCCTGTCTTAAGCTGTCATCCCCCATCCGGGCAAGAAGGTTGAGAGATCGTCCCGCCACGCCATCTCCGCTTTGGCCGACTACGTCTACGATATCCGTCGCGTGGGACTCATTCAGGGGCAATTTTTGCCCATCTGTCTGGACTCGACTGACGTGGCCTGCCCAGTTCCATTTGAGTTTGGCTCCAACATCAGCGATTTTGGTACTGGAGCGGAGCGTGGTGTTTCGGATTCGGTCTGACGCCCAGGATGCTACGCTCCATCCGTTGGCAAACATGTCAACGAGCTTTCGCTTCGGGACACGTGGTAACTTGCCCTTATTACCTCTTTCATGGACCAGCAGCTCTTCCAGGCGTTGTCGATACGACGATCGATTTCTTTATCCTGCCTGTTTTCAAAGGAGACTATCTGCCCCAAATAAGCCTGCCCAAAAACCTCCGTTACGTGCTATTGGTCATACACGTGAGTTTTTGACCTATTAATTTTTAGTTCAACCTCAAGGCTCGCCGGGCTGAGATCTTGCAGCATTTGTTGGAGTTCCTCGGCTGATGTGGCGAATAGGAAAATTTCGCCATCGAAGCGGAGGTTGGATAGCCTCTTGATTCCGCCAATGTCATTGTGCACGGCTAGCTTTCTGAGGATTTTATTGCTGATAGAAAATGTGCTGACAAAACAGTATTTTTTTCGATGGCCGTTTAAATGATACCTAAAAATATGCAAAAAAAACAAGTGCGACTTTTTTAAGGCTCATCATTTTCTAAATTGTTGACTTCCCATGTATGGAGCTTTTGGAAGAAATGTTTGTGACGATGCTGAGAATACTTAGCTTTCAGGGACACCTGTCTTTTAACACCCGATATAGCCTGCTTGTAATGAATCACATTTCCTAGCTCCGTTAATCGAAAACCTCCTCACACATCTCATAATTAGGTTAATATTGAAATGACCGCCACACTAACCGTTCAGACCCACATCCTCTGTCGCCGCAAGGATTCCAGGAAGACTCTCTAGGGAGTGGTTACAGTGAATTATGTCTCATACTAACCGTCTATAGACGCTCGGTGGATTTCCAGCCAAGTTTGGCTCCAAAGTAATTAAAGTAACTAAGTGATATTTATGTGAATGGGTGAAAGGTAAGGGCCGTATTGACGCGAAGTTTCGAAGAACTTTAGGGATCTGAGATCAAAAAATTCTTAGGGAAGCCAGTAAAAGATGAATACAAAGATGTTGCGTGATACGTGACACTATTGGCTAAACTTTGCCTGACAACTAAATTGAACAATTTACTTTTACTTCGAATGGACGCAAAAGTCATTTTCCGGACCTCATTGGCGGGGGACGCGGAATGTGACTCAAAATTCTTTGGATAGGGCCGCTTACAGACGATCAGCACTTTGCTGTCGACTGAGTCAACTTAAGCTACCAGCATTGGTCGGCGCTTGCTGCCGAGCCGTCGTCGTCATCTGTCGACGTTGGTCGGCAGCAGCTGTCGACACGTCGACGCCTGCAGCCCACCGATGCAGGCGGCTTTGTTGTGGTGCGCAGTTCGATCGTCATAGTACAAGAGACAGTCAGTATCAAAATGAATTTCGAGGAGGAAACACTATTGCTGCTTCTACTCCATCGACGCAAACGTAGAAGACGAAAGCGGTCATTTTGGGTTAGTGAAATAATAACACATAAAGAACAAAGTGATTTTTTACTCTTTATCCACTTCTACGAAAAAATAACGAAAAGTTTTTTAATTATTTCCGAATGTCGATTGCTTCATTTAATGAGTTAGCTGCCACTTTAGGAGAATCAGCCGTCGCAAATCGCAAAGATACGGTAATGCGGAAAAGTCGATGTCAATATCACTGTCAGACATGATTATTTTTACGTGACGCGCTTGTTCTATTAGAAGTCGAGTGACAAAATAGCGTGCGCGCAGCGCGCATAACTGCAGCTGTCGCCATTGGTCGGCGATTGCTGTAGGCAGGGGTCGGCAGCAAACGCCGACGCGTGTTGACAGCTGCAGTTGGCTCTGTCGACAGCACGTCTGTTAGAGGCCTTAGTTAGTCACGGCAATAAAAAATAAATTGTTCCCGTGTCGCCATACCGACTGCGCGGAACCGTTAGGTACACCAATAATGTAAAGTCAACTTTATACATTTGTGATAAGAAAAGCCCAAAGAGAAAAATGTTAAGTTTGATCAGTGCCGAACTATGAATAAACTTAATAGCAGTTAGTGCCTAATGGAGAACTTGCACTAAAAACGTTTTAATATAACAGGAGAGGCCATGATAAAAGATAAATAAACGTGGTTATTTTTTTCTCTGCGACTGATACCTTTCATAATATAATCTGTCGAAAAGCCAATATAGTCACGTAATACAAACAGAATTTGGGTCTCGCCCGCTTAAGAGTTAACGCTTAGCAGTCAGTTTGTTAGTATTTTTTTATTGCGGTTTTCCATTTTTGTCTCTTGGGCATTTTTTAATTTTTTTTTGTAGATATACTTACATACATAAACAAGAGCTAAACATTAAATATTACCCTCCTTTTGGGCTCTGCCTGGTAAATACACACATCAAAAAAAGTTTGTGATCACTTTGAAAAACTGAAATCTTTTTTGTTACTGTAGATTATATTCTGATTTTTTCTTCTTTTTAGATTCTTTATTTAAAAATAAAGAATTAGAACACAAAACAATTACACGGTTCAGTTGTTTTTTCATATTAAAAGGCTTTTAGTCCTAGCTTACGCTCATTCAGAAATCTGATTTAGTCAATTATAACCGATTCAAGATATTTTTTTGCGGAAAGTTGTGATTGAAAAAATGCCAAGAGGATTATCAGAGGTTTTACGAGCAAGAATAGTAACTTTGAGGGAAGAAGCATACACCACGAGAGTACTAGCACGCAGACTTGCTATATCCCAATCCTGTGTCGTGGCTACGTTTGCAGAGGTACCACGGAATGGGGAATTTAGCTGACCGACCCCGCAGCGGTCGCCCAACTGTTTTGACAGCTGCCCAAAAGCGCTATATTAGATTGCTGGCAGCCCGTGATCCAACAATCAACGCCACTAAAATAAAAGCAGGTCAGGGCCGCCTCTGGGATTGAAGTTAGCACGCAGACCGTTCGCAATTGCTTGCACCACGCTGGATTACGAGCACGGAGGTCTTGGCGAGCTCCGCTCAATTCCCGGCAACGTCAACAACGATGATTGCAGTGGGCTAGACTTCGGCAAAATGAAGAAGGTGAGGAAGAAAACATTTGGCAAAACTGTCTCTTCGTTGACGAATCCCGAATCAGCACTCATCCAGATAACCGACGTGTCCGTGTCTGGAGAAGACCAGGCGACCGTGAAAGACAAAGAACTGCCACTGGAACAGTTCAGCAAGGCGGAAAATCGGTGTCCTTTTGGGGTGGCATTATGATTGGAGCTAGAACGCCTTTGATCCCGTATCGGGGCTACATGACAGCAGACATGTACAAAGCAGTTGTTATTGATGATATCGTCAGACTATTCCGAGTAAACCATGGGCACTAAAATTAGTACTGGTCGATGATAATGCGCCCGCACATCGAGCTCAACGAGTCAATGCTGCTCTTCAAGAATACGATATCACACGTTTAGACTGGCCTGCCGGCTCGCCCGACTTAAACCCAATAGAGCACGCGTGGATGGAACCGTGAGCCACGTCCCCAGACAGTTCCAGAGCTCAGGGAAGCCGCTATTGAAGAATGGGATAGGTAACCCCAGGACATGCTGGATAACTTGATCCTCAGCATGCCCAGGAGGATCTCCGCATGTGTTCGAGCCAAGGGAGGAGTTATTTTATATTGAATTTAACCTTTTAATAATAAATTGTTGTTTAAGTTTAATTAAACAGTATTTTTCTTTCTATGAAATTTCTATCACAATTACATTATGATTAATGGCTCAATTTTTTTTAAATAAATAATAAAATATAGTTTTATATTTTAATTTCAAACAGGGTATTCCTATTTAAAGAAAGCATACAACATAGATTTTTTCTTGATAAAGTTAATTTTAAAGAATTATAGGAGCTTATGCTATTGATCACTAACTTTTTTTGACGTGTGTATCTAGCAAGTCCTTACCCTATGGACGTTGGAGTAGGTGTCTACGCGATGCATATTCAGCGGGTACCTAAACTAAAACCGGATTTAAATATGACGTTAGTAATGCGCTGCAATTTAATGTTTTTGTTATAAATTGTTAACTTAACTTTGTTGCAAATAATGGAAGTTAGCTTCCTGTTTACTGTAAAATACGCTAACCGAGTCGAAATAAGGGTGCAGAACTAACTTTTGTAATTCAGAGAATTTTTAACCTTTGCTTAAAAATTCAATAAAAGTTTCGAGGAAAATATTCATAAAATGCAGATTTCAGGTAAATGTAATTAAACTATTAGGAATACCTAGGGGTTCATATATACTTTAGTGTTATGTCTACTATTATTTAGTGCGGATACATTTCCTGCAAAAATATTTACAGTTGAATAGTACTAGTTGAACCAGTTAAAAAGGGCCTTGGACATACTTCATCATCATCATCAACCCATTATGTCCCCACCGAGGGGCACGGGTCTCTTCTCTGAGGAAGGTATAGGCCATTCTCCACCACGGGGGCCAAGTCCGGATTGGTGGAGGCTTGTAGACTAGTGGCTTGTCTACTGTCAGAAGTTGTCAAGCCGCCCTAAGGCCTCTGACTTGGCTTAACGACTGCCATCTATCGACGGGAGCCGGCACCAACAGCTTAACGTGCCTTGCGAAGCACGGAACCGCTCGGAAAAATGCCACTAGCGTTAGGCATAGACGGCGACCCATCCATGCACTGAACGCGCCCTGTGTTGCTTAACCTTCGTGATCGTTTAAGTCGACTTTTAGTAAAATACCAGCATTTATACATATCGTAATTATAAGTATACATTTATACATATTGTGTGTACTGTTAGGTTAAGAAGTATGAGTACAATTTACTTTACTATACAAAAATCTCGTGTCACAGTGTTTGTTATAGAACTCCTCCGAAACGGCTTCACCGATTTAATGAATTTTTTTTTGTATATTTAGTAGGTCTGAGAAGGGTCGTAGACTAATTAATACGGCAAAATAACGTGTGCCGAGTCAGCTAGTACTACTCTACTTACATAAATTATTCAAAAGGTCTCATGACTCTAAGTGACCGATGAAAAAGTCTATCAGATTGAAGTAGCGTTTCGGGTTTGTGGAAATTTATCGAGTGCGAAAATTCTCTCTCCGGACACGAATCCGGTTGCAATGACGCACGTGACGCGCGTACCAACTTCGCTCGTGTCGACTGCCGTTTGAGACCCGATTTTGTTGCGGGCTTCGTCTGTCAGCGTGCTCGTAATCTTTTTTATTATAACTACGGTTACAGGCTTAGTTTGTGGTGAGATATCATTCAAATACAAGTCGGTTCCTCTTTATTAATTTATTTCCGCAATCACTTACTTGAATATTGTCTGACGAGTCCGACCAGGGTTTCGTTCTTATTCGAAGAGTTAATCATGGTGAGTAGAGATGGAGCTCGCGTCGGTTGCTCTTCTCAAGAACGTCATAAGAAGAGCGCCCGAAACCTGGTCGGATTCCTCCGACAAAAAATAATTGATTCCGGAATTAAATATTCACCGCAATTAATTGATTTCGGAATTAAATTCGAATGTTAACGATGTGTAGTGCCACAGGTAGTGCTTACGAAAGTTTCGGTTCCGCTTTCTGTGATGAGACCACGTGACATCGATTTGGTGTATTACATTGGTACGTGAGGATCATATTGTATAAATGTATTTTTATGAGCATCGATTTACTGTCAAATGTTTTATACTTTTTATTTTTTTATCGGTAGTAATTTGTTTTAATTTTCACCATGTTCCGAGACGATATACGGCGTTAGCAGTCGTTATGCTAATATCGAACAAGAGAAGGTCCATTATACAGGCAACAGCTGATCCACCTTTACATTTTACAGTTACAAAATAACCCGTAACGTAACTGAGTAGAGTGCACGCATGTGAATGTGCGTCTGTACATTGGGCAAACTTACAAGGTTTACAATACAAGGGCAGTAAAAGGGTCTTACTGGTCCCCAGGGTCAACGCTGTTATTAATGCTGGTCCGTACGACCGCTGGCGCTTGTGGGCCGTAACCAAGTCACTATAATACTAGAATGGTGAAGCATAACCACTAAACAATGAGAATATCAGAGTGAGAAGAAATTATAAATTTATTTCAACGGAAACAATTTACATACTTTTCCTTGAACGTCAATGTGCAATGCTAGCAGCGCCTATCGGATGGAGTTTGTAGCCGACAAAACGGCAGCAAAAAACTGAAATAAAAAATAACCAACAACCCGACTGCTGAGCATTAACTACTAAGCAGGCGGGACCAACCGAAGGAGTTACGATGCTGAATTTGGGTCCCGTCTGCTTAGTAGTTAATGCTCAGCAGTCGGGTTGTTGGCTATTTATTATTTAAGTTTTTATTTTTGTCTTTTTAGTGATTTTTTAATGCTAATTTATATATTTCCTATGAAACTCGTTTTACCTACATTACACGTGATTGGCGTAGTTAAATAAAATTAAGATCCGAGTATAATAAATTAAATATAACAGCGCCATCTAGTGACTATAACGTCATGGTTGTACTATAACGTTACTTATTAGGTTTTTTTTTTACTTTTCTGTTCCATTAATCCTTATTTAATATAGCTTATAACACTCGCGTAGGGATGGCGAATCGATTGAAACCTTATTTGTCAAAATCTGACTATTGGAGTTATGAGGGACCATAAGATCGAACATATTTACATACGTACGAGCTAGACACATTACCCTCCTTTTGGGCTCCGTCGCAGTCTGGTAAAAAGCTCCACTCTGACCAACTTTTATCAAATAATATTAAATATAATACATAGTGGTACCTACCTAATAAGAAACCATGAGTGTAAGCAACAAATTGCAATGCTAAAACATTGACTATTCTTACAAAAGTAGGAAAACACTTGTTGGCGACAGACCTTTTTATTGTTTAGTATTCCTTTTTATAGATATTGTCTTTTTTGCTATAGTCAGTTTTTGAATTTAGTTTCTTTTTTTTCAGTTGAGTTATGGAGTTTTGTTTCTAACCAAAATAATATGTAATGTCTAACGTATCGAATAAATATAGATTTACAGATTTATTGTTGAATTTATTGAAAAGAAAAGTAGCGGCACCTGTTCGGTGCCTAGTAACACTAATGCTGCGGCAAGTCACTAGCGTTCACTAGCATAGAGCAAGGTCAGCCTTCGCCAGTCTCAGTACCTTGCGAGAAAAACGCTTTTTATGTCATAGATTGTCTTATTTCATGTTTTTGTTCAGACTTTTTATATTTGTAAACACTAATAACATTAAACACGTCTGAACAAACACATGGATAATGAACAATGTTATAAATAAAAAATGCGTTTTTCTCGAAAGTTGCGTATTGTGGGTTGGAATGTTTGTGCGTAACATGTTCCAAAAATACTTATCCATATTTCCGATGGCCCTGCGTCTGGAAAGTGTTGTTGTTGTTACGAAAACATCTGGAAAAATTTTCCGGTTTTACAACCGGAATGCATGAATTTATTTGCAAACTCATTTCGCACGAAGTTTAACTTTTTTTTTGTAATTTATGACGGCGAATCTACTAACATTTTACGGCTACCCTCTTGGAAAACGGGTTGCATTATTTTGCATTCTAATTGGTTCAACACATGCTACGGCGTACTGTCTCTGTTGTACATAAGGTTCTTGTGTCTGAAACATGAAACATGAAAAACGGATACATTTTAGAACCTACTTATATCGAACCCAATACTCCTGATAGGTCCTTTATGCTTCCTTGAACCTGAGATTAATTAACACGAAGACTTTTCCTTAATTTGAGGGTAAACTGATACCGTGTAGGCGTAACTTTTTTAATATCAGTGCGTCTAGCAGGTTTCTAAAAACTAAATTAAACTTACAGCCTATGGATGCCTATGGGAGACTGTCTCAGCAGTTGTGAAAAAGTGTTCGTCACACTGTGTTAAATTAGGGTGGCGCCACAGAAGCAACTGGGTAAATTTCAAAGAATGCGCCAAAAGTTATTAGAATAGGATAGAAATATAAACAAGTACCTACAGACGTATGGCGTACGTTTCAAAATAAGAAACGAAGATACATAATCAATTGCTTATTATTTTTTAACGCCTGATGAAATTTTATATTATTTAAAAAATAAAGACATAAATAAAATGAGAGAATTGCAATCCCTAAAAAGTCACTAAAAATATAACATTTTCTAACTCAGCATACTTCAATCCGTCGACAACTGCTACATTCATACCATATTCTTTGCCTACGCTAGTGCCATTTTGGTTTTCGAACTATAGTTCGAACTATAGCTTAGTATACTTAGCTTTTTCAACTTTCTTTCCAATGAGACAGTTCTCTTTACCTCTACTCTCCATACTACAGGCTATTTGATTAGTCTACATGTGACTTTAATTTTTTTTGACAATGTCATTCGAACTTTTCTGTAAGTCACAGATTAAAAGTGAGTCAAGATTTTGTAAACAATTTTGTATGTTTTGGTTGGATTTATTTTTGCAAAAAAATTAACAAATGGACGACCATAACCAGGATTGTGTTTGCGATATAAACGTAGTTTGTGGACACAGATTAAAAGATGGCGTTAAAATTGTTGGGATCTCTACCATTGTAAGTTTATTCAAATCTGCTTATCCAGTACAATTTCGGGAGGGACTGCAAAATAGAGGGACTCTGAATTAAAACCTTAAATTAATAGGGCAAATATAGCTAACAAAACTATAACAAAACAGCGTAAAAATTCGTGGAGGAAATTACTTTTTTAAAATAAATAGAAAAGTTTCACAATCTCGTACTTCCATTTTCTATTACAGAACAGAACAAAGAAGTGTTTCTCTACTAAACAAAGCAACAGAGCACAGACTAAATAGATACAACAGAGCAATGAGGTTTCGTTGTGTACTGTATACCTATACAGTTTGAATATTGTTGTTTTTTGTGTGCTGAAAGGCAAGCCGGATTTTCTCTGTTCCAATATTTTTTACTGTTTCAATGTAGGTACGTAAACTACCTGTGCGAAATTGATTTCGACAGGAGTATACAAAAATAATTACTATGGTGCTACGTGAGTGCACAAGCATAACCTAACTACTGGTTTTGGGACAAAAAATTTTTTATGGCGGCGGGCTTCGTCCCCCGAGCTCCCCCTATTTGTTTCAGAACCATAATATTTTTCGGTTTATTTTTTTTTAGTCAATTTATCTTCACATAATGGAGGGAATCTTTGTACATATTAATATAATGCAGAAAATATTCTCTTTTTAATCTGTGGAACAAAAACGTAAAAAGATGTCGGAAATTAATACATAGTATGAAAGTGTGAAACCTATTTTAATGATTTTTTCTGCGCATACAAGTTTCCTGCAGGAAATTATATTCTTATTGGTTAGCATATCAATAGCGTATCCCAATATCGGAAATTAAAATCAATTAAAAATTTTTTTTACAACATTTCCAAAGTACAAAAAACTTCATCCCGTTTTAAAAATCTCTCCAAGCCATCTTTCGTCGAATCAACTAAGTTTATTCACATTGTTTAATAATAACAAAATTTATGAACATAAAGACGTCAGTGTTATAAAGTATCTTATTTTAGTTTTAACCTCCTCAGTACTGACCTTAAAAATAACAATGGATTTCGATTTTTATTTTCAAGGCCAGGACTGAGGAGGTTAATACAGTTAAGTCACCGGGTCTTACCTAACTGTTTAAAAAAATTCTTAGCATTTCCTAACCAGAATAGCATTGTGTTTAACTTCCTCACAACATAATCACTTATCCTGGTCCCAAAATAGAATACCCTGTGACATGAAAAACATACAAGGAAATCACAAACATGGAAATTACGAATTAAATTTCTTTGTGTTCAGATAAACAATTATTGTGTAAATTACTGCCTATACATGAATTAAAACTGAATAAATTTAATGAATAATATCGAATTTACTCATTTTTAGGGTTCTGTACCTGAAAAAGAAAAACGAAACCCTTATAGGATCACTTTGTTGTCAAGACCGCGGAGGTATCATGTGGAAATTAAAACTATATACAGTCCCTCGAACCTGTTAAAAAATGAAACTTCTAAATTAACGTAAAAAGGATACGGCCGTTTATGTCGCAAAAACGTATATTTCGACACTCAAGGGAATCAACATTTACAGGATACCTACTTCAGCACAGACCTATATAAAAATATTTAAAATTATGTTTCTCTAGCGTAATTACTTTTTTGTTCTCCTTCATTATTTAAAGTAATCTGTGGATAATGTGGTGGGTTATACTCTTACCTATTTTATTTCATGCCTTTATTTGTCAATCATGTGATAACGGTTTATTATCTCTAATAAAATAAAATTAAAAAAAAAACTTTCCGTTGACCTACAACTACGAAATTTGGTAATATTGTCTTGTACAACAAGTAAAGGGAAAAATCTGAAAATATACATTTGTAAATAAAAAAAAATCTGTCTGAAGTTCCGGAAAAGCTCGGAAAAAACTGCGAGACTCGATTCCTGAACTATTTGAAATATGTAAGTACCTGCAAGTTTGTACGGAACACTCTGTGGACGAGTCCAACTCGCACTTGTCCGGTTTTAATAATGCATTGGCAGTAGCTCATAATAGATACCCGCTTATGTGTGGTGAGAGTGAAAGAGTCAGAAATAGAATCGGAGAAACATGGGAGTGGAGAGGGAGATGAAGGTCAGAAGACAGTGTTTAATCTCACCTCAATAGTATGTCTCAGCTTAATTACCACTCGTGCATGGATTCACGCGCGGATTCACGTTTTAAAGAGGTAAGCATCCTTTTCAAGGTGTTCACATACCTCAGCGCGTCGAATTGCCAATCCGCGGTGGGCACGTGTAGTGATTAAGTCCATAGTCTCTGTCTGAGAGGCCTGTGCAGTGGGACGTATAATATAGGCTGCGTTATATGCAGCCTTAACCTTTATTTCAGGCCATAGCGCTGGCCTTCTTCCTCACTGGACTAATCATGGTGCAGACCCAGAACTGGGAGAACGTCGGCAAGGAGCCTGTAAAGGCCGGCCTATTCATCTTCTCTATCGTCGCAGTGGGTCTGTCGCCCTACCAGATTGGGATATCGCTGCTGTTACTGTGGCAGGTCTATCGGGTCAGTTGTTTCCGTTCACATTCACCATTAGCTAGTGGTTTTGCTGCGGTGTTGCTACAAAGGGTATAATTAAAAAGGTCACCAAAATATTTTATTCGACCCTAGTAGGTACTCATTTATTAATAAAATTATTTGGCAATTTAAATTATTATAACTTATACCAAAATGAAGGAAAACATCGTGAGGAAACCCGCGGCTTGGTTGGCTCCGCACGTATTGACTTGTCTTTCCTGTGGGCTAGGCCGACTAAGCTGTCAGGATGGACAAGCCTACTCCGTCTAAGACAAAAACGCTGATGTCGCAGGCACTGCAGCGTCCGAGTGGTCCCTTCACCTACCTAGTGTGAGTGAAGGTGCCACTGGACCCTGTAAAAATCATCTCATTATGTCGATGCAAAGGCCAAAGCTTTATACCGAAATACGTAAAGGCAGCCTAAAATACCTAAGTAAATGTTCACCGAAAGAGATATTTTTCCCAAAATCGATAAATCATTTCCAATACAAATCCTCACTACAGTGGATAAACGCAATTTGGTGCAATTTATTTAATTTCGCACGCAGTTTAAGTTAATCTTTTCCTTTACCACAGACTACTTAAACAGCATTTGAGGTGTATTTTAGTGTTTGTAAATAACACCGTGCATTTTTATGTCATCTATTTTATCGAGGATTTATTGTACGTCTATTTTATGCATAAACAACTGAGCATAGGCATCCTCCCATTGTTATCGAGATTTTAGTCGTGCCAATGTTGATGCCGTCAGTGGTTGCAAAACCGACCGAAGATGAAATTCGAACACAAGAAAAATATATTCATCCTATTGATTGGGCACTCTGTCCATTCTGTAAGTAAGTAAATTGAACTCTCCGCTACGCAGACAGAGGGCGACATCTTCCTCTGCTCCGTATGGTTCATATCGCACGTAAACATAATGATTGTCTACTTCGTGCTGATGTCGGCTATATCGTTGACGTGCTTCGTGAGCGGGCAGGTGCTGAGCTCGCTGTTGTTCGATGTCTTCATACTTTTATACGAAGGTAACGTGTTACTCTAGATCCTTCATTTAGAGTCGAGTGATTCTAGATCCTTGAATCCTATCGGTGGAAGGTTCTTCGACAGAACATTACCAGTCCGTAACCACAATCTTAATAATATAATAAATGCGAATGTTTGGGCGGATGGATGTTTTCTACTCAACGGCTGGACGGATCTGAATGAAATTTGGCACACAGATAGATATCAGTCTGGAATAGGATATAGGTTACTTTTATCTCGGAAAAATACACATGAGAATTTCCTCGCGAATGAAGTCGCGGGCAACAGCTGACTACTGTAATACATATCTAATACTAAAAATGATCAAGAGAAAATCGGAGGTAGCTACTCGTACAAAACCAGTTCTGTCTAGGCACATCTTAGACAGCACATAAGTGAGAGGCAAATTCTATGTCATAAGCACATCCATATTACCTATAATGTTTTTTTTTCGTCAATGAAATTTATTTTATTCTGACTACCTCGATGACCCAGAGTCGATGTGGCCCTCCGCAACCAAAAGACGCCGTCTCTTTCTCATTCCTGACAAACCTCAACAATACAAACAGACAATAAACAAGCAAGCTATACACCATTAATTTTGGGTGGTTTGAAAGACGGGGTCCACGTGTCCTTGTTCTGTTAGACGGAGAGACGGTACTAATTGTTCGCGCATTTTTTAAACAAGATTTGTCAACTATTTTTATTTACGGCTATACTTAAAAGTAATAGTTTAAATAGATGTCATATTTAACTACTAACTACATAACCACGGCTTGCAAACGACCCAGAAATCAGCGCGAAATCATACGTCCCACTGGGGGGCAGGCACTATCTCGACCTGCCCACTAGCTTTAAATTTTTTTTTTTTTGTGTAGCCTATATACGTCCCACAGCAAGGCACAGGCCTTCTCTCAGAGAGAGAGAGAGAGAGAGAGAGAGAGAGGGAATGGGCTCACCGCGAATTGTCGATTTCAAGCGCTGAGGTGTAAATACCTCAGACACAGGTTTCCTCACGATGTTTCCCTTCACAGTTAGCGAGTAGTATTGCCACTACCACTACTACGTATATTAATTTTTGAATTTGTACAAATTCATAAATGTAGGTAAGTAACTTAGAAAACATACATACATACAAACATAAACTCACGCCTGTATCCCAGAGTGGTAGGCAGAGACCACGAAATGCCACTTACTACGATCCTGACAGATCACTTTCGCTTACTCAATATTCATTAGTCGTTGCATGTACGCACGCCGGTTTCGGGTACTTTTTATCCTGCCCTTTGCTAATACATCCCCTATTTGGTCAAAGTATTAGAAAACAAAGTAATCACAATAAATTACTGCAAATACTTACCTCTCCTCATGCTCTCTACCAAATAAATATCCAAGATAAGTAGAACTTGGAGATGAAGAAAACTGTTCTTTTTGCTTTCAGCGATGTTCTTCTACTACTGCGCAGTGGTCAATAGCTTCCTGAATGCACTGCCTCCTGAAAACAGATATTTATGACTGAAATTAAATGCGTAAGTACCTGTCTCCATAAATAACCAGTGTATCACTTGAAAAGCTAAAGGGTAGCAGAATTAACATACATACCCAAACTCATGCCTGTGTCCCGCACAGACCAGAGTTTGCTACATCCTGACAAATCTCTTTCGAAACTTTTCTAGATTAACAATTTATTATAGATAATTTTATTATATAATATAAAATAAATTATAATAAAAAAATATAAATAAATATAAATAAAAAAAATATACCCACGAGATATTATCTCTATTATTCTTAGGTCGTGGTAACTTTTACTAGGTAGATACGTGTACAATAAATACATCTAATACCAGAATCTAAATTTTCGAGGTTGAAGCTACGAACGCTTCTCGCTGAAATGGTAAGCTGTATTTGTGGGCCCAGACCTATTTCATAAAACTACAATTTATGGCTTACTATGACAACTCGATCAATCCACAGATTACCAAGCAGCAATGTTCATTGATTGTCATAGTGAACTCTTAATTGTAGTTTTATGAAACGCGGCCCAGGTGAGCTTAAATTGGGTTATTCACTGGGTTCCGCGCGATGGATATCGCAAACGAAGCCAACCAAAGTACGACCTTTCTACCGGGTTGGGAAGAGGTCGCCACGGATAGGGAGAAGTGGAGATCTAAAGAAGAGACCTTTGCCCAGTAGTGAGACACAAACAGTACCAGTAACCAGTACCTAATAAAAAACCGGCCAAGTGCGAGTCGGACTCGCGTACGAAGGGTTCCGTACCATTATCTAAACAACATTTGAATATTTCAAGCGTCTACCTGTTGCCGTTATTAATATCAAGCAAAAAACGGCAAAAAATGACATTACTGTTGAATGGGAGCCCCCCTTGTTTTATTCTGTTTTTAGTATTTGGTGTTATAGCGGCAACAGAAATACATCATCTTTGAAAATTTCAACTGTCTAACTATCACGGTTCATGAGATACAGCCCGGTGACAGACGGAAGGACGGACAGCGGAGTCTTAGTAATAGAGTCCCTTATCCCTTGAGTACGGAACCCTAAACATGAGGTGGTATTATTGGCGCACCGTATTTACTTTGCCATCCTTTTAATCAAATTAACAGCTTTGTTTGGTTAATCTGCCGGGAAACTTCTTGGCGATTGAACTCGTAGAGTTTCAAAGAGGTTATATTTCTTGAGCAACTTTTATAATTTTAATCCAATTTGTAGTTCCGTGTTCTAATTTATCTAAGAAGCGTGCTTCTCTGTGCTCCCCTAGCACGATACGGAGGCAATAGATTAACAGCTTGTATCAACTGAATCTGCGCTTGCCGAATAGATTAGATTAGATTAGAACACTTTATTTCTGGTGTGTACCAGAAAACAAAATAAATTAAGAGACTTATGTCTAAGTTTTGCCGTGTACTATAGCTGTGGTTGTATTGTAAGGAAGTTATTATTATTATTATTAGCTACTGAAAAAAGTTAATACATTCAAGAATAATTAATATAAGGGTCAGTGACGAAATCTTTTTTTCTCCGCGATGATGAATGCTAACTTAATAACATGACAAGTATAATAAAAACCATTGATTAGTACTTGTATATTTGTGTCACTTACGTAATAAAGCCGCGGTGGTAGCCTAGTGGGTAGAACATTGGACTCGGAAACGGGAGATCCAGGTTCGATCCCAGTGCGGGCATGTACCTATGACTTTGTTTTCTAAGTTATGTACATTTGTAAAGTTATAGCAGCAATAACACTCGCTAACGGTGAAGGAAAACATCGTGAGGAAACCTGGGTGTCTGAGCTATTCACATACCTCAGCGCTTGAAATCGCCAATCCGCGGTGGGCACGCGTGGTGATTAAGCCCATACTCTCTCTCTGAGAGAAGGCCTGTGCCCTACAGTGGGACGTATATAGGCTGCTTATGATGTAATAATAAATGGTTTTTATGATAATTTTTATTTTAGAATACTCTTACCTTATCTAGTATTATTCATTGATTAATTCTTTGCTCACAAATGTATTTCATATTTTTTTCAGTATTGTAATCTAAGTACTTAGTCTGTAAAGGTATGTATTTTACGTTGATTTCGTTTAAAAAGTCTAAGATTTTCATGTTTTTTTTAAGTGCTATATTTTGTATTTTATGCAATAAAGAGTAACAAACAAACAAACATTTCTTGGGTTTATTCAGTCTTAATTCGCTCTCAAACCTCATCATCATCATCATCATCAGCCATCAACCTCCTTCGTAGTTTTCATAACCATGAGGGGTTTTGTTTTGCCATACTCGCCACGCTTGGCAGGCGGGTTGGCGAGCGCATTATGCGGTTGGAATCTCAGGAAGACGCTGCTGTCCGTCTCCTGGTAATGTATTTATTTCCTTAGTCGCCTTCTACGACATCCACGGAGGGAAATGGAGTGACGCTATTCTTAATCTGGCGCCACACGGAATCTCTCTCGCTTGTAAAAGAATGACTAATATTATACTTTTGAGAATACTGGGTAACATCGGCTATAGAAAATGATGTAATTTAACTTTACATAATTCGGTACACCCATTTTGAAGCTTTTGAAGTTTGTCGTGGAAAGTGGCAAAACTTGGTCTCTGCCTATCCGTCCGAGATACAGGTGCGTATGTATGTACCTATATGTAACACATTTATTATGAACTACGTAGATACTGAAATTATTCAGATCCTCATGGAACTGTACCGTACTTCTATAGCCCGCGTGTATTTTATGTTGTGCATATACCATTGCCTCGTTAACACTGTAAACAAATCGCACCACACTTGTGTATCCTCGGTAGAAGGCTCCCAAGCAAAAGTCACCTTTACAGTTAAGCTAGTAAGGTTCGATTTTCACAGCGGTTTAAACGTCGGTGGAGTTTGTTAATTATTTTCAATTTGATCACGATATTTATTCAGCGAGTTTATATGAGAAGATTGATCACCATTTTCTGCTTTTTAGGGTTCCGCAGTCAACAACAAAGGAACCCTTGTGGCTCATTTACACGCTCGTACGAGCTAACGCGAGCCAACGTGAGATAGCACAAACACGAGTATGTAAACGGTATGTTCGCGTAGTCTCGCCTCTCGCGGTAACTCGCGAGTGCCGCTCGCCTCGGTGGCGGTTTTTTGGACGCGAGTCAAAGGGACTCGTGCCGAACGCGAGCGTGCTGATTACACGCTCGCGTGGATTCCGTTGCCTACTAGCCGTTCAAGGAGCGTGACGTACCTATAGTTATTTAGTTGAGCGTTATGGAGAGCATTGACGAAGTGCTGTCGTTGTTCGTAAAATCGTTAAATAACTTTGTACACTTAGCAAAAATAATGCTGATGCAGTAATGGTCTCCACGTCATCCATTTTGCGAGGTCCATCAGACTGAATGTTCCGCGAGCGTGTAAACTGCAGCTTGCGTGTAACGCTCGTGCATGAGCATCTCGCGACGAAGCGCGGCGAGTCAACGAGGCGAGCATGTAAATTAGACATTATAGTTTCGCCATGTCCGTTTGTCTGTCTGTCTGTCTGTCCGCGGCTTAGCACAGAGAAGACAAGTACTAGAAAAAGGAAATTTGGCATAGATATACATATTAATCACGGCGACAAAACGGTACGATACATTGTATAAAAAAAATCTTTAGGGTACCTAAAACATTATACAACTCACAGATACAACTGGTCAAATATTACAGCCACAAATTTTTTGTCTTACATTAAACCTATGAATCACACACTCACAAACATTATAAGATGAGTCATAAAAGTCATAAAACTAACCCAGGTTTTATTCACTACTTATGCTAAGTAAAGTCATTGATTATCACTTTACTTCGATGGCTTATGTGTAAAAGAAGGAAAAGTTAATTAGTGGCAACATCCATTCATCATCATCATCATTATCAGCCATTTGACGCCCACTGCAGGGCATAGGCCTCCCTCGTAGTGGCATAGCGGTGGGACCACGGTTAAGAGGGGGTTTTCCAAGCTTCCCGGTCTTGTGCCTCCTGCATTCCCGCCACCGTAACCAGGTCGTCAGAGCAGAGGTGGGGGCCTTCCCACGCTGCGTCGTCCAGTGCGCGGTCGCCAGGTCAGAACTTTTTCACCCTAACGGCCATCAGTTCTCTGAGCCATGTGCCCCGCCCACTGCCACTTCAACTGAGCAATTCTTCGAGCTATATCAGTACTTCGAGCTATATCAACATCCATTGATGGTTGCAAACTTTTAAAAATAATTAGCATTGTTTTACGGTGTTATTTATAGAGATAAAGACTTTAAAAGGGAAAGATTTTACTACAGCTTATTTATATTGCGTTTCTGGAGTGTTTTAATGGAAACGTATTTTTATAAATAACATCGTTTAAGTTTATCATTCTGTAAAACTGCTAATGCATTTTTACGACCGGTGAACCTAACAAATACAAACCAACGCAACGGCAAGGCTGTTTAGGCCAACAATAAATTGGCCTCAGGTTTAACCCTTCGTCGCGTAATGAGATAAGTCAGACAAATATATGACCCGAGTTGAGCCCACCAGGGTTGGCTGCGTATTTACAAAGCCTACCGGGAATCATAACGAAATTGTGGATTAACCATAATATCCGGATTCGGTAGTAGTTATCCACTCATTGAAATATTGACAAGATACGCAGGCGGTAAGATAGAAAATGGCAGAATAGATTTAAATAAATGATCTAAATAAATATACTAAATACAAATAAATGTAGCGTCTAGGAAGTCCAATAGGTACCTACTCTATTTGTAAGAGAAGGTACTTACTGAAATATTAAGGTTTTGTACATTCCGGATACCTGTACAGGAACAACTTGAATTTAAAGTATTTAAAAGTGAGTCGCCCAGCCACAACATGGATAGATGACCTCATCCAAGTGGCAGGAAGGCGCTCCTTTTTGGCGGTCTTTTTGGAAATCCATGGAGGAGGCCTATGTCCAGCAGTGGACTTCTTGTGGCTGAATGATGATGATAAAAAGTGAATAAATAGGGAGATATATTGTGTTACTATTCCATTAGTTTTTAAACATCGTTAGTGTTCACACATACTTTGGCGGTGGCTTTAAGTAGCCTGCGGAGACTCAATTCAATGTAGAGCACAAACTTTTATTAAAGAGTTACATGGATTGCGTATTTTAGATGTAATACTGATAGGCTGTTTTTGTATACAAACATGCTGGAATTAATATATCGTATTGCTATCTTTTAAGATTGTTTGGAAATAAATTTTACCATAGTATTTTTTTTGTATAAGCATAATTGAATATTGCAATGTATCATTGTTCTATAGTTAAATGTAGCAATTAAAATGTTTTTTTTCTTA
Source organism: Yponomeuta malinellus (assembly GCA_947308005.1). Taxonomy (NCBI): domain Eukaryota; kingdom Metazoa; phylum Arthropoda; class Insecta; order Lepidoptera; family Yponomeutidae; genus Yponomeuta; species Yponomeuta malinellus. The sequence goes on from OX371010.1 coordinate 7,035,630, forward strand.
TGTTGAAAGTGTAGTAGAATCTGAACTCCACTTCGAGCCATCCACGGTTTTTTGAACGTCTGGAAGCCAAAAAACTCTGCGACCGACACGATGCGGCTTCGGTAATACGCCTCTTGGTTATCACAATGCTCTTATTAGTCTCGTAAATCTAACGACGCAGACAGACAGATGAAATATCCCCCCTTGGCAAATTTTTCTCGCGCGCAGGCTTAGCGGGTAATAATTAGACGGAGATGATCTCTCGGGCAAGGGAAATTCGGTTAGCTATCATTTGTAAGCAAGAATATTGTTGTACAAACTAGAAAAACATTTGGTTATATTTATAAAAATGCGATTCCTCTGAAACACTCCTCAAATGCAGGTTATATAAAGTCTCCATTTACCACACTATTTAAATTGCATTTAATAAGTGTTTTAAGGAATCGTGTTTTTAACAGATAAGACCGGTTTAGTTTTTCAATTCAGCTAAAGTATTGGATGACTGACTGTTGACGAACTGTTTTTTTCAAAGTGGGGCAACCATTGAATATTGATGAATCGAAAGAGGTAGCCAGGATCGAGCCGCCTGGAAAACCTTGGTATCTGCCTACCCCTGCAGGACATGGGCCCGAGTTTTTGTATGTATGTGTATGTGTCCTTGTCAACGTTTATAAACCGGCGTTGTCAACAATTGTTTTTACCTTTTTAGTACCGAGGCACGTTCTTCCATAATTTCCTTTCTTGCATATTTATTTCGTGAAGCTTAGGAGAGAAAACTCTCCTAAGCTTACCTACCTGTCTCCTTACTAGAACAAACTTAAAATAGAAAAAATAACAATGCACATTATGCGTAACTTTATTTATAATGAGTAAACGAATGTAAAGTTAGTACCAATCATTATATTTAGGAGTTCGAATCTTGTTGCAGCATCCTCCACGCGCTTCGGTCAGTTCCTTCACCGCATGGTAAAGCCGACAGTACATCAACCTTTGCATATGTGCACTCTAATCAGTTACGTTAATTGCAACAAAAATGTAAAGGTTGACCAGCACGGACAACTAATGTACTGGAAAGACGCGACTTTTGACATTTATAACACGCGACTAGCATCATCGTACTACCCCTGCAGCAGGGGTAGTACGATGGCACGAGTCACGCGTTTTGTCGCGCTAAAATGTCAGAATTTGACAATTATTGTACTGAAAAGTCGCGACTTTTGACATTTAAAACGTGCAACTAGCGTCATCGTATTACCCATGCTGCTGTCGACTGTACGCCACGACGTCCACCCTCTCTTACTTTACTTCTTACACCATGTGATACTACGAGGAAGAAATTACGGCTAAAATCGCAGCGAATACAGCAAATTTATCGATAAAATATTCAGCACGTCATTCGTGAATACGCGACCTTTCTGGCTCATAAGAGGGAAATTATTCGTGTGAAGTTATGGTAGAGCACATACGGAATATGTAATTAGTTCTTGCATAATAAGAATATTTAATACTCCTAATCGCTCGTAGCCCCGGCTGCCTCAGTGATTTTAAATGATCACGAAGGTTAAGCAACACAGGGCGCGTTCAGTGCATGGATGGGTCGCCGTCTATGCCTAACGCTAGTGCCATTTTTCCGAGCGGTTCCGTGCTTCGCAAGGCACCTTAAGCTGTTGGTGCCGGCTGCCGTCGATAGATGGCAGTCGTTAAGCCAAGTCAGAGGCCTTAGGGCGGCTTGACAACTTCTGACAGTAGAGCCAGTCTACAAGCCTCCACCAATCCGGACTTGGCCCCCGTATGGCCTATAACTTCCTCAGGGAAGAGACCCGTGCCCCTCGGTGGGGACATAATGGGTTGATGATGATGAATACTCTTAAGCCGGGTGTTCACGATCTTAGAACTGAGGGACCACTAAGATGATGCCCGTATCGTGCACACCGATGACCTTAGTACACTCAGATGAAAACAGGAATTTTCGTACTAAGTTCGTCCGTGTACACGATACAAGTAGCCTCCGAGTAGCAAAAATAGGTCACTCGCTTCCAGTGTAATCTGATCGTGAAAACGAGGCTTTGTAGCCATGCCTCTTGTTCTAAGTGAAATAGTTTGTGCGTTATATCGAGTAAAATATTGATGTGAAGCACGGAGATAATACCCACCTTCCTTGAACTTTTTTAATTTCATTTCAAACGTTACGGTGTCATAAATTATATTTTTCACCGCTCCCTCCATGGATCTTGTTAAACAGGGAGATCTTTAAGCGTGCGTACAGGGATGCGTTAAAATACCCTGCGCCTTAGTCGCTCGAATAATGTTAGTAATTTATCTGTTTATTTTTTAAACGAAAATGGGCATAAATTTTCAAAAGGTTTATTGTCCCTTGAGCTTAAAAAATAATTGGTAATTCGATATTTCACGTTGGGCTTTGTGAGCGTTGCAGGCATTGTAACCAATATTACTTTTATTTATGAGGTACACAAACAGGTCATAGTTAACTCAAACTATAGGTATGTGAGCAAACATTTTATACAAAAATATTGAGATACCTGTTTATCGTTCGATTGCATTTGTAATGAATAAACATTGAGTAAACATTATTTATTTATTATTTTAATCATATATTTATTTTCGTTTGTATAACCTTCTTCAACTGTACCTGCAACTGTCTCTACAGAGACGCTACTTATACGACTTAGGTTAGAATATGTCCATTAGTTTATCAATTTAGCCAAAACATGCTTTCAGTTTCCGATGCGCTCTCAAGTTTCAATAAGTTTGATGCTATTTCTTACAAACTAAAATGCTTACAAAGTCGTTATTTCTAACTTATTGCACTCGAAATAAATTTAATTTTGACGCATTTTGAACTAAATAGCGTCGAGAGTACAGGGGCTGGCCGTAGAACTCTAAAAACTCACAGCTACAATATCTGGCTGAGTAGTTTCAGGGAAGCACCATAGATTTGTTCCGCGCCGCAACATTACGGCTCGATGTGACCATAATGATAGCAGACCTCCCATAGAATATTGTACCATAATGGTGAACACGCACCGAATCGAGCCGAACGCGTGCAACGAGTCGAATGAAACAATATAATATTATTTTTATATTGAGCGTATTAGGCATTCGGAGTTTGAAAATTTGTAAGGCTCCCGCTTCGGTGCGGTCAATTCCTCACGTAAGAATAAGAAAAATCATTGTTGGCGCAGACTGTCGCTCAACTTCTCCGTATTTTATATATTTTTCCTTACAGACAGAGAGCCAAAAGGGAGCAAAAACAACCAATCAAGCGGCAAAGAAAAACGTCGCGACGTTTCTACGGGTTCGTTTTAAACTCTTCAGCCCATATTTCTTTGTTGGGACGTTGTGCCGCTGTACGGAGGCGGCGGGTGCTGTGGTCTTGATAAATGTGGCAAGCGTCCGCTTCACTGAGCGCTGTTGTTGGTAGCACTGCGCTCACCGCTGCCACAAAGTGTCCGAAATTGTTTGCCTAATATTGTGGTGCCATTGGAACAAATGAATACCACAGTATAATACTTGTTTTCCTTACAACGGGACGTTTTTGAACTCATGAAAGATGTTGAACTAATGTAGATGGCTTTGTTAGGTTTTTGAAACACAGATTAATCAAATTGAGGGAACTAACCTCCTTATTGCTAGAAGGCTAAAGAGGTCTTAACTCTCTTTAGTACCAAAGAGGTTAGTCATCATCATCATCAACCCATTATGTCCCATTATCTCTACTTACAACTACTTCTACTACTTCCAACATTGCCATCTACAATTTATGAGTTTGTAAACGAACCCGAAATCAGCACGGCGTTGCTTGAAAATAGAAAAGTTTACAATAAAACACATCAAGGGGATCCAGTGGGCTAATAACTAGCGCCACGAATGAAAATAAAAATCATATCTTCCTATACAGATCGTATTAGCAAAAACCCAGCTATGTGCGTATCGGGCCACGCGCAGTGGAAGGTTCTGTAGAAAGAGGGGGTTTTATCTGCTTTACAGAACTAACTACTACATTAAAGTAATTTTTAATGGATTTCGTACGAAGTTTTACTTTTATAAGTAAGTCGCCTATTACTCGTTAACTTGTAAAGCCTGCTTAGCCGTGATAGTTTTCCTTTTAAGTTTATTATATGTGCTACTGCCCTGAAATTTTTCACGTTTCTACAAGGGGAACGCCCTATTCGGACAAAAATTTGCACTTTAAAGCTTAATATTTCGGAAACGGAACCCTAAATAAAAAACCGGCCAAATGCATGTCCAGCCACGCGCAATGTAGAGTTCCGTAGAAAGAGGTTTTTTTAAAATCTGCTTTACAGAACTAACAACTTCATCGAAGTCATTTTCAATGGATTTTGTACGAAATTTTACGTTTATAAGTTTGTTGCCTATTACTCGTTAACTAGTAAAGCCTACTTTGCCGTGATACTTTTCCCTTTAAGTTCATTATATGTGCTACTACCCTGAATTGTTTCAAGTTTCTACAAACAACCGTGACCATAAGAAAAAAATGAAGATTTTATTCTACTGTTTTATCGGAGTTATTAATATGTATGTCTATGCCAAATTTCAGCTTTCTAGCACTAATCGTCTCTGAGCTAGTTCGCGAACAGGCATACGGACAGACGGACGGAAAATATATGAACCGCCTACTCCAGAAAGAAAACATGTGCGCACAGCGGCGAAATTGGGTTTCTGTCAAAAATATGTTTTAAGAGGGTAATTACATCGTTTACTGTGAAAAAAAAAACAACTGTCGCTAAAATTCATAGTGTGACGGCATGCTAAGAGTTTTATTTACTGCAAAAAGGCAACATGTCCTACAGATGTTACCTTTTTTGTGTCTCCTGAAAAGTTTTGTTTTGTGTACATTGTATGTTTCCTTTCTGCAGTAAGCGGTTCATACGTTTACTTAATTAGAAAATAATAAATCTCTTGGACGAAGAGTCAGACACTCCAGGCACTGATCTTTTATGATCATTCAGATAATGACGAACATCCCCACAATAAAATAACTTGTTCTGGCCCCGAACTGTAAATACGTGACAAACGTGGAAAACATCAACACTGAGGCCATCTAAGTAATATCAGTATCAGTAATATCAGTTCGGTGCAATGAGAATAGAAAATACCTTTGCTTTCTTTATTTGGCTAGTCATCGCTTTATTTGGTTAGTCAAAGAAACCCTCAAATAAGGGCTCCCTAAAATATCTGAAATGCCGTGCCGTAAGTAACTTGACTTGTTTACGGCTATCAAAGATCATAACTGTAGAAACAAAGGACTTTTCTTACTATCTTCTTCAGAAAGTAATACCTACCCCGAAAATAGGGGGTTGTTAGAAAACTTCTAGATAAGGGAAACCTCTCACTATCAGTTGTAATTTCATCTCAACTGTAGGGTGACCAAAGCCGTAGAAAAAATAAATTGAATGGGGCGGTTCCCCTTGCAGTCACGCTATGGAGATTTATATTTATGTATCCGTAATTTTCATCTCATTGCAGTATTTCATAAGCGTGCCGTTTACGTAGACACATGGTACAATAATGCAGCGCCACTGCAATAGCTTGGAAACGGCAATAAATTTGCAATTTATTGCTACCTGAGTGTTTAAGGTGTTCACATACCTCTCCGGTTGAAATCGCCAATCCGCGGTAGGCTCACGTGTTCATTGGCCCTTCACTGCCCATACTCATATTCTCTCCCTCTCTGAAAGAAAGGCTGTACCATGTAGTGGAACGAATATAAACTGCTTATAATTTGTTATTATGCATCTTACGCTTTTTCTTGCAGTGTCATTTAGTCCTCGTACCTAAGGTAAATGATGATAAAGACGTCACGTGCATTAGCCGTTGTCTAATTATAAAGCTGTCAAATTATAGAGCTAATTACGTTGTCAGAATGGGTAGATGCACTATCTACGTATAAATATTATGGTTGTTCAATTATTGGCATTCTATACTTGTCAGAAAAAAGTGGTCGTGTCGGATATGTTCACATGCCTCAGCGCTTGAAATTGCCAACCCGCGGTGGGCACGCATGGTGATTAACCCCATACTCTCTCTCTGAAAGAAAGCCTTAAGTGATTATTGTGCCTTACTATCATCATCAACCCATTATGTCCCCACCGAGGGGCACGGGTCTCTTCCCTGAGGAAGGTATAGGCCATACTCCACCACCGGGGCCAAATCCGGATTGGTGGAGGCTTGTAGACTAGTGGCTCGTCTATTGTCAGAAGTTGTCAAGCCGCCCTAAGGACTCTACTTACTATATTGAAGACAAATACACTTTTTCTATTTATATTTCCTTCTTTCAGAGAGGGAGTATGGGGTTAATCACCACGCTTGCCCACCACCACATAGATCCTACTGTAGGCCCCTACCTTCAGTAGGATCTATATAGGCTACATTATTGCTATTATTATTATACTTATCGGGTAGACATATATGATTGCCCGCAAGGCTAGGAGTGTTGGTTTCGTTCCTAATTGTGACCAAAATTCCAACACGACGTATAGTTCCATACAATCCAGTGCAAGAAGGCCGTTACACTGTTGGAGAATTATTTGCTGCTTTAATAAAGGAAAATGAGCAAACAAGTCAAAATTAAGTAAATACACAACGTGCAACACATGCAGAAAAGCTACATTTCCAATACACAGTGAAAAGGTAACGAAGACTACAGTGCGTACCCTCAACGGTGCCATATAATGGCACCTTGTCACCCTTATCGCTCACGACGTAAGCATGCGTATTGCTCAAAATATCTTTGGTGGACGTTACGTTTGCTCAGTCAGCTCCCCTCTTTTCAACTAACTTTGCAATAGATAGGTATATAGTCAGACTTTCAGTGAAGGCAGGTAAATATTATGAGACCGGTATGGCACGTATGTTCCGTGAGTACATTTTCCCAGATTTTCAGCTTAGCTATTTGTTAAGGAGTGACATACCTTTTTTGAATCAGGAATTTCACTAATAGGACAAGGAATCGTTAAAAGAATGAGACAGACCCTCTACTCTCACTAGTTCAATCAAATGAATTGAGTATTAGCAGTTCAATGATTTTCTTTGATTGAACTGCTAATACTGGAATGTTTCACTAGTTCAATTGTTTTTCAATTAACTACAACATACCTAAAACATTAATACTTATTGAAAGAAATTGAAAGAAAGGATTTATTATGTCGAAATGGTCTTTTCAACTGTACAGTGGCGTTATGGGCGATTTTGCAATATTAATGTAATGGTTTCTCAGTTGTCAACTGTGCACAAGAGTGAACTTTATTCAAAGTTGAAATAGCTACCTGGGTAATAATAACGGCCTAGCACTATTATTTCAAACATAGGGTACAGTCTGACAGGAATATAATTGTCAGTTGCCTTTTAGGGTTCCGTACCCACAGGGTGCCAACGGGACCCTATTAATATACCTAGGCATTATCGCTCGATCCATAATAGTTAGCTAGGTATTTGATTTTTTTACGGAACAGTTCGCTCATCCGGAACAACAACGACAGAATGACACTTTTGAAAAATGGGCTACCTAAGTATAACCTACACAACAAGTAATAGTCCGCACAATTTTTTTTTTGGCGGTAACATGGTCATAGATCGTTTGCACATCGCTTACTGTCTTTACAGTGTATGTGTGAGTAATTGACTACTTTAGTAATTGACTAATAGTAATTTACTATGCATCACACTACAGCAATTACTCACACATACACTGTAAAGACAGTAAGCAACGTGCGAATGATCTGTGACTATGTTCACGTTACCGCCAAAAAGATTTGTGCGGACTATAGGTACCTTCCTCAGGGAAGAGACCCGTGCCCCTCGGTGGGGACATAATGGGTTGATGATGACATGATGACGTAGGTACTCTTAAAATGAAAGTTAATTTCTAGTCTATTAATTTCAGTCAAACTGACTGATTTATTCTAGTTTCTGTCAAAATATCGACGAAATGTTCTCCCATTAGATTTGCAAAAAATGCAATTACGTCGTTTTCATTCTGGATTAGCTGTGCCCGCGACTACGTTCGCGTTGGATTAGAATATGAAGTGGCCTTACCCCTTAATCAAGGCCATGGTCTATCTCCGTTCTCAATTTCGTAGCACAATGCCAACTACATAATACAATCTTCATAAGTGAGTGAGATCGCACAAAGCCTATTGGTATAAAAGATTCGTTTTGTCGCACGATATTCACTTTTATAGTGTGCAATACTTTAAATGCGTGGATTGCCACCGATTTGTACAGTCAAGAACAAAAAAACGAAAACTTTTATAATTATTAAAGTGGGCATGGTGCGATCTAATGTATGATGATTTACAAAGGTTGTCATTGTGCTACCGATTGAATTGAAATTATATAAAAGTAACAAAGTACGATAGTGGGCATCGTGCTATCAAACCCACGCGTTTTGTGGCGCTAAAACGTCAAAATTTGACAATACATAAACATTAAAATGTGAAAATTACTTTGCTGAATTCCGCCAAAATCCCACAAGCCCCATGCGGTCAGTTAATGCACCGCATGTGACGGTCACTTGTCAGTCGACCATCGGAGCCTGAGCGTGCCTCGTGTTAGAGGCGAAACGCGCCGCAACGTATTTTTTCACACAAGTATTGGTATCGGTGTTGGTGTATTTGTTTCTTGCTTCTGCTTGAAAAAGTGGGAGGGCAGTGCATTAACTAACGGCATGGAGCTTCTGGGATTTTGGCGGAATTTAGCAATGTAATTTTCACATTTTAATGCTATTATGGATTTCCGCAAAGTAACGCCTGATTCCATACAATAAATAAACAGCAAAGGTGCGAATTTTTACCTATCTTCGTATCGTGTCGGCGACCAAACCAGTTAGATTTCATTGGCCCAGAACTTAGTCACTCCAGCGTCTTCTGTGACCTCTAGCTAGTCTTCTTGAGTGCATTTGGACCGGCACAAGGGACACACAGAGAGGTGCTCCATAGTCTGAGGGAAGACTCCGCAACAGCAGTGGTTTTGCCCATGCGATGTTACTACCCATGCTGGTGGAAAAATGCTCAATATAATTTGGATCTGTTTGCAAAATATTGCTAAACGCAGCGTAGGACGCCCACCAGCTCAATGGACCGAGGATGCAAGTTGCTGGTAGCGGCTGGATGAGGATGGTCGACAACAAAAATATGTTCTATGCATTGGGCAAGCTTATGCCCAACATAAATACTCGCACTAGAATTATTATGTATCGTTAAAATTGGACTGAGCCAAGCACACATATTAATTAAAACAACACTGCACTAGCAAGAAATACCGTTTGTCCGCACAATCATAGATAGGTACATAGTTTTGCGTAATATTTCTTTGACGTCTGTGCTTAAAAGATGAAAAATGTTTCAATATTTTCGATTGTTTGTGCAGGTACCAGGATTTTTAACCTATCAATTGTCTTTTTTTTCATTAGTGCAACAACAAATAACAAAAACTAGCCAAGTGTTCGGACAAGCATACTCGCACTATCATATGGAAAACACATACATACATAAGCAGCCTATATGCGTTCCACTGTAGGGCACAGGCCTTCTCTCAAGAAGAGAGGAAGGGGTTAATCACCACGCGTGCCCACCGCGAATTGGCGATTTTAAGCGCTGAGATATGTGAATAGCTACACTTAGATTTCCTCACGAGGTCTTCCTTTACGGCTAGCGAATGGTATTGCTACTATAACTTCACAAATGTACATAACTTAGAAAACAAAGTCATAGGTACGTACTCGCACGGGGAATCGAACCAGGATCTCTCGCTTCCGAGTCCTATGTTCCACCCACGGAAAACACATTTCTGATAAATACAAAGCCAAATATATATATTATGTGGTGGAAAGAAACCCTCTGTAAATGAGTCTGACTGGCACTCGGTTGGTTTTAATTTTTAATAGATCTACCGTCGACATGTATTTGTCTGTTAGAGTGTCGCTGAACGAAAGTGTTAACTCCTTCCCACTTCAGCCGAGCATGCACCAATTTACACCACATTGCTTCGGCACAATTTAGCTGAAGTGCAGCTGCCTTTTCGTGTCAGTCCGCGCCTTAAGACTCACGGCGAATAAATTCAATTTGAAGGAGTGCTTTGGGATGCAATGCGACTTTAAAGAATAAACAGTTGGGGAATTCGACTTCTCGGTTCAGTTTTGTAGTCTCACAAATCTCGTTTGCCCGAGCGTATGCGCTTGAACAAGCCTTCTTTGTTCCACAATACAGGGTAATAAAATAATATATTTCGAAACGTACGAAACAAAAGCACACTACGCTAGATGCTATGAAATATTTTGGCTCCACATAAGTTGACATCTAAGGAAGAGGTTAAAGGGAATGGTCAGTTACTTCACTTAAGTTTATCTAGGTATTTTTTTTATGTAGCCTATTTACGTGCCACTGCAGGGTACAGGCCTTCTCCCAGAGACAGAGTACGGGCTTAATCACCACGCAGATTCGCAATTTCAATCGCTGAGGTGTGTGAACACATCAGAACTTTAACGACGTAAAAAAAGTTATATAGTCAATCAATTCCTTCTTTACACTCTCTCACCTCTATGGTGAAGTACCACACACACCGTGAATAAATAATTTTAGGAGTAGAACTGCCCCTGTACCTCTGACCTTTAGCTTGACTGTACTTTTAAGGACAGCCTGTATAATTCTACCACTAGATGAATTGTAGTTTTTTTTCAAACACCGTAACACGTATTTGATGTTAGGGTGTCAAATTAAAAATAAAATTTAGTCAAATTATTCTCGCAAACAACAAGGCTTGGGAAACAGAATCCTACTAGCATCGCCCATTACCGCGTATAATCTTAATAAAGTCATCAGAACGCGAGCAATGTGCTGCTGTTTCGACTAAATTATCATAACACGGGTAGACAATAAGAAGATACAGAAAGTACACTCAGGATAAACAATTTTTAATAACTTACGATCATATATACAAAAACACCATTCCTCTTCAGAGGCAGTATTAATAATCCGTGGTTACATTTTTCACTCTACCGCAGCCTATTTAAACTCCCTCTGTGTAGCATTTTAAGGAATTTCTTTTTTATAAATAAGACTCAGATCGCTCGTAGCCCCGGCTGCCTGAGTGATCTTAAACGATCACGAAGGTTAAGCAACACAGGGCGCGTTTAGTGCATGGATGGGTCGCCGTCTATGCCTAACGCTAGTGGCATTTTTCCGAGCGGTTCCGTGCTTCGCAAGGCACGTTAAGCTGTTGGTGCGGGCTGCCGTCAATAGATGGCAGTCGTTAAGCCAAGTCAGAGGCCTTAGGGCGGCTTGACAACTTCTGACAGTAGACGAGCCACTAGTCTACAAGCCTCCACCAATCCGGACTTGGCCCCCGTGGTGGAGTATGGCCTATACCTTCCTCAGGGAAGAGACCCGTGCCCCTCGGTGGGGACATAATGGGTTGATGATGAAATAAGGCTGTGTGTCTCTGTGTTAAAATTCTTTTGTGTCTTTTGTGTGTGATAAACTATAGATTTCTATTCTATTCTGTTCTTTGTTCACCGCTTAGATTATATGGGATATGGGTAATGCCTGGCCCAGCAGCCCAATAACTTGAACAAAAATCCACGTTGTTCGGATGCGTGTGCGATAGACGTAAGAACAAATACTTTTTTAATTTGATACGAGTAATTAAGGTACGTTTTTAAGTAAACTCACTAATTAAGTAAACGACTTCTAAGTGAGTAAGTAAGTTAAAATGCATTCATTGCGAAAAACAATACAGCGTCACATCGTCACGTCGTCACATCCCGCTTCGAAGCCATTCGTTCAAGTTATTTGTCGGGCCTTAAATGTAGACCACCACAGTCTACCGAGACCACGGCACTTGCAAAAGTAACGAAACGTCGGAAAATTGTAAAATAAAAAAAAAACAACAAGTAAATCCAGTTTTTTTATGTCTAGTGCTCGTGTTAACCTTACTGCTACGTCATATTTATTTATTTTATTAAATTTTTATTATTGGGGAAACCAACCAGTACAATGAATTTAAATTAGTAATTAAACTGAATACTTAGATAACGAATTATAATCTTCTAGGCAGTGACAGTTATTCGTAGCTTCCAGGACTTAATTATTTAAATCAAGAAAGCAGAGTATTGCTTGTTAAACCTCTTCTCCTTGTGTCAATAGGTACGTAGGTTCCCAAAACTTGTCATGTTCAGTCTAATTTACATATAATTTTTACCCAAATACGTAATCGCATATAACCCACATAGAACTTAAGTGAAAATTCAACCTCCATACATATACATACATACATAAACTCACGCCTGTATCGCAGAGGGGTAGGCACAGACCAGGGGCAGTCCCTGGTCTCTGCCTCCCTGGTCCACTTACCACGATCCTGACAGATCACTATCGCTTCCTCAACATTCATTAGTCGTTGCATGCACGCACGCCGGTTTCGGGTCAACTTCTATAGGCCAAAAATAAAAGCAGTACAGCCTTTTGCGTCGCCCATCTTCCGCCGCACGGCCTGCTCGGCGTCACTTTTAAAGTCCATTAAGCCGCCCCAGCAATTATCTCGCAGGCTGTCTTTATTAAGAAAACGCGCCATCTACCGGGATGGGCAAGACGGAAAATGAGGCAGGGGTGAAATTGTTTTACATTGGTTGCCTCGGCCCGCCGAGGTGCGAGTTGGAGGTAACAGTTTACGGACAGCTGGAAACAGGACTACAGCTTGATGGCTTTACCTGGAAAAGTGTTTTAACAGGCGCCGACACTAGGAAAAAACTGATTCTTGCTATGATGTACATTTTCTTATTTTAAAAGCTTCCGGTATCGATTTGTACGACCACTTTTGATTACCGTTTGAAAGTTAATATTTAGTTTCGAACTCAGTTCCTCTCCCAGACAAGCTATGTGGCGCTTTTTTACTTATGGAAAAAAATCGCCTACAATTAACATAGGTTCAGGTGTCATCAATAAATTATCAATACCCACACTTACGTCGCACGCTACAACAGCTGTTTTCTCCCATGACGAGGCAAGTAACTTAATTACACCATTCACCCAAGATGAATAATATACAAGGCATAACTCCACCCGCTCAATATCTCCATCTGTCCACTTGAAACACGTCCACGCTCTCATCGGTAACGCCCGCACAGACGAACGGAGTGGCGTCAGATGCACCGAATTACTTTAGCCGAGGCTCTTGGTATTAAGACATACCTCGACATTAGTATTTTGCTGAGACAGGATAGTAGGTCTGTCTGTGATGCCGCTTTCCGATGAAAATTTGCCAACATTCCACGTACGTCGACGTAAAGCTCAACTCTCAGGAAACCCGGTAGGAATGGTTAATACTGGGTTAATTGCTTACTCTCATTTAGAAAGGCAATTGCGAGCAAGATTGGAATAATGGAAAACTAGTTTAGGCGCGTTTTGTACTATTTGCCGATGAAATATGAGTGCTACGAGTCTGTATTACTACGCTTCTTCTTCGTAGCATTGCTACGAATGGTCAACGCTGATGCTACGCGGCTACGTGAGGGCCTCCCTATATTATAGCAAGTCAACGTTCTATTAGTAAAATTGATGGAGTAACTTTTGTATTAAAAGTTACAGATAACGTATCAAGTTGACTAATGCTTTAATGGGACAAATTACGTACAATTAAATATTGGTACATTGCCTAAAGCTTTCCACTTCATTCGTTTAAATTGAGAATCCAGAAAAGCAGTAACTTTGCACAAAGGGTTTAATGTACTTATGGCATAGACATTACGGCCCAGGAATGAAAGCTGGTGTGAGTTTTATACACAACAGCTTTCAGAACATAAATCAAATAGATCAGCAGTAATCCGACAGAGTTTAGCAGTTTAGCTGGAACTGGGTTAAATAAACACCATTGCCGCCGCTGTCCTAAAAAGTCAAATGAATGAATACAAATGGTGTCAACTAATCATGAATACACGAACGCCATTTGCAATTATCACGCCATGGCTTTTATTACCCATTTATTTCCCTTATTTAACCCGATGTAATATTTGTATTTTTGTGGTTATTATTTATTTATTTATTTATGGCGGTGGTGGCGGTGCAGTAGGTACACAAGTTTGTCCACGTTCGTGAGAATGGAATTTATTTCAGTCGCAATTGTAAAAAATTTGGAGTCAAAAATTCTACATTTCGTATTTTGTGTACCGCAAATGGTAAATAAAGGTAAATGGGTGACAAGTGGCAATGGAATATATATCTGCAATTTTTTCAATAATATTTTATTGATAAAACAATTTTTTCAATAAAATAAAATAGCTTTTAGAGAGGATCTGGCATTTAATTCCAATGATCCTAACAAACCCCTTTCACTAAATATTACCTCTCAATTTGTAGTAACAACATAACATAACATAAACTCACGCCTGTATCCCAGAGGGGTAGGCAGAGACAAGGGACTGCCACTTGCTACGGTCCTGACAGATCACTTTCGCTTCCTCAACATTCATTAGTAGTAAATATACCTTTAGTTATTGTTGCAGGTAGTATTTATCTATCTATACGCCTACTTTTGGCCATAGGCTACTGTAACGCCAACTGTTGTATTGTATTGTCCTCCTGCCACCTTTTTAAGGGGCTCCATGCCGAACACTAGCGATATCAATGGAAAAAAAACTTTTTTTTTACATATAATTTTTGCAAAAAGTGTCAAATGCAGAAAGATCTATCAATCTGCCAATTATGTCAATAGTGATTTTTGAGACCCACGATTGAGAACCTAGGATCACAGACCTGAGATAAGATAGCGTTTATGCTAATTTGAAACCACCTTGACGACACATTTTATAGTGACAAAATGCATTACAAAAAAATATATTATCGGATACGGTTCAGATTTAACACAGTAATAGTACCTTAGCCAAATCCCCTCCTTTTTACAGTTGGTTAAATAAGACCTGTCATAAATGAGTTAAATAAACACAACCGATGGATGAAAACAAGTGGCGTCAGCTAATGAACAGCAACTAGGTCGGGGCATGGCAGGACTCGAGAAGGCAACGAGTATCAGACACCCGGCGGGGCGTGGGCGCCTGAGAGACGCGGACCTTCGACCACGGAATTAAATACAGCTTGTTACCGGGAAGCGCGATGAAACATCAATTCACGAACCTGCGCCCTTGAAATTTGGCACGCACGGTGATTAAGCTTATATTTTCTCTCTGAGATGGCCTGTGATCTACAGTAAGAAGTATATAGGCTGCATTATTATGGGTCAGACAGGTAGACTGATAGAAATATAGACATCATAGGTATATTGATAGGGTCCTGTATGACACCATTCGGATACGGAACCCAAAAAACATCTTAATCTGGTGGTGACTGTACAGCGTTTTTGTAACATAGCCTTTGGAGTATATTTCAAAGTCTTAATTAAGATCCTGTGTAAAATATGGTAGCTGCTTAATTAATAAAAATTGTCACTTGATATCAAAGCTTACTTTAGTAACGAATCTTTCAAGTCTGCGTTATTTTTTTGTAGGCTAAGTCATAATAACAGTCTTAGCACAGTACAAATAAAGTCTTAGGCTTGTCAATATGATTATTATTGAACAATAGATAGTATAATGTATTTACCTGCTTAATTATTAAGAAAATCGTCGCTTATTTGATATCAAAGCTTAATTTCGTAATAAATCAATCTTACATGAAGACTGTCTTCTATTTATGTAGGCCAAGTCGTAGATTTCTTTAGAATTTTCGACTTGGAGCAATCTCCTTTGAAGATTATTTTCAATATTTCGACGATGCAAAAGGCACGTTTTGTCAACAAGGGTGGCATCCCTCTCCCAGAGATTACTTTTAGTTCAATACTAAACGCAAACAGGGGTAGGCATGACATTTATTTCGTTGGTTTTTCTTTGGTTACATATTTATTATTCATTGATCTATCGGATGGCACTCTTTGTGTGTTTCCGATAACATTATTGGGGAAAGTATCCTCTAACATGAATTTTATATTAGAATAGATAGCTTTTTTGCATGAACTGTTTTGTTAAAATTGGGTAGTGAAATAGTCAATTAAAAGTCTTTCTTCTTCTTCTTCTTCTATAATAAAAAGTCAAATGTTTCAGCCATTAGTGTACATTATACGAAAACAGCAGATATCAGTTTAGCAAATATCCGTTTCTTTCTGTACAACAGGCATCAGTATATTATGTATGTACTCGTAAGTATGTCATATTTTTGTTTAAAAGAACAAGAATATCCTGTCAAATTTTTGAGGAAAAAGCTGTTACGCAACTAAAAAGGTTATTGGTAAAAAACCAATATACCTTCCATTTATCTACGTTTCCACACGAGTTTCGACATGTGGCACAGATAAATGGAGTCTTCTATTCCTATGCAAGGAATAAAACTAAAAACAGAAGGCTATCAAACTTTATGAACAATCAAATAATATTCTTTTCGAATTTAGTAAGAAAAAAAAACTAGTTATCATTTGTATACTGCTATTTTTTTAATGTAATGTGGTATGTGATAAATATATATATTTTTTTCAATTTCAAGAATGAGATAAGAATGGAAGAAAAGTTACTTGAGGTTAACTTTATTTGTGTTGCAATCCCTACACGTTGACATTAATATTATTAATAAAATCCCATACAGTTTCGCACATAGGCGAGCTTAATGCTACTTAGTATCCTACTAATATTATAAATGTGAAATTTTATGAAGATGTTTGGAGGTTTGGGTGTTTGGATATTTGTTAGTCAATCACGCAATAACGGCTGAACGGATTTACATGAAACTTGGCCTACAAATAGACAAAGACCTGAATTGAGACATAGGATACTTGATATCCTGGTAATGCGTTCCCGTGGGATAATATTTATTTTAAATTTAAAATAGACGGCGTTGTGACAATGTGCGAACGTTGTGTTGACGTTGCGCAAGAATCGTATAAACGGATTCTGTGGCGGTACGAAGTTCGCCGGGACAGCTAGTGTTTTTAAATCAATGAAATGATTGCATATTTTATTGAAAAGGGCAATTCACAGGCCTTCTCTCAGAGAGAGAATATGGGCTTAACTACCATGCGTGCCCACCGCGGATTGGCAATTTCAAGCGCTGAGGTATGCGAACACTTCAGACACTCAGCTTTCCTCATGATGTTTTCCTTCACTGTTTGCGAGTGGTATTGCCACTGAAAAACGTCAAGGACAATAACGTTTTCATAATCACGCTGTGGAAACTAAAGTCTATTTGCCACAATTTAGGCATTTCTCTCAAGACGTAGAGACAGTGACGAAGTGATGGAAGAAAAACCACCTTTTTTCTGTTACAATGGATCCAACATAAAAATTCGTTTTTGTGTCCAAAAATAAATAGAGGAACTAAAACGTAACCTCCTGAACCGTAAAGTGGGGATTGTCCTCGGCTTTCAGGTCGGACCGCCTGACTCGGCCTAATGTTTTGGAAATCGTGCGAAAAATAAACGGTTTTTTGTGCTTTCATCACGGACCCGAAAAAAGAAGGTTTGTGGCTCTCACGAAAATCTTTCAAGATTGTAGATGTAATATTAACTTGTATTTCTAAAAATATGTAAACTCACATCTGAACCTTGGAGTACTTTTGGTTGATTTTATTTAAACGAAGGTTGGTTTTATTTAATAATAATTATATGTTTTTATTCGAGAATATACATTTCCATTTGTAAATAATACAATATAAAAAAATATTATGTATTCATACAAATTTTTCTATACCTATAAATCCCTAACATGGTGAATCTCGGACAAATAAATTGGATTTTAGACTCTCTAATTGTCTAAAATCACTGCTTTTGCAGTAGATCCACCCTTACATGCGGTTCACCGGAACAAATAAATTAATAACGTCCAACACTACGTCCGGCACAAAAACTTGTCCAAAATTAGTTGTATTATGGTAACCACACAAGCACATCACAACCATTGGACACACGTCGAACAAGGCATTCACTTAACTAATTAAGGCGGGACTTGAACCCACGAAATGTGTGTTGATAAAATCAAGCGTGTAATCGCTAGACCAACGAGACAGTGAAAAACCAGATTCATTTTGTTTCAAAAATGCTTACGCTTGGTTGGTTCAGTTCTGTTAAAACTTGATTCAATATTAAGTGCTACTATATTCAGACTGCATTATCTCTAAGAGTCCAAGTTGATTGCTAATGATAATATTCTAGAGTAGTCTACAAATACTGCAGTAAGACTTTCCGTACAGCACCCCTTTACCTACGCCAGCTGCCACTTTTGCAAGCTGTTGTTAGCTCTAAAACCGCTACAATAATAAAGTTAGCGCTAGTAGCTCCAACTAAATACTCAACACTTGTACTCGAGCGCGTTACTGTTCGCTTTACGCTCTCCCCCGTTGCCTCGGGTGTGGAAACTTGGGTAACGTGCTTAGAGAATAATTGGGTGGCTAAAACATGTTTTGAACAACATAGGTATAAGAACGAAGCAGAGAAATTGTTGCGATTGACCAAAGATGTGGCATATATTAATACAGCCTAATCACAGTTGAAGTGATGGAGCTTGACTTTTTCTCGAGAGTAACACGTATGACCACAGAGGAAAAGTATGACCTACGCTGGTTCAATAAAATTGTGCTGAAATGGTTAAATTATGTAAAAAAGTGTTGGAGTTAGACTAACTAATTGAGACTGTATGAAATATGAAGCAACATTGGTATCCATACTTAAAACTGTGTAATTAGTAAATTAATCAAAAATAAAAGTGACCTAGTGTTTACGTAAATATTAATTGACTAAAGAAATTAAGTAAGATGGACTTGATAGCCTACAGGTACACGTACATCGTGCTCCTTTTGTCTTTTCGATCAATGGTTGTCTAGAAGAAATTATTTTTTGTGATAAAGGTGCCAATTGTATTGGACTTTATTATGTAAGTTTTATTATTAAATTTAATTATTAGTCTATACGATCTATACTGATATCATACAGAGAAAAAGTATTCGTAAGTTTGTATGTAGGGGTTAATCTCTGAAAGTACTTATCCGATTTAATTTTTTTTTCTGTAGTCTTAAGAATGGATCTTCAGGGTGGACATAGGTTATAAGCTAATCGGTTTACTGTCGTAAAAATAAAGAATGTACTATCTACTCTATCTATCTACGCCCCACTGTGGAGCTGACCCACTGTAGAGTCTATTTTCACAGAGGGAGAGGTAATGGTGTGCTCAATGCCTATAAGGATGGGTGATTTCAAGTACTGAGGAATGTAGGTTTTGGATACTCAGGATGAAAACCAACTAGAGAGCTAACAAGAAATATACACCAGCAGCTATAACTGTGCCGTTGACCGAAAATCTTTATCTTAAACGGAGAGGCCTTTGCCTTGCAGACTACATAAAATCCCTATGTAGGAATTGATATATATCAATAAAAATAACTTTTTTATGAGGAAATCTTTGAAATTGCAAAAAATATGTAACCTTAAAATTATGTGACGTAGGCTCATAAAATGATAACCATACGTTTTAATGCAGCTGGTAAGTTAAGTTAGTAGCTGATTTTTTTTACGATATCAAAGTTTACCGCATAGTAAAATTTGTTCGTATTGACGAGTAGAGCCCCCCATTTAGGGATGTATATGGGAATTTTGTTGTACCCTGTACAGTACACTATGATGATGGGTGGATTTATCAGACGAACTTGCTAAGGGTCGTGCAAAGACTTCGAAGTTACTTCGAGTATAAGTCTCTTAGGGTTACCCCGATAAGCATTAGCTAAACACCTGGATAAAAGAACACTAAGAACAATGACCGCTCTTAAAGTAAAACCCGAAACCTCGGCCATTGCAGAACGTAGTATTAAATGTACTGAAACACTCGTCCTGAATGGCGGCGTTTGTCAACTCCTGTAGAGGTCCACCGGCTTAACCTCCAAAGCCCATTGTACCTTAGTGCCAAGGTAAATAGAGTGAATTTCCTTTGTTATAGTTTTAGTTTAATGTTGCTTAGCGGTTCTCTGCAAGCGATGCGATAGTACCTGAAACAAAACAACGTGATGGACTTGCCAAGTTTTATTTGCGAATTTTGGATGGAAAAGTAGTCTTTATTTGCAGCGGGTAAGAGTGGAGCGGTACAGATAGACAAGTTTGTGTGTGCATGTAGAATGGATTACGTATTGGAGTGCCATACTAGAATCAGGGATGGTATAATTTTACAAAAAATTGATTTCATTTTGATTGACAAGAGTTTAAAGGTTTTAAAAGCGAAAAGAATGTGATAGTTTTATGTATACATATTTATACATATTTATACTTATTTGCATGAGTAGGTGACTATAACCACAGAGGAAAAAAGGAACTATAACTAACGCTCTTGTGACGTAAGCACATAAAATGATAATGATAATGCAGCCTATATTATGTCTCACTGTAGGGCACAGGGCTTCTCTCAGAAAGAGAGTATGGGCTTAATCGCCACGCCAGGTATGTGAACGCCTCAGGCATACAAAAAAATAACTTAAATAATAAAAAAAATTAAGGACATTAAATGTTTTTGACTTTTTTTCTAAGTGTAGTGCGGGCTGTCCCTTTCGTTCGCATATTCTAACATTTTTTTAAAATTGTAAAAGAATTTGACAAAAATAAAATTGGTGTCTCTCTATCAAAAACAAAGTTTATGACACTTAAAATATGTCTATAATGTCAGTAATTTTATTTTCTAGTGCTGGCACTTTTCTACATTATTTTTCATTTAATTATCAAACCAGTGGAAATTCCCACACTATAAACGCTCTTAACAGAACCTCCTCTGCAGGGGCTGGTTCTATACTAAATCTTATAAGCTACTTACGCCACAGCTACAATTAATCCCAATAGTTGTCTAACCCCTTTATCTACGCAGCAACACCTTAACGTCGAAATACGGTCAGTATTCTCTCGGTGCTAACTTACGCTGCAGGTAAACCACGGAGTTTTCGATGTTTACGTGAATTTATATCTGCTTTGTTTTAACCCTTTAAGTTGAAAGCGTAGGGTACATTCGGTTGGACATTAAAGTTCACGTGGGTGATCATGTTAACAGTGATTTTTACGATCCACGACAAAGAACCTGACTTGATAGCATTTAGGCCAAAAACGGCCTTTTCTGGCGTTCTAGGTTTTTTTGCCTTAGGTTCCGGGCCATGGGTCCTTAAAATCACTATTACATGATTGAGAGATTGTACTGACACTTTTTGCAAATTTAATCTGTAAATGAAAGATATGATTTTTTTCCTGGGTGGCGCTAGAGTTACTCCGTTGCGTTTTGGGTCTTATAACTGGTATGTTGCGTTTTTATGACCGGTTATATAACTGCTTATAACTGGTATGTTGCGGTAAAACATCTCATCGCTATACCAGTCATAACATCTGTAGCAAGATTATTATGCTGCAGTGTGTCTTGCTCTAATTCGTTTGACAAAGTGAGACAGAGCAGTTCACTTGACGTTTTGAGCCTGCCGCGACTTATTGGGTGTTGATGATGTGCGCGGGGCGGGAGAAATTGGATGTGGGTTTTTTCTCGGGTGTTTACCTGAAAGGCTATATCGTAAATACAATCTGTTTATATACCCGAAATTGTTTTTTATGTGAATATAAATATTTTTTTGGGATATTTTGGATATCAAATAGGCTTTCTTCAAACTTACGTTCATCGAGCTTTACGTGTATTATATCAAAATTGCCTATCCCAGCCCAGGGTAGGAAGGAATGATGAAAACAAGGAGGCATTTCTCAGCGGTGGGAGAGAGCGATTGCACAAAAAATAGCATTCTTGTAAATAGATCAGGAAGCATCTATTGAAGATGGTTCAAAGCAGAAGTGAGGTGCGAGTACTAGGCGCACACGTTGGTGAGGTGACACTCCGAAATTATAACGGATTGAGCTATATGTCACTCTGTCGCTTTAAAGTCCGAGTCGGGTCTCGGGGCACCTGACAATGTCGGATAGTAGAGGCTGGAAATGGGCAATGTTGAAGGAATGTACCACGTTTGTGCTTGGTAAGATTTTTAGGGTTCCATAGTCAGTAAGGAACCCTTATAGTTTCGCTTTATCCATCCGTCTGACTGTCCGTCTGTCTGTCCGCCGCTTAGCACAGAGACGATAAGCTAGAACGCTGAAATTTGGCATAGATATACTGATTGATCAGGGTTTTTTTATTAGTTACTCTCCTTACATTCCCCTGATTTATTTGTTTAGGGCCCTTGATTAATGTACACATATTAAACTCAACCAATAAATTAACTAATCAGATCAATTTAAAACCATAACTAAAGATTCAATTAATTTAAACAATACTCGTAATTAAAAATTTGCTTTGATTTTTTTTTCATTTTTTAGCAGATTTATTATTTTTAATCTTACTAAATTGGTAAGATTTATTAAGGTCAGTAAGATTAATGTCGCTTTGCTTCTTCTAAGATGTCGCTTACATGACCTTTGATTTAAATTTCGTATGAACAATTTTAATTAAAAGCAATTTAATCAAACTGTAAATGAGATTAGATTATATTAGATTAGAACACTTTATTGTACACACCAGAAAACAAAATACATTAAAAGGCTTACATGTCTAAGTTCATGAGCTCGCCGTTTGGTATGTACCTACTAGTATATTTTTTGTACTTGGCTTGAATTTTTGTAAATGTAAAATAAATAACCGTGACATTTTTAGGTTACCTTAGACAAAAGCGAAGTCTACTCCGGCATGGGTAGCACGATGGCACGAGTCACGGGTTTTATGGCCCTAAAATGTTAGAATTGGACAGATAATGTACTGGAAAGTTGCGACTTTTGACGATCGATGACTAGCGTCGTCGTACTACCCATGCTGCTATGTTAGGGGGTTGGATCATGCTCATACTTAGTTATAAATTAAACTTTGTACATTAATTGAAATTTACCTACTGTCGGTCCAGCCGTTTATTTAACCTTTGTCAACTCAATTTAGTGATGTTCTACGAAGTTACCGATTAATTTTTTCATGATACTCGATTTAAATTTTGTTGAAGTTTTAATCGATCGGTTGCGTTGATATTTTATTTTCATGTTTTTGTGGTTTGTCTGTCTGAGGGCGATAAACTCCAAACGACCCAACGGGTCTTCATATTAATTTGTTACTTATCATATTTAAACCTTACACCTTATACACACAAGCGATAAAATTGTTATGAAACTATAGTTTCTAAAACTCAATATGTATAGTTGTGGAAGAGCGGGATCTCCTGGCACACTTAAAAGGAGGTCTCAACCTCGTAAAATATGTTTATAGTATAGATCTTTTTGTACAGATCGTTTTTGCGAAAAGCGTCAGATCAATCTCTCAAACACGTTAACAGGGATTTTTAGCACCCATGATCGAGAAACTGAGGCAAAAAACCTAGGACTAGATAGCATTATCGCCAAAAACAACCGTCCCAGGTTCATGATCCTATTTTATCATCCATGGGTTCCAAAAATCTTCATTAACATGATTAAGAGATTGATCTGACTCTTTTTGCAAAAAATATCTGTAAAAGAAGATATGATTATTTTTCATTCAATTCAATTCAATTCATTCAATTCAAATATTTTTATTCATTGTAAAAACAGAATGTTTACTTAATGAACGTCAAAGTTGCTAGTTTCACAATTAATGGATTATGTGGAGAAGAAACTAACAAAGAAACTCCACATTTATTCTTTTCAAAACACGTTTTAACTTAATTAACAGAGTTTTCAACTTAAAATATTAGTCATGAATGTGTTGAACACTAGTCACAATCGTCCTTTAAATAATATTAATCTACTGTTTAATGCCAAACATCTTTGTCTTCTAAATAATCCTTGATGTTATAGTAAGCCTTTTTGCACAGAATGTGCTTAACACATTTTTTAAATCGCGTTGGAGGTAACTCTAATATATCTTGAGGAATTTTGTTGTAGAACCTTATACAGTGCCCCATAAAGGATGTGTTAACTTTTGCAAGTCTAAATAGTGGAAATGACAATTTATGTTTATTTCTAGTATTAACATTATGGTGGCCACCAACATTTTCGAAGTCTTTGATATTTTTTCTAACGTACATAATATTTTCATAAATGTATTGACATGCAACTGTTAAGATGTTGGTTTCTTTGAAGAAATCTCTTAGCGAATCCCTACTACCTAACTTGTAAATAAATCGGATGGCTCTCTTCTGCAAGATGAAGATAGTCTCAATGTCTGCTGCCCGGCCCCATAGTAGTATACCGTAGGACATAATACTATGGAAGTAACTAAAATAAACAAGCCTAGCAGTTGCAACGTCAGTGAGTTCCCTAATTCTTTTCACTGCATATGCTGCAGAGCTAAGTCTGTGTGCTAATTTTACAATATGTGGACCCCATTGTAGTTTTGCATCGATTGTGATGCCCAGAAATACAGTATCATCTACAAATTCTAATTTTTCATGTCCAATTACTATGTTGTTCTCAACTACTCGTACGTTAGGTAAGGAAAACTTTATACATTTTGTCTTTTTAGAATTTAGCAGCAGATTATTTGCTGTGAACCAATCTAGTACTTGCGAGAGAGCATTATTTGCATCGTCAAGATTATTTTCTTGTCTCCTTATTTTAAAAATAAGTGACGTGTCATCAGCAAATAACACTATCTCAGACATTTTTTGTACCATAAACGGTAAATCATTTATATAGACTAGGAAAAGGAGCGGCCCTAAGATAGATCCCTGCGGGACTCCTATTTTTACAAGTGAACCCGAGGATTTAATACGATTTATGTCTGCTTTTTGGACCCTTCCTTCTAAATACGATCTTAAAAGATCTAAACCTGCACCCTTTATTCCGTAGTGTTTTAACTTTAGGAGTAGCGTTTCGTGGTCTACACAATCAAATGCTTGGTGCATTGGTGGCGCTGGTTAGCCACATGGATCCCCTTAAAAGGTTTTTTATCTAAGTCATGTTGCCATTTTACCATCCACCTTCCTTGCATGTGTACCATGTAGCGGGTAGACTTGTGATGTTACGGAGAAAATTTCACTTCACCCCTTTTATCGGGTTTGTCAGCTCGGCTCAAGAATATTTATTGCATTTTCTTATTACCCCTCTGTTATTTACTGCGTGTGAACTACCGCGCCAGTCTTGCCGATATTGTGGAGGTCTATAGTTTCAAAGAATACGTTTAGAGTCGAGCCCACCGTAATTGTTTTGGTAGGGCTGTAAGCTTAAGAACTTGCGTGTATGATATTTTATGGGGAAAGTGAAGATGTCTTTTGAATAATAGTCGTGGCGTGTTGTGGACGGATAGTGATTTGCGAATTATTTTATAGAATTTTCTGTTTATTGGTTAAAATAAACTTAACCGTACCACGCCGTCCTCCTAGAAAATCTTTTAGCTGAACCATTGAGCTTCTACGAATTCGCATGAATATCGGCTACCACTCACCTATTCATGTACAAAACATAAAATAATGTTAGTAACAATAGTGTTATCGATATATACAGCTTCGATCATAGAAAAATGAAATTAGAATTCCAAAAATATTTTGGCTACTCCTACGATACATAATGTAACTTTTGCCTGTTGTTTTTGTTTTAACTTATTTATGATAATTCACTTCTAAAATAAATGCTTGCAGTGAATGTTGAGATTGCGCATAACAGGTACATGTACTACAATAATACTTACATTTAATAGATTAAGAAATAATCGTACGATGCACTGTTTGAATTCATTAATAAATGAATAAATAAAATAAATTGCAAGTGGTTTAATAATTGATTTTCCATTGGTCTCGTTACAACACACCACACAATTCAGCAGTCACTCTGTGGCAGTAATTATTCATAAGTATAGCCACTTTAATATCTATATTTAGTCAATCTCGGGTTGCCCTGTATATAATGTATGATAAAACAAATATTTAACTTTTTTAGCGGCATGAAAATGTCATATTACTGACATAGTTTTCGTTCGAAAGTACCGATAACGTTCTTACATCGAAGATGATCACCGACAAGAATTTGCTCTTAAAGAGTAACAGATCTGCTTACTTTTGCTGACGAGTATTTAGTAGCTGACGTATTCATTTACCTATGGTGTGTTACCATGGAGGAGGCCTATGTCCAGCAGTGGACTTCTTGTGGCTGAATGATGTTACCATGGCAACCGGCAGAACACTCAAGTAGGTACGTATGGGGTCATATTAACATACCCACCTCTCTCGCGCCCTTGGTTACCCCTTGTCATCACATCGCATTTCCCACTACATAAAACCCAAAATGGACAAAATATGATGGCACAAAATGTATGCGCAAAAAGAAACGTTTTGCTACAGTACGTAACAAAACACATAAACTTGACCATAGAAATAGAAAACAAGACAGTAAAAAAAAAATCGTTGCTTTTATGTCTTTAAAATTCTTGTCACCTCTGTACAAACCAATGAGATAATTAGGCCTCAGAGGAATCTAACAACGATTTATAAAAGTTATAAAAATAGCAACAATTCGTTAATACTCTTAAATGATTTCGATTGGAGTTTATTGGTAAGGCTGCTTTTGTTACGACTGCATTGCGACTACTTACTAAATTGGAATTGAACGAAATATTATAACAAGATACTCAATAATATTAGTAATGTAAGCTGGAGGAGCGTCGTGAAACGCGACGCAAAGAGCACACTTTATTTGTAAATCAATACGAAAACTTATCAATTTGTTCAATTTAATAGAATCTACAGACTGTCACTGCAACATATTTTAAACCTCCACAGAGATATCAACCCGCCATCTTATAAAGTCACCCGTAAGTGTCTGAGCATACTCGGCACAGTGACTCCTTCATCGTAAACAAAGATTATTTTTAAGGCAAAGTGCTGCCTATATAAGACCCACTGCAGGTCACGGGCCTTCTCTCGAAGAGAGAGAGAGAGAGAGAGAGAGAGAGAACGATTTTGGGCATAATCTTTATGCGAGCCTAACGTGGAATACTGATTTCAAGAGCTCAGGTGTATAAACCCCTCAGACAGGTTTCCTCAAATGTTTACTTTGAATGCAGTGGTAGGTATTGCTATTACTGCCACTACAATTGTGTAACTTAGGCGAAAACCATACTGCCACGCATCCGCCACATCAGCCGAAGAACTGGGCCTAGATTGTAAAACAATGACAACTGCATGAGTGCGACGATTTCATTGCATTGCTGCGTTAAGTCTACGCGCGCGCGTTGTGTACGCACACGCATGAAACCTTCTAGGCGTCTATAATATGGAAAAATCATTGAACTGCTAATACTGCAAAATTTCACTAGTTCAATCAATTGAACTGTTAATTGGGTATTTGACAAAATATCAAATGAGTTACTTTTAAAACGGACTTTTGTATGAAAATACTGGTTTATGACGTCACATTTCAGAGCACTCTTTTTATGTTTAATCTATTAAAAAATTGTAATAACTAGTAATTGACTAAAAGAGATACATTTTCCGAGATATCTTGTAATTTTTGTTTTAATCGAGCATATTAAATAATTTATTGTTGATCGTGTCAAATACCGTATTGAACTAGTGAGAGTAGAAGAAAAACAAAAGTCAAGTTCCAAGTGACTCGATCGGGTATCAGCAATTGCAAAACTATGCACTAACAGAATCGAGGCCCTGATAACTGATAGGGTACATAGGTTCACAAGTGGCGGGAGAGTACGAACTGGCAAATGCAGCGTAAGACCGGGATGAGGATGGCCGAGGACATGTCTTGGGGGCGGCCTATGTACAGCAGTGGACGAATTCGGGTTGAATTATTAATTGATCCGTAATTATCACTTTACTCTTTTCCGGTGATATAGTCACTGGAAGCAGCTCTCAGATTATAAATGACTGTGGCTACTCAACGATGAGGTAAGGATAAATTAATTATTTATTTGAATGACTTTGTGAATACGAAATTAATTTTACAATTTGTTTACATCCAATGGACTTTCATCAGGTACAATGGTATATCTACATTCGATTTCCCACACTGAAGAGGAGAGAGAATAAAATGAAAAGAGAATCTAGTCTTTAGCTAACCGCGCTTATGACACTGCCGTGCTAGAATGGGAAAGACAGTTTTACATAGAAGCTCTACCTCTCTTCTTTCGTTTTGTCCTTTTGAAACTTTTGTTTTTCTCTACCGCCGTTGTTAAATTTAATTACATACACACATAACTTCATGCGTATACGCAGAAAGGTGGCGGATATCATAAGTAACGTTTGGCTCGTTAAAGCACAAGTCCGGAATACTCGGCTCGTAGTTCAAGGACATTTTATGGATAGTCTATTATAACGACGCCTCAAGTTTGCACAAACATGCCGTATGTTCGTAATTTTGCATGCACAAACGCAGGCTTTGATTCTGCCAATTGATTAGTCCATTCAATTGTAAATCAAAGCCAGTTGACTCTGCATAATTCACTGGAGTCTTATTTTTACAACTTAAAATCTACTCTTCAATACGAACAATTTTTACTATAGAGAAGACGCGAAAAAATATTAACTGTTCCATTTTAACTTATCACCTGCTAATATATGGAACAGATAATATTTTTATGCGATTACAACGTTTTTGCGATTGTAAGTAAAACTTTTTCGTATTGATGAGTATATAGAGATTTTGTTACATCCTGTATACTACATAACTATAAGCTAGTATGAGATAAGAATATTCATACGAAATTGTACGTACGAGACATTGAATGGTAGGAAACATTTACACAAGTTGTAAAAACGCTTACTATAAGTAAAAAAGTCTCAGTTGAAAATAATCTTTTTTATTGTTTAAATTCTTCAAAGCGTTAGGAATTTAATTAATTTAGTTTCAATATCTTGTAGGTCTCCCGAGAGTCTAAAACAACTTAATCAAACTTGCCCGTCTACTGTATCTATTCATCTGACATCTCGATGTCCGAAGTTAAGCCTCTGTCGCTTTCTACTTTCTTACGCTGCCTGGCGCCTCTACTAACGCCAACTTTATTGCAATCCCACAAATGGTTATGAAAAACGTGACGCCATCCGCAATAGCTTTTCTCAACGTACTTTGACGATACGAGCCATTCCGTCTCGCTCATATTCCTTTGACTTAGAGACTCAACTCGAGCAAAAACTGCTGATGTTAGGTTGTCATTTGTGTTGAGAGTACCTTGTAGGGTAATGGTTATTCTGTTAGCGTTCTTGATATTTTATGACCATTAATTCGAGAGCAAAGAACTTGGCTGTCAGCGATAAGTGCCAAGTATTCTTTTGGCTAATCTTTGTCAACAATGGTTCACATTGTTTCTACATTAATCTGTAAATTCTTCGACTGCAAACCGGCGGCAAAAAAGCAATAGGTACTAGCGCAACGGCAGAACGCTGCCTGGCATCACATTTCAGATATTGTAGGTTTGAATCCCGGCCAGTACTAACGATGGTTTTCTAGGTTACGTACATTTGTGAATTCTAAGAAGCAGTACCACTTTAACTGTAAAGGAAAACATCGCGAGGAAACACTAGAGTGTCACCTTATGGCTTGAAATCGCCAATCCGCGGTGGGCACGCGTAATTAAGCCCATATTCTTTTTCCCTCCGAGACAGAGCATGTAACTGCTGGCCCGTGGAACATTATATAGGCTGTTTATTTAAACCTCTAGTAAGTACCTAATAGTGGTTTTGACAATATCTTTGATACTTTTCTTAATTTTACTGACTCTGTTCGTGCTCTGGCTATGTAAAGGTAGGTGTCGCACAAGGTGTGTTTATAAAGCGAAAAGCTACGAATGAATTTTAACTTTGAATTGGAACTTCAAAGCTCGATATTGTCTTGGCCTGATCTTGAAATATATCGTTATGCATATTGCTGATTGAAATATATCGTTTTCACTCTGTTGGAAATTAACGTTAAAATTTTATGTTTCGATCGCGTTTGCAAATACATATTATTACATATTCGATTTCGTCTTCTTAGCGTGTCGATTTCGACATATTTGATTTGATTATGAAATTTGATCGCTGAACCGATGATCTTAAGCAGATTGGTGGATGGAAACGGATAGAGGCTGGATGAAAATGACGCAAAACAGAAAAGAGAGGCGTGCCTTCAGGGAGGCCTATATTCAGCAATGGGCAAATATAGCGGCCTGATGAATGGATGGATATATTTTTACCCAAAGAGTGTCTAAATTATACAAGGACTGGCCTATCGAGCGTATATCGTGAAAATAAAAGGTTGAAATGACTAGGGTATCCTAGTGTGGGGCCAGAGGCAATCTATGTGCCTGTATGTAAATGTTTATGTTTATGTTTGTTTACAGAAATTCTTATAACACCCAGCTAAGTTTCCTAACATATGCACTAGCCTAATGCATCGCCCAGAAGATATATTCCAGGAATGGGATTCGAACCCGTTGCCGAACATCGCAGTAAGCTGGAAAGATTACCTTTAATATTTCACCAAACGGAGCGGCATGTGTGCGCCAAATAAAGAAAACTGAAGGAACCGTTTCGGTTATTTTCGCTTGAAACCAAGGTAATAGATAAATAGTTAAAGAATATTGTTTATTTTTTACCTGGAATTACACTAAAAGCTTAAAAATAATAGATTGAAGTGCAATTAGCAGCCTAAGTAAAAGTAATTTCTTCCAGACAGCCATTTATATACAAATAGTAATTTCGTTCCGTGCTACCTTTGGATAGTATTTTTCGACCTTCACGCAAAAAAGTCTGCAGCAAACTAACTAGGAGATATGCTGTAAACGGAAGTTTTATGTATTTTACTTGAAGACTTCCACAAAAAGTTAAACTTCGATGTTCATTAAAAGTGATTAGTTTTTAAATAGTCATTAAAAGATTTTGTACTTTATTAAGGCACATATTGATAGTTACACATGAAAGATAACTCTTTATTGTACACCAGGAATCATACTTACAAATAAAAAAAATACATATTTAAAAAACAAAAAGCCCTTTCGATAATTTGTAAACATAAAATTTTGAAACTCAATAAATGAACTAAAAAGATCGAAACAATACTACAAAAAAAGTAACCCTTCTGGCGCAGTCGGGTGATAACTAAATACATATTATTTTTATAATATCTTACTTTATTACTTTAGCAGAGAATGCCTCCTATTCACCATAAGTAGATAAAGAAACAGTCGCGCACGCTACTAATTTACCCCCATGTAAGCCTAGCAGATAATAGATTTACTTTTATTTCATAACTTCGCTACAAAGTTTTCTGCACTGCTGCTTCCGGGTTACTTTTTTCTGTCCTTGGATGGCCGAGAATGATTTTGATATACTTAAACTTAAAAGAATAGAACAGATTTTTAGAATTTGAATACAATACAATTTTCTCAAACATGCTTGGAAATTTGAGCATTATTTCGACAACCTTCTTCGAGATAAATCGAAATTGCTGTACTGGCTAATTACACGCGAGCAGCGGCCGGAAAAAATGAGTTCACAAAACTGTCGTGTTTCGAACTGGCTTGCGATAGAAAGCTGGATATACCTATCGAAAGAAAAGAACTCTAACGCGGCAAAAATTATTGTTGTTCGTTCGTAGTTCGTATGATTTTGAAAGTGTATTGAATTTTTCAAATAAAAAGTTCTGACTTAATACCTACTACTTAGTTTTAATTTCCGCGACTCACTTGAGAAAAATCATGAACTCACGTATGTGTGCCTCTTTTGCTGGCCGCTGCAGTAATGTACTATTTCTAACCCGCATAATTTAATCCATTATTGGCTTCAGGTACAAATTATGAAGAACCCCTCGTTTACTGTAATTGTATCGCTCTGGATTTCTGTTAACTTAATAAAATAATATACAATAGGTGGTTCTACTATATCTATCTTCAATATAATAATATACTAGATAATGGCTATCTCTCTCAGAGCACCTTATAATCATGGCAATTGATAATTTGAGGAAACCTGAGTACCTATAGTCTATTCATTCTTACTTGTCCAATTTAGTAAACAAAATTCGAACCGCAAAGTATGAGTTTTTAGTCGAAAACTGCCATATTTCCATAAATTAAGTAACCTGGGACACCATTTTGGATAACACGCTGCTATGTTTATAAACAAAGTGCACGAACTTGCAAGAAAATATCTAGACAAGTTTTAGGGGAGCTTTGAAGTGTTTTTAAAAACTAAAATAAAACTAACGAATACGTCCACTCGATTCGGAGAGCGCTACTGTATTATTTTAATAGAACACAAGATCATCTTAGGCTAACATCTTACAGCTAACTTCATATAGTTCACATCGCTTAGTCAGCACGGACGTTCAGTACTACTCTACTAGTAGAGGGTTGGGGTGAATACATAACTCCTCCCTCCTCAAGAGCGGAATCATCCGATGGACCTCTGGTACATAGGTGATTACGCCAAAGCTTCGCTAACTGAGCCTTAAACACAATTAAAATAACACATAGAATCGTTAAACATAAAAACACATACAAAATAAGAGTAGTTAGTCCAAAGTTTTGCACTATTTGTTCACTGCGAGTTTCACTATTGGTTATAAGATCCGATTGTTTCATTGCGTATGACAATAAGTGTAACTGATCCAGATTGATGTCCTCTATGTTCACCGTAGGTGTGCTGGGCAACTCGCTGGGCTTCACCTCAGGTAAGTTGATGGTAGGGACGTTCCTATAGCTTATTTTATTTACGTAGGAGTGTTCGCGGTGCAGCTGAATGTTGCCGATAAAAACGTCGCAAGGCTCGTCTATACACAGCGTGTAAGTGCCGAGGACATGTTGTAGAGTCATGTCGGTGCCGCACTTCTTTTTCAGCATGGTCTTGTTTCTCGTGTATAGTATCCAGCTGTTGGAGTTGATGCGCTGCACTTTTATCGCTTCGACTTGAACTGAAACCTGGGTACAGCTGGTAAGATCGTCATCATACCTCATGAGCTGCTCTATACAGGTCTTCCTCGGGAACAACACTCGGTCGTCGTCGGTGCAGAGAAAGCGGTCGTCGGCTGCTGCTTTACATGCTTGGTTTAGTGGTAAGTAAAGTGAGTTTTTTGCCAAAAGGTAAGGGTATTTTGGGACAATTATTAGGGTTTTATTTTGGGATTCACTAAACACGGGTAAAGGGTAGAGCTTAAAATAGTTATATGTAATATTCTCAACTAAAGGAATTTCCAATAGAAACACAATTTCATTCCGTTTCAAGTAAGACTTAACAGTAATAGACTCTTCAAACTTAATTAGATTGCTTAATTTTACCTCATACATCAATGTTTCAGTTTTAGAAATTCGTTCCAAGTGTTGTAACAGCTCTGTAGAATTAACAATTGATTGGTGTAGTACAGACACTTTGCTGAAAGCAACGGCGGTTTCTATTTCACTTAATTTTACATAAATAGTACGAAAATTGCTCATGAACAGGTTATACAAGCCTAAAACATTTGCATAGTATACAGATTCATTTCTCTGGGCCGAAAGTTTAGTTACAATTTTCTCCACGTTTTGTAGCCGTTCATTTAACAATTTTGAGTTCTGGTTAAAGGCAGTGGTACTATTTATGAAGTTATCCAACACCTTAGTGACCAGCGTCAGTTTCCCTGTAACGGTAGCTTGTTGTGATTTTATTTTTGATATAAGGTCGTCATACCGGATAGCATCGCTATGGTCTAGGTTTCCTGTCAGAAGCTTTATTAACGATCCGAGAGGGTCTAACAGTCCTCGCCTGAAACGTTTGAACCGACGCGTGGGCATCACTTGGTTGAGTTTCTCTATGGTTACGTTACTTAAGTACTCTAGCTGTTCCTGTAATCCTAAAAGTTCGCGCGGATGCGACTTATCTAATCTAACTAACCTAACAAGTTCACTATATTTTAAAACATTAAATGCTAAATCGTATTGTAAGCCATTTAAATCTAAGGTCTGGATAAGTAGCCACTTATCTTGCTGAAAGAAGGCTTCGCCTTTTCTTACAGGCAAGATTCCTGGGTTCTTGTCAATCTTCTGCAGTTGAAGGGCCTGCCCTAGGCTCGGCAGGGTCAGCGCGAGCCAACAGCACCTGCGGAGGCCGTTTTATATTTTTAATTGGCACTTGGGTTTGCCGTCCTCTTATTTGTGCTGGAACCACATTACGCGCTACCTGTCCTGTAACTACAGCCTTTTGATATCGCGGTTTATCTTTACTTTTTCTGGTGTTTACTAATTTGGCAAAAACTGTTTTCCCTTCAGGAAAATCTTTCACAGTTTCACCTCCTTTTTGCTTTCTAACTTTTTCCTTCTGTTCTAACAGTTTCCTTGCTATGTAGTCGTACAAATGTCGTGTTCTTTTTTTGTGGTCTTTCAGTAGATGTTGGTAATAGGTTTTTTCATAATTTACGTCAAAGACTCTACCGGAGTCGGTATGTCCGAATACTATTTCAAACGGCGTTAGGTCTGTGGCACTATGTATGGTGTTATTGTAAGCCATAACAGAATAGGTCATGACAGAGGCTGCATCTGTGCATCTCTTTTCATATTTTGCAATACGGTAAATTTCAATTATAGTAGAGTGGAATCGTTCTACTATGCCCATGGAATTTGGGTTGTTGGGTGTGCCAATATGAAATTGAATTTTGTAGAGATCCATCAGCTCTCGCATCAGCTCGTTGTTAAATTCTGAGCCCGGGTCACTGCTGATCTTTTTGGGGACGCCATAGAACGAAAAATATTTAATTAAGGCGCGAGTGACCTCGGGGGTTGATCGGTTAGCTAGTTCTATTGCTTGTCCTAACTTACTGAAGGCATCCACTAGGGTTAGATAGTATTTTCCTTCTATGGAGAACAAGTCTATAAATATCTCCTGAAATGGGGCGTCCTGAGTCTGGGTCAATTGTAACGTAGGCTTAAGGGGGTGTCTATCATACTTCATGATCTTACATGCTTCACATCCGTTCAAGACTGCAGAAACGGTGTCTTGCATTTTATGCCAAAAATAATTTCGGCGTAACCTCACCATGGTTTCCCTTACTCCTCTATGACACGTTTTTCCCATATGATGTTTCAATATAATCGCCTTTTGTTCCTCTTCATCCTCAATAAACACCACTCTTTCCGTACATTCGTAAAAATTGACTGCATCCTTTTTAAATAATTGAATAACAATGGTGGCAAACTTTTTCCTTAACTCTTCAGATTCAAACCAGATGAAATATTTTACTTTATTTTGTATATACCTTTTTAAAAACTCTTTGATGACATCATCATTATTATCGGATGGTATGAAAATTTGTAAAACCTTTTGTTTTTCCCTTGAAAGATCTTGTACTTGCAGTTCACGTTTGCACCAAGAGTACACAATTATTTGGTTGGGTTTAGTATCTATAGCATCGTTCAGTATAGGTATGCCTACTGACTCTAGGTTTCGTACAGAGTGTACAGTTGCAGAAGCACTGCTCGACAAAGATGGGACTGGGTAAGTCACACTTTCGTCGTCCTTTGCTGATAGTGTATCTGAAATAGTGATTGGGCTAGCTGACGCGGTACGGTCATCGTCCGAAATTGATATTGTAGAGGAAGAGTGTCTTTTTTCAGTTGTCAGCTTCTTTATTTGTTCTGTGACCTGTTCTAAATAAGCCTGAAGGGCTTTTTCCTTTTTATCGACATTAACTTTCATGGAAAGTGCTTCATCATCTGATTCTGTGGCATTGACTTTAATTCTCGATAAGGCATCAGCGTTGGTGTTCTGTTTGCCTTTTTTGTAAACGATGTCGAAGTTAAAGTCCTGTAGACGTAACCTCCATCGTGTAAGTTTACTGTTTGGGTCCTTAAGTGAATTGAGCCAAGCCAAAGGGCGATGGTCTGTGTAAATTATGAATTTACGCCCATACAGATAAGGTCGAAAATGTTTAGTAGCCCACACTATGGCTAAAAGCTCGCGCTCTATCGTACTGTAGCGGGCCTCTGTATCGCTCAGTGTTCTACTGGCGTACGCAATAGGCTTATCGCTGCCTACTGTACCCTGTGATAACACGGCACCTAAGGCTACCGCAGAAGCATCAGTTGTTAATATGTACGGCTTATCCGGATCCGGGTATTGGAGTAAAGGCGCGTTTGTTAAGAGCTCTTTACACGTGTTAAAGGCATCGATATACGATTGATCAAGGACGATCCTGTTACGTTTTTTTAAGCACGCGGTTAAAGGTCGTGTTATTTTCGCGAAGTCCTTGATAAAGCGTCTATAATAGCCTATTAGGCCAAGGAAACTTTTTATTTCCGTGGTGGTCCTTGGTATAGGGAAATTCATGACTGCCCTGATCTTATCGTCATTCGGTTGGAGGCCATCCTTGGTGATCTTATGGCCAAGGTACAGCACCTCCTTCCTGAAAAACTCTGACTTATCGAGCTGTACCTTAAGGTTTGTAGCTCGTAATCTGTCAAAAACATTACGTAACTTCTGTAGATGGTCCTGTAGGCTTGTCGAATATATGATGATATCATCCAAGTATACCATGCAGTGTATACCTTGAAGGCCGCGAAGGACGTTGTCCATGGTACGCTGAAAGGTCGCGGGGGCTGTTTTGAGGCCAAATGGCATACGGCAGAATTCAAAATGCCCGTTTTGAGTACTAAAAGCTGTTTTAGCCCTATCACATTCAGCTACTTCAATCTGGTGATACCCACTCGCAAGATCTAGTGTGGAGTAATAACAGCTGTTGCCTAATTTGTCGAACAAGTCTGTGATATTTGGCAGAGGGTATCGATCGTCTACAGTAATTTCGTTTAGACGCCTGTAGTCTATAACCATTCGGTATTTTACTTCACCGGACGCATCCATTTTTTTTGGGACCAAATGAACCGGAGCGCTCCACGGCGAATGAGATTCCTGAATCACGTTATCTTTTAATAGTTGTTCTACTTGCCTTTGAATTTCAGCTGCCTGAACTGGTGCTTGTCTATATGGCTTCAAGTAAATTGGGTCTTCATTCTTTGTTCTGATGTTATGTTTAACTTCATTGGTAAAAGATAAGGGGATCTTTTCACAATGAAATATGTCCTTATATTCCTCACACAACTTCATCACACTCGCTCGTTCTTCTGCATTCATATGTTCTAGACGCAACTTCTGCAAGTTCTCCGTAAGTATGTCATCCATCTCTAGGTCTTTCATTTCAACATCGCTAATACTATTTACCTTTATTTCGGTATCGACAAACCGGGTAACCTTGAACGGCGAAGTGACAGTAAGTGTCATTTCTTGGTCAGTGGCGTTCTGTATAACAGTATAAGCGTAACCATTCTTACATTTCACTAACGCACTTGGCATTCTCACTCCTTCACAAAACTGTTTGTAATTTAGTATAGCGTTTCCAGAGTATAAGTCAGTTGGCAATTGGACTCTCTGTTCGCTACGAGGGGCCAAAATTAATTTATAGTCCGAAGTGTCACAATTGATAGGCAAAGTGACATTGTGAGTCGAGAGTACTCGGTCTTTGATGTTTATCGTTGCACCTAATGTATTAAGCAGGTCCAGTCCAATCAATCCGTCATATCGCACATCCACATCATACACGTAAAAGGTATGCAGGTCATTGCTCTGAAAGGATGGTAAAGATGGAATATCAATTACCTCATCATGTCTACTGGAGGCATGTGTGCTCACGACTTCGAAAGGCTCGAACCGTTTATAGTGCGAAAAGTACTCATTTGCCTTACGGGGGCTTATAAATGATCTAGTGCTCCCTGTATCAATCATAAATTTGGAGTTTATCTCTGGGAGGTAAACGTATGGCAACTTAAGTTTACCGCTGTAATTCAACGAAATCACCTCTGATGGTTTATTGAGGCATTTATCATAAAATTTTCAACTTCGGTGGTTTCACCCTGCTGTACCTCCTCTATACTTTCTCCTGTCTGCGCGACGTACGCGTCATCAAAATTACACTCGTCAAAACAATGCTCGGTCGCTGGATATGTCTCGCCGCACGGGTACTGATAAGCGCTACATTCTTGCTCTGCTAGCTCGAGTTCGTTTAATTGAACTCGGGGTTGAACGGTACGCATTGATACGTCGGTTTCAACACGTTGGGACTGAGGTTTGACGCCTAGCTGCTGGTTAGAATTTTGGAATTGTGGGCGATATCCAAACTGTTGGGGAGGCCTATAGCCCAACTGCTGTGGCGGCCTGTACCCGAACTGGGGTGGCGTGCTTGCGAAAGGCGGTTTGTACCCAAACTGGGGTGGTTTGTTACCAAACTGCTGTGGCTGTTGACCGAAGTTTTGAGAGCTGAAATTCGGTTTATATCCGAAAGAATTTTGTGGCTGAGAGCCAAACTGATTAAGACGGAACCCTGTAGGTTGAGG
The DNA here is from genome assembly GCA_947308005.1 of Yponomeuta malinellus. Taxonomy (NCBI): domain Eukaryota; kingdom Metazoa; phylum Arthropoda; class Insecta; order Lepidoptera; family Yponomeutidae; genus Yponomeuta; species Yponomeuta malinellus. The sequence continues at coordinate 7,073,968 of OX371010.1, forward strand.
CTGAGGGCCTGACTGATTTGGGCGGAAGCCGATTTGTGGCTGATGGTTAATGCCAAATTGGGGTCTGTATCCCGTAGGGGTCAAATTGTTAGGGCCAGGAAGCTTGAAGCCAAACTGAGTCTGGGGTTTAGGCTGGAAGACTGTCGGGTTAGCAATGCCCGGTCTGTTACCGTACAATTTATTGCGAGCGTTGTACTGCTCCAAAAAGTTAACTTCTTCTAATACTACGCTGAGAGCTTCTTCAAGTGAGGTAGGGGCTTTCAGCCTTACTATCCTGACCATGTTTTCTGGAAGGTTGTGCAAGAACACATTTTGGGCCACGTTATTATAAATGGCTACTTTGCTTTGCCTGATATCAGGGTTGTCTATCTGGTTGACTTTCGAGAATAAGACCGATCTAACTGACTGTACGCGGTTACAAAAATCACTATAACTTTCAGTGGATCTAATTCTAAGTGCCTCGAGTTCTAGAGCGATACACTCTTCACTGCGCGGATCGCCAAAGTGTTGGGTCATGAGCCGCTTTAACCCATCCCATGTCACAATATCCTCTCTCTCGGAGAGTAATGCGGCGGCATCGCCTGCCAATCGACTTGTGATAATATGGTATAAGTAGGTGTTTTGGGCTTGTTCGCCACGGTATTTGCTTATTATATATTCGGCTTTTCTTAAAAATAAATTTAAATGCCTTTTGTCACCGCTGAAAACTGGAATTAACTTTACCATTTCACTGGGCACTGCAGTTAGTTGCTCCATGGTAGAGTAGAGAGATAGATAGAGCTCTCGATAGATTTTACAGAGTAAAGGCGTTTAGAGATTTTACTCAGTAAGGCGGCTTTAAAAACTACTAATAATACTTAACTAACCTTATTTAAATTTTTACTCTATTTTTTCTACTTTTCTTATATTTATTTATTTGGTTTTACTTAAAATTCACTTTTCACCTTTTATTGTCTTAAAATTACTTAACTAAAGTTAAACTGAGAGAAGTCTTATCTCAGGAATAACACAATGAGGAATGGGAAAGGAAGGAAGGCAAAAATTTCACTCACCAACCAAGCAATCCCATGCTCGTCTTCACGCGTCACGGTGCAGAGTTTGATGCTCCTGTGATCGCCTCCGTTCGTCCTTGTCAGATTTGTTTGGTTCGAGGATCCAGGCTTTAGCGGATCGCGCGGACTCGCTCGCGGAAACTGCCAGAGTTCGATGGCGGAAAACTCGCGAGGTCTGCACAGCTAATTAACCGGATCCTACCGGCTGCGCCAGACAAGTTTTAGGGGAGCTTTGAAGTGTTTTTAAAAACTAAAATAAAACTAACGAATACGTCCACTCGATTCGGAGAGCGCTACTGTATTATTTTAATAGAACACAAGATCATCTTAGGCTAACATCTTACAGCTAACTTCATATAGTTCACATCGCTTAGTCAGCACGGACGTTCAGTACTACTCTACTAGTAGAGGGTTGGGGTGAATACATAACTATCTAGTTTCGGCATCAAATGTCAATTTTGAGGTTAGAATATTGTTTACTAAATTGGACAAGTAAGGATGAACAGTCTGTAAGTGTTTGCATACCTCAGCACTTGAAATTGCCAATCCGCGGTTCTATCTCTGAGAGAAGGCCTGTGCCCTGTAGTGGGACGTATATAGCCTACATAAAAGAGTGTGTTAATGCAAAGAAATAATTCATCTATCAATCTAAACCTGTACTTTTGGTGCTCATTGCTTGTGTTCTCCTGAAGCAGCCACTCGCTCGATGTGATCCGATTTGCATGTTATTGAAGGATTGCAACTTTAATTTTAAAAGAATAGTTTGAAATCTCTTTGTGAGAAAGCGGGTGGAAGCTATAATGCGTTTTACACGAATGATATTTTCTTCGGGTGCGATTTAAATCGATTTTCTTATAAATGCCACCTGCGATTGACTGGCAGAAAATATATACATAGCACTAAGTCCGCCACACTGCTATTGTATTTTGTTTACCTATCGCATTAATTAATTAATTGAAACATAATGAATGAAAACATTCTCTGAGAGAAGGCCTGTGTCCTACAGTGAGACGTATATTAGGCCGCATTATTATTCTTGCTCTGTAGCTACATTGTAGTGAACATAAATTGACAGTGTAGGAAAAATGTATGCGTAATAAAAGTACGTAAACATTCTTCCTTAAACTTCGATAAGAGCCAAATATGTCAACTAGTTGAACTAGAAATGTATCAATACATTGAAACCCATGATGTAAGGTACGCTTCAATGGCTCAAACCAGATTACATAACATAACACGGTACTTAGTGATATCTAACTAAACATTAATTATACCAATATGGCCTTCAAATCTAATTTGAAGTAGGTATGTGTCCAAAAAAAACTAGAAAATAATTTAGTGGTAAAGATCCGTTAGTAAAAGCTGTGCAGAAAGAGGTCCCATTCGAATCGCTCTCATTGCCCGCATCAATTCGAGTTAGTACAATCCATTAGTGAATCGAAATCGGCTGGCTGGCTCTTGTACTGATACGTCAAGTGTAGAGAAGTTAACAGTAGTTCGATTACCTTCTTTAGGATTTTTTCTTTGAACCCCACTATTAAAGAGCTTATCATCACGATTTTATTAGCTTCTATACTCATACAAGAGATGGTAATAAAATTTAGTGATTTAGTCATAGCATCGCCAATGTGGAACAAACCTAAGTACTTCTAACTGTCGTGTTGCATGTACACGAGTTTATGTGTAATCCAGATGTCAATACAATTTAATATCATCGATTTGATGATACCAATTTTGCGTGGGGCGCTTTCTGGTATAGGTATTGTGGCTTAGACACTGAAATTAAAGAAAGTAGGCAAATTATTTTGTACTTTCTAGTAAATTATCAATAAAAGCATGTTTTTTTAGTTTTATCAAACTATAACCTGCAGCACAGAATAAATAAGGGAAAAGTAAAAAACATACGTAAGTATTTCTTTCTGTTTACCTATAAATAACGCTCAATAAGTCAATACGTACAATTAAGTACATACATCAACTGGCACTTGTATCCCAGAGGTATAGGCAGAAACCAGGGTTTGCCACTTAACATGATAAACTTCTTATGCTTCATCAACATTAACGCTGCATGCACGCACGTCAGTTTTGGGTACTTTTATTATACATTGTTCGATATTTAAAAAGTATAAATCTGTGAAAAAAGTCATAGAAGAAAAGTTATCGTAAAACACAAACTCTAACTAGTATTTCAGGAATTGCGTATTATAGAAATAAGCCTGTATTTCTTTTGCATTATTACGTTTCAGGAGACATAAAAACACTGAAAATAAGATTTTTTGGTTATGCTGTCTACAGCTTACGCCAGTGAATGAGTTTAGAATGTTTTTTGTTTTCCTTATCTTTTTCTCGCATCTATTTGTTTGTAAACATATTTTATTTATTCCTCTCTACTTTTTTATTTTAACGGATATAACTAGGTTAACATCATGGGAGATAACACTTGGCTGTACTTTCTCTACATCCTTTTCGCAGATTTAATTTGACGACAATAATTGAAACAAATGCCTGACTTCCCCTTTCACTGAGTGCCTCGAGGCGATATAACAATTTAATTGTGAATTTCTGACGAGACGACATTCTAAATTTATTCTAAAGACAGTAAACAATATACGGGTTTCATATCTTATACCTTTTTCATTATTACTTTCAAAGTTTTCGAGCTAACGGCCGATTTTATCATACTCGAGTAACTCTATGTACTATGTATTAGCAAAGAGCAAGATAAAATGTACCCAAAACCAGCGTGCGTGCATGCAACGTCTAATGAATGCTGAGGAAGCGAAAGTGATCTGTCAGGATCGTGGCAAGTGGCAGTCCCTGGTCTCTGCCTACCCCTCTGGTATACAAGCGTGAGTTTATGTACGTATGTCGGGTAACTCATAAATCCACATTTATGAGTTACCCGACCTAGGTATAAATCCACATTTTTACCAAACGTAAATGGAATCCTTAAAAGTAAATTAATAACCGGGTATAGGTACTCAGCCCATTCCGTGTAGCGCTGGATTAAGAAAAGCGTCACTCCATCTCCTTCCGTGGATATCGTAAAAGGTGACTAAGGAGATACATTACCAGAAGACGGGCAGCAGCGTCTTACTGAGATTAGAACCGCATACTGCGGTCGCCAACCTGCCTGCCAAGCGTGGCGATTATGGGAAAACCCTCCATGGTTAGGAAAACCATGAGAGAGGTCTGTGTCTTGCAGTGGGCGTCAAATGGCTGATGATGATGTACTCAGCCCTAAGAAGACAGGGACTAATTAGGTTCAAAAGGAAAAGTCTGTCTTTTTACCGAGACTCAACAACGTAGAACATTTGACTCGGAAGCGGGAGACCCAGGTTCAATTCCCAGTGTGGGCATGTACATATGACTTTGTTTTCTAAGTTATGTGCATTTGTGAAGTTATGGTAGCAATACCACTCGCTAACGGTGAAGGATAATATCGTGAGGAAACCTGAGTGTTTGATATATTCAGCGCTTGAAATCGCCAATCCGCAGTGGTACGCGTGGTGATTAAGCCCATACTCTCTCTCTGAAAGAAGGCCTGTGCCCTACAGTGGGACGTATATAGGCTGCTGGTGAAAAAAAAACAATGGATTTGCTCGATATTGTGACTCTCAGTAGAATAATATACCAACTTGGTTTAAAGTAGATAGCTGCTCTAACAAAAGCGTCAGTGGCCAGACGCAAGAAGCTCTTGGGCGTGTTGTCGATGAATTCAAACTACAACATTTGACAAGCCAGCGTAACAACAATAACATTTCTGTAGCCTAAGAGACGAAGGCGTCAAGTTAATCCCGCCAGCGCCGGGCATTTCCCCGATCACTCATAAATATTCATGGGACAAATAGACGACAACACCCGAGCGGTCGCACGTGGCGCCCTCGCAAACATGGCGGCCGGTCGGTGGCTGGTTCCACAAGCGGGATTAGGCTGTGTGTTTTCAAGGAATTTCACGCTTAGCCACGGCTGATTCATCCTGTTTGATGGATTGGGGTGTCTAGAAAAAAGCATCGCCATTGGTCTGGAATGATACATTTTTGTTTTCCTAAAATTCTAGTAGGTTTCGGACGATTCAAATAGCCTTACTATTTGATAGATGCCTAATTATGCGCATTAAATTCTGTCGGATTCATGACATTTCCGATAGCTATTTGTATGGAATTTGACAGTTAGGTGATTGGAATCGTTCAGGACTTGGTGCGCGTAATACAGGGGCTGGACTGTATTGGGTACGGATGAGCCCTCTTAGAGAAATAAACAAAAACTTGAGACATCTCTGTCTCCGCTACATGAGCGCGGGAGGTTTCAATTCTTTGTCTATTACTCATGTCCGTGATAGCGGTTCACGGTGCCAGCGCTGACGCTTAGTGATCACTACTAGAATTAAATCGTAATAGCGGATGTACCGTTCAAAATAATTCTTGTTTAAAATAATACGTAAGTAATTTAGTATATGAGTGTGAAACATCTTTGTTCTTGGCTCTATAAGAGCAGAACTTTGCTCAGACAGAGAGATAGACTGTGGGCTATTCATCATATCAATCTGCAGTGGAATCCTAGACAACGTTTTCCTTCATCATTAGTGAGTGGTGTTGCGAGAGCAAAGCGCAGTGTTTCATACCGCTGTAATACAAATATGTTAGTTTGGTAGTACATATCAAAATTGCCGGGATACAGGCGTGAGTTTATGTTGTGTTGTTGTATGTTTAATATTCAATCTATGTGCACTAAAGTTCCATAGAGTCTAACTTTGTAGTTTGGACGTAGGACGTAGTCTCTGGACTCTGAATAGTTAGAATTGACCTTCAGTATGTAGATGCATATATTATATCAGAATTTCAAACGGGTGAAGCAACGAGCACAGCCAGTTATGCTAAAGGGCTGTAACAAGTTCGATGTTTGCACGATTCTATTATTATTATTCTTTCCTGGCTGACCCCGCAAAGGTTGTCTTGCCATATTAATTAGCATAAATTAATAAATTAAGTAGCACATACAGTTCTTTTATCACCTTTAAATATATGCGGTACTAATTCTACTTACATTGAATTAGCAGTGAATTTTTATAATTCTTGTTTGTAAAACAATTAAGAGACTTACAAAAAGAGACACAATTTTGCGTACCATATGAGCCGGAGGAATTATTTAGGCACATTGCAATATGGCGATTCCCACTGTGACAGATAAACATGTATTTCTGACGGGTATTGCGTACACTCTCTCTCTGAGAGAAGGCCTGTGCCCTACAGTGGGACGTATACAGGCTGCTTATGATTGCGTACACTGACTGGTTCAGCATAACCTGGTTAAATGTATCTGTCATTGAGGTAAGACCACTGTTTAATGATTTCACAGCTTATGGTGATTTTCTTAGCCACCCATGGATTCAAGCGTGATGTTATGTAACCTACGCCGGCAACGTATACGTATTGATGAATCCTTCTCTACTTGGTCTGATACGACTGCCGGTGTCGCACAACGTGGCGTGTTGTCTCCTCTCCTCTTCGCAATCATCATCAATAGTATTTCTAAAAACCTTTCTTCTTCCTACCACCTTTATGCAGATGATCTCCAGATTTACGCGCATACTCCCGTAGATAGTCTGCCCTTGGCAATTGCTAACACCAATGCTGATCTAAATTGTATCTTGGAGTGGAGTAAGTCTCACGGCTTGAGAGTCAATCCCTCCAAGACACAGGTTATTGTTGTAGGCAGTCCTAGGATGATATCGAGGGTCAATTGGGAACACCTTCCACGCGTGCTGTTTGATGGTATAACAATACCGTTCAGTGGTCACCACAGCTGGCGGAAGTGAGTCGGAAAGTATTCGCTTCGGCGGCCTCTCTAAGAAGGTTACGTAATTTCCTGCCCACTGTGACCAAAATTGCACTTGCGCAATCCCTGTTGCTCCCTATTCTCGACTACGCTGATGCCAGCTATCTCGACTTGACTGAAGAGCAACTAAACAAACTTGAGCGCCTCCAAAACTTTGCTATAAGGTTCATATTTGGCTTACGCAAATATGACCATGTCTCCGAGTATCGCACTAAGCTCAAGTGGCCCCCCATCCGTTTCCGCAGGAATGCCCACATCATTTCTCTTCTCTACTCAGTACTGTTCAATCCAGCCACCCCTCTATATCTTAAAGAGCGCTTTAACTACCTCAGTGACTCCCACAGTCGGTCCCTTCGGTCTGACCAGAATCTGATGCTAAAGATTTCAAGTCATTCGACGAGGTTCTTAAGCAACTCATTTGCTGTTAGGGCCGCCCGGCTGTGGAACGATCTGCCGGTTTCAATAAGGCGCTCTTCTTCCCCAGCTATCTTTAAAAGCAGGGTTCACGCTCTATATCTATCACTCTAATTTATTAAATAGTTCAATTATTATTGTTTTCCTGCATGTAGGTATGTCTTTTCTTTTGTCCTCTGGTAGAACGTTATTGTAACTTATGTAACTTTATGTATGTTTATAATTGTTATACTTATAGTATGTAAAAGTATAAGTAAGTATATTATTATTATGTATAAGTATGTAAATGAATATTCATATTTGCACCTACTACCCGTCTCACTTTTCTTTCAACAACTTTCTATCGTCGGTTGCCTGGAAGAAATTGCTATAAGCAAAAAGGCCGCCAATTGTACTGCATTTTTGTAAACATTTCATGTTTGTGTTTTTCCTGGTACAATAAAGAATATTCTTATCTTATCTTATCTACACGTTAAAAAAATATTTCAATTAAATTGTATTAGTAAGTGGACGGGACGGGGGGAGGGTGTGTGTGTGTGTGTGTGTGTGTGTGTGTGTGTGTGTGTGTGTGTGTCTGTGTGTATCTGAGTGCGTGCATGCGTGCGTGCGTGCGTGAAGTGTAGGGAGGTATTTACAAGTCTCGAAATTACCGCATATTATTGTCCTAGATTAATACAGGCTCAGTTCGTATTAAATAGTGCGCTATTTCTAACACTAACACTGCAAGACGCTCCAAGCTCACATTGAATTCAAATGGGCAATTACCAAAGCTGGACACTGCTTTTTCAGTGTCGATTGATTGATTGGGCAGTTTATGGGGACATAATAATATGTTGTATTGCTTAATTCAATAAGGCCGCCAATTGTACTTTATTTCGATTTATTAAATGTCTGTGTACAATGAAGAATATTCTATCTATCCTCTGCTTTGTAAAAGGTGGAAAATAAAAAGTTTTGAGGTATGGTATGGAGTCCCAATAAAATCGAAGTTCTGAGAGTCAAGTTCCAACCGTTTAAGTACATATTAGTCGTTGAGTTACCGCTGCAGGCAAGCATCTGTTCCAAAATCTATCGCCAATTAAATATTAATACCAACTAAAGATTAAGCTTCGAACTAAGTGGACTACCTAACTTCACTAACGGCAGCAATGAATATGCTAAGTGACTCGGCACCAAATCAATAGATGTCGGCTTTGGCTAGGATAAGTGATTGCAATGATTGTGTTCTTAGCACAGTCAACAGCAATTTAAATTTATATTTTTTGCCTTTGAACTTTTTACATCAAACTCATAAGTACAACTTACCCCCTTGTCACATTCGTTCATTTAGTCCGGTGACCGAACTTTCAGACTCAGTAGTTCAGTGATGCAATAAAACCGAACTACCGGAAATAAAAAAAATATAAAAAATCCGATGAAGAAAATTTTAGACTCGGTATTCAATTCAATTTAAACATTTTTATCCATTATAAAAACAAAATGTTACGTCAAAGTTGTTAGTTTCACAATTGAAACATTATGTGGAAAGTATTTAAGTAACCGGCGCCTGTTGGAAAACCTATTCAAACATTTGTAACAAAATTACATAAAGAAAATTTCAAACATGGCCGTTACGTCTGTCTAAACAAAACACTTTGTACAGGGGTAAAAACACTTTTTAATAGGAAGAAGCCTAATACAATATTCAACTGAAGTAGGAGCAGGTATTTTAGGGACAATCGAAAAATTATTCGATACCTAAATTCCGCCCCGTCGCTCAAAGTAATCAGATAAACAAGAGTCAAGGAACTCATAGAAGACAGCTCATAAGGCACTTGCTGTTGTTAAAATGTCTTTGTGTATATAATTTGAGCTGTTACGCCGACATGTTGCCGCCTCACGCCCGCCGTGCTAATGAATATGTATGCTGTCTGATGACACGCCCGCTTAGCTGCTGAGATTAGAAAATAATGCTCACGACAACCTAGTTTAGTCTACTTAATTTGGTATCCCGAAAATTAAGACCATAACTGTCCACTCTATCGGGTTAACCATTTTGACGAGTCCAAAGTGTCAAAATATGTATATATTTGGCAGTTCGGAGTAAGTTAAATTAGACAATTCCATACAGTGGCTTCGTCAAATCACTGATGATGATGATACAGTGGAGGACTTACGTAGTAGCGCCTCGGGTCTAGTCAGCAACGCTTTTAACTATGTTATAAGGCCTAATTATGCTCAACAAATCATGCCGGAATCCTGACATTTGCGAAACGAAATTAGCATGGAATTTGACACTTAGACGATTGGAATCGCTCAGGATTTGTTGCGCGTAATATAGCGGATTAGCGCCGCACCAGAGCAAACTTTTTGTTAGCACAATTAAGAAGGAAATATGTACGTGTACCGTACACACGTACGAAAGTTTAGCTGAGTTACTCTCTGTTTTTTTTCTGAACTTTATTGATATTGAATACGTTTAAAAAGAAATCGTTGCCAGCCCCAAGGGAAGCAATTAAAAGATTATATGGTTGTAACATGCTACAAAATATAAAAGTCTTCTAAAAAAAGGTGTTTTTTTTTGTTTTCAGATGTGGTTCTACGACATCTGTCGGTCCGTCTGACTAATAAAGGCGTTTTTTAAATATTTTTTATGTGGTTTTACGCGATCGTGCAATAATTATATGTTAAATAGAATATAGTTAAATAGAGTTATAGTAACAATACCACTCGCTAACCAAAACTATACTAACCCTCAAAATATAACTTTTATATTACGAAATTTAAAAGTAAATTGAAGTATCATGATACTTAATTAGGTTTCCTAGTTACCTCTCTATTGTAAAGCTGGAAAGTTACCCAGGTGTGCACTACGTCTCGGCATATATCCTGAAAGTAACCAAGCAAGTTAGAAAGCAATTTGTCAGGAGACGTCCGACTTGCCGACGTCGCTACAACAATCTACCGTAAAAACATCAGAAGGTCTTGGTCTTCAGTAATCTAGCTCTAGTTTATAAAAGGTCTAGCAAAAATCAGGTAACGATAGTTCCTGGGGTCAAGTAGTATGTGACAAAGATCTTATTTATAAAATTTCAGTCGGTAGAACGCCTCACATTCAAGAGACCCTAAGTTCAATAACTTTTCTTTTTGTTTTCTAAGTTATGTACCTACATAAATTTGTGAATTTGTTGTTGAATTACCACCGGCAAACATTGAAGAAAAATATCGTGAGGAAAGGAGAATGCTCATTAGCTCATACACAAATGTACTCGTTCAACATTTTTGTGTCTTCAATCTTCATCAAATAATATTTACCTAATTCTAGAAAGCTTTTCGATACTACATTGAAAATATCAGGAGTATAATTGGTTTCCGGAATTCAGGAATAAAGTTCTACTCGATTGGGTTAGGCGTTTTAAAGTACTCTTTATTTCAAATCTACCTTCTGTTCGTACAATAGGTTGTACATTTCGCTTTGAATATTCATGCAGCAGACACTGGACTTGTCCTAAACTTATATTAAACGTGACTAGTCAAACTTCGAACTTAGTTTGCCCGAGGATTTGTTTCGGCAGTTTGCGCAGTTGGATTCGAAATCTAGAGCGGACTAAAAATATTCTGCCAAATTTTCGCAGCGTTTCCTTAGCATGTTTAAAGTTTGACTCTTAAATTTTTTAGTATAGTTACTTTCGGATAGATATGGGGATTGTTTTACACCCTTATACCCTGTACGGTGAGAATGACTTACGTTCTAGAAATCCTGCATTTACATATCTAGTAAGTGAAGAAGTGTACGTGATAACGTGTAGAATAGATGGAAACATATTAGGTTAAGATGACCATTAATATTCCATTTACCAAACTCTATTTATTTATTGTTTAATATGTGCGAAGCGACTGGTGGGGGACTAATGTGAACAATTTCAAGAATTTAAAACAATCTGCTTTGAATGTTCGTGACTTTTGTACTGTTTATGAACTGGAGAATTAAATGTCACTGTTTCACACAAATTTATCAAAACAACGTATAGCACAAAATAGTAACATAATTCATTGTTCAGAGTATCTTATTTTGGGACCAGGATAAGTGATTATGTGTTCAGAAGTTACAGATTTTTTCCGAAAAGTTGCAATCAGTGAAGTTATTTTAAAAAAATCTTATGTTTTATGAAAAAAATATGAAAAAGCAATGTTGCTTATATTTTGTACGCAATTCAATCATTTTGGTGCCAAAACAGGTCAGCCTACTCAACCGATTATTGTCTGCACTGGATCCCAATATATATTAAAAAAATATTCTGGATGGAATTATCTTTAACGCTCGTCTTACTTTGAAAATAAGGGGTTCATCCTAAAAACCTATGTAAATTTTCTCTTGGCCACCGGTCGTACTGTACAAATTACATTCCAAAAAGCAAAAAGTTACAGGTTATTATCGGAAAACTGATTTCTACAGGTTTTCATAGAACCAGTTCACATCACTAGTTGCAATCGCCTAGAAGACGCAACTGCATAGGCGACAGCACTCAAACAGACAAATTTCAAAGTCCTGCATCACACTTACCATGGTGGGTAGGCAGTATGGAGGTGAGTAATTTGACGTCAGTAACAAATTCAATTTTCGAAAATTTCCACGCTTGTCTTGTTCCAAAACAAAAGACTGTCATGTCCCGATCTAAATACAAAACATGTCGATTGTCCCCGAACACAATACTACAGGGTGCTCGAATTAGCCACGGATATTGCGCGCCGCGTAAGCCTATTATGCGCTCGTATTGTGATCGCTTATCAAACGGTTATTTTATTTCGACTCCCGGCAGTATCTTATATTAAGTACCGCAGAAGTTTAGCTAAAGTCAAGTCGTCATTGTTCATTGTCCATTAAGTCCGGTCTTTCAACCAATGTCAAAATTAGTTCAGCAAAATTAGTATGTACCTGCAGAGTGTCGGTCAACAGGATAAATAGTTTTCATACTTATAGATCTGTGTCATAATTCTATTATACACCCAATGTTTTGTGATTTAACCATCACATCTATGAAATGTCAAAGCTGCCTTTCCGTTGTTTCCTATTCATACTATGCTTCAGCGATGTCACGACATTTGACACGTGTTTAGAGTCGGACTTATCTCCTATTGTCGCGAACCGTCGAGGGGGAAAGAGCGTTAGATTTGTCTCACCCTGTAGTAAATGTTGAATGGATTTCATATTAAATTATAGCGGAGTAAAGTGCTAAATGGGGTCTCGGCTTTTAAAGCGCCCCATTTCTTCGCTTTTCCATGAATTATTATTATTTAATTTATTTCGTTTCTTATCCATATTCGTTGTTTATTATCTTCAGCCCATTAGATAACTTGAAGAGCAGCTGCTATGGAAGACAATATCGAAATGAGTTGCGAAGTTTGATCATTTTTTCGTGTTGAAAGCGTCATCTTTTCTCTTCTGACGTTCTACTTAAAATTGTAATCTCGAGGCGAAGTTCCTCATTTTATTATTAAAGGAGATGTAGACTAAGGCCGACTTGCACCACTTTTTAAATGTCACTTTAGTAATTTGAATTTCGTATGAAGATTTTAAGTTAAATGCTGCTTAAGTCACATGAGAAAATAGTGGAAGACATTGTTATAACTACGGATCGGAGTAGGTACTTAGATTTCAAGTAAAACTGAAATTACATAATGTAGAGACCCGAAAACCTGTTGCAGTGTGACACTGATTTCCAATGCTATTTGACACCAGTGTTGTGTGACTAATAATTAGAGCCGTATTAAGTTATTAATGTCAATAGAAAACGGTTTAACTCATCACCCCATTACAATAGAAATAGGCAACATTTCTCTGACACCCCAATTTCCAGACAGAATCCGGAACGCTTACGCCGTCCACTTTTTTATTTTACTTTTAATAAAATAAAGCTCACATGACAGAACCACGTGGCGCCGTCATCGGCTGTCATTGTCGGCTGACGTCTGAATGACATCTGCCATTGGCAACGGGGTGCGCGGCTGAAATTAGTATTTTTTTTGGAGAGAGTACGCGAAATGAGCGCTTCGATGGAAAAATGAGAGGCGAAAGTACACCCGCCGTGCTACTAAGGGGTAAATAATATAATCAATAATAAAAATAATAATCAATGGCTTAATACAGCGCCAGATTTTAACTGTCCTATTTATAAAATCACGATTCCCTTAAACACTCCTCAGATGCAGAGGTAACCAGAGATTGCCTCTGAGTTGTGTTTGGAGGAATCGTGTTTTTTATAAATTAGGCCGTAATCCGCTATTGTAACGGTTTGTAGAAGGCAAATAACCGCTCTGCGCTCTCAGAGGAATTGGAAAGATCATAGGTTTCTTCTCCATATTACGTAAACCTGTAATGAAACTATGTTGGTAGTAGCTACACAGGATTCGATGCATTTTTAACTGTTTTATTTTCAACCTACAATGTGAAAGAGTGAGTTTGGTTTTAGATGTGGTTTGCGGTGCCCGAAAGTCTCTGTGGCACACTGGGGAGGCCAATGCTCGGACTGCCTCAAAAGTTGTTGTAAAACATAACTCCATTCACTAAATCTACCTCTTACAGTCATCAGGAAATGCGCTTTTTAAAAATATTTCTTTGTACATTTTCCCTCAATTGAGGTATGAACTTGTACCTGTAAACATACGAATGGTACGCAATTATTGCGTCCAGTCGCGCGAATTGTGTGTAAACGGCAGTGGAGGACGTTTTAAAAAACTACTTATTTTAATTAAACATTTTTAAATGCTAATTACTGCTAGTTAAAATTAGGGGTTGCCCCTTCTGTTCGATAGTTGAATGAGAAAAGGCCACGACACTGAGCTACGCTTTGGTTTTAAGGAAACTGTAACACTGGATTTCGCAATACCACTTTGATTCACTTCACCGGCGGAAACAGGGCTGCCCCATACATAACACCTCCCCTACAAGTCGTGCTACTATTTGCCTACGTCTAGGGCTAACTCGATGCTTTCCGGTTTCTTTGTAGCGATTGTAAGTCGATGAAAGCGATACAGTATACTGGGTGCAGCTGCACTAAACAAAACGAGTAGACACATAGGTATCGTTGTACTGGTTGTCCGCTCGGGCTCGATATCAATAGGGTATTCTAATGCAATCTGCCTTTCTACAGAGTTTGAATTATTCAAGTTGATAGAGTTCATTTTTATAACTGGGGTATGTTTATGTTGCTCTGATGGTAGCGGTACAGACATTATTTCCAGGGGCTGTCCACGTAGTAACCAGGGTAAACTCTAGTTTTCAGATTAACTTAGTATTTTAGTTTTATACTCGTAGTAGTTTCTAATTCGCCAACAAACTGCCACGCAGTTTGGCGAATGGTTTAGTTTTCGAGAAACATTTATTATTATCAATAAATTAATTAAAAAAATGATTTACGGTGCGATCAAAGGTTAATCCTCAAATTAAATTTTGCCTAATAAATAATTGCGGTCTACCCTTTAATATATTACTATGTAGTTATATACTCTTCATTGAAACAACGGTGCTCTGGTTATTGTCTACTCTTTCTCCAAAAATCGATGCAAATGACCTCTTGGCTGTTTCAAAAGACTACTGCGGACATCACTTTACTAGCCGAACAAACAGTCTCACCTTCTTTGGGGCACGTTCCCCAGTAGAAGTCCACTACTGTTCCTTAGTCTCTGGTTAGTTTCGACAACGTAAAAATTCATTCGGATTGCGGCAGAAGTTGTTACGGGATTTCGTTTTTTGTCGACATTCCTTAGACGTGGCACCCATCTTGCAAAAATGTTTTTCATGGCCAGAATAAGGTATAACATATGGAAAATTCGTTCAGTCGACAAATGCACAGCACCAGCTATCTCGCGTATCTTCACTCGACGGTCTGCCAAAAGAATATCGTAGATTTTAATTACCACGCCCTCAGTGGTAACCTTAATCGGCCTTCCTGGGCGTTTGGTGTCATTGGTTGGTGGTCGTCCACGAAGAAAATCAGTGACCCATTATTGTACTCTTCCACGAGATGACGTAAAATCCCCGTAATACTTTTCAATTTTTCTTCGGTCACTTCAATGGTTTTACCATATAAAAATATAAAAAGAGTGTTTAATTGACACTTGAAACCCTGTATTCTTCAGTTTCAAAGAATATTTAAATGTCAATTGACTTCTGTTTCTAAAAAGTTTAATTTCGCGATATAATAGGGGTTAAAGTATGAAATTGCCGTTTTATTGCAATAGGTTCTTTGAATTGACATAGAATCTTCATGGTTTGAGGTTTTCGCATGAAACTTTTTTCAAATGGTTTCTATGATATTCTTTTTTTAAAAAATGTGAAACATTTGAATATCGACTTTCAATTGTTTTTGTTATTCAATTTAGACAAGAAAGATGGATACTGCGAAAATTCGAGTGATTATGAGGCACCCATTTTTCGTATTTTTTTATTTTATTGATTTGACGCAAGTGAGTCAATATTGTGGGTAAGGTAACGTTAAACCATGCCGCTAATTCCTGAATAGTTTGACTAGGGTCGGCTTCCACTATCTCTCTTAATTCATCGTTATTCACCTGTGTGGGCGGTCTTCCTCGTGGCTCGTTCTTTAAGTCGAAATTTCCATCACGAAAGCGTTTAAACCAAAATCGCACGGTGCGTTCATTAGTAGACCCCTCTCCAAACGCAGCATTGATATTGCGGGCTGTTTCTGCCGCGTTAGTTCCGCGTCGGAACTCGTATTCAAAAATCACTCAAATTTTCGCAGTATCCATCTTTCTTGTCTAAATTGAATAACAAAAACAATTGAAAGTCGATATTCAAATGTTTCACATTTTTTAAAAAAAGAACATCATAGAAACCATTTGAAAAAAGTTTCATTCGATAACCTCAAACCATGAAGATTCTATGTCAATTCAAAGAACCTATTGCAATAAAACGGCAATTTCATACTTTAACCCCTAATTTTTAAAATAAAAATGAAATAGTACATTATGGTACAATAAGTGTGCAATGTTGGTTATTACCGCTGAGGCGCCATTGAGACCCGAGCCGTTAGGTGAGGGTCTTAAGAGAGCCGAGGACGGTAATCGTCCATACACACGTGTATCATACGACGTTTTGTAACATAATTCTGAAGAAACTAATACTAAAAATAACTATAATTTCAACAGTGAAAACGAGTTGTGAAAAATTTTTCGCAATGGCGGGCGGGAAAAATTAATCAGTTTTCCTATGCGCGCGCATCTAACAATGGCGATCGGCCATACACTACACTAAAAGAATGAGGTTTCTTTTTTTTGCTTTTCGCGGATAGCGTTTTAGCCACGTACAAAATGGGGAATTCAAAGTTTTCTTTACTACAGAGAAAACAAAAGTTTTATTTGAGAGAAAGTTTTATTTATTAAAAACGTGAAGTTGATATTATCTATTTAAATACAAAGTTGCATAAAATGAGCAAGCAATAGGTACAGTAATTTATTTGTACTATTGAACACGATCGTTTTTGTATCGAAAGTTTTTTAAGAACAAAGCAACTCAACCAATAAAATAAAAAACCCTATAACTCACTTGTGAATAATAGCAATGAAAAAGTCACAGTTTATTACAGGTTAGAACCACTTTATGAGCAAGTGTTTTGAAAAATATATTTATTATCAGTTCAGATTACAGAAACCAGAACCCGATTTGTAAAAAAGAACAGCATTAGCTTCGTAAAGAGTTCTTAATTATGAAAAAAAATTGTTTTTATTCAGCCTTAATGTCATGAAGTATTCAAGCTGCCTCTATTAATATACATAACTTTCTTATTATTCTTTTATTTCAGGGACCTCATAGTAAAAGCTGTTTGTGTGAGACTTCTCTGCGCAAAAAATCAAGACAAATAATTTCTTTTAGATTTTTGTGATGATGGGAAAAGTGCTGTTAACTAAAGCAATCCAATAACCACTGTGGAATCACGGGTTGGTCCATTTAATTGCATAAAGCTAGCCCTCGTTGAAGCGTTCATGTGTTCAATATTCAACCGGCTCGCTTCGATTGATTCCGCATCTAGCTCCGAGTTACATTTCCATATCAATGCGCTTCCGCTATTGTTAGTTGGGTAGAGAGCATGTACAAAGGCGAGTTTATCTCTGTAAGAGATAATGTAGGTACTAAGGACATAGGTATTACCTTTTTTTCACCTGATCAATCTTTCAATCAAGTTAAAGTCACTTCCTTGTGGGAAGTGAGAGAGTTGTAATTTCCTCGCACACTGGAATTTTTGCAAGTCGATTCATTCATACAACTGTGGTTTGGGTTTAAACATTTTTTTTTTAATTTCAAAAAAAATATTTTTTTAATGCTATGAAAATCAAGAAATTATTAATAGGGGTTGAAAGTTGCATTAATCCTGAATGACGAATAAATGACCTAGGATGAACAAAGCACTTAATAGACGCTGCTGCAGTTGTAGACCGAAACTAAATGAAAATAAATATAGAGTTTATACATGCATGCACTCTACCTGCTTAGGTTACCGGCAGCTTAAAAAAAATGCTTTACCGCTGTCGAATATGCCATTGGCGTGAGCCGTAGGGCATGTAGGAAGAATACGGGACGAGGGCGCGAAAGAGACGCGACGCATTGTGTAGAGTTCGCGTCCTTGCCCCGACTTATGTGTGGGCTATGTCCATCGCTTCAGCACATTTTGTGTGAAAGTGAATTGAAAAGATGCCGCGTCTTTTCCGCGCCGCCGTTTCAATTCCTTCCTATATGCCCTGGGTCTGACGTGACTTCCAGAAGAATAGTTTAGGGTACCAATATGGCTATGTGCGAAGTGACTGGTGGGGGCAGCCAAAACGATTGCCGTGCCCGCTTGGGCGGTAATGTGGAACATTTTGGAAATGTGCAGTAATCTGCTTTGGTTCTTCTATAATAAATTCGCAGACTATTTAGTCAAGAATGAAATAAAACACTCTCCATAAACTTATCAAAACCAGGTTTACCATCGAAAACTTTTCTTTTTTACTTTTCACCAAATGTTACAGTTGCCAGAACTCTGTTTAATAAAGGTAAAATTAGCAAGCACCTTACAATTGAAAATTTGTTATACATATATGTACTAATTATTGTAGCTTTATATAACAGGGCCTAGAAGGCGCCCGGGTCGAGCACTTAACCAAACAAATAGGTAGTATTTCAAGGCCTCCGTCGTTTGACCAGTGACCCAGTTCACACCGTCAATGGCCTGTTTTCCGATTATCTACCCTTTTGCGGTAGGTCGTACAAACACGTATAACTGTAGACTTTGTCTAATGTTTATAAGTCCTTATCATAGGGCTGTAAGACCTAATTTCCTTTGAACTGCCAGCAGATTGAGTTGGCGCGACTATAAAGGCTTCCGTGACAAGCTTCGCGTGACTGTGTGAATATGCCCTAATGTCCTACAGTTATGTTTTACGACCAAATGCTGAGGCAATTTTAAGTTCTCTAAAGTTGTGACGAGTTACGAGAAAATTTGCAGTGTAAACAGAGCTTCGATTGTAATTATTGGGTAATGGTGAAAGGTATTTCAGGATGTTGTCTGACTTGGTAGAGACGTATAAGCAGCAGTGGATAAAATGTAGGCTAATGTTTAAATTTAATACGATCTCATTACTAATCCGCAGTGTTTTATTTGCTCATTTCACTAATCTCACCTTCTCATCGAATGTGAATTCGGGAGATCGTGGGTCCGAATGTCGGCCAATGCCAATGACTTTGTTTTCTAAGTTTCGTAAATTTGTAAAGTTGCAGTAGCAATTCCACTCGCTAACTGTGAAGGAAAACATCGTGAGGAAACCTGAATGTCTGAAGCGTTCATACCTCAGCGCTTGCAAACCTCAGCGCCAATCCGCGGTGAGCGCGCGTGGTGATTAGCCCGTAATCTCTCTCTGAGAAAAGGCGTGTGCCACGGAGTGGGGCGTATGTATGCTACAAAAGAGACACTTATCATGTAATCGAAAGGTTCATTCCAAAGGTCTCAAAGTTCTGACATCCAACCTAAAAGCCACATGTACTGGACATAAAAAAAACTACTTTGTCCATAATATTTTGGTTAAAGCGACTCGGTTAAGACGCGTAACTTTAAGCGTTCTTATGGTACGGAGCATAACTGAAACTAGCGCTTGTTTGAGAGCCCCATGTTTTAAATAGAATGCATTGCGCATTGAAATTTTAAAATTTCGTTTTGAAAGAGCAAGCACAAAAATTTCGCTAAGACATAACATAACATAAACTCACGCCTGTATCCCAGAAGGGTAGGCAGAGACCAGGGACTGCCACTTGCTACGATCCTGACAGATCACTTTCGCTTCCTCAACATTCATTAGTCGTTGCATGCACGCACGCCGGTTTCGGGTACTTTTTATCTTGCCCATCAATTTCGCTAAGGTTCCTTAGAAAAAAATTATTGGTTTACGAATTTAGATGAATCTCTGCAAAAAACTCTCAACCTCAATATTGCCAGAGTCTTAGCAAAAAATGTTGAAAATAGAATAATTGGGTTTCGGGAAGGACATATTCTCATATATATATCGGTATAATATTGAATAAGATAAGAAAATTATATATATAGTAAAGGTTTGTGTCTTGCTATGTTTTTGGTGTTCAATTATTCTGTATATTTCTGTTAGGAAGATTAATAGTCGCATAAAATAACTAATGGCCATATTAATTTTGGTTGCAAAGCCAACCGTAACGTAATGGGGTAGAGTTCCCGCATGTAAAGATCGTTGCGCTGTCGACTCTACGTAATTCTGAAAGTTTTATTTCAATAGTACAATATTTAGGAGTTATATACTGCGCGAATAACAGTGTACTGTTCGAGTGTTTATTAATTTCACGAAACAATGACGTTCGCCAAACAAACACTTCATTGTTAGTGACGTGAAAGCGCCTGCCAGTTTTTTACTGGCAACACGCATGGCCGCGGGTTTAATATTAAGCCGGACGTTTTGAAGCAACCAAAAAGTTCATCAGTTTGTTACAGTTGTAACCATGCGTATAAAATATTTTTTAACAACGTTGTTTTTTTTTTCAATTTACTAACAACTGCGTGGGAGAGGACCAGGCTTTGTTTGAAACGCAGCTTTGTTTAAACGTTGGTACTTAGTCGTTGGCTGTGCCACTGTCTACAGTTTTGTTTGATATTCGCACTTTCGTCACGCTCTATAAGAGCTACCTTGGAATAGTCAGTAGAGTTGCCTACTGCATGTTGGTTTTGTCAGAGAGATTCGAATAGCCGGAATTTCCGTTCCGTCAGTCGGAAAGTACAAAACCGAATAACAAGTCTTTAAAGCTTGTTGACAAGTTTGTTGTCAAAAAGCACCAAACATAAATCAATCCTTACCAATCGGGCTGCAACTTGCAGCTTGCAAATCAGTCCCTATATCTTGCGCACAAAATCCTGATAGATTCCTGGCGTTGGCTATCAACATTCTTGTTACTATCCCAATTGTCAAGGAATTTATAATTAAATTTGGTGCGCGTACAATAGAGGTAGAACGGTAATATATCCTACGGTATACTACTTAACTAAATATGGGGCCAGGCAGCAGATATTAAAGCTATCTTCATCGTGTAGAAAAGAGCGATCGGATTTGTTTACAAGCTAGTTAGTACGGATTCGCTAAAAGATTTATTTAAAAAACTAACATCTTAACAGTTGCAAGTTTGCACATTCATGAAAATATTATTTATGTTAGAAAAAATATCAGCCATCATAATGTTGCACGTATTGACTTGTCATAATGTTAATATCAGGAATAATTATAAATTGCCATTTCCATGATTTGAACTTGCAAAAGATAATAAATCCTTTATAAGGTTCTAAAACAAGATTCCTCAAGATGTGTTAGAGTTACCTCCGAAGCGGTTTAAATAAATGTGTTAAGCGGTGCAAAAAGATTATTATAACATCAAGGATTATTTAGAAGACAAAAATAGTATTAAACAGTAGATTAATGTTAGTGGGAATTTAGAGGACGATTGTGTTTGGTGATTCATTAGAATATTTTTAAGTTGAAAACTCGGATAATTAAATCAAACGTTTTTTGAAAAGAATAAATGTGGAATTTCTTTATAATCTTCTGCTCCACATAATCTATAAATTGTCAAACTAACAACTTTGATGTTCAAGTTAACATATTGTTTTTATAATGAATAGAAATATTTGGATGGAACTGAAAAAAAAAACTTTCTTGCAGGCTGTAAGTGATTCTGAGCGTCAATTTTTAGGCAGCAATACTTCGATGGATCTTTTGTCCGTAGGAAATAACCGACAAAACGAGCAAAGGCTTAGGTACATATTCAACACGTTGAAGTCTTTGTTCCGGACAAGTGATTGTGTTGCGTGGAAGTTTTTCTTTCTTCTGGATTCTGGACATTCGAGCATTTTGGGTGCTTCAAAAAGTTCTTCTCTGTATCTGTGAAAGGGGAGGTCTGTGTATGAGATATATGGAATACAATAAATTCTACACAAAGACCTCTCTCTTAGCTCCCCACTATTCTTTGCACTTGGCCATCTCTTGTAACCACGAAAACAACGTCTTGATCTTCCCAAGAGCCGCCATCTCCCCTTTTCGAGTACGTTTGAGCTATTCATCGCTTGGAACCCATCAGTCGGCTATCTTACCCCGCATAGTTTAAAATTGCCTAGCTAGATTGTGCAATAAAGTACAATTACAGTTTCACGGTCGGGTCAAGTTTTTTTTCTTTCCATTGATACTTAGAATGTTTGATTCAATACCAAAACAGAGGTCCCCGAGGTTCGATTCCAGCTGGGGGCCGTCGTAATTGATTTGTACAAATGACCTCAGTCTGGGTGTACTTTCATGTTTGTGATGTCCTTGCCTGGTCATCATAGTACAGGGTATCCTACTTTGGGACCACGACAAGTGATGGTATTGTGTGGAAGTTATAAGTTTAACAAGAGAAAATCGCCTTAAATTAAGTTACTTAATGTATTGTGTCTTCATAGCTCAGTTTTATTTTGTGAATATCCTGATAAGGGTGGTTTCGGTCAACAACACATTTTAAAGATCACAGAAGACAGCCATAACTTATATTTGGCGACCTCTATTTTAGAGTTCATGTAAATATACCCCATGACAAAGACATTGTCGAAGCCGGTGTCGAACACGAACTCTCGAATGAGAAGCAAATAAACTCTGACTACGTGCGTGTGGACCAAGGCACTACTCGTGAGATTCGCGAACTAAGTTTACCAAGATTTAGTAGTTGTCTTTAAACAATTGTAGAACGATCCCAGGAATTTGTACAAAGAAATAATTAAAAAAATATAGCCCTTAAAGTGTGGTCCCTCAGTTCTCACAGACGGTAGGCGAGTTCTCGGAGAGGACCTTAAAATTCCAGTTGGTAATCTTGGTAAACTTATTTAGCGAATCCCATGAGTGGTCCCTCGGTCCACGCGCACATCTCTGACTCACCTTTCGAGTTTAGTGACGTTTTCTCAGCTCATTGTTTCGTCTCGACGAAAGCAAATGTGAATAATGGCGAACGCGACGGGAATGTGAGATCGTGTAGCCAGCACGTTACAATACTTACAACACTAGCTGCAATGGAGGACTAAGAGAAATTGCCATGAATTGATTTGACATGCTTGGTAATTGCAAGCATTGAAACTGCGCATGCAGTTATATTTAATTTCGTTCATCTTTGGTCTAAATGTAAGTAAACCGTTGATAGAAATCAAAGCAATTATAACTATCAAGCTCCTCTTAGGTCATTCGTTCAAAATATATCTTCTTTACTTTAATTAAATAGTACTTACTTATTAAAAATATAAGATATTTGTTTAAACTCAAACCAAAGTCGAATAAAACGAAATATAAATATATATGTACATACATATACTCATACTGTATCCCAGGTTTATGTGATTGACTGAACTTTATAGTTCATACATAAGCAGCCTATAAACGTCCCACTGTAGGTTACAGGCCTTCTCTCAGAGAGAGAGAGTATGAACTTAATCACCACCCGTGCCCATCGCAATCAATCAATCATATATTTCTGGTCGTAAATGACATGTGCAGGGATGTTCATAAATACATGAAGCATAAATACATAAATACAGCGCTTGATAGGTCTGACACTCAGGTTTCCTCACGATGTTTTCCTTCGCGTTAGCGAATGGTATTGCTACTATAACTTCGGAAATGTACATAACTTAGAACACAAAGTCATAGGTACATGCTGCTCGCACTGGGAATCGAACCTTGGTCTCTCGCTTCCGCGTCCAATATTCTATAGTTCTATAACTCCGCCGCTCACCGCTCTATAACTTTATAGTGTGTGGTTTTTTAAATTAGTAGTCTTGCAGTAAAACGTAAATATAAGAGAATGTTAAATAAAGATCATTATCATCATCATCAGCCACTCGACGCCCACTGCAGGACATAGGCCTCCCTCGTGGGAGGGGTTTTGCCACAGTCGCCACGCTTGGCAGGCGGGTTGGCGATCGCAGTATGCGGTTGGAATCTCAGGAAGATGCTGCTGCCTGTCTCCTGGTAATTTATTTCGTTAGTCGCCTTCTACGATATCCACGGGAGGAAATGGAGTGACGCTATTCTTAATTAAATAAAAATAAAATGTTTTAAATTAAAAAATAAATACGAATTGCTTGACACAAGAATACAAAAGTCAATAGACACCTAATAAGCACGCATTGTGCACACGTCCAGGCTCCTAGCACTCAGCAATCACAATCACAATGACACACAAATTGCACGCTCATTTAACTAGCGAGGTCTAGTAATCTGTTGCGTGGTGACTCACGGGTTCGTCGCCCCATCATCTTACAGGAGGAACAAGGGAAAATAACGTACAGAAAGTCTGGGCTCCTGACTAGCAAGACCGTAGTTGACAGTGTTTATAGAGTGTTCGTCTCACTCCGTCGTTCGTTAAGGAATCGTCCTTACTAATATTATAAACGCGAAAGTTTTTATGTATGGATGGATGTCTGTTACTCTTTCACGCAAAAATGGCTGCACGGATCCGGATGAAATTTTGCACAGAGATAGATTATAGTCTGGATTAGCATATAGACTATTTTTTATCCCGGACAAATACACATCAAAGTAACCACGCGAATGAAGTCGCGAGCAACAGCTAGTGTTTTTATAAATAAGACCGTGAGCCTATGGTAAAGTATCTCCACAGACTTTAGTCTTTACCACAGACCATTTATAACGTTTAAAGAATGTTTTAAGACATCCTGTTTTTATAAATAAGACTGTTAGCGTAACTGAGTAGAATCATCATCATCATCAGCCATTTGACGCCTACTGCACGACATAGGGGAAAATGGAGTGACGCTATTCTTAATCCGGCGCCACCCGGATACTGGAACTGAGTAGAATGCACGGATTTAAAGGTTGACGTGCTGTTGGCTGTACTATTGACGGGTAAGAAGAGAACGCGGTTTTGCCACTTGCCACGATCCTGATTAACCTCTTTCGCTTCATCGACACTCGTTGCATGTACGCACACTGGTTTCGGGTACTTTTTAGGGTTTCGTAGTCAACAAGTTACTTGTAGTTATAGTTTCGCCATGTCCGTCCGTCTATCTGTCTGTCTGCTTAGTACAGGGACGATAAGTAGTAGAGAGCTGAAATTTGGCATAGATGTAAATTTATTTTCTCTCTACAAACCGACCGAACGGTAGGATAAAATCTTGAAAAATATTTTTTCAGGGTAGGTATCTCCCCTGCACCTAAACAGCACCTAAATTAGGGATGTTTTTTTTCTCGGCAACACCATAGTCGTAGGAAGACTATTCTTCAATTTGGGGTTCCGTTTGCAATATATGTATTAAGATTTAAAGCGCAAAATTTTAAAAGGGCGTCGTCTCCCCTGTCTCCCGGCTAAACGGTTGAATATAGAAACGTGAAAAAATTCAGTCATTCATGACAATTTCATGTACATACCTGATTAACCCACAAATTGACAATTAGAAAAACTATATTTTACTATTCGGCTATGTAATGCAATCAAATGGTCATAATAAACTATGAATTCTAGTTTTATGAAACGCGGGTTTGTTATTGAGTAACAAGTGTATTACTACAACAATATAACAAGAATTGTCAATATTAAACTGAGACTTATTGAAGTTTCCTGCTGCTCTGCTACTGTGTGGCCGTTAGACCTTAAACCTAGACACCTAACCTTCGACGTTTCGACGAATACACGACAGAAAAATTGTTGTATCTTTCTAGTGCGTGTGCGGATAACCGTGGTGTCTATTGTGATCTCGGTGTTCGTCACGGCTTGGCGAGAGGCAACAAATTCCGGTAGCCAAGTACAATTTTTTTTCAAACTTTACAAAAATATGTACAATATGGCGAATGGTTAACATAAAATTTATTTTTGAACTGAGTGGGCGTAAAAAAGTTTTTTTTTTCCCTAATGTCAATGTAAGTTTTCCCTTAAAATGAACAACAACCTTTTTAAATTTCTGTTTTAATTAAATTTGTCATGAGAATGTCGGTTTTGATCTGTAGAAACGCGAGACATTAAAAAAAAGAAAAATAAATAAGAGTATAATATGCCTGAAACCTCAGTGCAATAAAAGTACCAAAAACCAGAAAGTTTTATTTAAAACTTAACGCTTCAAAAAATGATCGTCGAATTGATGAATGGTTAGGTTTATGGGGTACGCGAGAAGGATAGGTGTCTAGGGTTAAGAAATTAACGTTCTGTAGTTTTAAGTCAGTGTCATCACCCCATCATCTTGCGAGACAAAAAATAACAAAACGTCAGACTGCGAGGGTGGCTGGCAATAAATCAACCAGACGTCATAAATATCCTCCCCCCTCGTAGGGGTAAGAAGTGTCGCATTTTCCAAGTCATAACGTAGCCTTCTAATGCAGTCGGCGAATGGAATGCGCCTATAGTTACACTGCCCGCGAGTGATCTTTAGTTGCCGGACTTAAAATGTACTTAGGATATCACATTTGTGAAGTTGTGGTAGCAGACGAGAAGTAAAACAATGTGAGGAAACGTGAGTGTCTGAGGTTTTCTCATGCTCATCGCTTGAAACTGCCAATACGTGATTTTTTTTTAAGTGTAGTTTTTTGAAGTGTTCTCTATCTCTATCTATCTATCTCTAATACTTAGTTTCAATACTTAGACTGAGATAATAGTTAAATCCAAATTAAAGTACAAGTGTCTCGTCATCATACTTCCAGATAGATGCAAGCTTCATCAATCAAACAGTCCGTTCTCGACCACTACTAGACATAGGCCTCCCCCAACGCACGCCACTTTCTTCTGTCTTCGGCTATCATCATCTGATGATAGCCGCTCAGGTTTCCTCACGATGTTTTCCTTCACCGTTAGCGAGTGGTACTGCTACTATAACTCCACAAATGTACATACCTAACTTAGGAAACAAAGTCTTCGGTACATGCCAGCACTGGAAGTCGAACCTGCGTCTCTCGCTTCCGAGTCCAATGTTCTACACACTTGGCTACCACCGCCTTGTGTAAACTTGGTGTAAGCTCACTTCACGGCAATTCCCAATATCCTCTAAGGCAGTCAAACGCCGGAATGTAAGGGTGGTTTCTATTCTTATGTGGTGAATTCGGATTTTATTATTGTGCTCAATTAAGTTGCTCATTCGCAATATTGTAGCTAGTTATTCAGATGTTTTTTTTCTACTGAACTTCCATTGGCGAAATAACAATATTGAATTCCTATGCCGCCTGTAGTGAACGAAACTATCCCCCGGTTTCTCGTACACTAAGAAGCTGTTAATCTACTGTTAACAGTTTTCAGTGGTTTTTTTTGTATGCACTTTTTTGTCAATTGACAGCTGTTAACAGTAGATTAACAGCGTATTAGTGTACGAGAAACTGGGGGTATCTCTTGTTCCGCCGGCAGCCTAGCAATTGAATTGTTTTAGTAAGTCTTCGTTAACTGTAGAAAGAGACTTGAGCCGCAATTGTAACAAAATCACCGAATACGTGTGAAAAAAGAGGGATGATATGATCTACCTGTTCTACCTGTCAATACGAAAAACTTTTCATCATCATCATCAGGACATAGGCCTCCTTCGTGGTTTTCATAACCATGAAGGGTTTTTGAGGGCTGTATGAATTTGATATAACCCTGTAGCACCGGCAAAATTTACAAAACTCCTGGAAACAGAACTTATTAAAACAATGCCGGAATATTGTATAGATTTACCCTGCAGAGTAAAATCCTTCGCGCTCGGCAAGACCGGTTCTATATTTTTTTACAATTCTATTTATAAAAACAAGATTCCATATAACAATTCTCAAATTCGGTTTAAATAGACTGTGGTAAAATTAAAGACTTCACCGCAGCCAATTTAAGCGGTATTTGCGGAGTGTTTTAAAGGAATCGTATTTATATAAATAGAACTCACGCTGCCTATGGCCGACAGCTACCTAATACTCACCGAGCTAAAACTTTCTAAATTCAGCGTTTAAAGGCACGAGGTGTATGAAACATTAAACAAATTGAAACATTTTATAAAGCATAGATCCATAAGCACAAACTCTAGTTCAGCCTACAATATTAACGTCAACAGAAACATTTTTCAAAAGATTTCCATCGATTTTGGATCCTATTAGAGAGATTAACAAATCATGTCAAGTGTGCTTCACGAAGCAGAATGACGTTGCACCCTCTTGGATGTCCCAGCTTCTCACACCCTCTCTGGTATCTCGTAGCTAGGCTCTGTCAAAGATTGCTAGGGTTCGCTAGTCAGATTAAGAACCTTTGTCATTTGGAAATTAAGCTAAAAAAGCTAAAGAATGTTAATGAATCGCAAGATGTTTGTCACGGTGGTGGTAAGCCCTGTTCTCTGCCTATCCTTCCGGGATACGGGCTTGAGTTTATGTTATGTTAATCTAATAGATATATAAAAATCTCATATGACAGTGTGTGTTATCCAACTCCTCTGAAATGGCCTCACCGATTTTTATGATTTTTTGCATATATTTGGTAGGTCTGAGAATAGCTGTAGGCGTAGGCTAATAAATATGGCAAAACAACGTTTGCTGAGTCAGCTAGTTAAGCTATAAAAATATTATCTTATAGTCCCAAGTGCTAAATGAGAAAAATCATGACTACTAAAACAATCACTGAAATGATTTTGATTGCCTTACATCAATATTTTCTTCTTGCTATCATTGTTATCAACGTGGCATTTTTACGTATATCTATCAAGCGGGGCCGCCAGAGTTTGCACAATGGGCTCGATAGGAACTCTTAGCTGACTCCAAGTGCCTCACGAATTTTATGCATGGCGTCTAAAGTCCGTGTCTATCTAGCGGGGCCCTTTTGATTATTCCTGGTTACAGGCATAAATCGAATATTAAATTCGTCGTTACAGAGTCAAGTGACCATGCATTTGATGCACTGAATGAAATAAAGATGTGATGTGAGGACGCAATACCGGCTCTCGCGCTTTGTGATCACATCAATTTGCTAATTAGGCAAACAACGTCATAAAGCGAATAAATATGACATTTAGGCAAAACGTGACGTAGTCAAAGGTTTTCTTTCAGTCCTGTCAAGAAAACATCCCTGAGTCCTGTCCATCTTAAGGTTGTCTGAAAGAGATCGCTTTTAGCGATAAGACCACCGATGTATATAAAGAACTAGATATAAAGTACGTTTTCTCTGTAAATTACTGGATAGATAGACAGAATCTTCTTTATTGTATACACACCAGGAATTACATAAGAGACCTATAGAGTTCAACTGGCGACCTTATTACTAAAAGTGATTTCTTCCAGACAATTATTGAGGGGTAAAAAGAAAGAATCTAAATGACCTGTAGTCGGTGGAACTAAACAACATTAATTAAGATATTTTTATATTAATACACATACTGAAACGGTACATAAATAATAAATTAATATAGAATAAACATACATAAATAAAAACTCTCATATGGAAGGATGGCGTTTTCCTATGATTCCAACCCGCCTGCCAAGCGTGGCGATTATGGCAAAACACTTCATTGTTAGGATAACCATGAGGGAGGCCTATGTCCTGCAGTGGGCGTCATATGGCTGATGATGATGATGATATGGAAGGAGGAGATGAACGAAAAATATACCTACATAATACCATAATGAGACTTCACAAAAAAAAAAGGAAATAAACTTAAATTAAGGAAAAACAATTCTTGCACCCTGCTCTTAACTGGTCTGTATGTATCTACGATAGAGCCACATAAAATGTTGTACTGTCAACACTACAGCAGAGATCACTCATTAGTGATGATAAAAGGAAAAACACGTGTCTTGTTGTTTGCACCAACGATCTTAATTAAAAAAAAACCGTCCAAGTGCGAGTCGGACTCACGCACGAAGGGTTCCGTACCATTATCTATACAACATTAGACACGAAAATCGGAAAAAACGGCAGAAAATCACATTTGTTGTATGGGGCCCCGCCTTAAATAATATTTTATTTTAATTTAATTGTTTATGTTTAAAGCGAATATAGAACTAAATATTCTGTGAACGGTTCAAGCGTCTACCTGTTGCCGTTATTAATATCGAGCAAAAAACGGCAAAAAAATTATGTTTGATGTAGAGGAGCCCCCGTTAAACATTTATTTTATCCTGTTTTTAGTATTTGTTGTTTTACTTTTCGCCTTTTTAACTAGATTTTTCATTTTGGTGACCGGCCGAATCACACGGCTGACTGCGGCGCGCACATATTGCGTGCGTATTTTGAATTTCGTCACTTTAATAAATATCCCAAGCTCACGGTAACTAGGAACAACAGAAGCACCAACTCGGTATAAGACAAAAGCACAAAACTGCTACGTAGACATTAACCGACGACCTCCAGCATGGTAATCGGACGAAATACCACTAGACCAACGAGGCAAACAATCAGTCAAGGCATAGCCTAATTCAAGAATTTCTCATTTACTGCATCGTTGCAAATATTTTTTCGAAAGAAGCTACGCCTGAGAAATTGACTGCTCAGGAGATATTAAAGTTCGTGTATCTATTGTATAGATAGATAGATATATAGAGATGGAGAACACTTTATTGTACATAAAAATGGAAATGTGTACCGCATATTTGTTCCCAAAGAACCTTACAAAAAGTTAAAGTGACAATGTTTTTATTTAAAGCAACACAGAAACTGCGACTCAATGAACGTTACAAATTAAACATAGATGTCCATTTCAGAGCTGGACTTTAGATTGCGCTTTGCTTTGAAAAATATCATAACATCGTGATCTCAACCAGCGTAATGCTGGCTTACACTCACGGTCCATGCCATGAAAGCACTGAAATTTAAGCGCACATTGCATGCTAATATAACATAACGAAACATAACACAAACTCACGCCTGTATTCCGTAGATGTGGTCGGAGACCAGGGTTTGCCACTTGCCACGATCCCGACAAACCTTTTTCGCTTCATAAACATTCATAGTCACTGCATGCCACACATGCCAGTTTCAGGTAATTTTTACTATTGCTAATTTTATTACGGATTTTGTAGTAAGTAGGTTTTTTTAATTATTAATGTGAGTAATCTTGTCTATAAACATATTATCTTATATAATTTATGTACAACGACCTACTCTCTTCATCTTACAGTCTTATCCATCCTGAGGTTGTCTGGAAGAGATCGCTTTTAGCGATAAGACCGCCAGTTTTATACTATATAACTTAGATATGTAAAATTTTTCATGTATCTTTATAATGTACGGTGTGCAATAAAGAGTATTAGTCTAATCTAATCTGATCTAATCTAATCTAACGTATGATATCATAATGCATCGGGGGACCGCTATTTAAACGGTCCGTGCTATAAAAACGCTATAATTTAAGCGCACATTGCATGCTAATAATATAACGTACCTAATGAAAAGTTCTATACTCCTGTAAAGGTGTTTCACACTGAATATACATTAGAAAAAGTAGTTTTTAAAATGAAATCTGATGAAATACTATTGGAGTATCTAATAAATAACAATAATAACATAAACTCACGGCTGTATTCTGCAGGTGTAGGCGGAGACCAGAGTTTGCCACTTGCCATGATCCCGACACACCTCTTTCGCTTTGTTAACATCTATAGTCGCTGCATGCACACATGCCAGTTTCAGGTAATTATTGCTGTTGCATGCTATTGTGATATTTTAATGCGCCAGGGAACTGCATATTAAACTAAATAAACTATTGAGTTTAGATCAGTGAACTTGAAACAAAGGAAGTCACTGCAGAACTTAGTCTTGTTTTGTGAATACTTGTCGATTCAGTTTGTGTAGATTTCGTCTTGATGTTGTGTTCTATTCTGTTTCAATTTAGATAATTTGAACTCATATTTTGAGTATTTAGCTGCTCAGTATTCAAACCATAACATTTTTTAAGTAGCCTATATATACGACTCACTGCAACGCACAGGCCTTCGCTCAGAGAGAGAGAGTATAGTCTTATATACCAGGCTCAGGCGCGCCCACCGCGGATTGGCAATTTTAAGCGCTAAGTTATGAACACCTCAGACACTTAGGTTTCCTCACGGAGTTTTCCTTCACAGTCAGCAAGTGGTATCGCTACTACATCTTCACAAATATACGTAACTTAGAAAACAAAGTCATTGGTACATGCCGGGGTTCGAACCCATGACCTCCCGAACGTAATGCCGGCGTTCTACCGCTGCGCTACCATCGACATTGACGTTGTCGATTATTTGCAGTTGCACGTTATTTTCTAATTTTGAAGGGATCTGTCGGGTATTTTAAAAATTTAAAATTTTCTCTTATCCCTAGTCCTTCTCTACATTTACCTCGCTATTTTGAGCCCTCAATATTATTGGGTTCGGTTCGGATCACTTCGGATGAGCTCAGCGGAGTGGCAGTAACTCGTCGGGACGCGGACGCGGGGCGAAGCCCGCCCTCAAGCAGAGAGCTTCCATGGAAACAGCGAAAACAGAACATTCGGTTTACTTATACGTATACCAAGTTCGACTCTACTCAAGGAGGAAATTTGTTTTTGAATGCTGATTTCTGTCTTTTGATCGATACTATGAGACAGGCTACAAGAAACTTGATAATTAAGTTCCTTGTAGATTAACTGAAATACATTTTCATACAGAATGTGTTTTTCAGGAAACGAAACTTAGAAACGAAACGAAAAGAAAGCGAAACTTCTTTTATACAGCCAATAAAGCTTGTTAAACGGTACATCCGCTATAACGATTTAACTCTAGTAGTGATCACTAAGCGTCAGCGCTGGTACCGTGATCCGCTATCACGGATATGAGAAATAGACAAAGAATCGAAACCCCCCGCGCTCATGTAGCGGAGACAGAGATGTCTCAAGTTTTTGTTTATTCCTCTAAGATGGCTCATCCATACAATACAGTCAAGCTCCTATATTACGCGCACCAAATCCTGAGCGATTCCAATCGTCTAACTGTCAAATTTCATGGTCATTGCTATCGCAAACGTCAGGATTCCGACAGGATTCCGATAGGATTCCGACAGGATTTGGTGCGCATAATTAGGGCGCTGATGAGGATGCGTAATCACATAGGTATGAGGAACGAATCGTGGAAAGTTCTGATTTCTGGGCATGTTGTCGAGATTCTAAAAATTGTATCAAGCGCACCGTCTGAATTGTTTGGCGCGGAGCCCACTGATCTGGCGTCTGGCACGGGCATGGCGCGAACATAATTTTGTTTCATTCAAATACCGTACTAAACACACGGTCATAGGTCAAGGTTTTAACACACTCAACGGGCTTTCGTCGGACGCTCGCCATTTCGGCGCCCGCGTCCGATTGCAGTCAGTTCCAGGTCAGTTCGCAGTCAGTTCTTTCGCTCCACGCCTCTTATCATCATGCCTGTGCCATGCCTGCGCCATGTCCGCGCCAGGTCGGTGCTATGCCCATGCCAGACGCCAGATCATTGGGCTCCGCGCCTTAGCTAATTTATCTAGCTTATTTATCTATCTATATGTGAGAGTTCCCACCATAGGATTAGTAAATACAGCGGTAGATTTGCCGAAAACAGAAAATAATAAGCTCTATGTGTAAAATGTGGATAGGTTAAGTTATTGCATTCTTATCCAGTACCATTATTGGTACTTTTTCCATAGAAACCTACTTCAATGTAACGTCGCTTTGTTTTCATTTGCAGGTCGCAATAGAGACTTGCTTTGTTTGGAAATACGCAGTCAGTTCATCGCTGTAATGAGAAAGTTCAATAAAATTCATTGTATTCTCGCATGTAGCTCATCAGTGAAATTTACGCTGATTTTGAGGGTTCCGTAGTCGACAAGGAACCCTTATAGTTTCGCCATTTCCGTTCGTCTGTCTGTCTGTCCGTCTGTCTATCCGTCTGTCTGTCTGCGGCCTAGCTCAGAGACAATAAGTATGATAAAGCTGAAATTTGGCATAGATAGAATATTAATAAAATCTTGAAAAAAATTTTTTTTTGATTACACAACCTAAATAAGGGATGCTCACTTTTATAGTTACTACTATGGTGTAGGCGAAAAAAAAATGCTGGATTGCTCTTTAAAAAATATTGTGGGTGTACGAAGATAATTTTTTGATTTAGGGTTCCGTTTGTGAAATATTAAGCTTTAGAGCGCAATTTTTTGTCCAACTAGGGCGTCCCCCGCCTCTCTCCTGGCTAAACGGTTGATTGCAGAAACGTGAAACAAATCAGGATACATATTATAATGAACTTAAAACGAAAAGTATCGCCGTTAAGTAGACTTTATAAATTAACGAGTTATAGGCGACCAGCTTATAAAAGAAAAACTTCGTAAAAATCCAATAAAAATTACGTTGATGAAGTTGTTAGCTCAGTAAAGCAGATAAATCGGACCACGCGCAGTGTAGGTTTCCGTAGAAAGAGGACTTTCTACGGAAACCTACACTGCGCGTGGCCCAACACCCCCTTGGCCGCTTTTTTATTGAATTTTCGTAAAATAATTTCATACTTATATGTAGCATGTTCACTAATGAATGAAGTTGATGAGCTATCGTTAGTACCGGGACTGCCATCGTAATCTCGATGCTAAATTGGCCAACTTGCATTAGAATTGAGTGCGTTTACTTTATTTTCTCTGTTCTGTGGTTTATTTGATAATTAAGCCAAAATATGCACTCAGTTTACGATGCGGCGCTCTGAAGGTGGGTATTGCTTATGACTAAAACCTTTACTAAGTCAGTATTTCAGACATATTGCGTTTAATTGTGGCGCGATTTGGAACAAAATAACGTCAAGAGTAAGGGGGTGGTAAGCGGATAAAGATAGTAGCACAGCCGGCCTTACATTCGTGAGGTCGTAGGTTTGAATCCAGAGATGTACCAATGACTTTATTTTCTAAGTTTCACACATTTATGAAGTTGTAGTAGCAATGCCACTCGCTATCTGTGAAGGAAAACATCGTGAAGAAACCCTAGAGTCTGAGGTATTTACGTAGCTCAGCACTTGCTACTCAGCACTTGCTCTCAGGTCAAACTAGAAAGGCTGGTAAGAAGATTATTATAAGACCCCGAAAGATTGCCATCGCTTCCGTTTGAGCAGGCCGGGCCGTGCCAATTTGCCTTAATCTCATTATTGGGTCGTACGCGACGACATGATGTATTGATTAGCGACGAAATTAGGTTATTAATAGAACAAAATTAGACGGCGTCAATACTCATCGAGCTATTTCATCAAAAAAGTAACGTAAGCTGCCTGTACTTATATATCCTACCGGGCTATATTCATTGTTTTATAGCGTCTTTTTGATGTTTCGGGACGTTATATAAGGGTTAAATAATTAAAAAAAACGTCTTATTGTACTATTACGTTTCACGTTAACCAGGTGATTATAGCGTTCCAAAGACTTATTGAAAATAATAGCAAAACGCCTACGGACGAAATTAAAAGCACCACACTTAAATAAACGACTCATTGGGGCAAATTGAGCTACGATAACATAGGCAAGTACATTGATGGCAACACTCATAAATTCAAAACCATAAACTCGGAACATGGCAAACTAACCTAAACTCTTGGAGATTTGGGTAAGGCTAGGTTTATGTTAGAAGCCTGACGGCAGTTTACGTTTCAAAGCTGATGGTAGTTACAAGAAATCTAGCCACGTATTTATGACTATCATGATTTGTAGGCGTCAGTATCACAAATAATGTTTGTATCATTCTATTTAACAAAGTTAGGGTACAAGAGCGTGTGACATCATTGCTTTTCCAGATAATTATTCATACAGCTTGTAGATGTCGCGTTAAAACGCGAGTAGTCATGCTATGAACACTGGTCAACCTTCACCTTTGTCGCGAAGTCACCACAACTGAGCAGAGTGCCGGCGTCTAGAAGTCAATAGAGATTGAAGGTACTAGAGCCGTAGGCTTATCCTCGTTATCTCACATGACCTTTGAGTGGTACGAAACGAGTAGCCTTACTTTTCACAGGGCTAGTCCGTGGACGGCTCACCAGACAAAGACAGTACATGATTTAGCGTGATGTTTGAGATAACCCCAACGTGAGATTGCCATTGTAGTGAAAGGGTTTGCCAATCAGCGCAGGGTGCGCTAAACGGACTCGCTCAGTAAGAAAGTCGTTCGGGGTGGCTCCTTTCATGCACCCCTGACAACATCGTCGCTTATAGGCGAACACGTCATTTCAGGCATCGTTTTGGGCTGCCAAAGGGAATGAGATACTTAAAAAATGCTGTTGTCTCTATATTCGGTCATGAGTAACGCGGCGCTGCCGAGTAGGTAGGTACCTACTTTCTAGGAAGTTTCCCGAAGTCTGTCGCACGTACTTCGCGAGTTAGCTTACTTCGCATTACGATCCCAAAGGGCTATTGGGAAGACGCGACGAAAAGTTCCGGTTAAGAACAGTCGACAGACGACCTAACTTTGCATTTTCGTATATAAACGACTACGTGACTCTCATACGGGGAATATACACCCAAAGTAAATTTCAGGATTCAATAAGAACTGTATCTACATCCTATTGTATGTATAATGAGAGACAACAGGTTGTCAACTGTCAACTGTGGTAACATTTTCCCATTAAATATCCAAAGTATGTAATTATTTTGCTAAACCAGGCTGACAGATGATGGCCATAAAGCATATGACAAGTAAGTCGCGCGTTGTTACAGTACGAGCACTGCTCGAGCCAGAGCAGATCATTGGTATTATGATCTTCGTCTACAGTTTGGATTTTGGATCGCTATCGTCGCAGTTCTTAGTACCAAACGTATGTGCTGTAATTTTTGAGAGAAAGAAAGTAAGAGAGAATGTAAGTAAGAAAGAAAAAGAAATACCTACATTTCTTGTAACAAATTAATCAAATTTTGCTGTCTACGGATACGGTTGCCACGCAGAACACTTACAGCAGAAATTAACAAAGTTTCACATGCAACATTAAAATGTAATTATGTAATGTCATGCTCTACTTAAAGAAATAGCAGTTCCGACACGGTTTTTCTGATCATAAAACAAATAAAGATTAGATATTTATTGGTCAAGCATGTGATAAAGTAGTTACATTAAAATACCTTCGATGCATTGGGACTTACAAAATCTTTTTGAGAGAGCACCATGAGTTATCATGTATGTTTAACACAAACTTTCCATTTCATTTATGTCAAAATTGTATAAAGTTATTAGTAAATACAAAGTCAATCAGAAGAAAAACAGTATTGTATTCTTATTATATATGTAGTAATACAAAATTAATTGAATGCTGCTATTTTTCTAATTGAGCCGTTTTCTCCGTCACCTCATTTACTTTTCCGCTCTTATTGCCATCCCATTATTTGTTCCCTCCACGTTGTTTTTTGAAATAGGACCGACTCAAAGGACGCGCAGAGAAAATGACGGGAAAATTGAAAATTGAATAAACATGGACTTATTTGCGTAAACATACCTACCACGTTTTCGTTTGTTTTTCGGCGTGTCGGTGACTATGGATAGCGGGTAAGTATATGTTTTACTAGATACTCTGCTATTTTATTACAATGTTTAGAGTTTGGTTTCTTAGTTTTGTATTAAAAATGTTGTCGCTGTACAAGAGTTTGGAGTTTTTTGTCCATTTTTTCTCCAATACGATCTAGGTTTTGCTTGGACACCTCATCATCAGCCATTTGACGCCTACTGCAGGACATAGGCCTCCTTCGTGGTTTTCATAACCATGAGGGGTTTTGGACACCTATGTATGTTTAATTTGTAAAGTTTCAGCGCTACATTGAATGAAAAAAATTACTTTGAATTTAACTTTAATTATTGGCAGTTTTAGGTAAAAGGTAGAAATCCTGCGCGAATGAAACATAAATAATATAATGAAATAAAACTCAAAGGAATCTGTTTTATGCAAGGTGTCTGTGTCGTAGACATAGGCGGGAACGGGCAGATTGGAAAGCATTCGATTAAAATTGTTTGTACGTTTGATTTAAAGCGAAATAAATGTAGTTTACGTGTGCGTATTACATTTTACAAAGCCAATGCCAGTAAATGACAATGACAAGGCAATGACAGAAAGAAGTCAAAAAATACTAAAAAAAACGAACAACGTTTTTCTTTTTCAATAAAAAAAAAAATGGCCAGCGCGCCGCGACAACATGTCATATGGCCAGCACGCTACTGCAGTCTTGAACAGTGTTATTGAAATAACGCAAAACCTGAAAACCGTTTTTTCGGTATCAAGCTAAAGATTAAAAATCTCAATTTTATTTTTCGAATAAAGATCGCCGCCTCAATTTTCTAGTACGGAAAATAAAAAAGATAATCATCGGCCCTGACGACACCGTTTATTTTAAGTGGGTTATAATATGTATCGAACAAATAATCCACCACGACCACGCTCGGATGCGCTATATATATATATATATATATATATATATATATATATATATATATATATGTACATAACCTACCGATTGTTTAATTTAATATTTCACTAATTAAATAATTAAGTATCTGTCTCTCTTTTTTTAGCAAGCTGGAGAAACAGAACCATACTAGGTACGTACCTAGTTACAGTCTTAGTTAGAAACAGTTTATTCCACTAAAACACTCTTAAGACAGAGTTAAAGCCGGTTTATAAAGGGTATTACTCCCTTAAACCGGTTTTAACTCTTCCTTAAGGGTGCATGTCTTAGTGGAATCTAGTTTTTATAAATAAGACTGCTAGATAATAAATTAAATCGGCAGTTAGCGCTTTAAACTTTACGATTTTAGTTAATCATCTCCCTAACATTACGTGCTAATAAAACTAAACTCAATCAAGCTAATAATGGGTCAATAAACGGATGAAACTAATACACGTGAAAGG
Source organism: Yponomeuta malinellus (assembly GCA_947308005.1). Lineage (NCBI taxonomy): Eukaryota > Metazoa > Arthropoda > Insecta > Lepidoptera > Yponomeutidae > Yponomeuta > Yponomeuta malinellus. Next base: position 7,112,604 of record OX371010.1, read on the forward strand.
TTTCCAGGTTTATTTGCGATGCCAAATAGAGCTTGCGTTATTGCCGTAGGGGCTTGGGCATTTTAATTCTATTTGCTCGCATGTAGAGGGGGTTGGAGGATAAAAGAACTTACGAGTATTATGAAACAGAAAGCCCGAATTTAAAAACTCAGTAGACCAGACTTCCAGGATTTGGTCTCAACTGATGAGTTTTGAAATATTGTGGATTCGTTAACACTTGGTTTAAGACTTTATCGATAGGGCTTATGTTTATTTGAAGTTTTTAGTGACTTTGACTAACAATATGATAGTTGAAGCCCACCGTTTTGTTTTTATTGTGACCTTTAATTTTACACCTCGTTTGTTAAAATCAGTCCAGCCCTTTGGTCTTTGCGTGATAAAGTGTTTCATTATGATCATAAAGAAACATCATAAGTACATACAAACACATACGCGCCAAAAACGTAACCCTACTTTTCTTTCGCAGTCAGATAAGAATATTTGGTCAGACCCTGTCGGTACAACCTGCAACAATATCTACAGGGTGACTTTTTTCACCTAATTCTAGAGATTAATTCATTTACCGTATTTTAAGGGGACATTCTAACCATGATTAAGAAACATATGGTGGTAGTAGTGGAAAGAAATACGTGAGAAAAAAAAATCTTCCTTAAAATTACTTCACATAAGCATAAACAAACAATAACAATAAACAAAAGCTATGTATTGAACGACTTATGGTCGGCACCGGCCAATTTAATTGTGTGGACGATAGACTCTTAAGCATTTAAGATATTAGTAAACATTTTTCAACGTTATGGTACTTGCTATCATTTCGAATTTGGATTCACAGTTTGGAGACAAAGGTCGGAAATCACGAATATTTACAGATATGTTACCGTTACTGATAAATCATTAATAATACTGTTTTTCACAATGAAAAGAGCATTCCCTCAAAATACGACGAACGAATTCAAAGTCACCCTGTAGTTTCCTTGTAGTAGATTAGATTAGAACACTTTATTGTACACACCAGTAAGCAAAATACATTAAAAGGCTTACATGTCTAATTAGTACAGTGTATTCTTTGAAAATGTAGCATCATAGCCTAAGTGATTAAGATTATTTTCTTTCTCAACGTAAGAGTTGACTTAAATTAAAGCGTTGCCATCTAGTTTAGGCCTTACACTCTCAAGGGAATCCAATGTGCTAATTAGTTCTACCAATGAAAAAAAAAATCACGTCTTTTTTACACATCGTATTTGCAAAAAGTGTCTGTACAATCTCTCAATCATATCAACAGTGATTTTTAGGATCCACGACAAAGAACCTAGTATCACAAACCTGGGACTAGATAGCGTTTATGTCTAAAACGGCCGTTTTTGACGTTAATGCTACCTAGTCCTAGGTTTTTTGCCCTAGGTTCACGGCCATGGGTTCTAAAAATCACTATTAACATGATTGGGAGATTGTACAGACACTTCTTGTAAATTCGATCTGGAAAAAAGATAGTGCTAGTGTTACTCCCTGGAGCCCCATAAGTACTTATTTTAAAATATCTTGAAAAAAAAAAAACAACATTTTAACTCTGCATTTTTTACATCAGTGACACGATGCAGTGTCGTTACGGTTGTCGATCAATGTGATGCCCGCTGATGGGTCTCTCAGACCTATTTAATACGGGGGTCGGGTGTTCTGTGTATTTATCTGATGTGGAGTCGAGTTTGCGATCCCTCTCCAATTAATTTAGCCGGATATCGGTGGCGGCGAGTCGCTTAGTCAGTTGTTTGCATTTTTCAGTTTTGTCAGCGCTTAATCAAAATTTCGATTGGGCTGTGGTTGAAGTTCTCTTGTTGTGAACAAGCCTTTCGTTTCTATGCAAGGGTCTTCAGAGATGAGAGGACGGTACTTAGAATAGGATTTAAGCTAACCAAAATAGTTCCATTAACCTACTGAATAAGTGAAATTTGTTCCGCAATCAGACGTCGGCCCAAGCGTCCTACGCTGCGTTTGCCAGTTCGTAGTCTCCTCTCGAGAACCTGGAGGCGGCTGGAGACGGATGGCTGGAAACAGAAAAAAACATGCCTTGGGCGAGGCCTATGCCCAGCAGTGTACGAGTATGGGCTAAATAAATGATACGCATATTTTTTTTCTAAAATATATAATATCGAAATTATCACCAAAGTGGATAAATTCTTCCTAAAATAAAATCGCAATGCCTGGTCGTTAGCATACGATTTTACGTTTAGTCCTCGGTTAGTACTCCAGTAGCTTGCGACGATCTTCCGTCATCTCCATGTGATCCTCCTTTTGATGTCGGTTGTGTATTATAGTAGCAGCAATATCAATCGCTAACTGTAAGTCGCTTTGTTTGATCACCTACGTGTTTACTTTGTGTTTCTGTGACAATTTTAATGTCTTTTTTCCTTCTTATCTTTTCTTTTCTTCTTTCTTTTCTTTCTTTCTTTCTTTCTAAAAGAAAACACCTCAGGTACTGAGGTTTCCTCATGACCTCAGTACCTGAAGTGTTCACATACTTTGAAATTCCTGGATGGGTCGAATTGGTCGTGGGTTCGATTCCCACAGGAGGCCGTACCTAACTTGTGCAAGTGGCCTCAGTCTGGGTGTATTTCCATATCTGTGATGTTCTTGCCTGGTTATCCTATCACAAGGTATCCTAGTTTGGGACCAGGACGAATTGATTGTGGAAGTTATTATTATTAATTGCCAATCAGCGGTAGGCACGCGTGGAGATTAAGCCCATGAGATAAGGCGTCAGAGAAGGCCTGTCCCTACAGTGGATCGTATATAGGCTGCATTATTAGTGCAAAGTTTACTTCTCGTCAAAAGAACAATAAACACGGGTTTCGTAGTTGTGACTACATATGATTTGTTTTGTGCAAAGTGATCTATCCGTTTTGTACAATAGGGTTGGCGGTTGAAGCAATTAAAGTCGCATAAGGTCCATAGAAACATGAAAATAAAAGCTCAGAGTCATAAATTAAATCTGCCATCGTCACTTTATAAAGTTAGCGAGCAAACAATGAGTTCGACTTTTAATTAATTTTCTCTTTTTTATAATATGAAACACGCAGCTTATTTTGATCCATAAGGTGAGAATTCACTCACTTTCTCTAATTTCTCTCGGTTAAAATCTGGGGCAGTGTACATTTTGACAGTAAACCACAGTATTGTTGTTTGACAGTAGGTACACAACTACGCAAGTACGTACAGTCGACAGTTAATGTTAAAGACAGTTAGTTAATTAGTTAAATATCCATACGTTTTATTCAGTCACGGGCGGGCGACCTCGCAATTTTTCGAAAGAGAAAATAAAAGGCATTCAACAAGATAAAATAACAAGATACATACATAAACTTACGGCTGTATACCAGAGGGGTAGGCAGAGACCAGGGATTGCCACTCGCCACGATCCTGACAGATCACTTTCGCTTCCTCAACATTCATTAGTCGTTGCATGCACGCACGCCGGTTTCGGATTCATTTTATTTTGCCCTTTGCTAATACATCACCTATTTAGTCGAAGTATGTCCGCGTGGGTCGTCCCTTACCGGCCCTTCCACCCACATTCGCTCGATAACAACAAGATACATCACAGAAATAAAATAAACAGATAAGAGATGTAATACAACAAGAGAAAAAAAAACGTAATCCACAACAGAGAAAACGAAAAAAAACATAGATGTAGCCTGTGATGTGTCTAAATTACCACAGAAGGCAGCTGACTCAGCGTTGTGCTGGGCGATTTTCAGTCAGTGCCCATGGAAACTCTTAATTGCAAAGTCGTAAAAATTAGGTTACACTTATGCCCAATATCCACGACTTTAAGGCCTACCTAACGCTAAGACGTTAAGAGCATTGTTGCCAAAATCGGCAGTTTTAGCGGAAATCTATTTATTGTTATTGAAATTTCTGTAAGTCACTTTTTACAAAAACGCCCGATATTAAAAGAACTTCTTTCACATTTATTATGTAGATATATTTTTATTGGTGGCGCTAGTTAACACTTTAGGAAGTTAAGGGTTTCCTAGTTACGAGGACATTCGGTTTCGTTGGTGAAAATGAGCGAGTTCGATTATTTTTGTAAGCGTTAATGTGGTATCGACTGTACAGATCATAGCACGGCAACACATACCAAAGCACAATCTGCACAATGACTTGCATAGAATTAGCTTACAAGATAACACAATATAATCCGTAATATTTTCTTTGCTAGGGGAGGCAAAGTAAAACAATGTTCTGCGCATTGAATTTTGTTCATATTTTTAAAGGACGAACAATCAGTGTCCCCAGAATGATTTCTTTCATCGTGATGAAGTTGTTTAAAATACAGGGTTTCAAAATACTGTCGCCCGACCCGAAAATCGTATTGGACACCGAAACATGTTACTCTATACATAAATCTTTATAGGTACTGGAAAACGATTTTTTTCATGCTAGGATATTTTGAAAAATGTTAGCCTGCATTCGTCGTGAAATTTTCAGCGTTCTTACGGAACGGAGTATGAATAAAACGGTATAAAACGGCGCTGCGCTCGCTTGAAATCCCAGTGTTACGAGTACATTGCGCGTTGAAATTCTTTTTCTAAAAGAAAACTACAAAATTACGGCAAGATTTCTTGTGTTCGGTAGGTACACGGTACTACGAGTAGATGCATTTTGTCAAAAAAATATACTTGACTTTTAACCTAAGCTTCCAAAGAAGGTTTAAAAGAAAATGTACCACAAACCAACGTAAATGTTAGACAGATTGATAAAGAACATTCTCGAAATATTTTTTATAATGTAGAGAATATAGTGACGTGGGTTCAGGAAAGGGCTTTAGTAAATTAACACATGGTAGATAATACAGTAAAGACCCTTAAATATATTAACTTGCATAAGGTTTTATGTCTTAAGAATATATTTAGGCCAGATTATGGCCCGTTAAAGCTCATAAAATCCACTGTATTACGTATTGCATTAGAGCCGGGACGAATTGACGCGAGAGCTGTGTCGCCTGTATAAATTATTCATAATAAAATCTGTCACGTGCGCCAAAATCTCATCGATCACCATGAAAAATGTATGAACATCCTCTTTTCCGGGACATAACATTGCAAATAGTAGATACAGTCCTTCGGATTTAAGGCTCTACTTATGAGCAAAGGAAAATGTAATGTAGGTAAATACAGTTTTTTAATCTAACCACCCTCCAAATAACACTGGAACCACCAATGATCTAAGACATCAAGCGTGCACAGTGACTCTTCGTGTTTGCGATCGGTTAATAAACCAATAAACTTTAGTCGTGTAGGTTTGATCCTTTGCATTCTGCGCATTTCGAGTTTCTGACCCAAAGGCTACGGCGCGGGATTAGTTCCGCCTTCCTCCGCCGAGCGCTCGTGTCGGCCGCATCGCGCGTCGCCAGTAGTTCGAAGCCATTGCGGGGGTCAGACGTACGCTCCTCCCGTCTCGGAGCTAAAACGACTCACGAAATAAGTTGAACACTTCTAAACTCAAATACAACGGTTTACCACCCAACCTGCTCACCATGTACTTGTGTTGTCAAGTGAAAAGGATTCTTCTTGCCCAATTTTAGAGGTTTTCTAATTGGAACTTGTGATTTTGTACACCTTATCGAATGATACCGTTTCTGTAGAGGTGAGAACAATACGCGAGTGTAGCTAGTTCGTTTCGACAAAAGACGATTTTCCGTTGGGGTTTTTTGAATTTCTCGTTGTTTTGTTTATGAGGACGCTAGTAAATTGAGTGGAAAAGAGACACAATGTGGTTCCGAGCGAGAGTGACAGGTGTGGCGGCGTTCGCCGTGCTGTTGGCAGTAATATCAGGTAAGTTACCTATCAAGGTCTTTTTACTAAATTCACCTCGTACCTATATATTACCTAAAATAACGTTTGATATTTTTTGAGATATTACCAATATTATGCTAGCAAGAAGGAGAAGGATGTTGGAAATTCAGAAAATGGTTGGGTTTTGTGCTGAGCAACTTACTATAACCAGTTTCTTGTCGTCATATTGGTAGCGCTTGTTTTAAGAGTTGCAGGCTGCGTGCCGCGAATCCTTTTCCAATGATTCACGCCATACACAGTGAGGTTATGTTATTATCGTACATACTCGAGACGATAGGGATGATTAATCAGTCTAATTGATGCAATATCTTTAGATAATGATTCCTATTTAGCACGAGAGCTGACGCTCCTTGTATTAGTGGATGTTCAATCAAACATAATTATTAATGAAAGCAGGCGATCATAATTAGCCGAATGAGTGAATTAATTAGTAAGTAAATAAATATTTATCACCGAATAATTGTTGGTTTTTAAACTTGATCATATCAATTATTTTGGGTTTTCGCCTTTAAATTCTATTCGGCACTTTCGTGTCTATTAGAATTTATTGCATGCCTCATTATTGTTATTTGACACCAATTCATTTTATTAATATCTAGGAAATGGCCTCATTTTTAAAACATAACGTAAACTCCCGCCTCTATAGCAGGGAGATAGACAGAGACCAGAGTTAGCTACTTCCCACGATTCCGACGAAACTCTTCGCTGCATTATTTTACGAAAATATGTATGTTATGACTTTGGTTGAAATAAATCCCATTTATTTTATCAACGACAAAAACAAAGAACTATACGCTCCAAATAGAAATTGCTCGACACGACTCTTGAATGGGGTGTCGAATCCACAAACAATTTAAGATTCCAACGCAATGGAGCGAAACTTCAAGCAATGTTCGCCTACATTCATTACGCGTGCAATTAGCAACAATCAGACTGCTTCGGTCTCCCAGTTGACCATAATGGCGACGAGTCAAGGCCTACTTGCCTACCCACCGTTCCAAGTTTCCGACCCGTTATGTCGGTACTTAAACAAGTGCATAAAACGACAAAGACAATGGATACGCGTTGAGAACTCTCCTACATTTTTAGCGGACTCGGTCGTGCGTGACGCCGGTACGTTACTGGAGCGCCAATAGAGCACAAATCAATCAAATGGGAAACCGGAATCGATTATTTCGATTGTTCGGAAAGAAGGCAAAAGTATCACGACCGCGATTTTCTACAATGCTAAGTGGTACGAAGCGTTTTAGATGAAAACATTAAATTGGAAATAGAATCCAGTCATCCGAATGACATGAGCGAATAGTTTCTTATTTGATTTCTATTTCATGGAGTGTGAAATTTAAATAAATACCAGTATTGCCATCAATCAGTCGGTTTTCATCCAGTGTTAGTCACAGACCTACCCCAAGGCACGCCACTCTTTCCGTCTTTTTCGTGGCTTTCTGACTACGAACTGGAAATACAACCACCAGCTCGGTGGACCGACGATCTTAAGCAGGTTGCTGGTAGCGGCTGGATGGGTATGCCCAAGGACAGATAATATCTGTGTATTTATATTATAATATAACCAGCCTATACACGTCCCACTGTAGGGCACAGGCCTTCTCTCAGGGAGAGAGTATGGGCTTTATCACCACGCGTGCCCACCGCGGATTGGCGATTTCAAGCGCTGAGGTATGTGAATAGCTCAGACACTCAGGTTTCCTCACGATGTTTTCCTTCACAGTTAGCGAGTGGTATTGCTACTATTGTGAAGTTTCACAAATGTACGTAACTTAGAAAACCAAGTCATAGGTACATGCCCGCACTAGGGATCGAACCTGGGTCTCGCGCATCCGAGTCCGATGTTCTACCCACTAGGCTACCACCGCTGATATAATAATTTTAACACAATACGGAAATAATATGAAATGTTGTTCTAGTACAAAAGCGGACTTTAATACGATAATAACGATATATCTTCTAGGTATGTGAAAGATGATTCTCCTCGTTATCATGGCTTCCCGCTGTTAATTTCACGTAGACACTTAATGAATTTGAGCCATCACTTGACGGGAGAGGGCATAATATCGCAATACAAAGGCACCGACATTATGGTAATATCCCTATAATATCCAATGCTAGAGTCGGTGCGAATCGCTTTACTTCGTGAGAAAGTTCCATCTGTTCATGCGTGAAATAAACCTTAATTCACATAAGTTAGGAGATCTCATAATCCATTGAGTTTGGATTTATCAAGGTGAAAAAAATCATTATAGGTAGAGAGCCTGCAGAGAACTCTTGAATTATATATTTTTATAGTGTAAAGCTATCGCGGTCAAATAGCGTGGTGGTGTCATTGTTTTGGCTAAAAACATTCGGAGCTGAGCGACTTTAAATTTGTGGACCAGCACCACCGTGAGTGTCCACGTTTCGGCACCATATGTCATGACGGGTAGGGACGCACTGATTGAAGACTTTCGTCTTGAGACTGTGTGGGATTGGCGATGTGAAGCGCAAACTTAAACATACATAAACAACCAGGTAACCTATTTAACTCTCAGTGCAGGGCCTGAGCCTTCTTTCAGAAAGAGAAAGAGAGAAAGAGTATGGGCTTAATTGAATTGTCAATTGTGAATTTCAAAAACCTAAAAATAAGAATCATGATGCACGAGATCTCATGATTTTTATGGAAACATAAAGATGCCAAATAATTTTGATGTAAATATTTGATATTGGTTTGGCATTCAACAGACTAAATCTGTCTTTTTACCTAAGTCTGTCCCATCTTTCTTTCTAGTCCCGCAATGGTTTCATCGCTGTTTTGATGTTTGTTAGTAAATGTGATTGTAGAGATGTCAAAGTTGGAAAATTATAACAATAAGTTCAGCCTGTCGAAGATTGATAAGAGCTTTTTGGATGTTTCAATTTACGTAATTCTCCATCTTTATTTTAAAGATGCTTTCGTATTTCAGTTTCGTCTTTGTCAGAGACTTTGATTTAAATGTCTGGCTTTATGTCTATTTTTGTATACATAATACCCTTTATTTTTTCCTGTTTGACTGTTTGTGTCCTAAATAAAATAAAATAAAAGTAAAATATCCCTCTCTTAAGTAACGGGAGTGGTAGTAATGTTAGTTCTAGTGGACACAATTAAAGCGAAGCATCTGCCATTTCGTGTGTGTCATTACCCTCGGTCATTTAAGCTTGTTAACGTGCTCGCGCTACGTGTAAATGACGATGTTGACGATTCAGTCACTCATGACTTGGCTCCGTTTACGACTGTTGCGCAGATACTTCTGAAATTGTCGAAGTTTAGATCATAATCTCTACAGAAATGCTTCCCGGGCTCAAGACATTTAAGTAACAAAGTGGTCTAGAAATAGAAGTTTGTCCAGCTACTTAATGCTTCTTGCGTTTGTGGGATTAACAGCGGCCTCCTTTGAGAATGTAGGCAGTTTAGATAAGACAGATTGGATTTAAAGTGCTAATTCTAGTTGTAGCACTAATGTCAGTGCTTATTACTTAACTTTACATTATGGGTTAAGTTTTGCATAGTATGAAATTCTGTCAATTCCTCCCTTCTTTTTGCCAAGCGTAATCGATCTTCGACCCTGGCAAGTTCAGTCTAATCTCTTATGTCACGGAGCCATGATTTATTTTTCTGCCGGTTAGCCTCACCCCCTTAATTTTACCCGTTAGCAGGATTGACATTTAGTTTTTGCTAAAATTCAGCAGTGATTCTAAAAAGTCAGTCTCTAAAAAAAGTGACGATAATTTAATATTTTATACTTAGGGCCAGTTTCTGAATTGAGAATTTCGCTAAGTAAATAGTTAACTGTAGTGCTGCCCTTTCGATTTTCTCAGAAAAGAGCGTGAAAGAATGTTACTTAAGTATTTACTTAGTGAAATTCTCAATTCAGAAATCAGCCATTGGACCAATAAGTTACAATTTATTAATTTCTTGTATATAACAGAAACTTTTTCCGCTATTTTCATATCTATCAGAAAAGGGAGGTTATTCACGAAAGTAAAAAGAACTTTTACAGTAACAACTTAAAAATAGAAAAAAAGTCTATGCCTACGGCATTAAAGTGTATGGAACAGCTGTTTCTTTTTTGGCAGTTTCGACGTTTTCCCCGTAATATTTTATTTTTATAAGTTATTGACGAGTAGACACCACTACTTCCGGATTTATAAAGGATTTTATTACAGCCTGTAGAACAAACGTCGAATCCCAAAATTACATATCCACTTATACAAGCTTTGCTCTGTCAGTTAGCAGCTGCCAAAAGCTTAACTCTCTAAGTGCTATAATGGGCGTTGCATAGATTCTAATTCGTATTTAAGTATTCAGAACCGACTGACTATCCGTAGCACGTTATATTATGCCACAGGAATAGTCCTTTAGGCTTCGTCTTCAATGCACTAATGACTGTTCAACGATCAAAACTGTTACGTCTATTTGCAGTACGAGGAAATAATTCATTTCCACTGTCTAATTTAGAATAGTGAGTCTAGTGGTAATCACAACTGGATTTGACTAACTTGACAGCTCTACGTATGAATGACGTGTGTTTCCTAAATTGATATTTGTTGAGTCCTAAGAGAGCTCAGGTTGCCGGATTAATGGCGTTTACAGGTCGCGTTAGGAACATTACGATTAAATTCCGCTTCCACCTCAGAAATGTTTATCTCAGCATGCGAGAAACTGCCTTCTAAGGTAGTACTCATAACCACTATGTGGGTCATATTATACCTACGGTAGTATGAATCACACGTCCCACTGCATATCTACGTCATTCACACGTACAGAGGTCAAAGTGTTGATGTATGCGACAGCGACGCGTGACGATATTATCTCAAAGCGATGGACTATAACCTAGGCCTTACTGCTTAGTTGATAATAGCCTCTACGACGAACGCGTTAAGAGTCGCAAGCGTCAGGTTCGTGGCCGTGTGAACCGTTGATGAACTCAATGCTTTCTTTGAAGCACTGAAGATGCTTAGGTACTTTTACCTTCACACTTGACGAGCGTGAATGAACTGTTAATCAAAACGTTTAAATGCCTTAGGCTACTAATTGCCGTGAAATATTGCCAGTGGAAGCAGAACTGGTCAGTCCGGGCGTATAAAAGTGAGTGTGTAATAGTCACGATTAGCTGAGTGCAATGTAAATAAACAAAACTGTGTCACAGGCACACACTGACTGATATTGAGCGCGATACGGTGAGGCACCTCGCATCGTCATATCGTGCTATCTAATCTGTTCAGAACAGGTAGTTCCTGAATAAAACACACAAACGAAACATCGAATTGGCTTAGTTTTTTTTTTGTATTATAAAACATAGATCGCATTGTTTTCTATGCAATTTTTATTCCTTTTTTTCTGTATTGTCATTTAATGTTGTTACTGAAGACATTTTCTCTCCGTTAGTGCTTATATCACAATTCGCTTTCCGAAGAACAGGTTTTGTAATAGGCGGGATGTTGGGTGCGCCTTCCTTGGATTTCTTTCTCGATTACTGAGCTAGGTTTTTGTCGACCACTGGAATTTCTAAGAAGGCTTCAAGTGGTATCCGGATGACGGTTGGATCCATTTGGATCTGTATTGACAGACAGACGGATGGACGGACGGACAACAAAGTGATCCATAAGGGTTACGTTTTTCCTTTTGAGGCACGGAACTCCAAAAAACATGTTAACTCTAAACTAAAAAAAAAAAAACATACTGCAGACAGAACGTAACTCCTTAGAAGTTTTATTATGTACGCCGTGCTTAACTATTGAGTGTTGTATTTGCATGTAAGTAAACTAAAAAATTTTTACCGGCAGAAAAATTTAGTCAAAATATCTTTTGCCAAAATATCATTTTTCAGCTGGTTTTCTGCCTTCTCGAGAATTATTATGCTTTTTATTCTGATTAAAGCTACGACTTCTGTTCAAATTAACATTTTGTAAGGCGAAATTTGGAGTCTTACGTAAGCAGTGACCCGATGGACTAAATGATTATGTACTGGTGACTAGCACGAGCGAGTAATCTGTGTCGGTTTTCTGCCACGGTCTGTTGTACTTCCTTTGCGCTTCAATGGCATCACAACATGTAGTAGATAACGGTAGTTTTGGGATATCGTTACTTTTATTTCCGTATCTTATGTCTTCACCGGAGGTAGACAAAATATCCGCCTCACCGGTAGTTTTAGTGCGAAAATCTGATGGTGCGTGGAGATTTTGCATTGATTTTAGAGCATTAAATAAAAAGGTCATTAATGATTCGTATCCGATACCTCAAATTGATGATATTGTTGCTCATTTGGCGGGGGCACGATACTTCGCAGATTTAAATTCAAATTACGGGCATTTTATATTTTTATTATAGTCTTTTTCATCGATTCCCTAGCCTAGCTGGGGATCGACTGACATCTAAAACAAAACGTAACGATTCCCTTCAAAATATTCAAAATAAGACGAGAAGGCTCTGCCAGCCAGCTTCTATAAAGGAGAATCGTTACATTTCCCCCCCGGTTATCATAAAATTTTAATTACAATTACAATTAAAATTTACCCTAGCTAACACACTTCGGTAACCTAACGTCAGTCATCTGTCCTACAGTGTCGGGGAAATTGTACAATCCCGGCGAACGCATAATGCTCCGTTACTAATTCGGTCAGTGTGCCAGAACAATTCAAAGACCATCAAGACAATCTAGTCAATATTCATAAAACCTCCAAGTTATTTACAATTAAAACGCAAGAGAAAATTGGTCTATGACTGTACGGACAGACTCCCTCTTGGCAAAACCCAACAAAAAACCGAGAAGACACCATCGAACGCCGCTTCAAGTTTCACAATTATAAGTCTTACCTACCCCATGAACTTAAATAAACTAGCTAGACATTCTACAATCTTAAAAACTTAAATAAACTATCGCACTTCACTTTAACCGAAGGACATTCTACCTGCCTACTCCTGTTGAATCTGCGAAGTATCGTACCCGGCGCCTCCACCAATATGTAATGCTCTACTTATTGAAATTCAAATTACGGGCATTTTATATTTTTATTATAGTCTTTTTCATCGATTCCCTAGCCTAGCTGGGGATCGACTGACATCTAAAACAAAACGTAACGATTCCCTTCAAAATATTCAAAATAAGACGAGAAGGCTCTGCCAGCCAGCTTCTATAAAGGAGAATCGTTACAGTACATAGAACATACAGATTGCAGATGTGTGCGTCTTTGTTACTATCCAGCCCATAATGGTCTGAAAACAGGATAACACACGGTAAGGAGATTACAAACTTGAAAATATACCCAGACTCAGGCCATGTACAAATGTACGGCGCCCCCCAGTGGGAATCGAACCCACGACCACCGGCATGGTAATCAAACTTAATATTGCTTGACCAACGAGGCAGAGAGCCCACTGTTGGGCATAGGCCTCTTTCCTGTCACGCCAACCCTCTCGGTCCCCTGCCAATCACGTGGACGCAGGAGCAGATGTGTGAGTGACATAATAGAATTGGATCCTAACTGGAGTACTGTCAAGTTATTAGTTCAACAGTTCACTCTTTCTAGCTATCTTCGTAGTGAGTGCATGATATAACCGTCGTCTCACTAGAAAAAAACAGTCAAGTGCGAGTTGACCTGCGCACCGAGGGTTTCGTAACACCATAAATATATTACAAAGTTTTTATCAAAAAAGGGTTTCTTTCATTCCGTTTGACACTTGTATGTTGTAGTTAGTTTTAATAAATTAGTTTTATTGTGTTCTTAATTCATCATCAACATAATCATCAGCTGTGTGACGCCTACTGCAGGATATAGGCCTCATTCGTGGTTTTTATAACCATGAGGGGTTTTGCCATAATCGCCACGTCGTATTTTTTGTTTTTGTTTGGCAATTCGCCGTAATAACACACATTCTGTAAAGAAAATAACAAGCTACCTATAACGGTTCAAGAGATAAAGCACTTTATAGGTCAGGCAGACAGACGAAGACACAGTGCTGGTACTTATATAGTCCCGTTGATACGGAACCCTAAAAGGGAAAGAAAGAAAATTATGATTCATTACTTTTATGAAGATGTTCCCAAGCTGATAGAGACAAAAGCAAAAACGACTTACTTTTCCGGCATTTTTTGCGAGAACGTTAAAAAGTCGCAGCCGCATTTGTATAATTAGTTCAATTTAACAATTGCAAGTTCTGCCTGTGTAATTAAAGCTGGTTCTTTGCGTCCGTCGTAAGCAGACTGTGACGTGCAGGTTCTCGCTGGTGTCGTGTGGGAAATGATTACAGAAGGATGGTCTTTTGGGCGACTTTATGCGTATCAATTAACCTTTACTACGACACCTTTAGCTGAAGGGAAAACCGTTCACCAGGATTCAATTATACAACTCAATGGTGGCGAGCTTTCGACGCGTAAACCATCAAATCAAAGTATTTTTTTCAAAATAACACAGAAACTGTGATTTAATGAACGTTAAAGTTAAAACAGGTGTCCATTTCAAAATCTAGATCATTATGGAGAAAAAATTACAAAAAAAAAACTCCAAACTTAATCTTTTCAAAGTCTCTTGATACTTAATTTAACATAGTTTACATATTATTTTAAAACCTACAACTCTTGAAATATCGAATTATCATAGTAAACATGAATTTTAGTTCTATGACACAGGCCCCAGGTACCTACTACTACTATTTTTTACGTATTTTTATTTATAACATTATAAACAATTTGAATTTGATTTGACTACTAACCTGATAACATACAACTGCTGGCACTGACGATATAATTTTTTTTACGTATGTCTGTTAATTATTTTAATTACAAAGCGTTACAAAATAATGTCTAATTCAACATCGATCATAAATTTAGATTTATTAAATATTGTACGACCAAATTGTCATTACGGCCAAATATATACGGCCCAATAATTCAAAAAATTCACAGATTAATTCACAGATAAAACATAGTCAACGTTTTAAAAGAAATCGCTGTAGTTTCTCTTTTAAAATTAGTATTATACAAATTTTAATGTGATAAAGGGTTTGAAGTAATTATTTAGAGAAAGAAACTAAATGAACTATGAAATTTATTATTTAGAATCAACTTCGGTTTTTTAACCGTTGCTGTTTCGGTATGCGAAGGTTTTCGTCTGTACGACCTCATTACATGTAAACTTTTTTTAAAGTTTAAGAAGTCAAAAGTCAAGATAGATAACATAGTAACATTAATGCTAATGCACAGATTAAAATCCTAATGAAAAAAACACCGGATATGTTAAAAAAAAACCTAATTTGTAGAACATATCTAATAATCTTGGTACCTACATAAACAATCGAAAATATTGAAACTTTTTTCATCTTTGACGCAAAACTATTTAAGATTGTGCGGACAAATTATATTTCTTGCTAGAGCGCATAAGTAAGTACTGTATAAACAAAGCGAAGTTTCACTTAATATGTTTGCTTGGCTCAGTCCAATCTAATCTATCATTCCAGGGCGAATATTCATGTTGGGCATAAGCTTGCCCAATGCATGCCACATCTTTCTGTTCCCGACCATCCTCATCTAGCCGCTACCAACATGACTTGCCAAACGACAAGTCACTGTATTATATTGAGCATTCTATTCCACCAGCATGGGTAGTAACATCACATGGGCGAAACCACTGCTGTGGCGGAGTCTTCCCTCAGACTATAGAGCACCTGTCTGGGTTACCCTTGTGCCAGTCCAAATGCACCCGAGAAGACTTGCTGGAAGCCACAGATGCTGTAGTGCGCGTGGCCGAGTTTTGGCCCAATCAAATCTAACTATTTTGTTCACCGACACGATAAGAAGATGGGTAGTAACACGATGCGAGAAGCACGTTTTAAATATTAAAAACGCGTCTCTTCTGTTTATTTATTGTAAAATTCTGACGTTTCACTTTCATAGCTATATGCTGTAATGTGTTTAAGCGCGTGATAGATAATAGAATATTAAATTTAGAATATTAATTTTATTTGTAGAATTTACTTACATTGTGTTGGCTACCAATAGTTTTAATGTTACTGATCTTTTTCATGACGTACATAATATTCTCATAGATATACTGACTAGATTAGTCTTCATGATCCCCTTTTTCATTCACAATGTTAATCTATCAGGTGGCCAAAGTTCATAAAAAGAATCTACTAACAGCTGTTAACAGATTGTCAACGTAGGAGCCACCTGGGATAAGTTTGCAGATTAGAGTGAAGCCTAATTAGACTCATCTGGGTAAAGAATCTTGAATAACATTAAACGTATGTAGGTAATTTTTGCTGAGTGGTGCTTCGGGCGAAGTTTTTAGTTCCCTTCGTTGACCATGTGATGTGCAGGGACCTTGACGTCTGCTGTCCACTGACGTTGTTTTAGATAGATAGATAGAGAATACTTTATTATACATAAAAAAGGAAATTGCATAGATATTTCTGCTTACCTTTTGCGTTGGAGTCTAGATTTTATTATAATACATCGCAGTGAGGGGCTGTCCTTTAGTCAATTGAGATATTTTTAAAATGTTTAGTAAACAATGTTTTATCAGATTATTGTGAAAGCTTTAATAATTGCCATTGAAAATTTCGTATGTAAAAAGTAACGTTACTAAATAGAAATGTAAGAAAAATGTGTGTTTTTCGTTGCACGAAAAAATACATAATATGATTGTCACGTAAACTCCCCCCTCTTCTTTTTGTTTCTCTGTTTTTCTCTCTTATATTAGCATTAAAGGACCAACAAGGTTCGTCAAGTACAAGTGCGGCTAGAGATCATGGAAGATCACGCGTGGTGGGATACAAAGCATTCATCATTTACTCCAATTCGACTAATCTAGTCTGATGGATAGTTTAAATTACAAAAGCCAAAATAACCGTTGGGTTTATAAGCCCGAATATAAAATTATTTCAATGAAAAGTTATACCTAATCCCAAGAGGTAATATGGCACACGAGCTTACTGTGGCTAAAATGTAAGTACACCTTTTAGAATTAGGTTTATATTAGCCATTCTGCAGGGAACAACTTGACAAGGGTTGCTTGACGTTATCTGCGTA
The DNA here is from genome assembly GCA_947308005.1 of Yponomeuta malinellus. Taxonomy (NCBI): domain Eukaryota; kingdom Metazoa; phylum Arthropoda; class Insecta; order Lepidoptera; family Yponomeutidae; genus Yponomeuta; species Yponomeuta malinellus. The sequence goes on from OX371010.1 coordinate 7,129,516, forward strand.
TAATTACCATGTTTAAAAGGTTCATTTCTACTGCAAAATATCACCTGGACGCCAGAGGTTAAGGTACTTATAGAGTGTTCCAAAATTATGACTATTAATTACAACGTATTGTTAAAATTACAAAACGTATGAACCGTGCCTAGTGCGATAGTTAAACCAATATAAAAAATGTAAATCCTATTTTTATCTTATTTTTCATTAAAAAATTTCAATCTTATTTTTATTCTTTTTTAATCTTATTTTTATTTATTACTTTTTTATGCTTGACGCGGTCAATTTGTATGAAAAATAGCAAATAAATTGAGAATTTAAAACATCTGCTTATTGAAATTATATTGTAGAAACGGTTCTAAGGTTTTGCGTTATCTTAATATAGTACTTTGTATAGACCCAGCATTCTCCTCTTGTCATTGCTGCTGATGTAATATAAGCATTCTCTCAAACAGGTTTACATTGTAGGTACAAATTGCAAAGATTTTAAACAATATTAATAATAAAATAAACGACGTTTCTAGGAATTTCAAACTTGTGAGTTATGATTCAGCTTTAACTTTTTAGACTACCACGCCCAAACTCAGCTATCACACTTGATGGGCCAGCGCTTAGTTTATTGGCCTATGATTAGCTACTACAATACATGCCAACACAGGTCACTATAAATCATACACTGGCCCAATACCAGCCCTCTTGATCAAAAAGTCTAACACTCAAATTCTCAAAGAAGGTGTTTGGCGGTACAAGTGATGGTGGGTTGGCTTTATTGCCCCATCGTCTGCAAGCAGAAAGCAGCGTCAGAGAATCGCTAACAATAGATTAAATCGGTAGTCAAATGCCGGCGCCCTGCACTCTTTTAAAGATTCACGGTTTTCGTCTTCCATTCTCAAAGGCTTTCGGAGGAAGCAATAAACTCTCATTTTCATTGTCTGTTTTTTTTGCCTCTCACCAAGTCTAGCGATTGAAAATTGTATAAAAGGAAGGCATTTACTAACTTTATATGGTAAGCTTGTAGATATCGTTGATTGCCTAGACGAAACCCAAAATATGCCATATATTTTGTCGAATAGTACGAAAAAAAGTAGTGGCAATCTCTTACCGCTACACAATCCTCTGGAATATTGTTCATGTATGTTTAAATTACGAATTATAATTAAATTAATAAAATATTCCTTATTTATGACACACTGTATTTGACTAAATACATCATCATCATCAGCCATTTCACGCCCACTGCAGGACATAGGCCTCCCTCATTGTTTTCATAACCATAAGGGGTTTTGCTATAATCGCCACGCTTGGCAGGCGGGTTGGCGATCGCAGAATGCGGTTGGAATCTCAAGAAGACGCTGCTGCCCGTCTCCTGGTAATTGATTTCCTTAGTCGCCTTCTACGACATCCACGGAAGGAAATGGAGTGATGCTATTCTTAATCCGGCGCCACACGGACTACATAGTTCTGTGGAAAACCAAACATTACTTTCTATCTTTTATTTTCTCAAGTTACCTTATGACTAAAACAATTTCTATAAAAACTGAACGCTGTGTTGAAATATTCATAATCATATACTTATTCCGTTTTGGTTACAGTCAAGTCGTTAAAGTAACAAATAAAATAGTCAAGATAAAATAAATTAATTATTACATTACATAAACTCATCCCTGTATCTCGGAGGGGTAGATATAGACTGGGGACTTTGCCACTTCCCACGAAAAAATAAACAAAATATCGAAATTAGTAACAAATTGCTCTTTAAGTCTTAAGCAATAAGGCCGCCAATTGCACTTCGATGATATATTAAGTTTTCATGTAATTTCCTGGTGTACATTAAATAATATTGGAAGTGAACCTGAGTCAACAAAAATAAAATTGCATTGAATTCACACCATAAAATAAATTACTAAACCTTCAATTAATAGTTTACATATACATATTAAATGGGTCTAATGGCAATTATTTATGAACATTCAATTAAAATGAACATCTACTCTAGTAGAAAATGTAAATGGTAAAGGCGAACTCGTGACAGGCCTCCAGGGCGACAATTGCCGGCAAAAAGACCTATTGCCGGAGATATGCGAAACATCGCAGTTTTTATCAAGAATTTCGCTTTCGAGTTTAATTCCCACCATTGTCGCTCGTTCCGCGTATTTAATGTAATTGTATTGAAAACGATTCCTTGCGAATCCGCTATCTACCATCGATCAATATCAAGTTATTTGCGGTCTAATTGTAGCTTCTTCTACAGCAATTAATATAGTGTTTTGCCTTTACGTTCCTCCCATTTCATGTCTAGGCGAGAAATTTACTATCCGGTTTAACTTTGAGACTGCTAAAACAACATTAGTATCGAATGGTTTACTAATTATATATCAAAATGCGGCTATTTCCTATTCATAAGTGGCAAGATAAACGTGGCGAGCTATCTTCTTCGAACCGCCCATTAATTTTATTAAGAACTTTAAGTGAACGATCATAAGCCTCAAGTGCTTACTTGAGCTGTAATCTTCGCTGGATTCATCAAAACACTGCGGTTTAGAAACCCATCTTGAAAGTACATATATACAGACGTAGAGAGTTAAGTTTGCAGTGATGGTTTAAAAGTATTAATGACTTCCTCGACTTTGATGGCGAAGCTCTGCCAAGTCTTGTAATTACTAATGCAATTTCCTCGGAAGAATAATAAAAATATTATTGATCGATAAATAGTTACTCACGGTTAAGAACATTATTACTAGCCGCAACAGATTACTACAACGATGTAAATAACATACGAATCTATTCAAGTGATGGCAGTCAAAGCTCTTGGTCCCACGGTCTAGGCACTACGGACTTGCAAACCAGCTCAAAATGAGATGCTGGACCTGGCTTAACGACGATGTGACGTCATCGAATAAAACCCGCTTTGGCGAGCTGCCAGCTGATAACCACTCGACCCAGCAGCTTAGGCTGCCTGATGCTTAATGCACGGGTAATGACCCGTCAACTTAACCCCTGGCCAGACCTGCCCAGAGGGAGAGACCGATTAGAGATTCGCTAACAAAACTGAGCATAGTGGTATGTATAATGGAACATTTCAACGCGTCTATGCCCTGACTCGAAGGATCAATTAGAAGCTATACGAGTACCCCTGCAGTTTTTAAAATGTAGATGTGGCCGTACTCCTGACGCTAATTCAGCCAACTTGTGTTACAATGGAGTGAGTTTATGTGATGATTCAGGCAAAATATGCATTTCAAATGCGATGCGTTCTTAAGTTTTCAATACGTATAATGCAATTTTTAAGACTAAGCCCTTAATTTTACTGCGGTAAATATCTTTGTTACTATGTTTATATGTAATTAAGTTGTGCTGTGGGTTTTGGCAATAAACAAAATAAGAAATAAAATAAGACATTTACGGTGTTATTAGTAAAAAAAAAATCTCTAAATCACTCCCCAAATGTGGTTTAAATAGCCTAGCGGGAATACCAGCATTTGAGGAGTATTTTAAGGTTGAAGACTGTTAAAGTCGTTGTTTCTGAAATATTGCGCTTAATTGTGTCGAAATTTGAAAAAATAACGTCAAGAGGGCAGATGTCTGATTTACACTGTGCAATTATTTTATTTCAGTAAAATCCAAGAAATTTGTAGCTAAAACATTCTCGTAACATGCACGCAAGACCGTGTCATACTTTATTGGTGGTAGCAATTAAGTATAGATTAAAATGTCACTTTGATAATATCAGCTTACAAACTGTGGACCAAGCAATGTGTTTGTTAGCTTAAAATATTGACAATACAGCTAGTACGGTTTAGTTTCCATTAGACCTAAAGAACAAATTTTGCTTCCATCCTCGTCGTTACCAAATAGAAAATCCAAAGTCTGACTCAAGTTAAATGCCTTCCGGAGGACAGTTTAGGCTGTCACAAGATAAGAGAGAGCTGTTATGATTAATCCTCAGAGCATTTGGGAACAACTTGGCTGATTTTAGGTAAATCAGATTTAATAGTGGTAAGCTAAGTAAAATTATCTAAATTTTTTAGATCTCGGCCAGTACTCTATGTAGTCATAGACTTTCAAGCTATTGAAAACTTTGTTAATATGAGACCTTTGACATCGGATACTTTTAAAATTACATATGCCGTACCATAACTAGTAAGTTTTGTTTACCAGTACTGGATACTACAGCTGCTGGTTGTTTGGAAGAAATTAATTTTAGTATAGTAATTATTCCGCCAATTTTACTGTACTGAACGATTGTTCAAGTATGAACTGTAATTTTTGGTGTACGTGCAATAATAGTACATTACGATACTAGTGCGAAAAGTAGGAAATTCGCAACGAGTGGCGATAAATTAAAACACGACCGAAGGGAGTGTTTTATATCGACACGAGTTGCGGATTACCTATTCGCACGTGTATCGTACAACGTTTTATAGTACATATGGCCCTTTGAAGTTTCGACATAGGCACGTAAAGTGCTCATTATCGCACTAGTGCGGTAATGTAGCACCATATGTCCTATAAAGATTATTCTATTTATCTATCTATCTACAGTAAGCATTTTACCTAGATGTTAACTGAATTTTGTGATAATAGGGATGAGTATTTCATGAATCAATAAGATGAGTGAATGATCTAAGACGTCAAATAATTAGATAGATATTGTTACTATCACAGTGGATCTGGTAAAAATATTGATGTACGGCAGCATATCAATATTTTTTTACATCCATGCACTTCTGAACACGCTTGAAATAAAGCAAGTATCAAGCCTTTTTTACAGCTTTTGTTTGTTAGCAGAAAGTGTCAATAATCTTCTCATTCGATAGTTGCCGGTTGCATCGCTTTATCTTTGTTTGGCATATGTGTAGCTCTATCTGAACAGGCTAGTTTCGCCTGTGACCTAAGTTTCTTTTCTTACAGTCCGTTGAGGTACTTTCGTTCGCACGCAGATGAGTTGGACACAAAGGTGGTGTACACTTTCGCTCGGACGTAATCAATCTTCTCTAGACGAAAATCATGACGAATTGATGATTTAGATGTTGTGGATGTAGAAAGTGCTACCATTGTCAAGTACAGTGTGACTGGCAGTGATGATGATGCGTGTTTGTGTACGTCAGTTCTATCAATATTAATCGTATTCAATTGTTCAAGAGGTGACATTTAAAACTTCTTGCTGTTAAATACTCAACTGCCGTTGAAAAGGAAATGCACATAATCTCACAACCTCGCTTTTATTGACTCTGACATGCATTAACTATTACTTATACATTAACTTTACTAAGCGCTGAATCTGCTGATTTAACAGTACCATAATATAATGACAAAAAGTTATTTTTTATACACTTATCAAATTCTAAACAGAACGTGAAGAACAGAAATGATAAACAGAGAGGTCTTGGAAAATGATTTTGCTCCGGAACGTTTTAAAATTAAAACAAAGCTGAGCACTCGTTGTTTAGCAACAAAAGTTTTTAATTTCGCGCAAAAGTACGAACAGGGACTGTAATTTGCGAGCTGTAATAAATTGAACGTTTCAGGGAGAGAAATTAAAACTTGTGAGAGATAACGTAACCGCAAATACTTAGTGACACAAATTATCGGTCAGAAAAACGTCAAAAGTTATGGCAGTATCAAGCCTGACTGATATAAACGAATGGCGATTTTTTTATAGGACACATTTATAGGATTATTCAGAATTTGGATATGGTCAGCTATAATCCGCGATTTATTAAAGGTAGGTATTCCTTCATGAAAACAAAAACGCGTGCGTGCGTGCGCGCGCGCGCGCATGTGTGTGTGTGTGAGTGTGTGTGTGTGTGTGTGTGTGTGTGTATGTGTGTGTGAGAGTGTGTGTGTGTGTGTGTGTGTGTGTGTGTGTGTGTGTGTGTGTGTGTGTGTGTGTATGTGCGTGCGTGCGTGCATGCGTGCTTGCGTGCGTGCGTGCGTGCGTGCGTGTGTGTGTTAACAGTACCTATAACGAGGCAACTTTCAATAATTCCTTCGTCTGGTTATTAGTAAGTTTCAGTAAGTTGCTTTTAGTATGGTTTTTATACTCATAGTGAATTCAGACATTAAAGATTAAGGACTTTATTGAGTTTGTTATATAAGTAAATTCCCAAAAAGGCTTGGAAAGGATTTGCAAAGACAGTACGAAAGCGTTCCCCCCTAAACACTGTCGGCTCTACTTATAAAAACACAATTCCTCTAAAGCAATACTAAACGGCAGTTTACTTAATCTGTGGTTACGAATTTTCCTTGTAAAATCTCCACCACAGTCAATTTTAATCGGCGTTTTCAGGAATTGTGCTTTTATAAATAAGACCGTATATAATGAAAATTGTAAGTATTATTCTACGATTTTGCGAACTAGCACGGCAATTCAGTAGCTTTGCATTGCGCTTTTGCAATGTAGTAATACCAGTCAGTGTAATAATTATGGATCCGGCAGTTTAATGAAAGAGCTCGGTTTTATTAATACACTGATGATTTAGCAAAATACTTCATTTGTATAAATTCACTGGTGCTAAAATAAAGTGACGCATATAATCAAATAATGCACCGCTAAATTGGCACAGTGAGGGTTAAATATGGATGATTATAAATGGCACCAAATTTTGGTTACAAATTTTTGGACATACATTACTTTGTTAAGTGTTATTTAGCGTGCGCACGTTTATTTGTGATAACTTATCACTGATAAGCAAAATATTATTCATCGCGATCGCTCTGCCAATCCAAGCTGAGTCTTGCTTCTCAATGAAACTGATACTATCTATGATAATCAATCAATGATATTATTTAAATTTAATACTTCTAATTATTTAAATTATTTCTAACTTTTTAGTGCTGTTGTGTTTCAAAGTCGGTTTTCATTTTTTATTTTTTTTTTATTGTAGCACTTGTGTTCTGTATGATTGTATTGGGTACGTCTCTGCGTAAATTTGTTTTATTTGGTGTTACAATGGAAATAAATGTTTTTCACTTCCACTTTCACTTTCACTACGTTCTCTAATCAAACTATTGTGTAACACCACACATACTTCTCTAGGACCCATACCATATTCTTTACCATACCATAGGCTTTACCAATACTTGGCCTGAAATTGTAATTGAAATTCAATATGTAAAATGTTACCAACCTAATAAAAAGTAAAAAAATCGAATCAAGAATAATTTTATTTACTGTATAACAAAATGTTATTCGACATTTTTACTTTACTCTAGAATCATCTTACCGCTATATTACCGCGACCACAGCGACTGTCCTAGCTTTCTCCATAATTCTCATTTAGAAGTGAATAAGAAGCGCTCATCATGGTCATCTAATGCAATCTACACACCGGTACTATATGATATTAATATAGTGCTTTGTAATGATAGCCTTGAACGGTTCACAAGTGTATTGAAATAATGAATATTTATAGATTCTTTGTAACGCAGTAACATCTACGGTGTTATTTATAAATAGTCCTTCCCTTCTCAACATTATATTTAAAGTGCCTCTGAGGAGTGTTTTAAGGAATCGTGTTTTTAAGTGCGGCCGTTAATGTTTAATCTTATTTTTCAACAACGAATAATAGTAGGTGCTGTTGTCAGCAGATATAGGTACGTTCTAGGTGCAAAGTCGGAATAAATTAATTGATTAGCACGTCGTGCGGTTGAATGTACTTGGCGATGAGTCTGATAATTTTTAAACTCCTAGAACACCGTTATTCAAAGGTTGGACATTTCGCGAATTGGACCTTTAGAGAATTGGACTTTTTGCGACTTGGTCATTTTGAGCGTTGGGCATTATGCGATTTGGACGTTTTGAGTCTGCTGGACATTTTGTGAATTGGACCGTTTGCGCATGAACGGTTGGGTTGACACTATAAGGAGAAAAATATAATAATAATAACCTATTGTTATTGATGAAGCGATGGTATGGCAGCGCGTCCGTAGAATGCTCGCTTTATATCCGAGAGCGCCGTGGTTAACTGTTTACGTTTGTGAAGTTGTAGCAATACCACTCGCTAACTATGCAGGAAAGCATCGCAAGTGTATGAGGTCTCAGGGCACGCGTGGTAAGTTAGCCAGTCCTGCAGTAGGATGTATACGGCGTCATTATTAAAATGCGCAATTTTTGAAATGCATCAGTTAGAGGGTTTCTTTCAATTTATAAACTTTTGTTCAAATGGCCATTTTTTTAGATTTAAATTTTATGAGTATTTGCTGTTTTTTGCTTTGCGCAATTTAAAGGTATTCGCTGGTGAAGCTCATGCATTGATGTTGGAGGAAAACTGGCAAGATATTATAAGTATAATAAGTACTTGAGATATAGAATGTCGTGCATGTAATTCCTAATGTAGGACGCCATTTCACTTTGAACTAAACAAATGACAGGTCGCTAGGGTCCGAGGTGCCTGGGTGGGGTTTTTGACTCTATATGCCTCACATGTTCTCTTCACGATTGTTTTGGTTTATCTCTGTTTTGTTGACGTTCGTGTCTTTTGTTTGTGTTACTTTGTGTTTCTGTGACAATTTAAATAAATATCCTCTTTCTTTCTTTCTAAACACAGTATAGAAATATCGTAGAATCACTCTGAATTTAGTGCGCATAGTGATCGTCTAAATGGAAACTTCTATTTCAATTTCGGTTCTTGGCTATACATGGTCATTCATTCAAAGAGAATACAGCAAGAAAACGAAACTACAACTTACGGTTTAGGGAGCTTAATTGAAGCTTCAAAAACCAATAGTCCAATATATATTATTAAAGCACTAATAATACTTTTAACGTCTTTTGTATAAGGATGTTTAATTGACCGGGAGTTACATCGTAAAAGAGCGTTTGGTTTTGGGCTAAATAGGGCAGTGTTTTTTGTAAGGATTCGTCAACACAACTACTCAATTAGGGACATCCGGGCATAGCATTGTAATAAACATGTCATGTGTCCGCGTTACGGAGAATTTGAGAGGATTGTACTTAGATGGCAGCAGAGTACGTATTAAATTTTGTAATATGTTACATCCTTGTCTGTGGATTAGTTATTATGCACTGACGCGTCATTTCATTTTTCCAATTATTTTTTCATCTAAACATTCTCAGGGCTTGCAAATTCGTATAAGTGACTTTTTGTACGATTTTAGCTGCAATCTTCATATCTTCCCAGTACTTATCACAAGTCACTGTCGTAAGAACATGTAGGGCATACTTATTGATACGTGCACTTTGAGTTACATTAATTTAAAGTTTATTCACACATTCTGGCAATGATATGATTCAGCTGTTAATAAGTGTTGCGGGCTCTTTTGACAGCATTTTATTGAGTTTAACGAGTCTCGCGTCCGGGAGGCAACATATCGACCCTACTCTATAAAGACAACTTTGGCAGTGCGTAGCAGTCGACCGAGAATTATTGAGTTCCAGCGACTTAGGCATGACTTAAGATACGATATCTTCCAAGGAACTTTTGTTTTGTGGTCACTTAAACATTTCTATAAGTCTCAGAAAGTCTCAAACACCAACAGTCTGTGGGTGAGAGATTTTACAAGGAAAAGACGTATGGGGATTGGTGGAGATTTTACAAGGAAAAGACGTAACCACAGATTAAGTAAACTGCTTCTCAGCAGAAGCTTTAGAGGAATCGTGTTTTTATAAATATGGCCACAAATGTTTTTTTAATGCCTGCTCTTATTCGCCATCCCCTGTATTTCTAGCTTAATTAACTTTTTAGATAAATTGATAGACCTAGGTTTAAACGGGTAAACGGCGCAACAGAGTTTATTTTTACTTTTTTTTATTTCACCACGGAACGATTTTATGTGTACCCGGTAGACTTAGACTTTCTTGTCATCTTCCATTCTTAATCTTCACTCTGGACCCTTGCTGTTCCATCATAGAATCTCCAATATAAACTGATTAGATAATTCTTGAGTAGGCCCGACTCGGGTACAGATGACGGATCATATGGCCACTGTCTAAATAAAGGAGGGGAGCAATTATGGTATTAAATTGTGGGGTTTCATGTCGGTTAGAGGCGGAAGAAATTACGAAAGTAATTCGAGATGTGTAATTTATGACCGATATTAGAAAAAATAATGGACAGGGCGTATTCGGTCAATATATGTATCGTCTAATAAACGAAAAGACGAACGTTCAAGATGTTTTCAACAATGCATAATGCTTTCGGCATGAAAATCAATCTGCCTCAGGTGGGACGTAATAAATATTTTTTGAAATCGCGCATTTCAAAAATAACTTCGTGTATCGTGTTCGGACTTAAAGAAACAATTCTCGGAAAAGGTAGAACAAATTGAAAGGGTACATCATCTAATTGCGACCATTAAAAATATGACACGTTCCTGTATAGTGTCACAGATAACTATGTAGACAGGTACCTAGTACCTGTTACTAGAACATTCTGCGCTGTATGCTTTGAGGATGTTGTTTGTAGGTCTGTTTTAAAATTGAGTAATGAAGTAGACCCACTTTTGCAAACTTCGGAACTTCTAAAATTAGAAGCCCATCATAGACCAATCCAAGATAGTAATTTTGAGACAGACAGTAGTTTTACGGTCTAATTTATAAAAAGTCGATCCGACTAAAGTCGGAGTTAAAGCTGGTTTATCACAGGAATTCCTCCCATAAACCGGCTTTAACTCTATCTCAAAAGTGTCTTAGTAGGATCTACTTTTTATAAATAAGACATGTTTCTTCGAACAATTTGAGGTAGGTATTGTAGAGTGACACCGCAAGGAAACCTGAGTGTCTGAGGTGTTCACATGTGCCACGTGTCCACCGTGGATAGGCAATTTCAAGCGCATAGGCTTTATTTGTACTGTAGCTGAGGGCTTGCAATTGCCAATCCGCGGTGGGCACGCATGGTAATCAAGCCCATACTCTCTCCCTGATAAAAGGCCTGTGCCCTGCACTGGGACGACTATAGGCTCCTCTGTGATAGGCTCCATAAAAAAATGGTACAGTACTAATTAGTTAACTTTTCTCCAAAGCAGCTCACTCATTGTTTTCCAAAGAAACACCTTGGCTGAAGCATACATGAGGTGCAAATAGCTCTAGATTGAATTTTTTTATAATCACCTGTATAATTGAGCTCAGAATCATTAAGAGTAGCATTGTAACAAAACCAGTCTTAATATCTTACGGATAAGCATGAATTTCCAACTCGCTGTTAGAGAAATATGTTGCCACAAACTGTTCAACTGAATCAAATTATACAATGCTTTTGTTAAGAAACACTCACACCAGACAGGTGGATTACTAGGAGACTTGACGAGAGGCCTCTCCAGTCCACATTCCTATATTCTTCGACGGTTCACAAAGCCATTAAGAGTGCCATGAGAAAACTCACCTGATGAATAGGCTTACGGTATTGTGATGGAACTGAAATCATTCCGACAAAGGAATTCTTGGCGCCCCACTGTGACAATGAAAAATATTTCTGAATTTTTACTCCGGAAAAGAAATTGAGTGTTATTGCTTGATAAATTTTGCAGCGAACGAAACGGGTCCTCTGAATTGCCGTAACATCAATGTAGAATAGTTTATTCGCCATATTCCACGAGGAAGGCGAAGTGAAATTGCGCGCAATAATATTTTTAAGGCCAGGTTTATTGTGATAGGGCATAACTTCTACCTGTTCGTATCCTTTGTGGCGTGTGCCTCGGTTTTTATAGAGCACGGTGCGGCGGGACCTCTCGTTCCGAGTTATTTAATCTTTTGTCGGGCGACTTCACCCGGGATGTGAAGTTGTAATTCGATTTAAGGACCGACCGAATCGTCGAAAAGAGATAATGCACGGACCTACATAGCTGCTTTTGGCGACTCTTAAAAGAGACTTAAGTAGAATCGTTTCGAATATGTGGAGCGGTATATACGACCTGGCCAAATCGTTAAATCACGCACCAAGAAATTCCTGACCATTTCGTGAAATGTCATGATGATGATGGAGCAGGATTCATCATCATCATCATCCTGGCAATTTATAAAATGACTAACTATTACTGAGCATTCATTTAATCGTCTACGTTTTACGATTTGGCCGTCCGTCTACGCTTGCACATACCACATAATTAAAGACTGTCGATCATTTTGAGATTTATGACCAAAAAATAATGTGTTTAATTGTCAGGTGAACTTTCGTTTCAAGTTGAAAAAACAGTGGGTTCAGCCACCCAACACAATCGAAAACCGAAACTTGTCACGATTCATTACCACGTCCGATCTCACGCACTGCCGCAACCACCAAATTAGATCGCGCGGCCAAAAAAAAAAAAAAAAACAATAGAAGCCACAAACAAAAGCGTGCGTGACGTCGAGGGCGTCTCAGGAACGATCGACATTCAGGGGCATTGTTCTGCCCCCATAAGATTGTAAGCCAGCAGGGGCGTCGAATTTAAACCGAAGCATAGCCCTCAGTTTTTTTCGTTCCCGTGAACGAATGGCACAGTTGCTTAAGGTATTGGTTTGTTGATTTTTTGAAACAAATAATATAATTTTATGAAACAAAGGAGTTCCTATTACCGTAAACCTGTCAACGAATCATCACAAACTTGTAGCGGCGCGCGTTTCATTAAGTATTTAGGCAAATTAGATTAATTTTAATTAATTCGCCTTTGTATCTCTTGTGCAATAAAGCATTTTCATAAATTGTCAGCTGTAACAGAGCTGACAATTTATGAAAATGCTTTCCTCCAGTAATACCAGCGTTTGGGATCCGGCTCTGATTTATGTGCATGATTTTTGACTCCTGAAACCTACACTATGGTTGAACATAAAAAAAAACTCACAGAAAGCTAGACTTGGATGTTTGAATAGGTAGATTTTTTTTATTTGTGTAGGTATGTGTGTTTTCTGAAGTTACATACGATTGTAAATTCTAAAAGTAGCAATATCACCTTTTAATTCTGAAGGAAAAAATTGTGGAGAAACCTCAGTATCAGACGTATTCCTAATCTAACCGACCTAAAAACTTTTTCTCAAATCTCCACTTACCTACTTGTGCCGCACCTTTTTAAAAGCGCCGCGTCCCCAGCTGAATTTTCCTGAAAACGAAATAATATTAGTTTCTGTCTTTTTCAAAATATTCCATAAAAACACGTAAAATTGAAAAAAAAAAACGCTTTACAAATCCATAACTTTTCTCCATTTCATCCGTATACCTCCAAACACCACCGTTGACAATGTAGCTAAGCGTTTGAAATCGCCAATTACCCTACTAGAGGGCAGAAATCTTGCCCTCTAGTAGGAAGTTTGGGCTGCTTACGAGTTTACAGCTCTTTTATGTTAATACTCTCTTTGTTACTCTCTTTCTCTCTTTGAGAGAAGGCCGGCGCCCTACAGTGGGACGCATATAGGCTGCATTATCGTGCTTTCATACACATAAATTATTTTTATATGTTATTTCGTACAGAACAAAACGTTTGTACACACGGACGTAATTTTTCCGCTGCCAGGTTTTTACTTTTTACATATTTCTTTATGGTTGGAACGCCTTTGTTTGGGTTCTCGTAATGTTAATTTGATTGTCCCTTTTTCTGTTGCTGCTGGTCCCTTTCAATATGTAAGTTTATGGGCATGTTAAAAAAACAACAGGATCTGTCTCCACATTACTTTGTAATTTAAATTACGTTTAGGGTAGGAATAATACATTGGGTTATACCCAGCCAGAGATGTGAGCATTTCTTTTAGTGGCTCGTCGAAGTGCTAGCGCCGCGCCACCTATGAAAAAAAAAACATATATGTATGTATGTTTTTGCGAAAAGTAGGTATCAAGCCGATCTTTCAATCATGTTAATAGTGATTTTTAGGACCTATAGCCGATCTATAGCCTAACTGCAAAGTGGGTTACTCAGGGCTGCAAGTGATGTAAATTGCTTCGGCCAGATGTCGCTGCCTGTACGTAACACAGAGAAGTTTGTAAAGAGGCTCGAAATTTCGCCGATGCCTGCACTTGCCCATTAGCTCAGTTGGGAAAGCACTGGCACGGTTAGCCAGAGGTCGCGGGTTCAAGTCCCGGCATGGGTGGATTTTTTAGCGTGTAAATAGGTTTTTAAAATTGTCCTCAGCACGGGTTAGTGCAACAAAAAGAATATAACTAGTTTGTCACTATAAAGAGCCGCTTTATATAAGGAACTTTATACTCTCGTTAGTGATGAGCTTTGCAGACGAGACTTGAAATGTGATAAATGAAACACCACCTTAAATATAGTTTAGATAGATATTCCTCCGGGTTCAGTTTCTTCTTCTTCAACATCGAACATAATAGCTTCTTCGAATTATTTTATCGAGGTGTGATGTTGTTCTCTGAAACGGTATAATGTTATGTATGTACTCAAAACGAATGCTTAACGTCTCCCACATATAAAGTTACAAGTGCATCTCAGTGGCATGAGTAATTGGAGTTAGTGCAGCGTGAAACGAGATGCCTGCCTTACATCTCTCTGCGATTATGAATGGGATGATTGTATCGGCTGCAAGTTACCGAATACCGACACTCACTTTAATGCCTAATTGGCGGAGCTCAAGGCTGGGTGGAAGGGGTGTAGCATTTCATTTCTTTTTATTCGTCTTCGGTTACAAGTATTTCTTTCTCTCACGTTATAAGTGGTAATTAATGTTGTCTATAGCCAGGAATGCCTCTTTTGTCATCGTTTCTACTGTTTTTAATTCTCTACTATTACATGCTGTGTAAAAAAATCGGACAGAGAGAGGTTTGAAATACTAGAGAAACAGTGACTTAGAGCTGCAGTTAAAGAGAGATGTGGACAGGGATAAAGTACCTTGCGATTTAATTGCCAAGCGGTGGCAGCCTAGGGGCTACCACCTTTGCACCACCAGTGTGAGGTTTCGAATTCCAGTACGAAAATAAGACTTGGATAGTACATTTCTTCATTTGCAGCAAGAATACGACTCGCCAACCGTGAAAAACTCCCAAAGATATCTCAGTCTCTCCGGTGAATTCGGCCTTCCTCAGCCTACTAAGCTGAGAGGATGGTCTAGCTGCTGGGCCAACCTACGCCGTCTAAGATATGTCCCAGGTACTAAGGAGCCGGAGCGGTCACTTCACCAATCTGGCGTAGGAAGAAGTTGCCATTAGACGTTGAAATCATCTATCATAGAAGTAAAAGGTCTATGATTAATTAACACCAAGCCAAGCCGCACCATTGTGACTCGAACAAATTATTTCCCATCCTAATGGGACGTATACAGAGGACAAAAACCTTACAACATTCCGCCATTTCAGCGCTACGTGTCTTGCGGACTCAAACAAACCTCGGCGGTTGAGCGCAAATCCCCAAATGAAATTAAGCCGTTTAAAAAATTATCGCATAAAAGCCTCGGCTTTCGCGTTCAGCTCTTTCGTTTCTTTGTGACTTAGGGCCTATGCACACGACGCGTTGCGGCGGCGGCGCGGCCGGCACCTGAAGGGTGTCGCTGCGGCGGCGTATTACTTAGAAATAACTATGGTATACTACACGGTGCACCCGTTTTACGCAAACATTTAAAATTCCAATTTAACTTTACGGCTTTAGTACATTCTTGTCTGGGTCAATTCATATGGAAAATAAAAATTTGAGAATTTCTTTCTTTATATTGGAAATGAAAAGTGGCGGTTGGGTTGTCTCGAATCCAAATGTTTTCAGATTTTGCGTTACCTTAATAACACGTTGTAAATTGCGATATTGTGTTTGTTTTAACTTGTGACATAAAGATAGTAATCAACCTGTAATAAAAACCTTAAATTATTGCATTTGGTTATTAAAACGTGAACAAGCCAGGCAAAACTTTCGATAAGAAGCTGAATAACTTTAGATAAGAAAGAATTTTACTATCTAATTTAAACTCCACTCCACCGCATTGACCTTCAAGACTGAATTTTTGCCCTTCCCTAATAAATCCCCATTTGGTTGACAGATGTCCGTTTAGTGCGTCTCTAACCAAGCCTTTTACTCACATAAGCTCAACATATTTTTCACACAAACATTTTACTGGGATTAGACCTTTAAAAAAGACGGAATGGAGCTCTCAGTACTAAATACCTGCTGTTTTTGTTGCTACGCGATTAATTGGTCGATTGATCGGCAGCGGATTAGCAACAGCGATAGTAACATCGTTGTTCGAGGCAGATTTATTAAAACGCTTGCTGCGAGTCGCAATGCGGAACGCTCATGATGAATGATTAAAATTGCAGGCAGTTCATTGCTTCCACCGAAGCTTCTGCACGCAAGGGAAGTCCTATCCCGAGACAAAAGTGAGTCTTCATGTATTGGATAAACTCAAAAGGTATAAACCGTTATATTTAAGTAGTTCACGTGCTTAAACACTGACAACTAATGATTGACAATGTGCACCGACTGAGATATGTCATTGGGCTTAATATTGAGCCAAAACACTGCTTCTCAAGGTGAACAGCATCTTAGAAACAGCGCCGGGACGATGCGTTGACTGACATCGTAATACATATTATGAGTATGACGAGCTTTTAAGAAAGAAAGAAAGAAAGAAGATATTTATTGAAATTGTCACAGAAACACAAAGTAAACAAAAGGTACACAAACAAACATTTACTGGAGCGTTCGCTAAAATGTTCGTGAACGATGTTTCTTTCTATGCTTCGCTCTTTTTGTTGTTCAGTTTGGCAAATTTAGAAATAGCGAACAGGCGATGTTCTTTTACAGGTGAATTTTCACGTCTATCACCACCTTTATAATAAAAGGACAAAATATAGAGCAAACTGTAGCAGTTAGGTCAGAAAGATGAACATCTTTACTGGAAGTTTCACTTTAGTCCGGCGGAAGTTCCGGCGCAACGAAAAGTTCTCAGTACTCTCTGTAATTTCCACTTCTATTGGCGTGTCGTTCTTTTACAACGTACTTGGATAGTCTATTCTATCACACTGTTCCCACGTGGTGGATTTGACACTTCGATAGGTATTGTAAGGTCTGAAAGATAGATGGTAAGCTTGCCCAATCACGGTCTTCTGTTCCTAACTTCTTACGAAACACTGGCGCCTATTTAAATAGCGGTAATACTATTGTTCTTTGTACATACAATTGAAAAGGTTAGATAAGCCGTGCGATTACGTAGCTATTTCTCATGAAAAATAAAACTTTTGCAATAGCCCAATATAAAATTCAATATTGATAACACTGTGTGTCAACGGACACAAGCCGTTAAAAGTTTCAACTTTGAATAGAATAGAATAAGCATTGATTAAAGCCACCAATCATGAAAAGTATTACAAACATTAATGTATAAATAACAATCAAATGTATGTTAATAAAATACCGGTTCAGCCAAAAGCTCAGCCAAATGCTGTGCAAGTGAAGGTTACAAGAATAACGCTGATTTTGAGCAATCCCCTATGATCCGGAGTAGTTAACATAAAAACTGATAACAACTTTGCAATAACTCTAAACATAGTCTATCAAGTCTTAAATTTTAAATACGATCCATGAAAGTTTTGCAGTATCCTTATTTCAAAAGTTACATGCACCGACTAATGAATCCCAAATTCTCGACGAAGTGAAAGAGTTACGTCAGACGGGGACCTCAGACAATACCTATTGAAGTAATCTCGTATCAAACGAGATATGACAACATAAAAATAATATTGATTGACATTGTACAATTGGCAGCATTATCGCTTATAGCAATTTGTTCTAGACAACCCAGACACGAGGTTTGGGATTTACGAAACTGTCTCAGAAAGAGTAACAAAAATACTACATTGCGATGAACTAACGCATACTCAGCAGTGTTTAGTTTAGCGTATAAAAGTACTAGCCCAGAAAAAAAATCACAACGAAGACAAAGGCCTTTAATGCCGAGCACGCTGAACATTTCGGGAATGAATTCAAGTGCTCTCTCATCTTGGGTTTAAATACTCTTTTTCAATGAGCTTAAATTTAACCCCGGCTGGCGTGGGTCCAAAGTGCTTTCGTTTTTATGGCCTCTAGATGCCCTGACAACGGCGGCGGAAGCCGGTCAAGTGCCTTTGAGGTTTTTGTGTCTCCCCACTTGTTCCGTGCCTGATTTTATTGCGATAGATCTATCGGTTCGGGAAACACCACGTGTTTTTACGTTGAAATCGACCTTCGAGCGAAGCAGTACACATTTTGCATGCTTAGTTTTCATAGTTGAAAAATATTGGTGGCTAAAATCGGAATTTGTTGTCAAGGGTGGAACGCTCCTTTGTAAGTTAAAACATTGTGCAAAAAAATTTGCTATGTAATGAATACGTACAGACGACAGCTTGCAAATACACCAGTTACGTTGGCTGGTTGATGTGTTATTGACTGTGACTTAAAATGAATTAAATATTTATTTTGTTCTATTTTTGGTATTCGTTGTTATAGCGGCAACATCAATAGATAATCTGTGAAAATTTCAACTGTCTAGCTATCACGGTTTATTAGATACAGCCTGGTGACGGACAGACGGACGATGGAGTCTCAGTAATAGGGCCCCTTGCCCTTTGGGTACGGAACCCTAAAAATCAAATGACGTAAAACTAACGGTGTCGTAAATGACAAGTTGACCTGTTTCAGGAACTACACATTTTATTGGTAGGCCTATGCAGTAAAGTTTTATACACGGCATTTGAATTTTTAACTCATTCAACTGGACTATCAAAGGCGTAAACGAATCTATAATGACTTTTTATCTGAATTTTTTATGCGTAAATCGTGTGTCGATAACACGGTACCACATAGAAACGGAATATTTTATCGTGATATGACAAGGAGTTAGTTGTGAAAAGATTAATCTATTACGTTTGACGATATACGGGTGGAGGGAATGATCCAAAGAAGTCACCTAGTCCTGCTGTTTCATTATGGTGTTGGAATAAAGCTTATTTTTCGCAATAAAACAGTTCATATTGTGTGAGATCGAGGTAAATCGTAATTCAATAATAACAATAATAGTTTAATAGATTATCTAATAAATAAACGCGATTAGACACGTTAAATGTATAACTAAATAGTTATCCAGTCTTATAAATCTCATACTAATAGTGCTACTAATTCTACTAATACTATAAATGTGAAAGTTTGTGAGGATGTTTGGATGTTTGGATTTTTGTTACTCAATTACGCAATAACGGCTGAATTATACGGATTTACATGAAACTTGGCATACAGATAGCCAAAGACCTGAATTGAGACATACCATACTTGATATCCCAGTAATGCGTTTCCGTGGGATCATATTTATTTTAATTTTAAAATACATAGATGGAGTTGTGCGAGCGAACGTTGTGTTTTAAAAATAGATGGCGCTGTGCAAGAATCGTATAAACAGATTCTGCGGCGGCGGTACGAAGTTTGCCGGGACAGCTAGCAAGAAATAGGCATATATCATAATTTATTTTGTTTTCAAGAAGACTAACAGCACAATGGGGTAGACGAGTTCTTGAGTGGAGACCACGGATCAGTAAATGTAGGACGTCCTCAGTCGGTGGAGCGATGATCTTCACAGAGCTGCTGGCAAGAGCTGAATGAGAGTAGCCGAGGACCGTGCTCAGTGGCGTGCTATAGGAGAAGCCTGTGTCCAGCAGTGGACAAGCGTAGGCCGATGATGATGATGATGGACAGCACAATATAACAGAACAACAGCAACATAGGAAACAGAAGGCCAATTACAAGTATCCACTTATAAATTCAGAATAGCGAGATAGATAGATAAACATAATCATATGTGCAACAGATTACAGATCGAACATAACAGAGATTAATTATATGTAACCATTTATAGAGGAATTTTCTCCATAGTTTTTTGTACATAATATTGAACCTATGTTTAATACGCATAGATATTAATCACCGAGAAAATTTGCATTAAATCTAGACTTCAGACTAGACACTGAAGAATAAAACAAGTCTATGCTCTTCGCCAATTTATTAAAGCTATTAAAGACTCTCCGCAAATATGAATTTTGTTTAAACCTTGTTGAGACACTGTCCAGACCGAATACCGAATATTTCGCCTTGATGTTTGAGGGACATAGAGCTTTAATATTCTGAGAAGGAGTGGACAGTCAATTTGGCCCGTCGCAATTCGGAGTAGCAGGGCTAAATCTGATATTTCACGCCACTTTTGGAGTGGCAATCTGTCAGCATTTTGTTCTAAAGTTCACGTGACGAATAAATCGTTTTTTAATTCCTTCTCTCTTAACGGTACTTAAATTAAGGTACTTCTTTATTAGAACTGTATAACGGTCACCAGCGCCAAAATTAGCGTATAGAATAACTGGACAGCCTTTACAGACATCACGGCGATCTGGCAGCGTCATCGCGGCGTCGTCGCGGCGTGTACGCTGCGCAATCGCGGCGAGCTCGCTGCGCAATCGCATCGCTTTCAAATCGCTAGTGTGATAGGGTTCATAATCTGCTAACTTAATATAAAAAGTTAAAGAAAATATGTTTTTTTTTTT
Source organism: Yponomeuta malinellus (assembly GCA_947308005.1). Taxonomy (NCBI): domain Eukaryota; kingdom Metazoa; phylum Arthropoda; class Insecta; order Lepidoptera; family Yponomeutidae; genus Yponomeuta; species Yponomeuta malinellus. Next base: position 7,149,936 of record OX371010.1, read on the forward strand.
CACGTTTGTGACGTCCTTGCCACAGGGTATCCAGTTTGGGAACAGGTTAAGTGATTGTATTGTGTGGAAGTTACTATTATTATTATTATATTTATTTCGGGTACACAATTACACTAAAAAATATGAAATACGTTTTTACAATTACTGAAGAAAAATGTTTGCACTGAACCCGAAAATGGTCATAGCTCAGCTCAGCTATATATTCACTACCATACTCCATGAATAACACATATAAAAATGAAGCCTGTGTCCCGGTGGGGTAGGCAGAGACCAGTGTATGCCATTTGCCACTATCCGGACAAACCTCTTTCGATTCATCATCATTCTTTAGTAGCTTCATGCACTACGAGTAACTATCACTGATTTTATACTTCTTTTGCATTCTTTTTCAATATTATTGGCGACCAAGAGACACCGAAATATCGCTTTAACAAAGTTGAAACTATTTTAATCACAATTAAAATACTCAAGAGACAGTACTAAAGCGAAGTACTATAAAGACAGCGGTGGTGGCGGAGCGGTAGAACGCCGGTTTCTCATTCGGGAGCTCGTGGGTTCGAATCCCGGCATGTACCCAATGGTACAAGTCAATACTTTGTTTTGTAAGTTACGTAAATTTGCGAAGTTATAGTAGCAATACCACTGCTAACGGTGAAGGAAAAACATCGTGAGGAAACATGAGTGCCTGAATATACCTCAGCACTTGAAATTGCCAATCCGCGGTGGGCTCGCGTGGTGATTAAGCCCATACTCTCGCTCTGTGTGCCCTACAGTGGAAACTATATAGGCTGCATTATCGAAGTACTTACGCACATGCATTTATGAATGTGTACAAACAACTTAACATTTCCAAGCCAATTGACGTCGTATTACATATACCCCTTAACCAGCCACCCAGTGGCATCGTAAATTGTATAATTGTAGCGGCGGACAGGCCGATCGTTAAAAACTGTCATAATTTTAATCCTCGTATATTGTCTTTGTCTTAATTCCCTTTATTAATATGACTGCCTACATTGGATACAAGTCTTTTGTCACGAAGCGAACTTTGGTTAAAGATGTCAAGAGGCAAAAAAAAGTGTTTGTCAATAAACAATTAAGCTCTGATGGTTTACTTTTCGTCTTGCTCTTAATTAGCAAATAAAATTCGAGAGCACACATGACCGCACTGCCTCATAAAGCGCAAAATGATTTTTTTTCCTTTTTCGATTATTTGTTATATCGCGCAGGACAGACTCGGCCAAGAGTGGAGACCAACACCTTGCATATTTCAAAAATATTTTTTTGTTATTTTTAAAGACACTTTTGTTACATATCTTTTCGGAGACAATGATTTCAACTCGAATAAATTAATTACATTTTAATTCTAATGTGAAAACTCTAGTTGCAAAGTAGATGTTAATAATTAATAGTCTTAGTTTAAATTTAAAACAAAATTAACAAGTTATAAGTAAAAACAAATAATACATCCACAAATGTTTCGTCCAAAGTAATAAAAATAAAATACATACGAAGCAAGATGTCCAGAACGGGAAATATATATACATATACAAACACAAGAATAAAAACGATAAATTAACTGTCGAGCAAACCGCCCCGAGACATACTCGAGCCAAAGGTTCCCATAACGCTGGCAGCATTACCCCGCTGCACAGCGAGAGAGATCCTCTGCATCAAGTATGCCCCAGAGCGGTAGTCCATGCCGCGATTCCTCAAGCGACGCCGTAACTCCTTTATAAAGGCTCTTCCCTGGACTCCCCATACTATTTAAGGTACACAGAATAAATAAACCGCACCGAAGTCATTGGGACCCCTCCAATTTTTTTTAATTCTGAATTTGCCCGACGCGGTGCGGGCGGTTGAGGTTCTATAAAGCCGAGTTTTTACTATCTTAGTACGCTCGGACAGAGTGGCTTATTTTACCAACTTGAAAGTTACTCATATCGTGTACATCGGCGATCTTAGAACAGAAAATGGCTGTTTTCATCAAATTGTAGGTACTAAGATCGCTAATATGAGCAGCACCTTACTAGCTAGAATAGGTCACTCGGTTCGAGTGTACTAAGATCATGAAAACGCGGCTTTAGATTTCATACAAAGAATTTTTTTTATAAACTTTATTAAAAGGTTTTGTCGCACATAAAAAGAGTTGTAAAATTCGTTCACCATAAAGGTGAAGAAGAAGGAGATAGGAAAGGGCTATACTTTTTCCAGGTACGTAATAAAATTCAATGTAACATGTGAAACGCGTGTCATCGCAATCCGGGCACGCTAATGGCAATAGCTGAAGTGTCAGCAAAATACATATATGTATATGTACTGTGGATGCGGATGAATTTTCAGGTCATGAATTTTTTTATGACATTGTGCTAACTTTATGGCCCAACGAGGTTTTGAGTACGTCATTTTATGAGTCCTTAAAATTTCTCACTCTGTCTAGGATGTAATTTATGGTCGGCCCTTTCATGTAGTTGTTCGGGTAAGTTGAGGGCTTCTGGATTTCCATAAAATGTATCCCTATAACGGCTTCCTTTGGCATTTTTTCCTAAGTTAATTCGAAATCAATTGAGCATCGTTTTTTTATTTTTAATTAGGACAGGTTGACACTTGACCCCACTCACGCACGCCTGATGGTAAACGAAAAACGGGGTCTAAGATGTTACGTGCGTACTGGCTAAATGTCGGTTAACTCTAATTTTAAAGACACCCAGGTTATATGTCGTCTATTATGTTAGCAATAAAGCCGCCCATTGTATATTTTCATTGTAACTTTCATATTTTATGTCTCGCTTCTTGTGTGCAATAAAGAATATTCTTATCTTATCTTATCTTAATACATACATACATAAACTCCCGCTTGTATCCTGGAGGGATAGGCCACCGTTTTCAAAATACATTTTGGAAAAAAAAGGGCTTCAAAGCCATAATTAACTTGTTTGATGTTTGCTAGTTTATATTTCAAGTTCGTGACCAATTTCTTTTCTTGGCAGTGGACAGTGTAATGTTAACAAGTGACTGGAAGCAGTTCACCATTTAAATAGACTTTAAATGGTGAACGCATCCCGTGGATGCCTTCTTCATTAGGGTAATTGACGCTGCTCCGTATCGCTCGCTAGATATTTATTTACTGCTGGTTTCGGAATTGAAAAATTCGCTTAGTATAGCGAGGGCCAGTTTCTGAATAGAGAATTTTGCTAAGTAAAAAAGTTAACTGTAGTAATGTCTCTTCGAATTTATTAGAAAAGAGCGTGACAGAACGTTACTTAAGTATTTACATAGTGAAATTCTCAATTCAGAAACCAGCCCTCAGTCTCCTTAGATTTGTAAAATACAGTCAGAGTGATACCTGTTATATTATTTTATGCAATGAAACTATTGCACGTTGAATGTAGACTTTCTTAGGTGATAGTACAATTAATGACTGTGAATGTTTAAAGTACCAGCTGCAAGCAATCTTGCTTATTGTCGCCGTTGATATTGTGGTGTAGATATTTTAAGTTTTTTTCAACTCGATGAAGTTACAACAAATATGGAGATCACAGAGGAAGAATATCTATATATACGGTTATTTCTGAAATACGCAATTCCTGAGACACCATCCCAATTCACGTTTGTGTTTGGTAACAACTTTTGTTTTATGAGTTTTTTCTCAGATTTTTGTTTAGAAATATCGGGTTTATATAATTTTATTAAATTTACACTTTACGTGCTTGCAAAAGTTGTAGTAAATGACAAAAAATTCAACGGACTTTTTTTTGGAATTGTGACATTTAAAAATAATCCTATTATAATATCTAACGTCGTAATAAATAACGACATTAAATAAATTATCTCGTTTTTTCCACCATAGAAGTAAATAAATAAACATAAATTTACTTCTATGGTGGTATGGTCTAAGCCATTTATTACAGCATAAAAATAGCAACAAAGCTGTGTAGTAGCGACATATGGCGGTGGTCCTGATTGTATTATTTGCTCCATTTTTATTAGCCATATGCGTCGGATTGGCGTTCTATGACGCTTAACCTACATATGAGACATGTGGAAATTTTACTATCAAACGTAACGTTGGGTGTTTTACTTAATTATGTTTCAGTTTATACGCAGTAGGTGATTTAGGCCGAACGTCATGCGCGTGATGGTAAATGTCACTGTATGAAGAATTTTAGTTAAATGCTTTATGGATAGTTTTGGAAAGTAAGTAATGCAAGTAGGCCTCTGTTCGCAACTAAAATTGAGCTACATCTTAACTTAATTTTAATTTTAAGTGGCCAGGCTAAGTATGTTTATACAAAATATAGTTAATAAAACTGAATTTTAACGGATATTTACTCGTTTACTTCCATTTTACAATTTTTCGACGTTTCGGTACTTTTGCAAGTGCCGTGGTCTCGGTAGACTAACGTTCTTGGGTGACAGGCGTGTCTTTGCAAGTATGAACTGTTAGTTTACTACCCTCGGCAGAAATTACGTTCCAAAAATATTTTTTTTTGGCAAATGTTTAAATTGACATTCACACTACCATAATTTTATATATCAACCATAGTGACTATAAATGCATGTTTTAACTTCCTAAGTCCTGACCTTGAAAGATTGTTATTAGGAGGTTAAATTAAACAACGAAATTTACTACTTTATTTATTTATTTACTACTTTTATTTACTTAACGCGCGCACTGAAACTAGCCTTCAATCGCTAACCCGCAACTTGCTACTAGCAACCTCTTTAGTGACTCTTTACACTGTGTTTTAAATTAAAAAATCTGAAGTGACGAAGAGACTTCTTTATTCGACCATTCGCTGGTGGCGCAGTAGAAAGGACAGATTGCTTACTGTGTGTTTGATTCCCGGCGTGTACGGTCGACATCCCATAAATAAATAAATAAATCGTATATTTACTTTACAAAAGGCTTACAGTGAAAGAACTTCCTTTTAAGTATGGAAATACCTGTATCAGGAAGCTCCGCTCCTCCACACTTGGACGCTATATCTAATGTTGGTCTAAATGCTAATCAACTTATTTTCTAGGTAGGTATTACCGTATCTATGTATGTATAGTATATTATGATGTGTGTGTGTGTGTGCGTGTGTGTGTGTGTGTGTGTGTGTGTGTGTGTGTGTGAGGGTGTGTGTGGGTGTGTGTATGTGTGTGAGGTATAGTGCGTAATATTTTTTTGTTAATTTAGGGTGTTAGTTTAGTACACTCAGACTCTCGGAAGAAAAATTGGCCAAAAAATTCAATCTGAAATACTATGAGTACTATAGTATAATACCCGGCAGACAACTTGAACAAAATCCGCGCAGTCGGGATGTTCTTACGAGGGAAATTTTTCATCCGCGTCCTTCGCCAATGATCCGAACTTCGCCCGTGCATAGTCGAAGTCGGTTAGACTATCTGTCGGGCATCACACCAATGTACAGAGATTAAGCAAACATTAGGCTAGCTAAAAATTCTTAGGAGTAAGCTACTTACCCATAAGGTTACATACAATGTATGAGAGTATTCACATCAAATCACAATTAAGAACTTTCTTGCCAACATCAATTTATAACAATCTCACAACCTCTTGCCCTGCCCTACACCACAGCTTGGGATCGGTATACATATACGTATATAACTATATTACACTATGTACGACAAATAAATCGATAGCAAAAACCCGTGAAGGTAGCTAGTAAAAACAAACATCATAGGCAGTGAGATAATGGTCCGACAAAAACCAATACTAAACACCTGTACTTAAAGGCTAACATCCAAGAAACAAACAATTTACCGGTCTCGTCAGTTCAAGTTAGACCACATTAAATTTGAACTTGTCACCTTTTCACTTTCCCATCCACTTTTACTTTGTAGGACACAAAAGTCATCCGTAGTGTATATACGCTCCTTTGCATGGTACAGGTGGCACAGGCCTTCTCTTAAAGTGAGTGTGGGCTTAATCACCCCACGTGCCCATCACGGATTGGTGATATCAAGCCCTGGTATGTGAACATCATAGCTCTCAAAATCCTCTCGATGTTGAACTGACATGCTGCTGACTATACCAATAACTTTTGCAGGTTTTTTGTAGCAATACAAATTATATATATAGTTTATTATGCCAGAGGTTTAATCCAGGCAGGACCTATTATTTGCATTTTATAACCTGCGTTAATTTCAGCTTATAAAACCACTGACTAACGTGAAGGAAAACGTTGTGAAGAAACCCGCCTAGTTAGCTCCGCACGACGACATCCTCTTTCCTGAAGCTTAAGCCGACTAAGCTGAGAGGATGATTTGATGAGGATGATACAGGTGCTGGGCAAGATCTTAACATATGCCCAGTCACAACCAAAATTAATAGGGGTTAAAGTATGAAATTGCCGTTTTATTGCAATAGGTTCTTTGAATTGACATAGAATCTTCATGGTTTGAGGTTTTCGAATGAAACTTTTTTCAAATGGTTTCTATGATGTTTTTTTTTTTTAAAATGTGAAACATTTGAATATCGACTTTAATTGTTTTTGTTATTCAATTTAGACAAGAAAGATGGATACTGCGAAAATTCGAGTGATTTTTGAATACGAGTTCCGACGCGGAACTAACGCGGCAGAAACAGCCCGCAATATCAATGCTGCGTTTGGAGAGGGGTCTACTAATGAACGCACCGTGCGATTTTGGTTTAAACGCTTTCGTGATGGAAATTTCGACTTAAAGAACGAGCCACGAGGAAGACCGCCCACACAGGTGAATAACGATGAATTAAGAGAGATAGTGGAAGCCGACCCTAATCAAACTACCCAGGAATTAGCGGCATGGTTTAACGTTACCTTACCCACAATATTGACTCACTTGCGTCAAATCAATAAAATAGAAAAATACGAAAAATGGGTGCCTCATAATCACTCGAATTTTCGCAGTATCCATCTTTCTTGTCTAAATTGAATAACAAAAACAATTGAAAGTCGATATTCAAATGTTTCACATTTTTTAAAAAAAAAACATCATAGAAACCATTTGAAAAAAGTTTCATTCGAAAACCTCAAACCATGGAGATTCTATGTCAATTCAAAGAACCTATTGCAATAAAACGGCAATTTCATACTTTAACCCCTAATATTAATAAAAAATATTCCAGTGTGTCGTTGAAAATTTGAAACAAGCGCGAGCCTTGGGAGCAGAACCAATTAGCAAGAAGTATAATTACCAAACTAATTTGTTTTGTAAATATTAATGTCCAAGCCCATTAGGGTCGAAATTGTTCAGGCACCTCCAAGCACCCGGCGATATCAGCGTAAATGGTGAACGTTCTAATAAGCGTTGCTGTTATCTTTGTTTCAGGTACGTATTGTTACACAACAAGGGGATGTAAGCGAGAGAAGCGAGAGGTTCGATTCCCAGTGCGGGCTAATACCTCCTCCCACCTGCATGCATGGAGCTGATGCATGAAAGTCACTAGATGAGGCGAATTGTCACCATTTGGGGTATCTCGGACGGTGAAATGACGACTAAAAATTGCAATCGGTGACCAGTCGCCGATTGGGCTATTTTTGTTTCGGCAACTTTTGGTCTCCTGGAGAAGACAGAACAAATAACTTTAAGATTGAACAAATAGGACTAGTGATTGTATTGTGAGGAATATATATACATACATTTGCATATATTCTCCGATTTTCCATTTGCATATACATATATATATATATATATATATATATATATATATATATATATATAATATATGCAAATGGAAATAAATTCAACAATTTATAGTGTTTTTCTATTTGCCGAGGCTCAGTTATCAAAAATAAAAAGTTATTTTATAGACAATCGTGTAGTACATGTCGGAAAATATATGCCAATTGGGCTATGATACTAAGGCGACAAGACGACAAATTTACAAAAAATCGGTGACATTGCCCGGCCAGAATCTGGCAATACAGGCTCGCGCAGCTCCTTGGTCACTTAGCCAGCGGAGTTAGTAATTATCTAGCTCTACACACCTATGACTTTGTTTTCTAAGTTAAGTATGTACATTTGTGAAGTTATAGTAGTAATACCACTCGCTAACTGTGAAGGAAAACATCGTGAGGAAACCCGAGTGTCTGAGCTATTTACATACCTCAGCGCTTGAAATCGCCAATCCGCGGTGGGCACGCGTGGTGATTAAGCCCAAACTCTCTCTCTGAGAGAAGGCCTGTGCCCTACAGTGGAACGTATATAGGCTGCTTATGATGAGCTTTACACAAATAAGCAAGCTGCATTGCATATTGCACGCCGAATCCCTACGCACACATTTCGTCCAGAATCGATCGGCTCCGCTTGACCTGTTTACGGTTCTCTCCTCATCAGGTAGGAGCTAAGTTTAAACAGCGCAAAACGTATTCAGGCCTAATGAGCCGTGGGCTGATTTGTCGACGAAACTCGGCAACAGGGGGCCAAAGGACAAAGGCGGCAAAGGTCCTGCGAGGCCTTTCTCTGGAGTAAACCTTGCAAAACCTTGATGTGAAATGCATTTAAATTTAGATGTGTTACATAGAATGGACAGTCTTCTATGACGATAATTCACCGGAGGCTGCATTATGGATTATGGGTAGAGCCCGTAAAGCGAGAATTTATGTAAACCATGATATTTCGAAAAGTATACTAAAATCTGACAGAGCAAAAGTTGTTGCAAAATACGAGCTCTAATTGGAGTGTTTCAGAAATTGCATAGTAGTTAAGCGTAGGAGAAACAAAAATATTTAATGGTTTCTTGTGATATCGAAATGGCATTTAACTAAAACTTTCGTAAGTACTCTCTACGATCTTCTGACGAGCAACTGACGACGTGAGCTCCATCTCTACTCACCATGTTTAAGCTCTGTGAATCAGAGCGAAACCTGGTCGGACTCTACGCTAATAATGGCATTTTAACGTAAACACAGCAACGTAACTTAGGCTCAAACACCCAAACAAAGGGAGCAAGTCTCTTAAAAGCATAATTGTTCAATAGAGTAAAATTAGGACGGCAATGGCGGTTTCCTTGATACTATTGGTAGTCTACTAAGAAATCTTATGCCAAAGAAAGCGACTCAACTCGGCGCCTCGCGCGATTCGATCTCCTTCGCGAGATTTTCCTATTTAATTTGCGCGGGTTATACCATTAAAAATCCAACAGTGGGCAGCGGTAGGCTGATGATGACGATGATGATACCACTGGAATGGCATTGTACTGCTATTGCTAAGTAGATTACGAAATAGAAGCAAATAACAGCTATTGTCGTGCTAATATAATTCTGTTTGACAACAATATGTTAGACTCTCTAGGCCAAATTCCAGAGTAGGCTCACCAGTGACGGATGGGTGGTGAAATCGCCGACCGTCACATAAAGCGCCGCAGTTGTTTGTCCGCTGTTCGCGGCGTGAAGTTTGCACGATAAAGCATTCGGGCCTCTTGTTTAACCCGGTAGGAAAATAAAGCGTTTTGACAAAGATTGCTCCTTTCTGGACTGAAACGGGATGGAGTGACTAAAATTGAGAAATGAATGTTGCTCTGGTTTCTTGCTTCATCCTACATCAAGATAGACGTAACACACATATCTAGTGAATGTTGATGCTACAGCTAGCCGTTGAGGGACGTCCCGTGCGGACATAATTCGTATAGGGGATTAGCAAAGGGCAAGATAAAAAAGTACCCAAAACTGGCATACGTGCATGCGACGTCTAATGAATGTTAATGAAGGAAAAAAGGTCTGTCACTATCGTGGCAAGTGAAAAACCCTGCTCTCTGCGGGATGTTATGTTTTATGCTAAGCTCCTTTATTTTGCCGACTCCGACTTGCACTTGTAGCGCCGTGTGGCGCCGGATTAAGAATAGCGTCCCTCCTTTTCCTTCCGTGGATGTCGTTGAAGGCGACTAAGGAAATCAATTACCAGGAGACGGGCAACAGCGTCTTCCTGAGATTTCAACCGCATACAGCGATCGCCAACCCGTCGGCCAAGCGTGGCGATTATGGCAAAACCCCTCATGGTTATGAAAACCACGAAGGGGGCCTATGTCCTGCAGTGGGCGTCAAATAGCTGATGATGATGACTTGCACTTGTGGTTTTTCAATTGCCTACCATTGAAATTTAGGCTTGTTTTAAAATAAATCATCAATCAGTCCATATATTCTCGGCCATCCAGCCGCTGCCAGCAATCTGCCTTAGATCACCGGCCCAGCGTGCTTATGGGCGTCGTACCCTGTTATTGCCAGCCAGTCCTAAGCTGGGCTGTTTAAAATAAATGGTTTTAACAAACTACTTAGAAAAAAACTTAGCAGCATACCGTGCCAGGGATGTGGGTTCGGATCCCACTTCGGCCCAGAATTTTTCTTTTTAGGCGAAGTTTGTTTATCGGGCCTTACATGAGACTCATGTTGAAAAAATCATTTAAATATTAAACGTTTTGAAGGTCAGTCGAATTGTAAAGTTTTTATTGAAATACATTTTTTGTAATAGCTCAATCACTACATGGATTGTGTAACATGAGAAATACCTATACAAATTGTGAACTATGAACTAGCTTATCCACTAAAGATAAAGCACATTTTTCTATTTCATGGAAAATGGTAGTGTTGTAGTAGCAATACCACTCGCTAAGTGTGAAGGGGAACATTGTGATGAAACCTGAGTGACTGAGGTATTAACAAGCGCCGCGGCGGGCACGCACCTAGCGTGCATACGCGTGCACAATTAAATCCATACTCTTTCTCTCTCTTTCTGAGAGAAGGCTTGTGCCCTACGGTGAGACGTATATAGACTACGGGCGACTTTTGTGTCCTCCGGATCCGACTTATCGGACTCGCGCACGAAGGGTTCCGTACCATTATCTATACAACATTAGACACAAAGATCGAGAAAAAACGGCAAAAAATCACGTTTGTTGTATGGAAGCCCCCCTTAAATATTTATTTTAACTTAGTTTAATTATTTATTTTTGAAACGAATATAGAAATAAATATTCTGTGAATATTTCAAGCGTCTACCTGTTGCAGTTATTAATATCGAGTAAAAACCGGCAAAAAATACGTTTGTTGTATGGGAGCCCCCCTTAAATATTTTTTTACTCTTTTTTTTAGTATTTGTTGTTATAGCGGCAACAGAAATACATTTTTTAACTGCCTAGCTATCACGGTACATGAGACACAACCTGGTGACAGACAAAGAGACGGACAGTGAAGTCTTAGTGATAGGGTCCCGAAGGGTGCCACCCTTCGGGTAGGGAACCCTAAAAACTATAAACTTTCTCTTAATGATCTGCCTAGATGAAGTATGAAGTTTTCCCTATACTTAAAGACTAAATTTATTTAATTTTCCTTCGAAACATTGTAAATAAACTCCTTTGACTCAATAACCAAATAAGAAGCCCCAGTCTTCTCACAATTTTCTGGAAAATTCCCTCTTGATAAGAAGGGTATTTTCATAATTGCTAGGTCGAAAACAATATTATGTGCGCTCGGCTCTTGTCTACCCATTAGCAGGTCCTTTGTAGAAAGCAAACTGAGAATATTATCTTTTCCCTGTGCAGTGACTCTAATAAGAATACTTTACCGTGGACATTGTCTTACAAAGAAACGTTGACTTAGGACTTTTTCTTCGCAAACTTTGGTTGATAGAGAAAACTAACTAGATTATTCTCTTGTGGAACATCGGTCTGATAAAAGTCAAACAGTTGCACGAAAAGTTTATTAATCCTAATGAGTATTGGGATGTGACCAATAGTATTTGAGGTTTTGTATATTTTTTTATGATAAGTATTTTAAGCGGTGGTAGCGGAGCGGTAGAACGCCGGCTTCTCATTCGGGAGGTCATGGGTTCTAATGTACCAATGACTTTGTTGTCTAAGTTACGTACATTTGTGAAGTTATAGTAGCAATAAAACTCGCTAACTGTGCAGGAAAATATCGTGAGGAAACCTGAGTGTCTGAGGTGTTCGCATGAAATAGCCAATCCGCGGTGGGCTCGCGTGGTAATTAAGCACATACTTTTTTCTCTAAAAATGGCCTGTGCCTCGCAGTGGGACGTATATATGCTGAATAGAAAAGGTTTTTTATACAGGCTGTGACAAAACGTTCCTATGCATCGAAAAATGGGGTTTTGAACAAAATTGGCTGGTGACAAGAAAGACAGGCAGTAACCGATAAAAAACAATTAAACATATTTTTATTTTGGATCTTGTTTAGAAGAAGAAGAAGAAAGAAATTTATTGTACCAATATATTTAGAAACGTGCATTCTACTCCGTTACTTTTCAATAAAATTGTGAAGGTCGTCTCCACAAAAAATCTAAAAATTGAGATTTTTATAGCAGTAAACAGTGTTCTTGTTTCGAAACTGCTCTGTGATTAAATGATATGGAAAGTGAGGCTCCTTTCATCAATAAGATTTCATGGAAATGAGGTGTCAGCCGGCTAAAGATTGATCGCGTTTGAGAATCCATAGATTTTATCTATAACTTTCGAAAGCTTGCACTCCTGTTTCAAAATCATGAACAGTCATATTACCGGTTTCGGTCGGGAAATAATCATACTTTTAAAATTTTTGGGGTTTCTCAAACTTCGCTTTGCGGTTATTGGTCAACAAAATGCACATTACAAAGTGAATTCATGTACTAAAAAATTAACACCAACAGAAAGCCAGTTTCAATACTAAACAGACACTACTTAAAAACATTAAATGAAGAACAAAATAAGATGTGCAGGTATTTAAAAAAAATTACTTGTGACAGGATATTTTTGCTTTTTATTGTGTGAATCCGTCTTTTCCCTTTTTAATGATGTACGTAAACATCTTCCAAGCATGGCAGTGTTGTGGGGTGGGTAAAATTGTGTCTAGAAACTTTCAATCTTCTGCAAAAGCTGTAGGTGCCTCCGGGAATATCAGTATACACGCACATTTTCTTTGCAACATACAAAACACGTGGGACAACTTGGAATTACAGTGGCTCTATCAGTTGCAGGGTGAAACATCATATTATCTTATCTTTAATTACTCGTCAGTAAGAATAACTTTTACCAACACGGTGGGGAAACACTCTGATTTCTCTAAAAACATTTCAGCAAGTGGTAACATTAGTGTGGAAGAGTTGATATTTTTTTTGCGAATTCGAAGTTTCCACAAAGTAAAAATTATTCATATTGAGAGTAGAACCTTCCATTATCGAATGTATATCGGAGGTTTGTGACATCCTGTATATCCTTCTATGCTTCCTATGTAAGCTCCGCGCGTATGCCTTCCTGTGTTGTGACTGAAATGGTCGGAATTTTTATCATCTGTCAGCTGCAGGCAGTGCTGAGCCCGTTATGAATTATGCACATAAAAGGGCAGTGAGCGGTAGTACTGTATTCATTGTCTAGCTAAAGAGAGGTCGCTGAACCTTTGTTTTGTTTGGGTAGCACATATTTGGTAGTTTGTGAACTCCGAGCCGCTATTAAGAAATACGCAGTTGCTAGTTCGATTTTCGAGATTGGACCCTTATAGTCCCTAACAAATAATTTTAATTGAAATAGTTGCGATTTAGAGAGTCGGGTGTCTAACAATAAAAAAATATCTTGAGACAAAATTACATTTTGCTTAATAATATGGCGTTTGCGCCATCACGTTTCAAAGACTACTTTGGAATACCAATAAAGATCATTTGGAACTTCATATTAACTCATTATTATGTTGTCAGCAGTGCATAGCTATTACGTTATGCGGCTGCATGCTTTGTTCCACATTTTATAGGACCATTCCAAGTAAAAACTCAAATCTATCAAACATCGATTCATTCCGAGTTATAAAACTTTATTGTCCCGCATTAGAATGCCTTGTTTTACGACTGTATTTTAGTCGCATTCTTGTATAATATTAAATTATATTTCGGCTCTCCAGTCTTTACCATAGTAAAAATAAAATGTCTGTCTTTACGGCCTTACGTTATTTTTACAACGTTCCCTTCGTATAATCAAGATAAACAATCCAGGAAGGTACACTCCACTTGAAAGCAGTTAGCAAATGGCGAGAGCACTTTAGAATCCCCTGTGTAAGATCACTGACGCCCCTCGGCCATAGTATAGTGTAGTCTAGTCCTTACAAAGCCGAACAAACACCTCCAAGCCTTTTAGCATTTGGCGCCTATCCATTTACGGGCCCCTAATCCAATCCGAGGAGTGACCACATCATTAATTTTCCACAATAAACGCTCCCTCAAAAAGCGCCTTCGATATTTCAACGGGAACTATTTATACTTCTCTGGACTAACAAAGGAGCGTACTCCGTGATATAGGAGGTTCCATCCCGGGGGAGTTCACCGCCTTACTGCCTTTGATATCGTCCCTTTCTTATTTTGATGCGGTCTAATGTAGCCGGGCCCGGGCGGTGTATCATCCGCTCTTTGGACTTCATAAATCATTATTTACCTGGGGCTTTGTTCGGAATTGCGCTGCGTAGGCTCTCTCTTGACGTTTTTTGACAAACAAGTTGTCTCTAACAAAATTGCTGAGGTGTGAAAGTATGAATCCTCTCAGAATGCTCGCAGCCAAGTACAGCCTTTCAAGTCAAGGGTCTTCGGTTCGAATCCCAGCGGAATCTTAAACCGATGTAACTAGTTTTACTTTAAGTCGGAGAGCGAAAGTTATCTGGACTGGAAGTAACGCTACAATAACGTGGTGTCTAAGACTGTCTGTGAGTATTTCCTTCATATTTTGGCTGGCTAACAGTGGAGGATATAAGTCGTTAGGCGTATCGAATCTAGTTTTTCTATGGAAGCGGTGAACCGAACGACGACAATTTCTCTTGACGCCTCCTGCCTGCTGTTGATTTTCACTTCCCGCCTTTCCGCTAGCCGACGGTTTGTTTGCACCTCGGAACTTACGTGTGCCGAGTACCGTGGAATTATTGTGACAGAATACAAACTTGTAAACTTTATTTTATTATTTTTATTTTTACGAAGGGTTTAGGTGAGTTCTATTCATGGGCTAACCGATTTTCCATTCAATCTAGAAACGAATTATGTGATACTACCCTGAAAAATTTTCACGTTTCTACAAACAATTGTTTAGCCAGGAGAGAGCAGAACGCCCTACTCGGACAAAAAATTGCGCTTTAGAGCTTAATATTTCGCAAGCGGAACCCTAAATCGAAAAAATATATTTTTACATAAACAATATTGTTAAACGGCCAATCTAAATATACCATACACAAAAGAAATTGCATTCTTTATTTATTTGTAGGGGGTAAAAATATTTTTCAGAGTTTATTTTACCGTTTTGCAGGCGTGATTAATATGTATGTACTCGTATATGCCAAATTTCAGCTGTCTCGTACTAATCGTCTATGAGATAGGCCGCGGACGGACAGATGGACCGACGGACAGACAGACAGACAGACAGATGGTCATGGCGAAACTATAAAGGTTCCTTGTCGACTACGGGACCCTAAAAACGATGAATTTCAACGCGGGCAAGTTGTTACATTGTTCGAATCACGTTTAAAGTTTTGGAAAAACAAGCGGTTATACGTTTTAGTAACATAAGCCGCATTCGTCCCACTGCAGACCGTATTTAAGTTTTTTCACGGAGAGAATGGAATTAGTCACCATGCGTGCTCATAGATTTGCATTGCTTAGCTGTGCAAATAGGGGCCGTCCATTAATCACGTGATATTTTTTAGCAACTTTTTAGCCCCTTCCTCCCTCATGGTAATACGTGGTGAGGTATTAGACTACCCCTCCCCCCTACCCAAAATCACGTGTATTTTTTTGTACAAAGTATCTTAAAGAAATTCACGGGGAAATCGTTGCCTGGCAACGGCGAGTCAAGGTTTTTCACCGCACCGCTTTTCGGTTTAGAAATCACACTTTCAAAAAAAAATAAGAAGTACAAATTTTACATTTATACTTCTGTATTAATGTTAAGCTGGCTAGCACCGACGACGACATGTGTCTGTGTCGGCATAACTCAAAGCAACTAATTTAACTGCAATTTGCTTGAGAACTTATAGCTTGAGAAGTCATACGCAGAAGATTTATGGTGACAGCGCGAAGTCGTTTTAATATCATTGTCAAGTTCGTAATTATTACGTCTTCGACTTTGAAACTTTCGCTTAAGTTACTCAGGCATCAATAAATCTTTGCGGAGATGGAAACCGATAAACGCAAAACTTTAAAACCGTTTCTCGAGCATCACTGCCCAACTTGTAATAAGCAAGTGTTTAAAATGATCACGAAATATATATTTTTGATAATAAAAACTCTAAATACATTAAAAATATACTAACCCCCAGTTTCTCGTACACTAACACGCTGTTAATCTACTGTTAACCAAATTGCATCAATTGACCAAAGTGCATACAAAAAAAACCATTGACAGCTGTTACTGACAGCTGTTACTGAGAAACCGGGGGTAAATAATATGAATACTTCCCTTGGTAAATAAATGCTCGCCATAATGGATAAATCGTTTGCAAAATAAACAAAGGATCACCAGAATATATGAGCCCTTAAAAACAATGGATAATCTCTGAATTAGGTTCAAAGCAAAATATTGTGAGGAAAGCTGATTGTTTCAGGTTTTTACACACATACTAGCAAGCGTGGTGATTAAGCCCATTCTCTCTCTCTCTCTCTCTCTCTCTTTGAAAAAGCATATGCCCTATGGCCCACAGAGAGCAGCCAAAATAGCAAAAAAAAACCTTTTTAATGTTGCTCAGCGCATCCGAACTCTAATCTTCTTCAAAGTATATTTTTAGAACACTTTACAGAAGTCAAGATCAAGGTACTTAAACGTACGAATTATCTCTGCGTGCCGCCGCCAGATCCCTCTGCAATGTCAAGTTTTCGATAGTTTTATCCGGATAACGAGTCTTTTTGAAAAAGCCACACGATAGAAAAAATATTCTACACAAATCGGTAATGTAGATCTTTTACAAATCACAACTATAACTTGGACTTTGTGCTACACACAAGTAGTAACCATAACCAATTATCTATATAGCACAAAATTATTGCTTTAAATGCCAAAGTTCCCAAGATATAAAGTCGATCTATTCCCGGAAAGCATTTTCATACATTGCAATTAGTTGTTTCATAATAAATGGGATACTTGGACGTATAAATTAAATTCCGAACTTGATTCGGGATTTTAATGAACATTGTTGGCTCTGGGAACTTTCTAGCTGATAATAAATTTCGCTGGGCTGTCTACCGCGTGGGCAGCATCAGAGGAAAGAACTACGGGAAAACTACGGGACAGTAACTCTTATCTCGCACAACTTAAGAGCGAGTATACACAAAAACAGATTAGCGTGTCGTTGGTACAGGAGAATTATCGGAGGCAACTTTATGATAAACCGCAGAATTTTCACTACACTTCAATACACCGTATTAACTAGCGTTCTGAGTTCCGACTCTAGCGAGTCAGTAGACTCGTGATGGAATCATCATGATACTTCGGTATACCCCATACCAAGTGGAGTTTCACGGGTTGTAAACTAAGTGTAGATAAATATAAAAACTCTTAACAAAAAAATAAACTGACTCAAAATTCTTTAGGCGAAAAGATCAATCATGCTTTATTATTCTCCAATAAGGCGTAAACTTCATCAAGTTTTCATCAACCCTATTTGATAATCATTTAAAACCCAGTACAAAGTTAGGTAAAACCGAATCGGGTAACAGCTAAAAATATACATACATAACCGGAAGGTAAAATACATAATTATTAATTTCGTATTGGAAAAATTTTTTACCTTTTATTTCTAAATAAATATTTATTATCCATCAGAAAACAATAATTTATTTCAACGTAAAGAATTTACATTCTGTTTGTTGAATGTCAATGTAGGTACTATGTTACTATGTTAGCCGCTGCCTTCGGGCCGTATTTGTAGTGGAGAAAAAGGCAGCGGGAAAGAAAACTCCACGCTGACCACATTTTCTCAAATCATCTTAAACTTAAAACATCAAAGCCTATATGATTCCGTGATTGCCACTAATAACTTTAAAAGCATTTATCGTTAGTCAAAAAAGTCAAAAGTAAAAAAAAAAATATTCAAAGTAATACAGAAACTGTGACTTGAAACGTGAAACGTTACAAGAAAAACTAGGTGTCCGTTTCAAAATCTAGATCATTTGAAGAAAAAACGGACAAAAAAACTCCAAACTTAGTCTTTTTCCTTAATTAACAGAGTTTACATGTCATATCTTCTAAAAAGCTAGTACTAGGATGCATTGAACTGGCTTTAATTCCACACATCTTTGTCATCTAAATAATCCTTAATGCAATAATAGCCCAATAGCATAATAACGCATTATCATTAACAATATTTATTATCATATTAATCATCATCATCATCAACCCATTATGTCCCCACCGAGAGGCACGGGTCTCTTCCCTGAGGAAGGTATAGGCCATACTCCACCACGGGGGCCAAGTCCGGATTAGTATCATATTAATATTCAGATTCATATTCATATTATTTATTGCTAAATCACGTACACAGTTATAATTACAGGTGGTATTGGTTTTTGTAGGTAAGTACATGATACCCTGCGAGGGCACTGCAATACAGTTAGTCTTATGACACAGCGTTAAATTAAATTAAATTATTATTATTTAGATATTGATTTCTTACATGCAAAAGAATAAGTAACAAGCATACAAAATACTTTATAATTTGTCAACGAGATTGAGGGTTAAGTAAATATTAATTTAAGTTATAATAACAGTTTTTAATTAGCATATTTTTGAGTTTTTTTGTCTTTTGTCATTATCATTATCAGTTTATGTATGTAAATTGATCGACAGCGTAGGCATAGTAGTAAGGACCCGCTGGCATCCTTAGGTACGGAACCCTAAACACAGCCTGCTTATTCACTAGCAATATGCCCTCAGTTCATTAGGCCGTGGTCGGTTTACGTTCAATTCGATTCGTTGAATCTCTCTTTTTGTTTACAGCGATTGTGTCGGCTGGATTTGTGGTTCCAGCACGTGCTTGCACAAAAGCTTGAGTGGGTTGAATAGGTTTTGTTTTATTAAGACAAAGTACCTGTAGTTTCTGTTTCGAACGAAATAATAAAGACCATGGGGCAGTACCTACCACACACTCAACACCCAGACTCTTAATATTTTTTGTGTAATGTATTTCATCATCATCATCATTCAGCCACAAGAAGTCCACTGCTAGACATAGGCCTCCTCCATGGATTTCCAGAAGAAAGAAGGAAGCGGCTTGCATCCATCGTCTTCCTGCTACTTGGATGAGGTCGTCTGTTCATCTTGTGGCTGGTCGTCCTACGCTGCGCTTGCCGATATGTGGTCTCCATTCGAGAACTTGTCGGCCCCATCGGCCATCAGTTCTGCGTGCTATGTGCCCCGCCCACTGCCCCTTCAACTCACTAATCCGCTGGGCTATGTCGACGACTTTCGTTCCTCTACGGATCTCATCGTTTCTGATTCGATCTCGTAGAGAAATTCCCAGCATAGCCCTTTCCATAGCTCGTTGCGTGACCTTGAGCTTTCTTATGAGGCCCATAGTGAGGGACCACGTTTCTATATATTTTTATAACCTTTATAGGTACTGGTGGTGACGCAGCGGTAGAACGCCACGGGAGGTCGTGGGTTCGAATCCCGGCATGTACCAATGACGTTATTTTCTAAAATTAAGTACATTTGTGAACTTGTAGTAGCAATATCGCTCGCTATCTGTGAAGGAAAAAATCGTGAGGAAACCTGAGTGTCTGAGGTGATAACATAGGTACCTCAGCACTTGAAATTGCCAATCTGCGATGGGCACGCGTTTTAATTCTCTCTCTGAGAGAAGGCCTGTGCCCTACAGTGGAACGTATATAGGTATAGAATAAAATAGAATAGAAAACGTTTATTTGGTACCAACACAATCAAAATAAAAACAGTCATAGTTTAGCGTGTAAATGAGGTTCTATATAACTTAGCTTACTTACTACCATAAAAATTATAAATGGTACCAAAATGGCCGCCCCTCAGCATTTTACCATGATCGGTGAGGACCATGACGCCGTTTTTCAGTGGTCGCCCAAAAAAGGCATTAATTACCATAATATACCATATTACAATAATAGATAGATAGATAGAATGTTCTTTTTTGTATGTACACCAGTAATTACATATGAGAATTTAACAATAATAGTCAAATTTATTGAACAGTTTATAAGATATATTTATGAAACTGAAACTAACACTGTACAGAATTAACTAAAAGATAAAACTTGAATTGAATTGAGTTGAGTTGAGTTGAATTGAATTGAATTGAGTTGAGTTGAGTTGAGTTGAGTTGAATTGAATTAAATTGAATTATCATCGTTTTAAAATAGCAAAACATAATATTATCAACCATAATTCATTAAATAATTAATTAACAACAAAACGTTACAATATAACCATCTTAAAAGAAGTAAATTTATAAAATTATAGTTAACATCACATTTAACGTGCTTACTTAGTAAAACAGGATAACGCCTTTTTTTCTACAATTTCGAGTAAATGCCTTATACGAGTATTTCACATTAATTTGGTATTAAAAGAAGATATTTTTTTAGGCTGCATTGTTATCTTTATAGCCTGGACGCTTAGATATTTTAAAAGTCTCGGCTGGAATATTAGTTATCAAAGTACTTTACACAAGTAGTTTAATGTTCCCTCAACTCCGCGTGGGGAAGCCTAGAAAGTGACTCCGACCTCTTTCCCCTAATTAGAGAACAAAGCTTTGGTTAATCAAGCTAAACAAGTTTAATTCAGTTAGCAGCATGGAACGTTGTCTGGTTTTAGTTGACGCCCTCTATTTCATACATTCAAGCGCTAAGTCCTGTAGTTTCATATGTCACGTTATTATAGACAAGCTGGAGGACTTGTCTAGTTTAAGAAGACACCCTTCACCTAACACAATTCTATGGACAAATTCCATGTGCTGAAGGTAAAGATAGACCAGCCAAGCTCTGCGTCTAGTGAAATGAAATAGGTACAAGGGTGAGATAGGCAGGCATCTTGTAATTAACTTTTGATTATTCACGTGTGGGAAAGCGTTGGGTAATGTGTTTGTTACAGTCAAATTAGCAAATTTTGTTGCGCCGGAGGTTGGTCGAGATAAAACTGTGTTTTAAATTACTAATTACAAGTAGCTTGTGTGTACATATGCAGATACATATTGTTGGATATAATTTGCTCAGGTTTTTATAATTTTTATATACTTAAACCGCTAAAAATTAAAAGCAAAGGCTTAACCCACGCGAAGGTGTTACAAATAATACGTACATTTCTTTAGCCTTTTTGCGACAAGCTCAAGCCGCCCACAGCATCCATGTAAATACTCGTACCACGAAACGCAAACAGCGTTATTGCTTCGATAATCCCCGATAGCGAGACTTTAACACGTCGAACCCAGAGAACAGAGGTTGGCAACTTCTTACCCGATTGTGCAAACAAAGGAGGGTTATTTCTTGCGCGAATGTATTTGTGTGTTCGAAAACAAAATAAATTGCTTTGGCCTTTGCATCTACGTAATGAGATGATGTATACAGCGTCTAGCGGCATCTTCACTCACACTAGATGGGTGAAATGACGACTCGGACGCTGCAATGCCTGGGACAGTGGCTTTAGATAGAGTAGGCTTGCCCAGCACCTATACCATGCTGACAGCTTAATCGGCCTAGCCCACAGGAAAGACAAGTCAATACGTGCGGACCCAACTAAGCCACGGGGGTTTCCTCAGGATGTTTTCCTTCACCGTTAGCGAGTGGTATTGCTACTACAAATCTGCAGATGTACGTAACTTTGAAGTCATAGGTACATGCCCGCACTGGGAATCGAACCTGCGTCGCTCGCTTCCGAGTCTATCGTGTTGGTTTTAGCCATCAGGTTGCAAATTCCATCGGTTAGAACTGGGCTACCACCGCATCTGAAAAAAATCTTATCGCAACCTCAGTGGTTGAAACTAAGACATTCGTCTCGTAGTTATCCAATTTTATAATTTAAAATAATGATATATAATATAATAAAATAAATTAGTCCAGTAATTTTTGCCCTTGGCCTTGCAAATGACTTTGACAGTTGGGGTTTTTTGTTTTTATATTTTTTTACTCGCTGCTCTGCGACCGATTAGGCACGTTTACTTGCGTTCGATCGAATTACACCCGTAGTCGCCGCTGCAGTGGCCTCATTCAAATCCATGAGTTTAAGCTTTGCTGAAGTCGTTAAGGTACTTGGGTACCTTTGTTACGAAACGGAGAGGTGATTTTCACTGCACCGTATAGCGTAGGACATTATTAATTTTTTTACTATATTAAGCATATTCCTTGGTGAATTGTTTTCAATTTTCGAAAAAAAAAAAACTGCTTCAAAGCATAACCATAGCATAATCAGCCTATATGCGTCCCACTGTAGGGCACAGGCCTTCTCTCAAGGAGAGAGTATGGGCTTAATCACCACGCGTGCCCACCGCGGATTGGCGATTTCAAGCGCTGAGGTATGTGAATAGCTCAGACACTCAGGTTTCCTCACGATGTTTTCCTTCACCGTTAGCGTGTGGTATTGCTACTAAAACTTCACAATCTACATAACTCAGAAAACCAAGTTATAGGTACATGCCCGCACTTGGGATCGAACCTGGGTCTCTCGCTTCCGAGTCCGATGTTCTACCCACTATTCTACCAACGCTTTCAACGCGCTCACTTCAAAAGCATGGAGAATTTTTAGATGCAAGTAAAATTTTTCCAAACGGTCTTCTGATATTGCTCCGTATTCTTGTAGTTTCACTTAAGCAAAATTCTTTACTTTTTATGATTGAGCCACCAAAATAATGAGAATGGCAAATGGTACGGCAGTAGGTCAAATAAAACGGGTCCATTTTGGAGTATCCCATTATTCTTATCGCTATCCCAATAGTAACAGGAATATGTACGAAACAGTACCTACATCAAAAAGGTGCATGGCACGTTGTAAAAAGGTTATTTTTATTTTTATATTAAAGAGTTGTCTTTGGTTAATTTCACTACGCATCTTCACCCATTACTAGAAGGTTGTGTCAGTCATTTTTCTATTTCTATAATAATTAATACAGTCCACTTATACAATAATTTCTTATGTTTGATTGCGACCCAAACATATACACTTGATGTACCGTGACCGGCAATATTGAATGGATGAATGAAAACGTATTTATTATCGGTTCGGGATTATAGAAACCATAAGTTTTTTAAACTAATTAATTATTACACTCAATAGGCTATTTTTCAACTAAGAAAATGTGTATTGCCCAATGGCTATATTGGATTGCCAATAAGTAAGGGCACGAATGTATCGACAACAAAACGACGTTAGCGCTATTTTTACTAACAATACGCAGGAGATTCTCCAGAACCGCTAAGTAGACTTCTGAAGTCTACTTAGCGCATCTGGTTCGCGCTGTTGTTGTTATCATCATCAGCCCTTTGACGCCCACTGCAGGTCATAGGCCTCTCTCGGTTTTTATAACCATGACGGGTTTTGCCATAAACGCCACGCTTGGCAGGCGGGTTGGCGATCGCAGTATGCGGTTGGAATCTCTGGAAGACGCTGCTGCCCGTCTCCTGGTAATTTATTTCCTTAGTCGCCTTCTACGACATCCACGGGAGGAAATGGAGTGACGCTATTCTTAATCCGGCGCCACATGGAATGCTGTTGTTCTAGCTTAAACAAATAAAACTTACTAGTATTAAGCTATGTCATCATCAACCCATTATGTCCTCACCGAGGGGCACGGGTCTCTTCCCTGAGGAAGGTATAGGCCATACTTCACCACGGGGGCCAAGTCTGGAGTCCGGATTAAGCTATGTAAAAATGTTTTAATATGCAATAAATATTTCATGTTGGTCTCATAGGTGCGCCGGGCGTATTCAATATTCCCGCACAGTGTACATCAGTAGTTGTTACGCACAACTGTACTTTTTGTTATTGTACGGACTGCCCAAACACACGTAGGTTGTTTAGGCTGGCAAAGAACAAAGGCGCTATTTTTTACTCCCTCGGAAAGTTTCCTGTAAGTTCCTTTCCGCAACTGGTGCGAGCACTTTAAAAAGTTTGCGTGTGAAAAATGCGCCTACTTCGAGGTGGCATTATTCATTGAGAAGTACTAGTAAGGTTTAATGGTCTGGCTGGATTACAGTAGTTTGCATCGGCGTAAGGAAACTTTGCTTTTTAGCCGGGCAGCAGTTGTTTCAACAATCTGTGCCACTGCGTACTTTGGAAAGAGGTTATTGCTGTAAATACAACGCTCTGTCTACATATTCTTAAAGTATGAAATAACTATCGCACAACACAATCACTTGTCCCGGTCCCAAAAGAGGATATCCTGTACGATCCCATTAATGTAATATAATACCATCCTATGCAATAAATGAATATGAATATAATTTTATCGCGACCTCTATTTTGGTACTACGTGGACACATAAAAAACAACTGACAGCTGTAAACCTTAGAGTAAGAGGTTGTTAGTGAACGAGAAACTGGGGGTAACTGCAGTTTACCGTACTATTGCGGCTTTTATCGCTTTATCACTTTATCGAGCGCGACAAAGCTATAAAACGTCGCGCCATCCTACGCTTTCACTCGATACGTAAAGTTAGACGGCGCTATGATAATAAAATAATACATTTATTTATTGTTCAAATACATAAGAAAGTTGGTATACAGATTGCATTAATACATTATGATGTCTTAACGTTATACTAAGGTAAATTTCTTATTTTGCAACAATATTAATGTTAATGGAGCAGTTTATTTTGATCGGCAGTAGAAAGGAATATACAAAAGTTGTTTGCTGGCCCTTAAACTAAGCTAGAGCTGATTATCGCCTGGCAGACTGAGGGGCAAGTCTCGTAAAAGCATAGTTGTTCAACAGAGTGACATTAGTACGCCAATGGCTGTTTTATTGACATTATTGGTAATCAACTAACCGATCGCATTCCAATGGTGTATAATCCGTGCAGCTTTACTCGGCGCCTCGCACGATCCCATCTTCTTTGCGAGACTTGCCAATTAAATTTGCGCGGATTGGAGTGAAATTATACTGCCATTGCTTAGTTGACTACAAAATAGAGGTAAATAACAGTTATTGTTGTACTAATATAATTCTATTGAATAGCTACGTGTTTATTAGGATCTAGGGCCTGCTATTATTTTTTAAACCGATGTAGCGAAGGAGATAGCGAAGTAACAATCTAAAGAAGATCTAAAAACGATGGGTAATTGTATGAATTAATGAATAACCTTTTATGGCCAAGAACAAAGATTGTTCATACTTACGTAATACACTAAATTACTTACGTATTATTTTAAACAATATTTAAAGTGGAAAAAATTGATAATAGGACTGGCGCTCAACTTGTACTGAGAGATGCTGGGCATCCACGGAACAGAAAAATTTATTGTTCTGTGTGGGCATCCTACAGCGCAGATTTTCAGCGAAGTCCGAATCTTACGGGTAATAATGTAGATTATATTAAGGGTAGAAGATATAGGTAACACAAAAATAAAACAACTAACAGAAAAGTAACTACTAACTAGTGCCAGTGACATAATTTGGGTGACATGGCAATAAAATTAATCACTTAGGATTTAGATATACTTATACTTTTCATATTGTGAAAATATGTTATAAAAAAAACAAAATTGAATCTAAAAGTAATAAAAAGAAGAAAGTATTGCTCCAAGACACAAAAAACTCGAAAACAAAATAAGGGTTTTCTATTACCAATATTAGAAAGTAATAAACAATTAATTAAATAAGTTGGTATTAATTATCTACCTTATTTTTCCTTTTTTAAAGATATGAGTTTCTTGTGTGTGAGTAATTTATTTTTCTAAAAGTCCGCCTAAGTGGACTATTTCTATTGCATCGTAGACTCAATCTCCTTGGTCGCAAAATTTTCTCTCCGATAAGCCTTTTTAAAAGTATCTTTCTCATCTTCCAGCATTTCTACGGAGCGAGAAATTTCTCCGCTAAAGTCCACTAAAATCTTCACTTACCAGGAAAAGTTGAACTCTGTAAACAGCGTTCACCAAAGCTTAACTGTCGTTTTATTGATAGACTATGGTTACGGTGCATATGACAGTATTGTCTTGATCTACCTTACTTAGTAAAGTAAAGTAAAAATTATTTATTACCAAATAAATTGTGTCATACTAAATGCATGTAGCATGTAGATTAATCTTAGTTTCAACTTAAAACAAAGTTAATAAATTTGTACTTCTGATGGCCGATGGGGCCGAAAAGTTCTCGAATGGAGACCACATATCGGCAAGCGCAGCGTAGGACGACCAGTCACAAGATGGACAGATGACCTCATCCAAGTGGCAGGAAGACGCTGGATGCAAGCTGCTTCCAACCGGTCTTTTTGGAAATCCCTGGAGGAGCCTATGTTCAGCAGTGGGATTCTTGTGGCTGAATGATGATGATAACAATAATATTTAAATAACATTAGGTAGTGGTGGCCGTGTCCCCACTTACTTACTTATATCCTGTTGTTCCTCATCAGGAGATAGGGCCTAGATATACCTACTGAGCTTTAAATTCCTGCAATGTCTAGGGGCATGTTTCATTACAACTAAAATTCATTGTTTAGTATGACAATTCGATGTACATTGCAAAGTCGTTTAACCCAGAGATTAATATTCTCTGCTATCCAATGTACCTCGAATTGTCAAAATAAACTATGTGTACAATCGAATTGTAGTTTTATGAAACTCTGCCCTGGTAACAAGAATAAACCGTTTAAATATTTAAGTCGTCGGTTCTTCCGGACAGCCCGGTATGTTCGTCATCTTTTAACACACGTTTTGTCATTGTGACAGGTTAACAACGTATTTTGTCGACAGCAGTTGCACGTTGCGTATAGGAAAGACTGTAAGTCTCTTCCCATTTGCTGAAACTATAAAAGTATTATAATGCTTTTACTAATGTAGCGATTGTATGCAGTAATATTTGAGATTTTATTTTATTACATGGTTACGTCTAAGATGCAAATATCCTGAAACGCTCCAATTCGAGTTTGTTATTAACCACAACTTTTAATTCCATTCTGTCAACATTGTTTTAATGTAATTTTACAGTTTTTTACAGTGTAGTGAACCTGTTTCGTAAATCACGCTTAAATTCATGTACGTTAAATATAATGGGCATTTATTAACATTCAATAATGGTAACTTATAATATATAAGTAGTCACTACTTCATTAAATGAATTAATTTCCCGCATTTTTCCAAATTTAAAAACTTCTGTCTGCGCACTACAAAATGGGTGTTTCGCGTAATCTTTAAACTTTTATTCAGGTACTTTTTAGTGTCTGACCTGATTTTATTTCCGAGTAGAAATAATTCATGCGTGTCACTTTTGGCGGAAAGTCAATGTGTATCCATACCATAGTCGCACGTATCGACAGGATTTATTATTTACTGCTGCGCTATTCGTTCGAATGTTCTAATTTTGAAATTTCGATTCAAACGTGGAATGTTAGAAGTATTGTCTTTTGTGCCCTAACGTAGCTGGCTTGCCAAGTTTTCTTTGCATATTTTATTTTATGACTAGAAGTATAACATATGCTAATTTGCAATAAAAAACCTATTTACGAATACTGTTCCCAGAAAGCCTCCCAAACCATTAATATTAAAAAAAAAAGTTTAGTGGTGTAGAAATGATGCAAAAGCTCTTGAGTTACAGGTAGCCTCTTTTTTGTACAAAAAAACCTATCTTTCGAATGGCGACATATTGGCCGCCCCTTTTAGCCAGATGTTGTCAATTTTGCGGCAACTTGCCGATGAGAAACGCCACATGTTGTGTGGCCGAGATTTCGAGATAAAAGTGATAGATTTTTTGTCTAGTGAAATGAATTACAGCACGTATATTTTGGACTGACTAATTTGGAGAAGTTGAAGAATCCCGTTATCGTAAAGTTTTTAAAGCTTTGCTGCGAAGCAGAAGACGTGGTTTATTTCAAAAGATTTATAGCCATGAAAATTAAAGTTCCAGTACCACGTAATACTGGAATGATTTCGGGGCTTAAACCTGAGTATTACATATGAAATTACTTTTTCTTTCTCCATTATTTACAATAATGTGCTCAGCGTGTCTATCTTTTACGGTCTGTGGATTTGTCCACCCGAGGAAACTTTAGTAAAGCGAAAGATAGGCTGCTTCATTAGTGAAGTGGTATCACGTCAGATTTCCACGGCGGAGACCGTGGGTTCCATTCCCGTTAGAGCCTTACTTATATTTCCACTTTTTATCCTAGTCTTGTTATCATGGCATGGTCGTATCGGGAAAACCTGGCTGGGTGGTTGTAAATTCCATCGTATCGAATCGTTTATTCGTGCAAAAAAGCCTGTTAGAACATTAAGGATTATTTGGATGTCTGGTATTTAAATAATGTTAACGGGGACGATTGTATCTAGTGTAGTGTAACTTTAAGTTGAAAACTCTGTTAATTTAAGCAAACCTGTTTTGAAAAGAATAAAATGTGGAGTTTCTTTGTTAGCTTCATCTCCGCATAATCTATTAATTTTAAAACTAACAGCTTTGACGTTCATTAAGTAAACATTTTGTTTTTATACACTTTGACTTTATAATGTCCTTGTCTTGGTACCACATCACAGCTATCACAGGGTATTCCAGTTTGACACCAGAAAGAGTGATAGTGTTGAGTTAATTTTATAATCTATTCCAATAACATCCTACACTCAATACTAGCTTCAGGTTGCTTACCCGAAACATTCAATAAACACTGCCCGGCAGTTACTCAAACATATTTCGAACATGTTCGTAGTAACAAATCATAAAATTTATCCAAGGGAGATACGCGAAATGCTTTCCGTCTAATTTGTTTGGTAAGTCCGCTAGTTTTGCTCGCAGTGGCGCCAGATGCATCGAATAGTTGCACTGAAGTTACATCGTATGTAATGCCCCCTTCCGACAAATTGATACATACGAGTCTTGGTATGTGCAAATATTAAACAAGAAGTAAGTTTGAGATATTCTCTCGATAGTTTCCTTTACGACCTCAAGGAAATCAGACGATAATTCAAAAAGATTCGTATGCATGCAGGGTCGAAAGCATATAAAATAAAGCAATCATACATTTTGCTTACCTGCCGCCCAAAAGAGCTGGGTTAAGCTTGCTGTGCAAAAAACGCCTGTAAAAAAGTTCGGAAGGACCGTAAGACCAGTGACAAAGAATCGTGCTCGGGTCTGGCGACCAAAGATCCAGAAGGTACCAAATCATACCGCCCTGAATCCAAAGTATTCCTTTGTGTGCCCTACATGTAATAGGAATCGCACTTTTAGTCACTCCCGTCTAGCTCTTAGACATTGCATAATCGTCCGTAGCAGCCGAAAAAGCCTATAATGATTCTCAGTAAGTATCTTATGAAATTCACTAGGGGTATGTGTTTTCACATAGATACCACATTTTGCTATGGTAGAGTTTTATAGCTAGCTTTGGTCCTATAATAATAAATTGGACATAACTGCGCTCCGTAACATAGGTAAGATAACGATAGTAAAATGTGGAATGTCGCCAACATTGTTTTAGTGCTGGTCCTGCGTTTGAAATTGATCTTTGATGCCTTAAATTATGACAGAAAATGGTGTACGTTTTAGTGCACATCGTAAAGTGTAAATGGAGTGTATTTAAAACAGTAACAAGTGTCTATAAAGCCGTCAAATTGGAAGGAAACGATATCTCCCATGAATATTCATCAGCACTAACAAGCGGACGAGACCGGTGACGCGACGTTGCGATACATTTTTCATGGGACTTAATTTCAGAAGCGAAAAAAATAATTTCCCGACGACAATTTTTTTCCAATTTGATACACCAAGTTGTTTTGCTTTTACGTAAAATAAAATTTCCTCTTGAAAAATAGAAGTTTAAAAAAAGTTGAACTTTATACTAAATCCATCATAAGTGCGTTACACTTTACCGCGGCTCTCCGATCCTTGTCGTCCAATCCGTAAAGAAAATTTCCATTAAAAGTTTCCCATCATTGGTAAACAAAAACCAAAGGACAAACAAATTCTTGAGCGCACTCATTGGATATTGGAAGCGACAGTTTCCTAGAATTTTAAGGTGATCGCACATTTGTCAGTAACACACGCGCCGAACGCGCCTTGATAGCCTCGCTCATTCGCGTTGTACGCACCGTAGGGCGTACGCGCCGTACTCAAATATTCAGTTTTGCCAACAATATTTTCTTACCTCGGGAGTGAAACGGTGCGGTGACATTGATTGAGCTATGGAAAGAAATGTTATAAAATGAGGCAACACTCGCCGTAAGCGCTGCGTTATAATGACGTCATCAGAATGCTTTCTTCAAATTCGGATGCCTACCGCACTTAACGAAATGCGGCGTGTACGGTGCGGGTGAAACGTGTGAGGTTTCACATCATTGCATACGACTAAACTGCGGTGAGTTCGGCACGCATCGTGCGATCACCTTTATGGAGAGTGAGAGAGAGATTTCCAACTTTTGATTTATGCGCATTTTGATGACCTTTCGCGGAGTTTTTTGAAGGTAAACGTGATTGTTGGAAACTTGGTAATTTGTCCCCAAGAGGCATAAATATTTTCAAATACATCTTATTCCTTTTTTGAATGGTAGGTATACGGTTTCTAGCCCACACTTTATAGAAGCGTCGTTTGGGATGAAATAGAACATGCTAAAGCTATCTGCTTCAAAATTAACAAGTTTCCAAGAAAATCTTTTGTTTTCATAAGTTACATTCCTTAGAAAACGAATTCCTTTGTCTTCCCAAAAGATTTTATACTATAATTTAACACCGTTTAAATCCTTCCGAGGCTCGGAAGTTTCAGTGTAAAAAAATCAAATAAATTTAAAGCCACCTTAGCCGGGGCAGCCCCTCGAGTCACGATGTTATTGTTTTCAAATTGCTTCACAATGAATGGCCTTTCGCGGAGTTTTTGAAGGTAAACGTGATTGTTGGGAACTTGGTAATTTGTCCCCAAGAGGCATAAATATTTTCAAATGCATCTTATTCCTTTATTGAGTGGTATACGATTTCTAGCCCACACTTTATAGAAGCGTCGTTTGGAATGAAATAGAACATGCTAAAGCCATCTGCTTAAAAAACAACAAGCTACCAAGAGAATCCTTTGTTTCCATAAGTCAAATTGCTTAGAAAGAGAATCCCTTTTTCTTCCCAAAAGATTTTATAAGTACAATTTAACACCATTCAAATCCTTCCGGGGCTCTGAAGTTTCTGTGTCAAAAAATCAAATAAATTTAAAGCCATCTTAGCCGGGGCAGTCCTCTACTCACGATGTTATTGTTTTCAAATTGCTTCACCATGAATAGCAGAAATTTAGAAATAACGACTTAGTAAACGTTTTAGTGGTAATAAATGGCATCAAACTTACTGAAACTGAACGCTTATTTTGGCTCAATTATTAAATAAATGCACTCAATTTTAAAGTAAGTTGGCTTTGAGAGTAGAGGGGCAGCAGTGGCGGGGTGAAACAATGCGGAGGTCTTCGGCCCTGGCCACACAGAAGAGATGTGGGGCGAGGGCGCAGAAAAGACGCGACGACGGGTTGTATAGAGTTCGCACTCTCGCCCCGTCTCTTCTGTGTGGGCTTCGTCCGATCCCTTCAGTACATTTTATTTGTTTATTAGTATATATTTATTTGTTTATGTATTGATTTATTTATGTATGTATTGTATTAATTGATGTATTAATTATTAAGAACATTATTTAATTCTCTAAATATGTAAATATTAAGTATATATTTATTTGTCTTAATGTGTATCTATATTGTTATTTTCACTACATATTATATTTATTTACATGTAAGTCGATTAATTTATGAGTTCTGTCTTATGTACACCCACTCTCATCTTTTTGCAGTCTTGTCCATGTTAAGGTTGTCTGGAAGACATCGCTTTTAGCGATAAGACCGCCGATTGAATACTACTAAGAACCCTATATTAAGTACCTTATCTCTGTAAATTACTGGTGTACAATAAAGAGTTATCTATTTATCTATCTACATTTTGTATGAACGTTAATTGGAAAGAAGACGCCTCTTTTCGGCGCCCTCGCCCCACATCCTTTCTGTGTGTCTCAGGCCTTACCGAGTCTCGTCGTCCGGCATTGTTGACGGGATCTTGATAAGGACAATTTATTGGACTCGCGCCTTGGACCCGCCCGAGTCGGCCCAACTTAGAAAGTGAAGCTTTTGTTTTGACACAGATTGATAAAACTCCGGCTGTAAGTGTTATTGAACTGCTTTTGTTCGTGTTTCGCAAGAATTTGATCGAGATAAATAACTGCGCCTTTCAAGCTCTTAACGCAAATAAAAGGTGAAACTTTCACTGTTCGTTATCAACGAGTTATAGTCATCGAAAACAGTCGATGGATTATTTAGACATAACGTTCGAAAGTTTTGATATCAAAATAATACGACTCATACCGGGGGCAGATTGAGATTCGCATCTTCGAATCAAGATCCGTCACTGTTTTTGAAATTCTATAACGAAACTATTGTTTGTTATCTTTTAAATCCATTTTCGAATTCGTCGTTCTTTACAATTCGATCCACCTTCTCTACTCTGACGTTCATTGAATGTTTGTAAGCAGCTGGCTGTTTATTCGCAACCTAAACAGTGAACCTGTCGACGATTGAATTGCAATTTAGA
Source organism: Yponomeuta malinellus (assembly GCA_947308005.1). Lineage (NCBI taxonomy): Eukaryota > Metazoa > Arthropoda > Insecta > Lepidoptera > Yponomeutidae > Yponomeuta > Yponomeuta malinellus. The sequence goes on from OX371010.1 coordinate 7,182,633, forward strand.
GCCAGACATACATACTGGGCATACTGGTCTGACGCTACGTGAAATCAAGCTCAGTTGTTATTCTCAAATTTCCGTGTTCGCTTATTCTAAAATATCTAACACTGACGGCTACGTGCAAGCTGGAATTGAACAAGGCCTATAAAGCCCTAATTTCAGAGTCCCATCGGCAATAATTTGCTGATTCGCTGAAAGCCAATAGACGTGATTTGTGTAACAATTCGGCGTACTCCTGTTTCAAGGCGGATCTGTTACCTAAATACCTTCGTTTTCAAAAAGATATTACAGATGCTTTGTTTTAAAATTGAGTTAATATGCATACATTTATAATAATTATAGGAATATAATATAAATTAAATTATTATAGATTATAAGAGTGATTATCTGTACAATACAATCACTTGTCGTGTTTCCAAGTCCTGGTTCCAAACTAAGATACCTTGTGATATGTTAACCAGGCAAGGACGTCACAAACATAGAAAATTCCAAGACTCAGGCCATTTGTACGAATATACGGCAGCCCCCAGTGGGAATCGAACCCACGACCTCTGCCATGGCCATTAAACGCCACCGCTAGACCAACGAGACAGACAAATACAAATATTTATTCACTTCGGAGAATCATCAGCCTAAACTTACGATCCACAATTAAGGTCCTTTACAGCCTAAGCTGGTCTGCAATGCCATTCACATAACTTAAACGTTTCTGAAAATTTTATTGACTTACCGTGTAACACTCAAATATTCAAAATGCATACGTAGCTGAGTGACTGTGCTTTCTTTAAGAAATGACAGCGTTAGGGCTAGTCTTTGTCTGGATTCAGGAAATTGTATCCCTGTTGAAGTCAGATGTGATTTGGATTTCGAACAGGATTCGTCTGCCTCGTATGCCGCATACTGCAAACAGGCGAAAAATGTACGATGGCATGCTGGAATGGTTTTTTTCCAGTTTTTGATTTCAGATGGCCCAGTTTTAAGTAAACGCTTGATTTTTTATATAACACGCACGCTTTTGTCCTTAGTCTAATCTTAGGTGACTTATATAAGTTCTAATTACATAGTACCTACATTTTTAAGTTTAAAATTATTTACGTGTATTGTATAAATGTAAATACGGAATATTAACATTTATAAAATACCTACGGAATACGTAAAATTTTGTTGAGACTCCCTCATTTCATTTATTTACCATAAATCCATCTTGACACTCTCCCATAGACTTCCCACGAGCAGACGCGGGAATTTACATTTAGTCATTCAGTTATTTGTTACAGCTTCTCAAAAATGAGTAGAATTTGAAAGTGATATTCAACAAATAATTTTAAGAAAATTCAGTCCATTTGTTCTCTTTAAGTAAAATAATATTTTAAATTTTTTTAAGAGCAATAAAATATTTTTGTAATATTCTTTCTTCTGAAAATTTCTTCATTTCAATTATTTCTTCAAAAGAATGAGACTTAATTATTTGCCAAGTGATATTCTCAATACAGAAAGTGGAAATTTCTCTTTTATTTTTATAACTTAAGAACAAAGACAAACAGTTATACTCTTTTTTATGGAGTAACGCCATGCACAACGTAGCACAGATATAGGTGATCAAGATCATTGGTATTTTATACACTTATTATATAACACATACACATAAAGAATGAAGAACAATGAATAGAATAGAATATAAAATAAAAGAAAGAAGAAGAATGAGAAATTAATTAAGGTGGTATATTCATATGTTTAATATTTAGGGCCATAAAATGGACAGATATTTATATTAACTGACTCTTACAGAAACTGTCGTGAATACGTTAAATGCCCTTGAATAAAGGCAGTGTACTTTTACATGTTTTTCAAGTGTAAACTTCTTTAGGCGCAGTTTGCGTCATTTCTAAACAGCGTACGAAATTGAACCGTCAAAGGTCGGTGACGCTTTAATAAGGTATACTCGGCTCCAGTCGCTCGGTGATGCTAAATCGCATAAATTCGGCTCCAGTCGTCATCTAAACCCATTTTATAAAGTTTTCATTTCTACCGTATGGTCATAAGCACACATTCTCTTTGGTCATCATTATCAGACATATCAGAGTATTGTTAAAATTTATTACTTTCTAATTGATTTCACAAATTTTTTAGCTTAAGATTTATGACTACACAGTGAGCCAACTCACATTTAATTTTTACTTAACAATATTATAATTTGTCTTTCCTGGAATACCGGTAGTTATAAGTTTGTAGCCCTGTTAACACGATATTTTTTTATCTCGTATCTGGTTTATAAATAAATACTGGTTTACTATTACCGTTTTTTACTTTAAGTGGACCCTCTGCGGTTCTATTCTTTGCACGTCTTGGGTGGCAGCAGTCATCTAAATGCACGACGGGTGCCAAAGTCGGAGGGCTACCTCCCCACGGAGCCCAGAGGTGTCGCTTGGCACCCGCGCGGAATCCCCAAGACCCGCGGTGACAAACGTATACGGTGACAAACAACCTGTCGTGACTCGTGACGTATCTTTATATTCGTAGCTTTTTGTAGCGCATTTTTTGGCCGCCGCGCGTTTGTAATAAATAATGCATTGTAGCTGGCGGTTTTTTGCGGAAAAGTGATATTACAAGATTGCTATGTTTTTGTTAGTTGCGTAAGCGTAGCGGTTCCAGTTTTTTTTTTTTGCCAAGAGCTAAGATTAATTTCACTTATATATATTTATGTATTATATAATATAAGTGTTCTCTATCTAACTATAAAATAAAATCTTTTAAAATAACGCAAAATCTGAATAACTTCTCTTCAGTATCGCTAAATAAACCACTTCCAATAAGTAGACTTTTAAAATTCTAATCTTTCTCTTTAAATTAATTATTGATATTAAAGAGATTCACTAAATATTTGTATACCCTTTTCCATTATTTTCTAAATAATTTTCTTAACTTTGATTGTATCGACTTGCACGAGGGTTATTGTTACTAATGAATTTCGGCGGTGCCTTTTAGTATCTTCAGAGATGAGATGCTGATAGAGTTCAGGAATAAGCAAACAATTTAACTACCCTCAGGCCTTATAATATGTAAAACTGACAATCCTCAAAACTTTATGCAGAATAAAGGTAGAGAATAAATATGTAAATACGTCAGAGGGATAACTTTGATGAGACATGCCCTGTTTGTTTCATGCCTGGATTGGTTGTTGGATGATGCAGGTGTATGTTTAGAGTCTAGAAATATATTTTTGACAGTTGATGAATTTAACTCAGGGTCCTTATTATGAAAAATACGATATTATCTCAGGGGTTGTCAACGTCGCGCTTGAGCCCGATAATTCATTCGAGTCTAGCGACACATACGGTTCTTTTTTTTAATTGCTATTATTATTCAACTAAACTATTCAACGATGGTAACTATTCAAAAAAAGAACCGTCTTTGTCGCTATTTTCGCGTAAATTGTCGGGCTCACGCGCTACGTTGATGACCCTTCCGAACATATCGCTGCTTCGTAATAAAAGCCCACGGCTAAAATCGTAGGTACTTACTTACTCCGCTGGCTCAGCGACCCGAAGTGGGTCTTAGCCTTCGACACAAGAAGTCACCACTTGTCTGTCCTGAACGGTCTCCTGTCAGTCGCCCGCCTGGAGCCCACGCAGGTCCTTGGCCACTTCATCCTTGTAGCGAAATCTCGTAGGTAATTAAATCTATCACAGATATACCAAGTAAGGAATTGCACAGAATTCACAGAGCAGGGCCTTCCATTGTATTTGACAGATATTTCATTGAGGCCTCAAAGGCTAGCATACGGACATAATATCCCCAGTCGTTGTGTGTCGTTATCATCATCATCATCAGCCTACGCTTGTCCACTGCTGGACTTAGGCCTCTCCTATTGCACGCCACTGAGCACGCTCCTCGGCCTCGGATATCGCCTGCACAGTGTGTTGAAAATAGCAGAGGACCGAATAGGTTGGTGTGAAAGAAAAGAGGCCTATGCCCAACAGTGGGCTCTGTTCATGGGCTCGTCAGATGAATAGATAGATAAAGTAACATAGCCTTTATACTTGTAGGTCTCAATGCAGGGCACCGGCCTTCACTAAGAGAGAGTGGAGTATCTTAACGCCAACGCGTGGTATGTGAACTGCGATTTCGTCGTATGACTTAATCCTGGTTTCTCGTACGCTATCAATCTGTTAATTTACTATACACGGTTGTTAGCAATTTTTTTTTCTTGTATGCACTTTGGCCAACTCGCAGGTCATGAAATTTGGATGTCAACGTTATCCAATGTCAAATTTAATATTAATAACTTCCACGCAACACAATCACGTATCCTGGTCCCAAACTAGGATACCCTGTGCTATAGTTACCAGGCAAGGGCATAGTTTGAATTGAATGGAATTGAAAAATTCTTTATTGCACCAAAAAGAAAAAAACGAAACAAATTTGTACAAAGGCGAGCTTAATACTAGGTAGTATTTAGTTTGGGACCTAAGTCCTATATTCTTTTTTTGTTGCATTTACCCGTGCTGAGGACCATTTTTAAAAACCTATTTTAGAGGCTAAAAATTCCACCCATGCCAGGACATGAACCCGCGACCTCTGGCTAACCGTGCCAGCGCTCTCCCAACTGAGCTAATGGGCAAGTGCAGGCATCAGTGAAATTTCGAGCCTCTTTAGCCTCTAAATAGGTACATGAATACTACCTAGTATTTAGTAAGCATGTTGTGTGAAAGTTATTATTATTACTAATTACTTTCTGTTACCTTGCGGTCGATCTTCTGTTTCGTGTTGTGGGTATATTACTTTCTATAAGAGGCTCAAGGAACAAGACTGTAAATATAATGCATCATATATTTCAATGCGAGGGTTGGAGGGACACGGGTGATCTATATGCAAATTTTATAACCCGCTTATTATATTTCCGGGATGGGGTAATACAGTACCTATGTACCGCGCGAATGTTGCAAACGATACTGCATCAACAATTTTATTGAATGAAGCGCGGTGACTGCCTCTGCGGGTTGTTTTACTTTCAATTTACTTACTTACACTACATGGTACTAATTTCATTGTGTGGATGCAAGGTTGTACGTTTGGTTCAGGATTGGAAATAAACGACTGACTAGATTTTGAGTGTTCCGAGAGAGACTCCTAATTTAACGTTCAAGAACCTAGGTTATAGAACCTTCGAGTTGTGTAGAAAACATCGCTATTAGCGATCAGACCGCTAATTTTAGACTTGGATATTAAGGAAAATATAAATAATTTCTGGTGTGTAATAAAGCGTTTTCTACGTAAATGCTGCTTTTTCATCAGGCAACCCCGTCGCTCAGAAGTTGTAACGTTTTTAAGAATGAATATAAATTTGATAAATCAGCTCAAAGAGCGGCACTAGAAAATTAACCTACATACAGAAACTCACGCCTGTATCCCAGAGGAGTAGGCAGAGACCAGGGATTGCCACTTCCCGCGATCCGGACAGATCACTTTCGCTTACTCAACATTCATAATTCGTCGCATGCACGCACGCCGGGTTCGAGTACTTTTTAGACAATAAAATTTCGGATAATATTAGACATCATCTTTAAAAATTGCGGATATATTTACCGTTGAAAACTGGCCTCTTCGTGCTCACACCACTTTTCATGATCTTGTGCCATGCGCAAGCAAAACGTTGCCGCCTCCTCCTGGCTTGTGATTTGCCAAGTAATCGTATTCTGTCGTGATACACGTCAGACATATTTTAATTTTATAAGGCCGCACAATACTTGGGCATAGAAGAACCCTCTGGCTACAAAACTTAGCAGAATGGTTTCAAATAAGCATCATCGGCAGAGCGTAAGAAGTTCATATTTTTTCTTGACAGACACAACGTTATATTTATAGATAAATTACAATTTCAACGCGTGTTTTAATCTCATGTCTGCTTAAAATCAACCCTAGTTAATTAAATGTTACCGTTGGGTTTTATCCAGAAAATTCATGCATTCATTCAATTCTGATGAAAAGTAAATGCGTTTCACGAAAATAATTTCAATATTATAAATTGAAATAATATATTCAGCAATACTGCGACATACGTTAGTGTTTTTACTCATTGTTTCTAAAAGAAACACGATTGGATTCGATTGCATATATCTAACCACTTTGATATTGCTCTTTAAATTGGTAAGAAAATGGAATATCAAATATGAAAAGGCAATTTAATTATTTGGCACAACCAATTAATGACGATGAGTAATGAAGATGTTGGTGATGGCGGACATTCAAATATTTATAAAAACTTGAGAAAAAAAAACACAATGTCCACCGGAACAAGTTGTATAGCTGAAATAGAAGAACCGCTCCAAGGAAGACTCTATGAGAGAATAGTACATTATGATACAAGTGTGCTAAGTTGGTCATTACACCTGAGGCATTATTGTAAGCGTGAGCCGTAGGGTAAGATTAAGGAAGCTGAGCATGTAATGATCAATGCAAACGAGTTGTATACGACACGTTTTTCAACACAATGCGAGGAAAAAAATAAACTTCTATTGTTAGTAACTCGAAGTAGACATTTTTAGAAGTAATCAACCACACATCAATCAGTAACTTTACCAAATATTTACGAAAAATGGCGCGTAAGTTTTTTTTTGTGCGCCGCAATTTTAATGCACGCAGGTTCAAAAGTCACAGGAACAAGCGGCTGTTCAGCCTGGCCGCAGCAATTTAAAAAATAGAATAAACTACAAATTAATGTTTTTAAATACGATCGTTAAGTCAATTTGTGTTTATAAATATACAATTTGATGAAATGAAATATTTATTGGTCATCTTAACCCTAAAATAATTTAATATTCGTAAAAAATATTCAATGTTCTTAGACATAAACTATTGCTGAAATGTAAAAAAGTTTATATTACAGCACATGTACGGTAATGTTTTTAGAGCACAAGTATGGTAATTATGAATTATGAAACTAAAAACGGTGTAATAAGAGTCAATTTACGAGCAACTGTGTTGAAAAAGTATTTTGATAAACTTTCTACAGAAAGCTTCCAATAAAATGAACTCGTAATATCCTAAATATTTGTTCAAAATTATAAATTTTATTATTATTTTGCATATAACAATATTTTTGTAACTTTCGTAACTACACTAGTAACCAGACGTCAAGCCTAACATGGGACACATTATGGAACAGTCAATTAAAAAAATATAGTAGTTTCAGTTATAAGGTTCATGCTTTTGTCGGCTAATTTAGTGATTCCACATTACATTTAAGATCTAAGTAAAGCTCAGGGTATCTGAATATTCCGATATTCCGAATCTTGGGCCACTTTAGGGATAGAATTGACACCTAATTGTGCCACAAGCCTTCTGTTGGTCACTCAGGTGTTTTTTATTTATGTCGTCCGACCACACGAAGCGTAACATCGATGAATAGACCAAATCGCGCACCGCGAAATTGTAAAATATACGAATCGAAACAACAGCCAATTGTTCTAGTGAAAGTCGAATGGGACGAAATCGATTTGCCGTTTATTTTTATTTCTCCGACTTTCGTGTAAGAAAGAACGAACGGAACTCGGCGCGTCTTAACGAATTAATTCGACAGCGGCCGCTTCAAAAGAATCGCTTTGCCGAATTTCCTGTGGAGACGTCTCTACGGCCCATTGGGCTTATTCCTGTCAAAATTCTTGCGCCATTCTGTTTAAAATAATTTTAATTAAAGCAGCAGTTTGCTGATATTAAAATATTAACAGATGATTTCCATTCAAGGTTAGGTCACCTGGAGCATCCCTTACCGGCCCTTCCACCCATGTTCGTTCGATCATATTTCTTTGTCACTCTTTTCTCCTTTATATTCTCCATATTTCGAAGCGAACGTAACATAGAGAAGGTCCTAACTAGGGCAAAGTATAAATCGAACTCTTGCAGTTGCAAGCGTGCTTTACAACCCTTTGGAACCACTAAAGCCTTTAAGGTGCGCCTGTTGGACCCTAAAGGAGAAAACTAACTGTTTATGCAACCACTAAAGCCTTAAGGCGGCTTACGGAACATTTTGCTAGTTGGGATAGTAGAGGTCTGTGGTATATATATATATTAGAATAGTGTATTCACTAAGAAACTGTTATTTGTGCATTTGTCTACGGACATTTACTATTAACGATGCGTCGATTCTACCGACGACGGTTATTATTGCCATGAAATGTATGGAAAACCTGTGAACTCAGTTGGCTTATCTAATACTATCTAGGGATCCTTTGCGGGAAACTGCTATTAGTCTATCTACTCCAAACTCGAGTTCTCAGTTTTGATTTGACCGTTTCGGAATACTCCCGTTTCCTGCTTCCCGATTCAGACCGGGGGGTTTCCCCTCCGGAATCCGGCATTCATTTGTGGCACATTAGGCGTATATTGTCCCAAAATGAGCCGCTTCCAAAGAAAACACAAATTGATGGCCGCTTTTATTGAGTTAGCGGGATTAGTGGGGACGGTGATGAAATTAATTTGTAAGATTTCTGTCTTCTTGTGAGGAGTCTTGTCAACGCGGGGGAGGGTGAATACATTCGTAATCATGCCCATTGTCTTATAAGTTTAGGGAAAACTAACACTATGTAGAATCAGGCGGCGCTATAAAATAAAAATTATGGTTATTTTAGCCATATTTGAATTCAGTAATTTTTGGGGTTTCGTACCAAAAGGGTAAGGGACCCTATTACTAAGACTCCACTGTACGTCTGTCTGTCACCAGGCTGTATCTCGTAAACCGTGATAGCTGAAGTTTTCACATATGATGTATTTCTGTTACCGCTCTAACAAAAAATACTAAAAACAGAATAAAATAAATATTTAAAAGGGGTTCCCATACAACGAACGTGACTTTTTTTTTGCCTGTATTTTGCTCGTTATTATTTACGGCAACAGGTTGACGTATTGTAAAGATAATAGTACGGAACCCTTCGCGCGCGAGTCTGACTCGCACTTGGGCGATTTATTTAATTTTTATTCATGAAAAACAAAGTAATAATGTCTCTAGTCTAGATGACAGAAGTAAAAGCGGCCTCAAGCAAAATATAACATAGAGGCAGAATGGAATGGTATCCTTCCTTAGCCTACCTAATATATGTAAGTACAGTAGTGTAGTATAGTATTATATTTGACTGCAGTTGTAACATTTTCTCTGTGCTTGTACCCTCCAACCCGCCTCCCTCAAATCTCTTTATAGTATGCCAACATAATGACAGAAACAAATGAAATTATCCACCTGATTAGAAAGTAGTGTAAATAATACACTTTGACGCAACACATTGCCATGCCCGATGGTGTATCGGCAGTAATCGAAATGGAAAATTGAATGCGACCCCCTGAACCAAAACAGAAAAAGATGTAAACAGAAGAACCACTTCAACTAGAAAAACACCCAAAAATCTCACACAATAAGTATGTCACCATACTGTTTCGCCATTACATTACATGCCACAGTAACTTTATGTTGTGCACTTGTAGAACCTAAGCTCATTCCACAATTGCACAAAATGCACCATGTTAGTGTAGAGCTCAGCTCCCTATATTACGCGCACTACTGGCAGGAAATTTCGAAACTATTCAAAAAAAGAACCAAAAGTTGTCGGCCTCAAGTACGACGTTGACGACCCTTCCGAACACATCGCTGCTTCATAATAAGAGCCCTGGACCCGCCCGCCACCTCGTCTAACTGTCAAATCCCCTTTGTGGTAACTTTGTCACACCACAGGATGCACTCTGACCCTCTGACGCTGCCTTGTCCTATCTTGTATTTATGTGACTTGTTTTTAATTTGTATTTATGTCACTTGTGATGCCTTTTCTTTCGTGTGATGTGTTAATCTGTCCAAATAACTGTCTTTCTTTCTTTCTTTCTAAATTCCATGCTAATTGCTATCGCAAACATCAGGTTTCCGACGGGATTTGGTACGTATAATTAGGCTTCTGATCAGTGTGTTTTAAAGATTCAACAAGCCGCTGATCAAATAAAATATGAGTTAAATTTACTGAAATAAATAAATACACATGAGTATGAACGAACTACTTCTCTAAAAAAAAATGCTCACCAGATAAATAAGTCCACACAAAAAATGAAGCAATGCTTTCGAGGCCGGATCCTTATCAATACAGATAAATACTCACCAAAATTGATAATTACTCTCTTAATTTTATAAATAAAGTTCTTAGTAAACGTAATTTGTTGGGAATTTGTTGATTTTGGTAAGAATTTGCAATGTGAAGTCAATTTGGGGCAAATTCATTTAATTTGGTAAGGATTTGTTGGTTTTGGTAGCCGTATAAGTCACAAAATATCTTCCAAGGACATTGGTTCGACACCCTTTGCACCTTTCTATAGTAAACCCACCAGACATTACTTATCTTCACAAACAAATCACACTCTGCATGAATCTTCTGTTGTTATCCACCTATTTGGATCGTACGCTCGACCTGCCCTGTTATTTATTCGAAATCAAAAGCCGAACTGATTAATACGAGTTCTAATAATAACCCCCAATATCCCGACCGACCCTCTTTTGATTCCGCGTGAAGAAATGCGAAATTAAAAATATCTGCGGCCTCTTTTTGAAATTGGAAATACTGTCTTAGGTCTTGCTAAGACCTATTTATTTAGAAGACCTTCTTATAGTGCGTTTTTGTAACTAAAAGTTTCAGCCTAATCTTGAATTAGAATGATTGTAGCTTATGCGTATTTTGCAGATATATACAATTGATGTCGAATATCGTACCTATTTAATTCAATTAATCCCCCCGGATTACCACGCGGAGCAATCTGCCTCAGATCATCGGTACAACGATTTGGTGGGCATCCTATGCTGCGTATGCCAGTACGTGGTATATACTTGAGAACCTTTGTACCTTATCGGCTATCCATTCTTTGACAGAAGTCACTGCCGAGATGTTAATGGCCCTCTGCCACTGTAATATGTAGAATTCTAAAGGACCTGATCGGGCCACTATAACAATGGTTTTTAATTGTTATTTTCAAGGTCATAATCTAACTTTCTAATTTCATAGGTTATAACTACTTATAACTATTTATTGGAATATTCAATTTGGTTAGCAAATATTCTAAACGTGTTATGAAATTATTCAAATGTGTAGAGTGCGCATCTTTTTTTGGTGTAAATTTATGGCTATCCAAATCCCAAAAGCTCAAAGGATAGGAGTAAAATAAATGGTAGCAATGTCTACTTTTGTGTCATCGATTTATCGCACAGTGTAATGTAGTTTCACTGTCCAAAGCGAAGAAAATAGCTTCTTACAATAAGCCTATTGTTCTATACATTATCTGTGGAGATCTTTACATTTGGTCTGATACAATGCGACTCTGTGATAAACATATTTTTTCTCTCTTGACACAAACAATGAGAATGAAACAGTTTTTTTGCTTGCATAGTTTTTGTCTTAGAGTTACGGAGGATTCAATTGAGTGATTTATAAACTAACATGTTAGATGCAAGTAAGTATCTAAGTAGATAGATAGAGAACACTATTGCACTGCCAGGAGAAAGAATAAGCAGAAAGTTTTGTTTTGTTGCATTTTGTTCTACTGGATATTAAAAAGTTATAGTTAATAGTTAAAAATTTTGACAAAATGTTTGTGGATGTATTCTTGACTGACCTTTTGCCACGGACGTATTAGGTCTCGTAGACAATTGTAAAATATAGGGGTATAGATCTTATGATCTTAGTAGTAAAAGCAAGCAGTGTTATTTATAAGAAAACGTTTTCTTTAACATAGATACATAAAGCCACGCCTGCCACGATCCTGAAAAATCTCTTTCGCTCCATCTAAATTCACTAGTCCCTGCATGCACGCACGCCGGTTTCGGCTAAACTCACCTAAAACGCTGTTACAATGAATGAAAGCTATTATAACTGCATTATAGAACCGTCTTAGAAGAATTGTATTGGCTAAGCAACACTGGAAGTATCCTCATTTTTTCATTTTTATTTTTGATTAGCTTTTTTCTCTGTAATCTTTGATGTCTACTAGTGTATCAATGTTAAGTCGAATAACAAAGGCAGAAACATTCCATTGAACTTAATTTATCAAGGTTCGTCGGTCAGCTTAGCGCCTTTCTCCCCCTTTCCGCAGTTTATCCGCAATATCCTCAGGTAAATCAGGTGGAAAATTGAAATTGGCAGCGCATCTACCTGCTTTGATACCCGAAACCTAGAAATAAGTTTAATCAATTCGAAAACTTCATTAAAAACATTCCTTCGTTAAAAATGCTATCTCTAGGATATGATTGAATTTCAAGTTGCGATCCTTTGTAGTTGCGAGTCGGTTTAAATTTAAACTTGTCGGAATCTCTAATTAAGAACTGCTTTTGTTGGTCGTCGAAAGGAGTGTTTGTGCCAAAGAATCTTTCACTGTTTCTTTAATTTTACGTGACTGTTTCTTGCAATAATTAAAATATAAGGCATCAATTAAAATATACTTTTCATTGCATGACATTATTCCAGAATGTGAAGTTATTTTTGGTGGAATGACTATTTTTCGTAACGAGAATGGATTACATGGAATGGAATTACGGACAGTTTCCGTTAAAATATTTCATACGAAAGCATTAAATCTTGAAAAGGTATTTTCATGATAACCAGCGCGAGAGTTTTCACGCCTCAGTTCACATACTCCTTTTCGATGTTTGCCCCGACGGCTCTTATCTCACTTGCCACAAAGGCGAGAGTTGAAAAATAGGTAGCAATAAATATACGACAGACTATTAAATTATGTAGAGCTGCGACCGTCTTTTGTTTATTTATTTGCGTCTAGGGGCAAACGTCAATTGATCGCAATATCATGGCGAGCGATCAATAAAAGTTGCAAGGGATTGCAGGCGATTGCAAGTTCGCAGATGAAATTAAGATAAGGGTGGGTCCTCACGTGAAGGGCGTACTGCGTAAGTAATTGGATGGGGCCGGGGCGGACTATCGACACTCGTCAATCGCAATAAAACTCTGCAAATCGCTCGGGATGCTCCTCAAGATAGTGTGGACGTGAGGTCCATTCGAGGTCTATCAGTGTATCGATGGGTTTATTTTAATAGAATTATAGAGAACATTCGACAAAAATCAATAATTTTGCAGTCAATGCTAACTTGCTTTTTGTTTTGTTTCAGGTATGAATGGAAACCGAGTATTTACTATGCGAATTCATTTTATTGAACAGTATGTATTATTCGCTGAAGATATTTATAGTTATTCTATGTCCTACTGTGAAATGTTAAATTTTGAACTATACATTTTTCACTTGATATTTAGACTTATATAAAGCCCTACAAATTTATTGTCACCTAAAACATGACTGTAAAATGAGATTGGAAATCTTAGAGATAATATTTATAGCTGTTCACGCTTTTTGCCATAAATAAGGGCGCAAGCACATAATAATCGTTAAAATCAAAGGCAAAATCAAACTCAAAGGCAGCCGCAATCGATAACCCTTAGAGTCGACATTTAACACCTAAGCCTTATTTACATTCAGACTACTCCTTACAGTGCAGAGCTCAACCTAAGTATTATATTACGGATGTAATAATATATCGAGCGAATGTGAATGGGAGGGCCGGTAAGGGACGTCCCAGGCGGACATACTTCGACCAAACTTGAAACCGGCGTGCGTGCATGCAACGACTAACGAAAATTGAAGCGAAAATGATTTGTCAGGATCGTGGCAAGTGGCAGTCCCTGGTCCCCTCTGGAATACAGGCGTGAGTTTATGTATCAATGTTGTAATTGATAACCAACTTTGACTTATTACGTTGTTTTCAAAAGCCATGCATAATAGGAACATTCTTCATAATAATAAGTAATTCTCATAATATGCAGAGGCTAGAAGGACGATGGCTGAAGACAGAAGGAAGTGGTGTGTCTTGGGAGAGCCGAATGACTTGTGCATGCTGCTATGATAGGTATATTATTCAAATTATTAATACGCGGGCCAGTTGGATGGTTTGAGTCATGCCACAATACTTTCATACCGCTTTTGCCTTATCTATTACAGCAACGTGCTCACACAATATTCTTCTCACAATATTGAAAGTAAAGCTGCTCTCAGATGCAGCTGCTGTAATGTAAACTCAGCACCAAGGCGGAGTTATAACGCTTTACGTTTAAATAACTGGGCAATAAATACGTCATCGGAGCGTTCCCATATAACCATGTAACAGGAAATTGTCGCTCGGTCTGATATCGCCCTTATTTCATTCAGCCACAAATTGAGCGGGCGAACGGTTTTAATTAACGTTTCCTAATTTGTTTTTTGTGGTCGACGCGACCGCTTGCTATGAAATATTATGTACTGTAATTTGTTGATAAATAATTAACAAGAGTCACTGACTTTCTTTAAATCGTATTTAATACATATTTATTTAATTAAGTTATTAATTTTTAATTGAATTTATTGTGTGATGGTTAATTATTATACTTTATTGCACACGAAACATTTAACAAGACATTAAAAGACATTATTAGACTTTTTCATCTGGTATAAGAAAAATAAAAAAGCAATAAAATTGTTTGTTACTTACATCTACATAAAATAGCAGGTGCAATATAAGGTGCAGTCAAGGACCGACGCAATCTATCACTTCATCTATCATACTTGGAGTGACGCTGTAGTACCTGGGGCGTATGTTTAGATGGACTATCCTTGCCCAATACCCTCTCAACTTTGTTGGCTTAAATGTACAGGAAAGAAAATGTCAAGACGTGCCAAGTCAACTAGGGCACGGATTTCCTCACGATGTTTTCCTTCACAGTTGGCAAGTGGTATTGTTACTACAAATGATCAGATGTACTTAACGAGATCAATAAAACGTCTCGTTTTCATCTGCAGATTTAACAGGCAATAAATTTAAAAATATGAAGTGCCCGAATGGCAGTTGGTATAATTAACTAGAAATCAAAGGCCCATTGTGTTTTGTCCTGGAGCGTGGCTTGTTAACGAATTTTTCTATGTACGGGAACAAAGAGGCATTTGTTCTATTTTTGAAGTTCGGTTACGTAAGCGTTCGGTTTTTGCTTGCCTTTGAAGCGAGAACAACGGGACAGTGGAATTTACGTTTTGTTACGCACGTTTTCCGAGTGTCAGACTCTATTTCAGTAAGAAATCTTCTTTTATTTACTAAGACTGAGTTACATCAATTTGTTTAATGCAGAGAGCCCACCGTTTTAAAAGGGATTATTACAGTTTCACGCTAATTAATTATTGAGAAAGTTTGTAATGATGTTTGGAAGTACTTAATAAGTCACTGGCTCTATAGTCGTCAGCATATCAACCTTAACAAGCGTGCACTCTACTGCACTACATTATGGTCGACTTTGCAACTAAAATATTAGTGTTGATCTGCTTCCTGGTGTATTAGCACAGACGCGTTTTGCTAACATAAGGAGCGCGGTGGTAGAGTAGCGGTAGAACGTTTTCCTCACGGGCTGAGACGTTCTGGGTTCGATTCCGGCAAATACCAACTACTTTGTTTTTAAGTTACGTATAACTTTAAGTAGCAATACCACTCGCTAACTGTACACTGAAACATCGTGAGGAAACCTGAGCATCTGAGATTTTCACGTACCTCAGTGCTTGTAATCGCCAAGCTTAACGTCCATACTTTCTCACTGAGAGAAGGCCTGTGTGTTTCAGTGAGACTATAAACTATATAGAACAGTATTACATTTTATGCTCAATTAAGAGTCACATCGATAATATATACGTAAACACGACTAAATCGGCATTCGACAGCAAAAAATAATTTGAAATACAGTAGGTGCTCAGAATCTAACCTACGTACGACAACTCGCTTATAACGAACGGTCAGCAGGTTAGCCTTTGGATTACACTATAGGGTTCAAACGTATCTGTTTTGAAAGCACCTGTACGATTTCATAATCTGGGATTACATACTATTGTGCCTAACCAAGTTAGGGCGGTCACAATAGAAACCTAATGCCTAATAACTCTCAAGGGTATTAAAAATGAAGGGTAACTCAATAAAGCGAATGAGAATTTCTCGTATCTGGTAGTTAGGTACTTGTTTTTTTACAGTGAGTATTTTTTTACAGGGTGGTGATTTTATCAGAACACGTTATACGCACACTTGCTTAAAGCGCACCGCCTAGTTTTTGTATTTAAATAAATTTTTGTGCAGTGGTAGCCTAGTGGGTAGAACATCGGACTCGGAAGCGAGAGACCCACGTTCGATCTCCAGTGCGGGCATATACCTATGACTTGGTTTTCTAAGTTATGTACATTTGTGAAGTTATAGTCACTCGCTAACGGTGAAGGAAAACATCGTGAGGAAACCTGAGTGTCTGAGGTGTTCACATACCTCAGCGCTTAAAACCGCCAATCTGCGGTGGGCACGCGTGGTGATTAAGCCCACACTCTGTCTGCACTCAGCCTGTGCCCTACAGTGTGACGTATATAGGCTGCTTATGTAAATTTTTGTGAGTTCCGAACTTGGATTCCACATTTCTGTTTCTGTGTAACTGGATCTCCATTGCATCGAAATAAATAATAATTATAATAACTTCTCACAATACAATCACTTGTCCTAGTACCAAACTAGGATACCCTGTGTTATATATAGTAACCAGGCAAGGACGTCAAAAACATGAAAACACACCAAACAAATGAGGTACATAATTCGGATCCTACAACAAAGTGTATTGCTGTAATACCTACTCTCGTCTCGATGTTATGAATGAGCCAAATGTGTTACTATTTAGTCATTATTACGTCGACAACATGCTTTCACACTATCAAGCGACGACATGAGAGAAATATCTTTTTTATTACGCGTGAGTGCATGCCATATGATTACAGTTACGTTGTCAACATTGACGTAGGTACTTTGGAAAGGTTTTTTTTATATGGGAAATGTACAACGAAGAAACAAAACTGAGGAAATAAATTTCAAACACCGCGTGCTATTGTAGAATGTAATACTCTTAGTTCTAACTATTCGATTTTTCTAGCCGTATTTAAACCGCAGCTTGTTGGTTTGTAAGTAGCATGTGTTTCGTCTGAAAGCTTCTCTTGCGTAATCGTACCAGCATACGCTTAGCCTAAGTGCAAATAATCTGCAACAAGATCCCGCCAATACGTCCCAGCTACATAATAGCCTACATCGTATCCCGGGCTGCAAGCTGCACATGGGATTGCCATTTGAGACCTGAAATAAATCTCTCTCGTTTCTTCGGAGAACTTTCCAACAGCTACTTTACACTTTTCAGCATCGCTCGCGGTGCAGTAAACTGAAGTGCGCTGCTCTATTGTTTCACTGTAGCCACAACAGCGCGGTCAATGACATCGGACACACGGGGAAAAGTAAAACAACCGTGCTTTTAAGGCGTACCAACTGGCAGATCTCAGCTCGTCCCAAATCATGTGAGATTTTGTATTAAATGCGAAATACGTTAAGATATTCATCGGGCAAGCTTTTGAGTGTATTAAATTCAGCGCATGGATAGACTATGTTATGGACAGGATAGTTATGATTTTGATACGCGGCAGCATGTCAAGACAAGGTCGAGTCAAAAATGGCACCAGCCATGTGTATATTTCGTGTGTATACTTAGGTATATGTACAATTTCGAGTTACTTTCAACCCTACTATAATTCAAAATCAATTAACGCACAAAAGTGCAATGTTGTGTGGCTGTTGTGGTCCCCTCAATTATCTAAAGCCCCAAATTAATCAATTACCACTCCAAATGTAGTTGTAAAAACTTCCCAAGTTGCATATTCAGATTATTCAGTAATATGAAACTCGACAAGCAATTTTTAAAACAAGTCAAGAATGTTGCACATTCGCCCGTTTTCACAATCACGATTTCTTGGGATATGTTTATCCGAATCCCACGCGAGTCGTACTGTCAGTGTTAATCTCAAAGAAGATGATAAATCTCTCTCTTAGATGAAAGTGCAAGGAACATTTCTTACACGTTTACTGGTTTTACGTTACAGGAGTAAATTTTCTACCCATTTTGGACATCGGCGTTACATAAGTGTTTTATTACTCCTCGAGCGGTTTACTACTGCTTCTGCGAACGTTTATGGGCGTGATAGATCGGGTAATCTCTACCATTTGTATTAGATTACGCAGTTCAGTAACGACTATTAATGGGTATTGTTTGATTGTTACCGCGATGGGCACGCGTGTTGATTAAGCCCATACTATAACTCTGAGAGAAAACCTGTGCCATTCGGTGGGACTTAATAGGCTGTTCTTCTATGTATGTAAATAAATGAATGAGTGAGTGAATTAATGAATAATTGAAATGATAGAAAATACCAACAAAGTGAAGAAGCTAACTGAGTAATCGCGTTTTATTCACGCAAAAAAATGTATTTAACTTCATGGACCGTCAAAAGAGAATCTCTAATAAAATTGTTGTTAGAAAATAGCAAGTAAAAACGAAAGGGGGATCGAAAAGACAAAAGAACGCCTCTGACGAGTAAAGTTAAATGTGACAATGAGTGACTCGCGCCGCTTTTCCGCGGGAAAAAACAATAAATAACAATTATACTTGTCACCGAGTCCACTAACGGCCGATAGGGGGTGTCCCTTAACCCCGCGGGGTGCTACGGCTACATTTATGGGTTGTGGGGCGCGCTGTGCTCTTATTTTAGCCCCTGTTAATGCACATTGTAGGTAAGGGTAGGTACAATAGCCGTACCTATCTACTTGATTTACTGCTGGGCTTTTTTGGGAGTTGATCAAATAACTTTGAAAATTGTTTTCAGTGGGTAGCGTGTTTTTAGAAAAAAATCACCTTCAGTATAAAGGGTTATTGCTACCTGAAACATGATGCTCAGAACTTGTCATTTATAACAAAAAATTTTCTATGATTTTTGTTTTTTTAATCAATTTCAAAACAATACGGTTTTTGTACAGTTTTTTTTTTGCTTAGCAATGCGCTGCTTGATAGATAATGCTTAAAACTATAATTTGTTTAATAGAATAGACATTTTTCTTTATAGGGGAATTATTTATTGAAGGCTGCGACATTGCGAGTGCGTAAAGTGCGAATTTCAAAAAAATATAATATATTCCCTGAAATTTATCAGGGATTATGTTATTTACAAAAAAAAAAAACTATATAGGCAGCAGTCTATATTTTTTTGTTGAATTGCGAAATCTCAGGAAGTGGCGTATTATGTATGTAGTACATTAATTCAATTATCCTTACTTTCCGGAAATCCAGGACCTTAGAATTATGAACAAAAGAAGTAATATTTACGTCATCAATACGTTTCGCGAAATTTCAGGATTCAAAAAAAGCATATGAACATTTGCTGATTTTAACAACTCAATGTTGTCTCCTCACCAACTGATGGTATTTGTAGTCTACCTATTCTGATCACTGGTTACTGATCATTGGCAATAGAATCGCGCTAGACGCGTAAGCTAAACCCTACATATTAACGCATGATGCGTAATAATAACGTCACAATTAAGTTTCCACGGGCAACTCTAATTTTTAGGGTTGAGTACCTAAAGGGCAAGGGACCCTATTACTAAGACTCCGCTGTCCGTCCGTCTGCCCGTCCGTCCGTTCGTCTGTCACCAGGCTGTATTTCATGAACCGTGATAGTTAGACAGTTGAAATTTTCACAGATTTATTTCTGTTGTCGCTGTAACAGCAGATACTAAAAACAGAATAAAACCAATATTTAAGGGGGGCTCCAATACAACAATTTTTTTGCCGTTTTTTTGCTCGATATTAATAATGGCAACTGGTAGACGCTTGAAATATTCAAATGTTGTTTAGATAGATAATGGTACGGAACCCTTCGTGTGCGAGTCCGACTCGCACTTGGCGGGTTTTACATTTAGGATCACTGGTTACTGATCATTGGTATTTCTAGTCTACCTATTCTGATCATCGGTTATAATGGTCTCTCACCGCAGCAACATGTCTGGATTACAAACTCAGCAAATATGACCGAGATTGCTAATCTAATATATGAAAATCTCGTGTTACTGTGTTTGTTAATGGAGTTCATTAACTAAAAAACGGAACGGTTTCACAGATTTTTATATATTTTTTGTGTGTATATTTGGTAGGTCGTAGGATAATTAATGTGCCAAAACATTTGCCAGGTCAGCTAGTAACAATATGTTGTGTCTGTGACATGTAGTAGTAACACGCGGATCCTAAGAATAACTTCCTATTGTATAAAGTGCAGTGGTTAAATAAACAGGAGATTGCATGACAGGAAGCGCATAGATATTGATCCAGATGGCCCGATGACTTGACGATGACACGACTAAAACAGATCTTTTGTGTTGTTTGTTAAATCATTGAGAGCAAATATAAAGTGAAAATTGTTACGGCTTTACAGTTTTATTAATTGTGTTGTGATCATTCGGAAGAACTTTTATTTAGTACTTATTCATTCACTTACATTCTTTTTAGCAAGTACTTATTTTGAAAATTATCATTGTAAGAGGGCCTTTGTACTGAGTGTAGAGTGCAAATCTGAAATTGAGCGTAAAATAGCAAGACTTGCCAATATCATTGTTTGCGATGCTGGCGTTGGTCTAGTCTGACTTACGGACTAGAATTGGTCTGCCTTTCTGTAGGCCAATTGAGATAAAATACCTATTTCGCGGCTACAGCTGCTTCCTAATCCCAAATATGAGGCACTTACTTGCGGGTGACGGGCATATTCAGAGGAATCAGATCCCTTTAAAAACGCGCTTTTTTCCATTCGCTGGCATGTCATTGAGAAGTGCTCTTTGAATTGCAAATAGGCTGGTCCTTGGGCGGGTTCCATTGAAATGTCAATTTGTTTTCTATTGGGGTAGCCTGTTTGGCATCTCCGAGACATATCGCCTTACTATTGTGTGTTTTGGTCGCGCTATCGGTCGGATCTCGGCACGCCTCGCGCGATCGCCGATCCGCCCTCGGGTGTTTATTTACACAAGATTTACCTGCGAATACAACTAGCATGGAGATCCGTATCGAGTTTGATAGAGCGATGTATTGCTGATTATCCCACTCTGTTTAGTTCAAAGGAATGCGACAGAGTGAATGGTAATTGGTTGAAGAACATGTTCTTCATAAATTAAGATCGGACAAGCTGTTTGAAATTCGATTGATTTATGTTTTTGTTTTGATTTTGACTGATTGACAAATTGTTTTGTCGAGACCGACAAATTCAAATAATTTTGCTTCAAAAGCTTCAAAACCGGCTAAGTTGTTTTGTTTACCAAAACTTTTCTATTGTTTCAAAGGCATTGTTCAAAAGTACAATTTAGCTCTCGTATGAAAAACGCGTAAGCGACCTTTGGGTGGTAATGGAAAAATAAACTCTTTACAACTTAAAGTTAAGATAAGATAAGATAAGAATATTCTTTATTGCACACAAGAAGCGAGACATAAAATATGAAAGTTACAATGAAAAAGTACAATGGGCGGCCTTATTGCTAACAGCAATTTCTTCCAGACAACCTTGTGACGGAAAGGTTTCCGAAGGAGAAAGGGAGACGGGTAGTTGGTGCAAATATGAATAGTACATACTTAAACTTAATAATAAACTTACATAAATCTTAGTTTCGATCAATATATCGTCAAAACTCCACGGTGCTCGCAAGTATATTTCTCCATTGTATAGGGTTGTCAAGTTGTTCGAGTTTTGCGGCAATCACATCCTGCCACAAAAAGGAAAGTGATTTCAGCCTAAAACAGAAAGTCTGAGTTTGCTTCAAAACTTTTGTGAGGTGCGTGAATCTTTAGAGGTGAAATTCATTAATAATAATTCTTTTAATTTTGTGTCCAGTGTTTTGCCTTGTCTGTTTTTCCTTGTTTCCTATGCCTTGTATAATGTCTGTGTGGCAATAAATAAATGTGTTTCTTCTTCTTTTTCTACGTTCGAACTAACACTTATATATATGTCCATTTATATGTGACATCTTTTACTTTGGCCTGTTGAAATATGTGAAACTATTTTGATCATTAAACTACATGAACTAACGACACTTAAGTTTTCTAAATAAGGACTCTACAACATACAAAAATATATCTAATTAACTCAAGGAAGTAGTTGCGGTTAAAGACTGACCCCCAGTTTCTCGTACACTAACACGCTGTTAATTTACTGTTAACAGCTGTCAATTGACCAAAGTGCATACGAAAAAATCACTGACAGCTGTTAACAGTAGATTAACAGCTTGACAGCGTACGAGAAACCGGAGGTCAGTCAATTATCCCAAATTTCTTTTGCAATGAACTTGGCCAATTTTTCACATTTTTATTTTGGTATGATTTTTTATAAATACCGTTACTCAACATTTTGTCTATGTTATGCCCCAGGACTGTGTTCGGGAGGTATTCTTCGGTTTCTATATGTTTTGTTCATCCGGCCCAGTGGGATACATCCGGGTTTTATTAGAGTAGGGTATGGAGTGGCTTCCGAGTCCCGGCGCTTTGTGTGAGACGCGCGATTGGGATTTTGAACTCGATTTCGAACGAATATTGTCGTATTGTTAAAGCCAGTAAAAACGTAGGTATTGTAAAGATTTCCCCCATATTTGGTACCAGCCGTTTGGTCGTTGTATACCTCATGCTCTTGATTTCTAAGTTATTATTCAATATGTACCTAATCCATAATCTTATGTAACAACTTTTGTGTATCATTTTTTCACACAACAGTACCTGTTACATGAAAACTATCTAAATCATTGCCACATCTAAAGGCGAAATGAAGCGATTCCCTCAGATGTTCATTTATTCGTGATGGTTTATTTACTCATTCATTCGTCTATCGCAAGAAATGGCCAAAATCAACATTATTTTTACCCGACAGCGGCAAAGCCCAAAAGGAGGGTAATGTGTTTGGCTCGTATGTGCGTAAGTACATATGTCTGATTCTATGTAACCTCAAAACTGCTTAACCAATGGTCGGATTTTGAAAAATAAGATCTCAATCGATTCGTCGTATTTGAAATTAGTATAAAACCAACAAAAATCACCAAAAAGACATGATGATGATGATAAGCAGCCTATATACGTCCCACTGTAAAGTACAGGCCTTAAAGAGAGTAAACACATAAAACCATTGAATTTTTCTATGTGTACTTAAAATTCATTGATAAAACTGAAGTAAAACATAAATAACCAACAACGCGACTGCTGAGTATTAACTATTTTTTTAATTTTTTATTTTGAGTTAAGTTAAGAGAATGTTTTACTTACACACCAAAAGATACATTTATACATTTGGGTGAAATACATTCTAAAAACACTTATTATTTTTATGTTAGGTGTATGCTGATTTTATATAGCAACTACGACGAATCGACTGAGATCTTGTTTGTCAAAATATGACCACTAGTTGAGGAGTCATGGAGGAACATGGAATCAGACATACATACGGGCCAAACACTTTAAATCAAATCAAATATTTTTATTTGTCATAAACCTAGGTATTGTCAACAGATGTTAGGCAGAATTACATTGGACGCTATGTTTTACCCACAGGCCATACAAATATCTTATAGGCTAGTTTTTAATTATACGGAACATAGCTTGCAGGCAATTCACCCTCCTTTTGTGCTCCGTCGCAGTCGGGTAAGTAAAAGAGGTCGTGCAGTTACCATCATCGTCCATTGTAAAACCATCCGAAGGCCTGTGTTACGTAAAAAAGTATCTGTACAAATACTTTAAAAAAGGGGAAAATAGACAAATACTTTCCGTAAACTGCGAAATCACTCCCAACAAACTGTAAACAAGGTTTCGGGCTTTTACGTCCACGTTTTATCCCGTTAATAAGATTAGCAGTCTCGTTTCTATTCAGATTCAGATTTGCGCATTTGGAATTCAGTCCATTGGCTAAGTGTTTTTGTTTTCCTTTCAATAGCTGTTGCTCTTTGTTATAAAAGCGAGATTGCATTAACATTTTATTTAGCTTTCGCCCGCAGTGTTCTATTTATTGTCGATTGATTTAATGCGAAACTGGTCTGAGAGTATTACATTATTTTGTGCCCGTTGTTACAAGATAGATTCAGGTGCGTTTTCACAGTGAGTTATTTTGGATTTAGTGTAAGGATATTCTTCATACTTCTTCATACCCAAAGGGTAAGGGACCCTGTTACTAAGATTCCACGGTCCGTCTGTCTGCCTGTCTATCACCAGGCTGGATCTCATGAACCGTCATAGCTAGACAGTTGAAATTACAGATGATGATGTTATTGATGTATTTCTATGGCCGCTATAACAACAAATACTAAAAACAGAATAAAATAGATATTTAAGGGGGGTTCCCATACAACAACGTGATTTTTTGCCGTTTTTTGCTCGATATTAATAACGGCATATTAACAACATTAATAAAGACGCTTGAAATATTCAAATGTTGTATGGATAATGGTACGGAACCCTTCGTGCGCGAGTCCAAATTGCACTTGCACCGGTTTTACACTTTTCTTCGGTAAACATTCCACTTAACACCTTAAATGTGAATGTTGAGACACACATCCTACTCACTAGTAATTATGCTTCTTACTTTTGTTATGGTTCCACTTCAATTCAATTCTGTTTTATGGATCCGCTGCGTACTATTTACAGTCGTATTCCTAAAAGCAATTTTTCCAAAACAAACTTACGATGTATAATTGTCGAAGGAAAAGAGAGACAGATATAGGTAAGTAATGTGCTTCGATTTATTGCATTTCTGTTAATGTAATCTCTGTGTACAATAAAGAATGTCCTATGTATCTATCTATCTATTTGTGTAAAAGTAAGACAAGCTCAATATCCAAAAATAATCTGTACTCATTACATCCCTTTACACCAGGGCGGTCGGGGTATTTGCGCCAGTGAGCAGTTGCGAATTAACCGCTGTGTTTAGAGAAACGTGCTCTGTTTACATTCGCACACTCGGCACGCATCTTGGAGGTTAGGCTCTCCTTGTACCGCGAGAGAGTCGTCGGCGATCTGGATTTAATTATACACCATGAATTTTGGGTGGTTTGAGAGCCATAGCAAAATTAACGTGACTTAACAATAACTATCAAACACGCTAGTTCGTTTTTTTTAAAAGCACTTTCCAAAAATATCTCGACACGAACTCGAATATGTGAAAACCATTAGTGGCCAGCCAGAGTGGTGCGCGTGCGCTGCGGATCATTGGATCATTCTTCTGGATTTTCATATTTTCTTCTAATACCTATATAAAAATCTTGTGTCACAGTGTTTGTTATCGAACTCCTCCGAAATGGGTTCACCAATTTCTATGATTTTTTTGTTTATATTGGTAGGTCTGAGAATAGGTCGTAGGCAAATTTTTGCTGAGTCAGCTAGTATTATATAAATATTTTTTGAACGTCAATGTACAATGCTAGTCTTTGGATGGAGTTTGTAGCAGAGAAAAAGGCAGGGCCACAAACTCCTTTATGACCATCTGTCCTCAAATCTTATTAAGTATAATATATTTCTTGGTACAAGTACCTACCTACCTAATAAGAAACCATGAGTGTACTCGACAACCAGCATAACCTACTAAATTTGATCAATATCCAAAATAATGTGTCTATTTGGACAAGTGAATGGGTTGTGTGGAAGTTATTATTATTATTATTTAATTATTTACACTATTTCATCATCATCAACCCATTATGTCCCCACCGAGGGGCACGGGTCTCTTCCCTGAGGAAGGTATAGGCCATACTCCACCACGGGGGCCAAGTCCGGATTGGTGGAGGCTTGTAACAGCTTAACGTGCCTTGTGAAGCACGGAACCACTCGGAAAAATGCCACTAGCGTTAGGCATAGACGGCGACCCATCCATGCACTGAACGCGCCCTGTGTTGCTTAACCTTCGTGATCGTTTAAGATCACTCAGGCAGCCGTGGCTACGAACGATTTACACTATTTAAGCGAGTGTATTTCAATAATGTATATTTTTGATATATTAAAATTAAAGCTAGCAGTGGAATAGTGCCTTTTGTGTGTGCAGCCACCGATCCAGACTGAGGGCTTAAGATAGTCTCACAACACTAAGAACCAGCTCAATAGGAATCTCCATTGCTTCGATGTTTGAAACGGACAGAGGGTAATTGGTTCCCTAGTAATCCCTATTTCCTCCTAAATAGGCTTAGGCACCCAGTTGCTGCTATTCATAGGATATCCAATGTAATGCGAATGGATGATCGATGGTGGAATGTAAAAGACTTCAGTATATGAAAATGTATTAAGTGATAATTTTCTTGTTAACTAAGAGACTTTAAATTTATTGAATTAATTCAATTCAATTCAATTCAAATATTTTTATTCATTGTAAAAACAGAATGTTTACTTAATGAACGTCAAAGTTGTTAGTTTCACAATTAATGGATTATGTGGAGAAGAAACTAACAAAGAAACTCCACATTTATTCTTTTCAAAACACGTTTTAACTTAATTAACAGAGTTTTCAACTTAAAATATTAGTCATTAATGTGTTGAACACTAGTCACAATCGTCCTTTAAATAATATTAATCTACTGTTTAATGCCAAACATCTTTGTCTTCTAAATAATCCTTGATGTTATAGTAAGCCTTTTTGCACAGAATGTGCTTAACACATTTTTTAAATCGCGTTGGAGGTAACTCTAATATATCTTGAGGAATTTTGTTGTAGAACCTTATACAGTGCCCCATAAAGGATGTGTTAACTTTTGCAAGTCTAAATAGTGGAAATGACAATTTATGTTTATTTCTAGTATTAACATTATGGTGGCCATTTTTAATACTAGACACCTTTATATTCTAAATAATTGCAAATAATTTGCACAAAGTGGACATAGGGACATAGGCCTCCCACATAGTTTTCCAAGCTTCCCGGACTTCCCGCCACCCTAACCAGGTCGTCAGGCCATCTGTCAGTCAGTCAGTCAGTCAATCAGTCTGGAGACAAGCTCGAACTGGCGTCTTTTGGTTTCGGGGTCGCCTGATTTCTCACCTGAGCTATTACAACCTTGTAGATGGTTGCGAAATTTACCTTCGTATTGTAATGATATTTTAGCAGTTTTTCATTGCCTGAGAACATGGTTAAAACGACTTTTTCTGAAAATACCCTAGCTAGATCATAAACCTAGCCAGATCGACTTATCGCCCCCAAAACCCTCTGGATACTAAATTTCATGAAAATCGTTGGAGCCGTTCCCGAGATTCATATTTTATATATATTTGCTCGTTTAAAGGTATTAGATAGATAGACAGATAGATAGAGATATAGCATGTATAGAAATAAAGAGAGAAAGAAACCATTTCTTTACATTGCCATAAAAGCAGACACATAAAAAATAACAGACTCGTTACTCGTGTATGTTAACTAATGCCCTGCTTAAATATTTTTTTATTTGTGTACATTAAAGTATAAAATATGTCTACGCTATTATGTCCATTATTTCGACGTCAGTAAATCTTCGTTTTGTATGGAGGTTCAATATAGGTATATTTAAGTGATTTTTTAAGAGAACCAGACTCTCGCTATCGTGAATACAGAGTAAAAAATGTTTTTCCATGCGATGTAAACGAAACGGAGCAAAGTTATTTCGACAACAATAACATTAAACAACAGCTTGAAATAATGACCTTAGCATTTTTTACAAATTTGCATAAGACGTAGGGTTCAAACTGGGTTAAGATTGCTGCTGAAATGAACCTCACAGAGATACGAAGAAGGATCGGGCATTCTCTTAGGATTCTGGGGAACAGATGCCTACAAACTGAATATTGCCTAAGGGCAGCGAATAAAAACCTAAATGTGACTTAAGAATACCAGGGCCAACGCAGCAGACACGAAAAAAATCTATTCCAATGTTCATATTATAGCCTCTATTTACTGGACTAGATAAGATAAGATAAAATAGGAATATTCTTTATTTTACCAGGAAAAACATAAACATAAAATATTTACAAAAATACAGTACAATTGGCGGCCTTATTGCTTACAGAAATTTCTTTCAGGCAAGCGACTATGGAGAGTTGCTGAAGGAAAAGTGAGACGGGTGCAAATATGAATATTGATTTACATACTTACACTTACATAACATAACATAAACTCACGTCTGTATCCCTGAGGGGTAGGCAGAGACCAGGGATTTCCACTTGCTACGATCCTGACAGATCACTATACTCACAGATCACTTACACTTAATTAATGATAATATACTTACATAAACATACATAAAGTTACATAAGTTACAATGAGGCCTCAGACTAGCAGATAGAGTTCCAAATGCCGTCGTCCGACGTCGGACGAAGGTTGACGATATTGGTGACCGAATCTCGAGTCGAAGTGGCGATGGGCGGGACACCTGGCGAGGCGGGAAGACGGCAGGTGGACCAGGGCAGTAACGGTGTGGCGGCCGAGAAATAGGCGGCGGTCGGTCGGTAGACCAACAGCCCGATGGTCTGACGATATTGCCAGGTCGGCAGGAGGCTCGTGGATACGAAAGGCGAGAGACCGCGAAAGATGGCGTGATGGGGAAAAGGCCTATACCCAGCAGTGGGCAGAGGTGGGCTGAGGATGATGATGATGATGAAGTTACAATAAAGTTCTACCAGAGGACAAAAGAAAAGACATACCTACACTCAGGAAAATAATAATAATTGAACTATTTAATAAATTAGAGTGATTGATACAGATCTTGAACCCTGCTTTTAAAGATAACTGGGGAAGAAGAGCGCATATAGATATAGGATCTTAATTGATATCCATTGCGGGATTTGCTCAATCAGTACCGAGATATGTCCTGTAAAACTCGCAGTGGATATCATATATCTAGTCTTGCATAATATATGTCCAGCAGAGATGGACACAGGCACCCAGAACTTCCTTCTTCAATGCATTTAGTCCAGTCCATCCAAAGGTTGTCTTGAAGAGATCACTTTTAGTGATCTAGACTAGACAGGCCGCCATCTGTACTCTTAGGTTTGGAATTTCTGTGTAATTTCAAGTTTTATGTATAATAAAGTGTTCTCTATCTATCAACGACCTGGCTCAAAACAGAGAGACCTGAATAAACTTTTATTATTCCTAAGCTCCATAGGAGGAGTTATTTATTTAAAATTATGGAGTAAATGAGGAAGATACGGCAACTGTAGTTCATTTGTAACCTAAATATTTACATTTTACTTGAATTTCATGAAATTTTATTTAATTTCACATTGAATTTTGTAAAGTTTAAAGATTTAGATTTATGAACTGTATATTTCAATAAAAAGACGTATCAAGATAAACAAATGAAATATCGTGTACTTTTTCATAATATACGAATTTTAAAGGGGTATACATTTTTCCCGTTACATTTGTTAAAGGCCGTGAAAAATTAGCCAGTAACGAATGATGAAATACAGTACAATCAGTAACACCCTTTTTTATGCTTGTGATTAAAAATGTAGGCACCTTCTGCACGAAAATCCCTCCATTAGCAAACCACGGCCCGTTCCTACAGAAACTAATGTGTCACATCCAACACTCTTTTGTGAGGGCCTCCGACCGCAGACCGACACGACGACCGTCAGAGCAAAGAGTAGGGGTTCCTTATATTAATCCAGGGTTTCTCAAACTTATAGTTCCACGAACCTTCATTTCATTTCCCAGCAGATTGCGAACCCCATGTATTAGCGAGGATAAAAGTAGCCGTAACCGGCAGCGATTAATGAAAGTTTTTGAAACGAAGGAACTTAGGATCGTGGTAAAACTAAGATACGGTAAGGATATAAACAAGTATCAAAGTTTTGTCCCTGTTTATCCCTGTGGGATACAAGAGTGTACGTCATTATAAAAATGTTCAATTAATTATTATAGAAACTTGATTCATCATCATCATCATCATCATCATCATCATCAGCCATTTGACGCCCACTGCTTGAGGGCCGTAGGCCTCCTTCGTGGTTTTGTTAACCATGAGGGGTTTTGCCATAATCGCCACGCTTGGCAGGCGGATTGGCGATCGCAGTATGCGATTCATAAAATAAAATTTACTTCTCATACATCTCATATTTAGGCCGACTTGCACCACTTCTTAAATGTCACTTAAGTCACCATTTAAGTCGACTTCTGTATGAAGAATTTTAGCTAAATGCTGTTTCAGCCACATTTAAGAAAAGTGGTGCAAGTCGGCCTAAGATATGGAATAAATAAATAATAAATAAACCAATTATGTAATTAGTAATTTTCTTTCTTACCATAGATTCTAATTAGACTTAACAATAATTATGGTGAATAGATCATCTAAAAGTAACACAAAAAATCGTTTAGTTGCAATTTTTGCTATGATCATCAAAAATGGTTCTTTTTTGTAACAAATAATTTTAAAGTGCATTCATAAATATTATAGGTATAGTCATAAAATTCAATTGTCCAGAACAGGCCAAGGACTGCCTCATTGGTCTAGCCGTTAGGGCGCAGCTACCAAAACAGAGGTCTTGGGTTTGATTCCCATTGGGGGCTGCCGTACATTTAGATAAATGGCCTCATTTTGGGTGTATATTCATGTTTGTGACGTCATTGCCTGGTTAGCATAGCACATGGTATCCTACTTTGGTTCCAGGTCAATTGACTGTGTTGTGTGGAAGTTATTAAAGTGGGTTATTCTAGAGATGTTGGTTATTAAATTAAAGTATATCCATGCAGGGTCACCGCGTGAATCTTGTGGCGAACCCCCACGATCAAATGACAACTGGCGAACCCCTAGGGGACCGACCCTATCCCAATTTGAGAAACTCTGTATTAGTACGTTTGTCGGAGGAATGTGTGTTGTGTCGTCAGGCGGTCTTACTAAGCACATCTATGTGATTAAACCTTTACGTTTGCGAAGATAATGTTGTTGCTGCTCAATTTTCTTTTTGAGGAAATGTTAAATTTGTATTAGAGTAGAGATTTCTTTCATCATCATCATCATCATCAGCTCTTTGACGCCCACTGCAGGACATAGGTCTCGCTTGCCATAATCGCCACGCTTGGAAGGCGGGTTTGCGATCGCAGTATGCGGTTGCAATCTCAGGAAGACGCTGCTGCCCGTCTCCTGGTAATTTATTCCCTAAGAGATTTCTTTGTTGCAGACTAATAATAGTATTGTAACTTAAGCAAATCTATGTTAATGTTAAATGTGAGAAAATGTTTATGCCATAAATACGTCTAGGTTCTTAAGAGTATAATTATAAGCAATGAAAAGCAATTTGTTTACGCGGGAATTTTATCTTTTTAATACCCATTACTTCTTCTCTGCATTTAATAGAAAATTGTTGAAATGAATGGAGTTGAAGCCGGTGAATGGTAGGATTTCCTCTTGTAAACCAGCCTTAACTCCGTTTTAAGAGTATTTTAGTGGAATAAACTTTTATAAATAAGACATACGGTCTTATTTCTAAAAATTATGATTCCTTAAAACACCAATTAAAATAGTCTGTGGTGGACAATTTACAAGGAAAAGTCGTAACCACAGATTAAATAAAGTGACCATTAGGAGTGCTTTAGAGGAATCGTGTTTTTATTAATAAGGCCGTAAGTATTTATTCACAATAAGTAAGTTAGTGAACGCTTGTGATCAACAGTTACTTTATATAACGAAAATGATAATAGTTTTTCCTGAAATCTCTCCTATACCTTTGCCTATTACGCTATTTACCTACGAAATGACTGTCGACGACGCCATACAACATAATTGAAACTATGGTATCCAAATTTGAGTGACTAGGCACATTAGAATGGTTTATTTCAACGTAACGTTTAGCACTTAATGTTGCAGTCTATAACTAATCACAAGATTGATAGGCTGATAGGTCTGCGAGAGCCTAATTGACAGTGTAATGTCCACTTTCATCGCGCAGGACGGCGTGACTCCTGTCACCTGTCATTGCTTTGATTAATCCGAACGAGTGCATTAGGGGCCATTTTGAGCCTCTACCCTTTTGGTATTTAATAGCCGGCAAGAAGACCTACGAGTATTTGTAGAGTTCGACGTGCAGGTAAGTATTTCAATTACAGTTTGTATTTCACGACTACGCTTGTTCTGAACATTTTTTTCTCAGATTGATATTTTATGAATTGTCTTTAAGCCGCTAAAATTTAAGTTATGTAGTGTAATGTGAGAAATAAAGCGTAAGACAACCTACGTAAAGCGGCATGGAGTGATTAATTTCGATTCAGTTATTGAGTTAGCAAAACAGCAATGCAACACAGTTAGAGTAGTGCCCCTAATTCTAATGGACTGAGGTCAGCGCACGTAATTACGATCAGGGTTCGACAGAGGTAGTGAAAATACATTCACTGCCACATGGACGCTGTCGGCGATTTAATTGCGAAGTTTGCACTGACGATAAATTTATATAGAGGCGGAGCTGCAGACTTAGGTATTTAATTAAAATGTGTAAATGACTGCATTGTAATCGTTAAAATTATTTCAGTAGAAAATAAAAACTATCGCTGTCCCGTTGCTCTTGTCGTTTACGTCGAAATAATTGCGAAGCAACAAAATTTTCACTACAATTTAGTGACTGTGGCACCAAAATATACATTTTTTTACTAGGAAAGACTTCTTTCAATAACTCGTCTGTCTAGGTTTAATTCATAATTTCACCCTCCAACAACTATCCATCAATAATAACGTAACAGTTGAACTCATTGCCAATTGGCATGAAAGCGAGTCGAATGTAACTTTTTTATTTCCGTTAAAACGGTTTTAATGATTTCGATTTCATGCCATGTCTTTGGTCCACGACTATAAGGGGCCTCTTACACTATGCTTTAATAGGGACTCAGCTTCCCGATTGGTTGGTACCGGTTCTTAGCTGGTTCAAACTTCAAACTATTTGCGAATATTTATATCATAAATTACAGGCATAACCTGTAATTCATGATATAAGTAGCGAAATAACATGTATACATACATCTACTTACAAATTATGTAAAACATTACATATTAGGTACAATAATACCTACACACAAATCAATGAATTAACAAATGAAAACGTCAATTAAATTTCCATGTTTATGATGTGACACTATTAAATTATAGTATCGACCAACATAACTTTTACCCGAAATAATAAATAAATTTATATAACACCTGCTCGTCAATGGCATATTATGTGTCATGCAAACTCAACTTAAAGCAAGTCATTTGTGTCCTATGGTCTAGCCGGGTCATTATAAATGTACTGAATTTCATAATCCCCTAGGGAATTATGACATTTGAATTTGGAATGCAATCAACATTGAATATACGAGCTCCTTGCAATCCATGACCAAACGTCAAAATTAGAATATAAACTTTTCATAGAGCCCTACACCAAGAAGAATTTATTCAAAATCAGAATGAAAACTTTTCATGGAGCCCTAAATCAAGGAGAATGTATTCAAAATTAGAATGAAACTTTTCATAGAAACCTGCATGAAGAAGAATTTGCCACTACAAAAAAAAACAAATAGAACGAAAAGGCGCTAAACTGTTAATCTTTGTGTTATTTTGTAACAAAATAGCGTATTTTAACTTTATTAATTGTAAAATTAATAAAATAAGTACTTTCTTTTTAATTGTATTATGTTTTATTGCCTCGCAGTGTTTATATAAAGTAGAGTATGCATTTTGGGGATAAAGCAGTGTATTTGTCTCGGGCGTTTTTGAACCCCTCGGCCTCGGGATTCTAGCTTTAACTACCTCGCTCGCTCGGGAGTTAACTCTGTAACTGTAACTCCCTCGCTTCGCTCGTGAGTTAACCCTAGGATGCCTCGTCCTTGGATTTCAAAATATCGCCCGAAATATAATACACTGCTTTATCCCCTTAATGCATAATCTACTATTAATTACCAAGGTCATCATCAGTCAGATGTTAATTAAAGTTATAGTAACCTTTATCTCCTAATAAAATATACATGTCTTTCTACAATATTCCTTGTAGATTTTGGAAGACATTTGTATATTTTGGTGACTTGCTGAAAATACTTTATTTTTTTTTAATACTGAAAGTGCATTTTTTGTCATAATAATTCTTGCTCTGGTTTTCAAAAAATCTGTGTGTTTATAGAATGTATGAACATAGCATCAAAGGAATTCCAGGTTTGTTGAAGTCGGATTTAATTTATTATATAGAAAGTTAATACCGCACAAGATTGAATAGAGTCTATTTATTAAAATTTACTATTAGCTCTCTGTCGATTACAAATTGATCGATCACATAATTTCTGGCCTTTTCCATAACCTTATTGATTAATTGATATAAGCCTGAGACGCTTTATTTTTATTTTGTGAGTAGTATCTGATAATAACTTCCACAAAATACAATCATTTCACCTGGTCACAAACTATGATAGCTGTGCTATGGTAAACATGAAAATACACCCAGACTGACGCAATTTGTACAAATGTACGGCGGCCCCCAGTGGGAATCGAACCCACGACCTCTGTTTTGGTAGCCTTAACGGCTAGACCAACCAGGCAGCCATGATAATGAATTCTATTGTGGTGATTAATATGTAAAATATAAATAAAGCGTTTCAAGGGTTTATGTTAACCGTAGGCAGGCTCAACACGAAACCAGCTAGGATCTAGTTCGTCCTAATGTAATAGGCCCCTTAGAGCGCACCCTAGCAGATGTTGACAAAATTATGTGACTGTTCGTCATAGAACAAGAATATACAAAACGATTCATAAAGACTGGAAAACCAAAACGCCTGCGGAAAATAAGAGGCGTGGAGTTCACCTTTGAATTTTTATGAAATGCATGTTTCGAAATCGATGCACAGTTTCTGTTACATTTCCTGATGGAATTTTTCGTAAAAATGATGTTTTATTCTGCTTAAAAAATAAATGGGGCCGATTTACATGCTTACTATGGCGTGGGCTTTCTATATCTTTTAAATTAAAGGTTCGTGTGTAGGCAAACTGATATAATTATTACTACGAGTCCTTTTGGGACTTTATTTTGACGTATGGATGATGCTCGGCGTGGGATATCCTGTGTAATAGCTTAAAGATTCGAAGTTAGTGATAGTTTTATATCCCTTGACCTTCTTTAGGTACACTCTATTATTATTATTCTAATTTTATTTCTAAAAATTAAAGTACGAAGGCGAACTTAATGCTAAAAGCATTATCTGTCTCTACTTACTCGTAATAAAATTGTGTGTTACAAGCATGGTACTAAAATGATAAGGTGTCAGCTTTTGACTCAAGTTTCGTTATTTATAAAGATCGTAGTATGATTCTACTTGTCAATACAAACAATGGGCTCAACAACGAAAACGTTAACATTTTTGTTGCAATTCGCCCTTATATTAACTGATCACAAAGTAAAGGTGCAGCTGTATTTTTTTGCTATTTCGAAGTTGAATTCGCTGTAAAAATAATTATTTGGGACAAATACGGCCCCCGCATTTAGGGAAGGCAGGCGATTTTGGCCTTTATGACCTCGCATCTAGAATAAATCAGGTCAAAATTTGCCTACGTATAAACGAACCAACAAAGTGGCAATTCAGTACTCCCGCCCGTCAGCCAGTGCGTGGGCTACGCAAACAGCATGATGTATCACATCGCGACAGGATATTTCAATTGCTTCATTAAAACCACTTACTTATTCTGTCAGATGGTTGCTTTTAGTCACTTTTATTATGCCTAAACCTAACGTAACATGTACACCCGACAGTAGATCAACCTTCACATGTTTGTTGCGAAGTCGCCCGTAATGTAACTGAATATAGTACACGCGTGTAAAGGTTGATGTGCTGTCGACAGTACCATACCCTTAGACCCGGTTTAAAGTGAGGCACTAACTGTTTGACAGTTCAGTACAATTCACAGTCTATTATTAAATTACAATTCGATGTACAATACGTACAACTTCCATCGAATTGTCATAGTAAAGCATGAATTTTAAAAACCTATTTAGAGGCTAAAAATTCCACCCATACCGGGACCCGAACCCGCGACCTCTGGCTCACCATGCCAGCGGGCCAGGAATTTGCGCTGTAAAGCTTAATATTTTGTAAACGGACTCCTAAATAAAAAATGGTCTTCCTAAATCTATTTTTAAACAACGAATCCAACGATATGCCACACTATGGCGTAGACGAGAAAAATATTGCGTCCCTAATTTGTATATAGGAGAGGTACCTTAAAAAAACGTTTTTAATTCTACCGTTTTGTCGGCGTGATTTATACTACTACTAATCGTCTCTGAGCTAGGCCACGAACAGACATACAGACATATAGATGGACGGACATGGCGAAACTATAAGGATTCCTTTTCAACTACGGTACCCTAAAAGGGTCTGACAAGTCTCTCAATCATGTTCCCATTCAATCATTCCATACTATTTCGTGATTTTTTTCGTGATTTCGAAGTTTCCCTATAGTAAAAGTTGTTTCTATTGACCATTAGAACACAATCACTTGTCGTACCCTGTGATAGAGTCAGAACCGAGACCCAGACTGAAGCCATTTCTATAAATATACGGTGTCCCCCAGTGGGAATCGAACCCACGACACTGACATAGTAAGCAGACTTGATATCTCTAGACCCACGAGGTAGTCAAGCAAGCGCTGAAGAAAAAGATGTTAATGTAACGTTTTATTTATTGTTGACACGCACGCCTCATTAACCCTTACGAATGCAATATAATATAAGAAGACATATTTCTTAACTCCATTATCTCCAAGGCATCAACAGCTTGGAAATGGATTGCATTCGAGATCGGTTCCATTCCGTTCCATCGCCCTCATTGTCTAGGGAGAGCAATTTGAATGATGGGGCGAGCGAGCCAGCCTAAGATTAAAGAATTTAATCTGCTGATTTCAGTAGACGGAGAAGAGTTTTTAGGTGCCTCGGGTACAAAAATGTATTTTCTGGAATGATGGATGATGATCGTAATGATCGTTTGCTTATGTTGGTATTTTATAGAAGAGTATCCTACTTACCTTCTATAGATTGGATTGCCGCTGTGAAAAAGAATAAAGAAGGCTATAGGTAACAGGATTAGCTACTAATGTTGTAATTTAAAATTTAATTCTACATGTTACATTTATGGATTGACCACACTGAATTTTCAGCGAATCTACTGTACGACACAGATGATAATTTATATTTTTAACCGACTTCAAAAAAGGAGGAGTTTATCAATTCGACGCGTAATGTAATTTTTTTTTGGCTATGTTCTCGCATAACTCCGTCAAATTTTAATTGATTTCGACAATTTTGTTTTGTTTCTGTTCAATAGATATAACGCCCCATTGGTCGCATTTTAATTTGGTGAAGATCTGATGAAGACTTTCGGAGATGGAGAACGGAACTCTTCAATGGACAGCAGTAAATAAAGCATAAAAGGGCCCATTCTTTAGTAATATCCGTATTTTTCATAAAATAGCGTAAAAGTAGTCCCAAGGTTATTTGGTGATGTTCTGGTGTAGACTTTCGGAGATGGAAATGATAACTTTAAATTTTAAGGCAACGAATTAAGTAGTTATAAGGGACTTGTTTATTTTTCTCCCGCTCCACAACTAAAAATTTAAGAATAAAAAATGAAAACCGACATCTAAACACTAGAGCACTAAAAAGTTAGAAATAATTTAAAAGAATACATTTAAATTAGAAGTATAGGTATATACATGTAGGTTTGGTAGAAGTATTTTTTGTATTGTACTTGAATAAATATTTTTTATTTGAATTTCGAATAGCAATTTTTCATCCACGACAGGAACATTATCCCGGCCCCCATCGAGCATACTTTTTCGCAACGCTCTGAATGAACTGAAATTTTCGACAATCATCCCGAAGTGGGGCCCAAAGACCCCGAAGTTACGTCATTAAAAGATTGAAAGATTGCTCGTTCGGTTGCAGGACTCACCCCTGTAGTTTAGAAAGAAGATTTGTCTCATTAGTTAAATGGTGCGTCCAGAATTCTAGCCCGTCTACCCCGGGATAGAGTTGGAAAATTGTTTGCGCAGGAAAAATCAAGTCGGGAAGCGAACAAAGAATTCCGAATGGTATTTTGTTAAAGAAATCCGGTTGCTTCTTTCGTTTCCTTTGAACAAACCTAAATAGTGGATTAGGGACATAACATAACAAGCTGGATACAGAATGAAGATTACGGAATGAAATGATTGTGCGCTTGTATTGATTAAGGTGTGCGGCTTAAGATAAGCAAGGGGTGTGAATATAAACTGATGAACATCTAAAGACGCGGAAGGTATAATTTACGAAGCTCTTCAATCGAAATCCGAAATCCCACCCTCATAATTCGGTGCCAATTACAAAAGATTATCAGAGATAGACGCGTTAGGTTGGTTACACATAATTTCTAGTTACGACACGACGACATACGACGGGATGAGTTCAGCTCGGTAGATGGGGGATCCTTTATTGGAAAAGTTTTAACTAGATTAGATTTGATTAGATGGATGAAGTATTCCATGAAAAGTTTGCGGATATGCCGACACTCTGGCGGTTTATGGATCGTAAGTAACTTGCGTTCGGTACGTGCTAATTTCGTTTTGTTGAAATTAATGTCAGTCGGTGACGTGACAAAAGAGAAGCGTATGAATGAAATGTGCTTTTGCGGGGTGCCTACTGCGGTTCGAAATATGCCAAAATTACGTTTCCTACGCTTTGTTGTTAGCCTTTTATGTCACGGTACGATTTTTTAATAATAGACACATGCACCGCAATATTTGGTTTTGTGAAGAACTGATAGCTACTCTATGCACAAAACAGTTTAATTTATATATGTAAGATTTTACTATCTCTCAAGTCTCGGAATTACTGAAAGCAACTCAATCGACAATAGTGAGATTGTGTTACCCCGTTTCCGAATGATTGGTAAGCTGAGACAAATCAATGCGGCGAACATTCGATACCTCAGCTGGTTAAGGGAGCTCAGCTGCATAAATATTCTTGTTAACACGTCCCTGTTTGCTTTCCTATGAACGGAAACACCTTTGTTTGGTTTCCTCTTAGCCACTGCGCGACGGTAAACTCTTTGTTTTTTCCTGATTTGGAATCACATAGTTTGGTGTATTGTACATACACGACTCAGATCTATATAAACGAGGTTTGGCCAAATATGTTGAAAGCTTTGGTTTTCGTTTTCACAACTACTCAACATGATTTACAGATGTTTTTTTTTTAAATAAAGATAAAAATCTACGATTTTTTAACCCGAGACGCGGCTAGTCGTGCGCGGCCATAGAGTTATCTATCTAGTCAATAATTTTGATATGAAGATTATGGTAACACATTAGTTATGTACAGATTTGGTTTATTTAAACGTAAATGATTACATTTTGTCAATGTGTGAGGGCGTCCTTAAAAAGTATTCATGTTTAACCCAACTTAACTCAAAAAGTAATTATTCAGTTTCACATATTTTTATTATTTTCAATAAGCAGAGTATAACAAAATCCTAATGTACATTCGAAAATATAGAGTTCCATATAAAAGTTACGACTTGCGGTATAGAAATGTATGGAGCAGCTGATATCTTGATAGTTAATTTCACAACTTCAAAGTTTTACCCACAGTATAAGTTGTTCGTATTGACGACTGGAATCCCCCATTTTTGGGAGGTGTATTTGGATATACAGTCTTTATATATCGCTCTTCACAAAAAAAAAATATTTTAAGGTTCACTAAGCGTGTACGGCGCGAATATTTGGGCAACATCTCTCATATAATTTATATCCACTCTGCTTCCATTGCGTGGGGAAGCCGGTGTCACGCAGGTGCAGAGGTTATCATTAATGGCGGATTAAGTTACCCCCTAACCGAGGTTGTGCGTAACCTTACCTCTGTACTAATACAGCGTGTTGCAGAAAGCTCCGGTCAAATTTAAGTGACTAGACTACTCATCAATACAAACAAATTAACGTTTGCCATCACTATCTAAATCTCCGGATTATGTTACTTTATTATCAGTAGTATTCCTATGTAGACATCACAATATCATTAGTAGTTTTGAAGGTACCTACTGTGTATTTATTGTATTAGGTATTTATTTGTCATTAAATTGTATTTATGTAATATTCCCCCTCTATACTAAATTTTATATGAGTTCGTATCTAGATACAATGAAGCGGTGGTAGCGTAGTGGTAGAACACCTGCCTCACATTCAGGAGCTAGTGAGTTCGAATCCCGGCACATACCAATGACTTCGTTTTCTAAGTTACGTATATTTGTGAAGTTGTAGTCGCAATACCACTCGCTAACTGAAGGAAAACATCGTAACAAAACCTGAATGTCTGAGGTGTTCACGTTCCTTAGTGGTTGAAATTCCCAATGCGGTGGGCACGCGTGGTAATTAAGTCCATACTCTCTCTCTGAGAGAAGGCCTGTTCCTTGCAGTCGTATATAGTCTACAAAATTCAATTCAATCAATGCAAATATTTTTATTCATTGTAAAAACAGAATGTTTACTTAATGAACGTCAAAGTTGTTAGTTTCACAATTAATGGATTATGTGGAGAAGAAGCTAACAAAGAAACTCCACATTATTTCTTTTATATTAGTCATATTAGTCATATATTAGTCATGAATGTGTTGAACACTAGTCACAATCGTCCTTAAAATAATATTAATCTACTGTTTAATGCCAAACATCTTTGTCTTCTAAATAATCCTTGATGTTATAGTAAGCCTTTTTGCACAAAATGTGCTTAACACATTTTTTAAATCGCGTTGGAGGTAACTCTAATATATCTTGAGGAATTTTGTTGTAGAACCTTATACAGTGCCCCATAAAGGATGTGTTAACTTTTGCAAGTCTAAATAGTGGAAATGACAATTTATGTTTATTTCTAGTATTAACATTATGGTGGCCACCAACATTTTCGAAGTCTTTGATATTTTTTCTAACGTACATAATATTTTCATAAATGTATGGACATGCAACTGTTAAGATGTTGGTTTCTTTGAAGAAATCTCTTAGCGAATCCCTACTACCTAACTTAAAAAAAAAGTTGTGAATAAGTATTTTAGCTTTGATGTTGTTTTTTAGGTCAATATTCCTAGAGCCGGCCAGTCACGTAGATACTGTCGGACTTTTGTCTTCGTGCCGACAACCTGCCGTTGCAGGGTGGAACTTTTATGTTTTAATTTTGGGAGGTGGAATTTGAAGCAGATAATACCGTACTACAGGGCTTAATTAACTTTATTAGAATTTATTTCGTGGAACGTGCTCGTTCCGCTAATAGGCTTTTTATCCGTTGACATGGCGAATTGTACGTGGCCGCGCTTTTTATTCAACCTGCTTTAATATTTATCCCTATTAAATATGCCGGTAAAAGCCTATCCTTTTAAATATGCCTGTTTCCCTCTTACAACGAGAAACGTCTGTAGTTTGCTACGGTGCAAATTATCACGGATGAAATACCCTGCAGCTTACAATTAACCTCGTTAACGTTGATGAGTTTTATCGAATGCTGATCCGTGTAATATTGTTGCTACGTTTTAATGTATTTTTACCGCAACAGGCCGAGTGTAAGTAAATTTAAATGACTTGGAGCGAGCCACGTTGGAATAATGCCTGAATAAAATAAAACGAGGAGAGGGTACAAAGGGTTGCTTCTACTTTGTGATCTTAATAGCTTATATTACTTTCTCAATTGTTTAACGCTTCCCCCCGTTGTTCTAATATTAGACGCAATGCATTAGCTCCACTTTAGAAAGGAATTATAACTTTAATTTTGAATATGGAACACATTCGTTTTATCGCTTGGAATGCCATCATTCACGTGTTCTTAGGTACATTTGTTTTTAAAATGTAAAGAGAAAGGTCTTTTTCATTTTGGCTGCCAGTATTAATGACGTCATTTTTTCACCGAACAAATTAGGCTAGCCATGAATAAAAAAATGATAGAAGTACCTATTTCTTTCTACAAAACTCACTCTCAAAAACGGCCCATGTCCTCTCGATTAGCATGTACCAATGAAATGAGCGCAAGATGTGCTGTAGAGTAAATCACTCTGTGATTAGTTCATCCTGTGCACCACGCGTGACGATGTTACCGTTGATTGGGGGATAGTAAATGACAGTGTAACTTATTATTGGTTTTATACAAAAACGTCAAACCATTGACTCCATGACGTATAACCCGTCGAAGCATCTAGGTACCTACTCCACAAGACGGCGGTCTGACAGTGGCAGGTGCATAGATATTTTGCCGGGTAATGCTAAACTCGCTCCGATTGTATCGGGAACACAATTGACAAGCCCCACCCGCCTTGCCACAATTGAACTTGGGGTCATTTTTAGCGCTAGTTAGACATCTATGTTTTTAGCTGGCTGGCTGGCACACATCATGTTATTTTATGACATGATTGTTAGATTTTTTTGCTCGCTACCTGGTTAAAACCAAGCACACGTCTTCGGCTATATTCTACATTTTGATGTGTTGGGAATATTCCCACTAATATTCTCAAAAACGTTAATAGATAATTGGACACAGATAATTTTGGGAATTGTCACGGTAAATTGGAAATATTACCGTTACTAAATTTCCAGTAAATTATTACAATATTCCCATCAGCACATCGCTAGTCTAACATAGCCGTTCTCCCGGAATTGGGCCTGCATGCGACTGGCATAGGAGAGCAAATATCCAGCATCAGTCACTGCTCGCGGCACAGGCCCGGCGCTCTGTTACTCTGACAAGGGCATTATTTGCACATCATTTTGCATTCTCTGAGCTCTTTGACTTTCGTCCCCGGTTTGCTGGTTTTGAGTATTGCGTAGGTATTCGTTTACTGTGGGATGTATGTGGGATGCACCTGTGATTAATCAAAGGATGTACGAAATAATACTATAACATCAAAGATTTTAAACAGTAAATTGAAGGACGATTGTGTATGGTGTTCAACACATTCATGAGTAATATTTTTTTAACTTGAAATTTTTTTGAAAAGAATATGTTGAGTATCTTTGTTAGCTTCTTCTCCAGATAATCTATTAATTGTGAAACTAACAACTTTGACGTTTATCAAGTTAGTATTTGTTCCGTGATTGGACAAAGGAATATTGTATGGTGCATGTAATGTAATGTTGTAATGTAATGCTATGTAGTGTTCACTATGTTTAGATTATGAATTTGACTAAATTTAAAATAAAAGTTTTACCCCAGGAGTAAACATTTTGTTATTATAATTGAGGCCGTCAGCGCAAAAGTGGCCTAAGCTTAACATAGTATGGAGATAATGAGCTACACATTTTCATGAATATGAATTGAATACATACTAAATAGTCTGCTTCGTAGGCAAAAACAATACGCGCAAAAATAATATCTACAACGCCATCTGTTATCCATGGGTGAAACTAGGGATGGGCCGGTTTTTCATCAAAATTTATTATGTTTTAAATAAATTGCAATATGCAAAATTGTAGTTTAGGCCACTTTTGCGCTGATGGCCTCAATTATAAAAAATATTTGGATTGAAATGATTAAACGAATAGTTTCAGTGACTTGCGTGAATTTTAAATCTATCAACTAGATCCAAAACTAGGTAATAATGGTATTTCTATTTTGTTACAGGTAACATAACACGCCATTCCAGGTGATATTCCACAAACCCATATCACAGATTGTATGCACCTACGGATATCAACAATTGAAATTATTATGCCACGGTAATTTCTATCATACAGTCGACAGCACATCACCTTCACATGCTTGCACTTTGTTCAGTTGCGTTACGGGCGTCTTTGTAACTGAGATAATATATCAGTGACTGTACCACAAATAAGATGTGATTTCTCACATTTCACCAAAATCCTTTGACAAAACACACATACCACTCAGGCGTGCCACAAACATACTAGGGAAAAAAGAATCAAGTAAATCTCCACCACTAAAACTATTCCAATGCGGGTTAATAGCATGTAACATCGACAGCCAGATCCACATTTATATTTTAGTTGCAAACTCGCCCCTAACGTAACTTTGTGGAGTGCACGCATGTAAAGCTTGGTATGATTCTGTATTCTTTAATTTGCTGTGGAGGCTGCGTTACATCCCACCTAAGCTCTTATCACATTATACTGTAAGTTGGTTAAGGTACAACATGGGTGCAATCCACTCCATCCAAAGGTTGGATGGAAGAGGTCGCTCTAAGTTATAAAATCACCAATTATAATATAAAATAAATTATAAAATTAAAAAGAAATTATATTTAGTAATTCTCTTTTTCTGGTTGTGAAATAAAGTGTTTTCTATCTATCTATTGATGTGAGTTACCTAATTGCACACTACCTCTTTCGCTTAGCACCATAAAGATCAGGCTAAAGGTATTTTCATTTTCAAAAACTGTTGTATAGTTAAACTACTTTTTCCGGTTACTATGCCGAACGTCTCTAGAGGTCCTATGCAAAGATATCGGGAACACAAACAAAGGGTCCTTGAGGATTAAGCGAAGTGTTTTAGGGCCTTGTGGGAGCTGTTACAGTTCTATTGGATCTAGAAAAGGGTTCAGAGTAAATTGTACTGCGATTTATTGAATTTCTGTTAATGTATTTTTTTATTTATTTATTGATTTACATTGGTATCGCAGATTTTTGTGTACAATAAAGAATATTCTATCTATCTATAAGGTTAGATTGGTAATTTTTTTTTTCTTGACGCTTAATAAATATTTGGTACGTATGCGGTGAATTTACAGTTTAGTTCGAGTCCTTTCAGATTGATCAGATTAAGCATAACTGTGGTTTTCCTGTTACAATTAACTTTTGTCTATACCAATATAGATAGAGAAAACTTTATTGCACAGCCAGTAAAAAACACATATAATTGAAATTAATCGGTGTAATAAATTAAAACAAGCCATTAAAACTATATTAAGTTATTTTTTAATGTGCTTTCGGGCTTTTAAGCCATAAATATTATCGCATCTTGCACGTTGCG
The DNA here is from genome assembly GCA_947308005.1 of Yponomeuta malinellus. Taxonomy (NCBI): domain Eukaryota; kingdom Metazoa; phylum Arthropoda; class Insecta; order Lepidoptera; family Yponomeutidae; genus Yponomeuta; species Yponomeuta malinellus. Next base: position 7,227,524 of record OX371010.1, read on the forward strand.
AAGTCACAAAAGTGTTGACTCTATTTTTGGCATTTCAAAGTCCGGTAAAATTTGCCGTCACTCTAGCGGAACAGTTTCGCCGGGCAGCGAATCTCGGGTCACGTGTACTGGCGACAGCACATCAATCTTCATATGTGTGCACTCTATTGTTTTATCGTAAGAGCGACTTTGCAATAAAATAAAGTTCTTAATTTTCAGACCCCTACATATGACAGCCTCTTGCGTGTCCACTTACTGTCACTTTGGATAAGTGACATGGTCGCTGAAGACTGCTGATGTTGCCTGATAAACTGAATGATATTGCTATTTGTACATTTTTTAATTTCTGTGAAAGCGCCGAGATTTCTTCGCAAATTTTTGTATTGTGACATGGCGTAATTTAATCTCACTTGTTTCAAACAGGCTCGAAAGGAACTTTTGTTTTCATACCCAAATGAAATATTTTCCATGAAATATAACTCGATCACTATTCCCACGTCTGACAAATGGATGTTAGCAAAAATGGTCCCCTAGGTGTAGTAAACCGAACTTACATAATAAATTGCGTCGGATGATGCTGGTTTAAGCCTAGGCTTTTATTGTAGACATGAGTTAGTACCACAAAACTGTAATTAATTTGGATCAGCATTACTGTTAATATTACCGGTGAAATTCAATGTTGTCTATAGTATATACCTACTAATAAATAGAGAATAATGAAGAAGAATAGCAGTGAGAGCACGTAGGTAGAAAGTTGACCTTACTTTCGAAAGGTCCTGGGTTTGATACACTCGCGTGTAGCGCTGACTTTTTCTAAATACGTATATTTGTGAGTTTGTAGCAGCATTACCACTCGTTGACTGGGGAGGAAAACATTGTGAGAAAAGCTGAGAGTCTGAGGTGCTCACATACTTTAGCGCTTGATATCGCCAATCCGCGGTAGCACGCGTGGTCATTAGCCCATTCAATTTTAGAGACAAGGCCTGTACCCTGCAGTGGGACGTTGCTATAGATAGATATACAGATATAGAGAATGATTTATATTAAGGTATATTTACTGCTACAATATAGTACGAATGTTACGAAGCAGAAAAAGAGTGGTTGTGTAGGCAAATGATTCATAAGCAGCCTAGATACGTCCCATTGTAGGGCACAGGCCTTCTCTCAGAGAGTATGGGCTTAATCACCACGCGTGTCCACCGCAGACACTCAGATTTCCTCGCGATGTTTTCCTTCACCGTTAGCGAGTGGTAACTTCATAAATGTACATAGCTTAGAAAACAAAGTCATAGGTACATGCCTGCACTGGGAATCGAACCTGGGTCTCTCGCTTCCGAGTCCAATGTTCTACCCAATAAGCTACCACCGCTCTTAGGCAAATTATTGTGCTTTAAATGTATTTTAAATAAAAAAAATAGCAATAGATTTTCTTGATTTATTTATTAGTATCTTTTAAGATTTACGCCTCGTGATGCGAAGTAGATTTTTCATTTTCGTGTTCAGTTACTTCTTTCTTGCACGTTCTTCAAAATGTCTCTATCTTTGAAGAATTGCATAAGCTTACCTTGGAGAAACAAAAATAAAGACATGAAAGTAACTCGTAACTTCACGGTCTGTTAATTTTGAGTGTTTGCAATAAACGAGTGGAGTGATCGTAGATAAACCGTGATCACGAATAGAAAAATCATGCTTTCATTACTTAATTACTTAAAAGGCATAAAGTCAGAGTCAAAAATTTTATTCACTATAAAAACAAAATGTTAATGAACGTCAAAGCTGTTAGTTTCATAATTAATAGATTATGCGGAGAAGAAGCTAACAAAGAAACACCACACTTATTCTTTTCAAAACAGGTTTAGTTAATTAACAGAATTTTTAACTAATTAACTAACTAATTATTAACTAGATACAATCGTTCCCGTTAACAATATTTAGATACAAGACATCCTTGTCTTCCAAATAATCCTTAATGTTATGATAGGCTTTTTTGCATATTTAAACAAAATATGTACAATTACTTAATACCGGATAAACTTACCTGGTTTTTAATGTGTAGTGCTTACGAAAGTTTTAGTTCGAAAATATGTACTACATACAGACATAAAATAAGGTTAATTACATACTCAACCATCTCTAAAACAAATTAATGACAAACCCATACATCCACACGTAGCAGTTTGCTCATATTACAGCCTCATCTTGCATTGTAGCTACAAACTGTGCTGTTATAACGCCATTAATTAGTTATCACCAGATAAGAGGGCGCGGTCGCAACAAATGAACTTCGTGACATCCCCACAACGGTGCGGGGGAATTTACAGAGCGGGTATTCACCAAGAGCATAAGTGAGCGAACATAGCATGTGGTTGTAAGACATTTCGGAATAAAAATATCTATAATGTACGAATTACTTCCAACTTAAATTATTTTTGAGGTAGTGTTAGCAAAGGAATCTTTGGATGATAAATTAACTGTGTACTTTGTAATTTATTTATCTATTCACTTACATCTATCTTTCCAGGCTGCGCCTTATAGGACAGAGTAGTACCTACGTACATAAAAATGAGTCGTTGACATTAAGAAGGGCGATGACATTGGCAGAGGGCCGGCGAGGTTGACGTGACAGTGAAGAGGCCTATGCCCAACAGTGTATAGATAGAGAGTATTTGTAAAGGCTCAGTATACTATAAATGCTGTAAAAAAAGTTTTCTACTAAGTTAATTCATACATTCATTGTCACCGACTTAGGCAATAAATAGAAAGTGTAAAATCTGCTACATTAAAATCAGAATAAAACGTGCTAAAATTTCTTGGCAAGTCGCAAACCCTGGTCTCTGTCTACCCCCCCGCTATACAGACGTGAGTTTATGTACTATTTATAAAATTGTGTGAAAGTTGTTCGTCATTAAAGTTATTAAAACTATACAACGCAGGTTTTAGGGCTGACTCTCACTAGCGGGTACATAGCTTGCGTTTAAATGCGCGCATTTACAGAAGGTACGGAAATGTACTGAGGACTGCGCACTTGCGGTACATTTTTTTTTTTTCATTTTAATCACCCGTTTCAGCACAAGATAGCGTTAAGTGCCCACAAGTGCGTTCCGTCCTTTACGAGTGAATACGAAACAAAAATACCAACCCTAACTAGAGGGTACGACTCCATAAACTACTAACAGTACCCGTAGCAATCTCATGTGACAAATTAGTCTAAATTTCCCTCCACCTGAGCACTGTAGAGATGCTGGCAAACACATTGAGCAAAAAGCTGTGAGGGTAACAAAGGGTAGCGCTGGGTACGTGGACCGACTTGTCGTCGAAACGATCTTCTCCCGCCCCGCACCACCTTCAGTCCGCCAAAGAGTTCCGAAAATTTACTAATGTGTCTCGTTCAAGACGTTTGTCGGCATCTGTACCATTCTAAAAGCGAGCGGCTTTGGCTTGCGCTCTTGATTGCTTCGTCTTGGTGCAGTGCAGTGAAATGTCGGGTGTAATTTTAGCATATGCTCGGTAATTGGTTATTCAGAGAATAGGACTACTAGGTCAAGTATTTGGCTTCTAATACTCTACGGGATTGCAAGCCGAGTATTGGCTTTGTTGGGTCATAGGGTATCTTATTTAGATTTCCCTTTGTCTCCGAAGATTACCTGAGGCGAACTGAACCAAAGGCATAATATGGAAACCATAAAGAGATTGCTAATATTACTGGATGGATGGTTACCTCTGCCTCCATCGAAACCTTCAATGGATGAATAAAGTAAGCAAGTAATATTATGTACTAAGGGAATAAAACCATGTATTATGTCATGGGCGGTATATTGAACCCTGAGCGGAGCGAAGGACTCCGAGTTAACTCGCGAGCGCAGCGAGGGAGTTAAATTTTAACTCCTGAGCGAAGCGAGGGAGTTATGTAGAGTCCTGAGTGAAGCGAGGGGTTCATACCGCCCGAGACTAAGACATGTTTTATTCCAGAGGTGAATACTCTACTTTTCACACCATCTGGGAGACAATAAAAAGACAGGGCTGCATAAGTTGAAAATATGTATTAAAACCTGAAATTAAATATAAAGTCCACACTCTTTTACGGCTTAGCAACTTAAATTGAATATAACTTTTAAATTCGTATTTGCAATTCGCGCCTTTTTTTCTTTTTTTTGTTGGTGTTTCGCGCGGTCACAGGACACAGTATTTCAGAAAAAAAAGAAAAAAAAGAGGTGAGTTTCGAACAACAATTCGAATTTCGAATTGCAATGCGGGGCTTCTCCATAGTTTTCATGCGAATTTTGACATTCTAAATTCAAATCACTTTATTCCCTAGGGAAATTCTTCATTATTATTGCCCTCGAGAGACAAGGCCATGCTTTACGATGATATTTGACGGTACGTAATAAGGCATTGTCGAGCAGGAGGTGTGAAAAATATTGTTTCTGAAATTTCCGTGGTTTTTTAAACAAATAATTGTAACTGATTGTATCGGGAACTCAAATAATTTCATACCCGTGGTAAGAATCCCATTTCGTTTACAATTTTAACAACTTTTACTTACTATGGTGGTAGCGGAGCGGTAGAACGCCGGTTTCTCATTCGGGAGGCCGTGGGTTCGAATTCCGGCATGCAGCAATGATTTTGGTTTTTAAGTTACGTACATTTGTGAAGTACGTAAGTAAGCAATACCAATCGCCAATGGTCAAGGAAAACATCGTGAGCAAACCTGAGTGTCGGCGCCGTTCACATACCTCAACGCTTGAAATTGCCAATTCTCAGTGGGCACGCGTGGCGATTAAGCCCATACTCTCTCTCTGAGAGAAGGCCTGTGCCCTACAGTGAGACGTATATATGCTAAGATAAAAGCCTATCACTAACGCTACCAGTGAAACAAACAAAAAAATCTTCTTTCTTTCTTTCTTTCAATCAATCATGTTAATAGTGATTTTTAGGATTTATGGCCGAAGACCTAAGGCGAAAAAACACAGGACTAGATATTATATCTATCAATCGCATTAACGCCAAAACCCAGTCCTCTGACTTAGTCCCAGGTCAGTGATCCTAGGTTCTCGGTGGTGGATCGCAAAAATCACTGTTAACATGATTAAGAGAATAGTTAGAAACTTTTTGGAAAATGTATCTGAAAAAAAAACTGGCCAAGTGCGTCGCTGGCCGGTTTTTCTGTTGCATCCCTAATTTAGGTGTAGGATACCTACCATAAAAATTTTTGTTTCGAGGATATTCTGCCTTTTTGTTGGCTTAATAAATATGCCATATTTTAGCTCTCTAGTACTTATCGTCTCTGTGCTAAGCCGCGGACAGACAGATAGACAGACAGACGGACGGACATGGTGAAACTATAAGGGTGCCTTGTTGACTACGGAACCCTAATAAAGATTTTTTTTTCATCGGTGACTAATGAACCTCATGGAGCCCCTTAAGACATCCGTAGTTATTTTACACTAAAAGTAAACGAGCGAAGCTCAGTCTCCAATTACTTTGGTTTATTTGATAACCACGTGTTGACGTGTCGTTATTGCTCGTGTATTCTTCTGACCATAATAATTAATGATCAAAATCACTGTCTTGTAGATTTTTATTGGTGAGCGAATAATTATTTTGCGGGTAATTTAATTGGTGAACTAGTTCTTTTTTGTGCCTTTCTACTAATTAAGGATAGACATCAGCTCTCCATGTTCTTCTCTATTTAGAGTCTATTTGACCCGTGTGAAATACCTGTTCACCTGTTGATGAAGCCAAAGAGCTCTGTCTGGATCATAGCAAGTGGCAAACTCTAATCCCTGCCTACCCTTTCGGGATTCTCGGAGCGTGAGTTTACGTATGTTTCACCTGTGCTTCTGATAATACTCACAGATATGTATCTACCAACGTATCCCTTATTAATTTGATCATTGTTACGGACATAAACGAACATGCGTCCGCCGCGAGAGCCACAAAATGTCCCCCAAATAGCCTCTGACATGTCGCGCACGGTTGAGGTCCCACATGGACCTTGGGGAGCCAAGTTCGTTAGTTTACCCCTACGTGACGGGGAACGGAGCCCCTACTTGTTTTTCACTTAATTTCTTGCAAGCACTCAACGATTGTGGCCTGGAATTGGAAGTTTCTCTTACTTATTGCTAAGACGCTGCGTCAAAACAAAAAACTTTGTACGTCCAGCTCCTTTATTACTCAAAATAAATCCTGAACGATTCCAATTCGGGCAGTATATTTTTTATTTTGATCTTATTTTATATTTTTTTCTTAAAGCAGAAGTAATTTCTAGAGACTAATTTCATTTTTTCAGCGATTTGTTAAGTTTATTATTATAAATTATTTATTTAAAATATTTGAAAGCGTGACATCATATTTTTCGAGTGCACACGCCGAAACGTCGCGCAAACTGTCACACTTTATTTCTGTGATTTGCTGTCACAGACGTTTTTTTCACAGACAAGGAAATGATATGCATATGACAGTTATGACAGCAAGTCTTTTTTTTAAGTAACGTAGTGTTGCCATATGTTATGTATATTTTAAAATGTGACGTCATCAGAAGGTCAAATGAAGGTTATTGTTTTTTGGCAAAAATAACGCTCATCTTCCTTAATATTTATCTTAAATATAGAAAATATGGTTACTTAGATGTTAATCTCGAAATGATTTTTGATTTAGCCCTCAAGAAAAAAAATAGTCTTTGCGAATTGTCTAACTGTCAAATTAGTAAGGAATTCGACAGACGATAGGAATCGCTCAGGATTTGGTGCGCATAATTAGGCCCCAGATCATGTTGATTTACAAGCAATGCTTCAAAATTTAGAAAAAAATCTATAAACTTCAAGAGGCTATAAGTAGCAACAGAGATTACTTAACCAGAGACTGATTATGGAGACTTTTTATCCATTTTCCTCCATGGCGATCTAGATCTTGATTTATTATGTTTATTTATTTATTGATACTTTTATTGCACTCAAAGAAATCGTACAATGCGGCGGACTTGATTATGCATTATTATGTTTAAATTGTAACTTTTCTACAACAATTTTTTATTTTGATAGTAGTAATTATTCCTCAAAAAATACACTATAAAATCTATTAGTTGTATGCACCCCGAGCGTTCCTTTAATATCTATGCTTTCGAAAAAACTACCGTGCCAGATATATGATAGTTCAGAGGACCAAGCCGTGTCGGAAGTAGGGGCCAAATTGAGGGAATATTGTATCATTGTAACCGAGATATAATGTCAACAGACGTGCATTGGGTAGACAGGTGACAGGACGTATGTGATGTTTGGACTAAAAAGAGATGTGATGACTTCGTTATGTTATGTAGGTTTCGTGTTTTTCTCTGACGACTTCCATATAGAATTTCAACGAGTTCCGCAGTTTGTAGAAACTTGTCAAAATGCGCACCGATTTTTCGTTTGAGACTTAACTTCATTGTATATTTTTAAAGATGGTTTATAGATAAACTGCAAAGGAACTGTGTTTTGTTAAAGCAAATGGAATAAACTTGCGGAGAAATTTTTCGCGAGTAGGTATTTCCTTTTTCCATCTGCGGCGCCCTCTTACAGAGTTTGGCAAAAATTTACATACGAAAGGTTCCCCTTTCACTATTCTTAAAAGTACTGCACGTTTTATTTTCTTTATTCAATTTGTTACCGTCGTGTGTACTTAGTTTCTTTCCATAAAATATTTTCATTCCTTTAACGATCAGGCTACCTCTGCCTCCTGCTAGGTTTAAGCCTTTTCCATATCTCGCCATCTTTCGCGGTCCCTCGCCATCCGCATCCACGGGCTTTCTGTCGACTTCACTAAATCGTCTGATCATCGAGAGGTTGGTCTACCCACTGACCGTACGCTACTCTGCTATTCCCCTAGTCCCCTAGTCCAGGGATGGTAAACCTTTATGGATCAACGTGCCATCTTTTTCTAAAAGAGTGTTTGTTGATGCCATTGACGTGCCATGAAATAATTTTGAGTTACGGATAAATCCGGGGAAACTAAATAATATCTACTAAAATATCATTATTTACTACCAAAAAAAAAATGCACTGCAAGTATTGATAATTTTGCGATCGTTCGTTGCTCTCCCTGGTGGACTTTGTTATGTTCTCGATTGTTGTGCATGCCCATAATGGTTTACCATCTCTACCCTCGTCCATTATTTTGGATCCTTAAGATTATAAAAAAATAGTGTCTAAACTGAATGATAGAAGATTTATATTCAGATATTGCAAAGGTATGACAAAAAAAGCATGCAGTGACTAATGAATATTGATGAAGCAAAAGAGGTTTATCAGGATCATTAGAATACAGAGTATTCAGAGTCTCTGCCTACCCCTTCGGGATACAGGCGTGAGGTTATGTATATAGAATAATCCGTTTTCCGTGCGCATAGTGCCCTTACTAGGGGAAGTAAAAATCAAAAATAATGGTTTTGTGCATCAAAAACAATAATGTTTGTTTAAAGGACAGCTAGTATACTGCTCGTGCAAACTACCTGTGCTTCCTTAACTCAATTTCATTAAAACGAGTCGTGTGTTGTACATGTAAAAAGTCGCAACTTTTCGTCCAGTCAAAATAGACGAAATGAAGCGCTGAGTTTGCATGAATTCCCGACAAGCTGGATTTTTGTACAGGTTTTAAATACGTCATTACAAATGCTATGTTAAAAGCATTGATCCCGCGTGTACGTTGTCTTTTATGCGGGTTTAATAGGTCACAACTTTTAGTTTTTTGCGTATACAATTGAAAGGGTGAGAGCTACTGAAAAAATAGATGAACTAAGTTCATCATAAAATTTTCTACAAAAATGGTATCAATACGTTTTTCCCTATAAAGCACCGTTCTCGATTTATCGTGATTTCTGCTCAACAAAAGATTTGTGCTTTGAGGCTTAACGCAAACGGATTACTGAATCAAAAAATGGTTTTCCTGTACCTACAATATTATTAAACGACCTATCCAACGATACCCCACACTATGGGATAGAGGAGAAAAAAATCCCTGATATAGGTGTAGGGGAGGTACCCTACACCTATATCAGGGATGTCGGCGTGATTAATATGTACATTTTTGCCAAATTTCAGCTTTCTAGTACTAATAGTCTCAGAGCTAGGCCGTGGAGGTTGAATCATCTTCTCTTTTGTAGTAAAATAGTTATCCAGGTTACAAGGTCTTCACCTTGGCGTCTCACCTCTGACAGCCCTACGACATTCTCTAGCTCTTGAAGAAGCTCTTCAAATCGCGCGTTATCTCTTTAAGTCTCTGCCGGAGATTCCGCGGCCAGACAGACCGACAGACAGACGGACATGGCGAAACTATGAGGGTTCCTTGGTGAACACGGAACCATAAAAGTCGAAGCCGAGTACACTATCTCAGTGGTGGTGCGGAAATGTGTACACAATATTGTAAATACGACTTTCCTATAGTCTCAAATCGTGATAAATGGGGAACGGTGCTTCGTAAGGAAAAAACTGTTGGTACCTTTTTGTATAAAATTTTATGATCTACAAACTTTCGCACATCTATTATCCGGTTCTCTCACCGTTTCAGAGCTATAAGCAAAAAACAAAAAAATGTGTCTTTTAACCTCGGAATAAAAACAACGCACAAACGGGATTGATGGGGACTTTTGAAATAGCATCTGTACGAGTAATTAAGTATTAAAGAGCTATATAAAATTTTTCGGGAATTAATCCAAACTCAATATCTATGTTGACTGAACTATACGGACATACTACCCATGCAGGAGGCCAGGCTTTAGTTGGATAGCTGGACATAACATCAAAGTCAAAAACAAAGTAAACGGAAGAGACAAGAAAGAAAGAAAATACCTACATTTATTACAATAAATACCTTCCTCAGGGAAGAGACCCGTGGCCCTCGGTGGGGACATAATGGGTTGATGATGATGATTACAATAATACGACACGAAACTACAAAGAAATAAAGCCCTATTGAATTTACTTCATTAAAACGTTAAAACAGACTCAAGACGAAATTCAATGCCCTGTCCACGTAATTATTGTGACATCGATTCACAACTAACAATTATCTTCATCAACGTCTAGGGTATCAGGATTTCTAGTGACGACTAAATGGGTGTTATTACGGACAATCATCGACCATTGTGTTAACTGTAGACCTTGGATGCTTTCACGTGGGTAATAAGTCAATTAATAGAGATGATGCTGGCGAATCGGGAGAAGATTACGTGTACTTTATGAAAGAGGCGTAGAAGGCAATTTAATGCGCATGAAAGTTTCAAATTACTCTATCTTGGTCCCAAAGTAGGATTCCCTGTGCCATGGCAACCAGGCAAGGACATCACAAATATGAAAATACACCCAGACTGAGGTCACTTGTATAAATGTAAGGGGGTCCCCAGTGGGAATCAAACCCACGACCTCCGGCATGGCAATCAGACGTGATACCTCTAGACCAAGGAAGCAGTCTGGAATTGGTCTAGTTTCAGTTTTGCTTACATAGGTATATTAAGTAAATACTTTATGCGTTACGAATTTTACCACTGCACTCACTTGGCCGAATTTTGATAAAATATTGGTAACCTATATTCCGGGAACCTATTGAATAACTCCGGCTTACATTCAAAATCCCGAAAATGGTTTTCAGGAAACACAAACTTTCGACGAATTTCAATTCGTCCGTACGTTGCATTGCGGCTAAATTGAGTTGTGCTTTCGTGGAATTCTACAACTTTACACCCGCATAGTATTCAAATAGAGCATAAACGTAACTAGCTACAGAACAGGAATCGGTATTTTTGCAAAACTGGGCACGTGATACTAATTTACAATTATTATGGAAGGACACCCCTTGGATTTTGAAATAATCCACTGCTGGACATAGGCCTTCCCCCAAGGCACGCCACTTCCTTCTGTCCTCAGCCATCCTCATACAGCCGCTGCCAGCAATCTGCCTCAGTTCGTCGTTCTGGCGAGCTGGTGGACGTCCTACGCAGCGTATGAATTTTAAGATAAACTTGTAAAATTCCTACTTTAAAGCACCATAAATTTACGTATGTACGTAGTCAGGAAACTGAAATTAAGTGCTAGTGTAAACGAAGCCTTCCCCTCCCGGTAATGCGTTGTAAGCCTCTAAATGAGCTTCACATCGTCTCGACAGTATCTGTATCAAACAGAAGGTTTGCTCCTTTACTAGCAGTGCTATATAGAAAATGATAAAATATTAACTTAATTTCACGGTCTTTGCCCCATCAAATATCTGTATTTGTTTTCACATGTTTTCACTGTATTCGTCCCATCAAATATCTGTATTTGATGGGACGAATACAGTGAAAACATGTGGATCCATAATATTAAAAAAAAACAACATTAAAGTATGACGAGTCCTTTCTGTATCACATAATAATCTGAAGTGCCTAGTGGTTCTTCTACATCTGCTTATTTTTGGTCTCGATTCCATGCAAGTGGTTTTAGTAGAAATTGGGAATCTTCGCGGGGACGAGCAAGCGAGTGATATTAAATTACTGAAAGGGGAAACAGCGGCGCAGTCTCATTTACGATGAACCATAGTTCCCTCTGAGCTAGTGTTTGTAATTGATTTATCCTATATATGCATGCGTCTTTCCATTCCATGTACAGTGATTAGAAAACGAAACACTCAAGAAAAGAGAAAAACTCACTTTTTGAATGTAGAACTGACACTGGTGCTATATTCTGAAAAAAAAAAACTAAAATAAAAATAGCTCTGGGTATATCGCGTATTAATTTACTAATTCCCTTCCTAAAACCGTCGTATTTTCTGCATTACTATGAACATTTTTTTGCAAAGGAAAACCGCTTAGTACTTTAATGCGTATATATAGGATAAAGGTGATGAAGAATACGCATAGAGGTGCCACAACATAATTTTTTTTTACCAGAAATGCATCTTGTACCGAACATTTTTTTCTAAAATTATCAGATTATTTAAGCTTTCGTTCTGAATACTAATTTGAAATTTCAACACGCAATGTAAATATTTAAAATATCGGGATCTCGATTAGGCCTGAAGAACGCTAAAAGTTACGCGACTTAGTTATAGAACAAGAGTAGCGTTGATACTATTTTAATGCACATCAAAAGTTATTTAAAAGATTTTGCCTTAGTACCTAAGTGAGAGTTGCACCGGTTCTTAAACATATAAATAGCCATTTAAATTGAATTTCTTCTGTAAAATTTTAGTTAACAACATTAAATGCACATAAAAGTGGGCAAGTCGGCTTTAATCGACCATCGACAGTCTTGTTAAGGCACTTTTTGACAGGAAACTAGTAAGTATATCACACACGTGAGTGTGAGTGCGTTTTTGTTTATTTAGCCGCCACAGCTCGTGGATAGAACATTGGACTCGGAAGCAAGAGACCCAAGTTCGATTCCCAATACAGGCATGTACCTGTGACTTTGTTTTCTAAGTTATGTATATTTGTGAAGTTATAGTAGCAATACCACTATAGAGAGAGAGAGAGAGAGAGAGAGGATTGGCGCTCTCTCCCTGAGAGAAAGCCTGTGCCCTACAGTGGGACGTATATAAGCTGCTTAATATGTGGGTGTAAATCCTCAGCGAATGCTGAGCATGATGAGGCATTTTTTCCGCCGCATCGACATAAAACGTGCACCTACTGCACTTACTTTACGGTCCTATTTATTACACGATTCCTCTAAAACACTCCTCAAAGGCAGTTTAAATAATCTATAGTTACGTCTTTCCCTTTAACACAGACTATTTAAACTACCTCTGAAGAGCGTTTTAAAGTATCGACTTTTTATAAGTAAGACCGTTAGTCTCTACTTTTCACTTTTCTTCTGCTTTTGTTTTTGTCTGTATTCTCTATTTCTATATTATAGTGTAATTGCATCAATTTTTGGGCGTTAATTAAATTATTTTTCTGTCTTTCTGCTCTTCTTTCCACTCTAATACTGCGTAGTTTATTGATCTTTTCCTGATAATGATAGAGAAGAGTGCACGTAATTTCACTTCAATTTAGTCAAACCTGTCGACACAAAGGCATGGTAAAACTCTAACAAACAATCAACATGTTTTTTATTCAAAGTAACACAGAAACCGCGACTCAATGAATTTCCAAACTTAGTCTTTTAATATAACTGTGGAATGTTTCATACTACTTTACTGTGTTAATGTATTGCGGAGTTAACTGTCAGCAACAGACCACTCGCGTAGTGCCAACACCACAAAACGACCGCGTGATAACTGTTTAAATTTTATTGAATATGTGAAATTACGAATCTGTAGTCAGGCAGTAGGCAGTTGGTTCTGAATACGGTAATGAAATCACATTGCTTTAAATGCTTTTGACTCATTTGTTATGCATGTGTTTACCGACGGGGTAGACGAGTTCTTGAGTGGAGACCGCGAATCGGTAAACGTAGTGTAGGACGTCCTCAGACTCGGTGGAGCGATGATCTCCGTAGGGCGGTTGGCAAGAGCTGGATGAGAGTAGCCGAGGACCGTGCTCAGTGGCGTGCAATAGGAGAGGCCTATGTCCAGCAGTGGACAAGCATAGGCTGATGATGACTCATTTGTGTTGGAGATCTTTTAGAAATTATACGAAGTGTAACCAAATTCAGAAAACAGGAAAACTGTACCACTAAAAAAAAATTGTAATAATTCGCAGTTTTATTTTATTTTTCTCCGGGCTATGTGTGTCTCTTGCCAGATTTTTCCCATTATTATGAGTTGTGGAAAACCATATATTGGGTGTCTCAAATACTGGTTGAGAAACTGAGGGGAGTGGACCGCAAGTACCTCCGACCTCTTCTGCCTTGCGAGAGACGGAGATAAATATTCGAAGCTGACTGACAGGACAGCCTAGTCGGAGAGGTTCCAGAAGAAGAAAAAGTATTTTTAGGGTTCCGTCCCTCAAAAGGAAAAACGGAACCGTTAATAGGGTTTCGTACCTCAAAAGGAAAATCGGAACCGTTATAAAATTAACGCTAACCGTCACTTTGATGTCCATCCGTCTGTCTGTCAAGACGCTTTATCTCGGGAACGCCTGGAGATATCAAGTTGAAATTAAAACCATATACTCAAGTTTGCAGTCCCTTGAAACTGTAAAAAAATCAAATTTCTAAATTAACGTAAGAAAAAGTTACGGCCGATGGCCGATTAAGTATCGCAGAAAACGTATATTTCGACACTTTCAAGGGAATCAAAATGTATAGAGTACTTTCTGTTGACTCAGAATTATGAAATTTAGCGATTTTTCCCTGTACGTATTATAAAACGTATTAGTATACGTTTTATAATACGTACAGGGAAAGATCTGTAATTAAATTATGAAAAAATTGTCTTTGACGTACGGGAAAGGCTCGGAAAAACTGTGAGACTCGATTTCTGAACTATTTATAATATGTAAGTAACTAAAAATTTGTACGGAACCCTTAGTGGGCAAGGCCGACTCGCACTTGTCCGTTTTTTTACAAATTTTTCAATACAAATAGCTAAATTGTCAAGTTTCAAGAATTATAAACATTTTCTTATTGGAAGTTGTTTATCAAGTGAAGAAGCATTTTTTGGTATTGCGTTAATTCATTAACACGTTGTATAGACCGCCTTCTCCATATAAAAATGCATAATTGTTATATAATATGTGTATAAAAATTATGTACGTATTATTTTCGATGGTTTTTTAGACGACTGTCAGGATCGTGGCAAGTGGCAAACCCTGGTGTTCTGCCTATCCCTCTGAGATACAGGCGCGAGTTTATGTAATGTTACGTAATTACATTTAAAATTTATGATGTCTTTTTTAATGTCTTGTAGGTTAATCGATCCATTCCAACAGAAACACCACTAATATTTTCCCCAGTTAATTGCTGGAACTCGTTGAGGCGCGCTCCAAGTGCATGAATGTACAATGATCTGCTGATTGCAGTTGCACACCTGACTGCTGCAGCACTGTATAATAAATACACTGCAGGCGTAGCATATAGTGGTATAAGAGGCGGTTAAGGGAGCTAAGAGTTTTGAGTGGGATATTTTTGACTTCAAAATATTGCTTTTGAGAGACACAGCGTATAACATTTGGAGTCTTTCACATATAAAAGAGATATAATCCGTTTGTAGGCACGCTCAAACAAAGAAATATTAAAATATGTTGACTAATACCGTAATATTACGAAATCTATACGTAATAATAATAATAATCTATAAATAAATTAATAATAATAATAATAAGAAACTGCTAAAATTTTACTCAGGAGAACAATTAAAGCAATTCGGTATTTGACACGATCAACAATAAATTATTTCATATGCTCGATTAAAACAAAAATTACAAAATATCTCGGGAAATGTATTTTAATTACAAGTTATTACAATTTTTAAATAGATTAAACATATAAGGAGTGCTCTGAAATGTGACGTCATAAGCCAGTATTTTCATACAAAATTCCGTTTTAAAAGTAACTCATTTAATATTTTCTCAAATATCCAATTTTATTGTTATTTCTTTTTATTCATACGAACTGACCGCGTTAAGTTTTGTTTATTGGGAATGAGAGTGGTTTAATTATAGATACAAGAGGAACGGTTTTCAGATTAACCATTTTTTACACCGCACCCTGTGTGTGTAATCTCCTTTTTTGTGTACAATCCTTACTATAATACTTTAAACGCGAAAGTATGTATGTATGAATGTTTGTTACTCTTTCACGCAAAAACGGCTGAACGGATCCGGATGCAATTTTTCACAGAGATAGATTATAATCTGGATTAGCACATAGGCTATTTTTTATCCCGGAAAAATACACATCAAAATTACCACGCGAACGAAGTCGCGAGTAACAGCTAGTGAAATTTAATCCTTCACCGCTAGCGACTGGTATACAGTGAAATATCGTGAGGAAACCAGAGTGTCTGCAGTGTTCACATACCTCAGCGCTTGAAATCGCAAATCCGCGAAGGGGAACGCGTGGTAATAAAGCCCATGCTCTCTCTCTGAGAGAAGGCCTCTGCCCTGCAGTGGGACGTATATAGGCTACATAAAAAATAAAAATAATTATCTACTATACTCTTCTAGAATTACTAGCTCTTTGGGCGCGCTTTGTGGAGGGTGGTGTAGCCGTTACACCATCACGGCCCTGAGCCTGCAGTTGACGAGGGCCGCGGGCGACACCTCGGAAAATTGGACGGGAAATATAATTGGAATATTATGCGCCGCGGAATATGCACCAGCAGAAGGGAAACTCGGCGATGACGATGACGTTGACTGCGCTTTACTGGTAGAAAATACTGAAGGGCACTAATTCTGCCGTATTGTACCTACATTTATTTTAAGTGCAATAAAAGTCATCATCATCATCATGCCTCCCGCATGATCTTCCAAGCTTCCCGGTCTTGTGCCGCCCGCATTCAGCGACTCCCCGTCACCATAACCAGGTCTTCAGACCATCTGGTGGGGTGCCTGCCCACGCTGCGTCGTCCGGTCCGCGGTCGTCAGGTCAGAACTTTTTCATCCCAACGTCAATAAAAGTATTGATTAATAAATTAATGTTCTTAGGAGGCGTGACAAAAGGTACGGACAGAAAATAAGGTCAAATATAGGTAACGATATTTCTAATTGACCCTCTTTTATTTATTTTGAACTCCATACGAAAAAAATATATATTTCGCTGTAAGAGCAAACAAAACGTTAAAGTATCGAAGACCTCACCGCTGGCTACACCATGGTAGCTCTTCTCACGCGCTACGTAAGGGCGAGTATCAATCAAAAGGGCGGTGACGTAGACAGGGTGATATAGACAAAATCCGATGTACATTCGAAAATGGGGTATTCTAGACATCGAGTACCTTTTACTGTAGGGGAAACTTTGTAATCGCAAAAATACAGCATCTAAATAGGTTTTTAAATTGTCCTTAGCACGGATTAGTGCAACAAAGAATATAAAAAAATACCATTCATCATTTTTAACCGAGTTCAAAAAAGGAGGAGGTTATCAATTCGACGCGCATATGATTTTTTTTATTTTTTTTATTTGGCTATGTTCCTCCATAGCTCCGTCAAATCTTAACCGATTTCGACAATTCTTTTTTTGTTCAAACAGGTATAACGTCCCATTGGTCCCATTTTAATTTGGTGAAGATCTGATGGAGACTTTCAGAGATGGAGAACGGAACTCTTCGTAAATAAGCCCTATTGGGGCCAATCCTTTAGTAATATCCGTATGTTAATAAAATAGCGTAAAAGTAGTCCCAAGTTAATTTGGTGATGTTCTGGTGAAGACTTTCGGAGATGGAAATTTAGAACATCAAATTTTAAAGCAACGAATTAAGTAGGGTAAATTATGGTTATAAGGGACTTATTTATTTTTCTCCCGCTCCACCACTAAAAATTTAAAAATAAAATTTATTTTCGGTCTGGTATGTTAGCCATACCGGGTATGTATGGCTAACATAGCAGGCGTAGATTCTACTTTTACCCGCTTCCAAAAGACGGTAAAGCTAAAGGTGCCTAACGGCGCTTATACACGGGCGGCATGTGTGCCAACGCGCTGACGCGGTTATTCGACGCTGACACGTCGGTGACTGCCGTCGGCGCATCGACGTTAGCTGTCGACGGCTGCCGTCGCCGCGTCCACCCCTGCCGTCGACTAGCGTCGACGGCTGCATTTGGCACACGTGCATAAGTGTTAATCTTCTACAATAAGTATTTTCACCACCGCCAGTCCATTTTTCAGTTAGTTGCACTTTGAAGGGGGCTTTGGAACCTGGAGGTGGGTTTTCTTAAGCTCACCCGAGTCATAAATTAACTATTAGACACAGGTAATAAGTTAGGAAAAGTTTTTTTTGAAAGGCATTGCTTTTTCTGATATTTTGCGGTATTATGGAGTTGTTTTACAAAAATATACAATCTCTGAATTGTTTGCGATTTATGCAATTTTTCAGCCGTTTCCACTAAAAGTGGAACTTTTATTAATCAATTGCCTATGATCTGAGTGACTGTAATATATTGATTTACAATATATTATTGTTGTGTATTATGGATCTCAGTCTGAAATATGAATATAATTAGCTTTTATAATTTAATTGTTTAATTACTATAACTAGAATTTGTCGTAAGAGGCACGGGCCTGCTGCTATTAATACAGGCTACTTAGTAACCTAGCTATAGCAGCAGATACCAACCAGTTTTGTTCACGTTTTTCTATTTATATTTAAACGGTTAAGTGAATGTACATCAACCCTGTAACTATCAATAAAGTTATTATTAGTATTATTATTAATTTCAATAATATTTTTCATAGCCGCTAATTTCACTCCCTACACGATTGTATTTCATTCCAATATCCCTGTATTAAATTTCTTAGTAGAACCAACTCTCATCATCAGCCATTTGACGCCCACTGGAGGACATAGGCCTCCTTCGCGGTTTTCATAACCACGAGGGGTCCTGCCATAATCGCCACGCTTGGCAGGCGGATTAGCGATCGCAGTATGCGGTTGGAATCTCAGAGGGACGCTGCTGCCCGTCTCCTGGTAGTTGTTTTCCTTAGTCGCCTTCTATGACATACACGGAAGGAAATGGAGTGACGCTATTCTTAATCCGGCGCCACACGGCGCCACGGAACCAACTGTTATGATCAAATTGCCTACTTCGACTACAGTTAATTGTCGAAGTTAACAAGTGTAGATACTGATATCAAATTGCGTATAGTTACGTCGAAGAGGTAAATAACAAAGTGATTCTAACGCGACCAGTGAAACACTGAGGCGACGACGGTTCGTGTTAGAATATCTTTATTAAAGTCCTTCCTTTAGGACAAAAAAATTCAATATTCTTCACTTGTCCTCAGACATGCTGCCATAAGATCGCTATTCAATGTTATCCCTAATATCAAGCCTCATAAGGGTCGTAAGACTGGATGTGTCGCCAGCAGTCGAATGTTTTCATCGTACCATCTTGCGCGGAGCCATTTTTTGACGTGTCACTGTTTCCAATTTCCTCGGCGGTTGTCTTCGAGGGTGGCTCGTAATAAAGATACTCTGAGATAATAAAGTGGCTCGAACCGAACCCACTCACTTCGAGTATGCTTCACTGGTGACGCCTCAAAGTCACGACTCAATTTAGAAAAAAAAAAAAACTCAGCAGGTCGGGCTTTTTCTAATCAGCCAGCGCCTTTGAAATTGGAACAATTTTTAAAAGGAAAACTACGAGAGATTTGCTTTTTCTGGCATTTAACTTTTTATTCAGCTCAGCTTTTTTACTGGCCATCATGGTGGGTTCATCTCGATATTATTCTATTTTATTATCATTATATATTATCGTATTCTAAAAAGATAAGTGTATTATTTCGGCAATTTCTCAGTTTGAGTTTTCACATGTTTTCCTTTTAAATTAGACGCGTTACGTTTGTTACGTTTCCTATTACGTATATACCACTGTTTTAGATTTCTTCTTAAAGATTATTTACTACCTAAACAAAAGTTCTGAAATAAAAATCTAAGTGTGTTTTATTCAAAGTAACACAAAAACTGTGGCTTACTGAACGTTGAATGTTAAACTAGTTGACCATTTCAAAATCTACATCATTTTGGAGAAAAAATCACCAGACAGACTCCAAACTTTAGTGTAATGTAATTCTAACAATATATTTCAAAAATATTTGGGCAGCAAGATTATCTTTAAGTTTTTATTAAGATGGTTTACCCAATTAGAACTATCTTCCTACCTCGCGCACAGGGAACTCGCGCAATGAGCATTCTATTTTTTTGGAGTAGTTCCTATTATTCTCAGGTCCCAAACTTCCCCAATTTAAGCAGCAATATATCAGATAGAGTTTTCGGTACTTGAGCATGTGCCTCAGCGTATCAGCACCTCTGTTAATATCTCCACACGCGTTCGTGTCACGTCCTGAACACCCCTATTGTCTGTCAGCTACGTTCGCAAACATTTCTGCCGTCGCCACCGTACTTACGTGTATTTTCCGGATTTCTGAGCGCATCAAGGAAACTGCAGTGTTTGACCAGGATCAGTCACTGATTGCCTTAAATTTACTAGGCTTGTTGTTGCTCTTTCTTTCTTCAGAGAAATCTTTCTTTTTTAATGAAAAAGCATTTAGTGCAGAGGATATTAAGTAAATTCTAATAAGGCGCTGTTGCCTCTGAAGTCGCTATAGAGTACCCATTTCAAGATTTTGTTTGAAACGAAATGGCGACTTAACAGGGCACTCAAGAGCCATATCAGAGGTTTTATAAAACCTTTGTTATAAAACTTTGTTATAAAATTTTGTTATAAAAACTGCATAAAAACTTTTTCTTTAGTGAAATTATAATAAATTCTCAAGTCAGAAACAAGAGCCTATGAAGTTAGGTACACTTGAATCTCCAGTACCGATTTTATACATTTAACGTTACGTCCTTGATGAAAATATAGAGCGAAAGTGTACCGCCATATTTCAAAGGTTGGACTCAAAAGCGGCGGAATCGAATTGCGGGCCCGCGCGCAGATTTATAATTCCGAAGTCTTGTCAGGGGGTAGTCTTATTGGCAAACATGGGGGCTGCAGGATGATAATTAATCTGGCCAGCCTCGCCAGACGGAGCCAGCGGAAGCCTGAGCCTGAATACAAATCACTGGGACGCTACTCTCAGTTCTGTTTAAGGGGCTCCACGCAGTAATACTAGCGCCATGTTAGAGTAATTTTTAGGACCCATAGCCGTGAATTAAAGGCAAAAACCCATTTCAAGATTCTGTCCGAAACGAAATGCATTAAAGCCAAAACGGCCGTTTCGGGCATAAATGCTATCTAGTCCGTGATCCTAGGTTCTCAGTCGTAGGTCCTAAAAATCTGATTGATCGTGACAGGGATTGTTCTGGCACTTTTTGCAAAAATATTCTGTATCAAAAAATCCCAAAAGATATGATTTTTTCCATTCGTTGCGCTAGTGTTACTCCATGTAGCCCCTTAATAAAGTCACAAGTACAATTGTATAATATGCACGATGTTTTTGCACTCAATCCCACGAGTTCGAACGGGTGAATTGCGGAATGTGGATTTTTTTAAATATGATATGAAAATTATTTATTGCACGATAATCAACGATGAACTTAATGAGATGACTTATTTATACATCTACGTAATGAGATGAGTTATAAATCGTCCAGTGGCACCTTCACTTACACTAAATGGGTAAAGGGACTACTCGGGCGCTGCAGTGCCTGGGAGATTGTTTCTTAGATTTTAGGCTTTGACATTGTTTTTAGGCTTGCCCAACACCTTTACCATCCTGACAGCTTAATTGGCCTAGCCCGCAGAAAAGACAAATCAATATGTGCGGAGTCAACCCAGCCACGGGTTTCCTCACGATGTTTTCCTTCACAGAGCTTAATAGTCTTTAGTATTTTTAATGGGCAATCTATTTACAAATGATTGAATACTTTTTCATGTTAGTCATGATGTCATCTGATGTTGATGTGTTGAATATCAAAAATTCAAAATCTCAGTCGATACTGTGTGCTAAACCTCACTCGACCTGAAAGTTACCTTTCCGATTTAACGGAAAATCACTCCGTAAAACTGTCTTTTGTTCGTTTCGGTGGCATCTTATATCTTAATCAGTATATTCGTGATTGCGTAACAAACATTCAATTATCAAAATGAGTTTTTTTTAAATATATCACAAGTTCCTGCTCATTGTATTCATCGGCAAGATTTCTACCCTCTGATGCGCTCGCACGTCCCTGGCTCGTTGTGACCTTTAATCTCGAGTAGACCTAATAATTAGCGGTTCGCTTCGCCGTGACACCGCGAGATTGGAAGGTAGTCGCGGTCAAGCACGCAAGGTGTTAACTTGTAAATCATACCCGTTCGAGCTCCGGTCCAAGTTTAAATTAACCAATTATTGCTAGGTAGAGCCATTGCGGCACACAAGTTAAAACTTTAAGACAAGAGTTGCAGCTGGAATGCCAAAATAGCAGAGGTATCACTTGTTTTCATTACAAAAGTAACCTCTTCAACCTCCTCTTTTAATACGGCTGCCCGAACAAAATCGAGTTTAAAGTTTTCATGTACGTTTGTCAGTTTCTATATTTCTATACACTCTAATCGCTGAGAGCAACTTCGAGTGCACTGTCAAGATGCTGGGTTGGTTAGTACAGCATTTTGCATACGCGTCTTCGAAAATATAACCAGTTCCCGTAGCATAACAGTATAGTTAAGGTTCGATTCGTACAATGACTCATAGTTGGGCCATTGTACGTAGCAAGTGATGAGGTATGTACCTCAAACACTAGGGCTTCCTCACGATGTTTCCCTTCACAGTTAGCGAGTGGTATTGCTACAATAACTTCACAAATGTACGTAACTTAGAAAACAAAGTCATTGGTACATGCCGGAATTCGAACCCACGACCTCCCGAATGAGAAGCCGGCGTTCCACCGCTCCGCTACCACAGCTCCACAGTAGCATAATAACGAGCGACTTGGTTATACACCTCTTTTATGGCGCTATCCAAATGAGCGACACATCATTGTGCTCAGCCGCTATGTCGTGTTAAAACGTGGGACAGGATTAAAAAGTATCGCATTTTTATGCTACAAGCACTAAACAGCTGTGCCTATTCGTACACGTTTTCCGTATGTAACCACTATGGTATACGTGGCAGCCGTTTTTGCAGATGTCCCGCGGAAGACCGCAAGCCATTTAGAGTATGGGTAAGTAGTTAATTTGTGATTTGGCCAGCAACGTGCGAAAACATCCGTAACGTAACTGATTAAAGTGCACTCACACCCGTACTACAACCTCGTGATTATTCTTCTGCCGTAAGATTCAAGTATTCAATACACTACACGGTGTAACAAAATCTAAAGATTCAGACGATTCAAAACAAAACAAAACAAATCCTATTAGCAGTTATGTCGGTTGTGCACATCAGAGCTTTGTCTGCAGTAAATTAAAATTATTTAGTTGTTCAAACGAAAGGTTTCTGCGAATGGAATTGGCATTCCTCCGGGATAGGTACGCGCTTTGAGGGCGCTCAGAGCGGTTTTATTACTGAGTTTGGGGTGCGGGCGGAACTTGTGGTGAACGAATGTCTTGCGTGCGCCGTAATAAATACCGACCTATTGCAAAAAGTCTGCAAAGCAGAAGAATGGAAACCTATCTAACATTTTGGGATTGAATATCTTATTTCTTTTATTTGATTGGCCTTCTCTTAGCTTATCGTCAGGTGGGACAGGTTCCAAATGCGAGACTGTTATGCGTAAAATAAAACGGTCAAGTGCAAATTGTACACCGAGGGTACCGGACCACCATTAATAAAATATGTGTAACGTTCTTAACCCCCAACTTAAGGTATATTATGTTTTAGGCAATGTTCTGTAAAAAGTTCAACATTTTCGATAATTAAAACCAATGATTATGTACGGAACCCTTGGTGCGTTAGTCCAACTAGTACTTGGCCGAGTTTCATTATTTGTTAGGCAAACTTCCATAATAATACGTATTATAATAATAATATGGGAAAATTTTAACTGGCTACCTATTACGGTTCAAGAGATAAAGCCCGTTATAGGTCACACAGACAGATAGGCGTCATAGGCTTGGTATACATCTTTGGATACGGAACCCCGAAACAATGAATTGATTAAATATCATTTTACTTTCAATCCAACGCTTGTTATGTACAATCTCTAATCAAGATGGTATCTACCCTGCTAGTCCCCATTTGATTTCTTCCCGTTAACGTTTTTCCATTAACTTGTGATGTTTTAATTTGGTCTGAAGTACTCGTATTTGCCAAGTTACGACAGTCACATACATTACCTACGTACTATAAGCCGTTGCATTTTTGTTCGGTCTTCTGTGCGGTTAAAATTTATTCTGTTGCCATTTCTAGAAATTCATCAAAGGATTCGCGAAAACAAATTCCACGTTCCACGTTCGGTGTTTTTAAACATGCATTTAGCTTGCATTGGTTTGGGTAAAATAAAATGTCTCGGGCTGCCTCTTTCGTTCTTTATTTGAAAGTATTGCCAACCAGTGCTGTTGAAATAGATTGACCATAAACAAGACTGATGTTCAATTGTTTTTAAATTGTCACCAATGACAACGCTACATTCTTGTAGCGCAGGGTGCGATATTGGTTTTGTTTTTGCTGATGTCACATGCTGCAACGTAGTTATAGTTGAGACATACCACTGGCCATCTGCACTATTATACTTTATTATTTAAGCTTTTGACATAATAATAAGGTCCGTTGCTTACAAGCTGTAATGCTAAGGTTGTGATCAATTTATTTAATGATGGCCGATTATGTGTTCAGACATTCACTTTTACTCGGTCTTACCCTGGTAAAATATTGAACGCTAAAATTGTAAAGTTCGCCATCCACTCAACTAAATAGAATACTTTTTTTACTGTACTATAAAACAAATGAAGTTATAGTTGGAAGTAAATTAAATTTTTAACTTAAGGCGATTATTCCGAATCAAACATTTACGCTGGATTAATGTTTACCTAAATTGATTTGGCATAATTTTACTTGGAGTCAATTAGGAGGATCATTTACGAACAAACTTTGCTAAGTGAGGTACGATCAAACGCTTTATCAATCTGTCTGTAGGCTGAACAAAACTTTGCTCCCCATAAGTCAATTAAAGCGGTCCAAACTCGAAAACTTGATGCCAGTAAATAAACGCGGGGTGAAAATGGCCTGGGACAATGTTTGTTGGCAGGTCAGAAGTGCCACCTACTGTTGTTACTGTTCCAAAATTTGCCATTTATCTGATATTTTTGCATAACATGAACATGAACATGTATCTTCTCTTATTTCATCTTTTTAATCGTAGACCACTTTGTCTATGTCAACATAGACCAGAATTTAATAATACATTTAGTTTGATGCGGTGGTGGTGATTGGACTCTGAATCGAGAGACCCAGGTTCGATTCCCAGTGCGGGCATGTACTTATGACTTTGTTTTCTCAGTTATGTATATTTGTGAAGTTATAGTAGCAATACTACTCGCTAACCATGAAAGAAAACATCGTGAGGAAACCTGAGTGTCTGAGCTATTCACATATCGCGTGGTGGGCACGCGTGGTAATTAAGCACATACTCTCTCCCTGAGAGAAGGCCTGTGCCCAACAGTGGGACGTATATAGGCTGCTTATGTTAGTTTGAAAAGTGCTTGACCTATAGTTGTTACGACCTTCTCTTTATTTTGTGCTAAAAAGTTTGAAAAGCGTCACCTTCGTACTGTTATTAGAATGCTTTAGAGATTTCGATTAAAAGCCTTAAAATTCATCAGATTTTTTTGTACACTGCACTTTTTTGCATAGCGAATATTAAAGATAAAGGAAATAAAAGGAAACCAACATTGCGCTTCTGTTTGTTTTATTTCATGTAAAATGATCCCGGTTTGTTTGCGGCTGTAAATGCTGAGACAGGGGCTTTGCGCCTACTTTTACCTGACTCTTCTTACCGGCGCACAGGCGTCAGAATCGCGTGGTGCATCTGAATAATTCCTCATAGGCTTAACAGTCTACCTCGAGGCATTGGCGAGTAATTAATGGTCTGCCACTAAGACAGGGGGTGGAATCTGATCAATTTGCCGGTTGTAGTTTGGTTGCTGGGATGTGAGCAAAGACGTAGAAGAGACTCAGAAATCATAAATGTATTTCAACGTAAAGAATTTACATTCTGTTTGTTGAATGTCAAATTACAATGTTATCGCTGTCTTCGGACTTATAGTATTGAATGTCACTGTTGGGAACAAGGAGAAAAATGAAATGGAATAGAAAATTTATTGGAAGAGACATTCCATACAAGTAACATTGATAGTTTGTCCTTTAAAAGGTACCTAGATTACTTAGCTTCGCCTAAAATGACTAGAATTTTTTTATCAAGGGATTTTGATTATGTGTTTTGCAGACAAAGATGTTTTCAGATTTATTTTCTTTACAATATACTAAGCAAATTTTACAACGCGTTTAAGTAAGACTCAATTGGTGCCTAACCTCTCGGTTTCTCGTACTTTAATAGACTATTAATCTACTGTTCACAGCTGCTGTGTTTTACTTTTGTATGCACTTTTGCCAACGGTTAACTGTTAGCAGTAGATTAACATATTGTTTGTATATGAGAAACCCGAGGTTAGTGGCGTCCCGCTCATACTAAACGTATTTAATATAATATAATATAATTTAATATGAACAAACAACCTGTCGCTCCGTCTGTGCCAAGACGATTCACACCGAAGAAAAAGTTTACTTCACGACAAAATAACTAAAGAGGGGTGACATTGGATCAATTTGCTGGATATTCTAAGTTCTTTGTAATATTACTCTGCCGATTAATAAACAAAGTGTCAGATTAATGGTGGAAAATTTAAAAATTAAATTAGGTGGTAAGCTAAAAGCTCTTTTATACTGAAACGATCAAACCGTTAGCAAATCTCCCGTATGTACGCAACTTTAATTGCGGTATTAAGCCAAACTTAGAATAATTAATGCGTAAGGAGTTCAGACCCCCAAATATGGTAGACATAGACTAGACTTTTGTCTGCGCTTGCGCAAGAGAACTCCGTACGAAAATGGGACATCTCTACAACAAGGACAGACCAAACGCGTGACATGTTAAGCCTATTACCTGCCTCGTTGGTCTAGCGGTTAGCACGTTTGACTACCAAAACGGAGGTCGTGGGTTCGATTCCTACTGGAGGCCGTCGTAATTGATCTATACAAAAGGCCTCGGTCTGAGTATATTTACATGTTGGTGATGCCTGGGTATATTTACATGTTGGTGATACCATAGCACAGGGTATCCTTGTTTGGGACCAGTACAAGTGATCGTATTGTGTGCAAGTTATTATTATTATTGAAGTAGGTAGAAGGGAGCTACGTGGACCGTTAACACCTCCTACGGTCTGGTGAACACCCCAGCACGTTGGGTTCTGCATACGTGCATTGGATTCCTGTACGGTAGGCCATTACTTTTCAAGGTCAGCCCTCCTGAAAATAACATTTAATATGCCACCGTCTTGGACGAATGAGGAGATCCGCAGAAGAACCCGAATTACTAATATAGCTCGAAGAATTGCTCAGTTGAAGTGGCAGTGGGCGGGGCACATAGCTCGGAGAATTGATGGCCGTTGGGGCGGAAAGGTTCTGACCTGGTGACCGCGGATCGGACGATGCAGCATGGACAGGCCCCCCTCCAGATGGTCTGACGACCTGGTTACGGTGGCAGGAACTCGCTGGATGCGGACGGCACAAGACATGGAGGCGAAAACCATAAGGGAGGCCTATGATGATGATTATGCCAACGTCAAACCAAAACTATTGAGAAATTAGCAATAACGATGGGGAACTCCCCTCCAGCTTAGATTGGATTGACATTGTTTTTCTACGTTAATGAATTTTTTTTCTGAGGTTTTGCTGGTCTTAAAAAATGCGAAAAATCAATTTACACTTCCAAATTTTCATAAGTTTTTCCATTGAATTCTTAAAGTTTTCTAAAAAGGGTGTGGAGACGCCCCAGTCGCCAAGTGACGTCACAGCGTAAGCCCGATTTATATGGAGAGTTTTTTAGGGTTCCGTAGTCGCCAAGGAAGCCTTATTGTTTTGCCATGTCCGTCCGTCTGTCTGCCTGTCCGTATGTCTATCTGTCTGTCCGCTCAAAGACGGTTAGAACGAGAAAGCTGAAAAAAAATTTAAAAAAAAAATTTCAGGGTACGCTCTACACCTAAATTAGTTATGCAATTTTTTTTTTCGCCTGCACTATAGTGGAAACATTTTCAAGCGACCAACCGTTGGATTGGTCGCTTGAAAATATTGCGGGTGTAGGAAGATACTTTTTTTATTTAGGTTTCCCTTTGCGAAATATAAAACTTCAAAAAGTGCAAATTCTTTGTCCGAGTAGGGCGTCCCCTCCCTCTCCTGGCTAAGCGGTTGATTGTAGAAACGTAAAAAAATTCAGGGTTGTAGCACATATTATTATTATAATGAACCTAAAAGAAAAACTGTTACGGCGTCTACTTAAACTTTAAAGAGTTAACGAGTTATAGGCGACCAACTTATAAAAGGAAAACTTCATACAAAATCCTTTGAAAATTACGTTGATGAGTAGTTAGTTCTGTAAAGCAAACAAAACCCGCGCACTTGGCCGGTTTCATATCACGTGACTAGACTTATCGACCATACACAAACTCAAATTCTAGTGTATGTCTACCGCCCCGCGATACAGAAGTAAGAAGATGACGATGATTATTTTGAAAAATTCTAATCACGTTTATTAATCTTTTGACGCGCCCACTCCAATGAGATCAGAACATTGATCAGAACATTTTCTTGTGCAAGTTCTCCATTATTGACCATCGTACCTTACCTCACTTAAGGATAAAACACACCAACGCGGTGGCGGTGGCGGTGGCGGTCCATACCAATACCACTGCGGTAAATGATGTATTGTTTGATGTATGGATCGCCACTGCCATCGCCACCGCCACCGCGTTGGTGTGTGTCATCCTTTACCATAATACCGCTGCCGCCCCGTTTTATATTTTTTATCGAAAATCAACTTGAATAGTCTTTGCTACACAATCTAAAGAAAGAAGAAAGAAGACATTTATTTAAATTGTCGCTAACACTAAGTAAACACGAAGGTACACAAACAAAATACACGAACGTCAAAAAAACAAAAATAAAAGCAAAATAGTCGTGAAGAGAACACGTGAGGCATTTAGAATCGAAGGCAGCCGGGTACCATACAGTAATGTATGGCACCCAGCCACCTTGGACTCCAAATGCCTCAGGTGCTTCCGTGACAACAAAACAGTGGCTCCAACTCAGCATACTTTACTGGTGTGTGCTATAGCTAGCTTAACACCAGTAATCTACTCGTTATAATATTGTAGCAAAAACACGTCGCATCACTATTGTGAAAAAAGGTGTCCATGAAGTGTTGCATTTTTCGCCTATGGTTTTCTGTCAAATAAATAAGGAACTTCATGGGTGTCCATCTGCCAAATGTTAAATAAACGATTGGACCGTTTATAAAGCTATAGCTAAAAATTCAAGTGAAACTTAAGTAAGTTAAAGTTACTCATAAATTAAAAAGTATATAGAAGTATCTGCTGTTTCATAGATTGCATAAATTATTGGTGATTTCAGTTGGTTTTTTTAATAATAGTTGTCATCAAAAGCAGCATGTCCCCGTTATGTTTTACCGAACCTTTTTGCAACACGTTTTTTAACAAAGAGCAAGAGGGATTCTATTGTCGATGCGGTAAGTTCTGTTTTACTATGATTTTTTTGTTTGCCTGATGTCAGAAAACTATACAATAAATAAAAATAAACTACACGGGTTTTTAAGAAAATCTTAGAGGATCAATAAAACACACCAACGCGGGCGATGGCGGTGGCGATGGTGGTCCATACAAAATACTACTGGCGATGACAAGTCCACGAAATGGCAAGTCCACGATTTAGACTTGCAAAAGTAAATACATCCTTTATGGGGCACTCTATAAGGTTCTACAACAAAACTCCTCAAGATATATTAGAGTTACCTCCAACGCGGTTTAAAAAATGTGTTAAGCACATTCCATGCAGAAAGGCTTACTATGACATCAAGGATTATTTAGAAGACAAATATGTTTGGCATTAAACAGTAGATTAATATTAATTACAGGACGATTGTGACTAGTGTTCAACACATTCATGACTAATATTTTAAGTTGAAAACTCTGTTAATTAAGTTAAAACGTGTTTTGAAAAGAATAAATGTGGGGTTTCTTTGTTAGCTTCTTCTCCACATAATCCATTAATTGTGAAACTAACAACTTTGACGTTCATTAAGTAAACATTCTGTTTTTATAATGAATAAAAATATTTGAATTGAATTGACACATATATGGACCGCCACCGCGTTGGTGTGGTAAATGACAGCGTAACTTATAAAAACGTCAAACCACTGAATTCTTTATGTATAACCCGTTGAAATAGCTAGGTAGCTCGCAAGATGGCTGTCTGATCGTGGCAGGTGCATAGATATTTTGCCGGGCAATACTGAACTCGCTCCGCTTGGTAACACAATTGACAAGCACCGTTCGCCCTCTCACAATTGAACGTGGGGTATTTTTTATCTATGTTTTTAACTATCATTGGCTTAATCCTTTACCCAACGTTTTGAGCTGTTTACAAGAATCGTGTTAACGGGGAACTGAGAGAATGAAAATCAAACAGGAAAAAGCATTTATTTAACACAAGTAAACTACGGTTATAATCTTAGTAGGAACTAAGTTACATAAGTAGCTCGTGGTGGTCTTATCGGTTGAGATTTTAGTATTGTCGTAAAAATTCGTTCGCAATATGCCCTCAGGTTATTCACCTCCGCATTAGCTATTGTTTTAAGTGTCCTACACTTCGTTACGTGAGCTCTCCGGGCACTTTTTATACCCTATTTTTTAGCCGAAGAGCCCTCCCGCTAAACTGATAATGAAAGAGGGTGGGGTCCGTACACACTCAGTTTTAGTAGGCCGTTACGATCAAAATTTATTGTAACTGCTCTAATGTTTTCTTTTACTGAAAACAAGGCGCCTTAATGGCGGTTCGCGGAGGTAGAACACCTGGTGGTGTCGTAATAGATGTACGCGCTTTTTGAGATGGATTAAGGAGGCTTAGATTTTATTTGTTATGTACTGTTTTTGGCTCTAGTTTCAGTTAGGAATTTAATTACATTCGTGTATTTTTTTCCTACATTCTCGCTGAATCTTTTCATTTTCCACTAGTACACCATTGGCAGCTGCAATACTATGGATACTTAAGGGCCCATATTGAAATACCTATTGCCAGAACGACAATATCATATCACACTATCGAGTTTTATACAAGTTATTGCTAAAACGCTGTATGTACAATGTGTTGTTGTCTACTCACAAATACAAAATTGCAATTATGAAAGTCTGACGCAAAATTGAAGACGATACATTTTTCAACCTTACTTTACATTATGGACTCACAATGTGAGTAAATATTTCTCAACATCACCCGAACCCCAGAATCTTTCAATTTATTTAACGTACAACAATCACCTTCGGCATAAGTCAGTGTTTCGTAAAAAGAAGGGTTTCACCTGAAGCCCGAGACAAATCGTTGTCGAACAAACAGTGAACCCTGTTGCTGTATCTATCAGACCCCGAGGCACGTCAACCCTCCCCTGCCGACGCAAAACAATCCGCAAGAGTAATTTATCCCATTTCCCTCAATTACGACCTTTTCAGCCAAAAGGAATCTCATGTCAAATGGGGTAGGCGGATGTAAGCAGTAGACAGTGTATTATGCGATGTGGTAAATTCATTTTCATATAATGTGAATGACTCAAACTTCCGAGTGTTGCTGATTGATTTCTCGATTGATTGATCGAAGATTGCTGGTATCTGATTGGGAATTTAAATTGAAGATCTAAATTGTTTTTATAACTTAAGACTTTTTTTATCGCAACAAAAATGATTTTTTAGGAAAGCGAAGGAAAGTTGTTATGCTTAGCAAACATAAGTAAAACGGGAGATTCCTTCAATTCGCTCGAGAATTTCATTTATTACAGTTACACGTTGAATGTTGAAGTAGGAAGAAACTGTTGAAACGAATCATTATATTATTACGAATTATTGAAAAGGAATTTGCATAGTTTTTTCACCAATAACAAAGAGGTTTTGAACGTGCGCTGGCATTTAAACTTTTCCTACTCCCTACCTACGGTTGAGCTGACTCGAAGGGGAAGGTAGGCTAAATTAGGAATTAGTGCCTACGCGATTAATCACGATGCTCCGTGAGCCGAGACAAGGCGCTGTTAGGTAGATCGTCTTTTGTTTTCCAAAGCATTCGGGGTGCGAGCGACAGATTTCGCATTTCCGACGGAGGTGGACCGTTCCGCTAGACCTGAAAATGGTATGGTTCGTTGCACCGCACCCCGTGTGTAGGTTTTTGATTGGTTAATTTGTTTGCAAGTCCAAAGGTTAGTATGTGTCAAGTATGTGTTGATGGAAGCGGTTTTTATTTTGTAGAAGCCGTATAATATATAAACTACGTTACCAGGCAACACCTTTTAAGCGAATGGGTGGAATCTTTAGTGATGATTTATGATAGTGGATAAGTTATGAGCTTTAAAGTTCATTTCTCAATGATGTTGCTGACGTATGTGCGTGCTAACACTATGAATGTATAGAATATGTCACGGAACATAAGCTTGTCGCAAATTAATTGCTTATTGTTCACCACGTGCAGGCTAAGTATCAAAGACCTTGTTACGAATTAAATGAACATAATTGGTAATACAAAACCGCGGGGGGATGGGGTGCTATGAAGCATACAAATTTTCCGCAAACCCTTTAATCTTTCTCCCGGTTATTTCACTTGTCCCCTCATTGGCGGATTGCCCCCTATCCTCCTCAATATACGTTGATGTTATTTAGAACTTCGGGGCTATCAACTCAGCGTCTAGACGACTTTTTATTGTGACCTATAAACAAACACGTTTTGGTTAGGTATAGATTCATGTTATGTATAACATAAATTGTAAAGCTGTATTTTTACACAATAAAATATACCTACCGATAGCCGATTTTGTGAGCCCCAACACCACGATTTGCGGTTTGGAAATTGAATGTCATATCCCGGCGTTTGAAAATATGAAAAATCATTTCTTTTCACATGTCAAGCGGAGCAAATTGTATCGGTGCAGAATAGTTGCCTGGAGGACGGTGGCTTTGAGCAAACCAGCCTTCTTCGCGTGGGAATTGCGTATACGTCCCTAAGCAATTCGCGGTAAAGAAAAAACGGAGCATATTCTCATCTAAAACTACTTATCGGTAAATATGTAGGTACATACATACGAAATTTCCCGGGACAAAAATATATCTTTGCTGAAGCCGAATATAGAGCACTCGGAATATTCCTATAAAATGTGTAAGTTTTCAGGACACTTTGGACGGGTTGTGTCATCGCTTATTGTCAGTAAACTGGATTACACATAAAATGCATAACTCCTGAAACACGTCGATCAGAGTTCGCGTTTTACAGTTAATAACCGTTCTTCTATGATCTTTTCATTGAAGGAAAACTTCGTGAGGAAACCTGAGTATCTGAGCTAGTTATATAACCTCAGCGCTTGAAATCGCTAATCCGCGGTGGGCACGCTTGGAGATTAAGCCCATACTCTCTCCCTGAGGCCTACAGTGGGACGTATATAAGCTGTTTATGTATGACCTTTTTCTCGGGCCGATATTTTTCGATATATTACCTTACTTTATATTCTTTTTGTTGCCCTAACACGTGCTAAGGACAATTTTAAAACCTATTTAGAGGCTAAAAATTCCACCCATGCCGGGACTTGAACCAGCGACCTCTGGGTAGCCGTGCCAGCGCTCTCCCAACTGAGCTCATGGGCAAGTGCAGGCATCGGCCAAATTTTTAGCCTCTAAATAGATTTTAAAAATATCTTATTTTAAATATTACTTTAATTTTTCATGCATTGTTTTATCTTAATGTGGTCAATTTGTAAGAAAAAGAAAACTTAAAGCGTCTTCTTATTGGCGTGGGTTTCATTTATTGATATTGGAGGAACTATTTCAGGTTTCGCGTGGTTACATTACCACATTTTGAAAGTAAAAACTTGCATTGATTACTACTAGTTTGCGTATATTATGAATGCCACACGCTCGTTATTCACACTTCCAGAGCTGTCGACGCATAGAGCAACTCACACCGGTTTTCTTTCAGGAAAAGAGTCTGGCCAGACTGCCGACACGCGTTTCCCTTTCATACGACTTCCTAGTGTAGGTATCGTATAAAATGCATCGTGTTTTGTAGGAAAAACTCGAGGGTGGAGGAGGGTCGGCGGACGCGAGTCGCATACTTAAAATGCGGTAAAAATTCTGCACGCCTACTCCGGTTGCACAAAAGAAGATACATTTGCGATTCGCCAGAGAATGGCCCCGTAATAACTTTGCTCATGAACAAAAGGCCATGTGCCGCGCGTACCTTTAGCATTATCAGCGAGGAATAATAAGATTTGTTGCGCTTTATATTGCGCAACAAATCCTTTTATTATATGCAGAAGAAGTCGAGCAAAAATACTCATTAGCTTGACTCCCTAAAAATGTTAATTAGACCTGAGATTTTCCTACTTAGCCTCATGGTTGGGCCATTGTAAGCAGCAAGCGTTCAGGTATGTAAATACACCAGACCTAGGGTTCCCTCACGACGTTTTCCTTCACAGTTAGCGAGGGGTATTGCTACTATAATTTCACAAATGTACCTACGTAACTTAGAAAATAAAGTCATTAGCACTTGCCTGGATTCGAACCCACGACCTCCCAAGTGAAGCGTTCTACCGCTCCGCTACCACCGCTATACACTATAAAAATAATATATATCTAAAGCACTTCAGGTCTTAGGTTTCAGTGTAAGTTCGTAGATGCCTCTTTTTAGGCTTCCGTAGTCGACAAGGAACCCTTATAGTTTCACCATGTCCGTCCGTCTGTCTGTCTGTCTGTTTTTGTCAGAGTAGGGGATCGCCCCTCCCCCTTCTCCTGGCTAAACGATTGATTGTAGAAACGTGAAAAAATTGAAAAGAAATATAATGAACTTAAAAGGAAAACAGTCACGGCTAAGTAGGCTTTACAAGTTAACGAGTAATAGGCGGCCAACTTATAAAAGGAAAACTTCGTACAAAATCTTGATGAAGTTGTTAGTTCTGTAAAGCATATAAAAACCCCCTCTTGCGATGGAACCCTACAGTGCGCGTGGCCCGATACGCGGTTTTTTACTTATTCAAAAGATTCAGACCTCATGGACTTAAAATATCATTATAGCACATTTAACAGGTACCTATTTAAGGAAACTTTTTTAATTCACTTAGATCGTGCGAATTTAACTCGCAATAACTTCCCCAAATCCTAAAAATCTCGTTGCTGGATAAATAATGTCACTAACATCGTCGAACTAAAAAGACATTCTGATTATTCGATTATAAACGCGTCCCCTCGAGGAAAACTTTTCCTTGCTCGAGAATGTCCAGGTTAGGTAAGATGGCGACATGACATGTGTATTTTCGACCATTAGACACGGGTTTTGATGCTTGAGACAAATATAAGTGGCGCGAGTCCTTTTTAGTTTTTGGTGAAAATGAAGAAGAAGAAAGACATTTATTATACCAACAAGATACATCACAGAAACAAAATAAGCATATAAGTAACATAATATGCACAACAACAGAAAGAAAACTAAATACACAACAGACAAAACGAATAAATAAAACAGGACCATAGATTTAGCACCGAATGCTCGTAGCACTTAGAGTACCTGCTTGCTTGACTGCCGTGAAAAACTTTATATTTTGCACTGTATTCACACTGACGAGCTAAAAGAGAAAAAATCTACAAAATTTGCTACACTATACAGATTGCTTTTAGCCTTTTGATGTTAGGCCAGCCCCCTAATGTTGTAACTCTCCAATGTAATTCCGGAGCGTCAAAATATGTATGAATTTTGCAGTTTCGAGCTGGTTAAGTCGGAAGAATTACGTAGTGGAGAAGTTTAAAAAAGGGCCTCAAGTTGTACTTACCAAATTGTATATAATACAGGTTTATCTTAGATTCTTTGCAGATAAATTACGGAAAATTTGTTTCAGATTTTTCGAATATTGGGTACCTACG
This sequence comes from Yponomeuta malinellus, assembly GCA_947308005.1. Classification (NCBI taxonomy): domain Eukaryota; kingdom Metazoa; phylum Arthropoda; class Insecta; order Lepidoptera; family Yponomeutidae; genus Yponomeuta; species Yponomeuta malinellus. The sequence continues at coordinate 7,263,189 of OX371010.1, forward strand.
TTGAAGCGTTAAATGTTTGAAGAAATAAAAAACTTTTTAGTAAATTTAAAAACTGTAGAAGCTTAGCTTTCAATGGGTGCTTTGAATAATAAACGGCATCGCACAGCAAGAACAATAGTAGGACAATGTTAATAAGTAGGTGCATCACGTGCCGCTAAACAAATTACTACAAACTTAATAAAGGAGCCTTCCTCGTCTTTGTTAGAGTTCTACGCTTAGCTAGCTAATTTTCGGTATAAATAAATAGATGAAAATATATATACGTAGGTACTTGAAATAACTTCCTTGTTGAATTATCTTCTGGCGCCCAATGACGCGGCGTGAGTTAATGTACAAAATAGTATTGGAGAGATAGTGATATGTCATGGTTAATGGTATTGTTTTTTTTTCAATATAATTGTTTCAATATATGTAAATGTTTATGTTATGTTGAAATATTAATAGTGATAATTTTATATAAGTTGTGAGTGTATTATGTACTTAGTGTTAATTAGTTGTGTATTTTTTTTAGTTTAGTAATGGCTAGATTAATTAAATGTTTGAGATATCATGTTCCTGCACAATCGAATTAGGCAAGCCTGCAATGGTAGTGTTATGTACATAAATAAATGAATAAATGTTTCTTTCAATTCAATTCAATGCAGGATTTTTATTTCGGATGAAGTCCATAGTGTTAGTTATTTCTTAAAGTAGGTTTAGTTAACACATTTTATTGTTTTATTTTAGATTATTTCATTTCGGTTAGTTCTTTCGTCTCCAAGTTACGCGCCATCCAGCTACGAGCCCCAAACCCATAATGTTTTCGATGAGCCTTTGTAGCAAGGTTTGCTCGGTATACATGTAGCCTAGCTAGCTAATTATTCTCATTCCTGGTTTTTTATTTGTGTACAGTAGATTCGATCTTTAGACTCCCACAATACGAGAGTGTTTTGATACAGTTAAATTAAATAATAATTTTCTTCCGTCCACTCCATGTTTGTACACTCGATGCTCGCTTCGATGTACTCACTGCATAATCGATCGCTATGACGTCCAAGTGCTCACTGCGATCCCTTTTGTGTTGGCGCCAAAACCGACACCTCTTGCGTCCCTACGAGTACTCTGTGATCCACCAACGAGAGGCTGACAGCAGGCTCACGCTGACGTACTCACTTGATACAGTTTCAGATCCATTGGAATATAATCAAAACTGCACGAACACAGCGTTTTTTATTTATTGCTGCTTTAAGTTTACGCGCGCACACTATCAAACCTTGTAGGCGTGCATGGTATGAAAAAACAAGTCACATGATTGGATCATGTACTATATAATATACTAACAGAATGTTCCGTGTGGCGCCGGATTAAGAATAACGTCACTCCATTTCCTTCCGTGGATGTCGTAGAACGCGACTAAGGAAATCAATTACCAGGAGACGGGCAGCAGCGTCTTCCTGAGATTTCAACCGCATACTGCGATCGCCAACCCGCCTGTCAAGCGTGGCGATTTTGGCAAAAGCCCTCATGGTTATAAAAACTGCGAAGGAGGCCTATGTCCTGCAGTGGGCGTCAAATGGCTGATGATGATAAACAGACAGAATTGAGGCCCAGACGCATTAACTTTTTTTGTTACAACTCTGCTTAAGGAGTGTGCCAAAACTGTTCACACGGATTTTCGCTATTGTTTCTAATTCGTTTCAAATACCTGCCGCTCTTAATTTCCACGTCCTGAAAGGTTGGATTTAAAATAAACAGTTTACCTTCTAAATTAGAGACTATATCTGCTAGGCTTGGCTGGCTTGGTTAGGTAGAAAAAATATGATAGGGTCGGGCAGAGAAGAGAGCATAATATGAGAGACACGTACTTTCCGTTGGGCATCGGCCGGGAATGGTCGGGATGTCACAAGAATATCTAGAATATCATAGTGGATAGTGATTGGGGGAACTGCAGACGGACAATTGGAGAGAGATGGTGCGGGACTAGGGAAGTCTGTGTCTTTTGGTTGCGAATGCCAAGATAAATTATGAATCACTGAGAGAATGAATGAATAAAATGAAGCAATTCAAACTCTGCAACTAAAATGTGAAGGTTAATCACCGTTTACAATATTTCCCTTCTTTCGCAGGATGCTCCGCGCAGACGCTAACGATCTTCCCGAAGCAGAAGCATCAGACAGTGGCGGTGGGGAAGTCCGTGGTGCTGACGTGTCAGGCCGATGCTCCCGACCCGGCCTTGGTCACGCAGCCACAGTGGAAGGATCCTAAGGGCAACGTTATCAACGACGCCCTGTAAGTATTCTATTGTAGTATTGCCGTTTCAATTGCAGCGGTCTGTAACATTTTTTCGGTATTAAAATCTAAGCCAGGAATTGTGCCAAGTTGTGGAGACGTTCTGAAATTCTGTTGTATATTTGATAGATATTGAAGCACAGAGATAAGAATAATAAAAAGAGAAAAACTTTTATTGAATCTCGATTCAGTTGAATGTTGTTACTAGTAGTTACAAAAGTTTTAGGTCTAGAAAAAAATGTGCCAATTTAACAAAAAAAAAGTTTAGATATAAGGTTTAATAAGTTTACACAAAAATTAGAGACGTTGCCGAATCCAGCAGCCCTTTTTGCTACGCTGACGTAAGTTAACCGATTTTAAAACATGAGCTTATTTTCCACAGCGCCGGTACCCGGCCTGAGATCTACACTGAACCCATGCCAGCAAAACAATCACATCTTTTGTACATCTCCTCCATAACCCCAGCCATGGCCGGCAATTACACCTGCGTCGCCACGTACACTAACATTCCGCTCAGCTCCAGCGTCATATTGGATACATTTGGTGAGTTTTAAAACGAAGTTTTATAAGTCATAATCGATTCTAAAGATGTCATGCAACCAAGGACTATAAATAAAACGCCATTTTTTTCATATTTGGACACCATTAATTCATCATCTCACATTCATCTACTGCTTGACATAGGCATGGTCACTGTATTGAAATAAATCGTATGTAATGCATAGCACTTCACTTGACTATTCGAGCGGAATTATTGAAATTACCACATAAACCCTATGGCGAATATTGGATACCCAGTGTACGACTCGCTAGTATTTAGCATAGTAGCTCTGATAACTCGTAATTTGCACCACCTAATATTTAAGTTACTTTACAAATGATTAAAAGTATTTTAAAAGTTTGTTTTGATATAGTATGATTTGTTTTAGTTGCCATCACATGGACAAATGCCAATGAGAATCAATATGCAACAAAGGGAAAAGACTTCAAAGTTATGTGTGAAGTGACAGCGGAGCCTGCACCTTCGGTGGACTGGTTTAAAGATGGAACTACGGTAAGTGGCTAGGACACCAAGAGGGTTTATCAAGTATTAACTTAACTTAGAATAAGAAAACGTAGGTACTTTATATTAAACTTCGTTTCAGATTCAAACCGGTGACAGATACGTAATCCATGCAAACGGTCTCATGATAAAAAATGTTCAAGAAAGTGACGACGGAACGTATACCTGCAGAGCTGTTGTGATTCAAACTGGAGAATTAGCTGAGAGGAACATCAAACTGGAGGTAACGGGGCTAAAACATTTCTACATGATTTTCATAGTTTGTTATCTAACAGTGATATTTATGTTCTTATTCAATTCAATTCAATTCAATTCAAATATTTTTATTCATTGTAAAAACAGAATGTTTACTTAATGAACGTCAAAGTTGTTAATAATACGTTTATTGCACATAAGTAAAAAAAATACAATGGCAATTTGGCGGACTTAATGTTCAGCGCTGCCAACATACAATCTTGTTGAGGTCATACGAGCGCCTTTGCCTGTCTAACCCTCTATCCGTCTAACTATACTGTTGAGTTTGAAAGTACCATCTTGAATAATTAATTTTACTATTCAGGTTTATACAGCACCAGAGATGGAAGAGAGAGAACCCAGAGTTCTTGTTAAGGAAGGCGAATCAGCTGCCATTAATTGCAAAGCTCGTGGACAGCCGCCACCAACTTACACATGGGTTAAAGCTTCAACACGAGAGGTATTTTGGAATTCGAAGGAAATAGAGTAAATATTCAAACCAATATTTTATTCAGATAATACAAATTGACGTTTTTTTTTTTCAGAATCTGGCGATGACTTCAAGATTCAGCGTCAATGAAATAAGTGGATTGCTAACGATTGACCGCGTCGAGGCCGGTGACTACGGGAAATACATCTGTGGTGCGGTGAACAAGGCTGGTCAAAATGAAACTGCGATAGAAGTGGAAGTCCTTGTCAAACCAAAAATATTTGAACTGTTCAACCAGACAGTGCCTGAGAAGACTGAAGGCAGACTAGAGTGCAAGGCTACTGGACGACCAGCACCAATAATTAGATTCAGAAAAGATAGTAGAAGAGAACCTTTTATTTCAGGATCTAATGACAATGGAAGGTGAGTTCATCTAAATTAAATCTATTACCAATATGACACTTGGCATGTTTAAAGTAAAATCACGCTGAAATGGTTGGACGGAGTGGGATTATGCCTCATAAATAGATTATGTGTAGATTATAAAGCAGGTACTTTTTATTCGAACGGAAACTGACGAACGAAGTTTCTGGTACTGCTAATACGCGAATTAGTCTGATTATGTATAGTGATTATATTCTTTTCTGTGATGAGGATAATTTTAATTGCGATGTAAAACCTAACGGCAAAGTGGGTGCTCGGAGCTGCAAGTGATGTAAATTACTTCAGCCAGATGTTGCTGCCTGTATGTAATACAGAAAGGTTTGTAAAGAGGTTCAAATTTTTTTGCAATTGCTCATTAGCTCAGTTGGGAAAGCGCTGGCACGGTTAGCCAGAGGTCGCAGGTTCAAGTCCCGGCATGGGTGGAATTTTTAGACTCTAAATAGTTTTTAAAATTGTCCTCAGCACGGATTAGTGGAACAAAAGCAATATAATCATGCAGGTACAGCGATATCATTCCGATGTAAAACCTAACTGTAAATTACTTCAGCCAGCTGTCGCTGCCTGTACGTAACAAAGAATGTGTAGTGATTTAATATTTTTTTGCAGAATTACGATTGAGACAAGCACAAGACAAACTGGCGATCAAATGCAAACAACAGCTGTTATAACGATTTCTCAACTAAATCGTACTGACGATGGCCTCTACGAATGTATTGCTGAAAACGATGGTATTTACTGCAGTACTATGAATATCATGGATTTTTTTAAATGTTTTTATTGCTCGAAGCACAGAAGTTGAGGTCTTATCTATTTATGCAGGTGGAGAAGCGAGGAAGAATGGTCATCTAACAGTACAGTTCAAACCATCCCTTGCACATATGTCTAACGTTCCTATCTGGAGTTGGAACGCCCAGCCCGTCAACATCAGTTGTGTCGCTGAAAGTATTCCTAATGCCACCATCAAATGGAAGTAAGTTTTAATCATACAAACAGCAATATGATAATTGACGCGTGTAAACCAAATAAACAATGATTTCATATTTTTTTCTAGGTTCCACGACTTAGACCTGGTTGAAAGTCCCCATGTTAGGATCTATGGCTCGGGTCCTATCAGTTATGTAACCGTCACACCTAGAGACAGCGCCCTTTATGGTTTCTACAAGTGCATAGCAACCAACATTTTGGGTGAAGCTGATCATACAATCCATTTGCGTGAAGCTTTCCCGCCTGCTCTTGTTGCTCAGGTTGGTATAAGGTGTTTGCCCAATTGTAGCAACTATTTATAAATAAATACAAACAATACTTGCATAAAAAAAGAGAAAACATGAAAAGTTGAGTATCTTGGAATCAATACAACATTTTATGGTTTGAAATATTCATACGTATTTCAGGTCCGTCAAGAAATAATAACAGCTACTTCAGTATCCTTCAATATAGTTGGGCCAGCCGAGGATATGGGGCCACCGATCTTGGCATTCACTGCTCAGTACAAAGAGAACGGAAACTATGACTGGAATTTTGCCATGAACAGAACGTGGTCGGTCAACTCGCCGTATATCGTGGAGAATTTGAGGCCCATGTTCACTTACGACTTCAGATTTGCTGCTGTTAATCAAGTTGGTGCCGGAAGCTGGGGATCACCTATGACCGTTACCATGCCTAGAAGGTAAAGTAAATTCATCATTTAAACACATTATAACCCTTCTATCAAAATATATTGACCTATCACTAAAACGATAACCTGTACTTATGTTTTCAATTTCAAATGTTTTAATTATAAATATAAAAACATTAAATGGAACCAATCCACCTGTAGAGTTTGACTGGGAATCCAAGTGAATGGAGAGAAACAATAGCAATGGTATCACTTTCTAATGAGTCTTTTGGTCTAAAAATAACTAAATCGTAAAATTTTTAGGTCACCTCCTGAAGTGCCAAAGTGGAGAGAGAACCTGAGCTCCGAATCGATCATCCACGCTAAATACGCTGACCGTTACGAACTCAGGTGGAAGATCCCAGCTCACAATGGTGAACCCATCGACATGTACGAAGTCAGCTATTGTCCAGTAAGTGACCTATATTCATTGCAAAGACTTTGAGAGTTTCAAATTATTTATTAAGTAAAGTTAGTCAAATAATTCATACATTTCATACTATTTTATATATATTGTTTTGTTATACTTTACAGTTTACAACTAAACAAATTGTCAGATTTTAGCGATTCTTCTTCGTTCACTATAGTTCAATTATTATCTCATTAGGGTTATGATCAATTTTTAAATTCAGTTGTTTAATGCCCTAATTGGCTAGGAAAGCATAAATTAATTCATATCAGAATAGACTTACGGAAGTTTATAAACATAAGTATAAATACTGGCTGTTTCAAAAAAGTTCGGTGAAACTAAGGGTCATTGTACTAATTTATACAAATAACTTTTGTTAATAGGAGTAACTCCAAAATATCGAAAAAAAATATCAGCTGTACCATACTACATTTTGATATTTCCTCAAGCGAATGTATGAAACAACTGATTTTTTTTTCATATTTTAGAGTTGCTTTTATATTTAAAGTTATTTGTATTAATGAGTATAACAAATTCCGTGTGATGCTGAAGGAAGTTGAAATCATAACAATATTCCGTCATTTCATCAGGTTTTGAAAGTAAGCGGAGAATGGCGGGTGTCTTCCGAATCTCAATGCGTAACCGAGGAATTGAAATCCTACGAGGCGATCAGCTACGAAATCCATGGCCTGCACCCAGACACTAAATACCGCATTCATCTCAGAGCCCACAATGTCCTGGGCTTCTCCCTACCTTCTCAGCTCTATGTCCAGACCGCTCTTGGTGAGTATAACCAGGAGAGTAACGAAGTACCCATCCGAGCTGGTTTCTATGATGTGTACATCGCTACCAATCCTCTACAGCCTTCATCAGTGTCTAACCTTAGTTCTTACGTTGGTGTCATCTTTGTTTCGTACTTCATTTGTTTATTTGTTTAACGTGTTCTCTTTTATTTAAGACCGCTTTTTCATTGGGCCTCCCTGTTGCTCGAACATTCTAAAATTTTTAATTATTTTAAAATAGTGACTATATTACAAATATATTATTGAGCTTCAAATTGCCAATCCGCAGTAGGCATGCGTGCTTATTGATCCCATACTCTCTCTCTGAGGCATGTGCCCTGCAGTGGGATATATATAGGCTACATAAAAAAGACTTCAGTAGTCTATACTTTAGAAAAAAATTGTTTTGAGGCGTTGCATTGTCAGAAAGTAAAATCAGGAATATTTTAGATATTTATATTTTACCTATACTTAGTTTTAGATAAAAAGAATTGGCTACTGAAATCATGAACTTTTTATGCCATGTTTAACTATTACAAACCAAGCATATGAAAATTATTAAAACACGTCTAAAATGTCCATAATTTTATCATTTAGTGATGCCTTTGACTATAATAATCGTCAAAAATAAAATGCAAATTTTACAATAATTAAATATGTTGTACAAGCCCTCACGTACACCTTTTTAAGCAACCGAAAGAGAGGGTGGCCAGGGATCACCTGGAAAAGATCCATAGTCCAAGAGGCCAAGTCGATCGGCGCTAGCTAGCATGTATTAGACTCTGCTGAGAACCACCTTCAGTAGTGGAAATCTGTGGTTTAGGCCCTATACTCCCCTAAGAGTTAATGGACCGAAGGAGAAGAAATATGTTGCGAGCTAGACGGATGCCCGACGCAACAGCAGCCTTAAGAGTTTTGTTTGTGAATTTTTGTCGGATTGACAATGTCCCTGATCTATCAAATCTGAGGATCAACTTAAGTGTAGTGTGTATAATGTTTTATTGAAATAAAGCAAGACTTGAAAATTTTTACTTATATCGATAGTTAAACCACTCCCACTAAGCAAACGTTACAAATTCTAAATTTTTTATTTTTATTTTTAATACAAATCGACACTATCAAGTTTTAAGATTGTATTAAAAAATAAAAATAAGATTTGAAAACTGTTGCAATGTGAATGGTTTAATTATTGATGAAAATAAATTGTTATTTACCGTTATTTAAATAAGTTTTTGTACAACTCTTAGAATGCTTTCAGAACATAAACATTGAAAATTCATTCATTTCTGTACTGGCATTCTATACTTATCGTGGTAAGAGAGGCCAAACTAAAGTGATTTTTTTAACTAAAACTTTCGTAAACACTATACATCTTACTAATTCCGGAATCACTTACTTGCAATAACGTTGGAAGAGTCCGACCAGGTTTCGCTCTCATACGAAGAGCTTAATCATGGCGAGAAGAGACGGGCTCGCGTCGTCAGTTACTGTTTCTCGTCTTTGACTGAGTTAGGTTAGGTTAGTCATTTACAGAGAAGGTAATTTTAATTTTTAAAAGACATTGTGGTTCCGACAGATATAAAACTACATATTATTTACCTGTTTGATATATTGTTAATATTTGGTTCTTCTTTTCAATGTATTGTGTTCGTCTGATTATATTACATAGACTTGCTCACTTAAGTCTCGATTTTATTTCTCTTTTGTTTATTTATGTTACAGTTTGGCATAGGTTTAGTTTTTATTGATTGAGTACAATTTTCCAGTACAATTTTGAAAAGCAGCTAATTGATATACCAGTATTATATTTTGCACTTTTAAAATATTTTTTGTATGTGGTAACATTTTGTCACTATTTTACTCATTGCGTTATTTATGTTACCAGCTTCGACTTGCCCGAACCTTCTGACTGATGTCATTAATGTAATAATTTCAGTGATAGGTACAAAGCAATTTTATATTTTTGTATAAGTGTGTTTATGTATGTGGTCTATCTGATAACGCATGTATTTTTATTATTACCTTATGAATTATTTCTCTGAGTGTCCTTTTATTAATTTGAGTACAGTAGTTTTAGTTTTAATTTTATTAATTACTGCGCGACGTTTTAATTTTTGTGCAATGATTTATATTTAATTATACGAAATTATATTTTGTTGGTGTTAATTTATCTACTCTTACCAATTTTGGTGAGTTTGAAACGATCTAAAATTTATTTTGCGTTTTAGAATTTGGGCTTCATGCTTTTATATATTATCAAAGTACATACTAATTCGTATTTATCACAATACAATGTTTTCTAGGTAACCCAAATGGAAGTTCAAGCAATTTCAGATGGGTACACGTGAAAATGGATATATTATTTATACTATTAATACAACTTTTAAATTAAACTAACCTATAATAAATAAGTCTCAAGACAATGACTGTTGTTACTTAGAAGAATAACTTGTGATAAAGATAATGTTGATGTTTTAAGTATCTTTCGTGATCTCAATCACAATTTGTAAATGTTAAATGAACCTTGATTTGTTAACATATAGTTAGTGCTAATTGAAATTTTACTTGAATTCACGATACCCATAGACATAAATATAAGTATTTCGTAAATTAACACTGCCAAAATATAAATTCGTTATTGATAAGAGAAAAAAAGGATGATACTCTAAATTTAATGACGCATTTACAGATAAAGTTTTTAGTAAGTCTACAAGACAGGGCTTTTTTAATTAACTGCTATTAAAGATTATTAAGATTAGCTATAGGTAAATGTTTGATACTTTTTAAATTCTCAAATGATTCGTCCACTCCAATTGATTTAAGACGAATAATCTACACCTAAATAGAATTAAGGAAATATCGACCGCAGTGTAGTTTTCGCTGAGAAATACTACAAGAAATCAAATTGTGATCAAGGAAAAAGGAACGACCAATGTGGAAAATAAATGTTTAAAAAACGGTTTAGGTTTTTTAATTAATTAAATTTAAATCAGATAAGTAACAATCTAATAATTAACTTTGTGACCTTCTTCTGTACCTGCCAAAAAGTAAAAGTACTTTGTCCAATAAAAGCTGTCAAGATGCGTAGCTATCAGGAGACTACATGATTAATCAAACTAGTCTGTCTGATGGACGAACCTTAAACAACTCTATTGTGTCGCCCTCACTGAAATTTGGGTAAATATTTTTTTATATTCATAGTAATTTCACGTTTAGTAGCTCTAACATCGTTGTAAACATTTCCTTGGATTGCTGTACTAATAAATGTATCTATGCATGTTTTATCACCATCTATTTTGTTTAAGTGCATACAGTGTTCAGGATATTTCTGGTACCTAATGGTATATAACTAATGTTTCGAAAGTAGCATGTTTGTTTCTAACAGGCTAACATGTTAGCTCGATTTAAAATATACATTCGTTAGTTTTCCATTTATGAGTAAAACCAATATTTATTTAATCTTTAGGTAATTTACCAATATAGCTTTTCCTTAGAGGTTCCCTCATTTATGTTCTCCACGCATGAAAATGTTATAGAATAGAAACGTCTTCCAATATATAATATTATTATTTTATGAGAGTTTATTCAAAATTCAGGTAACTATTGTTTGAGAAGATTTTTTTGGTAACACATAATAAGTAGCTAAATTTTCAAACAATAAGTTACAAACAAAACACACAAATTGGTTGTAATGTCAGCATAAGTTTAGAGTATCATGACCAAGGTGATGGTTTACTGTCTTTGTTTGTTATCTGGTTAGATGTTTCACTGAAAATTATATTTGTTAATAGAAATTTCGAGACTCGCTTTAGATTTATAAATTTTGTGATGGGGTTTGAAATTTTACTTTGCATTTTTACAATTTACTGGAATGTTTGCATCTTGACAACTTTTCTTTTCCATAGCGATTTTTAGTTTTATTTTGTGCACCATCATAATTTTGTTCATATTATCGATGTCATTCATGATCACTATTCAAACCCCATTTCATCCTTTTGGAGAGCTTTCGATAATTTATCATAATTTTTGTGCAGGGAGTTACAGATAGGTTCTCTCAGAATAATTGACAGAACTTATATTTAGCATCCTGATTAACATGGATTTATGGATCTGTTTTTAAATTTGGGATTTACGAAACTCCTTAAAAATAATTGCTTTTAGAATTACAGATTCTATAATCCAGACATAATTATTATGATAAGTACTTAACTTTTATTATTTGAAAACTATATATTTAAACATGAATATATAAAACAAACTATTGGCTGGTGATTGGGTGCACGTTTATATGGAAATGAAGAAAGCACTCCTTTTATCGCCACGAACGATTGTAATGAATGAATCACTTAGTATCTAATCCTGAAGAATGCTTAGCATCACAATACTGTCTTTTCGAATCTTGAACTATGCATAGAAATGAAAATTCTTAGCATTTATTACAATCACTACTACTTCATTTAACATTTTCGAAACTGTTACATGGTGCACAAAACTAATGACCAGGAAGAGCAGTAGATTTTAAAGCAATTTCCTCTAAAAAAATTACATCTAATTTTGAATGACACAATTTTCAGCTATATCTACTGCTCTTATTGTAAGATTATTCAATGTCTAATCTTATTTGGTTTCTCTAGGTGTTGAACGATCGGGCTTCGCACATCCGCAGCTGTTGTCAAGTGGTGCCATCATCGGTCTGGCATTAGCTGGTGTGTTCCTTTGCCTTCTGATCGTGGATCTCTTAATGCTGTGCTTCAGACGTCAAGGCGTCATTGCGTCTATTTGTGGCAAACGTGTCAAGAGCCACAAGGACGATGAAGCTAAGCTGGGAAGGTAACGAACTTATTTGAATTGAGTTTCTTTGATTAATATTTATGTTTTCAGTGTTGACTAAAACTTATAATTTCAGTGTTAAGTCTATTGTAAAGGTGTTGACTTTTTAATTGAAACCATTTCAGTGATAATTCTACTTATCATACTGAATAAATTTTGTTCAACAAATTTTCTTATTTTGTGATTCTTCTTTTTGGTCATAGCTATAGACTGCGGGACGCGACTATAGGGCAACTTTTGTGAAATTACAGAATAATTTCGCTGGCATCTGAATTAAGAAACTTTCAGAATAAAAATTCTTCAGCATAACGTAAAGTAGCCCCTCGAATGGCTTTCATTTTAAAAATCAATATTTTAATCTCGTCCTAGGTTTAGTAACCTTTTCTATTTATTTTGTGTTTCCTTTCTCAATTTTATTATCCACTTGCATTAATATCTTCATCCTATTCTGATTCTCTTTCACTTAATTCTGCACCTTGCACCCCTTTTTCCTCATATAAATTCGTCATCACCTTCAGTTCACCTTCGCCAATTGTTTTCTACTACTCCCCAATATTATCAAGTTAGTTGTCGATGAGAGATGTTTCTGTCCGCTAGTTTGTACGGTTGGCGCTTCCCACTCCCTTATTGCAGTACGAAGCCGCGTGCGCCACCCTCCCCCGCGCCTCTGCCGCCACCAGTCAAGCTCGTGCCCACTCCGACGTAAGGCATCTGTTAAAAAAAAACGTATAATTGCATGCTTTGTTTGTGTGGACATGTGAGACTTGCCCAATTGAAGTATTGCAGTTGTAAATTGCCTCTTGTACATAATATTTGGCTGGGCCTCCCACAAGATTGTAAATATGAGCTTGCATAGGCCTTTTTCCGTAAATTTTATTTTGTAATTGTTATTAGTAATGCTTTCAATTGCATTATTAACTAGCGTAAATAAAAGTCTGTTATTTTCGAGTGTATATTGAAAATAGTAGCCATTGACCAAAGTTTTGAACATGATGAACCAAAGAGAATGATGCCTGAAGTTGACTCAATGCTTTATGTCCAGAACATCTCTTTCGGCGTTTGGTTTGTCTTTTTCTTTCTTAAATTTTAAAATTAATTTGATTCTTTTTTGTTTATGACACCTTCTCTCAGAGACTATACTTCCTAATTCATAACATTATATGCACCTTTAATTAATAATTGTATTTTGTCATTTCTCACGCTGCTACACACCGGCCCCATTTCAGTTATGTCCCGACAACACCAGTGTAAGAGACCAATACCTTTTTATATTTTTAGAAATATTGTGTGCAGTTACATTTTTAGAAGCTACAGTATAAAATGTATGTGTTGCTGTACTATAATTAATGCTTTCCTATCTCGTTCTTAGTAATGACATTATTATGTCTGTAGTTTTTCACTTTCCCGAATGTTTATTGGTACAACTTATACATTCGACAGCGCATTAATCTTTACATGCATGCAAGTGCACTCCAATCACATACGTTACGCTACTACTACCGGCTTTGTAACAAAAATGCGGGTTGATAAGGGTCTACTCCATTACGTACAGCGCTCGTTATAGGCTATACATGAGTTCCGATAATTTATAACACAGTATTCCACTAAAACACTTTTGACATGGAGTTAAAGCTTTATGACCGGACTTCCTGTTATAAACCGGTTTTAACTCCGTCTTAAGAGTGTTTAAGTGGAATCGACTTTTTGTAAAATAAATATTGCTAAAAACCTATATAGAGGCTAAAAATTCCACCCATGCCGGGACTTGAACCCGCGACCTCTGGCTAACCGTGCCAGAGGTCGCGGGTTCAAGTCCCGGCATGGGTGGAATTTTTAGCCTCTAAATAGGTTTTTAAAATTGTCCTCAGCACGGGTTAGTGCAACAAAAAGAATATAAGTAAATATTGCTGTTTGTTTTTTGGAGTTGCTTAATTTTAAATGCAATATAAATTAAAGCTTATTTCAGAATAATTATAAACAAATTTAGTGTTGTAATTTATTGTTGACAAGTTGCCTTATCAGGGGGCGTCTCTTAAATGCCTAGTTGTTCAATGGTTGTTTCATTAAAACTATTGGTAGTCGCATTGTAATGTAACCTGTACATTCTAAATCGCATTCTAATCAATCGCATTTTTAACCAATCGCATTCTAATGTAACCTTTGTAACTTACGTAGGTAACTTGGCACCTCGCGCAATTCGTTCTTCTTCACGACGCGGGAGATGCCTATTAAATTGTGAATATTGAAATGACATTGTGCTGCTATTGCTTAGTATTAACCGTGCCAATATCATTCTATTGGACAACTTAGTGTTTATTAGACTCCAGGCCCTGTTTAGTTTAGTGTAGAGTTTTAATTTAAAAAGAAAAAAAATAACATTGTACTTTTACCATTTTATACATAAAATAAGTAATGATTATTATAATGAAATAGGTGCTTAATTTTTAAAGTAACGTGGGTTAGCTGGATGAAAGTTCTATCTAGTATTAAGCTCGCCCATGTACAAAGTTGTCTTAAGTGCATTCTTCATTCATTCACTTGAACTATCTTTGGTTTAGAAAACCGAAATAAGAGTTATGAATATATCCTTCTGTTCTAAAACAAAAAGAGAACATATCCTTCTCTTTTTATTTAGAACATTTAGTTTTCAAAGGTGAAATGTAAATAGTGTGAAATAGCATCCAATCTGTAAATGAAATATCTAAATTCCACACCCATTTAACAATTACAGACATTAATGTAGTTTTTCATATCTACAGGGACGAAAAGGAGCCTTTGAAAGATACAGGAGAGGACGCTTTGAAGAGAAACTCGTCTGTGGAGTTTGACGGACGACGCGTGTATGCTACAAGTGGTGGTCCTATCATAGGAAAGAACTCTGCAGTTTAGAATCATTGTTCCAGCACAAATGGCACTTAACCAATTAAAACACAATAGAATACTGTCCTGGTTGACACATTTCCTAACAGATAATTTTGTCGGACCTAAATGGTCTCAAAGATTGTGCATTACATTTAAAAAGCCCTTAAACATTTTAAGGTGGTAGGTACTTAGGTACTGCAGCCGAAGTCCATGAAGTTAGTTTTTATAGTATTAAGTTTTAAGTTGTTACATTATTTTATGAGTGCAAGGAACAGTATTTAACTAACTGCCAAAATACGAATTATTGTGAGCTGAAGCATTTTATGTAATGTATGATTGAAAAGTATGCGTGGAAGGCTGAATTTATATTAAACTTTGAAGGATCTGTCACACTTCGGTTAGGTAATTTAGGAATACTAATTATGGACTACTTTAGCGACACTGAAACATTGCTCTTAACCCTAGACACCTAACCTTCTCACATACCCCGTAATACCTAACCATTCGTCAATACGACGATCATTTTTGTAGTGTTGAGTTTTAAGTAAAACTATTTTGTTTTTGGTACCTTTATTGCACAAATATTTCAGGCATATTTTATTTTTTTTAGTTAAATTATTTGTTGTTATTTATCACATACTATTATTTATTTTTTCCATTCTTTTTCTTTAAAATGGCACGCGTTTCTACGGATAAAAACCGATATTCTTATGAAAAATTTGATTAAAAGAGAAATTTAAATAAGTAGTTGATAATTTTAAGAGCAAACTTGATTAAAACATTAGAAAAAACCTTTTTTACACCCATTCGTAGAAAAATCAATTTCATGTTCACCACAAATTACGATATTGTACGTATTTTTGCAAAATCTTATATATAAAAATGAATTGCTGTTCGTTAGTCTCACTAAAACTCGAGAACGGCTGGGCCGATTTGGCTAATTGTTGTTTTTATATATTTGTGGAAGTCCAGGGAAGGTTTAAACGGTGAGAAAAAAAAAACGGTTGACGTCGGTGATACGAAGTTCACGGGGTCATCTAGTTTCAAATAAAAATTGTATTTGGCTTGCGGAATTCGTTGCCTCTCGCTAAGCCGTAACGAACACCGAGTTGACAAGAGACACCCCCTTATCCGCACACGCACCAAAAAGACAACAATTATTCTGTCGCGTATTCGTCGAACCGACGAAGGTTAGGTGTCTAGGGTTAAGTAACAATATCTCTGAATTTCAGTCCATTTTGTCTAAGTAACTTACTTTAATACAGGTACACACTAGTTAATCACTACTTATTACTGCTTTTGCTGCTTCAAGAGGTACAAAATGTGCCTTCTAGTATGTTATTATGTACTTCTATTGAGGATAAAATCTAGTTAAGGGTATGTACAGCTTTATTATTAACTCATTAATGTCACAAAGTTGAATATACGCATCTACAAAGTACTGCTCACTATTTGAAGGTTTTTGGGATCTAACATAACCTTAAATAAGACACATCACAGAAAATATCAGACAAATCAGTCTAAAAATTAAGATCTTTACGATATTTTATAAATTACAATAAGAACATCTACCGAGTTTAGTTTTAAATTGTAAATATATTTGTAAATACAATTAACTGTAATCATTAAACTCTGTCAAATATTGCAGTAACAATTAAGACCCTACAATTGTTTTGTTAATCTAACAGTGATTTATTTTAAGACTTACTTATACTTGAGTCACAATGATATGTGAGGCAGAGTGTATCTAAGATTATATAGGATAATACGTTTAATTTTTATACAGTGAACCAACTCGCATTCAAAAGACATTTAGGTACATTCACTGAAAGATAACGCGGAAAGTTATTCTGCAAACTAGACATAAATAGATCTCGATCAGATAGACTTAGACGATAAAAATCACCTCGAAACATTGAATATATCTTCAACTCACGAGTCAACTGATTGTACCGTTGTTTCTTGTCTCCTAGACTCTTTCTAGCCAATTGTTATTTAATACGTGACGTAAGTGCAAGAGCCGCGTAAACTGTGCGATCTAGACAGGAGAGTTGACAGTTGGGAGTTGGAGTATACAGAAAAACTCTGGTACGGATGATCTAAGTGTTACAAAGATAGGATATACCGAAAAAGTAAAAGGTTTAATAGACTAGAGAGTCGACCTTATCCATGATACAATTTGCGCATGTCTGCAATGCAAACTTTATTCGTCCCCAATGAGACGTAT
This sequence comes from Yponomeuta malinellus, assembly GCA_947308005.1. Lineage (NCBI taxonomy): Eukaryota > Metazoa > Arthropoda > Insecta > Lepidoptera > Yponomeutidae > Yponomeuta > Yponomeuta malinellus. The sequence continues at coordinate 7,280,392 of OX371010.1, forward strand.
AACAAAGAAATTCATGGATTCAAATATTTATTGGAATAACTACGTTAAAACTTACTTATAAAAGTTCTACTTAAGTTAGTGTTTCACGCTGATAACTAAATGTAAACATTATACCTGTAATTCTAAGGAGTTCTTGCTTAAGTTTTTGAGTTTCAGCATTGTTGTACTATTTATTATAATCGAAGAGAAACTCTTTTATAACGTAACCGCTTGCTACGTTACTCGCATAATAATATTAATCATTTGTGAATGTCTGTCTATCTGTCTGGCTTTGATCGAAGATGAAGGATGACGCTCAGGAGAATTTACGGGAAAAATGCATTTTTTTTTTATTAAAAAAGAAATAAATGTCTTAAAAGAAAGAAAAACAATGTTTATTTTAAAGCCTTACTTTGAAATCAGTTATTTTGACTGCAAGTCTCTAATAAGAATAAATGAATTCTATTGATGTCTAAATAACAGTAAAATAACAGGGACGGCCAAAAAACCGACAACAAAAAAAGGATGATTTATCCTCGTTAGTGAAACAGATACAAATGTTATGTAATAGCGGCGTAGTTTTTAATCGCCCTGCTTATTACTGTGTAATCTCTTGTGACAAGGGGCCCCTAACACATGGGGCTCGTAGGTTCGCGAACAATGGACCAAATATTTTGTAACAAATTCTAGAGATGTCATCGTAGCATGTCATCGATGCTACCGACCTTCAGTGTTATCGCAAGTTATACTATTTTGAAAAACCATACTTTAGTAATGGTATTAATTGGTTCTCGGATTAATGGTATTAATCGGTTCTCGGAGCTAACTCTGCCATTCTTAGTAGCGATAGTTTTGATCTGCTTAATGACAAAATTTGGAAGTTAAAAAATAATATATTTTGCGACCATTTAATTAGAGGTCCCTAACATTTTTAATAAAAATATATTACATAAATATGATACTCTATTTTAAGTTTTGAAAAGTAATCCATGTGGTGTTTACCTTTCATTAGTTTTTGTATCAAGACTTAGCCTAGATATAAGTTACTGTTACGCACGTAAAGATACAAAAAGTGTTGGTAGACCTAATAACCCTCTTAGGTAAAGCGAAATAAATAAGCGAAACCCCATAATATAAAAAATAAAACTTATTCAGGCTCCCTATCTCTTTTATCATCTTATGTAATAAATCAATATTAGTTCTTTATTTAATAATCCAAAAAAATATTACAAAAACAAAATCCAATAGCTAAAACGTCTTAACTGAAGCCTAGATGAGTTTTTTGAATGTTCAACCTCATCAGGCGGAATTTTCGTGACGTCATATAGCCAGTGATACTTGCGTCGTTAATAACTTTAATTTGATAACTTATTTGACTTCTAGGTGGTCATAAACATATCCACTCCATCCAAAGGTTATCTGGAAGAGATCGCTCTAAGCGATAAGAGCGCTAATTGTATACCACTACTTAGAAATACGAAACCATGTGTAATTCTTTCACCTGGTTGTGCAGTAAAGTGTTCTCTATCTATCTGTCTATCTATGGTCATACATACTTACGCACATACATAGGCCAAAAAATACAACCCTACCTTGCTTTCTCAGTCGGATAAAAGTCTTCATCATCGCCATCTTCGTCTTCGTGAACCAACTTCTTAACCGAGTACTATCCGAACACAAATAATCTGACAACAATCACTGGGAAATTATCTGAATACATTCGATCTGCATATATGAAACGAACACTAATGGCTGTATTGGTCAGTAAGTTCATAAGTTAATTATTATCGATAAAGGCAAATCTCCGACTACATCCCTATTGAGCGAATCGATGCGTCACGCTCTACATTCGAGGGTGCAGTCAATCGGCGTGCGGTTGCGATACTCCATGACGTCACAGCTCTGCAATGACATGACGGGGGATGATTATTTATGAGCATGTTGCCCGGGGGTTGCACAGTGACATTTGGCTTTTAGCTTGGACACACCTTTGCGTTTATGTGGTAGGTTATCAATCACAATGTAGGCACGTAAGTAATTCAAAATATTTAATGTTCTACTTTTACTAATAATAATTCAGTCAGTTACATCAAAGGCAAGAAAATCAAAGAGTCAGTTACAAAATTTAAATTGAAAAACTATTGTAGTAATCTGTAGATATTCTAGATGACCCTATCGGACCACCATAACAATGGTTTTTAATTGTTCTTTCTAAGGTCATAATCTAACAGGTCTTTGAACCTCGGCATCGTAGTGCCGCATGCCGTTACCAAATTGGTAAGGAGATAAAAATATTTTTTTCGCTCCCTTTGTAATACCACAATTGCAAAATGATTATTGTACCTTTCCCGAAAACCATAGTCACCCTGCATGTAAGTCGTTATTGGACGCAACAATTAGGGTGGCCACGCGCGCCGGCTTACCGTCGGGTTAATACGGGCTCCCTTTAAATAATTAGAACGGTAGCAGATGATACGGATTACGTCTTTCGTCTGCGAACGTAATATGGGGCACCCTGTGTTATGCCTGAGGAAAAATATGGATTCAATTTTCTGTTGGAGATTTGCAATTATTTTGTTGATTGCGGGCTGTGGATAAGCTGTTCATACTCAGGTTTTGTTTGGATAGGTACCCCGAAAATATAGGTGACTGTCTCGTTGGTCTAGCCGTTAAGGCGCTTAGCCATCAAAACAGAGGTCGTGGGTTCGATTCACACTGGGGGCCGCCGTACATTTGGACAAATGGCCTCAGTCTGGGTGTATTTTCATGTTTGTAAGTATCCTTGCCTGGTTACAGGGTATCCTAGTTTGAGACCAGGTCAAGTGATTGTATCGTGTGTAAGTCATTATTATTATAGGTGATACCACAATAATAGTTGACAATGGAATTTGCCTCAATCATCATCAACCCATTATGTCCCCACCGAGGGGCACGGGTCTCTTCCCTGAGGAAGGTATAGGCCATACTCCACCACGGGGGCCAAGTCCGGATTGGTGGATGCTTGTAGACTAGTGGCTCGTCTACTGTCAGAAGTTGTCAAGCCGCCCTAAGGCCTCTGACTTGGCTTAACGACTGCCATCTATCGATGGCAGCCGGCACCAACAGCTTAACGTGCCTTGCGAAGCACGGAACCGCTCGGAAAAATGCCACTAGCGTTAGGCATAGACGGCGACCCATCCATGCACTGAACGCGCCCTGTGTTGCTTAACCTTCGTGATCGTTTAAGATCACTCAGGCAGCCGGGGCTACGAGCGATTGCCTCAATATTATATTGAATTGACTTTATATTTATATTCAGAAAACAGAAACAGTTACAAGAAAAAAAATTCGCGGTTTTGCATGTCTCAAAAATTTAAGTTTAGGGTTTAATTTTCATTTGTTTTATATTGAATTCCAAGCGTTTTTAATATAAGGTGTGTCTATATAGAAACACAAAAATAATAATTTCCGTCTTACATACTTACTTTTGTTTACGGCCGATGTGTATGGCACATTTCACGTGACTAGAATTATACTATTATTTTATTTTATATAACTCTTAAAAGGCAAATTTTACCTTATTTATTTATTCATTTTAACATGGTCTCCACAACGAGATTTTTTTTTTGCAATTTTTCCATTTGCTTAAAACCCAACTGGTTACTCTGATACGTGGCTTTGCTTGGCATGTTCGGAAATTTAATCGATTTATTTAAAAAACCGTTGAAACTATTGGCGGTTTGTCATTAAGCAGAGTAAAAATTGGTTCTGATTCTAGAAGTTCTATGCTTAAAACCATTTTTGTATTACATAGAATGGATATTATTCTATGTTGGACAATGATTTATTGAAGCCTGTGACATTGGTAGAGCGCGTAAAGCGCGAATTATGGAATAAAATTATGCAAACAATTAATATTTCGAAAAAAAAATCTGAGAAAAAACTCATTAAACAAAAGTTATTGTAAAACATATTTACTACTTGAGGTGTTTCAGGAATTGCGCATTTAAGAAATAACCCTATAGTGTGTGAGCGAGAGGCGAACAATTATTCAGTCCCTTTCTTTAATTAATCATGCTAAATAGAGTGTAGTCCTAAGCAACCCTGCATATCGCTGTCTGCAGCGTTGGTACAAGGAGTTGGACGTGCTCTATCAATTTGGTGGCAATATCGACATCCCAAATGGCAATATGTTATCCATCAACCTGCCAAAGAACCCTCTAAGGGTGGGTTAGTCTCGTTTTGTTATGTTTCAGACAGTCAAAATTTTCTTCATGACTACTTCATGATATAATCATTTTAACTTCAAAAGAGGAGAAGAAGAAATTTTGGAGTCGGTGCCCAAAATATGTGTGCTGGTTATGTAACTTGGCACCGCCTCTAAATTATATTTCTACAATACCTTTATGTTTGTACCTCTACTTCAAATTTAAACGTCATATTCGTCTAAATTATTTCTGTGTTTTAAGTACTTTAGTGTTTTGATATAATATTAAAATATGTGAGTGTTAGATATTATTTACTGGAATCTATTTTATTGTGTCAGTAAAAAGTGGAAAGATACATTGAAGGATAGAGATAGCGGTAGGGCATGGAAAGCTTTTTTAATTAAATTAGACAGAAGGTGGAAGTTGTGATCTATTGGTGTCAAAGAACTATGCCTCTATTTTAAGTCTCCATTGGGTTGGATGGCGTCGATTTAATTCGTATATAGAAAAGTTTTAGTAGATAACCGTTGACTGGTTGAATATGCTTATGACATTAATTCCGCCACATAGTACGTTTTTTAATAAAATATTAACAAATAAATAAATAAAATAACACAACAAAGTCAAGGCTATCATATAGACTCTAACCGTATAAAGAAGCTCGTAACCTATGTTAAGTCTAATTAAAATTGTCCATCCTAATCACATTTGTGCTGTTAGCTTCTTGTTGCTGCATAAAATAAAATGATGGTATGAGATCGGAGTAGGTGCAAGGTGATTCACATAGTCTAACTATTAAATATAATTATGATGGCAGAATGTGTGTCTTTTCGAAACTAACCCTCAGATACAATAGCTGGGAAGGGTGATAAAACAAGTTTGCACTCACAAAGATGGCAAACTATATAATGCGGGGGACAAAGGATATCGGTCTTTTAGCTCGACGCCCGCGCTCTCACAAAGTGTTTTGTTTGGCTTTTCCTGTGCTAATGTACTCTAGATACACCTATGTACCTATTGATATTGTTGCGTATCTGAAGTAAAGATGTGAATAGGGACGACCTCTGTGGCGCAGTGGTAGCGCATCTGCCTTCCATGCGAGAGTTCCCGGGTTCGAATCCCTGCTGGGGAGAAAAAAAACCCCAGGTTTTTTATATTTACATATTTGTGATGTCGCTGTTTCTGGTCCCCACGACACAGGGTATCCTAGTGTGGAGCTAGAAGCAATGTATGTGCCTGTATGTAAATGTTTATGTTTTATGTTTTAATACCTTATATTGCACGTTTTATTCAATCAATCGTAACTTACTTCAAAACGAATTCAAATATTTTATTTATTTTAAAAACTAAATGTTTACAGTGAACGTCTAAGTTGTTAATTTCACAAATAATAGGTAATGTGAAGAAGAAGCTAACAAAGAATCTCCACATTTATTATTTTCTAAATGTCTTAACTTTTTTACCACTCACTAACTCATGATGTTTTCCGTCACTCACTGTGAAGGAAAACATCGCGAGGAAACCTGAGTCTCTGGGGTATTCACTTGTCTCAGCGCTCGAAATTTCCAATCCGCGGTGGGCACGCGTGGTGATTAAGCCCATACTCTCTCTCTGAGAGAAGGCCTGCGCTCTGCAGTGGGATGAATATGGCTACTTTTTAACATAGTTTTATTTAGTTATCTAAGTTAAAACTTAAAAATTTATATTCACTGAATGTGCCGAGCACTAGACACGATTGTCCTCTAAATATAATAATATTAATTTACTGTTTAACACCAGCCATCTTTGTCTTATAAATAAACCTTGATGTTTTAGTAGGCTTTTCCGCACAGAGTGTGCTTAACACATTTCTTAAACCACTTCGGAGGTAACTCTATCAAATTATCACCGAAAACAAACTTGCAAGGACAGGTGATTGACATCCGTTTTAGGTAGATATAATGCCCTACAAATAACTTGAGCAAATAAATTTGACGTCGTATTGACGGTATCATTGTGATTTAGAATTCTTCGGACTTTATTATAGCAAATTACCATCATCATCATCATCAGCCATTTGACGCCCACTGCAGGACATAGGCCTCCCTCATGGTTTTCCAAGCTTCTCGGTCTTGTGCCGCCCGCATCCAGCAACTCCCCGCCGCCGTAACGCTCTGTTGATCTGGTGGGGGGTCTTCACACGTTGCGTCGTCCAGTCCGCGGTCGCCAGTTCAGAACTTTTTCACCCCAACGGCCATCAGTTCTCCGAGCTATGTGCCGCACACACTGCCACTTCAACTGAGAAATTCTTCGAGCTATATCAGTAACTCGGGTTCTTCTGCGGATCTCCTCATTCCATAAATTACCATAGTTAAATAAAATTGCTGTTAAATAAATTTGTCCATCGCAAACTCGTCCCGGATTCTTCTTCAAGTTATTTGTCGGGCATCATACATATATAACCGCACCTATACAAGGCGCAAATAATGGCTAGAATCACTATATTATACTTACGCCAGAAGGGAAACAAAAACCATGCCATTCCAAAAAAGGCACGGCCGGCTCTATATCTGTTTGCTTTACACCATAACCCTCAAGCAGCAAGTTCCAATCTACGCCCACAAATGAGTGAGTGGGGTCTGTTGGACAAACAAAGGGTGCGTGGACGGTGGATTGTGACATTACTATAATTGAAACTGTTATGTCACACGATAATAGAGACGAAGGATCTCCGTGCCGTCGCATACAAAAGAAGGGTTTTCAGGTTAATCCAAGATTGCCTGGATAACGTCTTGAAATTACGTCGGATGGGGAAGATGTGAGATGTTCGGAGAGTGTTTTGATCGGGCTTTGACTGGAAATTGAACAGCTTTGTTGAATTTTGTAAAAAAAGCATTGCGAAACCAATTTTGTCGATTGGTGAGTACAAAAACTGTTATGTATTCATTGTAGAGTAACTATTTTTTGAAAATTTTAGATAAATAACGTTCCTTACCTAAACATGACGAATCTCAAACCACAATTTGGCTCAGTCAGCTAACAGCAACACTAAATATTTGTTCACAACAAAAATCGATGGTCAACAAAAGCGAAATGTTTAGAAATAGAAATACGGTGTGAACGATTTATCAAATCAAACCCGTTGGTGGTACAGACTGCAATATCCTATAGAGCTAAAACTATTTATTCGATTTAAGCTCTTGTGTTCAGCGATATAAGACTTCCCGACCGTTTCCATCTCTAGAGGCGCAGATGGTCAGCCAATTGACCGACAGCCCTGCGGAACCAAATATCGGCTAATAAACGGATACACACATGCGATCGACATCTGCTGTTTGTATTCTTAGCTAAAACTACATAGGTGGTCATCACATAGTAACTTGGCATTTACGAGCATTATGGATTAGGGTTTGGTAGTGCGTAGATTTGTCCTAAGCTAAGATTTCCTATAGCAATTTTGATATGTTCACAAGTTGTATACCTTACCTACGTACAGCTTGGGGAAAAATAGTAAAAATTAACATGTATGATTTGTGTACAGAGTTTTTTCTTCCTAATTTATTTGACCTACGAAAGATAACGGGATTACATGAGCCTCACGGGATATACACGGGAATTTGCGGCAAAAAAAAAATTGTATAAAATATAATTAACGCACCAGCTATAACCGAACAACTTTTATTATGTGGAAAGTATTGAAATCGCGAAAAATGTATCCAAAAGTGATAATTTTATTTTAATAACTTCGAAGTTTTCACAAAGGAAAAGTCTTTTTACACGCTGTATATTTTCTATTATTACAACCTGTATCCACCTCTGTGTTTCTACTATTTTATTAAACGTACCGGCTACTAAAATATTTGTATCACAATATTGCTAATTTAGTACTACCTCAATTCTATGTGCGAGGGCTAAATTGGACTGCGACACCAAATCAGGTTAGTTAGTATGCCACTGGTGTTTGCTTCCCAGAAAAAGACAATTAGATATTCCTAAGTACATTCTATATTCCCTGGAAGTTACCACAATACCTAAACGCTCCACAGAGATGCTGTGTAAACTAAACGATATCGTTATGCCAACTTGGCAAATTCAGATTACGCTTACGTTTGTAACCAAGTCTTGGCTGGTTGGATTATGTTCCTTTGTTGTAGGTACTTACTTCCCGTATTTTGATCCCAAAACGAAACATATAAAAAAAACTGGACTTGTACAACGAAACCCATAGTAACGTCACAGCGGCAATCTTATAAAACTTAAAAACAGTATTGATCAATAAATTTATTTACAACAATACACATTACGTTCTGTTTATATAATAAAACTTAAACTAAATAAAATTAATATTAAAGTAGGTTGATTTATCAATCATTGTAGATTTAAGATGTGCGTGCAACGACTTATGAATGTTAATGAAGCGAAAGAGGTCCGTCATGATCGTGGGAAATGACAAGCCATGGCCTCTGCCTACACCTCCGGGATACAGGTGTGAGTTTATGTTATGTTTATTTTATGATTAAAACGATTAATTGACCTTTTTATAGTGTCGTATCAGAAATGAGGAGATCCGCAGAAGAACCCGAGTTACTGATATAGCTCGACGAATTGCTCAGTGCTTGAAGTGGCATTGGGCGGGGCACATAGCTCAAAGAACTGATGGCCGTTGGGGCGAAAAAGTTCTGACCTGGCGACCGCGGACCGGACGATGCATTGTGGGAAGGCCGCCCACCAGATGGTCTGACGATCTGGTTACGGTGGCGGGGAGTCGCTGGATGCGGGCCGCACAAGACCGGGAAGCTTGGAAAACCATGAGGGAGGGCCTATGTCCTGCAGTGGGCGTCAAATGGCTGATGATGATAAACATAAACATTTAGATACAGGCACATACATTGCTTCTGGCCCCACACTAGGATACCCTGTGTCGTGGGAACCAGAAACAACAACATCACAAACATGTAAACATCCAAGACCTGGGTTTTTTTTGTCCCCAGCCGGGATTCGAATGATGATGAAAGATTGTGTTATACATCAGGGATGAATAAATGAAATAATTGACAGAGGTGTCTCTCAGTCTCAAAGTTCACCGATTTATGTATACCAATTATTTCCAACACCAATTGGATGGTGTATAAGGATTAAATTAAAAAACTGACCACTATTTATCAAATTAGCGGAAAGACCTAACTGCGAGATTCAATGGAAATAACTCTAAGAATAACTAAAGCGTGCAACGTAAACATATTATTATTATTATATCTTTATTGCACAGAAGTAAAAAATACAATGGCAATGTGGCGGACTTAATGCTATAAGCGTTTTCTACCAGTCAACCACAGGTGGTGCAAGAAATTACCTGGTAGGCATACGAATTAAACGGATAAAACGAATTACTTTAACTAAAATTACATAAGAAGACGAATACTCAACAATAAATAAGTAAATATTTATACTATAAACTTATAATACATAATATAAATAAACATATTCGCTATTATAAATTATTTGCATCGAGGTACATCAAGGTATAGTTGACAGCACATCAAACTTTACACACGTGCAGTCTACTCAGTTTTATTATGGGACGACTGTGACTAAAGCTTAACGTACTGTCGAATCAAATTTTTCGCAGGTGGTCAATATTCTTTTAATTAAATTAAACGAGAAGAGGAATATTGTAATTTAAGGCGCAATTTCGCAAAAATTTCGTTCCTTTTGCGAGGTCTGAAAAATCCCCCCTGATAAAAATAAGGTAAGTACATGAGTAATGAAACCGGGGCCGTGGTCCATGATAAAATACACCAGAAGCTCAAAGCATATAGGCGTTATAACACGTTGTAGATGGGAACTACCTGGGTGATATAATGTATTTTGCGCTCATATTATGTTCATCGAACCGAACTATTAAGCCCGCCACACACTGACGCAATTTTGGCGGCAGCTTTTGATGCAAAAAATACCGTTTTGGCCAGAATTTTTTTTTTTTTTTCAGAAATTCAATTATTTGAACAGTAAATAAAAACAAAAAGTGGAAAAAGGTGACAAGAAATCACCGCTATATTTGTAAGTTCAGTTCAGCGTCGTTTCGGTATCTAATCAACAGATCTGTTAATATACGTCGCTCTGATTGGAAGCTCAATAAGAAATAGGTGACAAAAAACCTTTTCTCCACTTTTTGTTTCTATTCAGGGTACTGCTCAAAATACTTTAATTTGTGACAGGAAATACGTTATTGTTGGCCAAGACCGAAACTTGACGAAGTAGTCAAGTTTAAATATTGCAAGATTAAACTTTTGCTTAATAAACGCTTAACGCGTTACACAAATTGGTAGTGAAATCTATTTTATATGCCAAGGTTTTCCTGTGCGTCCTCGTTTACGAACCAAGTAATTTTATTTCATGCTTCTGTTGCTCGGACTTTGTGCCGGTATCCTACCGGAGTAAAAATGGCGGAATAAAAAAGGTATAAGGGGGTCCCCGAGGGCCACATTGATGTGGTCACGTATGGAAACTTTGTGGGTCTTTAGCGGGGTTGGACCTTTGTTACGAATTCTTAGTGCTGAATTAAATGACACGCGCAACAAAGGGAAATATTTAAGGAGGCGTTTACGTCTTTTGTTTCATTTCAATTGAGACCAAAGAGACTGGAGTGCTTTTAAATTATTACACTTAGTTTTATGGTATGGACACCGCGTCCATAGTATAACCAACCCAACGTAAGCGAATACCGTTTTGTAACTTTTAATTAGATATTCGCGATGATATCGGATCGGATTGACTTGTCGAGTCAAACATATCATATTAGACCCGACAAGTCCAATATTGGAGTTTTAAGCGAGATTATACCAACCTGGTAAATATATTACTACTGTAATTTGTAACAAACTTCCACTCGCTCAGTACAGTCGACAACATGTCAACGTTTACATTTTTGTTGTAAAGTCAACCGTACCATTAGTGAGTAGGTTAACTACTAAAGGTTGATGTGCTGTTGACTATACACGATGGACCATTCTGCTAAGAAGCGGAGCTTGGGAATAAAGTAAACAGTCAATTTCTGAACTACAAAACAAGCAATTTTCTCTCCTTCCGAATCTCCCGTTAGCACTAAAACGGTCCAAGGTACAAAAACGAAGAGAGGGTATCCCTTTATTTTGCACGTAATAAAGTTTTACGAGACAGAGCATTAGGTTAACGTTTCAAGTTGACCCTTTCTGTACCCGCAGAGATATCTTGATTATGGCTAAGTGGTCCCTATCATGTAAGACTTAAGTACGACTATCCCACAAGAATGTGTCGCGCTTGATATCGCGGACCATTATTTGCAGTGCAAAAGTTTATAATTTAATTATAACGCCCTGAGGAGTCGTTGTACAACGTACCGGCCCATGTTGTAAAGATGTGGGGATGGCCGCTGAAATAGGAATGTACTGTATCTGTGGTAGTTGAGTTTAACGGTATTATTTATAAAAACACGATTAAAATTGGCACAGATTTCACAAGGAAAAGACGTAACTACAGTTTAAATGATCTCCATCTGAGGAGTGCTCTTAGGAATCGTGTGTTTGTAAATAAGGCCGTAAGTTTTACATTTTTATTACATTGCATCAGCATAGTGTAGTGTTCAATGTGTCTGCTAATGAGATATTTTCACAGAGAACAATAATTACAGAAACAGCAGTTACAAAGGAAATGTACAATTGGTTTTTGCTAATAGCAATTTCCAAGGTGTACCTAATGTTTTAATTTTCAAGATTACCTGTCTTCAGCCTTCAGTGATAGTCAGATTTCAGTAGGCTGAGTGAGTTTACATTTGGAATTTGGGCGAAATGGGTTTACCCAGCAGTGGGCAGCAATGAACTGTGATGACGGTGATAAAGCGTGAGTTGGGTCTCACTGCCGCCTACACTTTCTATTCGATGTAGCCGGAGATGTCGAAAGAAAAATGCCTGGTCAACTCTAGCGGTCATGGACAAAAGACTTTATTTATAAGACGCCCTTAATTCTGAGATTGCACTTGAGTGCGCTGTCAAGTTGCTATTGTTTCAAACATCATCTTGAAATGGGGACTCAGAGCGATGTCCGAGGGATCTCACTAGTATAATAAATGAGAATCATTAGATGTTTGTCACGCAATCACTAATATGCAGTTAAATTTGTATAGAATTTTACACACTTTATGAAGTACAGGAAAGAAGGCTTTAGTGAGACCGCGTATCGGCAAACGTAGCGTAGGACGCCCTGTGACCAGGTGGAGCGACTGGAAAAGCAGAGCCGAAGTTCGGGCTCAGTGGCGTGTCTTGGAAGAGGCCTGTGTCCAGCAGTGGCCTGATACCGGCTGATTATGATGATGATGATCCTAAATTAAAGCGTACGATTTGTTTTACCCACGTCCCACGCGATCGAGGTGGCTGACATTGGTATTATTACTTCACGTAAGTACCACCGGTCGTGGGTTCAAATCTCGGCATGTACTTTGTTTTCTAACTCAATTTGTGAAGTTGTAGTAGCAATACCACTCGCTGACTGTGAAGGAAAACATCGTGAGGAAACCTAAGTGCCTGAGGTGTTCAATACCTAACCTCGGCGCTTGATATTGAATTGAATTGAATCCTTTATTGCACAATAAAAAGAAATATTTGTACAAAGGTGAGCTTAATACTAATAAGTATTTTCTTCCAACTAACCTTATTGCCACCTGTTGAAAGCCACAAATCTCACTTGTATTGGTTACGAGTTATTAAACAGAGAGCCGATGGGGAGGCTGAGCTCTTCGCCAGTGCATGGGGCTTCCCCTAAATGGTCATATCCACTCTCAGTGCGACCTCACAGCTGGGGCTGTTAGGTACTTTAGGTGTTTACAGTGATATAGACACATCAGAAGGTGTCTTCACGATTTTGCCCATGTGTGTATTCACTATCAGTCTATCAGTTCCACCGGAGTAAATTGCTACTCATAAACATTTTGTTGAATGAACTGTATAGTCAACCTCTGGTGAACTATTATATGATTCAAGCTAGTATGCTAGTTTGGGCTTTAGACTGTTTTGATTAAGAAAGCATGGAACTTAATTGCTTTTTTTTCAAAGGGGAAAACGATTTTTACTCATAACACCACAAAAAGAAAACAAATTGAAATAAAAAACTGGACTTAACTAAATATTAATGATAAATGACATAAATTCTATATTTATAAATAAAACACCTGCCCGGGTCACTGTCCCGCGGTAATGAGCCCAGAACGCTGGCGACGTTACCTCTTTGGATGGCCAGGCTTATCCTCTGGCCGAGGTACGCGCCAGCTCTCTGGTCTCCCCATTTGTCGATTAGGCGCGCCGCTAGGTCTTTGAACAGCAGGCGCGCCTCTGGACCCCAAATGCCTATGGTTTCGACCCCAAACGGCGCAAATATGTAATTGTTTCCGATTGAACCATACACGCGGCCTCCCATGTTTCCAGGGGATCAATTTCAGGCCATCGGGTCTTTTACCATCGTCGCGGATGATGCCTGGGGGTTCCAGCGTGGCCGGAACCCGGGCTGTGGCAAAGGCCCTCCGGATGATGTCATTAAGAGCCGCGTGGCGGGAAAGGCGGCCGGCGCTCCGCTGACACGACAGACTATGGTGGCCCAGCTACGTACAATGGCCCAACTATGCGGCTAAGTGCGGAAATCTCAGGACTAACTAACTAACTAACATGGTGGCCCCGGCGATCGACGTTGGTGCCGCAGGGGCAGCGATGGGGCGGTGCTGAAAGAAGTGTTGTCCATCAGAGTCCTTATAGACACGTACACTGATGGGTGCGCCTGCAACCAGTAGCCCGACTCTCGCTCGGACACGGCGAGCGCGTTCAACGTCACTGGTGCAGGAATGGATTAACCTGCACCAGCTCGCAGAGGAGCCCGTCCCACTGCCTTTGGATGGTAGAATCCTTCGGCGGATCCTCATAAGAGCAGGCCAGTTTCCACGCCTCTTTGGCTTCCCCACAGTATGAGGCCTCAATGTCACCCAGTGAACAGCTAACAATTTTCTTATACAAAGCCTCGATGCTGTGGATGGAAGACAAAAAAGCAGGCAATGCGACGCTGCTTACCTTCCTGACTCCTAAACCTTCATATCTTATAGGGAGTGATGCCTGGAGCCAGGAACGTTCTGAAATTGGACAGTTTAGAATTTGGATTAAGGCCAAATGGATCATCGAATCGATTGGTCCTAGTAGAGCGACCTGGCTGCATCTGAAATAATAGGTAAATTTTGGTACAGAAAGGAAAAAATGCAGTATAATTTGGAAGGCCATATGTGTGTTAATTTTGGACACGAGGGGAATGGTATCGGAAAATTTTGTTTTTTCGTCATCTAAAAATAGAGGAAACGCGTCTTCGACGACTGGCGCTCCTAGGAGACGAAGCGATTCGTTATTTACTACCTTTAAATTTGGGGCCAAACAGTTAAATTCTGAAACTATTGAATTTTGGGATCCTTTGTGGTCGATAACGTAGGTACAATTCGCATTTGCTGTGGTTAAGCTCCAGGCCTATGGATATAAATTGGTCCGAAAGCGTCTTTAGGTCGTTTTGAACCGTATTTATGTCGCCTCCTAGGGTGCCGTCGTCCAGATACCACATATTTAATTTTGACTTTAGGGACGTGATAATTTTGTGTTAGACTTTGCTTAGGTACCTATGTTTAGGCTGGAAGGCCCAACGTAGCTTTTATTAGCTTACCGCTGATTTCTGAATTAAGAATTTCTCTAATACTAAAATATCTACCTATTTCGTTCTATTTGAGCAATCTAAAGATACATTGGTACTTAAGTGTTTCATCAAAGAAATTCTAAATTCACAAAGCGGATGTTAGTTGGCCAGGACTAGTCTAGGACAGTCAAGACATTGGAGATTACCCAAAATTGCTATAGTAAAGTAAAGGCAAAAAATCTATCTGAAACAAAAATTCCAATAAATTCTATGTTAAAATAAGCTATAAAATAACTAAGGCAGAATGATATTCTGTAACTATTCCATTGATGCCTAAATATTAAGTAGGTATTCACTTAATTAAAATCATCAAGTAGACTTTCTTTAATCTGCTACTAGAGCTAGGTACAGATTCACTAATATGCCTTACAACTTTGCTAATGGCGAAGGCTCCTAATGTTTCGAAGTTATCGGAGCGGGCTACCCAAGTCGCTTTTGTCGCCTGACCATTTTGAATTAATACGTCTGGGAGTCGAGCGGAGTGGAAACGTTGCCTTGTGTGTTGTGTCAGGCGTTAAGAACATAAGACGGGTCTGCGTACGGGGCAGGCCAGTCTGGCAAACTTGCGGAGCTTATCTTGTCAGAGTTATAGGCGGATAATTAACTTATGACGATAGTGCGATAGGCTCTATCCATGATATTGTTATGATTACGATAAAAATATTATTTAACTTGCTCCATTAACACTGAAATGGAATTCGTAATTTAATAAAAAACTAGTGCTTGAAAAGTTACTGGAGACATTTTGCTTAGAAATCAATACATTTGTTGGGTTTTTGAAATATCAATGGACGATGGACGCGTCACTAGTGTACTTATTTCGTTATTTAGTTCGAAAAAAATAGAAGCGTCAAAATGCTCCATGCTCTGCTACTTAGGTACAGGTAAATGCTCGGGTCTATCACCACCTTAAGGCACGGACGGACCCACCACTGGTGGGCTCTAAAAGCTTGTATGTGATTAAGACATACAAGCTTACCGCTGGTGGACCACCAGCGACAAGCTTGTTCATGATACCTATATTTTGAAAACATTGCGCGTAGAAATTACAAACACGCTTTCCAATTGGAACATACAAAATTCTATAAAGTTCATTGGGACGAATATTATTTGGTGATAAATAGTAATAAGTAGTTTCCGTGTGGCGCCGGATTAAGAATAGCTTCACTCTATTTCCTTTGTAGATGTCGTAGAAGGCGACTAAGGAAATCAGTTACCAGGGTCTCCTGGTCTGCCCGTCTGGGCAGCAGCATCTTCCTGAGATTCCAACCGCATACTGCGATTGCCAACCCGCCTGCCAAGCGTGGCGATTATGGCAAAACCCTTCATGGTTATGTAAACCACGAAGGAGGCATATGTCCTGCAGTGGGCGTCAAATGGCTGATGATGATGATGAAATAGTAATAGTACATAGGTAGATACATTTCTGCAAAAAACGCGACTTCAAAACTCAGTATCATTCCTAAGGCCTCGATTTCCCAAATATGGTTCCTTCATTGGAAAAAATGTTCATAATAATGCAAAGGACACGTGGATTCCGGACTTCGGTTAGTAAATTATTGAGGGTATTCAACTGCACATCAAATATTCCTGTTTTTTCGAACAAAATGTATTAGAATGTTATCATACTAATTACGCTTCATTTTATGCGACAAAAGGAATTAAACGCAACATAATATATTGGATACGTTACGACAATATAAGTTTCTAAATGTATCGTCTTTGGTGCAACATGTCAGTGTGAACTGGGTAAATAACTGACTACGGATTTTGATGTGTGTTTCAAATTTCTTGGTTGTATAATTTTTGATGGACTAATAATAAAATATGACAATGTAAAACACACACTGGAAGGTTGGATATATGCTTATTGATATGCTTATTGTTCTGTTGGAAAAGATAACATTTGCAGTATTTATTTAAGCAATTTTGTCCACGTACCAACAATAGTTGGGAGTTACAAGTTATTTTCAACAAAAAATTAAAGGGAAAGAAGAGAAAACAGACAACGTTTTATATTATTCATAGCTAAGAAATTATAATAAAAATATTTTTCTCTATGGTAAGGTTTAATTTTTTTGTATGGAAAATGGGTCTTCTGATACAAAACTATAGAGGTACGGTGTATTTATGCTACCATAAAACTAAATGGAGGGACAATCACGTACCTACATCTTGGAAGGAACAAATCAAGGAAATATAAATTGAAACCGTAAGTGGACCCTAACTAATAAATTTCACCAAAAATTCAGTCAATTAAGCACGATACTATTTTGAACCAAAGTTGCTAGTCAAGCATTGCTGACATCTGGTAATATTGGCAACCTAAATAAAAGTTTATTACGGCAACAGTCGCTATTATACAGGGTGTTAAAAACTGGCACCCGTGCCGAAACAACTAAACAAAGTAGAAAAATATAAAAAGTATACATAAAATAATTATAAATTAACCTTTCCTGTGATTTCTTAATGTTTTTGGGTTTAAGAAATTAATTATTAAAGATTTTAGTATCCAAATTCCATAATTATTATGGCACGAAACGTGCATATCAACCATTTTATTTTTATGCGTGTAAGTACAGTCGACAGCAATAACTTTTACATGTGAGTTGTAACTGTGTTGAGTGTACAGATAAAGTAAAGGTTGATATGCTGTCATCTGTGTAATAAAATTAAATGTCCCTCCGTGTTATCTTAAAGCTAACTCAGAATTATAGTCTTTTTGTTGCACTAATCCGTGCTGAGGACAATTAGAATGCCAGAAAAAATGTCACGTACGCTGAAACTTTTTCGTTATGAGGTTATGACAATGAAACTAGTAAGTATTTTGTTTTATTCTACATTAAGCTTTATTGTGAACTAGAGGTCTACTGTGCTGGAGGTCGCTACCTCCCAACAATGGTATGATTTGTTGCCGCGACCTGCGAGAGAATTACGTACCTACTTCAAAGAAAAGTGCATTTAAATTTTCTTTGTGCGTGGGTTTTCAAGGAAAAACAGCTAAAGTAATTTAGAAACGTACATTGCGAAACGGCCGCGCTGTTTACTTTAGAAGTAAACAGAAAAAAACAAGAGTTCCTTAGTTTTATAAAATTGAAAAGACAGAAGCTACGGTGGAAGTGGTTCCAGAAAGCAAATGCAGTGAAAGCGAAATGTGATAAGATCTTCAAGAGACCTGTCATCATTGATGATTTTATGCATCGTTAATGTGTCCCGCAATTATTATTTTGCAAATATTGCATACCTAGTTACACCAGACAATTTTTTCCTTCTCGTAATTGATGATAACTTGTTATTTAAGCGCTTAAATTTTTGCAGCAAGGCACCCTTTATCTGCCATCGTATGCATCACATCACGTCGGATCAACACATTTGAGTTTCTACTGACAATCGGAATTCAACTACCTACATGACTTAAGGATAGGAACGTTTCAAAGTTCAAAATACGATAGAAGGTCAATCAGCCGTCCGTTGTACAGACGCTCAACACGCAAAGACGACCTGCACACGACGACACGCTGGACACACCAAATTGTTTGCCATTCAGTCAGAACCCTCTTTTCGTCTAATTAATTATCGGCCGCCGATAGCCAGACGGTTATTAAGCAAATTCATTAGTCGGATTGATGACAGACAGCCAAATGTTTTTATTTGGAGTAGACAATTCACTTATTCGTATATATTGAATGCTGCAAGTTGTATGGTACAAGTACACTTATAAAATATTAATAATATTCATGGTATTAATTTAACACTATTACAAAGCAGAAAAAGAGAAAAGATAATTTAATAACGATAAAAAGTCCTAGAACAAAAGTTATTGTAAATTCTAAACTCTAATTCTAAATTCTGTTTCAGGAACATATCAGTTTCAGGCTTTCACAAATAACCCTGTAAAGAGAAATAAATGTACTCTACTCAGTAACCAAGCGTGTGGCGTATACAAAACATAATTAAAGAGAGTTCAGCTACTGATTAACCCTAGACAAATAAATAGGTTTTTATAACCCTAGACACCTAACCTTCGTCGTTTCGAAGAATACGCGACAGAAAAATTGTTGTATCTTTAAAATTGTTGTATCCATGTCTCTTGTCAACTCGGTGTTCGTCACGGCTTGGCGAACATAAAATTGATTTTTGTACTAAATGTTTTTTTTTCTTCTAATGTCTACAGTTTGAGTTCGTCCTCAAAATGAACAACTACATATTTTTTAAATATCTGTTTTAATTAAAATTTTCAATAGAATGTCGGTTTTTATCTGTAGAGACGCGTGCAATTTTAAACAGAAAGAAAAATAAACAAGAGTATGTGATAAATAAAAACGAATTATTTTATTAAAAAATATAAAATATGCCTGAAATCTCAGTGCAATAAAGGTCAAAAACAAGAAAGTTATATTTAAAACAACACTTCAAAAAATGGTCGTAGAACTGACGAATGGTTAGGTATTATGGGGTATGTGAGAAGGTTAGGTTAACACCGTATAAATGATTCGATCTGTGTCGTGAGGGAATGTGAACACTAAACATGATGCTGTACTGTGTACACAGTTTCTATCTAAATAATTTAACTCTCAAAACTAAAATAGGATTTTAATCATACGAAATATTTGTACCAATGGTTAGGAGGTTTTTAAAAATTGCAGGTTATTTAAAAACCTTAAAATTGAGATCATTGATGATCTGATAGCTGCTGCTAAGTTCCTATTATATTACTATTAAAGATAGCACGTGGCATGGTTGACTGTATTTTCTCTGTTCTGTGGTTAACTGTCAGGATTTACTTTTTCGAACAAAGTTTTTTACACCAATTAAGATCCAAACCAGCTTTTTATTTACCGGTGGTCAGTACTACATAATTATAGACAGACATCGTAGGGTGAAACTGCAGTCTGTTTAACTATTTGGCGAGGGAAGTTGATATTGACTTGTTCTGTGATGGGCATAACTGCTGTGAGATGTATCGAAAAATGTTTTTTAATCCTGATAGTGAATTGGTTGTAAAATGATAGATTTGGTTATACCTATTATGTAACATTGTTCTTTATAGTTATCTGTGGAAACGTTTAATGACTGTCTGTTTCTATCTCGGCTTAGTAATATTATATTAATAATAGTAATATTATTAGTAACCTAACTGCAAAGTGGGTTACTCGGGGCTGTAAGTGATGTAAATTGCTTCGGCCAGATGTCGCTGCCTGTAAGTAATACAGCTAAGTTTGTAAAGAGGCTCGAAATTTCGTTGATGCTTGCACATTAGTTCAGTTGGGAGAGCGCTGGCATGGTCGCGGGTTCAAGTCCCGGCATGGGTGGAATTTTTAGCTCCTGAATAGGTTTTTAAAATTGTCCTCAGCACGGGTCAGTGCAACAAAAAGAATATAATATTTTATTGGTTTAATCACTAGTTTTCCTATATATAAGATAGATAAATAAATAAACTAGTACTATACCAAAGGTTGATTGATACTAAACCAAAGAATGAGATAGCTCGACTAAATCATCGCGTCTCGCACGACAGAATACAATAAAAATAAAACCCATCCGCTAAACGGCTTTTCCTTAGCAATTTACATTTATTGCCTAAACGCGCGTTAGGAAACCGAGGAAAATTCTGAGGAGCATAAGCAACCCTACACTTGACCATAAATCAATATAGGAACCCACTTCTCTGGTATTCTTATGAACCTTACTCCCCAGGTATTAAGGGAAGGTTTCGAATAAAACAGCTGCACTTGTAAGTAAGCACAGGGCTAGTTGCGCCCCGCGAAGTCGACTTTCACATAAAATAATACTCTCTGCATGTTTTATTGTTCTTTACACTTTTTAGGGTGTATTGCTTATTGCATTTGCTAGCAGTAATATGTGGGGTAAAACAAAATCCCGAAATAAATAAAATAAATGTAGGTACTACGAAAGACATATTTATCGATATAATTATCAAGCGAATGTGGGAGGAAGGGCTGGTAAGGTATTAGCCATGAGAAATATTGAAAGTAAACGAAACAGGCATGAAACAATTTAATGAATGTTGATGAAGCAAAAGCGGTTTGTCACGATCGTGGCAAGTGGTACATCCTGGTCTCTGCCTATCGCTCTGAGATACAGGCGTGCGTTCATATTATGTGTAACAAAATCCTTAATCGGTAAAAGAGGGTTCCACCCGTCAATACGAAAAGCTTTTAGGTACTATGTGAAAAACATCAGGTGATAGCAGATGATCCATACTAAAGTTACCACGTGCTGCATTAAAGTGTATGGAACTAATAATATTTAAACTCACAGAAATATACGTTTCAAGCGTGTTACCGTTGGTATCGGCCAATTTAATTGTTATTTTACTTGTACGATATCGGAAAAAGGACTCTTGAGTGTTTGAAGATCAATTTGTCTACCATTCTACATAGAGAACACTATTGCACAACCAAAACAAAGAATTAAAATGGTTTCTTATATAAATTTAGTTTAAAGTATATGTTTAGTTAATTGTCCGTGTGGCACCGGATTAAGAATAGCGTCACTACATTTCCTTATGTGGATGTCGTAGAAGGCGACTAAGGAAATACATTACCAGGAGACAGGCAACAGCGTCTTCCTGAGATTCCAACAGCATACTGTGATCGCCAACCCGCCTGCAAAGCGTGGCGATTATGGCAAAACCCTTCATGGTTTGTAAGACCATGAGGGAGGCCTATGTCCTTCAGTGGGCGTCAAAGGGCTGATGATGATGATGGTAAGTTTAGTTAAAGCCATTGAAAGAAATAAGCACATGAAACAAAATTTTTTGTAACATCCTGAAAATATTAGGGGTTAAAGTATGAAATTGCCGTTTTATTGCAATAGGTTCTTTGAATTGACATAGAACTTTCATGGTTTGAGGTTTTCGAATGAAACTTTTTTCAAATGGTTTCTATGATGTTCTTTTTTTAAGAAATGTGAAACATTTGAATATCGACTTTCAATTGTTTTTGTTATTCAATTTAGACAAGAAAGATGGATACTGCGAAAATTCGAGTGATTATGAGGCACCCATTTTTCGTATTTTTTTATTTTATTGATTTGACGCAAGTGAGTCAATATTGTCGGTAAGGTAACGTTAAACCATGCCGCTAATTCCTGGGTAGTTTGACTAGGGTCGGCTTCCACTATCTCTCTTAATTCATCGTTATTTACCTGTGTGGGCGGTCTTCCTCGTGGCTCGTTCTTTAAGTCGAAATTTCCATCACGAAAGCGTTTAAACCAAAATCGCACGGTGCGTTCATTAGTAGACCCCTCTCCAAACGCAGCATTGATATTGCGGGCTGTTTCTGCCGCGTTAGTTCCGCGTCGGAACTCGTATTCAAAAATCACTCGAATTTTCGCAGTATCCATTTTTCTTGTCTAAATTGAATAACAAAAACAATTGAAAGTCGATATTGAAATGTTTCACATTTTTTAAAAAAAGAACATCATAGAAACCATTTGAAAAAAGTTTCATTCGAAAACCTCAAACCATGAAGATTCTATGTCAATTCAAAGAACCTATTGCATTAAAACGGCAATTTCATACTTTAACCCCTATTACCTTAACCAATTTCTCCCATTCATTAAAATATGTGTCAATATTTTCAACTATTATACGATACCTCAACACTTACAAATGTGGGCAATTATTACAATGATAATAACAGGGTAAATCCAACGTTATCCTTTCATCATCCTCTAGTGCAGTAGACTGAGATCTAATAATCTTTTAAGATGGTTGAAGACTCCGAGGAAAACGCATCCAATATTTCTTACGAGCACAAAATAATAATCTATTAGGGAAGGTAGTGGCTTTTTGGGATGTTTCAGTGAGTTTCTTATTGTATGTACATTATTATAAAACTATAACAGATACCTGACTGTTAGTTAAAGATTTTCAAAAAGTTATTGACTTTATTGATTTTTATCGTAACATCAATATTGCTACTCATCAACTAGTTTTGTTAAATAAAATATGTTTATGTTACTAACTGACTCGACAAAGGTTGTTTTGTTTTGATTAGCATTATACACCAAATTTTTCATACAAATCGGTGAAGCTGTTTCTCAGGAGTTCGAGAACAAACCCTGTGACACGGGATTATTATATATTAGATAAATCAAGTAGTGATTTTAAGTTACTTTTGTTTTGGTTGATATATTAGGTATGTTCTTGCTGTAAATTATTTCAATAAAGACAATTCATGCTTTTTTTCCAATTCCTAGAACATTCTTCCCCACCCATCACTGTTATAGTAACGTCTACTACTATCGATTTCTGGTCTCGACAACTATCTACCTCTATAACAGTTTTATTATAGTAGACCCACGTCGAATATGCCCTCCGGTCAAGTCCGTGGGGACACGTACCTTTGTTGTAATGTTTTGTAGAGCAACATATCTTATTTACGCTACATAGGCATAAGTGCAGATACACTGTTATACCCTTACCTTCCATACACTATTGCTTACTCATCCCTTATTCGATACTCATGTTCTCATATCAGCATTCTCTCATGGTCAGGTCCTTCAGACACCTTTTGACTCAGTCTCAATCCATACTCCGTCGCGCAAACACTGGTCCTTAATTTTTCTGTGTTAATTCTTGAATTCAATTAAATTCTATTTTCGTGTAATTCAAAATCCTTTTTTTTAAAACCCCAAATTCGGGACCCGTTGTAACATTGGTGGCAGCGATAAGGGATCTCGCACAGGTCCCCGGAAACGTCTCCCAATAAAAATCTAAAACTTCGAAGTGATATTTCTGTGACCTTTTTGTGAAGTGATCCAGTGCTATATTTTGGACGTGACAATCGTCCCTTCGACCTTCTACATCCACGGCGCAAAGAGTCATCGCCATCAGCGCGATTCCCACGGGAGCTCTTTGTCCGTCCAACACCGAGTCGTACCAGTTCCGCATCGTACCAGTTCCACTGAATCCACCGTTCCAGCACCATCGTGTACACCGTACCAGTTCTACATCGTACCAGTTCCACTGAATCCACCATTCCAACACCGTCGTGTTCATCGTGCTAGTTCCACATCGTACCAGTTCCACTGAATCCACCGTTCCAACACCATCGTGTTCATCGTGCCAGTCCCACTGAGTCTACTGTTCCAGCTTAAGAGTTCCAGTTCCTGACCGCAATGTTCCAGTTCGTGAAGTATCTACCAGTCCTGTGAGTTACTTTATATTACTACATAAAACTATCCAGTGAATATACCAAAGTGAAAAAACAATCATCGTTCTGTGCTAATTATTCATAGGTACTTTCTACTGATAACATTAATTTAATTCCATGCCTAAGATCAGAACGCAAACTGCTAGCTCATTATTCCAGTGAAGAAGTTCTTATCTCGTGTTTATACAACGTCGTTTCTCGGACGTGTTGTCGTCCCATTCAGCTAACAAATAATTTTTGTTGTTAATAAGCAATTCAATTCGTCGTAATGTCGAAAGATAACAAAGACGCTAATGAAGGCGCAGGTACTAGTGGTACAACTGCAACACGCATTCCCCTAGTAACCACAGCAGTTGAGATGAATATTCTAATTAAATTCATAAATAAATTCGACGGCAGCAGGGACAGATTAAGCCCATTCCTGAATAACTGCCGCAATGCCATGAATCTCGCAAATGCGTCTCAACAGGACCTTCTGTTAAAATATATTTTGAGTCAACTCGAAGGCAGAGCCGAAACTGCCTGTTCTATAAAAGAATTTGAAAAGTGGTCCCAACTCGAAGATTTTCTAAAGTCCCAGTTCGGAGAAACCAAACACTACACACATTTGCTTTCTGATCTTCAAGATTGTAAACAAAGTGTCAACGAGACGGTCAACCAGTTCGCTCTCCGAGTTGAGTCTTGCTTGTCAAAATTACTCACCGAAATTAATATCTCGATTCCAACTAAACGCAAACTCGAACTGTCTGGCCGTGTCGCCGCAATGCAAGACTTAGCCTTGCATGTCTTCTTGACAGGCTTAAGTCAACGATTGTCAATGATTGTCAGATGTCGCAATCCAAATTCCTTAAATGAGGCAATAAATATTGCCGTTGAAGAAGAAAAAATGATGCAGCATATTTACAGGAGAAATGTCGCGCCGTCTTCATCCAATGCAAATTCCAGGCGCGATCAATTCAATCAGTCAGGGTCCAGAGATAACACTTACCGACAACAATATTCTCGCGATCAACATGGGTCAGCAGGCATGAGAGCGCCTACTTATTACAGGTCAAATCAGGCTCAAGCCGCTCCGCACTTTCAGCGCTCTGCCCAATGGAATTCGAACTCTAATGAAATCATCTGCCGTTACTGCAAAAATCCCGGGCACACCATTGAAAATTGCCGAAAGAGGGAATACAACCATAACAGAATGCGCAACTCCCCTAATTCTTATTCACGCGGGTTTTCCACATCCAACCAAAATCGTGAACGTCAAATCCATAACGTCGAATTCTATCCCGAAACTGAAGAGGGTGTCGATGAAGTAGACACCAATAATGAACCATCGAATACGGATTCTAATTTAAACGAGTAGGCTTTCCCGGCCCGTACCGCCCGGGAAATGACCCTCCTAAATCTAAAGCCGGTACCACAAAATCCACTGTATCCAATAAATCCACTGAATCGCTAGGAGCAAACAGACAGGGTAACCAGCCCCAAACTCATCGCTCTAGCAAACCTACAAAATCCGCTGTATCTAATAAATCCACTGAATCGCTAGGAGCAAACGGACAGGGTAACCAGCCCCAAACTCATCGCTCTAGCAAATCTACTAAATCCGTTGTATCTACTAAATCCGCTGTATCTACTAAATCCGCTGTATCTACTAAATCCACTGTATCCGCTGTATCCACTGAATCTACTAAATCAGATAACTCAACAATCCAAAATCCAAATCCAAAATCTCACCCCTTACAAAATGACATCGAAATCTACGAAATAAACAGCAACACAGAAAAAAGGTACTTACCTCATATTAAAATTAAAACATCCGTCAATGCTCGTCCACTGTCACTATTAGTCGACACTGGTTCCGCAGTCTGTATCCTAAAACAATCAAGTATTCAAAATCCCCTTGAAATTCAAACTGAAGATAAAATCAAAATAAAAGGAATCGATAACACCGATACCCCTTTGACGACCTTGGGATCCTCCCAATTAATAATGACAGTAAAAAATTAAAATCTCACTTATAAATTCCATGTCATTGACACAATCCAATTAAACTATGACGGCATTATCGGAAACGATCTATTGAAAGACCTTAAGTCGAATATTAATTACAAAGAAAACACATTAAAAATCGGAAATCACTGTATTAACATCGAATTCGCAAAACCAATATATACTCTGTCTCCTCGAAGTGAAACAATCATAGAGTGCTCTGTATCCAACCCGGAAATAAAAGAAGGTCTCATCTTAGATCAACACATTTCTGAACTCGTGTTGGTGGCCAACTGTATGGTTACAGTCAAAAATAACGACCGAATCAATCTCTCTGTCGTAAATACATCCGATGAACCTTTCGTGCTTAATTCAGACTTAAAATTAAAAATTCAAGCATTAGATGACTCATCCGACTCCCAAATTAACTATGTCGATAATAACCAACAAGATTGTCTGCGACGCACGGATCATGTCCTTAAGCTATTAAGAACGTCCCACCTAAATGATGAAGAAAAATCCAATCTCTACGAAGCATGCGCTGATTTTTCTGACATTTTCCACCTACCTGGTGAACAATTATCTTCTACTTCAGCCATTAAACATGAAATTAAAACAACCACTGAACAACCAATCCATGCAAAATCATACAGATTCCCTGAAGTTCACAAAAAAGAGGTAGAGTCCCAAATTAATAAAATGTTAAAAGAAAACATAATAAAATCTTCCACATCCCCATGGTCGGCTCCCATATGGGTTGTGCCTAAGAAGCTAGATGCTTCCGGACAGCGCAAGTGGAGAGTCGTCATCGACTATCGGAAATTAAATGATGTCACCATCGGTGACTCATATCCTATCCCAAACATATCAGAAATTCTAGATCAACTTGGTAAAAGCAAGTATTTTACAACACTTGATTTAGCTTCCGGATTCCATCAGATCGAAATGTCCCAAGACGACTCTCCAAAAACAGCCTTTTCCGTACCGCAAGGTCATTATGAATTTAACCGAATGCCTTTCGGCCTAAAAAATGCTCCTTCGACCTTCCAACGTTTAATGAACTCTGCTTTATCCGGCCTCCAAGGTATCAAATGCTTTGTCTACCTTGATGACATTGTTATATACTCTTACGACTTACTATCTCACGTCAAAGACCTAATTGACGTATTCAAAAGACTCCGCCATTTCAACTTGAAGCTTCAGCCGGATAAATGTGAGTTTATGAGAAAGGAAGTTTCCTATTTAGGACACCTCATTACCGACAGAGGTGTCAAACCAAATCCTGACAAAATAAAATCGATCGAAGAATTTCCAACCCCAAAATCCCCGAAGGATATTAAGTCCTTCTTGGGCCTAGTCTCGTACTATCGTAGATTCATTCCAGATTTTTCTAAACTCGCCAAACCACTAACGGCCCTTTTGAAAAAAGATACCATTTTCTCATGGCAAAATGAACAGCAAACTGCCTTCGAAATCCTAAAATCGAAACTCATTTCAGCACCCTTATTGATTTACCCCGATTTTACAAAGCCATTCGTGCTCACAACCGATGCCTAGAACTACGCTATAAGCGCTATTCTTTCCCAGGGTGAAGTCGGTAAAGACAACCCAATAGCATATTCCTCCAGAACCTTGAACAAGTCCGAGTGCAATTATAGCACCACAGAAAAGGAGTTGCTGGCTATCATCTTTGGCTGCAAGACCTTCCGCCCCTACCTCTACGGGCGTAAATTCCAAATTATTACAGATCACCGTCCTCTAAAATGGTTGTTCAACCATTCTGATCCCAGCAGTAAACTCCAAAGGTGGAGACTAAAACTCGAAGATTATGAATACGAAATCATCTACCGAAAGGGTAAACTAAATGCCGCAGCAGACGCACTTTCAAGGTACCCCTTACATCCAGTAGACATCAATGAACCAAACCCTTCTACTTCTCAACAAAATGATGAAGTACTAGTTGACTTACCAAGTCCACCCAGGTCCAACGACCTTGATCTACCAACTCTAGATACACAAAGTGATGACTCTGAACTCCCCAACACTCCTTTTAACCCACAAGTGAACCCTCAAAGTCCACTTTTAGACCCATTGGCATCTCTTGAATCAATTGACCATTCTTATTCGCAATTTCTGAAGACAACAGGACAAAAGAACTTTGTCTCTAATGCCCAAATCAAAGAAAGTAACGACAGCGTGCTAAAAAGCACAAGCAAGGTCATAATCATCCCAACGTCCATTGACCTAGATGAATCGAACCTATATCTAGAGGAAGTACTGACTGACTTAGAAAATAAAGAAGAAATCCTTTCCAAAGAGAGAATCCTACACTCTCATTTATCCTTTAATCGAAAAGGTCAAACCGTGTACCTACTCTTCACAAAGGTTCACTACTTTGACACAGCCAGCCACGAAGATATTTACAAATGTCTAAAATCTCTGAGAAATGAATTGATTATAACACCCTATACACAAATCAGTATCTCCGATTTCAAAAATCCATTTGATAGCCATTTGTTTATCAAAGTATACAACATGTTCCTATTTCTGTTCAACAACAGCAATTTGACCATAACAATACACCACGACAACATTAAAATCCCTGAAATTCACGAAATTCCTAAGATCTTAAAAAGTAACCATGATATTCCCATCGCTGGTCATGTAGGCTCCACGCGAATGCTGAAAAGAATAAAAGAGAAATATTGTTGGAAGAATATGCGAAGCGACATAGAAGCCTACGTTAAAAAATGCCCTTTGTGCCAAACTAACAAGGCACTGCGACAAACTAATCGAGCACCCATGGAAATTACTACAACTTCGACACGCCCATTTGAACGACTGTCCCTCGATGTAGTCGGACCTCTACCTGAAGCTGAAAACTCCCAGCTTAAATATATACTTACCTTGCAAGACGATCTCACTAAATTTTCAGTAGCTTACCCCATTTCCAACTGGTCCGCTGAGGAGACATGCTCCTGTCTTCTACACTTTATATCCATGTTTGGTATTCCCAAAATGATACTAACAGATCAAGGCAGCAACTTCACGTCTGACCTCTTCAAACAGACCTGCAATTTCCTGAAAATTAAAAACTTGTGGTCTTCGCCATATCATCCCCAAACGCAAGGCGCGTTAGAAAGGAGTCACTCGACATTAAAAGAATATTTAAAATCCTACGTAAATGATAATCAGAACGATTGGCCTCGCTATGTGTATACCGCCATGTTAGCCTATAATACTAACATCCATTGTACAACTAACTACACTCCGTATGAACTCTTATATGGCCATAAAGCATTCATTCCTGATAGCATATACGATATGAGCAAAGCTGCTACTTACCATGATTACGTCAAATTACTTCAACACCGTCTCAGATATTCGCGAGATGCAGCACTTGCTAATATACGAAGATCTAAAGAGATGTCCAAGGTGTACTACGATAGGAGAACACGCGGTATTTCATACAAATCAGGTGACTTTGTTTACCTCAAAAACCACTTGAGATTGAGGAAAGCTCTCTCTCCGGTGTGGAAGGGTCCTTACAAAATAGTGCAAGTTCATGGTAACAACACTCTCACTCTTTTAATAATAATTAACCGACGTCATGTAAAGCATCATTTCGATGAAATTAAACCAGCTTAACGTAGCTCGCTTTAACGTTTCAGGATGATCCTGTTAACGACTCCAGCACTAAGCACACAAGACTTCATTCAACCAATAACAAATAGTCCTGGTATTTATTTTGACCCGATTGGCACCGCTAAACTAATCAATGGCCAACTCCAGGTACTCATCCCTGTAGACATAACATATATTAAACCCCACATTAAAAATATTAATAGCGTATTCGGAACTGTTAGATATTTATGTCAACAAAATGAAGCCATCGATGATGTTGAGTGCCATAACATGATTCAGCCATTAAAATCACTTTACGATGATATCATTAGAGATTATAATTCCATATCCCACCTTATACCATCGAAATTCAAGCGATCTGCTTGGTTTTCTGGCGTCGGAACCGTTTTTAAACATATATTTGGCACAATGGATGAAAACGACGCAATGACATACAATAACATAATTCAAAACATGCAATCTAACGAAAAAGATTTGGCAAACCTGGTAAAACGAAATATTATTTTGTCCAACGCAGCAATTTCAAATTACAATGATACCTTCCAAATTATAAATAAACACGAAATACAACTGAATGACGCCGTTGAAAAATTATCACTTTCAGTGAAAAATGTTACAGTGACAATGAACAATGTAAATTTCAGAAATAAAATTCATAATGTTTTCAATATTTTACAGTCTGCGTTATTAACGTTTTCATTCAAATTAGAAGATTTGATAAACTCTATCCTGCTCGCAAAGAACAATATTTTGCACCCATCTATTATTACTCCAAAACAGCTTTTTGATGACATCAATGTCAACATTAGATATGTACCTAGTTTTAAGGAGTTTCCCGTAACGTTAGATATAAATAACATACACTTAATTATTAATATGTCTAGTTTAGTTTGCTATTTTATAGAAAATAGGATTGTATTTGTTCTGAAGGTTCCATTAACACATCACACCTTATTTAACGTTTACAAAAATGTACCCATTCCAGTACCACATGACAATAAGGCCCTAAAATCGTTTGCTATGATTATACCTGACAGTAAATTCACAGGATTGAGTGATGATAAAACCCTCTATTTTGAATTAAATGATTTGCAAAATTGTAAACATGTAACACAGCAATTGCTATTATGTGAACAAAATATCGTCCACTCATCAGTTTCTAACCCCAGCTGTGAAACTGAGATTATGACTAAAGCTGTATCAAAATTGCCAGCACAATGTGTAACTAAACTTATCTACGGTGAAATCAGTATCTGGCAACCACTACAACAGAACATCTGGTTATTCGTTCAGTCCGAAACCACTAAACTTGTTATCAAATGTAGCGAAGACACATATGACCTAAATATCCTAGGTGCAGGGCTACTTAGCCTGCAACCTCAATGTATTGCCTTCTGCAAAGAACTTACAATTATACCAAGGTCAAATGTAACTATCAAAGTAAATAAAGTTAACTCTGATTTCAATCTGATAAAAGACACATGTTGCGATGTAAACAAATTCAAACAGTTAAATTTTGATAATATTGTACTGAAAAAACCCAACATTAATTTGGAAAACCTTGGTAAACTAAAAACCATGTCATCCGAACTAGAAAAGGACTTAGATAAGACTATTGATAATATTAGTAGTAATTTAATAGGGAACCATATCAGTTTTCCTATATTAACTATAGTTTTAACCATTTTATTTTTGTGTTCCATGTCTTATTACTTTTATAAGCGATTAAATTTAAAAAAGTATATTGTTAAAACACAGCAGCTTCAGGACCAAGGTCAATCAGCTGACCAAGAACTCAATGACATTAATGTAGAAGCTGCTCAACCACCGCGACTTAGGATGAATTGAACTCAGATAAACTTCACCCTTAAGGTGTAAGTTTACTCTTATGCGGGGGGTTGTTATACCCTTACCTTCCATACACTATTGCTTACTCATCCCTTATTCGATACTCATGTTCTCATATCAGCATTCTCTCATGGTCAGGTCCTTCAGACACCTTTTGACTCAGTCTCAATCCATACTCCGTCGCGCAAACACTGGTCCTTAATTTTTCTGTGTTAATTCTTGAATTCAATTAAATTCTATTTTCGTGTAATTCAAAATCCTTTTTTTTAAAACCCCAAATTCGGGACCCGTTGTAACAATGCGTAACAGTTGCGCTGAAATCTGGGTGGTTTAAAAGCCTCGGTTGTGTAATTAGTAATTAAAATTGCCATCTATTTAGACTTTAATCTTTTTTACCGAGAGAGGGAGAGAGAGAGGTCTGTGCCCTGCAGTGGAAAGTAAAAAGTTGACCAAAAATAAGTTGAGAAATCTTGTATCAAAAAAATTGCCAACTATTTAATGCAGCCTCTACGGCTACGAGAACCTGTGGATTTG
Organism: Yponomeuta malinellus; assembly: GCA_947308005.1. Lineage (NCBI taxonomy): Eukaryota > Metazoa > Arthropoda > Insecta > Lepidoptera > Yponomeutidae > Yponomeuta > Yponomeuta malinellus. The sequence goes on from OX371010.1 coordinate 7,312,481, forward strand.
TAGCGCGCACGCACCGCTCTGGCTGGCTACGAATGGTTCTCAGAGACTCGATTTTGTGTCAAGATATGTTTGGAAACATGTTTAGGCATGTAGCAATAGCAAAGGCCAAAATAAAAAGTACCCGAAAACGGCGTGCGTGCATAGAACGACTAATGAATGTTGATGAAGCGAAAGAGGTCTGTCAGGGTCGTGACAAGTGGCAAACCTTGTTCTCTACCTAACCCACTGGGATACAGCCTTGAGTTCATGGAAAGTAATGTATCTACAACTGTCCACAATATAACAAATTATTCAGAGATAACACCATCTAGAGCCGCGCCTGCACAAGGAAATGCCATTGTCAATAAGGCACTATCAACAAGTTTACCCTCCACACCTGGCATTGTGATCCTAATAAAGGGATAAACACTGGTCAGTGCAACAAGTGGCTTATCGCAAATCATACGATTGCTTCTTATGCCGGGATCAGATAAATCAAACCTATGCGAAGAAAAGAAAATTAATGACTTAATATATTAATTTACTTTTAGTCCAGCATGTAGACCATGTAAGAAACATGCTAGTAATCGTTAAAATACTAGAAAATATCTTGTCTATCAAGTTGTTTGCCCGTCCTATAGGTCATTATTTTAAGAAATATCAAGCCCTATTTATCAATTTCTCGACAGAATACATATACAAAAATTATATAATTTGTTAGCTGACCCGGCAAGCGTCGTTTTACGATATAAATTAGCTTATGACCTATTCTCATGCCTACCAAATATACTTACACAAAAATTACATAAGAATCGGGGAAGCCGTTTTGGAGGAGTTCGATAACAAACATTGTGACACGAGATTTTTATATATTAGATATATATACCAAAATGAGATTCACAAGAATAAGAAAGAAAACTCAAGAATAACAGATTGACAAGTGTCAAAACACGAGCAGTTGGACGACCTAACTCAAATAATCTAATTCTAATATTCTAATTGTTTTAATTTTGTGTTTATTGATCTGCGATCTCGAAGAATTGCTCAGTTGGAATGGCAGTGGGCGAGGCACATAGCTCGGAGAACTGATGGCCGTTGATGCGAAAAAGTTCTGACCTGGCGACCGCGGACCGGACGACGCAGCGTGGGAAGGCCCCCCCCCAGATGGCGGGGAGTCGCTGGATGCGGGCGGCACAACACCGGGAAGCTTGAAAAACCATGAGGGAGGCTTATGTCCTGCAGTGGGCGTCAAATTGCTGATGATGACCATGTTCTGCGATCCCACAGGCGAACATTGGCTATGATAGAATAAAAAAATATATGTTTACGCCCAGACCAAAATAACATTAAAATAATACGTGTATTGATTATATCAATTATATTCATCCGACATTGATGTGTTTGTTTCGTAATAGGCCGCAAAAAACTGTTGTCCATAAGAAGCGAGGGTGAATGACCCGTCTTCCCTTAGGAACACCATATGACTCCACGACTAAAAGAAAAACCTCCATGGGTTTTACTGGGGAGGTTTTAAGGGATATTTTTCTGTGGCTAGGTGTAGCTTTAGTGAAGTGTATCGGGTGTTATTGACAAACACTGCGACGGACCTTTTCTTTTATTCTGCCCTTTTATACGAGTCGATAGAAGAGGGCCGGGATACGTGCCGTATTGAGATTTTCTATTAAACTTGTATGCTTAGGGCAGAACTGCAATGTGGGTAACAAAGTACCTACTAACTACATCGCTTTATGTAATTAACCAAACCTGTGAAATGTCTATTACTTCATTTACATGACATATTATCTCATTTAGAAGTAAATTTGGGTAACAAACTATTAATGAGGTTTATATTGGAAACGGTTTCTTCAGTACCACGCTCAGAACACAAAAAGAAGGTACCACGTTTCTTTATTCTTCATACAATCTTGAAACTCGATAAATTGACCGAATTTGTATGACTACTTACACACTACACAACAAAAAAGCAGAGCATAGTTACGTTATACGTCTATTGCACGTGTTGTGTTAGTGTGCTCAGATACATAAGTATATTTCTTATTTTCTGAAACAGTATTTTATGTGTTATTTAAAATAACTGTTGGAATACTACTCCGATTTGTGTTTTAGAAAATAAAAGAACAAAAAATAGGTCCTCAGCACGCGTTAGTGCAAAAAAGAATAAAACAACAAGATACGAAAATTTCCAATCTTGTACACACCGAATGGTAAATCACTTATTCACAATTCGATGTGTGTTTGAGGACGCCACACGAAGAGAATAACAGCAATAATTCCACCAAAAGCAAAATTTTGTGCAACTCAAGATTTAGTAGATCGTAAAACAATATTACATTTTACTACTACGGCAATGATCTTCGCGTAGGCGCAAGCAAATAAGAACTTCCTAGTATTCTGTAAATAAACAAATGCAGTAACAGCAACATAACAAAATCTGACTACAACTGCCAACTTTTGCGTAACCCTAGCCGACACCTTGCTTGTCTACATCACAGAACTAGGCACCTCCAGAGGAACAACCGTTGGCATGTTAGCATGGTCCCTTTTATTTTTATCAACATTGATTTCGAGTTGACAGCTATTAAAATTGTTTTTCGATCACATGAAAGTCTTTATTTAGTTTTGTACAATATATACAATATACGTTCCGTGTGGCGCCGGATTAAGAATAGCGTCACTCCATTTCCTTCCGTGGATGTCGTAGAAGGCGGCTAAGGAAATCAATTACCAGGAGACGGGCAGCAGCGTCTTCTTGAGATTCCAACCGCATACTGCGATCAGCAGCCCGCCTGCCAAGCGTGGCGATTTTGGCAAAACACCTCATGGTTATGAAAACCACGAGGGAGGCCTGTGCCCTGCAGTGGGCGTCAAGTGGCTGATGATGATGGTGATGATGATGATGATGATACAATGTACTGTAACGATTAATGTATATTACACTTTATCGATATCTGGAGAAACTGTCGATGACTTTTTGTTTTAAGGCCGACTTGCACCAGTTTCTTTAATGTGGCTCAAACAGCATTTAACTAAAATTCTTCATACAAAAGTCGATTTAAATGGTGACTTCAGTGACATTTAAGAAGTGTTGCTTTTTCTGCCTGAAATTAATTTAGCTGATATACGAATACCATTATTTTATAAATGTAAAAAATATTATAAAATGAAAAAAAAAGAGAATAAGTTAAATAGTGCTTCAATTGATAGACTAATGTCCAGTTTCTGAATTGAGAATTTCGGTAAGTAAATGGTTAACTGTAGTGCTGTCTTCGAATTTCTCAGAAAAGAGTGTGACAGAATATTACGTATTTAATTAGTGAATTTCTCAATTCAGAAACCGGCCCTAAGGTCAACTTACGCCCTTTCTTAAATCAGGCTTTAATTGCATTTATCATCATCATCATTATCATCATCATCATCATCATCATCATCAGCCCACCTCTGCCTTCTGCTGGACACACATCACTGGGTATTTCGCAGTCTCTCGCAATTCGCACCCACCGGCCGAGCCAATTGCTAAAATCATTAACGCAAAATTAGATTCATATAGCTATTTAAGCGACTTAAAAAAATGGTAGACATAGCCTAACATAGTCTTAGCGCTCTTCCTTAACCTTCTTGATATGTTCACTGCCTTGTTGAAGATACTCTATTTTATTTTATGTTGATCCCAAGCTCCCTAGAATGGCTACTGAGGGAACAGTAAAACTGAAGGTTAGATCCGCAAAAACATGCTTTACTAACCTGCCGCGGTGCATAAAGGATTCATGGCAGAAGGAATTTTAAATTTAAAGGCTTGCTTCAAAGACCTTGGTTGGTTTGGCTGTTGCACTTTGTAAACTTAATGTCATTTTGCTTTCATTGAAAAGATTTTGGTTCTTTCAGCGAGTTTTCCTTTGAAACCTCGATGGTGACTTACACTTTACTTTTCAAAGTACACCGTATTTTATGTATTTTAGGTACGTAAGTACCTGAATGGACAAAGGTAATATTACACACGTAGATTGCTGTCTCGGTAGAGTTTTACCAAGTAACAATTATTTACGATATAAAAGTATTGGAAATAAAATAAATGACCATAAATTTTGATGATTGAGTAACTTAATAACGAATAAAGTTAACTAGGATACCCTGTGATACAGTAACCAGGAAAGGACATCACAAACATGGAAATTCACCCAGACTGAGGGCATCAGTACAAATGTGCGGCGCGCCCTAGTGGGAATCGAACCCACGACCTCCAGCATGTTAGTCAGACGTGATACCGCTAGACCAACGAGGCAGTCAACTTAGTACTACGTATCTACCTATACAAACTACTCCACTTTTTATGTTATGTCTTTTCTTTATTGAGTACTTTGCAGTTCGTTAATACGATATGACGTCCAATTTTCGAAGCTGAAGGTTTGCATACAAAATCTGGATACCAAATGGCAAACAAATAAAAAGAAAAGATTGCAACAATCGGATAGTTTAGAATGTTGGTTCAGTGAGGCGAATAATCGAAAATAGCGGATGTTCCTACAGCCACCCCGTATTGTTTGGCACTAAATCAAATGCACAATATAAGTCTGCGTAAGCGATAAAGTAAAAATATTGCAGCATTTCTATATTTTTTCAAACGGCCTCCGTGTCTTGCTAACTTTTCCGTAGAGAGGGATTTGGTAAAGAATTATGAACTGCAGATGGAAGTATTATTTTGTAGAGCTTTCGAACAATTTGATTCCTGGTACAGTATTGATTTCGCTCTGGTTTCACTAGTATCCGACTATATTGATTCATTTGCTTTCAAATGTAGAATCTGAAATACATAAGCTTTCATTTCATATAGTTCGAAACAAGTCTGACTTAGGGCTGCTGTTGTTGGATATATTTATTTTATCATATGTTCAGTTTCTGATTTAGAAAACTCGCCGCTAAAATAAAAAAAAATTGTAAATTTTCTTTGTACAAAACTAAGTATAGAAAACAAAACTATATCTTAAATGTCCGTTATTTTACTAGATAACAAAACCCTCTACCACATTTATCAAACGTATATAATTTTAAAAATGTTAGAGTGTGCGAGACGGAAATCCAGATGTTGTAAATTGAAGTAGAGAGTTTGAGTTTGGCGTTTTACATGTATTTAGTGTACGATAAAAAACATCTATAAATGTCTGTTGTGGTTGAAAGTAATACAACTATGATTTCCCGACTGAGATTCCGGAAACTTGTGTAAACAATAATTAATTTCAAGTTTAATCTAACGTTCTAATTGGAAGATGTTCTCGCGAACTTCGGAAATTGTGAAACTTTTTGATTTATGCGAATCCTGAAACCGCTTGGTATCTTAGTTATTCTAATATTTTAGTGTTCCTTGTGATTTAGAAAGTCAACCTTTGCACATACGCAAAGATGACTGAAGAGTATACCAACAGTCAACCTTTGCACGTATGCAAAGATGACTGAAGAATATACTAACAGTCAACCTTTGCACGTATGCAAAGTTAATATAATATATACGTGCTACCTAAAAGGAGGTAGCAGCTGCGTTCTATGCTACCTAAAAACTTAAAGGAGGAGAGCAGGCCATACAAGACGCATTCATAGAATTACAATTGACGAAGGTTAAGCAACACAGGGCGCGTTCAGCGCATGGATGGGTCGCCGTCTATGCCTAACGCTAGTGGCATTTTTCCGAGCGGTTCCGTGCTTCGCAAGGCACGTTAAGCTGTTGGTGCCGGCTGCCTTCGATAGATGGCAGTCGTTAAGCCAAGTCAGAGGCCTTAGGGCGGCTTGACAACTTCTGACAGTAGACGAGCCACTAGTCTACAAGCCTCCACCAATCCGGACTTGGCCCCCGTGGTGGAGTATGGCCTATACCTTCCTCAGGGAAGAGACCCGTGCCCCTTGGTGGGGACATAATGGGTTGATGATGATGATGATGAAGAATAATTGTAATAATCGGCTATGCAATTACATTGTAGGTACATCATAATAAACTACGTACATCGAATTGTCATAATAAACTACGAAATGTTGTTGGCCCTGCGGGGGGAGCATGAGATTTTTATCGTATCTAGATAGATAGGTTAAAATTTTAAAACATTACGATATTATATCCCACCCGCGAGCATGACTTCTCTTCGACATACATATCTTCCTTAGATAGGAGATAAGATTTTATCTACTTATTGGTATGACAACACTGAATCGGCAAATAGGGATGTGACGAAAATCACTATTTCATTCGTTCAATTTGCGTTTTTTGACAGATTGAAATCTGATCTGTGTGTGATCTTTCCTTTACTTAGTCTGTGCTAGGTATCAAATAAAATGTAAATAAACAAACAAATAACGGACAATAGATGTTTAGATGCCGAAAATGAAGTAAGTACAAACTTTATAGCCATTGCAGTTAATTTATACAATACTACAATAGTTGGAGATCCTTCCTACAAGCTCATACGGACATCACATCATATACAAGTCACTCATCGGCAATAACTATAATATTTTTCTGTTTTAGAGGGCGCAGTAAACAAAATCAACTGGGGTTCGTTCGAGTATATCGACGGGGAAGAAGCAAATACTTCTATCTTACACAGACCTAACTTTACAGGAGGAGGAAAAAACTGAATAAAATTTTTGTTTATAATTTTAGCGCGACCTCATGTTCTGAAGGTTGTTTTATTATTTCAATAGCCTTTTTTTTAAACTAATGTTAATTTAGTAGACATAGAGGATTCAAAGTTAGTGTAAGATAGAAGCTATTGATTTCTGTGTTATGTTGAAAGTTTTGACGTTAGGCGGTATTTTAACTTGTAAATATTTCTTCTAATTCCTATTAATTGCTTTATTTCTCTTTGTAAACTATTCTCTGTAGCATCAGAAAACTATTATTAATTTAGAAAAAAACAACAAGTACTGAATAACATGATTTTGTAAGATAGTAGGTATTGCTTTAAACGAATTTCAAATTGAGTTCAAGTTAGGAGATATTATAAAGGAATGGGGCAAGATTTAGTTAGTAAAATTTTAACTGCTAACTATACAAAACATGCAATAAATTAACAAAATATTCGTATTTTATTAAGAAAATAATAAAATTATTCAAATAAAACTACATTTTTGCATTTACAAATTCTTAATCTAACATAATAAAGTAGGTACCACCTAATTAGGTAGGTTTCAAAAAATTTACTATAAAGTAAGAATAACAAAAACAAATACTCTCCGGCTTTACTGCTGGTAGACTTACCCCCTGTTTCTAGAACAATAAAATATGTTAATCTTCTATTAACAGCTGCTGGACGATTCAAAGATTGTTCGTGTACGAGAAACCGCTAGTTAAGCTGAGAGTGTAGCGTAGGCGCTGGGAAAGCCTACCTAACGTTATGTTAAGGATAAATGATATGAAACTAACATTATGTTAAGAATAAATTATATGCTTTGAAAGCCATCTTGATTTTTAAAAGCTGGAAGTGTAAAAATCTTCTTTTTGTTGTTTATTTTTGCGATGGTGGACACATCGATTTTAGAGATTGTAAATCCAGATACATTTTGGACCGTATTTTTTTAATCTGCGTGAGTTTGTGGACAGAAAGGTGGAATACAATTGACTTGACAAATACAGAGATTAGTTTCCTTTTGTACAACATATTAGGGGTTAAAGTATGAAATTGCCGATTTGTACTGAAAATCTAAATTGTTTATTTTTTAAATTTTTAACAAATTTATTTAATCAAAATAGTTGCCATTATTATCTATACATTGCTGCCATCTAATGGGAAGGTCATTAATGCCTTTGCGATAGAACTCCGACGATCTAGACTGCACAAACTGTGTGAAAGCATTTTGTACTGCCTCCTGGGAAGAAAACTTATTGTCACGTAGATAATTGTCCAAATCACGAAAAAAATGGTAGTCCGTTGGAGCAAGGTCTGGTGAATACGGAGGATGACGAATGGTTTCTAACTGCAGTTCCTGAAGGGTCAAAATGGTTTCTCGTGCTGTGTGAGGTCTCGCGTTGTCATGGAGCAATAATGGTGAAGATCGATTCATGAGTCGGGGCTGTTTATTGATTTGACGCAAGTGAGTCTATATTGTGGGTAAGGTAACGTTAAACCATGCCGCTAATTCCTGGTTAGTTTGACTAGGGTCGGCTTCCACTATCTCTCTTAATTCATCGTTATTCACCTGTGTGGGCGGTCTTCCTCGTGGCTCGTTCTTTAAGTCGAAATTTCCATCACGAAAGCGTTTAAACCAAAATCGCACGGTGCGTTCATTAGTAGACCCCTCTCCAAACGCAGCATTGATATTGCGGGCTGTTTCTGCCGCGTTAGTTCCGCGTCGGAACTCGTATTAAAAAATCACTCGAATTTTCGCAGTATCCATCTTTGTTGTCTAAATTGAATAACAAAAACATATGAAAGTCGATATTCAATGTTTCACATTTTTTAAAAAAAGAACATCATAGAAACCATTTGAAAAAAGTTTCATTCGAAAACCTAAAACCATGAAGATTCTATGTCAATTCAAAGAACCTATTGCAATAAAACGGCAATTTCATACTTTAACCCCTATTAATATTAGCCTTGTCCTAGTAACGTTTCACTTGAATTTTTCTCTGGAGTGTTTGCTCCAGAATGCTCGAGTAAACACGCTTCATGGCGAAAATAGGAGCTATTGTCAGAAAAAAAACACGCGCGAACGAGATAGGAGTAATTTCTTTTCGTAGAAAGGAGATATTTTCATTAAAATTATTATAACATATTAAAGCTTTATTTTAAGAGCTATTTCTATACATTAAAAATCTCCCTAAAACTGGGAAATATAGATAGGAGATCTTTCCAGCTAACGTTAAATTTAATTTTGCATCCAACTACATCTAAAAGTCAATTTGCCCAAAAATGTAAGATAGGAGTATTTGCTTCTTCCCCGTCGATATGACGCTCCACAGTAATTTAGCCAACAATGAGTTTTCTGGCCCCATGGGAAGCGAAAGGTTGTTGAAAGAGTGGGGCGCATTGAGCCTTGTCGAAGGAGCATGGTCCCGACACGACTGGAGCAGTGGCGGAATGTAAGTGTTGATAGTACCTACTTATTATCTAGTGATATATTAAATTAAGTTCAATACTTGACTCACCATCACCAACCGAGTACAATAGGTAAATAATATGCTTGTCAAACTAATGCAAATGTGTACTTAGGCAATGCTCAGTGAATACCTACAGTATTTGGATAGATAGACCATAGAGGTCTATCCAGTATAGCGTCAATTTTTGCTCTTAGGGGCATCTAAAATCATTTTCGTAACATGTCTTACCTTTTTTCTTTTCGTCTTAAGCTATTACATCATATTGGAATGTTTTGGACTCCTTTTTAATTATGCTCTTTATTTGTTACAGGATATTTTGAACGCGCTGACTACAATAATATTTGGTCTATGCTACAATCAATCAAATCTTACAAATAAATCAAATATTAAAACGTAGGAATATGTATGTACGAATTGTATTTTTTCAAAATAGTAACTCAAAATTGGATGCTTAATTACCCAAGTTCCACTATAGTTTTTTTATATTACATGCACAGAAGCATTCATTCAAGGGTTAAATATAATTAGGGAATGTTCCATTGAGCTGGCCATTCCTCCTCTACTGGGTTTCAGGCTCCACAATGGCAATGTGTGTACCGAGCCTCGGGAGTCTACTCGGCCTCTCCTCTGATGGGCGTCATCAGCCAAGGCAGGCTCAAAGGCATATCCAGAGTCTCCTAGGAAATGCATTACATTTTTTTTACTTCTTATTTTTTTGTTACAGATTACATCAAAGGTGAAGAACATATTAATTTGTTTGGTAACAATTTCCCGTTTTCAGAAGAAAACATATCATGCTTCTTTTCTCCATTGGGTACCCAGTTATGTAGTAAACCACCTATTTCATTGTTTAAAGTTACAAAATAAATATTAGATTTACTTATAACCAAAAGCATTTTATTATTAACGGACTTCAAAAATGGAGGAGTCTGTGTCAAGCTTTTTCCAGAAAACTTCCTAGAAACCATACATTTGTAGTAAATACACCATACATACTTAGGTACTTAGTAGAAGTTAGGTATGATTTGTGGGGTGAGTAAATGGCTTGGGATGCAAGTTCATTAGAAAGAAATAATTTTTGCCCTTTTTAGTGTGTCGGTTTAAATCTTTGTTTTAGAAGTTTCTTATTTTAAAATTTTTTGTTGACTGGTACATTTTACCTAGTATTATTTTAATTGAGATAGGCACTGGACGACGGTCTAAGCAGGACGGCAGAGGGTGCTTGGTTGCGTGGAGTAGGGCTGAACGGAGGTCAGTGAGCGGGTCCTTAAATCCCTGGAGACGGCCACTGGACGTCGGTCAGTGAGCAGAAACAGAGGAAGGGCACGAATGGGATGCGTAGGTGGCGCGAAGAGGCACCAGTGGACAAATCATGACAAATGTGATGATTTTATTCGTAGAATGACTGACAGAAACGCTAGATATAAGTTTATATGCCCCTCTCAAAAATGGGATAAATTTAAATGAAACATCTGTCAAAAGTCGATAATATATCTTTTTATGTTGTCATCATGCTCGCATTTGCGATAGGGTTTATCTTATAGTGACAGATGTTTTTTTATCTCACGGCACTGGTATAAAAACGATGCATTGTGCTCGCGACGATAAGTTAACCTACTATAGACGTCAAAACTCGTTAAAACGGCCATTTTTTGTAGATAAACCGCCTCGATAAAATCTCATGCTCCCTCCGCTGGTGTTGCAAACGGGCCAAGTAGAAGTTAAGGGAGTTATCCTACTCAATAATGTAATAACTGATTTATAATGTTTAGTATGATTTGAGAAAAGATGGCCAGAGTGGAATTTTTTTGCTGCCATTATAAAATTATCCATTGTTAAATCTACCCCAAGGCAGCTTGCGGTACATTGTTCTTTCTTTGCCTACGTCGAAATACATTTCTCATAAACAGTATCTGAATATTCTATGAATGCAGAGTCAAAGCAGCGAAATATGTGCCGACTGCAAAGTGATGGACGGCAGCGACCAAATGGCAGAAAACATTTTGGACGCCGAAAGAACAGAAAAGTAATTGAAAATTGATGTCCTCAGCATTTAGCTATAGCTTAAAAAAAAGACAACAACTAGCATAGAGTCGTCAGTTGATCAACCTTTATATTATATCGTAACGTAGCCGAATAGAGTGCGCAAGCGGACTTTAATAGAGTCAAAGTTATTAGGTATACATACAGGGTGTGGCGCAAGGAATAGATAAGCAGAACACCGATTCTTCAGTATCGGTAATTCGACTACCTATAAGTAAACATACATATTTTTATGTTTGATTGAAGAGATTAAAGGCAGACTTCCATGCATCGCGGCCGATAGCAGCAGATGCGACAATAGTCAGTGTATGAAAATGTATGGCACCGTTTCTACCGTCTGCCGCACGAGTCCGTCACAGACTTCGGAAACGGCGCCATACATTTTCATACATTGAATATCGTCGCACGCGATCGTTGCGCGCGGGCGCGATCGGCCGCGATGCACGGAAGTCTAAATTTATCTCTTCTCTAAATACTCGTAGAAAAAATATGGCGACTTTTCAGTAAAATCGATGGTTTTAAATAAAACTTGTAAAATTCTTTTGCAAAGAGAAAAAATAAAAGACGATTTACTGAAAAACAATAAGTTAGGACTAGCAAGGAGGTTGCATCATTTTTGGCAGGCGCAAAAACTAAAAGCAAATGCGCAAATGAAAACTTGCGAACGGCTAGACCAATTTGGCAATTTTTTTATAAAAACCTATTTTGAGGCTAAAAATTCCACCCATGCCGGGACTAGAACCCGCGACCTCTGGCTCACCGTGCCAGAGGCCTCTAAATAGGTTTTTAAAATAATTGTCCTCAACACGGGTTAGTGCAACAAAAAAAATAGAAAAAAGAATATAATTTTTTTATATTTGTGGAAGTCCAGGGAAAGACTAAATGTTGAGAAAAAAAAAATTGATGCAGGTCATACGAATTTCTGGTTTTCAGGTTATTCAGTCTTTTTCCAATGCCCAGTAACGTAGTCCCGTTATTATTTGATAAATCTGAAGAGGCAAAGTAATACTTGTAAGTATTAAGTTAGTAAAATACTCAATTCATAATGCGACCCCTTACCGCTATTTTCTGAATTTGGGCGCCTTCGAAGCCGAAACACGCATGATTTATACCGAATGCGCGTCAGCCATTTTGCAAGACACAAATTCTCATCAACAGCAGCGTTCGCGACACACAAGCGTGGCGTTTTTAAATTTGTTTCCTCGCGCCGGGTATCAATATTCAGCGCTAGTCGCGTGGGGGCACGCAGGACGCACGAATGCACCCCGACGCTCGCACATTTCATTATTGCTTGTTTGCACCACCACGTCCGGGTATCGAGCTCTGGAGATTGGAGCGAGCCATTGAAACTACAATTCATGGTTAATATAACAATTCGATGTATATTGTATAGCCGATTAACCCACCAATTAAAAAGTCGAAAGACTAATTGTACTAATTCTATTACCGAATTGTCATAATAAACTACGTAATTGTAGTTTTATGAAGCGCGGCCTCGGCATTTTGCGGGCAGGAACTGTTTCAATTTTTAGCAAAATAAATATTTGACCAGCAACAAATATCTGCAAAATATTCGATTGGACAACAATTAATTTAGAGAGAAGAATAAATAAATCAACAAATAAATGGCCTTACATTCGGGATGGTTGTAGGTGCGAATGTGGGTTCGTTCGTGGGTACGGCGTGTACCAACGGCTTTACCTTCTGAGTTACGTACATTTTTTAGGTTGTTGTAGCAATACCACTCGCTAACTGTAAAAGAAAACCTCATGAGGAAACCTGAGCGTCTCAGGTGTTACATACCTCGGTGCTTGAAATTGCCAATCCGCGGTGGGCAACGCATAAAACAAAGTTTTAAGCACATACTGTAATTTCACGTGTTGCACATGTTAAAGGTGACCTGTATACTGGATCGAAAAGTAGATCGAATGCAGTAGGTTGTTATTTCGTAAAAATTCCAGCGCTCGAAGAGCAGGCAATGGTGGTACGACCTCCGAAGCCTCCGCACGGACGAGGCGACCATAACTCCACTTGACGTCGAGCAAAAAATACCATTCATTCTTTTATTGAACTCAATCACAAGATTCTGAGAACTATCAGTGGAGAGTACAGGCAATGCATAACGATGACCCGTTGATGAACTCTACTTGTCTTGAGGAAAACTACCTTAGAATGTAGGTAAAAATATCTCAGTATGAAAGCCAAACAAAAGAAGCCCTGTCCAGCAGTGGGACAGTATGGCTGATTGATTGATTGATAAAAGCCAAATATTTCTAACTTGTAGTAATTGAAATGGAACGATTGATTGGAGTAAGTCCTAGAGCGAATCCCGACATGTACCCAGTGACTGTTTTCTAAGTTTCGTACATTTTTGAATTTGTGTAGCAACACCACTCGCTAAATGAAGGTACACATCACGACAAACCTTAGTACTTGAAGTGCCCATATACTTAGCGCTTAAAACTGCCAATCCGCGGTGGACACGATATTTTCTTTGCGAAAAGGCCTGTGCACTAAGCCCCTGACGATATTTTCGTTCACGGTTTCCGTTTTCGTATAAAAATATGTAACAAGCTCTAAATCGTGTGACTTCACCTAACTAGTTTGCAGAAGTTGGAACTAGACCTTGAATAAATCATAAAACATTCTAAAGGCCTTCAGATTGTACTATAGTATTGACGTGTATATACTCAAGAATCACGCCATAGGTAGGTAAGTACACCAATTAATAGAATCGAAAACTAACAACTACAGACGATAGCAGCTATCAAAATTTTATTGCAAACTCGCCTGTAACGTAACTGAGTAAAGTCTTTCATAAACATACAGGATTCCTGTCAATATATGAACAGAAAACATATTTGTTTAGGGAACCAAATTACAGATGCAAAGCCACCATGCATTAGAACGACAGAAACTGTTAATATTTCAGTTATTGGCCTCGTCTTATTTTATACCTTTAGGCTGATTCATCCGTGATCTGTGAGCACAGAACCCAGACATTCGACTGAGAATCGAACCCACCCCTCTCACTTAGTCACTGGCGTGCAGCCAACAGACACAAGCGCTACATAGTAGATTAAAACCAACTAGCAAAAGGGAAACAATAAAGAGCTTTTTTTCTTTCCCGGTCGGGTCCCAAAAATCATTATTAACGTGACTGAGAGATAATAATAATAATGACTTCTACGCAACACAATCACTTGACCTGGTCCCAAATTAGGATAACCTGTGCTATAGTAACCAGGCAAGGACATAACAAACATGGAAATACACCCAGACGGAGGCCATTTGTACAAATGTACGGCGGCCCCCAGTGGGAATCGAACCCACAACCTCTATCTTGGTGGCAAGTGCCTTAACGGCTAGTCCAACGAGGCAGTAGTTAACGAGGCAACGAGGCGGCTAGTTCAACTTTGAATGAAAAAAAATTAATTCTGATTGATTTCGATTTTTGCCAGGATTCGAACCTCTCGATTCTGAGCCTCGTATTCTGAGCCGATCGCTCTAGCTACTGGTTGTCTTAAGTTAAAAGCAAAGTACATCAAGGGAAATTTCATGTAGTACAAAGTAAAGATTACCCCTACTGCAGTGTATTCGCTCCACGTTTTGAGCTTGGTTCAAATTAAGCCCTCGAAACCCCTTTGCTTATGCCGACGATTTGCCGGCCTTAACTAAGATTACTTGTATATCCATGCAAAGGGGAGCAATTTGTAAGAAAAATATTGGGAAATAATGCGGGGAATTCACTGAAAAGAAAAGGATGAGTTCTCTTTCTCCACTGACGAAATATACAGGGTGTTAAAAAACTAACCGACGGGCCGAAAGCTTTACTGGACATCAAAACCAATTAGGTATTTTGTAAATAAATTTGGGTTATATTAAATATCAAGTATCTAAAATGTTAGCTACGCGTAGTAACGCACGCTGAAAGTTTTCAGCACTTTTATGGCAAGGGTGGTAAGTTCAAACCAGCACTACGCTTGTTTGAAATCTGGATGTTTTAAATACATTTCACATTAAAATTTCAAATTCGTTTTCTAAAATAAATCTGGCAAACGTCAAAAAGGTTCCTTGGGAAGAAATGTTTGGTATATATAAAAAGTACTACTTTGAACCTTAACCTCTCCTAAGCCGATGATTTCTCAGGCATGATTCCTTTGGAAAAAATGTTGTACTGATGCAGAATAATTAAGTTTCGGAAAGGGTCTTAGTAAATTAACACCCAATAAATATAGCAAGCAAGTAGGTACAATCAACAGCATATTATTATGAACCTTGACATCTGTGCATTATATAGCGTTACGTAGCGTTACTCGACGAGTGACATTGCCACTAAAATGTAAATATTCACGTGTTGTCGACTATAGCTATGCAAAGAATGTGATTATTATTTTGCTAATAAATGTTTCGATGACAAAAGTGTCGTCAAAACATCCATTAGTGAAACAATAGAACAATTTTGCTCAATCAAAGTAGACTAGACCAGAGATTTCAATTTTGGCACACAAATAAGCCACACCCTATCTCTTGATTAAAACCTCCACAGTAAGGCGTCTTCATGAACGCTCTGTCAAGAGCATACAGACGAAGGAAAAGAACTGTAGAATAACACATTGTCGGTATACTTAATGTAGGTGTTATAATGAAAGGGACAGAACTTACAGAACTTTAAAACATAAATTTTCACGAGACAATATTTTTGCGGTAGGCTTGTTTGCGGATTACCGGAGATTTTCAGATTTTCTCTTGCGTTCCGTTTTATGAACTGCATATAAGATGATATGTGTAACTAAATTCCCATTTTGAAGTATTCCGCATAGTAAAAGATGTTTGTATTAACGAGGACCTTTTGCGATAGTTATAACGATTTTGATCCAATATGTGCACTACAATCACTTTAATGAACTAACTGGGTAATACTTGAGTATCGCTTTCGTTATATTTTATAAAATTAAGATATAGAACGATACTTATGTATGTGAAATTCTTAATAAAGAAATTGGCAGAGGTACTCTGTATTTAAAGATTTATTTTAAAAATATTTAATTATTTTTCCGCATTCATTTTAACAAACTTTGGACAAACTACCTCTTTCAAATTCTAAATGTAAGAATCCTAGAGCTTTGTGAGCTCGGATTGGTCAAACTATTGAAATCTAAATTTAAAAATAAAGTTCTGTGACATATAGGCGAAGCAAAACAAAACAAAAGAAAGGCACCCAGGAACAGAGTACAGTCGCACACAATATAGCGTCATAAAAGTGGTCGTAGCCGTAAATTACCTACGTTTTTATGAATCATCTACTGTGTTTGCCGATACCCTTACAGAGAACGTGCCAAGTACTCTATGAGTACTGGTGTGCACATAAGTGCTCCAAGAATGTTTCAGACGTGCAAATATATCCTTGTTGGTCAATTATTCACGTTCACATGATAATATTAACTTGGAACAAAAGCCCCTTTGAGCCTTCGAAGCGTTCTTTTGATAAAGGAGCCTGAAAGAAAACGGAATGCTGAAAACGTGTATTTAAAATGCTGAAGCAATTTTCTTTGCTAGCTGGCCCGAGATTAAGATAACCTTTTTCGAGAGCCGTGGTGGGTTCTTCCGGTACTGTATTGGTAAAACTGTGAGAGGTCGTGAGTTCGAATTTTGACAGGTACTATAACTGTAGTTTGTAAAGTTGCGTATATACGTGAATTGGAAGTACAAACTTCTTTCAATAAGAAAAAAAGCTTGAATGTAAATTTTCTTTGAGAAATATTTAAATTAATTTTTATTGCAGGTTATAACCAAACGACCAGCCATTTGCGAGTTGGACTCACACACCAAGGGATCCATACTTGCCCTTGGCCGTTTTTATTATTGGTTGTTAGAATATATAATAATTCCCACAATCACGCTAAAGTCGATGCCCGTAAGTATTACCGTTTTTACGATAGAGCATAAAAAAAAACACGTTTGTTGTATGGAGTCCCCCCTTATTTTTTATTTTATAATTTTTTAGGTAACCCCGTAATAACACATATTCTTTGAAAATTTCAACTGGCTACCTATTACAGTCCCAAAGATAGAGCCCGTTAAAGTCGGACGGACGGACAGACAGTGGAGGCAGAGTAATAGGGTCCCGTTTGGCACCCTTCGGGTACAGAACCCTAAAAAGCTTTCTTGGCATACAAAATAAAGCTAACGATTCCTTGTTTTTACAGCTCACTCATTTATAACCTCTTCGAAAAATGCTGTTACGACGACGAGAGAAATGTATTTGTTGCCATGCTCTGAGGTTTTCATGAAAATTTTTTGGAAGGAAGTCAGAAAAAGTCTGAAAAGTCTACCGTTGATTCTGGACCCACGGTTCATGTAGCATTATTTCGAATTTTCCATCACCATGAAGTGACTGCTTACGGTTTTGGAGCCACTACTTTTACTATCAACTTGTTTGTTTGACAGTACGTCATAGTGCGAACTTCAGTGCAGTCTCGCGCGTATAAGTAAATTTGGTCATCTCGCCCAATCTGAAGTTTACGAGGGGTCAGCCCCTGAGCGCATCAAGATTTGAGGGCACCAACAATGAATCATAGGACCTAGCGCCGACGTCTTATTTAATTTACTTCGGTCGTATCTTTATGAGTATGGATTCCTTTTGGGAATGTTCTGAATCCCTGTGTTAATAAGGCCTGAGATAGGAGGGCCTTGGCAGTCAAAGCGACATCGTCAATTCGTTTGCGAAGAATTCTATATACTAAAAAACCGGCCTAGTGCATGTCGGGTCACGCGCAATGTAGGGTTCTGTAGAAAAGGGTTTTTTTTATCTGCTCCACAGAACTAACAGCTTCATCGAAGTCATTTTCAATGGATTTTGTACGAAATTTTACTAGCCAAAAGACTTCGCTTTAAAGCTTAATATTTCGCAGACGGAACCCTAAACCAAAAAATGGTCTTCCTACACCCATAATATTTTTCAACGACCAATCCAATCATATTCACCTACGGTGTAGGTAAAAAAAAATCCCCAATTTAGATGCAGGGGACATAGGTACCCTAAAGAAAATTGTTTTCGAGTATTATTCTACCGTTTTGTTGGCTTTATAAATATGTACATCTAAGCAAAATTTCAGCTCTCTAGTACCTACTTGCCGTCTCTGCGCTAAGCCGCGGACGAACAGATAGATGACAGATAATTCTGTCAGTGAAACAATAGACATCTTCTGTGGTTCTCTGAATGAGTTCACAAAGACTACTCTTTATATTTTATGGTACAAGTAAAGTGCTGTAAGTAGTGTGTATCGTTTATAATTGTTTAATTATTTTTGTTTTTGTGTGTCTACTTCACTATTGTATTAGGACTTCATCCTGTAAAAATAGAAAGCTTTAAGAAAAAAAAAAAAATAAAGATTGAAGGACATGGCGAAACTTTAAGGGTTCCTTGTCCACTACGGAACCCTTAAAATGGAGGGGTTGAGTGACGAGTGGAACCTTCCATTTTCGGATGTATATGGGAATTTTGTTACATCCTGTGTACGTTACACTGCGGGACATAGGCCTTCTTTCAGAGAGAGAGAGAGAGAGTATGGGCATAATCATAACTCGTGCCCACCGCGGATTGAAGATATAATCCACTGAGGTATGTGAAAACCTCACACATTCAGGTATAAACATAAACTCACGCCTAGACTTACACGGAGAGGTAGGCAGAGACCAGGGATTGTGCCACTTTGCACGATCCTGACAATCCTCGATCGCTTCATCATCAGTCATCAGTTACTGCAAGAACACACCGTTAGCAACTGGTAACCAGGCAAGTCCATCAAAAACACAGATATACAAATCGAGTAAGGCAGCCTCGTTTATATTCTCGAGTTTCATTTCAGCATTCCAGTGGGAATCGAACTCACGACCTCGGTTTTGGGAGTCAAGCATGCCCTAAACATTTGTGCAACAGTTTGCTACCGACGACTTCGCTGGAGATGATTTTTAAATTTTTTGGCAAGTACACTCGTTTTATTATGCATAATATTACAGCAAGCAATGTGTCATTTGCATTTATGGAGATTATGTTCCGTTTCCAGAGTATAAAGTAAAATATGGTTTTGTGAAACGGCCGCATATCTCAGAGGTTTATGGTCCTAATAAAATTTCTATTGTAACAATGTCCGAAATTTACCAGTTTCTTTGCTTGGTAATGTTTCCAACCATTGGACTAGAGCACGCGAAAAATACACGAATATATTTTCCAGCAACAGCAACGAAATAATACAAATTTTAGACCATGTCAGATATTATGTTTTTCGTATTCATATCGGTCCCACGAATATAGGCTAGTTGACTACAATGCACTCTAAAGCAATATGTCAAAAGCTGACCAAAATCCATGAAACATCAATTACCTAAAAGGCAATCCATTGGGAAACAATGTACCCAAAGAGTTGACACAAAAAAATAACACTTATCAAAGGGGACGGGCATACAGCCAACCGTCAACTGTTCTGCAGCACCTGTATAATACTATAATAGAAGGATAAATTCGATCGTTTTCCAGGCAGCAGGTTGTTAAATGACCTACAGACTAAAAAGGCTACGCATACTGGATCTTAAAATAAAGTGTTATAACGCGATACTAAATACATTTCTGCAAAACAAAACGACGTTGAGCCTCATTATCATGTAAGTCATTGATTCCCGAAGTAATCGTTCGTTTTCTACCTCCGTAGCTTTCGAAAAATACACCTGTCCAGACGCGTCAAAAACTTAATGCGTTGGTATACGTGCGAACTTAAAGCTGCGATGGAATGAAAAAGGTACATGTCAAACATGGAAGCTTGATTGTTTTCTCTCTCTTTTGTATTAAAAATGAAGAAATGTTTCATTGTTAACTCCTGAACTGCCCTCGCGGAACGCAACGTATAGGTGGCCCATACTAAGTTGGACACAGATCTGTGTCGCGGCAGACGAGTGGTTAATGAATATGCTATTTTTTGACTGCCTAATTCTTGAAATATCTATTTACGTTCTTGTAGAGCATACGGTCGAAAGTAGAAGAGGAGTAGTCATATCTAGCAATTTTCTAGTGTCAGTATGGCTATTATTGTTTGACGGAGTGTTTGTGAAACATAAATTATTCGGATAGCCATTAAAGTTACGGCTTCCAAATATTTCTTCTACATTAAAAAAATCTAAAATCCTCAGACAAAATCAATAAAAAAATATATATTTTTAAGTAAGGATTTAAGTCTATTAAAAATAACATGAGATAAGGATAAAATATATGTTTATTATGTATAGTACTGAGATGTATTTCTTATATACTGTACTTCAGCGGAGAGGCAGTCAGACTTTATAATTAAAATACAACGCGCCTTTGATGCGCGTTATATGTATCTCTAGGTCGCCATATTTGTACGTCTAGTTAAGTCGTGCTAATCTGCAACTCCCGATGCTCTTGCTGCAGTGGCCGAGGCTTTTAGACCCCTGGGCAAGGCTTGATTGAACGTCATTCGTATATATATGTATACGAAAATGACGTTCAATCAAGCATATGACCACCTACTTACCCAATGAGCGAGCTGAGCAAAACTGTACTTTACAGGCCCTTTTCTGTTTTTATCTTAGTATCTGATCTACTGAAGGCTCATTAAAACATGTTTTTATTAAATTGACCTGACCAGATGTGTAAAGTATACTTTGTGCCAAAAAGCCTACATTAAAGATTATTTAGATGACAAAGATGTCTGTGTTTTTGAATTTTTGAGAATATGAAAATTTCGATTTTTGGAAGTTGCTTAGCCTAAAAACAATAAACTCTTCAGCTCTCTGATAAACAGCTCTGATTGTTTCAAAATTCAGACAGAGCCTCGTTCGCTTGTGTTTGACTATAGTCTTGTCTAACACGTGATTAACGAGATATAACCAAATTAACGTCGTGTGTACGGGTAGCCTTAGATCCTAAAAATACCCATTACAATTTTTGATATTTTGACTGTAAATTTTTTATGAGAGACATTATTATGACCGTATTTTAATTGGTAGTGCAACGGAACGTATCTGCAGGGTCTAAAAGACACACGGTCTTACACGATTACTCTAACATCCGAACGCCGTTTAAATAGTTAGTCGTAATTAAGGGAAAGACCAACTTAAACTGCATTTAACCACAGGTCTGCCGCGACACAGATCTGTGTCCAACTTAGTATGGGCCACCTATACGTTGCGTTCCGCGAGGGCAGTTCAGGAGTTAAAGAATCTTATATTATCTCTTATAGAATCTTAACGTACATTTTCATCGAGTTTCAATCGAAATCCTTTGATGGTGCTTTGAAATCGAATCAACTCGCACGTGAAACCAATAAATCAAATCCCGACGCGAGCACTGTGAGGTCTCCTTTAAAAATTGCATTGTTGTCATTGGAGACAATAAAATCACGTCTTGCGGAGACAAATGAGCTGAAAAGCGGAAGGGTTGGGGCGGGTGTGACCGGAATGGATAACGATCGACTGTTCACTCTCGCAGATTGGTGGCACGTGACGCATACGAGATGAGGTGTTTTTAGGGTTCATTGCCCGAATGGTGCCGACGGGATCTTTACTATGACGTTTGACTGTCTGTCTGTCTACCCATCCATCTGGTAGTCCACACGTCCACCCATCCCATCCGTCTGTTTATCCATCCGTCCGTGCGTCCATCTGTCTAACCTATAAAAGTTTTTTTCTCTTGAACCGTAATAGGTAGCCAATTGACATTTTCACGGACTTCGAATTTTATTATGGCGGTTTAACTAACAAATCATAATTCATAGTCTGTGAAAAACGTAATTTGATACGTTTTTGTCTGTGCTCTATCGCAGTAATACATATTTATATAATACAATTAATATGTACACACAAGTGTCATAGTTGGTGTTACTAATGGCACATTAATAGTAGTATAACAAATAATAAAAACCGGCTAAGTATGAGTTGGACTCCCAGTAAGAGTGATTTTTATACACACATTTTACATTATGTACGGAACCCTAGGTGCCCGAATCCGACTCGCACTTGGCTAGTTTTTTAATGAAACTCTTTGTTTTGGTGGGCCGAACTGAGCCCTTTCCATGTCCTTTCAGTCCACTGGTCAGAGACAACGAAAATGGAAGGGTTTATTTTTAGGCCTTTTTTAGGGTTCCGTGGTCAACCAAGAACCCTTATAGTTTCGCCATGTCAGCCCGTCTATCTGTATGTCCGTCTGTCTTTCCGCGGCTTAGCACAGTGACGACAAGTATTAGTAATTAATCGCGGCATCATAACCCCTACACCTAAATTGTAAATATGCTTTCGACTACGCTTGCCTTATTTTATACTACTTACAACAACAATTTTCTACTTATATTTGCAAATGGTTACCCAATGTTTTATCTTACTGCATTTAGGGAACGCGGTCACTAATCGTATGAACATGAATGCAATGAAATATGAACTAAAATGCTACAAAGGAAATTAAATGATTCAAAATGTTTAATGCATTCTGCTAACGCAAAGCCAAAACTGCATCCTTTCACAAAATGAACATTGAAAACAGACAGGAAAATTTATCAATTTGCACTGTGCAAATAAATTAAGCAGAAGATCCACGTAACACAGTCTCCACTGAACATCAACAATAACACGCGGGGATTAACGCTGGGTTCGCCGACATTACCCGTAAATCAGGTGTTTTAGAATACATTTTAGTGTCTAATTTTAAATACTAGAATATTTAAAATCTGAAAAAAAAGTATAATTTCTCAATGTTCTCTAACTAGCATAAACATTTGTTATGCGAACGTGAGTCTAAATATTATCACTAAATGTGGTTTTATTTCAGCTGTACTGACTTTTGGATAATAAAAAATATGGCAAAATGACTATCACTGAATGTGTTAATGACGTTAATGACGTCCGTCGGTCGAGAAATTTCTATTAATAGGATTTGTATTTCTGTAATCTCAAAAATGCCTACATTTCCTGCAACTGTTCGCTCGCGCAGCGCGATAAGTCCCATACAAATCCGTGCGCTCGGAAAACCCAGCCTTAACGTCTAATAATGGTGTGACCTAAAAAAGCGGGGTGCGGCAAAATATGGGCGAATGTTGTGTTTCCAAAAAATATGGGAGATATTGTCTCAATGTCATTATATTTCACGCGTTTTCTTATAGGCCTATCACACTAGCGATTTGAAAGCGATGCGATTGCGAAGCGAGCTTGCCGCGATTGCGTTGCATAGCGCTCGGGCGATCCGAGTTTTGGACACTCAGTAGCAAAATGGATTGATTTGACGAGGAAACACTACTGCTTTGTTACTTCGAAGACGCAGGAAACGAAAGCAGAAGCAAGCCAACGATGAATCTGGGAGGACTCATTATCAAGTAATCGACTGGGAGAGAGCAACTACTATCCATCCTGTATAACGGGACGATTTTGAATTTTAGTTATAAATAACTTTGTATCTATTGTATCAACAACGATTGAATCTCTAAACGATGCTATATCCGCTTACACATGACTGTATCTTTGATATGACTCAAGTGGGGCGGGGCGGACTCTCGAACGCGATTGTACAAAATGGCGTCGAAGGTGGTAATCACGGCGAGTCGAGCGCAGCGACATCGCGGCGTCGTCGCGGCGAGTTCGCTGCGCAATTGCATCGCTTTCAAATCGCTCGCAAATCGCGAATGTGATAAGTCTGTCACTAACTCATCGCGATTTTCAGTTTTACAGGTTTTATTTTACCCGAATTTATACATCTGCCAACATAATGTCCTTGTGTTTTATACATATATATATTTTGTGTCACAGAAGCTAAGTACAGTTGAAATGAAAAGTGCTATGACAACGGAAATGCGTTTTGTCACTCGTGCGTGTCGCGCGGTGGGGTGCAATATAGTAGAATACAGAAAGTTTACTCCTTATTACTTACCATTGAAATATGATGAACCCATAAACAAGACCCACTGATGGCTACAAGCCTCGTCATCCTGAAATAGCTGCCTAAAATGATGCCTGTCTTTTAGTAATAATAAAATTTCAAGTCTGATATAACGTAACGTAACCTGAGCGCCAGTTTATCGTATTTTGCACTTCCGTCGTACATGAAATGTCATCGTGAGCATAAAAACGACCAGCACACAATATGACTTGACCGGTATTGAACTTTCAGCAAACAAAAATTGGCATCCTGATTGTAATTGGGTGAGTGAAATGTTAAAATGATATAGTGTTAGCATTAAAGCAATGAAGTAAAAACCACTACAAAATTCACGGGAGCTTTTTCTTACACAATGTACCTTCTGTTAGTAATTGCTCTATGGTCTCGCATAGCGGGGGTGCGGAAAGTTGCAATTACGGGAGCGTGCCTGCACCATCCTTATCCATCGACCCTTATATCTATCTCGTTAAGAGTGGATATTGCTAAAGTGCATTTGGCTACTTTTCCGAGTCCGTTTAGGGCAATGCCACAGCCATACATCAGCGGGGGTTCAATGAGAGGCTTTCAACCATCACGTAATTCGACCACCTGAAGTGAGTATGACAATAATCGCAACGCTTTTCGTGGACATTTTCCGCGCCGAACATTCAACTGCAGGTAAACAATTTTTGTTGCAAAATCGCCCGTATCGCAAGTTACTTCAGTGCACTAACTTGTGGGATAAAGGTCGATGTGGTGTCAACTGCCCGTTTTACTTGGGAATAATATCGTCCACCATGTAATTTTTTACAATTTTCTCCGTAAAACAAAGCAAAACTACGGATCTTATTTTAAAATGTTGTAAGCGATTTCCTAGCGAATTTTCAACGGAAACGGTTAACATGTTAAAATATATCGTAAACGAAATAAAAAGCGAAGCTCTCGCATAGCTCGAAGTTACGATTTTTCATTTTCACAGCCATATTACCCTTAAGATTGTTCTTGAGTGCCCGTTTCAAGATTCAGTTCGAAACAAAACTGCAACTTGACAGTGGTTTGTAGAGCGATCTCAGAGTTAAGAGTGCTTTTTTTGTCCATGCAAAGGTTGTTTAGAAATTTGTTTAATGTATCATAGACAGACGCATTTTTATCTACGTTATGAGTTTTAAAAGGATTCAATAATAAATAACTGAGAGATATAAAAAAATTAATAAAGTGAAGAAAAATATATAAATAAATAAAATTATTCACTATTCATTCATTCATTAATCACTTACTTGATTCAAGTAAGTGAATCCGAAATTAAGTTAATAATGCATTATTATGTTACTGCGTTGTTGCGCTTTTCTTAGTTCACAATTAAATTCACACAGTTCTGCTAAATTTTCAGTTAGAACATAGTACATGCATAAGCGGCATATATACGTCCCACTGTAGGGCATAGGCCTTCTCTCAGGGAGAGAGTATGGGCTTAATCACCACGCGTGCCCACAGCGGACTGGCTATTTTAAGCACTGAGGTATGTGAATAGCTCACACTCAGGTTTTCTCATGTTGTTTTCCTTCAAAGTTAGCAAATGGTATTGCTACTATAACTTCACAAATGTCCACAACTCAGAAAGTAAAGTCATAAGTACATGCCCGCACTAGGAATCGAACCTGGGTCTCTCGCTTCAGAGTCCAGTGTTCTACCTATTAGGATGCCACCGCTATTCTCTAGTTCTCAATTAATTGTTTACAAATCGTTTTAAAACTCATAACATAACGTAGATATAAAATAAAAACAATAATACCTAACTATAACTTTCAAACTACTCGTCTACACTTACTCGTCCTAGTCCCAGGAAACTCTGTGCTATAGTAACCAGGCAAGGACATCACATCAAGAAAATACACCCAGACTGAGGCCATTTGCACTAATAGCGGCCACTGGGGGCCACAGTGGGAATCGAACCAACGACTTCCAGAAAGGTACTCAGACGTGATACCGCTAGAGCAACGAGGCAGTTATGTCTCTGTAATATGTCTCTCTTCGAATATACAGATTTGAATTCAATAATTTGCAATATATCGCGTTGTTCACAAAAGTACTCACGTCAGCTGCAAGACGAGAATTTTTTTGTACACACCTCACAGTATAGTCATCATCATCATTCAGCCACAAGAACTCCACTGCTGGACATAGGCCTCCTCCATGGATTTCCAAAAAAACCGGTTGGAAGCGACTGGCATCCAGCGTCTTCCTGCCACTTAAAATAAATAAAATAATTGTAGTTGCTTAGAACGTGGTACATTAGGATGGCATGATATTATATATGAGCTCACATTCTGTTAGATATGTTCTAATTGTAGTTTATTTATGTGATTGAAATGTCAAAATACCATAATGAAATTAATGAACTACAAATGTCCAATCTACTGTCAGGTGCTAAATCTACAATGTCCAAGTCAAATACAGTAATTGAAATGTCAGTTGCATTGAATTTATAAAATTAAGTAAAATAGATTAAAATAAAGAAATTAATAATTAAATAGCTGGAATGTCAAAAATAAAATGTCACTTTACTTAACCTTATCTGTCATAAATTCATTTATAGAATAATAGCACTTTTGGCACAGCCAATTATACATTTCTCTCTTGAACATCAACCATCTTAAATTTAGGAATTCAACAGGTATTTTGTTATACACTCTTACAAGCATAGAGCCGCAATTTCTGCTGTGCAAAGTTGTTTTACATGCTGGTAATATCAGTTTATCTTCATATCGCGTTCTAAAGCTTAATGCCTGTTTTTTTGTTGTGAATAAGTTTTTATGTTTCGATACAAAACAAGCTGCCTCAAAGATATACATGCAAGGTAAGGTACGTATGTTGTATTTCTTAAAAAGCGGTCTGCAAGAGTCTAGTGGTTTAGCGGCCGCGATGGCGCGAATACATCTTTTATGTATTATAAATGCCCTGTTCGACTCCGTAGAGTTACCACATAAGATCAAGCCATAACGAATTATAGGAGCCATACATCCATGATTTGCAAGAAGTGCAGTTTTCCTATCAGCTATATTATTTATATTAAATAAATTTTGTTATTTATTTTATTAATAACGTGATCTATATGTCGTGACCAATTCGCAATGTAAAGTTTGGTTAAGGGTCATATTTTTTAATTTTTTACGAAAGTAGACATAATTTGTTAGGGACTAATTAATTTTTGTTGTTCTAAGTTATTGTTAAGCATCTTAAAAAATTAAAATTAAATTCACTCCTCGTGACGTCATTTGCGAGGGCTTTTTGCATGACTTTGTTTCTTAAATTTTTGTAGTAGGCGCAAGAGATTGAGTTAAAAATAATGCATCGGATGAGAATCGGATGTCATACTTGTCAGACTGACGTTCGTTTTGGTTGTTTGTTTGAACTGTTTGTTTGGGTAATCTGTGGGTGAAAAGATCGAAAGTCGGCCCGAAAATTTTTGTGTTGACCGG